>CM040405.1:14563084-17415913 GCA_022702515.1 Ilyophis sp. 1 JC-2022 | reverse complement strand
TATAGTATATTATCCAAAATCAATGTAAAAATGATACATACGAGCCAGATGCTGTCTGTACTGTTCTTTAGCTCTTCCTTCTCAAACTCCTCGCAAGAAATGAATCTCCATTTTTTTGCACAAGATATCTTTTGCAGATTCCGTTTTCCAATTCAAGAAGGCACTCTTTCCTCTTCTTCGCTCTTCTGAAGAAATACGAGAATCTCCTTTTTGTTTTTCTTTCATGTCCACCAGTGGTTCTGGCTTCCAAAGTTACAATCCATCCAGTTTGGGCCAGATATTTCTCCTCCATGTCCACTAACTCCATCATCGCTCTCAGTCCTCTCCCTCTCCTGCTCCATCCTGCTGTCTCTTCATCTTTAGGGTTCTCATCCTTTTTGTTTTCTCCTCCTTAAAATTCACATTGATCCTCCTTCAGTAATCTCTTCTTCTTCCTCTAAAATATTCTCACCTCTTTCTCCACTCTCTTTTTCCAGACCTGCCAATCCTTTTCTCTTTCTAAATGCCCTTCTTCCTCTATTTCCGCGTTGCCCGCCGCACCATATTCTGTCTGCTCCGGTCCCAAAGTTCTCTCTCTCCAAACGAACTTTTCCTCCATTTTCCTTTCTTCCTCCATTTCCATCTGTTTCAGCTTCATCGCATGTTGTAAACTCAACATCTCCGTGAATTTTCACGCCAGCTTAAACAGCTCCAACTTCTAGCTCCTTTCTTCTTCTCCATGAGAATCCTCTCTTCAAGTCAAAACTCTTCCGTGAGTTCAGTCTCCAATCTTTCCATCTATGTTCACAGAAAGAAATACAAAAAATAAATCTTAGCACAAGAAGCCATTGTCCTTTTACATTTCAAATTAGTTATTAGTCCAATGTAGTGCTTTTTCCCAGTTACCATAAAACACTGGTTGTTCTGCATTCATATTTAGCTATCTTAAACTTAGACATTTCATTAGTTATGCCACTAAATTTTGCATTAAAACTAAATTTTGTGTTTTATTTTACAAATACCCCTGCAGAAAATCAATTAAAGCTATAAAAACCATAAATACCATTTGTGCCTCTTGCAAAATAAGCCATACAATACATAGGCTGTGCCCGAAATCACTCACAATACACGAAATCCCTAATCCCCACAAGTGACTACCACTGCCCATATAGGGCGCTAAATAGTGTACTAAGTAAACAATGAATTTGTTCTTTTATTGTATTCCATCGTCACCTAAGCAACATAGTCTTGTCGTGTACCAAAAAGGCCGGAATATAGACATCTAGGAGGGGTGTAATTCCTCAGGGTTGACAGAACCGTTTTTGACATAAAACGTTACATTTAGCTCAAATTTTAGCAGTAATTTAGCTCAGGCTTTGACCTCGATATAGCCTGGCTACAATCCCTAGCCGGATAAAAAACTTTCACTTTTTCAACCAAAATTTACATCCCCGGTTTTTCACCTGAACCTGATAATTAACGCATTTCACAAACCGACTTTAAATAAACACACAAAACGCGTCCACTAGAGTAACGTATAAGACCTACAAAACATACCCATCTAGACCAGGTTCTTAAAACACAACTCATGTACAGATCCTGCTTTTGACATTAAACCTAATCAGTGCAGTTTTACATTAGGAGGCAGGTGGGGCAGATGCCCCACCAGACGTGGCGCTGTTGTGCAAGATACTCGTAGCATCTGAACGTTGTTGGCAAAATTAAATTGTATATTTAATACAAAAAAAAACAGAGAATTCAATGGTGAAATTGGCGTGTATCAAATATAACACACTTGACTCACACTCCTAGTTTCCTTTGTGTGTATGTGTGTAACATCGCTAACAACGCAAGACCAAATGGTTTGGATCAACAATGTTTGCATATTTATTTGAACATTTGTCTGATAATTCTCGGTATTTATAATATGCCGTTGAGCATGCTTTGCGTTTTTTTTTGTTTTGTTTTTAGCATTGGCTAAATATGCATTAGTTCTGTAGAACTATTATACAAACACCCCTTGTTTGCACTTTCCTACAAGCTAAAAACATGTCTCATAATGCTTGTATTTTACGGTTTTGATAAAGCATGCAAGTTATTGAAGAAACGGGGCTGTCTTGTCTCATCCTATTACTTTTGTTGCAGTATAGCAACCTCAATGTAGGGTTCTGTGTTGTGCTGAAGCGATACATTTGTATTCAGTTTTGAAATCTGTCTGCTCCCTGAGCACTTAGGCCTACAGCGCAGCTTGACCCATAACATCTTTATTTTTGATGGTTGACATCATACAAAAAACAGCCTCTCCCAGAAATGTCATTTATTTCTAAAATCACGCCAATGAACCCAGTTCGTTTTATTAAGCAATGTAATGCCCAATCACAGACGAGCTGCAGCTCACCTAAAATAATATTGCTATTGTCAAACTTTAAAAAAAAAAAAAAACAAAAATCCCCCCCCCCCTTCCGGCTAGCGCCGGTCAATGCGCGCCACTCTAAAGCATACGTTACGGTGCATTGTGGGATATTTTCTATCGTACTAAAATGTATACGAAATTTTATTAGAGAATTCGGACACTAGAAAACCAAAATCGGCTGACAACCAAAATAGTACACCTAGATAGTAATAGGTAAGCTATTTCGGAACCACAGTCATACTGTATAATATTACATGTGGGCCATGTAACCACTTACCCGAGAACTTAAATGTCTCATTTGGGTCCATGAATTGCCACGAGTTTTTCCAAAAATCGCCAGCGCTTAGTAGAAGTAACTTCTTCCAGAAACTGTAGCAATAGTGTTACAATCATTTTAGATAGCTCTTTATATCATGTCTTTCCATTGTGACGTTATGACTAAGAATGTCAAGCACTGGTCCGAGCAAAATCCTTCTGCGTAATATCTCTTTTCCACTGTGACGTCATGTACGAAATGTTATTAGTAAATCAAAGCAATGCTCTACAAAAAGTGACACAATGAGGAGTAAGCTAATAATGAATCACAATAATAATAATAATAAAAGCCGTGTCCAAATAGCAGATTGTAGTTTGTAGGCGTACGTGCCTAGGCCGTTCGTTAAACACCTTGCGAGAGTGATCGCCTAATTATCTCGAAAAGGGCGGAGCTTTTTTCAGTCCGCTTTGATAACCCCATTTCCACCTGGAACGCGACCTTGCACGAATGAAATTAGCGGTGAAATACATCTCATGGAGGCTATTATCGCTATATTTGGCCCTCGATGGGCGGTCGATTTAATTATTGAGAAATTGCGAGAATGCATGTGTAGGCTACATGTGTTCTGTACGTGGACAGTTATTGCGCCTCTTATTGATTATGTGACACAGCTGAATACTAACTCCACGGTACAGCAAATATAATTTTTTACGTGTGAATTACGCCTGTGTTTAGTGTTGCTATATTCATCATTGAAGTTTATTTAGATTTACAGCGATTTTTCTCTTTTACACATAAATATATTATTATTATTACTTATTATTATTATTATTATTATTATTCAATGTGACTGGGAATAAGTTGCCGCGTCGACGTTTTTCACGCTTGCACAGCATGGCTATTGCAGATTAAAGCAACAGCGCGTAAGAAGCTGTACAAAAACATTCGGAATTAGTTACCAGTGGCGCATGACCCAATTACCAAAGCATCGAGTTCTCCTGTTACTTTCTGGTGGGAGTTCTTTCTCAATGTAAATATTGCTTTACACAATATTATAATTTTTTAAATAATCCAAAACCTAAAAAAATAGATCAAAAATCATGTTATATTAAATGTGAATTCGGACTTTGGTAATCCGATACGACCGTTCACATCATGTTTTCTGAATTTAAACGTAGTCTACAAACTGCGAGATAGAATAGAATAACTTTGATTTGTTCCCGCTAGGGAACTTCACAGTTGTAGCCCCAGCAACCAACCAAAAAAAAGACAGACAGTGGGCAACCCACACCAGCGCGAATAAACAAAGACATCCAACGGAGAACACAATCATTACATCAATCAAGCTGAATTAAAAGTGCCATAGCAGTCTGATTAGGAACAACTGATGAACACGTCTGCTCTGTAGGAGTGGATTTTAAACCAAGAAAGGCATTACAAAGTTTAAACAATGTTTCAGCAATAAAAGGCGATGAAACCCAATTAAATGGATCTTATTTAACAGTACCAGAACATACTGCATGTGTATTAATTCTCCATCAGTGGAGAACTAGTCATAAAAGGTGCATCCCGGGCCTGAAGCGTCTTGCACCCGGCGATGCGCGCTTTCTGAGCACTCGTGCAATAAGTAGCTTTAGGCTATTCTCGGCTAGGTGGTGCTGACGTGTGACGAACGGCTCCTGCCTGGCGAAGTGCTTGTGTGGAAATCTCACGTAGGCTATAGACCCATTCTTGTATCTGTAAAAAAAGGATGCGCGCGCAAAACCCTGGGCCTAAAATGTGTATCTCCTTGGCAGGATATCACAAAGCGAGCAGGTCTTGATCATTAAATCAATTTAAAAAAATTGTTTTTGTGTAATATATAGCGCATTTTTACAGAGAACTGTCGCAAGGACGCTGTAGGCCTACAGATAACAACGATTTAACGTAGCCTACTAAGTTGGCGTCTAATTGTGTGTCTGGTTCTTTCATTTCACTTTCATCTTGGCAAAGCAATACAAATTAGCAAGCGTATAGTCTTAAATGCACAACTTGAACTTGTCATCACACACAATCAAAATAGATAATCAGCTGGACAGTGATTGCACGCAATATTATTAAGTAAACAAATAAATGGGTTTGGGATTTAGTTAATAATCTAGATCTTTTTTAAAACACGCGATTTTACCGAATGAAGTCTCTTATGTCACGGTTAGCATACATGGGTAGGTTGAACACAACAGCCTATATACGACACTCTTTCAATTTAATCATATTTCGCGGAGAAGCTGTTGCTGACACTGACTAATCGACTCTCTGTCAAAGCGAATATGATCCAGCCACCCGATCTTATCAAAATGAATCCATCTAATAATTGGTTTTTTGGTATGATCGATATACCGGGAACGGTTAGTCATAGCCTTACTTTTACATATTGTTATGACAGCTAACGGTTAGATGCGGCAGAGTACAGATATATTAGAGAGGGGGCGCATGTTAGCCAATAGCGATGTCCCATGGCGCCGCCAAGGGTGGGTGCCAGGGGGGCACGGCTACCCTGATAAAATCGCTGGCCCCCCCCCTCGCGAGTCGCATATGCATAATATGCTGCTATCTGATATTTTACATTAGGTACTATTCATTTAAATCAGTAATATATTTTTCATAATAGTTCATGCATGTGTAAGAAAATAACAAATGTATAGCCAGCCAGCCGCTTAAGCGCAGCGCACTGCCAGGAGACTGAGCGCAAATAGACCACGCTCATGGGGGGGAAACACATCCCGCTCTCGCCCTCCATTGACTTGACGTGCTGGTGCCTTCTTTTCATTTCGATCCGATAGCCAACAGCATAAAAATGCCTAAAAGTTGTTGTTTGGTGGGATGCACTACAAACAAGGCAAAAAACCCAGAGTTGCGGTTTTATAAGATTCCGAACCGCAAAACGGAGCCCATAAGTGAGAAAAGTGGATCTGAGCAATAAGACGTGAGGCGTCGGCAGGAAGAAGGGAAAAATGTGTGACCCTGAAACTCCACATGCTTATGTGTGCAGCAGGCATTGTTTCACAGGTAGCCTAAGTCAAATAAGTTATCCAATTGTCAATGGACGGCTAACTAATATTGCTGTAAAAAACGCTTAAACATTTTGACCATATGCAAATGGTTTGTAGTGGAATGTGAATAAATCGGAGTGCTATAACGTTACAGTATTATATTTTCAAGTGCAAAATATTATCATCCACTCACAAAAAAAAGTTGTGGGCATCCAAAGAACGATAATTTTTCATCGTTGTATGCGTGTAGATTTCAAACAAACGGTGAGACAAAGAAAAAGCAATCAGCTTTCAATGGTAGGCTACTCTTCTCATGCAGGTTGTAACTGTAAAAAGTAGGCTAAGCTAGCGAAATAGAGGTGATGTTGTCATAAAAAAAATTCTTACAGTGAAAATGGACGACTTGTTGACAAATGTTTTGTTCCTTATAATCAATGTAGCTACTCCTTCAAATTAAAGCTGTATATTTGTCTTTTTAAGGAAAAGGACAACTACTAGCCTATTTGAAAAACAATGAATCGCCTATGTATATGCATATACATAACACATTAAAACAGGATTGCTGTGGAACTCAAAATGTTAACGGTACCGGTATTAGTCTGTGCACATCAGATAATTAGTAACATTAACTGTAAAATAAGAAACCAAAGTATATCAGTATGCGATTCCTTAACTCTCATATTGACATCGTTTTCCACTAGCCTATATACTACATCAACATAATAGAATTCCTGAAATTCAGTTATGGCTTTTGGTTTTGGTGTGCCACCCCAAGATTTTCAGTGGCCCCATCTGGCCACCCCGATGAAAAATTTCTGGGGGCGCCACTGGCGATGTCACCGTGCGTAGCCTAGGCAAAGGCAAGGGTGTTACATGTAACAGGGTCGTTTCTAGACTGCTTTGATTGTTGGGAGCATGAAGAGATGTTGGAGGGGCACGAAGTAGCGTTGGTCCCCCCCAAATTTGAGCCGTTTAAAATGTATTTCCTGCATTTCTACACAACCTCACACAGGGCATTTTCTGACATAAAATGTTTAATTTATGAACATTTTGAGGATTCTTTTTTCTTCAAAGCCCCAGATGAGATGCTTTCATATTAAGCTAAAGCATAGGTTAATCAGTAAATTAGTGGATAAGATCATTTTAATTTTTTTAACCCACCTCCACCCCCCTCATCTTATAGGAGGGCAACTTTATTAATGCCCAATAATACTAAATCATTATCTTTTATGCTTGAGGTAAAATAATGCAATATTTGTTTGCTACCGTCATAACCGTGAGCATATTGCACGTGGACATACAGGTGCACTTGCTGTCTTTTGTGTCAGAGAGTAAAATAATTAGAGATTTGATTATAGAACTGGACCTGGGAATAAATACAGTAGGCTATAAGTGATGACAACTAAGTATTACTTGTGTGTTAGACTGAACTAATGTGAACAAGTGAATGTACGGTGCTGATTATCTGGATGCTGGTGTCATTTTTATTCTGTGTAATAGCCTAATTTATTTATGTTTTTGAGAGGGGGGATTTTGTTTATCATTTGTAATGTGCATGTTTCTTTATTTTGATTTCTTAACACAACATAGTTCCCGACATTAAAATAAGCATTTTGTGGAGAATTTAGCATTTGGTCTAATTTCATGCGTATTTTGTTATAATGCACATCCGGTAAGTTTCTTACGGCTTATCGTGTGGCCGCTGATAAGGGTGAGCTACATGTTATTAAGAAGTAAGAGAAGTATGCTCAGCACAATAAAGATTTCTATAGATACTTGCAAATGCAGCACCACTTTCCCCAAACATAAAGAGAGATGAGGTTAAATCATAAATCATAATCTACAGTCTAAAAATGGGGGAAGAGATTAAATCATAATCTACAGTCTAAAAATGGGGGAAGAGAGCAATTTGATAATTACTGGTCAATAACCTACTCCCAAAGTTGGAGAAAATTCAGTTGGAAAATATTGTATGTTTATCACATCTTTGCAAAAGACATTATATACATAAACCAATGTGCTGGAGGTGTGTACTGAAGTACTGAATGAAATATAAAAAATTAACTTTCTTTTTGAAATGAGAAGTTGACCAAATACTGGGATAAATGGATCAAGTAGGAAAGATTTATTTGTGATCTCGAGAAAGAGAACTACTGTCCGTATCTAACAAACCAATGCTACATCTAACATCCCTTACAAAATTGCTTATTTTTTATTTTTAATCAAACCTTAAAAAGCAGAAAAGCATAATTAACTGTAGAGGCACATTTTTATAATGTGAACTTATGCACTTGTGTGTACATCATTATTTATGAATACTGAGTAAGCATATTTATGATTGTAACAGTTTATAATAAGATTAAGCATAAAATGACCCCTGAATGTAAACCCTGACATTGTTCACGTGGAAAATGTAATTTCACTGTATACGCAAAATAATGCTTTGCATGTTTGACTTTTCCTAAGAATAAAAAAAACAAAGGACCTACCTACCTATTCATTATCCCTTTATTTTTCCTAGATATACAAGTTTCAAACAATTATGCAGTGCAACTGCCCTCTACTGGCCAAAAACGTTGCATTGCAGCTTTGCCAACAACTATTTTGAGAACTTGCTCCAAGGGAAGAGTTACAAAGTTTGAACAAGGGCAGAACAGTCTTTATTTACAAAACACACAAAGCCATTTAAAAATAGCAATAATACTTGTGTATTATTCACAAGTTATTGGGCTGAGCCACAGTGACATGATAAAAAAAAAAAAAAAGTACTTACATTTATATAGACAGACACAAACAAACACTTCAACAATAATTCCACCCGCTTATCCTGGCATATGGTTGCATAAAAACTGGAATAAAAAAATAATCCTACTCCACATTTGGTGTCATGGAAATACCGTTTTTCTTGCAAGCATGACCTATATTTTAATTTAATTATTATACCAAATTTATACAAAGGGCATAGAAAAATGGCTATAAAATTATTATATGTATAAAAATATTGAACACAAAGCCATTATCTAATTGAAAAACTTTTTCTTTACATATAAAGCAAAAGAGGCATAACACACACAGGATAAATAGGAAATATTTACAATGCTTTTTTTTTTTTTTTGTTGCCTATTTTTTCTGTCATATCAACTTCTGTTCACTTCAAAGCTTCCTCTAGTTTCTGAATATCCACAGCAGGAATTTTTGCCGCTTCAAAGAACACGCTGTAGGGAGAGAACAGATGCCGTTGGTTACAGACAGTTATATAATACCTTTCTGAACTGAGAGTATATGAAGTTAGTTGGTTGCTTCACATTAAACAGGTAAACAAAAGGCTCTGTTGGACAGAAGCATCCGAAAAGCTCAACTAATAATAGGAATCAAAAACAGGGGAGTTGTGGCGCCTTACCTGTGGGAGTACTTGCTTCTCACAGCTTTAAGCTTGTCATCAGAGGGGCAGGCCACAATGGAGTGGAGTTTCCTCACTAAAGGGCCCAAATCTGAAAGCGTGTACCCTGTATGGAACTCCAGAATCGGTGTCTGGGGGGACATTGATCACGTTAATCACATGCACAGACAGCAATGAACAGAATGAATCAACGGGATTTATGGAGGCTCAACCGGCACGTTGCCTGGAGGAGAAAGAAGAGCGGCAGCGTGCAGACGCTTCCTTACCCATCCTCCCAGACCCTTCATGGTCAGAGCCAGCAGCAGACAGGCGCTAGCCAGGAGAGACGCTCGCTCGGACACCAGCTCCAACTCCATCAGGCTCAGCTCACACACGTACCGTGCCAGCGTCAGAGTCTCCATGCTGGCACGGACACACTGGGGAGAAGGTCCTCAGGTAAGATATCACCCCCACAGGGGGACGCAAACAACTTTACACCTTTTCCAGTAAATAACATTTAAGATTGTTTTAAAGCGTATACCTATATCAACTGCTGCGGATGCTTTTTAGACGGCGTTATACATTAAAAGGATCCCCTGAGGGTACATGCACAGCATAAACTATTATAACAGAGCAGCCCTTCAATGTTTCACAAAATACAGACCTTTAATACAGCCAAGCACTCAAATTATCTTTGCATGCAACACATAACTTAACAGACAAACGTTGAGAAAATGGCAATGCTTGCAAAATGCAAACAAATGTTTTGAAACGGAAAATAGTTGAAACGTCCTCTTGGAAAGCGCTTACTTTTAAATATAAAGACATCATAAGCATTTGTGGTTAGTTTACCATACGCATATGCTCATTCCCAAAAATGGGGAAAAAATGCATTAATCATAAATTACTCAACAACAAATTTCAAATACATAAACACTGAAGTTGATACCATGACAGTTATTCATTCATGTTTTATTGTGAAATTGAGTTCATGTGCAAGTTTCTCCGACTGTGCAGTTACTCATTCATGTTTTATTGTGAAATTGAGTTCATGTGCAAGTTTCTCCGACTGTGCGGTTTTCTGAATAAAGTATTTAGTTTATTATTTCTTATTGTACGGATTAGCTTTAGTTTTTTTAGATACTTAATCCGTTAATAAGTTGATTGCAAGTAGGCTACAGTTCGCCGGGCGTGCATACTGTAGGCCTATACTAAATCTATTTAGAAAACAAAATGAAGAGCAACCTGGAGTTCACTCATTTAAAAAAAAAAAAAAATAAAAGATAATAAAATTAAATAAAAAGAACTGAGCTTGAGATCACATTATTAGAGCACCAGTTAAGTGAGCACAACACATTGGGCATACACTTCTTCATTGTTAAATAATGGCATGCTTTTTGTCATTTTATTTAATTAGTCTATGCAAATATAAATCTTTTTAAATTTATTTATCAGATCCTAGAATCCAGTAGCCTACTGAAAATGTGATGGATGGATGGCTGTGTAGCCAGCTAAATCCGACAAACAAGCCAGATCTTGACACGTGTGTGTGTGTGTGTGTGTGTACAGGAGCCCGTTTCGTTTATCTAACTAAAAAGGAGGAAATAAATGATTAGATGAGCGGTTCTCCAGAAAAGAAGCTATTTGTATACGGTCTATGATAAGAAGTCTAAAAACTGTAGGAGGATATAATCTGAAGCAGCTAGAGGGTACTGTGACATCATCAGTTTCAGAGGCTGCTCGAGTGCATTGGAACATTATCAGCTGCAGAGGGTTTGTTGCCAAGACAACAATAGCTATATATCAAAACTTTTCAAGCTTGCGAAAACTGGAAAATTGGCCCGTTCCGAACAGGCACGGGCACTGTGCGTTGATTGGATGCGCGGTTCTCGAGAATGCTGCAAGCATCAATACAGGGGGCCAAGCAATCGGCCCGTTCCGAACGGGCATGTTTTGTACGGACACGGGCAATGCACTAGTTAGTTTTAAATAGTAGATTTGGTAAAGATTTATTTGGACACCATAAAATATGTTTATTTGAACCATTAGGCTATTTATTTATTCTATTATACAAAATTGCCCTCACCTTGGCGTATCTACGGAGGAAGCGGTAAGGAACCGGGATGTTGATGTCGAACTTCAGTGTCTGCAGGATGTTGACCTCCATGGTGATCATCTCCTCACGCTTGTAGGCATCATCGCAGATGTACAGAAAGTCGTCGATGCAGGGCGGACTGCGCTCCTGATGAGGGTGGGTAAGAGCATCGGGTTAAGAGAACCCACAAACTGGTTCAAACATTCAGCATGGGACAGTGTGCGCTTTCTAGTATAAGCAAATGTTCTTCTTCTTTTTTTTTTGTGGAAAAACTTCCTTTCTGCCCCCCCCCCCCTTCTTTCCATTGGTCTCTCACCTCAAACTTGGAGGCAATGAGCATGGATGTAGAGCCAATAAGCTGCAGAGACTCCCTGAGCACTACACTGCAGGACAGGTAGTGGTCGATCAGCTTCACAGCTAGATACAGCGTCTCGTGGTTCAGCTCGAAGTTCTCCTGCAAGCGAAGCAGGGGGAGCGTGACGCGAGGACTAAGAGGGCAAGGTATGGACTGAGAATTAAACAAACCAGCATCGCCCTGATCTGCTTGGCTCACCTGGACCTCAACCATCCAGTCCACCAGAATGCCTCTCATGTCTTTATTCAGGTCAGGTTGTTTGTGCATGTAATCCTGCTGGACAAGAGATGTGGGACAGGCAAGGAAGGGTTACTTCATACATCATCTCTTCTCTCACTGCTTTTAGCGGAAACTAAAACCTATACTGAAAAAACTATCAAGCAAGCACTATAGGATGACTGTTACAGCCTTATGGAATACCTGTTGAGGTTAGCGATCGAGCCCCCTCTAGCGATAATAGTCAGTACCGACACAAACCGGCTTGAAGACGTCATACATAGCGTGCCCTCTAGAAGCCAGAAAAATGGCACGTATCTGATAAAAAAGTTTGTGTTCAAGGGTAAAGCAGTAAGTGGCTCGCATATGTTGGACATAACCGCCCCTCACAAGATTTCTGATGATAGAAGGCCCAGAGGTTGGGGTGAATTTATAGAGGCTATGGCTATGCTTAATATGCCTCTTTCTGTCATACATAATCAACATGTGCGCGGCAAGATATCTGCATAAAAAATACCAAATACAGCCGCATATTCTCCAATGTCGACGCCAGAACCAGGCCTTAAGTCTGTTTTCTTAACCCCTGTTTTAGACCATTCAGCGTGGTTAGATTTCTGATGCTGTTGAGTGTGTTTCTGTGTGTGTTAAATGACCAAAAAGTAAAATGTAATGTAAAAAATGTTTTTATTTTTTTTTTTCCAATAAAATACATAAAGTAACATACAAACAAAACATGCATGTGTTGCTTTTTTCAACAACCGTGACAGGCCTTAAATTTGACCACAGCACGCAGTCTGTACACAGGTTAAGTGTACACTGGTTTTAGCACACTTATCCAAGTATATTTTATCAACATATCTTGAAACCATCTTATTGTTCTTTTTCAAATTATCAGAGTATAGGGATATAATTGAGCTAAACGGGACCCCTTTGGCCCTGTTGGGCAGGTAAAATATGCAATGCTGGCCCCACTTTGTGCTGAGCAGGTCTTGCATTTGTTCCGTGTTCTAAACAATCCGTTTACAGTCCTTTTGCAGAAAAGTGTTGATGCTATCTGGGAAATAAATAGTCAGGAGGGTTGCCGTAGGAGTCCAAAAATTCACCAGTTTTATCCGCACACACATACAATGCTAACCAGTGTTCTCCAGGCTTATTTCGGGGGGGGGTGTATTCACAATGTACAATGCTGGTAAATAATTTAGTTTATTATCCAGTAGCTCATTGCAGGCCACAACCCCATAAACGTTATTTACAGTGTAAGGATTGTTACTCAAAATAGCCGTTAGTTCTCTGGTGTTCATGATTAATAATAATCTTACAGCACGTTCCTCCTCTGGTTCACTTCAACGATATTGTGGAAGCATGCGAAAACTATTACATTTACAGTTCTGGGTAGAGGGTTTCTGAATCTCATCTCCAGGCGCATATTGCCCGTCTTGATCAGGGATAGATGCTGGCTGCAACCTTCATCGGGGTCAGGTTGAAAGCATAAAGGGTGTAACAGCTTGTGTATTCTTGACGATTTATAAACAATGGTGTATCTTTCAGATGCCTTCCAGTTGCATGCGTTAAACTATAAAATTCATGAACCGCAGAGTTGGCCCCATAATTTGGTTGTTAGGGTTTACCTGGGAACTGTAAAAACCCCTCAACATACATTGCAACAAATTCCGCATTATAGTTTTGGAAATTGAAAGGGCCCCTATAAAGGCATTGTTATCAACCAAACCTAAAATGACAGATTTCGGTAACTGCCCCAGAAATAAATTTTCTTGATTGCAAACTGTAATACCTGCTGCTAAACTGAAAGTTTTAATACGAACACGATCAATTGGATATTTAACAATAGAGATTAATAGAGCCAAGCTTAACGGGTGGAGATACCCCAACTTTTTATATTTTTTAATTTAATTTTTTTAATTTATTTTTTACAAATAGTGAGGCAGAGACCATTTAAAAACGGTATTGTGGCTTGGCATCTGCGCTTGTTAGACAGACCTCATCCTTACCCCGCACCATCTTAATTTTAATATCGACTCCATTTATAAGTAGCCTCTCCTGAAAAAGCATGTCTGCGTGGATGGGTCAGATCAATTCGAAACGGTTGCTCGCCGCGTATATAGGGCTCTTTCTGTTGGCGCCCGCAGGGTCTTTTTCATATATGTGTCCACTGCTATCATAAGCCGGCCGCAAATTGATTAAACATTGTGGCTTCACAATAATTAAGTAGACCCAACCTTGTCGGTTTGAGTAATATTCTGCCTATCTGTATGGATGATCTGACGTCGAAGGTATAAAGGAGTATTGTTTTAAGTCAAGGTAATCGTCACCATTACTGGCTATAAAGACCTGTAGAGGCCTTGTGTCTGAAATGGCTGACAGGGGCGGTACTTCTACATAGATGCTCTTCTCAATGCTTGTTTGTGTGTATGGTACTGCAAAAAGGTCCAGTTCTGACTTCATACATTCCTCTGAATGTATGAAGGCCATTTCTTAAAAAAATTATCAACTTTTTCTCTTAACCTTCCTGGTCTGCTTTTTCACCTTCCTCATATTTTTAGAAACTGTGACCCGTCACACATGTTTCACAATATGGCTGTTTTCTGCTGAGAGTGAGTTTTTCCCATCAATTTTCCTGTGTGGGTGTGTGTATATGTCCTTGATTTACAGGTGTGGAAGATGAGATCATACTGTGTGCCTAGCTTGGGACAGTCATCTATTGATCAATGCAGATACAAATAATGAGCTTGTTTTCCTGGCGTGAGTGTCTGCCCTTGAATGTGAGGCCATGACTGTGTGCTGTGTGCACATTTGGGCCTTTAGAGCTGTTTTTTTCCAAGACACCCTAACACAGAAAAGCATCTTCTTATTGACACAATTGTTTCATATAGAAGGCCCTACAGTGGTTTGTAATGATATATTATATGTATAATCTATATATTTTTCCACTACATTACCTCTGAACTGTCATCCTTATTCTTGTGTAGAAATAAAGCTTGGTCTCTTGCTAGACGTACAAATGAGGCCTCGCAATGGGCTGCATTTAGAGTCCTTAGAAACAAATGCATGTCTCTTGTGAAGAAAAATAAATCTGACTATTACTTTAATTTGATCACTAACACTTGTTCTAATCCTTCCAAATTTTGGAAGGTGGTAAAATCCATTTGTAGCAATTCTTCTGCCTCTGTACCTTCTCAGGTTAAATTTTATGACAGTCTTATAAATGATCGAATTGCGATTTGCTCCGCTTTTAATAGACATTTTACCGCAGCTGGCCATATTTTTAAGGATGAGGTCTTGGATCCCCTTCTGCTAATGATAATCATCTCTCTTTTGAGCAGGTTTACGTACCTACTCCCATTGTTGCTTCCCAGTTTTATTTTAGCTCTGTGTCTCCCAGTGTGGTACTTGATGCCCTTTTAGCCATTGATCCTGAGAAATCCACTGGTGAAAATAATTTTTTGGTTTCTTTTTTTCTGCAGCTCTCCGCCCCATTAATTGCTGTGCAAATAACGCATATTTTTAATCTGTTTATGTATTCATGTGTAGTTCCTAGAGGTTGGAAAACTGCGCAAGTTCTCCCATTGCATAAGGGTGGAGAAAATAATGATCCTAATAGTTATAGGCTAATATCTAAGCTGTCTTGTTTGGCTAAAACTTTAGAATCAATTGTAAACTGTCAACCTAAAGAGTTTCTTTCATGCCACTCCATTTTATCTTTGCACCAATCTGGTTATAAAGCTAACCACTATCTCAGCCATCACTTTGGTTACAGATAATATAGTTTCTGCTTTAGATAAAAAACTACACTGCTGCCCTGTTTATAGATCTGTCTAAGGCCTTTGATACTGTTGACCACTGTTTGCTGTTAAATAGATTCGGTAGCATTAACCTAGATAGAAATGCATGTAACTGGTTCCGGAATGATCTATTTTGCAGATCTCAATGTGTGAAATTAGGGAGTGTCCAGTCTGATTTTTTACCAATTACTAAAGGTGTTCCACAGGGGTAAATTTTAGGTCAGGTGCTTTTTACTATTTATATCAATGATATTGTGTCCCCAGCTAGTGGTTCTCAATTTCATCTTTATGCTGATGATACCATTCTGTATTGTATTGCTGACTCTGTGGAATTAGCTACTGAAAATTTGCAACATTCTTTCGATACTATTCAAGATGCTCTTGTTTCTCTTAAGCTAGTTCTTAACGAGAACAAAACAAAATTGATGTTGTTCTCCGTAGATTTTGACCGCGCATAACTGCTGCAAATGGTTCTATTATTGAGAGAGTTTCGATATCTAAACATCTCAGCATCTGGCTTGATGAAAAATTGGCTTCTTATATAGGAATAGAACCAGTTTTCCTATGGTATGCAGGAAGAGGATTATTGAAGCAGTCTTTTTTATCAGTTCTGGACTATGGGGATGTAGTCTATAGACATGCCTCTGTTTCTACTCTTAGATTTTTAGATTCTGTATACCATTCAGCTTTCAGATTCATTACAGGTGATAGCTATAACATACATAATTGCTCCCTGTATGAAAAGGTTGGTTGGCCCTCTCTTTTAATGAGGCGTGATAGATATTAGTTTTTATTTATTTTATTTTTCTCTCAAACACTGGTTCATATCATACCCGTTCCAGTGAGGTGCTCATGCTCAATGTTCCCCGAGCTTGTTCTAACCTAGGCATGACTGCCTTCTGTTAGTGCTCCCCACTCATGGAATGCCCTGCAAAGCACTTTAAAAATGGACACTCTTCCGTCTGTTGGACATTTTAAAACTATGATTGCTGAATTTTGCACCTCACAATGTAATTGTTTTTAGTTGAATTTCTTGTTCTTGTTCTTATCTTTTTATTTTTATCTTTTATTTTATTTTATCCTTTTATGTTGTGCCTTTATGTTGTCATTATTTTATCTTTGTGTTATTTTATCTCTTACTCGACGTCACTGTAAATGAGGGCAACCTCAGTGACCTTCGAGTTTAAATAAAGGTTATTTATTGATTGATTGAATTAAACGAGAGTAAACTGTAATGAACGAGACAGGCTTGCAGAGCATGGGGGGTATTACGAGTCGACGTTTCAGATAGTGTAATAGCGGTATAAACTGTTGTATATTTCTCAAATCGATTGTACCAGACAATAAATGACCAGTGAATTTTGAAAGGAACATCTCGATGTGTAAAACCAATGGTAGGATTGTATATTAATTTAATATTTAGTAGCATATATTGCTAATAGAATACATGGTAGAATGAGAGAATACTTTCACATGTTTATTTTGCATTTGAGTGAGCAGGGCTTTTCACGGCTTTTCCGGCATACGATCAGGTGATTGTTCGGTTTATCTTGTTGCTATGACGGAATTATAATTTTATATGATGAATAAATATATTTATGAACTCAAACATAGATGCTATTGTCCACTATGTCACGCATGGGTAGGTATAGACTGGGTGGGGGGGTGCTTGTTAAATGGACTTTCCACGGAAAAATAGTGACACTTAGAAACTACGCATTGGCCAGAAATCATCGCCAATTGTCTACCATTAAAGTTAAAACACAGAGTTTGTGTTTTCCACTAATAGTTTGGCTGCAGGAGCAACGAATGTCTCAGTTGAGCAAAAAGGTCTCGCCGGCAAGACCATCTGAACAAAGGGGTTAATTGGGTGCTTTTCATATTTAGAGAGATTATTTACCCTTTTAAGCCACATTTATTTGTGACATTAAGCTAATTCACAAAACGGTGAATTTTTTATAACCCAGTCATGCAACAAAGTCGGTGATGTATGTTTTATTAACAGCAGGCTATAGGTATAACAATAAATAAATGGTCTACCATTTTTGTTATTTCAGTGAGCACCATAATTAATTGGACAGTGACACATTTTTTGTTATTTTGGTGCTTTAGCACTTTGAGTTTGAAAGGATACAATGAAGGGCAGACTGTCAACTTTCATTTGAGGGTATTTTCCTTAATATCGGATGAACTGTTTAGAAATTATAGAACCTTTTGTACATAGTCCCCCCCCCCCCATTTTCCGGCATCAAAAAATATTGTTTACAGTTTAGCATAATGTAGAATAAACAAATAATTTTTTAATATTTGGTCACATATATTTTGCATGTCATAACTTTGTGATGTCTGTGACCCAAAAACAATAAAAGTTTGAATGAAATTCATCATGAAATTTGAATGGATCTCTATGGGGATTGGGGGGGTGGGACTAGATTTAAATAGTGTAAATTACACTAGAACAGTACGGAACACATGGTTGGCTAAATGGCTGTAAGTTATCAACGGTCTTCCAGAAACAACCCTTAAAGTGATCCATCCATATCTACTGCATATCTGGCAGCAGAGTGATGGTTTGAGGCTCGTTTGATACCTCAGACCCTTGAAGACTTAGTAATTTTATCAACCATGTGTTGATATACTATTCCAGCATAATTTACAGCTAAATCTAGTCCCACCCCCAATTCTCATAGAGAGATCCATTCAAATGCAGAGAAGTTACTGCCCGGACTGCCAACTCGTCCATAAGCCCCTCCCTCAAACCGTTCAGGAAGGCCCCCTGGAGCACGGCGTCATTACATCCGGACTCCGCAGCCAGGGTGAATAATTGAGTGTGTGTGCGGAATGTGAGCAGAGGAAGCGAGTGATAGGAAGAAATACGAAAGGGGCAAAAACAAGGAATTAAACGAGGAACCACACCCAGCCTGCACGAACACAGAAACGAGACGAACAGGGTAAATGGAAAACACGACATGAAACATAAGAAATGGGAAAACAAGAAAGACAAAAGGAAAAGGTGAACTGGAGGGAAATGGCGGATATCACAAAAAATTCCACATAATGTGTTCCCAAACAAAATGATCACAGTGTTGAGGTTGATTATGCCACAGGAAGTGATTGCATCTTTAATCAGAGCTGAGACTCACTTATTCAGACTGAGGAATAGGCAGCACCCACACAGAAACCATGTGACTCTGTTACATTCCTCCAAAAGAGAGGATCTGTTCTTGTACTATAGCAGATTGAGTTCTCTGGTTCTCAGCATTGCCTTTGCAATTATTGGCAATGAAATCTATTTTTTGTAATGTCTCCTGAGATTACATACACTGCAAAAACCAAGGGCCCTATCTTACACCCGGCACTAAGTGGTGCTTACCCAAACGCAAGTGTCTTTGCTATCTTACACCCGGCGCAGGGTTCATTATAACGCCTAGCGCTCACGTCATTTAAATACCATGTATTCTTGCGCCCGTTGCAAGTGAACTGGGCATGTTGGTGTTGGTGATGAGGAGTGGCCAGGATATTTTTTGGCGTATTGCTATCTTGAGCCAGCAGAAAGCGCTTGCACTAAAACCATCACAAACCTGGTCTATTCTTCATCCTTCATATTTTTAAAATTACAGTGACAAGGTTTCCATACTCTCAGCTTATTTAAAAACCCGCTGATTTCACCTGTTATTCCATAACTGAACAAGACGATTTTAAAGAGAACTAAGCAAACTAATTAGAAAAATGTCAGGTTGGCAACCCATAGGTTCACACATATTTTCTCTTGTTTTATAATGTCCTGCTTATGGAAATGTGACCAACCTGTTTTACTGGTATAGCGTAATGCTTTAAAACAATCCACTTTCCCAGTAAGGAGGCAGGGGAATCCGACCTGCTCCTGCATGAAGTTAAAGCGCACATGCAGAGAATGGCATTAAAATTAATTGTGAATTCATTGTGTAACGTGCTGCAAATTTCTAAACATAGACATTAGAGTGAGTCAGGCAGCACTTTAAAGCAGAGTAAAGCTAGCTACAGTTCAATGAGTCTTCATGGATACCCATTGAACATCACTGCACATTACAAGAGAACAGGCCACGAGTCTGTCCATCTGACCATTCGCACCAGGGATATTTTACAGCACAGGGGGGTATTTCGCAAAGCAAGATAACTGAGTTAGCTGGATAACTGCACTGAGTAAAATCCTATTTAGGAGGGTTCCAGGTTTTACTCAGTACAGTTATCCAGCTAAGTCAGTAATCCTGCTTTATGAAATACCCCCCAGGTTTTAAACTCCAGTGCTGGAGGGCTGCAGTGTCTGTTGGTTTTCCATGTTTTCTCAGCACCAGTGATTGGCTAATAAATCCACACACCTAGTTCTCAAGGCTTTGATTGGCAGCTGATCGAAAGGAAACCACAAAAACCCATAGACACTGCAGCCTCCTGGGAATTTAGTTTGACACCCCTGTTTTACCGCCACCTTTGGTATCGAGACGGTTTTCACCCACACTGGTCCACCCTGGAGAATCCCCTGGTTTTTGTTTTCACAATCTGCAACCAATTTAGACCCACGAAAGCAGCTGTGCTAACTGTGTAATAGACTGCTTTCATGGAATAATGTAGTGCTGATTCATAATGAAATCCAGCAGTCCATTGCTCTTCAGGGGCCTGTTTCACAAAGCAGGATTACTAAATTAGCTGGATAACTGCACTGAGTAAAACCTGGAACAGCTGTATTTACTTCAGTCCAAGTTCCAGATTTGAGAAGGCTCCGGGTTTTACTCAATGCAGTTATCCAGCAAATTCCAGGGGGGTATACTACGAAGCAGGATTACGGAGTTAGCTGGATAACTGCACTGAGTAAAACCCAGAACCCTCCCAAATATGGAAAATGGACTAGAGTAAAAAGAGCTGCTCTGGGTTCTACACAGTGCAGCTATCCAGCTAACTAAGTAATCATGCTTCGTTGGGTTCCCCCTTGGGCCCTATTCCTCGTAGCTGGCTAACTGCTCTGAGTAAAACCCGGAACAGTGTTTTTGCTAGTTCATACATTTACGGGGGGGTTTCTGGGTTTTACTCAGCACAGTTTTCCAGCTAACCGAGTTATCCGTGTATGAGGAACGGGACAATGGAATGCTAGAGATGCTTCCTGCTTGTATTCCATTTGAGCCACGAGCTACTATACATAAGTGGATTAAGCATCAGGCCTACTGTATGCGGGTGACATTACATTACATTACATTACATTCATTTAGCAGACGCTTTTATCCAAAGCGACGTACAGTAAGTGCATACAGAAGGTCATCGAAGTAACTACAGAACAGATAAGAAAGCACATTCTTCCCATACAGTAGCAGCTATCCCTAGTAATGAACACAATGCAGTTCACAGTGAACTGGGTAAATCAGCTCTAATACAATTCTATTCTAAATATTATACACTTGAATACACAGTTGAACAAGAACACATACCATGAGGTCCTAGATAAGTATTAGTCCAGGTGGAGTCTGAAAAGGTGCGTTTTCAGGCCACGACGGAAAGTAGGCAGGGTCGGCATGGAACGTAGGAGAATGGGAAGTTCGTTCCACCACTGCGGAGCTAGGGTGGAAAAGCTCCGCAGTCGGGACGAGCGCGTGCCATTTACACGGAGGGGGGGAAGTGCAAGTCGCCCTGCACTTGGGCGAGCCCTGCAAGTGACCATGTGGTGGAGATTCTGAATATACAGGCTCAGGTTCTTAATAATCTGTCAAACTCTTGCAATCACAATTGGATGGAATAAAAACTAGAAAAATCTCTGACACACCAGGACCACACAATGTGACATCTAGGAGCCCAACATGAACATCTGCTGCCACCTAGTGGTCAACATCACTTAATTGAAAGCTCAGGTTGAATACTTCTACAAATCTGTGTTTAATTTACTTATTTATTTATCTTTAATTCAGTTTTGTTCTACATTTAGGATTGTAAAGATATTGTGGAGCATCTATGGGCCATGATTAACATGAATATTAAATGTATGAAAATATAATATTAAAATTATAAGTTGGGAATACTTACAAATATGAGGTTTTACAACAGTGGATGGAGTCTGTGTAATTACAGCAGTAAAAACAGCCTGTTTTACTGGTAATAACAGAAGAGAGAGCACAGTCTGTCCTCTTTAGGATTATTACCCACTTTATTCAAACAGGGAAAAGCACAGAAAGTTACAGATAGAAACAGGATCCCAGTATAGAAAGCGCTACGTGGGGAATCCAGCCCCCAGTCGTATGAGGGTTGAGATCCAGCTGCCACATCACCTTCTCATTTTGTGTCTTTAATAATGACAATATATAATAATACTAATAATGCCTTGCATTGATATAGCGCCTTTCTCACAAAGTGCTTTTAAACTCACCTCAACCACCAGCAATACAAAGGCCCAAGCACTACACAAGTAAAGCACAGCATGGTGTACAGTACATAATTAAATGATAAAATAAAATGCAAAAACCATCTTCTGATATAATTCTGAGGTTGCCTACAGCCTCTACCATTGCTGCTGTGGTGAGACCGTGCTCATCAATGATTGGCTAATGAAGTGATTTATCATTTCAACTGGTGCTTTGTTCCCAATGGTACTTCAGTCCTCCACCAGCTAGAGGTCGCCATAGCCTCTTTGTCAAGCGACTTCTCAAACAAGTATCTCATTTCCACCACCTCAATAATTTAAGTTGATAAGTAATTGCCACTAAAGAGTAATGCTCTGCGGCTCTCCAGGACCAGGAGGGAGGACCACTGGCTGACTGCTGACCTGCTTTTGTAGCATTTAAACTTACTACACTTGGGCTGCGTCCCAATACAGTTTTTGCTCCACCCTCATAAACTTCACTTGCAAACTTCACTTGGGAGGATGTGACGCACATACCAATAAAACAGGAGTGTACATTAATTATCAGTCAAGCAATTGATTTACTGAATGACAAATATCAATAAATACAGAAAGTTTTGTGGGCTAGCATATTTCATTGTGTCATCAAATCATGTAGAGTTTAAATATGTAGGACAGCCCGTGGGGCTGGAATAAAGCACTGGAAACTGGAGTTTCTTATCCTGGTCAAGAGATGTTTAAAAGCACTGCAAATTTTCCATAAGGATCAGAATCAGTCTACCTTTTTGACAAGTGAAAGTCATTACAATTGAAATAATACTAGATTGTTAAATGGAGGATTACAAAATCCAGATAATTTAGCACCAGATGAATAGGTTTAAAAAGCCAGGCCCAAGATTTTATTCTTGAGCTTCATCCAGCCCCTTTCCCCCACAAATGAGTTAATTTTTTGACAATTATAAACATGTTCACTTCTGGTGGAAATTATAGTACAGCTGCATGACGTATCTATTTTTTCATCAAAGATTTGGCCTGTTTTAATGTGAAAATTAAAGGAAGCACAAACTGCAAATGTACATAAATAATCGTTAAACCTTGTTCGTATACTTGCTAGAAGTGTCATTTTGAGACCGTTTTAGCTGCGCTATTGAAGTGAATGGAAAGCGACAAATACCCTATTCTGGATTATCACCCCAGGGGAGCACAGAGCAACTAACAAACATATTTCGCCACCATTTAGACTCATATCATGGCCAGATAACTACACAACCCAAAGTTCTACCAAAGTTCAATTTTGCTTGAATGTACCTTGATAAATAGCCCAACTGACACATTTGAGATCACACACATTTATTAAGCACAGGATTGGCAAAAAAGAAGCATTTTGGAGCAAGCTTGGAACGTATAGCGCTTTTTACAGAGAACTGTTACAGACACTGTACAAAGACACAGAAAGAAAATTGGGCAAAAACCAGGCCTGAACCCCCAAACAGCAAACGAGGGGAAAACTCCCCAGTGGGGAGTAACACACTCAAACAGTGGCGAGACAAAACTCCCCGATGGGAAGAAATCTCGGGAGGAACCTGGCTAGAGAGGGGGAGCCCATCCTCCGCTGGCTGGCCGGTTTAACTAAAGATGGAATGGATGGTAACAGAAATGCAATGAGGGATCACAGCACATAATCAAATGGGTTGAGCAGGTTAAAGTCTTGAGATATTCAACTAGCTGGTAAGTAGAAAGTCCAATGAAGAGATGAAATTCAGAGGGGCGGGGTGAAACATCTGGGACTCCAGGTTGCGTCAGGGCGTAGGCTTGAACCAGAGGAGGGACAGGGCTGGAACGGTCGCTGGAACTCATTAACCAGAGGAGGGACAGAGCTGGAACGGTCTCTGGAACTCATTAACCAGAGGAGGGACAGGGCTGGAACGGTCTCTGGAACTCATTAACCAGAGGAGGGACAGGGCTGGAACGGTCTCTGGAACTCATTAACCAGAGGAGGGACAGGGCTGGAACGGTCTCTGGAACTCATTAACCAGAGGAGGGACAGGGCTGGAACGGTCTCTGGAACTCATTAACCAGAGGAGGGACAGAGCTGGAACGGTCTCTGGAACTCATTAACCAGAGGAGGGACAGGGCTGGAACGGTCTCTGGAACTCATTAACCAGAGGAGGGACAGAGCTGGAACGGTCTCTGGAACTCATTAACCAGAGGAGGGACAGAGCTGGAACGGTCTCTGGAACTCATTAACCAGAGGAGGGACAGAGCTGGAACGGTCTCTGGAACTCATTAACCAGAGGAGGGACAGAGCTGGAACGGTCTCTGGAACTCATTAACCAGAGGAGGGACAGAGCTGGAACGGTCTCTGGAACTCATTAACCAGAGGAGGAACAGAGCTGGAACGGTCTCTGGAACTCATTAACCAGAGGAGGGACAGAGCTGGAACGGTCTCTGGAACTCATTAACCAGAGGAGGGACAGGGCTGGAACGGTCTCTGGAACTCATTAACCAGAGGAGGGACAGGGCTGGAACGGTCTCTGGAACTCATTAACCAGAGGAGGGACAGGGCTGGAACGGTCTCTGGAACTCATTAACCAGAGGAGGGACAGGGCTGGAACGGTCTCTGGAACTCATTAACCAGAGGAGGGACAGAGCTGGAACGGTCTCTGGAACTCATTAACCAGAGGAGGGACAGGGCTGGAACGGTCTCTGGAACTCATTAACCAGAGGAGGGACAGAGCTGGAACGGTCTCTGGAACTCATTAACCAGAGGAGGGACAGAGCTGGAACGGTCTCTGGAACTCATTAACCAGAGGAGGAACAGAGCTGGAACGGTCTCTGGAACTCATTAACCAGAGGAGGGACAGAGCTGGAACGGTCTCTGGAACTCATTAATGCACTTCATGTTAAATGTGCAAGGAATATTAGCATGTGCCATGCGCGCACACACACACACACACACACACACACACACACACACACTTAACACACACAACAGTGTAGAGTTGGGAATTTGTTGTTCTTGGATTGAATGTACTGTACTTGCTGTATCCAATGGGGTTCACCCAGTTTGTTGTTTTAGCAACCCAGTATTTGCCTGATTCTTCCTCCTACATGGAAGGTAAACCCAAATCCCACAGCTTGATAGAGAAGCAAAAGGAGCTCATTTGTTGACGTCTTTTCTTGAAGATTTCAGATTCAACCCCTCCCTCCCAGCTGTCTCATGGGTTCAGCTAGCTTATCACAGCCACATCAAACAGCATTTCAGGGTCGATCCAAAACAGGCTTTTGTGGTTACCGTAACGGTCCAGGTAGATTAACTACCCACCATATTTGACCCTGTTTGGAAATCCCAATGAATTTACAGTTTCTATGGACCTGTGTGTTCCTATGTCTAGTATTACTGCTGGTCAGGAACTGAGCTGCCGGTAATAGCACGACTAAACTAAATATATTAGCTAGTCTAAAAAGGTTAGGTTAGTAAGTTGTGTTCTCCAAAACAGCGCGATGTCGAGCGTGGCTTTCAGCAGCAGATGAAAAGACGTGTCTGACGCGCTGACGGAGCTGCGGATGTCTGCGATCTTCTCATCGAAGAAATCTGCAAAGTCGTCTGCAGTGAACGAGGAATGAGGAGCAGGAGGGTTTGCTGAGGAGGGAGGAGAAGATAGAGAACAATTGACGGGGGTTAGAACTGTGTTAACTGTAGGTTACCTTGGCAGCAGTGAATGCTGTAGAGAACGTCGCTAGGAGAGACTGGTAAGAGGAGAGGTCTGATGCGTCTCTGGATTTCCTCCACATCCTCTCTGCTGCGCGGAGACCGGCCCTTGAGGTGCGCAGGGCGTCGGACATCCATGGGCAGGGAGGAGATGGGCGTGTGGGCCTAGAGACAAGAGGGCAGAGAGAGTCAAGTGATGTGGAGAGAGCTGTGAGCAGGGTGTCAGATGCAGAGTCGATGGGGAGTTGAGAGAAGGGTTTTGAGAGGGGGGAGGGAAGCAGTGACACAGGGAGCAAGAGAGGAGGGCGAGAGGGAGCAGAGGTTACGGCGGGCAGAGACAGTGGGGGTGTGGGGAGGGGAAGGCGAGAGGGAGCAGAGGTTACGGCGGACAGAGACAGTGGGGGTGTGGGGAGAGGAGGGCGAGAGGGAGCAGAGGTTACGGCGGACAGAGACAGTGGGGGTGTGGGGAGAGGAGGGCGAGAGGGAGCAGAGGTTACAGCGGACAGAGACAGTGGGGGTGTGGGGAGAGGAGGGCGAGAGGGAGCAGAGGTTACGTCGGACAGAGACAGTGGGGGTGTGGGGAGGGGAGGGCGAGAGGGAGCAGAGGTTACGGCGGACAGAGACAGTCGGGGTGTGGGAGAGGAGGGCGAGAGGGAGCAGAGGTTACGGCGGACAGAGACAGTGGGGGTGTGGGGAGGGGAGGGGGAGAGGGAGCAGAGGTTACGGCGGACAGAGACAGTCGGGGTGTGGGGAGAGGAGGGCGAGAGGGAGCAGAGGTTACGGCGGACAGAGACAGTGGGGGTGTGGGGAGGGGGGGGTGAGAGGGAGCAGAGGTTACGGCGGACAGAGACAGTCGGGGTGTGGGGAGAGGAGGGCGAGAGGGAGCAGAGGTTACGGCGGACAGAGACAGTGGGGGTGTGGGGAGGGGAGGGGGAGAGGGAGCAGAGGTTACGGCGGACAGAGACAGTGGGGGTGTGGGGAGGGGGGGGTGAGAGGGAGCAGAGGTTACGGCGGACAGAGACAGTGGGGGTGTGGGGAGGGGGGGGTGAGAGGGAGCAGAGGTTACGGCGGACAGAGACAGTGGGGGTGTGGGGAGGGGGGGGGGTGAGAGGGAGCAGA
The DNA here is from genome assembly GCA_022702515.1 of Ilyophis sp. 1 JC-2022. NCBI lineage: Eukaryota > Metazoa > Chordata > Actinopteri > Anguilliformes > Synaphobranchidae > Ilyophis > Ilyophis sp. 1 JC-2022. The sequence goes on along the minus strand of CM040405.1, from coordinate 17,389,199 downwards.
GGTTACGGCGGACAGAGACTGGGGGTCTCAACTCCCCATCGACTCTGCATCTGACACCCTGCTCACAGCTCTCTCCACATCACTTAACTCTCTCTGCCCTCTTGTCTCTAGGCCCACACGCCCATCTCCTCCCTGCCCATGGATGTCCGACGCCCTGCGCACCTCAAGGGCCGGTCTCCGCGCAGCAGAGAGGATGTGGAGAAAATCCAGAGACGCATCAGACCTCTCCTCTTACCAGTCTCTCCTAGCGACGTTCTCTACAGCAGTCACCGCTGCCAAGGTAACCTACAGTTAACACAGTTCTAACCCCCGTCAATTGTTCTCTATCTTCTCCTCCCTCCTCAGCAAACCCTCCTGCTCCTCATTCCTCGTTCACTGCAGACGACTTTGCAGATTCCTTCGATAAGAAGATCGCAGACATCCGCAGCTCCGTCAGCCCCACTCCCCCTCCCCTCACGGACACTGTTTCCCACTCTCTTCCTCTCTCTACCCCTTCTGTGTCTGTGGGGGTGTGTCTTCAACCTGTGTGTCTGTGTGGGGGTGTGTGTTGTTGTGCACGCACGCATGTCAGACGCTTTAGTTGCAAGTCCCAAGTCTCCTTCTTTTCTCTCATCCAGTCGATGTTCCAGCTCCTAGAAGAAAGTTAACTTCAATTAGACTGATGCTCAATTTCAATCTTAGCAATGTATAGTATATTATCCAAAATCAAATGTAAAAATGAATACATACGATTCCATATGCTGTCTGTACTGTTCTTTAGCTCTTCCTTCTCCAGACCCTCGCAAGAAATGATCTCATTTTTTTTGCACAAGATATCTTTTTGCAGATTCCGTTTTCCAATTCAAGAAGGCACTCCTTGTCCTCTTTCTTCGCTCTTCTGAAGAAAGACGAGAATCTCTTTTTGTTTTTCTTCATGTCCACCAGTGGTTCTGGCTCCAAAGTTACATCATCCATTTTGGGCCAGATTATTTCCTCCTCCATGTCCACTAACTCCATCATCGCTCTCAGTCTCTCCCTCTCCTGCTCCATCTGCTGTCTCTTCATCTTTAGGGTTCTCTCCATTTTTTCTTTCTCCTCCTTAAAATTCACTTGAGCCTCCTTCAGTAAGTTCTTTTCTTCCTCAAATATCTTCCCCTCTCTCTCCATCTTCTCTTTTTCAGCCTCCATCTTTTCTCTTTCTAAATGCCCTTTTTCCTCAATTTCCGCTTGCCGCCGCTCCATATTCTGTCTGCTCCGGTCCCAATGTTCTCTCTCCAAACTGAACTTTTCCTCCATTTCCTTCTTCTCCATTTCCATCTGTTTCATCTTCATCGCCATGTTGTACTCAACATCTTCCTGAATTTTCAGCGCCAGCTTAAACAGCTCCACGTCTATCTTCCTTTCTTCTTTCTCCTTGATAATCCCTCTCTTCAATTCAAAAACTGCTTCCATGCCTCTGAGTGCAGTCTCGCATTCTTTCATCTAGTTACAGAAAGAAATACAGAAAAATAAATCTTAGCACAAGAAGCCATTGTCCATTGTCAAATTAGTTATTAGTCCAATGTAGTGCTTTTCCAGTTACCATTAAAACACTGTGTTCTGCATTCATATTTAGCTATCTAAACCTTAGACATTTCATTAGTTGCCACTATAATTTTGCATTAAAACTAAATTTTGTGTTTTATTTACAAATACCCCTGCATATAAATCAATTAAAGCTATAAAAACCATAAATACCATTTGTGCCTCTGGCAAAATAGCCATACAATACATAGGCTGTGCCCGAAATCACTCACAATTCACTAATCCCTAATCCCCAACTAGTGACTGCCCATATAGGGCGCTAAATAGTGTACTAAGTAAACAATGAATTTGTCTTTTATTGTTATTCAGCGTCGTCACCTAAGCAACAGGCCCGTGACCAAAAGCCGGAATATAGACGTCTGGAGGGGTGTAATTCTCAGGTTGACAGACGTTTTGACATACAACGTTACGATTTAGCTCAATTTAGCAGTAATTTAGCTCAGGCTTTACCTGGATGTAGCCTGGCTGCATCCTAGCCGGATAAAAAACTTTCACTTTTCAACCAAATTTATCCGGTTTTTCACCTGAACCTGATAATTACAGCATTTCACCGACTTTTAAACACACAAATGTCCACTAGAGTAACGTATAGCTACAAAACATACCATCTAGCCAGTTCTTAAAACACAACTCATGTACAGATCCTGCTTTTGACATTAAACCTAATCAGTGGCAGTTTTACATTAGGGGCAAGTGGGGCAGTGCCCCACCAGACGTGGCGCTGTTGTGCAAGATACTCGTAACATCTGAACGTTGTGGCAAACTTAATTGTATATTTAATACAAAACAGAGATTCAATGGTGAAATTGGCGTGTATAAATATAACACACTTGACTCTCACTCCTAGTTTCCTTTGTGTGTATATGTGTAAATACCAAATGTTTGGATCAAATGTTTGCATATTTATTTGACATTTGTCTGATAATTATCGGTATTATAATATGTCGTTGGCATGCTTTGCGGTTTTTTTGTTTTTGTTTTAGCTTGGCTATAATTGCATTACTTCTGGATGAACTTGATCAAACTTGTTTTCACTTTCCTACAAGCTAAAAACATGTCATATGCTTGTATTTACGGTTTTGATAAAGAATGCAAGTTATTGAAGAAACGTGTCTTGTCTCATCCTATTACTTTGTTGCAGTATAGGCAACCTCAATGTAGGGTTCTGTGTTGTGCTGAAGCGATACATTGTATTCAGTTTTGAAATCTGTCTGCTCCCTGGCACTTAGGCCTACAGCGCAGCCCATAACATCTTTATTTTTTGATGGTGACATCATACAAAACTGCCTCTCCAGAAATGTCATGCTAAAATCGACAATGAACCCAGTTCGTTTTATTAAGCAATGCCCAAAGACGAGCTGCAGCTCACTAAAATAATATTGCTATTGCAAACTTTAAATCCGGCTAGAGCCGGTCAGATGCGCGCCACTCTAAGCATACGTTACGGTGCATTGTGGGATATTTCTAGCGTACTAAAATGTATACGAAATTTGATTAGAGAATTCGGACACTAGACCAAAATGGCTGACAACCAAAATAGTACACTAGATAATAAATAGTAAGCCATTTCGGAAACAGTCATACTGTATTATTACATGTGGGCCATGTAACCACTTACCCGAGAACTTAAATTTCTCATTGGGTCCATGATTGCCACCAGTTTTTCCAAAAATCGCCAGCGCTAGTAGAAGTAACTTCTTCCAGAAACTGTAGCAATAGTGTTACAATCATTTAGATAGCTCTTTATATCATGTCTTTCCATTGTGACGTTATGTAAGAATGTCAAGCACTGGTCCAGCAAATCCTTCTGCGTAATATCGCTTTTCCACTGTGACGTCATGTACGAATGCTATTAGTAAATCAAAGCAATGCTCTACAAAAAGTGACACAATGTGGAGTAGGCTAATAATGAACACAATAATAATAATAATAATAAAAGCCGTGTCCAAATAGCAGATTGTAGTTGTAGTACTGCCTAGGCCGTTCGTTAAACACCTTGCGAGAGTGATCGCCTAATTATCTTCGAAAAGGGCGGAGCTTTTTTCAGTCCGCTTTGATAACCCCATTTCCACCTGGGAACGGCCTTGCACGAATGAAATTAGCGGTGAAATACATCTCATGGAGGCTATTAGGCTATATTTGGCCCTCAATGGGGGTCGTTTTAATTATTGAGAAATTGCGAGATGCATGTGTAGGCTACATGTGTTCTGTACGTGGACAGTTATTGCCTCTTATTTTATGTGACAGTGAATACTACTACGGCACAGCAAATATATATATTTACGTGTTAATTACGCCTGTGTTTAGTGTTGCTATATTCATATTGAAGTTTATTTAGATTTACAGCGATTTTTCTCTTTACACAGTAAATATATTATTATTATTATTATTATTATTATTATTATTATTATTATTATTATTATGTGACTGGGAATAAGTTGCCGGTCGACGTTGCTGCACAGCATGGCTATTGCAGATTAAAGCAACAGGCGTAAGAAGCTGTAAGAACATTGGAATTAGTTACCAGTGGCATACCCAATTACCAGCATCGAGTTCTCCTGTTTTCTGGTGGGAGTTTTCAATGTATATTGCTTTAAATATTATAATTTTTTAAATAATCCAAAACCTAAAAAAAAATAGATCAAAATCATTGTTATATTAAATGTGATTCGGCTTTGGTAATCTGATACGACCGTTCATTGTTTTCTGAATTTAAACGTAGTCTACAAATGGAGATAGAATAGAATAACTTTGATTTTCCCGCTAGGGAACTTCAGTTGTAGCCCCAGCAACAACACAAAAGACAGACGATGAAACCCAATTAAATGGATCTTATTAACCAGTGGCGGGCCGTCAGGGCCAGCAAGGCCTTCTCTGCTGGCCTAAACATCATCAGAATATAAATTTAATTTTGATATATTTTTTCCACAAATATGTATTAAATTATTCCCCATAGTCTATTCTCTTCATTTCATAGCTTTTCTCTTGGTTGCGCTGCTTCCAGCCTCAGATCGAGATTTGGAGGGCTGGCCTTTATGTTAGAGCTTTTATCCAATCATATTTCAGCCATAATGTGTTGCCAGGGTCCAAGAAATCTGCCCTTAGGCCTTCAGAATCGACAGTGCGGGCGCCTGTAGCTTAAAGTGAACCGAAACAACCCTGTGGTGTTAACCAATCAGATTTCGAATTGGCGACACCGGGGCCAGCTAGCAGGCGTACGATAACGTCAGCACGTGCACGTCTTTTGATTGGATACGCACTATTGAGAGGCAGAGCTATCGCAGAGATACAAGCTACAAGCTGTTTTTTTCAACCCACAATGGCTGAAGGAGGAGAAGCGATCGATTTGTTCGCAGATATAATTACAACGCCATTTTCAAGACGAACCTTTCAAGAAAAGCTAGACATCGTTAGAAGAGAACGGCCAACTCCGACGCTAGCGAGTCAAAGTGGACATTCAAGGCTAGGAATACACTTTCACCACTGTCGCAAATATATCCTCTTGAACAAATGCAAATTATTTGTTTGTTTTCTTTTATTTTCAGTGAATAGTTTGTGTCTTTATCGTCACGTTTCTTAAATGAAACTGCTTTGGGTGCGACAATGCGCTGTTTAGCGAACAAACTTGTTAAAGCTAACATACTTTTGGTGGACTTAATAAAACTTTGTAGACTAATCCCTTAAAAGCGATTTTTATTTAAAAGTTTTGACAGTATCCAAGCGATCTTAAAGCTGGTAGTTTAACACTCTTAATTGTAAATGCGGATTTATTGATTATAAATGCTTCGGCAATATTAATATAACTCTGTTGTACTTGACTATGTTAAGGTGATGCAACGCCAGGTTATACTGCGTTTCTGTCTAAATGTATAGTTTCTAGAGCCATGGCGTCATAATGATGGTATTAAGAGGTGGAATAATTCAGGTAGGACTGTGTAGGACATCACTGAAGGCCTAGGTATGAAATGCACGGCCCGCCACTGTTATTAACACCACATACTGCATGTGTTTCATTCGCTGAAGGTCTTGCCCCGGCGATGGCTTTCTCAGCCTAGTGCAATAAGTAGCCTTGGCTATTCTGTAGGTGGTGCTGCGTGTGACGACGGCTCCTGTCTGGGAAGTGCTTGTGTGGAAATATCACGTAGGCTACGCTGTTCAGCTGGTGATTAGATGGTCCAGCTTTTTTTTGGTCCAGTTGCTTTTTAGCTGGAATTTTCCACTGGGAAGGCAAACAATATGAGGATATACTGTGATTTTGATTTCTCCATATTCCATTTCTTTCACCCTGCTCTGAAATTTTAGATACATCAATGACATAGATACATATTTATTACATAAACACAGTACATTACACCTAAAACACACATCAAGATAAACTGGTTTGTGAAGCACCCTGCCAACCTCTCCTACAAATTTTGTCTGGGATATCCGGTGGTGGGGTGACCGGATCTTGGAGCTGAAATAGCTCTTCCCGGGAATACAAGATTCGGGGAGGTAAGTCGCCGGTCATGTTGTTACGGCAGACTTGAATGCACCGATCTTGTTGGATGCCCATCTCAGAAGGCTGGGATGCGGTACAGAAGACAAGGAGGATTAACCTTAAAAACATCTTATTTAACACATTATCCGAACTGGTTTTAATAATACCAGGAGAGGAGGGAAGGGGAGGTTGTTTTGCTGAAATTGCAACACCTACATTTCTCTAAAAACCCTGATGAAAATTCCAGCTAAGATTCTTAAACTGGTCTTTGCTGGTCATAACTGATCTGTGGCTGGTCATGTGAAGCTGGTAAAATAAGCTTGTAGCCAAACTGGTGGACTAGCTGTTCAGCTGGTGATCAGATGAATCGGCCATCGAGAAGTGTCTCTAGCTTGACCGGCTTAGGCAGCTTTTTATATGAAATTTTCAACAGGGAAAGCAATCAAAGTTTATCAATATGAGAATACTGTAGCGTCATCAATTAATTTATTAAAATACTGTGGCAGTATTAAGGTGATGTTCTACCCTGTCCTTCCTTATTGATGGCTTCCAGGTGTTTCTCGCCTTAAATGAAACATGGCTGATGGTTCTCCATGTTCCATTTCTTTCGCCCTGCTCTGAAATTTCATGACCAATCAATGAGCAATGAGTCAATCCTTCATAGCTCAGCATAAACAATATACATAACAACATAAACACAGTACATTACACCTAAACACACACATCAAGGTAAACTGCATTGTAAAGCACCCTGCCTACCTCTCTTCTGAATTTCATCCGGGATATCCGGTGGTGGGGTGACCGGATACTGGAGCTGTAGAAGCTCTTTCCGGGAATACAAGATTCGGGCAGGTAAGTTGCCGGTGATGTTGTCTCTCTCTCTCTCTCTCAATTCAATTCAATTCAAAGTGCTTTACAAAATGACAAAATTTGCATTTGTATTGCCAAAGCATGGCAAGAAACATGAAACATTCGATAAAGTAATAACAGAACAATATGATTAGATATAGACACGTATACATACATATACATACATACACATAAACTGTAATGATAATAACAAACTAGTAATTCCATAATAACAGCCAAAATAACAACAATGTGTCTGTTTGTGTATGTATGTATGTAGGCATGTCATGTTATTGTGTGTGTCAGGAAAGTGTGTATGCGTTCATGCGTGTGTTTTTGTGAACTTTAGTGGTGTGTGTTGTGTGTGTTTTTTCTTGTTTTGTCCTCTTCTGTTGTTTCCGTGGGCAGCTCTGTGGCATTTTGACTGGGTTATCTGGCTATTAGGTTAGCTTGCTAGCTATATTATCTGTCTTTGTCATATTTTTCCCTTTTTGGTTGGAGGGTAAGGTCTTGGCACCTTTAGGGTAACGTTAGTTTCAGTTGTTCCTGAGTTTTTAAAATTTAATTTAAGCTATTACTTTTCATTGTACATGACTGAAAAACAACAACATTTAATGACTGTTTAGCAGCTCATGGTCTTTCCTCTCATGGGTTCTCTATCTCTCTCTCTCCTATCTCTTCTCCGTCCACGCAGATCAACACTATATAGAAAACGGTGAAATCAACCGAGATTAGCTTTTATAGCTGGGGCGTACCATACCCTCACTCCTAAAGTTCAGGGCGTAGCTGTACCCAGGTTTCAATTTCGTCACCGGGAGGAATAGCTACGTCAGCTGGATGAAGTTTCTGGCCAATGACAGACTGGACATGCGGTTCCCAACGTTTTAACCACTAGAGACACTTTTGAGCCAGATCCTTTCTGGGCCAATTGAAAATATACAGTTAAACAGAAATAACAAACATTTCCAGAAGCTGAATTATCCTTTTCAGGAAAACAAATATATTTTTAGGATAGTGAGAAATATCATACCAGAGCATAAGAGATACAATGTATAGTTTTTTTAAAATAGTTTTGTAAGGCACTCGAAAACTTTTATCTTATTTTGGTAATTCTTGTTTCATGTTTAATACTATACAGCAGTATATTTTACGACTTTACTGAGTTTGTCCAACTGAATAATGACGCCACGGTGGCTTCAGTTTGAAATCTGCATAATTGTAAGGACAACTATTCAAAGGAGGTGAATTGACCTACTTTGCGATCCGTAGTTCTGAAAATGTCCCGGATGCAAACAGGAGGGGGTACTTTCAAAATTGAAAATGGGGTAGAGCGAACGTACAACAAAGCTGGATTTAAATAAATAGCTGATACAATAAAAACTTTTTTTGGAGACGTTTTACGTAACAAATCGCCTTTAACCACTTCAGGTAAACTCTTCTTTACCAATATATTATACCTATTATTTTGTAGCTAACTTAAACTGTTTATATTTCTTACGAGGTCGAGGATAGACTGTCTTTTGCCTCATCGTTTTTAAATCGCCATGATTAACGTTGGCTTGTTATCGGGACGGCTTCTCAAAGTCGCTGTGGCGTTCAAGCTAGTTATAGTCATTTACTGTTTATCGTGTGTTATTATTTATTTGATGAAGCTGCTTCATATAACGTCGTTACATAGCTTTTATATATATAACGTTAACGGTATCTGTGCTAGCCCCCTTTGTTTACTTAAGACGTGTCGCACTCTGTTCCCAGAACAGAAGTAAGATGTTTACCATGTGGTGGGTTTTACTACGTTACTCCTTCAGATCTACAATTTAAAAGAGTTTGGCTATTTTATGATACGTGGTTTATTGATCACAGTAGTTACTGTAACGTTAACAAGAGGTTAACAGGCACCGTATTAAAGATACTATAAAAACGATTAGCAAAGTGACAAACGGACAAAAATGGACCTTTGGTATATTAATTATACATTTTCTTCCTGAAATGGGATATTTTATGCATTCACATGAAAGAATGCTATTTTGATTGTAAGCTACTATTTTGCTGATCTGGAGGTGCCACTCACTCAATGTGGGAGTTTAAGCTGATTTTAATTTGTGAACAAGCTACCTCCCACCCAGTTTGAGGCTGGAGTGGCCCTGACACTACTGCTGTCAGGCTGTGTGCTGTGTCTTGGTAACTGAATCCCATATATCTAATAAGTGGGGACCATGCAGCATTGGACGTGGGTGCAGGACCTGTTGGGGCCAGAGCAGCTGAAGGGAAAGTCCTTTTACCTGGATTGTGTGAAGAGTCGCCATTCTGCCCTGCTCGTGGAGGCCATTGCTGATCTTGGAGGGGTAGGGACACAGACTATTACAATGGTGGCAGCATTGGTCCTACCCTGAACAGTTTTTTTTTTTTGCACAATTTCATTTTTAAGTGTTTGGTCTGTCAGGAACACTATACAATTGTTACCCCCCAGTGGGGCAATTATACTTGGTTGGAGCTTTTCAGAACAAGCAACAATCTTTATATAATAATATATAAACACACATGCCACAATAACATGTCTCAAGTATGCAGTTTCTATGTGATTTATGGTGATAATTTGTAGCTGCCAGGAGTAGCTTTTTTCCATTTCCAGTTTTAAGATATGGTTAACAATTAAACCAAGCTTGAAATTAGTCTTGATGGGAGGAAGCGCACTGCATTGTACGTCACTTGTGATGGTGCCCGTAATGTGCTTTTTTTGCAGAATGTGGAAAGCTTTCTCAATAAGGACGTGAACATTGTCACTTGGTAATGTGCTTTCTTTGCAGAATGTGGAAAGCTTTCTGAATAAGGACGTGAACATTGTGATATCTGGCAGCCAGGAGGCTTGGCATGAGTGTCAGCCGAAGGCGGCTCGTAGAGTGGCAGGTGGGACAAAGGGTACGGCTCCCTGCTCCCCGGTCTCCACCCACCACAGGCAGTCTCAGGACAGCACGAGCAGCCAGCGATCCGCCACTCCCAGACCACCGGTAAGCACCTCTCCACTCTTAAAGGGATATTTCACCTGCGTATGACACAAGTCATTTTGTGCAGCCTACCCCATTATATTTGCATAGCGTGAATACTAGCAACATCAGCTGTCCCTGCTGACTTAACGACATCCCCGGTAGTCCCGGTTGTCAGCCTCCCCTCCCCATTCACTCCCATTCATTTTCGGGACCTCACCAAAATCAATTGTTTTAGAACACAAACTAACTACGGCCGATAATACATCGATAAAAGAGAACACGAGGGTGAAAAGGTATGTGTTTGTTTTGAGCTTATAAGCTGTTTTCAAGTTAAAAATTAGCTATAAATAGTAGAATTATTTTCGGACAGGCTACTGCGTAGTAATACAACAAGCCGTGATTTTTTGTTATGACGTAGACCTACAACTAACGATAGCCTACTACAGTTGGTGGTTTAAATAGAGTTCGGGATGTTCGTCGGTTGCTATGGCCACCTGGACTGGATAACTGCACTGAAAAGGTATTTTACAGGTATTTCTCTTTCTATGTTACAGATTTGGGAGGGTTCTCAGTTATCTCAGTAATCCTGCTTCGTAGTATTCGCCCTATTTTACTAGTAACGTTAGTCTACAGAGATAGAAAAGCGAGTTATCATAACGCATCACTCACAACGTCAACTTTATCGCAGGCAAAGAATTTCTCCCCTTAAAATACCAAAACTCTTTGCCGTATCTTTCTTTTCTTTTATAAGGTAATACAACATTGAAAATACACGAAATATCAAAACATATTACATTTTCACCCTCGTGTTCTCTTTTATCGATGTATTATCCGCCGTAGTTAGTTTGTGCTTTAAAACTATTTGTTTTGGTGATGTCCCGAAATGAATGGGGAAACTGACTACCGGGGATGTCGCTGATGTTGCTACTATTCACACTATGCAAATATAATGGGGTAGGCTTCACAAAATGACTTAGGTCACACACAGGCGAAATATCCCTTTAATGTATTTAATTACAACTAATGCACCACCATCATTTTTGTTACATGATTGTCTACCATCACTGTATCCTGTCATTAGAAAGTATGTCTATTCTAAAGTATTAGATTTATTCATGGTGCTGATTCATGTTGGCTGTAGTGAGGTGACCGTCAATGACCAGGCCTCCCTCTGTTGTTTCTTTAGGTATGTGGGAGCCGTGGGAAGGCCCTCCTGGAAATAGCAATCAGCAACAATGTAAGTGCAGTTCTTCTGAGGGTAATTCATTTATCTGCAGTGTGGGGGAGAGCTTCCGTCTGTGGACCTGTATTGGAAAACGGCTAAAATAAAGAACCGGTGTCTCTACAAAATGGTTACTGTTTAGTCTCATTATCCCTGCACTGTATAACTACCCAATTCTGCCACATGCACGGTCCATTCTGGGGCCAACCATCGGTTAATTGTCTGCGTCTGTCTTTTCTTTTGTTCAGGAGCGCTGTATTGGAAGCAGTGTGCTGGCCAATGCTCGCTTGTGGGGGGTGAAGATTGTGCATGTGGACAGTATCTTTTTTTTTCCGCAAAGCACCAAGGTTATTTATGGTCGATGTTATGCGATACAGTATTATCTTCCATCACCGGTGCATCATCAGACTCACTGGATTCTTCTTTTTGTTTTGTCGTCCGGGTAAATGCAGTCAGAGACACCTGGACAGGGATGTCGAAACGAAAGGGTATATGTACAGACTATCTGTGTATGGGGGTTGAAATTGAATGAAGGAATAATACGATGTAGTGATGAAGATCCGTAGGACAGAGTTGCTCTTATTTAAACGCCGTTTAAATTCTCCACACATAATCATAAAGCACTCTATTTCTAAGAATTTTCTAATTAAATATTCGAAGAATTCACAATTTATTAATTTCACATATTTTCAGGGTATTTAAAGAGCTGATTTGAAATTCTGAGTAGCTTTGTTATGTGATGCAAAATCACAGAATCATGTAAGTGAAACAATTAGTTTATGTTGGCAGTGGCCTGGCGGCATTTAGGCTGTTCATTTAGAGCAATTTGTTGATGCATAGCTTTTCGTTCTTGAAAACAACCAAGGTCAGAACATGAGTTGAAAGTCGTGGTCAGATGATTGGATGGTGCGCACATGTAATCGATACGTTTAGCATGAATTCAGATTTAGCACCACTGTACTGCATTTAATTTAAAGCAGTGTTAAAGGCTAGCACAGCTTTGTTCAAAGATATTACAATAAAATGTCATTTGTGAATACATTTTTAACACAAATTTTCTCATTCCATTAATTCAGTTGTGCTCAACTTCAAATAAAATATCAGTTGTGATCCAGGACTGATGCTATTCTTGTCTAAATTGCTTGCGCTGTAGTTATACTTTGTACTTAACACATAGCAGGCTTGCTTTCTGGGTGAGAAATTAGCACCTGTCACCAGCCAAATGCTGGTAAACATTTGATTGTAGCTGGTAAGATTTTATGCTCTAGCAGCCATTTTGGCAGGTAACCAACCAGGTTTTGTTGTATTGTAAAAGTCAACATGGCTGGTAAAACGTTGAGAGAGGCTGGTCATTTTTAGAATCCTCAAGCTACTTTGGGTAGTGGGTGAAAAATGTAATTTCATGCCCTGCTTACATTCATTTGTAGTTTAAAAACATTTGATTATATTTAGAATATCATTATATTCCATGGCTGTTCTAGGGTTGCCATCATGTGCCACCTATTTTATTCAGGTTTATTTATTCTTGCATATGATCATATTATTCAGATTTAATTTAGTATTTGTATGAATTATTAGTAAATTATGCAAAAGTGCTCCGCTTCAGTTTCGAAAGCCGTGTAGTGATTCGATTCATTTAGATTCACTCATCTCATGCAGCTGAAAGTTATTTGACTGTGGATATTTGAAATCAGAAATCAGACTCATACATTGTGCCATTTTTCTAGTTGAGTAAATCTACTTGCTCTGAGTCATTGGTCTGTATCCATTCAATGTTTGAATTAAAATAACCATGCTCGTGTGCCCAAGTTTTGTGCTTCGTTGTTGCAGTGAAGGTGAAGTGACAGCAGAGGGCAGCATGTCACAATCACAGGTCCAACTGATGATTTAAAAAGCTCGGATTTGTTGCGTTGCTGGAAATTGCATCTGTCTCTTGGTTTGGGAAGTCTAATCTACCTTCAGCGTCTTGAATCTCAGGGGGGGGGGGGGGGGGGACACAAGTTTCACAAATTCATGCATTTATCCTTAAATAGAAAGAAAGGAAAATGGGATCAGACAGTCAAAAGTGGTGATGTTCTTTTGTTGGCAGATCACATAGTGCCCACTGATTTTAAAATGAAATGTGCCAAAACACAGACGAAGATCTACGATTGTTTGTTAAAGATCCCATCTGTTTGGCAACAGTTGCACACTTAAGCCATGGTTTGAATATCGCATCAAGGTATCGGCACACGCATAGGAAACCTACGTATTTTAAATGTCATTGCTACTTCTAAGCTAAATTTACATTTATTTAAATTCACAATTGTTTTTGAGGGGGCTGGGGGGGGACAGGTGTTGGAAATTAGTGTGTGTAGACATTTCCAAATCACCTTCAATACACTTATTTAATGTCGAACTGAATGTTTAAAATGGCATTTGAACATGTACAGCACAGGCAGATGTGAATGAATGCTCTTGGATTCCTAGCGTCAGTGCTCAGCTGTTCACCTTAACATAAAATGCAGATTTCCTGTTGTACATAGAAAGATTGACAGTGGCGACCGCTCGGGGCAAAAACAGGAAGCCTGAGGTAAAGTATCTTGTCAGTAGATGGCAGCCACAATCAAAGATAATGTTTATGTCTTAAGAAATTTAGAAGGTAGAATGTATTTGTGTGTTCAAGTGCAGTGTTTGTCATTGTATTCCAAAAGGATGCTTTCTAAATTAAATAGTTAAATAAATGATTTAATGATGACAGGACTGCCAGATGGCTCATCCTGCTAAAATAGTGGTCGAGTGTGCGCGTCATCCCACAATTTGTACTGAATCCTGCCCACGGCAGTGATGGCTGTGATTGGATAATTGGCTGTAGAATTGCCCAGGAGGGAGGGTTTCAATTGGTGGGATTATCCTCATCTCATCGTGCACCAGCGACTGCTGTTTGGTCGTGGACCGAAGTCTGCAACCGAGCTGCTCTCTGAGGAGTGCCGTTCACGTGCAGATCGGCCGGTGGACTGCAGTGAGCAGAGAAGCAGCGTGGCACCAGGTGCCCGTCTGTGCTCTGCAAAATTGAAAGGATGTTGCAGCAATGCAATGGGCCCTAAAAATTAATTTGGACATTCCGAATTAGTGGAAGACATTGGAAATAAAAATTGGCTCCAAAATAAAAGTATGATGAACAGAGTAATCCAAAAGGCATACTGATGACTTACTTTATCTTTCTTGATTTCACAGAAAAAGGCTGGGGGGTCTTCTGCCCCCAAGGTTGTCAAAGGTCAGTATTTAACATGTTCACTTTTTCACAAGGTCTAATTTGATTTCCTCTAACCCTCTACTGTACAAGCTGTGAAATCTTTAGTTGCTTTCACACTTTATCCAGTTGTTGACGTGAGAGGTGTTACGACCCCGGCTCGAAGAAACCATTTCAAATACAATTGGGCCACTTACAAAATGTTTTTCTTAAAATCTCGTTTTAGCGGCGTCTCCGTGTTTACATGAGCACATCAGACAGAAGTAGTAGGCTACTTCACAAAATAGCTTGCACAACTGATATACTACAACTTGGCAAAGATAAAGAGTAATGATTTAGGATAATGAAGTTTGTGCCAAGGCAACACAGAGCTCAGATGCAGATCTCCCGCTAGCTGTGAATCCCTCAGAGAGCAGTAACCTAGCGTGCTGTTCTGCTCTCCCTGTTTTTTCACCCTGCTCTGTCCCTCTTGGTTCACAGCGGGAGGATTGAAGTTGCCGTATCTGAAGATTGAGGACTCCAGCAGGTGAGCGAGTCATCTTGGTGCCAATGGGGAAGCTGACCAAGGTGCAATGGGGCAATCGCAGTACTCCGGTGTCCTCAGGGGACCCAAATTTCCTGTAAAAAAAAATGCTAAACTCCCTCTGACCCCCGCAGTGTAAAGGGATCCCTCTCACCCAGCGTAATGAGACTCAAGCGTTCCGCGGTGAGGTTGGCCAGCGTGGCCCGTTAAAGTTTAATCAAGGGGCGAGGAGAGGCCCCCGCCACGCGCGCGTCGAGGCCAGTGGGGCTTCGTTGCCGCCGTCACGAGAGGGGCAAGAGGACCGAGCAAGCAGGGTTCGGGGCGAGAGACTGGCTGAGGGTTAGCGGGGTTGACGGCCCACCTCTCCTCCAGCAAGTTGCCCATTCCCATCGAATAATACAGCGCTCAATCAGGGGTCAGGGGCGGCGCCGTGTTTAACAGGTGTCGTTGGCGCTTCTGCACTCTCACTGCCCGCGGAAGCAGGGAAGAGCAGGCTCGTCCTCCCCACGCCCTGCCGCTGGCAGGGTTCAGTTTCAGCCAGCTAGTCGATGAGTCTGGGTTTGGTAATGTGACGAGGTATCCAAAGACACCAGGGGAATTACAGGGATACATGTGTCAGCCTTGTTCTCTACCCCTCCGGTGGAATTAACAAGTGTATTAACTTCTGCAAAGTCCTTTTCAACAGAGGCCCCCCACTTAAACTAATTGGGGGCGTGTTAGGGCAAAGGGACCAGGTTCACATTTTCCACATTTTCTGAAATGAGAACTTGAGTGGTAAGAGCTTTCATTTCTTTGATGTTTTTGCCAGGTTGTGTGTAAGCTGGCACAGTTTTTATTAGGCTGTTTTTTTTTATTAAATACTTGACACAAAGCAGCATTTGCATTTTTTAATATCTGGCTTTTTGGAATATTTCTGATGGTACCAAGTAGATGCCATGTTCCCACCAAATAATACCTTTGGGGCACCATAACACACAGTCTATTGCGTTTATTCAGTTGGCAGAAATTTGCTTCTAAGGTCAATACTGCAGATAAACCCAAGTGCAAATAACAAGTGAACCTACAAGAACCAGAGCAGGGCAGACAGTAAGACTTGAAGTACAGACCTAATAGAACTCAGCCAATACAAATACCAGGCACAATGTACTAATTAATATTACAATAACAATGTGGCTTGCCTTAATTATATCAGGAAATAAAGTACTTGTAAGTATTAAATTCGGTACGGATAACGGTTTTAAACGGTTAAAGGGGTTGCCCCAAAAAAAAATTTATAAAAATTAATAAGTTATATTTTATAAAATATTATATTTTATTAATTGAATTTTTTTGTTTTTATTTACATTTTATTTTAATATTATTATATTCAGTTTGCATGTTAAAAAAGCTAATGCAAAATAAATTAAATTATTTATTATAAATATTTAATTATTAATTTTTTCAATATGTGCATTTTGATGGCTTGCGCTAGATGCTTGCCGCTGCTGCTTGCTGTGGCTTCTTGCTGCTGCTGTTTGCTGCTGTTTTTCCTTTTTTTTATTTCAGTTTTCCTACATTTATAAAATATTTTGCTGTGTGTGTGCAATGTGCTGTGTGTGTGCAATGTAAAAATGTAGAAAAAAAGAAAAAAAAAAAAAAAACTGTCTTGAAGTTGCTTTCTTGGAAGGTGTTGTAAAAAAAAAAAAAAAAAAAAAGTTTTAACGTGTTTGTTGTTGTCTTTGTTGTTGTTTTGAGTGATATGTATAAGTAACTGTAAACATAATGCTGTATTTTGTGCTGGCGGCCGGCCTGTGCTGCATGCCGCTCACAGCCGACACATATAGTGCTGAGACAGAGCGCAGAGATGAGAGAGAGAGAGAGAGAGAGAGAGAGAGAGAGAGAGGAACAATTAAGAGAGCCACACGTTTTAAAAAAGAAAAAAAAAAAATTTACTACTGACAAAGTGTGATTCTAATCATCCATAATAATCAAATTAGATTTTACTAAACGAAAAAAATGTGGCAAGATCAGTTTTTTAAAAAACAAATTCACACTTCGAAAAAAACAAAAAATAAAAAAACAAAAACACAAACAAAACAAAAAAAAAAAAAAAAAAAAACTAAAAAAATTAAAAAAAAAAATAATATATTAAATAAAATATAAAAATTGTATATATAGATCGAAATGTGCTCAGTTTGTTCAATTTTTCATAATTTAATTAATTAATTTTCGACTATTCGAATAAACGGTTTCGAAAATGTCGTGTACACGTCAGTGCAATTAACCGCTGGGAACATCCCTACTTGTAAGGCACTTAAAATTATTATGAATATTTAAATAATAATGTATTTATACTAATAACTAATATAATTGCAACCCTTGGGTGTAAGGATGTCATCAGTGGGATTAGTACATGCATTGTGTGTAGTGCAGTATGTGTAATAATGCTGCTGTTGCTTTGTGTGAATAGGAAATACAGGCCCCTCCACTTGCAGTCTATGGTCTTTCCCACATTGGACTACACGGGCAGGTTCAGCCCCTTTGAGCCTCCTGCCCCTCCGCCCCCAGAGACGGAAAAGGACCAGGAGAACCACAGAACCAGGTAAGTGAGAATGCGACCGGGCCTGCATCCCGGTTCTACTTAACCCAAGGAGCGCTCCGTCTAGCTCCGAAGATGCATGCCTGTCTAGAAGACGTATGTGGGAAAGGGGGAGGTCATTGAGTTGATTGCTGCTTTCTTGTGAAAATACCGCACAGCGACCTGCCAGTGTCAAACTTGTGCTTGTGTAAACGGCATGTTTATATGGGGAATGAGTTATCTTCCGTCCGGTGTGAGGCCCCTTCCCCCGCGAGCTGTGCGGTGCATTTTTGGGGCCTCTGTTCCCAGTACCTCTGTGTGCACTTCTTCTAGCGAGAGGAGAGCAGACCCAAGCACCAGCCAGGGGAAACTTCCTGTGCACCTTCCACTGACCCCCTCGCCCCGTCGGGCCCGTAAGAAGACTGTGGGCTTCTGCGAGTGCTGCCAGCTGCCCTTCAAGGAGCAAGACGAGGTGAGGTGCCTGTGTACACAACTGAGAGATCTGGCAGATTACATTTCTATTTTTCATTTGTGAGGGCCAAATGTCTAGAATCATGTATTTCTCTGTAACATCTTCTGTTAGAGGAACGTATCCGTGTTCTTTCTACATTTACATCCTTTTTTTTCATCAAATTCACTTCTCATTTCTAGCTAACGGGTGAGAAGTTCAGAAATAATACAGGGTATAGGTGCTTGTAAAGTATGAGTGCGTTTTTAGGGAGAAGTAGTAGTCTCTTGCGTACACATCTTTAAAAATAGCCATGCAGTACTGTGAAATAGGAAGTTCCTTTTGCTAGCGCCCGTACTTGATCCTGTCACTCAGTCACTCTGATTCTATAACTGCCTCAGGGACTCTTGTACTTGTACACTTGTTTAAATATGAATTCTTCTCTCAACCCGATTTTGAGTCTTGATCACTCTTATCAACAGCGCACTGCCAACACACACACACACACACACACACACACACACACACACACACATACACACACATACACACACACACACACACACACACACACATACACACATACACACACACACACACATACACATACATACACACACATACACACACACACATATACACACTCACACACGTACACACACACGTACACACACACACACACACACTCACACACACTCACACTCTCACACACTCACACACACACACTCTCTCACACACACTCTGAGCCACGCTGTGAGTGATGCTGCTTTCATATTGTGCATATTGTAAAACAAGACAAGAGATGAGGTCTTGTCTGCACGTGTTGGGTTATTTGTGTTGTGTGTGTGTGAACGCATGTGTTTGTTTATGCATGTATATATATGTGTGTGTGTGTGGTGTTTGGCTCCCTGCTGACACTGGCTCTTTTCTGCCTCTCCAGCACTTGAAGTCGGATCAGCACCGCGGGTTTGTACAGGACTCGTCTCACTACAGTGTGGTAGACCAGCTGGTGGTCCTGATGGAGCCTGGCTTTGCCGACAGTCCGATCGAGAGCCCAGCAACAATGAGGTAAACAACAGCACGGATCTGCATTCTGCATTTCGCCTAGCTGACAGTCTTGTGCCATCGTAGCATCATTTGGCTAATGTCCTTATCCAAGGGCTTTATGGAGTCATACTCAAAAAGAGTGCAATCCAGCAGTACTACTAGCCTCCAGGGCCAGATTTGAATATCCCTGTTATAGAGTAATAGAACTTGGGCTGCCACTTTTTTTTACAAAAATTTTGTTTGAATATTTCATAATGGAGAAATTAGTTTGAAATGTATAATTATTATGGCCCAGTTTTAATTTCCTGTTAAACTTGTAGCTAAAGCTGAAGCGCACCTGAAAGAATATCCTAAACGAATGAGGACGGCGCCTGCTAAAGTTATCTAAAGGAAAACCGAGAGAAGACTCTTGAAACCTATGTAATTATATACGGGAAATTCTTTATCTATGATTTCTGTCGCATTTTGGTAGGTGCGTTATTTTGCAGATATAAGATTATAGCTAAGAAATAATGACAATAGTATCAACAGATGTTTTATTAAAGGGGTAGTAGTAATGAACTTTTAGGCTAATATTTTAGAATTTCTGAAAATTTTCAGCAATTTCCCAAGCTTTTTCTCTGTTGTAATGGCTGCTATGAGCATAGATAATATGAACTCTGCAAAATGCAATTCAGTGACGTCACTGAATTGCATTTCTGAAATGTCTAATATGGAAATTGATAGGAGAGTCATTTTCATATGGCAGTAAAACATGCCTAGAATTTTTGTATTATAATATCACCAGGATAAATGTGTATCGCGGTTGTTTTCTTCTAATTATATGTAGTTACATTTTGTATACATGTTGAAAATATTTTTAAAATTTTATTTATAGACAGCCTGCACCGGTATTTTGCAGCTGTTCAAGCCTCCAACTCCTATATGTCATCGTGGCTCTGTAACCAGGGTAACTACAAGCCAGAGTTCTAACGTTACAGTTGGAAAAAAATAAATGACAGTATTGACTTCAATTTGTCTGAGTAGCTAAGGCTGACACTCGGCTGGGGACAACATTCTCTCGCAATCAGGCTGACACACTGGACGCTAACTTCATCTATCCCTCACAATCAGGCTGACACACTGGACGCTAACTTCATCTATCCCTCACAATCAGGCTGACACACTGGACGCTAACTTCATCTATCCCTCACAATCAGGCTGACACTTGGCTGTGAAAATGGAAATGCCAATGGCAGTTCACATAGCTTTTAGATCTGACGTTAGGTAGCATTAGCTTTCACTTAAATCTTCAGAAAGCAACAACGTAATTATAACGAGTCTTTAATCAATTCACAACAATGGCATGGCTTACTGAAGATTAACTGAACAATCTCCTATGTCGGTGGAAAAAGTGTTTGGAGGGTTAGTAGGGCTATTGCTGCTTGCATACCTTGCAAGCAACTTTCTCGTTTGTTGTTATTTTGTCTCCAATGGCAAAGAACCCATAATATTTCCAAATGGCCCTCTGAGGTTCGGTGGAGTTTTTGCTTTGCTCCTCCATTTTGAATGTATAGCCTTCAGGCTACACGGACGGCATGACCCACACATGAACTTTATTCACTAACCCTAACCTACACTCCAGACAAAACAATAACATGGCTTGTTTATCAGTCTCTGACTAGCACTAGCATGACCATGAGCGCAACACAGATGACCACAGAGCGCAACTGCACTTTTTATTTCGCAGAGGCAATTGGGATTACAAATTAGAACCCTTAATTGCATATTCAAAGTGTTTGATTAATTAACAAAAAAGCGACAGCCCGAGTGTAGAGGAATCATAATAATGGTGAAAGTGATGCCTGTTCTATAGTCATCACAAACTTTGCAATTCTACTCGTGTGGCAATTCAATGGGCTTGTCAACCTTTTCTTGTACATGTGATTTCATTGTTTTTGTTGATTTTCATTGCTTTACTTGTGGTTTTGTTGTTTGACGTGTGTTATTTTACAAAGTGCGATTGAATAGTTTTTACAGGTGGTTTGATTGAATTGTTTTCATATATGCTCTCACTGTCCTGCCAGGCTACCGTCCCCACCAGGTCTCCCCCTGGACTCTTCCCTGGAGCTGGATCACCAGGCCCACAGCGAGACAGAGAAGGCCATCCAGGCCCTGCTAACCCAGGACAGTCCCCCCCGGCTCAGCCCTCACCCAGACCAAGGCACTGTGGCACTTCCCATTTCACTGGAAAGGGGTGCGGTGGACTCGGTAGTTCCAGCTGCCATAACCTCTCCCACACCTGCATCCGGCCCTCTGCCCCCTGGTCACCGGCACATTCACTCGAAGACGGGATGGGCTCACAGGGCTGAAGACAGAGGGACGGATTTGAAGCAGGCGAAGCCGCCGGCCGAAGGCAACTGGACCGCGCCCCGCTCTCGGACCCCTGAGCCGACGGAGATGGACAGAACGGGGTCCAGAACTCTCCGCTGCCCCCTGCCATCGCCTGGCCCCAACCCCCGGAAGCGCAGCAGGGCATCCAGCCTCAGTCCGAGGGCCAGCAAGAGGCGTAGGACCGGCTGGCAGCCCACGTCGGACCCCACCGTCGCACACCCTTCCGTCTCGCAAAATCGAAGGGCCCCGAGATTCACACCCAACCTCACTCACCCAACACACGAGCTTCCGCTTATTCCAGTCCCACCCCTAGTTCCTGCTTTCTGCGTAAGCCAGTCTGATGCCCCCAGAGTCACCGAACCGAGACGGGAAGTAGAGTCAGGTGAAAAACTCTACGTGGCCGATCTAACAGAACTGAGCAACCGTCCCCGTCTCCTCGGCCCCTCTCCTCATGGTCATCTTGCACTGACCGGCAACGGTGCGGCATTGTCCGTCTCGCACGAGCACAAAGGGACAAAGCCACTCCGCCGGGAGTTGCTTGACGTAGAATCCCCTCTTGTTACAGTTCACCCCCCAGTAATGGACCTGCCCCAACTGCCTCCACCATCCCTCCAGTACTCTTTGGGGGCAAGCGATCCCATCACAGCCTTAAGCACTTGCCAGCATCCCCCTCACGCTCCCCAAGACTTTACCCCTCTTCCAGCCCTACCGTGCCCCACCATTGCCCCCTGCTGTCCCCTGGTAAGCCAGGACTCTGATGCCGCCTTCTCTCAGTCCTTCTCCTCCGTGTTCATCGAGTCGGCCCTTCTCCCAGACCCCTCCGCCTGCTCCCCGTCCTCCGAGTCTGACTGGGACTGTGGGCTGCTGTCCCGCCTCATCCCCGCAGTTCCTCCTCCGGCCAAAGGAGAGCGGTGTTTGCTGGACCTGGACCTGTTGCATAGGCCCTGCACAGGAATGCAGGACAACAGCTACGAGTCACGCCTCTGTTCCGTGCTCCACCCCCCAACACCTCCTCCGTCTTTTTGCGGTGAGGACACGGACCCTGCCTTGTTTACGAGAACCATTGACCACTGTCTCGAGGCCTGTGTCATCCAGGAAGTAGGGATTGACATGTGAAAACTAAACTGAGAAGTGTACAATGTATCGTATGAATTGTATTGTAAAATGTCTCAGTGGGGGGGGGGGGGGGTCTTCTCATTAATTTATTCCACCTCTCTCAATGACCAACACTGCAGAGCAGATTTGGAAACTGGTTTCTTCTTCATCGGTACTTTTGCTTACCTATTGGATCAATCACTTAATTAGTAATGAGTTATTATGAAGTCAGAGGACTTGAATACTTTGCATTGGGATTCTCATCCTCACTTGAAAGTGTAATGTGGTATATGAAATGGATGCCCTTAAACTGTTTTTGATCAGCCACCAGAGTGGATGCTGCCTTTAATGTTCATTCTCCTGAACCTCATTGGTTCAGGTTTTGTGTCCCCGTGTTAGCTTTGCCTTGTGACGGCAAGCACGTGGAACACCTTATGGATGGTCCCTGGTCCATTGCGCAAAGTGCTGCTTTAGCATTCACACCCTTGGATAATGACGGTCAGATTGGTAATGTGTGTGCAAAGCATATGCCCTTTGAATAATGCAGGAGTCAACGTTCGGTTTCAGATTGCGGAAAGTCAAAAATGCATAAGCTATCCTTCACGCCACTTTCAGAGGCGTTGCTCAGGTTACAGTGACAGTCACGGCTCCTCAAAAGTGCACACACCTGTTCTTGCTCTCAGGTGCTGCACAGCCTGAACTCCTGTACAGATTATACTTATCTTTTTATTTTCGCTCAATTTAAAGTGGCCTCTTCCGCTGGACTGTTTGTGACTGATAAAAGCTGCTCTGTTCCGAGAGACCCTTTCATTTAGGATACCTTGATGCCTGAAAAGAGGAAGTTCGTCTTATGAACCGACCAATCAAGTAACCAAGATGTCTCGAGTGGAAAAGAACACGCTTTGTAACCTTAGATTTAGAACTTGGAAAGAATTTTCCTATGATGTTAGTTTTCTCTTTTACGGCCGCTGCAGTCTTGCCGTTTTCATTCCACCTGGACACTTAAACTCCACAGACAAATGAGCTAATGGCCTAATACTGTTACAGTAAATGTGATTAGTATTCCCAGTATTGGAAAAATGTGCGGTTTGCTGAAAACTTGAAAATGTGCTGATAGGTGACCCTCCAGGACCAGGGTTGAGGAAATAAATAATTGGGAGCAACACAGGCGTGGGGATATCCACATCCTACAAATGAGCTTAAAAATTTAATGTGAACTTTTCTAAGCCTTTTAAATGCTTATTTGCCTCAGTCTCAGTTGGAGCTGGGCCTGGCAGACCTTGTATTCAGAATCACCCATTTAATCACTGAATGTCGTCCACTGCCTGTATCTTCATTCTAGCTGGCTACTCTAATCCACTGAAACCCGTGCCAGTTCTGCATGACTGGATGTGCCTGAATTCAGCAGTTGTTAAGGCCACTATTACACTGGAGATGTCTTGTTCTGTAGTAACTTTTTTAAATAGTCCTGAATATTGAATAGTAGCAGTATTTAAAATCTTATTTGTGGGTATCATGTTTTTATTATTTTAGCCATTTTAACAAATAAACATTTCTAAATTCACTCGGTATTTAATATTTTTTCTTAAAGCATTTTTACTCCATTGCTTTCTGTCATTTTCAAATGAGAAAACACTGAGTATTTTTTTTCGTTGTTACATTGTATTCCCCAGCCTAAAGTAGCTCATTGCAGTTGATCTTCTGTGCATGATGTGCGTAGAGTTTAGTGTAGCTGTGTAGTCTTGTCTGTAGGGAGGCTGTCTCGTCTGTCTCTGCTCTTCACACATTCCTCTCATTGGATATAAACCCGCATGCCCCTCCCCTCTATCCCTCCAGTCTAACCACTGTCAAACAGGTAATAGTATTCACTCCTGTACCACCCTCTCTTTTTTTTAGATAAGTATTAGCAGGATAGTCTGTATACAGAAACATTATCAGATGACTTTGTATATATAAACAAATGGTTGGTCCGTATTTTCAGTTTCATCATTTCATATGTGTAACTTGGGTAGTTTTGTACATGTAGACACATGACTAGGGTTCATACATGTAGACAAGGCTGGGTTAGCTTCACGTGTGAAGACATAACTGCAGTTTCATACATGTAGACAGACATATCTCGGGTAGTTGCATACATACACAACATAAGCAGTAACATTACTGCAGGTTGTATTGCACGAATGCATGCTTCTCTACATTTGACTTTGATTTGTATTATAATCAATTTTCTATTTCTAGAAGTTTTTCTTCTAGGCTAGTGAGAAGTCATGCACTTCCTAGTAAGTTGCTCTGGATAAGAGCATCCACTCAATGTAAAATGTAGAATCTTGATTACTCCAGCAATGTGTCTGAAGACATCCACGTCCTACAAATGAGCTCAAAAAGAATTGAATGGTTTCATATACACCGCTCAAAAAAATTAAGGGAACACTTAATCATCACAGTATAACACCCAAGTCAATTAAACCAAACTGGTCATGCTGGATGATGTTGCAGGCAGCATAACATTTGCCACTGTGTCTCCAGACTCTTTCATGTCTGTCACATGTGCTCAGTGTGAATCATCCTGGAGGAGCTGGACTTACTGCGCAACCTGAATGGGCTGCTGGTACCGCCTCATGCTACCAGTAGTCACAAGGGCACTAGCAAAATGCAAAACTAGAGAAAAATCAGTCAGGAAGGATGAGGAGAGAGAAATGGTCTGTGGCCACCACCTGAAAAACCATTTAAGCTACCAATTAAGCATAGGATAGACTTTACAGCTTTGCTTGACTTTTAAAATATTACATGGATTTTGCACCAGTTATATATATGTAATCTGCTTTTAGTCCATAACCTTCGTTCTCCTCCCGTTAGTAGAAATATCTACCCTTTAATATCTACCTACTTGACTAAAAACCAGAGCAACCACTACTGTGACCCAGACAAAAAATCTATACAGGGTAAACAAAATCCAAAAATAAGAACAAGTTCAAAAAAAAAGCAGTTTTATATTAAAATTATTATTGAGGCTTATGTCCAGAGACAGAGGAGTTGTAGTCTGAGACAAGATTTCAGCCCCTCCTTACTGTCCCATTTTTTCCGGTGTGACCTTCCTCTCCCCTGGCTCTCTGGCTGGGCTTGACCCTGATGGGCTGGATCTCTTTCTTGATTGTCTCAAACCCTTGTCTACTCTCTCACCATGGGATGTCTTCTCCCCTGTCCCATAGCTATCCCCCCATACCCCCCCCCTTGCGGGGGTCCCCCCCCCCCCCCCCCCCCCCCCCCTAACTGTTTCTCTCTCTTTTTCACATCCTTCATGCGGGGCATCTGCCCCGTTGCGAGAGTTGCTTCTGTCTTCTTGTCCATCGCCGCCCCCCCCCCCTCCCCCCCCCAGCCCGATCTGTCGCCATCGGCACCCCGTTTCCCATCATCATTGCCGCCACATCATCGCTGACATCTGGACTGCCAATTTGCTGCTATCATTTCCAATATTGCAGATATTGTCCATTTTGGTTCATTAAGTCATTAGATAGAGACTGACCCTGACCCTGAGGAGTTTTGGTCCCCCCTGGTTTCCTGGTTCCAAGGTTTTTTTTTCTAATTACACAGTTTTTTTTTTTTTTCCTGTCCACTCTGGCGCTTGCTTTTGTGGGTTTAGGCTGGGTTTTTTTTTTTTGAAGCGCATTGTGTGTGACAACTTGTGAAAAAATGCTATATAAATAAATATTGATTTGATTTGATTTGATTTACTTTTTGGGGGTTGTCTTGCTGTTGCCTCTCCTGTCCATCTGTTGTCACTTTAATTTGCACCAAAGCAGGTGAAATTGATTCACAATCGTTTACGCTTCCTAACTGACCAGATCGATATCCCCGAATTGACTTGGTGTTATACTGTGTTGATTAAGTGTTCAATATCAATAGAATCTTACTAACAATAGTGGTGCTAACGACTGAATCAAACGGCAGGATGTTAGCCTGTAGGTTATGCTTGCTACATTTTCCAGTACAGTCTGATGCCTTGCACTTTAAGTTCAAATGGGCATGGGTAAGTCCATTATGGTTTTTTAGATCAGCTGAGTGATATGTAATTGCACATTGATGCACGCTTCCCAAAAGCCAACCGTGTAACATGACGAATGACTGAAGAAAGCAAAGTCTTCCTGTAACTGTGATTTAGAACTTGTGCTGAAGCAGGCAAAACGGGTCCATACAATGGGGACTCTGATTGACTACTCTAACTTCATTTAATAAAGGACAGTCCAGATCAATGTGCCCTTGTTAGAGAACCAATACATCTGGCATATAGCTGACACGCAATATTTGATACCTAGCACAAGGTCGTTCCTGCTCGATTATCTTCACTGCTGCTAAATTGTTTCACAGGTATGAACGCACAATTGCATTTTAACAGTGCAAAATGATTTTGCTTATGTTTTGAATGGGCTTCGTTCACCTCATTACAAATAAAGATTTAATGTTTTAACAAAAACAAAAACTAAATGAATAAACCATATATGCCTGAGGCACAGTTTAACCATTGGCAGGTTTCATTAGGACATGTCCCAAAATAATTTGTTACAAATAAATGCTCGTGTTCAGTGTGTCTATGCATAAGGTTATCAGAAATAGCCTTCACTCATCAGAAGCAATAGCATATTTCAAGATGAAGCTATCCTCAAGGGAAACATGATTTTGCAATATCTGCCCTCGTATGTCCTGCAGCTGCCCTGGTATGTCCTGCAGTTGTGGTTAAGTCCGGACGGTATTGATGTTCATGATTTTGGCCCACTGGAATACACAGAGGAGGTCATTATGCGAGTTCTGTGTCCTTCAGCCTCTCTGCTGTGAGCAGAACTGAAGTCCTGTTATCTTAATACAGGAACTCGAACGCTTGTGAGAGAAAGAGGGAGCCACAGCCAGGAACTGGTTAAGAGGGGGAGGATCGCGGTGTTTTTGCAGCGATGTATTGTACTACAATTTAAATGGCCATTATAAAATATTTTATTTTTTATTTAATGTTACTTTTATGTACATAAACGATAGCCTACATTTTCAGTCTGACTATATTGTATTTGTTGTGCGTTATAGCACATTTTCTGTATAATGACGGAATCATTAAAAATGTGCTATAGCCTACAAAGCAGATAGTGCTATAACTGGCTCGTGTACGTGTCGATTATGTTGTTTTTAACTGGCTGCTTTTTACAAATCTGTGTCACGCTCTTACTGAAACTTTATATTTAAAAAACTGATTTCATATGATTTAACATTAAATAGTGACAATAGTGTAGTTTTCTGCCAATGATAATTGGACAAGTAAACGATGTAGGCTCCCTCGAGCAACTTGCAGTGGTGTGACACGCACGGCGACACTCAATAAGGTAAAAGCCACTATGAGGGGTTTTTCCCCTGAACGACTTGCGCTTTAAATCATCGTCACGACGCTCCTGAATTTGGTCCCAGAGAGGTTTGTTAAGACTGTCACAACCACTGTCTTGCAAAGATTGACTATTGTCCGTGTGAAACCAAGTGAGTGCTATGAAGGAAGGAGCATTATCGCGCGCATTCCTTTGAGACGATCTTGCCGCGGGTGTTTTCTCGGAGAGGATAAAGCAGGGGTGACAGCGAAAGAAAAGAGGAGGGCGCACGCGATCCCACGTGTTTTCGCCAACGCGGATTCGATGCTCTTCTGTTCATTTTCTATCCACCGTTTCCAGCCCCGCAGAGGCAGCGAAGACGGGACCGCATACACACACTGTCCTCCTCCCTTGCTGGAAAACATGTCAGAGACTGTGCACATACTATTTCCCCCTTTTCACACCTTTTAATTTTTGGTTTCCATTTTTCTATTTGCTGACGCTTTCCTGTTTCCTGTTTTCTCAACCACAATGACGCTCCTGAGATTTGACTTCAAATTTTTATGACTAAAAGAACGTTGGGGAAATGACAGGGGGGCGTTAAAGGTTTAATTGCTGCTCTGTTTTTCATCGTCATCCGCTGTTCATCCGTGTTTTCCCCCCTCATTTTATACGCTTATTCCTCGCACTTCATGCAAATCCGGGGGACTATGTGAACATCATGCTGGCGCTGCGATGCCTGGTGTTTGCTGCAGTGAGCGCACGGGTTGCCGTGACAGGTAAGGGAGAGCGGGATGGAGAGGGTGAAACCGCATAGCTTTTCATCTGGAAGTTCCCCTCTCCGCTGACAAATTCTGTGTTCTGCACCAATAATCACTTTTCCTACTTCAGTAATGATCTGTCCGTTGCTCAGTTCTGGGTTTTGCCTCTGTGTCAAGTATTCGGGTCGGTGTTTTGCCTCCCTCTCGTAAGCAGAACCGATGAGGTAGATCTGCTGCATCAACAGAATTTTCACCGCAGCGCGTCCATCCAGCTGCTGCTTGAACGCAATAAAACGCGCTTTGAGAGGCAGCATACATTTTTTAAAATCGCTAAATCGCTGCCGAAATGCACGTCGATTTACATGTTTGTGTTTTGCATTACTGACCGAGCTGCGATATCTTAGCCTTCAGTTTAACAAAAGCAAATTGATGAATCCCTGCTTTGCAGTCTGGAGCAGCTCCGTGATGCGGGATGCGGTTGTATGGGAACGGGAAGCGCCGGAGCGACGAGGAGAGCGCTGCGGGGCTGTGGAGGAAATCATCAAGCCCAAACGGCTGCTGCAGCAGATCGACTCGGAGGGAGAGATTGTACATGGCCATCTGGACACCCGGGTGAAGAACCACACCGAGGGCGCACAAGTGAGTTTTTACTGCTTGAGGGGAAATTGTGCTTTGTTTCTTAGAGGATAAACATTCAAATTAAGCCAATAAACCAATGAGAAAGAACAGACAATGGTTTAAACTTTATATAGTACAAGCTTTAGCATGAAAATGATAAACACGGCCAAGTTAGACCTCTTGGCAAACTGTTGAAACTTTATGTGGTTTTTAAGGCAGTTGGAGTCTATTGGATGTTCTCTGTGACTGACTGATCCTTTTCTGGTGTCTAGCATTTTGAGAACCTCCTTGGTTTAGGGCCCACTCAGTGGTACAGAGAAGCCACTTGTCCCTCTATTTATTTTTCTCCTCTTGTCTCCTCTGCCACTCTCGTGGGGTCTGTGAGCTCCTGTCATCCTGCTTTCTACCCTCCCCCTTCCTCCGCATGCCCACTACCACACACACTGCCCTCTCCCCGTCAATCCGCAACGAAGAGACAGGAGATAAACTCGTGGCTCTTGGTTAAGGTCCTGAGGTGCTACTGTCCCTACATGACATTCATCCCTTTACATTCCACCAGGACTCTTGCAACTTATCTGTGATGGAGGGGAGGGCAGGGCAGGGGGGTTGTAAATCACCTGCAGACATGTCAGTCCTCCAGAACTATCAGAAGCATGTGATATGACATGTACCTCTGCCTTTTGCCGTATTGTGTCTTTTGCCAAAGGGGGTCAGCTCTTACAAGAGGCTTTAACTTATATACTGCTTATGACCTGCAAATAATCAACAGGATCTGCTCTTGTAGCCCTTGAGCACCGGAGGTAAACTGGTAACTTTTATGTGCTGTAGCACTCTGCTGTCATGTGTACAGTGGAGTACGTACTGTAAGTGGAGTGCTCTGTAGAGTAGTGCTGTTGCTGTAGCACTCTGCTGTCATGTGTACAGTGGAGTACGTACTGTAAGTGGAGTGCTCTGTAGAGTAAGTGCTGTTGGTGTAGCGCTGTGGGCGTTTGTCATTTGTATTCCACACAGACCTGGGCATGTGCAGATTGACCAGGTAGGCTGTGCTGAGTGCTGTAAATATATAAATATAAAATGTAGCAGCGAAGTGGGTCGCATGTTTAACAAGGGTGTGTGGGGTCAAAAGAGAGCGATAGGACAGCGGAGCTGAAACAAAAGAGTGGGTGTCTCAAGTGAAATGAAACATTAACGAACCGCGTCCAGTTTTGCTGCAGCAGGACTCCTGCTCCTGGCTCCCTCATTACTCAACGGAGTGTTAAAGAACTTGCCCCGCCAATAATTAAAGAGGGCATGTCCAGAGCAGATATGGCCACCGTTCTTGCTGGGTGGAGTGTCATCGTTTCGCTGAGGCTTCCCGTTGTCGCTTTTGATGAGGAGGCCGGGGGCTCCCAAACAAAAGATCCAGTTTCTGTTTCGGAGCAGACCGCTCTGGTCAGTACGATTAAGAAGAACATGACCTTTGTGCCACCCGTTTGCACTCCTGTGCTTTAATTACTTGGCTGAAGCCGCTACTGTGGGTCATTAAATAATGAAGGGTTTAAGCAGAGCAAAGATGTTCAAAGCGCCAGTGGCAGCGCTAGAGTTTTTAACCCTTCGGTCTGGGGCCTGTCTATGGCGCCATTTTAGGCCTGACCTTTTGGGAGACTTTGGGACCATTCGGATAGTGTTTTTGGGAGGTGTTATTGTGTCTGCATCGCTGGCCGCCCTGTCCACCCAGCAGAGAGTAGACGGCAGGGCTGTCCAGGGCTGTGTCCGAATCAGCGTCCTAACTACTGTGTCCTCAAAATATCTACTGTCTACTAAGCATACTGCTGACTGCTTAGTGCATGCATTTTAGTACATGATGGGCAGTATGCGAAAAATGGCAGGCAGGCAGGCAGGTAGGGTGGTACACAGGCAGCATTCTTGCAGGGTCCTGGCTGTGTCTGAATCAGAGCCCTATCTACTGCTTCTACTGTGTACTGTTTACTGTGTACTAGTATGTGACATGCAGTATGCTAATATATATCCTCCGTACTATTTTCCAACTGAACTGTTGAAGCATCTGAAGACGTCCCGCCCTTCTGCGCCCATGTCACGTGTTGTTTTTGTTGTTATTGAAGGAAAACTTCAGCGAAGCTGCGCCTCATTTTTAATGTATGTCATCCAGGGGTTTTAAGTATACTACATTTAGAGAAAATTGATTTGGACACAGCCTCTGTCACACTTTATTTCAATATATCGCAGATTAATGGCCTGTGCCTGGGCCCCCACTTGATACCCAGTGGTAGGCCCCTGCCGTCCCCCGTAGGCCCCGCCTGACTCACAAGTTTTTCCTGCCACAGCACCTGAGGTCCCCGATCACATTTCACACCTCCACCTCTACTGTTACCGGCCCTATAAATACTGCCTGTCAATCAGTGGTCACTCTTTCATCGGCCCCCATGCTTGCACAACCTTGAACTGCCCTCGCCACGTGCACGCGCCTGTAACCCAGACTGCTCCTTCAAGCTTCTCTCTGGACCGTCACAATTGCTGAGTTTTCATGCCTACGGATATTGATTGGAAGCTCTGTATATGGTTAGGTTTATGTCTAAGGGCCGGGTTCTTGGAACCCAATCATGTGATTGTGATATTTAGAATGTAACCTGGGAGATGGGGGCGTCGTTCAAACCTCTGTTTGTCTTTTTGATGCTCATCGTCGATTTTTAAACGATTGAAAAGATTTTCTGACTGTAAGGCGTTTTCTTATTTTGAGTGGGGTTGCTGTGCTGCTGCTGTGCACCTTTAGACTAGAAAAAAACTGTAATCCAAAATGGATTCAAACTTCATCGAGCGGAGAAATGTCTTTCCAGTAAATTCTCTATTACACAGGTCATTACCCATTGAACAGTGATGCACGTATTACTTATTTTCCTGACATCACAGTAATTATAAATGAGCAGGTCACAAGTGAGATATGAAGTGTCAAACTTCATTTTGATTCTCTCCCTCCCTCAGTCCGGCTAGTAAGAGGCTACTAGTGTATTGGGCAGGTTATCAAATGACTCTCTGTTGCACATGCCCACAGTCCTTTCAACCACATACATTTTTATGCCCATGCTTTTGTTATTATACACTGCACTTACCCCGGCTTCTTCTGACTTCTCCCAATATCTCCAGTAAGAGGCAAATATGTCAGTTCTCAAAAGACCCAGGTCACTTATAAGTGAGTATAAACAATCAAGTTATGTTATGAGTATGACTCCTGTGGTGCTCTTTTCATACCTTATGGAGTAATACGCACAGTGAACTCTCCGCGATATTCATAGTTGAAACTTTGGGAAAATTGCAATAAACAACCGTACCTATCGCTCCCTATTCACTATATAGTGCATTTAGGGTATTGGCCATTTTGTAGGGTGTCCGAATTCAAAATGTCGAATTTGACACAATAAATCGTTCACTCAATGTCTCCCACAATGCACCACAAAATGTAGGGTACACTATGTACACTACATCACCGGAGACATTTTTTTTATTTTTAAAATGGCGACGGCTGAGCCTGCGCTGGTCTACAAATATAAATGCAAGTTTCATCTTGTATGTTAAATCAGTTTAGTCGCTTTTATAACCGAAATATAAATAAACGCGGTAGATTGTAATATATTTAAAGTGTTAACTATTTTTTTTATTTAACAATTAATTACTATGTTTAATGGAAAATGCAACTTAATTAGCTAGCTAGCTACCTAGTTACTTAACTTACCTATCTACCTACAACGAGACAACAAAACCCTTGTTCAAAACAGAAAAAGAACACTTTTTTACTGTTTCTTTTATGCTTTTTCACCAAATACATATTTTTTCTGAAATACATTTTTTGCGGGCTCCAAAGCATGACTCTAGGGCCCTCCTGTGTGTGGACACTGGCTCTTGTTCCATTATACAGTATATAGCTGCAATTGCCCAACTTTAATGAGCTGAAAATGGATCTGAATCAGACAAACTTACAACAATTTTTCCTATAATTATGTCCCAGTCAAATATGTGTGCTAAGAAGAATGAAAATCCAACGTTAATTTAAGAATTGGCAAATAAATCAAAACAATTTTCATCTGTTCATTTTATGTAATGTGATCTGTCTAATGAGGCCCTTGGAAAGTGGTTAAAATTGCTTGACTAATTTAATGATGGGTGAAAACACTGTGATGATAAATACAGAAATGTGGACATGTGGCTACTATAACTAAATACCCGCGTATGGAAAATGAAAAGTAAAAGGGCCGACCCCTACCTTCTGTTACAGTCGGCTTAAAGGCAAAATTATGGAAGCGGTTAAGTGCGTATTTTGATCCAATTGAATTGATAAACAAACCTGGCAGAACAAGGATGTCCATGCACAGCGTTTTGGGAATGTTACTCGAACATCCAATCATATAGCCTAACGAAATATTTTTTTTGTGAATCTGCTTGTGTCTGACTTGAGAATCAGCTGCGCGATACTTACTGGATGTCAGAATACAGAATGACTCAGAAAGTAAGGAAACCATGTGCATGGGATGACACAGGGTGGTACATCATATGAAATGCATGTAGTACAAAAAGCAAACCATGCACACTCGCGGGTTCTATTGAGTTATTCAATGGAATGATTTCCCAATGGAAGCTACTGACCTGCCACAATATGCCAAGGTTACGAATCTACGCTCAGTGCTTTATCTGAGTAAAATATTGTGTGCTTTAATTAAGGAGTGCCTCAGTTTTATCTTTTGGATAAAAATGTGTTCCAGTTCCACTGCCTTCACGTCTTTGGCACACTTTGGCTGTGGTCTAGCAGGAAGAGAATTGACACATATGACATAGATGGATGCTGGCAGCTGTTTTCCTCCACCCTTGCTCCTGTTGCCATCCATCTCTATCAGGCGGATAATGCCCTGTTCCTGCAGGGCCAAAGTGGGCTTGGGATTCCTTCCAGCCAAATCAATTGAGCCTTAATTGATCCAATTATTTAAGTAGCTAGATCCATTCAATTTGCATGCAGTGGCACAAATATTTTGTTAGGCAATTGTGTCCTAAGGGTAGATGTGAGAGATTCTTCTATAATGTTCTGTACTGGATAATGGTAATCATAAAGTGAACCATTAAGGAGCTCTATAGATGAGCTTATGTTGACTATGCAGCGATTGGGACTTTAGTCAAAGATAGGTTTACATGATGAGCTGTTGGGGGTGGGAGTGGAGAGGAAAGGTCCATTTGCGGTGTGTTGCTTGGGGAATTAACCTCTCTCTCACTGTCTTTCATTCTCCCCCAGCCTGTCCATTTGGCTCAAAGCAGTTTCCTAATCGAGGCCTTTGGCAGCTCCTTCATCCTGGACCTGGAGTTAAACCAGTGAGTACAGTCCATCACAGGGATGGGAACCCACTGCCACCTCTCGGGGACTGCAGTCTTTTACAACGCTGACCTCATCATTTGATTGATGCTGTTATTCTGAAATGTTAAAAAAATTATGGAGTCTGGGCGTGCAGATGGGTCATTAAGGAAGCATTTGCAATAATGTATACAAAGTGCACTCACTGACACACACACATACAAAGCCAGACACACACACACATTGCTGCTCACACATACTCATAGGCAGCACTCAGTGCAAAGGGAAATATGGTTGCATTACTAATTTGATGAAAACACAGGGCCCCTCCTCATAGTGACCAAAGGCTGAGAGAGGGCAGAAAGAACGCAGATCAGTCATGAAATGTAAATGATATTGAGTTTGATGAGATATTGATATCGTAAATCAGTGTGTACACAGAGAATGCTGTATACATGAGTTTTTTACGAGATGATATCGTAAAATCAGTCAGTATACACAGAAAATGCTAATATACATGAGTTTGATACAGATGATTATCGTAAATCAGTCGATGTACACAGAGAATGCTAATGTACATGAGTTTGATGCAGATGATTATCGTAAATCAGTCAGTGTACACAGAGAATGCTAATGTACATGAGTTTGATGCAGATGATTATCGTAAATCAGTCGGTGTACACAGAGAATGCTAATGTACATGAGTTTGATGCAGATGATTATCGTAAATCAGTCAGTGTACACAGAGAATGCTAATGTACATGAGTTTGATGCAGATGATTATCATAAATCAGTCAGTGTACACAGAGAATGCTAATGTACATGAGTTTGATACGGATGATTATCGTAAATCAGTCAGTGTACACAGAGAATGCTAATGTACATGAGTTTGATGCAGATGATTATCGTAAATCAGTCAGTATACACAGAGAATGCTAATGTACATGAGTTTGATGCAGATGTTTATCATGAAGTTGGAATTGTAATACAGATCATTTGAGTTCTCTCGCACTGTTTATTCCAGTCTTCACCTACTCGGTGAGTAGGTTGGCACCTATTTCACCGACTCCTTTTTTTGTGTACAGCGCATTGGGTTCAAGAAATGCGCTCTATAAATTAGATTAAATATAATTATTAATGACCTGCAGTATGAACCATGTAATTATTTACTCGCTGTGAAAGGAATACTGATATGGGCTCAGGTACAGTCCCAAATGAATTGAGACAGTTCCCAGATCTTTTAAGGATTTGCCAGTGTATATAAATGAAACTTTGACAATTGTCAAGAATATGTATATACTCGTGCTGCTGTACATCTGTTATCACAGTTCGGGTGGAGTAGCATAAACGTGACATAACGGTTGCATGCATACATGTGTTCCATACTGTACCAGCCTAATTTACAGCTGAATCTAGTCTCACCCCCCAATTTCCATAGAGATCTGTTCAAATGCAGAGAGGTTATAGTATCACTTATAACAGTACCTGAAAATAAAATATCGAGGGTTTTTTGATGTGTTTGGGTCACAGACTTCAGGAGGTAACAGCATGCAAAGGATATGCTACCAAATATTAAATATGATACTTTAAAAATACGTTAAAGCAAAGGGTATGAATACTTATGTAAATGAGAGATTTAGATTTTTTTTTTGAAAAAATTTCTAAAAACATGTTTTCACTTTGTCATTATGGGTTATTGAGTGTAGATTGATGGGCAAAGATGACAATTTTATCCATTTAAAATTAAATCTACCACACAATAAAGTGTGCAAAAAGTGAAGGGGTATGAATACTTTCCGTCTGTATGTCTACAAATCCTTAGACTGTAATCCTGGAATGCCCCAATCCACCACACTATGTGGGTATTATAGTATGACCTTGCTGCAGCTCCAGGAGGAAATCTCAATGTCTGTTTTGTTTTCTGTGTAGCAACCTCCTTTCCTCCGACTACGTGGAGCGGCACTTTGACGATGACGGGAAGCCCTTGCAGACTGTGGTAGGACTGGGCTTCAAAAGTGACAGCTGCCTGAAACTTTCCTTCTTAACATTGTAACATGGGCCATTGGCCTTCTATGTCCTTCTATGCAGCCTTTGTTAAAGTGAATGGGAGCCGTTTCTGTTTTGTCCTAGGCACAGCAGGTGTGTGTATGTGCGTGTGTGTGTGTGTAAGCAGGGAAGTGCAGTTGGGTGGTGGAGGGGAATGTGGTCACGTGATCATTGAAGAGGCACTGTGAATTATCCTTGATAAAGGGGCTTCAGCACAGTGTCTCCAGTTCCATTGGGAACTCAGTTTCACAATTGCACGGCAGACAATGGGCCTCATGCAAGAACGTTCTCTTATTTTTCTCTTAACTTTCTTTGTTCTTGAGAGATGTGCGAGGACTTCACGTTGGATTCACAAAGCGCTCTTAATCTGCAGAAGTCTTCTTACAGGCCAGTGTAAATTCACCTGTTCTTAAATGAACTCGCGTTCATGTGAATTCCCTATTAGCATAATTAACACCCAGAAAATACCATATAGGGCCAGCTGTCCTGCCCCCTGTACCTGGTAGCTGCATTCATAAAACTGTCATTTGCCTAAAAAGGGGGTTGTGAAAAAAGATGACAAATCTTCACGGGGACATAGTTCAAGACATATCCCACATGCACTGCCTTGCTGCAGCAATAAGGAGTCGTGCACTTTTCTGGGGGGGAAATGTTATATATATAATAATAATCTGCGGACTGGAATGAAACGAGATGTAGGCTGTTTCAGGTTGACAATATTAGGTAATTCGTGCACTTCTCCTGACCGAGCAGCTAGCGGGGACGAGTTGTATTTTGCGGCTATTAACTTGGACGTTGATGGAGTTGTAGGCTATTGTTTTTGATTGAGGAAGGCAAATGCAGGATGCTTGCTATACATTTATGTGTAGGCTACAATAAATACCTCAATCCTATTATTTTAACAATAAAAACACAAAATAGCAGGATAATTTAAACATGGTAATGTGATTATGGTGAGCAATTTATAAACTCAAACTTTTTTCAAAATCCTTTGTGCATAGCTCATACGACAGCTCTTGACCACTCTTAAAATTAATTCTTACCTATAAGTAAATCTAAAATACGAGAAAAATGGGGAATGCCATAAAATGCGTATACCGTTCTTACCTGGCACATTAGGACGAATATGTGCGGGGCACTCCTTGTTGTTAAAACATTTGTTTAATCTTTTGTGTTTTTATTTGAGATTTTTTAAGAACTTTTTTTAAATGTGGAATTTATATGGGAAAATGTATTAAAGCAAAAGTCTAATATTACCTGATGCTGGAGCCAAGGGACATTTATGTCTTGTCCTGGGCAGTAGGACATGCAGGGGTCAAGGGTCATAATTTATAGATTTTTGTTGATAGTTCCCATTTGTCATGTGAGCCACTGAAAGGTGGGCAGTAGAGCTGTGTGCCATGTGTTGATCAGTGTGTGGCTCCTATTGAAGTGGGTCTGTTGATCCAGGGTGTATTACGACTGCCGTGAAGCTGCAGAGAGTTGGCTTGGCTTAGCTAACTCTCCAGATGAACCAAATGGCCACATCCGATTTGGCAGCGATCCCTTCTTTATCCCTGAAAGGCTGGCTCAGAATTTCAGGCAGCAGTGGGTGTGGGCAGACATGATGGTGGTCGGGGCCTGCTAAATGCCTGGGTGGCAAGCATGGATTCTGTGTTTCCGGCCAGCAGGGGTGGCATCACTGCCTCGGTGCTTTTGTGGGGTTCTGCTCGTGGAAACTGCTGCAGTCCAACACTGCGAGTGCACGCTGCCTCCCCCCTCCGCCTACACTCTCCAACTATCACACACCCATCCAGCCAATCAGATGACAGTTCCCGTGGCAACCGGGAACCTGCAGCCCCTGCCCACTTTGGCCCAGTCCTGTCACTCAGTTGTTGTTGGAAGGAAAAAGAAAAAAAATAAAGTGGCGTAATTTCAAAGGCAGGAGTGGAATTCTAAAAAGGAGTAATTTCCCGTTCACAATTGGTTCTGTGTTGCGACAGCTTGTGGTAATCCTGCAGCTTGGATAAACATAAAGCCAACCCATGTATCCCAGCACAGCCTTGATTCATTACATTTTATTGACCCAGCCATATATTTCTCCTTTCTCTCCTTTTAGTGGTCTGTCTATCAATCACTTTGTCCACAGTCATGGTCCACCAGTCTGTTAGCAGCTCAATGAAGCTACTCAGTGGGAAGGCGTACACAAGAGAGAGGTCAGGGAAATGTATGTATTGAACATAGTGACAAGAAGAGAGAGGAAATGGCGAGGGTGCTCTGATCCTTTGGACAGGACATAGCTGTCCTGCAGAAGTTAAACGAACATGGTGCGATGCTATTAAGGCAATACATCAGGTCCAAGCTCACGGCGTCTTGTTCGAGCCTCAGGACTTAGTGTCGTTTACCGATCTATCTGCAATTTTAGAATGAGTCCAGCTCAGTCTACCAATACTTCTCCATTCTGAGAGAGCCAAGTGGTTGTCTTTATTTATTTACACATTCCCAAGTAATTGTCAGTATTAAGCGGATAACACAAGTGGGTCACACGCAGGAACTGAGGGAGTAGTTTGGGTTCTACTGTCCTGATTGACTGGCTCTGTAATAATAAGATAACAAACTGGATAGCTGCTCATATAACTTAACATTGCTAGCTAGTATTGGAAATTTTAGCCAGCTTGCTAGATATTCTAGCCTAATAGCTATTAGATAAAGCTTTCATTTAGCGAGCCTAGTTACCAAATCATATCAGCTAGCTATAGTGACAAATTAGTTTCAGCAAACTCTTCAGAAAAACCAGTAGTTATTCAGTAACTTAATTTTACACTACTCAATCTTGCAATGATTAATGTAGTGAAAAGCTCTGTTTGCACTGGAATAAGATTACCTGGGGACTTCATGTGATTGAGGAATTAACCCCCCCTAATTAACCTAGCTCTATTCCAAAGCAATATGCTACCCAATTCCTTCCTAAATTATTTAATGTAACGTGGCCTGTGTTTTTTCATCTTACCATCTCAAACTTTGTGCCACATCAAATGTTCATCATTCTATATCAGCATGTTGGCCGATACAAAAGCATTTCATACTGAAAAATGAAAGTTGAATTGTTTAAAAGCTAAAATCCTCTATAAGTAATCTTTCTTTACTGATCACAATGTGGGTCGCTGTGTAATGATGATTTGACGTCAAGTTCTTTCTAGTCGGGAGGTCAGAGTTGATTTCCAGATTCCTGATTTCCGACATGGAACTCTTAGTTGGAAGGGCATTTTATAAAAAAGAATTCCTTAGAAGTGATAGGGTGAGAAATGAGTATCCTGTGTTTTCCTAAATTAATGGTCATAGTTCCCCCGTTTTTCTGGAGACTCTAGCTAATGGTGGTGGTATGTTTTTCAGTAAAACTGTTACATTAGTGGCTAACTTGCCAGTGAGTAACGTGGCCTCTCTTGAAGAGACGCTGTATGTGCAGTACTTGCAGAGCCCCTCCGCTCAGTGTTGCCATGTCTGCGGTTTGACAGCTAAATTGGACTACTTTCCAAGTGCAGTCACGGGGGGAAATAAAAAGTCACACAGCACACACTTTTTAAACATAAAAACGTTGGTTTCAGTTAAAAATATATCTTCGGCTAGTTTTGAGTCGTCATTTTGCCTCCGCTCCGGTCATAACGTTATTCAGTGTGACTGCCATTGTCTGACACTGCCCATAAACTGTAAGTGTACTTGGCCATTGTAGTTCACAGTAAAGCAGGCACCTGGTGCATGCGCTATAGTCTGGGGCTATATCTCTCAGTACAGGTAGAAAGCTCATTTTAATCAGGAGGAGAGCTACTTTTCTGAAAATCAGACATAATTCTTCGGTGGAACTCCCCTTTAAGTAGTTACATTTTTTATTTTAACTGAACAGAGCTGAATGAAATTCAAGGCAGGTAAGCCAGGCAGTTGAAATGTGACTACTTACACCGTGTCCTGGTTAAAGTGTACGTTAACAGTGAGAAATTCTGCCCAAGGTTTTCGCATCATTTTTTTTCAGCAAATAAATAAAATAAATACATTTTGGTCAAGGCTGGTTTCAAACATGGGTCTCCAGCATCAGAGCCCATCATGCTAACCACAAGTCTATAATGGTGCTACATTGCTGATAGTTGTCAGATGGACAATATAGACTGAAGTGGAATGGGATAATCACCTCTGTTTAAGTATAATTTAAACAGTTAGCAGTTAATATTGTTACATTTCTTAGCCTTTGCAATAAAAAGATGTTCTTTAATGTGAAAAGAACATTTTTATATGTGAAAAGCATAACATGCACATTGTTTTTGTCGAAAATAATGTAACTGTAGTGAACTGGCGTGGCTCGAACCCGGGTTTCCAGGGTGGTAGTCCGGTGCTGTAACCACCAAGCTAATTCACGTTTCATGGGGCAGTACTTTGAGATCAGACTAGTTTGATCAGATGTTTTCATTGGCAGATCAGATGTTTTTATCCAATGAGAAGAATTATTTTTTGAGGGCTTGGAGCATTTTTGATGATGAAATCGGCAAGAAGAAGAAGAAAAGTTGTAAAAATAACCAAAGTTTGGGGTTTTATTGTGTGGTTGTGTGAAGTTGTACTTATTCTGTGTAGTTACATGAGGTCAGAACATACAGAAGTTAAATGTTTTTAAGGGCTGAGAGTCTGTGGTCATTGTGGTTATTTCTGTAGGAAACCCTTAAAAGTGCCAAACTCTCAGTGCTTTATAGGTATGAGGCATGCCCCACTAAGCCGTAACTTGGCGGAAGGCATACCTGCCATCCCAATCTGAACAAATTGAAGGCTCTAAATCTCAGAAAATAGCAGTTACTGGTGTTTAAGAAATGAAATCTCTCCAAATCACCCCCAAGAGGTTTTTCCACCCCCAGCCTAATATTGGCTATCCCCTGGCCGGCAACTTCTTGGCTACTGCTTGTAGAACACCCGGCATAACTGAAATAGTTTGGCATTATCTCACATCTTTCCTCCACGAGAGACCCGTGTGTTGGAGTGTTAAGTGAGTGCAAGTAAAAAATA
This sequence comes from Ilyophis sp. 1 JC-2022, assembly GCA_022702515.1. NCBI lineage: Eukaryota > Metazoa > Chordata > Actinopteri > Anguilliformes > Synaphobranchidae > Ilyophis > Ilyophis sp. 1 JC-2022. The sequence goes on along the minus strand of CM040405.1, from coordinate 17,347,708 downwards.
AGATTCAATAGTCTTGGGTATAGACTCTTCTCTGGCTCGTGGATGATAAGAGATAATTATGTACTGTTCTAAAAATAACCAGGTTGGCTTATCTTTTGGAGATCTCATTTGAAGATTATCCCTGGCAGAATTTGGGAGCGGGTTTGTGCATTATAAGATGCTCTTTGGGCCCTTCCTGCTGTGTTGTGAGCTGGCTTGAAATTCAGATGTTATGTAATAGCTGTATTTTCTTCTGAGCTTTCGCACACACATAGCAAGACACACTCCCAAGTCACACAACTAGTTACATAAATGCACACGGTCATAGGGGGTAGTCCAGGCCTCATCCGAGGTGAAGAGATCCAGATTCCCATCATCTTATTTTCTGGTTAGATTGTCTGATCCTGACCCCTCATCTGCAGGGACTGTAATGTATACCACAGAGCCCCATTGTACACAGCAAGGCGACAGAGCAAATCAGCAGTGCTTACTCAGCGATACACCAGTTACTTTACCTGCTGTGGTCTGCAGCTTGTATCTGAATGAGATGGTACTGTGCTTCTTTTTGTCTGATACTGAGACTGTGTGTGTGTGTGTGTGTGTGTGTGTGTGTGTGTGTGTGTGTGTGTGTGTGTGTGTGTGTGTGTGTGTGTGTGTGCAGTGAATAGTGCTGTTGACCGAACATTACACAAAGCGCAGTCCCAGGAACGTTGCAGAAAGGTCACCTGATACTCATCTGCTAACAGCTCAGTGTGATGCAATCTGATTTCTTCCACTTACCCTTGTAATCTCTGACTTTATTTATTTATTTCAGTGTAGATAAGTGGCCTGCATTTCCCCTGTAAAAGCCTGTGTGCAGGCTAAGTGGCTCCCCTACATAAAGACAAGAAATAACTGATGTTACTGCCAGCTCATGCAAAAAATCCCCAGTGTTCTGTTGAAGCATGATGGCTTTCAAATGGATTTATATCCTTGATAAACTTTTTTGGTTTTTGATGATTTGGCAGAGGAAATCCAAGTATGCAGTCAGTATTTTTTATTAATAAATAAATAAAATTATGGAATGATGTAAAGATGACTTTTCGACCAGAGGGACAACATGTGTTTTACAAATAATTGCATGTTTTCAAAAAGAAACCTTTGAAAATTTATAGAAACTCTATAAAGAATAAAAAAGAAAGAACCCCTGTGTTATCATTGGATATAAGGTAGTGGACGAGAGTATGAATTAAATTGGTTGCATTGTTTGTCATGAGGGCAGAGAGCAGTCTCGACATTTCAGATAACAAGACTGACTTCCACAAATCTAATGAAGACTGTAGAAAAAGTATTCTACAACTCCCATTGTGGAGTCCTTGTTACAAAAATTGGTTCCAAGGATATTGGGGTATTATTCTGCCAGGAAGCATATATAATACATTTTCCCCATAACTTGTGACAAAAGTGGTTTAAGTGGCAACTGAAAGTTTTCAAGTCTGCTGCATTTATGTTCAGAAACTGCTGTTTGAGAGTTGCAGCTTGATTCAGTTGTTCATGGTTGTTGAAAAGAAGTTGCTGAGACGGTTTTTTCAGACTGCTACACCTTGGGACCATTTTTAGTGTTATCAAAAACTGATTGCAGCAGTGTGCATAAAATAGTTTTCAGGATAAAAATAAAACAATGCTATTTAGCCAGTGTAGAAAATATTTGAAATTATTAGTTAAAGTAAGTAAGCCCAAAGGTTTTTGGTGACATTTTATGATGCCCAGCTCAGATTATGCAGAGTGAGGTCAGGTGTACCCTTCTATGCTGTTGTAGTGCTACTTATTCTTTAATGGGGATGGAGGGGACATGAAGGCCTTATCGTTCTTATCATTGTTGAATCTCGTCGCATTAAACCCTGTCGGCGGCACGTCAACTCACCCACACAGTACATGGAGTTTGCCTCCTGATAAACAAAAAGACGCAATCAAAGGGCTCGCTCTGGTGTGTGATGCACATTCGGGTTTCTATACCCAGATTCTCAATCACTGGCAACAAAATGTATATGGAAAATCAGGAACGTCTCCTCAATGCAGAGACAGAACCCTGTTGAAACGGCATGCGATATTTCAAAGCTTATTATTGTTTCACATCACAGATGAGAGCAACATATAGAAATCATTTCAATACAGCTTTTAGGACACGCTGAGATGCAAACAAAAATGGCATGCAGGACTTTTCAAAATCATTAATCTGAAGTTACTTCGTAATTGTGCCCTTGAGTATGTAATATCATATTTTTTATTCTGGTTTACAAAGCTTATTTTTCTCACTTATGACAACCTGTGACTCAGATTTTGGCTTGCTATGTGCCATGCAGATCCAATGGGGTTTGAACAGACCAGAAGCACTTAGACAGAGGTGAAGTGAGGTTTGGGTGTCGTACTTTTGTATGAGTATAATGAGTATTAGGTACATATTCATTACTACCCACATTACACTTACACCTGACTCTGGACTGTTTACTTATGCACAAACACACACACACACACACACACACACACACACACACGTGTTACAATGGTGTAACTTGATTCAGGGCTCAGATTGTCCTTGAAGTCAGGCAATCTATTGCATTGCTTGGTTGAGGTTTATTGCAATCTGTAAATACTGTGGTTCTGAGCGACCCAACCCAGATCCTGTATCAATCTTTCTTTACAGTCAGGCACTTAACCATCAAGTTTGACTCATCATTGCCTTGGAAAAATCAATCTGGCTTCCCTCCCAGTGCTGAGCTTGCTAATGGTTTATAGAGAGTAGGAAAGCCGGCTGGGCTATGGCCCTCTGAGAGTGAACTTAACCCCTTCGCGCAGTTGCCAAATTTGGTCACTTCTCACCTATTTAGGGGGTGTTCTATTTAAGGCTTTATACTCCAGGTGTGAGCATCACAGAAACTTGGTAAATGGCTTAAATAAAACAAGACAGTTGTATTTACTATACAAACTTAGATTTGTTTATTTTCATAATTTAGGTCAAAATAAAGTGCTTTAGTTTGCAATGAAATACTGAGAGCTGTATATGTGAAACAGGTAAAACTATGTTTCCTGGATCATAAACACTGTGTCCACAAGTGTGCATAATCTGAGGGTGAACTCCTAAAAATCTATGAAGCAAAATATAGGCACTGTACCCTGTTGTCCATTAGTGTCTCCAAATCTATCCAAAATGGCTAAATTGTGCACTGCTGTGAATCATAAAATAATCATTTACTTAACTACAAATCAACTGTTTTGGCTCATAAAATCACTTTTGCATCATTTTCAAGTGGGAATTACTATCACTCATCAGTATAGGGGATAGGTCTATGGGTCCAAAAACTATCCAAATCCTGTCATAAAATTTATTTTAAAAGTTTTGTCCATTATAAAGCACATACACATTCATATTCACTCCAAGGATAATTTTGCATTCATCTAGCACATATGCACAGTACATTTGAATTAATATTTTTCATGCCCTAAGTGATTGCCCAGAGACATACTAATAAAGCATAGTGTATATTATGTACGATAAGATTACAATAATAATATTAATAATAATAATATTCCACCATCAGGAAAATGCTGGCAAATCAAAAGCATGACTGAGCCACGTATGAATGCTTACACTACAGTATGTGAAATGCACTCAAAATGCGAAAATAATAATATTGAACATATGGCACAACACTGTGGAAAAACTAATGTAGGCTACATATTTGAAATATCACAAGCAGTAATACTTGCATATCAAGGAAATAAATGTCCCTCATGCATATCCCTCAGACAAAATCAATGCTATGGTATCTTGGTAATTATGGTATCTTAGTAAATTAGTAAAAACTTACTAAGTAAGTAACTGGAAATAACTGGAAACGACTATTATGCCTCGGCGAGCGAATGTACATTCAAAGCACTAGTGTAACTAGCAGGGGGGGGGGGGGTTATTTTTTATAAAATAAAAATCTCAATTATTGTAAACAGTGTGGGCATAACTGAAGAAAAATATAGGCTATAGCCTATATTTAAAACGTGGGGAAATATTTTCATTAATATAATTCATATTACGTTGTTTGACTTCCACAAATGCCCATTGCACGCATGCTGTGTGTGCGTGACCATCAATATGATAATCTGCTGCGCTGCGCTGCCTGGTTGATTTGTCATATGTGAATCTATCATATTTTCTGCCATTTCGACTTGGCAACTGGGAAATATGAGCTCCGAGGAGCACTTGAAGGATAGAGAGGTAAAAAGTGGTGAAACATCACAACTCAAGAACGACTTTCCCCACTTGTAGCTAATTAGGCTACGACTTGGAGGTTCATTCAAGTGCAACTTCCATGTAGGAAACTGACTCCTATTTCCTATAATTCGGACCGCACTTGAATTCAGCATATATCTCTGGCTCGCCGATATAGGGTCATATACATTTTTTTTGCGACATATATTAGGGCCCCCTGCTGACCTAATTTCCCCCCCCCCCAAGCTGATTATGTAGTTACGCCACTGATTGAAGTTGTTTTTGTAAAACTAATAAAACTAGACATTCTGTTATGCCCGGCTGTAATTTATTGTTCAAACCATCCAATAAGACATTGCAAACACTGTTGTATGGTTGTAATATCTTATATTGAATAAAAGAGCCGCCAATTAAACCAGAATGAACTGTATTGAATGAGACAGGTTTTCAGAGCTTGGGGAGAATTACGGGTCGACGTTTCAGATAGTGTAATAGTGTTATAAACAGGGTGGGAAATTAGCACCCACCAAATGCGGGTAGATTTCAGAATTGTCGCGTAAATGTATCAAAACTATCCGCCACAGTGGCGTGTAGCAATGTGGATACAAAAAAAAAAAAACCTCAGGGGCCGTATTCACAACACATTTTATCTTACCATTACGAGTTCTCCTATGTGGCTCAAAAAGTTCATAGTTAAGAGTCTAATCTTGAAATCTATTCACAATGCTGCTGAGACCAACTTTTACTAAGGAATGGGGAGAACTCTTAAGCTAAGAGAAAGGGCAGGGTTGACCTCGCTATGGATGACATCGTGTTTCGTGAACACACTTACTTATAGAATAAGAATGAAGTCAACTTTATTTTTTTGGAGTTGGCGAACATCAACAGGAAACCGTATGGATTGTCGGATGGTCCGGGGTGTGCAGAGGGCATTTATTGTTTGGTTTAATTTTCTAATGATAGATTGCTGCATTTTACCTGTGGCCAAGTAACCTAGCCTAGTGTAGATTTGGCGAAACCTTGATCTCATTGCGTTGTTTTTGTTGGTTGGTGAAGTGACTGCATCAATGACTAGCTCTATATAATCATAATACCCACGCGATTGATTTTTAAAAGCTCGATGTTATTAAATGTTTTCAAAATATTTACTCGGCTCGATACAGAGGCGGATTGCCAGCAGAAATTTGTGTTCGATTTACCACAGCTAAAGCAATTCTAGCAAGACCGCTAGTGTTGCACAGTACAACAAAACAAACTGACTAATAGCCGACCCTCTGAGGTAAAAGTGACTGCTCCGGACAGCTCGATCTAACGTTATTTGTGTTCATTCATAAAAACAGCAAAAGTTAGCTAACGTAGCCTATAGTATTAGACTAATTTATATCTATCTATAATATGAAATGTAATGTAAAAAAGGTGTCTGGTAAAATGTTGGGGTGGCTGGTAAAATTTAGCATCTACCAGCCACTGTACAGTCTGGCTGGTAGGTCAGAAAGTTAATTTCCCACCCTGGTTATAAAGTATATTTCTCAAACGGATTGTCCCAGACAATAAATGACCACTGAATTTTGAAGGGGACCTTGTGTAAAACCAATAATAGGACTGGATATTTATTTCATATTTAGTAGCAGATATTGATGGTCGAATGACGTGATATAATTACACAAGAATTTTACGTGTTTATTTTGCATTTGAGCAGGGCTTTTCATGGCTTTTTTAGCATACGATCGGGCTATTATTGGGTTTATCTTGTTGCTATGACGAAATACAAATTTTTGGTGCTGAAAAAATATATTTATAAACTCACACATAAATGCTATTGTCCACTGTGTCACGCATAGGTAGGTATAGTTGCAGGCAAGACTGGGCGGGGGGTTGCTTGTTAAATGGACTTGCTACGGGACAATAGTTGCAGGAGAAATTCATATTTGAGTTGAGCAAAATCTTGGCGCCGGCGCCATGGCCACTAGGGGGTTTGTGCGAAGGGGTTAAGTAACGCTTTTGTACTTGATCGGGATTGTTACTGGTTTTGGGTGTCCAAAATCTAAAATCCAGGAATTTGATTATCATAGGGTTGCAAAGGGAGAGCATTTTCCAGGTAACTTTAGGTAATCTGTAATTTTCAGAAATCTTCCAGGTAAATCATCACTCACTGTAACAATCTCATGTTTAAGCAAAGCTAATAAAACACAAAAAGTTCAAGAAATCAAGAAACAAAGAAAATGTGATGAACAGGCCCAATGTCCTTTCTAGAGAGCAGGTACCATCACTGCCATTGCATAGCATCGTAATCTAGATTAGGGGAAAGTTCGTATAAGGTTGCGTACATATTCCGGCAAGGAAGGGTTGTGTAGTGCTGAAGGCATCTGGGAGGCAGCGAACACATCTAGGCATCAACTTGGTGGAAGGGTAAATAATTATTATCCTGATCCCCCCAACATCAGCTTCATCAGAGCAGAACTGGTGCCTGTTTGGTGGAACATACAGCAGAGTGTGCAACAGGCTGACAAACGAAAGAACCTGGTGGTTATTCAGTCAATTCTGAAACCACACAAATTGAAGCTGAGGAGGATTGTCCAGATTCTCCAGAGTCTCTGAAGATGAAGCTAGCTGTGGATGAGATAAATAATTAATAATAATAGCTCAAGCAAAGTTAATCTTACTTTAGTCTTACTTTAGTCTTTTAGAAAATAGGAATAACTTAATCTTTTGACTAGAATAAGGCCCATCTAAATTTCTGTCGTAGATGGAAGGAAATTACTAAATTATATTTTTGCGTTTATGTTTCCTTATTTAATATGCTTTTTGTTAAACTAACTGCATTTGAAGAGAAAAAATATTCAAATACATGTGTTCACATTGTGGTAAACCAACATCATGTTTGTTTGACATTTTTTAAAACCCATGGTTTTCTCCCTAACAATGTGTGCCAAGTATTTGTAGTGACCCCTCAAATAGGCCCAATACATTAAAAAAGCCTGTTGAAAACCCAGGCTTTAGTCTGTGACTGTCATTGAATCACCCACCAGATCTCAGCATCCCCCCCCAGGGGACAATCTATCACACTCGCCTGGGCGAAGCAGTACATATTGCATCAGAAAACTCCCCACAAATATCTGAGGGTGAGAGGGGAGGGATTAATTAGACATACTTACTATTTATGAAAATTTTTGTTAACAGCATACATTTCCAAAATTACCTCAAAATTCTACAAAAAGGGCAAATTTCCCAGAACTTTATAGCCCAACATCAGCCCATGTTTTACAATATACTTTTGTAGCATGTGTGTGTCTATGTGTTTGGGCGTAAATTGCGTATATGGATATGTCTGTTTGTTTGTTGGGGGTATACTGTATGTAGATGAATGTTTGGGTTGGTATATGCATAGGTGTTTGTTAGGTAGAGGAAAGTGTTAGTGGATATAGGTATTCATATTTGTGTCGGGGAGCCTCAGGGTCTAGGATGAAATCCGTACTGTGCCAGTGCCGACTATGGCAGGTAGTTTCATAGGAGGTAGTGTTATGGCTTGGGCTTGGGCTTGGGCTGCCACTGGAACTGGCTCACTTGTCTTCAGTGATGGTGTGACTGCTGACGGCAGCACCAGGATGAATTCTGACGTGTACAGAAACATCGTATCTGCTCAGATCTGACCAAATGCCTCAAAACTCATTGATTCACCTCGCAGCAGGGACAATGGCTCCAAACACACTGATAAAACGCAACCAAGGAGTTTTTCAGGGCCAAAAAGTGGAATGTTCTTGACTGACCAAGTCAATCACCCGACCTGAATCCAATTAAACATGCGTTTCACTTGCTGAAGACAAGACTGAAGGCAAAACACCCCAGAGACAAGCAGGAATTGAAGATGACTGCAGTGCAGGCAGAACATCACCAGGGAAGATACCCAGCGTCTGCTGATGTCTCTGGGTCGTAGACTTCAGGCAGGCAGCCATTGGATGCAAATGATTTACAACCAAGTACTAAATATGACAACTTTATTTTGGATTATGCTCATTTGTCCAATTTCCTTTGCTCCCGTAACATGGGGGGACTGTGTGTAAAAAGGTCTGTAAATCTTATGCGGATCACCCGATATGGATGTAAATACCCTCAAATTAAAGCTAGCAGCACTTTAACCTCATATTCCTTATTTTATTTACAATCCAATCTGCTGGAGTACTGAGCCAAAACAACAAAAAATGTGTCACTGTCCCAATGCTTTTGCATTTAATATATATATATTTGTGTTGGATGTGAATGGGAGTTGGTGAGTGCTTTTATAGATGTGTGTGTTGATACTAAGTGGATCTTAGTGTGTGTACATATGCATGTGTGTACGTGGGTGTTAGTGAGAGTAGGTATGGGTCTGTTGGGTAAGGTGTGTGAATGGTGCTCAGGGGAGGTGAGGGCTCTGTTTGATCAGAAGAGGATATGCTGCACTGTATGCTTATGGAAGAGAGGACGAACATGGGCCTGCTCTTTGTGTCTACAGGGCGGTGAGCATTGCTATTATCATGGGAAGGTTCGAGATTTGCCAACTTCCTGGGTTGCTCTTTCCACCTGTCACAGCCTGCGGTGAGAATCCCCTGCCGAAAAAGTTAAATATATATATATATATATATCCCCTGCCCACTCTCTTACACTGTGTGCCCACTCTCTTACACTGTGTGCCCATTATCTTACACTGTGTGCCCATTATCTTACACTGTGTGCCCATTATCTTACACTGTGTGCCCATTATCTTACACTGTGTTTCCACTCGGGCTGCGTTCTGGGCAGCTGCCATCTACCACATCACACTGCCACGTGGTTGCTGTAGACACGCGTCACAGCAGTGTTGAACCCTTCTGACCTGACCAACACTCAGGATCCCTCATTTCCTGTCTTTCTCTCTCTGTCTCTCCACTTACAGAGGAATGTTCTCTGATGGGAATTTCTCCTATGGGATTGAGCCAGTTCTGGATGACCGTGATCAGGTAAGGTGTGGTGTAATAATAGGGGGGGCGGGGGGGGGGGGGGTGGGTGCAGAGTTGTGATGTTACTGTACACCTGTATTTGAAACATGAGGTATATTATGACAGCTGCACTTCACAGTGGTAATGAATAGGTGAGAAAGGCTATATTACACTCATATTCTTGCGAGGCCCGGACGTATTTTTTTTATACTACTCTGACTATATCCAGCACTCAGAGAAGCTGCAGTATCTCCCGCCTGAACAGATGACTGTACGGTTTTTATTGGACACCAGGTTTGGTGATAGTGGCAGGGATGGTGCTGCTGACAGCAGGTTAGTGTTGGCATAGGTGATGTCTGTAGGAGTGCGAGGGGGAGCTAGAGAGGGAGGTGGTGGCGGATGGGTGTCACTGTCCACAGACCAGCGGGCAGTGACCCATAGACAGTATGGAAATCTGTTGAATTAATTATCAGCTTGTCACATTTGGCTTACTGTATGTGCACAAACACACAGTGTGGGCAGTATATGTACAAACCCACCCACACACACACACACACACACACACACACACACACACAAGTGCATGTAAACACACATTTACACACACACACACACACCTGGTTAGCATCCTGGTATTGCTTTGAATAATCAGGTCAGAGACAAATAATTCAATGTGTAATCATCTTTGCTAGCTCATTGACCCTGTTGTCTAGTGACGGCAATAACTGTCTTCCACACGACACAATCTCTGTAAATGAGTTTTCTATAGTGCAACCTTGGCATTTAGAAATGGCAAAACTACATTTCTCTATTGCTTTGGTGGAAAGGCATTGGAATTGAATATGAATGACTGCTGCCACTGTTGCTTTTGTACCACTGAGGGTGGCTGCATGTGTACTGTGCCCTCATTTGAATGAAGGGGCTGTCAAACATTGAACCATCGGGTGTAGTAGCTCTTTAGCGTTCTGTTCTTAGAAACTTCCTCCTGTACACTGTGTGTTTTGGGAATAGGAGCAGCTCAGGTCTTTAGAGCTTGGAGAGTTGATGGTCAGTACAGGTAATCTCTAGGATTTTATCTTGTATATTAATGGAATGACAATAACAGCTTTCTCTCTCTCCTTTTCTCTGTTTATCTTACTTTCTCTGGCACAGCCATGTGTCTCTCTTTCTCTGTTTCTCTCACTCTCTCTGGCACAGCCATGTGTCTCTCTCTCTCTCTCTTTCTCTCTGTTTCTCTCACTCTGGCACAGCCACGTGTCACTCTATCTCCCTATTGCCTTATGGAAAGTAATGACTTGATATATAATCCAGCGGCAGAATGATGATGATCAAATGTCTCATGCAGAGGTTTTGGTGAGGGTGGAGAGAAGAGGCACGGGAGTTGATGAGTCAATTACTGCACACACCAGTCTTTTATGAATAGAACCAAATCCAGCAGAAAAAACATGGTTTGAGGCTATTGCAAAATGACTGACTTCTCACCACTCACCTGTGTCCTGAACAAGCCAGCCATTCCAAACATGTGGTGTCAAACTATATAGCACTACACGCTAGACATTAGACGCTTGCCTCTGACTCTAATCAGTATGACAGCACGGGTATAACAGCCATGGTTATAACAACTATTAAACTTCCCAAGGCTGCCGGCTCATGAATATTCATAAGACTGGCCAGCTCTGTGTGTGTTTAAGTAGGGGTGTGAAGTGTTTTGTGGCGACAACAGGAATGTGGAGGGCAGAGTCTAGCTAGAAACGCTGATGATTTCTGCTGATGTATTCCGCTGTGTGACCTCTACCATATAAAATAAAAAGCCTAGATTGGTTGAAAGATGCAAGTAATTCATGCATAAACTATAATCACAGAAGTTGTTCTTAATTACAGATCATTTCAATTTGTGCAAAGATTCAGATTCCATGCTGTCACATAAGGCCATCCAGCTCTTGTGTACCATTAACTGTGTTTGCGAGCTTACCTTCCAACTGGCCAAGTCAATTACATAGAATTGGCTGAGCTGTTGTAGTTGTCTTGATTGTAAATATCTTGTTAATTGTTAATATTATCTTGTCAATATATTGTTAATCTAAAAATAATGTGTGAAGTAAGTACATAAATATATTGTTGGTACAAATGTTGTCGAAGGACCAATCTTTCAAAGGAAATTGCTTTAATAACACTAACCAACTTACTCGGTAGGTCCAGGGCGAAGGCACACTGCATCTGAGTGTAGATTTAAATGAGGTGGACATTCAATTCTTTATATGTGCCCAGTCATGCATTTTATATCAGAGGACGGTTGGGGCTGAGAGAGCGGGGCGGAGGAGGCTGAACATTTTTTCCATTAAGACTCCGGAGCTAATATAACTATAGCTCCATTACACTGGCACGAGAGATGGATCGATGAAAGCGCTCTGTCTCATTTGATCTTCACCACTCCCCACTGCCCTTTCCTCAGAGACCCCGCCCGGAACGGTCATTTTCATAAAGCATTAAAACTTGCATTCAAGTTGTTTCTCAGCTTTCATGGATAACCCACTGCCAGCAAGCAAAATAAATGTTCTGCTTTAGTATTTTGTTAAAATTATTAACCGCTCATTCATTGCAAATTTCTCCACTGCATATAGCAGAGCTAAGTGTGAGTTCAAATGAAGACAAAGTAAGACCAGATCATATAGCAAATAGTAAAAAATAAAATATACCAAAAATGGTTATGATGCAGATAATTGGCACAGTGAAAACAACAATTGCTCAATACCAAAATTGGAGAGAAAAAAGATTGCACAACAAAAATCAGAGATTGAAAGATAAATACGGTTTCAGTGTGACAGCAGTATTGCAGGGGTGTTGCAACGTCATGTCGTGTGTCTCTTTAGGAAGAGGAGGCGCATGTGGTGTGCAGGATGCCCAACCTGGAGCTGCCACCACTGTGTCCAGGTGTGAACACATCCTCTCTCTTTCAGCCATCTCCTGCAATCCCCTGCTCTCCCTTTCTCTGTCTTTACTCTCAGTTCCTCTCCTCCGCCCTCTCGTTCACCTCTGTTCTCTTGGCTCCTGTTTTAAAATGGCCTCCTTTCCTCAGTTTTCTGTTCTCTTTAGGTCCTGGTCTGCACCTCGTGCTCTCCCCGGCCTTTCTTCTTCCAGCTCATCTGTCTCTTCCGTCTCCTGTCGCCTCCGTCTCCCCCTGTCCTTCTCCTTTTGCCTGCAGTTTTCTGTCCTCTCCTTCTCTGCTCTCCTTGTCCTCCCCCTGTCTGAAGGTTATTGATTTACCTTACGGATCATTGTATAAAAATACACTCTTGTATTGATTGCTGAAAGTGATGCGATTGCATATTCTTCCTCCCCTGGTGCGCTGCTGTTTCAGACTGCAGGCGGAACGGCAGTGACAGTAACGCCGGGGGCGATAGTGACAGTGACATCTTCTTTGAGCTGGAAGAGGAACCCGCCTTCGCAGAGGGGCTGCGACGTTCAAAGAGACAGGTGTGAAACACTCAATCCTACAACTTCTTCCCTGGTTATTCTGTCTTTTATTACGTTCTACATGACCAGGTCGATATAAACTTATATTTGTCAGCTGGTCTTGCGTTAACGCTAGTGGTGTAGTTTAAGCCCTCAGAATGAAAACACAGAGGTATTTGTTTCCAGAAGCCCTGTTATTATACGAGGTGAACTGAACCCAGCTGGGCAAATTTTTTGAATCTGTGGTTCTCAGAAAGCATTCAGGCTGACAGCCAGAGTTCCAGACTGCCCATTAACTTTGCATCCTCGTGAGTGACTAATGCCGAAAATTTGATCCCCCCACCCATCCCCATTTCCCCCTCCAGGTGCGTCGGACCCAGCCCACTGTCCAGAGCGAGACTAAGTATATTGAGCTAATGGTCGTCAATGACCATGAGTTGGTGAGTTGCTTGCTGCCATTTCTCTTTTTGATGATTAGGTGGAGTAGCCCTCAGTCAGTAGAACTTCATATTCACATCCTGGGGGCTGCACAACGTGTTTGTACCCACATCCTGGGGGCTGCACAAAGGGTTTGTTCCCACATCCTGGGGGCTGCACAAAGTGTTTGTTCCCACATCCTGGGGGCTGCACAAAGGGTTTGTTCCCACATCCTGGGGGCTGCACAAAGTGTTTGTTCCCACATCCTGGGGGCTGCACAAAGTGTTTGTTCCCACATCCTGGGGGCTGCACAAAGTGTTTGTTCCCACATCCTGGGGGCTGCACAAAGTGTTTGTTCCCACATCCTGGGGGCTGCACAAAGTGTTTGTTCCCACATTCTGGGGGCTGTACAAAGTGTTTGTTCCCACATCCTGGGGGCTTCACAAAGTGTTTGTTCCCACATCCTGGGGGCTGCACAAAGTGTTTGTACTCACATCCTGGGGGCTGCACAAAGAGTTTGTTCCCACATCCTGGGGGCTGTACAAAGTGTTTGTTCCCACATCCTGGGGGCTGCACAAAGTGTTTGTACCCACATCCTGGGGGCTGCACAAAAGGTTTGTTCCCATTAAAGATGGTAGCTGTTTCTTTTGATTTTGAACTTGCTATGCCTAGGAGGTGTTGCACATTAATTCCACACTGAATTGACCATGAAGAAGAAAGACACACGGGGATGTTATTCTCATGAGACCTTCAGCAATGTTTCCTTGAGTTACAAAATGAATGATATTAGATACGGGATTGCATTGTGTGACATTTCATCTCTGTCTCTTTTCAGTAAATGTAGTAACTCTATGCTTTGTTGTTTGTGTCCTGTGTGCAGTATTTGCATATGCGAAAATCAGCCTCCCAGACCAGGAACTTTGCCAAAGCTGTGGTCAACATGGCAGATGCGGTGAGGAGCACAGTGTTATTGTGCTGCTCTTAGCTGAAGATCAAATTTTTTTCCGAGGCTTCATTTACATTACAGATCGCATTGAGTTTTTATCCACAGCAACTTACACAGATATCATTACATACAATCCCTTTATATAGCTGAATATTGCATTCAAGCAGTTTAGGTTACCTAACAGTGCCCTAGCTGGGAATCAAACCCACTACCTTTGAGTTAAAAACACAAGACTCTAAATAACTATTATACTACTACAATGCAGCCCAAGTTGAAGGAGTCTACTTCTGATATGACACAACTGCTCGCCACAATGAAAATATCAACATCCTCATTCCGCTGTAGGATTTAAACCCACGTGCCAACAAAGACCGAGGGTTCATTTTCTAACATAAAGAAAAGTAGATTTCCCAGTTTTGAGCACCAGTGGTATGATTTCTGTCAGTTATGTGCTTTTTCTTTTACACAGCAGTGCCAGAAATGGTCATCGGGCTCGCAGGCTTGCTGGCATTTTCATCATTGTTTTTATTGTGGTGTCCTTGATTCTAGATCTACAAGGAACAGCTGAACACCAGGATTGTTCTGGTCGCCATGGAAACGTGGTCATCACAGAACATGGTCTCCGTTGGCGATGACCCCTTGCTGACCCTGCGTGACTTCATGAAATACAGGAAAGAAAACATGAAGGAACACAGCGATGTAGCGCACCTCCTCTCGTAGGTATTTCTGTCCCTGGGGAGTGGGTAGGAGAGAGAACAGTGCGCGGATGGGAGAGGCGGAGACGGCTGTAGGCTTAGAGAGTGTGGTGTGGGGGCGTGAGTGTTTATTCCACTCTCTGTGGAAGACGACTCAATAACTCTGCACCCGATGTTGCTGTGATTCCCCTCGTGTCCCTCAGGGGGCGCACCTTCCAGAGCAGCCGCAGCGGGACGGCCTACATTGGGGGCATCTGCTCTCTCACCCGGGGAGGCGGGGTCAACGAGGTGGGGAACCTCCCCTTCACGTCAAGTCACTAGGCTTGTTTTCACACAACTGTAGGACAGTCCTCTGTGTCGGCCCCTGCTAACGCGTAAACCTGCCCCTGTGTTCCGCTGATCCAACACAATTACATCACGATACACTAAGAGATCGCACAAAGCTGTATATCGATCTCTTTCCAATTCATGTCAATGGCATTTTTTTTATATCCAAAAGGCTTAAAACAGAGGGTTTCTGATAATGTTAAGCTATTGGCAGTTGCACGAAGGGGCTCACATGTTGTGTTACTGGCCTTTATCACAAAGACACGTTTGTGTGTGTTACAGTATGGGAATGTGGGGCCAATGGCCATCACGCTATGCCAGAGCCTGGGTCAGAACATCGGCATGATGTGGAACAAGGAACGCGCGGCAGCAGGTGTGACTCCCCAACCCCACCCCTCTTTTCCGCCCCTGCCCCTCCTGCTCCAGCACAGCCTGACGGACAGCAGGGATGCGTGCGGGGAGGGGTTTACACTTGGGCGCTCTTCCACGCTAAGTCGCTGTAATTAGAGTTCTCCATTAGATGATTAGTCATCTGAGCTGACCGCATGCGCTGTGAAGGAACGCCGCCCGTAGCTGCTTTCTCTACTAACGGCAGTTACCCTCCTCATGCTGATGGGCATTGCGTAAATGTTTTACATACCGTTGAAGTGCGTTGCCGTGGAAATGGAGTATTTTGTATTTCACTGAACAAACTACTGATAGTGATGCGTGCATTGATTAATGACTGTCAAACCCCTTTTAGCTGTATATGCCTAAATACTTGAACCCATGCCGTTGAGTGGCAAGGCATTCTGTAATTATTTATATAATGTTAAGGGCACTTCATCCAAAAATATAAAAATTTCCAGAATCTATGCAATGCAAGAAAATCCGTAGACACAATTTGAGGCAGCCTAGATACTGTATCATTCAACAAACGTGGAGTGTTTCTCAGGAATTAAATGATTGTGAAGATTAGTCTAGGAGCTGATGATTATGCTGGTGTGGTACTGATGTAAAGATGCTCTGGTTGTCTTGGATGTAACACCTTTACATCACAGTAACAAAATCCATGTATTGTTAAGTTTTACATAAGATGGGGAGTTATCCATATTTTCTGTTTTGCACTGCCTTGTTATCCCAGACTGCATTGCATAGAAATTGCATTATTGATGGCAAGTGAGAAGGGCGTTTGGGATTATGGGATATTAGTTTCAGATTGCAGTACATCTGGAAATGTTTTTTTTATTCTTTTGAAGGGTAAAGAGCAACATAATAAAAAGATTAATATGGGCAAAATTGTACTGTATACACTGACGGCTCATGAGCTGAACACAGAGGAGGGTAAAATGTTACCTTTAAAATGATGATTCTTCTCCATCTGCTTTATTGTATTTTGCTTGATTATGAATTAATTACTTAGAAAGTTAATTGATATTGAATATTTATCTCATATTTTGTTTAGTTGCGTATTTCTTACATCTCTAAACTATCTAGAGCAGTGGTTCTTAACCTTATTGGAGGTACTGAACCCTGCAAGCTTCATCAGTGCGTTCACCGAACCCTTCCGACAAAAATGGCTCGACATTGCTAGTGTGAACCGTGTACTGTGTGTGTCTTGACCCCTGCCGAACCCCTGAGACTGACTCAACGAACCCCTGGGGTTCGATCGAACCCAGGTTAAGAACCACTGATCTAGAGCTTGTTCGTATTCTTCAAAACCAAAGTACACTGAGGATGGAATGATTTGTTAATGTACAGATCCTGCAGTGAAAGTGTCCTTTTAAGAAACGAAATATCTTGAGGCCACTGTAATAGAACCTTTTCATGTGACCTGTCTTTCTTTGACCAACAGGGGACTGTAAATGTTCAGACTCTTGTGTGACCTGTCTTTCTTTGACCAACAGGGGACTGTAAATGTTCAGACTCGTGGTTGGGCTGTATCATGGAAGACACAGGGTAAGTATATACAGCTATATACAGCGCAAGTGACTAACTGGCACTGGAGAGCTGGAGTCCAGATTGTTTTTTCAGTTTCTGTTAGTGTCTAGAAACTATTGTATTTATTTTACTGTTATCAGAAATACAGTCAGGTCCATAAGTATTTGGACAGTGACACAATTTTTGTTGCTTTGGCTCTGTACTCCATCACATTGCATTTTAAATGGAACAGTGACTATGAGGTTAAAGTGCAAATCGTCCATATCGGGTGAACGATGTAGCAATTGTAGCCATTTCTATACATAGTCCCCCCTATTTTAGGGGACCAAAAGTAATTGGACAAATGAACATAAACTTTAATAAAGTTATCATATTTAATATTTGGTTCCATATGTTCTGCATGTCATGACTTCCTGATGTCTGTGACCCAACAATATCAAAAAAACTCTTGACATTTTATTTTAAGGTACTCTTACAAGCAATACTATAGTCCCTCTGCATTTGAATGGATCTCTATGGGAATTGGGGGGTGGGACTAGATTAAGATGTAATTTACACTGGAACAGTATGGAATACATGGTTGGTTAAATGGCTGTAAGTCATCAAGCGTCTGAGGTATCAAACAAGCCTTAAACCATCACTCTGCTGCCAGATATGCAGTAGATATGGATGGATCACTTTAAGGGTTGTTTCTCCTGCCTCATTTCTTCATAGAGTTCAATAGGAAAATAAGTCAGGAGAAACAACCCTTAAAGTGGAAACTCCCTTACGTGGCTTTCTGAGGGCATTTTTCTGCTCAGCACTGTTTATACATGTGGCCCCAGCTGTTAACAATGAATAATCAGTACAGTTAGTGCAGTGTTTTTACAATATTAACTATGTTCATGGAAAACCCTTTATCAAATTGATGCACCGCAGTACATGGTTGTTTTCGTTTTATTTTAAGTAAAAATAAAAAAAAAGATTTAATTTGTAATGTTCTTTCAAATATGTTTGCTCTCTATGCCCCAACATTTGTACAAATTATCACTTTAATAAAATTCTGTTTAATTTCAAACGTTCCACATGTACATGCTCAGATGAAGGTCTTGGACCGAAACATCAGCAATCAAATTTGAGATTTGGCAAGAGACGGTGTGCTGGAGCCTTCCTTCATACTATATATTATTTTCCCAAGCACCCGTGTTACATTATTATGTGTGCAAACACCTTTTCATAATATCCCTCATAAGCCACCCTAATGAGCCTACTCACACCAAAATACATCTCCCTGTCTGCCAGATTTTATCTGCCCCGAAGGTTTTCTCGCTGCAGCGTGGACGAGTACGTCCGCTTCCTGCAGGCGGGAGGCGGCAGCTGCCTTTTCAACAAACCCAACAAGGTAAACGGTGTGGGAACATGCAGGGTTTCTGCATAGGGCATGAAAAAGTCATTTTTGTAATGTAAAAGGGCTCTGGTGCAATCTTGAACAGAGGTACTTTATGCGAGAGGTTTTTGTTGCATTATATTCGATGAGATCCAGATTATATTGCTGGACTAGTCTGCTGAGAGGGCATAATGCAGTCTGTTTTTGGAAAATAGATATTTATTTTTCCTCTGTATTTTTTTCTCTCTTCTGCTCTCTCTCTCTATACCTCCCACCTTCCTCTCTGCCTTCCTCTTCCTCAGCTGTTGGACCCCCCTGAGTGTGGGAACGGTTTTGTGGAGACTGGCGAGGAATGTGACTGTGGATCACAAGTGGTGAGTCTCCCTAGTGGTACGACACTGCCTCCTAGAGGAGCACGATGACACTGCTTCAAGCAGAAGGAAGATATGCGCAGGGCTTGAAACATCCAGTTTCCTATTGCGTTCAGATCAAGTTGTTGTCCACGGAATGAACTGTAATTTCTGCCAAGGCGTTCCGAGGTCCCAGCGTTCTGTCGCAGCATTGGAAGCCAGGTGCTGTGATTTACGGGCAGGATGTCCCCTCTGTGTCCCTTCAGGAGTGTTCGCAGAGCGGGGGCGCGTGCTGTAAGAAGTGCACTCTGACTCACGACGCCATGTGCAGCAGCGGACTGTGCTGTCGGGGGTGCATGGTGAGGGCTCGGCTTTCTCACTGCCGATTTGGTGACACAGTCGCGAAAACTCTCATTGGGCATTGGTGCTATGCTATAAATGTATTTAAGAGGCCGTGGAAGGCTGTGTACTTATTTTTCTTTTCTTTTCAAATAGCATCAACCTGTGTATAACAATTTACAATCAGGTATAATTTGCTCTCACACTAATCCTTTAATTTTGCTGGCACGTGTTTGTCACATAAAATATATAGGGTGAAGACAAGATTGCAATGTACTGGGCTTAATTGGGTTCCAAAGTTGTCTGTCCCATTGAGGTCTTTTGGGAGTGAAGCAGTGATGTGCCCCTTTGGCCCCGAATGAGTTCAGACCATAGCAGTGGCAACTGTGGCTGGTCTGGGAGTACCATGGAGATTATAAATAATTGGCCATAACATCACCCTCAGATGGGCACCTACAGTCTGCCTGTATGATATCAGCTGCACAGTCCTTTGATATGGTATCTGCAGAAGCAAAGGGGCGTGTTGCAGTGATGAGATGGGCCTATTTTGAATACGTGCTTGGCTAATTGGGGAAATTACAAAGCTCATGTAAAACTGGCCTCTGAACATATGGTTACAAAGAAATGTCTGTGTAGCAAAAGATAATACACACATCCAATATCTTACTGACGGGTTAATGACAAGAAAAACAATGTGGAAAAGGGAAATGGAACCTGCGCACAAATACTCCTCTCTAAATCAATGTTTTATTACTCACCATAACACCATGAATGCACTTTGACCCTTTGGTGAATTATGATGTGTAATAAGCCATTGATTTGGGAGTGAAAGGCTGTGGAGTGCCATTATGGTATATTTCTATATTTCTATAGTCTGACTAAGTAATACGTGAAAGTGTTGTGTGTTGTGCTGACTTAGTACGTTATGTTTGAAAGTACAAGCTGAGGGGAATGGTGTGCCGGGAAGCAGTGAACGACTGTGACATAGCAGAGACCTGCACTGGAGACTCCAGCCAGGTATGCGCCTGTCCAGGGGAATTATGGGAGATGGGATTTTGGCCCCACCTTGGAGAATAAGTTGGATATGTGCTCTAGATAATACAATGTGTAAAATATACACTCTTTCGTGTGAATAAATGTTTTTTTTCGCCACTGTTGCAGTGCCCTCACAATGTCCACAAGTTGGATGGGTACGTGTGTGACAACAGTCAGGTAATGCAGCCCACTTCCATTTGCTGCCTGTTCATCTGCCGGGCTTGTGTGTGTGTGTGTGTGTGTGCGTGCGTGTGTGTGTGTGAGTGTGTGTGTGTGTGTGCGCGTGCGTGCGTGTGTGTGTGCGTCTGCGTGTGTGCGTGTGAGTGTGTGCGCGTGTCTGCGTGTGTGTGTGTGTGTGTGTGTCTGTGTGTGTGTTTGTCCGCGCGCGTGTGTTTGTGTGTGTGTGTCTGCGTGCGTGTGTGTGTTTGTGCGCGCGCGTGTGTTTGTGAGAGAGACCGAAAGATAGGTAAAACATTTTTCCCGCTCTATGTTGTTTCCCCATCTATGATTAACCTCTGACTCTTTTTTTTGTCTCAGGGCCGGTGCTATGGGGGTCGCTGTAAAACCCGAGACAGACAGTGCATGGGGGTCTGGGGCCACAGTAAGTACTGAGGCTCAAATTTTGTTCATTTTTTATTGGTGTTGACTAATGGATTTCCTTATTAGGAATTCAGGAATCCATTAGTAGACACACTCTAAATGGAAAAATTCTGAAATTGATATGAACAATGAACAAATAATATTTTAAGAGCTGCAGAAGACCATTTTAAGAGCGGAATTTATTGTATGTACAGTGCACAGCAGATAGCAGGCGGCAAGCTGATTTTATTTCTTTTCTGTATTTTCTTTTCCTCTATTTTATTATAATTTTTATTTTTTATTCTGTGCTGGAATGTAAAAGCACTTTGAGCTGCATGCTTTGTATGAAAAGTGCTATACAAATAAAGTTATTATTATTATTATTAATATAATAAAGATCAGCCATAAATGTAAAACTGCCTTTCAGTGTTATTCCTTGACAGCAGCACTGCTGCCACCTGTGGCCAGTTCAGGAACTGCTGTCCATGGCTTATGTCATTCCAGCTACTTTCTGACCCTCTGTTGTCCTCCAGGTTCAGCAGACCGTTTCTGTTATGAAAAGCTGAACACTGAGGGCACCGAGAAGGGAAACTGTGGGCGTGACGTCAGTGGGCAAGGCTGGGTGCAATGCAGCAAGCAGTATGTGACCCCTCCTCACATCTCTCGACCTTCCAGAGTGCCCCCTAGAGGACAAAATATAAACTCTCTGATGGAATTTCTTTCTCTCTCTTTTTCCTTCTTCCCCTCATTCAGGGATGTTTTGTGTGGGTTCCTGCTTTGCGCTAACATGACAGTGAAACCAAAGTTTGGGGATCTGCAGGGTGAGGTGACCAGCCTTACTATCTACCACCAGAACAAGTACCTGGACTGTCGGTGAGCTTTCTTAATTGAGCTGCCATTGCAAAAAGGGGAGGGTGAAAGAAAGGGAGTGACAGGAAGGCGATTTAAATGTGAGCTCAGTGTACTGGAAGAAAACAACTGACTGAAAGTCAAATTTGGGAACCCAAGAAATAGCGTTGCTCAAAATGGCCTTCACCCGCAGTAACAATACATTGTAACAATACAATGTATTTTAGGCCTAGGCATTGTTGTCTTTGTTTTTTGACTGACACTTTCCACTGTGACACCTCCCTCTGCTCATCTCTCATTGGTTTCCAGTGGTGGCCACGCCCTGTTGGAAGATGGCTCAGATATGGGCTATGTGGAAGATGGCACTCCCTGTGGGCCCAACATGATGTGCCTGGACCACCGCTGCCTCCCTTTAGCCACCTTCAACCTCAGCTCCTGCCCGGGCATGCCCCCCATCCACACCTGCTCATACCATGGGGTGAGGACCTCACTTTGCACTGGGGCTTGTTTTAGGCCATTGCCCTGTTTTGTTTGAGTTGCTTTGAGTCGGCTACATAGATAGCCAATGAATAATTGTTTCAATAGTAGATTGGGATGGCAGGCATGCCATCTGCCAAGTTACGGCTTGGCAGGGCTTGCCCCATACGTATACAGCACAGAGAATTTGGCACTTTTCAGGGTCTCCTACAGAAATAACCACAATGACCACAGACTCTCAGCCCTTAAAAACATGAACCTCTGTATGTTCTTACCTCATGTAACCACACAGAATTCAGATACAACTTCACACAATAAAGCCCCAAACTTGGGTTATTTTGCCGGTTTTTCCTCCTTCCTCTTTTTCTTCTTCTTCTTTCTCTATTTATTTCTGCTGAATTTGTCATAAAATTTATTCATACCCACAAATGACAATTCTCCCCATTGGATAACGACATCTCATCCGCCAATCACAAAGCTTCTTGATACTGTTCTGACGAGTCAGAGTATGACAAATGCCCTATATATCAAAAAACATCAATAGAATAGAACTTTATTGTCCAGCAAAGGCTGGAAATCTGTCTTTTGGTCTCACCTCAGAAATTCAGAATATATACAGTCAAGCCGGAAAGTCTGAACACCCCTTTCACCTTCTCCACGTTTTATTACATTACAGACATGTTCTACAATAGATTGAGTTCATTTTTTGTCTCAAAATTCTACACAAAATAGCCCATAAACATGTTTTTAGAGATTTTTGCAAATGGATTAAAAATCGAAAACTGAAATATTAAATTTACATAAGTATTCATACCCTTTGCTTTAACATATTTTTAAAGTATCATATTTAATATTTGGTTGTATATCCTTTGCATGCTGTTACTTCCTGAAGTCTGTGCCCAATCAACATCAAAAGACTCTCTTTACCTTATTTCCAGGTACTGTTACAAGCGATACTATAAGCTCTCTGCATTTGAATGGATCTCTATGGGAATTGGGGGGTGAGACTAGATTCAGCTGTAAATTACACTGGTACAGTATGGAACACATGGTTGGCTAAATGGCTCGTCAAGTCATTACCCTCAGATTTTGCACACTTATGGACAAGGAGTCTATGATTTAGGACATGTATAGTTTTACCTGTTTCACTCAATATTTCATTGCAAACTAAAGAAAAACTTTTTTTCCCCAAAACTTTCTCTGCATTTGTGGCACTTTATTAACAAATCTAAGTTAGTATTGTAAATGGTACTGTTTGGTATTGCAATGGTTTTGTTTGATTTAAGCCATTTAAGTTTCTGTGATGCTCACAACTGGAGTTATAAAGCTTTAAATAGAACACCCCGTAAATATGTGAGAATTTACCAAATTTGGCATCTACGTGAAGGGGTTAAAATACAAAGTTGTTATTAATAAATGCAGGAATTAATATATCACCTATATTTCAAATAAATGCTCAGAGTATTATGCTGTGTACTTGTATTAGAAGGGCAATATTAAGCCTTCTCTCTCCCTCTCCCACTCTCTCTGTCTTTCTCTCTCCTCCTCCCTCTCTCTCTCTCTCTGTTAGACGTGCAGTAATGAAGTGAAATGTATCTGTGACCGGGACTACACAGGGAAAGACTGCAGTATCAGGGACCCCATTCCTGAACCCAAATTCCCAGAAGAGCCTATATATAAAGGTTTGTATCCTTCTGCACTGGAGTACTGGATCTCTGTCTCTCTCTCTCTCTCTATTTCTCTCTCTCTCTCTTCATTCAATTCAGTTCAACAATGTGCTTTATTGACATGACATATTTCAACATATTAGTGTGTATGTGTGTGTGTGTGTGTGTGTGTGTACACTAGGAGTGTGCCTGAATACAAGTACCTTAATTGGAAACATACAAATAATGACATTGTAAAAAATAATAAATATGTAGAAATATTAATATAATTATTCAGATTTTTAAACAATATAAACTTTATAAACAACAGCAAAGAACTGTGCAAGTTTGTATGTTGCTGCTGTCTTGCTCACATTTTTAGACCTTCCACAGCGCCTACAAGCTGAGGAAAGTAGGAAATAAGACAGAGAAGGCCACTGACAGTTCTCGCATGTGTGTGTCCACGGAGGGGGAAAAGTTGTCTGTGTGGGCTATCCATGTCTGATTGGGCTGGAGCTACCTCTAGTGTTTGTTGTTATATAGCCTTGTTTCCGAGATGGTTGTTATAGGACTACTGTCATTTACACTTGAGCCTGATTAACAAGCACAAGTAAAAGCACGCAGGGTGTCATTCATACATTCGTCCAAAACAGAAGCCACACGTTTCTTTATCGATAATGGATTTAGAAAGTCGGCATCAAAGCTTCAAGCAGCCCCTCCTGCTAGCCCTTGCCTTGGCCTGTAGGTGACTCTGATACAGTGTAGGGTGGTGGGCGTAGCGTTCACACGCGTCGTTACTTCGTCACCAAAATCTAAACTAACCTGCTAAGAGTAGCATGAAGATAGAGACACAATGTGCCTATGGAATGTATCTTTTTAATGGCCTGTCCTTCATATACTGTACGTATCTTGAATACGTACAGTCGTGGGCGGCAGTGTAGTACAATGGTTAAGGAACTGGACTTGTAACTGAAAGGTTGCAGGTTCGATTCCCAGGTAGGACACTGCCGTTGTACCCCTGAGCAAGGTACTTCACCTGCATTGCTTCAGTATATATCCAGCTGTAAATGGATACTATGTAGAAATGCAAAAATGCTGTGTAAGTCGCTCTGGATAAGAGCGTCTGCTAAATGCCTGTAATGTAATGTAATGTATCTTCTATTCAGTAATAGCCTACTCAGAACATAACCACTATAGTCATAGTCACTCCTCATTAGCAGACGAGAAACACATCCCGGTTCCGCTTTTATCCAAATACAAATACTTTTATCATTTGAACAAATGCAGATATACATGCAAATAGTGGCATCTCTGCAAGCCCCTAATACATGTTTTACTAGTTTGTTCCGCAGTCTCTCAGTTACATATTGTACTGCTAATTTTGTTCAGCTCTCTTTCTCTCCCAGAAGGATTTGCAGTATTTCTCAATTAGTGAATTTGGAGCGAAACGGGAAGAATGTACATTTTCACATTCTTCACATTTTTCCACAGAGAAGGAAATTGAGCTCTGTCTTTATCTCTGTAAGTCGGGAGCACAGTCTGTCCTGTCTGGATAGCCAAGTCTGCCTGTGATGGCCGGTCTCTATGACTAGGCTGTACTCGCTGTGTACTTTGTGGGAGTATATCTTATTTTAGCATTTAGCAGCAAGACGCTCTTCCAGAGCGCTACTACTTACTCTTTTTTTTTTATCATCATTCATACAGCATATATATACTGAGCAATGCAGGTTAAGTACCTTGCTCAAGGGTACAACGGCAGTGTCCTACCTGGGAATCGAACCTGCAACCTTTCAGTTACAAGTCCAGTTCCTTAACCATTATGCTACACTGCCGCCCACAATATCTTTGACAAACTTTTTTTCACCATGGCCAGGTATTCTGCCACTGTGCATTCTCTTGTAGTGTCCAAAAACATTGTACAGTAGAACCTCTACTATCCGGCACCCTGTACAGTGTTCCATGGATTGATGTCCAATTGTGAAATTGTATTTTCTACCCTGATATCTGGAACTTCTATAAAATATCATAATTTTAGATTTCTTCAAGTTTACTGTCAGAGCCCAGATCTGACAAAACGTCTGTACTGCATCCACATTCTGATGCAGAGCTTGCGCAGGGCACAAGTTCTTCAGTGTACAGTAGGAATTCTATTTCTTTGTCTTATAGGGTGAGACCAGGGGCTCCCGACTGCTCCAGTGCGGTAGCCAGTTAATTGATATCAATATTAAATAGCCCTGTCTCACACCACATCCCTGAGCAAAGAATTATCTTTTTTTCGACATGCATTTCTAGCAAGCAGAGCTGAGTTCTTAGCCAAGTTTTTAGCTGTCATAGATTTTACCTGCTTTTACACCAGCTGCGCAGAGTTTGGAAAACTAGGCCTTTCTTGCTGGATTGAATCAAAAGCTTTTCTGCAAGAAGTTTATGTTTTGGTTGGCCTAGACTCAAATCATATTAAAATGTTTTAATATCATCACCTCCAGCTTAGTGCTGCTGTGCTTAAGCAGTCCATTGGATATTCTGTGAAGTCCACATATGTAATCTTTGACTAGTAATTACCATTTGTTCAATTGTTCAGAGATCTGTCCTTGTTTGCATTGCTTATCTTTTACTATTTGTTCATGTAGGTTTTTATGGTTTATCCAAATATTGCGGTCACAATTTAAACAAAGTATCCATATAAAGGTTTTGCGTATATAAAGCCTTCATAAATGTGACATAATGGCTTCATTAATCATACTTAAGCAAATGTCATGCTTCATAAAGGGTGGCATAACACCTTATGCAACATGTTATGCCAAATGCATCACAGTTAGCCTAGCATCCTGCGTAAGCATGTTTTATGTCACCCTGTATAATGTTTATCCATTAGCCAGGTGACATTGTTGGTTATGTCACATTTAGCATAACATGTTGCATAAGAAGGTGTTATGTCACCCTTTATGAAGCACAACATTGGCTTTTGTATGATTTATGAAGCCATTATGTCACATTTATGAAGGCTTTTTATATGCTAAATAATAATAATAATATTCACATCTACAGGACTGCGAGTTTAATTGGTGGTCGAAAAGGTGCGTAGCTGTGCCTGAATAGTTTTGTTTTTAGTGACTTTCTGGTAATCCTGCATTCTGTTGAGTCCATATATAGGCTGCATAGACTCTTGTTATAGATTTTACAGGTTACTGGTGCGTGTTGTTGTTGTTACTTTGTTTTATAGATGCACAGTAATTTGGCCGAGATTTGATAGCTGTGTCACAGGCTTGACAGTAAAGGCTATCAAAGGAACATGATCCAGGTCTGTGACTGTATAATCCACTGTGCTG
This sequence comes from Ilyophis sp. 1 JC-2022, assembly GCA_022702515.1. Lineage (NCBI taxonomy): Eukaryota > Metazoa > Chordata > Actinopteri > Anguilliformes > Synaphobranchidae > Ilyophis > Ilyophis sp. 1 JC-2022. The sequence continues at coordinate 17,320,806 of CM040405.1, read as the reverse complement.
TTGCCAAGAGGTGAGCTGTAAAGCACCCTTTACAATGTGCTGACTCATGCTTTGACAGAGCACGTTTATTCCATTTAGAATAATTTTGTATGTTATATTCCTGGGGCGATATTGACCAAAGATGTTTGTCCCCTTGAGTATAGGAATGTCTGACTGTGGTGCCATTTAAATCTCCACAGATGAGATCATTTCCTTGGGCATGGAAATGCAAATGTCTTCATTATAATATGGGGATTCAGAAGGAGGGATGTATAGTGAACAAAGGGGTAGATTTTTTTATGTTTAGCTAAATGTGACTCTTTTATTTTTGTGACTTCTATGAAATTATTAAACTCAAATAATAATTTCTCCAGAGTCTCTGCCACAATTTTTTAATAAAAATTGGGGGGTGGGACTAGATTAAGCTCTAAATTACACGGGAATAGTATGGAACCCATGATAGGGCTGGATGATGTCGATGGCACTCGGGTTGAGGGCGTGGATTTAGACCACACCCCTACAATCTGGAGTCCTTTCAAGACTGTGTTTATTAGCTGACTTTGAGATGTATATTAATATACCTATTCATATTTTCTTGAAAAGATATTTGGTGGATGTGTAGTGGATACATACCTCTGTGATATGTGGTGGTTATTTGGAGTTTTTAGAATCCCTTGACCATCACTTTAAAGATAGATTGTGGCAGATGATTGCAGAACTGCTTGGAATCGGGGATGGTACCTACTGATCGCAAAACAAAGAATGTACGAAAGATTAGATGGTAGTGATTGTGCTCTAGGCAGCTAAACGGTAGCTTCTTGCTAATGTCATTAATTCATTAGCCCCGTTTGGAACTAGCGCTATCCATTGCACACACGTAGAGGATAGTGGATAGCGCTCGTCCCAAACAAGGTTAATTAATTCAGTTGCTAGTAGGCTTTGATATTTTGTCTCGTATTGCGAATTTTCGCAACAAATAGAATAATAAAACGCATCGGACTCAGTGTGCAAGGTTTGACGGATGACGGATTAAAAAAACGCATACAAAAAATACAGGCTTGGTGTGCAAAGGCCTTAACTCCCCGTCCCCTTTTACTAGTGTATGGGATTTATTTTGATCAAACTTGTTTTCTTTGCAATGTATTTTATGTGAAGGTTTAAATTCAGATTTAATGACAGCTACTTTTATCATGAAATATTGTATTCCTGTTTATGTATTGCTGTAGTGAGCAAGGGCAGAGGCTGGGAGAAGAGAAAGAAATACGCTAAGGTTGTTGTTGGTCCCGGGAAAACGGAAAGTATTAAAACTAAGAAGAGATTAAGCTGCCATTCGCTGTGCTGTGTTTTCCTGTTGTCCGGAGAAATAACTAAATTTAGTTATACGGATACGATTAAGCTACGTGAACTGACTGTATGCTGCTGTGGATAGCCTACATTGAGAGGTAGGCTACATTGAAAGCAAATGGAGTAGGTGGCTATCTAGCTATCCGTTACAGAAAACATACTGTGAGACTATTTTGACATGAAATCAAATAGAATTCAATACTAAGTTATGCAAGTGACACATACTCTGACACACGTACCTTTGAGCATCAGATGCAGGCCAACCTGTATATCTCCAGAACAATATCCACCGTGCCTTGTCAAATGTTCCACACTGGCTGCATACAGGCGTCCGGGCTGGACTAGGGTTTGCCTAGTCTTGTTTACTGAGGAAGTAGTCTATAACAAGCAACATCAACACAGTGATTTTTTTATGGCCAAAAATGGCCATTATTCACACACCAGCAAGCAGACATTTGTTTTTTTGTAAGACCACGGTGTGACACACTCTCGTATTTCCAGCCGCACAGGTATTTATTCGCCTATCTGCGGCTATTAAAAGAGGTGCATTTCCCCTGGCAAAACAGGGTCAGACTAGTATCTGAAAAGCAACCACTGCCATCACGTAATAAGCATGCATTTACAGTGCAATGTAAACGTTATTGCACGATTCCAGAAGATGGCCAAACCAAAAAAAAATTCTAGCTAGCACACACACAATTTCTTACAGATGTCTAATTTAGCTCATGATAGCTAGTTACCCAACAGCCACTTAAAAGCCACAACAATGCGCAAAGAAACTTTTACAGCTCATAAGAAAAATAAACAAAGCCGCCACGGTGGTACAACGTTCAGTCAGCGCAGTTGTACCCCGAGGTTCGGGGTTCGCGCCCCGGACCTGCCAGTTCCAGGCATGGCCGGTGCCCTGTGGGAGCAGCAATTGGCGGCTGCTTCCGGGTGGGGGGAGGGGCTCGGAGAAGAATCGCTGCGCACAAAAAGGCCCTGGGCGAGTTGGAATCACGGTCAGGAGCTCGAGGAGTCGCACCCTGTACAGGCTGACAGGGTTGTATAGCGGTGGTTCTCTAGCGGTTGCTACATGGGGGGAATTGAATTAGAATAGGGTTTCAATTGGCTACTAAATTGGGAGAAAAATGGGGAAAAAATCAGAAACAAATTTATTTTATTTTTTTTAAAGAAAAATAAACAACACACGTTTTCTCGAATGTTGACATTGCCTTGAGAATCTATTTAACTTTGCATTAATTTCTAAACTGTCACTGATAAAGAACAAAATCTTCACCGTGGGACGAGAGAGACTTAGTAATCTAACTCGCAAGTCCTTCTAGTGTGACTTGTTAAGCACTCTGTATTTCAATGATATCATTACGGATTTTCTCAGCTCAAAAATAAAGAAGAGCTTCTAAATCGGTAAGCTACCCCTGTCTTTATACTCAAGTGACTACGTCACACTGTCCCCATTCATTCAGACAATAGACATTAACTAAAACTTACTTTTAAAACTATTTCTAGTGATTATGTCTTCCAGAAGCGAGATAGTGTTGTGCTCAGTCAACATACGAGACTAAATAGTACTACAGGTGCGTAGAGCTGATAATGTAGGAAGAGGAAATGCTCACCGCACACTGCAAAAAATGCATCGGTGTAACCCGTAAAAGTCCAGGTTTATTGCAGCTCACATAGTATCATTGATAGTGATTATGTCTTGCCATTAATTTCCTGGATTGTTCAATATAATGCTCGTTCACAAAATATTTCGTTTTTCTAGACCAGATTTGAGTATATTTTATGTTTTAGTATTTTTTGTGAATATACCAGTGCTGGCACTGTTTAAAAACTCAACGTCCCATAATTCCCTCCGGATTGGGGATAATGTGCAAGCTAAATGCTGCAACTGTGGAGGTGGTCATAGCGTGGCATATGGCGGATGTGAAGTTAAAAAAAGAGCAATGAAAATTCAGCAAATCAAAACACAAAATAACATAACATATGCAGAGGCAGTAAAGAAAGTGCCAGGAGAAAGCAGAGTAGAAAAATCGGAGAGAAATTACCAACCTTCTAGATTTGAAGTGCAAGGAGAAAGAAGAGTAGAGGATTCTGAGAGAACAATTGTTAACCAAACGTCTAGAGTTGGGATCAAACAGTGTAGTCAAACTAAAGGGTTATGTACTGAAAAATTGATTTTATTCATTGCCTATGTCCTCAATTGTTCAGACCAAACTAAAAGCAAAACCGAGAAAATAAGAATAATAGTTAAGGGAGCGGAAAAGTTCTTGGAGGTGAAGGGTCTTTGTTGGGAACAAATTTAAAAAGAATTGAGTCCGAATCAAAGTCAGGAAACATGTTCTAAAGGACCTATGTAGGAATTCAAATCGAGATGAAGAGAAGAGATTCAAATATGATTTAAGAGACGTATAATAGAGATTGTTTGGTATAATTTTAGGTTTTATTTAATATTTATTTTTTATAGATACAGAGAAATAATATATAAAATAAAATCTGAATCCTGATCCACTCCGGTTGGGTTGGGGGTTGGGTAAATTAAATTTTTTAAAAAAAAAAAAAAAAAAAAAAAAAAAAAAAAAAAAAAAAAAGAAAGAATCCCTCCAACGCGCAACCGAATGTCCTTCTCTCCAAAAACGTTCACATATACTTTAGCCAGCCAGCAAAACAACTTTTTTTTTGTAACGTTAGCCAGCTAACTTGAAAGACTAAAAGCTAGAATTGCTTTATGTGGTTAACCGTAGCATAGTTTCTGACCTTGTCGGGCGGGCTTCTCAACTTAACACGCTAACGTTAGCTTGTCTTCAGTGGCAGCACAGCCAAAAATGTCCAGACGAGATGATGATATCTGATTGGTCAAGAACCACCCGTGCATTGCAGTAATGGATATGTAGTCTGTTAAAGTGGACTACAAGCCGAACTACAATCATTAATCAATTACTTTAAAAAATAATAATTGGAACATGCGACGTATGGTCTATATCCTTATACCACACAGGCTAATCCAGGAATGCTTCGGCTCATTTTATAAATCAGATTTCAAGAAATAGTCGATAGTCTCCGAAGCCTGTTCTATCTGTCATAGGGAATTTACTTCCGAAACCAGACTCCGCCCATGTCTGACGTACTCACTTGAGTACTCTATTAAAGCTATGACCTGCTTGCAGTGTAATGAATTGCAACTGACTCTGAGCTACATTGTAAAATAATGTCACTGAATTTTACAGTAAAAGTCTGTAACATAGTGAAGGTATGAAATTGTAAACAGCTTAAATATAAATTGGATAATTGTATTGTTTACGGTGAAACACCGTTATATAATTATATTGTTACCATTATTAATAGACTACAGAAAAGTCTGGCAACCCAGTTGTATGTGTGTGTGTGTGTGTGTGTGTGTGTGTATCATTTCCCAGTGTGGCTAAGTACACTTCTTTTTTTGTTGTTTTACAGAGCTATTTTGTCTATAAATACTAAATGGTAGGATAGTTGTATTGCATTTGTATGTGACATGCTGGCTAAATACATTACATTACAGACAGACGCTTTTACCCAAAGTGACATATGTGCATAAGTGCATCTTGAAGGTCTTTGACGTGAGATGCGACAAAGCACAACTTTCTCAACGTAGGAGCTATCCCTAGTAATGAACAAAGAGTATAGTACATAGTCAGCTATACATTCTGAACTGTAAAATAGCAAAAAACACAAGTTAAATAGAAAACAGGAAGCAAGTACTATAGAATTGGCCCTAGGTAAGTAGTTTAGTCGAGGTGGAGTCTGAAAACATGTGTTTTCAGACCACGATGAAAAACAGACTGTTTGAGCTGAGCGCAGCGGAGTAGGGAGTTTGTTCCACCACTGGGGAGCTGGAGTGGAAAAGCTCCAGTCGGGATGCGCGAGAGCCGTTAACACGGAGGGAGGGAAGTGCAAGTCGCCCTGCAGCAGCAGAGCGAAGTGGTCGAGCAGGAGCATAGTGCTGGATTAAGTTCTGTAGGTAGGAGGGGCCTGACCTTTTGAATGCAGTGTAGGCCAGGGTTGAACCTGATCCTGGCCATGACCGGCAGCCAGTGGAGATATATCCACTCAATTTGCACTTGATTTAATTTGATGAACTGGACACTATTTGAGCCATATTTGCCTGCCTCTGGAGAGGGAAAGGCACATAATCATTGTGTAAGCTATATGTCGGCTAATGACCTGCACTTAATTGCCAGGCACTACTTGATGAACTGGATACGCATGCTCCTGATATCTCTGCCTATTGCAGCATTTGTTTGATGGTTGTCCCCCTTGTGGCAATGGTTTTATTGCATGCTGTGTTGCTTCAGATCTAAAATAGTAAAATACAATTTTAGCATTTATTCCATATTTTCCTTGGCAGTTTTTATTCCATATTTTTCCTGGCAGTTTTATTTTAGGATATCTTCTTTTAGAACTCACCAAAATGGACTATTTAATAGCAAATTAAAAAAATTCTTCAGCAAAGGGGGGTGGGGGTTAAAAGTTTTTCACCTTTTAAAAAATAACAGAAGCTCAATAAGTTCGGAAGCTCATGTATATGCATGTTCGCTCTCAATATCTCATTATCTCTTCTTTCTATCTCTGTTTCTTGCTTTCTCTCTCTCGCTCACACACACACACACACACACACACACACACACACACACACACACACACACACACACGTGAGAATTCATGACTCAAGTGGTGACTTTATCACTGTCATTCTATGACTATATTGTTATATAACGAGGTACTCTTGAGATTTTTTCTTAATTGGATCAGGGGATCTTTTTTTATGCATTTGGAGTGAGGAATTCGCTTGCACACATGCAATCGATTGCTTCACCTACAAATTAAATGTAAATGACCTGGAATTGAGAATTCTCTAGACCAGAGGTATACAACTCATGTCCAGGAGGGCCACAGTATCTGCAGGTTGTTGTGGTTACCTTTAAATCAACAGCCAAGGACTGCATTGGGAACATAATTCTATTTACGGTAAAGCGGTGAACGTGTGACCTAAGACAGTAAGAATGTGTGAATGTGTTTTAATTGCAAAGCTGAGAGAATTGCGATATTCCAGTAAATAATAAATAATCAATCAGTTATTACTATAATTATTATTACTATAAAAATCCACTGTACAATTACAAAGCCCTTACACCCACAAATACATGCACTGTGATTCAGAAGCCGAGATGAGTGTTTTCAGTGCACAGCCAGTAGACGGGTTACCTCTCGCAAGCTATGGAACTGTGATTCCTGTCTATTAACACAGGTTATTAACACAGTAACAAAAGCTCTTTCAAACAAAATTTAGTTGTTGTCTGTTGCTGGAACTAAAACTAATTGAATAGTATATTTATTAATAAAATGGATTGACTATGGATTGAAAAGTTGCCTTTATCAGCACCACGTAGGCGGAGGATGCAAATGTTCGGATGTTTCAAACCACACGGAAAATGTGAACTTGGGGTTGTGCATAAAATAATGTTCTTGAATGTACTGTTGAGCGCAAGCCAAGCTGTATGATGTCACCCACTTTGCAGTGCAGAGGATCACTGTGTGCGTGTGCGTGCACATGTGTCAGATGGGCCTGTCTCTGCAATGAGAGTGCCCAGGGGTCCATATGCCTACCGTGTTTGCCTCTTATGGTAAATTATGAGCTTCTGTCCACATCTTTATTTCTGTGTGAAGAAAGAATCAAGCTTCTACCTCAAACACGTCATGCTTGTTTTCTTGCAGTCTACCAATGAAACAAGGCATTTTGGCAATTTACTTGCGCTGAGCAAGTTCCCGCCTCGAGCACGAGGGTGTCCAGCAGAGAGAAAGAGAAAGAGGGGGAGTGACAGGCCGAAGTAATGAAAACACACTCCTTTCGTTGTTTCACTGTTGTGTTCTTACCCACTCTCCCTACCCTGACACTACTATCTCTATTTCTTTCTAGCCAGTCAAGTGTTGACAAGATGTCCAGTGTTCTGATGTTTTCTGACGTGTGTCTGGTGGTGGTGTTTACGTCTCCCCTGACCCCCTCCCCCTCCTACTTCCTCTTCCTTTACGCAGGTCCCAGTGGCACCAATATCATAATAGGGTCCATCGCAGGTGCCATTCTCCTGGCAGCTATAGTCCTAGGGGGAACAGGATGGGGATTTAAGTAAGAGCTCTGGCATGTGTCTGTGTACCTGTCTGCTTCTACCTAATACCCAACAAATGGCCAGCAAGAACCCATGACTGCCACTCACTGCTGTCCATGGGATACTCCACCATGGGAAGGGGTTCATAGCACCATTTCCTTTAGTCTCACAGTGCCCAGTGCCCAACATTTGAGCTCTGCGGAAAGCAGCTCTGTTTTATGTCATTGATAGTGGTCTACTAACAGGCTACTGTTAGTGGTCTCTTAATCGGAGGCAGCCAATGGTTGCCTTTGGCTTTGTGGTCCAAATGGAATCGTACAGCAGGATTTAAGAAATATCTGGATTTATGCAACACCACCCCGTCATTATGGTAGTTGTTTTTAACGTTTAGTTTATCTTGGGATGAATTAATAATTTCCGGAGAGCGAGTCTGTTCTTTCGGTGAGATCTGTAGACCCCTGGGGACTCTAGATACTCAAGAGGTTCAGCATTGGAGAGAGTGTGTGAATTAATCTGCAGTCCTAGCTAGCTAGCCTTTGGGCCATTTCCACTACAGTACCAACACTCCCGTTGGTTCCACTACAGCATTCCCAAATTGCACTTATCCATGCATTTACTATCATGGTGGGACCCTGAGCCTGGAGTATTGTTCACCTCTCCCTCCCCCCAATCCCCTCTTAGCCCCTGAATCCAGACTGAGCCACTAGGGATAGCCTGCCAGGGACCCCATAATCCCCCTCTGTAGTGCCCCATCCTGCTCTGCATGTGTGTTGCTTATTACTTATTTTTTTTGGTGGGGGAGGTGGTTAGGGCTTAAATTTGCATGAGCTGTGTGTGGGGGCGGAGCCAAAGGCAGAGCGATAGATGGCAGTTGAATGCGACCGGGAACCCTGCACTCCTGTGTGGAGCGTCGAGAGGAGAGGGGGGCAATAAGAGAGACCCGTGCAGATTATACGATTGTTCCCTTCATTTTGTACATTCCCGCTACCGTAGCATGTGGTGGAGGTTTGCAGACGGGGATCAAAGGCTTCGCTCGCAGCAGTCATGCTGATCATGGTCACGTGACACAGCGCCTTCCCCTCCCTAAAGGTCTGCCACCAGCAGGTCCCTCTGCCTCTGAGCTCAGGCCCCAGAAACTGCACCCTAAATAACACTAGCCTGCATGGTAATGAGTCTGCACTTGCTTGTTGTAGAGAAATTGCCAAGAGCACATACCGTGTCCTCGGATATGTACTGCTTGAGTAATCTGGTGTAAAAATCAAGAATGTTGTCACAATCTATTTTTTTGAGGTTTAAATTCACAAGAATTCTACTCCAGAGACTCCAACCTTTGGAGAATATCAGAGGTAGAAAGTCCTGCCATGTTTTTCTTCCACCCATGAACTGAACCAGCTGATTTCACTAATTAGTTCTTCCTCCTGGCTTAAGAATTGCACTGATTAGCAAATCCAGGTGATTGGAACAAAATACTGGGGAGGACTTTTACTTTCTGAACCTGGACCTTCCACCTCTGGAGAATATCATGCAATAGTAATGAGTCTGCTCTATATGTAGAGAGGTATGTGTATCACTACTTAAAGCCAGCTGCATTAAAAGTGTATTGTGGGAACTTTACACAGACTTTTGCACACACTCATAGGGTTGGGCTTTGTAGAACACAATCCCAGGTTATCCAGATCTGTGTTTAATATGGAGAGCAGAAATATATGTAGCAGGGTACGCTTTACCACATTAGTAGAATTTCAGGCAACTATTACCACGATAGTCAGCGTAGAGATGAGCGCATTGGAGTGATGTTGATTTGTCTCGGTTTCCTTTTATTTCATCACTTCCTGGGTTTTCAGCAGATAGATACATGTCAGATAGAGGAAGGCCCACAAGTGTGTATGCATAGCTAGTTTCATTTCTCAGTCTGCTGCTGCTAACGCTTCCTCCCTGTGTCTCTCGTCACCCTCTAATCGCTGCTTTTTCTTGGATAAAGAAACATCCGAAGAGGAAGGTACGACCCCGCTCAGCAGGCAATGATGTGAAGTTCGCCTGCACCATAGAAATGATCACTTTCCCCCCATCACATACAGCACCACCACCCCACTCCAGAATCCATGTTAAATATCCATACAAATTATAACTTTCCCCCCATCACATACAGCACCACCACCCCACTCCAGAATCCATGTTAAATATCCATACAAATTATTACTTTCCCCCCATCACATACAGCACCACCACCCCACTCCAGAATCCATGTTAAATATCCATACAAATTATAACTTTCCCCCCATCACATACAGCACCACCACCCCACTCCAGAATCCATGTTAAATATCCATACAAATTATAACTTTCCCCCCATCACATACCATGATCCCACTCCAGAATCCATGTTAAATATCCATAAAAATTATAACTTTCCCCCCATCACATACCATGATCCCACTCCAGAATCCATGTTAAATATCCATAGAAATTATAACTTTCCCCCAATCACATACAGTACCAACATCCCACTCCAGAATCCATGTTAAATATCCATAAAAATGATAACTTTCACCCCAACTGTCCATTTTAAATGGAATAGTTTTCTGATTCAGGGATGGTGTCCACTGTCGAACGCATACATTTTTGACCACGAATTATGATATGACGGTGTTAGGTGCGCAAATTTGTGGCCACCATGGTTCCTTGATCCACAATGTGCTTGAAGCTTCATCTCCCTGGCAAGCAACTGATTCTGTTCATTGAACTAGAATTATTGAATTATCACCAATGTCCCTTATGTTTATAGGTGTACAGCTTAGAATTTTTTATCCCTCAAAATATATTTCCTGTTTCTGAAGTAAATGTATATATAAAAATACAAAACTTTGTATTAAAATATTACTTTATAAGCAATATAAAATATATTTTTAATAAAGTTTCTAAATTGCCTTAAAGGGTTTTCTGATATGAATTGTATTTTCTACTTAATATCAATGTACACCGCATATGTCTCATACAATAATTAACATACAGAGAGAGAGAACTTGTTAAACCATGTTTAAGCACAGTCTGGAGTAATGGCAAAATACATTATGAATCTATAATTACAGCACAGAAAATATTACCTAAGATTATCACTTTGTTTTGTTTGAATATTTATTAGACATTTCCAAAGATTGAAAATATGCATGTGCATGCATAATGATGTAAAGTGGTCTTATTACACACATATTTTGCCTGTGAAAATAGAGGTTTATGTAACCGTAATATACTACTTTTTAATAAATTGAGCTTGTTATTAAAACCTTATGTATATCAGTTTTATGTGAAGCCTTTATTTATACCACAGTCTGAGCCTACTGAAAAGCAATAATCATGCAAGTGCAATTAAACCATATAGATCTGATTATGTAGTTTTATTTTTTAAATATGAATTAGTGGATGAAATGTTACAAACAAAGGTTTTTGGGCTACACAGGGAAGTTACGTCATTTATTATATGCAAATAATAGAGTGCAAAGTATGATCATTTATGGACAGCGTTTACATGGTGTTCACCCTGCTTAATCCCGCCATTCCTTTCTTTTGTTCTTTTCTTTTGTTCTTTCTCCTCTTTGTTCTACTTCTCATTTCAATTCTTTTTCCTCTTTTCTTTCCAGATCTGGTGGAGGATAAGATATCTATCTGCTTCACTGTCTTCCTTGCACTGTGCCCTTTCACTTAGAAGAAGAGGGGAAGTCTTCCACTCCTTACTCAACTACAACTCCCTCACTTTTCATTATTTTCTCTCCTCTCTCAAATATTCTGTCTTTTCTTACAAACTGTGTCTCTGGCCTTCAGCGGACTCCCTAACATGCATTCCAGCCACAAACAACTGCCAGTTGATCCACACAGGTGGTGGCTGCCGCTCTAATGTTCAGGGCATAACGTTTTTTACTCTGCCAGCGGCCTTCAAAAGGTGACAGGGTACGCTCCCAGGGCGACGAAGGCTTTGGTTTTTTCTCTCTGTTTTTACTCTGGATGGTCATTCATGAATGTTAAGTGGACACAAGGGATACTTATCTCACAAACTGTATTGACCAGACAACTCAGAATGCAGGTATCACCCTATTTTAGCTCTTTTGAAATACCGGTATAGACTGACTACCTGATTTACTCACTTCGTCACTTACTCAGCGGCGCATTATTAAGCTGCCAGTTTTAATGTATTCAAATTGAAAAGTGGCCATCATGGTTTTAATCAATGATGGAGTTGGAAGACCCGGTTGGTCAGCAAAGAAATGACCGATATAGAAGCTCTTGCCTTATTTCAATCAAATTCCTGTCAGACGTCTTCACTGACGCACTGGGCTACTCACTGGTGGCTGTGGATAAGGGTTTTTTTAATTTTTTTTGCACTCATAGTGTTGTTGGTATTTACTTTTTGAAAAGGAATTCTAATTAATTATGGTGAACCTGGAGGTGCCCCAAAAATTCTTACGTAGGCAGGTATGTATGATGAAGCTGATCAGATATTTAGAAAATGGCCTATTTGTCTCTCTACAAATAAGACACTTATTGCTGATTGAATGTCCATAGAACTAAAGTCCATAGAGCAGTCCTTAAGTAGCATGTGCTGTGGGACCTCGCTTCTCTGATGAATTAAAATGGAAGCCATTTCATGAGTTATTGTTATAGAGGGCAATATGTACAAGCTTTGTTCCTATATTCCGGTAATAGCTACATTCCTTTACAGTTTGCCCTGTTTTCTCAGATGTTTAAAAGCAAAGCTAAGAAGGGCATAATATCTGTAGGCTGTTTCCAAAGAAGGATAAACGTAAAGAAAATAACCGTCAGCAGGCTACCCCCGTTGTTCTGACAGTGCGGCTCCAGTGGTGTTCCAGTGTGGCTATGTGAGTGTAAAGGAAGGAACCGTCAGCAGGCTACTCCCGTTGTTCTGACAGTGCGGCTCCAGTGGTGTTCCAGTGTAGCTATGTGAGTGTAAAGGAAGGAACCGTCAGCAGGCTACTCCCGTTGTTCTGACAGTGCGGCTCCAGTGGTGTTCCAGTGTAGCTATGTGAGTGTAAAGGAAGGAACCGTCAGCAGGCTACCCCCGTTGTTCTGACAGTGCGGCTCCAGTGGTGTTCCAGTGTGGCTATGTGAGTGTAAAGGAAGGAACCGTCAGTAGGCTACCCCCGTTGTTCTGACAGTGCGGCTCCAGTGGTGTTCCAGTGTAGCTATGTGAGTGTAAAGGAAGGAACCGTCAGCAGGCTACCCCCGTTGTTCTGACAGCGCGGCTCCAGTGGTGTTCCAGTGTGGCTATGTGAGTGACAGGTGAAAATAAGACCCTCTTCTGTGTACTTTAATCCTAGGCGTATCTACTAACATTCCACAACTAGTGTAACAAATTATTTCTATATGCATATTGTAGATTTACTCTGGCTTTTTAAAGATTATTATTCTGTAACATGTCACCTACAGCATCATAGCAGTTTTATAATCCAGTATGACATGTATAAATGTGTGAAGGTGTGTTTGCGCTCGTGGATGCGTGTATGCACGTGTGCGTCTGTGCGTATATACATTGATATACGCACATAGATAGATAGCTAGATAGATATACAATTACACATATTAATATATTAAATGAGTAATATTTATTATATAATCTGTTAATGGTAGGAGTATGCATACATGTATGTGAAATATGTGTGCATTTGTATACAGTGTACATAAGAGCAGCCCAAGTGTTGTTAGAAGACTACAGCTGAGGAGTGGTCAGTCTTGCAAGCACAAGTGTGTGAGAGAACATGTGCATCCTTACACCGCTGTGCTCCCTGCACTGAAGTGATGCAGGCAGTTTGTCAAACTGTTGCCAGGTTTAGTGGTGTTTATTCTCGCACTTGACTTATTACAATTTCATAACATTTAACTATTAAGACAGAAATAACACAGCTGCAGAATATGTTACAGAATTCACAATTTCACGCGGAAGATGCTAAATTTAATGTAGCTGAGTGCAACTGTCAGTTACGTTTGTTACCAGTTACCTGTGTATAAAATAGGATCATTTTACATGTATACATGTTAACAATGGTGAACCCTGGGAGTGCCTTGCACACATACTTTATTTCTTAGTGTAAAACGAGTGATGGACAAACCGATTACCCACGTGTGAGCTGTGCAAAAAGAGATTCACATAAAAGTGATGGGGTCAAATTATCTGCTGTGGACATTGCTGTAGTATTGAATTTAGCATTCACTTGCATATACTAGACAATAACTGTCGTTAAATGGTGCGAGTCACAAGGATTGTTGCACACTCCCTGCTATCGTAATGTGCCCGCCACTGTGGCCTCCACCTGTCCTCCACCTGTCCATGCTGTTATAGTTTACTAAATCCTCTGCAAGTATTGCATTGTAGGCGTACATACCCAAGGACCAGGGTATGCATGCAGTCAGGTCCTGATCTGCCAGCACAACACCTTTGAGTTACAAGCGCTGGCCAATACCTGTTTTAGAAAAGTCCGTGATATCGTGGGCTTGTCCGAGTCAATGTGGTCATCATAGAATTCTTGAATGTGAAGTAAACTTTTAAAATGGCAAGATTCAACATTTTGATTATACAATGCACTCCAAAAGTGTTGGGACAGTGACACATTTTTTTGATGTTTTGGCTCCGTACTCCAGCACATTGGATTTGAAATGGAACAGTGATGAACTATGAGGTTAAAGTGCAGACTTTCAGCTCTAATTTGAGGGTTTTTACATCCATATTGAGTGAAACATGTTGCAATTGTAGCCATTTTTACACATAGTCCCCCCTATTTTAGGGCACCAAAAGTAATTGGACAAATTAACATAAATTCAAACAAAGTCATCATTATTAATATTTGGTTGAATATTCTTTGCACTTCCTGATGTCTGTGACTAAACAACATCAAAATACTCTTGATGCCTTATTTTCAGGTACTCCTACAAGCGATACTATAACCTCTCTGCAGTTGAATGGATCTCTATACGAATTGTGGGGTGGGACTAGATTAAGCTGTAAATTACACAAATAGTCACTTTTCCATTTCAAATCCAATGTGCTGGAGCCAAAACAACAAAACATTTGTCGCTGTCCTCACACTTTTGGAGTGCACTGTATACACGATATGGTGTTTGTTACTGGTCCAGCTGTTCTATCAGCTCATTATTTCATACAATGTGCTCAGATCATTTAAAAGTGAAATTATACCCCTGTTCTTAACATATAATGAATGTTCTTAAGGACCTTTGGGCTTTAAAGGGAAGTGTTAACGATTTGCTCATTGTGAGAATAGAAACCTGGCCTGCTAGCCTTACCTGGCCCAGGCATAACATTTACCAAACATATTCAAGGTTGGAACTGCTCTTTTACTGGATAATAGATGCCAGTTAAAGTAGTGAAGTATCAAAATGATTGCTTTAAAAAAAAAAAAAAAAGTGCTGTTTCAGCCTGTTCACTAGGGTCTTCTACACGGCATTTATTTCTGACTTCTGTCTGCATTATCTGTGTGCCTTCTGGTTCCCTGCTTTGGCCTAATCATACTCAAGAGTTTATCAGTGAATGCAGTGATTTTATTATTCGAAAAGGGCCAATGCTGGTGAAGCCCCTTTGGTAAGGTATGTACAGTAGGTCATATAGTAGAGCAAGAATAACCCATATGCAAGTTTTGTGGCACATTTTTTCTATGTGTACCCTGTGCTGTGCTCATAGCAAACAACAAAAGAACTCAAAATGCAACAAAGCAATCCATGGAAATTTGGACAATATACATTTTGAAGCCTGTCATTTTGGAAAACAGTGAGATATCAGTAGCATGCTGCCAGACCATGTCCATTGGTATTAATCTTTGACCGTAGAGGAGAACATTTAAAAAAACATAACAGAGGATTTCACAAATTTAACCCCCGCCTCTCTGACCCAACTTACCCCTGCAGGTACGGCGGCATCACATTTTTCTAATTGATTCCATTGCTGTAGATTTTTCTGCCAATGTAAACTAGTTACCTCAAACATCTTACACAGTTGCCCTGGTTCTCAAGCCACTACTTGCACTTGTATTTTTAAGATGATGAAAATAGAGATCCATTCTATTCTGTAATTGTACCGTTCTTGATTACAAAGACGGACTAGAAAGGCATGCAAATGTAGTCTAGAGTCAAAGGGGAGAAGATCATTTGCCCAAAGACAGTTATTATGTGACCTGCATATTCACAGAATGGATCCCTAGTCCCGAGCAGGCGATACTGCCATTGTCTGCACTAAATGTAAAAGTGTTGCAGATTAAATACAAACCAAGGTTACTATGACTCATAGCAGGGATGTTATGTAAATGTCTGTATGTTTCTGCTTTTGAACTTTGTCAACATACTTGGTGTTGCAAAATAGCAACACTTTAAAAGGAGCACAAAATAGGCTTTTGTACGAGTGATTACTGTATATATACACATCTTTGTATATATACACTTATAAAATATACATTTATAATGTACAGTAAGTAATGTTATGCACAAACTCTGTATGCACATATTACATATATGGAGCTGAGTATGATCTTTCAATCTGTCAGATAATGTATCTATCTATCTAAAATATCTATCTGTTCATATCCGTCATACTCAACTCACATACAACTTAACATTGTATATTTGTTGATATCGCTCAAGCTCCTGGTCAGTTATACCCAGGGGCTTAATGTGTATATAAGATGCGCTTTGAACATTAGGTATTTGTTGCTGGTTGACTGTTTGGGTGAAAGGGTGGACAAAGTCTGTACTTCCTTCTTTTAAATGTAATGAAGGCATTATCTCACTGACGTATGGTTCAATTAATTTGCCTGTTTTGTCAGCTGAGGATTGTGAGATGTCTTTCCCAAGCAGTCAACCTCATATTTTTAACTCTAAGGACAGTTGACACTGCTGCAATTCAACTCTGTGAATTGATACTTAAAAAGAGAAAATAAAATCAAAAAGCAAAATTTAACGTTTTTGTCTTTTATTGTTATTGTGGCATGATATACTATACTATGTCAGGAAGAATATGCATAACATTTGACTTAAATAATAATTTGAACAGATACATTTTTAAAATATATGAAGAATTATTTAGTGATTTATCCTCTGTGTAATGCCTGTCTGAAAAAAGCAGACAATTAAAACATTTTATTTCTATAATTTAATATATCAAGCTATCTATATAATGTAGATGTGGATGGATCCCTTTAAGGGTTGTTTCTCCTGACTTTTTTCCCCATAGAGTTCTATAGGAAAATGAGTCAGGAGAAATAACCCTTGCAGTGATCCATCCACATCTACTCCATATCTGGCAACAGAGTGATGGTTTGGGGCTCGTTCGATAGCTCAGACCCTTGATGACTTACAGCCATTTAGCCAGCCATGTGTTCCATACTGTAAGTTTCAGAAAACCCTGGGGGAAACGCTGAAATGCCCCTCTGGTGCCCCTAAAGTTGAGAAAACATACTTAGTTTTGCCCCAATTTACTAAAAGAAGCATGAAGTGTGTTTTTTTCTATCATAGAGGCACCATCATAGCACAAGACATGCTTGTCACCCTAAAAAGTGCCCTCTCAGAAAGTATGGGTTGTCTAGTTAAAATTTATTTTAATTTTATTATTTTCATGGAAGGAATTGGCTATATGTAACTTATTTTTGTTATTATATTTCAAACTTGATTAAACATTGATCATGTCAGTGCTTGCTGCCTTTATATTCAATATACATTTTTAGTATGTATAATAATAGCCAGTACTAATATATTATTTCAACATTTGTATACATTATACAGTGATTTTGGGTAATCATACAAACTTTATTTGAGAGAATTGTTGTTATTTCTCACTTCTGAATATATGTATACAGAGCCACGGAGACTTGAGTGTGAACTCAAATTGTATTGTTTGTACAGGTTTGTACAGGTTTGTATTGTATTGTTTGTACAGGTTTCCTGTAGCAGCTCCATATGAAGTGTGCATATGCATGTGACTGCTGAAGTAAACAGTTATTGTTTGTTTTATTCAGACATGACACTCGTTTCATTCCCATTTGCATACAGTGTTGGGATCCCACACAGATGGCACTATTCTTCAATCCAAATCAAAACAATTTAATGATATTTACAAACATCATGGATTACTGCCCTCTTTCGTGTCAAGGCACATTGGCAAATTATCGTAGCCTACTAAAGATGATACCAATATAATCCACCTTTTACAGACAACTATAGTGTTTGGTTTATACAACATTACAGTTAAAATGTAACTGTCTTGACTTGACATATATTGCTGGCCAGTGCCTGTGTGTCACGTACAGGTATGTATCTCATATTCTCAATATCGACATGTTTCCATCATCTGGAGTGGGATACTGGCCCTGCTATATCACTGTGCTAAACTGAACTTCTCTCCTGTAGGACATTCAAAGCCTCTCGGTGGCCTCAACATGACTTGGATAATAAGACTTTGTTGCCAGATGTATTCAGCTGTCAGATTCACCAGCGTCCCACTTGGTTTTGGGCTTCTGCCACCAATCAGCATAGAAAGACTCCTCATAGTCTCCGACACCCTCAAACTCAATATCAGGAGAACCGGTTTGGGCAATGACCACCTCTGGGGTCACCTCATCCTGCAGAGAATGCCCACACAAAGACACACACACACACACACACAAATGTGTACAGACACACCCATACATGCACACACACACACACACACACACACACACACACACACACACACACACACACACACACACATACACACAGGATTAGTGTTAATTTTGGCAGTGTTTTAAACAGACTTTTTTTGTTTTACTCATGATGAAAATACAAATGAGTTTTAATCACATTTAATCAATTTGATCTTTCAGTTTTGGTTTATTTTAGTTGACAAAAACTACCTGGACATTTTTCATCTCCTTTTAGTCATCAGTAACTACGGACATAGGATCTAGTTTTAGTCCACCAAAAATTCTGTGGACATTTTAGTCTAGTTTTAGTCAACAACAAATATGGACATGTTCTAATTTTAGTCCACAAAAGCTCTGGCCATATTAGTCTCGTTTTGGTCAACAATAACTCAATAATATTTTAGTCGAAATTTTTTTAAATATTTTGTTAACAAAAACACAAGTCTAATTTGTGTCAGCTGTAAAAGCAGGCTGTTAAAATTGGCCACAAAATGGTAGAAAGGTTATAGGTAGGTTGCATGATCACCATGGACAGTTGAAATAAATATTTCTGAGTATTTGCTACTTTCTCCATCCAAAAAATAGTTAGCCCTGCCGTTAACATGTGCTGAAGTCAACATACATTTATGGTCCTGTGTAGCTCACTGTATAGGACAACGTGCTTGATGTTCAAAGGTTGGAAGTTCAAATCTTGTTCTTCACTGGACATTCTTTTTTTCATCAACTTCTTGTCGATATATAAAGAGATTTCGTCTAAAATACATTTATTCACATTAAATTCATCACATTTTGTTGTATTCATGAAAAAAAATGGCTTTGACTAAAATGTTTTTATATTTTTTTGGGTTGACAAAATGAACACGGCAAGGGATCAGAGCAGCAGCACAACACCTGAAACTCTGAAACCATGTGATGAGTAACATCAACACACTGAGCAGAAACATCAGTGAACATCTGTGAAAGTCTATCAGTCTTGCTGTGTTTTATGGGGCTGTTCATTTAGTTTTTGTGATGCCAGGGTCCCTGCAAACAATCGCACAAATCCTCTAATCGATCACAATCCCAACACCGCAATCACCTGCCCTACTTGCCTACTCGTTTCGTCTTTATCTTCTAACCTTCAGCAGCAGCAGGCATGGAGAAGATAAAATGGAAATATGGCACAGCCTCAGTAACTGACAAGAAAAACAGAAAAGATAGACTCCTCCTCTCTCCTGCTTCCTGTCCCTCTCACCATTCTCACTGCTGAATAAAGAACATCTTTCATGAGCTTACTTAGTTTGGGAATGATATGTGTGCCTGCTGCCTAAATAACTAACCAAAGTAGATGGTAATAAAAAATCTCTGTGTTGCTTGATGTAGAGTGACAAATATCCAAATCAACTTGCTTTTTATGCACAGAGTAAACTACTGTACATTTAGTAGTTTACTGTGTGTGTGCATGTGGATACAAGTAAACTGCAAATTTTCCACAACTTAAAGACAAGTTATCTTACCTCATCATCGGACTGCAGGTAATTCTCCGCAAACTCCAGCATCTTTTTCTGTATGGTAGTTTGGTTATAATGCCTAACTGCATCCTGTACAAATTAAAGAAGCTTGATTATTTCAGTATATTGCTCATAAAAGAGACCGTTTGTCTCAACTCTGGATGCTCCATCTCCCCATCGCTCTCAAATGTCTGGATAGAGAGATGCAGTATTAGGGCGCAAGCGGCTGAAACCCTCTCATTGTTATGTTCTAATATTAATCAGCCTCCAAGGAAAATGGCAATAAGTCTTTCAAACATTTGCTGCTTTTTATTAAATTTGGCAGGTAGGTAGAGGACACAAAGCCATATCCTCACAGCAATTATACAAAGATTCCTGAAGGGGGCGCTATACTAAGCAGTCAAAATCAAAACTTTGGGAGGCCATAACATTTGAACCGTTGAAAAGATGCAGTGGATTCGATTTTCTACCATTTAGAATTTTGTGAAAAACACAGAATAAATCTTCTCATGAACCATAAGAAAAATTGCTGCAAAGCATGTTTGTACTGGTCCCTATCAAGTTAGAAAATGAAAAGGCCATGACATTGAGCAACACACATTTCGTATCACATGTGAGCTGCACATTGATGGAGTGATCGGCCTTTCTATTCATATACGCAAACGCATCAGCTGAGCATCATCGGCCTTGATGTCTATGCCACCGATAACATTGGGCAGGTTGGCTGCTTTACGTCCACCTGGCTTTGCATCTTGCGGGGGAACCGGATGTACGCTGGCATTAGCTGGATTATGCCATTGAGCACATCAGGCAGTCCCTGTTCTCTCCAAAGAATGCCGTGCGCCAACTTTTCCAACAGCGCAAGATCAAACATTGCAATGCTGGCTGCAGACTTGTAAGTCACTTTAAAGCAAATTTCATTCATCATTCATTACATTAACCATTTTAGTTGAAATGCACTACAAACCACCAGGAGACACTGTGGCCCTCTGGCACTGTGGTCTGACACTCCTTGGTCAGTGTAATAGGCGTGCTGGAGAATTGTTTCATGGAATGTGGGTGCTTACCAATCGGGGCTTGAAGTGTCTCTCCTCCAGGCCCCACTGCTCACTGTAGAAGTCATAATAAGCGATGTTGTGCTGCATTATCTGGTCCTCGGGGTCAAAGATCATATAGCTGGCGGCACAGGGAGCTGCGTTTTGTGCGTCGTTCACTGCAGAGAGGATGCAGAGGATATGGATGTGTGGGGTACGGTTTCTTGTGCTTAAGTGGCACCATTCAGAGAGGAAGTCTGAAAACACATGACTCATGACATTTTTAACACTGTGAAATGTTTAACATTTGTTTCTTACAATGTGATTGGTGCACCATAAAGATAGGAGGAATCCTAAAAATCCTAGAAAAACGGTCACGAATCCGAAAAATTGGCCCTTTTCACACTGCAACCGGAAGTGACGAGAACCGCGACGAGGTAACAATGGATCCGGGTAACTATATCTGTTTTTCCATCTCTCGAGCAGCAATGTTAGTCGGTTCATGGGCTGGCTCTCAATAGCCTAACGAAACTCCGGCGCTAGCTTGTCATCTTACGTTTAAAAGCTTCAAAACAATATAAGGTATATATATTATATATATAAATAACGCAGAACATATCCAATTCCCACCCCAATTTGGAATGGCCAATTGTCTGCAACCGCAGCCAACACATTATACAACACATTGTAAGAAGTCTGTCTCTGAGGCCAATATGTCTGCTAGCCACACATTCCCTTGATCTTATCATTATTACAAATACTGTTGGTGCAAGAGTAGCATAGCGAACGTGAGTGGGAAATCAGGAACTACTCAAATCAACAGACGTGCTAATTCAATCACAGCAAGACGGCCAATACACTACGGCCTAATTGATAGGTGTCACAAAACTGTCTACATCCTTCCTAGTATGTGTATTCAACACTCCGGATCAAAGTTTGGGAGAGCAGATAAGAAGCAGTCATTTGAAACGTTCGGGGTTCAGTCTGACTGCTGAATCCTAAGTGTCATTCGTGCGCTTTGTCACTGTCGGTATCGGAAATAAACTTTGTATTTTTCATCACGTTCGAGAGACGTTCCTTTTTTCCTTACAACATACACGTTGGATTTAATTACACATGATGTAATGTGCCAGTGTAGTCCGAGAACACTAACAATGCCCCCATGTAGGCCTTACACTTATAATAGGCAAACTGCAGGTAGTGGTACATCGTGGCAACAAACTTCTCCACAAAGTATCCCCCCACATTGGGCATCAGGCGTTCCTCACACTTGACTTTACACTTGAGCGCAACTATGTAGAGGTCTGGGAAGAAAGGAGAGGAGGAGAAAGAGCACCATAAGCAAACAGTGACACGTATACTGACATTACAAATTCAGAGCTGTTATGTCACACATTTCATTACAATCCAACTTCCAGCCACAGTTCCAGTCAAAGTTGTAAAATAAAAGCAGACCTATTAAAAAATGTTTCTTGTGCATCTATTAGGACAGTGGCTGTGTGTATAGATTAAACATAGTCCCCAGGTCCAGACGGTCGATATGGTTGAGCTGGTAACAAGTAGCTATGGACAGAAGCTGTAATCGAGATTTGGAGATGGTCAGATTGTGTATGTGACAAAAACCATGCTGTGCTTAACACATGTTTCGCATTCCAACAGGGCAACTTGAAACATCATATTAGTTCGGTTAAAGTCCTGACTGCTTGGCTGAATATTACAGTGGAGGTTGAGATGGATCACATGAGTGGACAGCACTGACCTGCCAGGGAAGGGTACAAGTCTTTGAAATGAGTGACCTCCTGGGCCCCTTCACAGCCTGCCAGACACTGGTCGTACACCTTGAAGTATTCACTAGCCGCCTGCTCCATGCCCCTGACACTACTGCTGAAGTCACCCGCGTTGAAAAGTTTAACCGATTTAAGGAACATGCCCTGAAATACAGGGGTACAGCAATCAGACAGAAGACGTGAGAATAGTGAACACAGAAACTGCAACGTAAGGCGGCAGTTTATTTCTGACATTGATTTAAATTTTTTGTGTCTGCCAGTATCAAAACTCAAAAGCTTTTTTCTGGATTTTCTTTTTTCACAAATTGTGCACTTATACAGTCTGTAAAATACATAATTTAAAGCCACATTTTTACCAGAAAGCACTAACAAGAAGGACATAGGACTGAGTTCCATGAATCCACCATCCCACCCACCTCATAGGGTCTCTCCTCATGGTCGATGAGGTACTCCTCTAGATCTAACATGGTCTTATAGTAGTCCATGCTCTTAGTCATGAGGGCGTCATCAGGGTTCCTCTGTAGGAAGGTGTGGGCTGCTGACACTGCCTTCTCAAGGTTGTTCAGCTGACAGAAAAATAACAAGGCTTTAGTCAGTTCTGTCGTGCTGATACTGTTCTAGATCACAAACAATGCACAGGATTGTGCAGAAAACTCCACTAGTATGTCTACATATAGTATGTACTTCCCTGACACTTCACCAAAACTTTTATTCCGATTATCTTTTTTCAGTCATCTTTCAATGGAAAATGCACTACACTTGAATTGAAACCAAGATCTGCAGTTGATCTCGTGTGATTGGTGGAATTGTCAGGCATACCCCGGCTGCATTCGCAATGGTCATTGTGTCGTCACGGCTTGCAGTGAGCACGTGGACAGCGCGCTACAGGCTACGCCACCGAGACGCACCGAAAAACAATTTTCAATAGCTACCCATCCATACGGCTGTTTGCGGTTGGAGTAGCCTAATTTACACAATGACTATAGTTGATCACCGCAAAGAGTGAAATGATAACACATGCAAAAACTTTGGCTGCGCCCGCAGGGATCTTAGTCAATCCACCCCTTGGTGTTAGATCGGCATGTAGCAGGAGACATGACGTTTACAATGAATTTGGGCTTAGATCTTGTCATATGGGTAGGAAGCTATTGAAAATTGGCATAAAAAAATCTAAATCTGCATGTCTGGTTTTAAAGCACAAATATTTAGTGATATTCATTACAAATTAATGCACCGTTTACTACTTTTATGTAAATTTTAAAAGTCCCTTATCATCCATTGGAAAGCGCTTTAGGATGTATTAACAACGAAGAGCTCAAACGTGACATTTAAACGAAAATACCAGAGTCCAGCCGCTACTTTCATTAAAGATGAGGAGGATACAGTGACTCTGTTTGATATGATTAAAAACGCTATTGTATTAGGCTAGCTAGAGTGGTTGCCGACGTCAATGTTTTGGTCGAATTTACTATAATTAACCAATGGAAATCAATTACCTGGCATCGAAGTAAATATTGCAGTAGCCTACCTGGTAATAAGCGACTTGCATGTACTGGTAAGGGGCTCTCTTCTCGAAGGCATCCAGCACCTCCCTCCGGGGGTAGGGCAATTTGAACACGGGGAAGTTTTCCTTGCACTTTTTGAGGCAAGACGCACGGAGTAAAATGTGCCTTAAGACCTGGAGATCATTATTTATTAAGACGGTGTCTTCAGAGTTCCGGTCAATATAACTGCAGTTCTGGCTACAAAAAATCTCACCGTCTTTAAGGAGCCGATACAGGCGCAAACTCAACTCAAAGTATTTGACGCTGTCCTTCCAGTTCTTAGCGACGTACTGGTCCAAGGCTTGCTCGTACACATATTCTAGGGGCATGAGCTCATTTTTTGGAAAACTCTTAAAACTGTACATCTCATCTTGACTGTTGACCCCTGCAGCTACAAGAGCCCAGTACAAACAAGACGGCAGCAGGGCTCTTTTTATGCTTACGGCGTAAGAGGCCATGTCCAGTAGGCTACAGTATTATTTTTTGGTCCAGTCGCTCTTAAAAGATAAGCATGTCTGTCTGCACGTTTACCGGTCGGGCCTGGGCTGGGTGAAGGGGAAAGGAACGTCCCATTCAGGAGTTTCACACGATTAGCTGCATTCATTCTGGTTTCAGATTTCCAATATTTTCCGCACCCACCAGCCATAAGTGAGCCACCATCTGCTACAACGTATTATTGAACAAATTACTGTTCAGCATAGTCTAGGCTACTCTATCACCACACCTACTCTATAGCTACCCCAGGCTACAACCTGCAAAAATGTATCGGTGTAACAATAAATAAATAAACCACCAAGAACAGTAGCCTAATAATAATATGCTATTAATAATAATATTTCATATTACTATTAGCCTATTATTATTATAAAAATCATAATCATCATATCTGTTGCAGAAGGCTAACACACAAAAAATCAAGGGACACCTTTTTGAAATATGATGTAGCTAACTTGAACGTTAGCCTACACGTGGGGGAAAAAGTATTCTTCGAATCCAAATCAGACCGTTCTCACAACTCGCCTTAATAGTGCCTTTACGACAGTGTTTCTGAGTTGTAAGCTATAATGATACAAAAAGTCCAGCCGTGTCGTCTACTGTAGCCTACCTGTGTTAAATAGATCTCACTTTTAATATAGTGAACATTTGTATTTGTACAGAGAGAGCGTTTCCAGTCAGGACAACATTGATCTAGCCGCATCGTCTGACAATCTGAAGACGGTATTTAGGACCCAGCGATAAACGCGATATTCTTGAATCCCGGGCCTTTCTGAGAAATGCAGATGCGCGTCCATCGAAAAGTTCGGAAAAAGTCTATAATAAATCTTCTGCAATGTTTGCTATTTAACAATAGCCCTAAATATCGATTTTGCAGTGGGCTAAGTAGCCTATTATTTTCCTTCGGGGATGCTCGTTAAAGAAGCGGCCAAAAACTGAGAAGGCTAAGATTTAGCCGAAGGCCACCTTTACACGTTTACAGAAACTTTCGGGGGAAGGACCCCCCTTCCCTCATCCCCCCTTTTCTGTGAAACAAATGTGGGACACATAACTCTACTGGGCTTCGTTACAGACTGGATGGGTGATCTGAGGTCGCAGCAGATGTAACGTTTTAGACTTTAGTTAAATTTGCATACGTCGACAGCCTATATTACTTAGTGGCAGGGAAATAGGCTAAGTTACAGTTAGTCTAAGCGACTAAACGTTTTAGCAAAAAAAAGATTTTAAAGATGGAGGCGAGATTTGTTTTGAGTTTTCTCTGTATAACTGTGGTATGCGTGCAGACTGTGCACGGTAGTCCCGGTCCACTAGAAGACGTTGTAGTGGATAAATATTATGTTCCCAAAACTTGTTCTAGAACAGTAGCGTCGGGAGATTATGTCCGTTATCACTACAATGGCACTTTTACGGATGAAAAGAAGTTCGACTCCAGGTAGGGTCTTGATTCAGATGTCCCACGATGATCTAAGGAATAACAGTTTGTTAAATTATAGACTCGCAAAGCTTTCTGTAACCTCCAATGTCGTGCAAGTGATTTTGTAAATAATGGTTCTGTAGGAAACACTGAACGGAGGAAAATATGTGTGTAAATAGCCTACATGGATATTTGTTTCAATGTGGCCGAGAATGGTAGACGTGTCACGTCAACAGACAGTAGCCTACAATTAGCTACACGATGTATAGTAGAATACAGGTTACTCCCACGAACATTTCCACAATGTTTAAAGGGAAATGTGGATGTCCAATTAAATCCAGCGAAAAGAAAATCAAGTCTTCACATCTGTAATAGGCGAATAATAAGATATGCAGTGGGTGGAATTGAGTGCAAGTGATTTGGAGCACTGTGGGTAGGCTATAGGCTACCATTCTTGCGTACTGTAACTAATGTGGCTAAACTTTGAATTAAATGAATAGACCTTACGACGTGGCCTCACCATGCACGTTCATTGGTGTATCGGGTTTGTTTCTATTGCTGAGCTCACCAGTGCGTTCTTGCTTCTTAACCTACTAGTTTATTTTGACACACCCAATGTCTTGGTTTTATGTCTCTTATCAATTTATTCAGAGTTTCTCACCCCATGATGGCCTGCTTTTATGGCAAACCGTTTTAACATTTATTCCTCAAGATTTACTAGTAACTATTCTAAAGTTACGAGTACTTATTTTTTAGTTACTAGTCGCTAATCCAGTAGTGACTAGTATCTATTTCAGTTTTACTAGTAACTTTTGCCAAATAGGCTACCCTTCAATTAAAGCTCGCCGTCTCAACTTTAACCGCATATTCATTGTTACAAATCCAATGTGCTGGAGTACAGAGCCAAAACAACGATTATTTCACTGTCCAAATAGCCTACTTACGGACGGCACTGTCTGGAGCCTATAGGCTATATATAGGGCCGTCGCTAGGGGGGGTCGAATGGGGCCGTCGAACGAGGCCTCGCGCCAGGCAAGGATTCTATTTATTTTGTTTTAATTAACACATTTATAAATGTTCACATATGAAATCATATGTAGCCTATTATTAGACAATCATTTATGCCTACAAAATCTAGCATACTCCCAGCTAATAAAATGATGTCCCCTGAACGTATCGAAATGTCATCAGGGCGTCGCCTCGACGTCTTTTTGTAGGGTTTTCTAAACGTTACGTGGACGTCACAGAGAACGTTCCCGGGACGTTCTAGTAACATCCCCCAGACATTCATTACATGACGTTATATTGTAACCAGTAACAGACGTTGCAAGAACATCCCTGAATGTCCCATGAATGTTATGAGCACAACGTCATATAATAACCGGATAGGGACGTTGCTTGAACGTCCCCAAAAAATTCAAATTAAATGTCATATTGTAACCAAACAGTGACATTCCTAGGACTTTAATAACGTTCTAGTAATGTTTAGAGGACATCCCTAGGGAATGTCACATCATAACGTTGAGAGGATGGTGCGTCCCCGGGACGTCCACTGTTTGCTGGGAGACTATTATGAAAGCGGCAGCTGCTGATCTGAAAACTTCACAAGCCTACTCACACTCGGAGAATATTAATGGGAATCATCTGCAATGCTTAGATTTGGTCATGTAAACGACCTTGAAGCGCAGGTTTTGTTTACATAGCCTTTATTGCGGGTTGTGCTGAAAGCGAACGCGGTCAGAGTGCTGCGTCTGTGTAGCCTACTATAACTGATTAAAACTGATTTTTCTAAATAGTATTTAACGCTTGCTCTCACTACCATGATACAAATAAATAAGATGTGTGTTTACCTGCTAATTGGTTATTAAGATCGTAGGCACACTTAATGAATGAAATGAATGAAAACTGGTTGTAACCAACAATCAGTTTAAAACAAAATTTCCCACCCTGTCTATTAAGTTAAGTCTATTAAATTGGTCTATTTTGTTTTTGTTAAATGCCTATATAGACTACATTTGTTCAAAATGTCTCTCTTCCTGGTTTTCATTTTTCTCTTTACCCGTACCATCTGGTGTCCTGCCACAGCCATGATCGTGGCACCCCCTTTAGTGGACAGGTGGGACTGGGTAAGCTGATCACGGGTGTGGACCGTGGGATCCAGGGCATGTGTGTCAACGAGCGCAGAAAGCTCACTGTGCCCCCACACCTGGCCTACGGCAGCGTCGGAGCAGGTACCAACTTCCCCCTATTTACATTCAAACTGAACACTGCTATTTAATGAGTGCCAGCAGTTTAGAGGTTAATTGGCATATAGAAGGAAGCAGAAGGCAAGCTCTGCAGTTTCATGGATGCCCCAATTCTGTCAATGACAATATCCTTTTTTTTACCCGACATTGTGTCGCATGCATTTTTAGTGTAAAAGCCTCCTGTCTGAAGTGAACCCCAAATGAATTGACACATTGAAGAAGACAGACTCAGTAGAAAGCCACTGAACTCCTGAGATAGGAAAATCAAACAAAGAATGGTGAAGAATCTAAAAAATAAACCGTTACCAAATTATTTTATGTCGATTATGGAAAACAACAACAGCCTGCCTACCAACATATGACAGGGTGGACACAGGCGTGTAATTACGATGCTAATGACTTTCAGGTGACGTTGTCCCCCCGGATACCACATTGGTGTTTGATGTGGTCCTGTTGGACATCTGGAACATGGCGGACAAGGTCCAGACGAGCACCATCAGCAAGTCGCAGGACTGCAACCGCACCGTGCAGAACTCTGACTTCATTCGCTACCATTACAATGGCACCCTAATGGACGGAACTCCCTTTGACTCCAGGTGAGCGCTGCTTAAGCCTTGGAGACAGGGCGGGGAAAAGATTTATCCTGCAGTTTATGGAAAGGTAAAAAAAAATTAAAAAGGAAGTTCAGGGACACAATTAAGTAGAATAAAAGCGCTCCTGTTGTATGCTGTTATCTATAGGATCCATGTAAACTTATTCAACAGACAACTGGCAGTCTGTTAAAATACACAATTTTGTACATTGCGTTCATATTGTGAAACTTGTCTGTCTGCTTGTGCTTGTGTTGATATGCTTGCCGGTGTGTTTTAGTGACTTATGTGTGATTGTGTGTGTGATCCGCACAGCTATGACAGGAAGCAGACCTACAACACGTACATCGGAGAGGGCTGGTTGATCAAGGGGATGGAAGAGGGGCTTCTGGGAATGTGTGTCGGAGAGAAGAGGAATATAACCATTCCACCATTCCTGGGCTATGGAGAGAAGGGATATGGTAACCACGCAACAGCTTCTGGATTCTTCACAATACTTTTTTAGAAAAGTCTGAGAAATGGAAAGCAACCTAAGAAGTAATGTAATATGAGTGACTAGCGGATTAATAAAGTGGTTCATGAAGTAGTTAGGGAATGTCCTCTTAAATGTAAAAGCACCAAGTGATTATCCAAAATCAAGCATGGCTAAGGGATTTCTACCTATGGGCCCACAGGACAAACATTTGGTGTGCCAAATGTATTAATTTTGCTGTGTGTTCATTTAAATAGACGTCTTTGATGTGATTTACCATTTAAAGATAAGGAGCTTTCATAAAGAACACATAGATGCCTACCTGAGGTGGCTCAATTTTTGCATACCATTAAAAAGTTGGCGCCTCCTCTCCCAGGCACAGAGATTCCACCTCATGCCAGCCTGATATTTGACGTGCTGCTGGTGGACCTGCACAACCCCAAGGATGACATATTTGTGGACAAGGAGGTGGTTCCGGAGTCCTGCTCGCGGAAATCTGGGGTCGGCGACTATATCCGCTACCATTACAACGGCACGTTCTTGGACGGCACGCCGTTCGACTCTAGGTGAGGAACCCTTGAATGCAAACGGGGAGGCAAATCCTCTCCAAGGCAAGGCTTTTAAGTAGAAAATAGAACAAGGGCCTTGTACACAAGGAGAAAAGAATAGTAGGATTAAGCCTGAAGATGAGGTGATGCGACTAACCTCCCGATGCTCCCACTTTTGGCAACACAGCTACCAGCGGAATAACACGTATAACACCTACATCGGGATGGGCTACGTGATTGCAGGCATGGACAAGGCCCTGCAGGGTGTATGCATGGGGGAGAAGAGGCGCATCACCATGCCCCCGCACATGGCCTACGGGGAGAACGGAGCTGGTGAGTCTCTGGGGCAAATCCCGCTAGCTCATTCTGATTCATTATGGCACAAAGTGAGGTCCTCTGACGCATGGGATAAAACCAAAATGCTTTCATATAAATGGCGGCACAAATTGGCAAAACAGATTTTGTCTGGTGTGAATGAAAATTAGACGCACAGAAATAAATGCAAGTTCATCTCACGGGGGCGTTATTTTTCTTTTTTCTTTTAAAAGAGAGCGGCCAGTCCGCCCTCCTTTTTTCCGAGTATTTTTCTTCTTTGTTCAGACAGGGTAACATATAGAGAAGGGATCACATTTTACAGCGGGGTTAACAAACTCCCATCCACGTGGGGGGACTCGCATAGTACTCGAGAGTCAGCCACCATACAGACTGCACCACACATCTCGCCTTCACAGGGGCATTTCTATATGCCCTCGTCAGGTGAGGACATCCCCGGCTCAGCCGTGCTGGTCTTTGACATCCACGTCATCGACTTCCACAACCCCAAGGACCTAGTGGATATCCAGATTACCCACAAGCCTGAGGATTGCAACCTGACCACTGCTGGAGATGACCTGATCCACTACAAATACAACTGCTCCCTCATGGACGGCACCTTGCTCTTCTCTTCGTGAGTGCCATTTGAAAAAACTAGCGCATGAATGCCTTGCTAGCTATGCTATACAGTCAGCACAGTGCCTCCTCACTCACCACTGACTGCTGCTTGCTGATTGGGTATCCACGGTTTGCTGCCTCAAGTTGCACGTGAAGCATGCGCGCATGCACACGCCTTCCATTGTCATGTCGGTGTGAGATCAATTTGCTGACTGCGGTGTGAAAAAAAGTATGGACAGAGAAGAACCGCATAGGCAAAATTATTTTATCAGGTAAATTCAAATTGACATGACCTCAAGTCCTCATGTTAATTTAGTTTTGTCTTGAATATAAGGTCGAGATAAAAAATGATTATGCCTTGATTTAAACAAAAAGGCAACCAGTCATATTATGGTTTCCCAATATACTCCACTGGTTCCCTTTCAGTTATTCTGAGTGATATGTTAATTGGAGTGAGTTGAAACACTAAACTATACCCTGAAATTCTACGTCGTTTGCGCAGGGATGACTACGAAAATCCACAGGAGACCACCCTGGGGGCAGACAAGGTGATTGACGGACTGGACGAAGGGCTGCGGGGCATGTGCGTGGGCGAGAAGAGGGTGCTTATCATTCCGCCCCACCTGGGCCATGGTGCGAATGGAGGTGAGGGCCCAGCAGCCTGCTGCATCATCACCTTTTCCTGTCTCTATGCTGTTGCCCTCTGAAGCTCAGAGGTTCATTCCCTTCTCTCTTGCAGCGAGTGGTGTACCGGGCAGTGCTGTGCTGCACTTTGACCTGGAGCTGTTGGGAGTCCAGAAAGGGGTGCCAGAGGGGTACCTGTTTGTGTGGCTGGGGGACACTCCCCCGGAACTGTTCACGGTCCTGGACATGAACAAGGATAAGGAGGTGCCACTGGAAGAGGTAAGTAATGGACTCCACAACAGACCAGGGCGCTCACATATTTATGCCCGTAGATGTTCAAACAAGGGCGATGCACTCGCTCATGTGTACAAACATAAAATCACAGTGGGTAAACGTGCTTATTATAAAAAGGTTGAGCATTGTACACTTTCATTTGTATGCTTATCACCATCAGTTGTCATAGCTTTCTACGAAAGATGCAGAAGAGATGCATGTGTACATCCTGTGATGGAAACTGAATTTATAGCATCAGTGTTAATGAATGCGTTGGCGTGGTTTTCAGATTTATGCTTTCTGGTACAGTATACAGTTCACTAATGGAAAAAAATCTTAATCTTCTACCTAAATAATTGATAATTTCTTCACAAATAAAACCATAAGCAATAATGTAATGTTCAAGAGTGCGGTAGCATGAAAGAAGTAGAAGTAGTTTGTCACTCCATTGACAGCTGCGACCTCTTATTTCTCGCTCACTCCCCAGTTCACAGAATTCATTAAGCTCCAGGTTGCAGAGGGCAAAGGTCGTCTGCGGCCAGGCCAGGACCCCGAAGCCATCATCAAAGACATGTTCAAAAACCAGGACCGCAACAAGGACGGCAAGATCACCGTGGAGGAGTTGAAACTGAAGGTAGAGGAGGATGCAGAGAAGGCCCGGCACGAGGAACTGTGAGACCGAAGGACTGAGAGACAAGCACACCTGAGCCTGAGAGGAGCACTCGCGAGATGTTGCCGGGCAGAGGAGGGTGTGACTCCCTAATCAGCATCCAGAAAGTCTTCTCACTGGCCTCCACCAGCCAATCTTAAAAACCTTGCCTCTCCTCAGATTCTGAAATGAGGGGAGCCTGGCACTTGTGTATATATCTTAACACTTGCTAAATGACTGTTTGTCACGTGTTAAGAACACTTGTTTCAGAGGGTTAGTACTGGTTATGGTGGCTGTTTTCACTTCAGGGACACCAGGGTAGACCTAATTTGTTAAGATAAAAATGTCAGGAATACATAGCCAATGATTTACAACACCTGTTTAAAGTGACGGTGTGCAAATCATTCGAACAAATTGTTACATTACGGAACATATTGTGTGTCTTATTCTTTAAAATTTCACAAAATGTAAGGTACCGTTGTCAAACAGGCGGTCACAATTGAATTTTCCTAGGAAGCACTGCACGGTGACCTGTAATGGCTGATGGATTTGCACTGTGTATGTCTCAATGTCCCCTGGTGACCTGTAATGGCTGATAGATTTGCACTGTGTATGTCTCAATGTCCCCTGGTGACCTGTAATGGCTGATAGATTTGCACTGTGTATGTCTCAATGTCCCCTGGTGACCTGTAATGGCTGATAGATTTGCACTGTGTGTCTCAATGTCCCCTGTAACAATGAAAGTCAGATGAAAACTGAGTTGTATATTTTATGTGGGTATTTTTTGCAATACAAGAATATATTTTCAGACTTGCATTGTGTACAATATCGCAGAATAAACAGCTGTTTTTATACAAAAGCCTGATTTCTGCTTTCTAAGACGTAGACTGCTAGACCAAAAAAAGATACACGCAATCACAAATGACACTGACCACATGCTAAAATACTATATCAGGACATTCATATTTTATATTTTAAGGTGATGGTACATGTACTATACAGTATGTCACTCAAATTAATGCCACTGGTTCCACATAGCATACTTTGAAAGTCATTGTATAATAGTTCTAGAACAAATTTAAACTCAGTTTACTTGGATGCACCAGCTGCCAATAAATGCCAAAAACTGCCAATTGTAAAGGCCAATAATATGGTTTTTGGTGTACCCCACCAAAACCTTCTCAGGTTTACAATCACTAAATGTAAAAAATTATACAATTATAAAGTCTTGATCAAATGGACTGCACTTATATAGCGCCTTTATCCAAAGCGCTTTACAATGGCCTCTCACTCACCCGTTCACACGCACATGGCCTGCTCATTGGGAGCAATTTGGGGTTCAGTGTCTTGCCCAAGGACACTGACACGTGGACTGGAGCCGGGGATCAAACCGCCAACCCTGCGATCAGCGGACGCCCCGCTCTACCTCCTGAGCCACAGCCGCCCACAGATCAACCACTTGAGACTTTATTTATATAAACTCCTCAAAAAAAGTTCGGAAACGTTATTTCGGTCGATTATTCCTCCCCTTTAATAATACCAATTGGTATTGTATTTTATATCGTTGGAAAGCCTGATTAGTCACCTTTACAACGAGGTACAACTTGTAAGGATCGTGCATTCGTGGAATGAGCAACACAGCTAACCGTGTGGGTAGCGGCCCAAAAAAATGTGCCAAAATCCCCTGCAATATTCTTCTGTTGGTATTCACTCTCGTTTTGAGTTGCTTGGTGGACTGGATGATTGCACTCTCCCACAGTAATAAGAAAAAAACAACACGTATTGGCCATTTTTACACTTTATTCATTTTACACTGTCAGGGACCTCAGTATGAGGAGGTGCCAAGCTGTTGTGGCTGCGTATGGATCATCCACACGCTACTGAGGTCCCTGACAGTGTAAAATGAATAAAGTGTAAAAATGGCCAATACGTGTTGTTTTTTTCTTATTACTGTGGGAGAGTGCAATCAGAGTGAATACCAACAGAAGAATATTGCAGGGGATTTTGGCACATTTTTTTGGGCCGCTACCCACACGGTTAGCTGTGTTGCTCATTCCACGAATGCACGATCCTTACAAGTTGTACCTCGTTGTAAAGGTGACTAATCAGGCTTTCCAACGATATAAAATACAATACCAATTGGTATTATTAAAGGGGAGGAATAATCGACCGAAATAACGTTTCCAAACTTTTTTTGAGGAGTTTATATATATATATATACACAGACACATTTTGTATGCAGTCTATGGTTTATTTTTCATTAACATGACAATTAAAATTACCTACCATAACTGTATGGCCATTGGCCATAAAATGGAACAGTAAACATTCTCATGTTAACTCCCAAAAAGGTAGCTGTTTTGACTAATAAATAATTCCTAAATAGAAGTTATGACCAACACCTTGACTTCTCAGTCTTAATAAAATTGCTTGGGCAAGTTCATACATTTGGAACTAATGAAACAGGAAATATGTTTATGATAAACGGATGGAGTTCAAGATGGAGGGATTCTACTGGTCTGTGCTTCTGTTCATGTGGCAACTGTAAATCTATCACAAGGCCGCATGCATTGGGCAGTTCTGGAGTCTTTAGAAAAGCATTGCTGAGGTGTGACCACTAGATGGCACTGACACTATTAACTGTTGAAGGAGGAAACATACTGATGAAAGACCACTGGTGTAAGTGTATTAAATATATACGGTTTTAACAGCAAATACAAAACATTACAGTTTCCCATACAGTGTATATTGACATATCCACCCAATTGTATATAAAACGAAGCTGTGTTAGTTTGCCATTATGCTAATAATTCATACATTATTGTAAAAAATTATATTTATCATCTCCATTCTTTAAAGGGGGTGTTCACACTGTTCACACATCAGCTGTTCCCTGTACTGCACTGTGCCAAAGCAACCATTATGAACATAGCTCTAATCAGCAACTAGAACATTCCGGTGTTGGTTTGACAATATTTTGCCATAATAAATCATGTAATATCCCTCGCTCAAAAATGCCTTTTAAGTCTACCCTGCAACCTAGAATAGTGTAGTATAATTAATCACTGTGATGAAAGGTGGCTGACATTACCAAAAGAGTAAATAGTACTTGAATTCACCTCAATTAAAAAAAAAATTTATTTTCATAATGTTTAATATTTAATGGACCACTGTTTAGTTTCAATTGCATGTGCTACGGTTCTACCAAAAATTGTTATTTTAAATAAATGTGTTTTTATTATAATGAATTACATATTCGGCTTCATAATTTATTGCAAACTACATTAGACAACTTCAATGTGTAGCAACATTCCCTGAGTGAGGAGGATTCATTCATGAACATACCAATTAATATGGAATACCATTGTACACAGCCTTGCTATAATTTAAATGTCTAAACATTTAAAACAATTAATTGAAATACATTTTTAATATCCTTAGAAAAAGGTGACTATTCCCAAATAAAAATAAGATCAACAGTAAGGAATGAATCACTGAGATCTGCTTCTTTTGCGTGTATCAACTTGGGAAACACTTTAACATATCAAGAATGTAAACATGCTAATCCCAATCGTGTGTGCAGTGAAATGTACGTTCTCAAAGACTTCTGGTAGTCAGACAGTAATAACAGTGATAGGCAAGCACATAACCT
This sequence comes from Ilyophis sp. 1 JC-2022, assembly GCA_022702515.1. NCBI lineage: Eukaryota > Metazoa > Chordata > Actinopteri > Anguilliformes > Synaphobranchidae > Ilyophis > Ilyophis sp. 1 JC-2022. The sequence continues at coordinate 17,284,904 of CM040405.1, read as the reverse complement.
TTTTGAGATTTGGAATTTCAAGTTGTGAACACCTTTTTAAAAAAAGTTATCTTATATCAATATTATTAATACTGCAAAATTGATATTAGCTGCCCTTTCAATTACTTGCACGACATTGTCTTCACAAAGCAAAATTGCTGGTGTATATCAAGATGATCAACAAAAACAAGATTCGCCGCGGAGGTTGTTCTCCCTTCAGCATACTGCGAATGTGTGGACATTTTGGTAAAACTCAGAAATCATTCAATCAGAATGACAGCGTACATGTGACAGCACCCAGAATGACAGCGTGCATGCGACAGCACCCAGAATGACAGTGTACATGCGACAGCACCCAGAATGACAGTGTACATGCGACAGCACCCAGAATGAAGACACACCAGAAGAATAAGAACCATATCACTACAGAACTGGAAAAAGAACAAGTCAGTAATGCGATACATAAAACTCCCTGCTATGCGTGCCAAATGAGGCTTGCCCACCCTTTTCCATCAGGCCCTTTGATGTAGAGACATTGTTCAAGTTAGATCCCTTTCATGTGTTGCCCAGTACCCTGGGAAACAGGTTTCCTTCAAAAAAAAAATGTACACAGTACCCTAGAAGGATTGGTAACAATGGGGTAATTAAACACAAGTTTCTTTTCTAGAAGAAATAATTCAAAATAAAAAGCTTTTTTAAAGTGGAGTGGACCAGTACACCGATTCCCTTTTGCATAAGTATCTGCACTTTTCTTGCTGGCTCGTTTGCCAAAGTGAAGTCACGGACAGTGCAGTAACTCCTTTGAGCTAAAGTGTGAGCAGCGCTTATGGCGTTCTGCTCTTTGTGAGCTGGTGTCTTTTCAGTTGACTGCAGAACTCCAGAGTCCATGGAACCTCATGAGAGACTGGGAGAAACTGTGTGGGAGGAGTGGAGCGGGGAACTGTACAGTGAGATCGGGGAAACCCCAATACAGAGCCATGCACAGGGGACTTACATACTGAACGCAGCTCTCAACTGACTCACAACACTCATGCAACGTCATGGAATTTCAGATTGTAACCGTGCGAGCGGTCCGTTTCCTTTTATCGTTGTGTGGTTACCCATAAATGTTGGGCCAGCAATCTTCTCATCCGTGGAAGAAGGACTTCCTCTGACTTGCACACCTCACTTCCTGCTCACTGCCCCCCGGTGATGTGGCGCAGGACAGCGTTGGGCACGTCCATGGTCTCGTCCTTCTCCAAAACAATGTCGTATGTGGCTAGATAAGACTCCTTCCTCTCCTCGACCTATAACAATAGCAGAAAACAACGAGGATTAGTGCTCAGCTGGGAGACCAATACATATACCTTGTATAAATCACAATACACTGTATTACAGGGTTGTTCTGTTTGTAATTGTGAATCATAAATAGATTTTAACACAGAGGATAAATTGTACCTTTTGTATTTTCTTTTGTGTACTTTAGGTATGCTCTGTATCACATAAGGTTTGTTAGGATGCAATTAGCATTTGAATCAATACTGTTGCTGTACTAAGACTTGATCTGTATTTTGGACTGTGATCCGCAAAACATCTTGTACGTCAAATTGAATAGAGGTATCAAGCAAATTAAGAACATATACGTGGTGCTGCGTACCAAATTTGTGTAACTGGATCGTTAGGTTTACAGAGTAGTTATTCACGGCTCATTTAATAACATTTTATTTGCCCTTCGCATCCACTTTTACCCTCTGTTCATTTTTGCCTCGATAACACTGACGTCCTCCCTGAATTACCACCTATTGCTCAACTACCTTTTTGACCATATCACTTTGTTTATAATTGTCTTGTCATACACAATCTGTTAAAAAAAAGCAGCCAACTGTATATAAAAATGCCTGCCACTACAGAGCAATGCTATTTGACATGACCAGCCCACAATTTGAATTCCGTTATAAAAGAGAATTCTGGAAGCAAAGCCTTATTTTATCCTATCCCACTGTAGGCCTTAACTCCCCCAGAGTGTAGAACTGAGAAAAATGGCTTTAAAGTTTTATTGTTGCCCAGCCAAATGAGTTGTAGGCAGATTAATGGAAATGTGGCAGTTGTTTGTGTTATTTTATGTACATATTAATCCTGAGCTCAAACTTGACCTTTAACCCTTATTCGGAAGTTAAGGTATTTTGTCGTTGTATGGTCTACAAAATAATAAGGGGTCATACCAAAGCAAAAGGCTGTAACTTCCATTTGATCTCTCACTTTTTTGTTGATCACAATATAAACAATAACATGATAACATCTAGATAAGTACTCTATTACTTTGATTGTCTTTCGATGGTGCATTACTAACTCGCATCATTAGGCCTAAGTTTCTATAGACTTGAAACAAAACCTTGCAATATTTTCTTTCCTACCCTTTAACATGGCAAGTTGCAAATCATGCCCAACGTTAAATATGTTAAATATCAGTCAAATTTGAGATTATTCAGATTCATTGATAAAAAGTTGTTGATGTTGTATGTAGTTTCAGTATTTATTAGTCAAATATGTACTACACTGTGAAAAAGGTGTCATTATGATATAAATAAAGACACAAATCTAGCCAATTGGTTAACACGTTGACAGATTTAGGACTTGAATGATTGGATGGATGCGATTGGAGGTATTATTTTGGTGACTAGACATGGAAAATCCAGACATAGATGATAAGCAAAGTTTTTGCATGCCAGAGAACTTTTTGCAACCAAATTATCAAGTGCACCATGCGACTCGCATTATGGATTTACTTTGCTAAATGTAAGAGCATTGAATGTGAGAGAGCCTACTCATGACTCGTCATGCTTTGGATTTAACTTGTTGAACGTGAGAGAAGGGCATCCTTGTGCTTTACAATTGATATTTTATAAGGCTATAAAAGGTAGGCTAACGTTTTAATTGTGCGTTGCTTGCATGCGTGCGTGTGTGTGCAGCCTACTTCTCGCAAGGAGGTGTGTCGATTCGGTAATCCGTTAACGTTACCGCTGTTATATTCGGCGGTCAGACATTCAGCCGTGTTGTGTTGCACGAATTGACAGGCAGGATTAATTTGTCCTGGATGCTTAGAACGCAATTCTGATTGCATATGGGAGCAGTTTTCCAGTTCTCTCATTAGCTAGCATGTAACGTTAGCTAACGTTTGCTCAGGCAATCTACAAAATTATTAGCTTGCGTATCTAATCTATCTTCAGTAGGGTAGTCTTTCTTATCTTTGCCTGGGTGTCGTTGTTTCAAAGCTATTTACACTAAAATTTTCCCTCGAGAGCAATGGGCCATTCTGATATAGGCTAAGGCTAGGTTAGACTCATTAACAACAACAACAACAACATGTTTTCACTTTATTCAGTCTGCCTATGTGTATCTGAAATGCTTCAGTGATTGACATATAGCCTACAATACCAAGGTAAAACGCCATAGCTTCATCGCGGTAAACAGTAACTTCACTTTATTCAAGCTATTATGCGTGTGTCAGAAATACTTCGGTGACAGATATTATATCTTCATTGTTCGGAAAATGTAAAAAAAACTATTTTCGACCAAAGATGAAGTTACGACCCTTTGCCTTTGCACGGCAGCAAACCCTGCCTAACTGAAGAGGCCATTAACCCGTGTGATGTCAGAGCTGACAAACGTCTCAATTGGAATGGACGTTCTGTTCACACTGAGCCAATTGGCACTTATTGATAAGACAGATAGTTTGCAGTAACGTTAGTTTAGTTTCTTTCTCTGCCTCTCCTATGTTCTAGAACAGATCCAAAAGCCCTGGAAGAAGCTAGGCCTCGTCATTGCCTCGTCTATGCACTTACTGTATGTCGCTTTGGATAAAAGCGTCTGCTAAATGACTGTAATGTAATGTAATGTCATTGTGGAGAGACATACTTCATAGGTGACCTTGTCTACTGGCCTGGAAATCTGCAGCAAGGCAAAGTTCTTCACTCCAATACTTGTGACAGAAGTTTCTGAATAAGCCTGACATTGACTTCAATGAAAAAACTAAACCAACAGGCCTTTGCTGGAGTGAATCCCTGGAAGAAGGACCAATTTGTGAGATCCACCAGCATTAGCACGCACCTGAAGAACATCATGCAGCAACGTGTGACCTGGGGCCTCAAGACCTCAGCAGGAAACTAGAAAGACTGAGTACAACAGCCTCAAATCCTCAAAGATTTGAGAGTGCAAGATAAACATTCTCACCCCCCTTCTGTAAATTATTCATAAAAATCTTTGGCGTTAAAGTAGGATTTTTCTGCACTATATAGTCTTTTTTTAATTATTATTATTTTTATTTTTTTAAATAAATATTGAAAATATTACAAAATAACCATGCTCTGTCTCATCTATGGTGCACTGGCAATCTCTGTCGAAAATGATTTTCTTGCTGAAACCTTGCTCCTATATTATTCTAAGATGCGCTAGGGACATTGGGCATGGCGCTCTTTTCTGTGCAGCTACAAAGCCTGTGGGGTGGGACCATGTTTCAGTTTGTAGCAAGCAGGCTCGTGCAATGGCAGAGGTAAAGAAGCACAATCGCGTACAGCAAAGCTAAACAACAAGCCTACAGGTCGCGTTCAAAAAGCAGAGCAACCTTGGATTTACTTTTCCTCAATGGCAACAGCAGAAGTTTTTGCAAGGGTTCGAAAATGGACATACCGTGCTTTCTGTTTTACCAGTAAGTGGATTGTAAACACAGGACCAGAGCCAGGTTAAAAATCCTGCAAAGCGCACCTTCAATGTCAATTCATCCCCTGACTTAATTAATTAACATGCCCTGTGACTGGAGGAAACCCGTGTCACTCAGATGGGCGGAGTCATATTTTAATAGCAAACGCAGCCACTCCACCTTGTCGTTGAGGTAGCCGATTTTCAGAACGTTCTCCACGTTCTGAACCCCGTCGGCCATGGTCAGGTCTCCAAGAGAGTCCCCCAGCAGCAGCACGTTGTGCCGGTCCTGCAGCTCCTGGAAGTGGCCTGCGTTGAGCAGCGCCCCCTCTCGCTTGTTATAGGTATGGATCAGCTGGCCCTTGAAGGCTCGCAGGATGCCCTGAATAGTGAGGAAGGGCAGTGAAAGCTCTGAACGCTAGTCTCTAGTACCTATGGCTGTGCCATAACTATACAAATGAGCAGTACATCTATTATTATAACTACTACTATGATAATGAATAACAGAGAAAATACTTCAATGTTGGCAGATTAAACATTTTCATGTTTCTGCAACAACAAAAAGATCCCCCCAAAAAAACAAAGAAAAAGGGCAGAACAGACACCTAACTGCATCCTGGGATACTTAAGTTGACTCACATTTTCACCCAACTGCATCCTGGGATACTTAAGTTGACTCACATTTTCATCAAAGTCCATGTAATTGGAGAAGACCCTGACGTTTGAGTGGAAAACATCATTCTGACGTATGACTTCCTCCAGCACATCGCCAACCCCGGCGGAGAAGATGAGAAGCGGGATGTCCTGCTCCTGCAGCTGGTCGAAGAATGCCTTGTAGCCCTCCCTGCCAAACCACATCATAGTACTGAAGCATCCCTAGCCGCAAAGAACATTTAATTCAAGGCCAGGCGCAGAAATTTATCTAAATCTAAACTGCTGTTTAGTGGTTCATTAGAAGAGCAGCATATTGCAGTGGGACTTGCATACGCGACCGCGAACATGGGACTACAAGAGGGGCCGCGGCCTTACCTGAGCATGGCGTCCGACTCCTTCACCACCAGAGCCAACAGGTCCTTCCTGATCTTCTGCTGAATCAGAAGTTGGTGCGCTTTGGTCCACCTGTGTGGGACAATGCACGTGGTCTGCACCTGCAATACCTGAGCAGCACTCCCTCCGCCGTCGGGTCATTTCTATTGCGCGTGCTCGAAACTTACCATTCCACCATGTGAGGCAGCTTCTCCTCCACCGTGCGGCCGGAGTCGATCTCAATGGGGTAGTACATGTTCAGCAGCTCCTTCAGCTGAGGGGAGAAAAGACCAGTCAGCCTCTGTATAAACCCTACAAGGACCCACAGCCTCTGTATAAACCCTACAAGGACCCACAGCCTCTGTATAAACCCTACAAGGACCCACAGGCTCTGTATAAACCCTACAAGGACCCACAGCCTCTGTATAAACCCTACAAGGACCCACAGCCTCTGTATAAACCCTGCAAGGACCCACAGCCTCTGTATAAACCCTGCAAGAACCCACAGGCTCTGTATAAACCCTGCAAGGACCCACAGCCTCTGTATAAACCCTGCAAGGACCCACAGCCTCTGTATAAACCCTGCAAGGACCCACAGCCTCTGTATAAACCCTGCAAGGACCCACAGGCTCTGTATAAACCCTGCAAGAACCCACAGGCTCTGTATAAACCCTACAAGGACCCACAGCCTCTGTATAAACCCTACAAGGACCCACAGCCTCTGTATAAACCCTGCAAGGACCCACAGCCTCTGTATAAACCCTACAAGGACCCACAGCCTCTGTATAAACCCTGCAAGGACCCACAGCCTCTGTATAAACCCTACAAGGACCCACAGCCTCTGTATAAACCCTGCAAGAACCCACAGCCTCTGTATAAACCCTGCAAGAACCCACAGGCTCTGTATAAACCCTACAAGGACCCACAGCCTCTGTATAAACCCTACAAGGACCCACAGCCTCTGTATAAACCCTGCAAGAACCCACAGGCTCTGTATAAACCCTACAAGGACCAACAGGCTCTTCACATGGGGAACAACAATATCCATCAGATCTCAGCAACAGCAGGACACAAATTTGCAGCCCTTAAATGGATGCCTTTCTGTTGTCTGTCTTGGTGCAGGAAATGGACGGTGATTTATGCAGAACGTTGGTCCAACCGAAGGCTCGATGCCTCCCTAACGTTCTAAGCCCTTGCTAATACATTGTGTTCTACGGCCACAAGAAGGCCATTTCTCCACTTCCAAGGGCCTTACTGAGGAAAATCCACTCACACTTTTCTTACAATCTTCACTGATGAGTTTGCTGTTGTCAAGGATATCTGCAGAGAGAAACAGACAACGCACAATGAATAACGCCGCGATATATGCGTCAGCCATCTCAGACGTGACGGTTGCCTTCATCATAAGAATCAATGACAATTCCTGCTTTAAAGTCTAAGACAAGGAGTCTTCATTGCTAATGGCTTCCACAACATAATTTTGCGGCAGCGTGAATTTGAGATTGTGGCCTGGAATTCACGCATAGCCCTAGAGGGCCAAAATGATGCTGCTTCAAGCAGGAACATCCCTTTAAAGTGATCACATAAGGGTGATGGCTGCAGTCTGGCCCGTACTCACTGTGACTGGTGGGACAGCGCTGCCCATTGTGTGCAAACCTGGTGAGGGTCATGTCGAAGTCAGAGATGACCTGCAGAGGGAAGGAGGGCACCGTGACAGTGACAGTTTAGTCTGTGACAACAACTGAACCAATGTGCACAAAAGCAAATCACATGGAAATAGAAATGCACCCAGGGTATGGCGTGAGAAATTTGCATTGCATGTTAGGACGCAGTGTGAAGCAATGCTTTTTTAAATTTTTATTTAGCACATAAAAACGACAGTGCTAGGAGGGGAAAAGAAGCTCAAAAGGGCTTGTACAGAGTTCCCCTCACATCAAGAACAAGAATCAAAAGATTTAACAATATACTCAACACATAAAATAAATACAAAAGAAAGAAAAAGTAACCAAACCAACAGGCAAACAAAAACAAAAGAAAACAAAAAGATCAAGACAAAAACAAAGAAATGGAGACAGAATTTGTGAAGATAAATAAAAGAAAACAAATAACAAATTACATAATAAGTTTAGAATAGATAGGCTATTAAGAAGGAAATAAAGTCATGTCACTAGATGAAATGAGGTAGTCCCTCAGTTGTTTTCTAAAAGCTGGCTGAGAAGATGTATGTCTCAGAGTCAAGCTCAAGGTATTCCAGAATTTCGGACCTCTGAATTTGATATTAAATTGGTGGCTAGAAGTTCTACAGAAAGGTAAATGAAGATGATTACTACGGCTAGTTGGATATGAATGGATGTCAGATGAGAAAGTAAACAAGTTATGAAAGGCAACAGGAAGATCTTGCTTACAGTTAATGCTTATAGGGCTTTACTTCATACCAGAAGGCTGCCAGTACGGAAGGGCCAGTGATATTGTGGCTCTTTGAACGAGATACCTAACCAGTTTTAGCGAAACAACCAGTGGCATGAATAGATAGTGTGTCAAATAAAGTATATGCAAAGCCCCATGGATGGCAGTGAATAATAGACACAAAATTGTCTTTGCCATTCATATTGCATGCACCGAATGAGGAAGCGCTGGTGTTCTCATGCGTCAGTCTGAGTGGGAATTCTTCCTGTGGGGTCTGCCGCAGCCTGGTGTCAGCAGCATCACGTCCGTGCTGATGAGAAATTAGAGGCACTGAGGCTTTTCTGACTGCGCTTGAGCTGTATGTCCTACGCGAGTCCTTGAGGCACCGAGGGCCCTATGATTTCCGCGACGCAGAAAACGCGGATGGAATAGTGGAATTTTGTACTAAAAATGGAATCAACCGTAAGACGTGGAATATTGCAGAATTTTCCATAATTTGCATGAAATTGATTAAAAAATTGAAAAGTAGGCCTAATAATTAGGGCTGCCCCCGACCAAAGATTTGCTTAGTCGACCTGTAGTCGTCAAACCCATAGTCGACTAACCGTCACACATTTATGATATTAATTAAATTATTTAAATATGTATTCTTGAGCATCCGAAAATGGTTTGACTTCCATGTGATCTATAGTAAGTTTACTATATTACAGAGAAATACAAAACTGTCATTATGAGCATTTAAAATATCCATTATAGCTACAAGCACAGGCTGCGATTTGCTGGCCTGCTCTGCCTATTAACGGCATCGGGTTGCTTATGGCCGGCGCTGTAGGCTATTAACGGCATCGGGTTGCTTATGGCCGGCGCTGTAGGCTATTAACGGCATCGGGTTGCTTATGGCCGGCGCTGTAGGCTATTAACGGCATCGGGTTGCTTACGGCCGGCGCTGTAGGCTATTAACGGCATCGGGTTGCTTATGGCCGGCGCTGTAGGCTATTAACGGCATCGGGTTGCTTATGGCCGGCGCTGTAGGCTATTAACGGCATCGGGGTGCTTATGGCCGGCGCTGTAGGCTATTAACGGCATCGGGTTGCTTACGGCCGGCGCTGTAGGCTATTAACGGCATCGGGTTGCTTATGGCCGGCGCTGTAGGCTATTAACGGCATCGGGTTGCTTATGGCCGGCGCTGTAGGCTATTAACGGCATCGGGTTGCTTATGGCCGGCGCTGTAGGCTATTAACGGCATCGGGTTGCTTATGGCCGGCGCTGTAGGCTATTAACGGCATCGGGTTGCTTATGGCCGGCGCTGTAGGCTATTAACGGCATCGGGGTGCTTATGGCCGGCGCTGTAGGCTATTAACGGCATCGGGTTGCTTATGGCCGGCGCTGTAGGCTATTAACGGCATCGGGGTGCTTATGGCCGGCGCTGTAGGCTATTAACGGCATCGGGTTGCTTATGGCCGGCGCTGTAGGCTATTAACGGCATCGGGTTGCTTATAGCCGGCGCTGTAGGCTATTAACGGCATCGGGTTGCTTATGGCCGGCGCTGTAGGCTATTAACGGCATCGGGTTGCTTATGGCCGGCGCTGTAGGCTATTAACGGCATCGGGGTGCTTATGGCCGGCGCTGTAGGCTATTAACGGCATCGGGTTGCTTATGGCCGGCGCTGTAGGCTATTAACGGCATCGGGGTGCTTATGGCCGGCGCTGTAGGCTATTAACGGCATCGGGTTGCTTATGGCCGGCGCTGTAGGCTATTAACGGCATCGGGTTGCTTATAGCCGGCGCTGTAGGCTATTAACAGCATCGGGTTGCTTATGGCCGGCGCTGTAGGCTATTAACGGCATCGGGTTGCTTATGGCCGGCGCTGTAGGCTATTAACGGCATCGGGGTGCTTATGGCCGGCGCTGTAGGCTATTAACGGCATCGGGTTGCTTATGGCCGGCGCTGTAGGCTATTAACGGCATCGGGTTGCTTATAGCCGGCGCTGTAGGCTATTAACGGCATCGGGGTGCTTATGGCCGGCGCTGTAGGCTATTAACGGCATCGGGTTGCTTATGGCCGGCGCTGTAGGCTATTAACGGCATCGGGTTGCTTATGGCCGGCGCTGTAGGCTATTAACGGCATCGGGTTGCTTATGGCCGGCGCTGTAGGCTATTAACGGCATCGGGTTTCTTATGGCCGGCGCGGTAGGCTATTAACGGCATCGGGTTGCTTATGGCCGGCGCTGTAGGCTATTAACGGCATCGGGTTGCTTATGGCCGGCGCTGTAGGCTATTAACGGCATCGGGTTGCTTATGGCCGGCGCTGTAGGCTATTAACGGCACAGACGAAGCGGTAAATGAATGTGTCGGAACAACAAGCAATGAGACATTTAACATTGTTATTTTTATTTATACTCTTTATAGTAACACACAACTTAAAAATAGTGAATAACTAAATAAAAAATCAGCTTTTTGTCCGGTCATACGAAAGAGCAAAAACAATGTAGCTAACAACTTCACGGTTATCAAAACCAATGTTTTATTTTCTTTTTAAAATGCAAATAAATGTTTTAGGCGACTATTTGGGGGCAGCACTTTATTTTTCAAAAAACAACGAATGCAACGTTTTGTTTTTTTACATAAGTATAACTCTAGGTTTTGCCTATTGCTTGCTGCATTGTTGCATTACTTTTTAAAATTCATAATGAAACACTTAGTAGAAATATTGTTCTTACTATATATATTGAATCACTTGCCTTGATAAAAAAATAGTGCAATGTTGTGTTGCATCATTACAAATGTACTGTTATCTTATTAAATTGTTGACATTTTATACACTCACATTATTAGACACTTTCTGATGATAAAATTAGCGTAAATCGTAAAACACAGAATTCAGAAAAATTTAAACGGAAAAAATTACATTTTAGAAAAAATAAAATGGAATTTGGAAAAAAAATTAAACTGATGTCATAGGCACCCACAGGAAATGAATGCTTGCATTTAAATCTCGCTCCACGAGGACCATCATGAAAATCTAATGCTCATTCTGCTAGTCTCAGTGAGCTGCACATTCAAAGGGCGCCATGAAGCGGGACCTTAGCAGCAACTAACTGGACAGATGAGCACGCTTCCCTTTAGAATCGGAGGCCCACGGGTTGGGTTGAGTACCTGGAGAGCACGGGGCCCAGCCCTGTGCATGGACTGAATCATCTCCTCCACTCTCGTGCGGTCCCTCATGGACACCGAGGACTTTGACAGTTCAGGGATCTGCAGAGAGACGGAACGGTATCAAAGTCACACAATAGCGGACACACCACGGACTGTGGCAGCAGGGAGGGATGAGAGAGTGGGATTGGACTCATTTCAGGCCTGGAGAAGCCATATTTACTGCCTACCAAACACCAAAAACACTGCTTCGCTGTCTGAATTCAGTGCTCAATCTTACACCAGTATGGCAGCCATTGTCGAAGTCCTCACAATCCAAGTATGACCGTACTGCAATGAAAAACCCATATTCTGACAAATACATGGCCTTGTTCACACCATTCCAATGCAATGCAATGGTGCAGCCAGATATACCTCACGTTTGCGGACTACCAGCGCCTGTATTACAGGTACCAATACACATGCGCTCAGGACAGGAACGGCCCCTCCGAGAGGACAGGAATGAAAGAACTACCTACAGTTCTGACTGGATCATGCTGTGGCTGCCAACTTCTCAAAAAAACATCACACTGCAGATAATGACGCTTTGAAAAAACTGCATGCTTACACAATGGAAGCCATGTGCATTCCTGATCCACAAAAGCCAAAGCATGGTTAGTGTTTTAAACGTCTGCCTTGCTGCACAAGAACTACTCGAGCGGGTTATATTCTGTCATCACTGTAGTTATGAACACGTCTTTGGCAACGCAGACTTACAGGCCAGGGGCTTGGCACTGGGTACAGATGAAGGTCATTTATGAAAACAAGGACTGAGAACATTCTTCCAAATCCGGGTTGCTTCTGGAACTGGGTCAAATTATCATTTCAAATATTTCATGGGCATTCAAATACATTTACTTCCATTATTTATGTGGAAAATACATGTACAAATAAAATTATTTTATTCTGTTTATTTTGAAATACTTTATTGGAGATTATTTGATTTGAAAGCATTCAAATATCAAATATTTGAAACGAAATATCTGAAATATTTGTTATTTCATTTTATGAGGTCATTTCAAATACTTTCATCAGTGAAATTGCAGTAGTTTAACACATTGTTGTCCATGTGCGGCTGGTAAATTATATTGAAAAAGGTATGAATTTCACAAAGACGTTATTTCAGATATTTTAATACACAACAAAAATGGGGGGGGGGGGGGATGGGGACTGGAATCTAGAAATATTTTAAGTATCAATTCATGTGTAACTATAAAGATGAAGAATTAACTATGAAAATAAGGCTGCATTCAAACTATGAAAATATGAAATCATTCATTCACACCAATCCTGTCTAAAGGCCCATCCACACCAAGAACGATAACTATAACGATAACTATAAATATATCGTTTTAAAAATCGTTCTAACTCAAGTGGATGGCGGAGTCCACACCACAACCACAACGACAGTGACGAACGATACCGTTGGGATCACTTTCAGAGCGATTTGATGAACGATAGAAACACTGAACCAATCAAAATCCATCAAAATTTACAAGCTGCCAACACACCTGGAGCGCAGTGCAGTGTGTGCTTGGTGCCACTGTTTACAAAACGTTATCGTTCATCAGTGTGGATGCTCACATCGTTATCGTGACCGTTATAGTTATAGTTCTTGGTGTGGACGGGCCTTAACTCACCCCTCAACTCTTAATATGGCTATTACCCTTCTGAATTAAGGCAGCTGTGATGGCTCATTGTTCTTGATTGACCATGAATACAAATGGTCTTTCTACAAAACTTGACTTGTTTCATGTCTAACTTAAACTCTTGTATTTTCCTGAATTCCTTGTGTATATATATATATATATATATATGTTACATGAATACACTTTATGCGCTTTTATTAATGTCATCCACCTTAGGTATATCCACAGGGTCATTGAAGAATCATATAACCAGCTTAGACCACAGGGTCATTGTACAGTCAATAAAGTCCCTTCAGGCTTTTAGCATCTTATTGTTTTGCCAAGACTTGGCCCATTTTGCGCCATGCACGTCACAAACGACAGCATTCCAATAACAGCACTCTACACAGATCCACTCCAATCAGGCCCTTTATGCAGCTGTACTAATTGCCTGATTACTCTCAGGTGTGCTCAGACATGCTATTCCCTCCAGTGAGAGAGTCCACAAAGTTGCAGATTCTCAAAAGTGGGGTTGGGGTCAGATGATCATAGAAAGGGGGAGTCAATAGCTAGTTTGGAGACACTCATTTCATGAAATACATTTAAAATTTTATTGGAAATATTAAAAATATTTCACAATTATACAGAACAAATTGAAATAAAAAATTTGTATTAATTTCTTAATTTTATTTTAATCAATCATTTGAATTATTTCAAATGAAAATATTTGTTCTACTGACCAATTATTTACAAATACCTCAAAAAAGCTAATTGGTCTTCCTCAGTTTATTTGCAAATAGGACTGAAATACAGAAAACAAATATTTAAAATGAAAATTACTTGAATGATTAGTGTCTGTATTTGACCCAGGTCTGGTAGCTACATTTCCATATGCAATTATATTATGTGAAAAAACTCCACCCTCGTATAGGTATGGCTTAGTTCAGGGCTGTCGAACTCCAGTACAGGAGGGCTATTTGCAGTTTCCTTTCAATCAGCAGCCACTTAAGGCATTGAGAACAAAGTGTGAGGACTCTTAAGCCAATCAATGACTTAAATTAATTACTAGTGCCGTAACGCACCAAAAACCAGCAGACACTGCGGCCCTCCAGGACTGGAGTTTGACAACCCTGGCTTAGTTGACCATACAGTGGCCCAACCCTTTTCATCTATCTATCTATCGTTGTTTTGGGGGCACATTATTGGTTCTTGAAGAACGTCCTGTTCATTCTTTTCTGTTGGATTTAGATTAATCTGGAGTTCCTAGAGGCGCAATTAAAATATTAGAACAAAAGCATGCATAGTCTACAGAAAAAAAAACACCTGACCTCATACTTTGTCAGCTGGTGCCAGATTGCAAGGGCAGTGCGTACCGGGACATATATCCAGGGGATGTGGTAAATCTGGGCATAGAACCGGAAGATATGGTTAACTGGGGCAGATGATAGTGGCACAGCTACAAAACTACCTCTGCTGCCATCTCAGCCAAATTGGGGCCTGTTCCAAAAGTTGATGAAAATGGGAACATTTTGAGCATTCCTCTAGAGAGCTTAGGAAAAAATAAACTAAATGAAATGGACCACAGACAGATGCACTTTGAACAACACTAAAAGCAAGGTACCTAAATTCCCCATTTTGTAATACTGGAACTAAGACACCTGACAACTAATTAACTAATCATGGTCTTCAATCAAAACCTTAATAAGCACAATCAGGTGTGTTAGTGCTGGGCTAAAACAAAGACCTGCACCCAGAGAGGCCCTTTTCGGATAAGATTGCCCACCCTTGGTCTAGATATAATGCTACTGTTGGGGAGAATGAAAGCTGAAAAATAAAACAGACATCAAGAAAGAACTTTTCCAGTTCAACTGGATTTACACAAAACACTGCTGTATGTCCATTCCCAGTGTTTTATATACAAGGCACACAAGCCCCTGCAGATGATAGGTCAGGCTACTATCCCTGTTCACATAGCTTAGGGAAGTTTTCACTTTCTGGCTGCACAGATATGCTGTGTGACATGTTGCTCAGGTGGTTTGCTGGGGATTGTAACTAATGACCCCATAAGAGGGAAGTGGAAAAGTAACCGTGGGATCTTGTGTTTTGTGAAGTGGACACTTCACAGCTTGGCACTGATGTAACAGTAGACCAAAGCCAACACAGTTAAACAGGGCAGAAGGACAAAGGATCTGAAGATCGCCTGTGATTCAATGAATCGACTCAACCTCTGAATATAAGGTAGCCTTCAGTTTCATTGTGCGCTAGAGGAAGCTGACATGTAAAAATAGCCTGACAAAGATCCACAAAGCCCTGTCACACAATTGGGTCATTCCAGGGGGAAAATGGACACTTTGTCCCGGATTTTCTTAATGCTTGTTTCTGTTTTTTTCCTCAAAAGTATAACAATGGTCATCCCTCCAAGACTACATTAGAGGTGTCAAATATCAGAAACAGGTTAAAAAATAAATAAATAATTTTTAAAAAAGGTCCACACCGCCCTGGAATGACCAAACAAGTCGTTTTGAGAGCATAAATAATGTATGAGGGCTACGTGTGATATTTGCCCTCTACTCAGTACTTAAGTAGTGATGTTTTGTATATTTGCAAAGTTGTGCGTGTCAACTCCTAGTGTCAAATGAAGGTCTCCTGTAAGTCTTGGGCCCCCAACAGGGAATGTCATACATAAGAGTAGGGCTGTAACAAATGTGTATGGAAATCAAAAGCGAAATGACTGTCAGTAATAGAAAAAAGAGGAATGTAGCTTTTTAGTCTTCATGGCATGCATATTTGTGACATAACGTGGTTTAAAATGGTAGATAATTCCTCTAAACATGAAAAGCACCCAATTAAGAAAAAATTATAGTTTGTTAAAATTCTGGGATTGTGGTTGCCAACGTTTCATTCAAAAACACCTTTTGGTAAAGAAATGTATGCAGATCAATGTTTGGCAACGGATGACATAAAACGGACCGTAATTGCGTTTGTCAGTTAAACTGAGAGTAATGATTACAGATACATTTGGATGGGTCAATTGTTTCACGGCGAGTTAGAAATGATTGGTTTTGCACGGTTTTAAAGTTTAAAATGTGCCTCACCTTATTTCTTTTTTAAACTGTGGAATCCTCTTAGAAAGCTAAAGTTAGCCAGCGTTACATAACTCGTCCTAGCCAGGTGCACATACCGTTAATGCATTACAACAACTTAACTCAAAGAACTATTAACATTAGCTAAATAACATTACGTACGTTACAAATTTGCTACAATGGCCACGTCTGAACAAGTGCAAGGTAGACAACTAGCGTTAACTTAAAGTTACTACCTCGAGATATTGACGTTAGATTAACGCTAGAGATTACCCTATATTACTATTGCCTTGAAGACAGACGAAAGTGTTAACTTACTACTAGTATGCATGATTAACTACCCTACACAAACAAAACAACGTAAATGGTCAGTTAAAATAGGCAACCTAAAAACAAAATACGATAACTGCAGTTACTTTGCTTACCAAAGTTAGCTAGCTAACGGTAGCAAAATAATGAGGCGGGGCAAATAGATGAGACGACTTACCATTTTTATTTCTCCAAAATTACGACGTGGTGCAGCAAGAATATACAATAAACAGCTATGACACACTTTTATAACGAGTGATGCAGATGTACACTACATAACGTTAATTTTACCTTTAGCTAGAGTTAAAAACATTCATTTTAAACCGTGGCTAGCTTTGCAACAAACCCGCTTACTTGGACCGTTGGACCGTTTAGTTTCCGGCCGCTCGCAACAACTGGAAAACAAAGGTTCCGGGGTATTATTACTGGTGCAAAGGGTGAGGCCTTCTGTGTGGCTGTGCTTCAATTCACTAACTAAAATAAGCAACAAATGAAAGAGTTCGATATAAACGTTAAATGTAGCGGTGACGTACAGCGATGTTAAATATAATACACAAATTACTAATTATGTTGTCCAAATCAGAAGACACATACATAGGCTAGATAAATAAGATTTTTTTAATTTTTAAAAATGAATTACATTTTTGAGACAGCGAATTACCATTAACAAATTTTCACCCAAAATAAACTGCTACCACGCCTGTTCGCACACCGACGTCAGCTTCTGCCATGTGCTAGCCTACACAGCTAAATGCCGTTAGATACGCACATAGGCTACTGAATGTCAGTGTCATCTTGCCATATTATTATTAGCCTATTTAACATACAGTTCTACCCTGTGGTCAAGAAACCCCTGGAAATTATTCTATATCATTGACAGTTTATAGTGTGAAAACATTTTTAAATAAAGAAACATTCGTATTTAGTAGGCGTTTAGTCTTGCACTGGCCAATTTTTACAAACAGAGACAGGCCTCCTACAAATTCACATCATTACGTCGTTTAACACAAGTCACGTGATACGCTATACTCAGAAACGTCAATCACCTGTGACGCAAGGGTCGTTTTACTGTGAAGTAACAATAAACTGTGAACAATATATAATAGTATTAAACTTCCACGTCTAGTTATTATGAAGAAGTGCAGTAAACATCTACTGTTCGCTGCTTTTAAATCAAGGTCAAAGACCTCAAATGTCCTGTCGGAACACAAACTGAAAGAATTTTCTGAGCAACAAGTTAAATGGAAAACCTGTCCACACAATTTCAGAGGCGCAAGAGAGACTGGAGGATGAGTGACATGTCCTTCAAAGTTTTCAATGAATTGCGACTGGAGAGAAAGCTGTGTGATGTAGTCATCGTGGTCAGCGGTGTTGCCTTCAATGCCCACAAGAACGTCCTATGCGGCTGCAGTCCCTATTTCCGGTGAGCATCTCAGGAGGGGTTATGTGTAGCTTTCAAGCAATGGCTCTTTTGACTATGTTTGAAATGCTTTCTTGAAATATATTTATTAAATAAATAAGCAAGGTTTACAATTGTTGTTGTTTTTTTTTGTTAACCAATCCTAGCAGGATGACCATCTGTACAATATTGTGATGAGACTTACCTACAGTAAAATCTAAATTTCAGAGCCAATTTTAAAACTCCAAAATATGTTCACGGGACATCGTTAAACGCCATATAATGGTTGTAATTTCAAATCTTGCCAAACATACTACATCCGTATTTTTCACGTTTGTTGAATTATATTGACCCCCATCATATCATTGAAGAGATTCTTCTCTGTTTTTCAGTTAGCCTATTATTCAAGTTTTGGAAACTGTTTGGAAAAAATAAGGACATAACGTACATGAATAAAATAATATTTTTAAATCTGTAAATTTAAAAAATATATTATACAAAATTGAAATTGGACATGGATGGTTACAACAATTCAAATGGAATAACACAGTTTGGCCTTAAATATAAATAAATCTCTTAGTCCGTAAAGACACTCACTATAAGTGACCCCTGTAGTCATAGATTTGAGCCTCAGCAATGTCATTATCCAACAATGACTGGGAGTGACAGGACACCATTTGCCGTATCCCACCAGGGTTAGGTAGAAGTGGAAAGTCCAGGGGTCAGAAAGTAAAAGTCTTACCATGTGTCTTTTCCACCCATGAACTTTGATGAACCCATGAGCTGATTTCACTAGTTATACCTCCTGACTGAGGAATTGTGATAATTAGCAAATACAGGTGATTGGAACAAAATACTGGGGAGGATGTTTACTTTTTGAACCAGGATTTTCCACCTCTGGGACTAGGGTGGGTTTAGTCAGGCAGGGTCCTTTAGGTCAGTGTTTTTCAACCTTTTTTGAGCCAAGGCACATTTTTTACATAAAAAAAATCCTGAGTCACACCACCAACCAAAAGTGTTACTAATTAAGTGAAGTTAATAGGATAAGATAATTTCCCACGGCACACCTGACGATCTCTCACGGCACACTAGTGTGCCGCGGCACAGTGGTTGAAAATCACTGCTTTAGGTTACTGCTATGATTTTTCTCCCACAATGTCACTGCTGTCATTAGTGAGTGACACTCCTTAATTAGTAGCTACGTTTCCAAATGCAGTCCAGCCATCTCAAACCAAAAGCTCAGCCTCAAGCCAAAAATAACTGCAGATGAAGTGGACTCCCAGGACTTGAGTTTAAATATTGCCCTAAATATTGTGTATACACCCTTGCCCTAAATATTGTGTATACAATGCCTCTGAAAGATGCCAGCCAATGTCTGTATTTTAACAAGCTAGCTGGGATAACCCCACCCTTGACCATGGCCATGCTCCTTTACCCTAACTGCCTGATGAGGACCAAAGGGATTTGATGGGCCAAAATTGTGGCCTCGAGGCATGAAAAGGCGTAACTAAAGAACTACCGTAAGCCCAGAAGTGGCTGTGGGAAAACACTGGCAAGCTTGGCCAGCACTAGCACGGCGGTGGAAACATGGCTAACGGGTTATGGGAATGGACATGAGCATTTCAGAATTGCACTAATTTCAGCTTCAGTGCTACTTGCATGTGTAGAGGTGACACAAATAGTGATTTTAAAATATGAGAGGTTTAAAAATAACATTATTTGTGTGTGACCCCCCCTCCCAGCACTCTGTTCACCAGTGGTTGGAGCAGCACAGAGAAGCGGGTGTTCAATATCCCTGGTGTATCACCGCAGATGATGAAACTGATTATTGAGTACGCCTACACTGGCACCCTGCCAGTCACGGCGAAGAATGTGGAGCCCTTACTGGAGGCTGCTGACCAGTTCTGTGTCCCCGGTGTCACCCAGGCCTGCTGTGACTTTCTGGAGTCCCAGCTTTGCCCTCAAAACTGCATCGGCATCTGGAAGTTCACTGACTTCTACTTCTGCCCTGAGCTTCGGCGACGTGCCTACCGCTTCATTCTGCACCACTTTGAGGAGATAGGGTACACGTCAGAAGAGTTCTTGGAGCTTACACCGTCCCAGCTCTGTGACATCATTGAGAAAGACGACCTAAATGTTGAGCAAGAGGAAGTGCTGTTTGACACCATTCTACGCTGGATAGCCCACGCAAAAGCTACACGCAAAACCTTCATCTCAATGCTGCTGCCGAAGGTGAGTGCGACGCCATCTGGTGGCCATTCACTCATAGACAGGATGGCAGTACACCAGTTTAAGAAAATCAAGTCTTTCGCTAACAGATTGCTTTAATTCTTAGTTCTTCGCTACTAGTCTTTTTGCCACACGCAACCAAGTCCTTGCATAGGCTTAACACTTACAACGGCAACAGGCACCGCAACCGATTATGCAGATTTGTTTCACAAATATCCATGTCAGCCTCGACGTTCAAAGAAAGAAGATCAATTATTACACAGTAAAGTTGGCAGCTGCATTACAACAAAATGATGGAATAAAGCTTATTGTTGAAAGTCAAATTTTCAGTGAGCTTATTTCAATGAATTGTTAATGTGAACGATGTAAATACCAGCAAGCTCGAAGGATTCTCTTTGTCTTGTCTCTTTCTGTCTTTTTCTCTTTCTAGGTTCGGATGGCTCTGATGAATGCTGAATACTTCATGAACAACGTTAAGAAAAACTCCCTGGTAAAGGACAGTGAGGAGTGCAAGCCCATCATCATCAAAGCTATGACAGCCATGTATGATCTTGACATAAACAGGTCGTCCAGCTCGCTACTCTCTGACCCGCTGGCATGCCAGCGACTACCCTACGCCCTCCTGCTGTGCATAGGGGGCTGCAGAACGAATGGGACCTCCAATGCTATTGAGGCCTTTGACGCACGAGCAGACCATTGGGTTGATGTGACGTTACAGGAGGGCCCTAGGCTGGCTTACCATGGTACTGCCAACTTGAACGGTTTTGTTTATTGTGTGGGCGGCTATAACAGCGTCGACTACATCAGCAGCGTCCACAAGTTCAACCCTGTGACACGTACCTGGCAGCAGGTGGCGCCGATGCATTGTCGCCGCTGCTATGTGAGCGTGGCCATCCTGGACGGACTCATCTATGCTATGGGCGGTTTTGATGGCTACATGCGCCACGATTCAGCCGAGCGCTACGAGCCTGAAAGCAATCAGTGGACCCTCATCCCGCCAATGCACGTGCAGAGGAGTGACGCCAGTGCCGCCACGCTACATGGCAAGGTGGGCCTCTTACGTGGGGCCTATTATCCTACTCCTATTGGCAAATCAGTGTTTTTTTGTTTCAGTTGAGACCAGAGTCATTCAAGCTAAGTTGAGGCTTAGATCGAAATTAATTAGTTGAACCGCCCTTTCTCATTCTACTCCACTCTACAGTGGAGGGGATATTAAACATTTCTTAACTTGAGCTTTTCTTGAGCAATCTGTTTGATTGAGAACATGCTGTATTATACAAAAACTGTCGAAACATCATTACAAGTTCTTCACAGAATCGAGGAGACTGAATACGTATGGCTGTTTACATACTCACAAAAAAGTAGGTATGTAGAAGCACACACTTTAGAGTTTATGAGAAATGATGATATACTTAAACATTTATCCTCAAACCACAGACACAGATAACCACAGAAATAATTATACAAAACATATTTCATATATTTCTATACAGTGGAGTAGAATGGGATAAGACTATCCCTATGTATTACTTTTCATCATTCGACATATAAACAGCTGGAAGGAGGTACGTAAATTTGCTTTCCAATGATCTTGCATGTGTTGGGAGTTCGAGAAGTAAGAACAAAGTCCTCTTTGTACTTAGGTGTACATCTGTGGAGGCTTCACTGGGAGTTACTATCTGTTCAGCGCTGAGTACTACAGCCCACAGACCAATACCTGGACTATGATCGCCCCTATGAGAACTTGCCGCAGTGGGCTTGGGGTCATTGCATATGAGGAGCAGATCTACGTAGTGAGTGCAGATCAAATTTTGAGCTTCACTCAAATGTACCATAACATTTCTTAAGCTAACCATGGAAACAAGCCTTGTGCTGTCAGTGAGTCCTTAATATGGGTGCATTCATAAGACTTGCTCTTTCCTAACAGAAGGGGTGATGTTTGAAGTATCGGTGTGTTTATGTCCAATTGTGAGATGATGAAATATTGTGATATATTGTCCTGCCACCATTTGGCTACTCCTGGACAAATCACAGTGCATGGGATACATAAAACATCAAATAAAATATAGAATATTAAGTAGTTTGTACCCGTAGCCATGGCTGGAGCCTTAGAGATACAGGATAATACATGTGTCCGACATGATATAGGTCTCTGTGCTGCAACAGAAACAGACTAATTAGGTTGAAACTACTTAAAGCTTTTCATCGAGTCAAACACAAATTTCATTATTCTATTAAATGCTCTGAAGAATGGCTGTCATCATTTGCAAAAGCATTAAAAAAAAAATTTGTATTATATGGGAATGTATTTGAAGCATACAGCCGTATGGCAACTTCTGTGCTACACGCTGGACCCTTGTGTGACGTATGGTCTCCCCCAGGTGGGCGGCTTTGACGGAGTTAACCGGTTACGAAGCGCTGAGGCCTACAACCCGCTGACAGACAGCTGGCGATGTGTGTCCCCCATGTTCAACCCCCGCAGCAACTTTGGCATCGAGGTGGTGGAAGACCAGCTGTTTGTAATGGCCGGTTTCAATGGATTCACTGTCATTTCCCACGTGGAATGCTATGACGAAAGGAAGGACAAGTGGTATGATGTCCAGGACATGAACATTGCCCGCAGTGCCCTCAGCTGTTGTGTGCTATCTGGCCTTCCCAACATCGCGCAATACATCTCCCCTCGATATTCTCAGCAGGGCATCGAGGAAGAGCCCGCGGTCGCCCCCAAGAGCATGATCACTGTGCGGCACCACACACAGAGCTTACCACATAGGCACAAATGAATTAAACATACTCCCATTCACTGTGGCACATGCCTTGTGCATTCATTCAATTGTGGCTGTGATATTGCTTTTGACAGCGCCTCTCATGGTTTCTATGTGTATTTTTCCTGTACATTGCTTTATTTTAAGTGTTACTGTTGGTTTAAATGCTATCTTGTGGGATAATAAATTGTTTTTTTAACTTGAGCTTTTCTCTTGTATACTGCAGTGCAGCATCTCAAACCAGTAATCTGTTGTAGAACATGCCGTATTATACTAAAACTGTTGAAACATCCCCTAATTACAAGTTCTTCACAGAATCTAGAAGACTGAAAAATTGGCTCCTGTTCCCATACTGACAAAATAGTAGGTAGTAGTATGTAGAAGCACACACTTTAGAGCTTATGATAAATTATGATATGCTTAAACATTAATCTTCAAACCACAGACACAAATAACCACAGAAATAATTATACAAAACATATTTTATTGCCAACGGTAGCGATCATGCCTCAATGTGCTGAATGAAGTCACATGCAGAGCGAAATATAAATATAATTTTGGACTTTACATTACAGCACAGGGGCAAAAGCAGATGGAACAGGATTATTGCAGCTCGGCGTACCTCAACTTGAATGTGCTCATATCACATTTCTACAATAATTCAAAAATAATTTTGTCATGTCGGAAGGTAACTTCTGACAGCGGGGGACAAACTAGCATTGCTGCGGCAAAAGAATTCACCCAGAAACAACTCAAAGAAAAAATATTCTTCCCTTTCCATAAATGCTCCGACATAACCTGGTATACCACGTGCAGCAGCCTGAGTGTTTCTCAGCTTTACTCAAAGTTTCATTGGGACATTGCAAGGACCGTATATGGCCATAAACCAAGACATTATTCACTGAAGCTAGCTCACTGTGCATTTAGGAGCCAGTATGTGCTCAAAATTAATCTTGGCAAATCTGTTTTGGGATAGGCAGCAATATCAAAGCAGGACTCAACCTACAACACATATAGAAAAAGGAAATAGGGTACCGCTCAGTAATACTCTTCTGCTCTCAATGAGGAATCAAGCATACATCGCTCAGTAATACTCTTCTGCTCTCAATGAGGAATCAAGCATACATCGCTCAGTAATACTCTACTGCTCTCAATGAGGAATCAAGCATACATCACTCAGTAATACTCTTCTGCTCTCAATGAGGAATCAAGCATACATCGCTCAGTAATACTCTACTGCTCTCCTCAATGAGGAATCAAGCATACATCACTCAGTAATACTCTACTGCTCTCAATGAGGAATCAAGCATACATCACTCAGTAATACTCTACTGCTCTCCTCAATGAGGAATCAAGCATACATCGCTCAGTAATACTCTACTGCTCTCAATGAGGAATCAAGCATACATCGCTCAGTAATACTCTACTGCTCTCAATGAGGAATCAAGCATACATCGCTCAGTAATACTCTACTGCTCTCAATGAGGAATCAAGCATACATCGCTCAGTAATACTCTACTGCTCTCCTCAATGAGGAATCAAGCATACATCGCTCAGTAATACTCTACTGCTCTCCTCAATGAGGAATCAAGCATACATCGCTCAGTAATACTCTACTGCTCTCAATGAGGAATCAAGCATACATCGCTCAGTAATACTCTACTGCTCTCAATGAGGAATCAAGCATACATCGCTCAGTAATACTCTACTGCTCTCAATGAGGAATCAAGCATACATCGCTCAGTAATACTCTTCTGCTCTCAATGAGGAATCAAGCATACATCGCTCAGTAATACTCTTCTGCTCTCAATGAGGAATCAAGCATACATCACTCAGTAATACTCTTCTGCTCTCAATGAGGAATCAAGCATACATCGCTCAGTAATACTCTACTGCTCTCAATGAGGAATCAAGCATACATCGCTCAGTAATACTCTACTGCTCTCAATGAGGAATCAAGCATACATCGCTCAGTAATACTCTACTGCTCTCAATGAGGAATCAAGCATACATCGCTCAGTAATACTCTTCTGCTCTCAATGAGGAATCAAGCATACATCGCTCAGTAATACTCTTCTGCTCTCAATGAGGAATCAAGCATACATCGCTCAGTAATACTCTACTGCTCTCAATGAGGAATCAAGCATACATCACTCAGTAATACTCTACTGCTCTCAATGAGGAATCAAGCATACATCGCTCAGTAATACTCTACTGCTCTCCTCAATGAGGAATCAAGCATACATCGCTCAGTAATACTCTTCTGCTCTCAATGAGGAATCAAGCATACATCGCTCAGTAATACTCTACTGCTCTCAATGAGGAATCAAGCATACATCACTCAGTAATACTCTACTGCTCTCAATGAGGAATCAAGCATACATCGCTCAGTAATACTCTTCTGCTCTCAATGAGGAATCAAGCATACATCACTCAGTAATACTCTACTGCTCTCAATGAGGAATCAAGCATACATCACTCAGTAATACTCTACTGCTCTCAATGAGGAATCAAGCATACATCACTCAGTAATACTCTACTGCTCTCAATGAGGAATCAAGCATACATCGCTCAGTAATACTCTTCTGCTCTCAATGAGGAATCAAGCATACATCGCTCAGTAATACTCTACTGCTCTCCTCAATGAGGAATCAAGCATACATCGCTCAGTAATACTCTACTGCTCTCAATGAGGAATCAAGCATACATCGCTCAGTAATACTCTACTGCTCTCAATGAGGAATCAAGCATACATCGCTCAGTAATACTCTACTGCTCTCAATGAGGAATCAAGCATACATCACTCAGTAATACTCTTCTGCTCTCAATGAGGAATCAAGCATACATCACTCAGTAATACTCTTCTGCTCTCAATGAGGAATCAAGCATACATCGCTCAGTAATACTCTACTGCTCTCAATGAGGAATCAAGCATACATCGCTCAGTAATACTCTACTGCTCTCAATGAGGAATCAAGCATACATCGCTCAGTAATACTCTTCTGCTCTCAATGAGGAATCAAGCATACATCACTCAGTAATACTCTTCTGCTCTCAATGAGGAATCAAGCATACATCGCTCAGTAATACTCTACTGCTCTCAATGAGGAATCAAGCATACATCGCTCAGTAATACTCTTCTGCTCTCAATGAGGAATCAAGCATACATCGCTCAGTAATACTCTACTGCTCTCAATGAGGAATCAAGCATACATCGCTCAGTAATACTCTACTGCTCTCAATGAGGAATCAAGCATACATCGCTCAGTAATACTCTTCTGCTCTCAATGAGGAATCAAGCATACATCGCTCAGTAATACTCTTCTGCTCTCAATGAGGAATCAAGCATACATCGCTCAGTAATACTCTACTGCTCTCAATGAGGAATCAAGCATACATCGCTCAGTAATACTCTACTGCTCTCAATGAGGAATCAAGCATACATCGCTCAGTAATACTCTACTGCTCTCAATGAGGAATCAAGCATACATCGCTCAGTAATACTCTACTGCTCTCAATGAGGAATCAAGCATACATCGCTCAGTAATACTCTTCTGCTCTCCTCAATGAGGAATCAAGCATACATCGCTCAGTAATACTCTACTGCTCTCAATGAGGAATCAAGCATACATCGCTCAGTAATACTCTACTGCTCTCAATGAGGAATCAAGCATACATCGCTCAGTAATACTCTACTGCTCTCAATGAGGAATCAAGCATACATCGCTCAGTAATACTCTACTGCTCTCAATGAGGAATCAAGCATACATCGCTCAGTAATACTCTACTGCTCTCAATGAGGAATCAAGCATACATCACTCAGTAATACTCTACTGCTCTCAATGAGGAATCAAGCATACATCGCTCAGTAATACTCTACTGCTCTCCTCAATGAGGAATCAAGCATACATCACTCAGTAATACTCTTCTGCTCTCAATGAGGAATCAAGCATACATCGCTCAGTAATACTCTTCTGCTCTCAATGAGGAATCAAGCATACATCACTCAGTAATACTCTACTGCTCTCAATGAGGAATCAAGCATACATCGCTCAGTAATACTCTTCTGCTCTCAATGAGGAATCAAGCATACATCACTCAGTAATACTCTACTGCTCTCAATGAGGAATCAAGCATACATCGCTCAGTAATACTCTACTGCTCTCAATGAGGAATCAAGCATACATCGCTCAGTAATACTCTACTGCTCTCAATGAGGAATCAAGCATACATCGCTCAGTAATACTCTTCTGCTCTCAATGAGGAATCAAGCATACATCACTCAGTAATACTCTACTGCTCTCAATGAGGAATCAAGCATACATCGCTCAGTAATACTCTACTGCTCTCAATGAGGAATCAAGCATACATCAGAAATTCAGCCCAAATGGGACTGACACCCTTTACTCTCGATAAGAGTATATGGCAAAACTAGCTTGCCTTTCAAGTTTACAAAACATAATTGTGAGGTACATGAATTGGTCTTCATAAATATCATGGCAGTGTCTATCTTGATAGCTAAAGGGGCAATCACTTGCTTTTAGAGCTTTGTGACCTTTAAATGTCATTTTAAGACAAACACAATAATCCTGTTGTGTAGTGAACCACCTTAAAAAATGCATCGAGCACCGGGAACTAAAGAGAATATAACTCACATTGAGCTCATGTAGAACCCAAATAATTTTCCATTAAAGAGTGATCAATGAATGTCTTCAGCATGTATCTGGTAATAACATATGCATGTAACATTAGTTAACAGTGGAATGGTATATTTTGTAAATAAAAAAAGAAACATTAAAACCTTTTTTGAGAGCTATAGTCCTGGACACCCATTAACACATAAGGCTATTGCATACACTTATATGCCAGATGCATGGACAAATATGTGTGGAGTGTGTGGCTGGAATTGGATGGAAAGATGGCTCGAGGTCATTGAGAAGAATAGAAAGAGCCATCAAGCTTTGGTATCAAAATATTAAAACTGACTGACATGGAATGTATGTGGCACAATTTTCATTGTGCAACCAACAGTCAGGAATAAATGGTTATAATTTAGGAGATAACAGTCAATGTACTGACTTCACAGAATTGAACTGGCTCTAAACTCATCAGGTACATAGTGGCAGTCTGTCCATGACCCCGATTAAAAGAATTAAGACTGAAGGGAAACATCCACGATCAAGCATTTCTATATACCACCTCTTTCTGTAGTGCAGATAAAAATGCAAAAAAAAAAAACTTTAACTTTCCAACTTTCAAGGTGAGAAAGACTGACGCCATAAAACAAACAACAATACAATAAGTGCAAGGAGCAGACACAAGGACAGTGGCAACAGCCTCTAACACTGTGTCATATGAGCTATGCAAGTAACAGCAGCAAGCCTTCACCTCAAGAAAAATGATGCTATGCATCGCCTAGATCGCAGCTCAGAAACAGGATATCAGCACACTACTTGATATGTATTCTACAGATAGTCCGCTCAATAATTATTGTAACAATCATGTGCATGAAATGAACGTAGCTTCCAGGAAAGTTGACACCGATGAGATGAAATGTTATCAAACAGAATCTCGGGTCCTCTTGAGTCCGCCGAAAGCAGATCTTGAGAAGTGGAATTTAAGTCAGCCTAAAGTAAGGCTTACATCACATACTTTTACATGTAAAGCATGAATGTAAAATAGCTCATAACGTATACTACACGTACATAAAGACGCTAACACACAACGTCATCTGTGCATGACTGTACTCAAACATTTGTCGATATACACGACTCCGTTCACATTGTCACGTTATTACTCCTGACCACACATGGAGGTGGTGTGGGTTTTTTGTGCAATATCACCCCCTATATATTGGGAAAATGGCAGGATGGCAGTTCAATTTTAGCACTCTATCTGAGACTGCAGTTGTCTCCTTAGGGTGAGTGTGCGACGGTGCAGCTGCTGCATCTGCTGCATGCGATCCCGCTGCCGCGCCAGGTTCTGCGGCATGGGATAGCGCTGACAGCCGTACAGGAAGCGGTACGGGATACGGACATGGCACGCAGTGGCACGGCAGCGAGGCTGGGGCATGGGCGGCAGCAGCATCCAGCGCTTCCTCTCAGCGCAGTAGCGGTAGGCCTCTTTGCGGTACTGCTTGTCCACGTCGTCACTGTTCTTCCAGCCGCCAATGATGAAGACATCCTCACCAAAGTAGCAGATAGCGGCGCCCTCGATGCTGGTGACCTCGGGCGGCAGGCTCTCGAGGATTTCGTCAGAGATGCGGGTGCTGATCTTCTGCTGAGCCACCTCGTCCTGCACCGAGTAGCTCTTGGGGCAGCAGGAGGCAGTGTGGTAGAAGTTGGTGGGTGCCACAGCCATCTGGAAGAGACAGTAGTTGTCGATGAGGGGCAGGGAGTCCACCTCCTGCCACTGCCGGCTCTCTGTGTCGTAGCGTGTGGTGATGGTCTTCAGCCCATCTTCGTTGTCCACGTCCACTGGCGTACGCGCCGTCACATACACGTAGCGGTCCTCAACACTCACCGCCTTCACATCTCGCAGAATCTTAGGCGCAGACTCCAGGTTGCGCCACCTGTCGTGCTCCGGCTCATAAACGCTCACGTCCTTGAAGCCTGGGCTGAAGTTGCCGTGCCCTCCAATGCTGTAGAGGATATCTTTGATGCAGGTGAGGCCAAAGGAGTGCTTGCGTGTTGTCAGGTTGCTCACCTGCTCCCAGGTGTTGCGGTTGGGGATGTAGCGCTCCACCGTCTTAGCGAAGCCAGGCTCCATGGACCCCGCAACATAGATATGGGACTCAGTGGCGGCGATAGCATGGCCATCTAGGTGGTTGTGGATGTGTGGCAGGTTGACCCAGCGGTCCTCGTACAAAAAATAACCCACACACTCACTTAAGTAGTCACCCCCTTCTGACACCCCTCCCACTACCATGATCACATCCATGTTCTGGCCGAAGCGCGGCTGGAATGCTGCCATGTAGGAAGTCCAGAATTCCAGGTCAGCTGATTTCAGGTTCTCGAAGCGGATGGCGTGCCCCTCCACAGCCTCTGACACCAGCCTTAGACAAGCCTCATTGTTGGCCACCAGGAGCTCTGACTTGACCGCACGTGTCAGGTAGGTGGGCTTGATCTGGGGAAGCCGCAGGAGCCGGAAGAGCTCCTCAAAGTGCTTCTCTCGCTCTTCGGCATTCCGCTGTACCCATTTTACAATAGCCTCAAAAAGCACCTCCTCTGAGTCCACAGTGATCTCAGTGTCGGACAGCCAGTCCCGCACCAGATGGAAGGGCAGGGTGTAAAACTCCTCGTCCTGGATAACCTTGTGGAAGTTGCGACGGATCATGTCGGCCGCACGCAGGGCCAGCTGATCCAGTGTGTACATGTGGGCCAAGCTGTGCACTGCAACGCAATTGGTTAGGTTCAGCTTCTTCTTCAGGAATTCGCCACAGAAGTCCTTTAGCTGAAGCAGGAGGAACCTGAAAAATTGCAATAGAAACTCATCTTGGTTTTATCCAGAAAAACAGAACCCAATGCTGACCATAATCAAAACAGATGTTTCCCCACCCCTTGACTCCCAAACACATCTTAAGACTGTAGGACTGCACTAAAATATAACTGTGTATTCATTAGCATGACACACTTTAACCTACATGAGTTACATAGCTTGTTGTACATCATGGCGATACATCAAATTAGCATAATCGTTTCAAGAATGAAAGAAATTACTTGCAGACTTGACTAACTAGGTTCTGTCACTCCTTATGAGTAACAGACAAACTGTCATCTGTGAATGAAACAATATGGTGAATTTTTTCATACATTTTTAGCTATTGTCTGGATCTTAATATGGAGGTTATTCTGGCCTTATTTTGGAGTTGCACAGGGAAAAAAACTCAGCCCGATTTTACAATGACCTTACTGGTGCGGCTCCAATAAATTATAGGCTTATTTCATACGTGAATGCATATAGTCATTTAAGTAGGCTACAGAAGGTCAGCTACTCTGCAATGTGCTTTAATACGCCAGCAATATTCTAACAATGCCATAGGCTACAGGAGTTACCGCTGGAACAAAGCGAATACAGAGTTGTTCCTGTAACGATGCAGAAAGAGGTGTTGTTCATTGTTACCCCCTTAACCTTGATCCACAAATCCATCATGATAATAAATTAACAATGTATACATTGATACAATGATATACATATCGCCCAGATTGTTACATGAATTCCCGAGTGCGTGAAAACATACAGTGCGCAGCTAAATAGTCTACTGCTCCAGCGCATTGTGCACTTTTCGCTGTGGGGAAAAAAATGTAGCTAATGTAGAAATCAAAATATGACCCAGAAAGTGACTTACAATGAAGTACAAGAATTACGGCTACTAGGACTGTCTCCGCCACTTTCAATCACGTTACTGCTGCACCGAAGCTCGAGAAGCTGAAGTCCCGCTGTGCTTTTAACACCTTACCTGTCAGCGAGTTCCAGCACTTCGTGAACATTAGCAGTATTGACTCGAATTTCCCCGGTGTACATGTACTGTATAACGCTTTCTACCGTCTCTGCGTCTGGCCCCGATTCAGAACTCCATTCCTTCATCTCCACTCGTCCAGACAGTGATTCTGAAAACTGTCCACCAAGAAGCGGGGTGAAGTAATCTGTCGCCGCGGCCAGCACCGAGCGGTGAGCGGAGAACTCACAGCACGGAACACTCCCGGTAGCCGCTCCGCTGCTGAAGGCCAGAGTCACATCGCAGAACAACCCGATCTTCCTCTGTTCGTTCTGCCGGCGAGACAGTTCCAAACAGTGGTCGGAGGAGCTGAAGTCCTCGGCTTCCTCCGAGTCTCCGTCCCCAGTAAGGGGAGTAAGGGCGCTGGCTATGCCAGTACTACCGTTTAGGGTCGATTCCTCTGGGTTAGGCGCAGCGGCTGCCATATTAGCTGTGGATGTTATGATTATAAATGTAGTAAACTTGTCTTTGAAAGCACATAGCCTATACGCAGACACACATAAAAAACAGACAGATAATGACGAGCTGATGCCCGGCGGCACCAAGTTGCTACGAGCGCAGTGTGCACTAAGGGGCGTGCACGGTTCAGAGGCGGCACTCGTTCCAGACACTCCCTGTTTTTAACTCTGAGCGAAGTATGACGCACACACACAGAACACGTAAAGCGAAGCTACACAGAAACGACACGTTGAAACACCTGAGACAACTGGAAAGTAAAGTTGCAGGAAAAAATGTTTCAGTACAGGAATTCACTTTTCATATAGGCTAGGGCTAGGCCTACTAGAATTTCACTGAACATTTGGCAAATATTTTTTTGGGGGTTGTCTTGCTGTTGGCTCTCCTCTCCATCTGTTGTGATTTTCATTTGCACCAAAGCAGGTGAAATTGATTCACAATCGTTTACGCTTCCTAACTGGACAGATCGATATCCCAGAAGTTTAATTGACTTGGTGTTATACTGTGTTAAGTGTTCCCTTAATTTCTTTGAGCAGTGTAGTTTTGCCTTCAAAAACCGTGACAAATCTACTTTTCGAAAACGGGAAACGCACACTATACTCAGACATGTCTTTGTATGTTCTACCGAAAAATTTTATGAAAGGAAAAATCTAGTGTGGACGTTAAATGGTTGGGATGTAGGCTAGTTGCTCCAAATAAAATATGACATTGTGTATTCAGAACATGTTTTTAATAACAGTAAAGACAAAACCGAAAATACACGGAAATGCGTTAGCATACTCTTGAGTTTCCCGTTTTTTAAGGAAATTTATATTGGTTTTTGAAGGCCAAACTAGGCTACTTGCCCTCAGTGCGTTGAAACCCAATGAGAAGCTGCGGTTAAAAGGTAGCCAAAATTATGGTATTGCAACTGGTTGGCACGAAAACCAGCAGCCTACACAGGGACCAAGGTTGGGCTAGCACATAGGCTAGCAAATCTTTACTGTAGCCAGTCCACTCAAACTTGCATTTGACACGGTTAGGTAGACGTTTTAATTATTTCGATTATGTGATTTGATAATGATCAGCTATTTTCCTCCTGATGAAATAAAGTGAATGCGGCTTGTATTTGACCTCATATTATTAACATTAGATTCAAGATGATGGGGGAGAGAGGAGTGAGGCAGGCTGCTGCAGCTCAACTGAGCCTCTGAGCCACAGCAGGTAGGAGTAATGGTGACAGCAGAGAGGCAGTGAAATGAGTCAATCTCAACCATGAACATGTAAAAATGTAAATATTTGTTTTTAGTTTGTTGCTATTTTGAAGTATTTAAATAGAAACAGAATAATATCTAATAATACAGCATGTGATCCAGGGAGCACAAAGTTAATATTATTTTAAAAGATTGCAGTATTTTTAGCTCGTTTGTAGTGATTTTGTCTATAATTTTTAAAAATATTTATAGCAATTAGCATTTCAGGGCAGTTTTTCAAAAAATTTCTTCCTGAGGGGACATGCCTCTGGACCCCCCTAGCACACTGAAGTGCCCCTCAAATATGTTTTATTGGTTGATGTGCCCTTTTCTCACTTTGAGCACCTACCCCTGGTTACTGGGATTGTGTTGGAAGAGTGCACATGCTAACTTTACAGTGATTCTGTTGGGCATGTGTATCATAAGTTAGGGGGGGGTTACTCAGAGGCCAACTATGTGCTGAAGAGATTGTTTATCTATGGATAGTTCTTCTTCTCCCCCCCCCCCCCTTTCAGACATGCAGTTTCTCAGTCTTCCTGACAGCCTAACTGATCTGATCTGCCGTTTCAGGCTTTAGACCTTACAAAGTTGGTGATGTATATTCTGCAATCATGCAGTTGAACACAGGTGGATTTGAAATCAACAAAGTTAAGTTTTTTAAATGATGGTGAATATTTATCAATTAAGTAATTTTCCCGTTTTTATTTTTAATTAAATTGTGAAGACGTAAATACTTAATTGAATTTTGACATTATAGAGATACTTATATAGGAGTAGGTAATGTAATTTAAACACATTTAAAATATTTAGCAAACAGCAAAATTATAAATAGTTAATGGAGTTTCTGAAGGCACAGTAAATATCAAATGAAAATTTGGAAATTAAATCCCAGTGTTAATTGTATCTATGGTAAAAAGTAATCACAAAATACTAATCAGAAATAACAACAGTAAAAGGTTATCCAAGAAGTTCTTTATTATACTACAATATTACAGTTTAGAGTTATTAATATATTACTTACATGAACAATACAGAAGCACATTCATTTCACATCAAATAAAACAGAGTAAAAGGTATAAAAACGGAACATAGCAGGCTCAAGTTCTTTCGAAAGTGTTGGTGACCCATTTACATATTTGTGGACCTCTCTTGATGAGCGTGGAAAAATAAACGCACTACTAAAGACAGACAGGATCTTGTTCGAGAACGCCACAGCTCACAGGGACGATAACACGTGGGGGTCATGCTTGCCAACAAGTCACATTTAGATAAAAAGAAATGCCTTGATTACTATGGTCCCTCACAATAGTATTAAGACTCACCGGGCCTTATTCAAGAGATTCAACATTACCTAAATTTACCAGTACCGTGTTTTTTTTTTTTTTTTTTTTTTTTTTTTTTTTTGAATGAGAAGACCTGGTGTGAGGTCAAAAAGAGAAAGAAAGTGGTCACATATTCCATAGAGGCACCAATAGGAGAAAGTCAACAGCTAGTTTAATAGCACTTCAAGTGCTTTATTGCTGAACTCCCTCCCCCATAAGCAATATAGCAAAACACTTAATCTTTTCCCAACATAATTCACATCAGATCCGGAGTCCTCAAAACAAGATGATGGCTATCTATTAGTCAGAAAACTCCCAAACTGGCCTCCCTCCATGAGGCACTAAGACACATTTAAAATTGCGAGTACTTGTTATTTTAAAACTGGTAAATGTATGATGTGGTTTATATTTTATGGACAACCCCACCAATGTTATTCAAACCCAAATAACAGGTAGAGGGGGAGGGTATGGCATCTATCAACAGCCACAGAGGTCTGCTCATACGCTCCATAGTGGCGGGCGCATCGCTACGATAATCATGTGCACACCCGTAAGGCCTTGGAGGTCAGGTGCAGCAGTGAACCCAGGAGGACATCAGGGTCAAAGTGACATCTAGTCAGGAGATGAATATAGCATCATATCTCACTACTCTCCAACAGTGCTAGTGGCTAACACGTTAGATCTGCATTTACATTCATAGGCTACTTACTACCATATCCTTTGTTACACACTATTTCTGTATATGTCTCTCTATAGCAAACTATTTGCTAGATCTGCAAGTGGCTGGTCAGATTGCTTAGTCACCCAGATAGCACAGCATGTCTTTGATTTAAACAGCACACTTCTGAAGACTACATAGGGAAATGCTAGCATTCACTTATACACAGCAGGGTAATCGTGCTAGTGTGTAGTTACAGAAGTAATACAATATTTTGCAATAGGTGATGAAAGGACAGTCAATTATGTATCAATCAGGATAAGACAAAACCACTGGGCTCCATGAATATGGCATGCAGTGAGAGACAGGAAGTGTGGGTCATTAACGAAGACTGTCCTTACCATGTTCCACTTTGGTCATAAAATCTAAAGATGCCCACCCAGCTAATTTTGCCTCCAATTCCTACCCCTGATGTGACCACACTGTTTTATCCTGCTTTTCCCTTAGTTTGTCCCGTGAGTCAATAACCAATACGTCCGCTTTTTAAAAATTTAACTTAACGGTCACAGTTCCTCTTCTATGGTGGCTGAGGAAGAACTGGTGAACAACTACCCATCCGCCCCCAACGTCCCTCCACCAAATCCCCTTCCCCATCCACAGCCCTTCTCCTTCTCCTTCCCAGTCGCAGTAACGGAGGGAGAACTGAAAGCTGTGGTCCTGGTCTTTGCCTTCCAGGATAAGGCCGGCTCTTATCGTTTCTGTAGTTTACATAGACATGTGTTCCGGAAGCACATACGAGATGTCATCCCACGGGTGCCTGTACAGGCCTTGTTTCAGTCTCTTCTGGTCTAAGTAGTGTCCTGAGAGTGGAGGAAGGAAGAGAGATCACTCGAGGCATTGTGTCTTGTCCTTTCCAATTGTCTGATGCCAATGTCCCCACTAGAGTAGACAGAGGCTCGAGCATCTCCCACAGTTCTGACTGACACTCTGGAAACAGCTACTTAAAAACAAAAACACAGCCGGCTGAATCACATAATAAATGATAATTACATTTTTCAGAGACCGGCTGTTTTAATAGTTTTCTCTTAAGAATTAAAACATATCAAGTATTTATCAAATATATTTTTATTACTGAATGTTATATTTTAGCTTCTTAAAAATATATATTTTAAATTCACCATGGCTTAATGTGTGGTGGCGCATTGGCCAACCAGTCATATTTCATACCAGTTACGTCACATGTGATATGCAAAAGCTGCACCCCGACAATTCAAGTTCTTGCCCGTATCCCCTCTGAAACTTACCAATGAAACCCATGCTACGACCCAGGACGAATATTCCATTCAGGGATCCAATCTCCACAAACTCATCAGCTTCGTCCCTGCAACACAAACGTCACATGACCACCCTGTATTTTACTCGTTGCACTCAACCCAGAGCACAGAACTGCAGGTGGAAAATAAGACAGCACTGCACATAGGAACATGTAAAGCAAGCCAACCATTCACAGAAAATAATATACACATGCAGACATATGCCCCACCGTGTGAATCCCCCACAGGTCCGAAGCAGGTCTACGAAGGCCACCCCGATGAAGCCGTCCACATTCAGGATGAGGTTGGGTTTCTGCAAAAGAAGGTCACTGTTGAGAGACGGACTCATTTTTGCACACAAAAAACGATGCAATGTAGACGGAAGGGGCGTTTTCACAAAGAGGACTTATATAAAACACCAAGGACTCTGAGAATGAAGGTGAACCTATGGGATCTAGAGCCCTCTGGCTCTTAACTCATTCAGTGCTGTGGGTGACTTTAGTCTACGAAAATATGAATGCATAAAGTGCCATGGGCGACTAAAGTCGACCACAGCCGATTTTTTACTCTGCTATGCCGGTAAAGAATTCTGGATTTGAATCGTAAAAAATGAAACCAATTTACAAATATGTTCTTTTACCAGGATTTTCAAGTGGCTGATCAGGGCGGCCGTGTAGTATAATGATTAAGGAACTAGACTTGTAACCAAAAGGTTGCAGGTTCGATTCAATTTGTACAAACACGTTTCTGTGCCAGTGACCAAGAATATAAAGAAATTGAACACAATCAAGTCTGCAATACCAATATTGTTTGACTTTGTTCTAATCGTGAACTGAACCAGAAGGAGTGCCATTTAGTTCCATCTATCCTCATTAACAAAAAATTATGTTGAATAGGTATAATAATGTGTAATAATGGGCGGCAGTGTAGTATAATGGTTAAGGAACTGGACTTGTAACTGAAAGGTTGCAGGTTCGATTCCCAGGTAGGACACTGCCGTTGTACCCTTGAGCAAGGTACTTAACCTGCATTGCTTCAGTATATATCCAGCTGTATGAATGGATAAATGTAAGAAGAAGTATGTAAGTCGCTCTGGATAAGAGCGTCTGCTAAATGCCTATAATGTAATGTAATGTGTTTTATTAGAAGTTTATAATGTGTTTTATCTAAAAATTTAGAATGTTGGCGGCCATATTGGCTTGGCACAGCGGAGGCTTAGTGTTCCAGAACACTCTGGCATTAATTGAGTTAATGAGGGCAGGGGGCATAAGGGAGAAGTGGCAGGGCAAAGCCTTAAAGGGGGAGGTGTAGCGCATGGGGAGGCCGGTACCTTGGAGGTGGTGATCTTCTCTACGTCCAGGGCGTATTCCAGCATTGGTATGGCGGGAAAATGCTGCTTCACAAAGTCCTTCAGAATCTGGACTCTCATGTCGGGATTGTTGATCTGAAACAGTATTGAATTCACAAGGACAGCAGTTTACAGGCACATGGATGCGCGCTGCCTTGTGGCCGTCATAGCCGTAACGGTGCAGGAAAAGCTCCTGAGAGAAGAAAAGGAGAGGAGGCGGTGCTCACCGACTTCACCCTGTGGCCGATGCCCATGATCAGTTTGCCCTCTTTCTTCATCTTGTTGACAAACTCCATGGGCAGGAGGCCGCTGTCAAAAGCCTTGCTGAACTGTTTGGCAGCAGCATCCAGAGCCCCTCCGAAGCGGTCACCCTGAAACAGTTATTTTTTAATGAAATGGCCGTGCGTGCAACATACAATTAAATGCAGTAATGACAGAGGTAACAATATCTCCTAATGGTATGGTGTCCTTTTATATTTGTTTGACAAGTGTGCATGTAGGAGTGAAGGCTTTGAACACAGACTACTATTTCTATTTCATTCTATTTCTACTTTAGCAATAGTAGCCATTTTTACATAGCCCCCCCCCCCCCACTATGTTAGGGCACCAAATTTAAATAGTCATCATATTTAATATTTGGTTGCATATCCTTTGCATGCCATGACTTCCTGATGTCTGGAAGACTCTTGATATCATATTTTCAGGCACAATCATATTTACAAGCGATACTAGAACCTCTCTGCATTTGAATGGATCTCTATGGGAATTGGGGGGTGGGACTACATTACGCTGTAAATTACATGGGAATAGTATGGAATACATGGATGGTTAAATGGCGATAAGTCATCAAGAGACTGAAGTATCAAACGAGCCTCAAACAATCACTCTGCTGCCAGATATGCAGTAGATATGGATGGATGACATTAAGGGTTGCTAATCAATGTCTTGACTATTTTATTGATCAATTTAATGCTACCGTGGTGAATAAAAGTATACATTGCTTTAAAAAAAATGTCAGTGTTTCCAAACTTTTGAACGGTAGTGTATGAGTACAAGTGGTTGTACGTGCTCAGCAGGCACCTGTACTCTGTGCCTTGTTGCCCTCGGTGACAGTGAACAAGGTCCTGCATTAACACAGCATGCAGAGAAACCCGTGCCATACAACCGTGCAAATACAATGAAAGTTTTGTCTTGTTGGGTGGGAGGGTCAACACCAGACTCCCTCCCCCCCCCTCATTCTTTGCCTTTCAATCCAGCTCCTCCCATACTGCACAGTGATGACACAGACCGTCCCTGCTTTGGGTGGTACTGTAGACTATAACATGCCAAATAGAGGCCAGGAGAATGGAATGATAGTTGAAGCTGCTGAAACCGGTTTTATCTGTCAGACTTAACAGGAAACGAAGGACCAGCTTGTCAATGCAGACTGAGGGAGAGGCCAGGTTCAAGAGCAGCATTGGCATATGATTTAGCTGCATTTAACTTTCACTGGGTACCAAGAGG
This sequence comes from Ilyophis sp. 1 JC-2022, assembly GCA_022702515.1. Classification (NCBI taxonomy): domain Eukaryota; kingdom Metazoa; phylum Chordata; class Actinopteri; order Anguilliformes; family Synaphobranchidae; genus Ilyophis; species Ilyophis sp. 1 JC-2022. Next base: position 17,245,887 of record CM040405.1, on the reverse strand, counting down.
TCACTTGTTGGCAGCTGTACTTGGTCATTTTGCATTATTTTTAACATATACAGTGGGCTCCAGAATTACTGGCACCCCTGACTGGCAAAAATACTTTAAAAAAAACAAAACAAACATTAACAATATTAAAAGATAAAGCATGGGAGCCTTTTCCTGTAATGTTTGACAAGATTAAGGAACACATTTGGAGGGATATTGGACCATTCCTCTGTGCGAAACCTTTCAAGATCCTTCACATTCTTGTTTTTTTTGCGCTTATCAACTGCCCTCTTCAGTTTAGCCAACAGGTTTTTGATTGGATTTAGGTCAGGCGACTGAGATGGCCATTGCGGAACATAGATTGCTTCTGTGTCTTGACACCAAGGCCTGCAATTCTTTCAAAATTATTATTTTGCTTCTCTCACCATCCTCCTCCCTATCATGAAGGCAAAATGCGTTTGCTTCCTCTACCCATCAGGTTTTCAACTGTTACACATCTTTAGAATTTTTGAATAATTGCCCTGACAGTGCTCAGTGGCATCTTCAATTGTTTATGGATCTTCTTATAGGCATTATCAGACTTATGAAGGTCTATGACCATCTGTCTCTTTTGAACTGCCAGTTATTTTGTTTTCTTCATGGTGCTGGATGACAAAGGGATATTGCACGTGTGTTGCCACATTTGTATACTGTAGTGAAACAGGAAGTGATGTAATGACACAATATAGTTCCTTAAGACTTACTGTAGATAAACTTAAGTGGAATTTAATTCCTGGTTTAACATTTTTGATTTTATTTACAATAATCTTTAGGGGTGCCATTAAATTGTGAAACCTTGATTTGGAGGAGAGATATTTAACTAAATTAATAAAAGATTTTGGTTGGTTCTATTGAAACATTAATAAAGTACAGTATTTCTCACATGTTGGCATTTTGAGTTCATCTAAATGTTATTATTTTTTTTAGTGCATTTCCATTCAGGGGTGCCAGAAATTCTGGAACATTTTTCTTAAAAAAAGCAAATGAACTGTACCACCGCAGTAGTGGACTGAACAGCATAAGCGCAAAGCTTTCCATTTAGGTATGTTCAGCAACACCATCAGTGTTCTCTTCTGGTGTAGCGCTCTTGGTTCAATTGCAAATATACACTGCTCAAAGAGATTAAGGGAACACTTAATCAACACAGTATAAAACCAAGTCAATTAAACTTCTGGGATATCGATATGTCCAGTTAGGAAGCATAAACGATTGTGAATCAATTTCACCTGCTTTGGTGCAAATGAGTGACAACAGATGGACAGGAGAGGCAACAGCAAGACAACCCCCAAAAAGTAAATGGTTTTGCAGGTGGTGGCCACAGACCATTTATCTCTCCTTATCCTTCCTGACTGATTTTTCTGTAGTTTTGCATTTTGCTAGTGCCCTTGTCACTACTGGTAGCATGAGGCGGTACCTGCAGCACATTCAGGTTGCATAGCTAAGTCCAGCTCCTCCAGGATGGCACATCCATACGTGCAGTTGCAAGAAGGTTTGCTGTGTCTCCCAGCACAGTCTCAAGACCGTGGAGGAGATACCGGGAGACGGGCCATTACACAAGGACAGCTGGACAGGGCCTTAGAAGGGCAACAATCCAGTGGCAGGACCAATATCTGCTCCTTTGTGCGAGGAGGAACAGGAGGAGCACTGCCAGAGCCCTACAAAATGACCTTCAGCGGGCTACTCGTTTGCATGTTTCTGACCAAACTGTCAGAAACAGACTCCATGAGGGTGGCATGAGGGCCCGACGTCCTGTAGTGGGACCTGTGCTCACAGCCCAGCACCGTGGTGCAGCTCGATTGGCATTTTCCAGAGAACACCAGAATTGGCAGGTTCGCCATTGGCGCCCCCGTTCTCTTCACAGATGAGAGCAGGTTCAAACTGAGCACATGTGACAGACGTGAGAGTGGAGACGCCGTGGCGAATGTTATGCTGCCTGCAACATCATCCAGCATGACTGGTTTGGTTTAATTGACTTGGTGTTATACTGTGATAATTAAGTGTTCCTTTAATTTTTTTGAGCAGTGTAGAATGAAAAGTGTGGAGGCACACGCAAACTAAATTGTTCAAATTAGGCTGTACAAGCATCCTAATAATTTTTTCTTACTGCCAAATTTATCCATAAGTAGTAGGTGGGTCATCCCACTTCCTGAAAGGTGTTGGGCAAATGGTTTGATGTCAGAGGATACTTGGCAAAGCTATTATCACAGTTTGTTGGACAAGACACATCACAGAAGTTGTGGTTTTAAGCATTGGTGCAGTATTGGTTCAGTGTGCACACAGTATAAGGAGTATATCGAGTCTGGACGGAGTGGTGGGGAAAGCGGATGCGGACGAGGGCTTACGATAGTGAGCAGGCCTGACGTCAGGCTGGAGATGAGGTCCTTGCCAGCGCGGGCGCAGACGATGGTGTTGTGGGCACCAGACACTGCCGGCCCGTGATCCGCCGTCACCATCAAGCACATCTCGATGAACTGGCAGGCGTACCGCGGCAACCTGGAAAATGGCAGAGACGTGAGCGCTCAGCCTCCCTGTAGCTGAAAAAATCTATTCCTATATTTATACAGTTCACACAGCAAATTCAGTTCATTCTGAGAATTCACAAAAACATAATGATAGTACCTCTGTCATATGGATAATTGCTGTCACCCACAACGGAAATAGCCGGCACCTGATTGGTTAGACGCACTAAGGTCCTTTGGTTTCGACTTCACGGTTTTAAACCGGAACAACGTGGCGTCCTGTTCAACTCTCTTATTCCACCTAAATAGTCCATTAACATATGTTTCTGAGAATATTTGAAGTGAGAAATAGGCCAAGCAGTTGCTGTGTCTCAATTCATATTTGATCTGCAACGTCTAGTTTGACCCGAGTTATACGAAATCATTTGTAAATTTTTTACATTTTGCAAATGACGATGGATACAGCTCCTCCGCCCCCACCCCTCTCAAATAAAAACTTATTTTATTTGTAGAATTTATTTTTGTATGCAGACTGTTCTGTATGGAGACTATTTTGTATGGAGACTATTTTGTATGGATATTTATGTTAGCAGGTAAGTAGCGATAAAAGGAACACTGCACTAAGAGCGAAAAACAATTTCTAAAAATAATGAATGCCATTTGCTTTAGAAATCAGCAGTTAAATGTTTAATTAATTAACAGCTTATAGCAGTTTTTTCACCATGTCTCACTTTTTTCAAACAAAATTACAAGGTAGAGTATCAATAAGAATATTGAGAAGTATCAGTATCGATAAGCAGTATTGATAACAATTATAAGCCACTCATTACTGGGCAACTTGGATGTTTTATTGCCTGAGCTACTTTAAGTTGCCCAACTTAAAATTTCTGAGATGTGCTTACAGTACACACAGGAGTCACAGTATTATTTGATTTTTTTTCCAAGTAGTGAAAAATCTCATATGAATTATATTACTTTAAAGTATGAAATACAAATACATCTGAAAAATAAGCTAAATGTGGCGCTACAAAAAGACCAGTCCAACCCTACCACTGGCCGCTTCTGTTTACAGAAAGTGGCTTCTGGCACTCAATACGGTTAATTCACTACATCACTCACCTTCTCTGGAACCAGAGCAAGCCAACCACCCCTCCCAGGCCCATCTCCTCTTTGAAGACCTCTGTAATGGGCATGCCGGCATAGATGAGCTCCTGGCCCCGCTCATCACAGATGCTGGTCATGAAAGAAGCTGGCTTGCGGATCAGACCCAACTCCTATTGCAAGAAGAGAGAGACATCAACACCCATAACACAGACATTATCACATAGGATCTTTGGTCGCTTGCTAAACACACACGCACGCACGCAAGCACGCACAACATACTTTTGCTGGAACTAAGGCATTTATAGTCCAAATGCACATTGATAATAAGGTGTGGGTAGGGGGGGGGCTTTATTTATGCAATTGCTACCCAAATTGGAGCAAAGACTAGACATCCATGGATCTGCAAACAGTACAAGACTTGGCACAGCAATAGCCACTCTTACCCTTGCCCAAGAGTAGTCCATTGGTACTGTTGGAGGAGGCACCTCCTGCGCTGGAACGATAATTCCGTCGGCCACAAGGTCGTCATAAACCGTCCTGTGGAACACAAAGAGAACAGAATAAAAATGTGACAATATGTAAGAGGAGCTCTATATAGCAGGCTTCATATTTATCACCGTTTAATCGAAATAAGAGTGACAAGGTATCCGTTTCTTGTTTCGGCATGTCGGGTCTTGTAGTATCACAGTGTGCATGCTGCGAATGCGCCAATATATGGCCTGAGCGAAGACTGACCTGATGACGTCCCCCAACTCGTCAAAGCTTTTGGGGACCAAGACTCCCGCTTCGCTCAAGGCCTGGTTCTTGGCCACTGCCGTCTCAGAGGCCTGGTTGGCGCAGGCCCCAGCGTGGCCAAACTGGACCTGAGGGTACAATGAAATACGTCACTCAGTATCGCCGTGCAACCAGCACACAACACACAATCCCACGCTCTGTCCAGGCCCCTCAATCCCCGTTTATTAAGCCCTGGAAATGTAGGGGCTCGTTTATCATTCGTGCGTACGTTCAATCAGACAATTTTTACGCAAATTTCCAGATTTATAAAAATAAACATGGATGTAAAGTACGATGAAATCTCACGACAGCTCTCGACTTTGCGTATGCTTTTCCCCCCCAGTGGCGAGGCAGCGACATTGCATGCAATAAAGAGAGGGCACAATAGTTGTGCAGCCTAAATAATGAAACAAAGAACTGAAAAACAAAAAGGTGCTCTTTAGAAAACGGAGCTTGTGAGCTTAAAAATTGAATTTCACCTTAAACGAGTAGCTGAGAGTAAAAAGGGCAAAATAACGTCCAAGGCATTCCATTTATGAAAATATTTAAAACCGTTAATCTGGGCAATATTTTCAAAACGCACTTGATCTGCGCATTGCAGCTCTAGATGTACGTTGTGTAGCCTAATTGGCAAAAATAATATCTGAATAAGCTGATTTTTAACTAGACACCACTATTAGTTGCTCATCACATGTAGCCTAAATGGAATGAAGAATGAGCGGGTTAAAATGATTGAATCAGGAAATAGCCTCTGTATAAGGATTTATTGGAGACAGCCATATGATAATAATTACGCATCACCAGTCATGTTGTATGAAAGACACAAAAATGTAACCTCTTTCTATTTTTTCGAAGAATGGTCGATCTAACTTTATTAGCCTAGAAGACCTAGCAAACGCCACGCCCCGGTGTGAGAAAATCTTTGAGGCCTCCAGTGGGAAAAGATGCCGGCGGGGGCAAGTCGCTGTCACCGTCATCTATGGCCCCTTCCAAGGCCCCTTTCCCAATGACATCCCCCATCCTCTTGTCTGCAGGTGGGAGGTCCAGGAGGCCCTTTCATCCAACTGTACCACCAGGAGTTTTTTCTTTTATCTCAGCTGTAGTTCACTATTCAGTGGATTCACTATTTAGCAGGATATCTCGGTTATGAACGGATTTGCACCAAGTTTGGTGGGAAGGTTGGCCATGGGCCGACGAAGAATTGATTAACTTTTCACGCCAATTGGCTAAAAAGGGGGCGTGACAGTGCGCGTGGCATATCACAAAAACGTGTATAACTTCCGAACGGATTCACATAACACCACCAAACTTTGATCAAAAGTTTGTCATGGGGTCAAGGAAAAACTGATTAACTTCTGACACCAATTGGCTGAAAGTGGGTGTGGCTGTGGGTTTGGCCTATTCACAAAAATGCACATAACAGATTCACGCAACACCACATAACTTTCAGCAAAAGTTCCTAATATACAATCAAGTCTGATTTATTAACCTGCGAACACATTTACGCTCAGATCAAGTTTGATGAATCGCACGTTTTGATGAATCACATGATTTTTGGATGCTCGAGTTGGTACACTCAAATATACGCTAATTTTTTACAAACATATTGATAAATGAGGCCTGTAGTGATTACAAAATATGGCAACACGTTTTACAACACCTTTGCATTCAATCCCAATCTCTACAGACGGGAGTTCATGGGAGAAACAGAGAATTGAGTAAGAAATGCAAGTGCTCCACACTCGACTGTGTGTTTAAATGGCCACTATACCTCGGAGGAGAACATGGTGGCGCAGGTCCCGATGCACCAGCACACCACAGGTTTGGTGAGCCTGCCTTCTTTGATGCCCTGGCAAATATTATACTCCTCTGTGCCTCCAATCTGCACAAAACAGACACAGTGAGTACAGTGTGAGCACGCACTATGTTACATTACATTACAGGCATTTAGCAGACGCTCTTATCCAGAGCGACTTACACAACTTTTTAGCATATTAACCATTTATTATATCTTTTTTACATATTATCCAAATATACAGCTGGATATATACTGAAGCAATTCAGGTTAAGTACCTTGCTCAAGAGTACAACGGCAGTGTCTTAACCTGGGAATCGAACCTACAACCTTGGGGTTACAAGGCCAGTTCCTTAACCATTATACTACACTGCTGCCTATGTGTACAGTAAAGTTTAACCTCAAAAACCAAGTAACAAGATGCATAGCAATCAAGAGAGTCTGATCTTTATTAGCACAATGACAGCTGGCTACCACTGTGAAACCATTCTCTTCACATTTCTTTGCATGTAACATTTAAATGTGGTCATATGTTTGTCGCAATAACAGGAGCTGGGTAATCAACCCAAGTCAAACTGTAATTAGTTACCCGACGAATGAGCAGACAGAGATGTACAGGCAGGTCAGGATGGATGACCTGACTATACATGTACTGTAAATTCCGGACTATTGAGCGCACCTGAATAAAAGCCGCACCAACGAAATTTAGAAGAAAAAAAAAATTTGTACATATATAGGCCGCACTTGTCTATAAGCCGCAGGTGTCCACGTTGTAACATGAGATATTTACGTACACAGAAAGATGATACACAGTAGGGATGTGCGCGTTTAGTCGACTAGACGATTCAACGTTGCTACCCTCGCTAGTCGGCACCAGAAATACTAGTCGGTTAAACTTATTATTTTATTAATGTACACATTTAAATGACATATTGACATAATTTGCACTGAAATGTCATGTTTTCCTGGTTAAATGTTGCTTTATAAAAAAAACGAGCATCCGTTACTATGTTAACAACGCAGGATTTAAAAAAATAATAATAACTTTTAAACGAAGGAAAAAAACAAAACGGATTAGCCTGTTCGCCCTGCAAGTTAAACCAGCGAGGTGGAAAAAGTAAGTAGCCCTATCGCGTTGTTGAATAGCCCAATAAAACGAATCTAATGTCGATCAGTAGGCCTACGTAATTGTTATTTTTTTGTGGGCCTATTATTGGTAGTTTTTCTGATGACCGATTATTCTTTTTTACTGTAGCCTATTTGCTATGCGATCGCGATCGCGATCGCGTTCACCCAATGCAAATACCGTTGTAATAATCAGGCACGTTTCCTAAAAATGTTTCCTTCTTCGACAGCCAGATCGATTGCCTTTAACTTAAAAGCTGCATCATATGCATTTCTTCGTGTGTTTTCCATGATGAGGGTGTGTGCATGATGCGCAAAACGGCTGTTCAAAACACAATCAAACTAGCGTCTTCCTCGGCGCATTATCTCTGTCTGTCTCGCTCTTGCGCTTCCTGCTAGAGCGCCCCCCTGGAGGCCGTTAGCTCGTAAAAATCTATAGATTAGCCGCACCGTTGTATTGGCCGCAGGGTTCAAAGTGTGTGAAAAAAGTAGCGGCTTATAGTCCGGAAATTACGGTATTATACATGCAGAGATGTTATTTTGGATGGCAAGTCTAGTTCAGTGCAGCACTCACCTCTCCAAGCACCACAATCATCTTCACTCCAGGGGTGTCCTGATAGCGCAGTACGTGGTCCATGAATGTGGAGCCCGGGTATCTGTGAGACGGAAACAAAGATAATGTTCCCTTTACATCAGTCTAACAAATTTGCAATCCACCAGAAGAAAATTCCATTCCTCAAACACTGGGGCTTTGGGAGTCTCGTAGTAAGCATCTCAGTCAGACCCATTGTAGATGACACGTTATTCAGAATAATAATAATTTAAAAAAAATTTATTCAGTTGTTGTTACCATGGAATTGACTGGTTTGATTCACTGACTTGGTCTGGAGTGAGGGTTGATGTATGATGTTTATGCTGGAGTGAGGGTTGATGTATGATGTTTATGCTGGAGTGAGGGTTGATGTATGATGTTTATGCTGGAGTGAGGGTTGATGTATGATGTTTATGCTGGAGTGAGGGTTGATGTATGATGTTTATGCTGGAGTGAGGGTTGATGTATGATGTTTATGCAACATACTGAGTGTGAGGCTCCCTTTAGTCTGCACATGTTGGCTGATATTACATATTAAACAGTAAAATGTAAAATTAATAAAAAATCACCATCAACCCTCAATTCTCCTCTCCTTCAGTAGTTCCTGGAACCTAATTTACCCTGAACAGAATTTCCAGTGGTCCAAGGCTAATTTGCTACAGGTCTTGTCCAGACATGCTCTCCTCACCTGTCACCCCCAATGGCCACGCCCTCAAAAACACCGTCAGTAGTACGGTTGATGATGTTGTTGAGCTCATTGGACATTCCTCCAGAACGGGAAACGTAGGCCACACTGCCTGGACGGTAGAGCTTTGAGGCCAGGATGTTGTCCAGCATGCCCCCAGTGTTACCAATTTTAAAGCAGCCAGGCTTGATACCGCCCACCTGGTGAGAGAGACACATGCGTGCGCAGACACACGCAAACAGACAGACACCTCTTAGGCTCCACAACGTCAGGGGATTAACAAGATATAATTGTGTGTCCTTAGGTCCTTTGTTTTGTCAGTGTCACCAAGTTTATAGTAGTCTCCAAAGTGCAGAGAAGAGGAGTAGCCTCCAACACACACTGTAATAATTAGAGCCCAACCGATATATCGGACCGATATTAGCATTTCTGGACCATAATTGTATCGGTCGTCAAAGATGACTTGTGGCCGATATGTGGCACCGATACTGTGAAAGGGCAGCCTTCCCCTTTAATTCAGTTTGTTTACTCGTGGTAACTTAATCCTACCAGTAAGAGTGCTCCTTTAAAGCTGCAGCTCAGCCAATCAGAGGCTCAGAACATTCCTAACTTTTATCTGACAGTTTGCCTGGCTGCATGTCAGACTCACAACACTTGCTATAAGTTTCACTTTGTGGTGTTATGTGCGTGTATTCAACTAAGTAACGTTACCGTTTATTCAGTAATTATTGTCAGGAGTGTTTTTATAAGTTGTAGTTAAGTGCAAATATATTAAATAAATACAATTATATAGCTAGTCAGAATAGCTAAACCACTAGCTTGAATCTCCTGACAGATTTTCCTATTGAACTCTATGGAAAAATAAGTCAGGAAAAGAAACCCTTCAAGTTATCCATCCATATCTACTGTATTTCTGGCAGCAGAGTGATGGTTAAAGGCTTGTTTAATACATCAGACCCTTGATGACTTAGAGCCACTTAGCCAACCATGTGTTCTATACTGTTCCAGTGTAATTTACAGCTAAATCTTGTCTCACCCCCCAATTCTCATAGAGATCCATTCAAATGCAGAGCTGTTATAGTATCGCTTGTAAGAGTACCAGCAAATAAGATATCAAGAGCCTTTTGATGTTGTTGGGTCACAGACATCATAAAGCCATGGCATGCAAAGGATATGCAACCAAATATTTAAAAATATGGCTTTTCTACCAAGTATTAAATACATTTAATTTAGCGTGTTCAATACTTTTTTCCTGTGTCATTTCACTTTATTGCACATAACTTTTTTAAAGAATTGAAACGTTACAATTTCTTTAGCTGTGTAGTTTTATTGAGTTAATACCAATGTCTGGTCAAAATCTCATGTGAATAGCTACATTGGAAATATGTTTGATAATAAAATTGTTGACGTGTCCAATACTTATTTCCCCCATTGTATATTGTACTGTATATTCTTTTGCTTTTATTATGCGCAATACGTAACGAATGTATATTTTATTTATTGCAGAACTACCATAACTCTACTCACTGAAGTGCACATATGAAGTGTGTTGGCGAACATTAAAACAAAGTCAACTTCCACCTGTCGTCTCAGTTCTTACCGGGCTGGCACTATATCAGCCTTCTGAGTACCTTTGCATAGTCATATCGGTGCTAGAAAATGTCTATTTTCATTCCAGCTCAAAAATTCACTACATAGGCTGCCATATCGGTAAAGTTCCTCCCCTCTAAAATCCCATATCGGTCGGGCTCTAGTAATAACCGAATAGCACGAGTGTCAGGGGGGGGAGAGTTACCGTTGCTGGACCAATGATGGTCACTCCCTTCTCGTCTGCCCTCTTAATGAGCTTCCTCGTCAGGGCCTCCGGAATGCCCTCTGCAATGATGGCGATGGTGTGGATCTGGACACATGGTCACATTTAATTATGAGTCTACGGCACGCTTATTGAATTATGCAACATGGTCCATCAGCGGAATGACTGGCGACTGTCTGGATTCCTCGTGGGACCAATACATCAATCCTCCATCACTGCCCAAATTTGATAATATACATACGCATGCTTAAATTTACTGGGTAAAACTGTTTAAATTAAAACAAAGGGGATCATTTGTATATACATTTCATGAACAGATGAAGAAATATCAAACAGGGGACTCTTTACCTGGGGGTACAGCATGGTCTCCATGGTGCTGTCAAAGGCAGAGCGTAGAGAGGCGAAGCTGATGAGCACGTCCACCTCTGGGTGCTTCTTCATGGCGTCGCCCATGTTCTTGTACACCGGGATTAGGACTTCCTTGTGACCCCAGTAGAACTTCTGCTTGTGATCCCCACTAACAAACACACACATCAGTAGTGATTTATAAGCGCTTTCCTTGAGTATCCAAAGTCACATCAAATTAATATAATTATTATTTTATTTTTTTTAAATCGCCATGAGCACACAATGTTCTATGACCATGATCTATAGCACAGTTCATTTAGTAGAGGCCTTTTCAATAGCAGAGGAAGGGTGAGATCAGCGCTTACGTGAAGGGGTAGACCATAGCTCAGAAGGGTGAGATCAGCCGTTATGTGAAGGGGTAGACCATAGCTCAGAGGAAGGGTGAGATCAGCACTTACGTGAAGAGCTAGACCATAGCTCAGAGGAAGGGTGAGATCAGCGCTTACGTGAAGGGGAAGACCATAGCTCAGAGGAAGGGTGAGACCAGCACTTACGTGAAGGGGTAGACCATAGCTCAGAGGAAGGGTGAGATCAGCGCTTACGTGAAGGGGTAGACCATAGCTCAGAGGAAGGGTGAGACCAGCGCTTACGTGAAGGGGTAGACCATAGCTCAGAGGAAGGGTGAGATCAGCACTTACGTAAAGGGGTAGACCATAGCTCAGAGGAAGGGTGAGATCAGCACTTACGTAAAGGGGTAGACCATAGCTCAGAGGAAGGGTGAGATCAGCACTTACGTAAAGGGGTAGACCATAGCTCAGAGGAAGGGTGAGATCAGCACTTACGTGAAGGGGTAGACCATAGCTCAGAGGAAGGGGTAGACCATAGCTCAGAAGAAGGGGTAGACCATAGCTCAGAGGAAGGGTGAGATCAGCACTTACGTAAAGGGGTAGACCATAGCTCAGAGGAAGGGTGAGATCAGTGCTTACGTGAAGGGGTAGACCATAGCTCAGAGGAAGGGTGAGATCAGCACTTACGTAAAGGGGTAGACCATAGCTCAGAGGAAGGGTGAGACCAGCGCTTACGTGAAGGGGTAGACCATAGCTCAGAGGAAGGGTGAGATCAGCGCTTACGTGAAGGGGAAGACCATAGCTCAGAGGAAGGGTGAGACCAGCGCTTACGTGAAGGGGAAGACCATAGCTCAGAGGAAGGGTGAGACCAGCGCTTACGTGAAGGGGTAGACCATAGCTCAGAGGAAGGGTGAGATCAGCGCTTACGTGAAGGGGTAGACCATAGCTCAGAGGAAGGGTGAGATCAGCGCTTACGTGAAGGGGTAGACCATAGCTCAGAGGAAGGGTGAGATCAGCACTTACGTAAAGGGGTAGACCATAGCTCAGAGGAAGGGTGAGATCAGCACTTACGTAAAGGGGTAGACCATAGCTCAGAGGAAGGGTGAGATCAGCACTTACGTAAAGGGGTAGACCATAGCTCAGAGGAAGGGTGAGATCAGCGCTTACGTGAAGGGGTAGACCATAGCTCAGAGGAAGGGTGAGACCAGCGCTTACGTGAAGGGGTAGACCATAGCTCAGAGGAAGGGTGAGATCAGCGCTTAAGTAAAGGGGTAGACCACAGCTCAGAGGAAGGGTGAGATCAGCGCTTACGTGAAGGGGTAGACCATAGCTCAGAGGAAGGGTGAGATCAGCACTTACGTGAAGGGTAGACCATAGCTCAGAGGAAGGGTGAGATCAGCGCTTACGTGAAGGGGTAGACCATAGCTCAGAGGAAGGGTGAGATCAGCGCTTACGTAAAGGGGTAGACCATAGCTCAGAGGAAGGGTGAGATCAGCGCTTACGTGAAGGGTAGACCATAGCTCAGAGGAAGGGTGAGATCAGCGCTTACGTAAAGGGGTAGACCATAGCTCAGAGGAAGGGTGAGATCAGCACTTACGTAAAGGGGTAGACCATAGCTCAGAGGAAGGGTGAGATCAGCACTTACGTGAAGGGGTAGACCATAGCTCAGAGGAAGGGTGAGATCAGCGCTTACGTAAAGGGGTAGACCATAGCTCAGAGGAAGGGTGAGATCAGCGCTTACGTAAAGGGGTAGACCATAGCTCAGAGGAAGGGTGAGATCAGCACTTACGTGAAGGGTAGACCATAGCTCAGAGGAAGGGTGAGATCAGCGCTTACGTGAAGGGGTAGACCATAGCTCAGAGGAAGGGTGAGATCAGCGCTTACGTAAAGGGGTAGACCATAGCTCAGAGGAAGGGTGAGATCAGCGCTTACGTGAAGGGTAGACCATAGCTCAGAGGAAGGGTGAGATCAGCGCTTACGTAAAGGGGTAGACCATAGCTCAGAGGAAGGGTGAGATCAGCACTTACGTAAAGGGGTAGACCATAGCTCAGAGGAAGGGTGAGACCAGCGCTTACGTGAAGGGGTAGACCATAACTCAGAGGAAGGGTGAGATCAGCGCTTAAGTAAAGGGGTAGACCACAGCTCAGAGGAAGGGTGAGATCAGCGCTTACGTGAAGGGGTAGACCATAGCTCAGAGGAAGGGTGAGATCAGCACTTACGTAAAGGGGTAGACCATAGCTCAGAGGAAGGGTGAGATCAGCACTTACGTAAAGGGGTAGACCATAGCTCAGAGGAAGGGTGAGATCAGCGCTTACGTAAAGGGGTAGACCATAGCTCAGAGGAAGGGTGAGATCAGCACTTACGTGAAGGGGTAGACCATAGCTCAGAAGAAGGGGTAGACCATAGCTCAGAGGAAGGGGTAGACCATAGCTCAGAGGAAGGGGTAGACCATAGCTCAGAGGAAGGGTGAGACCAGCGCTTACGTGAAGGGGTAGACCATAGCTGCCACAGAGGCCTCGTCACGGGAACAAATATAGTCAAAGTCCAGCATGCCCTGCACTGCCCGTGTCTGCATTCCCCATACAATGGACTTGGTCTGCTTGCTGAAGAGAGTGGTGGCCTTAGCTGCAGAGAGAGAGAGAGAAAGAGGGAAAGATCAGACTTTAGCAGCAGACACAGACGTGGAGGCATTAGACTGACACTTAACACACCTTTCCCCCTTAAACACCACATTAATGACCACCAGTTCCACCAAAAAGCCAAACAAGAATCACATGAGAAACTAAATTTTGGTGTATTCTGTCCATTTATTTCGTCATTGTGGATAGGTGTTACTGTTCTATGGTAAATATTTCAATAACGGGCAACTGGAAGTTGTACCATCAAGCAGGAGCAAAGAGAGGGAACAGAGACAGACAGAGACACTGCACATGGTGGAAGCATCTAAGACCATTCTGAAAGTGTCGTTCACGTCAAGTGATGATCACTGTTCTCAATATCAATCACAGCATCAACAGGAATACGTAACTTAATGGTCCGTGTTGGGGCAGTATTGTTAATGCGATCATGTAAATTGGAACAGAATTGCATAATGACAATTCACTTAGCTTTACCACACAATCACATACTACAGCCATAATACATCTTACACCAATCTTAAATGTTCTCATGCAGCAAGAAATGCATACATAAGAGACAACTCATACCCAGCTGAAATGTTGACCGTATGTTTCCAGGATTTTCCTAACCTCTGTTGACATTTTAGAGCTCAACAGCTCACACAAGCAAGTTTGTAAAAATAAATAAATAAATAAAAATAAATAAATATATCTATATATAAACAATGGATGTATTTGAATAACAAACAACATCTGTGATTCATGTTGCCTCATGAAGTTTTACTTTCTGACGCATTAGATGCATTGGGTCTTTGGTCTAAATGTGTGGTTCGAAACACCAGCAGATGTCAGAGCTGTTGCAGAAACACCACAATAAAATTGATGGTTGTCAACGGACTATGAATTTGGAAGACTGCAACGATGCCTAATAAACACTAAAGCTGGGGGAATCGGCAGTATTATTTAAAAAAAATTTAATCACCGTTTTCTAATTGGGGCACAGCAAGTTTAAAATGCTTCATAGTTCCTACTGTGGAAAATGCAGCTTGTCGGACCAGATTTAAAACCCAACTTTATGAAAACAAAGTATACACCAAAATGAAAGGGTGAAAGTTTTTCGAAATTAAAATGCTTGTGATTGTCAATGACCGAGTCCATAAAAAAAGCCTCTCTTCTCAATCCAAGAGAATGAGCGATAATGTTCTCAGATGGCCACATGAAGCCCAACTTCAATTCTAAGCTGGAGGGAAAGCACAATAATATGAGCGTACATGTGGAAATACCTGAAACAATGCTTCCCATCTACTAGAATGCAATTTTTGAAAAGGCTCTAATGTTTTCCTCAAGCTCAGAAATGAATTCAGTGGGACTTCAGAAGAACAAACGCATGCCAAAGCAGCACTATCAAAAACACCAGTAGAAACATACACTTGTATGTATATTATTTTGGACCAAGAATCATTCAGCAGGAAGAGACACACAGGGGTAGTAGAACACGATGGCAACACCACATCAACACTGGAAAATGGCAGACTGTGGGTGGTGGCACAGAGACTGACATTACACTACACAGCTACACAGGGGTGACATTCATAGGATGAGCTCCAACACATTCAAATTGCTGAGGAAAAGATGAGTTCTTAAGTGCAAAATGATTTTTCCCGAACATGAACTTTGCACTGTCCGGTCTCCAGTGGATACGAGGTCCTACTTTACCAGTAATGTATTCTTTCCACTGATGATTGCACTCATTCCTCTATGATGAGGCCAGATCACAGTGCCCAATGAGGAACCCATGTTTTTAAGCATGGCTCATGTGCATGAGATCAGCCTCAGATCAGTGCTGAAGCTATTGGCTCTACGGACCCGAGAGGCACAAGAGCCGTCACCGCTGCTAAGCTTGTATATTCCTGTGATGTCAGTCACCATGGAAACCACCCAGCAGGACCAAAAGGCTAAAGAGCAGCTTTGACCACACAGCTGAGGAGGCCCAGAATGAGGCCCGAGGGCCTAAAGTCAGACCAGGGCCTTTCCTACCTCCAACTTTGTCTGATGGGGCCTGCTGTTCTGTAACATCACCAGGCGACAAAACACAACGATGACAACAAAACAGTAACAAAAGATAAAATTCACAAAAAAATCACAAATGTTTTAAATTAAAATAGAAATAAATTCAGCTCTCATTTACAATGGGCTCTACACACAAAAGTGAGGAGGCCGTTCTTTGAGAATATTTGAATGACAGAATTAAGCTGAAAAACCTTGAAACGAACAAAACAACAGTGTATGCTGCAGTCGAATAACAACCTGTCTAACAGGGTGTATATCTAGAAATATAGATCAAGTGAATGGAATGGGGATCAAAATGCAGGCAAATATAAAGAAAGCACACATATATAAAGAATGCACGCATATACAGAATAAAATGTCAGCTTTCCCAAAATGCATAACGTCACTATGCGACCAAATCAATGCCATTCCAGCATTTGTCACCATGAAAAACTGGAACGGACCCACACCTTGAGAGACCGTACTGAGGAAGGAAGGCCTTTCACAGAAGTACTGGGAGAAGGGCGCTGTATCCCAGGAGCAACCCTGATCTAGGGATTGTTAAAGACACCCACGTACACATACACACAGGCTGAGACTGGAGCAGCAATCCAGTCTACCTCACAGCTCCACAGGTTAAAAATGTTAGCAAGCCGTCCGGGTGCACGCTTTAGGCTGGTCGCGCAAAAAAACACGATCCCGGAACGTGCTTGGACCATCACACCAAACGCCAACACCGCACACACGTCACCGTGGCAGCCGGGCTACCTCAGCCGAGGCGGGAAACGGCAACACCACACACACGTCACCGTGGCGACCAGGCTACCTCAGCCGAGGCGGGAAACGGCAACACCGCACACACGTCACCGTGGCGGCCAGGCTACCTCAGCCGAGGCGGAAACGCCAACACTGCACACACGTCACCGTGGCGGCCAGGCTACCTCAGCCGAGGCGGAAACGCCAACACTGGACACACGTCACCGTGGCAGCCAGGCTACCTCAGCCGAGGCGGAAACGCCAACACTGGACACGCGTCACCGTGGCGGCCAGGCTACCTCAGCCGAGGCGGCTGCAGTTGCATGGGGCGCTCTGCATCACCCAGCCACTACCCAGAGAGAAACTGTCCAATCAGGGAGAGGGCTTTAATGTATTAAGATTGCTGTTATTGATGCATCTCCTTGGTAGGGAAGCAAGAGCAGTAAGAGGGGTTTGGGGGCTTAGCATTAATGGAAACCTGCGCTTACCTTTGACGCCTCTTGTGAACGCGCTCTTCGGAGACGAAGCGGGGCAATGAGCAGTGGCTTACAAATTTGATCATGAAAAGACACAGTCAATTACACAGAAAGAGAGGAAACTGAAGAGAAAAGGTGGGGTGAATTAAGGTAACTGCAGAACTGTGCTGAGGGGATGGTGTGAGAGTGACAGAGAGGAAGGGGAGGACAACATTCAGTGACATTTAGGAGGACAAGACATGGCAGACACGTGCGGGGGCCAGGGCTGAGTCTGACCTGGGGGGCGGGGCGGTGTGTTTAGATGATGATTTCGGCTAGGAAGTGCACAAGCAGGGCTGTGGCTTCAAAAGAAACCAGAAGCACCAAAATAAGGACTCTGTGCTCTAGCAAGTCAAACTACCACCTAATGTACTGCATATCCAGTTTGTCCAACCGGAACATTCTCTACCAAAACCCTCTAATGTTCTGTTGGGGATTAAATTACACTCCAAACTTTGGTGCAACTGGAAACAAGCAGGTTAAGTGTCACAGACAATTAAGAGGCAAATAGCTTGAGCACTGTGTATATTATCATAAGAGAAACATGATGACAGTGCTGGCTTAGTGTAGAATTAAAGAACCTAACTGGCCGGTGGATCCAGAGGGCATCGCACAATTTGTGATTGCGTTGCCCATGGAAAGGGAGGGTTCAGACGGATAGGATACTGTGCGCATTGAGAGTCCATCAGGTGCCCATATATTGCAGTCAAAGCCGCATATGAAGGGTCCTTCCTCTGACTCCGCTTTATGCGAGCTTAACTGTAGTCTGCGGTGTGTGAAAAGAAGCAGCTGGTGACACCGCATGTTTTGGAGGAGCACCGTGGGGATGTCAACACTCCCCCGAATCGGCAGTGGGGTCTGCGCAATGTACGCAGCGGCGGTTGCAGACCATTCCTAATTGGGGTGGGCAGTGGATATGCTCAGTCCCAAGTTGGGCACCAAATTCCAAAAATAAATAAATAAAATAAACTGCGCCGAAGAATACCGTCAACTGATAACGCTGACCTTTTGAAAACTGCAATTAGCAATCCTAACAATTAGAAATTAATTTAGTGACCAATTGTTTTTTTATTTGACGGC
The DNA here is from genome assembly GCA_022702515.1 of Ilyophis sp. 1 JC-2022. Taxonomy (NCBI): domain Eukaryota; kingdom Metazoa; phylum Chordata; class Actinopteri; order Anguilliformes; family Synaphobranchidae; genus Ilyophis; species Ilyophis sp. 1 JC-2022. The sequence goes on along the minus strand of CM040405.1, from coordinate 17,227,809 downwards.
ATCTGCGAGGACAACCAATTTGAGCGCTAAACACAAGTCTCGGCCTCCTTGTGTGCCTTGATTATAGTCTGCTGCTCCTTCAAACACATGTAGAAACATCGCTCTGGATGGTTGAAGCAGGATGGTAGAAATGGTCAGTGAAAAAGGTTATTGTATTGCAGGTCTGAGCAGAGGAAGGCAGGGCTTGGACACAAATATGTGCGTCAGGTCCTATTTCTCAGGTCTGCTCTGGAGAGAGGTGCATGGTGACAGTGCGTCTGCCCGGAGTGTGACGTGACCTCAGGGAACCCAGTGTGTGGGGGGGGGGGGCTGTGGTGCTGTCCGATCAGCTTGCTCAATATACGCATACTCTGTCTGTGCAAGTACACCACACAACTGCCAATAAGCCACATCTGTCAAAACATACTGACTTTATCTTTTGAACTTCAAAGAGAAGTAAATGTACATTAAAAATAAAAAAAAGTGTAAAGCTGAAATGATCAAAACACAAATTTCAAAGCAGGAGGGGCAATAAGCCTCCTTTTCCCCAGCTATGTTATTTGGTGTTAGAATATGCTGGGAGCGATCACCAGGCAGTGTATCGTGCATTTTTACGTTCTTTGGAGAAAGGGAGGGCGACAGGTCTGGCACAGACATTCTGGCAGCCACACGTGGCAAAGGGAGTGAGGTACTGGGAGGAGCCGGAGGAAAGGAGGTGGAGGGGCAGCTATGGGAAGAGAAACGTAGAATGAGCCGCAAAGTGGGCACAGTGCTGGTTACCTGGCGGGATGCCCGGCTTGCACTTTTTTGCAGGTGTGACTTCTTGGGGTGCTCTGGGCTCAGAAAAGGAAGCAGTCCTGCTGGCGGCTGGGGTCTGGAAAGCAAGAGGCAGGGGTGCGAGGTGTCAACACTTCTGCACGGACAAGTGAGAGCGCACACATTGTCCACACAGGGCCACCACCAGCAACGGGCCAGCAGGAGAACAAGATGATCAATGTCACCCAACATTGTAGAAAACCAGATCTTGGCCTGGCTTACATTTCTTAACACATGTATGCAGAAAAGCCACGTTGTATTTCACTGTAAGTTTCTGCTCTTCTGAGAGATGTACCTGGCAGGCCAGCAATCAGGATTCAAGCCTTTAACCCTTTCGCGCAGATGCCAAATTTGGTCAATTCTCACCTATTTTAGGGGGTGCCCTGTTTAAGGCTTTATAACTCCAGGTGTGAGCATCACAGAAATTTGGTAAATGGCTTAAATTAAACAAGACAGCTGTACCATTTACAATACAAACTTAGATTTGTTTATTTTCCATAATTGAAGTCTTTAGAAAAATGCAAAAAAAAAATTTTTTTCGGTTGCAATGAAATACTGAGAGCTACATATGTGAAACAGGTAAATCTATAAATTTTCTGGATCATAAACTCCTGGGTCCGGTTGCACCAAGAGGTCTTAACGAAGACGGTCTTAACTGCCAGAAAGGTCGTAGCTAAGACCTATTTTCAGAGAGGGGTTTACGCCTGTTGCACCAACCAAAGTTACGCCTAGGCGCAGCTACGACCAGTCTTTAGTAGTGCGCGTTCCTGTGAAAGCATATCGGTTGCTAAGTAGTGTGCGTTGCTAAGCAAAATTGTTCGCGTTGCTATGCGCGAGTAGCCTACACTAGTCTACTACCGCTAGCCAGAATAAGCCAATTTGCTAACGCGCTAATTTACATTGGAAATGGACCAAAAAAGACGAAAAAGTTACTTCAGTGATAGTGAACTGTATAGCCAGAATACATTGACACTGATCACAAAACATGCAGCAACTGCAGCGTTATCACTAATTTTAAAAAAAGTCGACGTGGAAAATTATAACAGATGCCATCAATAAACGTAGCTACCGATTTGGGGGGACACCGTAGCTACTGTAGTCAGGACGTGAGAAAAAAGTGGAAGGACCTTTTCAGTAAAGCGAGAAAGGACGTGTCAATCAGTACAAGTCATCCAACGGACGGGGGCCCCTCGCCGAAAATATCAATGCAGTGACATCATTGCTGATGTGTTTGTTGAGGATTCCCCTAACGTTAATGTTACTTTCGCTGAATTGCTGTAGTGGACAGCAGTGACTGCCAAACAGACTGCAGAGGGGGACCTTACTCTAATAAGCAATGACACTTTAACTGAAAGTATGATAGACCTCGAAAGTGCGCAGATTCCCCTTTACAAAATATCCTAAATGTTATGTTAAGTAATTTAAAAAAAACTTATTTCGTAACGTTAATACGCTATGAAAATAACTGGCTACAGACACGTGTGCAGTATTAGCTACAATTTAGATTATTTCCCAAACAGCTGATCATTTTATTTTTTAAGCACAGCCAAACTGCTGATAAATGGGGCAGTTTGCACCTATTTAAGGCTAGTGTGTTTATTATGCGGGTGCGAAGTTGCGAACCACTGAACTATAGTGGTGCGAACAAGTCGTCCCGCGATATCTACCCTACCTTACTGTTGAAACGTTCTAAAATTACACTTACGCCTGCTCTTAGGTAGGCGTAAAATTTACGCCCGGTCTTAGTGAAAATAGTGTTTACGACCAGTTGGTGCAACGGTCTTAAAGTTGCGCCCAGAAAGTTACGACCAATTTAGCTTACGACCAGGCGTAAGCCCTGTTGGTGCAACCGGCTCCTGGTCCATAAGTGTGCAAAATCTGATGATGATATGCAGAACTACTGAAGATATATGATGAAAAATATAGGCGGTGTACCCTGGTGTCCATTGTGTCCAAATCTATCCAAATGGCTAAATTGTGCACTGCTCTAAATCATAAAATAATTATATATTTAATTACGAATCAACTGTTTTGGCCCATAAACCCCCTTTTGCATCATTTAAGTCTTTTATCAGTATATTTAGATATTTATAGATATTTATGGATCCAAAACCCTATCCAAAACATGTCATAAAATGAATAAAATTTGTTTTGTTCCCATTCATAATGACTCCTAGGAAAATTTGACATTCATCTAGCACATATCAGTGCACAGTAAATTGGAATGAGCATTTTCCATGCCCTAAGTCAGGGGTCCTCAATCTTATCCAGTTAGGGCCGGTGTGGCTGCAGGCTTTTGTTCCAACCAAGCAGTAACACACCTGATTCTACTCATCAAGGTCTTTAGCAAAGTCTCTTGTGGTTGATTAGTAGAATCAGGTGTGTAACTGCTTGGTTGGAACAAAAACCTGCACCCACACCGGCCCTTTCTGGATAAGATTGAGGACCCCTGCCCTAAGTGATAGCCCAGGAGGACAAGCTTATAGACTATATTATGTACAATAACATTACAATACAATCATATTCCTCCAACAAGAAAATGCTGCCAAATGTTAAAATCTCAAACTATTGTACAGTTTAACAATGTAGAATAAAGTAATCATTTTTTATATTTGGTCATATATTCTTTGCATGCCATGGGTTCCTGCTGTCTGTGACCCAACAATATCAAAATACTCTTGATATCTTATTTTCTGGTACTAATACATGGTTAGCGAAATGGCTGTAAGTCATCAAAGGTCTGAGGTATCAAACGAGCCTCAAACCATCACTCAGCTGCCAGATATGCAGTAGATATGGATGGATCACTTTAAGGATTGTTTTTCCTGACAAATTTTCCTCTTGAAAAATAAGTCAGGAGAAGAAACCCTTCAAGTTATCCATTAATATCTACTGCATTTCTGGCAGCAGAGTGATGGTTTAAGGCTTGTTTGATATGTCAGACCCTTGATGACTTAGAGCCATTTAGCCAACCATGTGTTCCATACTGTTCCAGCATAATTTACAGCAACACCTAGTCCCACCCCCCAATTCCCATAGAGATCCATTCAAATACAGAGAGGTTATAGTATCACTTGTAGGAGTACCAGAAAATAAGATATTTTGTACAAGAAAAAAAGTATTTTGATATCGTTGGGTCACAGACATTAAGAATTCATGGCATGCAAAGGATATGCGACCAAATAATAAAAATTATTACTCTATTCTACATTGTTAAACTGCAATATTGTTGATGCCCGAAAATAGGGAGGACTATGTACTAAAGGTTCTATAATTTTGAAACTGTTCATCCGATATGGATGAAAATACCCTCAAATTAAAGCTGACAGTCTGCACTTCAACCTCATTGTTATTGGTGCTCACTGTACATATGTAGCGAGCGAGGAGAACCGCATATTACAAGCAGTACTACTTTCATATCGAGGACGAAAAATTTCTGTCAGTGAATGTGTTTTCTGTAGCTGCTTGCGTCATACTACATTGATAAAATGAGATTATGTTACGCTGTAATTTACTGTTCAAAGCACCCAATAAAAATTGCAAACACCGTTGAGAAGGATATACGGTCATGAATTGGATAAAACAGTTGTGAATAAAACCGGAATGATATTAAATACTTCAGAGCTGCCGGTACAGTATATGGGATGTTTCACGCAGACGTTCCATGTTGTGTAATAACGTTCTAAACTGGTGTGTATTTGTCAAAAAGATTATCCAAGACAATAAATGACCACTGAATTTTGAAAGAAACATCACAATATGTAAAACGAATGGTAGGATTGTATAGGTACTTCATATTTAGTAGCAGATATTGATAGAAGAATGATGTGATATAATAATTTCACGTTTATTTTGCATTTGATTGAGCAGGGCTTTTCACGGCTTTTTTGACATACGATCGGGCTATTGTTGCGTTTACTTTGTTGCTATGACAGACTACTAATTATAGCTGATGAAGAAATATATTTATGATCACACCCATAGATGCTATTGTCCACTATGTCACGCATGGGTAGCTATAGTTGCAGGCAAGACTGGGTGGAGGGTTGCTTGTTAATTGGACTTGCTACGGGAGAATAGTGACACTCAGAAACTCCGTATTCGGCAGAGTTGTCACGAATCATATACTAATAAAGCTACAACATGGAGTTTCTTGTTCCCACTCATAGTTTGGCTGCAGGAACAACGAATCTCAGTTGAGCAAAATCTTGCCGCCGGCGCTATGGCCACTAGGCATCGGCGCGAAGGCGTTAACCCCTGAGTGACAAAGTATATGGTGTTCCTTAAAACTACTCCAGCTTCACCAAATGTAATTGTAGCAGCAGCAGCAGCAACAGTAAAGGTAGGCTGCTCAGTGGGGCTCAGCAGGTTTCCACCAGCAAAGACACTGACAGCTGATTGCCAGTGTTCCTTGTTACACAGCAGAGTGCAGCACCTAAGGGCAAAATGCATACAAACCTGTATCTCCACAAACACACTGAACAAAATGGCTCTAAAAGCCTTGCTGCTGCATATTTACAATGAGCCTTGCCCAGCCTGAGGAGATGCATTGTCATCAGGATGCTGTATTAAACCCAAAACAGACAAGAGCACATGCCTGCTTAAACACTGAACCAGACTGTGCACTGCCATTCGCGGGTGGACAGTGATGGCGTTTTCATCACACCCAGCCAGAATTCTGCCCCAGAACAGTGCATGTGCATCTTAAAAATGCAGCAGCAGCAGTTAAGCATGTTCTGAGAAGCAAAGAGTGTGCGTTTGCTTTTTTTGTTCTGGTTTGATTTTTCCCATGGTAAGCCAACTTCTGTATAAACTCAGAACCATACGGCGTTGAGTGAGTGACGGTGCGTTGCACCGCAGGCCGACGCCGGTTGTAACGGACGCACCGAGATGCTGGCGCTGGAGTTGAGGAGGAAGTTGGCGGTGTGTGCGGCCACAGGAGGCTGGTTGGGGATGGGCCTGAAGCCCAGTGCCATGCCAACAATTGCGGTCATGTGGGTCTCTGTGCCGAAGACGTGGATGGGGATCCCAGTAGTCTTCCCTGAAGGGAGGGAGAAGACTGTCAGGGCCCACAGGCTCAGGGGACAGAAGGTAAAGGTGATACACTACTGTGGTGAGGGAGCCCACAATGGACAAACAAATCTAACCTGAATGCTTTGCTCCCCACTGCAAAGCACTAATGAATAATCACTCCCTAAATACACAGTTAATGAACTCAAACCCCATTGGGGAAAACCAGCATGTTCTCAACGTAGGCGTGTTCCACACAAAGCTGCCCCGAGGCTGATTCTTAACAGCCCCATGCATTCAACTGTTGGCCTGCTTTTGATTGCATCACTCACCCACTTCTCCCATCACCCTTAGCCCCTCCTGGTAGTTGGGGCCACCTCGGCGTACGAAGATGGTGACCTCGTGTTCCTTCAGAGGGACCTGGTAGTCTTTGATGGCTTTCACAATACCCTGCGTCACAGAGGAATGTCAGTCAGTCAGCTGTGTAGCGTGGCACTAATTTCACAAAGAAACACTCAACAAATAAACTCATGTAGTTTAACAAACAAAAAGAACCGGACCTTGAAAGTGGCGGCCACATTTGTGAAGTTGGCAATGCTTCCTCCAATGATCAAGACTTTTCCTGTAAGCAGAAAATAAACATTTGGGCCAGGCCAAGCGGTAACGGAGGGACACTTTTGCTGTATTTTGCCCTAGTACTCCTGTTCTATCCAAGGCTGAGTAAAATAACAACTGGTATTATATAAAGGCTACCTTAGACTATAAACTGAGGGAAAAAAGGTTTGGGGGCAAACAACTTCTTGGGGGTAAAATTTATTTAAAAAAACAGGGACGCAAAACTAACGTTTGTTTTTTACACTTTTTTCAGACATGCATATCATACGGTTCCTGAGGTGAAAAGGGTCATCTTTCTCTTTCATTTTGTACTATTACCACTTAAATATGAACATGGAAAATGGTAAGCCACTTGTGCTGCTCAGTTTCTATGGGGCGAGGTTTAAAGTCAGATGGTCACGGTAACGGAGGGACACATTTTCACCCCCCTCAAAATCATAATTCTGCCACCTTTTTCCCCCAAAACTGGTTATACTACATCAAGACACATCCAAATAAGCTTTCTTTTGGAATGTTTCCCCTCAAAGTAGAAAAATCATGTTAAAAAAATTTTAAAAACAATGTTTTTTGGTAACCGAGAGACCGGCCGAAACGAGGATTGAGAAATCTTTGAATACCTTGTCAAAGAAATTCAGTGACTTTTTATCCGAAACCATTCACTCTACTGGGATGCCTATTCATATTATCATAGAAAAATGCTATTTATTCATACTTTATTAAAAATAGTTGCTCAGTCAGACACTATTGTTATAGGATAGAATCAGGGGGAAAGTGCACCTGTTCATGTCCGTCAACCCCAATGGATTCAAAAACCCATAACTTTTTTTCTAGTAAAGATAATTCAATACTTATTTTGTTCTTTACACCTTGGAATGTTGGTTTCAAGATCAGGCAGATAGGAAGTAATTTCATAATGTTTCAAATTTTGATTACGGATTACTGATGTTAACCTGCTGACATTAGACTGGTTTTTGCGGTCATGATCGGGGTCAATGATCCGTCAAGCGTTTGATGCTCACACAGTCACTATTCCAAATGTGCACACAGTCTTAGTCCAGCTGAAACAGTGCATAACTTGTATTCACTAACTGTTTTAGTATGACTTTCCCTCGTGTGCACAACCCGGCGGTAATTTGAGGAGGGCGTACCCTCTTTGTGTTTCTCCCGAGTCATCAGTGACAGGATGGTTTTGGCGTAGTCGTACGTCTGCTGCTCGCTGGGCGCCCCGGAGTACTCCCCATAGTTAGCCAGCTCATCCACTCCGCCAAAGTCACAGATGGTGTCACTGCGAAAAATTGAAACTCAGTATTAAGTCATAAAGCAGTTTGATAAAACTTTGGCGGCATTCTAAGCAAAGAAGCATGCATCCTTGCAGTCATACTTAACCCTTTAAGGTGTAAGATCACAAATATGTGATGAGAATGTGTTTAACTGAACATTCTAATGGTGATGTAACAATCGAAAAAAATGGTGTTCTAGAACACCGACTTAAAATCTTGAAAAAACATTCAAAAATAACCTACTCTTCAAGGGGTTAAAAAGGTGTCTTCTCTGGACGTATAGCTCATGTATACATCATAGTTCCTGGCCAAATGAACTTCAATTTCCATATGTATGCTTGACCCTTGAGGGTCTGGGCAAGAGGTGAGCTGTGAGTCATTCCTTCCTCACTGCTAATAAAGCGCTACAGGGAAGTGCTGGAGAATACAGCATACTGTCTGTGGGGACTAGATTGAAATTAACACTATACAGAACCTGAAGGGAGAAATAGTTGCCATACGACTTCAAAATAATTATTTATTTAGGCCGTTTTATCTTCCATGATTACTGCTGCGATAACAAAATTTCAGTTTGTTATGGTGTTACTGGCAGCAATAGAATTGCACGTAATTAGCATCAAAATACTGTGTATAATTAATGCAAATGAAATGGGTTTAGATTGGCAATAATGGCAATAATCTTTTGTGATTAGCTACATCAATACTTCCGTATTGCACGTGACCCCTGCTTATAATTAGACTGTTTGCAGTCCTTCTGCAGTTCTGCAGCCCGGAGGAGCACCTACAGCCCAATCGGGTTTAGATCAGCTCAGTTATTCAAGGTGCAGAATATATTCTCATGTGGCCACACAGAGTTAATTTATTCTAATAATAACAGTATCTTCACCTTTCTCTTAGAATGCTTCTCACAGTAGTGCACTAAAAAAAACATTTCACAATGAACACATCTTATTGGCCGTGTAAGTATCACATTGGAACGTTAGTCAGGTAAAACTGCTTTTGTCGAGATATACCTGAAGTTTGCAAGCAAAGCCAGTGGCAAAGCATCCTAAACGGAGGATTTAAGAGCATGCCCGAGTTTAAACGACAGGCACAACCTCTGTAAATGTACATAAGGATATTTATCACCCGCTGCGCTTTGTTCCATACACAAATACACTTATGGGTACATTGTATAAGATGCCTTCACTCTTTTTTTTTACCCACCATTGTTAGCCATTACATTTTCACTGACCTAAAAGAGTCTTTGGACTTTGGTGGAAAGCAAACATCTTTCTATATCAGCAAACAGAAACCATAAAGTAAAAGTAAATGCAGAAGACCGATAAGTAGCAGCTTAAAAAGGTGAACACCCCGACTGTCTCAACATCGGTGAACATTCCTACAATGTATGGAGCGCTTCTGCGGTATCTCCTCTGTTTAATCTTGATGCTGAATAAACAGTACAAAAACCAACACTGGTTATAAACCAGCACGGATACTCCATGAACACGGCGACTCCCAGCACTCAGATGAGAAAAGGCTACAGCAAGCCCCTTGAGTCCGTTTGGCACAGGGGCAAAAATACCGTCGCACTGAAATACTGAAGACTCATGCAGCTCAAAGCAAAGGTTTCCTTTTCTATCTACAGCGCTGATAAACAGGCAGGCCTGCAGTCCTTAAGCCTGGCTAAAGTGAGCCAACGGATAAGAAAATATCTACATAAATAATTGAGGCAGGTGGTAATACATGGTGAGGACACTGTGGCCCTTGGGAGTTTGGGGACCTCTGATAAAATCTAAAACCCCTCTGAAGGAGAGAGCCGCCCAACTCGTCGCGTTGGGTACAGCCAGGAGGGTCACAGGCGAGGCACACTGTACCTGTACACCACAGAGGCCCCTCCCCCAGCCACCATGGTCCAGATCCTCCCTCTTGGGTTGAGCAGGGTAAGCTTCAGGCTGGCGCCGCTCTTGGCATCAAGGTCTGCGATGTAGGCTTCCTGTAAATAAAAAAAAAAAAGAACAGTTTAAACTGAGGCACACTTTGCTGCAGGCTGCTCCAAGACATCCCAGGGCTTTTTCTGAACCTGGTAATAGAGGCATGGGCGCCTCCCTCAGATTGCTTTGCCAACATTACAGCATAGTTTTGACAACTATCTTTGTGTATCAGCAGCATATTTCCACAATCAAAACAGGAAAAGCAATACATTGAAAAGCAGTTAATGGTTTATATTAATCAGAAGTGGGAAAAACATTTTTTTTTTAAACGCACACCTTGTTTTGGCGTTCAGACCAAAGGACATGCAAATTAAACTAAAGGAGAAAGAAAGGTCATACACCAGTTATTCCAATGCAATTTTTATCACCTGACGAAGGCAGCCTGCTGCCGAAACGTTGGTGATAAAAATTGCATCGGAGTAAATGGTTAAAGGAGAAGTTTGGTATTTAGCATGTTAAGCCCTGTTATAAGGTTATTTACGATCATATACAACGGTCCATTTCAACATTTTGACAAGCTGTGCAGTCTTGAGATATATTGCTCATGTCACAGCTAACTTGCACAATGGATCTGGACGGGCATATAGAAAATCCTTCAAAAACACCATAAACTCTCGTTTTCAAAGACTGGAAACTCACCGGTAACCCAACTTACCACTGTGTGAGTTAGCCGTGACATGAGCAATGAGAAATATATCTCAAGACTGCACGTCGTCATAATGTTGATATGGTCCGTTGTATATGATCGTAAATAACCTTATAACAGGGCTTAAAATGCTAAATACCGAACTACTCCTTTAACATTAAAACACAAACTGTGATATATATACACGAAAAATCCTCTCTGCTTCACAGCTGAAAGCAAGGCACAAGAAGAAAAACAGATTTTCTGTGGGATAGATTGTCCATGAATTTCAATGAACCTTAAATTATACAGGTAGTGATGGGTCAAATCAGAATGATTCCCTAGATTAAAGACTACTCCAACACACCTTGTCTTTACCCTGATAAACAGCGTAAACCTGCATCGCCCATTTCAGAAGAGATACTGAGCACACTAAAGAAACGTGTCTGAACATGATATTTGTTTTGATCGCTTATCTGTACCACAACCACACTGGCCAGTGCTTTCATTAAGATGTTTTGTTTACCTTCAATGGTTATACCAGGTAGCTAAAAAATGTAACATCATTACACCTAAATGCAGGAAATATGGGACAACTGAGGGAGTACGGACTGTTGCGTATTTGAAATTGCCACAAAATCCACATTATTAAGTCCACCACTGCCACCCCCGTTTAAAACTCCTAGAAAAAGCCCTGGATCACAGAAAGCACAGTACTGTAGTGTCTTACAGAATGACTCTCCAGCATATCTGAGACAGAAAATGACAGCAAAATACTGCCAGCCCTGCAAATGAGCAGCGTTAAGGACTGTACGTGCATAATAAAGTTGTGTGAATGCAGTCCCTGCCCAAAGCTGGATGGTAACTTGTGTGAATGCAGTACGGGCCCAAAGCTGGATGGTAACTTGGGGGAATGCAGTCCGGGCCCAAAGCTGGATGGTAACTTGGGGGAATGCAGTCCCTGCCCAAAGCTGGATGGTAACTTGGGGGAATGCAGTACGGGCCCAAAGCTGGATGGTAACTTGGGGGAATGCAGTCCCTGCCCAAAGCTGGATGGTAACTTGGGGGAATGCAGTCCGGGCCCAAAGCTGGATGGTAACTTGGGGGAATGCAGTCCGGGCCCAAAGCTGGATGGTAACTTGGGGGAATGCAGTCCCTGCCCAAAGCTGGATGGTAACTTGGGGGAATGCAGTCCCTGCCCAAAGCTGGATGGTAACTTGGGGGAATGCAGTCCCTGCCCAAAGCTGGATGGTAACTTGGGGGAATGCAGTCCGGGCCCAAAGCTGGATGGTAACTTGGGGGAATGCAGTCCCTGCCCAAAGCTGGATGGTAACTCAGTCCGAAGGAATAATCAAACCTTTCTGAGCAGGAGAGTCAACAGGAGCCGAAATATTGACTTAATATTTAAATACATACACTAAACCACCTCTCATGTTCTGCATTTCAGTTATGAACAGGAAATGGCCTATACCTAAGGGCAATCTGCTCACGGCCAAATTCAAAGTCTGCGAATATTGAGCAGAAAATCACACATGTTCGGTGCAAAGGCACAGTGTATCAAATGAGCAAAATTAAAACTAATAAGAACTCCTGATCACCATGGCTACCCTCACAGCCCCTGCCCAGCGACAAATACAATGCCAACTTCACAAGGTTATTTATGGCAGGCTTTTATGGCACTGCAGAGTACATAAGGAGCAGTTTATCTGGTGAGGTGGAACCTGGATGAGTCAGAGGTGAATTCACTTCCTAGTGAAATAAATTTTACCTGATCAATGTCCCCCAGCACAGATTATTATTATACAGTGCCCTCCACAATTATTGGCATCCCTGGTAAGGATGAGTAAAAAGGGTTAGAAATAATTGGTGAATTAGTTTAATCTCACACTGAAAAAATTAGAAAAATTCAACCTTTAATTGAAGTAAATTTATTCTGAGAAAAAAAAATCCCTCAAGAAATTATTATTTTTAACAAAACCATGTGTGCCACAATTATTGGCACCCCTGCATTTAATACTTTGTACAACCTCCCTTTTCCAATAAAACAGCACTGAGTCTTCTCCAGTAACGTCTAATAAGGCTGGAGAATACAGAGCAAAAAATCTGAGACCATTCCTCTTTACAGAATCTCTCCAGATAATCCAGAATCCTAAATCCTCTCTTGTGCACTCTCCTCTTCATCTTAGCTCAATGGGGTTTAGGTCAGGGGACTGAGATGGCCATGGCAGAAGCTTGATTTTGTGTTCAGTTAACCATTTTTCTGTTGATTTGGACGTATGTTTTGGATCATTGCCCTGCTGGAAGATCCAACGACGACCCAGTTTTAGTTTCCTGGCAGAGGCAGCCAGATTCAGATTTAAAATGTCCTGGTATTTCATAGAGTTCATGATGCCATGTACCCTAACAAGGTTCCCAGGGCCTTTGGAAGAAAAAACAACCCAACAACATCATGGAACCTCCACCATACTTAACAGTAGGGATCAGGTTATTTTCGGTATAGCCATCCTTCTGTTTACGCCAAACCCACCTTGAGTGTTAGTTGCCGAAAAGCTCAATTTTCGTTTCATCTGACCATAGAACATGGTTCCAGTCGAAGTTCCAGTAGCATTTAGCAAACTCCAGGCACTTATGTTCGTAGTGAAATGAGAGGAAAGGCTTTTTTCTGGCATGTCTTCCAAATAATTCGTTGGCATGGAGGTGACGTCTAATGGTAGTTTGAGACTTGATGACCCCAAGATGCTTACTTTCCTCTGTAATTCTCCAACAGTGATCCTTGAGGATTTTTTTTGCCTCTTACCATCCTCCTCTCCTCACTGTGCGTGGGGGCAAAATAAACTTGGGGCCTTTTCCAGGCAAGTTTGTAACAGTTCCAGTTGCTTTGAACTTTTTAAGTATTGCCCTGATGGTAGATATGGGCATTTTCAGTTGAGTATCTATTTTTTTATAGCCATTCCCTGACTTATGAAGCTCAACACAATTTTCCCTCATTTGATTTGTGTTCTCTTATCTTTCCCATGTTGATGTATGAATAACGAAATATGGCCTGTGTCACCTCATATTTATACCCCGGTGAAACAGGAAGTCATGGATTACTGCTTGAGATTTTTCTCATTTTGTTCAGTGTGAGATATAAAAAATTCACCGTTTGATGAATTAGCTTAAACCCTTTTAACCAGGGGTGCCAATAATTGTGGAGGGCACTGTATATTATATATGTTTTACTAAAAGGATAACGGAGTGCCTGTTATGAAGGTTACAAGACATGGAAGACATGTTGAGTAACTTTCATATTTTGAATAAAGTTACCTATCGCCCTTTTACGACAATTACTTAAAACAGAACTTTTACTGTAAATTTAAATAGCTGAAAAATACTGACAATTGGAAAGCCAAACTCTTTTCCTCAGTTTCCCGACCACAGTTTTCACAAAAAAATACTTTGTCCAACTAACCACTGATAATCAAACTATGGCATTAACACTGAACAAACTGTGAGCTGTCATACTTTTTCAGAACTGCCTTAAGGAACCGATTGTCATGAGAGAGTATGTGTCAGGTCATTATCACTCTGCTCCGATCGGGACGCCCACCTCAGGGTAGGCCTCTCTCCCAAAGGGTGGTGGGAACTCCACGTCGCCCCACTTTGCCTTGCATATGTAATCAGCTGTGGCATCGATTTTGGCAGCCATATCCAGCACGAAGACGCCATCTTCTGTGACCACTAGTACGGGAGACGGAAGAAACCAACATATTAAGGAATTCTCTCGCAGGAGGCCACTTTCTCGACCGTCTCAATCATCAACCTGCCCAAAAGCCTGCCATACCACTGAGGAGCAAAATGATTGTGAAAGCCTTGCTTCAGCCTTGCACAGCTTTAGTCTGTGATGTTGCACTTTGTAGTCTAAATGAGCATTTGACTTCAGATACCCCTTAGGCTGAAATATACTGTCAGAGCTGCACATCCCCTCTTAACAGTAGCTGTAGGGGGAAAAAATAGTAGGAGTCAATATAATGACTAAAGACTTTTTTGTAAATATTTGACAAAAAAAAACCTCATTTGAACATGAAATGCATTTTCCTGAGATGATTCACTTGTGTCAGCACAACTTCTGCGATTGTGACAGTTACAAAAGGTTTCCCAATCTTACAGAAACACATTGCTAATTACATTTAAAAATGTAAAGAATAGTTCAGTATTAGTTCAAAGTAGAGACCTGCAGAGGGAATGTACATTCAGGTAAGAGTCGATGACATGGAGGCACTTAAGTGGAAAAAACAAACAAAAAAAAACACAAAAGTTGTTGTAAATCTTTGTAAATAAACTTCCTCAGGGGTAAACGGTTTGCAGGCTTCAGTTACTCTGTAGGCAGCACTTGGATTTCAGTCATGCGCAGCTATGCGCAGATCTGCTCCACCTCCGCATTGCTTTTATGTGACTTGTGAGACCCCCTGTGCACTGGTGTTGCGTGATTGACGAGGCTCAAACACCAGCGGGCAAAGTATAAAAAAAATAAAAAATAAAAAATTCCTCAATCTAATCACATAAATTAGCTTTGTCCATCAGCTGCAGCCACTCTCCAAATGGCATTTGTTGTCTGAGGGGAGATAGCGAGACGTGACCTCGGGAAATTGAAAAGGGGGGTTGCTTGTGCTTTAACATACTGCTGGGTTGGGTTGGGTTTCGGGTTACAGACGGGACACTGTCACTCAACTGCTGCTGCCCACCACAGACCTTATAGCTGTGTCCCAAACCGCATACTTCCATGCTCCGAGCACGCGCATCCACAGAGTCCACAGCGAAGTATGGTAGCGCGGAGCACAAGAGTACGCGATTTGGCACACAGCCCTTACGAGCTCGCACGAAATGCGCTACCTAAAAAGGGGTTGCTTGGAAAAAGTGCCCTGACACTGGTTCCTTGAGCTCAGAGAAAGAAACAGTGCTAAAATCAGAGCGAAAAGCAATGAGACAAAAAGTGACAGGGTTCCGTTTGAGTTGTGAGTTTTAAGCGACATTATCTTCGATTCCACGAGTTGGCCACGTCGTCACACAGGCAAGAGCTCCTACAGAAATAAACTTGGAATGAACCTCCAGCAGGATACAGGAAGCTGCAGACGTGAGCGCAGGGTATGTGCAGCACTGTCTGCTCTCTATAGGGAGGACATCAAAGCAGCAGCACCTGCGTCAATCTGCATCTGACTGCGTAGGAACATCTGCTGCGGGGCTTACACTGCGGGCCCTCATTAACACACTTCAAAAAGCATGCGGTCTTCATAAAAAACATTTTTGAAAAGCCAATTATCCCACTATGGATTATTCATGTAATTTTTTATCGTTTTGGACATAAAAATATCCGGGTATGCCTAAGGAAACAACTCTATTTACAAAAATATACATTATTTAAATATATATTTTAAATACTTCTGCTTGCCCCTTCTAATATCCTCTTTTTCCAACACGTGTAACATGAGCAGGGTTTGAGGCCAGCTTGGTTCGGCGTTACGGCCGTCCGTCCCTGTTCAGTCTGAGGAGGTATAATTGCTGGCTGATTAATCCCATTGATTGGGAACTTTGAAGAGATGCTTTGATGAGACATCGATCAGTGAACCAGCAACGCCCCTGCGCAAACAAACCTTTGAACAGGTTGCTCAGACCCGTTATCATTTCTGTCCTGCGTCTGTTTGTGTGATGGTATACAGTCTGCAAATAGTACACTGGTTGGAGATGGTAAGTAATGACAGATGGCTGGGCATTATATTTCCTCATGAGGTGGAAGGGGGGGGGGAGGGGCGTACCTAATGGGTTTATCTCCAGGTAGGTGAAGTACAAGTCCTCGTACAGATTGAAGAGGCCCAGGATGAAGCTAGCCAGGACTCTGTGGGACACAAACACAAAGCATAAACCTTACAAACAGACCTGCTGCACTCTCGACAGGACCGTTTCCGATCGGTTCACCATTCAGCCCACGCGTATAACAACAACACCGCTCCGCCGTAGCTTCGTGTTGAATTCTGGAAGCCTGCGACATGAGCTCATGTCCATCGGCATTCGAGAGCGGTTTAATAGGCATTTCTTGGACCTGGCGTCACCACTTAGGGTATGGCTTTACTTCATCTCCTTTACTACGTACAGTTGTGCTGGTGCTGCCCAGGATCTCCAGGCTTATGAGGCTTATATAACAGCAACAAATACACAAGCCACCCCATGTCAGCGCCCCGAGCATGCTGGGCTATAAATAAATGAGAAATCTAATTCGGTCTGGACCGTCCCGTCAAGGCAGAGGGACGATGCGGAGGCCGCGGTATTTTTCCATCCTGTATTTTTCTCAGACGCGTGCGGGAATTTCCTCTCCCGCTGTTTGTCGGCAGCTGGGAGTAAGTATCATTAGTATGAAGGGCCCGGAAGAATATTGAGAGATCGACTCAGTTCGGTTCTGATGGGAGCTCGTGCCCGGGGGTTGTACTGGGCCAGTGGATGAGGAGCACTGTCGACAGACGGACAGCTTTTTGTGGGGGCAGGGGTCTGGTGCGGATTCTGCGTAATACCCATCAAAGCAAAGGACGAGCGCCACGGACATGTTTGGAATGAGGGATTAAAATGCAGTGGGGTGTGAAGAGGCTTAATTTGTCTGACAGATGACAGCTCCCTCTGTGTAGCTTTAATGCGTTTTAAGAAATGTTTCCCCTTAGGGTTTTGGCAACTTATTATGTTGCAATTATTCAAGTATTAGAGGTCAGTTTAAAAACGCAACAAAAACAGCACTTAATTGTAACCCTTATACGCATACTTATAACAATACTTAGGGTAATTCCACCGAAAAACAACATTAACCTTATTTAACAGATCAATGCACAACTAATTAAGTCTCTCTTTGTGGCTGGCCAAAAAAAAAGTCTGTACTGAGATATTTGAAAATAAAGGAGATATTTTGGTCGAGGTATACGTCGTTTTGCCACTTCCTTGTTTTTGAAAGCTTTTGCAGCAGCTGCGTCTGTCACTATTCTGAGTAGGGACACATCGTAGATCAAGCTAGCTATCATTGCTATTTGACACCACCCACTTTCCTTGTTGATCTGATCACTGAACATAAACTAGACTGTATGCTTTTAACAGAGACCTGGCTTAGCACTGAGGGTCCTGCTGTTTTGATCGAAACCTCTCCTGTAAACTGTAGTTTCTCTCACTCCTTTAGGAGGGAGAAAAGGTGGGGGAACAGCGGCCGTTTTTTACAGAGACCCTAGGCAGTAAGGATGATTCCTTGGGTGATTTGAGTACAACTATATATTGCGGTATCTCCAGATGATACAAGCCCTATTGATGTTCTTTCTGACTGTATCTTAAGACATCAATGCATGGATGTCAACAAACTTTCTACAACTAAACCAGAATAAAACAGAGGTACTGGTTATTGGGGAAAAGAGTCAGAGAGAGAAACTGACTACTAAGCTCCAATCTATAGCACTGACTCCTAGTCAGCAGGTGAGGAACTTAGGCGTGACATTTGATTCAGATTTTAACTTTATTGCTCACATCAGGAATGTCACCAAGACTTCCTACTACCATCTTAAGAATATTACTAGGGTTCAACCTTTTTTTATTCCAGGCTAACACTGAGAGACTAATGGATGCATTTATCACCAGCAGGCTCGACTACTGTAATGGTCTCCAAACTGGTCTTCCCAAAAAAAAAAGCAATAGGCCAATTACAATTATTACAAAATTCAGCTGCTAGAGTGCTAACTAAGACTAAGAGAAGAGCACATATCACCCCAGTTCTTAAATCTCTGCACTGGTTACCTATTAGTTCCCACATTGATTTTAAGGTTCTGTTATTGGTCTTTAAATCTTTAAATGGACTGGCACCTGGTTGTCAGGCATGTTACTAAAATACGTACCATCTAGATCCCTTAGGTCGTCTAGCCGTGGTCTTTTAACTGTTCCTAAAGGGCGAGGCTGCTTTTAGCCACTATGGTCCTAGCAGGTGGAACTGCCTCCCAGAGGATATAAGGACAACAGAAAATGTTGATACTTTTAAACGGAAACTAAAAAGATGCCTATTTAGTCTAGCGTTTCTGTAAATCTACGGTTTATATTCGCTTGTATGAAATGTGTTAAACAGATAGAGTCTGATGCATGTGCAGGAAATGATCTCTTGGATCCGATCTTTGACTTTTCTGCATAAGTTCCTTCTTTTTTATGTATTTGTTTTAATGTTGTGAAGCACTTTGAGTTACATTTGCTTGCATGACATTTGCTATATAAATAAAATCTGATTGATTATTATAATGTCAGAAAATTACATTGATAGGCTACGTTGTTTCGGCAAACTAAACCAAACAGGACCCGCGTGCTGTCGGTTGCAGAGGGACAAATTATACAACTCGGGTATCATTCCCTGATCTTCATTTGCCTTATTGAATCACCCGGTAAGGAACCATGTCCAACTTACATTATGATCCATGACCATGAAAAGTAGACTAGCATTAGTGAGCTGACCATAATCAAGCGGTTTTTCTTTGAACATTCGAATACAGAAGCAATGTTAGACGATGTCATTTTCTGGGCTAGTGTCGTTAGTTGTTGTTAGCCACGGGTTTCTTGGCATTAAACAAAGATGCAAATCCGGGTTTTTAAATCCGTTTGCCGTGCTTTCGTTTATGGCAGGAGGTCGGATATCGGAGGTGGTAAACGTGTCGTTTCCGCGGCATTACCGACATCAGTGCGTTCGAGTTGCACAACTAGGAAAGTTTTGGCTTTGCTACCAAACAGCTAAAACAGCCAACAACTACAACAATAACGTTTTAACTTTTAATTGTAGGCTGTAAGTTTGTCATTCTGTATCTGCATGTTGGCTGATACAAATGCATTTCATACTGAAACGGGAGGTTGGGGTCGATTTCCCGATCCCCGATTTCCGACACGGAACTCCTAGTTGGTGTTTTATTTTAAAATAATTCCCTGTTAGAAGACCTGGTTTTAACGTTATTCAGTCAGTTGGAGTAGCTGTGACTGGCGTTGTCTGACACCACCCATTAACTGTAAGCGCTCTTGGTCATTGTAGTTCACAGTAAAGCAGGTACCTGGTGCATGCGCAGTAGTTTGGGGCTATATCTCTGCTCTCACTACAGGTAGAAAGTTGGCTGAGAGCTCATTTTAATCAGGAGGAGAGCTACTTTTCTACAAATCAAACATAATTTTTCGGTGGAATTCCCCTTTAATGCGTGGCAGAATAAGACTGATGACAAACGCCCATCATGCCCTGTAGACACATACGGACGTATCGGTTCACACTGTCTTAAGAGCCATGTGACCTCTCCTGTCACTCACTCTTTCTTGTCGGGGGGCACATGGGTGAGCAGCTGACTTGACACCGCGTCCTCGTTCAGTTTCTCGTCCACACCAACCAGGAGCTTCTGGGCCTTGGTGTCCACGTCCCCCACGTCCACGCCGCCCTCGTGGTGGAAGAGCACGTGGTCGCCCTCACGCGTTGCATAGATGCACACATAGAACTCCTCCTCCTGAGGAAGAAATTATCGGGTGAAGACAGACCAGCACAACCGATTCGAGAGACTAAGACACGGCCTTTAAAAGGTGCAGTAGATTACTAAATTTGCTAATTACATTCCAGCAGCTATCAATAAATCAAGTGTTCTGAAAAAAGAAATCTGGTTTCTGTGAGTGTCCAGGGCTCAGTACTAGGCTGTCAATAAATCTCAAGCCGGGCTTCCAAAAACCAACCAATCAGGGCTAGCAATGTAGCTACCAATCAAGGCAACCATCTACAAGCGAAACATCCTCCCAGTAGAATAAACCCCTCCCTGTCTGCCTGTCTCCGCGTGTGCACTGGAGCATAATTTGGTAGGAGGGGCTTAGGAGAGAAATAGGAAGGAAGAGTGCAAAAGAGGGAAGTCTTTTTGGCTTGTATATTCAAGAATTACATATTACAGGAGAGGCTTTGATCAAACTAGCCTACTGCAGCTTTAAGGGATCAACAGGCAGACCAAAACAGGCTGCACAAACAGACAAGACTAGAAACAGGGGAGTCTCTGGGATGCAGGGAGAACACTTGGATCTTAAGGATGACAAGAAAACACAGAAAGAGAAAAGATGAGAAGACTTACCTGCTTATGAGCTACAAATGGTTCAATGAGGAAATTCTTCAGGACACCCTTAGTTTTTCCAACCTGGGGGAAAAACAGAGTGGTGCAGGGCAGGGTCAGGGGAATGTGAGTGATAAGGGACAGAAACGGAAGAAAAGAGGCCAGCTAAACAAACCCACCTCTAAACCCTGTGGGTATGAGCGCAAAGCACTCACCATAGCCATTATGCTGAGACTGTGAATACGGAAATAAAGTGTATCTCGAGGGGTCTGACAGGCAACACAGTTCACTTAGAGCCGTCCTGAACACCAGAGGGTGGAAGTCTCGGGAAAAGGGATGGAGAAAGGAGAAAAATGGAACCGAGGTGCTCCAATAAAGTTGTACAGAGTTCTACAGCTCAGTTAGGATAGAAGGCTACTTCTGGAAACGAGCGATCAAAGAGACAGACAGCACGCTTGTATCAAAACAAATCCTGAATCCCAACAGAAAATGGAGCCCAAGATACAAGCGGTGACCCTTAATGAAATTCCACAAAGGGCTTCTCGGGTTACGTTCAGTTGGAACATGCAGAGCAGGATCTGGGCCCTTATGCTGTGCCCTCTATTGGGGCCCACATTTCCCCCATGAGCCCCACGTACCCCTCGGCCCTCTCAAAGCCCAAGACGGAGAACAGACGTATACTGAAAAACTATTTCACACAGAGCCAGCTAGGTTCCTCTGTCATCACTGTATTAACACCCAGCCACCGGGATTGGCTGTGGTCTAGTATTTCTGGCTCTGCTCCACTGGGTGAAATAGTAGACAAATGTGATTTAAGTGTGGGGCCCCCTACAATCTCCTTGAAACCACAATGCCCTCGCTCTTGAAATTTCTGGCGACGGTAAAAATTAACTGTCCCTTGTGGGAATTTCTGAAGGGTGAAAAGTGACACGAGATCAATTGAAAGTTTTTCGCAGCTTTGGAAAATATTCAGAAAAAAAACTGAATTTATTAATTCAGAAATGCCAAAATGCCTCGAGCTAAACTGATGTAGGTGCAGTGCAACCATTAGCTCTGATTTGAATCCATGTAAACAAATGAATCGCGCGTAGACCGTGAAGCAGACCGTGGCATTTGCATGAACAGTGAACGGTGACATTTAAAACAGACGGATTAAATTATTATAATTATTATTTTTTTTTTTAACTAAGCGGAAAAACCTGAGCTGCCCTACTGGGCTTTACTGCTCAAAGAAGCGGCGTGCAATTTCCCAGTGACAGAGAGCCATCAAACCGGGAGGGTGAGGGGAGTGGAGAGAGAGAGAGAATAGAAAACAGGAGACAAAGAGGAGATGGAGACTTGGTGGTGGTTGAGGCGAGTTTCCCCCTCATCATTGTAAGCGCTTTGAGTCACCAGTTGGTGAGAAAGGCGCTATATAAATGTAAGGCATTATTATTATTATTATTACTAGGTGTGGGAGAGCAGTAAAATGGCTGGAATCCTAATTCTTTTATTGCAGGACGATGGGAATTCCCAACACGTCCCTCCCCGTTCTGACTCTTACATTACGTAACCTCTGGCCTCGTGTAATACTAAACCAAATGTGGGGCATTAGCTGTTCAACGGGAAATGAACCGTGTGCAGTGCACGGCGTGCGCCTGTGGTGAGAACAGGAAATGTTAATCAGTTCAAGAGGGAGTCCTGTCATTTCTAGACCCCCTCAGCCGCACACAGAGTCTCCATCATGGCTGTGAGAGATACGCGAGTATGACGCAGGCACAGCCCCCTGTGAGGACTCTCCTGTGAGGAGTCTCCTGGGCCTGGCAGAGCTCTGGACCTGACGTAAGCTATTAGCACGTGCTCGTGCAGCATAGAGTCAGAGGAATTGAAATGAGGCAGGGCTATGCAGAGAATACGTACGCTGACCTGGGTCAGAGGGGGCTGCGGGTAAAAGGAACTTCCGCACTCGATTGTTAACACTGGATGAAATTGTATGAACACAATAATACAGCAACGGCCATGATTAAATTCATGAAAATGAGGCGCACAATCAGCACTGGAATATCATATTTTTATGGAAAAATATGTTACTGTGGCGATACACAATATGTGCACCATGGATCAAACTTTTATTATATCCTCTGTCAATACAAGACGCAGTTTAAAAGCACAAAGGGAATTGCTTTCAACATGGCAAAAAAAAAAAAAGAAGCCATTATTGAATGCTAGCTCGCAAGCGGGCTACACCACACATGCTAGTCTAGATGTTACATCTTACGTCACTGCAAGCTCCGCAGAGGGCCGAGGGACAGACGATTTGAAATAGCGGATTTCGTGAGAGTAGCGTTGTCTGATTTGCGGTGATAATAGGCCTAATGATAAATTGCCGTGGTTTTGAGACTAAATATGTGAAATGACTATATTGCAGTTAAATTTATTTTTATTTTTTTTACCGGCCCAAATGTCCGGAGGGAATCATAAAAAAAACGGTCAAAACCGGCAATTGCCGGCCTAACGCGATCCCCGTTGTACACACAGTAAGCTATAGCTAAATCAGCAAGACATTTAAAACAATTAAATCAAACAAGAATTAAGGAACAGAAAACAAGTGGAAAAAAAATGAAATAAAATGAATTATTCTGGTATACACCAGTGTTGGTTCATGGCTATATACCGCCTCACCTTTCCAGCATTAAAAATATACCACCTATAGGTAGCTGATGGGACGTGAGCGCTTCGTCTGGACTCACCGTGCACTCCTTCATAAAGTGGGACTTGAGCCATTCCTGCACGCCCGGCAGGTCCAGGTCGACGCCCACCAGGCCCAGCTTCCCTCTCCGCTTTATCAGCTGGTCTGGCTTCACCACCAACCGCTGAGAGACGGAGAAAAAGAGAGAGAAAAACATCATATGCCACTGAACACCAGAGGTGACGCAAGGAGGCGTCGCTGCATACACAGGTGATGGAGCAGTGATACACAGGTGATGGAGCAGTGATACACAGGTGATGGAGCAGTGACACACAGGTGATGGAGCAGTGACACACAGGTGATGGAGCAGTGATACACAGGTGATGGAGCAGTGACACACAGGTGATGGAGCAGTGACACACAGGTGATGGAGCAGTGACACACAGGTGATGGAGCAGTGATACACAGGTGATGGAGCAGTGATACACAGGTGATGGAGCAGTGATACACAGGTGATGGAGCAGTGATACACAGGTGATGGAGCAGTGATACACAGGTGACGGAGTACTCGACCCCACCACTTCATCTGTTGCACTGGAACAGAGTTGCCGTATACAAAATGCTGTACAGAAAAGCCAACATCCCAAAAACGATGTGAGTTATCAGTACTGTTGTGGCTTTGGATTCTGTAATTCTCGCCCTTGAGTATGGTTTGTTATACCATATCAAAGATTCCACCATATCAAAGCTATACGAAATACAGACCTTCAGCCGAACAAAACGCAAGGCTAAGAGACTGTCATTTATCAGCTCAAACACTGGGGATGTCACAAATTCGATACGACCATAAGCAGGTAGAGAGTTTCTCGTTTGTCCATAGATGAGAATAAGCGGTTCCTTCAAGAAGGCCGATGTGCAAACTGCCTTGGAGAAGTAATGTATAATGGATGTGGTGGTGGTGGTGAGAGTGTAGGTTTAGGGAGGAGGGATATAGAGAATGAATAGCGGGAGCAAAGCTATTAATTTCTGGAAGCCTACCAACCTAAAGACCCCAGCGAATGTTAAAGAAATCTCCAAGTCAATCCCAGTCCCCGTCGCAGTGCCCCAGCTGTCCAGCAGCAAAACAAAAATCTAAACCCAAGGTAATTTCCATTACCCATACCCGCATTTCACATGCATTGCATTTCACTGCAGTTTACAGTCATTCCTTTGCTCCCCACTATTGAAATGGACTGACTCTCTCTTAGCTAAATATGGGTCTGCACTGTTGATGATGTGGACATTAAGAGGGGAGCTAATGTGGAGAACAGAGTGGGGAGCCTCAGGCGTGACGGTGCCTCAGATCAGTGCCTCACCTCCGTGAGCAGCCAGGGGTGGTCCTGTGTCAGCCGGTCCCAGTCGGTGTCGTTGGTCACGTTGGCGTACTTAAAGCGGTTCTGCACGGCAGCGGACGTGCAGATGTACTTGTAGAGGAACTCCTTCCCAGTCTGCTCCGAGATGGCTTTGGCCGACATGGCTGCTGATCGTCTGTGGGAGAATTGAGCTTGGTGATTTTTTTTGTATAGTTGTTTGGGGGGGGAAAACTTCAAGAAGTTTTCAGTGAATGAAAGACAGCGGTGCTTAAGGAAGATGTAAGTTTTCATATCAACTGCAGTTTATTTACATATGTAGAGATCAGTGTTTAATATTTTCCCGAAAATGAGCTATTTTTAAACCCGGGATTATAACACCTCCCTCCCGGGTTTCCGGGGAAATCCCGCGTCTAACCAGGGGCGTTCTAGTAGGCTATTATCAAATGTGCGACCCTACTTATTGGTTTACAGGCTACTGGCATCCATATGCCATATAAAACTATGTTTCAGCACCATGGCATAGTCCACTAGCTTACTATTGGCTGAGATTCTTCAATATCAATAACAACAAACAGTTTTTGTCCAGACTCATAAAATATATGTAGTGAAGACTTTGAAAACATTTTATTTAAAAGGGATGAAGTGTATTTATTGGCGAAATGGAAGTTATCACTATATTGACATGCATGATATATAATTAATGTGATTATCAGCTACAGTGGTAAGCAAAACATTATGATGTCACAGTGAAGTTGACTTTTGGATATAAAATGTCATCACTTCATCATTTTATCCTATTAGACATTTGTGTGATTAGCATAGGAATTCTTGAGTTATGGCCAAAAACATCTTTTGTGAAGTCACAGTGACCTTGACCATTGACCACCAAAATCTAATCATTCATCCTTGAGTCAAAGTAGACATTTGTGTGAAATGTTGTCATAATTATCGAAGAGATTCTTGAGTTATGGCCAAAAACGTCTTTTGTGAGGTCACAGTGACCTTGAACCACCCAAATCTAATCAGTTCATCCTTGAGTCTAAAGAGGCCTAATGTAAAAGAGATTCCCTCAAGGCGTTCCTGAGATATGGCGTTCACGAGAACGGGGCGGACGGACGGACAAGCCGAAAACATAATGCCTCCGGCCACCGCTGTAGCCGGCGCAGAGGCATAAAAACCTTTTCTCTGGGTTGGTTTCAATTATTTGAAACTTCAAAAAAGACAACAAAAACCAAGCAGATTTCAGAAAATTATGTTTTAGGGAAAACTCAACCATATCTGGGTAAATAACTATTTGCAGAAAACAGTATAGGCACAAACAAATCCTGTCAAAAACTTCCACGTATCGTCAACCACATAAGAGACAGCAAGACTACAACATTTTCAAAAAGGACATATGAGTACCCAACACAAAAGGAACCTTTGCAGGAACAAGGTGGTAAAGAAGAAAGATTAACTAAAAAAAATATAATGGCATTGTTTGGCTCCTCAATTCTAGACTGAAGGTCTGTGTTCCCATTAGTCCAGTATCATATCTACTCAGATGGGCCTTGGCTTCTTGAGAATAAACCACAACAGCATAGCATATTTTTCCTGTTATGATTAACATATTTCAATAACAAGCTTAAAGGTTAGCCTCCTTCAACGTCAATACAAAAATCACATTGCACACTACGCACTCCTTGTGTAGCAAGGTTTTAACATTTTTCATAAATGTACAGTTTACTTTTCAGGGAGGGCCTAATCTTTTCTTTTTTCCCTGCCTTTCCAGATAAACCTGAATGAAGTCAGTGTCTGGTCATCCGTTTCCTTTTTTCGGCTTTATTCTTTTTCTCAGTTCTGCTCGCTTGTTTCCGATTGAACAGCTAAAATTAGCCCTGCTTTCCAGTCGAAGCGATGGTGACATTGCTCAGTTGATTAGCCCCGGACGTGACTCCGTACAAGAGAAATGGGTCCCCCTGCCAGCCCGTAAAATTAGAGCATCCCCGGAACAGATGGAACCAATCGCTGTAATAAGCACAAGATGATGGACCTGAACACATGCGCATGCACACCATGTGAGCATTAGTCCATCACCTAACAACTTGTGCGCGCACGTTTAAAAATCACACACACGACACCACTTGCTTGCCACTTGCCAAACACAAATGTAACAAGTTGGACAATGAACAACACAAAAAAGGGGCCTTGTAGTTGAGTGAACTCAATAAATGGCAGTTAATACACAAGTAAGGACTGAGCTCTGGATCTCTAGGTGTCTGTTGTACCAGTGCAGTCATTGCAGTGCAGTCGGACAGAATGGCAGTTAATACACAAGTAAGGACTGAGCTCTGGATCTCTAGGTGTCTGTTGTACCAGTGCAGTCATTGCAGTGCAGTCGGACAGAATGGCAGTTAATACACAAGTAAGGACTGAGCTCTGGACCTCTAGGTGTCTGTTGTACCAGTGCAGTCATTGCAGTGCAGTCGGACAGAATGGCAGTTAATACACAAGGAAGGACTGAGCTCTGGATCTCTAGGTGTCTGTTGTACCAGTGCAGTCATTGCAGTGCAGTCGGACAGAATGGCAGTTAATACACAAGTAAGGACTGAGCTCTGGACCTCTAGGTGTCTGTTGTACCAGTGCAGTCATTGCAGTGCAGTCGGACAGAATGGCAGTTAATACACAAGTAAGGACTGAGCTCTGGACCTCTAGGTGTCTGTTGTACCAGTGCAGTCATTGCAGTGCAGTCGGACAGAATGGCAGTTAATACACAAGTAAGGACTGAGCTCTGGACCTCTAGGTGTCTGTTGTACCAGTGCAGTCATTGCAGTGCAGTCGGACAGAATGGCAGTTAATACACAAGGAAGGACTGAGCTCTGGATCTCTAGGTGTCTGTTGTACCAGTGCAGTCATTGCAGTGCAGTCGGACAGAATGGCAGTTAATACACAAGTAAGGACTGAGCTCTGGATCTCTAGGTGTCTGTTGTACCAGTGCAGTCATTGCAGTGCAGTCGGACAGAATGGCAGTTAATACACAAGTAAGGACTGAGCTCTGGACCTCTAGGTGTCTGTTGTACCAGTGCAGTCATTGCAGTGCAGTCGGACAGAATGGCAGTTAATACACAAGTAAGGACTGAGCTCTGGACCTCTAGGTGTCTGTTGTACCAGTGCAGTCATTGCAGTGCAGTCGGACAGAATGGCAGTTAATACACAAGTAAGGACTGAGCTCTGGACCTCTAGGTGTCTGTTGTACCAGTGCAGTCATTGCAGTGCAGTCGGACAGAATGGCAGTTAATACACAAGTAAGGACTGAGCTCTGGACCTCTAGGGGCGGCTGTGGCTCAGGAGGTAGAGCGGGTCGTCCGCTGATCGCAGGGTCGGCGGTTCGATCCCCGGCTCCTCCTGTCCACATGTCGAAGTGTCCTTGGGCAAGACACTGAACCCCAAATTGCTCCCAATGAGCAGGCTAGCACCTTGCATGGCAGCTGCCACCATTGATGTGTGAATGTGTGTGTGAATGGGTGAGTGAGAGGCCATTGTAAAGCGCTTTGGATAAAAGCGCTATATAAGTGCAGTCCATTCTAGGTGTCTGTTGTACCAGAGAGGAATGCTTCCGCCCCTCTCCGCAGACTTGCTGGTCTTTTAACCAGGATCCCCTGAGATCCATACAGTTGCCATTCATCCGGTTGCACTACAAAATACAAACGCAGCGTTTCCCTACATAGACTCATCTGTGGCACACTGCCACAATATCAGCATGGCCGCCACAAATAATTAAGAAGTCAGTGGATAACGAGACGTATTTATGAGAGCTGTGTTTGAAGACGCAGAGTCATCACAGATGAACGACCGCAGACATCCGCGACATCGACAAGGCAACAAGAGATAACTTTTTCTTTATCTCCAATGATAAAAATAACGTTTATCCCCCACCCCCCTGGCCTCCGGTATGCGATAACAACTTTCATTTACCTTTCAACAATGTTATATGGCTAACGTTACCCCAGCTGCATGCAGAGTCTATAAGTCAGCTCAACGTTTTCAACGTACAAAAATACCAAGGGCGCATCCCAATATTCTTCACTCCCCCATAAACACTCCTCTCCTACCTGGAAGTATGCGAAACTGCCTGAACGTTTCGGGTACAAGTATTTGCATGTACAGTATACAATGTACCTGACATTGCGATTTGCGTCGAGACACTGATTAATATGTAACCATTAATACGTAATTAAGATGTAATCGGCGACATTAAGATTAAAACACAAAGATCTGTTTCCGGGGCACGGAGGAGAGGAGGTGGTAGTGGAGGAAAGGAGGGTGCATTTTTCGACTATTGGGACGCACCCCGCATTACTCACCCATAGCCTGCAAAGCACTGTCTGTAAGTAATTCATTAAAACTTGCTTGCCATTACAAGTATTGATAGCAAAATGAGGCCAACATATAACAAACAATATTGGTGATCATAGCTCACACTATATATCTATATTCCAAAGCAATGCTACCCAATCTTTCCTAAATTATTTAATGTAACTTGGCCCTGTGTTTTTTCATCTTACCATCAGAAGAGAAAAGTGGCAAACTCTTCCCCCTCTCTCCCTATATAGGTAACATTCATCCAAGCCCCTGAACCGCCTGATCTTCAACTGAAGCTTTAGCTCTATTGCCAAACGCAGACGGGTCCATTCCGATTCCCCTGCACTGTGCTTCAAGTGCACATGGCATTGGGGAACAACAAACAAACCCAAATCAGGTTTTGGTTGGGACATCAAGTACACATTCCTGGAGGAGTCTCCCTATCCTTCCAAACACTTTGTTGGGTTTAATTTTCATATACTTTGTTCAAAATAAACATTAACTGTAATGATGTGTAATAATGCACACAGGGTACATTGACTTTGCTCAGGGTGCGGTGCACAGAACAAATTTGAGGCTGAACTGAGAGGGAGACATGCTCATTTTCAGATCAGGACTGTGGCCAAAAATAGCCAAAGAGCCAGTTAGGCCACGGAGAGATAATCGGCCATATTGTGAAGCTGAAAGGAGCAAAAGGCGGGAACGATGAAACAAAATCACTTTCCCCCGAAAACACAGATGTCACCCCAAAGAAAACCATCTTCAGAAGAGAGAGGGGAAAAAAGGGAGAGAGAATAGATTTCAGAGTACGACCGACAAGCCGCAAACCTCCACAAAAAAGCCAAGTCAGCCGAAAGCAATATTGAGCGACCGCAAACAAATGTCTTTCCGAAACGCCAGCAGGTATTTTTGGCATGCGCTAGCAAACTCCCAACGGCACTGGAATGATGCTAAATTCTATAAGATAAACACTCGACAGTAACTGAGTGACGAGCCGTGTAACAGCCGTGCTATCAGCTCGAGCCAGAGCGCAAACAACGACAATCAATGAGAGCTTTCACTTTGAAAAGGCGCAACAAAACTAGGCAAGAATACGTGACCAGCGGTGTTCCCGTTCTTAATAAAAGGAAGGCTCTCGACTTTTTGTTGTTACATAAATAAAACCTATTAATTTAATACTTTGCCTGCTTTCTATTTTGTAGACTAGGCCTATATCTTTTTTTAAATTTTATTTATTTTTTAATTTTTTAAAGACTTAAAGATTCAGTAAACCCAACACCTTACTACTGTTGCATCCTCTCAATGCATTTGAAGTCTGCTCTGTACTACCCATCACATGGCGCTTTTTCCAGTGACTGTGCTCTTATATAGGCTACAGTAGGCCATTTGCTTTTGAAATGCGCTCTGTGGGTGCTTTTGCAACTTTGTATTTAAAAGCAAATCTCGCCTGCAGTTTGGGTAGTGCATTGGTTTAAATAGAAGCGCGGCGAATTTACAACCCACCAACCTTGCCATTTAAACGTGCAAAAACGTTTAACCGTTTAGCGATTTCCCGAGTTTTTGCCGATCCATAAACGTGACCTCCTCATTGTCAGACGTGTCAGTCAAAGCTGTGAAATCGCTGCTTCAGAGAGGCGAGGGAATCGCAAGCTGTGCATTTCTGGCTTAACAGTCATCTTAAAAAAACACACAACACGGCGCAGTGTTCTCCCTGCAGTCCCTTCAGCCCACAAAGGGGGTCCTTGTACTTTGGCTGCAATGCCCAGGCTCAGTACACACACTGTCAGACACACTGTCAGGCCAGTGTATTGCACAAGCGCTGCCCATAATTCATTATGCACGTATGCTCCCAGCTCGCAGACACCACACGTGATTTAGGTGAAAGGATGTCTCAGGTGGCTGACGTTGGGCTCCTAAGCCTCCCCTACAGGAGGGAACTGGACTACTCGATCAGAATCAGCTGCGATCTCAGCATCTTCACAAAGGAAAACCAAGACGAGCGAATCTCAAATATACGGTACTCCAACATACATGTGGCCAGGAATATTAATGCCAGCTAATGAGGTGTAAACCATCAACGCCGTGTTACAATTTAAAGCCATCTACTAAATAAGTAACAAACTAACATGGCCCTGTAACAGCTTGCGATGCAAGCTACAAATCATTAATACACGTGGGTAAAGTGATACCATCCACGCTAAACGTAGATTACAAACATCAAAATCTAAAGTGGCTCATTCTCTCCAGGAAAACATGATAATTAATCCCGCCGTCTCAAGAAAAGGTCATGACCTCTGTGATGAAAGGTCTCCAGCTGGTTTAAATAAAGCCAGATGCCGCTGAAGAACTGTGACTAAGCGACGGCGGAGTGGGAGTGACCAAAAACACGGCCGCTTCGTTACAGCGGGGGGACGTTACTGTATTAGCCACCGCGGACTCGTACGACACCACCGAATGTGAACCGAAATACTCGCTCGACGACTGAACCAGCTACATACAACAAAGGGGGCCGCTGATGCAGATTCACGGTAGACGCTCCTCTGTGAGTGGCACCCTGGAGACACCGGCCCTCTATAGATTTCCTTTAGAGGACATGGGTAATAAAAAGCTGTGGGTCTTCCTCTGTGCCAGTGATGAGGAGCTCAGGAGTGGAGGAAGGGCTCCTCCCTTTGGCTGACCCACGGTGAGCACTAGGGACCCGTTCATCTCGCTGTCAAGATCCAACCCTTTCTGCGAGAGTGGCCGATACTCTGGCATCTGCGCTCACGGGGTCTTTACTGACCGGACAGCAGGCAAGACAGTGCAGCAATAGCCCAACACAATTAAAGGCCAAACAAGTGTGACCTTAGTGGCCAGCTGGGATTGGAAAACACACTCACATGAAAACAAACACACACACACACACACACACAAACACATTATGCGAAATAGGATGAGATATGGGAAAGAGCTGGAGACGAGACCGCCCTTCAATTAAATTCTTCAAGTTTTCCACATTTCTACTCATGTTTAAAACCCTTTAAACCCCAGATGCACACAGGCATCCATCATTTGCCTGTCATATAAAAAAATGTACAAAAACTAAACCCTTTGTGATAAGAGTAATAATTTCTTCACGGCGCGAAAGCGAACATCCAGCACTATCGGTCACGCAGACAGCCCACTGACAGACCGAGCCACCCGCTTGCGTAAAGCAGTACCTCATTTGCATTCCTATAGGATTGGCTACTCATCGTGCCTTGTACTGGTATGCCTTATTCATACGGTATACTGGTCTAATTTGAACGTGACAAGCATCCTGAAGCGTCATCATGTTATTCTGCCAACCAATGAGCTCAAACCGAACAGAATGCGTCCCATCTACGGTTCCACTGAACACCACAAAACAAAAATTTTGGATTTGCAAGAAGCGCCTCCCATTTTTATATATATTTTTTGCAATGAAGATGGCAAGGAAGTTGACAGCAGAGCAAGCTTTGGACTTAATTTTAGCAAAAATCTTTTAGGAATGATTGAATGGCAATTTGGAATAGGCTAGTGTTATTGTGAGCGCGGTAAGCTAGATGATGTGCATCTAATCTACAGATTCCCTCTGTATCTGACCAGGGTGCGAATTATGGGTGCTCAGCTCCCCTGAATAAGACCCAAGATCCCTCAATACAAAAAATACCAAGAGTTGGGGGGGGGGGGGGGTCTGCCAAGCTAAACGCAATCATATTAATCGCTTTGACAACATCTATTATTATCAATTTCATTGAATGGAGCCTCCCCGATTGCCGCGGTATAATTCGCACACTGTGTCCGACCGCACAAAGTCTGAGAGGGGGAGGTGAGAGCAAAACAAAAGTTAGCAGACAGTGCTGCGTGCGTTTGTGTATTCCTGTTTTTGAAGAAGGGGAGGGGATAGCAGACAGGGCAGAGAGAGACTGTGTACATTTACACAAATCACATTTATGAGTCAAATGCACACAGACGGTAGTTTTTCCACCGGTAGACTTCACATTGCTATTGCTATAATTCTTATTTAATATTTTTTTTTCGCTGGCAGTGTAAGGAGTGTGTGGTGGCACTAGGTGTAATTTTGGACAGGAATTGCCATGATATCTACCATAGCTATTAGCTAATGCCACACACTTTGAATGCCCTGTCAGAGTGGCAGGGCATTTTATGGCAAAAAAACACAAAAAACAATGAATACAAAAATGTATATAGTTCAGTGTGGGAATGATTGAGAGCAGGGGTTCCCAAACCGGTCCTGGGGCCCCCCTGATTTAGAGAGTCCCTTCAAGATTGTTAGTGCCCTAACACCTGTGGCTGCCCATCCTGTAATTTTTGTAAAACTGCATAAATGTTTTCTGGTGTGTTCCAATAAATGTTTATTATTTCTAAAAGCGTTTCTAGTGTCTTTGGGTTTTATGGACTGGTAACTCTTTTGCAGTACAGTGCATTGTCTTTTGGACACACGTGGCGTCATATCTGGGGATATAAAGCACAGTCATTCTACTACTAAAAATAAGTTCAACATTTGCTAAAATGTAAAGGTAGTCCCAGAGAGCCTTAAAAAGCCTAGGGTGCAGAGGGTTACATTGTGAGAATAGGCCCATCTACAATGCATTACCTAACGAAAAAATGCCCTCCCACTACCGGTTTCAATTCCAGTTCTACAGAGCAGCCAGAATGCCACTGTGTATGTGTATACTGGCCTCAGGCCAGTCTGTCATAGGTTTGTATCGTTAGTACTGCAGAACTTCACAGGCATAGAGCTCTTCTACCATTTCTTCAGAGTGAAACGATGTATTTCACGTGTATGCATTCTCATGGGTTCAACAGAGCGGAGCAGTTTCTAATTAACATTACACAATATCAGCTCCCCGCACGACTGGTTTCCACCGCATGGACTTGCCTTGAAGGCGGAACACGAGCACAGTGCACACCCAAGACATGGCCAAAGCCTTTGATACCCATAACTATCCACATTTCCAAATCACGGTATACTGGTGTATCATACCCTCAACTACACTGTCCTGTCATATAATATCCAACTAATGTCTACTGCTTAAGGCCAGGAGGAAAGCCCCATTCTGTGACTCCATGACGAAGACCCGCTCAATCTCAGCAACGGACTCTTAGTAATGTGATGAATGGGCCAATCCACTCAGCACCTTGAATACTATGATTTCTAACATGGCTTGAACCTTTGAGCACACTTTTACCCAATGCTGTTGTTACAAAATAACACTTGTTTGTGGGCTATATTAGAACAAATTTTTTTTTCATAAATTCTAGTGTATTACACACTGTACTTTGCAACCAGTCTTCTGTAGAATTTAATCTACTAATCTGTAGTCTACCAAAAAACAATATATAATTTATAAATAAGTGCATATAGAGCAGACGTGCTAAAGTCCGATACAGTAAAGATGTAATCCGTAAAAAAAATTCATATTAAAAAAATGCCATATTTGACACCTTTTCACACTTGCATTTTGTAGCAATGTCTATTCAATGTATTACTGTAACTGTAATTGCTCCTGTATATACACAATTTTCCATCAATTGGTGGCGTTGGGTGTATCATGGCCACCAAGTATTCAAAAGTGATGATGCACGCACAGTAAATTTCATGCTGAATGCGGAAGAGCAAGCGCCGAAAATTAGGTTTGATATGTTGCGCAATATTACCGTGCCAGACGACACTGTTGATCGCCTCTAGGTCTTCTTTCTCCAAAATACACTACTGCTGGATTAGCTTCTAAGAAAATTAAACACTCAATGCAATCCTGGTGTATGGGGGTATTATTGTCTCAAAATAAACTCATAAATAAATAGGATGAACAAAAAAAATCACAATCATTATTCACAAATAAATGCAACTGATCGACAAATACGTGCAACTGATACACAAATACGTGCAACTGATTCACAAATACATGCAACTGATACACAAATACGTGCAACTGATTCACAAATACATGCAACTGATACACAAATACGTGCAACTGATTCACAACTATATTTTTGCAGTCACTAACAAATGTCTCCCAAACTAATGACTGTGCACTTACGCAACGCTTGGCGTGCATGGAATCGCTGGCATTTACGCAGATTTTTGAGACAATCCACATGGCAAGGTGTGAAGAAATCCACAAATTGTTTTTTTAAAACTAAATGGAAGTACGTCATCAAAGCTCCGAGGTATCAAATGAGCCTCAAATCATCACTCGGCTGCCAGATATTCAGTAGATCTGGATGGATCACTTTAAGCGGTTTCTCCTGGCCAACTTTCCTATTGAACTCTATGGAGCATATCTGGCAGCAGAGTGATGGTTTGAGGCTTGTTTGATACCTCAGACCCTTATGGCTTTTAGTCATTTAGCCAACCATGTGTTCCATACTGTTACAATGTAATTTACAGCTTAATCTGGTCCCACCCATCCAAATGCAGAGAGGTTATTGTATCACTTAGAGTACCTGAAAATAAAACATCAAGAGTCATTTGATTTTGTTGGGTCGCAGACATCAGGAAGTAATGGCATGCAAAGGATATGCAACAAATTATTAAATATAATGACTTTATTTAAGTTTATGCTAATTTGTCTAATTACTTTTGGTCCCCTAAAATGGGGGCCTATGTATAAAAAGGCCAACAATTGCTACACGGTTCACCCAATATAGATGTAAACACCCGCAAATTAAAGCTAAAGTCTACACTTTAACCACATACATAGTCATCCATTTCAAAGCCAATGTGCTGGAGTACACAGCCAAAACCGCAAAAAAATTTGTCACTGTCCAAATACTTTTGGACTGCACTGTATTTGTGAATCAGTTGCATTTATTTGATAATCAGTACATTTATTTGAGAATCCCTTTCTATTTGTGGAAGATTCATCCTAATTATTTGTTAATTTTTGAGACAATAATACCCCCGTACTAGTGCTACACCCCCAAGCAAACCACGCCACTTTGTTTGGGGATCTGAATGGAACTCTGGGATCTGGAGTACGAAAACAAACTGCTGTGACCACCAGTCATCACAGATGTCGCCAAATACAACAAAACTGAAAAATTACGGATTACCACTAAGTGAGCAAAATAGAAAAAGAAAAGGACTTGAACTACAACTTCCTCAGTCACATTTCAAATATATTTTCACTTAACTACAGTCCAATACAATTGTATAACGCCTAAACGTTAATAAAGCCTCACGATGCTAATGAGGAGTCGTGTTCTCTCATCAACTGAAATCGGTAACATGCAGTCATCGGCATCTGCTATATCCGCATCAGAAATTGGCCGTAATTGTAACACTATAACATTGTGTGGTAATGTTTGCGACACGTTGTTCTCTTTGATAATGTTTCCTCCTTTTACGGTGTTTCTGTACATCAACCGGACTCCAACAATATTGAAAGTCTCCTCAATATTGTCATATTCCGGTAGATATTCAGCCATGTTCGACATTGCGGTAGACTACCGTAGTGAACATCTCTACCAATGCACCCACCTGCGCAAATTAATACAGCCTGCGGAAGAGCCAGTAAGGAAGTGTTTCTACAGTGCAAATAAGTATCGAAAATTATCTTTATTATTAAAGTTTGAAGGAATAACTGCTCAGCTATTTATTAAATAGTTTTTACGTACTAATCAAGCTTTCATTTTGGTGAAAAACCAGATAGGAATTACAAGGTTTGTTTGTGTGGCCCCATTAGACTGCATCGCAAAGCAGAGTGGAGCGGTTCTTGGGGTGAGCAAAGCTCCACAAAGAAAGATTATCATCAATACCGATCAGCATGGTTGAATTGGCTCTGAAAAAATGGGTCCAAGGTAAAAAAAACAAAAAAAATAAAACGCAGAAGTTATCCTTTAACCAAACAGCTTATTTTTTGCTGAATACACAAGAGACATTATTGCAAACAAAATGAACATGATCTTTCCAGCTAATTTTTTCATCTGTCAATACAAGAAATGTGGTGGATGAAACCGGCCATATTTCTCTATCATGAGCAGGCTTTGGCACTTATTTCACACAACTTAATTTCTTCCTGTGAAAACAACTAAATCTGGACATATTGACATTCAGAGATAGTTTGTTTAAAGTCTTTATTATTTGGAGATCTTGCCTGAGGCCAGTGTTTTTGCAATGAGGGATGTAAAACTCGTGTGTTCAAAAGTACAGGAAGCAAAGCAGAAGATTCTGCAGCAAGGTCACAGATGTAGATAATGCCCTATCAGATGCCGATCCATTCGCACAAACATACAGTTAAATGCGGAAGTATACGGACAGTGACACAATTGTTGTTGTTTTGGCTCCATACTCCAGCAATTTGGATTTAAAATAAAACAATCAATATGAGGTTAAGGTGCAGACTGTCCGCTTTAATTTCAGTGCATTCACATCTATATTGGGGGATCCGTGTAGGAATTACAGCCCTTTTTATATATAGTCTCCCACATTTTAGGGGAGAGAAAATAATGGGACAATTGTCTGCTCAGCTGTTTCTTGGCCAGCTGTCTGTCCTTGTATCATTAGTTCATGCACAAGAAAGCTAACAAAAGGTCGCCTAAAACGGAAGGGACTATGTATGAAAAGGGCTGTAATTCCTACACGGATCACCCGATATGGATGTAAATACTCTAAAATGAATTCTGACAATCTGCACTTTCTTTCATTTGGGAGAGAGAGAGAGAGAGAGAGAGCGAGAGAGAGCGAGAGAGAGAGACATGACAGCCAGACAGCACACTCATGGGCTCTTTGGGCAGGACTAGCACATACAAGGATGCTTGGCTAGTGCTTGCGCTAAAGCAGCTAAAACTAAACCTGCAGCTAAAGCTAAAAGCATTGTTAGCGTGCGTGCTATCTGCAGCTAAAGCTAAACGTAGCATTAATGTGCGCGCTATCTGCAGCTAAAGCTAAACGTAGCATTAATGTGCGTGCTATCTGCAGCTAAAGCTAAAAGCATTGTTAATGTGCGTGCTATCTGCAGCTAAAGCTAAAAGCATTGTTAATGTGCGTGCTATCTGCAGCTAAAGCTAAAAGCATTGTTAATGTGCGTGCTATCTGCAGCTAAAGCTAAAAGCATTGTTGATGTGCGTGCTATCTGCAGATAAAGCTAAAAGCATTGTTGATGTGCGTGCGCTATCTGCAGCTAAAGCTAAAAGCATTGTTGATGTGCGTGCTATCTGCAGCTAAAGCTAAAAGTAGCGTTAATGTGCGTGCTATCTGCAGCTAAAGCTAAACCTGCTGATTAAGCTAAAAGCATTGTTAATGTGCGTGCTATCTGCAGCTAAAGCTAAAAGTAGCGTTAATGTGCGTGCTATCTGCAGCTAAAGCTAAAAGCATCATTAACGTGCGTGCTATCTGCAGCTAAAGCTAAAAGTAGCGTTAGTGCGTACGCTCAAATAATTTCATTTTAAAGGCTGCATACATGCCAGGTCTAGACAACAATATGGCTGATGCTTTTTCGCATTTAAATGTTTTGTTCTCCCCGTGTTCCCTCTGGGTACTCCGGGTTCCGCCCACAGCTAAAACATGGGAGGTTAGGCTAACTTTGGGAGAGCTTTGACTTTGTGGGTGTTGCCGTCAAAGAGCATGCACACTCAGTCACCCGACACTGTATAAATAAAGGTTAAAATTAAATGTATAAATCTTCAGCAGTTCCATGCTCTGTGCCAGGGGTCAGGCCCAATGGTTTGCATCAGATTATCTAGATTAAAATCTTGATAACAATAATTATCTTTGATTGAATGCAGAAAAATAAGATGGCAGCGTCCTAAAACAATATTACTGTCGGATTATCTTAAAACTTTTTCAGTTAGTCCAGGGCTGAAAATTCTGTGCGGGATTGTGATAATTGCGCATATATTTTATGAATCCCGCATATATGCCTGCAATAAAGCGGGAAAATCCCGCTGATACATTTAGAATGGAAATTGGGTTGAATTAATAACCTAATAGTAGGCTACAATTGAAAATATAATTGGCCGCGCTGTACTTTAGGCTGCATATAGGCCATTTCCAAGTGAATGGGTAGTGCGTGTTCTGAGTGCTTTAGTTAAAAGCGAGAAAGATGATACGGTAGCCTATTAAACAAACACTGAAGCCAATCACCTGCCGGCCAGCGTAGGCTCCTTTATTCAAGAGAGCGATGGCAAGTTGAAGGCATGTGCAGGTTAGGCTTGGGACGACGGTCGATGGAATCGACTATTGACAACGGATGAACCCATCGGCGATGACTATCTTTGTCGATGCCTGGAAGATTTCTTTTTTTAATTCTTAATATAAAAATAAAAATTTCGCTACTCTACCATGCATTTACAATGCAACGTGTTGTCTGCGTCTTTGAAACGTGACCGCCTACGCAGTGCAACAAACTTACAGGTGTCAGACTCGGGGCATGGAAACAAATATAGCTTACTATTGTACAATCTGACTGTAGATTAATGAAAGATGTTATCAGAGAAATAAACAAGATTGGATGAAAAGGTGGCCGCTATAGTCCTATATTGATACACAAAATGTCTTCGTCGCTCAAGCGAAACATTGAAACGATTTAGGAGTTGAGGCTATAATCTCAAATTGATTCAACAGGCTTATGTAGAATAGTAAATAATAGCGGCGGCAGTGTAGTATAATGGTTAAGGAACTGGACTTGGAACCGAAAGGTTGCAGGTTCGATTCCCAGGTAGGACACTGCCGTTGTACCCTTAAGGAAGGTACTTAACCTTAATTGCTTCTGTATATCTCCAGCTGTAGGAATGGATAAATGTAATAATAAGTTGTGTAAGTCGCTCTGGATAAGAGCATCTGCCAAATGCCTGTAATGTAATGTATAAATTACAATGTAATATAGCCTAGCTAACCATTTCATCAGTGAAAAAAAAAGTCCCCTATAACGGAACGTTAGTTTATAAATAAATAGATTTAGGCTATAAATTATCAATAAAAAATAATTAGTTTCAGGGTAAATTATTATGTATTTTTTATTACATTAGGCTAGTTAAAAAGGTCTAACCCGATAGTGCTAAGTGAGAGAAGTTACGTGCAGTCTAGTCTAGCAGAAATTAAAGAAATTAGTCAAATTAAACAAATTGCTATAAAACAGACGAGGGCGCAGAAAAGCTTAGGGAAACTATAGCTCCTGAGCGCTGACCGTGGTGCTGACCGTCTCGTTGGACAGCGGCCAGGTGAGATAAATAGCTTCTACTCGCCAATATAGAATATACATAAAATCAGATTTGTATTATTCTTTATTATATTTGGACAAAATAGTGAATACAATTCGCAATGCTAGGCCATAATAAGTAAGCAAAAGGCCCACTGTTCAATAGCCCCGCCCCTGAGCACCCCTCGATAGAATCGACCATTGGCGATGGCTAGAGGGCTCGATGGGACGATGCTGCCTGGCACACGATGGCACAAGCCTAGTACAGGTAGACTGGGCTAATAGCCTATACAGTAAATAATAAGTAAAATTAATTAAATGGATCACTGGCTTGTAAGAAAAGCTCCAGCTTCATCTTGACACAGACTGGGAGCCGGCAGAGGCGAGCGTGGGTACGAAGCACAATGAGACTAATGAGAGATGCAACTAAAGGCATTTCAACTGAAACGGCTATGTCTAGATACGCGGTTAGTTTTCAACGGCGAACAAATTAAATGTTTCATATGCCACGTAGCTACATGCCACTGTGAATTTTGCGAGTCGCTCCAAAACATCTACGCTAATCAGACACCGAGATGCTGCTCGTCATATATACTTTAAAACAAAAGCATAAAGCAGAGAGCTCACGCGGTTCCATGTCAAAAGCGTCATCGCCTGCACAATCCCACAAAAACAAACAGTTGATAGGTCTCCTAAAAACAGCCTTTCAGTGAAAAGAAACTCTCAAGAAGTGGACTGAGAGAAGTGGAAAATAAACCCAAAGTGGAGAAGTAGCAAAAAAAATAGTTTTTTCATTTTTAACTAAATGTAGTCAGTTATCCTGGACAGTTTTCAGTAATTGTCATAGTTAAAGGAGGTGATAAAGAAAGGGAATATGGTAGGCTCTATTTTCAGAGTTATACATAAATTATAATGACAATAAGACAAAAGAAAATAAAGTTAATAAAAGTATATTGCATAATGTTGTCTGTCATGACTTTTATACCACCCCCCCCCCAACCTTTGAAATCCCCCCAATGTTGTTCATAAGAGGGGAAATCCCCCTCAAACCAAAAATGAATTTTCAGCGCTGTGGTCAATTACAAACCCCAATTCCAAAAAAAAGGGTCTGAGGTATCAAACGAGCCTCAAACCATCACTCTGCTGCCAGATATGCAGCAGATATGGATGGATCACTTGAAGGGTGGTTTCACCTGACTTATTTTTCCCCATAGAGTTCAATAGGAAAATGAGTGAGGAGAAACAACTGTTAAAGTGATCCATCCATATCTACTGCATATCTGGCATCAGAGTGATGGTTTTGAGGCTTGTTTGATACCTCAGACCCTTGATGACTTACAGCTTTTTGATCCTTTTATACCCAGTCATGATAGCATCGCCCGTTTACCTGTGGAATGTTCCAAACAGGTGTATTTTATTTTTATTTTTTTTATTTTTTTGCCCTTGTCCCAACTTTTTTGGAACATGTTGCAGGCATCAAATTTGGAATTAGCGTATATTTACAAATATCAATAAAGTTGATAAGGTAAAACATTAAATATATTTTCTTTGTACCGTTTTCAATTAAATATATGTAAAAGAGAATTTACAAATCAGTGCTTTCTGCTTGTATGTGCATTTTACATAAATGATGCGTCGCACATGGAATTGCGGAAGTTCTGTCGGAAAACTCTTGCTGCAGCAGACCAATGGTTGTCCTCAGCAAACGCATGCTCTCATTCTCAACCATCACATGCACACATCACTAATGGAGCGCTCCTTTTTGAAAGCGAGAGTCACACCTTTCCCAATCTGATATTGCCCGCGCTGCTTTTGTGTGTTTCGCTGCTGCGTAGCTCTAAAAAAATGCTGCTCACCCTCCACCGCCCCAGCTTACACCTGTTGTTCGGATATGCTTCTATGCACTGGGGGTTTTGGTATACCTCTTGTTTAGTAGTGGAGATGTGTCGTGCTCCCCGTTTGATAGGTAGCGCACGCTGGTGCTGGTACGTAGAGAATGGATTTCAGCGCACGTATTTGTTCTATTTTTACTAAATGAAATACAACCATTTCTGCATCTAAAACTAATTTTGCATCTGAAGGTCAGTCCTTAACTTTTCTTTTGAGTGTGCGGTTTGAACATTGGAGTCCGACCATTTGAAAACGTACACTAAAACTGAAATAATATTTTTTTTAAACCAGAAGGTTAACTATTTATTAATGATTATTAATTCTACAGCAGGGCGACTCGCACTGCCCCCCTGCCAACGGCTCTCGCTCGTTCCGACTGCGGAGCTTTTCCACCCTAGCACCTCAGTGGTGGAAAGAACTCTCCATTCCCCTATACGTTCTACTCCGACCCTGCCTGCGTTCTGTCGTGGCCCTTAGACACACCTCTTCAGACTCCACCTTGACTAATATACTTTAATCTAGGACCCCTCATGGTACTTGGTTCTTGTTTAACCGTTTGTTGAAGTTTATAATAGTATTTAGAATATAATTGTAGTGTAGCTGATTTACTCACAGCTTACTGTGAACTACATTGAATGTTCATTGCTAGGGATAGCTGCTACGTGATGGGAAGGATGCGCTTTCTTATCTGTTCTGTAGTCACTTCGATGGCGTTTCTGTAAGCACTTATTGTATGCCGCTTTGGATAAAAGCATCTGCTAAATGACTGTAATGTAATGTAGAAACGCGGTATATAGGCCCGACAAGTAAAGCGTGAACAGTTGGGATTGCGTAACTAGACTACATGCCAGAATACAAAAATGAAGTTTACCCAGAAAAATCTACAGACAAAAGCAAAGCAGTAGTGCAAGTCTTTCAGAATAGTTTTTCTGGATTCCTTCTCCTAGAATAACTTGACTTTCCTGCATAACTGGTTGCGCACCATTTACCTATTGATGTGTGTATTCTCCTCCTTATCGGAATTCCTCCAAACAGACCATCATAATAAATCAGAAAGCAGCAAATCCACATAATTGTTCGGAACATTCTCCAATGCATATCAGTTTGCTCAACTGATTTCATATGAATCAAACAGGGGAATAAAGCGACGAAACGTGGAAGCATAATTTTACAAACGGTAACTTTTTTAGCGGCCCAGTAGTCTCAATGCCGCTCATTATTAAATTAATTACCTTCATTTTTATTTTACCTAATATAAGTCTGCGGTGTCGCTGTGCTGGCAGAAAACACTGACCTTTTAACTAAAAATGTCGAATAACCAATGGGTCCAAAAGCCTTCAGGAATAATTTATAGAATGAGGCACATTGACCCCTCAATAATAAAGTAAATTTGCTGGGTAACATTATTTAGATGCCCATGATGTTATGGACTCCAGCATCTAGAATAAGAAAGCTACCAGTTTCATCTCATAGCAACATGTAGAACATAGCCGCCGCTTTTCTGAAAACACATATTTAGCGTTGATTGCTAAAATAAAGTGATCTGAGTGATTACACACACGTGATGCAAAAAAATCATTGGTGTTGACACCTTGTTAACCGTACATTTTGTCCCTCGTGTCACTAACTGCATTTCACTGCTCATTAAACACTGGACAGGACAAATGGTTAGCTAGGTTTGTCGCTAACGTTACACGAATTCCTGTTAGTTGCCCTCAATATTGAGCTTAAATCTTTAAAGGCTTTAAGTGACAGCTCTTTGCGTGTGCAGACGGCTTGATTAGAGGCTATCAATCTACCAAGTTACAGAATGGGTTTACATTAGCAAACTACCGATGCTAGCTAGCAGCTTTATGGCTAACAGTAACTAACTGAAGTTCCCATTTAGTGCACAAAACATTTAAAATATACGTCTAGACACCTTTTGGGGTGTAACTGCAAGACAACTTTAAAAGCTTCAACTCCAGACAGAATTGTGATGTGCATTAAAGTTGTTTCGCTAACGTTAAACAAAGACAGACAACGTTAGCTAGGCTACATAATGTGGCTAAATTAAGTAAGCTAGTATTTTGCTCAAATCATCCCACAATTAAATATTCCCACTCATGTTGAATTTACTAGGCAGGTGACTATCAAACTGGTAAGTAGCCACGTAACGACAAACGAGATAAAGGCAGTCTTGTCCAGCCGATAGCTAATGGTCCGCTAGCTAGAACTTGGGACCAGCATTCAGTTTAGAACGCCGTGTATGATCGTACCGAGAACAAGTCTTTTTGGTAAGTAGCCATGCTAGATAGCATTTCAGATAGCTAGCAAAAAAAAATACAAAATACATGCTTACCTTATGTTCCTGTAAGAATGAGGTGTTCGGGAAATGGTGTATAATTTGCAGTCTTCAGTTAGCTGATATGGTACACAGCCCCAGTCTTTGGCACTCAGTCACCAACCTGCTCCAAGCCCGTCTGCCACTCCGCCTTGTTACGCGTTCTTCTTTCTGCTGGTTTTCTCTCTGTCGGATCTGCTGATCCGATTACCTGACCTCGCAGATCTTTCATTGGCTGAAAAATGTACCATGTGATGATCTTGCGTCACTACGTGCACGCCCACCCGCCCGCCTGATCCTGCGAAGCGAGAGTAGCCAGACAGGGGGATTTACCTGAAATGTAGGATTTTTTTTTAATTCATAGGGGAAGTTTTAGAGTAAAATGTATAGGAGTCAATGACGGATGAGGGAT
This sequence comes from Ilyophis sp. 1 JC-2022, assembly GCA_022702515.1. NCBI lineage: Eukaryota > Metazoa > Chordata > Actinopteri > Anguilliformes > Synaphobranchidae > Ilyophis > Ilyophis sp. 1 JC-2022. The sequence continues at coordinate 17,183,260 of CM040405.1, read as the reverse complement.
TTAAAAAAAGAGGTATAGATAAATTGGGGGATACATTTTGAGAAATTTGTATGGGAGTCAATTGAAAATGTGGGGCCTTTCAGAATTTTGGGGGAAATTAATTCAGGCATCTGGCAACATCCCATCTGCCACTCCGCCTTGTGCGCGTTCTTCTTTCTCTTGGTTTTCTCTCTCGGATCTGCTGATGCGATTACCTGACCTCGCAGATCTTCCATTGGCTCAAAATGTACCATGTGATGATCTTGCTTCACGACGTGCACGCCCACCCGCCCGATCTGCGAAGCGAGAGTAGCCAGACAGGAGATTTACCTGAAATGTAGGATGTTTAAAAATTCATAGGGGAAGTTTTAGAGTAAAATGTATAGGAGTCAATGACGGATGAGGTTTTTTATGGTCACAGTTTCTTTGCATGGTTAATAGAGACAGATGGTGATAAAAGTTAAGATCACAAGAATGTCAACACATAAACGACACACTCATCAATTGTAGCTTTGATTGTGGTGTAACCGCCTTCATCCGTTAAAATATATGCAATGTTTTTCTGCTCGAATGCTCAGCGCATACGCTCGAGATTGGTTTATATCTGCCACGGTGAGTATCTAGACCAAACGCGTGGATGTGTGAAATTTCCAATGAGTTCTCTAGCTAGTTAGATGTAGCGACACAACTGACCAAAAATAGATCAGTGACAGTGCAGAATTTGTGCAGGTGCTACGATAAAATATTATTATGTTTATGTACATTTTCCCTAAAAAGAAAGCGAAATACAGAATACTATAACTATAACATATAATTAAATAACTCGGTTATAATTAAAGAAAAAACTATTTACACTTTTTGTTTCATCATCACCAAGATTTCATCATCGCATTTGAGGTGCACGCTTTGCTTGTCGGAGAGATGATTAATATGAGCCTATTCATATTTAACTTAGGACACAGCAAAGCAGACATTTTCTATTAACACATACAGTGAGCACCATAATGAATTGGACAGTGACACATTTTTTGTTATTTTGGTTCTGTACTCTAGCACTTTGGGGTTGAAAGGATATAATGACAATGATATTGAAATGCAGACTGTTAGCTTTAATTTGAAGGTATTTGCATCCATATCCAACCTTTTAGAAATTATAGAACCTTTTTTACATAGTCTTACCTCTCTCCTTATTCTTCCTGACTGATTTTTCTCCAGTTTTGCATTTGGCTAGTGCCCTTGTCACTACTGGTAACATGAGGCGGTACCTGCAGCCCATTCAGGTTGCACAGGTTGTCCAGCTCCTCCAGAAAGGCACATCCATACGTGCCGTTGCAAGAAGGTTTGCTGTGTCTTTCAGCACATTCTGGGAGGAGACACCGGGAGATGGGCCATTACACGAGGAGAGCTGGACAAGGCCGTAGAAGGGCAACAACCCAGCAGCAGGACCGGTATCTGCTCCTTTGTGCGAGGAGGAACAGGAGGAGCACTGCCAGAGCCCTACGAAATGACCTCCAGCGGGCTATTCGTGTGCATGTTTCTGACCAAACTGTCCGAAACAGACTCCATGAGGGTGGCATGAGGGCCTGACGTCCTGTAGTGGGACCTGTGCTCACAGGCCAGCACCGTGCAGCTCGATTGGCATTTGCCAGAGAACACCAGAATTGGCAGGTTAGCCATTGGCGTCCCATTCTCTTCACAGATGAGAGCAGGTTCACACTGAGCACATGTGACAGACGTGAAAGAGTCTGGAGATGCCGTGGTGAATGTTATGATGCCTGCAACATCATCCAGCATGACCGGTTTGGTTTAATTGACTTGGTGTTATACTGTGATGATTAAGTGTTCCCTTAATTTTTTTGAGCAGTGGATAAATGCAGGGGTGCCAATAATTTTGGCACACGTGGTTTTGTTAAAAAATAATTATTTCTTGAGATTTTTTTTTTTTTTTCCATAATAAATTTATTTCAATTAAAGGTTGGATTTTTCTCATTTTTTTCAGTGTGACATTGTTAATTCATCAAACGGGAAATGTTTTATAACTTTTTACTCATCTTTACCAGCGGTGCCAAGAATAGTGGAGGGCACTGTATATAGTGCAGTCCGTAAGTATTTGGACAGTGACTCCAGCATGTTGGATTTGAAATGAAACAATGAATATGAGGTTAAAGTGCAGACTGTCAGCTTTAATTTGAGGCTATTTACATCCATATCAGGGGTGAACCTTGTAGGAATTACAGCCCTTTTTACACATATTTTCACCACTTTAGGGGACCAAAGGTAAGGTCTAGAGTTGATTCCATGTGTGGCATTTACATTTGGAGTCTGTTCCTGTTGTATCTCAGCATGAGGACCAAAGGAGTGTCAATGCTAGTAACGCAGGCCATCATGAGGCTGAAAAATCGGAATAAATCGATCAGATACATAGCCAAAACATTGGGTGTGCAAGAACGTACTGGTGAGCACCGCAATAGCAAAGAAACTGGTAGACCACGGAACACCAAAGAATACTTTCAATTGTGCATAAAAACCCAATTTTCAACTGTTGAACAGATCAAGAACACTCGCTAGGGTGTAGGCATAGATGTGTCAAAGACTACCATAAAGAGAAGTCTACACCAGCATAACCTCAGAGGGTTCACCACAAGATGCAAACCACTGAGAAGGCTCAAGAACAGAATGGCCAGGTTAGCGTTTGCTAAAAAGTACATAGTTCTGGAACAAAGTCTTATAGACAGATGATAGGAGTATTAACTTGTACCAAAGTGATGTAAAGAAGAAAGTGTGGACAAAGAAAGCAACTGCTCATGATCCAAAGCACACCACATTATCTGTGAAACATGGTGGAGGTAGTGGCATGTATGGCTGCCACTGGAACTGGCCTCTCTCTCTCTCTCTCTCTCTCAATGCCTGCCCTTACACCCGCAGACTTTCAGGCACGTTCCCCATAAGTCCGCGAGGGCTCAGGGATGTCCCACTGTAAAATTGGCAAGTCTGAGGGCTCTGTCGCGGACTTTACACAAGTCTGCAATCTTGCAGTCTTTGCTGAATTACCCACAGTTCATAGCATTTGTGGCGATAAAAACGTAAATGCAGCCGGAAGCGTCTGAAATTGTAAACAAATGACACATGGCGGACATTGTAAAACATCGTGCATGCGAGTCAAGGCAACATAACGTCACAAAGTGCTGTCCCATTCCTCTTATTTGCACCGTTTCAAGCTCTTGCACTCTCATGCACTCACACTGAGCATGCATGTGACATCACCCAAAGTCTGTGGGGGCTCAGTCCTCAAGGGCAGACATTGAGGTTGGGCCTCTCACCTAAAGTGATACATAAAGTTTCAATGATTACAGTGCCACCTGTAGGTTACTTTGGAAAACAACACAGAAGCACAACTGCTATAATAAGAACAAGAAATTTTACATGAGAAATTTTAAGTAAAAAATCCTTCCCTCCTCCAAACACTATTGATCGTAATGACACCAAGGACATGAAAGCAATTCTGTTCAACCTCAGTCATTACCAAAGTACCAACCAGCTTATTCTTAGGGCCCTAGAAAGAGAAAATTATTGATCTCATTTGCTGGGCACTCAATGCCAGACTCAGGAAGCCTGTTTATTAAGGTTGCAAATTTATACAGCAACAAACCACTCGCCTTTGGAGCCAAACAGATTCTTTATTTAGTGTACAAAAAGAAAAAGAAAAATTACATAAGTGCAAAAATATAGTACCTTATTGTAAGAGCTACATAAGCATGGTTAACTGCAGCTCTACATATCAGTTAGTTATAAAACAGTTGACATTATTGAAGTGTGTTAAGAGCAAGGTTTGGTACCACAGAGTGAGAGAAAGAGGGCAAAATTAAGTGCATGTCTGCTTTCACATGATGCGGAAATGCAGTAAAGAACCAGTTATAAAAAAATAATTAAATAATAATTAAAAAAAAGATTCACAGAAATTGATGTGTACACTAATCACCTTATACAATCTAATGCTACAAACTGCACACTCATCAGTATTCTCCCTTTGTGTACCCGCAGCATTGTGCAAAGCGTCTTGCAGGAAGGATCTCTATGAAGTTCACAGTCTAAGACATCACAAATAACACTCACATTGACATACGCCCAAGAGCATCTCTTTGGCCCATGATGAAAATCACATTGCTTTCCCCTCCAGGCCCATAAACACGCACAAGGAACACCATAACACGGCTGTAACATTCAATTCATAACCGCAACCCACCGGAGATGACACAGTCACAAGATGCACTTCTCAATCATTTCGAGTAATTCATAAGGCAGCTTTGCAATTTACCCAGCATGCAACATTTCAATCATCAGAGTGGGATAACTTCTCTGTATGTGCAAACTTAATACATCATTATTCAATGAGTATAAAACAATCTCAGAAACCCACACCCACTGACTACATAGCCCCATCTGAACACTTGAGAATACTAAATGTGGGTGGGGGTATAGTGTGCTGAAGTATGGAGGGTAGTGAAGAAGCCATCAAGCAGTTGTATAACTGATGACAACAGTGACTGAACATAGAGCACAGTGGAACCATACACCGGTTTCAAGGCCTCTTTGGTTGTGCTGCTGAGCAGAGGGGGGCAGGGTTTTCCAAGGCTGTGGGCCTACTAACAAACTCCCCCAGTTGCCCTGACCAGGGGAGGAAAAACATCTAACAGCATGCATGACCTACACAACAAAAAAGCAGGAGTTTGAGCTACCCAACCAATACTGCTGCCTGCTTTACTGGAGGCTGCACTTGAACTTCTTCTTCTTCTCCACTTCCTTCTTGCCATCCTCCTTCTTGGGGCCATAGTAGCTGCAGAAGCAGGCAGGGGCGAGGAAAGACTCATGCAGGCTCAGCACCCACATGCCCTTGCCGTAGTAGGCGAGAGGCCCCAGATCCAGGTCCTGCACCTGCTCGCCCTCCTGGCCCTGCTGCTGCTGCAGCACAAGCTCCAGCAGATCCAGACCCGTCTGGACCGGCTCGACGCCCTCCGCACAGCCCAGTGTGACGTGAGCGCGGCTTCCGGACGGCAGATCGGCGTCAGGCATGGCCTCCTTCTCTGCATCGGCAGGCCACAGCTGCAGCTGGTGCTCAGTGAGGGACACCCTCGCACCCAGTGTGCGCGGGGTGAGAATGATCGCACTCAGCTTCAGCTCCGACATGCTGCCGTAGCGATCCTTCACAGCCTGTAGTGAGAATCAGAGGCGAGGTTGTTTACAACTACAGAATGCACAGGGCACTCGTTTTACAGCAAAACTAGATGAAACATTTAACAGAAAATCTCATTTAAAGTACGGTATTTCAATACCTTAGAAGCCGTGCTCCAAAGGATGAATCTGACTTTTAAAAATACATTCGTTTCCCAACACAAACTGAAATCAGCTTCCATCAGGCTACAATTATATTTCCTATAAAGCAATGGAAGGGAGCTTTTAGGCACAACTGACTTGGTAGCCCCCATGAGAAACAATACGCTTTTAACATTACATCACACCTACACAGACCACCAGACAATTATGTCTCAAAACAATGGCGTTTGCATCTCTGGATTACGATGAACAACTTTGAGCCTCATTGGGGAAACATGTAAGAACAGAAAACTGGTTTGTAAAGAAATAAGCTTGGCCGGGCACAGTCAGGCACAAAATAATTATGACAATAAGGTGGAGTGTCATTGACTCAAATGCGTGAAATATACCTCGAAGATTGTTCTAAAACTAACGGCATGCCTACGTCCACTAATCTGCCAAATGGGATTATGTTCATTGCAGTGAATTCTTACTAATTTCATTTTACCATTAATTTATTCATCTAGGACAATCAACAGAGAACCGATCTAATTTGCAGTGACAATCTTGGGAATCAACGTCGGCAGTGAACGCAAAAGAATTGTGTTGCCAACATACTAAAAATGGAGATGAGGACAAAGGAAAATGAAGGAGGCCAATTTTTTCAGGACACTTCAGTCGTACAATTAGTGGATAAACTGGATTTTATCCTTCTTGTCGTAGCTTATTTCAAACAATGGACTCACCTGCTGCTCCGCATATTCCTTGGAGCCCTCCGCTTTCCCATAGTCACAGAACTTGGTGGTGCAGTGCAGCATGCCTTTGTCTTGAAAATGCTGCTCCAGGTCCACCTCTTTCTCAGCCTCACCAGTAACTACAATAGAACACATTACAGATCAATATCAACTGGAATGCAAGACATGGGCTTGTGTCCGAATCAAAGCCCTATCTACTGCGTCCTGTCTCCAGTGTAGTGTACTGGCAGATGTATACTGTTTAATGAGAACTGTTTAGTACGCGATGTGCAGTACACAAAAAAATCCTCCATACTATTTTCCAACCGTACTGTGAAGCGTCGCAAGACGTCCCACCCTTGCATCGCCATGTCACGTGTTTTTGTTGTTACTTAATGATTAATTGGTTATTTTTAGCGCATTATATTAATGCGACCAAAATGTTTGTGTACTTCTTGAAGCGTGCTTTCTCTCCCTCTCTTGTGCCTATAAAAATGCCTCCCACTTCGGTTTACTTACAGTCACTGAGGTGCTTCTTGAAAGCTTCCAAGCCCTGAAGAGTTTTAAGAAAATCTTTTGCCATACTTCTGAGCTTTTCCTGAAAGCTGGGGCACAGGAACCAGCCAAAGAAGAGGGGCAGGGATGTCTCCTCCAGTGGGCCCTTCAAGGCCTGAATCTGGCTCTTTTCTAGTCCTCTTTGGGTCTTTTGGACCAGCTGCTCCACATCTTGGCCCCACTCAGTGCGGGGCTCCAAGAAGAGGGTGTAGTATTGGTGGTGTTCTGCAAGTTCAACCAGCCTAGCCAGTCGACTATGCATGTGGTTGGTGTCATCCACCACTACCAATGCAGTTCCAGAGGTGCAAGAGGCTACTACTGCCTCATCCATGGCCTTGTGTCCCTCCACTGACAAGTTTTCAGGCTTGACATTGTAGTCATCAGCAGAGACAATAGTGCAGAGGCTCTGATAGTGATCCCTGATGGCATTAGCCAGTCTGGTCTTGCCACTGCCAGGCAGACCCCTGATGACTATCAGTGTATGAGAGGTGCAAAGAGCAGTCTTGGTATGCTCCTCTTCCAGGATGGCAAAGGCAAGTGAACCTGGGACAATTGGAGCAGGTGTTTCCACTTCAGAAGGCTGCTGCTCTTGTTCTTCCTGTATCCCAAGAGGACGCTCTTCCCATTTCTCTTGCTTTGCTTCCTCAGGATCTGGCTGTTTTTCTGGTTCTGGCGCTTTCTCTGGCCCCGATTCCACATGCTTCACGGGGCTCACCTCCGGCTGCTTCACGGGGCTCACCTCCGGCTGCTTCACGGGGCTCACCTCCGGCTGCTTCACGGGGCTCACCTCCGGCTGCTTCACGGGGCTCACCTCCGGCTGCTTCACGGGGCTCACCTCGGGCTGCTTCACGGGGCTCACCTCGGGCTGCTTCACGGGGCTCACCTCGGGCTGCTTCACGGGGCTCACCTCGGGCTGCTTCACGGGGCTCACCTCGGGCTGCTTCACGGGGCTCACCTCGGGCTGCTTCACGGGGCTCACCTCGGGCTGCTTCACGGGGCTCACCTCGGGCTGCTTCACGGGGCTCACCTCGGGCTGCTTCACGGGGCTCACCTCGGGCTGCTTCACGGGGCTCACCTCCGGCTGCTTCACGGGGCTCACCTCCGGCTGCTTCACGGGGCTCACCTCGGGCTGCTTCACGGGGCTCACCTCCGGCTGCTTCACGGGGCTCACCTCGGGCTGCTTCACGGGGCTCACCTCGGGCTGCTTCACGGGGCTCACCTCCGGCTGCTTCACGGGGCTCACCTCCGGCTGCTTCACGGGGCTCACCTCCGGCTGCTTCACGGGGCTCACCTCCGGCTGCTTCACGGGGCTCACCTCCGGCTGCTTCACGGGGCTCACCTCCGGCTGCTTCACGGGGCTCACCTCCGGCTGCTTCACGGGGCTCACCTCCGGCTGCTTCACGGGGCTCACCTCCGGCTGCTTCACGGGGCTCACCTCCGGCTGCTTCACGGGGCTCACCTCCGGCTGCTTCACGGGGCTCACCTCCGGCTGCTTCACGGGGCTCTGTTTCATGGGGATCACCTCTGGCTCCCTCGCGGGACTGAGCTCCGGCTCCTTCGCGGGACTGAGCTCAGGCTCCTTCGCGGGACTGAGCTCCGGCTCCTTCGCGGGACTGAGCTCCGGCTCCTTCGCGGGACTGAGCTCCGGCTCCTTCGCGGGACTGAGCTCCGGCTCCTTCGCGGGACTGAGCTCCGGCTCCTTCGCGGGACTGAGCTCCGGCTCCTTCGCGGGACTGAGTTCCGGCTCCTTCGCGGGACTGAGTTCCGGCTCCTTCGCGGGACTGAGCTCTGGTTGTTGTGTAGAGTCTGACTCTAGCTGATTCTCAGTATCTGGTTTAATCTCAGCCAGTGTCCCCTGTTCCAGCTGCTTCTCAACTTCTGGCTGTTTCGCTGGTTCAGGTTGCTTACCCAACTGTAGTTCAAACAGAGTTTCAGATTGCAGCATTTTCTCTGGTTCTGGGCCTGGCTGTTTTTCCAGCTCTGGTTCAACATGCTCATGTTTCCTGGGTTCTGGTTCAAGCTGTGGCTTCTCTTTCTGTAATTCGGGTTCTTCCTCCTCTTGTTTTTCTTCCACTGACTTGTGTTGCTCTTGTTCCTGCATCGGAGATGTTGATTGTGTCCGATTCACCTCTTGCCCTTCCATCCTTGTGCTCAACAGCTGTAGAACACAGAGGGTGTTTGCAGTTTAAGTAATGAATCAGGGAATAAACATAACACCCATTATAATCTCAATTAATATCAGCCATGATTCAACCATGAGCTTTCATTTTTAGAAATGTAAATACCTGTCAATCTGGTTAACCTTTAATATGAATTCTACACGACTCTCACTAGTCTGCTTACTTTATATCAAACACGGATTTAGCTACTACATACTTATTTTCCCTCAGTGTATTTTTTAAAAGTTTAAACACGACTACACAAAGGGCAATGACACACCAGTTCCAGGGAAGCACAGCACATTAAATTAAATTAACAGACAAATTAAGTCAAAATCAATGACTATTCGTCAATCCTCCTTGACGCTCAACGACATCGCACATTTAAGACATGGCTACATTTTACAGGCTGTATCAGAGCGAAAACGTGTTGCTGACTAACGTTAGGCCAAAGTGAGAACGAACACCTGCGTCTTATAAGGCGATTTCTTTGTGCATCGGTCATAATTACATAGTCTACATAATTTCAGTAACAATCCCAAGACAAAGTGTGAGATCTCTTACAATTCTGCGCCAGTAACGTTATATGCTAAAATACAGGTCAACTTTTAACAAAAAATAATGATATTTTAAAAATGCAGCCACTGACTTTCACAAAGATGACCGAGATGTGTCGGCACACGCTACAACACGGGAAACTCCATTTTAACAAAACCTGGAATAAATAGGCCACTGCCAATACAACTAACGTTACTGCGGGTGCAACCACGAGGATATAGCATAACGTTAATGCAATTTATACGTGTTAGCTAGATAGCTTGCTAGCTAACAAAGAATCACGCTGGTTTATAAAACGGGGAGTGGCTGCCATCATCAAGCTGCAGGCAAAACGAAACAGCGTATCACTATGAAAACCAGAACAAAGACTGCACTCAAACGAAATGCTAGAAGTTAACTAAATAAAAAAAATGTAATAAAGTGCCGATTGTGCTACATTGTATGGAGCACATTAGCCAGAACTATACATTTGCTTTGTCTAAATTAAAACCACTGCAATAAGAAGCATTTTTAAAACAAACAATATAACTATGTGAAACGCATACCAAATACAGAACTCACTCTCAAGCAATTAGCAATTTGATTCAGCAGACGTGTCCCACCACAGAACGCGTGTCACTGAGCTCGAGTTCAGCGTTTTGAGAGGCAGTGCTTTTCTGTAGAAATCTCCCCCCCTGGCGAATATTCTAAAAAAAAAAAAACGGAAACCGTGCCTAGCTCATGCACGCGCAAAACTGCTCATAAAGGGCGGGGCGCATTTCAGCGCGGCACGTGGGCACAACTGCAATGATCCGGTGTCCAGAGTGTGATTTATTTATTTATTTAATTATAAAAATGTTCAGTGCATATCAGTGTACCTCCACTGTACCTTTATTCCTGAGAGTGTAGGACAGAAGGAAGTAGGCTCAAAATGTTCAAAAGATTTTCAAAAGATAAGGAAGCTGAAATAAAGCTTTTGATGTAATATACAGTCAAGCCGGAAAGTCTGCACACCCATTTCTTCTTATCCACGTTTTATTACGTTACAGACATATTCTACAATAGATTGAGTTCATTTTTTGTCTCAAAATTCTACACAAAATAGCCCATCATGACAAAGTGAAAACAGGTTTTTAGACATTTATGCTAATTTATTAAAAATCTAAATGTAAAATATCATATGTACACAAGTGTGCACACCCTTTGATATGACACCTAAAAGTGAGCTGAGGTGCATTTTGTTTCCACTGATACTGCTTGAGATGTTTCTACAACTTAATTGGAGTCCACCTGTGATAAATACAATTGATTGGACATGATTGGAGATCAACACCTGCCTATATAAAATCCCACAGTTGACAGTGCATGTCAGAGCAAACTCCAAGCCACGGGGTCAAAGGAATCATCTGCAGACCTCAGAAACAGGATTGTGTCAAGACATAGATCTGGAGAAGGGTACGGAAAAATTTCTGCAGCTTTACAAGTCCCATAGAGCACAGTGGCCACCATCATTCATAAATGAAAGAAGTTTGGAACCACCAAGAATCTTCCTAGACCTGGCCGCCCAGCCAAACTGAGCAATCGGGGAAGACGGGCCTTGGCCAGGAAGGTGAGCAGGAACGTGAGGGTCACTCTGACAGAGCTCCAGCGTATCCTTGTGGAGATGGGAGAACCTTTCAGAAGATTAAACATCCAGGCAGAACTCCACCAATCAGGCCTTTATGGTAGAGTGGCCAGACGGAAGCCCCTCCTTAGTAAAAGGCACATCACAGCCCGCTTGGAGTTTGCCAAAAAGCCATCGAGAGGACTCTCAAACCATCAGAATAGTATATGTAACCCCTAAATAACCTTTTTTTGTCAATAAAATAAAATTGCATATTTTCTAAAAACCTGTTTTCACTACGTCATTATTGGCTATTGTGTGTAGATGTTTGAGGCAAAAAATGAACTCAATCTATTGTAGTATAAGTCTGTAACGTAATAAAACGTGGAGAAGGGGAAAGGGGTGTGCAGACTTTCCGGCTTGACTGTACATTTTTATGAAATACTGTAATTCAATAGGCTATGATATTCAGATTGAAGTGCACAGTGTCTAAACAGGTTGCAAAATAGACTATATGGCCAAAAGTATCTGGACACCCCTTAGTCTGGGGCTGTTTTTTATGGTTCAGGCTAGGCTCCTTAGTTCCAATGAAGGCAAATCTTAACACTTCAGCATACAATGACATTCTAGACAATTATGGGTTTCCAACTTTGTGGCAACAGTTTGGGGAAGGCCTTTTCCTGTTTCAGAATGACAATGCCCCCGTGCACAAATAGAGGTCCATACAGAAATAGTTGGTCGAGATCGGTATGGAAGAACTTGACTGGCCTGCACAAAGCCCTGACCTCAAACCCATCAAACAGCATTGGGATCAGTTGGAAAGCCGACTGCGAGCCAGGCCTAATAGCCCCACATCAGTGCCCCACCTCACTAATGCTCTTCTGACTGAATGGAAACAAATCCACACAGCAATGTTCCAAAATCCAGTGGAAAGCCTTCACAGGAGAGTGGAGGCTGTTATAGCAGCAAATGGGGACCAACTGTGTATTAATGCCCATGATTTTGAGATATTGGATGAGCAGGTGTCCATATACTTTTGACCATGTAGTGCCTGTTGACCCGAGTCCATTGCAACATCCGGGCTGAATCCATAATCTGTAACATAGACTTGGCCCAACCTCCAATAGTACAATGGGCCATTTAAGCCAGAGAATTGACTTACTAGTTGACCTACGAGTTAGTAGATGCTAGTAGCCTACCATCAGCTGGGGGTTGCAGCTGGAAAATATGACAATGCAGATGGTGGCTATAGATATAGCCATCCGACTTGAAACTGCATTTCAAAATAGGTTATTTACATGCCTAAGTGTTAAGGCAGTGTTCAGGACTGGACCCAAATGCAAGACTCTGAGACTGAACTCGATGAAACTCCACCAGGGAGAATATTTATTAGTTTTGGGCAAAAGCTGCAAGCAAGCAAGACAAACTAAAAGGGTGAAGGGCTGGATACGGGGTTGGTGGGGCAGGAACGGAGACATAGCGGGTCAGAGCAGGCAGCAGGCAGGCTGGGCGGGTTGGATGAGGAACAGAACAAAAACAGGTTGCGGGCAACAAACAAGATAGCAAACAGAATGGCCGGGAGTGATTTCAGACGGAGCAGAGAAAACAAACTGGCGCTGAAACGATGTGAGAGGGGAAACTAAATAGTGAAGGGAACAGGTGAAGGGACTGATTGAATAACGACAAAGAGTGAGGAATGTGTGTAAGCGGGAGAGTGATAGGCTAACCAATGAAGGGGAGAAACAAAAAACTAAACGGGAACCATGCCCAGCCTGCAACGAACACAGAAACGAGACGAACAGGGTAAACTGAAAAACACGACATGAAACATAAGGAATGGGAAAACAGAGCAAACGAAAGGGAGGCAGACTGGAAGGAAACAGCGGATGTTAACATTACATTACACATTACATAGCATTCTTTTTTCTTTAGCCAAAGCGACAGTAAGTGTAAAGAAGAAAGAGAAAGAATCACATCGAGAACAGAAGACACTATAAGACAAGCACATTCTTCATACACATATCTATATCCTCTAACAACAGACAGTTCACAGTGAACAGTGAAACTGGGTCATATATCTAATCTACTCTAAATCTCTATAAGTTAAAAACTTGAGTACACACAACAAGAGAAAGACATATGAGGTCCTAGAGTTATTAGTCCAGGTGGAGCCTGAAAAGGTGTGTTTTCAGGCCACGACGGAAAGCAGGCAGGGTTGGTATTGAAAAATGTTACACTAAGACATCAAATTAAACATGATTGATATGAAAGCCTTTTTTTTTGGCATTTCATGCCATTTCATTGGTAAACAACCCTGAGGCTCCCGTCTAGTTCCTCCCAAAGTTTATTCTTATCTGTCCCACAGGTTTTACGCTTACTTTTGTGTGGGTTTAGGCCAGGGTCTATTGTTAAGTATATTGACACAAACATTTGTAAAAATGTGCTTTACAAATACATTTTGATTAGATTTCATTTGACAATGGGATGCTCAGAAGCAGCAGAGAGCTCTCCCATGTTTCACTTTTATTTTCTTTCACTTTTTCTGAGAAGAAATAGAAAAGGCCTACAGTTCTTTCAGTGGGCGCTAGGGCATGTTGTGGAAGCCGGATCTGAATATTTTTTGCAAAAATACTGCCCATCCCAAAGTATGAAACCACATAAGCAAAAGCTTGCTGCCAGAAAGCACAAAAATAACTTGTCCATCTTCTTAATTTAAAACCTCAAAGAAAGGTACAGTATAATGTAGCACAAGTGCGGTGTACCAATGACGTCACTCGTCTTGATCAGGCTTAACATATAATTTAAATTTATTATTCATATGCGGTTATTTAGTCTGGTAGCACACCACCTGAGAGCTAGTGTGCTACCTATTGTGGAAGTTATGTTAGGGCCTAGTTGTGTAGGGCAGTGTAGGTCCACAATGACCTTCTATTTGCAGCCCCAATGAGTACACTTTTTTTTTTAGATTGCAATTTTGCTATTTGGCAGAATGAAAGCCCTAAGAAATGGAAGCCACAAAAATGTATTTCAAGCCTGCTGTTATGTTTTTCATTGTGCCGTTATGTATAACATATCAATAACTTACACAACCTTGTGCTTCATTTTATTTTTTAAACGCCTTTACGGTTCTACCTCTTTTTCCCTTCAATTTGGAATGCCAGTCCTGCTCATATTGCGGCACTCACACATCCTCCATTGTTGATTCGGGAGAGCGCAGGCACAGGAGCGCATTTTCCGAAGCACAGGATGTGAGCCGTTGCTTCTCATCACACACACACTGCTCCAGACAAGAGTTGGCAGGAGGCCATTCATCTCCAGCTTAACAGACAAACTTTCAGGCGCCTGATCAACCAGTGAGGGTAGCTGGTGAGCGATGAGATGCTGTCATCCCAGCCAGCTGAACCCCTCTATTCCTTGGGTGACACTAGAGCCAGTTGTGCCTCGCTGTGCGGGGCTGCCAGCCATTAGCCAGCATGGTGCAGATTAGAAACCAGAGCATGGGGACCTTCCACACGATGCAATACTGCCTTAGGATGAGCCAGCCAGAAGCCCAACTTTGCTTTATTTCAAGTTTAAAATATCAAGAGCAGTTTAGCTGTTTACAGTACTGCAATAAAATTCAGCTTACTGTGGCATTCTACATGTACTGTATATGTAACTTCTAACGGTATAAATTCATCACAAATACTAAAAAACAAAATGCATCAACAGAAAAAATATAAATTATGTTCAATGAATACTGAACTAATTATGCTCAAATAACACCCACAGAGAACTTATTGATTCTATTTTTATTACACATCCTTATATCCATTGGCCCGTAAAAGCATGACACAGCACAGGCAAGATGTGCCGTAAAAATAAAAAAACAACACATTCTGTACGTAAAAATAAAAAACAGTAGTAACTTAATCCAGCCTTTAGTCTTCTGAAGTACAATGATCCCACACCTGGCAAGCATCTATTTTGATTCCTCTGCCAGGTATTGCCTCACTTCAGAAAGTGCCTGAATGAGGAGACAAAAGAACAGCGCTGATCATTGCCTCTGTTCACCTGCGAAATTAGATCCTTTGCGATGGAAATGTAATAACTTGAGGAAGTTCTCAACTTAGACCGTCGAACACAGTGTACTATCAAAAACAAACCGAAACAAAGAAACGCGCAGAAAGGGAGATCTTTCTGAAGTGAACTGAAACGGCAAGTCATCTATACCTGGGATTGGAAGACGTTTTTCAAATGGAATTAAAATAATCTATCTTCAGAGGAAGGCAATTAGAAATGGAGACCTAGGGCCTCATCACCTTCTGAATGGCGTCCTTGGCAGGGCTGTCACGCAGAAGTTTGGCCCACTCCAAGGCTCTCTCAAAGTGCTCCACACTCGAGTTGTGGTTTCCCAGCTTCACTACACAAGAGACACAAAGATGATTCTTTTAAGTTTACCTGATGTGGGCAGCATTTGTCCTTCACTTGTTTCACCTTTAGCACCTTTGAGGCAATTTGTAAAACTGCGCTCATTTTGAATCCAGGGTGCAACAAAGAGCTTTTCACTTTTGTGAATCAAGATACAACATAGAACAACATAAAGAGCAGGGACACCACCAAAACAATAAAAATGCTCCTTTTGTAATAAATGGCACTGCATAATACAGTATGATGTATTATCTATAAAGTTGCAGTATAGTACAGTATGAGCAATCAACTTGGCTACAGTATGTGATATAACAAGATCTAAGACTGACAAAATTAGTAACTGAACTTATTTGACTTTTTTTTTTTTTTTTAAACAAATTTTTTCTCGCAGCTTTGGAAAGCAGATCACGGACACTTAATCGACCAGCTGGTATCGCTAGAACGATCAGATGCAGATCCCGACTGACTGAACCCTCTCTGACCCTGGGTGATGCCATCTTTAATTATGCGTCTGCCTGTGGGATTTGATTCCAGACCGTGGGGTCCATAAATGCACTAAAAGAGTAGTTTGACATTTCATTTTTATTTTGTTGATATATGGTATTGTATTGCTGATGGCAATCAGTAGTAACAGTGCCTTAATTCTAGTTCCCCTCTTACAATTGACTTATTAGAAATACCTCTATGAACGCAAACACTGATAAACGGACTTTCTGTCCCTGCGGCGGTTTACATAAGAGGCACAATTGCACCTCACCCTCTGACTGAGCCACCAACACGCTGGCGTTCAGCTGCCACTTCTCATCACTGGTCTCATTAGCGGCCTCCAGCGAGCGTGAACCATAGTCCAGGGCCTCCTCAAAGCGTTCCAGCTCCAGGAAGCAGCGGCCAATCTCATGGAACAGCCAGGTCTTCTCCAAACTACTACAGAGCAAAGGGATCTTTTCTTCCCAGCTGCAAAAACCAGTTAAACAACACTTGCGCCATGACTATGAATACATACATGGGAGATCACAAAAGCACAAAAACAAACAAAATCAATACCAAGCCAATTTATTATTTTTTTAAAATGAAAGCCCTAAGCAATGGTGTCAGTCCAAAGCGCGCGGTGCCAGCCAGCTGCCTCTCTTCACACCGCAACCAGAGGCTGGAGGAGGGCGGGGGAGACCTATGGTTCATTCCAATTGCTTATTGTATCCGTCCTCAGGCGTGTCCCAACACTGAAAAAAATGTATCCTCCTTTCCTCCACTACCACCTCCTCCCCTCTGTGCCCCGGGAACCGATCTTTGTCGTCCCTCCCTCCACTGTCCCAATATCGGAGGAGACGAGGGAAGCGGCTTCAGGCACATCGGGATTCTGGAATTCTACAGTAAATTGTTATGTTTGTGTACACAATGAGATGTTTACTTTAATCTAATGTTGCTGATTACATATTAATTAGTGCCTTAATGCGAACTGCAATGTCAGATACGTTTGTATACCGTACACCGTACATGCAGCTGCTTGTACTTGAAGAAGCAGATAAGCTGTCTCAATTGTCTTTACGCCTCTAATCTTACCATTCCTTTCCATTTATTATAAAGCATTATAATCCACAATGACACTTATTCTTTTGGAGTAATAAAAGCCATGTTTATTGATTTAAAAAAAGGCAGAAAAACATTATAGTTAAGTGTAAGCATGATATAATAAGTGCAACACATCATTGGTAATTGACGTCGCTTCAATCTGATGCTTCGCAAGAACGATCCATTTGCCGAATACATTTTGCCTCGATTCCTACATCCTTGCATCTCTTCCTCGCATCCTCCGTTGGGTGGAAAATGCGAGGAGGAGATACACGGATTTAAAATAAGCGATTGGAATGAACCCATAATCATACACGTGTGTAGAGAGCAAGCCATGGCCGCCCAGACGGCCAATGAACACTGCTATCCTCTATGGCTGAATGCCGATATCTCCCTTGGGTGACGCAAAGCCAATTTTACGCCCCCCCCCGCCCTGGCACTGATCGGATTCGATCTGAGACCATAGTACTAACTCATGCGCCACAAGCCATGCTATTCCTAGTGAGTTACCCAGCAGTCCAAGCAGTCAAGTTTTTCAATTAATAGGGGAAAGTGAATTAAAGTATAAAAAATAAAAAAAACTTAGGACACTTGTGTTCACTCACGCCTCAATTGCTTGCATGTATTTTCCAATCCGGGCATATACACGTCCAATGTTATCCAGGGCCCTTGATTTTGCATCTGTAAGTTTGCTGGTGAAAAGAAAAGCCAAAAATCACTTATACAAAAATCATCTGAACACTATATCATGTGTGATTTAAAATTTTTGTTCACAAAGCATTTTATTGTTTATGTAGCAAACATAGAACCCAACATGAGGCTAACTGTAGCATTTAGCTTTCAGTCTTAATAGAAACAAGGATTTCAATTTAGAAACTCGGATTTGAATTTAGAAACTCGGATTAACTTTTAGAAACTCGGATTAACTTTTAGAAACAAGGATTTAATTTAGAAATAAGGATTTTGTCGTATAAATGAAGATTTACATTTAGAAATAAGGATTTTGTTTTAGAAACGAGGATTTACATTTAGAAACAAGGATTTAATTTAGCAATAAGGATTTCTGTTTAGAAATAAGGATTTATTTTTAGAACAAGGATTGTGTTTTAGAAACAAGGATTTCTTTTTAGAAAAGAGGATTTCTATTTAGAAACAAAGATTGGTTTTTAGAAATGTGGATTGCACCTCTGGGCCACCGTAGATAAGTCCTTACTGCGAACAGTTTGACCTTTGTAAAGACCATGTTCCTTACTCTCACTATGTACCTGCTTGCTGCTGCACCCATATTTTTATTGTTTTATCTCCTTCTCCCGCTTTTATCATTCTATGTTTTATGTATTTCCCTGTTGTAAAGCACTTTGAGCTGCATTCGTTGTATGAAAGGTGCTATATAAATAAAATACTTACTTACTTAGCATTTGATCCCTTTAAAAGGGACTAACCACCACTACAGTACCAGTTAAAAGTTTGGACACACCTACTCAGGTTTATTTTTTATTTTGACTGTTTTCCCACATTTTAGAAAAGTAAACACATCCAAACTATGAGATACGAATGTAAGACCAAAAAAGTATTAAATGGAAAAAAAGTCTTATATTTTAGATTCTACAAAGTAGCCACCCTTTACCTTGATAACGGCTTTGCATATTCTTGCCATTCTCTCAACCAACTCCTGTGGTAAACCGATATTCCACAGGTACACACAGTGTACATATATATATATACAGTGGTGTTCAAATAAATAGCAGTGCGTTAAAAAAAGTGCATAAAGTGCAAATATTTTTAAATAGCTTTTAGTTCCATATTTCAAATGTAGTGGAAACGTTACACATTCAATTCCAAATCAAAGCATTAACAAATTTTATGAAGTCTGCGTTATTCTTTTACAGGAAGCAAAGAAAACGAATATTAATCTGTTCAAAAAAATAGCAGTGTTAACATTACTGTATAAACTGAAGATTTTTCAAGATATAACTTCAATTTAAATTACTGAACTAATATTTAGTTGCATAACCATTGTTTTTGATAACTGCTGCGCATCTGCGTTGCATTGAGTCAACCAACTTCTGGCACCTAGAAACAAGTATTTCAGCCCAGGATGAACGAACTACATTCCACAGTTCCTGTGAATTTTTGGGTTTTGCTTCAGAAACTGCATTTTTAACGTCACCCCACAAGTTTTCAATGGGGTTAAGGTCGGAGGATTGAGCTGGCCACTCCATTACCTCAATCCTTTTTGTCTGGAACCAAGATGTTGCTCGCTTACTCATGTGTTTGGGGTTGTTGTCATGTTGAAACACCCATTTCAGGAGCATTTCCTCTTCGGCATACAGCAACATAATCTCTTCAAGTATTTTGATGTATACAAACTGATCCATGATCCATTTAGCCAGGACACCGGGGAAACCCCTACTCGTTACGATAAGTGTCATGGGATCTTTAATGACCACAGTGAGTCAGCGCCTCAGTTTAATGTTTCCTCCAAAAAACGGCATCTCCTACAGCACATCACTGCACTGGGGCATTGGGGTTTATTTGACCAGAGGGAAGACTGCCCCCTACTGTTCCACCAACACCACTTCCAGCAGCAACTCAGTTTTTCCTAGGAGGTCTCCCATCCAAGTACTAACCAAGCCCACACCTGCTTAGCTTCAGCCATTCAGCAGGAGCAGAGTGCATGGTGGCATGGCTGCTGGCACAGCCCCTATATTACACTGCCTGGCCAAAAAAAAAATCGCACTCTCTCGTATTTCGTTGGACTGCCTTTAGCTTTGATTACGGCGCAATTTGAGCCCCATCAGATACAGATTCCCCTATGTTTCTTAAAAAAAAAGAAAAAAAAAGGAATGCCTCAGGTTCACCAAGCTACTACTGGTACAACATCTCACTGTACAGGATAGATTCAGCAAGGTTCACCATCCTGCCTCCAATTGTTTCCATTTTAATAGGGAAACAGACAGCTGAATTGAGCCTGTTAGATACCGTTCCCCCTATGTTTAACCTAAAAAAGGAAGGTCTCACATTCACCAAACCAATACTGGTAAAACATCTCACAATACAGAGCAGATTCACCCAGGGTCATCATCTTAGCACCAAATTTGTCCATTTCAATAGGAAGAAACATTATCCGACAGCTGAATTTGGCCTGGTCAGATGCTGGTCCCCCTACGTTTCCAAAGAAAGGAAGGTCTCATGTTCACTAAACCAAAACTGGTAAAACATCTCACCATGCAGGGTAGGTTCACCAAGGCTCACCATCCTGCCTCCAGTTTTGTACATTTTTACAAGGGGGAACATTGCCCGATGGCTGAATAGAGCTCTGTCGGCTACTGTTTACAAAAAATGGAAGGTTTTTAAAAAAGAAATTTTAACACCAACTTTTGATTGTAATATTGTATTATTCATGGCTGCTGTACATACCATGACTTTAAAATAAAAAATCCAAATGTTGTTTTTGGACATGCAGTCAAAGAGATCAGTGTGATTTTTTTTTTGTGAGATCACAAAAACCGCAGTACTGACATCTTTAAGGCGACGAGTAAAATATATATTGCAACCAAAAAATTGTATTAAATTCATTCGGATATGATTTTATTTGCCGTTTTCTCAATTATTGTCATTTTGGCGGTCGCGATTTCCCTTTGGCGGTCCGTGAAATCAGTTGAAATCAAATAATTTACTATGTAGGAAAAAACCCTGGTATTTAAAACAAACCCATGACTGAGGTTGGTTCAAACACAGCTACATGGCAGTTAATTAATGATACATGCAAATAAATTAAGTGTATTTCAGTAAATTCTCCTCACATGTTACGCATTACATTAGCTAACTAACCATCGAGATAATAAAACAACATTAAAACTGCTGTGGTGCAATGGGACCGTTCTTTTAAGTTCAATGGATGGGACACGACCATATTCCACTGATTGTCACATTACTAGCAAAAGGTATCAATGCTAACGATAGCTAGTTGGCACATTTTGAGCTGCTAAATAGTTCAAGCATAGATAGACCCTACTTGCCAAATAGTGTCAAGCATGTATGTCCTTGAGTGGCCCAGCCAGAGCCCAGACCTGAATCCAATTGAACATCTGTGGAAAGAGCTGAAAATGGCTGTGTACCGACGCTCCCCACCCAACCTAACGGAGCTGGCAAGGATATGCCAAGAGGAATGGGCAAAAATGTCCAGAAACAAGTGTGCCAAGCTCGTAGCTTCTTTCCCAAGATGCCTTGAAGCTGTAATCGCTGCCAAAGGTGCAGCAACCAAGTATTCGGCTAAGGGTGTGTACAGATATGTAACCCCTAAATAACCTATTTTTGTCAGTAAAATAAAATAGCATATTTTCTAAAAACCTGTTTTCACGTCATCATTATCGGCTATTGCGTGTACATGTTTGAGGCCAAAAATGAACTCAATCTATTGTAGTATAAGTCTGTAACGTAATAAAATGTGGAGAAGGTGAAAGGGGTGTGCAGAATTTCCGGCTTGACACAATCCTGTTTCTGAGGTCTGCAGATAATTCTTTTGACCCCATGGCTTGGAGTTTGCTCTGACATGCACTGTCAACTGCAGGACCTTATATAGGCAGGTGTTGGCAATCCCCAATCATGTCCAATCAATTTAATTTATCACAGGTGGACTCCAATTAAGTTGTAGAAACATCTCAAGCAGTATCAGCGGAAACAAAATGCACCTCAGCTCACTTTTGGGTGTCATATCAAAGGGTGTGCACACTTGTGTACATATATTTTACATTTAGATGTTTAATAAATTAGCACAAATGTCTATAAACCTGTTTTCACTTTGTCATTATGGGCTAATTTGGGTAAAATTTTTTGACAAAAAATCTCAATCTATTGTAGAATATGTCTGTAACGTAATAAAACGTGGAGAAGGTGAAAGGGGTGTGCAGACTTTCCGGCTTGACTGTATCTGTTCAGCAGGGCAGGCTGTGCGCAAACAGGAATTTATTTATTTAAAAACATTTATTAATTAAATTAAAAAACAGAAAAAGGGCACTTCTCTATAGGAGGCCAAATGGCAGGTGCTCAAGCCCCTTTTGAGGTCTATCTATGCACGTACATGCCGGGAGCCTGCTATCTGGGTAGCAAGCTAGCTAACGCTAATGTCTCAGTGTGAGATGAGAAAATCTAAATGCCATAGAAATTTAGGTCATGCTGTAATAAATTACGGTCCGAACCCCACCTTAACGAAGAAGATAATAACTAACATTATACGTTCAATCTGATCTGATAGTTCACTTTCTAGCTAACGTGCTAGCTTATCGGTCAAGTAGAAAAGTGCGTTGCTTCTCAAGCATTGCGATTCATTGAGCTCCTTCCAATGAACAAATACTGAACCAAGATTGACCCTAGTCTTGCTCCGGTTCTTGTCATTAAAAACTGGTACTGGGGTTTCTTGGGTCTAACGTTACTGCTGGATGAGGGCCCCGGTGGAGCCGGGCGCTCGCTTGGCATCAAATTCCACCATCACTGTCGGGACTAGCTGAATCTGCCAACCAATTGAGACTCCTGATACTGGAGTGGGCGTGGTACCAACGTCGTAATACTACTGGCTCAGGAGTTATTTAGAGCCGGGAACCAAGCTCTGACGTCTTAGACAGAGAGATACACTTCACTCTTTTAAGGCCCGTAAAACAATTTTTGTAATGATAAATTCATAATCAATATTTATTTTTAGGGAAAAGCAATACTTTTATTCTGCCTCTTTCATCAAGCTCTGTGGAGGTATGATATATAAAAAATGTTTTTGTCTCCATACAAATGTTATATCTATAGCCTTTAATGCTAAAGGTCTGTGTATTAACCTCATCGTCAATAGTCCATTTCAAATCCAATTTGCAGAGCCAAAACAACAAAATGTGTCACTGTATTAATACCTTTGGACTGCACTGTATGTGTGCGTGTATATGTCATATGGTCAGGGCCGCACAAGAAGAATATGGACACTGAACTCAAAGCAAGAACATCTGATGCTGGAGTTTTTGTCCAGAGTTCTGCTCTCCTCACCCCTCTACTTACTTCTGTCTGGCCAAGTCCAGGTCTCTCTTGTGGCTATCTAGAGCTCCATCCATGTCCTCCAGATCAATCAGAGCATTTCCAATGCAGCTGTGCAGGTTGCCCAGCACCTCCTTCTTGTTGGGTACAGCTTCCTCTGAGCAGCGCTCTACTGTCTTCAGGACCCGCCGTGCCTTTTTAAGGCTCTCCATGACATTGCCTGCAGCCATAGCTGAAATAACAGCACGACCAGAAGAAGCTTCAATGGGTCATATAAGAAAGTATATGGGTAATATTTAGCTGCCATTTATGTAGAATCAGGCAGAATTTAAAAACAAATGTCTGGTGTTGTCTCTTCCATAGGAACAGAAATATAGAATTATTTAAAATAAGCAACACAATTTCTATACATTTCATATGCATCAAGACCGAAGTACAACATTTAACGAAATGTCGACAAGTAAAGACGTCGGTTTCTTACTGCAACCCTATTTGTTAGCTTGCAGTGGGACTCACTCGCATCAATCTCTTCCAAACTCTTCAGCACATAGGCAGTGGGGTCAGAGGGCAGGTTCTGCTGGGATTTTTTCCACTTCTGCTGCATTAGCTTGCGGTCCCTCTCTCGGGCATAAACTGGCTTCTGCTGGCGCCAAAACTCTGTGCGAGTGTCCAGGAAACTGATGCAGTTGAGGATGAGGTCCTGGACCCTTTCCCCGCAACGCATCTCTCCTTTGATTAGATCTGCGCGGCAGACAAGTATCGCCGTGATTAAATCATGGTTGAATGCAATGATAATCTATTTTACTGGGCAACATGTATCACATGGTTGCACAGCTGAATCACAGTTGCATGGTCAAACTGAATCGGTCTTGGTAAGTACAATTTACTGGCCAACACAGCTCTATAAATGAATACATGCCAATTATGTTTACGCTGGCGTAAACTCCTGGTCATAGCTAATGACATAGTCAAAGTTAAACCAGCAGGTCAGCCTGTGATTGGGGAGATCACCTTCATCTTTGAGTAGCTTCTCAAGGTATTCCTTGTCACTGTAGAGTTCGCCCAACAGCTGCTTGGCCGTCTTCTCGCTTTTGGGACTCTTCTTATTCTGCTGATTCTGCTCCTTCTTTGTGGTGCGTGGTAGTCCCTTCGGCTTCACCGTCTTCCCCTGCCAATCAGAAGACTTTATCATCACACGCACCCAATCAGTGGGCGCAGTCTCTCCAATTGGCAGAAAATCTGAGAAACTCACCTTGTTTTTTGTGTGAAAGAAGGACAGATCTCCCTTATTCTCCAGCTTCACTGATGAAGGGCCTGGGGAACAGACATTAACCATATTTTAATCAGCACAACACACATCAGTTGCTGACTATGTATCGGAGTACCACAATGACAAAGGTTATATTTGGGATGGTTTGTACATTTCTTTTAAACAGTGTATTGTGGTTAGGAGAGATTAAATAAAACACAATGGAGCAATACCCATTGGGGTTGCTGCTGCTGGCTTAAATTGCTCTTGCTATCCAGGGATGTGTTTTAATTCTGATTGATTGACATTAATGTATTCACATTCAGCTGAATTATTGTTTCAAATCATATTAGTGACCGTTAAAACCACACCTCTGATACTAAAAACAATCAACACCCTTTCAAAATAGGATACTTTGGAGCCAGACAGCTCAGGAAACAGAAACTCACATGGAAGATATTCTTTATATTGAGAGATATTAATATTTTGAGTTCATCCGTTAACTGATTCTATAATTATTTGTACATTTCACATAAAAAAAAAGCTTTTTTGCTAGATCAAATAGTTGTTCCCATAATACACCCCTCTAATAAGATAAAATCACTAATTGCTTATATCGCTTAAGGTCTTAAGACCTTTTTAAATATTCAAATGAAAAAACAAACATATGACTGATCAACTGTGTTATGTGAAAGGATACATAATTTTTTCAGCATAAATTCCAAATTGCAATGAATTGAAATACAAGAGTTTCCTCTCTAAAAAGTCCCCCCCCCCCCCCTTAATTTTAATAATTAATGATTTAGGCAACATTTAAGATATTTATGACACAAAATTCACATGTAACACAGTTGGCAGGACATAGTAGAATTGCCATCTACTGCCTCGGCTTGGTAACACAGTTCAGCAAAACAGTTGACATTTCTTTCATTTTATGTTTTAATACTAACTTCAAGCCTCACACACATAATCACATGGTACTGTTTAAATAGTGGTTTTAAACCCACTCACTACATTACTACATGCAATAACATTTAAAGCAAGTACATAAGAAAATGTTGATAACACTGTTGAAGATTCATTTATCTACTCTATGCACAGACGGCAATATTGATAGAAAACGGAAGAGATTGAATAGAAACT
The DNA here is from genome assembly GCA_022702515.1 of Ilyophis sp. 1 JC-2022. Classification (NCBI taxonomy): domain Eukaryota; kingdom Metazoa; phylum Chordata; class Actinopteri; order Anguilliformes; family Synaphobranchidae; genus Ilyophis; species Ilyophis sp. 1 JC-2022. The sequence goes on along the minus strand of CM040405.1, from coordinate 17,157,994 downwards.
CGCCATACTGTCGATAGAATATGTGCAACTGCAAGAAGTGGCATTATTGTTGGTCATATGTAATTTGGAGCAAATCACTGCTGATTTTGAGGGGGATTTTCATTGGGTAACACAGTTGACAGATGTCTCAGACACACACAAAGTGAATAATCTATATGTGTTTAGAAAAGTTTTTAGAACACCTTACTCTTGCTTGAGGAATTATGAACAAATTATGATAAAAACACATCCATTCACAAAACATAGTTCATTTGATGAGCAAAACTATCCATTCAGCAATATTGGAGAGCACAAAAAGCAGCACATTCAGGTCATTTTCTAGAAGATAAATGATTAAACTTGATGACTTTTTGAATTGAATGAATGAATGGTGTGCCCGAATATTAATTTTTATCATTGTATGAAGTGAATATTTAGTAAAATTTATAAATACAACCCATGGACATCAAATGCACCCCAAAATATAGAATGACTGTCTTCCAGCAGAGGTTCCCTTTAACTATGAATGAATAAAGATGGTATCTATAAATAAAGTAATTGGCTATACTTACTACCAACTGAGTTGTCGATAGCCTCCTGAGCTTTCTGAATACCCAGCCTGAACTCCTGGAGCTCTGGACGCAGTTTGTGTCCTCGGTGAAAAAACACGAGGGCAAATTCAAAGTCTCCCATTGTGTATAAAGCCTCGGCTTTTTGGTAGAGCCCCTACAAGGTTTGAAACAGGAGTATTGGACAATCACGATCAAGTACGAACAACTCCACGCTTATAATGTACACATTGTTAACATTAGCTCAGAACATTCAAGGATATAGTTTTAAGTATTTTTTTATTTTATGCAAATGTTAATTTTAACCTTAAGTACCAGTACAGTGCAGAACACTGGTAAAATAGCAAGCAGTTCCGGAATGATTCATTTCTGTACTACACACGCTTACATGTAGCCTTATTAAACTGTAATTTGCACCTTAAAAAATTCCTTGTCTTCTGTTAGGGAAGCCTCAGCATCCCTCAAAGCGTTTGCAGAATCCCCCATCTTCACATAGCACTTGGATCTTGCCACCAGACAATTCTTATCATCCGGCTGCAGTACCAATGCCTACAAGAGAATTCACATTATTGCAGTAAATAAAATGGACCAGTTCCCTGAAACTAGGAGTTAGTTAGCTAGCCGGCTTTTTACATTTTGTTAGTTTTCTACTTCCTACGTCAAAGCTCAATGTGCAAACTTAGTTCTCTCCCATTGCACGAGTGTAGGTAGCCAACAGCTCAACGGATTAACGTCAACTTGATTTACCCCAGAGAATCAAGTTAACGTTAACTTGGAGCTATAAAGCTCGCCAGCTAAACTTACCGTTGTGTAACTTTCAAGGGCTTTGACGTATTCGCCTTTAATATAAAGCTGGTCGCCTTCCGCCACATATGTTGAAAATGAACTTTTTGGTGCCTGATCTCCTTCGTCGTTGTCTGACATTTTTAAATATATATATTTTCCTTCGCGTTACTTTCTTTCTAAACCAGCCGCGTTGGTGTGTAAGCCCAGCGCTGTTAACGGTATCCTAGCAACCAGCCAAACACAAATGACCATTTATTACGTTTGGGAAAGGTTTTAGTTACGTTTGGGAAAGGTTTTAGTTACTTGCGACAATCCAGACAGTTCTGGACCGGGTCGTTTTTGTTTGTCGCCGAGGCTACAATGTCGGATAACGTTACTGAAATTTAGTTAAATAATTCTGGGTAAATGTAGGCTCGAGTAGGCCTATCCTTCGAGTAATGAAAAATTGCCTTTGCATTACTACGCCATTTAACATCACACACACAGCGCTACTTTTCCCGCAAGCATACGCATCCTGCCTTGCCATTTCTAAGAAGCTCAAATAGCAACTCGTTACTCTGGTAAAATGACTGTGGTGAACATAGGCTCTGCGAAAATGTGTCCAATGCGAGGTAAATGTCAGTTGGATGCTGTAAGAAAAACCAAAGGGTCGTTAACTAACCGAATTAATATTTGTGTTAAACATTTTTAAAGCCAGAGATTATATTATAAACACTTTATTCGTTGGTCTTCAGAACATCAATAATTATATTATAACAACGCATGAATATTAAGTTAAAAACTGGTAATGTTCCCAAATCTTAACTGCATATTCGACTGAAGAACATTTAGGGATCATTTTGATTTATACTACACAATCTCCGGAAAATAATATAAACAAAGAAAAAAACTCGAGTAAAAGATGATTCTTTAATTTCTATAACCAAAACAAAATTATGGCAGCGCTCCCAGTATATTACTAGTTATACTATAGTTACTATTCATTATAAAAATGGTTCATAAGTACATCAGCTCATTACAATGTACAGGGTTTCTGTTCACATACCGTTACATTCCACCGGCTTAATACAAGTGGAAAGGAATCATACAGGACTGAAACATTTTTCCATAGCCTTGGTGCAAGACAGGCACAGGTAATAAGGAGGTAAAAACAACCTGAACTGGAGCAGAATCCAAAGGTAGGAGACAAATCTGTCACAACATCAAAACCCTGCAGTGTGACCTACCACAAAAACAAGAGCAAGAAGAGCCAAATGATAGAAGCCATGCAGGAGCAAGTGGTCCATTCAGACGGTTGATATCCTGGCCTTGAACACTAAATAACATTCTTGCAAAGCAAATATCGTTTATGCACATATTTTCACATCATACTTTAGCTTCTGCCCGAAAGAGTAGTGAAATGAATGTGTGATTTTCACTGTGTTTGTGTGTACATACACTGGTGGCGAGTTCACAGCAGTAATCTTTGTGCCTGACATTGGTCAGCCGTCCCATAAGGCACCACAGTTCACCGTGAAGACTTGACTGATGAACAGGACGCCTTCAAGTGACAATAAGAATAAAGAGCCCAAGCAAAAGGAGGAACGAACAGACTAGCAGGGGCAAACCTTAAAATTCATGGCAATCAACCCACAATGTGAGGACCAAGAACAATGAAGGACAATCACAATAAAACAAAATACTACCAACTTTTTATAGGGGGGGGGGGCACACGAAAGAGCTTACTGTTAAAAAATCTATTCTGGACTTGAATGAAAACAATGTGGTTGTACTTCAGTAGAAGGTCCCAAATGGGGTAGTATTTCTGAAATTCAAAAATAATAATAAAAAAAAAAAATTCCAGTTGAGCAAATCACCCACTCTCCTTGACCGTGGGGAATATGGTTTGTAATTTTACAATAAATATATATAAAAACAAAAAAACAAAAAAAATCAACTATGAACATAAATCAATACCTCACATTGCAGTAAAATGTACAATGCAGCAATTAATTCAAATATCAATGAGAGCCTAAAAACCTTTTCCTTTTTTTTTTTTTACTCTGTGTGAAGATTCTGTTCCTACAGACAGGACGACACTTGTATTCACAACACCTTCATCCATTGGGATACGCATGCCACTTTTGTTACTAACATATTCTTAGTGCGAATACACTTCAGAATTACACTCTTCAAACCCTGAAAATATGCTTTGTGAGTGCTTGGACAATAAATCACAGAAGGCTACAACGGGATTCAAGTTTTGCACACACTCCCCATCACTCACCCACTGCACTTTATGCCTCTGCTGGCTTCAATGTTTCTGTCACAAATCTAACTTGGTCAGAGCTTCCTACGACTATGGAGAGTATTAATGTCTTGCCTCAGGGTCTGTACAATGCAAGAGTTTTTCAGTTTGCATTTTAACTCCATCGCCAGTTTGAGAATAACCATACTATTCTTATAGGAAAACTTTCATTGGTGCATTTTGTTTGATGCATACCACCCCCGTTCCTTACAAAAGATTTTTTTCCACCTTAAAAAAAGAAAAGCATGCCATATACTTTGTTCAGCTAAATTTGAAATCCAATATTTTCTGTCCAGTTCTGGATTGATAAAGGGCAGCATCGCAAAATGATAATCCATGATTTTTGGACAATGTCAATTAAAATAGAAAGCGGTATGTTTTTTATTTTCAATTTTAGTTTTTTGTTGTCATTTTGTTTTTCTCAAGAATATCAATTCCATCATGGCATCAGACTGAGGAACACAAATGTCAAGTACGTTGAATGTAGGAGAGGAGGCGACTGAATAGTGTCCATGACGAGGCTACTGCATACACGTTGGCAATCTCCAATTTAGCCAAACTGGAAAAAGAAATTTCCTGGTCCGGTTGCTGAGGGAGAAAAGGAGGGAAAACAGGAATGCTTATCCATATCAAATTTGTATTCTATTAAAGTAAAAGTATACAATGTGAAAAGGTAGAAGTGCCAATTTTACAGCAATAGGTATACATACATTGATTAGCTTCAAAGCTGAATCCCCCGGGACCTCCAAAGAAAGCCTTGAAGATGTTGTTGGCATCAAAATCTGGAAGACAGACACTTCATGTGAATCTACAAGACCATAGGGAACCAAACAAGCCTATTGAGCCAGACCAACTATGAGGGATGAACACCAGCAACTGACCATATTTGCTACTTAATCTACTGCACATAGTTGTTGAGCTAATGTGCCAATTACTTCAACTTTGAAACTGAATCAGAGCACATAGAAATGACTGAATACAGCTACCTAAACCGTTGCTTTCCATAATGAACAGTTGAGAACATTTACCACTTGTTTGTGGTAAAACCTGCATTTCCCCTTTAAGATTTTCATAATGGATTACTAGTTTTATATTATCTCCACCGTGTGTATCTCTATCTTTGTCATTCAATTTAAACATGAAGCATGATGTCAACAAAGTTTTTTTTTTTTTTTTTTTTTTGGACCATGCTGGAATTGTTTCCTCCATTCTTTCTGGTTCAACTCAGGGGACCCTGCTGAACACATAAGGAAGAGGGAAGGCTGACCTCCTGCATTCATGCCTTCGTCTTCCAGATCATGTCCGCTGTCATACCGGGACTTCTTCTTAGGGTCAGAGAGTACAGTGAAGGCCTCCCCCACCTCCTTGAACTTTTTCTCCTCCTCCTTCTGCACCTCAGGGGTGGCTGCACTGTGTCTATCTGTTGAAAAAAAAAGAGTGTTTTTACTATTGTGACCCCCCCCACGACTTTTCCCAGCATTCTTTGCTTTTGACTTTGTGCATATCATAAACAACGGTATCTTTTCATAAAACAGCCAAACACACAAAAAAAAGCAACGTCGCAATGCTGAAATGTAACAGACAAGCCAACTGTAATTTACACTACTCTGTACTCTGCTAAACCACTTTATGCTAACGTTTTGTTTTGCGTTTTTCGCTTTTACTCTCAGTTTATAATACCCGATCATATTCACCAGCCATACGCATCACCATAACCTCTGCAATCAATTAATGTGCAGATCTGAGCAATGGTGAGCGATGGTCATCTAGGCCGACTGAAACGCTCCCTCCCAGGGCAACACCGTCAATTAGCGTAATCCTGTGAAGCTGCCAATCAGCACTGGCACAGTCTGAATTTGAAACCAGATCATCCACACACTAGAACAGCGACTAAACCTCAGAGCAGACAGAAGCTAACATCTGGTTACTCCGTTTCATCATCAACCATTTTTTTTAATGCTCCAACCCAGCCCGTTTTCTCCCCAATGTAGAATGCCCAATCTTATTTATCAGAATTCATTTCCACAACCTCTGGTAATGATTAGGGAGAGAACAGCCGATATTTGCATTCCTGTATCGGTCAAGGCTAACGTGACCGAAAAAATTTAATAATGTTTTTTGTTGAGCTGGGTTCACTTTTATCAAGTTTTAGGACTTGAACATGAAGATGTGAGCACATTTTAGATCTAATTTATGCAGATATACAGAAAATTCTAAAGGGTTCACAAACTTTCGAGCAGCACTGTATGTATATTTGCCTTACTGCAGATCCACCATAACTTTACTCGCTGAAGTGAACACAAAGTGTGTTGGTTGTGGTGGCAAAGTTCCAGCGGATGTCTCAGTTATTACCGGGCAGTTAAATCAAGAATTAGCGACTGGCATTTAATTCATTGGACAGTGACACATTTTTTGTTTTGGTTCTGTACTATAGCACTGAGTTTGAAAGGATACAATAACAATGAGTAATCATTTTTAATATTTGGTCGCATATCCTTTGCATGCCATGACTTCCTGATGTCTGTGACTCAACAATATCAAAAGGCTCTTGAGATCTTATTTTCTGGAACTCTTACAAGCGATACTATAACTTCTCTGCATTTAAACGGATCTCTATGGGCATTGGGGGGTGGGACTAGATTTAGCTGTAAATTATGCTGGAACGGCATGGAATACATGGCTCCCGACCACTCCTGCAAGATTCCATGCCACGCCTGCCCGCTCCAACACAAAACTGGACTCGTATGTCCTGCTCCCGCCCGCGGAGTACCGCAGAGGATATTGACGTCCAAAATAACGTGACAACATTTGGGCGGAAAAACTGGAATAATAATAATAATGCAAGAGAGCTGAAGCAACCACACTAATAAATAGTCTAGACAATTATAATTTAACAGCAGGTTAAAATTGAAGATACGTTGATGTGGGTTAGCCTGAATGAATAGTGCTATGCATAGGGCTTGCCGTACCTGGATGGTGCATTAGAGCCCGTTTCCGGTACGCCTTCTTGATTTCATCGTCTGTGGCAGTTTTTCCCACCCCAAGCACCTTGTAGTAATCTTTCCGTTTACTCTTCTTAAGCTCCAACTGTGCAGTCTTCAGGAGCTGTTTGTGTTCTGGGGAAAAGAAGTACATGCATTATTTTTGAGCCCTGCTTAATGTAAGTAAAACCAGGTTTCAGACAAGTACACCTGCTCAGTCACCTGCTTGATTGGGCAAGGGATGATTGAGAGCCAATTCACAATTCAGTTTGTTCTAATCTCCTTTTGGGTACCGCTAAGCTAACACACAAGTCAAGTCGCACACGAGAAGAAAAACAGGTTACAAGGCAGGGTCACATCGGTCACTGAGACCACAGGTCAATCATAGAATTAGAACAGTATTACATTAGACTCGTGACCAAACCTCACAATAGTTCACATGGCATCATTAGCTTTTAAGGATGAGGCTAAACTAATAAAGTAAAGTAAACTGGCATAGAGCCAGGGCTGTACGTTAACTTATTTTTTTTGCACACAGCACTGGTGCTACAGAGGTTGATAGTTTTGTAGCACAGGCCAAAAACATGTAGCACGAGTATAAAACGTCTCTAAAATCTCTAAAAACAACCACAAGTAATGCAGTTCGTCACTTAGAGGTATGTGACTGGCAAAGGACATGAATGTTGCATACAGGGCACACAAAATCCAAACCTTAAAAAGAAATGCTTTCATTAAAAAAAAAATTTCTTTATTTGCCGATAATGGTAAATTGCAGGGACATAACTGAATACAAGACATCAATATGTTACGCTTCAAATTAGCAGTGCAAATCTCAGTTTAAATTCATACGCGCGCGTGTCACAGATCTAGCATGTCTGTGCGTCCGTCTGTGCGTCACACATGTATGTACCAGAGCCCACCACCAGAGGGGCGCTATTACAATACATTTCTCCATAGCCAAGTACATTTTGCTTTGTCCATAAAAACTATGCCTGATGTCTCCGCATAGTGGCATTTCTACTCAGCAGACCGTCGACTTTACAGAGTTCTGAGCTTAAGGTGTTTAGTAGCTATTTGTGGAAAATGTAGAATGTATATGCATTTTCCCATTAAAGGTATACTGTGTAGTTTCAGAACACCAGATGGCGATATAGAGCACGTAGAAGATCACGGTCACTCTGATCAAGCTGTCGTAAGTTAGTTAACAGAGGCTAATCTGTAATGTTAGCTACATTCTCTCTCTCACACACACACACACACACACACACACACACACACGTTAATGTGATGGTTATATAAGACAAAGATTTTCTGGTTTCCCTCGAATTGTCCACCATCAATATGCTAATGAATTAAATGGAGGTGGCCATCAGGTATATTGTGATACAAACATTCAAGAGAAATGGTAATGACTAAGTTAGCTGCAAAAAAACGAAAAATACAAACATACTGGTTATGCTAGCCAGCTCGTGTTCCCAAATAAACCTTAAGCTTGTTTGACTGCCGTTATTTGAGTGCCAGCTAGCTAGCTAAATCCTTTTTCCACTCTGGATTGTACCTGTAAATCTTCTCTCTTGTTTCGCCCTTTTCATTTGGCAGTGATTCCTCGCGGGCTCGTTTGGGGGTTTGGTTTTGCACTTCTCCTTCTTTACTTTGATTTAAGACTTGAAAATACCTCTTCGTTTTGTCGTCATCGCAGTGTCCCAGATAGATAAGTAGCTTGCTCGACTCGATGAGGAAAAGGGGATTGTTCGCTAGGAATTGTGGGATTTGGTGTTGGATGTATGGACTCTAACCCTAACGCAGACATGGTTTTTAATCGCACGATAGACTACAACTACCAAATAGAATAGCGAGGCGCATTGATTCACTTCACACGCAAAAGAGAAAAAACCACCTGTACAGTCCTGCATAGAGTGCAGGCAACGTAAAGCATTTAATTTAACTTCTTTTTCACCTAAGTTAATTAACATTTGTCACTGTCTTTAGACTTATTCCATTAACTGAGCTAATGTTAGTAAAAGTCTGGTCTTAAAAATAACATTAATCTTGCTTGCTAGCTAGCTAGCTGGTACACAGCAAAATTAACTAGAAGTTTCAGGGCAATGGATAAAAATGAGCTGGGACATATACATGAATGTGAAAACAGAATTGTTCATCAATGTTGCATTGTCTTGGTCAAATTAATTTCTTAAAGTCACTGAACATAAAACAAAAATACAACTTAGTTGTTAATAGTGAGTGTAGCGATGGCAGAACAAGAAGCCACGTTGGCATTTGCAGTTTGTTTGCCATAGGACCATTCATGGCCATTTGTCACCATTTACACAAATAGTTTGCAGCAGATTCAATTCCAAAATCTAATGCTTAACCTAATCACATTTAACACTTTTTCAATATAGGATGATGCCAGATAAGTTAAATGGATGTGTTTTTTATGCGCTTCATGTCAGCCAGGTAAACTTTGCCGCATTCTGGCGAGTATAAATTTAGACTGGGAAAATATGAAAACCTTAACGTTGAACCCAACATTTATTTTATAGCAAGTAATTTACATTACAACTAGTTTACTAGTAGTTTACATGAATATATACCACAGGAAAAGTATTTTATGAAGGACCATGTGCACAACAAAATGAACAGCCCTCAGTGTTACACTATTTATGTTCTGATATTGCAGGGTGTAATTTGCACAACCTAACAGCAGGTGGCTCTCTTCTAGCTTGGTCCAGAGCCAGTTTTCTCGTGCTTGGCCAGATTTTCTAATGCTTTTCTCCTCTTCTCTCAATTGTACTTCTGCCCAATTGTACTCATCACTGCTCATTGCCGCAACCTCTGCTGTCGACCTGGGGCAGCATAGTCAAGCATGTGTTCTCCTTTAACGCATACAATGCCAAATGCTGCTTATCACCACACTGCAGTTTGCACGTTGGGGTCACAGACACAAGGCAGAGGAAGATACCTCGCTTGCAGCTCCACAGGTAGATTTACGAGAGACAAATAGACCAGCAGGGGGTCACTGGTGCACAAAGAGATGCCGTCATCCCAGCCAACTGAAACCCAGTTGCGTGTTGCCCTTCGGAGCGTGCGCTGACACGGTTCGTATTTGACACCAGACTGAAGAGCTTATGCATGTGCTACAAGTAGCGTAACAGGACGAGCAACCAAGCAGCCCCGATAGTTTCATTTTCAAGATTTCACACCCATACACACAGGTCACATGTTCATTTTGCCAGTCTCAGCTTGTTGGTCTCATGCAGGCAAGATAAATATTTGCTTTATGCAGCTGGCACTGTTCAACAATCTTATTGTCACAATGTAAATGGTAAATGGACTGCACTTATATAGCGCCTTTTTCCAAAGCGCTTTACAATGGCCTCTCACTCACCCGTTGTAAATTTCTTATTGTAAATTATTGTGGGGCACATGCATAGATTGGGAGAAACCTCTTCTGTGCCCCGTCCCAATGTTGGGCAAAGGCAGTGCGCATCATTGGGGTTAGCTCACCTTTTGTTTTCTCCGTCTGATAGACCTTCTCATAGTCCCGCACAGCTTCATCATACTGCTCCGTGTCCATGTAACTAAACATCAAACAAACAATTAGGGCTGCCCCCTCGACTAAACCATTAGTTGATCAAAAAAACTTGGTCAACCAAAATTTTAACTGGTCGAATCGTCGCAGTGTGAAAAAGCGCGAGAGTGGAACTATTTATTCTAGACGTGCGCCTTGTAACTAACAATTGGTGTCTATTAATTAAGAAATAGATCAGTTGTATAGAATGTCTGAGAGAAAAACAAAAGTATAAGCGTCTAAAGGATGACCCCAAAAAAGTTTAATGTAAACTCTGTAAGCAACAATTCGCCTATCATTCAGCGCATCTTCTCAAAGGCCGGCTTCATTGTCAGAAAAATGCGGAGCTCACTTCTCCAGAGCAACGTCGTCAACAACGTCGTGTTCCTCATGCATAATATGAGAAGACTGCCATCGGAGGAAAAACAGCAGTGAGTAGACCTAATGTGACGAGGTTCGCTGGTCACAACTCGACTAAAACACCCTTTTACATTGCTAATATAGATTAGAATTAATCTTTCGTTTGGCCTGTTGTTCATATTTCTTTTTTAAGTGTTTCAGTTTGCTGTTTTTTATTTAATCGTTTGTTTATATAATTTAAAGCCTATTAGCTTTTTTTTTTTAAATTTAAAAAATATTTTTTTTCTTTCTTCTTCCATCTAGTTTTGATAACCATGAAGTTGTAAAATTAGCTAGACCTACATTGTTATCGCTCTACATAGTTATTCCCTATTTGTAAGTTGTGTGTCGTTATAAAGTGATAATAAAAATAACAATGTTAAATGTCTCATTGCTTATTGTTTCGACACATTCATTTACCGCTTTGTCTGTGCCGTTAATACAGCGCCGGCCATAAGCAACCCGATGCCGTTAATAGGCAGTGCAGGCCAGCAAATCGCAGCCTGTGCTTGTAGCTATAATTGATATTTTAAATGCTCATAATGACTGTTTTGTATTTCTCTGTAATATAGTAAACTTATTATAGATCAGATGGAAGTCAAACCATTTTCTGATGCTCAAAAATACATATTTAAATACTTAATCTAATATCATAAATGTGCGACGGTTAGTCGACGGTGGGTTTGAACTGACGACTACAGGTCGACTAAGCAAATCTTTGGTCAGGGGCAGCCCTAGAAACAATGGTAACTTGGTGGTGCTTTACATCTTTTTTTCCCCAACCATGAAAACACTTAATTTTACCCTAAATCCATGGGGCTGAACATAATTTAACAGCAAGCCCTGGTCTAGTATGGTCTGACCGTAGATAACCCCTGGAAGCCAGAAGGACCTTCCTATGAAATCCCTTAGAAGATTCATTACAACTTGGGCATCAATGTGATGCTAACACTACATCTTTGGACATGCAACAGTGACATTCCTTGAGATTTATTTATAATAAAAAAATAAAAAAATAAAAAAATTCCTATACGAACCACTGTGCTCTCCGCAAGTAGGCTTTGATATACGTTTCATCCAGCTTAATGGCGCATGTGCAGTCTTCGATGGCTTGTTCTAGTTTCTTCAGCTGCCCAGAGAGGAGAATGAAAAACGATGAAGAAGATTTATCAAGGGAGAAAGAACCCCAGGGAAGCTCAGCAGATCTTGAGCCTTTTAGCAGAAGGCTGCTGCTGCTTCAGTCTGACCCACAGTGAGAGGAGAGAACACAAATTAATGAAGCCGTGTCCCTCTGGTGTGTTAACAGTTTCAGGCTCGTGGGGAAATCCACTGACCGCAAAGCGGGGTTAGAATCACTCCTCCTCAGCAGCAATGGCGAGCAGCACAACCCCTGCACCTGATGGTGGCTTGTGAGTAAGACTGGACAATAACGGTCACCATCGTGTGGTCTATTGCCTTTCTTTCAGTCTTTTTTTTCTTCTATAATTATACCTGATATGGTAGTAAACATCCGAAATTCAGAGGCAACATGAAACGCTCCCGGTGATGATGAGCGTTATTGTGCTCAGCCCTACGTGTGCGCACTAGTTGCCAGCTGGTAAAACCTGTGGGAGCTTTATATTTTCTCTTCCAGCGCTAACTCTCACCTTGGAGCCCACGGTGCCCCGGTTGCAGTAGAGCTTGGCATTGGTTTTGATGTTGTTGGGGTCTATTTTCAGCGCCGCCGAGTACAGCCTGTAGGCGTCCTCGTAGTTGCCATCCTTAAAGGCTTTGTTCCCCTCCTCCTTCTTGGCTTTTAGGGCTTTGGCGTTCTGATTGGATGAGATGACAGTACAAGTCTGCAACAGCCAATAAGACTTCTCGAACAGGGTACAGTGAGGTATGGAAAGTTGCATTTATCCGCTACATATTGCACAAAACCACAAGCAAAATGGCATCGATGAAACCTTTTAATCCTCAAGGGGATCTTAAAGCTCCAAGTTGTCTTGAAATAAATTGAGCATGAGATGTATACCCTCGTACTCAATGAACATTTGCAACAGCTTAAATATTTATAAGATTTGGGTGTGCAAATAATCATCACCGAGCATTTTTTCTTGATTTTGCAAATCGGTGTGGACGACAAAGCAATCACTACCATTTTGAGATCCTACATTCTGAAATTCTCCCTTGTTGATTAATTGTACATCTAACCACTTTCTAAATGGAAATTATTATGTATAGCAATGAGGATTTGTTTAGTCAAAATATACAAAATAAATGGTGTGTAACTGTTGAACGGATGCTTGTGGCGATGCAGAACAATCAGAGTTCAGGCTTCAAATGCTGCCATAGGCAGGGAACATAAGTGATTTACATAACATTAAATAACATTGCAAAATACCGTCGCACCTGTCCTCAATTCTGTCTAAACGCAGTGGAAAAAGCTGAGAACGCGGACCAACGGACTGCTCCTGACGAGGTCTAGAGGTCGTGTGAGGGTGGGAGCACTTACTCTGCAGGCCAAACGGGCCTTCTCGTGGTCAGGGGCCATGCGCAGAGCCTGCACAAAGAACTGCACCGCCTTGTCGATGCAGTCCTCGTAGTACAGGCACAGGCCTCGCACGTACAGGGCATCCCCGTTCGTAGATTCCATCCGCAGGATGTCGCTGTGGGGGGACGAGACGCAAATGAGACGTGGGGAGGTCTTCCGACTCGCGTTTTAGGAGCCACTGGTCCAGAGGAGGAAATGGGAATGCTCTACATGAAAGGGCCGGCTTCATTTCTTCATGCTGCCGCAAAGATTCATGTCAAGCGCATTGCATTACAATGTCATGTATTAGACTGCAGTCTCCAATAGGAATTAGATTAGACTGGGGACACAATTATAAAGGCAACTGCTGTAACGCACATTACACAGTGAGGAAACTAGTCCCAATTCCAACTCAAAATCACTACAGGCATTTTCACGCTTACCTGCTTTTTAAAAATGCCATTACTCAGTACTGAATGGATACTTGGAGATAACGCCCTGCTAGCTCATGCAATAAATGTCAGTAACATCTGTAGTAGGGCTGTACAATTAATTGTATATTAATCGCAATTGCCATTTTGGCCACTGCAATAATATAATCGCAAAAGGTCACGATTACTGGACCCCATTTAGCATTCCTGCTGTGTTCAAATCAAGCTTTCCCAGTGACTAACAGCACTATTCAGCAAATGAGCGCTGTAACCAATCAGATATGTCCGTTGAGTGCTGTGAGAGCACAGGTGAGGCATTCTCTTAATCAATCACCTTAAGCCCTTAAAGAGCACTGGCCCATATTTGTGCCGGAAGTGGTTTTGTTTATTTGCATGCGTTGTTTTTCTAGATGACTCCCTACGTGTTCCACGGTAATCCACAGATGACACGAATAACAGTAAAGTCGGTAAAGAAAAAAAAAACAACAACATATACTTCCACTGTGTTTGACCTTCTGTTACTTTGTTTCAGTAATACTGAGTAGTTCTGAGAGTCCCAAGGGGTTACCTTACAAAAAAGACAAAGATTATGCCTGTAGTCAGAGGGGTTCAAGAACAGTAACCATTTTATTTTCGGGGGTTGTGTTCAAAAAAGAAGATGCTAGAGAAGCAGTTAACCCAAAATATTCCATTTACAACTATTACGAAGAGTACTACTTAAGAAGTACAGCTGATTACAAGTTAATGAAACCATGACAACAAGGGTTCTATATAATAGCCTATATGATACAGACGTGGACAGCTCTCCATAACATTCCTATTTTCAGCCCTTTTGGTGTCCCAAATGCTCATGTGTTTAGGTAAGGAGGGGAGAGCAGACCCCAGCCACGGTGAGCTGTACCTGGCCACAGACTGAGCTTCTGGGTAACGGCCGAGCAGGGCCAGACACTCTGCTTTCAGTATTTTGAAGCGGTGACAGGCGGGGGCGAACAGCAAGGCACGGTCCATGCAGTAGACCACCTAAAGGCACCAGAATAAAAGAGCACTCTTGTGATCTTCCAATGACACAACTGTGGAACCTGTGACCCTTTGAGAAAGTTAGCTTTGCATTTATATGGCACTTTGCACTTTACTATTTAAGCTCAGCTTCTGACGGCATCTACAATACTGTAAGGCACTACTAGGGATGGGTATCGAGAACCGGTATTAAACTGGTCGGTCAGGACCTTTCAGACAGGCATTTTCAAATGACATACCGTAAAATATATGTTTCTACTCGGGTCCTAATGATGACAAATTATTATTTTTTTTTTTCTTTCTTTTTCTTTCTAATGATGAAGAGTTGCACGCGTCAGGCGATTACGTTCGACGTTGTCTGTTTACGCTCTGTGCACTCCAGTCACGTGCCACTGACGGCAGACAGGTTAAGACGTTCAAAAGCGAGGGCCCACTTTACCAAAGCGAACGTTAACACAGCAAAATGCAATTTATGCAAAAGCTGTTGCGTGTAAGAGGAGTAATACTAGCAATCTAATTAAACAGTTACAAATACAACGTAGCATAAATGTGAAGCAGTGCAGTGTATTTGACTGGTTAAGCAAAGCGGCCGCAGCGCCATTCCCCTCAGTGCAGCCCTCAATCCGGCTCCAAAGCTGATGCGATTCCCCAAAATAACGTGACTGTCTGGACCTCATCAAGCCAAGGTAACATTCGTTATAAAAT
Source organism: Ilyophis sp. 1 JC-2022 (assembly GCA_022702515.1). Lineage (NCBI taxonomy): Eukaryota > Metazoa > Chordata > Actinopteri > Anguilliformes > Synaphobranchidae > Ilyophis > Ilyophis sp. 1 JC-2022. The sequence continues at coordinate 17,142,757 of CM040405.1, read as the reverse complement.
TAAAAAGTCCAGTCATTCACTTTGGAAAATACCACAGTCAGCATTTACTAGATGGCCAGCCACATAGTAACAGCGCCGGACAACAACGTATTGTACGTTTGACCTGGAACGACGATAAGTATTGAGTATCGATAAGTATTGGTATCGATAAGCGGTATCGGTATCGGTAAAATCCTGACGATACCCATCCCTAGGCACTACAGCACTATTATGCTGTATAAAAACACACAACAACTTAAATGGGTCAGGACTATTCTGCAGTAGGTTATAAAAACACACAACTTAAATGGGTCAGGACTATTCTGCAGTAGGTTATAAAAACACACAACAACTTAAATGGGTCAGGACTATTCTGCAGTAGGTTATAAAAACACACAACAACTTAAATGGGTCAGAGAAAAGCGAGGGGAAAACATACCTTTCTAAAATCTCTCTTTTCAAAGCCGAACTCTGCCATCTTCTCATACTCCTGCACAGCTTCTGCATTCTTATGCTGAAACCAAACGGGGGGAAACTCAACAGTTTTGTCACGCTTTCAAAACAATGAGCAAGCTGCCTAAATGTGTGACCATGAATAACTCACAATGCCTGATTACAAACAACTGGCAACCTTAAAGCAAACTTAAAATTTTTAGAATATTCAGAATGTTTGATAATGCAGGTAATTAATATAACAAAGGCGGTTCCTTGGTCAACGTGGTCAAAACATTACCCATCATACTCCCAACTGGCTGGCGGACTCACCTCCTGCTGTGCCTGGCTGTTGTCGTGTTCCAGCTCGAGAACCTTCTGGAAACAGCGGCTGGCAGCCATGGAGTTTCCCAGAGACAAGTGGCACTTCCCCTCTCGCAGATGACCCTGTAGGCACATGCCACATGCTCACAATCACATGGCTCAATACAGAGAATAGCAGGAGAGAGCACCATATAAAAATGACCCTTTTTATTTAACCAAAAAAATACATAGATCATTGTGACCCGTTAGACACTAGACAGATCATTTGTTGTGAGAATATGAATTAAGAAACGGCAACATAAGCACTGACTAACAAGCCCATGCCAAGAGATTGTAAAATTAAAGAATCGCATTTTGATCAGCTACCAAACAATGCCACAGACTCCTGACACTCAAGTCACTCAGAGCTGTGCATTTTCCACAGGTTCCAAAATGAACACCCTCCTAGTGCCAAATGCAGGTAAATACTCTGTCTGGCTTGTAAATCAAGCAGGCTAACCCACCACATTGGCATGCTAAAAAAGAACATGAAACCCACATTTTCATTTTTTGGTAAAATCACCCTCATTTCGGTTGAGAAACTAGATCGGCAAGAGAGACTTTTATCATTTCATAGAGTTCCTACACTTGCGTGTGAACAGCTGATTTAACTAGCGTGGCAGAAATAGGCCTGCTGAAGAAGACTTCTCGTTTCGTTAGCAGCTGAAGATTTAGGCTTAGCTATCACTTTCCAAAGTGGAGACATTTTTCAGGCGCCGAACACCACAGAAAAAGAAGAGAACGTCACCGAAGGATTATAATGTGGACAGAAAAAACATTCAGGGCGCCTTCTCACATAATATAGTCCAATTGCTTAATCGAAACCAGCGTCATGTCGATTCATTGTTATTTTTTTCATTGGTCTGGATCACTTTCACACGGCTCCAAACCAAGCAGACCATGATTTGTGTATATTTGCAAATGTCGTTCGCTCATTGGTCAGGAATTGACCCAGGTGCACAGAAAAACATGCACTTCTACCCCTACCATAGAAAATAACAGAACGCAATTTCATTCATTATTAAGGCTACATAAATGAAAATAGGCTAATTATGCGTATATCAATGCATCGCACTCTTGTATAAAAGATGACCTATTACATGAACAGACGGTGGTAGGCTATTATCGGAGGCTAGCTCTGATGTGTTAGTTCGTAGCCAACTTGTTTACATATTACAAAGAGGAGGAAGGTAAATATTCTCTTGAGCAATATGTAATAATAATAATCATAATAACTCAGCAAAGATAAATTTGCGTTAGCTCATGAAACTGATTTTTTCAATCAAAACGCATAGCATGTTTGGATCATTTCCTGCAGTTGGGTCGAACACTCCAGGGTACGATTAAATCGTTACAAACACGGTAGGTGTGAAAGCACCCTAAGACATAATTCAGTTTAACGTTACCTTACATGATATTAGTTTGTTGAATTAGCCAACTCAGCCTGCCATGACATTAATGGCAAAGTACCTTTACTGATGGATGCTGTTAAATGTTTTGGATCCTCTCCGAATGTAAAATTGTATCTTGAATATATTGCGTCTGATTTAGTTTAAAACGTCTGTATGAACCATGTGTAAAGTTTATGCATTTTGTTTTAGCAATATCCGGCTACTTAATATCAAAGACAATCTTTAAGAATGGCTAAGCCTATTCTTTAATAAAGGATCTTCTTTGCACTAAATCCCTATGTGTTCTATTGAAATAGTTATTGCAGTTGGGAATGATTATTTTGCTTATTAAATTTATTGAAATTTGCATAGGTGACCATCTAAGATGATCTAGTGCAATTTAATTATTTCGGCCGGTAAAAATATGTCTGGCCAGTCATTTTTTTAAATCTACCCGCCACCTTGGCAGGTAAGCCAAAAAGTACATTTTGGACGCTGATTTTCCATTGGTCCCATAATGCTTCCACTGCAAACTTCACCAATATACGTAATTCCATTCAATATCACATTACGCTTAGGCTAAGCTAGCCCGGCCACCTAGCCCTGTCCTGCACTGACCTTCATGAAGCAGTCATCCAGTCGCACGGCCTGCTGGGAGTCCTCCAGCGCCTCTCTGTATCGGCTCAGCATCATCAGGGTGGCTGCCCTGTTCCCGTAGTAACTGGCATTCTTTGGGCAGGTGTCTGTGAGAGGTATTCAGTTCACATCGATAGTCACAGGTCAAAACAATTAATTAGTTACCACAGACTATCAATTGTGCCCACTTTCCTATCTCCCAGAAAGACACAGAGGTTTATCTCTACTTTAATGCAGTTCAACTTTTACTCATTTTACTGAAAGAGAATTTAATTAAATCCACATTTTAGAACAGAAATTGTTCCTGTACCTTAAAAGAAACACCTCTTCTCAGCCGTGTTTGAATTTCTGAGCTTAGGGGGTCTAATAGTTATGCTGCTGAATACTTTCAGAGCGGGTATGAAAAGCTTTATAAGGGGGTTTGAAACCCAGAAGGATCCATGAATGGCTTCAAGCAGAATAAAACATTTTGTAAACGAGTTATGATTCAGTTTTGGAAGACGGCAAAGTCTTACCTATAGCCTTTGTGTAGTAGTTAAATGCTTCTGAGTAATCCTTCTGGATGTAAAATGCATTCCCTTGTTCTTTGAAGCCTTCTGCTTCCCTGGGGATGTGCGTGAAAAAAAAAAGATTTACGATTACTGCAAGTGAACTACTGTTCCGTCTCAGCGAGAAGGCAGTATGACAAAGATGTATGCATCCGCTGCCGAAATGACAACATTTACCCACACTGAAGGACGCAAAAAAGTTACAATAAATGAAATAATCACTCACCAAAAAAATGCACTAAAGGAATTACAATGCTCAAATGCTTGAGTAATGCTCAAACACGAGCCTGAGCATGTGAAAAATGACCACTTACAGCACACAGTATTAGGCTAATTATGGTCAAATTCTTGTAAACCAGAGTTGGCCACTAATGCATGAGGTTTTAGTACATACGAGGGGATAATCGACTTTAGATAATTTATCAGTTGATTTAGCCATAACATTGTGCTTAGAAAACGTGACCAATTCAGAATAAACAGGATTTGTTATCATTAATGAGGTTTCCAAATTGTAAGATTGCAGCTTTTATTCAAAAGAAAGCTCAGCTCTGCAGGCAGTGCATATAAAAGCATGATTGGCATGTTCACCTCACTGCAGAGATGGGCTGGACTGCTCTCGCTGGACCTCGTCTAAACATAGAAAGAGCAGAAGCAGCAAGAGCAGCAGCCAGATGGCGTAATCCAATCAGAGCGGAGAAACTGCTCAGGATGTGGCAACAGCTATTTTACGGGGTCACTGCGACAGAAGGGACTGTTCACTGTGATCCGTGGCAGAAAAGAGCTTCACAGTCCCCCTCGCTCTGGATAACTTGCCCGTTGCAATTGAATGGCACGGTCTCAAAAGTACGTCACATTTTTGAAGCATGCATGTACTGAACTAATTACAGTCAAGCTATGGAAATAAAATATAACATTGTCAGCCATTCCAGAACAGAACTATCACATCAATAAAGGTTTGCGAAAAGGAACTCTTGTGAATACAACAGGTAGCCAAAAATGGACAAAATTTTTACCACTGTGCACATAAATGAATTAATCACATAGGTTACTTGTAAGTGACAGTAAATATACAAGCATCATCTTACACATGGGCCACTATTCTTATTCTAATGGTACGAGTGTGCTTTGTGTGTAAGATGTGCAGTGCTGTGCAACAACTAGCCTATATTTACATACAATCAATTGATGAAAATTTAATTTAAACCAGGACAGAATTCTGCCAGGGCCGTATTAGCACTGGCAAAGCTCAGCGAACAATAGGTTTTCACCCTCAAAGGCTGAACATATCAAACTGACTTCTTTTCATACAGATGTCAGTGTCAGACTCTGAGCCACATTTTCAGGCAGGTAGCGGCAGTGTAGTATAATGGTGAAGGAACTGGACTTGTAACCGAAAGGTTGCAGGTTCGATTCCCAGGTAGGACACTGCCGTTGTACCCTTGTACTTAACCTGAATTGCTTCAGTATATATCCAGCTGTATGAATGGATAAATGTAATAAGAAGTTGTGTAAGTCGCTCTGGATAAGAGCATCTGCTAAATGCCTATAATGTAATGTAAAGATAAGACAGTGACTGCAAGTATATTCAACAGGCAACGCCTATCCTGCCTTCCAGAAAGTACCTCCAGTTTTGCTTAAGATGCAATGACAATGAAAACAGAACCTCCCAACAAAAGAATGAATCATGTTAATACTAATCTAATAATGATGTCAGAAGGTGTGGTTTTGAGGGTGTAGAGCGATGCTACACCTGTGTTTGCATCAAGGTATGCACTTGCTTGCCTCGCCTGGAGCATGACTACTGAGTAATTCCCTCTGATACAAGCTTACCTTCCCCAGTAAGAGGCCATTTGCTTTCGAGTCCCGCCCATTTTGGAATTCAATCTAAAATGTACCATTACCTTCACAATTAAATAAAGTTTTTTTTTTTAATATACTGTAATTAAGCTGTAATAAACATTCAAGGTATATTGAAAACCTGACTACACTGGTTATCCATGGCAGCAATGAGACATTGTAAGTAGAGGACTGCAGCCTGGAACAGGCAGTGATAATTAAGACATTGCTGCTATTATGTTACCTCTTTTTGAAAAGAACTGGCCCAGCAATGCTTTGACTTTAACAATACCCTTGATGTACAATTAACCTGACAAACACCTCTACACTGCAAACCAGCAATTAACTAACTTAACTAATTTATTCCAAACTACTGCAGGGAAAGTGATTTCGTGTGACATGACAAAGCTACCTACTGAGCATGTCAACATACATGTTAAACTTACTGCTTTCTAGCTCGCTAGCGAAACCGGTTAGCTAAGTTAGGCGGAAGCTCCAATGGAAAGCTCTGAACATGCTACTAAGTGAAATTAAGTACAGGTGTTCCGGTGAATTCAGTGTCCCCTGTTTCCCCCTCGCACTGCGCATGTACTGATTCCAGAGTTGTCGATATTTTAGTAAAGAACTGGACACCGTCATAGCCAACGAGCTAACGTTAACTCACTAATTTATTGTGTTGCTACTTTAATTTCACCTGTTAAAAGTTCGTGCTAGAGAATGGAGCTAACGTTAGCTCGTTGGCTAACTTAGTTAAGTAGCCAACGTTAGCTACATTCTCTAGTACGAACGTTAACAGGTGAAATTAAAGTGAACAGTATTAATAACGACAAATCAATAGCAACACAATAAGTTAACGTTAGCTCCTTGGCTATGACGGTGTCCAGTTCCTTACTAAAATATCGACAACTCTGGAATCGGTACATGCGCAGTGCTGGAGGAAACAGGGGACACTGAATTCACCGTAACACCGGTAACCACGTTTTCTAGAAGGATCTGAATGAATTGATATGGCTAACGTTACTTTAACTTGCATGCACTTTATTTAAGAATTAAAGTATCTAACTAGCAGAAGAAGATAAAATGACATTAGAAAAGCACATTGATAGAAACGTCCAGAAACTTAAGAGGACATAGTAAAAATAAAAAAAAACTTAAAAAAACGTCTAATTTCGTTTACAAATTAACGCCAACTCTTGTCCAGAAAATAAAAACGAGTCGGAAGAAAATCAGGGTAACCACTAGATAGTTTGCTATTCGCTTACCACCACGATGATGTATAAACTAACGTTATATCTGCTATGTATAATACAGTAACTAGCTGATTTGTATATATATCACTAACTCATGCAGCGCCCACAATAGCAGCTAAGTTTGAGAAACAATTGAGACGTTAGTCCTCCTGAAGCCATTACAGCGAGCCATGTCTGCCAGCTGGCTAGATTACGTTAACGTTAGCTACATAACGGCGACTGTATCTCTTTGTAGGACAACCACTTTTATACCTAGCTATGACCGTTTTTTTCTTTCAGAAATTTGGGTTAATTGTCAGAATTAAGTGTCAGATATACATTATCGCCAAAAAGTGTAAATGCCAGAATGGACCATGCCGAGTCTCTAGTAAAGTCAGGTAGCTAGTAAGGGTTAGCCAACTAGGCCTCGATAGCAGCCAACGACATAAGACACAGAGCATGTAACGCTACTGAAGCGGTAACTATATCCAATTTTCACCATTTCCAACAGTAACGTTACGGGTTGTGTTCGACCTTACAGCAATATATTGAGACTAATTACTGACCTCTCCATCTCCTCTTCACTCATTATTTCTTGCTCCAGATCCATGGGCACATCGCAATCAACAGCCGCCATTTTACTGCCGGCTGGGGGAGAGAAGAACGACACTTCCGGGACCATAGAGATTACAATTCTTACTGCAAATGATTTTTTTTTTTTTTTTTTTTTTTTTACCACAGACGGTCGATGCTGCAAACAAAGTGCAAACCGCACAGACACACCGCAGAATGTCCCATTGTCACTCACGTCTTTAGAACTGGTTTTTCAGCGTGAACTCAGGACCTTCGACTTCGAGAATACAAATGCATTGGAATCTACACGCCTGGTGATGGCTCTAGCCCAGGGGTGGGCAATTCCAGGCCTCGCGGACCGGTGGGTATGCATGTTTTTACTGCCACCAGTTACCACGGCTCAATCAGCTAATTAGTCATACACACAATCACCGATTCACTCGTAAATTACAGAACGATAAAACGCTACAATACACGCATTGACGCATACCGGCCCAAGAACATTCATCAGCTGCTGTTCATATCGCGGATATGTAGATTAAAATATCAGATCATGTAAACGATTGGGCTAATTCAATAATTGTTAACTGGCGGCAGCAAAAACCTGCATACACACCGGCCCGCGAGGCCTGGAGTTGCCCACCCCTGCTCTAGCCAGTTAGTCACTATTCGGTAAATGGCAAGTAGAAAACATTAGTTAGTAAGTTAACGTAATGTAGAATTGTGCAGAAAGCACACACACTGGCCGTGTCCGAATACGACCCCCACGCCCTTTTGAGGGTGCATATTTGCATCCCGGCAAGTAGGCTAACTGTCGCTGCTCGTTTTCCGGTGCAACAACTGAAACATGAACACGCAGCTGCCTTGCGTTCAAAAATTTTCTTCCACACATTACATTACATTACAGGCATTTAGCAGACGCTCTTATCCAGAGCGACTTACATACTTCTTATTACATTTATCCATTCATACAGCTGGATATATACTGAAGCAATGTTAAGGTTAAGTACCTTGCTCAAGGGTACAACGGCAGTGTCCTACCTGGGAATCGAACCTGCAACCTTTCAGTTACAATAATAACGTAATTTCAGCCTATGTTTCTGCATTTGCTGTCTTTGACCGATGACATTCATATTAGGCTAGCTTATTAGGATAGCCTACTATTTTGCATCATGTACTTACATATGTCATGTCTGAAATATGGGCTTGTGAAGCCCCTTGACACATGCCGTTGTAATTTAGGGCTATACACAGACATTACTAGCTGGCTTTTACTTGCAGGTTTGTTGAGTCATTTACAGGGACAGATGAGAGCACCCTCAGCCTCATTCGGCTGAGGTGTGAAAACTCAATACATTCTATAATGCGTGATGTCACATGTAACTATAAGATGTTATGCCGAAACATTGGCAATAAGCCAAAAAAGTGTTAATTTCTTATTTTCTTCCGACCACTTTGCCTATACTATATGTGCTTGCCCTATACTATTGTTTAGCATGTGACTTTTTTTTCCAATGTGATAATCATCCGTTACATTGGGTATCTTCCTTACTTTTTTAGGCTTCTTGCTAAAACTTTTTATTTTGTTTTTTAGTTAGTGTTTGTTTTGTGTGAAGAGAACATTGTGTGGTGAGGTGGTGTTATTTTTCTTTATTTACACACTCATGCTTTTTCACTTAAACCTTTCGTACATGTGTCAGGCTAATGTTGATGGGAATCTCTCCTCTCTGCCGTGATTCTTGTGTTGTGTGAAGTAGTGTGATTGTATGCAAATGATAACTTCTGATATCCCCTAATGTAAGTAAAATAGAGAGAGACATGCCCCCCCCCCTGTAAATGGAACACACAAAATATATATGGTCATGGCAGTAATTGTTGTAGGGCACTTGGGTATGGTATGGTAACAGGTGTTGTTTTCCTCAGTGAAATTCTTCAGCAAATGGGCCGACAGGGCCAGGTGAGCCCCACCCAAATTGCAAAGAAATGGGACAACCTCAAGTGAAAATATAATTTGAAACGAAACAAAATTATGCCTGTGCAATAGGCTCACGGCTCACCTTCACCCTTGCATTTTTCCTTGTAGGCACTCCGATGCCCTGCTACAGGGACGGTACAGATGGGAGAGGCCACAGCAGCCACATGGCCATGGTTTGCTGCAATGCATGAGGCCATCGATTGATCCTCCTGTCCTGATGGACTCATGTGTTGCAGAAAACCCGGCACATGTGGCTGATGAGACCTCAGATTGCACTGGCTCATCTCTTCCTGGATATGGAGGTCACTTGTAGCCGGGCGTGTGTGGAGGAGGAGGAAGAGGATGCACAGCCTGGCTAAAGTAGCCTCCCACTGGAGGATGATGATGATGGGTTATCCTCCTCTGCCTGTCCCCCACCCCCCAAAAGGAGAAGGACCGGTGAGGGAGCGGTTCTGCGGTTCCTGGAGGAAGATGCTGCCAGAGAAGAGGAGCGATTCAAGGCCACACTGGAAAGCTCAAACAGGTTACTGGACGTGTTTGAGAAAATGCTTAATAAAATGTAAATAGTTCACACAAGTGTTTGTCAATTTATTTTTTAACTTGTGTTTTTACCTTTTAAGATATACTTTTCATCTGAGTGCCCCCTTCAGCAGCACAGAACAATTTGGGAGAAAATAAATACACAAATACTAACAATTTTGCTGATCGTGTAAGCTTCAGGAAGGCAATATCTGGCCTATTTCTGGCTTTCAGTCTCTCTCTCTTTACTGGTAACTTCAAATGAATGTCTTCCTTTTTGTAAATTCTAAGTAATCAGCCTGCATTCATTAATTAATTAACGATTTGCAGTAATAATTGTAATTGACTGTTTTTTTTAAAAAAAATAAAATGATGTACTCTTAGGCCTGAATTAGACTTTGTTTTGACTTGTTGCTTCCACCAGGTTACTGTCCGACTGACCTATGGACAAATTACGCGATTGAATTGAGGATTGTCATTTCTAATAATTATGAAATGATGTGAAATATATTTTTACTGCAGGATAAGTAAGGGGTTCTTGCACGCAATATTACCTGTGTTCAGTATTCAGAGTACTGAACATTTTAATAAGGGCATTGACTGTTGGAAACGCTGGATTCAGAAAATAGACATTTTACAGAATCCTCACTTCCCCGACAGGTTGTTGACATACATTAGTGTCAAAGTGATATGCTTATAGTGTGTTTTTAAATAAATAAAGGTTGTAATGAAAATGTGGCACAGAAAAAATTTATGAAACTGATATGTTAGTATCCAGAAATTATTTTATTAACACTAACATAACAAATAAAACAAATGTGAATTAACACTATGGACAGAAAGAGGGGCTGCAAGGGAGAATATACAAACATAACAAGAAACGGAGACAAAAAGCTCTCCTGTATAAATAATATTTCAAACAATTGCCAAATTACAAATAATCATGTTCATTCAGTGCTACTGGACACACATTTGGAGCAGACAGTTGCCCCTCCAGTTGGTCTCGCCGGCTATGTCCGATTTGTTCCCTTCTCACTGGACGTGGTGGAGCCACACCAATATCACCAACATCCTCGACGGCCTCAAGGATGTCCCCCTTTGTCAGGCAGATGTTATGGAGCACGGCACATGCGGTGATGACCGTGGGTACAAAGGTGTGGTCCACCTCCAGAGCCTTGAAGAGCAGGCACCTCCTGGACCTTTATGTGGTGTGCCCAGCCAACGCTCCCCCCACGCGGCAGTAGCATTATCAATGCTTCCATGGAGCCATGGCTCAGATGGTAGTCTACCATGAGGTCCTGGTTCCCATTAAAGTAAAGCTGGAGCACTGGCACAGTGGCATTTACTTGGGCATAATGCCCAGCTGGTGGATCGTCGACCTAAAAAAGAATTAAATGAAAAACATGAAGTGTGTATGCAACCTACAGTTCACACAAGTTGATTAATTGATTAACACCAAATCACAGTAGCTAAATGTACAGTCTGTAGTCCTTCATGCAGGTACATGTGTGGGATTATAGAACATACAATTACTATGTGTGCATGGCATAACTTTGCTGTATATTTATCCAGGTGAATTGTACTCCACCCACTGTTAAAAGTGCTTCAAGCTTATCAATGTCCATGTTTGATCAGGAGCACTGTCTTATGACTACTGTTGAGAATACGTGATTCTTACCTCACTTAGAAACAAGACGGCACGACGCAGTCGCGATCTCCTGCACTGGCAACGCCACCTTTCCCGCTAAAGCCGGTGCTATGCGTTTAGGGCGAACGCTAGGTTCATTGCGGACAGGTTCATTGCGTACAGTAGCAGTACAGTATATTAGCCTAGTTAAGTGCGCAATCTAAGTTTTGAAATCAGTATCTGTAGCGTATATACCATCAGATCATACATGCTTGATTAATTAATTAAACGGCATCAGCTGGGTTATTGGATGGAAGCTCTTTAATAATTCGAGCTGATCTGATGGGACTGCATGATATGGAGCCAAATGACTCGTGTCATTTGTAACGTGCTCCGATTTTAACAAACAAACATGCGTTCAAGTCCATTTATGAATTGCTGGAACTGGCCATTGAGCGTGTGCAATATAGGCGTACTTACAATTTGAATTATGCTTTGTGCCATCTTTATTCACACAGTTGATAAATAGCCGCTTGTTGTGAATGTGTTAATGGGACACTGTACGTCAAACACAAACACCTGTAATTGAGAGACAATATCCCTATTTCACATGTCATATCTGTCAAATTCCATGGGAGAAAATCATTGCAAATAATTGTGATAACTTTACAGTGCAATATAGCGTCAAATAAAGCAATAGCCTTTACCATTTTGCATGTGTAACCGGGCCACGAGGAGCCTCAATACATATATATAAGTACCGACTACGCCACCTAGGGCATGACACCCTAGGAAAATAATGTTTTGATAAATACTTTAATTGACAAAAAGGCACACAGGTAAGCTGTAAAAATGAGGAGACGTAGGTTCAAGTTCAGTTAAGTAATATACTTTATTAATGTAAAGTAAAGGGAAACTGAAAGCTGCTATGGGGAAAGAACAAATTTATTATTACAATGTATAAAATGGTGTCAAGACAATGTCAAGATCCAATCTGCAAAATGTTTAAAATACAATCCCAGCTGTTTCCCATAAAAACATGTGCGTACCTAGGGGGGAGGAGAGGAGGCTATGACTGGGGGGTCGAGACAAGAAGGCCAAAGAGGTCACCACACGTGCTTATCTAGTCTATCCACCTGCAAATCGGTTGATCAAGCCACACACTGCAAAAGAATCATCAAAGTGTACTAGTGTACGTTAACTCTTATTCCAAGCATGCAAGTGATATAAGGGAAGGGCCCTCTACGTTACTAACCCCAGTCAAGACCACACTCTCAATGTTAAGATCAGCCACAGTTGGTTTGTCAAATAAAACAACACAATAGAAAGAATATTCAAACTTCAACAAAATAAATCAAGAAAATGATTTACACAAAACAACAAAGAGCAACTTATAATTTATACAAAACACTAACTTAGGCAAAACAGCAGGGGCAAACCCTACAATGAAAGCAAATAACAAAATTAGTAAAAAGTCACAATAATGGGAACTGAAATTGGAAAATCAAAAAGAAACAATACCTTTGGGCACCACAGAACAACTTGGTAACTGCCAGACACACTGGAGGCGATCTGGGGCTTCTCAGCTTTAGGGTGAGGACAGCCATTAATAATGCCTCACAAGAAACAAATCTACACACACAATCAAGCTCAGTTACAAAAAGGTTACCTGGAGGCTGGATAAAGTAGGGATCAATCAAAAACCAGAGACAGGAGGGAACTGCAGCACGATCAGGCCAGGAGAGAGATCTCAACTGCTCTCTTCCAGCCCTATATGCCCTGAGTAGATGCACACCAGGTGTGTCTGGTTGCCAATTAACCCATTTACCTGGGAACCTGTGAACAGAGGGGCGTGTCCTACAGGCAGGAGTCCACAGGATCTCTCTACCTGTCACAATCCACCCCAGGGCTCTGCATTGTCGTCCCGACGATGGAATTACTTTCCCAGGGTCTAAAGTGAACAGAGACCATATGGTTAGACACAGGAATTCGGGAGTCTGTAGCCCCCCTGACCCTATTCCCCAGCGCTTCTGGCAGATTATATGGGTTGCTGTGTGTCCCTGCAGTGGTTCTGGTTGTCCTCCGGAGCAGAGTTTGGCCAGGGAGAGGCCCATAATCACCAGGGGCCGTGAGGTCATCTGATGTGGACTGAGAATGATCTTCAGTTTCCGGCTGTGGCTGGTGTAAGGACGATGGCATGTCTGCTGGTGGAGTACCAGGCCGTTGCAGGGTAGCTGGAGGATGAGACACAATGGTTTGGGCCTGAGGACGGCCTTCCTCCATCAGGAGGCAAAGGTCATCATCTGAGTTGTCTTCATCAGGCAGAATCCTGGATGTTGTGGGCTCTCGTTTAGAAGGGGCCGTGGCCAAGGGTGCAGCACACAACTTTAGGTGGTTCCGATGGACATTCTTCACCTTTCCCTTGCTATCCAGTAGAGCGATGGTATAGACTGGGCCTCCTTTAGGTGCCTTCAGGACCTCATACACCTCAGAGCTCCAGGCATCTTGCATTTTGTTGCGACCCCGCACACCCAGGTTACGCAGGTAAACTTGCTGACCCTCTGATATTGGTTCATCCTGGACAGCTTGGTCATACCGGGCTTTGCGGCGGCCTGCCATGGTCTTCAGCTTGTCTTTAGCCCAGGCAAAGCCGGTCTCCAGTCTGGCCTGATGCTCCCGAACCCAGTCATGCACCTTGCCTGTGGATGGTGCCCCAACCTGTCCTAGGAGGAAATCAATAGGTAGTTGGGGTTCTTGACCAAATAGCAAGTAAAAAGGTGACTCACCGGTCGATTGGTGGGGTGTGGTGTTGTACGAGAACAGCAACTGAGGGAGGCAAGAAGGCCAATCCCTCTTCCTGGATGGTGGCAGGGTGCGGAGCAAGTTATGGAGCGTTCTATTAAAACGCTCACATTGGCCATTACCACTAGGGTGGTAGGGAGTGGTACGGGTTCTCTCCACTCCGTACAGGTCACAAAGTTGTTGGAGGAGTTGATTCTCAAAACTCCTCCCTTGGTCGGAGTGGATTCGGCTTGGCACTCCAAACTTATAAAACCACTCCTGGACTAGTATCTTGGCCACAGTGGGAGCTCGCTGATCTCTGGTAGGTACTGCCTGGGTAAATTTTGAGAATACATCAGTCATTACCAGCACGTTCTCCACTCCACTTGATGAGGGCTCCAGTACAGTAAAATCAATGGCAAGAATCTGATTTGGTCTTGAGGCCATTAGGTGGCCCATGTAGGCACGGGCTTGAGGTTGGGTGTCTTTGGCCACTACACACCTCTCACAACCCTGGCACCACTGCTTGATGTCTCCATGCATGCCGGGCCAATAACAGCGTTGCCTCACCAATTCTGTAGTCCGCTCAACCCCTTGATGCCCATGGTCCTGATGGAGCTGATTTAGCACCTCGCTCTTTAGGTAGCCTGGTAGCACCAGTTGGAGGACCTCTTCCCCTCCATCTGGCCGTCTGATGCTGCGATATAACACCCCTTCCACCTCTACCAGGCGGTCCCATTGGTGTAGCAGTCCGAGCACACCTTTTGGGAGCTGACTCCGCTCCTCAGCACTTGGGCGCCTCCCCTCCTTCCAGAACCGCAGAAAGGCGTTAATCATGGGGTCAGCCTCCTGCAGAGAGTGCAAATCAGACGGAGTACGGCTAGGGAAGGCAGAAATGGAGACTTGAGTTACTCTTTGTGGCACTGCTTGGTACAATACTTTCTGCAATGGTTGGGGAAGCAGGGTGCCTGAAGCCAGGTCTGCTGGTGCACTGTCAGGTGGAGTATGATGTGTCTGGCGGGACAATGCATCCGCATTCCTGTTCAGTCGGCCTGGTCGATACTTGATGGTGTAGTCGAAATCAGCCAGCTGGTTCACCCAACGTTGGTCTATAGCCCCTAATTTGGCAGTGTTAATGTGGCTCAGGGGGTTATTATCAGTATATACCATGCACTTTTGGCCCAACAGATACTCACGAAATTTTTCTGTCATGGCCCATTTAAGGGCCAGGAACTCAAGCTTCATGGAACTATAGTTTGTCATGTTGCGTTCTGGAGGTCTGAGGCCACGACTTGCATAGGCTATGGGGCGGACTGTTCCCTCTTGCTCCTGCGAAAGGACAGCTCCGAGACCACTGTGACTGGCATCCACCTCCAAGATAAATGGCAGTGAAAAATTTGCATATGCCAAGACAGGAGAATTCACTAACCTGGTCTTCAGTTCTTCAAAACACTGATCACATTCCCTTGTCCAGGCTTCCAGGAAAGGTCTGTTGGAGCCACGTTTGTGCTTTGAGCTGACCAGCTCTGCTACAACCCGATGCAATGGTGCGGCCATCTTTGCAAATCCTTCCACAAAGCGGCGGTAGTAGCTAGCGAAGCCCAAGAAAGATCTTAGCTCTGTCACATTGTTAGGTCGCTGCCAATTTGCCACTACTTCAATCTTTTTGGGATCAGTTGACACACCCTCACTGGAAATCACATGCCCCAGATAGTTTACTTCCTTTTTAAAGAAGCAACACTTTTCCATCTTGGCTTTCAGCCCCTCCTGCTGCAGTCGGCTCAATACCCCACCTAGACGTTCCACATGGTCGGACACTGTCGAGGAAAAGACCACAACATCATCCAAATACAATAGCAGGGACCTGCAGTGCTGTGCACCAAAAATCCTCTCCATCAACCTTTGGAACGTGCTTGGAGCATTACAAAGTCCGAAAGGCATTCGGTTCCATTCAAACAATCCAAAGGGTGTACAAAAGGCAGTCTTACTTTTATCTTTTTCAGTGACAGGCACCTGATTATAACCACTGGCCAAATCCAGAGTGGAGAACCAGCGGGCTCCACACAGCATGTCCAGTGACTCCTCAATCCGAGGGAGTGGGAATGCATCCTTCCTGGTTTTATTATTCAGCTGGCGGTAGTCCACACACATCCTGAGGCTGCCATCTTTCTTTCGCACCAGAACAATGGGGGAGGCATAGGGGCTACTACTTTCCCGAATTACCTGTGTCTCCAGCAGTTGGTCAATATGAGCCCTTACCGCATCGTATTCAGATGGAGGAATACGCCGGTGTCTCTGACGGACAGGTACTTCATCTAGCAAAGGGATATCATGAGATATAAGGTTAGTACAACCTAAATCACCCTCGTGAGCTGAAAACACAGCATGGTGCTTCTGCAGTAGACCTCTAACTTCCACCTGTTCTTGTTCTGAAAGCACTGACAGATCAACAGCATTTATCCATTCCTCTACTGAGTTAGTAGTTTGTTGGGAAGACATGGTAGCTACAACCTCACCTTGAGTCTCACCAATACCCTCTGGTAGGCTCACCATATGGGCCTGGCTAAGAGTGCCCAAAATAGTACGTGGATAGAGTACTACATCAGAACACCCTACATTGACTATGGGGATGTAGGCAGTTCCATGGGTCAGTGTGACAACAGCTGGGGAGGCTAACAGACCTGCTGGTAAACCGGACAGTGGGGGTTCAAAGAGCGCCACAGTACCGAGTCCAACATGGTGTTGAGAGCAAGTAGTAGGTACTAGCTTCATGGTACCACCAGGAATACGGGACACCCTACCACCCCGCACCCTGACAGTACTAGAGCGACTAGGAGTGACCTGAATTGCCGCTTGGTGACAGTGCTGCAGGGCTTGTTGCCACTGAGTAGGTGCTTGTGAAAATGGGGAGCTTTCAAAAAGAGATGTGCCATATTCACCAAACAGCTTCTCATAACACCCTTTAATAACATTCATTCCCAAGATACCAGAGACTCCAAGCTTTAGGTTGACAGGGTCCTTGACCACTAACACCCCACGCTTCTGAATGACCTTACCCAGCACCTCTACATCAAGCTCAAAATAACCAACATAGGGTATGTCAAGCCCATTAGCTGCTGTTAGCTGTAACCAGTTACAAGATTTTAATTTGTCACCACCCCAGGGCTCAAATTTCTCTTTGAAGATGCTCTCGGTAATAGTTGTCACCATTGAACCAGTATCCACCAGGCATGGAACCGTCACCCCACCCATTTCAACAACAACATGAGGACTGGAACTTACTATAGACTCAAGGTTGGGGCACCCAGTGGTTGCAGGAGTGGAGTCAACATGTCCCCCTACTGAGCTGTGACTCTGCAGCTCAGCGGGAGCTAGTTTCCCGACAGCTGGCTGGAAGTATGGGGCCTTGATGTTGGAAAATAAGAGGTGGATGGCAATGTTGGGGGGAGGACTCTGTCTCCATCACAGTCACGAGCGAAATGACCAGGCTTTTGGCACCTGTTACATATAACTGGGCCACTACGACTAAACCGAGGTCTTGGTTGGGGATTCTGGAGACGATCAAAGCTCCGAGTGAGCAGATCAAGTTGTTCTTGCTGCTTTTTAAGAATATCCTTGAGTTCAGCCAATTCATGAGAGTTGTCTGACCTAGGCTGCAGAACTTTCTGAGCCCCACCTTGCAGGCCACATACAGACGGCACAGAGTAACTCCTTCCCCGAACACCCCCAGGCATCCCCTCCCGCTCCCACCTGATTGCTTCAGCCCGTACATCTAAAAGGGTGCAAGTTGGGCGACGGCGCACTAACTGTTTTAACTCCCTACGAAGGGCACAGTCGTTGACATACTCGACAAATTGATCTCTCAACAAAACATCTGAATTTGGCATGCCACTAGGGGCACTTTTTACGACTTTTTCCATTAGAAACATCAGGGCAAGTGAAAATTCCTGCAAAGTTTCACCTTCTTGCTGTTTCCTGGAGAAGAAGTCCTCCTGCAGAGCAATGTATGACTGAGAACAGCCATATAAATCCTGAAGGATCTCAATAATTTTTGCAGGGTCCTCCCTCTCTTCCCTGGGCCTATATTTAAGTTCATCTTTGGCCTCCCCTTCTAAGTGGTCGTACAGAAAAAATGCCTGGTCAAGGATGGTTAAATGACGAGCACGCATGCATGCCCGAACTTCTTCTTCCCACTCTATAATGTTTATACCATGTTTACCTCGGAAAACAGGACATTTTCGTTCCTTTGGAACATAAACCAGTCTTTCAGGGACCACATTGACAAGGGGCGGCCTTGAAACATTACCAGTCCCAACCTCTGAGCCAGATAGCCCTCCTGCTGACCCAGACGCGGCTGTGCTGGTGGCTGCTTGGGATTCTGCTCATTCCTGTCGAAGAAGTTCATACGCAGCCTTTAACTGCCCAAGTTCATCGCGAAGCACCTGAAGTTCTTCTCCCATTGCTACAACACAAACAGTCAGTCACACTGGAACAGTGGGTGATGTGGGCGGGCCTGGGTTTAGCAGCTGTTGCTCCACCTGGTGGCAGACTTCAACCCACTGCTGTTTTGCCTTTTAACTAAGAGCCTTAATACACAATGTCTTTGTTTTTGTTTGTTTGTATTTTTTATTTTATTTTATTTTTTTTTAAAAAATAAATTAAAAAAAAGAACAAACCAACTGATAATAACTAAGAACTTGAAATACGTCTCCTTTACAAATCCTGCCGACTACGCCAAAATGTAACCGGGCCACGAGGAGCCTCAATACATATATATAAGTACCGACTACGCCACCTAGGGCATGACACCCTAGGAAAATAATGTTTTGATAAATACTTTAATTGACAAAAAGGCACACAGGTAAGCTGTAAAAATGAGGAGACGTAGGTTCAAGTTCAGTTAAGTAATATACTTTATTAATGTAAAGTAAAGGGAAACTGAAAGCTGCTATGGGGAAAGAACAAATTTATTATTACAATGTATAAAATGGTGTCAAGACAATGTCAAGATCCAATCTGCAAAATGTTTAAAATACAATCCCAGCTGTTTCCCATAAAAACATGTGCGTACCTAGGGGGGAGGAGAGGAGGCTATGACTGGGGGGTCGAGACAAGAAGGCCAAAGAGGTCACCACACGTGCTTATCTAGTCTATCCACCTGCAAATCGGTTGATCAAGCCACACACTGCAAAAGAATCATCAAAGTGTACTAGTGTACGTTAACTCTTATTCCAAGCATGCAAGTGATATAAGGGAAGGGCCCTCTACGTTACTAACCCCAGTCAAGACCACACTCTCAATGTTAAGATCAGCCACAGTTGGTTTGTCAAATAAAACAACACAATAGAAAGAATATTCAAACTTCAACAAAATAAATCAAGAAAATGATTTACACAAAACAACAAAGAGCAACTTATAATTTATACAAAACACTAACTTAGGCAAAACAGCAGGGGCAAACCCTACAATGAAAGCAAATAACAAAATTAGTAAAAAGTCACAATAATGGGAACTGAAATTGGAAAATCAAAAAGAAACAATACCTTTGGGCACCACAGAACAACCTGGTAACTGCCAGACACACTGGAGGCGATCTGGGGCTTCTCAGCTTTAGGGTGAGGACAGCCATTAATAATGCCTCACAAGAAACAAATCTACACACACAATCAAGCTCAGTTACAAAAAGGTTACCTGGAGGCTGGATAAAGTAGGGATCAATCAAAAACCAGAGACAGGAGGGAACTGCAGCACGATCAGGCCAGGAGAGAGATCTCAACTGCTCTCTTCCAGCCCTATATGCCCTGAGTAGATGCACACCAGGTGTGTCTGGTTGCCAATTAACCCATTTACCTGGGAACCTGTGAACAGAGGGGCGTGTCCTACAGGCAGGAGTCCACAGGATCTCTCTACCTGTCACACATGCAAAAACAAGCTCAGAGATAAAAATACGATGGGCAACAGAACAATCCTTTAGCCTTCATTGCCACTGACAGGTGATACGGATTTTTTTTTGGACAGGTGATACAGCTGTGCAACAAGTCATTGGTAATTGACGTCGCTTCAGCTGACGCTTGACTGAGCAAGGACGTTGCATTCGCCTAATTCATGTTGCCTCGGTTGCTGCGTTCTCGTATGTGATCCTTGGGTCCTTTCCTTATGCCCTCCACTGGGTGGAGCTAATGAGCGAGGAAATGATGCAAGCAGTAAAAATAAGGGATTAAAATGCAGCCCTATTATATAGTTCTGTGGAGCACACTCATCTGCAGAACGGCGCACTCATCCGACAATTTCAGCAAGTAACCCAGAAGTAAAAGCATAAAAGACATAGAGCGTAAAACTTTGGTATAAGATATGTTCATATTACAAAATAATAATCATAATCTACACCGTGTAACAATCGTCATATGTCAACTGATTGATATTCTCAATAAAAAAATTACTTCGAAATAAATATTACGAACGACTTCCTCACTAGTTTTGGAAAGAGTTTTGCGGGATTTCTTTCGCACACTACTTGCAAAGTGAGGGGACAGGGCACTTAGGGACAGGGGTCTGAGTGGACAGGAAACAGGGGTCGTATTCGGTCACGGCCACTGTCTGAAGTTAGCACCCTTTCTAAAATTTGGTATGAAAAAGATTTTCGGGTCGACTGAATATTCGGAACATCACGAACATAGCAAAAGTCAGAATGCAATCCGGTTCATTAACAACCTCCTGACAGCAGGGGTCGCACTACGATCCACCTGTACCCCTCCCACTGATATGTACGCATATATATCTATGGTTATGCACGTCAATGACAGTTTATGCACAGTTCTGTGGTTTATGCCAACAACAGTAAACAGGAAGTTCTGTAGGTGGTGAGTGTTTGCCGAAATCAGTTATTGTTATCATTTGTAAATGACTGTATATATGATTACGATTAGTTTAACTGACATATATTTTATTTAAAATTTTAGGCAGCTCATTGAATTAACTTAAAGAATTTGTTAGCGAATCCAAGTTTTCGCATGAAACTAACTTAGCTAGCTACAGATGTCAGGCCCGCTGTAGCAAGTTGGCAATTGCATATTTACATAACGTTATCTAGCTAGTCCCATATAACGTAATGGTTAGATGCAACAGTCTGTGTAATGCTATTGGCTTTAATGACACATTATACGAGTGACAACGAGGGACTTTACCTAAAAGAAAGCTCTTTGCTAACGTTAGCTGTTGGTAATATGTCGTAACAGTGAACTATTGTTGCTAACGTTATCTCTTAACAAAAAAAAGGCTGGCTGATATTCGTTCGTAGCAAGCGCTATACATTTCGTCATTAATAATGATAGCATGGCTTACTACTAGCTAATGTACTAAGCATCGCGAGCTAGTTGTATCGAACGTTAACGTGACTTCAATTAGCATGTCACTGAACCATCCATCTTAATGGACAGTGCTGTATTGTGGTATTTCTGTATCATTCAGTTTCAGTGTGAAGTTGGATGTGAGCTGCGGAGAATCAGACAGGGATCATAATGGGGAAAAGCTGTAAGGTGGTGGTATGCGGACTGGCAGCCGTGGGTAAAACGGCTGTCCTGGAACAATTGCTTTATGCCAATCACGTTGTGGGTACGTATGTGCTCTGCTCTCTACCACAGATAACTCAGTAATACTAAATTATTCTTATGCTGTTTTTTAATCCCATAGTTTTCACCTTGAATTTTTAATGTGCTGCTCCTCATTTTTTAAAAATGTGCCATGTAAAAAGCTGGGTGAGAATAGTGTGGTGTTCAAGCATAGCTTAACTCGAGCTCAGTTTTTACTCTTGCTACATAGGCCTATATTTGTGATTTATTTGTCAGAGCCTATTTAGCTGTAGTTTGCCATTTCCCTGGGCACAAATGATCCTATCAATACAATCTACACGACCACTGATTCATTGGTTTCTTGAAAACATGTCTCTAAAATATCTCTATTTCCATTTTTGTAAATTGTGCATGGTTTCTTAAAGCACATTGTAAGTTCTCACCCAGCTGTGTGTACTTTTTAATGTGTAATGTTTAATGTTCAGATATGAAGGACCTACGTAGCTTACATTATAATGTAAATGCTAATCGCAATGGAAGTGAATGACTGGGTGTTTCTACAGGTTCAGAGCCCATGGAAACTTTGGAGGACATCTACATTGGGTCCATTGAGACAGACCGGGGTGTGCGGGAGCAAGTCCGCTTTTATGACACACGAGGGCTGAAAGATGGCCTGGAATTCCCACGCCACTACTACTCCTTTGCCGATGGCTTTGTGCTAGTATATAGTATAGACGATAAGGAGTCCTTCAAACGAATGGAGGCGCTGAAGAAAGACATTGATCGTTACCGTGATAAGAAAGAGGTGCGTATGGTCCTACACAGTAAAGCATTTCCTGGTTTTTCATGAGTGCGTTTTTCTCTTCTCAGTGAAAAGAGAAAATCAGTCCACCTGTTTTGCCATTTTCTTGTTCCTCAATTAAAAATGTGTGCTCCTCAAGTTACTACTGTGTCACTGAAGCTAGTGCACCATGAGCACTGTAGCTGAAGCCTACAGGGTCATGTGGTACACTCAACTGTGAGCCAGTTAATATTTTACATCCAACAGGCTACAACACGCTATAGGAGAGAACTGCTGGCAATTGGATGGGAGGTGCATCTCTCACTAATGACAACTGGTAGCCTTTAGGCTGGAGTTGTAAGGAGTCATTCCTGGTCATAGTTGCATAGTGAAATAGCGTAGCTTGCAGCGATGACTACAGCCCTATCGTCTTTATTTTTGAGCTGTAGGGATTTTAATGGCTTGGTGAACTGACTAATTGACGACCCTGCTGTGGACAGGTCACCATCGTGGTGCTGGGCAACAAGGGCGACCTGCAGGACCAGAGGAGGGTGGACTCGGAGGTGGCGCAGCACTGGGCCAAGACGGAGAAGGTGCGCCTGTGGGAGGTGTCAGTGGCTGACCGGCGCACACTGATTGAGCCCTTTGTGTACCTGGCTAGCAAGATGACCCAGCCACAGAGCAAGTCCACCTTCCCGTTGAGCCGCAACAAGAACAAGGGCGGTGGCTCTCTGGACAGTTGAGAACCAGCAGGAGGGGATGATGAGAAAGCCCTCAGCCTCTATCCAACCAACAGGCAGACACACACGTGCATTAATACTCAGGAGGCTTATTGTCTGACAGACACTTCAGAAACAAGGGACAATCAGAGGATCAAAGCAGAGTGCAGCTGTTTAAATAACGAGGTGGTCATATGGAACTAGTGAGGTGTACCTTTCTGCATGTGGGAGTAGTAAATTGGACTTGACCACAACAGAAGTTGGGAACATTAATCTAGGAATGTTCTTAGTTGTAAGACAGGATAACACAGCCATGTGTTTATTAGCACTCCCATCTCTTTCAAAAGGTTCAGTGCAGGTGATATGCCTCCCACAGTAGCTTACTGTTCAATTTAAGGTTCAGATGGGGCTTTCAAGTAGGATATAAAAAAATGCATTCCTTCAAAGCATGTCTCTATATTTAGTATTTAGGATTGAACAAGTTGTAAATTATAAGACAATGTACACCGACTGAATGTGGACCAATAATCTCAGACCTATTTACCTGTGCAGGTCAATTATTATTATTTTTTTTAAATATAAATTTTCTCTGATGGCACTTGCTAAATTATGGCTGTGTACTACAGGTTGACTAGACAATGGGACCGTGATTGTTGCATTATTTAACAAATGGTTTGTGGGTTAATGCTATTACTATTGCCTATAGTATCGGGTCACTCTGGCTGACTCATTGTTTGGCGTTTGAACTGTTTTTTTTTTAAATCCTGTATTTGCCTTCATATCAACTTCCTGAATACATAAGGTCTTGTTTTATGTGATGTCACAACAGAATACACTGGTGTAATAAGAACACTGGCACTGTTAAATGCAGTGAGTCATGCAGGGATGTTTTATGCATTGTATCCTAAATCATCTACTCTTTCAATATGAAAGATATGTTTATGTTACAAAAAGTAGATCCTGTTTGCTTATGTTTATGTTCGTGTTTATGCGTATGATACTGTTCGCTAACGCAGTGAAAGCCATTCCAATATACTCTGTATCCTTATGTGAAGTAAATGACCATTTTCATTCTTTATATGCTTCCAATTTGTAAAGCGTGATCACTTTATTTATTATTGTAAATATTTCAGCTTGTGGTATAGGCCTAATTCATTAGACAGGCATTTCCGACATTCCGATTAGCCTTGATCCTGGGCTAATCACACATTCCGACAGTCGCTTGTCCGTATAGCGATTTAGTTTTTTATTAGGGCTAGGGCATTTTGTTCAGCTCATAAACATATTATGATCCACTGTGTCCCATTCTTTCAATGGCAATGCATGCTGAACACTTGAACATTCAATTCACAGAAAATATGCCCAAATTATTGAACATACAGTGAGCACCATAATACATTTGACAGTGACACATTTCTTGTTATTTTGGTTCTGTACTCTAGAACTTTGGGGTTGAAAGGATACAATGACAGTGAGGTTGAAGTGCAGACTGTCAGCTTTAATTTGAGGGTATTTTGATCCATATCGGATGAACCGTTTAGAAATTATAGAACCTTTTGTACGTAGTACCCCCCCCATTTTCAGGCATCAAAGTTTTACATGGACAGTTTAACATAATGTAGAATAAAGTAATAATTTTTCATATTTGGTCGCATATGCTTTGCATGCCAAGACTTCCTGATGTCTGTGACCCAACAATATCAAAAGACTTGATATTTTATTTTCTAGCCAAAAGAGAAGAAACCCTTCAAGTTATCCATCCATATCTACTGCATATCTGGCTGCAGAGTGATGGTTTAATTAAGGCTTGTTTGATACGTTGGACCCTTGATGACTTAGAGCCATTTAGCCAACCATGTGTTCCAGACTGTCCCAGTGTAATTTACAGCTAAATCTAGTCCCACCCCCCAATTCCCATAGAGATCCATTCAAATGCAGAGAGGTTATAGTATCGCTTGTAGGAGTACCAGAGGAGTACCACAAGATATCAAGAGTTTTTTGCTATTGTTGGTGTGTTCTAGAGTACAGAACCAAAATAACAAAAATGTGTCACTGTCCAATGAATTATGGTGCTCACTGTAGCTGTAGTGACATTTAGTAGACGGTCTTGTCCAGAGCGACTTACAGTGCAAAACAAACAAAGTTCAAGGATCAAAGAATGTATAGTCCCAAGAGAGACAGCTAAGCGCAAGAAGAGCAGACTCGACTGACAGCTTGTTAACTACCCTATAAAACATAATGAGCGTTACATACTTTATAAAGAACTAGCAGAGAACCACAGCTCTGAAACGAATAGAGGTTACACCATATCAGGTGATTCGGTTTGGTAAATGTGCGAGAGGGGTGGGGTGGATGAGCTGAGATAGTCTAAGGAGGTGGGATTTTAGTCTGCATCAAAGAGGATAGCACAACATCTCTGCTGTTCTGAATACCCTGGGAAGCTATATATATGGGGCGGCTGTGGCTCAGGAGGTAGAGCGGGTCGTCCGCTGATCGCAGGGTTTGGCGGTTCGATCCCCGGCTCCTCCTGTCCACATGTCGAAGTGTCCTTGGGCAAGACACTGAACCCCAAATTGCTCCCAATGAGCTGGCTAGCGCCTTGCATGGTGGCTGCCGCCATTGGTGTGTGAATGAGTGTGTGAATGGGTGAGTGAGAGGCCATTGTAAAGCGCTTTGGATAAAGGCGCTATATAAGTGCAGTCCATTTACCATTTACCATTTACCATTTACCATTTATATCCAACAACAAAGAGGGGCAAGAACAGACGGGAGACTTGACCAGAGAGTGCAGGCTAGAAGAAGGGGACAAGCCAGACATTTCCAGGTTGAAGAAAGGGGTCTGGCTTGTGTGTATGGCCTGATGATCTTCTAAATGTATGAAGGGACAGTCCCCTTGCTAGCCTGGTAGGCTAGCACCAAGGTTTTAAATTTGATTTCAGTGGTGACAGGTATACTGTAGTGTATGAAAGTAAAATGTTTTAAACAACATATACAACTACTTTTATATAACACTTTTTCATCATGTTGCAATGTGAAACAAGTTAGATCTATTCAGTAATTAATATAAAAAGTAATATAATTTATAAAGTTGAAAATAATGTATAATGTTGATAACTCCTGCAATCATAATCTATGTTTGTAAATATAATATTGATTGCTGTTTTTATAGCATTTAATTTGCTTAATGAAAAATTTACCAAAACCAAATATTAACAAAAAATGTAGTGTAAAAGGAAGTGTACAGTTTCACACTGCTAGAGCAACTCAGAGATGATCTGCCTCTCCATTGTTAATAAATCTTTGTGCCCACAGTATGTCTGCTATCAGGCAGAAACATCTTATCTTAAACTTCCAACATATAAGGATGCATATTTAAACAGGCATGGAAGATCCCTTGGGAAGAATTATGCTTCTCTGAAATTGTCGGCTAGCCTATAGCATTCTCATTAATGCAAAAATATGGAAATAGTCGTACTTTTCTGGATGACTCAGTCATAAGATTCTGTTGCAAAATGTCATTGCGGAGTCTGTCGGTCCTGCCTGATATTGTCACACGCTGATAAGAACCTTTTCAATCTACTATCCGTGCCAGTGGCTGATTTTGATTTGCGAGGAAAGTGCAATTACCTCTGGTGACCAGCAGAGGTCCCCAACCTTTTTTTGGGCCACGGACCGGTTTCACGTAAGACAATATTTTCACGGACCGGCCTTCAAGGTTTTGGGGGGATAAATATGACGAAATAAAATGATACGACTGGCATAAAAATAAATATAAAGTGCATTAAAAAAAATACAACTCACCATCTCAAGAGACGCAGACGCACAGATGGATGGTTCCGGTCATTTTTCAAAATAAAACATCTTTCAGATTCTGAATTAAAAAATATTTTATTGATTATCAGTCTTTCTGTGCGGCCCGGTACCAAATGACCCACGGACCGGTGGTTGGGGACCGCTGTTTTACACGATACAAATTTCAAAAACATTTCTCTGATTATGTGGATCTGCTGTAACCTTTGAATAAGGGTGTGAAATTTGACTGGTAATGTCTTTCAGTTGGTAGAAAGTGCACCAAGAAGAAGGCTCTAAGCAGAGATGGATGGGGCCTGCTCCCACCCTGGCTTAAAAAATAATTTTAAACAAATTGAGGAACGTTATAACCAGAAACTATCCATGGAACAAATCCTGTCCTAAAGATCCCACAAAGACCTTTGGTTTTAACATGACATGCTTTTTACATTTTATATTATATATATTTTTAACTTACATTTTACATTTTAATGTAATACATTTTATATATATTATTAACTTGATTTACCTTTTCCCATTTATTTTAGTCACAACAGTGATTTTGAGATGTTTATTCCAGTTGCGTAGCCTTGTGTAGCCTATGTAGTTGGCCTGACAATGTCCTTGCCCTTTATCTGCAACTAGATAATTTTCATTTGCATGAATTTAAGAGATTTCAAAATTTAGATTCCCAACGTCTCACAGACAGTTATAGAATATAAAGTAATCACAACATTTTTCAAACACTTTAAAAGCTCCTGAATCCCATTTTTTGCCAGTTCCTTGCGAGTTAATGAACTAGGATACAATGACATACAATAGGAATCTACAGTACATTCAAAAGAGCTGAAACAGCAACTATGTGAAAAACCGGTGAAAACCTCAAGCATACTAATTTGCATAATCTACAGTCAGATGCTAACAAACATTCAGTAATTAGAAAAGATCAGCTCGTCCTTCCTCCTACCAACACTACCCCACCTGGCAGCAGTGAAAAAACATCCATGTGCAAATGATTGTCTGGTTGACATAACAAGTGAGGCGTGATTAAATCACTACACTTTTCAACACTAAAAGCAATTTGGAAACAGCTATCTTAGTGGGTGCTTTGGACACAAGTAAAAGTGCCAAGGTAATTTCACTGTAAAACTGAAAGGAACATAGTATAACATGGTGCTAATGGGAGATCAGAATGCAGAAGTCCACTTTCACCTTCTCCACGTTTTTTTACGTTACAGACATGTTCTACAATAGATGGAGTTAATTTCTTGTCTCAAAATTCTACACAAAATAGCCCATAATGACAAAGTGAAAACAGGTTTTTAGACATTTGTGCTCATTTATTAAAAATAAAAATGTAAAATATCATATGTACACAAGTGTGCACACCCTTTGATATGACACCCAAAAGTGAGCTGAGGTGCATTTTGTTTCCACTGATACTGCTTGAGATGTTTCTACAACTTAATTGGAGTCCACCTGTCATAAATTCAATTGATTGGACATGATTGGGGATTGCCAACACCTGCCTATATAAGGTCCCACAGTTGACAGTGCATGTCAGAGCAAACTCCAAGCCATGGGGTCAAAAGAATTAGCTGCAGACCTCAGAAACAGGATTGTGTCAAGGCATAGATCTGGTGAAGGGTACGGAAAAATCTCTGCAGCTTTACAGGTCCCAAAGAGCACAGTGGCCACCATCATTCGTAAATGGAAGAAGTTTGGAACCACCAAGAATCTTCCTAGACCTGGTCGCCCGGCCAAACTGAGCAATCGGGGAAGACGGGCCTTGGCCAGGGAGGTGAGCAGGAACCCGAGGGTCACTCTGACAGAGCTCCAGCGTATCCTTGTGGAGATGGGAGAACCGTTCAGAAGATCAACCATCCAGGCAGTACTCCACCAATCAGGCCTTTATGGGAGAGTGGCCAGACGGAAGCCCCTCCTTAGTAAAAGGCACATCACAACCCGCTTGGAGTTTGCCAAAAGGCACCTAGAGGACTCTCAAACCATGAAAATCAAGATTCTCTGGTCTGATGAAACCAAAATAGTTTTTGGCCTGAATACCAAGCGTCACGTCTGGAGGAAACCAGGCACCGCTCATCACCTGGCTAATACCATCCCTACAGTGAAGCATGGCGGTGGCAGCATCATGATGAGGGGATGGTTTTCAGCAGCGGGAATG
Organism: Ilyophis sp. 1 JC-2022; assembly: GCA_022702515.1. Taxonomy (NCBI): domain Eukaryota; kingdom Metazoa; phylum Chordata; class Actinopteri; order Anguilliformes; family Synaphobranchidae; genus Ilyophis; species Ilyophis sp. 1 JC-2022. The sequence continues at coordinate 17,113,829 of CM040405.1, read as the reverse complement.
GGGCGACTAGTCCTGATAGAGGGTAAGATTAATGCAGCTAAGTACACCAAGATCCTTGAAGAAAACCTGCTTGGGAGCGCTCTGGACCTCAGACTGGGGCAAAGGTTTACCTTCCAACATGACAACGACCCGAAGCACACAGCCAAGAGAACAAAGGAGTGGCTTCGGAGAAAGTCTGCATGTCCTTGAGTGGCCCAGCCAGAACCCAGACCTGAATCGGCAGTGTAGTATAATGGTTAAGGAACTGGACTTGTAACCGAAAGGTTGCAGGTTCGATTCCCAGGTAGGACACTGCCGTTGTACCCTTGAGCAAGGTACTTAACCTGAATTGCTTCAGTATATATCCAGATGTATAGGAATGGATAAATGTAAGAAGTTGTGTAAGTCGCTCTGGATAAGAGCGTCTGCTAAATGCCTATAATGTAATGTAATGTAATGAATCCAGTTGAACATCTGTGGAAAGAGCTGAAAATGGTTGTGTACTGACGCTCCCCATCCAACCTGATGGAGCTTGCAAAGATATGCCAAGAGGAATGGGCAAAAATGTCCAGAAACAAGTGTGCCAAGCTTGTAGCTTCTTTACCAAGACACCTTGAAGCTGTAATCGCTGCCAAAGTTGCAGCCACCAAGTATTTGGCTAAGGGTGTGTACAGATATGTAACCCCTAAATAACCTATTTTTGTCAGTAAAATAAAATTGCATATTTTCTAAAAACCTGTTTTCACTTTGTCATTATTGGCTATTGTGTGTAGATGTTTGAGGCAAAAAATGAACTCAATCTATTGTAGTATAAGTCTGTAATGTAATAAAACGTGGAGAAGGTGAAAGAGGTTTGCAGACTTTCTGGCTTGACTGTAAATCCAGGTTCAGAAAGTAAAACTCCGACCCAGTATTCTGTTCCAATTACCTGGGTTTGCTAATTAGCACGATTCAAGAGGTTTCACTAATTGGTTAGTTCATGGGTGGAAAACAAACATGGTAGGAGTTTTACCTTCTGATCCCTGGAGTTTCCACCTCTGACTAAATGGAGCTGCAAAGACAATTGAACTATAGTCTACCATAGGATCTCAGTAGACAAGTGAGAGCATTTAAATGGCAAAGTTGCATTGCTTATATTGAGGAGTAAAATGGTAAACATAGAAATAGGTTTCTAGGGGGATCAGAGCAGCAACAGGCAGCCAGACAGAGGCACTTGAGCAACATTGGTGATGCAGGAAGAAGAGAATGCAAGTCTGTTAGAAGAAATCTGTATTATTCGTCTATTATGTAGATTGCAAGAAAAAGGACAGAGATGCAATAATCAACAGGAGAGATAAGCTGCTTCTAGCCCTCCATGAAGTACAGAGGATGTACAGTATGTCCTTTCACTGGACAATGGTTTACGTGACTCAGCGGTTTCACTGGAACCATTTCCCAGTTGTTATAAAGCGAACATTTTATTTATTTTTATCGCTTTATATTGCTGCGGCCGAAGGAAAAAGGGCGCTCCTTTACTCCGCTCGGAGTGGCAAGGACAAAATTTTAAATCCTCATGTGCTAGCCGAGATATATTTTATGTCAGCCCTGGCAGTTGCCGTGGTGACCTCCTAATCCAAGGCATTCTCTCCCAGCAGTAGCTTGTCAGAAGCTTTTCTGTTCCTCGTTTGGTTTGAGCTAAGAGTGATTTATTTTTCTGTGCTATGCTGATTTAGTATTCCCTGCACTAGGAGCTATAGGGTGGAGGGTTATATATGCCCAGCGAATAAGGCCACAGTTCCCAAACCTGTCTGATTAAGCTATGCTATAATGCTACCATATCTCTCTCAGATCCTACCGAGAAATGTGCAGTCATGCCAGCATATATGACATTTTTATTCCTGGTTGTATTGTGTTTTTGCAGATTAAATACATTATTTTCCAGTGTACAGAACTGCACTGACATTCCCTGGTTACACAGAGTAGTCAGCTTGATTCTTTCCTCATCTAATGAGTTCCCTACGCAAACCATCCCGGTGTTAGTTTATATCCTGACAGTGTGACCGAGAGCACATTGGATGAAAAGTGCTCGAAGAACTACTGCTTTTTTGCGGTTGTTGCAAAATTGAGAAGGAATAACAGATTTGGCAGGAGAAGGAAAAATTTAAATAATGGACCATTTAGAGGGGAGAAAAAGGATGCCTGTGATGGCTGAAACTCCAGTGTTTAGCAGCACAGGCGCTGACACATCGATCAACAGATCCACAGCGGGTGTGATTAATGACCCTCAGACTCTGGGCTAGGAGGTCCTCTGCTGTCCAGTGTATGACTATGGCTGTGGTGCTAAGTGACTGTCTTTTAAAAACCACATCACATATACAGGTGCAGCTCAAAAAATTAGAATATCATCGTGAAAAAGTTCAATATTTTTTGTCACTCATTTCAGAAAGTGAAACTCATATTCATTACACATAGTGAAATATTTCAAGCCTTTATTTCTTGTAATTTTGATGATTATGGCTTACAGCTAATGAAAACCCAAATTCAGTGTCTCAGAAAATTAGAATATTACATAAGATCAATAAAAAAGGATATTTTAAACAGAAATGTCAGCCTTCTGAAAAGTATGTTAATTTCTATGCACTCAATACTTGGTTGGGGCTCCTTTTGCATGGATTTTGTGCCATCTTGCAACATCCATGATACTGGAAGTTACTTACAGTCAGTTTACTTACAGGACAGTGACACAATTTTTGTTGTTTTGGCTGTGTACTCCAACACATTGGATTTTAAATGGAACAGTAACTATGAGGTTGAATGGATCTCTATGGGAATTGTGGGGTGGGACTGGAAATCAAAGGTGAACTGAAGATTGCAATCCTCCTAATCACTCGGAATTACCTGAGTATTTTCCATCACATCCATGATCCATCCCATTCCTTTGCTGAAGATGCTGTTTATTTCACAGATCAGATATACTGGGCAAACATGCAGAAATTCAGCTTCCTTGGGCACCCTGAAGTCATAACGTGCATGAGCCAGGTAAATATAGTGAGCACTGTAATTAATTGGACAGTGATGCATTTTTTGTTATTTTGGTTCTGTACTCTAGCAGTTTCAGTTTGAAAGAATACAATGACAATGAGGTTGAAGTGCAGACTATCAGCTTTAATTTGAGGGTATTTTCATCCATATCGGATGAACCGTTTAGAGATTATAAAACTTTTTGTACATAGTCCCCCATTTTAATTTACTGCAAGTATTTGTTGAAGCACCTAAAAGAGCTCCAAGAGTTCTGGAACAAAGTCTTGTGGTCAGATGAGACAAAGATTAAACATGTACCAGAGCGATGGAAAGAGGAAAGTGGATAAAAATAGGAAATGCCCATGATCCAAAGCATACCACCTCATACGCCTGTATGGCTGCCAGTGGAACGGGCTCACTTGTCTTCATCGATGATGTGACTGCAGACAGAAGTAGAACAATGAATTGGCTGTGGCTTCATCACGCAACAAGACAATGACCCGAAACATAATGCTAGAGCAACAAAGGGGTTTTTAACGGCCAAAAAGGGGAAAATCTTTGACTGGCCGAGTCAATCACCGGATCTGGATCCAATTTATGTCATGGTTCTCAGCCTGCTCTTCTCTTGTTAGTCACTTCCCTGGGGAGCGCTAACGACATTGCGGCCCCTTAGTTTGTGTGCGTTCTTCTTCCACCGCTCAAGTTCCACCTTCCGGATGAACTGGATCTGTTCCTCGGTCAGCGGGTCCTTCATCGGATCAATTCTCTTCGCAAATTCCGCGTCTGGTTCTCCTTTCAAACCCTTGTCCGCCACGCTTGCTAGTATGTGCGAGTATGACCAAAGATTTTATGGCCTTTTTCTTCTTCTTTTGTTTTATGGCGGTTTGTGAACAATGAAATTGTGCATTACCGCCACCAACCGGATTGGAGTGTAGATTGGGATGTATTAAATTATATGCTCTGAGGTCTATATCTATAAAAACTAAATTTATTTACCTAAAATTATGCCAAACAATCTCTATAATACGTCTCTTAAATCATATTTGAATCTCTTCTCTTCATCTCGATATGAATTCCTACATAGGTCCTTTAGAACTTGTTTCCTGACTTTGAGTCTGACTCAATTATTTTTGAATTTGCTCCCAAGAAAGACCCTTCACCTCCAAGAACTTTTCCGCTCCCTTAACTATTATTATTTTTTTCTTCTGTTTAGCTTTTTAGCTTGGTCTGAACAATTGAGGACATAGGCAATGAATAAAATCAATTTTTCAGTACTCAACCCTTTAGTTTGACTACTTTGTACCAACTTTAATGTTAGTTTATTAAAGCCCAGCTAAGCGCTGGGTTGGATCTGAGTTGGTGTTGGTATCTCTATCATTGCACACATTTACCACAGCACTGTTTTCTGCACAAGCTCCCATCACAACATGTAATGTGCAGAGGAGCATCTCTTTAAAGTGTATATTAGCATGTATATGTCTGTGCTGCTGTGCATGTGGATATGTGCCCTGTATTTGGTATTATGTGTGTTGTCTCAGCCTCTGCTGTAGACTGGGGAGAGTGCAGACCAGTTATTATTAAAGTACAGAGTCAACCAAATTGATTTAAAAAAAAGAAGCCACTCAGTGGGTGCGTCCCAATATTCTTCACTCCTTTCCTCCACTCCCGGAAGTATGCAAAACTGCCTGAATGTTTTGAGTACAAGTATTTGCATGTACAGTATACAATGTACCTGACATTGCGGTTTGCGTCGAGACATTAATTTCTAACCATGAATATGTAATTAGTATAAAATCAGCAACATTAGATTAGGACACAAAGAAGGGTTTACGGGGCACGGCGAAGAGCAGGTGGTAGTTTAGGAAAGGAGGGTGCATTTTTCGAGTATTGGGACACACTCCGTATCTCATCGAGAGGAAATAAATTTTCTTGCGAGAGCAAGTTCGCTCATGTCACAGCTCCGAGCTCGCGGTAGTAGCGGGACTGCATTTCTGCACGCAAAACAAAAGCTCCTTCACGCGGCTTGGTTCTCTGCTCGCTCGCTTCACATCTGGACATTTACCGATACTGTTCTGTTCATTTCACAGCTCCACGCGCGCGATATTTTTGGAACTAAATCATAAATATACACTCTCCGCTCAGCCTGGCCTGAGTCCAACACCACTCCTCCTGCAGCTGTGGGCAGAACCAGGAAGTCTCACTATTTCTCTCTCTCACGCAGTTTCAGAGAAACGAAACTTAACTCTGTCTCTGTCAGCGTGAGCAGTAACATGGCTGAAGGTGGAGTGTTACTGGATCAGGACCAGTTCAGCTGTCCGATCTGTCTGGATCTACTAAAGGATCCAGTGACTATTTCCTGTGGACACAGTTACTGTATGGGCTGTATTAAGGGCTGCTGGGATCAGGATGATCATACTGGTGTCTACAGCTGTCCCCAGTGCAGAGAGACCTTCACTCCAAGGCCTGTTTTAAAGAAAAACACCATGTTTGCTGAAATGGTGGAGAAACTGAAGAAGACAGGACTCCAAGCTGCTCCTCCTGCTCACTGTTATGCTGGACCTGGAGACGTGGTGTGTGATGTCTGCACTGGGACAAAACGCAAAGCCGTCAAGTCCTGTCTGGTGTGTCTGGCCTCTTACTGTGAAACTCACCTCCAGCCTCACTATGAATCTCCTGCCTTTAAGAAGCACAAACTGGCCAAAGCCACTGGAAACCTGCAGGAGAAGATCTGCTCTCATCATGACAAACTGCTGGACGTTTACTGTTGTACCGATCAGCAGTGTATCTGTCTGCTGTGTGTGATGGATGAACACAGAGGCCATGATACAGTCTCTGCTGCAGCAGAAAGGACTGAGAAACAGGTAAGGACTGGAGCTCTTACACAAAACACTCACACTTTATCTTGGATTATCTTGGATTATTTCCACAATGTGTAGGTTTATAATAAGTTTAGGTTTGATAAGTTTGAAAAAGTACTGAACAACGCAGTTACTTTGAGGTCTGAACAACAGACGACAACACAGTCATATCCAGCTCTGTAGTCCACAGTAATAAAAGCAGTAAGAGCAGGAAGTGAACCCAAGTCCGCTCTTTGTGACAGCTCTGTTCACACCCCCTCACTCTATTCACTCCCTGAATGGGAATCAACACACGACTGGAGCAGCTAGTTCACTCACACAGAAGCTTTACCTATAAGGCCAGTACACTTTACACACTGGCCTCCTGTCAGTGTGTAGAAGTGCTATTTAGTTTCATTTGGAATATGGATAGTAGTATCAAGCTATATTTATTTTTTTGTGGACTCCGTCACACCTGCTGTGTTTTCAAATATATAAAAATGACAAACTATGGGTGACAAATAAATGCAATCAGTTGAAAAAGGAGGCCCAAAGACAGGTACAAAGGGACGCAAGGAAAGCCAAGTACCAGTACAAGGCCTAAACAATACAATACAAGGTCAATACAAGTAATCAGAGGTCAACACATTCAGGTTGTGGAAGAATATAAATATCTGGGGCTTGTTGGACAGCAAGCTGTGCTGGGAACAGATGCATCAACCTGATGTACAAGAAAGGGCAGCAGCTCCTCTTTTTCTAAAGGAAGCTGATGAGATTAATTAATGTGGACTGTACCATCCTTACAATGTTTTATAGATCCTTCATTTAAAGAGTTTTAACCTGCTGTTTTACGTGTTGGTTTGGAAATACAAGTACAGCCAACCTGAACAGACTGGGAAGAATTCTTAAATTCTGTAGCAAAATCATAGGACAGCCACAAACCAGCATGACTGCCCTGTACAAAATGAGGGCACTTACAAAAGTGGAGATTATTTTATATGATTCAACCCACCCCCTGTAGACAGAGTTTAATCTCCTACCCTTAGGCAGATGTCTGTCTGTACCGCTCAGTAAGAATTATACGTACAAGAGTTAATTTATTCCTCTAGTCATTCCCTTTTAAAATAGCAAATAACCTTTTGGGTCCACTTTTAAAGCTCTTAATGTAATGTAATGTCTCAGAGTTTTGTATTGTATGTACTGGGTTTTTGTTTGCATTATTGACTTTATTTAGCTGCAAAACCAATTTCCCCCTGAGGGATAATACAGTTTTCTACTTCTGCTATGTAGTTGAACCTCTGAATATTGTAATATCATGTGAGAAATATCTGTCCACAGAAGCAGCTGCTGGCGACACAGAGTAAATTCCAGCAGAGAATCCAGGAGATAGAGAAGGAGCTGCAGGATCTGAGACAGGCTGTGCAGTCACTCAAGGTGGGTACTGACCAGAGGAGAAGACAACAGTGTGCTGCTAGAAGAGCCATTTCAGAGCTCAGTCAGGGCTCTCCTCCAGTCAGCCAGTGAGCAGCCCAGTGTTGGGCCACTTTCCAGTCCTGTGAGGCTCAATCCCACTGAGCCACACTGTGGGGAATAGGCTGAGTGAAAGGCCTAGTTAAAATGTTCAGTGTCACACAACACGAGTGTGGTCAGGTAAGGCCTGGCGTGTGTCCGGCAAAAACAAACAGTCGGAATGACAAAGTGACCAATTTTGTGGCCAATTTTGTGGTCCTAGAAAAGTGCAAAATTATATACAGTGCGTTTCACCACTCCATATTTAGAATGATCCAAACAGAGACAAATATATATATATATATATATATATATATATATATATATATATATATATATATATATGCAACAGGAGAATATTTTTTTTTTTAAAAACACACACACCAAAGAAATCAATAACTGGACCACATTGCTGACTCCACTCTAAGCTGAATTATCACCTTCCTTCTCATCCAACTCCTGCAATTCTGCCTACTCCCTCCCTGGAACAGTGGTCTGGGCTGTGTCCGAATCAGAGCCCTATCTACTGCACCCTGTCTCCTGCGTACAGTGCACTGTGTCCGAATCAGAGCCTTATCTACTGCGCCCTGTCTCCTGCATACAGTGCACTGTGTCCGAATCAGAGCCCTATCTACTGCGCCCTGTCTCCTGCGTACAGTGCACTGTGTCTGAATCAGAGCCCTATCTACTGTGCCCTGTCTCCTGCATACAGTGCACTGTGTCCGAATCAGAGCCCTATCTACTGCGCCCTGTCTCCTGCGTACAGTGCACTGTGTCCGAATCAGAGCCATATCTACTGCACCCTGTCTCCTGCGTACAGTGCACAGTGTTTGAATCAGAGCCCTATCTACCGCGCCCTGTCTAATGCGTATAGTGCACTGTGTCCGAATCAAAGCCCTATCTACTGCGCCCTGTCTCCTACGTACAGTGCACTTGCAGAAGTGTGCTGTTCAATGTGCACTGTGTAGCACACTACGTACAGTCTGGGGAAAATATCAGCAATACCATTTTCCATCCATACTGTTGAAGTGTCGTAAGCAGGTTGTAAGACGTCCCACCAGTGTTGCCATGTCCACGGTTTTACAGCTAAATTGGGCAACTTTCAAAGTGCAGTCACGGGTAAAAATGTGAAAATATGATGATTTCTATTTAAAATATGTTGGTTTCAGTGAAAAATATATTTTTGAGTCGCCATTTGGCTGGAAAGTCTTGCAAGATCTGGCAACCTTGTGTCCCACCTTTGCGCGGCCATGTCACGTGTTGTTTTTGTTGTATTTGAAGGAAAACGTCAGCGAAGCTGTGCCTCATTTTTTTAAAACAAAGCTGCACGTCATATTTATGCAACCAAAATGTTATGAAAGTTAATAAAGAAATAATAATGTTCTTGCAACCGGGTGAGACTGCTCTTTAGATTCACGGGATCAGCTAATAAGGGACCACATATCAAAGGTAATCATACCACGTTACCTTCCGCTTTAAGTCTGGTCTACCCTGACCCCGGTTTATCCAAAAGACAGCCAGTGTGCATTACCTTAAATCATCAGCCACCAACGCTGATTCTGTACTCGTTTATCTGACTCCATTATAATTTAGAATTTGGTATGTAAAATTTCCACTTGATTTGCTAAAGGACTCTCATACTTTTAAGACGGTTCTCTGAACTGGATCGGTCTGTTCCACCGCGCATTACATCCGGCCGGGTATGTACACGACTCACAGCTGACTAGATATCTGCAGTTATCTCAGAGGTTGCGGAAGAAGCCACTTCGTGAGGTATAGACTATGGTTAAGACTCAGGGACCGACGAAATAAATATTGACGACCACCGTTCTCAACATGTATAACCGCCAGGCGTAGGTGATCTACTTTAAGACATAGTTCTACGGGTGCAATACTCCGTGATACATTAAGCTTAAATAGCGAACCTCCCTAGACCAGCTGAGGGGGTAACCATGACTGAGGAAATTAATCAACCCATTACCGGTAAACAGAGATAGTACATCAATTTTCAGAGAAACCACACAAATCAAGTTTCACTAATTTATTACCAGGTAGGTTCTTTACTTAAATCATCAATACACAGTTACAGATTAAACAGCCAAAATTCAATATATAGTACAGAAGAAAAATACCTGCCAATCGCTACACACAATGACCTGAGGTTAGATGTGTGGGAAAGTCTGAATACAGCTTCCCCAATGGCTTTGTTTCCTTTGCTTAAATGCTCAAATTCTGCGTCTGATCTGGCTGCAGACGGTCATAAAACCATAAACTGGCCAGAAAGAGTTAAATTGTACTTTAGTTCCCCCTTCTAGGAGGTTACACAGAGAGGTTTCCTGCGAGGAAAATTCCACAACGGCAGCTTACACCTGTGTTATGAAATATACATTCCATCCATGGTGAACATTTAGGACATGTAGACCATTGCACCACTCACACGAGACCATCACAACAATATCAAACATGAATAGGTCTAAGTTTGTGTTGCCATGAGAATCCCCATCTCTACATAGTTTTTCAGATGTGATGAATATTAATGCCACAAAGGTCCCAGAATTCTTGTTGAGAATATTACATTTACACCCTAGTTGTCCCTGTTAATTCAGGTACGTTAACTGGATGTATTTGCTAATGTAACACTCAAAAACTCAACAATACATGATTATCTCTCTGGAAAAAGAGTGTATAATGTATGTTCCAGTGACCAGACTAGTTCCAGTGTATACTGTACAATGTAGCAAAAATATGAATCACATCTGTATGTTTTTAGGCTGTTTGAGGACAAAAGCACTCTATAGCCATGTGGTGTTGTGTGTTAAAATATGTTAAGGACAGAGATTTGGCCTGCCCTGATAACGTCAGATGGTGGCACTGTGGCACTGTTCATATGCTGGTTTTTTCGACAGTCCAAGCGTTATTTCCAGAATCATTAAATCCTCGGACATCCTTTGACGTCATAAACTTCAAGCCAGATGGTCCCAGCAGACTTTACGGCACCGAAGTTCTGGTTTATAACGTCTTTCACCCCCGATGGTATGTTTCCAGGTGCCCTGGGATCTCAATTCCAGTCTTACAAAACCAACACACGACTGCCTTTTTAGGCTATGGCCTAGTGTGGACCTGTGGCTGTGTCACATACAGCCCTCCTCTCTCTGTGCTCCTAACAGCGCTCTGCACAGACAGCCCTCCTCTCTCTGTGTCTCCTAACAGCGCTCTGCACATACAGCCCTCCTCTCTCTGTGTCTCCTAACAGCGCTCTGCACATACAGCCCTCCTCTCTCTGTGTCTCCTAACAGCGCTCTGCACAGGCAGCAGTGGAGGACAGCGAGAGGATCTTTACTGAGTTGATCCGCTCCATTGAGAAAAGGCACTCTGAGGTGAAAGAGCTGATCAGAGATCAGGAGAAGGCTGAAGTGAGTCGGGCTGAAGGACTCCTGGAGCGACTGGAGCAGGAGATTGCTGAGCTGAGGAGGAGAGATGCTGAGATGGAGCAGCTTTCACACACAGAGGATCACATCCATTTCCTCCAGGTAACATCACTGGCTCTCTGATGGTCTGCACTATGTACATTGTACATACATGTTGAGGTGTGTTCCTCATTTACAAATATCTGCTCCTGGCATCTGCACAGGAATCTGTATTGAGACTGTTGTCTGTCTGTCTGTCTGTCTGTCTGTAGAGCTGTCAGTCTCTCTGTGCAGCTCCTGGGCCTGGAGACTTACCCAGCATCACTGTCAGTCCACAAATCTCTTTTGAGGCTGTGAGGAAATCTGTTTCTGAACTGAAAGAGCGACTGGAGGACGTCTTCAAGAAGGAATTAGTCAAAATCTCTCAAACAGGTTAGAACTGCTGAAACAACTTTTTCCCAATGATTTCTTTCATTAAAAATAACAAGTGTTGCTCTTTTGTGAATAGAAGTACAGTGTTGTTGATACTTTGTGTAGCCGTGAGTCTGACAGGAGTGAGCAGACTGTTCCTCCATCACCCAACCGTAGCAACTTATTTTATCCCTACAGGAACCCACCTGCCACAGTACAACACCAGACACGGTACATAAGAATTTATAAAAGGTTTACAGATGACAACCCAGTCAGAACCGGACCCACGCTGGGTTTAAAAATATTTAAATGGGGCAAAAATTGAAGCGTGATAACTTGTGAATAAAACAGGGGTCATAGCTGGGGCTTGTTTAAGTTGAGCAATCTTTGTAATCTGAAGAAACCTACTATAATGTATATTCAGGTTTTTTCTAATGCATATACCTTTTAAATGTCACTTTCTCTCCTGTTATAACAGCTAATAGCAGCACACAGGTTTTAGTGTTTCTGCATCTTATAGCTGATCCTGTGCAGTAAAGCAGTCTGCACTGCTGTAAAACAGCAGCAGAGATTTGTGAGATGGGCGGAGAGATGCAGCATTCCTGGGGAGTGGAATCTCTTCTCATTATTCCCTTTGATTGAGATGAAAGCACATTTAGGTCTTCCTCATGCTTTCACATGGCTGTCTGATGCTTCTTTACATAAATATGTCATCCTGCAACTTCCAGTGACATCACTGGGAGAAACGTTGGTGACTCTACTGTACGACACGTATCTCTGGCCCTGTGAAAACTCGTCTTTTTCTGCCACATGTATCCAAGTTATTTACAAATGCAATATGTTACATTTGATCACTTTAGTCTAAAAGTAAGAATTTGGGATATGGGTGAGATTTGTGATATGAATCGCATCTGGAGGTAGTTTGGGTTGGGTTCCGCTGGTATCGGATCTGAATGTAAACGCTCGAGTGTGTGTCTTCTCCTGTCAGCCTTCTACTGACAAAAAACATCCCATAATAAGTGTGTGGGAGTGTGTATTGGATATGAGTGTAAACAGGGCCTCTGCTACCTGCCCTCTCTGCTCACCATGGCAACCAGGGAAATTTCCAACTGCCAAAAACTACTGAACCTTCAGTTTCACCAAGATGATATGTGATATTAATCAAACTTTATATTTAATATTTACATTATTTCTGAATGAGCTGCAGTTTCATTTACATGCACTTTATTTATTAAAATAGATTTAGATTTCTCCAGGAATTATGATATGAAGGTTATCTTTAGGAGCTCATCTTTCTTGTGATCTCTCTCTACAGTGGAAGACGTCCATATTCTAGAGCCGAGGACCAGAGAGGACTTCTTACAATGTGAGTCTGTATTTAAACATAAATTAAAACAATTAAGCAACATGAGAATATGAGGTAAGACGAAGAAAAATATTATTGAAAGTATTGTGGCGGCCTGGAGATTACCAACTGGCCAGCTAGGACCGGGTAGTGAGCCGCTACCTGGTCGATGTGTACATAAATGTAAATAGCGTGCTGTGTGTTCTAATTGTGTCGTTAGCTTGTTAGCCGCGTCTTGTGTCAACTCTTTTGGTTTAAACGTAACTGTCATTTGTAACTGTCTGTTATGTGTGGCTGTGATTGGCTAGGAATCTGTAAGCGTGTGCGCCAATCACAGCCGACTAGTTTCTTTATAATGCAGTATCTGAAGCGATTCGGGGTTAGTGAAAGAGTGTTTTAGAGCCGAGAACGTTGTTGTGCAGGAAGTCAAACGGCTCGTTTCAGAGCTGGTAAGGTAGCGCTATTAAAACGAAGCTCAGCTTGAGCGATTCAGAACTGCAAGCCGCTGTCTCCCTCCCTCATTCTCCGCGCTCGCTGCATTGGTGTCCGGAAGTGGGATGTAACGAGCCCTGCTGAGGGAGATGGGGGAACTGGAGCGGTCGATCGGTGGGTGAGCTGACCCACAGGAAGGCAAGGAGAGCCGGGGCCATGACCAGCTCCGAGTGGCAGACTCCTGCGGTGCGAGTGTCCAGGCGACCGGACGGCTTAAGCGGCAAACGGGAGAATCCTGCGTCGTTAAATCGCGACGGCGCGCTCGCGAAACCGACAATGCAGCTGAAGCTACCGCGTTTTAACGGAACAGCGTCACTAGAGTCGTACCTAGCGTAGCTAGAGCTAGCAGCTCAGCTGGGTGGCTGGACGCCGGAGCAGACAGCGGGACACCTGGCACTCGCCCTGAAGGGCACAGCGCTGGAGGCAATTCTGGACCTGCCGCCGGCGGAGCGACAAGATCTGCAGGCTCTGACCGCAGCACTCCAGCGGCGGTTCACCCAGCACCGCTCCGCCGAAGCAAGCCGGGAAAAACAGCTAAGCCAGGTGAGCCCAGATGTTGCGGTGGTCCAAGCCAGCGGCGACGTGGAGATGTGGCTGACGCCCATAGCTGCGAGAGGCCCAGGAAGCAGACGGCATGCTGGGCAAGTTGCGGGGCAGCATCCCGAGCGGTCGGCAGTGTCGGCAGAGAGCCCTCGGGAGGAGTACTACCACCGGCTGTGGGACCGCCTCCTTCGCCCGAAAGGCCCAGGCTTCCGCCGGCTTTAAGCAGAAGCGGTGGTACGACACTCTGCAGCGGAAGAGCAGGTCTGGGTTTATTGCCCTGAGCGAAAGAAGGGCCTGTCGCCCAAGCTGCGAGTGAGCTGGCGGGGGCCTGGGGATGTTGTAAAACAGCTCTGAGGTGGTTTATCGCATCAGGATGCCAGGCCGGGGCGCCTGGTGGTGCTGCACCAAGACCGGCTCGCACCCTACAGGCCCCTGATGCAGCTGAGCCGAAGGTAAGACACAGTGTTACCCAGTGAGCCTGAGCCCAGCGACACTCCGCTAAGTGCTACCGGGAGGCCTAAACGACACCGGCAGCCCCCAGGCCACTTGCGGGACTTTGATGCGAGTTGTGGGTAGACTGCGGGGTCGTCGGGGACTTGTGACCCCTTGGGTGGGGGCAATGTGGCGACCTGGAGATTACCAGCTGGCCAGCTAGGACCGGGTAGTGAGCCGCTACCTGGTCGATGTGTACATAAATGTAAATAGCGTGTCGTTAGCTTGTTAGCCGCGTCTTGTCAACTGTTTTGTTTAAACGTAACTGTCCATTTTAACTTGTGTGGCTGTGATTGGCTAGGAATATGTAAGTGTGTGCGCCAATCACAGCCGACTAGTTCCTTTATAAAGCGATATCTTCTGAGGCGATTCGGTGTTAGTGAAAGTGTTTTAGAGCTGAGAATATTAATTCAAACGGCTCTTTTCTGTCTCCCTCCCTCATTCTCCGCGCTCGCTACAGTATTTTCTATATTCATGACACACTTGTTTTGGGTGCATCTGGAGACTTGACAGTATATGCAGAGAAGCTGGGAGGGTGTGCTGGAAAAGGCAGGTCCAGGATATCAAGGTGGAAATGGCTTCTTCCACAGGTTTCCTTTAGAGGACGGGTGTTGATTTTAAACAGCCTGGTAGCATTAGCATTGCGGCATAGGTTAGTGGTGCTGTCACCACCTGATGGCTTTCTTCCAACATGCCAAAGGTCTCTGGTGCAGTTTTTCTGCTCAGGGCAGCAGTGCTGTATTTGCCCCTGGTCGGGGCAGTACTGGCTCAGGGCAGTGGGCAGTGTTTTCCTATTTTTAATAATGCCGTGCTCCATCTGCCCCCTCTGTTTGTGCCCCGTTTAAAAGCCCCGTTCATGCGGGCAGGTCTGACCAAACTGGCCCGTTTGAGGAGGGTGGATGTTGGGGGCTGGAGAGCAGCACAGGGGGGTCCGTTCTGTGAGGGGGCGTGAGGGTGACAGCGCGTGTTTCTCAGGAGAACCGTGGATGTCTAAACTCTCCCCGCAGTTGGATTGGCGCATGAATGCAGCTGCGGTTACAGCTGATTGGCCATCCCAAATTGGGGAGGGAATTGGACATGCTCAGCCCCACATTGAGGGGGTTATAATAATAACATAAGAAAGGATTAAAATATGAAATTAAAATGTTTGTAAAATATGTAAGTTTATTATAATGATCACTGAGCTCTCTTCTCTCCTTCTCCTCTATCAGATTCCTGTCGGCTCACACTGGACCCCAACACAGCGCATCAACTCCTCCGTCTGTCTGAGGGGAACAGAGAGGTGACCTGGGTGGGAGAGATCCAGTCATATCCTGATCATCCAGAGAGATTTGAGTGCTGGGCCCAAGTGCTGTGCAGAGAGGGTCTGTCTGGACGCTGTTACTGGGAGGCTGAGTGGAGAGGGGATGAAGGGGTTTCTATAGCAGTGTCATATAAAGAGATCAGCAGGAAAGGAGTGGGTGGTGACTCTGGTCTGGGATTTAATAAGAAGTCCTGGTGTTTGTGCTGCTCTCCTTCCAGTTACTCTTTCATGCACAATGATAAGAGCACTGAAATCCCTGTTCCCCCCTCCTCCAGAATAGGAGTGTACCTGGATCACAGGGCAGGAACTCTGTCCTTCTACAGCGTCTCTGACACAATGACCCTCCTGCACAGAGTCCAGACCACATTCACTCAGCCCCTCTATCCTGGGTTTGGGTTTGATTATGATGGATCTTCTGTAAAACTGATCTGGGATGAGGCAGAGAGTGAAGGGAAGATCAGCTGTAATTAAAGAGAGAAAAACACTCAAATGAGACAGAAAAACAAAGGAAATTTAAAAAGATAAAACTTGTTGTTTGTCACAATATTTAACTCATAATAATAATAATAATAATAATGCCTTACATTTATATAGCGCCTTTCTCACCAACTGGTGACTCAAAGCGCTTACAATTATGAGGGGGAAACTCGCCTCAACCACCACCAATGTGCAGCACCCACCTGGGTGATGCAGCGGCAGCCATTTTGCGCCAGAATGCTCACCACACATCAGCTTGAGGAGAGAAGAATTTTTTTGCCAATTAAACTGGGGGATGATTCAGTGGCAGATTGAAAGAGCCTGGGTTGGGAGTTTAGCCAGGACACCGGCTACTCATAATGTCAGTGTTCATGATTTATTCAAATTACATGACAGCACGTGGTCCTTTTGGACCCTGACAATGAACGTATTGAATTGAATGCCATCCAATGTCTTTAACAAGATAAATTGAGTTTGTATGAATGAATAACTAATATAGGGACATTGGGATACTGGGAGTTATGTGTTTTGAGGGAACAATGTCAAGAAAGATGACATTTTCCTTGCCAGTTATGGTAACTTATGGATAAATATAATTGTATTTGCATAAGATGTATTCCAATATCGACATGTCTTCCTTTTACCTGTCACCAATCATTGTACGTATATTTCTGATTTGACAATAAACATACAAAATGACAGAAAGAACCCGGTGTCATTGTGGCTTCAATGGTGGTGGAGGGGAATAGTCCTACAGTTTATTTACCTTTTGTGAATGTCACCATATTGTGTGAAATAAATATTCTGAAAATGTGGTCTTAATTGCTAGTATAATTTATCGGTTTTGTTTTGGAGACCAGAACACCCACATCTAATGAACCCATAGCCATAATAACAGTGTTAGATCTTTAATCTCAATCATTAATCTTTCAACAATTTGCAAAGTGGATGTACAGCACAGTAGCGCCAGGATGTGTTACATAATATTGTTTAATTCGTCCTTCCCTTCATGTTATTACGAAATTGGCTTATTTGTATGTGGTCCACTCTGCTCGAATGTGACAGGCAGAGGTCTGCCTATACACTGTCCCATCTGGAGATAGGGAAAACTCCACTTCTCAACAGAAGAACATCAGCAGAACATCCCTTCAGATCCGAATGAGTCTTACTGATTACAAGGATGTTGAAGAGAAATATAAATTAGGTAACTTCCCAAATACTTTGACAAAAATGAATGTGTTATCATTTGGTGGTCCTACCTTAATGTTCTATATGCTCGCACCAAATGTTCTGAAGAGGACAATTTTTTGGACAACAGTCCAATTAGGATTTTACTCTTAAACCAGCTGTTATACAAATGCAAAATACAAAACACTCATAACAAAGTTGCATCTTTAATTTGATATAAAATATGTTAATCCAATATAGTTACATTATTGAACAAAACATTAAGTTACCTATATTTGGCCAGGCCTTTTTTTTTGTGGTTATTTCTTGACACTTCTAGGTTCAGACAACATATTTTATAAAGTTAGAGGTAGGCCTACAGTTGGATTACAGAAGCAGTCAAGAATGAGAATTGGCATTTGTTAGTGTAACATTACCAATATTGTACTTTTCACATCCATATTGGTTTATCTCAAGAAAGTACATGTAAGGTACAGTATATAATAACCACAGTAGCGACCGTATGTGCTACAATCCCAAACTCCCAAAACGCATATTTATTTATTTATGTATTTGTATGAATAAAAAATAAATTCAAGTACACAAAAGTAATGTACAGAAATGTGTTCGATAGGTTGGGCTTATACTAGAACCTCACATTATGAAACAAAATCACATTAATTGAAGTGCAAAAAAAGGATTGTATTAAATAATATATTTTTTTAAATAAGAACAATATGAAAAACAACAAAATAAATATTAATTGTGAAATTAGATAAGAGACCAGAAAGAGGGGGGAAATAGACTACTGCTGTTACATTGTAAGATTGACTAAATAACTCTTATAGCCTACCTGTGTTTGAACACTATTAGGGAAGGGTACATTTCATTTAGATTTTTTTTTGGGAGTAGAATCAATACGCCGAGATACGTGACGTAATTGTGAAATTATCCGCGTTTGTCGTGAGGAAACACCACTCTCTCCTCGCTCTCTAACCAATTCTGTCGTTGGTTAGTTTGAAGGCGCGGCGATGTTGTTGAAGGCGCCCGAGAGCAACTGCACCGCTGCTAAGGCGCCTGCTTAACCTTATGTTGTAATTTCCGCCTTAGTTCACGCAGCACCGACTTTTCGGCCATCTCGGACAGTTTCCGATGCAGGCCGACGCAGATATGACGTAAATCGGCTCTAGCCGAACACGCCCAGTCTCCCTTAGGGAGGAGTGATCTGAGCTCATATTTAATCAAACGTCAGAAAACACAGGAATCTATTAATAAACCTGCTTTTAGCCGTGTGTAACTTTTCACCCCGATTGCTCTTATTAGTGTTTGTGCTTTTGTTTTGGCCGGTGTGGGTTCAGACTTTTGTTCCATCCAAGCAGTTACACCTTATTCTACTAACTAACCACTAGAGTCTTTGCTAAGTGCCTTTATTAGTAGAATCAGGCGTGTTACTGCTTGGTTGGAGCAAAAACCTGCACCCACACCGGCCCTTACTGGATAAGATTGAGGCCCCCTGGCCTAATGGGAAATTGAGAGGTGCGGAGCACTGTACGGCATATTGTTTGCTGTAACTTCTCCAATAGAAGCAAGCGGTTACGTCTGTTTGATATCAGAGCTCAGCGCTTTGTCCACTCACACGGGTGTCTGCATCTCTCTCAGTTCCAATTAGTTTAATTTACCTTCAGTTCTGGGCTGTGTCCGAATCAGAGCCCTATCTACTGCGCCCTGTCTCCTGCGTGCAGTACACTGGCAAAAGTGTGCTGTTTAATCTGCACTGTAGCAGTCCGTGAAAAATATTCGCCATACTATTTTCCAATTGTACTGTGGAAGTGTCATAAGCAGGTCATTAGACGACTCATCTGTGTTGCCATGTTTTACAGCTAAATTGGGAGTCACGGGTAAAAATGAAAAGTTGCAAAGTACAAACTTATTTTAAAAAGTAAAAATGAGATTTCTATTTGAGATACGTTGGCTAATTTTGAGTTGCCATTTGGCTGGAATGTCTTGCAAGATCTGGCACCCCTGCGCTGCCATGTCATGTGTTGTTTTTGTTGTATTTGAAGGAAAACGTCAGTGATGCTGCGCCTCATTTTAAAAAAAAAGCTTCACGTCATATTTATGTGACCAAAATGTTTGTGTACTCCTTATAAAGTGTGCTCCCGAATGTATTCAGCGAAACACCGGAAGTAAGTGTGTCATCCGGGTGTTTCAACTCTACTGCAATTTGAAAAACGTTTGCCTACTCAATGACTTTCTTGTCCTGTCGACTCACCAAGGCTACTCAATAGTGTGGAAGAGTGTTGATTCGGACACGGCCCTGGGGTGCGTCCCAATATTCTTCACTCCTCACCTCCTTTCCTCCACTCCCCCACTACCACTCCTCTCCTACCCGGAAGTATGCAAGACTGCCTCAACGTTTCCAGTACAAGTATTTGAATATGCCTATTCTGGATATGTACCTGGCGTGGTTTGCGTCAAGACATCAATTAATATGTAACCATTAATACGTAATTAAGATGTGATCGGCAACATTAGATTAAAACACAAAGATCCATTTCCGGGGCGTGGAGGAGAGGAGGTGGTAGTGGAGGAAAGGAGGATGCATTTTTCGACTATTGGGACGCACCCCGGGAGATTATTCATAGGCCTTCTGTCCCTTCTTGATGATGTCGCACTTTGTATTCCTGAGACGAACACTGATGTTCTCCCCTTCTGTGCATCACTCTGGATAAGATCATCTGCTCACTGATTGTAATGTAATGTCATTTAATGTGATTTTTAAGTAGTTTGGCTAACATTAGGTGTGCAAGAACAGACAGTGCAGTAACTAGCTACCCCTTGCAATATACTACACTATACCAGCCTATGCAATAAGAGTACATGGGGGAGTGGCTGACTGTTACTCAAAATACACACAAGGCATGAATGCTCATTCACTCCTGCAGGCATGAGGCTTTACACTTCTGCATTTTGTATCTTCAAAAATATTTTATATTGTGTATTGTGATTGTTTAAGGTATGGAAATGGCAACCAAATAAAATCTTCAAAAATGATGATAAAGTTTCACTTGACTTTAGTGCCACTGACGGAATCAGGAGCAGCAGGAACGTGGCTGGACTCTCAAACAGCACTTTTAAACATTTAAACCAGGAGTAAATACCTCTGTTTTTGTAACCCAATCTTTGCACTGCTCTCTAGTGCAAGGAAGAGTTTAACAAGAACATATTAAGGAATAAAGAGAATGGGTAACTATAAACCATAAAGAAGATATATACAGATGTTGACATATTAGAAAGACACTTTTCCCTGATCATTGCTGAACTGCCGAGGCTGTCAACTGTAATGAGTATGACAGCGACCCCATGTGGTCATGAAGAGAAGTGCAAGACAAGGTTTTTTATTTCTCTCTATTTTTAGGGAAGAAGGCTTTGTCCCACTGGCAACTAGAGGTTTATCCCTCAGATTATCTTGACATTTTATGACGCCTTATGTTTGGTGTCAGATTGACCCCAAAAGTTTAAACTGACACTACTGTATTATTGTAATACTATTGTAATAGAAACATTTTGACACTGTTCCACATTTTGTGTGTCTCACAATTGACTAATCTTTTATCCCTAAAAATGAAAAATAACATGAAAAAATCTCACATCTCATTTTAGAGCCTGAGGTAAGTGGACGTTTGTGAAGTTTAAAATACAGCTATACCACAAATGACCCCATACAACACCTTTGTTTACCAAGTATTACAAGACCTTTGAAAACTTAGCATTACGTTCATTGCATATTTGCTATTTAATCCCAACACATGATAAAAAATCTAAGTGTCAAAATAAAAAATACGGTTAACTGGTTTTTAAGAGACAAACACTGAATTATGGCAAAGATAATATGAGGGTTAAAGGCATAGCTCACTTTTTGTTTCGTTTTTTAGATTATTCAGTTTCATTGTGTGTTTCTGATTGGCCCAGACAGGTTTACTTTGTGTTTCTGATTGGCCCAGACAGGTTTACTGTGTGTTTCTGATTGGCCCAGACAGGTTTTATGTGTGATGGAGGGTAATTGAGATATTTACAGAAGTTATATCCTAAACCTGGCCCAGATCAGGGATACTGACAGGTTATTATAGACACTTAATTCCTGACTTTGCCTCCCTAGCTGCCCCCTTGACAGAACTCACTCACAAGGCCCAGCCCCAGATGGTGAGGTGGACAGTGGACCCTGAACAGGCCTTCCAGAGTTTGAAGAGGGCCCTGTGCTCCAGCCCAGTATTGGTGACTCCTGACTTCAGCATGGAGATGGTGGTCCACACTTATGTGTCTGAAGTGGGGGGGTGGGTGTCGTTCTGTCCCAGGAGAGTAATGGGGAGGAACACCCGATCTGGTACGTCAGTAGGAAGTTACTGCCCCCAGGAGCAGAAGTACTCCACCGAGGAGAAACAGTGACTTCAACCTCCAGCCAGAGAGTTCCAGCTATCACACAGCTATAACACTCTCTCGCACTCCTCTCTCTCTACGAGGGATGGGATGCTCGATACTCACGTGTCGACATGGTGTCGAGTTTTCAAATCACTGGATCTGGCATCAGAGGCTTTTTTCACTTTTTGTGCAAATACTCTGATTCCAGATCAGCTAATTCCTTTCCCACCGACAAACGTCCAAAATATGAAAAATGGTTCAAACGCCCCCAAGTATGGACGAAATTAAATAAACATGAAAATCGATAATTTAATAAATATTTAAGCAATGAAATGAATAAATAAGCAATGAAATGAATAAATAAGCAATTAAATATCTATTCATTATTTTACACCTTTTATTTATTTTGTCACGTATTTATTTCAAAACGAATCGGCCTGTCAAACATGAAAGGGACAGGGAGGGTCAGCTGTGGTCATTGGTTGCTCAGTCCATATATTCTACTCAAAAGAAGTTAAGGGTGATAAATATGTGTGCATATAAATATAAGCTAACGAGCTAAAATGGAGACGACTCATGACAAAATAATTATTTGATGGCTCAAGAACAAAAAACACAAAACAAAACACTTTTGATTCGACACTAGTTTATTAATCTGATGAAAAAAGTCATGCACCCCCCAAAATGATGATGTGGTGATGAATGGAAAATGCTCAGCCATTTTATTGCTAAAATTGGCATGCATGGAATGACACTCATGCAAAACAAGTGCAAATGGTGCATGAGGTGTCACAATGGGTGTTTCAAGGCAGTTTGGCAGTTTAGTCTGAATAATTTTGTGCTTCAAATCCATGAAAAGGAAATCTGGGTTAATTTTAAAAGTTTCTACAGATAAGGGCAATGAATGCATGTCCCATAACGTGATGTCTATAGTCCAAATGATAACCCAAAGGGGGATATTCTAACCCTATCTGGCTTAAAAAGACATACTTACAAAACTTCTTTGACCCTTAAAATCTTTTGAGTAGTATATATAAAAACCTAGAATCTGCTCAGCTGTCCACGCTGCTTATATAGCTTATATAAATATAAGTATAGATCGGTATTATATTGACTGATGCAGATTTCCACTCATACAATATAGCCTAATATAACTCGCTTAATTCTCGACAAATAAACAAGAGAATTATCTACATAATACAGGTTACCTTATTTTCAAATTTCCCAGAACAGCAAGTCTATTTGTAAAATGCCCTACTATGGCCTACAGGAGTTAAATGTAGGTTCAAAGTTCTGACCCTGGCCTACACTGCAGCCAATAGGGCAGGCCCTGCCTACCTGCAGGACTTAATCCAGAACTATGTTCCTGCTCGACCACTTCGCTCGTCTACAGCAGGGCGACTCGCACACAGCCTGTTTCAGCTCTACAGTGGGAAATGGGTATAATGAGCCAGCCTGTTTCAGCTCTACAGTGGGAAAGGACTATAATCAGTCCATACTGCCAAATGAAAAAAACTATCAATTTCCATAATTTCAGACGATGTGAACTACGAAAAATGCAATTCATAAATGTAGGGTTACGTTAAATGGATTTATAATTTCAGAGAAATATGAATAGGCAATTATAATTGGGACGTCAACAACAGCCACTAGGGGGCAGCCGTAGATATGGTAGCGTAATGAAAAAGGTAATAATCAACGCAAACCCATAGTTTTCGTTCTTCCAGGACACTGCATTCTGCAGAAATATAGCTATTTGGTCTTTTATACCCAAGTCGTGCTGTTTCGTCAGAGGAGAGAGAGACATTTGAGACTGAGTGTCTTTGAGATATTGTAGAGAGATATTGTTAATAAAGGAAGCTTCACGTAAGACGTCTTTTGCATGTGATTATTTCCAAAAGAAGCACGGTGCGTGATTTTATAATGAGCCAGCCTGGTTCCAGCTCTGCAGTGGGAAAGGGGTATAATGAGCCAGTCTGGTTCCAGCTCTACAGTGAGAAAGGGCTATAATGAGCCAGCCTGTTCCAGCTCTACAGTGGAAAAGGGGTATAATGAGCCAGCCTGGTTCCAGCTCTACAGTGGCAAAGGGGTATAATGAGCCAGCCTGGTTCCAGCTCTACAGTGGGAAAGGGGTATAATGAGCCAGCCTGGTTCCAGCTCTACAGTGGCAAAGGAGTATAATGAGCCAGCCTGGTTCCAGCTCTACAGTGGGAAAGGGCTATAATGAGCCAGCCTGTTCCAGCTCTACAGTGGAAAAGGGGTATAATGAGCCAGCCTGGTTCCAGCTCTACAGTGGCAAAGGAGTATAATGAGCCAGCCTGGTTCCAGCTCTACAGTGGGAAAGGGCTATAATGAGCCAGCCTGTTCCAGCTCTACAGTGGAAAAGGGGTATAATGAGCCAGCCTGGTTCCAGCTCTACAGTGGGAAAGGGCTATAATGAGCCAGCCTGGTTCCAGCTCTACAGTGGGAAAGGGGTATAATGAGCCAGCCTGTTCCAGCTCTACAGTGGGAAAGGGGTATAATGAGCCAGCCTGGTTCCAGCTCTACAGTGGCAAAGGGGTATAATGAGCCAGCCTGGTTCCAGCTCTACAGTGGGAAAGGGCTATAATGAGCCAGCCTGGTTCCAGCTCTACAGTGGGAAAGGGGTATAATGAGCATACTTGCCAACCCTCCCGATTTTCCCGGGAGACTCCCGATTTTCAATGTCCTCTCCCGATAATCTCCCGGAGTCAACAATCTCCCGCAGTTCTCCCGATTTCGGACAATATCGTGTTTTTAAAAAAAAATTTTTTTTTAATTTTTTAATTGTATTTTTTATAAATCTGACGCGTGTATCTACGTGGATGGTTAACGGGGAACGGGGGTTTACTTTTAACGCAGACGCACACCCGCGGTACATACGGTAAATAAACCGTTAGAGTGTCTTAAAAAAAAAAAAGATGATTGCAACACCCCCCCCCCCCCCAACAATTACAATCGAGGTCCGCGAAAATTATTGACAGCACGCCAACCCCCCCCCCCCCCCCCCCCCCCCCCCCCCCGTCAACAATTACAATTGAGGTCCGCGAAAATTCTTGATAGCACCCCCCCATTCCCCCCGTCAACAATTTTTAAAAAAAATCTCCCTATTTCTGAGAGCTCAAGGTTGGCAAGTATGCTTGTAGCGTCTCTTCCTTTTGTTTTCGTTGTCCGTTTCGTGTTTAGATTTTTGTTTCTGCTCAGTGTTTTCACCTATTCTGCATTTCCTTTCATTATTTAAACCTTGCGTCACCTTTGTTTGACGCTTCCATATTGCCATTGATTTGACAAGGAAAGCTGGTAATTCACGGTATAGGACTGACAGTTTGTGACGACCGTATCACGTCAATGTGTTGTCGTTACACAGAACTTGTTGCAGGTGTCTAAGAGTTTATTAGAAACTTAGCATAGGCTATCCTCCAACCTTGTCTGTCCCTTGGCTTAATCTCTGTCTCTCTGTCCTAGACAAATTGTCTTCGCCGTCTTCTTTTCTTCTTCTTTGTGTTTTCGGCTCCCTCGTTGTGAGCTATAGGACTTTCTTTGTTGTGTCTTAATCTCTAGGGTTAGAGTCTTTCGCCCAATACGGGTCGCTTTGAGTTTGGTAGCGGAATCTCTCGTGGTACAGATAGTTTATTATTTTCTTATTGTACTTAATTCCCTGTTTGCGGGTTTTCCCCCCGCCTTGTGGTGTTCGTTAAGAACACTTAAAGAACCCCTATTGTCGTGCTTGGTCCTTCGTTACTCATAATAAGCTACCCCTGACAATCGAACGTGCGTTTTACACGCTGAAGAGGAGACTGAAGGCAATAGTCCCTGAAACAAGCAGGAACTGAAGATGGCCGCAGTACAGGCCTAGGAGTACAGAATCAAAATAACAGAAAATGTGTCACTGTCCAATGAATTATGGTGCTCACTATATGCACTCCTCAATGTCAAATGTGTTTGTCTGCACCCTGTCCTTTCTGCTTACACGCAGTCATTCCATAAATGGCCACATGGGGCTCTGGCCCCCCAATCCCCATCTAATGTCATGAAGCAGAATGTGGGAGACTCAGGGCTGCCAGGTTCCTGAATCCCAATAAAGTAGGACGTGACACCAATACAGTGGAAGCTCTAATTGATTTATTTTGCCCTCCACCCGCTTTTTTCTCTCTTGCTCTTCTCTATACAGCAATAACAATAAAAGCAATGACTAATCTCTTATCAAAATACATCTTCTTTTCTTTCACCTTACAGTTATTATAATACATTAGAGAAGCATAAATTGTACAATGAACATTACAAAGGGAATACAATAAAATACTGGCCAAGTCCCGGTATAGTTTTCTTTTTTTCCTTTAATGTTTCTTAATTTACAGTTTTCTTCAGATCAAACACAACTGATCACATGACTTGAAATATTGATATATACAATTGGATGTACGAACAATGACCTATGACTAGGGCCACCAGTTTATCTCCACCATGTGACCTTCAGGGATTTAAACTTGTATTTCAATGGTTATCCTCCAGGGGTCCCCATAGGCACTCTAATGGCACAGTCAAGTGACTAATCAATTGAGTTTCTGATTCAGACATTAATTAATTAATAAATTAGTTGATCTAATATGGGGAGAGTCGGGAAGGAAAGTGAAAATGGATGGAAGTTTAAATGCTATAAAAAGCATGTCAGGAGTGAACCAGTGATCCTCAATCTTGGTCATGGAGAGCCGCAGGGTCTGCAAGCTTTCGCCTTTACTCAGCACTTGAGTAGCACAGCAATTGACCAGTTGAAGCAGTTGATTACCCAGTTAACTCAGGTGACCTAATATCTTGGGTTTGATCTTAAGGAAAAAACAAAAACCAGCAGACTATGTGGCTCTCCAGGACCAGGATTGAGTATCAATGCAGTAAAAAGAAATATCTATCCACACAAAACAGGGATGTCCAGTCCTATCTGAAAAAAGGCCAGTGTGGGTGCAGGTGTTTATTCTAGCCCGGCACTAAGACACCTGATTGTACTTAACATCTTGATTACAGACAATGATTAGTTGATTAATTAATTAATTAATTTTATTTTGATGTGCAATTTAAATGTAATATGACTGCTGTCATTTTTACTGTGGGCATTTGCCACGGCTTCTAACAAAACCTAATATGCCCCTGTACAACGTTTAAAAATACTGCAGGATGTCCACAGTAGTAAGTCCTAGAAATGAATTGATCGCTTGAGTGTCGCCTGTAAACGTCATTGTCAATTATCATCTGTGCTTAATTAGTGGCAATTACTTCATCAACTTAGATTATTGAGGTGGTGCAAATTGAATAGTTGTTTGAGAATGGCTTGATAAAGAGGCTATGGTGACCTCTAGCTGGTGGAGGACTGAAGTACCATGCGATAAAACAAGGGGAGACAAACTGGTGACTCTACCTATGACCAACATCCTTTCAGTCTGGTGATACTCACAGTGATTCGTACCAGAGGAGGCAACGGTGAAAGGTTAGGGTGGGAATTCATTCTGTCAGTTATAACAACCTGGTCAGTCGAGATGGGGACAGATCAGACCAATTGTGCTTTTACACGACCTAGCAGCATGCTTTGAAATTCCTGTCATGCTGAAGTCTGGGGGTTGCATTGTCAAAGCAAACAAATCTCTCCTTCAAACGCACAAAAGAAAGACATATTACATGTAAGATGCACAGACGGAGAATGCCTAACCAATTTACACTTCAATTCACCTTCCGATCTACTTGTGCTTAAATGATTCCAATACAGATGTGCTAATATTGCGTAACATTGATAGCATTAAGCCTTTAACTCAGGCCGCTGCTTTCAACGAGTGGGAAAAGATCAAGCAAAGCCATTTCTGTTGGCACAGTCAAGTGAACTCATGTATGGTGCTTCAAAAAGTCCGCTTTAGAAACATGCTCCTTAACTGTCTCCATGACCTCTTCTTGAATTTCTGAAGCAGCTCTTCAATGCTTTGAAGCAATTTGTGCTTCCAATGCGTAAAGACTTGAGGAGTCACATCTCAAGTTGTACTTTAAAGTAAACATTGATAATTTGACAGAATGTGACAAAAAAACAAATGGGCAAACCAAAAGCAACAAAACAAGCGGATCGTTTTCAGTAAGCACTCGCTGCAAAGATTGCTGATTAACAAATAGCAGTGAGTTATTGCCATGATTGCATTATTACTAGACTTTTTTGGCACAAGCTCCACTTGCTTCACAGCATTTATGTACAAAGTAAAAGAGGCTAAAGAAGCTGGCATGGCTTTCCGGTAAAGATTAAGAACAGTCTGCTGGAAACACCACAATATCACATGTAACATTAAAGCTATAAAACAGAACAATATGCAAGTAACACAAAGCAGTGTACAAAACAGCATCTTGTCCCATCTAATCCTTAGAATTGGAGGAAGTGAAATGTGTGACTTCTCCTTCAGCTTGGAAGACTTTTCTCTAACTAAATTACTTTGCATTGACATTATACTACTGTGAGAACTTGGATCTGATAAAAAAAATAACCAAATACTTCAGGCATCCCCTTGAGGAGAACAGGAATAAAACTGTGTGGTATAATGCTTAGGGAAACGGGCTTGCAACTCAAAGGCTGGGAGGTCCATTCCCAGCTGGGGCAATGCTGTTGTACGCTTAAGCAAGACACTGAACCTGACTTATCTCAGTAACATTTCAAGCTGTATAAATTGTATGTTAAAAAATGTGGTTTGTTTAAGTCAATCTTGATACGAGTGTCTGCTAAATCCAAGCCCATTAATAGCTGAAAAAGCTGGTCGATTTAAGTCAATTTTTTTGTTGTGGAAAAAGCTGTACTCTGACACACCAGAGATAAAATTCAGTATTAATATAACTTGTGCTCATGTTCTACTGTAGCTTAAACTTCTAGGGTGCAATACAAATTAAATATGTAATCACATGACTGAATGACTCAATGTCTGAATCATTGTTAAGATACTGTACATCATACATTAATTAAGCAAAGAAACCTACTTATTATGAGTAATCTGGCATTTAAAGCAATGTAAAAAAATTCATCAGTAGATTGTAGACTTATCAATCAAAATGCATTTGATGCATCATGCACTGTATGGAATTGGCTAAATGCATTGTGCAGGGATGTCTGAGCAATTCTCACTGATATTTTGAGCTGTTGAGATAAATCAAAGGCTACAGAATCTATAATAAATGTGCACCCCATTGCAAGTACTGGCTGCTTTCCCGTCTCCCTTTGAGTTTCATTGTGGCCTTTGGAGTGAACATTATTCCTCCACACTCGTGTTTTGACAGCACTGACAAAGAACACATCATCTTTCTTGTCAGCACATAAGTCAAAATATTTTTGAGGAGGTAATGCCTTCTTTTCCGCACCCAGAGAGAAGAACTAGTGTTGGAATACATGCAATAAATGTGTGAGGTGATACACTTGGGGTGAGAGGAGGGGTGGAGCTTTGGGCTAAAGGACTGAAGGCCTGTTTGAAAGTCTCCAGCAGATCTGAGCCACATTCAGCCCTCAGCCACCTTGGTTTCTTCACACCTTTTTTCCTTATCATCCCATCTCTATCACCAAAAGGGTCTAGACACGATGTAGCCATCTGAACGCCTAGAGCTTTTCCACGCTAAAATGAAAACCATAGTCTCACTGATAACATGGATGAAGATTTATAGTAGGCCAATTCCATACTTAATTTTCATGATGCTCACAGAGGAAGTTTTCAAGTTTTGCAAAGATCTGTTGCCCCCAATTTTAATGCCTCCGTTAAGCCGTGGCCATTGAATCACACCATTATTGCGAAATAACCAAATGTCCTCAAAGGTTACTCTTGGAGGTGTACTCTGTACTTTTTCCCAATCAATCCTACTAGTCCTATTTATTGGCCACAAAATTCAATGGGACAAAAAAAAAGGATGTGTCGATGCATTCTTTGTCTGGAAAAAAACAAAACAAATTAATCTAACATTGTCAAGACATTGTTTCCACTGCAGTTCTTCTTTGGAAAACATACAGTATCTGCTGTGCCTAACATGAGACATCTGAAGCTTTTTTCACAGTTCTTGTCCTCTTGCTTGTCAAAGGGCAAAAGTCTCAGCCTGCGGAGGGTCTGCAGTAATTTCCCTCTGTAGTTTCAGCTCACCACCCTCAGGAGATCACCGCACAATGTATGACAGATGATTGACGAGGTAAGACGAATGGGAAAAATTTCAAAGACAAACTCATTTACAAAAGAGAAAAATACACCTGTAGATTGCAAAAATGGTTTCTTCCACACAAGACATCTAAATATTTTCTGTTCCAGAGAACTATGGCAGACATGTGTTGTGTAGAACAATCTGACCCCCCAACTGATAGAGTCTGATCATCAAAAAATCAAGCCAAGCAAAATGACAAAATGAATCCAAGTTGCTATCAGAGGGTGAGTGACCTTTTGAAAGCAGAATGAATACTGCCAGTTTGGCAGGATGGGGTCAACACGCTATAACTTGAGCTGTATATTTCATTGAGATCTGGAGACCTGAGAAGGCCAAAGACTAATCTGTGAGTGTAGGCCGCCTTGGCTCAGTCTCAGAAAGGCCCTTTATGTGTCGTTTTCCCCTACTCTCTTTGTTCGTTGAACACATTTTCTTATAATTATTTTATAGAAATAAAAAAAACACCCAAGCATAGTCAGCATTTGTTACTTTTGTGTTTTTAAAAAGGAATAAAACTGAAGAAAAAAAAGAGAAGACAGCAAAGTACTCTTTTCCCACCTTTCTTAAGCACATTTGGACTATACATACATCAATGGAATCTACAATTCCCTCAGATAAATTTCAGTTTAACAATAACAATAATGATAAAGATAATAATTGATAAAATCTCTATATTTACTCTATTATATCTATCTATTTAATATATACTTTTTTTTTAATTTATTAATTTTTTTTACAGTTTTTGATAAAAATCAACAATTTTGGAGATTTCCTTTTAAAAATGTAACAACAACAAAACCACAGGCTGGTTCAATGATCAGGGACTTAAGATAACTGGATTTATATGGCATGGAAACTGGCTTTGTATTCCCAAAGACCTGCTGTTGACTAAAAAAACAAGGACAGAGGACCAGTTTAATTTGAATCGGCAGGAAGTCAGGATGTGAACTGTAGATGGCGCTGCTATATTTTCACAAATGAGACCGAACAAGACAGGGAGAGAGGGAGAGAGAGAGAGAGAAAGTGATGCTTGGGATTTTGTCATTATGGTTCATTTAAATGACAAACAGAGCAAGAACGTGAGCTCTGCTGTGTAAATTGTCTAATGTAACTTTATGTTGGCCCTAATTTACAGTCTTTTCCGACTGCAGTAGCCCTGGAGACCATTGTAATTCAGCTCAACTAACACACCTTTAAGGGAGCAATAGAGATCTACTATAAGACAATAGCAAATAAGAGCTGATAAAAAATAAAATAAAAATGGGGGCATGAAGAACAAGGTTACATTGTATAAAACATAATTCCAAATGACCAATAATAAATAAATCCAGTTAAAAATCCACTGTGGTGAAGGTATGGTTCTCTATGGCCCACCAGCAGGCACTAACCATATATGTTTCTAAATATTTGTTGTCTTTCAAACAAGGTTTTCCGGTGCACAAGAAAAGAGTGATGGTGTGCAAAGGTCTCCTTTTCTCTCCTTCTTCCTGCGTTTGGCCCTGGTTATGGAAGCAGCAC
The DNA here is from genome assembly GCA_022702515.1 of Ilyophis sp. 1 JC-2022. NCBI lineage: Eukaryota > Metazoa > Chordata > Actinopteri > Anguilliformes > Synaphobranchidae > Ilyophis > Ilyophis sp. 1 JC-2022. The sequence goes on along the minus strand of CM040405.1, from coordinate 17,082,722 downwards.
CTTCACGGTTCCCTGAGGGCCTCAGAAACATGGGCTATCCACCATTGGCTATTCAACCCAAGAACCTTGTTTATCATTTCTGTCCTCCTCAGCCTCGGCCCCCACACTGAAAAGCTCCAACCAAAGTTACATCACTTAAATTTATTGCTTTGAGAATATAATGCAGGATTTAAGATGCAAGTTGCTATGTGCGACATTATTAAGGGAATTAAGGGAAAGTTCTTAAAATGACTGCTGGTATGATTTAAATTGGAGTCGTTATGAATTGCTACTTCTTGTTAGAAACATAATTTAAAAATTTACTCAAAAACAAAAACTTTGTTGGGAGCATTTGTTAAACAAAGTGTTCCTTGTATATCATACATTAAGCAGATATCGAAAGCTTCAGATAATAAACTCCTTCTGTGAGATGTCGCCATTCCTCATTAAGCGGTTTGTATCATTATGTACTAAAAGCATTGTGGTACTCCATGCTGTGTTAGTTCAAAGATTTGTGCGGCGAGAGTCTGGGAAAGGTGTGCTACCGGCTTGGGGGTTACGCCGCCTGTTTTCGCGCTTTGTCTCCCAGCCCGTAAACAACCCTGACAACCTCTCGCAGATGGCAGAACAAAGACGAGACATTGGACATTTCTAAAAGCCACCCCGCCACCCCAATGCACAACAGAAATACTAAGCGATGCGCCTCACACCAAATAGATCAACCCCTTTCAGCCATTTTATGTTCAAAACCATATTGGCCATTGCTGCTGCTTCTGTTCATATCCAGTATTAGCCTGTCCAAAGGGTATACCTCACACACTAACATTAGGCAAATGTTTGGGGGTTCGAAATGTACAGTATTTGGTTAAAATGTAATGACACAGATTATAGGTAAGGATATACAGTATACTGACAGAATTAACAGTTTTGTTAGTTGCTTACAGTATCAAGTCCAGCAAGTGATACATTAACTTTAATATTGCTTGATATGGCAAAACCAGAATGCATGGAGTATAAAAAAAATGTCAAACTAGGAGTTGTAGCAGCTTGGAAATATGATTTTTTTTTTTAAGACTCTCATGAGCGGTTTATTATTATTCCATTTAAAATACTATCCAAAGTTAATTATGTACATGCCATTTGGTGCTATGACTCACTTCTCTCTATCAAGATATGAAAAATAAATGGGTTCACTGATTCAGTTACCCAAGGCTCCGTAGTGTGTTTCAGGGTGTTGCAATCAGGAGGTTCTTATTTGCTGTGGAATAACCCATGTTCCTACTCAGCCTGAGGCTCCCACTGTCAAACGTGCTGAGTCCGCGTCAGGCTATGGCTACGGGACGGAAGTCACTCCATCCACCTCCTCCCCCAAGCCCCTGAAATTTACACCTTACTTTCTCGCCAAAGTCAAATAGGCAGATTGTCTAAGACTGGATTCCTCCAGGTTTTTTCTCACAGAAATGTGCCCCTTTTCAGGGGTAACGCCCCACAGTGCATTGCATGGACAGGTTTGCCACGAGCATTTGCCTGTGTGGGCTGCCTGACGGGTTCCGAGCAGGTCCTTTAAAGTGGAAGCCTCATGTAGACCCTGCAGATTCAAGTCCCTGTTTCCACCCCCTTTAGACGCAGAGGTGGGGGCACAACCATCAGCGTTACCTGACCCACCTCCAGCCCACCGGTTGTGCTACCGAGTGGACTTAGACAGCACAGGGTGGCCAGGAGACAGAAAGCACCTGCCCTACCAGGTAAAAAAATATCTAAGAAGCATCAAGTAAAGGGATCTTGTTGGTGGCAGTCACGTCACACACAGATATAGGCTTACCTTACTATCATTGTCTAATAAATAACACAAACAAATAAACTTGACCTAATGCCTTTTTTCCGCAACTTCTGTACGTCCATTAACAAAAGCGCGGTGGGTCCGTCCGGAAAGAAACAGCAGAAGGAACAGTTGTGTGACTTTGCGTTCTGCTGTCTCTTCTCCAAATCTCGCTTGTAAATGGCTGAAGCCCATGGGATCGATTAGGCGCATTTGTTCCCTGACTGCATAGTTCCGCTTGGCTCTGTGTGGGAGGTCACAGTCGTAGAGACTAGTAAGGGGAGAAGATAATGGGCGTGTGCAGGGCCCTCAGGGGCCCCAGGGCAGGCCTGAAGAGAGCGGGGCTCAGTAAGGGTGACTGGATGAGTGTGGCGGTACCCGCTGGGTGGCGGAGGGCCAGGGGGTTGGTAGCCATGGTGCAAAGGGAGGCGGGGTTGAACGGGCCGGGTAGGAAACTCGCCGTCAGGCTCTTGGTCAGCTGTTTCTGAAGGGCCAGTTTTGTCTGGAAGAGAAGAGGACCACACACACATATCAGTATTCAACGAGGCAAACATGTTCACCTAATAGTGTTTACAATTTATGCAATTACTCTTTACTTATTGCACAGAATCAGGCATCTGTTTATGTGCGGGTGGACATTAACTTTGGCAGTTCAGAAAAAGAACTTTGCTGCGGCTGATTTATCATCGCCAGCTTAATGAGAAAATGCCTTTCACCGTAACATATTTTTGTTACATTTTTGTAGACCGTTCCCCCATACCACAGGTCAATTCAATTTCCCTGTTGCAATTCAGGCAAAGATCCTTGTTCAAGGGTACAGCAGAAAAGTCCCATTGTAGACTGAAAAGCAACCATACTCCACCCTTGTTGTGGTGCCAAAACTCTGTGACCTCCACTCTCTATAAAAAGGCAGACAACGACCACTCCAGATTATCAACTGGGACAGACCGAGTAGTCCGGACTGTGCCAACCTGGTGACCAGCCTGAGGCTTAAGAGCGTCTGACCTGCTGTGCCAGGCGGGTGGCGCTGTCTTAGGTGTGCCCAGCCGTCATCCCTCCCACAGTCCAGCACGGGTGGTGTGAGAGCTCACCATAAAATCTAAGACCTGAGACTGTAAAGAGAGGAGTGGAGCCTGGAGATTCTCGCACTGGCTCTAAATATCCCAGACAAGAATATGCACTCCTCTGGGACACTGCGTTTCCCTAGCAGCTGGATAAATATGAATCCCGTGGGGGTAATAAGCGAGTGTTTGCGTGGTCCCTGTCTGTGTGAGTGCGCTTTGTCCAACTTAATTTTGGTAACATTTATTTGCAGTTATTTTGAAGCTTTCCAACAGCAGACCTGCTGTAACCAGTAGGTCTGGTGCAGGCCAATGGCGCATCATTCCCTCATTTGTCACACTCCACAGACCTGGTTTAGGTTGGTCATTTCGTTAAGAAGTAAATGGGTGTGCATTTACCATCTGTAAAGAAACAGACAGCCATGGCTATGGCGCATTAGCTTCGAGTCTTGAACAGTAAGCTACGTGGCACAACCTTACTCTGGAACACCAGTTCTCTGTGAAGCTATTCTCCTGCTTTAGTCCTCTCTAAACCTTTATTGGAGTGTCGCTCAACCCTCAAGCCCTCACCTGAGGGGAAAGAGCGGTGAGGTTACTGTGGTTGAACATTTTCTTCATCGCAGAGACAGCTCCACCAGCATACCCACTCCATCTCACGCTCTGTCGGGAAAGAAAGAAGGGGAGGGGGGTGGAGAGTGTGAGCGTGTGTATGTGTGAGTGTGTGTGTGCGTGTGGGTGTGTGAGAGTGTGTGGGTATGTGTGTGTCTGCGTGTGTGTGTGCGTGCGTGTGTATATGTGTGTGGGTATGTGTGTGTGTGCGTGCGCGTGTGCGTGCGCGTGTGCGTGCGCGTGTGCGTGCGCGTGTGTGCGCGTGTATCTGTGTGTGTGTGTGAGAGAGAGTATTATTGTGAGCAGGAAGGTTGGGGACTGACCGCTAAGACAGAGTTCTGTTGGCTCTTGTTGTATGGGCTGAATTTGGGTTTAGGGGGTTTGCCAGCAAGCCGGTCCTTGTGTCTCCGACTGTTCATGTGCTGAAAAGAAATTTGGGGTTAAGGAGTGAGACGTCTCCCTCCCTCCCCCACCTCTCAGTTCCCCCTCTGTGGCACCACACACCAGATTCAATGATTCTGTCTTACCCGCCAAAAACATTTGTGGTCTGGCATCAGCTCCTTTCTAGCCTTATGATATGACTTCTTTGTATGCAGCCTATGTACACCACTAAGACTACAACTCCCAGAAGGCCCTTTGGGATCAGGGAAGTCTTACTTTCAGCTTGATTGATACCAACTACATGTATAAAGATTACATCCCTGAAAGACTACTCACTGGAGCTGACAATCGATAAAAAAAAATAATGTGGCACATTTAATAGCCGCCTCATTGTTATTCTGTCCTAAAATATGAACTTAATAAGACTTATAATTAACCTGAGTCTGGATCTGACCGTACAGCTTCTTTGTCATCCGCACAAAAAAAATAAATAGTTTTTTGGTCATTCAGCCCAACTCGTTTTGTTGTTGCCTTATTCCTTTTAATGGCCTTATCCCAATTTATTTTCATTACGCTGAGGAGGTACCAAGGGCAAAAAATACATCCCCATTTGACACAGTACATAAAGTGTGGCTAAAAGGCTAGATGGCTTGGGTGGCTTTTATTACACAGAGGAGAAAACCAGGTTCCCCTGTGTCCTGATAAGAGGACAGTAATGGTCATTGCTTGTTGCCTGTGTGCATTTGTGTTGCGTGCGTGCATTTGTGCTACGTGTGTGCATTTGTGCTGCGTGTGTGCATTTGTGTTGCGTGTGTGCATTTGTGTTGCGTGTGTGCATTTGTGTTGCGTGTGTGCATTTGTGTTGCGTGTGTGCATTTGTGTTGCGTGTGTGCATTTGTGCTACGTGTGTGCATTTGTGTTGCGTGTGTGCATTTGTGTTGCGTGTGTGCATTTGTGTTGCGTGTGTGCATTTGTGTTGCGTGTGTGCATTTGTGCTATGTGTGTGCATTTGTGTTACGTGTGTGCATTTGTGTTGCGTGTGTGCATTTCTGTTGCGTGTGTGCATTTGTGCTGCGTGTGTGCATTTGTGTTACGTGTGTGCATTTGTGTTACATGTGTGCATTTGTGTTACGTGTGTGCATTTGTGTTGCGTGTGTGCATTTGTGTTGCGTGTGTGCATTTGTGCTACGTGTGTGCATTTGTGCTACGTGTGTGCATTTGTGTTGCGTGTGTGCATTTGTGTTACGTGTGTGCATTTGTGCTACGTGTGTGCATTTGTGTTACGTGTGTGCATTTGTGTTACGTGTGTGCATTTGTGTTACGTGTGTGCATTTGTGTTGCGTGTGTGCATTTGTGCTACGTGTGTGCATTTGTGTTACGTGTGTGCATTTGTGTTGCGTGTGTGCATTTGTGTTGCGTGTGTGCATTTGTGTTACGTGTGTGCATTTGTGTTACGTGTGTGCATTTGTGTTACGTTTGTACATTTGTGTTGCGTGTGTGCATTTGTGTTACGTTTGTACATTTGTGTTACGTGTGTGCATTTGTGTTGCGTGTGTGCATTTGTGTTGCGTGTGTGCATTTGTGTTACGTGTGTGCATTTGTGTTACGTTTGTACATTTGTGTTGCGTGTGTGCATTTGTGTTACGTTTGTACATTTGTGTTGCGTGTGTGCATTTGTGTTGCGTGTGTGCATTTGTGTTACGTGTGTGCATTTGTGTTGCGTGTGTGCATTTGTGTTGCGTGTGTGCATTTGTGTTGCGTGTGTGCATTTGTGTTACGTGTGTGCATTTGTGTTACGTGTGTGCATTTGTGTTACGTTTGTACATTTGTGTTGCGTGTGTGCATTTGTGTTACGTTTGTACATTTGTGTTGCGTGTGTGCATTTGTGTTACGTTTGTACATTTGTGCTACGTGTGTGCATTTGTGTTACGTGTGTGCATTTGTGTTGCGTGTGTGCATTTGTGTTGCGTGTGTGCATTTGTGTTACGTGTGTGCATTTGTGTTACGTTTGTACATTTGTGTTGCGTGTGTGCATTTGTGTTACGTTTGTACATTTGTGTTGCGTGTGTGCATTTGTGTTGCGTGTGTGCATTTGTGTTACGTGTGTGCATTTGTGTTACGTGTGTGCATTTGTGTTGCGTGTGTGCATTTGTGCTGCGTGTGTGTATTTGTGTTACGTGTGTGTATTTGTGTTACGTGTGTGTATTTGTGTTACATGTGTGTACGTGTGTGCATTTGTGTTACGTGTGTGCATTTGTGTTACGTTTGTACATTTGTGTTGCGTGTGTGCATTTGTGTTACGTTTGTACATTTGTGTTGCGTGTGTGCATTTGTGTTACGTTTGTACATTTGTGCTACGTGTGTGCATTTGTGTTACGTGTGTGCATTTGTGTTGCGTGTGTGCATTTGTGTTGCGTGTGTGCATTTGTGTTACGTGTGTGCATTTGTGTTACGTTTGTACATTTGTGTTGCGTGTGTGCATTTGTGTTACGTTTGTACATTTGTGTTGCGTGTGTGCATTTGTGTTGCGTGTGTGCATTTGTGTTACGTGTGTGCATTTGTGTTGCGTGTGTGCATTTGTGTTGCGTGTGTGCATTTGTGCTGCGTGTGTGCATTTGTGTTACATGTGTGTACGTGTGTGCATTTGTGTTACGTGTGTGTATTTGTGTTACGTGTGTGTATTTGTGTTACGTGTGTGCATTTGTGTTACGTGTGTGCATTTGTGTTACGTGTGTGTATTTGTGTTACGTGTGTGTATTTGTGTTACGTGTGTGTATTTGTGTTACGTGTGTGTATTTGTGTTACGTGTGTGCATTTGTGTTACATGTGTGTACGTGTGTGCATTTGTGTTGCGTGTGTGTATTTGTGCTACGTGTGTGTATTTGTGTTACGTGTGTGTATTTGTATTGTGTGTGTATTTGTGTTATGTGTGTGCATTTGTGCTACGTGTGTGCATTTGTGTTACGTGTGTGTATTTGTGCTACGTGTGTGCATTTTTGTTACATGTGTGTACGTTTGTGCATTTGTGTTGCGTGTGTGTATTTGTATTGTGTGTGTATTTGTGTTATGTGTGTGCATTTGTGTTACGTGTGTGCATTTGTGTTACGTGTGTGTATTTGTGTTACGTGTGTGTATTTGTGTTATGTGTGTGCATTTGTGTTATGTGTGTGCATTTGTGTTATGTGTGTGCATTTGTGTTACGTGTGTGCATTTGTGTTACGTGTGTGCATTTGTGTTACGTGTGTGCATTTGTGTTACATGTGTGTACGTGTGTGCATTTGTGTTGCGTGTGTGTATTTGTATTGTGTGTGTATTTGTGTTATGTGTGTGCATTTGTGTTACGTGTGTGCATTTGTGTTATGTGTGTGCATTTGTGTTGTGTGTGTGCATTTGTGTTGTGTGTGTGCATTTGTGTTACGTGTGTGTATTTGTTTTATGTGTGTGTATTTGTGTTATGTGTGTGCATTTGTATTGTGTGTGTGTATTTGTGTTATGTGTGTGCATTTGTATTGTGTGTGTGTATTTGTGTTACGTGTGTGTATTTGTGTTACATGTGTGTATTTGTGTTATGTGTGTGCATTTGTGTTGTGTGTGTGCATTTGTGTTGTGTGTGTGCATTTGTGTTACATGTGTGTATTTGTGTTATGTGTGTGTATTTGTATTGTGTGTGTGTATTTGTGTTATGTGTGTGCATTTGTATTGTGTGTGTGTGTATTTGTGTTATGTGTGTGCATTTGTGTTACGTGTGTGTATTTGTGTTACATGTGTGCACGTGTGTGTATTTGTGTTATGTGTGTGTATTAAACCAAATGTATGCCAATACAGCCGTGAAAAGCCCTGCTCACTCAATAGCAAAATAAACAAGCACAATTCTTGTGTTATTATACCATGTCATTCTACTATCAATATCTGCTACTAAATATGCATAGAGATGGTTTTATTAAACATATGTCCCTTTCCAGATTCAGTGGTCATTTATTGTCTTGGACAATCCGTCTGAGAAATACACACCCCTTTATAATGCTGTTATGTTCCAGTTCATCCAGGTTTAATTGACAACTATTTTATCCAATGGAAGACATTATAACCTTTGCAACAGTGTTTTCAATGTCTTATTTGATGCTGTGAGAATATGCAGACGTGTTCAAATGTGTTGGTACCCCTGGTAAAGATGAGTAAAAAGGGTTATAAAAAATTCACCGTTTGGTGAATTAGCTTAATCTCACACTGAAAAAAGGAGAAGAATCCATCCTTTAATTGACGTTCATTTATTATGAGAAAACATTATTTTTAACAAAACCACGTTGGCCACAATAATTGGCACCCCTGTATTTATATATAAAATAGAGTATAACATTTTTCACATTTGGTCACATATCCTTTGCATGTGACTCTTGATATCTTATTTTCTGGTACTCTTACAAGTGATACTAAATGATTCAATGATATGCATTTGAATAGATCTCTATGGGAATTGGGGGGTGGGACTAGATTTAGCTGTAAATTACACTGGAACAGTATGGAACACATAGTTGGCTAAATGGCTCTCAGTTATCAAGGGTCTGACGTCTCAAACAAGCCTCAAACCATCACTCTGTTGCCAGAAATACAATAGATATGGATATATATGTCAATCAAACTAGAATGAATCGGAATTCCTTACGTCCGTCTGAACAACATGCATGGTTTTACACAGACATTTCAGATAGTGTACTTGCATTATAAAGGGGTATGTATTTCTCAACGGATTGTTCAAAACAATAAATTACCACTGAATTTTGAAATATTTAGTAGCACATATTGATAGTAGAATTACGTGGTATAATTACACAAGAATTTCACTGGTTTATTTAGCTATTGAGTGAGCAGTGTTTTCCCCTGCTGTACTGGCATACGTTCAGGCTATTGTTGGCTTTATCTTGTTGCTATGATAGAATACAAATTTTTGGTAGTGAAAATATATTTTTATGAACTCCCAGGTAGACATTATTGTGCAATTGTTCAAATGATTAATTGGGTCAGTGTAGTTACAGGTGAGACTGGGTGGGGGTTGCTTGCTAAATGGACCACCTACATGTACACGAGAATGGTGGCACTTAGAAACTGCGTATTTGACATACTTGTCATGTATCATGTACTAATAAAGCTAGAACACAGAGCTTGTTGTTTCCACTCATAGTTTGGTTGCAGTAGCAATGAATGTCGAAGTTGAGGCACCGGCGGCATGGTCACTAGGTGGTCTGTGTAAAGGGGTTAAATATCTTTTTTCTTTATGTATCTATATCTATATATCTTTTATTTGTGCCAATTACCCAGCCTGGGTTTCTTTCCCTCTCTTATTTAAAACTGAGAAACGTGATAACCATGAAGTGCTCATGTCTATGTTAATTTTTATATCTGAAGTTCCATCTCACAAGAGTCTCCTCTTATGGGAAAAAAATTACAATAATTTCCTCGCTTCAGTGCAAACACAATGCTATAAAAATGACAGCGTGGGCATGCTGAAACAATCCACCCATTTCGTAGGCAGCGTTGTGATTGTTGGGCCGGAGCCACAGTAACCAAAGTCTTCGGAAGCATTCACCATCGTCTCATGCCCTTTACAAATGCCACAATGTCCTTTTTTAAACTGCACTTATTCTGCTCTAACCTCCCCCCCACGTCCCCCCCACCTTCCCCGTAGCGTCCTGTATCTGAGAGGGTTGCTGGGAGCCGGGTGCAGGCTCTGAAGGTTAAGCTCAGCTCGTGAGATCACTTCCTGTGGTGGGGTCAGCATCGAATTTTGCTTACCCCAGATGAGCCATGTAACCAACTCACTGTTTCAGCTAATGTAACCTGTCTGTCTGAAATTAGTAAGGGTTGTACCGTTCACAGCACATAAACTATGCCGCATATGTCAAAAAAAAGTGTTTGGATAAAACGTGCTTTTTTTAAATATGTTTTTTAGTGCCTATAGAAATGGGTGTATTCCCAGGCCACTATTTTTCTGTTGCAATTATGTAAATGCTGCGCTACATTTCCAAATTGCACACCCATGACTGAACTGTGGAACAGAGCGCGAGTTTCACCTTCCGGCGACTGAGAACCAAGCACCCTCCCGGGACCCACCTGCTTGAGCTGCGTCTCGGAGTTGACGTAGATCTCGCACACCTCGCAGTGGAACGCCTTGCTGGCGACGGGCATGCTGCCCTTGCTGCCGAGGCGCTTGGTCTTGCAGGCGGCGCGGGACGACGCCACCTTGCTCCTTCGCCGCGGCTGCACCGTCTGGCCCTCCAGCATCAGCTTATGTTTGGACCCTGGGGCGCACAATACCACGGGACTCAAGAGTCAAACGCATTGTGCCAGAGCACGACGGCTTACGCACCTTTGACCTTTCAGTGTACACTAAGCCAGATATGTACATTCACATTAAACAGCGCTGTCTCTATGAAGCCACTGTGCAGTGTAGGTTTGGTGGGGGGGAAGATTGGTGGTTTTACGGAGCATGTAATGCATGTTAATGCAGTGTATGCTCCCAAACAGTAAGCCTGAGATGATCCACGGTGCTGTAAACGTACCGCTGTTGTGGGCTTCCAGCTGGGACGTGGAGTTGACGGTGACTTTGCACACGGGACAGTGGAGGTGCTGCTTGTTCTTTTTGGGGTCCTTGTCGCCCTCTGTACGAGGCTCTCCCTCACTCTTGGCGGGCTCCTGGTCGCCAGGCTCGAAAGCCGGGCCCGGGTTCTCGGCAGTGCTGGTGTCTGACGTGCTCTCTGAAACCTGTGAAGCTGGGGATACCTGAGGGGACGACAGGGCTGCCAGCTCCATGGTCGGAGTCTCAGACACAGGGGTCAACATGACCAAGCTCCCTGGGGCCTCCTCCACCTTGTCCTTCACCTCTGGCTCTGAGTGCAGGCCTGGGGGACACAAAGTTTAGTCACTTAACACACAACACCCCACCACAGTGCTGAAATAACGCTGCCTAGTTCATCAAACACCACCACACTGATAGAATCCACACCAAGCCAATTAATGCAGAACGCTCCACCAGAGTTCTAAAACACAAACCCAAGAATTCAATAACCTGTCCTGTAAATGCAAGCATATTTATTTTTCAAGACAAACAATAAAGCAGACAAAAACAAAACGTAACTTGTATTAATTTGTCGGCCAAAACCAAAGACAAATGTTGTTTGAATTAGAGAGTAGCATCCAGCGACAGTCACAGAAACTCAGTCATCTCAGACAGAGCAGGGTGATAAAACACCTTTCACTCAGTCATCTCAGACAGAGCAGGGTGATAAAACACCTTTCACTCAGTCATCACAGACAGAGCAGGGTGATAAAACACCTTTCACACAGTCATCACACAGTCATCACACAGAGCAGGGTGATAAAACACCTTTCACTCAGTCATCTCAGACAGAGCAGGGTGATAAAACACCTTTCACTCAGTCATCACAGACAGAGCAGGGTGATAAAACACCTTTCACACAGTCATCACAGACAGAGCAGGGTGATAAAACACCTTTCACTCAGTCATCTCAGACAGAGCAGGGTGATAAAACACCTTTCAACTCAGTCATCTCAGACAGAGCAGGGTGATAAAACACCTTTCACTCAGTCATCTCAGACAGAGCAGGGTGATAAAACACCTTTCACTCAGTCATCACAGACAGAGCAGGGTGATAAAACACCTTTCACTCAGTCATCACAGACAGAGCAGGGTGATAAAACACCTTTCACTCAGTCATCTCAGACAGAGCAGGGTGATAAAACACCTTTCACTCAGTCATCACAGACAGAGCAGGGTGATAAAACACCTTTCACACAGTCATCACACAGTCATCACACAGAGCAGGGTGATAAAACACCTTTCACTCAGTCATCTCAGACAGAGCAGGGTGATAAAACACCTTTCACTCAGTCATCACAGACAGAGCAGGGTGATAAAACACCTTTCACACAGTCATCACAGACAGAGCAGTGTGATAAAACACCTTTCACTCAGTCATCACAGACAGAGCAGGGTGATAAAACACCTTTCACTCAGTCATCTCAGACAGAGCAGGGTGATAAAACACCTTTCACTCAGTCATCACAGACAGAGCAGGGTGATAAAACACCTTTCACTCAGTCATCACAGACAGAGCAGGGTGATAAAACACCTTTCACTCAGTCATCTCAGACAGAGCAGGGTGATAAAACACCTTTCACTCAGTCATCACAGACAGAGCAGGGTGATAAAACACCTTTCACTCAGTCATCACAGACAGAGCAGGGTGATAAAACACCTTTCACTCAGTCATCACAGACAGAGCAGGGTAATAAAACACCTTTCACTCAGTCATCTCAGACAGAGCAGGGTGATAAAACACCTTTCACTCAGTCATCACAGACAGAGCAGGGTGATAAAACACCTTTCACTCAGTCATCACAGACAGAGCAGGGTAATAAAACACCTTTCACTCAGTCATCACAGACAGAGCAGGGTGATAAAACACCTTTCACTCAGTCATCACAGACAGAGCAGGGTGATAAAACACCTTTCACTCAGTCATCACAGACAGAGCAGGGTGATAAAACACCTTTCACTCAGTCATCACAGACAGAGCAGGGTGATAAAACACCTTTCACTCAGTCATCACAGACAGAGCAGGGTGATAAAACACCTTTCACTCAGTCATCACAGACAGAGCAGGGTGATAAAACACCTTTCACTCAGTCATGGTCAACGTCAACAGAAGGAACTGCATACACTCTCAGAAATAAAGTAGAATGGAGTTCGTTCTTTTAGGAATACATTTTACAAATGTACCCTGAAAGGTACAATAATGTTATGTGGGAACTAATAAGTACCTTTAGAAGCAAAAAATGGTACAAACGAATTATTAAACCCTTGGCTCGGGGTACAATTTTATGTACCTATAGGGTACCACCCCAGTGACAAGCATTTGTACCTTTTTAGCCAATTTCTCATACCTTTTTTTCAGAGAGTGTATGAATGGCATAAAACCAAGAATTTAACTACTTGTCCTGAACTTTGTAATGATTGTTTGAATTTAGAGAGTGGTAAATGCAGCATCCAGTGACAGTCACAGAAACTCAGGCCCCGCTTACACCTGATAATTTCATGCAACTTGCATCTAGATTGTACCCAGATAAGATTTAACCACATTGCAATTGGTATTCAGATGAATCTCCGGTTATCTGGATTGAAATCCGATTGCTATTTTGCATGCAAAATGCAAAAACATGACAATCCACTTCCTGTTTTGTTATTCGTGCCTGCCTGAGAGCAGAGATGGTAGCTCCTTACAAAATAGCAAATTTGTATGCCATTTTTCTTAAAGGCCCACATGCATCGGCATTCTCTTCCTGGTTTTAGGATCTGAAACGCCCACAAAACGTTCGCAAAGAGCAGTGACATAGCTTTTGTGAAAAGTCCAGTATGGAACACAATTGAAAAGCTCCAGGATGACATGAAAAGCTCTTAAACATACTTAAAGCGTGCGAGCAAGGAAGAGGCTATATGGATTAATATTATGATCAATATTATTCGGACTAACCATTATGACGTGTTATGATATGCAGAATAATAATCTTTCATAGAGTTTAACACTGGCACGGGTTCCCAGTAATTCCGACCAAACTATTTCCCAGAAATATAATAACAGAAAAACAGGAAACTTTTTTCCATTACCAGTGCTGTTATTTTACAAAATCATGCAGTTTAATTTAATTATAACACCTGCAGCAGCTGAGAATAAGCTACAGATCATGGCTTCCCTCTCACCTTAGAAAATACCAAATTAGCCTGCGTGTGTTGAAACAACTGCGACATGACTTAAGACCAGGTTTTGTGGTGCTTTTAGTGCAAGCACTTTCTGCTGCCTCAAGATAGCAATACGCCAAAAATTATCTTGGCCACAACTCATCTTAAGACCAACCCGCCCAGTTCACTTGCTATAGATTCAGTCAGCAAGAGAGGGCACACTCTCAAAAACTCCAGGCTCATTTTTAACAGTAGTTATTTTTCCAGAGTTCAATAAGAAAATCTGTCCGGAGAAACAACCCTTAAAGTGATCCTTCCATATCTACTGTATTTCTGGCAGCAGAGTGATGGTTAAAGGCTTGTTTAATACATCAGACCCTTGATGACTTAGAGCCACTTAGCCAACCATGTGTTCTATACTGTTCCAGTGTAATTTACAGCTAAATCTTGTCTCACCCCCCAATTCCCATAGAGATCCATTCAAATGCAGAGCTGTTATAGTACTGCTTGTAAGAGTACCAGCAAATAAGATATCAAGAGCCTTTTGATGTTGTTGGGTCACAGACATCATAAAGTCATGGCATGCAAAGGATATGCAACCAAATATAAAAAATATGGCTTTTCTACCAAGTATTAAATACATTTAATTTAGCGTGTTCAATACTTTTTTCCTGTGTCATTTCACTTCATTGCACATAACTTTTTTTAAAGAATTGGAACGTGACAATTTCTTTAGCTGTGTAGTTTTATTGAATTAATACCAATGTCTGGTCAAAATCTCATGTGAATAGCTACATTGGAAATATGTTTGATAATAAAATTGTTGACATGTCCAATACTTATTTCCCCCATTGTACAATGTAGCCTACAACAGAAGATGGCTGAAGAGATCGTTTGTGAAGCTACATGTGTTTCCACTTTGGGGGATGGCTACTAATGCGTCTTGGGTGCATTTACACCCAATTTTATGTGGACAATCCCTATACGGATATAATCTGTATGCTCAAAACGCATGAAATTACCAGGGATAAAAGAGGCCTCAGTCATCTGACAGAGCTGATAAAAACACCGTTCACTCAGTCATGGTCAACTTCTACATCAGGGGTCCTCAATCTTATCCAGAAAGGGCCGGTGTGGGTGCAGGCTTTTGTTCCAACCAAGCAGTTACACACCTGATTCTACTAATCAAGCTCCTTAGCAAGAGTAGAATCAGGTGTGTAACTGCTTGGTTGGAACAAAAGCCTGCACCCACACCGGCCCTTTCTGGATAAGATTGAGGACCCCTGTTCTACATGAAGAACTACATATGAATGGTACAGTGCGTTGATGGTTGTCCTGAACAATGTGCTCAGTATTTCATCTGTAATGTAAAGTGAGCTGATCATCATAAAAATCAAACAATATACACAAGCTATTTTATAGATATGAAATATATGCTGCGTATTGGTCGGCTCATTTTCAAATACAGTGGTGTTCAAAAAAATTGCAGTACAACATCAGTAACCTGATGAATCACTGTTATTAGTAGTAGTGATATTTCTGCATGGCAAATAATTTACTTGTAGATGTAGTAGTGTAATAGAAAAACAACAGACCCAACTGTCATGACATGCACGCTGCTTGTTCTGAGTAATTGACTCATTCATTGAAAGGGGCGTGTTCAAAATAATAGCAGTGTGGAGTTTAATTACAGAATTCATTAATTCTGTGAAACAACAGGTGTCATTAATTGTCCTTTATTAAGCAAGAAGGGAAGCAAATGTTTCACACATTGTTATAAAATATATTTCCTTCTGAATTGCTAAGTAAAATGGGCCGTTCCAAACATTGTTCGGAGGAACAACGTCATTTGATTAAAAAGTTGATTGGAGAGGGGAAAACGTATAAAGAAGTGCAGCAAATTATAGGATGCTCAGCTAAAAAGATCTCAAATGCTTTAAAATGGCAACAAAAACCTGAAACACACGGAAGAAAACGAGCAACTACTGTTAAAACGGATCGAAGAATAGTCAGAATGGCAAAGATTCAGCCAATCATCACCTCCAGAAAGATCAAAGATGATCTAAAATTACCTGTAAGTGCTGTTACAGTCAGAAGACGTTTGATCGAAGCTAAGCTATCAGCAAGAAGCCCCCGTAAAGCACCATTGTTGAAAAAACGGCATGTGCAGAATCGGTTAAAATTTGCCAAAAAACACATCGATTGGCCCAAAGAGAAATGCCGTAACATTCTGTGGACTGATGAGTAAAATTGTTCTTTTTGGTTCTAGTGGTCGTCGACAGTACGTCAGACTACCTGGCTACTGAATTCAAGTCACAGTACACTGTGAAGACAGTGAAGCATGGTGGCGCAAAAATCATGGTATGGGGATGTTTTTCATACTACGGTGTCGGGCCTATTTATCGTATACCAGGGATAATGGATCAGTTTGAATACATCAAAATACTAAGATTATGTTGCCATATACCAAAGAGGAAATGCCCCTGAAATGGGTGTTTCAACATGACAACGACCCTAAACACACGAGTAAGCGTGCAACATCTTGGTTCCAGACAAAAAGGATTGAGGTAATGGAGTGGCCAGCTCAATCCTCCGACCTCAACCCCATTGAAAACTTGTGGGGTGACATTAGACATGCAGTTTCTGAAGCAAAACCCCAAAATTCACAAGAACTGTGGAATGTAGTTTGTTCATCCTGAGCTGAAATACCTGTTTCTAGGTGTAAGAAGTTGGTTGACTCGATGCAACGCAGATGCGCAGCAATTATCAAAAACAATGGTTATGAAACTAAATATTAGTTCAGTTATTTAAAGTGAAGTTAAATCTTGAAAAATGTCTTCAGTTTATACAGTAAGTGTTTGAGTTTGAAGAGAAAAATGTCGACACGGCAATTTTTTTTGAACAGATTAATATTCCTTTTCTTTGCTTCCTGTAAAAGAATAACGCAGACTTTGGAACTGAATGTGTAATGTTTCCACTACATTTGAAATATGTAACTAAAAGCTATTAAAAAATATTGGCACTTTATTCACTTTTTTTTAACGCACTGCTATTTATTAGAACACAACTGTATATTTTAAAATAGCTTCAGCTTTGCTCTACAGCGTGGGACTACATGACAGAAAACAACACAAACAAAACAAAAACAGAACAGCATCTGTGTGCTCTCCCATTGACGACTCAACTCCCAGAGCTCAATCATTAAACCCAAGCCCATTGACTGTTACACAAATGCACACGCACGCACGCACTAAGAAGAGATGATTCTTTCCCTTTTGAACCCCCATAAGCATCGCAAGCTAAGAATAACTCTGTGTAACCAAGCTCTCTGGCGCTTTCCGGCGCTTTCCGGCGCTTTCCTTCTTTCATTTGCTTTCACAGAACAAGAATGGGAGGTCAGCTGTCTTGTCCCTACAAACAAAGCGGCCAATTGATTTTTGCGAATTAATCCTTTCCAACGATAATGGTCTAGCTGTGTAAAGAATGACCTTAAATTAAATCAAGAAAAGGAGCCTCCCTCCTATACTGAAAAAGTGACAGGAGTTTTCTTCATAAGGCCAAGCAGCTAATCCTGTCTTCATCAGGCCACCAGAGAAGAACAAGAAAGAATTCTACAGTGAGGGAAGAGTGAGAAAGAGTGAGAAAGAGAGAGAAAGAGAGAGAGAGAGAGAGAGAGAGAGAAAGAGAGAGAGATAGAAAGAGAAAGAGAAAGAGAGAGAGAGAGAGAGAGAGAGAAAGAGAAAGAGAAAGAGAGAGAGAGAGAGAGAGAGATGTTGAGTGTATATATCTGTCTGTATGTTGGGCGGCATCATAGTTTACGGAAAAATAACATTTCAGTTTTCAGTCACGTTTGTTGCCGGTGCTCAGTTTTGTGAACCGTCATAAGCTGAAAATCAATAACTGTCAAATTGGTGCACTTTCTACTAAAGGTTGAGCGGGATGAGTTTTTTTCTGTTAAAGTCTCAAAACGATTGAATAAAGCAGAAAGTGTGAAGGGATGTTTGCTGAGAAGATTTTGCAGAGGTTGAGTCTACAGAGTATCCTCTGCCCCTCCCTTTACAGTTTGTCTGATGAAAATGTAGAAGCATGAAAAGTGCAGTCTGCTCTCCTCTTTTGTTACATAAGCTTGGTTGTTGATGGGAGGAACAGGTGAAAAACTTCATTTCTGTTTTCTTCCAAATACAAAATTTTGCTTGGGGGGGGGCATAAATTACTTTTTAAAATATGACAAAACAGCTAATCGGTTTTCACACAGCATTTAGTCTTTAACATTATATTCTATTGTTATTCTTATACTTTAATCAGTGGCCACATGTTATGTTGTAACAAAACCTGAGCGAACCTAATATCTTCTTGAAGTCATTCCCATCTAGTCCTGCATTTCCCGTAAAGGCATGAACTAAAAATGTGAACTGATATGGCCCAGACATGAGGTATCTGAACATCCACAAACTTCATGATCAGATCCTCCTTGTGAAAGATAATCCCCATCTCAATGGAACTTTCTGGTAAAATTAAGGTTCAAGAAACAATGCAAATCTAAATGGGTGGAACACTAGTAAAGGGAGTTTTGGCCCTCCGTATAATTGGAGTTTGAATAGTGAGACACTTGTAATTATAATGCAGAAAAAAACAGAGAAGAGTGAGTTATTATTCCTATCATGTTGCAAAGTGGCAGTGACACGTTTTCTGCAATACAGAGGTGGTAGTGGAGTAATTCACAAGTCATTTTGAGTGCACACTTCCCACCTTGACCGATAACGGCACACACATATGCGTACTCAGACATATGTGGCACAGCATGGATTAGCATCCTTGCTCATTAATCCGATGCCACGTTGGCTTTGAACATTGCAGTCACCTGCTGCTACATGGTCTGGTCTGGATCAAGGCAGGCAGATGATAGAGCAGAAGATTGTAAAAAAAAAAAGTTTAAAAAAAAGAAGAAAAAAAGAAAAAAAAAGAAGAAAAAAAGAAAAAAAAAGAAGAAAAAAAGAAAAAAAAGAAGAAAAAAAAGAATACTTCCTGAAATCCTTTTCGCCTATAATACTTGGTGTGAAGAGAGGGAGTAGACTGATGTCTGCCTCCTACACCCTCTCCCAGGTTAACATACAGCTCCTGTTCTGTGGCAGGAGCACAGATGCTCAGTCAGTCAATCACACAATGCCAGCAGAGTATCTGAACACCCACCACATCCACCGAACATCCGAGTGTCTGAAGTAGTCTTCTCAATAAGACCTTTTAAACATAACGGGCCATATTTTCATGACATGAGCGCAACGCACCTGGTTTCATCTCCCGCAAACTGAATATTTGTCGCCTGCGCCAGGTTTGGTAGGTTTGTGGTCTACAGTATACCCGTTTGCGTTAACATGAGTTGGGCGCCCAAATAGGGAGCGTGTCAATAGAAACATTTGGCGCTGTGAAAGTTTGATGGTCAATAACGCGTTTGCAGTTTAAACCAAACCATTGCATTGTGCAATATTTGGTGGCATTACGAATGCGCCGCACATATGAATGCATGAACACAACACAGATGTGAGAAGTATTTTGTAATTTAAATTTGAGTACTTGATATGCAAGCTGTGTTCAGTTCTGCAACACAATGATATTTAGGTATTGCACCTGTGACTTAATCAATATAAGCTACTTGAATGAGAGACACAAAGAACATGGGAAACTGGCTGTCAAATAGTGTACAGTACACATTTGTTAATGGTGCATTTTTAATTTATATCTGACTGCTATAAAGTTCTGTAACTATGGGTTGGACTACTGTATTTCAAACAACATGTACTCATCACTGGGTAGATTGGTTCAAACCTTCTCTCAAAAAGCCTAATTCATACTCTTCAGAATAGTAAGTGACCTACAACTGCTGCATTAGTGTATAGAGGTCCCACTATAGTAGGTTTAGACATAGGTTATAGATCTATAGTGCACATTTACATTAAAGGTGCAGTAGGCAAGATTTCTTCTATATTATTTTGGCAAAATTATTAAATTTACTCATTATATTCCATCTGCTATCACTAAATCAAGTGTTCTGGGAAAAAATCTGGTGTCTGTGAGTGTCCTGGGTTCTGTATTAGGCTGTCAAAAAATCTCAACCCGGTCTTCTAAAAACCAACCAATCAGGGCTAGCTATGGAGCTACCAATCAGAGCAACTATCGACAAGCAAAAATATCCTCCCGGTAGAATAAACCCCTCCCTTTCTGCCTGTCTCCGTGCATGCACTGGGGCCTCATTTGGTGGAAGAGGCTTAGAAGAGAGATAGGAGGGAGGAGATCAAAAGAGGGGAAGTCTTTTTGCCTTGTATATTTTCAAACTTGCCTACTGCAGCTTTAAGGGCAGCACAATAGTATTTCTGCACGCGATGCTGATTATTTTACACAGAAGACTGCGTACAAACTTGAAAACAAAATATCACTTGCTACTGGAGTGCATACATACAGCGGTTTTTCATTTTGACTTATACCATCATATATTCTACTCGTAATTTGTTGATTAGAATCATCCATATGGAGTAGCCTATACTGGACATGCGGCGTAGGCTTATACCACCACTCATAAACATTACTCATGTACACCTACTGCAAAAGTATAATGGAATATATAAAAACATGCACTGTTGACATACAGAGTAGTAGTCTAAAAGATTTCAGTCATAGCATAACATGTAGGCCTAATTGTCCTGATATGTCATACATAGTGGAGTTCAAAGGGTAGAAATAAAAACAATAGTTGAAAGTATGGATTGAATAGCCTAATGCAATCACAGCATACAATTATATGTGTACTAGACCTTTAAAATGATTGGGTAATGTGAAATAGCGTTTTGGAAATACAGACATCAGTCCTTTTTGAAGTTATTTCACGGTTAATTAAAAGGACAACAGATGAAGTTAAAAACGGGTTCGCTATTCATTGTGCCCAGGTCAGGTCAGAACTAATTAACCTCAGGCTAGGGTTGGGTTCAGGTCAGAACTAATTAACCTCAGGCTAGGGTTGGGTTCAGGTCAGAGGTTATCAGGATATTTTATGAGCAGCATCAAGTGCCTTTTCCTAAAAGTCTTATTACTGGGCCTAGCTAAAACCTACCAAATCAAAGTTAATCAGCAAGCTAGTATATAATCACACAAACCAATTAAACTCAACCCTTGCCCAACACTCTGATGCTGAGATATGGGTCAGGTGCAGACCTGTGCAGGCCCTTACATGTGACTGATAAAGAAATAATGTACTGATAGATAAACATTCTTCCTGTAAAATGCTGTTATACTGACATCTATATTGGAACAAGTTTAAAATGAAAAAATAAACGACACAGCAAAACATTCACTCTTCACCATCTTCTTACTGAATGAACACAATGTTCTACGCAATAATGAATCATAATTGCACCACAGGTGCATGGGAAAAGCCCTGATATGATTGAGAGCCAGTGAGCAAGAAGAAACAGACAACACATACAGATGAACCCAGCACTCATGTGAGAAGTTAGTTACTACCCGATTGATTCAAGGGTTTCTTTCAGAGAAAAGCCTGGAAAATCAGTTTCCATAACAACATCCTCCAAATACCCACGTCACTTGTTATAGAGTCGAGTTATTCCTGCAGAGAGAAAGCTGAATTGTGTGGTTTAGATGTGGACCACTGGAGAGCTGGGTTCAATAAAAGCTCCTGATTGCTCACTCGTAAATGGTGCTATAAGATCAAAACAGATTTTTACTGCACAAACAATTTGAGGAGACATGAAATCATGAAAACCATTGGCTGCCACTAAAGTGAGCACGGGATTGAGCCAGGGGTGCGTGGGCGAAGATGGCTGATGACAGCTGGGGCTGATATTGCACTGTAGTGTTTGGATTTAGGATAACCGACACTTTGCAGTACTTGATGTGCTCTTTGTCAGCAGCAAGGCCGAACGTCATCAGCATACCAACCGTTTCTAACTGGGCTTGGGAAGGTAAAACACAAACGTACATCTCACATCTCACACAACACAAATGTGACCAAGATAACTGGGGGAGTAGTAGACTTAGGTCTTGCAAGACAACCATTAGCCATCATAACAAAATCATGTGCATAAGCATTTCCAAAATATATAATTCCATATCAATGTAAATCTTTTATACTTCCATTCAGGGAACTACAAAGAAATATCTACAAAAAAGGTACCAACACTCTGAATAATTCCCTCTAAAATATTCCCTCAAATTTTTCACACACTGAGAAAAGCCTATCGTGTGTGCAACTTAATGGCAGTGAACTTTATATTTGGGGGCATAAAGCACTTGTAAGGATTGCAGCCATTGTCACTACTTAAAATGTGTAAGCATTTTACAGTGGTACAAAGCCAGCAAATACAAGATGTCCGTGCCCAATAAACTACCATGCTATGCAAAACCAGGCTAAGATGGTTTCTATCTGTGACCTGTGGGTGATCTTGCATGCCGCAGACATACTCGTATGTTAACGGCTACAGTTGTCCCGGCTTTGTGTTCTGCATCGCCCTGTCAGAATACATGGAGCAGTCAAGTGCTTCATTGGCTATTTATAGCATCGCCTGTGATTGGTTTCTGGTCCGTGTTAAATCTGAGCTCCCGTCTTCAATATTACTAATACACGGCATCAAATACAGCTAATTTCATAGAGCTTTCAATTGGGTTATTATCCCATTCCAAAACCACATTGTCAAACACTCTGACCGGACCGCTCCAATGCATTTCAATTTCACATGAGGCAAATGACACAAGTGAGTTTGTTAAGGATTATTCCTTGTCACAAAATTGCCTTGGAACTTTGAAATCATTTGCAACATAAAAGCAGTCGGAGCTTTTTCCCCTTTCACCCGCCCTGTCTCTTTCTCCATTAATCTCTCCACTGCTCCCTCTCCTCAACATCCCTTTCAGATCCCGTTTGACTAAAGCCATATGAAATGAGATTTGAAGAGCCATTTTGTGGGTTAATCTTCTGTTGGGTGTCAGATAGGCTTCCAAGAAGCTGGCAGACACAGTGCAGTCACCTCATATCTGACTCTTCTCCAGCGAGCTGCTGTGTTAAGCCAAGTTTTATATAGTATGTACAGTTTGTTTATGCATGAATAAAATGCATTATTATTATTATTATTTAATGACTTATTTATGCGGAATGTTTGCATTTAAATAGAAACCTGCATGGTCCTACAGAGCCTAGACATACGTAATTTGAAATTATTTGACATGTTAAAAGAATTTGAAATATTTTACTTATTTGGCATAATGTGATCCACAAACATACAGGATACATTAATGGGGCAAGAATATGTCTGGATAGGTTTGTAAAATGCAATATTTAGGCTATTTACTAGGTTGAAAGGTTTTTATCTGTATGTATTTATTCATCCCCCCTTTCTGTATTGTAAGTGATGTTTCTTGGCCCTCCCAGTCTACAAGGAACTGCCACCCTCTGCCCACACGTCTCTCGGCCACAATGCGGCGAACGGTATAAGTCGGATCCCCTTCTATGAGTCGGAGGTGGTCTGACGAGGGCCCGAGGGGGCGAGAGGGCTGACGAGTACCGGTTTCAGACGGGAGACGTGAAACGTGGGGTGGATCGAGCGCGGCAGTCGAAATGTGACTGGGTTGATCTTCTTTATAATCTTGAAAGGTCCCACAGAGGGGGCGCTACTGCCATGATGCAGTGGATGTCCCTCTGTGCAATAGTGCACTGAGAAAACATGCCAGAGTAAGAAGCATAATGTCTGAGTGGGGCAGGCTGATGGTGTGTTCGGCCGGTCCTTGTCAACTCGCAAAGTTGGAAATTTCCGAGTTTACCACCAGGAAGTTGCATTCGAATGGCCGACAAAATCGTAAATACCAGTGGTAAACTTGGCAAGTTCCAAGATACCCAAGTATACCAGTTTACTAATTGACGTATCACTGGCCGCACTCTGCTGTCAACACTTGGTGGACAACTGGCAAACAATGTACCAGGTTAATAGCAAATATATCCATATAACTTTAGTGTTCGTTTACTTGTTGTATGTCGTTAATGTCAGGAACCGGCAGAGTTCACGCCTGGTTCCATTATTTACGTCTCGCAGTGGGCAGTTTCTTGACATCTCAGTGGACATATTGTTTGTGTGATAAACTTACCAGTCGCCAATGACCACCCCAACACAAACACCTAGTATATAAGACTTGGTCATGTGATATTTTTCCGAGTTACAGCATAAGCAAGCAGAAAAAAGAAACCGCAGTGCTCCATGGGAAACGGAGGCTGCCACACCATTTGCAGGGGGAGAGGGGATGCCCATTGATGAGTAGCTGTGACATCCTTTTGCTCACCAGTAAAAACACACTCCTCCATTATCAATCTCGCCTCCCCACATGCTCACAGACAGGCACCATCTTTCTCTTCACCATGCTTTTTTTTTTCCTTTTCAATTAATTTGTCGCGGATTGAATCCGTCCGCCTCCGGAGAGCGAGATCGATCCTGCCTGTTGCTCGGCCGTTGCCCAGGCGGGGAGAAAGCGGAGCGGCAGTGTGAAGGATCACTGCTGTCACTGCTGTGGGAACCGGCTCCTCCTGGCCATATTGCTCACAGCCGGCTAATGATGTGAGGGGAATCCCACCAAGCATACTTCTGCACCTTCGCAACGTTAAGCATAGTAGCTCCTGCCCAGAAAAAATAGCATTCTGTCCGTTTCTAATGATGCCAGAGACCTAACCCCATATTAAACTCCTACCCAGCTACGCCTACAATAAACCCAAAGTCTTACACACATACTCACAGTTCAGGAACTTAACCGGAGCCGATCCTCATAGTTGCATCAAGAGAATTTCTTACGTCTTCCCTTTTTAATTTCACACACAAGCCCTTTTTATGTGTTCTGCTCGAGCGCCCCAGGGAGACTGCTTCATGTCAGATCAGAGGAAGGAGGGGGGGGCTCTGAGAGAAGAGCAAAACGAATAACCCACCAATCAGACGATCGATACGATATGCCGGTCTGTTTATTAACACAGCCACGCGGCGCACCGCCGGCCGCCCTTTCTCCCGCTGTCTCGGCCCACGCGCTCATCAATCACCGGCCTGGCCGAACTGGCGACGTAGAGCTGGCAGCGAGACGCCTAAGGCAGCAAGGGCTGGATGTTCGCGATCCCGTTCATTTCGGATCGCTGAGAGCACACGATACAAATCTCTCGCCATATGTCTTTAGAAACACATCGTCGGGCGCAGAAACCGGAGGGAAAAAAAATGGATATAACTGACATTATGGCAGAAGAGGAAAAAATGAGCGGAAGCCGATACCACCAGAAATAAAGAAAGAGGAGAACAAAGCTAGGAAATGAAGGATGGTCATGGAGACGATGGGAGAAGAACAAAGGGAGCATTGGCGTTCGCGTGGCCGCGCGCTTGCCTTTGTGGCCTGTTGACGCCCGTGTCTCGGTCACACTACTCACTCGTTCCTTCCGTCAGACTGCTGTCCATCAGAGCGGGCAGGGCCTCTGTCACCACTGCTTTCTCTCGATCCCTCTCCCGCTCCCTGTCCCTCCCCGCCACGCCCGCCGCGCCCTGACACCGCTGCTTGTTCTTCTGCGCCTCCATGGCTTTCAGTTTGCGGGCGTGCTTGTGTCCCTTGTAGTGGGCCTCTGCCTGGTTCTGGAAAGGGGAGACAAAATATCGGCGCAGAGCACGTTACGCACCGTCACTCGCTTAAACACAGACGCATGCACACGTACATACACACACGGTAACCAAGACACAAACAGACACGGTGTGGTCTAAATGTCAGCATTGCACTGTCAGTAGTAACTGGGGCTCTCCACTCTGCAACATTCAACTGGACAATCTGAGAAGAAATGCCTCCGCAGGATTCCAAATTAAACACAGGGGGTCACGTGAAAACACTCACTCCTGGGCTGCGTCCCAATAGTCTTCACTCCTCTCCTCCTTTCCTCCACTCCCCCACTACCACTCCTCTCCTACCCGGAAGTGTGCAAAACTGCCTGAACATTTTGAGTACAAGTAGTTGCATATACAATATACAATGTACCTGACATTGCGGTTTGCGTCGAGACATTAATGAACTTTTAACCATTAATATGTAATCGGCAACATTAGATTAGGACACAGAGATGGGTTTCCGGGGCACGGAGGAGAGGAGGTGGTAGTGGAGGAAAGCAGGACGAATCTTTTGAGTATTGGGGCGCATGCACATGCACTCTGTCACTATCATCCATCAATCTGAAGTGCAGACAGAAGAATACAAAGTGTTCAGCCCATCCCTGGCAACTGGATGATGGAAATGATCGCTTTTGTTTTCTTCCATACTTAAAGCGGCTCTTCATTCTTCATTCTGCTTCAGTTTTTATTCAGGTGCACCGGTCGCTCTACTGCTCTGCTCTTATAAAATGTTTTCCTTGAGCTTTGGGTTCTGTCCAAGTCACGGCAACATTGATTAAGGACCCCATTAGGCACATTGAAGGACAGTTTCAGTGTGACCACAGCCATTAGTATGTGACATAATTTCTTTCCCTAGCCATGCTGGCCATGGCGAGAGCATTCGATTGTGCATTTGAGTGCTACGGGCGGGAGAATCAGGCAGCCGTCAGCAGGAGGCTGTTGTGTGCCCTGAAGCAGGTTCTCAGGCACTGGGACAGGGGCTCCAGTTTCCCTCGACGTGCTGCAGCAGGACCCGGGTGCGAGGAGCGGGTACAATCTCACACACGCGCGCACACACCCACACACAAGAGAAAACACGGGCAAGCACCAAAACATGACCTCCCATGGAAGCATTTGACCCTCAGGAGCCCCTCCCCAATTCCCACAACACTGACATTTCACCTGGTCTCACGAGAAGAGCAGAAGACACGGGAGGGAATGTTTTTTTTTGGCAAGGGAAAATTAAGGGCACCAAAAAAATATATAAATCACACAGTGGTGTTTAAGCAATAGATGCAGTAAGCCTTGTGTTGTCGTGCTAACTCGCCATTGTGCAAATACAAAAGCAAAGGGCAAATAATTAACTAATTAAAGTGAGATGGCTTCGTTCCGCTGATATGCTGTTCCAGAACATATGGAGGATCACAAAATTCAGCGTTGCACAACTGAATCGATAAAACAAATTTAAAAAATCTTAAAATGAAATGGGTGGAATTTACACAAAAAAGCAAGACCTAATTTTTGAAATACACGTACAGAAACAATAGAGGCTGTCTGTGCCGACAGACACGCACAAAGGGATGGCTTGAAGCTTAATTAAATGTGCGTGATGTATGAAAACAGTTACCTCTGTATTTTCTTGTTTAAACTGGGAACACAAGGATGATGGTGCAGTTTTCAGCATGTCATATAGTCATCCCTCCATAATATTCACACGTGCGCGCACACACACACACACAGATACACACACACACACACACACACAGATACACACACACACACACACACACACAGATACACACACACACACACACACACACACACACAGATACACACACACACAGATACACACACGCACACACACACAGATACACACACGCACACACACAGATACACACGTGCGCGCACACACACACAGATACACACACACACACATGCGTGCACACACACACGCACACACACAGATACATGCACATACACACACACACACACACGCGCACAGATACACGCAGATACACGCACACACGCGCACACACACACACAGATACACGCACACACATGCACACACGCACACACACACAGATACACACACACACACACAGATACACACACACACACACACACACACACACACACACAGATACACACACACACACACACAGATACACACACACACACACACAGATACACACACGCACACACACACAGATACACACACGCACACACACACACACACAGATACACACGTGCGCGCACACACACACAGATACACACACACACGTGCGTGCACACACACACGCACACACACAGATACATGCACATACACGCACACACACACACGCGCACAGATACACGCAGATACACGCACACACGCGCACACACACACACAGATACACGCACACATGCACACACGCACACACACACACAGACAGACAAACACACACAAACACAGACAAACACACACAAACACACGAACACACACCCTGTCATTTAAATACCTGAAGGTGTATAATTTTCACGACCCTGTTCAATCTGTTAGCAAACAAGCAGGACATCAAAACTAGAAAATAAATAAGTAAGTAAGTAAGTAAATAAATAAATCTCCTTATAAATTTAAAAACCCTTTTGGAGAGCTTCTCAATAAAAGCTTTATGGGTAATTTCTAGGCGTTACTCAGGCTAGTAATTGCCAGCCAGTGCTGAAACGTTAACAGCACAGCTCTCTGCAGTGAAGGACAGGCTCTGCATTGGCAGGCTGTAGGAGACTGCCGCTCATTGCAGATAAGAGCTCCATTTAAAAAAAAAAAAAAAACCCCACAAAGGATCCACAGAAATTCTGGGTCCGTCTGAGTATCGCCCAGCTGAGTGCCAGGAATGTGCGGACACAGATACCCTGTCGTACTTGAAGTATTTACCGTTGTATAAGGATGTATTTTCCAGGACTGCTCAGCGAATGGGAAAATACTAAAGGCACCATTTTATTGCATCTATTCATTTAGTGTTGCCCCAGTTCCAAGCTGTGAAGTTGACAAAATGGAGATGATTAAACGTGTGCTTGAACCACTCAGACCGTGTACATTGGTATTCGCCACAGATAGTGGCGCCAGCCAAACGGGCAGATAATATGTTGCAAAGACGAGGCATAATCAGGGATGCCAAAATGTATATTAACTGAAATTGGCGGGTAATGCACACAGAGCCTATTTCGCCAGGCGTGTCGGACACTGCCGGCAGATTACCTGCGATTTCAGTTGAAGGCTATACAGCATGTTTCCCCTGATTATAAGCGTGCTCTTTGTAACATACGTGGCATTCCTCCAGGAGAGAGGGCTCAAGGGCGGCCCGGAGGAGGCATGTACGCGGGTGGAGGGGAAGCCTCGAGAGCCTCATGCACTCAGCTTCCTCTGCGGAACCGGCCCCCACAGCCGGGCGCAAGTCTCGGGCCGTGACAGTGAGAGGGGTGGGAGGTGGCGGAACTACCGCGCTGAATGCCAGCGAGCAATAACCATTCAGCGGACAGATCGGCCCACCCTGCCGGCCGCCGCCCCTCGTTACTCTACCGTCAGTCTAACCTCACCACGTGCCGGCGGCGCCGCACCCGCGCGTCTGATCCCCTGGTCAGGGCTCTGCTGCAAGCACATGGAGAGGGGGAAAGAACACATTAATGATCTCATTCCAGAGCAAAACAAACCCCGATATAGATTAATCAGAGCCCCGTCGTCGTCAAAGTGACACAGAGGTTATACAACTGCCTGCATGGGAAAGAAAAAAAAAAACCCAAAATAAATGATTGGGAGAGTAGGCCTCTGACGTCTATGGGCTTGGCTGTGAAGCAGCGAAAGGCTGGATTGCGGTAGAGTTTGATTGCTAGGGTAACCGCTGACTGCTATTGAGGCAAAACGCCTTTTCCGACTTCTGCCTCTCTTTGCACTGAGACGGCAGCGGCTACCGGCAGCATTAAGGCGACACGCGCTCGCCTCTTTCACGGCCGCAGCGAAATCCCACATTAGCACCGGTTCCGTCAAAATGCGCTGCGGTGAGTTCTCCAAGAGCGGGCGCTCCTGTGACGTTTAATGCCGAACAGCGAGAGAGCCTGCGAGGCTCCCACAGAAGACCCACGTTTCTCCACGTCCCATGCGTCACTCGCCTGAACCACACAGAACAAGCAATCAGATCAGTGCCTCTGCCATGTGTGAACACAACAAGCAATAAACAATACAAATGCCCAAAGAAAAATGTGATCGTTTTATGCGAAACAAAGGTCCAATTCAGACAAAAACTAGCAAAGATGAGAGGGGGAAAAAAACAACACAAAGGTCCGAAATAAAGGCAGTGCTTTGAAAATAATACTAATAAAACAGAGTTCATGGAATATGGACCACAATAAAGGCAGGGACACGGAGCAATAAATATCAATCAGACCCTCCGCTCGGAGGCAGAGCTGAAGGCTGCGGGTGAGCGATTGCGCCGGTGGAAGGCGATAGCCGGAGGACCTCTATTGTATCCACCTGATTAATTCAGCCAGATAGACTCTCCCAGGGGAAGAGTCAACGTTAACAGCATCTACAAAGCTTCTTAATAGCATCTAATCATGTGGAGGTGCGCTGGGAGAACAGGGGTCTCAGGGGAGCGTCGTGCTACAGCTTCAGGCAGTTACTGAACCTTTCATTGGGCCTCGATTCGCTACTAAGGCTAAAAGTTTTAAGTAGCCTGGATATTTGCACAGAACTGCTCTGTGGTATTTTTGGAGATTTCTTTCAAAAATGTTTAAAGGGAGCCAAAATTGAATGAAAAAAAAAACAGCTTTATGGGAGACCGTAGCCCATACAGTTGGGTGGCCGGTTTTCAACCCACATACAAATTCCCCCCACACGGCCAGCGGTTTCATTCCCTGCTACGCCATGTTCTGTACAGTTATCCCGTCTCTGCTCGCCACCTATCTGAATAAAGTCAGAATACATAAGTATTCTGGGCGGCTGTCCTTTCTCCCCTTTAAATTAACAAACAAGCAAAAAACAAAAACCAGATTAATCCAGAAGCTAATATTATATGAATAATCCCTACTGCTCCACGCATAAATGAGTAATACCATTTTCCCTGGACCCTTCAGTACAAACATATTTTCATCATACAGGTTAATGCTGTGCAAATTCAAAACATTCTCCCACTACCTCATTGAAATGTAAGAATAAATCTTTCAAACTGGCTCTCTTAACCACCCATCATATGGTAACAACCAATTGCTTTAGGGATCGGTTTATGGCTGGAACTAGTGTTTTTAGACCAATCAATAATGCTAGCTAGGAGCAACGAGTCTTCTAGAAGCCTAATATTAGGCTACTGGGAAAAGTAACAAACCTGCCAAACCTGTCAATGTTAAATGTTCATACCAAGCCAGCATTTAGACATTGCATGATCTCCAATACTGATTAAAACAACTCAACAAGCTAGCTCGCACATTTATAAAGTTACTTCCAGACACAAACATTTGCAAACAAGCTTTTTGGTTTTGAGCATTTTAACCATCCTTAGGAAGCCTTCAAACTCAGTATTAAACCACACATTAACTCTAAATGTCAAATGCTAGCTATGCCCGTGCAGTCAGTGTTGAGGCTAGCTAGGGATAAAGCTGGCCTGTGGAAATGAGATAGTTCACTGCATGCCACCCCACCCCCATCCCCTGATCTAATGAAATGCTTGGCCCAAAGATAATAAGTACAAGATATTCTTTCATACAGGAACAAATTATACACCACCAAACAAATAAGAACATTGCCTCCATGGACATAATTCAAGTAATCAGGTCGACCAAGTCTGAATATTACCAATTAAAACCTCAATTTGATAGTGTTGGGAAAACACCCAGCTATAAATTCATGTAAATTGACATGTAGTTTTTAAACATTTACAGCTTCCAAATGGTGGCTATTCAGAGGGTAAAGGAGGTGAAGACTTTCCTCTCAGTTGACCTTCGCACCGCTTATAAAAATGACATCAAGTCTCTTTCAAAGAAGCATCTCATTAAAAATTCCCTGAATTTCGTTCCCCCCATATAAATGCAAATAAGTAATAAAATAACTCACGGTACAAATAAACCCCAAACAAATTGAATTTGCAACGATGAAATGGAAAAAAGGGATTGAAATCTAGTTTACTTTAGCAGTGTAATGGAAGATATGAAAGGACCCTGAAACAGAAAGGGAATGAAAGGGAAAAAACACTAATCGCTCGATCTTTTTATGTTAAGAGCAGAATGCTTTGAGCAAAGCAATAGCAGAGTATTTTGATCCTGCAGCTTGTTTAACAAATGTGGCACCTCATAAATGTGACATGATCTGTAAGTACGCCACATCATAAATAGAACTTAAACGGGCAAGACCTCTTCTTCATTGCGGCGTACTGAAGGGAAAAATTAGGAAATAAAGGATTACCGTGTGCCTTGTTTACATTAAAGGGCCTGGAAAAGAGAGCGGTGGAATAACTCATGATAAACCCATTCCTTTTATCTTCTGAATGTGGAATGGAAACAGAATGTGGTCTTTTGCTGTTCCAGCTGCCAATAGACCAAGGCGAGTGCAGCTTTGGCGTGTCCATTCGTCCAATACATTTAGAACACAAGGACTATTTTATAAACTACAGGAGAGCTAGCACCAATCACAGTACCTCTCATTGATTATTACGAGTAGTCTATAAGTGGCTGGTTTGTTGTTGGGAGGAGCAAAAGCAAGTCATGTGTGACTTCAAAAGGATTGATAAGAATCTGAAGAAAATCCAGGCCAATTAAAATGCACCCTCCTCCTGGTGGAACAAAGCCAATTGTCTCCCACCGGTGAGATTCCCTGTTATAAAAAAGTGTCATCTGCTAATGAAATGGCTGAGGCTTGACCAATACGGCATAGCCCTGACTCTTGGTGACAGAGCCACTCCAAACAAAAGGTTCTATAAAATGCCTCTTCGAGGAGTGACTCTACTATGTATTATAATTGTTTAATCATAGCAGAGAGTTAGCAAAAAATCTAAACAAATGGCATCAACCAAAGAAAGTAATTACCTGAGATAGAACATTTGCAAAACAATTTCTTCCTATCTTTTCTGATATGGTGTAAAATATGAGGTGAGCAGGAAATGCACAAATCAGACCTTAATGGAGCATGACGTTAATCTTTCACTATTTAAGAAGCCTTAAAATGTGTGTATATGAAAATATGTATGAACATGAGCACTGAAATAAAACACTTTCTGGGGGCCACATGCAGTATAATGAGTTGCCAGTGCCCTGACGAAAGTGAACAGAATCAAAAAGCACTAATGAGATTCACAGGCCGCTTTCAATGACAGATTATTTTCCTTGACAGATGTTGCTAACCCCAGAACTGAAAATGGACATTATTCCACAAGCTAAACCATAAAAGACTGTATGCACATAACAGCTGCCTTATTACGGCAACAAAACTTTTTTTTTAAAAGAAAAGAGGTAAAAAAAAAGACAGTGTAAAAGAAGAATTAATATGAGGTGAAATGGAAAATGCGCCATTTTTAATCCGACATCAAATGGCTGTACACAGCTCTACCCCATCAGCTCCACCCCATCACCTCCACCATACCTCTTTAAATATGGCTGGAGTGAGCAGGCTCCACCATACCTCTTTAAATATGGCTGGAGTGAGCAGGCTGAGAAATGGGAGAAAGCATCTCAATCTGCAGATGTGTTCGACTTCCCCGCTCTGTGCTTTCGTGTCTTCTTTGAAGGTAGCTGTGTGTGCTTGTGTGTTTCGCTAAGAAGCGCCTGCACCCAATCCTTTTTTTGGTGGAGGGAGGGGGGTTGCAGAAATATAAGAAATCAAAAGAGAAAGAAAGAAAATAAAGTCCTGCCTGGGCAGACGATTATTTCTGCTTCTCGCTGATAAGTGGACACTCTCCCTCCCTTCTAATCCCTCCCAGCAACAACAAACTCTGGCATTCACAGATGTGCACGTGCATGCACACCAGAGGAGGCTCCTCTCGGGAGGCAATGCCTCGTCAAAATAATACATTTGAAAAAAACTCCTTATGAGAATTAAGCATAATCGGTCAAATTAATAATACAAATATAAACACGTGAGAGAAAGGTGGCGATCATTTTGCATCGTATTTTTAGTCAATAAACCGCTCCATTCTGCTTTACAATGGAGTCCACCGCAGAATATTTAGATACAGGTTCAATTTACCTCAAACAAGTGCAGTTCATATAAACCTCTTATTTAGAAGTGAAAACAATTGTGAAAATTTATTAGCCAAAATTAAATAAAAAATATATTCCATTGAACTTGCAGAATTGACCTAACATTACCGTATTTAAAATGACCTATTCTACAAACACTAAAATGTATAGTTTCCAGTAGTGTGTGGTTCACCTTTATAAGATAACATCCAAATAGAAAACATGGTTGCAATTCTGATTATGCCTCAGACTATTACGAGGTTGTTGAGTCTCTTCACTTTTATGACCACCCAGATTTATTTCAACCGGAATGCTCTGCGTCTTGCCTTTCTGTCTCAGCCTCCGATCTCCTTCTATCATCTTAAATTTCATTTAGCTCTTTGTGTATTCCAGTTAAAATAAATAAGGGTGGGTAACAGCATGTTATTTAGAAAGATTGTTCTGCCATTTTTTCTACAGCCAATTGCTGAAAGTAAGCAGGGCCGGCCCTAGCCTTTTAGTAGCCCTAGGCAAGATCTGTAGAATTGTCGCATACTTAACAGATTTTATTACTCAATACTACTTAATACTACTCTAAAGTAGGCAATTGCGCTGATTCAGACATGGTCATGTAAAAAACAAGGAATCCTTATGGGAGAAATAAATATCACCCCAAATAACTGAGATGCAGGGCTGTTTGTAGACTGCTTTGGTTGAGGGTCATCAAGAGATATTGGTGGGGCACAAAGGGGAACAAACAGCGGGGGGTCTGGGGGTCCTCCCCCAGAAAATTTTGAGCTTTTTCTACACAACCACACACGGCATTTTTTTTTAAATAAAATGTTTTATTTATTAATATTTTGGAGAAGATATAAAGCCGCGATATAGGTGAGATTTGAGATGCTTCCATATAAAGCTAAAGCCATGGTAGGCTAATCAGTACATTAGTGGATAAGATCACCCCCCAGCCCATATTAACGATGAGCTGTAGTCCTTCATCATTTCAGTTTCTTTATACTATTTATTATTTACATGTGAAACTAAGATACTGCAATTGGCTCAACATTTTCATTTGTATTTTAGAATCTTGTGTTTTGATCAAGTTTATTTTCTCATGTATTTACCACCCATTCTTAGAGGACATAGCCTACAATATTTTCACTAACTATATTACAACACTTTTTTTTTTAGTTCTGTCATTCACAATCCTACTTTTAATTGTATACACATTCCTGAACGCTACATGAGATCACAACATCAGTTTTCTGCTTCTTTCCGCAGAAAATACGTAGCTACAAATTAATTCATGTCAAGAGCCGATGTAATGGCCTTATCACGAGCAAAAATAATCTAGTTTTTCTTTCGCCCCGAGTAAGATGATGCGTATTTATAAAACAAATAAACACTGCTGTTACCATGTGCGCATTCTTCATTTATTTAATTTACCTGGCAATTTTAAGCCACTGTATTAATTTAAAAAAAATCATAAAAAGAAAAAAAAACCATGAAGAAAAAAATTTTTTTAAAAAAACAGCTACCCCTTGAGCTGTACACCCTCTTGAATATATACCCCGTTAATTGAGTACTGAACTTAGCCTATACTCCTAAACCGTTAGCTTACCGTTATCCGCTAGCTCTAAACCTAATATTTAGCTAGCTTTATATGTTATTTAATATAAAATTCAAAATACCTCATTTCTTTATTCCACTATCCATTTCCCTCCTCCTCTTTTTTTTTTTCGTTTAATGTTTTGTATCAAAAAGTTTTCTTTTCAAAAAAAAATCAAAATGGTTCTCTGTCTTTGCTCTCCAAAAATGAAATCTGCTCTCTATCTGCTCTGCTGAAACCTGCTGATCAGAAAGGGGAAAAAAAAGCAAACAAAAAATGGAAAAGGGGGTGGGGGGGTTTAAAATTTATTTAAATTATGGGGGGGGGCAAAAAATACAAATTTGGATTATTAGGGGGGGCAACTTTATTTATTTTGTATTTTATAAATAAAAAAAAAAAAATTATAAATAAAAAAAAAAAAAAAAAAAAACCCCTTACCCCAAAACTAAAAAAAAAATATACCCAAAATAATTTAGTAAGCGGCTTACAGTACTTGCAATAACTTTTACTTCACTTATTTAAAATATTTTCCCATTATGTAATTTGTTTTTTTTTATTTTTCTTTTCTTTTTTAATTATGTGGTAAAAATTAAAAGCTTGTTCAAAAAAGTGAAACCAGAGAAAATGTCCTGTGTAAAACATGTTGTGGTGTCCATTGTGTGGAAATTAAATTCCAAACAAATTATTTCATTTACACTGTTTTTGTTGGTTAATGTTTTTTTTTCTTTATTTGTTGTATTCGGTCAAACATTTTTTTAAGTTTGCATTATGTTTTATTAAATTTTCCAATTTACCTGGGCTTAAATCTGTATACCAACCTCAGTTACCAAGCAGTAATTGGAGTTTTTGGAGATGTTTTTAAATTATTTCACTGTTGTTTTTGTTTACTAACACATAACAATGCAAACAAACTAACAAATAGCATAATACAACAAAATAACTTTTTAAATTTTTAATTTAAAAATCAAAAACCAAAAAAAAAAAAAAAAGGAAAAAATGTAAAAAAAATGCAAAAGCAAAAAGCAGTATTGAATAAGTTTTTAATGTTGTTTTAATTAATTGAAAAAAAAACAAAAAAAAATAAAAAAAAAAAAAAAATTAAAACATTTTAAAACAAAATTGTTAAGTTGGGGGCAAAAAAAAAAAAAAAAAAAAAAAAAAAAAAAAAAAAAAAAAAAAAACAGGAAAACAGGGAACATCACAACTCAGGTATAGGAAGGTATAAAAGACTAGCTAAAAAAGATTGAATATCTAAAGACTAAGCGATACTATAACACTCTTTAATAACTCTAGAATACTGAATTTTTTAATGATGGGAAATGGGGTGGGGGGGAATTGGGGGGTAGAGAAGATTACGGAATCGTACACACCTAAATATTTATTGGCTCTATTGGCTAAATAAATGGTCTCATCAAGGGTAGGGTCTGAGGTATCATCACTCTGCTGCCAGATCTGCTATAGATAGATATGATGATCGGATGGATTTTTTCCTCCTTTTTTTTAAAAAAAACTATATAAAAAAAAAAAATATATTTAAAAAATATAAAAAAATATATGAAAAAAATATAAAAAAAAAAATAAAAAAAAAATTTGCTTTTCATGCTTTTGCTTTTTTGTTGCATTTTAATTTTTTGGTTTTGGTTTTTATTTTTGGTTTTTTTTTTTAAGCTTTTTTTTTATTTCATTTGTCATTTTATATAATGGTAAGCCAAATTATGTAATAAGTAACCAAATACCTCCCCCCCCAAATTTCACAAAACTAACCATCCAAAAATTCAAAAAAAAAATTCTTCTTCCGGGACCCCCCCCCCCCCCTAGTTAAACCCCCCCCTGCCTTTCTTTTTTTGCCTGCACACACACACACACACACACACACATTTTTACCCTCCGTAAATACAATAAATAAAAACACAAATCGCACAGACACCCCTTTTACTGTATCTCTCAGTAAAAGGCAACAGAATAATTTTGGGATACCCAAATGTCCTATATCTTTAATAGCCAACCTTTTTTTCCCCCCACAGACCTCCACCTGGTATATAATTAGACGGAGCTATCCGGACTACATTTCATCAACAATCATTTAAGGAATTAATTTTGATTGATGGATACAGAAAGTCCTGCCATGTTCAAAATGGCCAAACAACCTGAGAGAGAGCAAAGACATTTTCATGATGATAGAAGTCAAACTTGAACTACATGGGAATTATTGGCAACCAGTGAGAAACAGAGAGCGCTGTTGTTTCAGCAGGAGACGAGAGAAGAAAAGGGAGAGGAGGAGATAAAGACAGGGGAAGGGGATGAACAGAATGGCTAAGAGGGAGCACACGCAGGACAGAGACAGATAGGAGAAAATAGAGATGGCAGGCGCACTAACTGTGGAGTTGAAGCGAAGGTGGCAGATATTGCAGGAGATGATCTGCTTCTTCTTGAGGGGCTGGGGTACACCAAAGGTGTGGTTGATCACAGCCTTCTGGACGGGGTCCATCTGCATGAAACAAAGACACAGCCTTCAGCATGCAAAGGTATGGACACCTCCCGATGAGTGAACACTGTGGAGGTTCACAGCTTAAACAGTGAAAAATTTACTTTTTGAGTTGAAAACTCACGTTCAGATGTTGTACATCAATGGGAGACCTAAAATCCCTTTTTGTGTGAATGTATGTAAAATTTGGAGATTCTAGTCCATGACTGAAACATAACTTCCCACACTTCTGGCTAGAATTTAGTTTGGACTGGAAATGCTATTGTAGGAAATGCCTACAATAAAACCAGGATACGAGATTAATTACAGATTAATTTTTTCAACTTAACTAAAATATGGCCTTTCTAGAGTACTACTACTTGGTACTCCGGTAATTACTACTACAGTTTATGTGAAGAGGGTCATAGTTCAAACTGCCTTTTTGCTCAATGAGGTTTGTGAGGGCACGAAGTTGCAACAGTTTTAACACAATTTTATTAAAAATTTCCTCTGCAGCTCGCTATCAATTTGGATTTTGTTTTGGCTTGCTAACAGATATAGTGGAGCTAGCTAGTCACTATACAGCCAGCCAGTAACACAACCACCCAGTAATGTTAGTTAGCTCAGGTTACCTTTGCTAATCTTACCCATTTCAGTTAGAGAAGTTAATACAGTAGCTTCTATAAACTGATAAAGTCCATAGTTTAACCATTGTCTATCTAATATAAAACACCACATATTCACACGGAAACAAATAACCGTTTAGCAAGTTAGCTAACATCGCAGAAGCTGGACTGGCTACATGGCTACAAACTAAAAATGTACTGCCAAATGCCCCTGGACTAGGTGGATGTTGGCATCCTACTGGAAAACAGGACCCAATGTGTTGCTGGGTCAGGTAGGCCCTATAGCTGCCAGGCCCGGAAGGATACGAATGATATTAATCAGGAGGCAATGCTGAAGGAGTCTAAATGAGTTGAACAAAGAATAATACATTTCAGAGCGGATTCTGAATTTGAACGTGAGCAGTGAGCTAATGTTAGCTGCCTGCAGTTCCCATGGGCTACACCAGTCCTCAATGGATATCCTGGATATGCATCATATTACCACCATCAATTTCTTTCTTTTTGAATGAGAGAGAATGAGGAAAGTAAAAAAACAACTCACACTCAAACAAGACACACCTACGCATCATGCCTCAAGGCCCTACCACAAACTGCCCAGTGTCTCCGTAGAAGCAATATATTCGGACTGTTCAACGACTTATGCGGTTTCTGCTTTTCCTTTGCTGCATCCCAAAAGTCAACCTGAGTCACAATAACACACAACAAAAGCCACCAACCAGAAAAAGAGCCAATGTCAAATTACAATAACAATAAGAGGATATTTATTACAGAAGTGATCCGCAGAGGGAATGTTTCCCGCTCTGAGCAGCGTAGCGTGAGGGAGCATGGTGGACACACCGTTACCCTCCTCCTGCTTCACACTGCAGGAGCACCAGGTTAAACCACCACACAAGAAAGCCTTTACTAACAGCAGACCTCTCCCCTCACAGGCAGCTTTAAAGATATCAGGTCACGGCCCCCTGCCTTCAGCTCCAACGAAGGACGATTTGTTACTATCATGTGACTGAGAGGACAGCACTGGGGCAGCAAAGACACAAGGAAGTGGGGGTTCCCCAAGTCGGCCTGTGAGAGAAAACGGCCAACACTCGGGAGAGCAGGCTGTGGTGCGTGCATGGGGTGTAATAGTAAGGATTCCACTCACAGAGCAGCCAATCAAGCCAGCAGATGCATGGATTGTGAGAAGATTAGCCCAGCTTTAGTCAGAAATCTATATTCACCATAATATTTCCCAAGCTATCCTTTGCATCTGAATTGTGCGAGCAGACACAATAAAAAAAATTGCGTGAGCCATTGCCACATTATTTATCCAAATGTTTATTTATCGTTTGGATAAATAATGTTGCCATAGCTCATACAAGTTGACTGTGACTGTGGATGATAAGGATCATTAAACAACACTATGACAGCTGATCTCAGTTATGTGGTCATCAACACAATATCAAACAATCACATTGGATTCCTCCCGGCCTGGCAAGCCTCCAGTATTTAGTCATTATTTCTGTTCTGATAGACCAGACCCTGGGGAGGGGAGGGATGGGGGTGAGGGGTAGACTTCTTTGAATCTTGGCATTCCAGCGAGGCTCATGTCCCCGAGTAACTGGATCTACCTCCCTTTTCTCTGCAGTGGGACCAAGGGACCAGGAAACAATGTGGAGAAGCAGTCGTAAAAACACGCTGGCCATTTGCCCCCGGCACACGGAGACCACCGCTCAGGGCCGCACGCCTCTCACGAGTGAAAGAAAATCCAAACACAACCTCCAATATGTGGTTAATCAACTCCCCAGAAGCTCATGGGCCCTGCTTCTCATGCTTCATAGTGACAGACTCAAGCAACAATGTAACAATGATGATGGGAAACTGCAGGTATCCCCAACTCTGGTGATTTTGCTCAGGTTGACTTTGGTTCCTAAACATGATGGGATCAGCTCTTCTGATGGTCCCTTTCATCACTATGCTCTTTAGCTTACCCTACGGCCGCTGTTACCATTCCTTTGGGGTGTAACACTGCCCCTGTTTGTTTTGGGCAGCAGGACAAAGAAGAATAGCACCACAACAAAGCCCGGGGGAACATGGGGACCCACCTTCATCTCTGAGGCTTGGCCACGACAACCAAATCTTTCAATAATACCCCCTGGCCTTTTTCTTTGGTGGGGGGGGTTAGGAGGGTTAGGGGGAGAGACTGCACACAATTGTTTGTTTTAGGAGTTCAAAGAATGCAGCCATTGTTGGGCCGCAGCCATCCCAAACGGAGCAGTATAAATGCGCCCATTGTCCCACATAGAGGAGTTATCTGGTGGAGGGCGATGATAGAGTTTCAAGGGGAGGTGGTGGGTGCAGGATTGGGGAGGAGGTGGTGGTGGGGGGCGAGGAGAGGGGAGGGGAGGGGGGGTTGGACACGGTGGAAGCTATTTAGTTACAGAGACAGGTGCATTCATCTTCCCCGCACACGCCGGGAACAAGGCGGCCATTATCAGACCTGTGCAACCAGAGCTTGGGGGAGGATGGGGGTGGGGGGCAGGATGATTAATACCGCAGCTGTGTGTCCCCTGGTCCACTCGCCACTCGCCATGCGGGACTCACCTAGGCCACATGCTAGTCAACAGCAGCTAGGGGAGACAAGAGATGGATGTGTAGGGGCGGGGGATGCTGGGACAGGGGCTGGAGAGTAGGCTTTTCTATGGTGGTGGAGAGTGACAGAAAAGAAGTGGGGGCCAGGTTTTTAATTACAGGCAGAGTTAATTTACTGGGCTTGTTGCACCTTGACCCTGCTGCCGTACTTCTGGCCGCAATTAACGTGGGTAATCACTGAAAGGGTTCCTTTGCCAGCAGACTCTCCCTGCGCCTTTATCTGTCAAAGACTGCGTCTGACTACAACATGGACTGACATAACCAGACAGAAAGAGGAGGTGGAAACAATTTCCACAGTCCCCGCCCTTTCCAGCTTCCTGGACATTTACGTATGACCTGACACCTGTCTCGAACATTAGAAGTTCACAAACTGACAAAAGAAAGAGAATTCTAAATTAAACACCAACAGATCAGCTAGGTAACCCCATGTTAAGCATAGCGCAGTCTAACAGCTCTACTATAAACACAATCAGACAAACACTGAAATGTACACATACACTGACGGGTATTAGTCATTCAGAAACTTCCATTTGGACACTGTGACAGTACTCTAAAGCACTCGGAGATGACCACTGCAGAGTAGAGACCGTGAGTACACATTTGCTGTTTCACAGTCAGAGAAGACACAAGGCCCCCCCTTCTAGACTCATTCTCTTGCTATTTCAGGGTATATGTTTCCAAAAGGTACTGCTGAGGGATCCTGAGGACATTATTTGATTGGCTGAGTACACACAGTTGAGCTTTCAAAGGGGCTTAAACAAAACGAGACGAATGTCCGCTTGCCGAACCCCCGAAAATCCCAGCTAAACGGTTCAGTTACGTGAATCAACTTCAAATACCACTTCATGACCCACTTCCTTGCATCTTTCCTCATCCCTTTTAAAACTGTGTGAGGTGCCTGCTGGAGGGTATTAAAGGTTATTTTACAAATTGAATGATGGAGTTCATTTAGGGAAGCAGGATTTGAGAGTCTTCCCAGTAAGAGGCAAAAAGAACATGAGACTACTGACTACTGAGAAGAAATTAAACGCAAGGCCACTGTTCAATCTTGTGTTTTGATCAAGTTTATTTTCTCATGTATTTACCACCCATTCTTAGAGGACATAGCCTACAATATTTTCACTAACTATATTACAACACTTTCTGTTATTCACAATCCTACTTTTAATTGTATACACATTCCTGAACACTACATGAGATCACAACATCAGTCTTCTGCTTCTTTCCGCAGAAAATACGTAGCTACAAATTAATTCATGTCAAGAGCCGATGTAATGGCCTTATCACGAGCAAAAATAATCTAGTTTTTCTTTCGCCTGAGTAAGATGATGCGGCAGAAGAGGGTTAAAAAGCGATATCCGTTTATATATGATATCACTGTGATAATTACGTTTGTGGTTTTAATAAAACAATTTAATACAAATCGACTCGCTGTAGTTCGCTATTTGGCTATACCCCATGACGTGCCTGTACTGCACCCAATGTTATTGAAAGTAATGTTATCTGAAATTATTCTTCGTCCTTCACATTTTTTTACAGTGACCAGGCTTCCATACTCTCAGCTTATTAAAACCCCACTGATTTCACCTGTTATACCATAACTAAACAAAATGATTTCAAAGAGAACAATTAATTCACAATTAATTTGAATGCCATTCTCTGCATGTGTGCTTTAACATCATGCAGGAGCAGGTCTGTTTCAAAAATTGCACTTTTCACGGTCTTCCCGGAAAAGTGGACTTGTTTTTAAAGCATTAAGCTTCTAGTAAAACGCGTTGGTCTCTTTTCCATAAGCAGGACATTATAAAACAAGGGAAAATATGCGTGGACCTCTGGGTTGCCTACCTGACTGCTTTATCGTATTTAGTGTCATCATTAACCCCTTAGTGCAGATAGTCTATGTTGTCTCACATGCGAGACAGTTTTACGCAACTGATACACGCGTTGCTCCTGCAGCCAAACTATTAGCGGAAAACCCAAACGCGGTATTTGAACTTTATTGGTAGACGATTCGCGACGATTTCTGGCCAATGCGTAGTTTCTAAGTGTCACTATCTTTCTGTAGCAGGTCCATTTAACAAGCACTCCCCACCCAGCCTATACCTACCCATGCGTGACATAGTGGGCAATAGCGTCTATGCTGGAGTTCATAAATATATGTATTCATCATATAATATTAGAATACCGTCATAGCAACCAGATAAACCCACCTTATGCAAATACAGCGGTGCAAATCGCTGCTCAATCAATACCTACATAAACAAGTGGAATCATTCTCTAATCATACAATGCCATTCTACTATCAATATCTGCGATTAAATATGGAATTCATGTGCAATCCTACCATGGATTTAAGCGTAGATATGTCCCTTTCAAGATTCCGTGGTCATTTATTGTCTTGGACAATCCGTTTGAAAAATACACAGCGCATTTGAACACGATTACACAACCTAAACTAGCTCTGCGTAAAACTTACTTCCTGATTGCACAGTCGTGACGCTTTCAATTTTATTCTGGTTTGATCGACGATGGTTTTATCCAATAGAAGGCACGATAAACTTCCCCAAAAGTAATTTACATGTGTAATTGAAAGCTTGGATTAACTATTTAAGGGCGAGCGTAACTGCAATACTTGTTATATCACGACAATTTTACGCAGGCATGCGCAGATGACGCATTTGGTTTGACGCATTTGGTATGACGCATTTGGTGTTACGCAATAAAACTGCGCGCACCTTTGAAGTGACTTTTTAGCAATTTCCCCCCGAAGTCGGTCAGAAGAGGACAGCAACAGAGAATCTTCTAATCCCTGTAGCATAGATTCTGTGGAAGAGGTGCCTATCAATATGGGGAAGATATCTTCCTCGACATGTAAGTATTACTGCTTGTAATATTTTGATTATATACATTCGTTTTTCCACTGCGTGCTATATTTTCGTTATTTTTGTATTTGCATCGGTCGTAATAGACCACTGTTAGCCTGCTAATAATGCTGAACATATTTGAAAACACACTTTTTCAGACTCCACCTTGAATAACTACATGTATAAGGGAAATTATATAGTACGTTCTTTCCGTTTATGTTTTATGTTCTATTTGGTTTAGCTATCTCATAGCTTAGAATGTATAGCTGACTGTATTCTGTTGAGTACTAGCGATAGCTCCTACGTTGTGAGAAAGTAGCGCTTTCGTGACTTAGAATGTATAGCTGACTGTATTCTGTTGAGTACTAGCGATAGCTCCTACGTTGTGAGAAAGTAGCGCTTTCGTGACTTAGAATGTATAGCTGACTGTATTCTGTTGAGTACTAGCGATAGCTCCTACGTTGTGAGAAAGTAGCGCTTTCGTGACTTAGAATGTATAGCTGACTGTATTCTGTTGAGTACTAGCGATAGCTTCTACGTTGTGAGAAAGTAGCGCTTTCTTGACTTTGCTTCGTAGATTGTGTCTATGACCTTCAATATGCACTTATTGTACGTCGCTTTGGATAAACGCGTCTGCCAAATAACTAATGTAATGTAATGTATTGATACCATGGGTTCGTGCCGTTCGCGTAGTGGCTCGTGGTGGCCTGCTTTGTTAGAATTCATAGCATTCACAATGAAATTGAGTATTTTAGCGCTGTTCTGTTTGGTTGCTCAGTCGTACGTTATTTTTTATGCCTCGATTTGCCGTGAAGCTAGAACATTGGTAGTGTTTTCCGATATTATTTTATTGTATTGTAATTTCTTTGTGCATAATGTACTCTATGGG
The DNA here is from genome assembly GCA_022702515.1 of Ilyophis sp. 1 JC-2022. Taxonomy (NCBI): domain Eukaryota; kingdom Metazoa; phylum Chordata; class Actinopteri; order Anguilliformes; family Synaphobranchidae; genus Ilyophis; species Ilyophis sp. 1 JC-2022. The sequence goes on along the minus strand of CM040405.1, from coordinate 17,038,210 downwards.
GTATTAGTATCTCCATGGGTGATGCTTTTCACTTAGGGAATGGAAAATATGTATTCAAATTTACTGTCCAGATGTGTGCAAGATGAATGTAAAATAAAAAAAATAAAAAAAGCAACTGTTGTGAAACACACTACAGAGTAATGCCATCCTAGAGCACGCAACAAAAGATAACATAATGTAGCATACAGAAGAAAGTGTTTACTGAAGTACAAGAGTGAATGATTTCATATTTAGCTGTGTGTACCACAGTGTTATAATGCTTCTGCATTATGTAATTTGTTCCTATAACATGCTTGACCCTCCACCTCTGCCACTCCAGCAGTGCCCTCTACTGTTCAGAGTGAAGCCACTGCAGGACCAGATCCTTGGAGCATACTGAAGACCGTGCCATTGATGAGTGCATGTTGGCCATGAAGGCACCGCACAGGATGAAGCAGTATATGAAGGATAATGGTGAAAAAATGGCACACTAGGCATCAAACACTGAACTGAAACTGTGCAATATCAATGTTTTCATCCATTAAGTTATCGTAAGGGATAATGTATATGCTTTATAAAGGACAAAAGGCTTTTTAATAATTTCTTGGAGAGGTTTTGGGTAGGTTATTGGACACCTAGATATCCACCCCCCTGTACTGATCCAAAATAATTCCCACATGAAAATGATAAAAAGGTGAGTTAAATTAGTCAAAACGGTTGATTTGCACTGCAATGTATGATTAGTTTAAGATTTACAGCTATGCACATTTTAGCCAATTTGGATAGGTTTGGAGACCCTGGGTACACCTGGCTACACTGCTTATATTTTGTGTCATAGAGCTTTAGTAGTTCTGTATATCACCCTGCGATTATTGAATGCTTGTGGACAAGGAGTTTATGATCCAGGAAATGTGTAGTTTTACCTGTTTCACTTATGTAGCTCTCAGTATTTTGAAGAAATATATATTTTTTGCAAAGTTTTGCTTGCATTTCCGGCACTTTATTTTGACTTAAATTATGAAAATAAACAAATCTAAGTTTGTACAAAAAATGGTACACCGGTTTTGTTTCATTTAAGCCATTTACCAAGTTTATGTGATGCTCACACCTGGAGTTATAAAGCCTTAAACAGAGTACCCCCATGATTTACCAAATATGCCATCTGCGATAAGAGGTTAAGGTAAAATAACAGTATTTATGTTGTTAATCAATATTAGAATGCAGGTAATGCACTTTGTGAACTCCATGAGAACAGACTCATGGAACTGATGTTTCACAATGTTTTATTGCATAATCAAACTAAATTTGTTAAACAAGCAGGCTAATTTGGCGTTTTCTAAGGTGAGACGGAAGCCATTGGTAGCTTATTCCCAGCTGTTGCAGGTGCTTTTAACGAAATTTAACCGCATCTATTTTGTAAAATAACAGCACTGTCAGGAATTACCGGGAACTCATAATGGTTAGTCCGAATAATATTGATCATACTATTGATCCATATAGCCTATTCCTTGATCGCACTAAACATGCACGGGCATGTCGGTTTCGCCATCATATAAGCAATCCGCCAAGGTGGAAAATCTGGCTTTTAAAAGGAATGGGATATGACATTTTCATTGGTTTATTGCATGTCACACCCAAGACACACCTATAATTAACGAAGAGACTAGGTTCAGCCCATTTGCACGTTGAGCCGTACTTAGCGCCCAAAAAACACGCTGTTAAACTAGCAAAAATTTACTTGGACGTGTCCTAAATGCACTTTACGCCATGCATTTAGACAAAGCGCTAAGATCGCCAAGATAGAGCCCCTGTTGTTTAACACTACTTCAGATCGCAGTCATCAGATTCAATGAGGAAGAATGACTAATAAATGTCTCTCAAATCCTTGGATAACTGGGTATGATGAGTGTGCAGCAGCATGCATGTTTCACAGTAACCACACATTGAATCACCATTTCTACTCGTCTTCTTTATTGAATTTCATAACTGAGATGTGACTGTAAAGATGTCCAAATTAAGGCACACCGTGGGTTGGGCTTTTTCCGATTCCCCGCTTTAAAGTCTAAATCGACCCAACGGAACCTGTCGATTCAGAGACTTAAAAGAAAGGATACCCCAGATCACATTTTCTTGTGAAGGTAACCATATAGCTCGCTAGCTAACGTTAGCTACGTGTTAACGCTAACTTAGATGAAAATACGGCGAAAAAGTGTTAGCGAACTTAGCTAACGTTAACGTTAGCTGGTTCCCTCAGAAAAAAATAATAGGTAATTCCAGCTATGAACGAACTATCTATCAATCAATAAAACAATGTTTGGCTATCTGTCTGTTGTACTTGTAACGTTAGCTAGCCAGCTAAGAATCCAGAGGTTGAGTTGTCAATAACGTTACAGTAAAAACACAAGTTAAAATCTGAATTGTAAAAACAAATAACGAACAGTGCACAGTTTCTTCTGTAAAGCAGAACACTAACGTTACAGTATTACTGGTTTGATTTTGCTTTGTTAGATCAGGACTTGAATTTGAACTTGAATAACTTCTGCTTGCTGAATCAAACTAACAACTTAACGTTACCGTCACTGGTTGGCTATAAAACATAAAATAAAAACAGAGGTTATAGTTCATTTGTATAAGACCGTGTCCAAAACAGAATTGTATAGCATTTTATACACATTTTGGTAAAATAGAGTAGTTTGTGGACAGAGACGCCCGACATAAGTTTCAAAGTGTCAGAAACATGGGGGGGGGGGGGAAACAAAAAACTAATCCGGAACTTCTGATTGTATTGCTCATGTCCTTAACGTTACAAACATGAAACGATTAAACGTTAAATCCGACCTTGCCTGTTGTAAAACTAGTTAGCTAGCTAACTTGTTTAGTTGGTAACGTTACAGTAATAGGGTTTCCAATAACGCTAGCTAGCTAGTTTGCACTGGTTATTCATGTTCATGATGTTGGTTAGCTACAACGTTAGGGGGGTGCTGACAGCTAACGTGTTACATTAGCTAGCTAGACCATAGACCACATCATATCAATCATATAAATAAAACAATTTCGTTCAGTTTTCACAATTTATTTTTATATTCCAACATTGACTTTACGTGTTCGTACCTTGGTTAAATGACACATACACACTGCCTGCTATACGACATTCCTCAACGTTAGTCGGCAGTAGAGCCGCAGACCCATTATCCACCCGGAAGTAAGTTCTTTGCTGTTGTGACGTCACGCTAATTTGTCCTATAGAGACGTGTCTTACAGATTTCAGTGTAGGTCCCGCCCACGAGGTTCCTCTTTTCAAAAAAAAGATTCGCAACCAAAAAAAAGATTTGCAAGCAAAAAAAATTTTTGCAAACAAAAAATTAGCAAGCAAACATTTTTTTTGCAAACAAACAAAAAAAAGATTTGCAAACAAACAAAAAAAAGATTTGCAAAAGAAATTTTTTTTTTTGCAGACAAACAAACAAATTTATTTTTACTTGCAATAAAACATTTTTGTTTGCGGTGCCAATACTTTTGCTCTCAAAACTATATTTTGATTGCAACCATTTTTTTTTAAATTCAATAATAAAGACACAAAATTAACTGGATGAAGTAGCAAGCAAAACTTTTGGATTTGCAAATAAAAGTTTTAGAATTGCAAACAAAACATTTCGATTTGCAAATAAAACTTTTGGATTTGCAAACAAAACTTTTGGATTTGCAAACAAAACTTTTGGATTTGTATTGATACTTTTGCTCTCAAATCTTTTTTTTGATTGCAAACCTATTCTGTTTGATTGCATAATAAAGACACAAATCTACCTCCATATAGAGGTCACTGTTGTAGTCACTATTCAAATGAAGCTTAGAAAATAATCAATGACTAAGAATGGAACAGAATTTCTGCCCAACCCGGTCCTCCAAGACTATGAGTAGCCCTGCATAGGCTCTGTTTACACCTGTTGTTTAAAATTGTACAAGAGTTTCAGATCATCATGAATTAACTAAAAACATGACCTCAGTAATAACAGTAGACTTGATTGCTTGAGTGTTTGTTCCTCTCACCCAATGAGATCATTTAGAGCAGTGGTTCTTAACCTTATTGGAGGTACTGAACCCTGCAAGCTTCATCAGTGCATTCACCGAACCCTTCCGACAAAAACGGCTCGACATTGCTCGTGTGAACCGTATACTGTGTGTGTCTTGACCCCTGCCGAACCCCTGAGACTGACTCAACGAACCCCTGGGGTTCGATCGAACCCAGGTTAAGAACCACTGATTTAGAGCAGACAAACAAACAAATTTATTTTTACTTGCAATAAAACATTTTTGTTTGCGGTGCCAATACTTTTGCTCTCAAAACTATATTTTGATTGCAACCATTTTTTTTTAAATTCAATAATAAAGACACAAAATTAACTGGATGAAGTAGCAAGCAAAACTTTTGGATTTGCAAATAAAAGTTTTAGAATTGCAAACAAAACATTTCGATTTGCAAATAAAACTTTTGGATTTGCAAACAAAACTTTTGGATTTGCAAACAAAACTTTTGGATTTGTATTGATACTTTTGCTCTCAAATCTTTTTTTTGATTGCAAACCTATTCTGTTTGATTGCATAATAAAGACACAAATCTACCTCCATACCTCTAGTGACCAATAAAATAAAATAATAGTGTGATGTAGTGCTACACATATTGGACACTAGGTGGCAATGACCTTGAAAACAGCCTTCACTTGACCTGGCTTTGACTTTGCCGACCTTGCCTGCTTCAGTCGAAGCTTATACCAACTTCCCCGTGTTCAAATTTCACCTGTTTTCAGAAGAGAACTTGATAATCTTCACTCTCACTAATTGGCAGTGGCCATCGCACATGAACACGACTACACGTACTTAATTGAACATTCCAAATTAGGGTGGGCAAGTTGAGCATTTATTTATTTAAAAAATCTATTAAAACGGTTTTTCATTGGTAGGGAAGGAAGAGCTACATTATGGGAGAATCAGTAAGTGTTACATTAAAAGGCTGGAACACTGTGTATGAGAATAAGCTTTAACTTGCAGTACAGCTACGTGCTGCTCAGTAATGACTGTCACTGATCAAATAGTTCAGTTCCAAACTGGCCGTGCAGGCAGAAAATGGTGCAGAAATACACCTGTATCTACTAAGCAGCTAGAGTGGGAAGGACCTGCCACAGTGTGGGGGCGGGGTATCACTCACCGTGTTGAAGTTGGGGAAGAGGCTGAGGGGGGAAGAGCCATTGAGACGGAAAGGCAAGAAGTGCTTTAGGTCCAGATGAGGCTGTAAGGGACGTCCTGGGACTGGTAGTGACGCCAGGAGGGAGCTGCTCTGGGCAGGAGAGCCTGTAACAGACCCCAGGTAGAAAATGAAAAGGCATATTTAACTAATTTAACTAATTTAACTAATGTCAATAACTGGCAGCCAAAGAACAGGGAAAGAAGCCATTTTAATCAATTCACAGATGTTATCTCATTTTTTGACACCCGGATGGACAGATAATATGGCAGTAGCCTACAGATACAGATATACACCCTATATCACAGACACCTCGACAGCTAATGCCAGTGTTACTGATGAATTACCTTACACCACCTAAAAAACACCACACTGACCCCACATTACCTGAGAGTCATTCTGGACATATAACACGTACATACACCAGAGTACAGGCACTCTGATCTTACATTACCTTAGAGGTCAGTAAAGCAAACACCCTTCTCCTTGCGGATCACATTTGCTATACTTCTCTGGATTTTTAAACAACCCACTAATCTTCAGGACTTTCTTGTAAAATCCGACATGCGCATTCCACAAGCATGTCTCATTACGACCATGCCCACCCTGCCTGCCGGTAAATACAACAGTGCCCAATGTGCTTTCACACATAAATGTATTTCCTTTGTCCACCCTCATACAGTGCAGTATTCCCATACATGGGTCTATCACCTGCAGCACCACCCACATCAAATACCTTATTCGCTGCCTGTGCTGATTAGCGTATGTGGGTAAGATCTCCAGAGCTGTACAGGCTCGTATCAGTGAGCACCACAGCAACATTACAAATGCAGCCCTGTCGCCAGGGTAGGAATTTCACAGCGGCCACGACGGCCATGGCCATCGTTGCCCCTCACTCTGGCCGTGATGCCCCAAAAATCATACGGCTAACATGGCATTTGTCCCTGGCTACTGTCAAAATCTCGTTAGTCAGTGATCTCGTAGAACTGCAGCAGTTCTTGCAGCTTGAATTGGATGCGCGCAAGCATCACATAGCAATAGCATCAAAGCCACTAGCAAGAAAATGGGAGCGAAACTTAAAACAGACGGAAAACCTTAAAAAGGAAAAACAGATGGCCATATGAAGGTACGCAAACTAGCTAGTTATCGATAGAGATTTAGTGCTTAACTGAATCAATCCTTTCTGTTTTTAATACCACTTAACGTTAACGTAAGTTCAAGTTGACAGCTATTTACTAGATAGCTAGTTAGAATCCGATTAGCACTTGTCTCGTTCGTACTTATTACCTAAGCTAATTGTATTGCATAACATTAAGGCAAGACAATAATATGACAAACTTCAAATGTTTGTGTTTTTTATTGATATTAAACAACGGAATAACTTTTGTTTTCCATGTCATTTGTGTTTTTTCTAATTGGAAAGTCAAGTTATTTATTTGTAGGCTCCAAATCCTCTTATTTCACTCAATGGCCTTTGTGCCCTGGTATGTGGCCTTTGTGCCTTAAAAACATTTGTGACACCGAAGGCCAAATGGCCGTGCCCCTAAAATGACAAAATTCCAAGCCTGCCTGTCGCACTCCATTTCAAGCAGGCTGACCATAATATCAGTACTCTAAGATACATCGGCATTGAGAAGGTTAAAAAGTCCATCAAGGAAGGGGACTTAGACTTTCTGGATCTACATGCTCAACACATTGCTCAAAAGTGTGACTGTTTTTTATATTTATATATATATATAATACATATTTAAACTATGGGGCCTATAATTTAAATTGGGAGCACTGAAGTGTCTGCAAACAATTGTCCCTGACATTCAGTGTGAATTCACAATAGTACAGAGATCTATGACGATGTAAGAACTTGGCAAATGTCATTTAGGCTACGGTTACACGAGGCACTTCATGCGACTTCTGGAATCGGAATTCCAACATCCCATCACATCAGGCCAGATTTCAGTTGCGTCGACACATTTGCAAGTAGGCTACACTATTGCATTCTGGGTGCATCTGCTGTTTCAGTGGGGAGCAGGGTATGGGTCCGCGAACATAGCCGGGGCACTGGCGGAACCATATTGTGCTTCATTTCATGGAGTTCTCTATTTCCGTATGCGAAAGCACACCTACATTTATTACATTTGTGATCACCTGCAGTTTACAGCTGCGTGACCTGCGTCGTAACCATCGGCATACTCATCTCTGCGCGCCCTTATCTGTGGCGGCTTACGTGGGGGGTGGGGGTTGTGAGGGCATGGTCAATTTGCAGATTCATATACTCTGGCATTCTCAATGAGGGTAAAGGTGTAATTTTGCTGGTGCTCCTTATATTTTGGTGGGTGCTCCTAAATCTGTGCTGGTGTGATAGTGCTACTAAGTAAAAAAGTTAATTTTGAGCGCTGCTACACCTTGTCTTAATGATGGATTTGATATAAAGCCCTTTTTACAGTGGCTTCCCCATTGGTGTTTCCCCCCATATGAACCATTTCAGTATTTGTACAACATGGTACAACATGGCTATTCCATTTTACTAATGTGTCATATGCTTTTTCAATGTAGTTTTTTTGTAATTTTATATTGTTGTAGAGTTCATTTTATTACTGGGGTATAGGCAGTCTATACATTATGTGCTCACCTGATTGACTGCATGATGTATGATTACCTGTTTATTAGCTTATAAATGCAGACATCTTTTCTTTCTTATTTTTATGAATACTAAACCCATTTCATCCTCTCATTTCTTGTGGCTCCAAATCTCTGCTCCCATTCCACTGTCCTGCTACTCTCTGGCATTATGCCCCAACAGACTGTCCACCTCCAAGCCAAATGGTCCAGGATTTATCAGCTTTTTATGACCTTTCCATGTGTAAACTACACACAAGAAACAATTAACTCTGCAACTGTGCTACCTCCCCAGCTCTTTTCAAGGACACGCTCCTTACGTTAACATGTGTGTAGACACATGAAGAGGCCTGGGGTTGTAGAGGTTAGCGATTTTTCACTTGGCTGAGTTTAACTACTGGAGTGCCTGTTGAAGACTGATTTGAGCACAGGATCAATGTTGACCGTCACCCCTGGGTCATCCTACTTGATCGTAGACCCATGTCACACACCTTCACTAGCAGCTCTTGAAACAGCAGGGAAACTCCAGAGAACACAACTGCAGGGTTTGGCTTAATTTCACTCTTCCCCAAGACACAGTCCCGGAAGTCCAACTAATCATTTCCACCTGGGTTTGAGCCCTGCGGTTTAGACACACCATTAGACATAATGGTGGATGGGGGGGGGCAGCCAGTGAGGAGCACAGCTCAGCAAGGAACACAGAGGCACCTTTCACCTGCTTCACATGTCTCTGATGTTTAGACTCCCACCCCCTCCTGACAGTCTGGTATCGACCAAGCCCTGTGCTCCTCCTCAGACTGGCCAGGCAGGGATGCCGATGGTAATCCTGATGGGGACGGAGACATCAGCAGCACCGTGTGATCAAGGCGAGGCTCTTGCCTCTCGGACTGCTGCTGCATTTGGGACTGATCTGTTTTCTGACACATTTAGCACGGGTTCATTTTTTTAACGATATGGAAGACTTCAGAGTCCATATAGTCACCCGTAAGCATTTTAATAAGGTTTAAAATTTCACTAAGGGAGGAAAACTAGTTTTAGCCTGCCTATCAGTCAGCAATGCGGCTCACTTACAGCCAAGTCACAGGTTGACAAAAATAGTTAACGATAAGACAACAATATAAGTTACAAAATTATGTACATAATTGGTCATTAAAGTCCTGTCAAAAAACTGATAATAAGACCCCTTTGGCACTGTTTTCCCACATATTAGAGGGCTCACACTGCATTAATAATTAATTCTACTGCTTTGATGGCAAACAATTTATCAATTTCAATACTGAATTTAAACCTGGACTAGTATCATCTTCCACAATCAAAATAACTTCGTTACTTTTTTATGAATTTCATTTTTATGAATTGAACAGTGTCAAGAACATGTTTGAGGTGACATACTATGGGTTCGATTTACTATAGGTTTGTGTGTACAAAAACACGTGTAAAACTGTTACCACATGCAAAAATTTGAAAGATACATTGATTGATTATTATTATTATTTCGCAAAATAGTGGGAGGTGGTCATGCAAATAGTTTACTTTAGTACTTGTAAAGTGATTTACTAAGCCCGGAAGGAAGTTTGGGAAAGTATTTGTGGGTGCATTTTAGTACAAATGGAAAGCAGGTATTAAAAGACACGGAATAGATAAGATCACGGCTGTCATTGTAGCAAGACACGTACGAGTGTGTTTGGAATATCCATACCTGAACGTTCTGAATGATTGCGTAACAATGGGGGCTAATTAACTGGCCCATTCTAGCTAACGCTCAAAATACACAAGAAGATCATTTGTGGAATTTGTCATGAACAGTAAGCATATATTTTTTAATCATGAAGCAAATTGTGTAACAGAATAGAAGAGCAACTATTATTTGACTCAAACAAGCAATATGGCTATTATAACAAACTGAATAACAAGCAAATTCAAACTTTATAAAAATAAAACCCATGATCAAATAGAAATGGGATTCTGTGACACTTATGGCGCGAGTAGGTTTAGAGCTACTAAGCATAGACACAATCATTTCAGTCCCGACAAACATCTGTTACTCCCGGCAGAAATGAAGAGACATCCAGTGAAACAGTTTGTAATAAACCGCCAGCTCGTTCAGTGTAATAGCAGTCTACATACCCCAGACAACAACAAAAAAACATAAAAACGGCAACATTGCTGCCAGTCTTTTCACCGTTTTCTTACAATACTACCATTCAAAACACGCACAATCTCTCATTTAAATATGGCTGTTTGCAGCTGGAGCAATTTACATAATGACTCTTAGTTGATCACCCGCAAAGTGTGAAATGATAAGGCGTGCAAATAGTTTGGCTGTGCCCGCGAAATAACACCCCTTATTTGGGATCTTAGTAAATCAACCCCTAAATTTACTGCAACTTGAATTCCTCCTGATTGTACCCAGGCATAATAACAAAGAGGTAAAATGGCCAACGACACAATGTTTGCAGGTATTAGTGGATCCTTTCAGGCTATACTTCTAAGATCCCTGTGGAAATTACTAGGAAGAAGCCAGAATGTATCCATCAACCACCGTTGGTGGTGTTGTTCTATCGGTCTCTACCAGCATACTCAGTTATTGGAGGAGCTTCTCTATTTTTTTGGACTGGAAAGGGGACATCATGGCCGTCATGTCCCTCTTTGCACCTGGTTTAATTCCTCTGCACGAAAGCCACCCCAAAAATGGCTAATACCAAACAATAGCAGTTGTCAGATGGCAGACGTCGCTGTGAAACAGCTATCATACTGGCGATATGCGGCTCTTCTGCTTCAACAGCACAATCCACACAAACTATTTATCCTTTGGAAAAACAGAGGAAAGAACCGTGGCCACGTCCCTCCCCACCAAATCACTTGAGCCTTGCGCAACACGGGCCTTCGTGTTTCAGCATTGGTGTGCCCACCCCAGATCCACCACTTCCTGTCTGTTTGAATAAGTCAGCCGTGCACAAACAAACATGGGGCAGAACATAAAGAAGACAGCGGTTGTTGCAAGGGGTGAGGCGCAGAGGGAGCTGCTCGGCCCCGCAGCCACGGCTAACCTCCTTCCATCACATTGCATGATTCTCTCCACGTACGGGGGCCATCCTTGGGACATGCGTGCCTGTGAGCTCCTATTAGAGCGCGCATCATCGGGCAGGCTGCTCATGCCGTTACCCTGTCTGGGGGGGGAGGGTGGGCGGGCCTTCAAAGCGATCATAATAGTGACCACCGCCATCACCACCCGAACTGCGAACGCTGTGCTGCATGACTTCAGTAGAGGACAAAAGACACAGACACTAAATGAACGGGAGAAAAATAAGCAGCGAGATTTGACGTGTGCAGTAAAAGAGACAAAAAGCCCTCTCCTTATTATCATTGCTAGTGCGTCCCTTGCCCATGTAAGTAGAAATTAATGTGACAGGATTAGCTATGCACATATTCCACTGCCTGTGGGAATTGGTGACCTGGACTGTTATTTGAAGTAATGAACAGTGGCCTTTGTGAGGGCAAGGGGAGTCCGTGGCAGTGGAAGGAGGTGTTTATTAATTTGCATTGCTATTTCTGCACAGCCTTCAGCTGTCCCGCTTGCCGTCGTCCCTTTCTACCACCACCTGGCCTGCAAGTCCTACCCATACAACTTGCACTATGATTTTCACCAATGCACATTTCTGTACATAAAGATACTACCCTTTACTAATTGTGCACCAGTCCTATTGACTGATGGAGCTCTAAAGACAACGTATAAGAAGACTAGAGGACAGGGAAGTGTTTGCATGTCTTGTGTGGATGCTTGCAGCGGCGGGTGGAAAAACGTCCTTTACAGAGACGCAGAACCTCATTTGCAGGGACACACGTGACTATGCCTCTCAGCTCCCCATGTACCTCTTTTAATACGCTAATCCTCGTGAAACGAGACCCCATGAAACCGCTGTGTCTGGCAACGGTCAGATAAACTGACGAGGCAATCAATTCCTCACTTCCACAATGCAGATGGAAACAGGTTGGCTCACATGTTTCAGGGTCTGGGTGGTTAAAAACCTTTTTGTTTTGCGAAAGGAACACATAACGTTTCTGATAGTAAACAACCTAAGATCGATACAAGTAATACGGGGCCTAGTTTTAATGGATAATTGACAAACTGTTATTGGTGTAAAAAGTCACCAGGGTTCAGAATAATGTCATATGCTGTAGCTCTGGTTGTAGGTAATGCAAATGGAAAAGCTAGTGTGCTGTATGAGGTCAGCCAGCTACGGTTCAAGCTTGTGCAACAGTTCAGTTCACACAAGGCAGAGTTAAAGCAGACTTGAACAGGGAATATAGACACAGGTGAACCTCAGGAAATCTGCTAGCAGGTTTACAGCAGACCTAAACTGAATTATAATTGTATAATCAGTAATTTAGCGAATCCGGCGATGGCCTCAGCTCAGATAAGAGTTTAATTTTGACTACATCTGTGTAAATTGTAAGTATTACAGTATATTTGATGATCTACCCACTAGTTCAGACATCTTAGAGTCAGGCTTGACTGCCAGCAAATACTACAGATATGTTATTTATTCTGAGAATAACGCTCATCAGATACTATAATTTTTTTTATTTTAGTACCGCACTTATGGCCCCGAGTGCCATTTTACCAACGAATCTTAAAACGCAGATTTAAACGATATCTGTTATGCTGAACGAGCATAAGGATTATCGTGATTTTTAAAACACAGCCGCTGATACGTATCAAATGTAACAAAGGTTTGCAGTCTTTAAGAGAGAACTTGCGAAAATATGCATCAAATATGAAGCACAGCTAAAATATGTGATCGAAGCAACACTTTCAAAATAAGTGCCGGCTGCTGCACTGCAATTAGGTTCACTTGTCTCCGATTAGCTTCATTTATAAATCATGAGAGCGTGTGTGATGAGGACATATTAATATGGACTCAATTTCACCGCGAATTAGACACGAGCTGAAAAAAATGTTTCGCTGTCACATCATGCATTAGGTATGAAAAAGAAAACGTTTCAGCGCCATATCACTGGTTTGTGCTGAAATACATTCGGTCAGTTCAAGATGAATTTACTTGCCAGCGTATTGAACACATCCACCTTCGCTAAGATTTCCCGACAGCTGTTTTTGACGGAAACAAAACCACTACGAAATATGAAACGTGTAAATGAGAATGCACTGCAAGTGTCTCACATTTGCTGTGAAAACAATCGCGAGATAGGAAGGCGAAGTATATCGAAAGAGGTGCTACTATTTGTGAGGCAGCGTATAGACTTTTAAAATTTGTTTTTCATTTCTGTACCGCTGCAAGCCAATGTAAAAACACACCAAGGCCAGCCATTCCTGTCGTTAGAGGACAAAGCCAGACTTCAACGTATCGGTGCAAAAAGAGGTACTATTTTCCAGCTGCACAGCATGGGTAAAAGAAATTACAGGTGGCTTGATTTTCAGTGCTTTCTTACTGGAGCAGAATGATAGCCATTTTGCTTATAAATGGACTACTAAAAAGCTTTACTTTGCATGAACTTTCCATTACCTCAAACAAACTTCTGAAAATAATGCAGTTGAGATCTCTCATCCGAAGACGATTCACTCCGCTTGTGGGAATACAGAGCCTCATATAAGGGACGTTTATTGGGTTTCTCATCACAGCTATCCCTGGAATTATTTAACAAAATCCTTTTCGATTTAAATTGTCAAATGATATGACTTTTTAAATAATTTGACAGTTAATTATTTTCTTATTTTCACAACATTTGACCTTAAACTTAAACACGTGTAAATCCTCCCCACTTCCTTAATTTCTGCTTTAAATGGGCAACATCACTCTCTATGGCTGAAGTAGTTTGATCTACTTCAATGTTTATTTTAGTTTATGTGACTTCAATCCCTACATTTGCCTCATGGAAATACACCAGTACATTCATAGTACTTAAATTTTACATCATATATTTTAAAACAATCATGTATATTCAATACATATACACGACTTACTATTTGTACGGCTGATTTTAAACATTTAAACAATGTTTAAAATCAGCCACACAAACAGTCAGCCATGTATATGCATTGGAGCTTTGTGTTATTGACACCCCCCCCTAGGGCCTACCTTTCATTTTTACGAGTCAGATTATTAAACATCACTATCCTTCTCCATTTCAGTACTTCCATTTGACATTTACAGTTTTACACATAAAACAGAGACCATTCCATCTTCACTTGTCGGATAAGGGATAATATTACACGTCTTTATACAAAAAGTCTCATTTGATGACATTGATGATCCATCCTAAATAACAAACAGCCCATTTCTAAGGCTTGGTGCTTAAAGCAATGGCAGTTGATTCAGCGGCCCACAGTGGGTTGAAGCGTGCGGCCTCTGTGACACGTGGTTTCCAGGGCTCATGCCGCACGTGCTGTGACAGAGCAGTGTGGGGGCTGGCCGGGTGCCGAACCCGGAGCACAGCGTGCGCGGCCTGGGAGCGCTGTCTCTTTGCGGTCACTGGAGATGACGGCCCTCTTATGCTCGTTACCGCGGTTCCTCCAGCGCTCGCTCTCATTCGGGATGGCAGGGCCGCGTGAGGTGCGTGTTCGTCACTGCGAGCCGCACGCGACGTACACATGCTCATTCCGTCTCACACAGGCCCGATTTGATACTAAGTGAAGGGGATTAACACAGTACAGCAATTTTCACCCTTCGTCGCTTTGCCTCTAATCAGACATCTTGCACATCAAGTGCCAATCCGTAGAGCCGCTCAAAACAGAAGACTGAGAGCGCGCATAGAGATTCTGCCCCCGGGGGACCGTTACCGACAGAACCACCACCTTCATGCTTCCCTTGTACAGAAAGGGCAATTACTACACAGCCCCCTCCCATTGACTTACACAGAAGAGGGAGAAACTATTTGACTGCAGTTTTTAATAGATGCACATGAAACCTGCTACACCCACGCCTGATTGTCAGCTGCGAATTAGACCTTTCTATGAAAACCTCGCCCGTTCTGTCATCTTGGTTCCCCTATAATTAGAACAACAGGCCTGCAGGGGTCTAATAAATAGCTTTGGTCCTTTGAAATCTCGGTCTTCGGGGGGTACAAACTGAACAGTCCCGCCACGATAAGTGCTATGACACTGAGTGACATCTTGCAGCCACTGTAATTAGCAGAGACTAACAGCAGTTTGAAACGCAACCCTCTGTGGGTATTCTGAGTACACCCTTCTGCCCCTGCTCTACACAGCGAGTCCTCCGACGGCTACGGCAAAGAACAGCACGGCTGTTTTCACATCGCAACAGCGCTGTCGTGACCTTGTTTCATGTTAGTGTGAGCAGTTGTAGAAGGAAATGCGGCTCAACCTGCTTCGGTGTGAAAATCAGATTTTTGATAAACCGCAATGCGCTTCTCTAAGAGACAGCCAGGGGAATTTCTCTATGATACATATATGTGGAAGCAAAATTCCACATGCGTTTTCAGGTTTAACGCAGGTTCAGACGTGGAATTGTGCATGCACACACGCGCAGAGGCTCACGCCTGCTTGAAACAGAGTTCCCTCTCAGTCGAAGTAATGACCAGGACCGATTGTGACAGAACAGGATGAGCCCCGAGCCGTGATTTAAGCCCTGTCGCTGAATCCGGTCTGAAGAGCGGTCCAGCTGTTTGCCATGAAACGGGGTATGGATACGGACAGTAGAAGGTTCAAAAATGTAGAAGGCTATATCATAGCATAATAAATCCTCAAGATGCAAAACCCTGCCGTGCTGTAATTAAGGATTTATTTCAGATTTTTATTTATCCTACATTTTTACAGAAAACCCCAATTGAGAAATGAATGAAATGAGTCCTGGCCAAGAAGGATATCTACAATTTGAAGAATAGCATCTCAAACATAGTAAAATATTGAATCTAAAAATGGAAATTCAACCTACAGTAGAACCAACATTAAAAACGGAACAGTGAGGTTCCAGTATGAGTCAGTCAAATGTCACTAGAATGTGACAGACCTGGAGTGCGGCTGTTTATTCTGGGTTCAGCTTGACTGGAGATGGTAGCCGCTGTACTGTCAACCTCTGGCACAATGCCCACATCCAGTACTTCCATTTGTCCTTTGATTCTATTGTCAAAGTCTAATTCTGTCTGTCTGTTTGTCTGTCTGTATCTCTCTCTCTCTCTCTCTCTCTCTCTCACACACACACACACACACACACACACATCTGTAATAGAGATTGAAACTAGGTGTGGGACATTTTATGATTTTCTCTACATGATGGCAAGCTTATTTGTCCTTGCGATTACCTGAGTACTTTTCTTATTGGATGTGTAAAGCCTGTTTTACAGCAAGGGGCCTGTTTCTTCCGTTCTCTCCGGTTTTACTTCACACTCAACCCTGGGACAGGAATAAGTGAATAAGCACCCAACAGCTATCCGCCTCCTTTCCGATAACTATCAGGTTTTACGAGACTGATAGGCTGAAGACATTGTTTGATACACGTTTTATTTATGAATTTGGGAAACAATGATGTAAAAATAGATGAAGCTAGCCTACATCTTAGATATCATGGTCTGTGTTAGCCAGAAATGTGGCCCTAAGCATATCGTTTTGTGTCTCTCGTGTGCACTGCACTCAAGGGTATGGAGGATGACTATGATAAAATTTGAGACATTGTGGAAATTAAATATGCTAAATGAAGTTACATATCTTTTCCAAATGAAAACAATAAAACATTTTTTAAATTTGTGCTGAAAGTGATAGACCATGATGATCATATTCTGACACCAGTGTGGCATTTTTGTGAACTACTTTCATGACCTCTTGAATAGCTAAGAGGGGGGGTCCATGGGAGTCCCTGAAGGTACTATTGGGGGTGCCTAACCAGACTTGATATGCAATGACTATATAGTTTTGGGAAAAAATATATATCCCTTTTAAACTTATGATGGGGGTTCCCTGGATGCCTTTGAGCCTGAGTGGGGGTCCCTGGATTTGAAAAGGTTGAAAACCCCTGGCCTAGACTAAACAGTGGCGTGTTAAGGCAATGCCAATGTAGCCTAAAGATAGTGGAAAACACTCAAACATTAGATTCAAGTGCTTTTAAATACCTAACAGTATTTGTTTTAGGCCAAGAAAAAAACCAAACCATCTATAAACGGTTGATTGTATGTTTTATCTTGTGTTTGTCTTATAACAGTCAGTCTTCATTAAACTCCATTTTTCAGTTTTAAGTGTGGTTGAGTGAAAAGCTGTCACTAGTTAACTAGCTTTACATTAGCCAGGCTGAAACAAATACAAAATAAAAAGCCATTGTAATACAGTTTAATGCAAAAATATTTGGACTGTGACACAATTTTTGTTGTTTTGGCTCAGTACTCCAGCACATTTTATTTGAAATAAAACAATGGATATGAGGTTAAAGTGCAGACTGTCCACTTTAACTTGAGGATATTTACATCCATATCAGGTGATCCGTGTAGGAATTGCAGCTCTTTTAAAGATAGTCCCCTCATTTTACGCAAGCAAATGTAATTAGACAATTGACTACTCAGCTGTTTCTTGGCCAGCTGTGTGTTCTTGCTTCATTAGTTCATGCACAAGAAAGCTAACAAAAGGTCTAGAGTTGAGTCTAGGCGTGAAGTTTTTGCTTGGAATCAGTTGCTGTTGTTTCTCAACATGATGACCAAATAAGTGTCACTGCCAGTTGGGTGTCAATCAACTGCTGAATACATTGTTAGGAAGCAAGAACTCAGTGGTGAGCTCAGCAATAGCAAACAAACTGGTAGACTGTGGAAGACCACTGTAGTGGATGACCCCTTTTCAACTGTTGAACAGAACAAGAACACTCTCCAGGATGCAGGCATAGATGTGTCAAAGACTACCATAAAGAGAAGACTACACCAGCATAACCTCAAAGGGTTCATGCAAACCATAAGCATAAAGGACAGAACAGCCAAAAAGTTTTTTTAAATGTAAAAATACATTTAAAAAAACTAGCGTTCTGGAACAAAGTGTTATGGACTTAGGAGACGAGTATTAACCTGTACAAAAGTGTGGAGAAAGAAAGGAACTGCTAATGAACCAAAGCATCCCCCCATTATGTGAAACACTGTGGAGGTAGTGTTATGGCTAGGACATGTCTGGCTGCCACTGGAACTGGCTCACCTGTCTTCATTGATAATGTGATGATGAATTCTGAAGTGTACAGAAACATCTTAGATGGCACTTCACCTTGCAGCAGGACAAACACCCCAAACATACTGTTAAAGCGACCAAGTTTTTCGGGGCCAAAAAGTGGAATGTTTTTGACTGGCCAAGTCAATCACCGATCCTGAATCCCCTTTAACCTCATTGTTTTATTTCAAATCCAATGTGCTGGAGCCAAAACAACTAAAATTGTGTCACTGTCCCAATACTTTTGCATTTAACTGTATGTTTATGTGTGTGTACATAGCATAGAAGTAAAGCTAATGTTACTTTCAACTCCAAATAACAAAAGCTTAAAACCGTAGCTGGATTAACCTGCTCGTGAACATGCTAATGACTAACGCTACCACTAGGATGCTAGTTAAATAAAATTATATATTTTTTATATTTATATATTTTTATTTAGATCAGATTATATTTGGATAATATATAAAAACACATTTTATGACATTTCAGAATTTTACCTAGGTTATTGGCGTAACACCGAAATGTTTATGACTGCTTGCGTATCATTTCTTACCTGAAAATAATAAAAAGATCAAAACTGGTGCGCTGCGCTGGGATATCAGTGACATTGTTATTGCGATCCAACGGTCATCTGAAAAACCAGAACTTTACCTGCCGCTACCCCATAGCATGTAGACGCCTTCATTACACAGCAGAGACACACATTAAATGGAAACTATTAAGTTTAAATAGTCGGGAGGGTATTTGTGAATGTCATGTGAATATCCCACATAATGATTGGGCAAATATACATAAGGAACCTATGTTCCAAACAGGCACACATATGTGACATAAACCAGATTTTTACTTATTTATTTTTGTATATTGGTTGTGCCTTGTAGGGGGGAAAAAAAAAACTAAACATTTTCGACATTTATTTGTAAGCGATTAAGCATATGCCGTTGAGTACTGGTTCACTCGAGTAAAAGGCCCCACCCCTAATTGAAACCCCCTCTTCAGAGCTTCTCTCACTATTGTCTTTGCAAAACGGGCAGATTCCTGACAGAGAACGGCCTCTGAGCGCTCATTCAGGTTTATGGGAAAAAAAGGGCAGTGGGATCTATAGCATTAAAGAGCCAATTAAATTCCTCTTGATCCTGACTAAGGTGAAGACTACCTTGGGAGTGATTGCCTCACGGAGGGAGCGCGCGCGCGAGCGCATGACTGGCAATCGGGTTTAAGTATGAGTGCGCGAGTCTCTCCTCCTTTCAACCACGTTAACAAACAGAAAAGATAAAGAAATGGCAAATGATTCGATGCTGTTTTAACATTCCACAAATTCAACAAAAATGTCATTTGACTCAATTAGATATTTTAAAGGATGATATGAAAGGAATTCACATTTTATAAGAGTGTTTCTAACTGGGTTGGGCTGATCGTCACAATATGACCTGAATTGACCGAGCAGCTTTGTAGACCTTCATGTTCTGAAGAGTTGTAATAAAACACATGTAATTTACACCTATCGGCGTGGCACTGACAACAACGCTTCTACGAGTATCTTAAGGGAAAGGGCACGCGCATTTTCACACGCGGTATTTATGAATTAATGTCCATGTCCTTTTTGGTTTTGATGCAAAGCACACTGCATTTATAGAGCTGGCTGATTGTAAGAGCAATGCATTGGACTAAGGAGTACGTAGCCATTGGAAAGAGTCCTGAATTCAGATGTACAGCTCTTGTACATTTTAAAGCGCTGCAAAACAACTACAGGTCCAGGACGCAACAGACATACTCACCAAAGGTAAAGCGTTTAGAGCAGTGATTTTCAACCACTGTGCCGCGGCACACTAGTGTGCCGTGAGAGATCGTCAGTGGTGTGCGTTAGAAATTATCTATTCCTTACTTCACTTAATTAACACTTTTTTGGTTGGTTGGTGGTCAGGATTTTTTTTTTTTGTAAAAAAAAATGCTTGCTGGCAAAAAAAAGGAAAAAACACTGGTTTAGAGTACCATTCTCAAACTGGGGCCACAAGTCAAAAAGGAGTGATAAGCATAAAGGAAAACGGCACAATCCACTATTAGCAACAGCGGTTATGGGAAGGGTCCGAACTGCAGACCTTCAGCGTCTCTTACAGTTTCACCGCTGACACTGCAGGAGATTCTATGCGAAATGATGAAACGGTTCTTGTGCAGTAGCTGAGACTGTTTGACCTGCCCTCTGTCCCAGCTCGCACTGGGAGAGGTAAGAGAACAGCCCGCGCAATGCGGTCGTTTGTGTGGCCGGACGCCGTTGCCGGGCGTTTGCGAAGCAGGCCCCTGCGTTTGTGGGTGTATGGCTTATGTGACGGCGCGCTCGGTTTATTTGCGCAGAATTGATTCCTCCTTCCCCTGGGATGGCAGTTTAATCAACTGTGCTACAGCGAACAAAATTATTTCATTTGTTAATGGCGCCTTTGTTTAATGTCACCGCTGTCCTGCACAAAGGCATTCTAATGAGACGGGACGAGCAGAACTAGAGCCTCCTTCCACTACAGGGAGGAGGGAGGCTAAAACTGGAGACTGTTCATGTATAGAAAGAGGGGTTTTAAATGACAGTTTGCATTTCAACATTTAGGAGACAGCCTTATCCATACCAAATTACAACCCCTGTGTTCCAAATTTCCTCATTTGCAACAACCACACACAATTGGATGGTTTTCGTCACCACCCGTTTGCTCTCTGAGCAGAGCCTTTAGCAATGACATGAAGGCTGCATAATATTAATCAAAGAATCAGCATAGGCAGGAAATTGCATGTAATTTCTGTCCGGAGATGATATATTCTTTCCAATCTGGAGCACACTTTATGTTCTGCACTGACATTATTAGAGGTGTCTGATTCTGTTTCATGTTTCAAAGTTAATTGGGAAAAAAATTTAAATTATGCCCCTTTCACATTTTGAATCAAAATGACAAGAAAGCCACTACAAGTATAAATGGGCCCAAACCCACAAGGTTTGTTCTGTAGTTCTGATATAAAAGAACTGGATGATATAAGATGGACTACTCCCCAACACCAGAAAAGATAGTCAGATATAAATATATGGCAGACGCTCCCAGTTTCATCCTGGCCTGTATCAGTATTATAAAGATGAATATCCTCGCAAGATTAAATGACTTTGCCAATTTGCCAATCTCAATTTGTGATTTTTCAAGATGATTCAAAGCCTGTTTTTTTATTTTTATTGGGAATGGAAAGTGCATATCACAGTTCTGGTCAGTACAAGGCATTGATGTACTACCTCTAAGCCAGTCATTCTGTAAATTTTTTTAAATTTGTCATACATTTCGGTAACACTTTATTTATTTATTTATTATTTAAGGTTCTGTTATAAATAATTTGTAAACCATTAGTACATGATCTATTAGCCATTTATAAAGAGTTTTCTAATAATGAAATCATGTATATGACACATTCGTAAACTCAACTGCACCACCTAAACTAAAGTGGCAACAGTTTATTATGTATTCATATGAATTAAGTACAGATAAGTTAGCAAGATGTAATAACTCCTATTTGTAAAGCAATCGTTTGGTTCACAAATTCTTTATAACGGAACCTTAAAATATAACTCAATTTAAATCCAACGGATCCAGATCCCCTCATTCTGTCTGTCATTTTGAGACATGCATGCTTTTTATAATTTCATGGCTGTATACTTTATTAAATTTGATTGAGACCTCAAAATTAATTAAATTTTGACAATGAATTGTCCATAGACCTAGCGTGGGAGAAATAAAATGCTAACTTTGAGAAGCTAGCTTCTCAAAGGTAGAATAATTCCATCATTCTAAAGTTCTAAACGAACATGAGATCAATGGCAGGCCGCTATGTTTAGCGCCAGAACACCGGCGTGCACAGGCATTCACCAGAAAGGCACATCGACATCCAAACGTAAGGTAGGTTGTTGTAAAGGGGTTGTAATAATGTTACCTAGCGAACTAATGTAAAAATAACTTACTGGCCAGCATTGTAATTAAATGTTGTTCATTTTAGGGAGGTAATTTTTTGCCTGTAGACTGTAACGTTAGCCTATATCAATAATTTGACAATCGCTGATCGAGTCATGTCATTTGCTAACATTATCTACCGAGGACCCATTTAGTATGGAGCCGAAACTATGAGACTATGTTTAACTAGCAAATCCGGGGTAGAAACAGTGTTAGAAACTTTACACGATGTACAATTTAATGCAGGATCTAATCTTAATCACACTAGTTTAAAAATTGTATGCAACATGCCAACAGTTTGTGGACAAGCACTGCTGAAAGAGTGATATAAGATACAAAATCTGTAAGTCTTTATCCACAATTGCTAATATATTGTACAGACTAGAGCACCTACTCCAAGAGCATGAATTGGGCTCTTTGAGAGAAGGTTTGAATGTTAAGCAATCTTCCCAGTGGTGAGTGTAGTGGCGAGTGATTTTAAGTAGGCTACAGTAGACAGATACAGGGCTGTAGCAGTTGTCAGCTCTGTGCTGATACACCATGATGGAGAGCAGGCTGATAGTGTTAGGGCTGATCAATTCAATTTCCTGTCTTTTGAGGCTCTAGGCAAACAAAAACATTTCACTTAAAACGTAGTTGTTGTGATTAATACAATGACGGGCTAATCTGTTCATGTACCCAGTTGCAGGACCAATAATGAATCCCAGACTCTCAGTTTCTTAAATTTATACAAATATGACACTATACATATACTGCAATAAACACCAGAGAAAGTAAAGCATTCAATATAGATACTTTATTGTGACAGCCATAAATATCTATTAAATTGATTTCTAATCTGTATCAAGGCATGATCAGAGGCTTTTCCTATCAATATAAACACTCTGAAAAATAGGTGGGAGGAGAACCTAGGGGAAAATATTGAACATAGAGAGTGTGTATGCATATTAAATGTTTGCTCTTATAACCCAAGATATAAACTACAGTTGAAGATTATTCATAGAATGTATTTATATCATGGATGGGACATGGCTGACACACTGCATCTCAGTAATAAACACAATTTGACTGGCTTCCTGGTCTGACACCAGCGTGTAGCGGGAGCATTCAGCCTGTAAACACTAAACACTCAAAGCTGAAGTCAGAGCTCATAGACAAAGCAGCAATGCTCCAGGCACGCATGCCCTGACAAAAAGAGCACGTTCCCTGAAACTCGGCTCCCAAACGGAGACCCCAGGATTCATTAAAGGATTCAAAAGCTACAAGATTAACCCTTAGAGGAAAAAAAGCTGGAAACATTAAAACCGATGATTTTTGGTCCTTTCATTTCGCCTTTTAACGCTTGACAAATTACAGCGTTGTTTTCATTATACCGACACGTTTCCTTCTCAGAGGTTACACGTAGTGTATCTTTTCTCTCTCTCTCCACCAATGAGGGGCGCGCTACGGCGAAACAAAGGCTTCGTGATTGACGAGCAGCCGCCGTGGCGGAGAGAGATTTCTCACGGCGCCAGAAGCGGAGCAGGCAGCTCCAGAAGGCAGAACTGTTTTTCAGAGGAGCGTGGCAGCGGCGGGGCGACGGCGCTGATCAAAGAGGCTCGCCGTGAAGCAAGGGCGCGAGGCGTTCCCCCGCGCAGCGGAGCAGATGTCGCATCATAAAACGCTCTGATCAATTTCTCCCTTCGCAATAATTAGGCCTGAGGGTGCCGTCGCGACATTAATCACGTTTAACGTACAAAGGAACATATTCATAAACACCCACAACAACTGGATTAATAATTCAGGCTGAATATTCTAAATTGCTTCACGCAATTGGACTCATTTAAGTCACAATGTCAGGAGATGTGGATAAAGAGAGGAGGGCCGCTGACATGCTTTAGGTGTGCTCCGATCTCTCTTCTTGTGCTTAAATAATTCATGGCCCACAGCTGGATGGGTTGGTTTAGAGGGGAGTGATGGGGAAGTGGGTCTGATGTGTTATTGGCTGGGAAGAGAGAGGAGACGCTATGCTTTGCACCCGCTGTGCTAATCTGCTCGTCAGTTGTAATGACTTCTGGGGACGTCAGATTTGCTCTCACAGGAATCCGAAATGGATCTCATCAATCTTACCGGCACTTAAAGAGCAGACGAGAAATTTAATTCCTTAAACTGAAATTCTGGCTCGATTTCTATTATCTTTCCAAATGGAAACTGTCCTCTCCGGCAGCCTTGCATGATGTTTTGACCAACCAGTTTGGGCTGGAAATCTGGGCCAGGATTGCACCTTATAAGTCAATCAGTATTTAAGAACGTATGTGTTGTCACTAAAGCTTGCTCCAGGCATCAAAATTCATTGGCTATTAAAAAAAGACATTCCGTATAAACCTTATTACATGAATAAAATATGAACAAAGGACCAAGTAGTTTAACCACGATCAATTCTGTGCCTTTGGCAATGAGGGCACCAGCCAAGTGTGGCTTATGAATGCTGAGATCACATACGCCTTGTATTTGCCAGTTAGCAACAAACCTACTGACTAAACAAGGCTATGCACTCCATTTGGAGTACAATGGTGCTATAAATGTTCAGGGAAATAACAAATAAGCAGTAATGATAATCAATGCAATTTAAAGACTTTGCTTATGTGCAGAAATACTGAACAACAGTTGAGTCCCACTGTAAAGGACAAAACCTTTCTGCACATAACAAGAAGAAAACAAACCCACAATAACGGCATGCTGCCTGTTCACTTTAAAATGAGATAATTGCACACTCCGTCAAAAACCAACAGAATTTAAAACAGAAGTAAATGAAGGCGTTCATTTTCTCCACAAGATCAGAGCTGGTAACCGAGGCGGACGCCTGTGTCCGTACTCTCGTTCAGTAGGTTCACGGCAGGTTTTGAACTGGTGCTGAATCTCTCAGTGGACAGAAGGCAAACTCGCTGAGATGTCCCTTTTTCTGGTGAAAATGATCTTTAATGAGTTTTGTCAGCCAGGAGTGCGGGAACACAACTTGAGGAAAAGCGAAGCCCATCTGCTGCGGAGATACGATAAGCCCGCAGCCACACAGAAACAAATTGGTCTGCACCTTAGGGCCCTCTGGGGTTAAGGGACCCTAGTGAGAGCGACAGTTATGATTTTTAACATGACGCCACAAAATCAAAGGCATTAACCTATGCTGATGCTGCCGACAGCCTGTAATAGATCCGCCGCCACACGCCACACATAATGTTTATGTGACAGTTTGTGACAACCTAATTAAAAACAATAGACAATGTAGAAAAACAGAAAACATCCAGAAATCGCTCCCCCTTCAAGGCAGACTACCAGCTAACAATGTGATATTTCACCTGACATTATGTATCAAAAGCTAAGCTCTATGAGCCTATTTTTATTTCTGAACAGATTTATGAAATAACAGCCTGACTTAAGGAAAGCACTATATTTTATCTACCTGGAGTTTAGCTGCAAAGTGTTCCTCATCATTGTTTGGACCCCATAAGCCATTTTCAGTAAAGACAGACATTTCAAAGAATAAGATGGATGCAGAGGTGCTGGATTATATCTGAACTCTGTTAGTCATGGCGCCCTACAGCTCTGGCTGAAGCTGGCCCATTCTAGATACCCTTTCAGCGCTCTGCCGTCTCGGCCTCCATGCGCATGACGTCAGCCCAGCGCTCTGAAGGCGACTGCAGATAGAGTTCATTTGCTGCGTAAATTGAGTAATTTGTGCATATGACACCAACGGATGCATCATTTTTTTTAATGATTAAATATTAGCGTTCACGGCTGACCGCCACACGGCATGAATTGTGACATCTCATTAAGACTCCATTAGCAGTGCCGGGGTGTCAAGGCTAAACTACGGAGAGGATTTGAGAAACATTGCGGGGGGAGCGGAAGCCAAGCATACTTTATTTCTTTAACACTTCTGAGGGAAACACACTTTGAGAACAAATAAGATCAGGCTCTGACAAAAAAAAAAAGTGCAGGCTCGGAATAATTTTTAAACGTAAAATAAAACCCCAACAATCTTGAGTGTTACTTATATAGCAATAAACGCCTAGTGCGAATTCAGAATACCCACGAGTTTGTTCTCTGCGCGTTATCGCTTTACTAGTCCAATATGCATCTTTTGCTCATTAGTTCAGAGCTCCCTGGAGCATTTGTGGCTTCATGAAGAGAAGATAGTATCGTTATAGACCCATATCCTTTTAAGTCCTGGTTGCAGAGGATGGGGGGGGGGGGAGGGGGGTGGGGGGAAAGCTGATCCAGCGAAGTCACAGCATATGGAAAGCTCAAAGAGAACTTAATCTGTACGATTTCTTGGATTAGTTTTTGGATGAATCATCACCACATTACTCAAGACAGGAACGCATTCAGGCTCTTAGTGAATGTAATGAAAAGACGGCAGTTTCATGGCGTACATTCAGTGACACTTTCAAATGTGCACATTTATTTGGTACCACTGCCACACTTCAGGATTATTTTCCTGGTATTAAAATGGTTTTTAATAGCCATTTTAGCCTTTTTTTCTTTCTTTTTTTTCTCACTCCCTATTTAGCTAATGAAGATCTTCACACATTTACATCTGTTTTTGAATCATTGCCACGTAAAGCAAATCTTGATGAGATCATTGGGTCTATTATGGGGTTATTATTGTCTCAAAAATAAATAAATGTAACTGATCCACAAATACATTAAACTGATTCACAAATAAATGAAAGTAATTCACAAATATGTTTTTGTACTCACAAACAAATGTCTCCCGAACTAATAACTGTGCACTTACTCTTGGCGCGTGTGGAATCGCGTGCATTTATTTGCAGATTTTTGAGACAATCCTCACAAAGAAGTCCACAAATATGTTTTAAAAAAAAAAATTGTTTATTTTTTTTAACTGAGTCTACTCCAGCCAATCAGAATTTAAGACATAATTTCACTAACGTCCACATTATTCTGACGAATCACAGCAGGCTTCAGGGCAGGGTTCTGTGAACCTCTCTTGCCAAAGGTACTTTCCTTCCCTCAGTAACTACTGGAAGGCAGCCGCCGCCTCCAAAGGCATTAAAGTTATATGGAAAAATACGTGCCATTCTGAAACAGGGGGGCAATCCTAAGAATTAGCGAACGACAAGCAAAATACCTAGCCACTGTTTGCAGCCTTGGAGGCAGCAGCTGCCTTCTAGTGAGGGAAGGAAAGCACCTTAGGCACCTCTGTGGTGAGTAGTGAGTGACCAGACAGCCTCTCGATTAGAAAGATATCTGTAGGCCCTGCACAAACACTCGTAAGAAAACATAACTATAGATGGGGCTAGTGTCATTATAGTGCTGAAGGCAACCGTAGGTAGTTTGAACCACAGCTTGACACACACTAACGTTAGCCAGCTAGCTAATGTTACTGCTGACTAACTATGTCAGCAAGACGTTATTTGCGATGTCACACGTCACACAGGCGAAGCAGTTTCCTCATCAGTGCCCTCAGCAGGCAAGTCCTTTAGTGCTGAAGCACAGACGAACGCTGACTTTCCTAAATAAGGAAGGTAGAGCCATGAGAAAAAACACGAGCAGAGTCTGGGTATTGAAAAGACCCTGTCCCGCCTGGGCACCGCCTGCATGTTTCTCCAGGTCGCCGGTCACGCAAACGGCGCAGGCCATTCAGCCTCTCCTCTGACTCCGTGTCCGACTGTGACCTCGATTCTGCGTAAGAAAGCATTCTTTGTCGAGGTTACCAGCCTGTGGCCTGCTCTGTCTATTGTCAATGAGGCCGACGCACACCTCAGCTTTGCCATAGAGTAGTCACTGAGAGCATCCTTAATGTCAAAGAGTCACTCTCCTTTGTAGTCATGCAGTCATTTTTGTGCTTGCTCATTACCACACAGGCCTAATTAACGCCAAGGTTTATCAGAAATGTTACGCTATCAAACGGCACACTGGATTAAAGGCTCTCTCCCCCCCTATACATACAGACGGGTGACAAATTAAAGGAAACCCCTGAATAAATGAGTGGAGAAACATAACAAATGCAGATGCTATACCTTACTAAGACCTTACTACACACATGCAATATCAAAGGACTGACAGAAAAACCTTTTCTTGAAATTTTTGCCTGCTTGTGCCAAACACAATATAAGCAATTGCACATAGTGGATTCTGTTTCTGTGAGGAGGACAAAATGCTATGCAAATTAACATCAGAGAGGATTATGTTTAGAGTTTTTATTTATTTATTTATTTTGCACACATCTAGAATTTTGCATATATTATAAGCTCCTAGAATAGAACAACGGAGTTTTTCCGTCTCGGATTCATGCTTAAGCATCTTGTATGGAGTGTATCTTCTAGAAGGCACTGGAAGTTGCATGCAGTAGGACAGCTGCTCGACACCTGCATGGCAATCTTACACCCAGGCCTGTGCATACAGTTAGAAGGACCGTCTGCATAAGTTGTATGTCCCTTGCCGATTAATAGTTAATTGGAATTTCTCTTTCAAGCATCCGGAAATCAAAATGGCTAAAAAGAACGTATGCTCCCAAAGTAAACCGAATGCTTCTCTGTCTCCTCTGTCAAAGCCATACATTCTACCCCCGAGAGAATAAGACAAGTGGGTGTTATAATTTACAAATGACTGCAGAGAAATAAAACAGAGGCTATAGTGTAGCCTCAGTAGGGGGCCATTTTTGTTTTGTCTGTGTTGTTGTAACAGACATTTATAAAACGGTACACTTTTTAAACACTTGAAGCAATGACAGCATAATGCTCTTCATGTGACAGATGTTTGCAACACACGACAATAAGCGACTCTCAGCCTAACAGCCCTGAATTATTTGTCCTGACCTTTCAAGAGAAAGAATAAAATGACAAGTTAATTTACCCAATGGCATCTAGTGTAAAATTAAATCTTTTTTCAGTTGACAGAATGTCCACTTCAAAAAAACAGTTGCTGCCAACTTGTTAAAACTACTCTGACTGGTGGGCAACAGACAATTTCACATTGTCGCTCTATGTCCTTATGCAAGATACAGAACCCAGAAGCTTTGTCAACACTTTTTGCTCTGTGGGCTACTTTCAGTCACCCCCTTGCAGTGCAGGTTCACACTCCCTGTGGGTATCTGCCCTATTTTGAGCTGCTGCACTTGAAGCATAATTCAAATGGGCATTTAAAGACATCATGCATTGAATTGATGTCCACAAGTCAATGAACCAGCAAGCATTCAGTGTTGGTTAAATTGTTTACAGGGGGCTGAATCTGTTTTCACTGTATGTTATGTTCTGAGATTCGGAGTTCTGTCTGTTTTGTATTTTTATTTTCATTTTCATTCATGTATTTATTTTCCATACATCATTGCATTCCCCTCTGTTCGTGGGTTGTCCGAGTCTCATCTGTCTGTCTGTTTCGTGTTCCCCCGAGATTCTACTCCCTGTCTTTGTCATTGCACTATTCGGGTGATTTTGGTACATTCGGATTTCCTCTGTATTTCGTATCTAATCGCTCTGGATAAGAGCGTCTGCTAAATGTCTATAATGTAATGTAATTTTCTTCCTTCCAACTTAATTAATATTTATATATTATACTAACAGATTAATCGTACTAACTGTTAGATTCGATTTAATACTAACCTACTAACAAACTAACATGTACATAATACTAAACAACTAACTTACTAACATTAGGGATTTAGAATTTTCTACTAACATTACTAATTATTAATTTATCGGTAACACTTTACAATAAGGGAACACACCTCATGCCTGAATTAATGCATGACTCATCATAATTTCATCATGATTTAATGCATGAATTAATGCATGATGTATCATGAACTCTGTGCGGTTCAATATTAATAAATGATCAAGGCATTATTAGTTCATGTGATTACTGTACACTTAATGTATCATCAGTTAATGAACATTAACTCACAGTTAAGTCATACATTAAGTAACATGTCATCAAAGTAGCTGCAAACCAGTTAGGTAGACAAAAGCTTCTCAGACCATCAGTGGTGGATTTATCAATTTTGGGGCCCCCAAAACTCTTCCTGACAGTGTGCTGACAAAGCTGTTTGCTTTTAAAACAACAGAAATTCAGATTTTTATAAATCACCCATTTTTATAACAACGGCCCCCCCCCCCCCCCCCCCCCCCCCATTGCTTGTGCATATAAGGAGACAGGATCTATGTGGTTTACAATATCACATGTTTTATGTTATTTTAATTTAATTTATCTTAGGAAATGTATGATTTGTCATTTATTTATAATATTAGCCTATTTGCAATATTCAATCATTCAGACTAATAAGCTGCTGGGTGAACCCTACGCCTACTTCTAATATGTTTCTACTAAAACTATGGTGCTTTAGTCATATTTTCAACCCAGTTATACCATAATACAGAATAATCAATCTGTGATTTTCCTTGACACAATAACAAACATATAGTATTGATGTTTTACTTATTGTACAGCCAACAAAAGACTCTGGTTGGTCAACATATGACTTACTCAACATATGACTCTGATTAGGGAACGGGTACAATAATGATTAATCTAGCCTACAATTACACGCATGCTAGGACCGTGAAAATAGGAAAAATAAAAATAGGAAGTGAATCTACTATCTACTGATTGGAGGCTAAGGAAATTATTAAAAGCGTTTTTATTTTTTACAATCCAGATAACCTGTTTGTGACTTTTGTCGCCTTTAGCTTTCCGTATACAAAAACCACAACGGTAATATACGGTAGTTCGAACTTCCATGGAAACGAATAAAATCTAATTAGACAACAGGCGCTCGTTGAATGAATGGAAGTCAGTGGAGTTTTTACACTGAAACGGGTCATTATCAGACAGACGAAATGAAGTTTCCCTTTTCTTTTTAGATTATGGCTATGCGCTGTCATGGCCCAGTACTACAACTTACAACCCGTTATGATTGTGACTATCCAACGAAAACCAACTTTAAAACCGGCTAGCGCTGGGCAGATGCGCGTCATTCTAAGCATACGTTATGTAACTTTAGTTGCTAAGCTAACTGAAAAAACTACATGAATGTTACTTAAATTCCGGTAAATAGTTTATGTAGCTAGTTAGTTCATTGTAAATGCGTTCAATGTTGGCTATGTTTGCAAAAAAATCGACGTAGCAGCGAATCAATCTCACACAAATAGCTAGCTGCTATGAGGCCTACTATCACTTGTAATTTTGCTTGCTGGCTTGCCAATGTCAAATTTATTTAGGCTAGTTCAGTGGCATTAGTATTAGAACACACAGGGATTTGCATATTGCTGCTAACTGTAACAGTAGCTAGTTAGGCAAATGTTAAATTGCATAATTCCCTTAGAAATGTCCTTTTCGGAGTAAAATGTGTATATCTAACGTTACCCTGTCATGTGAGCTCAGGACTGGACTTATTTAAATAATTTGATTTTGCGAGGAGCATGTACAGTAGCCTAACTTAGTTATCCTTCAGTTGCCACCAGACATATATATATATATATATATATATATAGAAATATTTAACTGAATTAGATTCAACTACTTTACGTGATGTCGTAATAAACCTACATGTAGTTCAACCTTTTCATACTGATTTCTGTCAGCTAGTCATCATCACGTGTTCAAGAAGACCAACCAGAGTAATCTCCGATGAGTAAAACAACAATCTTTGTATCGTGTCAACTATAATCACGCATTGATTATTATTCTTATATGTATTGTGGATATAACTAGTTTTAATGTATGACTGTTAACCTTTTAGTTTTGGTAGAAAAAGGCAGGGGTTTCTAAATTATAGCCCAAGCGGAAATTGAGAGGTGCAGTGCACTGGAAGCCATATTGGTTGCTGTAACTTCGGCAATAGAAGCAAGCAGTTGAGTCCGTTCAATATCATAGTGTGCATTAGAGTTCAGTGTATTGCCCACTTTTTTGGTGTCTATCTGAGTGCCATTCTAGTTTTGATTTGTAAATGATCTTCTTTTAACAGTAGGGTCGTGG
This sequence comes from Ilyophis sp. 1 JC-2022, assembly GCA_022702515.1. Classification (NCBI taxonomy): domain Eukaryota; kingdom Metazoa; phylum Chordata; class Actinopteri; order Anguilliformes; family Synaphobranchidae; genus Ilyophis; species Ilyophis sp. 1 JC-2022. The sequence goes on along the minus strand of CM040405.1, from coordinate 17,006,283 downwards.
GAGATATGGCAGAACATGGAGGAGGCGGAAATGGGTTTTGGGGATTTTGAGGTATCAGAGGAAATGGCCAGTTCTGAGACTGGTGAAGACTGCTCCCAAATTTTGAAGACACGTTCGTCGGGGGACTACAACAATAAGTGATCAGTGGCGTTGCCACCGCTGGATACACACATTTCATTGTTAACCACAGCAGGAGCTTTATTGATCCTAACAGTGGGGGACATACACAAAATATAGAGAGGGCTAAGGGGATTTATAAAAATCAGATATGGCGACTGAGAGGAAATGGGATTGAGGTCCTTTTGAATGTCTTAATAAATTGTGTTCCACGTGTATAATTAATAAAATATTGATGTTCTATTTGGATGACTTTTGACTGGTTTATTTTAATATTAGGTTTTCAAGGGTGCAGAAATCATTGAGCTCTTTATTAAGTAATAGTGATGTGATGATGGGGTAATCATTACTATATGAAGAATTGTGTGTGACTTTACTTGAAGGGTCACAATTCATTGAACTCATAATTAAGTAATGATGAACTCATGGTTAACAAATGCTTGCCTCCTATCAATCTACATTAAGTAATCATTTACAAATTAGTATCATGCCATGACTTTACTTAGAGGGACACAAGTCAGCCAAGTACTTAGGAAGTAATGGTGATTGCATGTGTGAAATAATGATGAAATTTAATGATAAATGGTGAACTTACAATTTACACTCAGTATCCACTGTATTAGGAATACCAACCTAGTACTATCTAATGTTCTGTTGCTGCAGCCCATCCCTTTCAGGGTTCAACATGTGCATTCAGTGATGCCCCTCTGCTCACCACTGTTGTTAATTATAATTTTTTTGGCCTTTCTGTTAGCTTGAATGTGTCTGGCCATTCTTCTCTGACCTCTCTCATTAACAAGGTTGTTTGTGCTCTCAGAACTGCCACTTGATATTTTTGGGGTATCACACTCAACCCCGACCCAATTTTTCCAACAAATAGCGTATATATTAACCTTGAGTATTGGTAACTATATAATTGAAAAATAAGTACAAAGTACTCATTCTCTAAAACATGAATGGCTGTCATAATCCACACACATTGACTCCATATTATTTACAAAGATCACCATCAAGTCTATTAAACGTGATTTTTTTATGACACATTAGAGATGGGCCTACTGTAGGGTTTGCCCAGAAGCATAGTCTGAATGACTGAATATTGGCAAATATAGACTATAAATACTAATTATGCACTTTCTAAGATAAATTAAAATAACATAAAGCATTTGATATTACTGTCACCATTTTCACAGGTAAATGATAGATGGGGCTTAGAAGCCACACTGGCAGAATCTTTTTTTAAGCGAACAGCTTTGCGTTTTTTCTGAGTTTTAGCGGCCCCGATATAGATAAATCCACCACTGATGGTCTGAGAAGCTTTTGTCTACCTAACTGGTTTGCAGCTACTTTGATGACATGTTACTTAATGTATGACTTAACTATGAGTTAATGTTCATTAATTGATGATACATTAAGTGTACAGTAATCACATGAACTAATAATGCCTTGATCATTTATTAATATTGAACCGCACAGAGTTCATGATACATCATGCATTAATTCATGCATTAAATCATGATGAGTCATGCATTAATTCAGGCATGAGGTGTGTTCCCTTATTGTAAAGTGTTACCAATTTATCTTGAGTTTCTACCTGCAGCTGTCATTCTCTCTCGTTACCCTATCCCTGTATTTATTTGTGATTTCGCACATGAGTCCACTTCCGTGTTCCTCCCCTTTGAGCTGTGCACTTGTTACCTGTTAACTCCGGGTCTGTTGTTATACTTGTGTTTATGTGAGATCCAGTCCGTGTTTTACAGTTACCCTCGTTATTGTTTTATTAGTCCATGTTACCCTTATTGTTCTCACCTGTGAGCTATCTCCCCTCCCCGCCTCTGCACACCTTATTCCCATTATGTCTGTCTCCCTCTGTGTATTTAACCCAGTCATCCAATTCATTCTTCGTGGGTTCCTCACCTTTGATAGTGTCATTGTTTTGTGCCTCTGTATCTGTGAGTTTCTGAGTATCTGTTGTTTTTCTCGAGTCTTTGTTTGTTTGTCCCCCCCCCCCATTTTCATAAGTATTCATACCCTTTGCTTTAACATATTTTTAAAGTATCATATTTAATATTTGGTCGCATATTCTTTGCATTCTGTTACTTCCTGAAGTCTGTGACCAATCAACATCAAAAGAATCTCGATGTTATTTTCAGGTACTGTTACAAGCGATGCTATAACCTCTCTGCATTTGAACTGATCTCTATGAGAATTGGGGGGTGAGACATGGGAAAGATAAGAGAACACACAAATCAAATGAGGGAAAAGTGTGTTGAGCTTCATAAGTCAGGGAATGGCTATAAAAAAATAACTACTCACATGGAAATGCCCATATCTACCGTTATACTTAAAAAGTTCATAGCAACTGGAACTGTTACAAACTTGCCTGGAAGAGGACCCAAGTTTATTTTGCCCCCACGCACAGTGAGGAGGATGGTAAGAGAGGCAAACAAATACCCAAGGATCACTGTTGGAGAATTACAGAGGAAAGTAGCAGCTTGGGGTCATCAATCTCGAAAATTACCATTAGACATCACCTCCATGTCAACAAATTATTTGGAAGGCATGCCAGAAAAAAGCCTTTCCTGTCATTTCACCACAAATGTAAGCACCTGGAGTTTGCTAAACGCTACTGGAACATCCAACAGAATCATTACATCAATCAAGTGAATTAAAGTGCAATACAGCCATGATTAAAAAAATAGACCCGCTATTATACACATATATACATATACATATATTGTATGCTCTTCTAAACACATACTTCATAAACACTTCCTATAACTAATGAAAATGATTCACCTTGGTGGTTATTAAAAAATAAACTAACTTGCAAGGTGTATCACTGCCCTCTATCATTATCTTGTTTATGATTTTAAGAAATTAAACAGACAATGAAGAAACGTCCACTAAAGAATTAATGCTCATTACTCCTGAGCAAAAATACTAAACTAAACAAAACACCAATCTTTCAATTAGTTTTAATGCATTTTGTTGCTCATGATCTATGGCTATATTAGCAGCCAGGTTAGCTAAAGAAGACATGCAGTTTCTGGAAACAAAGTACCTATCTATTAGTGGTAATGGCCTCTCTTTTCAATCAATGCAATTCAAACTGAGCAGTGAATAGGTTATTAATGCCAACCTTGGTTGAAATAGTCTTGAATAAGCACAATGCATTGGCTTGAGACATGAGCAATTCACAAAGATTAACATCGAGGTGCCTCTGCATGACTTAATGTATTGCTTTTTTTATAACTCATTATAGTTTACGGACGAATTGTTAGACAGATATACTTACCTCAATAACACGTTCGGCGAAACAAAAGAAAGTGGTCTAGTTGGATGCAAAGAAACAAAATGAATACTCCTTTTTCCAACTCATTTGTCGAGCCTCACCATAACACACAAACAAACACGCTTTTCTTCAGAATATTAATTTCACTTGAGCGGCCGCACACTGTGAGCCTGAACCTCTCATTAAGCTGATATTTTCTCTGCCGATCAACAATGTGACAACGGAAACGAGGCCACAGCTTTACAGGAAGCGGCGCAACAGGGACGGCCTATGTCTGGTCGTTTATTCGTCATGCTAATACCACTCAAAGCAACCGTTTACCGGACAATACAACACAACTGATAAACACGGTCCAGAAGGGCAGTCTTCTGCCGGTCCCAGGCGAGTGCATGCGTCTCCATTGGTGCCTGGAATTGAACTGGGACTGGACCATCAAGAAAGAAAACCAGAAATACAAACGCTAAGGAAACCCATTAAAAACGTCATGGCTTTGGCTATTTCATCTTATGTGACATTGCATGGAAATGATGATAAAGGCTTGAACAGACAAGCTAGGAAAATGATTCCCTTTCCCAAACATCTGTACAAAAGCCTGGCATTATGTTTCCCAAAGCCAACCAGCTAACCAATATGTTTCTTATTATGGCTGACATATTTTTAGAGATATGTCCATATGTCTGTTTTTAGAGAGTGAATACTAAATATAACACTGCAAAAAAATGTCTGTCTGTTACATGGCATGCAAAGGATATGCGACCAAATATTTAAAATTATTATTTTATTCTATATATAAATGCAGGGGTGCCAATAATTGTGGCACATGTGGTTTCAATTATGTTACCCTACTGGCAAATCTTGAAATGAGTAAAATTATCTCACCCCACTGGCAAATAGTTTGTTTATTTAGCAAAAAAAACTGGTTAAAATGCTTGTTGAGATTTGGTTTTTGCAGTGAATAGTTTTTCTATTTATTCTAGAGTCTAGAGCACATGCATAAAATATAACCCCCCCCCAAGAAAAAACATCTATATTGTGCTTTTAATAATCACTGTTGTATGTTTTTTTAATGTAAAATAAAGTAAGGTAATAATGTCCAGGTTTAAAAATGTTTTTTTTACCTCTGAAGTTCTTGCTCTCACAAATAGTCTTTGCTCATATATCATAAAACAAAATTAATACATAAAAAAATGAGCTCTTAATGAAAGAGTGTCCCATGCTCCATCACCAGGGGGCCCGTTTGGGTTTTAAATGAAGAAAAAGGACGAGGATTCTTATCTGTAGCTCTGCAGGTGCCTGGTACTGCGGACTCGCAGAGTCCTCCATTTCAGATTCCCCATCAGTGGACTCAGCGAGGGAGTAGGGCCTCCTCAGCAGCCGTAATTATGAGTCTCCCTAAGAATAGAGCAGAGCCACCTGCTCGCATTGAGATAAGAGGGACCCAATCACTTCTGTGAATGGCGCTTAGAGCCACCTGACATTTTTATGCGTCTCTTTCTCCCCCTCCTCACTGTTGCTTCTTACGAGAAGCTTTCAGGGCTTTTAATCATCGCCGTTAAGCTCCAGACATCAACTGGAGGGGACAGAACAGCGAGTCGACATAAATAGCATTTGCCAGCCCTCCATGCAAAGTGAAGAAAAGTGAGTCGTTGCAAACGCAATGAGATTGTCCCTATTGCGCAGAGACGTATCGATTGAAGGAATCGAGTGGGTTTTATTAGGGCGGCCCTGGAAGCTCTAAGGGGTTATTATCATTTATTAAATCTTTGGAGGGTTCAACAATGTAGTAGTCTGTGAACATCCATACGTCTCCAAATTTTTGACCCCATGTTATTATTATTATTACTTAAGAAGAATAACATTCTACCTCCATTTGTGTGATGAAGGGATTTCACACAATGCCTCATAATGAATAGATGGTAATCCATCCGGTTCCAAAATGTCTACTCCACCAGAACACCTCCAGTGTTTCCCCCAGGATTTCTTTTTAGGCGAGGTGGTGAGATGGTGCGACTCCAGACTGGAGAAGGGGCACATGTGTGCTGGCATGATCGTGAATGCGGTGTGTGTGTGTGTGTGTGTGTGTGTGTGTGTGTGGGGTGTGTGTGTGGGGTGTGTGTGTGGGGTGTGTGTGTGTGGGGTGTGTGTGTGGGGTGTGTGTGTGGGGTGTGTGTGTGTGTGTGGTGTGTGTGTGTGTGTGGGGTGTGTGTGTGGGGTGGGTGTGTGGGGTGTGGTGTGTGTGTGTGTGTGTGTGGTGTGTGTGTGTGTGTGGGTGTTGCTGTGATCGCGAACTGGGGGAGGGGGTGTTATTACTGTTACTCCCATTTCACTATGTTTCATTTTTCCACTCTGTCTCTGTTTATCCAGTAGGCTATACAGAGTGGGCACCTCAATAAAACTCATTTCTGCCCGGCCTCTCTTCACTGCCTGCTGCGTTGCCTGCATCACTGGCAGAGCATCCCTACAACAGTAATACATGTATTATTTGAATTGAAAATGCCATTATAAAGGTCATTCGGCTTTATCAATTTGAGTGCTTCAAAATATCAGACACATCAAAGAAAAAGAGACTGTAAAATAATGAAAAAGAGCACTAGGAGAGAGGATCAATTATTCAGTTTTACGTTTAATGTTATATTCAAACAAGCATGTTAGCACGTGATAAGCTGCGACCATATGCCAAAATATCTGTATGTGCGGGTAGAGTCTATTGCAGAAATATCGGACAGACCGACCTAATTACCGACAGAGTGACTTCTACTCGCTGCTGGTCACAGCTAAAAATGACTCCAGTAAAAGTATAAAGTCCCCCATTCAAAGACAGTTGAGTAAAAGTGTAAAAGTATCTGATTTAAAATATAAGTACCAAAAGTAAACATAAACATAACCGATTTAACAATGTACAACCTTAACGTTTGCCCCATCACCCAGTAAGGTTAGCAACTAGCTAGCTAACGTTACATGGGCGAATGGAAACATATCTCACGCAAATACGTGAACGTGGACGCTTCGAGCTACGCAAACAGTTTTTCTTTTCCAATGACATTTGTAAAAGACAAACAGCTAACTCAAAAACACTGACGCACTACACACGTCACTCTGGGTAACCCGGATCACGCTCTGCACACGTCACTCTGGGTAACTCGCATCATGCTTTGCACACGTCACTCTGGGTAACCCGGATCACGCTCTGCACACGTCACTCTGGGTAATTCGCATCAGGCTTTGCACACGTCACTCTGGGTAACCCGGATCACGTTCTGCACACGTCACTCTGGGTAACTCGCATCATGCTTTGCACACGTCACTCTGGGTAACCCGGATCACGCTCTGCACACGTCACTCTGGGTAATTCGCATCAGGCTTTGCACACGTCACTCTGGGTAACCCGGATCACGTTCTGCACACGTCACTCTGGGTAACTCGCATCATGCTTTGCACACGTCACTCTGGGTAACCCGGATCACGCTCTGCACACGTCACTCTGGGTAACCCGCATCATGCTTTGCACACGTCACTCTGGGTAACCCGGATCACGCTCTGCGCATGTCACTCTGGGTAACCCAGATCACGCTCTGCACACGTCACTCTGGGTAACCCGCATCATGCTTTGCACACGTCACTCTGGGTAACCCGGATCACGCTCTGCGCATGTCACTCTGGGTAACCCAGATCACACGCTGCACATGTCACTCTGGGTAACCCAGATCATGCCTAGGCGTGTTTCATAAAGCCATGGTTTGTAGCAACAGTCCTGAAGCCAGGCCAGGGTGGGGACAGCCCGCCTAATGCATTGAAGGGGAAACACTGCCCTCGTTCAGAGGTAAAAACCTTTATCAAAATGGTGTCCACTGAAACCTACCATTGTGCGTCCCATGCAGAGCATGCCTGTCCTTTCTGTTAGACACGATGCCCAGGTGCCACTTCTATTCATTTGAGGTGCTTCAATTTAATGATGTTCATCTGACCAGTAAATATGCGCAGCTATAATTGAGCTTTATATTTAGTATTTTGATAGGGCATTACCGTTGAAGAAGCATGGACGCGTTCAACGATTCATTTGCGATTCGGACGTACGAGTGACCGCATAAAGGCTGGAAAGAACAGTGTGGCGGACAGCACTGCCCGGTCAGGTCCAGGATGAGGCATACACGCCCTGGCAGAGTGCAGGGGAATCAACTGTGTGTGGCCCAGGCACTGAGTGGTATTTGTTGTAACCTTTACCTGCCTTTTATGAGCTGGTGCAGAAAGAGCAGGAACACAGTTCAGTGCACCCAGCATAGCAGGGAGGGGGGAGTGTTAAATGCACATCATCCCCCGAAACAAAACAAAACAATTGCTAATATTGTGATTTTCTCTGAGACACGTTTCAGTCTCTGTGTATCAGTACCCATGTCTGCCATTGTAGTGAGACAAGATTTGATGGCCTTGTGGATCTTAAAAACATAATTAAAACATGACAGAACATCTTATGGAAGAAAGCCAAAGTTAACCTTGCCAGTGATCTTTAGCACTTGTACCACAGGCCTAAAACCACCGCCGCCAGGGAAATTTTGCTGGCCCTTTTCTTTTTCAAAACAAAATGGGGATTGACCGGTTTACTTTTCCAACAATGAAACACAAATCTGGCCCCTTTCTGCTGCTGTCTGCATTCTTGTCAGACCTCTCCTCTTGTCTCTCTCTGCCACGGCATGTTTTTCCACAGAAAATAAAGTACAGTACACTGATTGACCCTCCATTCAAACCGTACAACAGTCTGTGAATCAAAAACAAGAAAATCTAATTGGAAATGCCTCACTGGTCTCAATTAAAATCACAAAGGTGTTTGATTAAATATAGCTAGGTAGGACTTTTTTTGCAAATAAAATTCTGTATAATGTAGAGCTAACCATTTCGTCAAGTCTTTAAATTGTAGCTAACCAGTTCCTCACAATGCACCAAGCCTCAGTGCTGAATTGATGCAGTGAATAAGCTATAAGCCATTGCATGTTGTCACGGTGATGTCTGCGACAGACAGATTTTACTAAGGTCAGTGGCTGTGGTACCTCAGTTAGCAGCAGACTGTACGCTAGAAACCTTTGTGAAATATTTTATTCTTTTATCCCTCTGGAACACATGACATATACAACACATGTTGACACGGCTTATTGTTCCATGACTTTTAATTAACCTAATCAACAGATAAAATAAAGCACTTCTTGTATTGAAGCTATAGGCCATAAGTTAGTCTCCTGTGCTGGCAAGCAGCTCCTACGTCACTCACTCAAATGAATTCTGCCGCCATCGCTCGGAAACAACAAAGTCTGCGATAGAAGAATTAACTGCCTGCTTTATCTATCTTCGCTGCACAAGTGCCTTGTTAAAGTGCAAAGCTTTTAGCCAGGATTATGCACTGGTTTCACCTTTGAACCTTCCGGCAGTGCAGATAGACAATAGCTGGTTCTGAGGCCTAAGCAAATGGCCAAGTGATATAGCCTCCAGGAAGACTATGACCTGTGTAACTGAGACACAGAGAGTGTTGTCTGGAGTTAACAAATGTTCTTTTTGTGAAGGGCTGTGGCAGATTTCAGAGGCAAATAAGTCCTGATTGAAACCCAGTGAAGTGTCCTTAACCATCAAAGCGTGGCACTTACAAGAGAAATCAGAGAGAAGAAGATTCAATGACTAGATGGGAGAGCAAGCCGGAGGTCACAGGGACGCAGTTTTGTTAGCGCATGGAAGATGAAATCTATGATGTCATGTGTGTAACCTTTACTTAACCTGCATGTCTATGATCCATCGCTGATTACCTGGGGGATCCGCCACAATTTCTGCACATACTTAAATTGTCACATGTTAATTTGAATTGCAATAAACTGAACCACATTTGCCATTCACAACATGGCTCACCTTGGACTACTGCTATGAGCACAGGACGACCAGTGTCTGAGGTCTGAGGTATGGATGTTGTATACGGAATTATTTAGTCATTTGGTTAATGGCATAACACAGACTGTTGAATGGCCTAAATTTGTTTTCTGTTTTTTTAAAATCAGTGTTATGAAATATGCTACATGTTTTACCTCAGTGCACTTGGCAGCCTTTTATGTTTTCAACTGGCGATTCTGTCACAGTATGAAATGCAAAAGATAAATCAGGATTCAGCACTACCCATTCTGTCCAGCTTCTTTTTAAACAACTGCATATTTCCCCATTTGCAGCTGAAAGGTGGAGTCAAAATGGCAGCACTTATTGGTTAAATTTCAACTGTATAAAGCCTATTGCGTAAATTAATAGGTCTAGTTTATTATGTGTGGAAGGTAACGCTGATATGGTTTGTCTTGTTGACAAAGTATGCAGAGAAACATGTTTTTACATTTTAAACTGGAGTGGGGCCTGAGAGGTGGGAAAAGTGTTATGTGGACAACAGATACACACGTTATGCATGCTAAAATAACACAGTGGGACACTTAAAACTCCAGAATGGTACACAGAAATTCATGCAGGCAAATTTGAAGTGAATTGTCTCTGTAATCGAAACCTGTTTTAGCACTGTTCTTTATACACTTTTACATGTGTATTTATTTTTCGCTTCTGAAATATAACAAACAGCTCTAAGAGATAAGACAGATGTGAGTACCCACTTAGCAGAGATGAAGGGCTGTTTAACAAACCTCCAGGTGATTCCTCCAACACATCTAACCATGTATCATTTAATACAAAGATCTTTTCAGTCTGCTGTGATTCTAACATTTCCGTATTTATTTTTCAATTTATAGGCATCAGGCAATGTGTGTATTGCTGAGAATTAAATCAATTTAAAATGCAATGCTAATATAATGTAAGTAAGTGTCCATGCCTGGAAACAAATACCAAGGACACACTACAGACAGTTTTTTTATTCAGTTCTGCCAAATAAAACCACATGCTTTTATATTTTAACCCTGGGACAAAGAACATAATTAATTTCAGGCCTAGATTTTTTTTTTTTTACGTAAGAAGATCTTGTGAAGGACTATGTAATAAATATAAAAGCCCTTTATTTTTTCTGTTGAATGTTTATATAGAACCGATTATAGAAAAATGTATTAGTCAAATATGAATCCAAGAGCGGCCAACCACTAGAGTGCGGTTTCAAGGTATTTTTCACTTTCAACTTTTTCCTTTTCAGTTATTTTTCTTTGTTGAGAATTTGCGAAACATTTGGCCCTGATCTAGCTCCATAGCCTACAGCTTGCACAACTTACTCCACCATGGGCGTTTTCTGTAGAACTTATAAGGAGCTCTTCTGAAGGTGTTCAAAAGCAACAAGCCATAGCTAGCACCAAACAAGCACTAAAAACCTCTCTCTGAATCTGTCTCTGCTGATACCCTAGGCTGCTACTCCGGCTCGCTAGTCTGCCTGCTGCTACTAGCAGCAGCTAGTAGCTAGCTTAGCTTTTTTAGCTTATTTGCTTTATTATTATTTTTTACCTAGCTCTAGCTAGCCTTTTTGCTCTGTTTGCACAACTTAGCTGAAGATGGCAACTAGCTCAGAGATTCAGAGGACTGTCACCTGAAATCCGTCAAAATAAAAATCGCGAGAAAGGAGGACAAAAGGAGAAAAATGAGAGATCAACCGAGATGGACCAGACCAACACAAAAAAAAAAACAAACAAAAAGAAAAACGAAACAAACAAAGCAGAGAATTGAAGCATTTTCACACATTAATTTTATTATAAAAATTATTAAAAATCATTGAAAAAAAAAAAAACAATAAATTCACAAAAAAAATAAAATCAAAAAAAAACACTCAAAATCTTCTTTTTTCACAACCACCAGTTCACCACACACACACCACCATTCAATCATGTCAGATGTCAAACACTGCATTACAAAACTCTCCACACCAACAACACAACTAACCATATATATCACTTTCTTCCAATCCAAATCAATTAACAAACCAAATCATGTGTTCTGTCTGTGAGTTTGTGATATCATTCATTAGTTTTTTTTTTTTTTTTTTTTTTTTTTTTTTTTCCCATTTTTCCCATTTTTTTTTTTTTTTTTTTTTTTTTTTGTTTTATTTTTTTTTTTTTGATTTTAATTTTTTTTTGTATTGTAACTGTTTACCGTTACAGTGTTACATTGTTAATAATAGGCTTCAGGCTTGCCATATATAATTATTATTGCATGTACACACAATACACACTGATTCTGGAATGTCAAGATTCCCGTTCTTGTGAGTTTGTGAGTTCATTTCACACTGCAGTGTTGTGTGTGAGCTGTTGCCGAGCTGACTTCAGTTCAATAGGAAAGAGGAGAAGGAGAAAACAAAAGTGACTGCATATCTGGCAGCAGGCAGATTGATTGATTGAGGCTTGTTTGATACCTCAGACCTTGATGACTTTACAGCATTTTTAGCAACCCATGGGTTCCATTCCTATGTAATAATTAATTTTTTTATAAATTCCCCCCCCCCCCCCCCCATAGAGAGAGATCCAAAAAATGGAGAGAGGTCATAGTATCGCTTGTAAGAGTACCTGAAAATAAGATATCAAAAGTATTTTGATATCCTTTTATACCCAGTCATGATAGCATCACCTGTTAACCTGTGGAATGTTCCAAACAGGTGTTTTTTTGCCCTTGTCCTAACTTTTTTGGAACGTGTTGCAGGCATCAAATTCGGAATTAGCGTATATTTACAAAAATCAATAGTTGATAAGGTAAAACATTAAATATCTTTTCTTTGTACTGTTTTCAATTAAATAAATGTAAAATAGAATTGACAAATCACTGCTTTTTGCTTTTATGTGCATTTTACATACTGTCCCAACTTTTTTGGAATTGGGGTTTGTTTATGTACATAAAAATATGTATTAAAAGATTTATGTTTTACAGAAAAGGCACCAAATATTTACAGAAATTATGAGGTGTAGGACAGCTTGTTTCTGAATGGATCTCTAAAATAGCCTCACCCCAGTCCATTCCTGTCTTCCCAAACACTAAACCCTTCAGTTTACTTCAGTCACAGCCTGTTCAGAAATAGTTTCTTTCTATTCTCTGTGGGGTTTTGCAACTTTTCTGAATTACTGGAAAACTGCCACCTCAGACGTGAGCTCAGTGTCGCGCCAAACACTCACAGAGTATGAAGTGAGCGGTCAGGCTTGGAATGGTCACCAACAGGGTGACAAAACTAAAAAATAGTAGAACGCTGAATCAAGGTCAATATGCAGTCGTCAAGGTTATACTGTTGGCTTAGGACACACGTTAGAATTGTCTCTTGGGTGGTAGGTATTTAGAATGAGGAAAAAGAGGACCACTAATGTGGGTCTTACAGATTTTTCTCTTTCACAGGTCGGGGTGACGGGCCCAGTGAGAGGTCAGTCTGGGGTCAGTACCCATCCTGTTGCCAATTCAGAATGAAGGTGAACGATTAATCTGAACTCAGGAGCTGCCCTTGAAGATTCACTAAAGCCTAGCTGGTGACAGAGAGGGGTTCATTAAGCCCTGTGGGGCGGGGTCATTCCACAGCAGGGCGCGAGAAGTATCACGCAGGTGCGAGAGCGCAGTTCAGGAGCCGTTAGGCCGCAGGGTGACAGGATGGGAGACGCCTGCTTCCAGCAGAGAGTCATTAGATAGACTTGTTTTTCTCGAGGCTTCCTTGTGCCAGATTTAGGTTTTCAAACGGCGAGCGGGTGGAAGTGCTGTCAGGCGCAGCCAGCCCACACGCTTTTTTTCGACAGCAAGATGGCAAAAGAGCACGGTGGCAAAGGCTGACAGGGAGAGGAGGCACTTCATTAAACTCTCATTAAAACTGCACTGTGGCTGCACCACTGGAGTGGTCAGGGGGGCGTAGGGCAGCAAAGAAATCAATTAATAGAGCTCTGGATTTATCTAGGAGGGAGAGCCACGGTTCGAGGAGGAAAGACGGAACACAGCGGGCCATTCCAAGTAGGATGTTCGGGCAGGGGCTACAGTGCAACTGACCTGACAATCTCACAGGAGCTGAAAAAAATAGCACCCGTCAATTTATAATCAGCATCTCCTCTTTTTGCCGCTTGGTGTATGCTTTGAGAATGATGCCTGCAGGAACTGCTGAACGGTATGAGAACCTCCAAAACTACTGTCACAAAAACAGGACAGGCACTCTTCCTCCCGGGCCAGTTAGACAGAGAGTGTAGATGAGAAGTTCAGGGACAGGTACTCTTCCTCCCGGGCCAGTTAGACAGAGAGTGTAGATGAGAAGTTCAGGGACGGGTACTCTTGCTCCCGGGCCAGTTAGACAGAGCGTGTAGATGAGAAGTTCAGGGCCTTTAGCTGCATCGTGTCTACCCACAAATCTGCTGACCAGTGATGTCCCTTTAGCTGCATCGTGTCTACCCACAAATCTGCGGACCAGTGATGTCCCTTTAGCTGCATCGTGTCTACCCACAAATCTGCTGACCAGTGATGTCCCTTTAGCTGCATCGTGTCTACCCACAAATCTGCGGACCAGTGATGTCCCTTTAGCTGCATCGTGTCTACCCACAAATCTGCTGACCAGTGATGTCCCTTTAGCTGCATCGTGTCTATAATATATTATGCAGACCTTTATTAAGTCCATGTTACAATAAACATTTTCATAAACCTGCAAGTGGCACTGAAAACATCTTCGTCCGGCACATAATAGCTTCTTCTGTCCTGATAGTGATTAAGCTACAGGGTTGCATATAATGCCAACCATCAAAGAGAGTCTGACTATGATAAACTGAGCTTATCTGAAATAAAAGCAAACTGACCTTTTCTTTCTTGGAAATTTAAGGACATTGGTCCTGCAGCACCAAAAGATAATTTTTCATTTTTTATTTGGGAAAAAAAGCTTGGGGCTGCTGGGTAGGCTTTGTGTCGCCCAAAGGATATATGAGAGGGATTCAGCAGTGTTCATTGCTCGAGCGACCCCAGTCAGCCGTCCGGGCACCCGTGGCTTGCTCTCTATGCACGCGTGTGATTGAGTATTCTTGTAGCTGCAGTGTGAAAAGAAGCAGTTGGCTGGCGCCTCATGTTTCAGAGGAGAACCACAAGTTGTCTTCACTCTCCCGAGCCGGCAGTAGGGGGCGTATATGAGCATGTTTGTACATAGTTTGCGAATTGGACATTCCAAATTCGGGTGGGATTGAAGATGCAAAAAAGCTCCGCAGGGACACAATCCTAAACTCAACCTTAGATGGCTTTTGGCGACCATATGACGTGAACTCTTGGAGAGAGTACTATCACACACTAAAGACACAGGGAGTGATTGCCAAATATCAACAGATTGCCCCATTCATACCTGAACCGTGGAGACTGTAGTCCCCGGTCAGAATTTAGATTAAAAATTATATTGTATCTGATAAAACGATGGACATCTGATCTATAGCTCTTTTTATGTACAAGCCTCTGAAATTTTATTGCCTTTTTCCAGTATGAAAGATGCCTCGAAAGGTAGTCATTTTCGGTAATCTTCAAGCGCATGCTATCATTTAGGGCTACACTGCAGTTACCCAATGCTCTCTTTCAAGCATCTAATTAATGCTATTAAATGTATTTCTCGTGTTCAGCCAGCTCTTCTTCGTTTCTATGAAGGCCGGTCAATAAGTACTCACAGTAATAAATAAATCCTTATGAGCTATATAAATAATGTTAGTCATAGAACATTATTCATATAGCCAAGAGACAGACTAGAATAATAATTAACTCTGCCACCAGTGCCCGTCTGTGAAAGGTACACCTAAAAATGGTAAGGAAGATTGATGAATGCCTTTTGTAAAAAAATAGTTGAAATGATTAGACTAGTTAAGAGTCTACTGAGTGACACTCCTATTCCTAAGATAATTAAAAGTACAGAACTGACAGAAACAAACTTTATGTATGTGGTTGTGTCTGCATGTATCAGCACCAATATGCAGAAAAAAAGCTGCAATCTGCAGTCGCAGCGAGGAGTCTCACAGCATCATGTGGTCCACGATGGAGAATATCACCCCAGCATACGAGACCACAAATGGAAAGACTAAAAATAAGGTGCAAACTCAGAGAAGGCTAATCATTAGACGGAGTGCGGTTATTTGATTCTCATAAGAGAACTAAAGTTCATGAGAGAATTTTAAAGTTCAGTGCTGAAATGGAACCATTTGCAGCTGTTTTCAGAAAACCCATGCGCCGCACACATTCCCGGCCGACTGATTTTCTGCGAATCTCTGAGCGGAGCAGGAGCGGCCCCTTCCCCAGGGGATGAGACCAGCATCATATTCTGTGGGCTTCTGCAACAGGTTCGCTGTTCCGGCACAGGCCTCCTGAGAATATCCCTCAGAGAAAATAAAAACAAATAGAAGCGCAAAGGATGTTTGTGTAACAAGACTCAAATACAGTTCCCCACTGTGTCCCCCGAGCGCATTGCAGGAAGGCGGCCGTTCCCTCGTAACAGTCTCGAGCGACGAACCACAGAACCGTTTGAGAGAAAAGAAGCGCGGATGGGGAAGGGGATGGATGAATAAAGCAGGGGGACTAAGTGACCTGGTGAGAGGCGATGCTGTACCGCAGTGGGGACGTGCTAAGCTGTGCTGAGCTTTGCTGTGCTGTGCTGTTATCCTCATCCTTACTCTGGTTCATGTAGGAAATGAAGTGGCACTGTTCCCACAGAGTCAAGTGCTGTAGAGCTCGCCCCCTGCCTTCACAGCACAGTCATGTGGCCAAAGTGACTCGCTGAATTGCCCCGAATGACACTTTGACTGCTGCTCTGCTTTTTGTATTCAGCTTTACCACAGGGACACACTGGGCCAACACATTAGCAAAGCTGACCAAACTAAACCTGAGTTAAAGTTACAGAGAGAAATTAACTAGGCTTGTAGTCCTGTAGTCCTCACTAAAAGAGTGTGAGGCTTGGTGCAGCAATAATCTCACTCTCCCTCACACACACACACACACACACACACAGACAGACACACACACAGAGAGGGAAGAAGAGTACTAGCCAGGCAAGGTAGAAAAGCATAGAAATTAGGTGCTTGTCACTGGTCTCACTTAATCACTTTCTATTACAAGCGCTCTCAAGGAATTTCTGTTCTAATGAGATCATGTATAAACCATTACAGAAATGTCACTTTCACAATGGCAACAGCTGGGGAGATCCACCCTGACACGGGTGGGGGTGTACGGACGGCTATATTAGTCACTACAAAGTGTGTATCAGGCCGTTACCTCAGAGTTTCAGCATTTCAGAGAAGAATGTTTACATACTGGATAGACATAAACATACATTTTTGGGATCTTATAAATTCACATTTTATTACCGTACACTCCCAGAAAGGCAAACACGCACGCATTCTCTCTCAAAACACTGACGCACTCACAAAAAGAATAAAGCCTACAGGCTCTGGGCTAAATACAACTCATCTCACCCTTTTCATACAGAATCAAGAGTGAAAGCATTTACTTGAATAAAAGAAGTCGCTTTAGAAGATAAAACCAACAGTGAAAGCTTTAGACTAAGCCTTCAAATTGGACTGTGTAGAAAGAAAATGAGATGGACAGAAGGGGGAAACAAACTGATGGAGAAGCTTGTCTCTGCTAAGAGCTACCCTGTCTGCATTATGTCCTGGCACATCCGCTCCGCTGCGCTCAAAACCTCTCTCGGACGGATAAGCCACTTCAAAGATCCCCTTTGTCACAGATGAATGTGGAGAATCCTATCCAGCATTGGAGAGGAAAGGTATTCTCACTGAGGACAAGTTAACTCCTTCAAGAGAGGGGGGCCGAACAGCTCCAGCCTGGCACCTGGAGAAATGTGATATGCAGTGTACCAGTTTTCACACATAAAAAGGGCTTTTGAGCACCATTTTTAATGATAATTCTTTAAAAAAAAAAAATAAACATATTTGCAAGCCTCACGTGACTCGTGTTCCCTCTCTGCATTTAGCTCTGAGCTCCTTCCCACCTCGTTCGGTTCTACACAGGTGTTCGCTCGCACAGTCAGATGTTGGATTGGATGGCATCTGCCCACTGGCAGACATCTAGACCGTGACCAGACCAAAGCCTCCGTCAGCATGATCTTGTTAAATCGTCAGCCAACCCGCTGACTTCTGGACCAAAGCAGGAATGCGTCTCTGTCTGGACTCACAGGCCTAGTTACACCAGCTATGTGCAAGTTCATTTGTGGCCTAATTATAGTGCGTAAATAGCGACTGTTCTGTCTGAATAAATTTGAACAGGCTGCACCATTATATTGTTATGACATATGACTTAAAATTAACATATAACCGGTAGGTGAGTGAGGCTATTATAACTTATAGCAAATGAACTTGGCTAAATCTGTTTTGAGGAAGACAATGCGGGTATTTTATTGGCATTGCCAGATTCTAGGTAACCATTTTCTGTAAGCAGGCTAAAATAATAGAATTTTCTATGCTTATTAATTAAGTAAGAGATAATACACAATGAGTTGGTCAGTGATCGAAAGACAGTTACCGTCGCGGAGGCGAATTATTTTTCGATAGCTGACCGCCTCAGAGTGTATTATCCCGCTTATTAATATTTGGCTAATGGCTAATTACCTTAAAAAAATAAATCGATCAATAATTTAACAAAAATATTTATTTAAAGTGTTTTTATTAGTCTACAACCTTCTGCTAAAAATAGTAAAATAAATAGTCAGTTCGATTCTGTTTAGAGATGCTTCCATCACAACAAAGCCTATGCAGGGTCTTATAACAAACAAACTAGCTCAAAATGTTTTTATTTATTTTTTGCTACAGCTCTGTGGAATTTCAATAACCTCCCAGGTATAAGCCTGGGAGTCTCAAATTGCGGTCAATTTTTAAAGTGAATAAAACATTAAATGTTTTATTCAACCAACTGGGTACCGATATTTCTTGCCTTGCAGGTCTAGTTGCATGAGAGAGCGCATTTTGACCGGACTATCAAATGTGAAATAGTGGTCATTATACAGAAATAATGACCGCTCATTGACCAATCAGATTTGAGTATTCAAGAAAGCTGTGTAATAAGAAAAGATAAGGATAAAAATGCCACCAAAACTGAAAGACACTTTATATATTTTTTAATTTAACAACTAAAGAATAACTTTCAGGGCCGGACAGTCGCAGCAAAAAATTATAACCTATATCACGATATAACCACAAGAAAAATAAAACTTTAATTTAAGAGGCACACCCAGAAATTTTTCATCGGGGTGGCCAGATGGGGCCACTGAAAATATTGGGGTGGCACACCAAAACCAAAAGCCAAAACTGAATTTCAGGAATTCTATTATGTTGTTGTAGTATATAGGCTAGCTGAAGCCTATGTCAATATGAGAGTTAAGGAATCGCATACTGATATACTTTGATTTCTTATTTTACAGTTAATGTTATATTACATTACATTACAGGCATTTAGCAGACGCTCTTATCCAGAGCGACATACACAAATTTTTTATATAGTATCCATTTATACAGCTGGATATATACTGAAGCAATGCAGGTGAAGTACCTTGCTCAAGGGTACAACGGCAGTGTCCTACTTGGGAATTGAACCAGCAACCTTTCGGTTACAAGACCAGTTCCTTAACCATTATATTATACACTGCCGCTTATAGTAATGTTACTAATTATCTGATGTGCACAGACTAATACCGGTACTGTTAACATTTTGAGTTCCACAACAATCCTGTTTTAATGTGTTATGTATCTGTATGTACATAGGCGATTCATTGTTCTTCAAATAGGCTAGTAGTTGTCCTTTTCCTTAAAAAGACATATATACAGCTTTAATTTCAATAGTTACATTGATTGCAAGGAACAAAACATAACTGGGAACAAGCCTACTAGAGTTTAAAAACACCACACAGAGGCCTCCAATTATTTTCAATACAGCTGTATTTGGCTGTTGCTGTGTCTTTTTGTAAACAAAAATATTATATTATATATGTCCAAAAATGAAAAACAAAACAAAAAAGCATAATCATGGACAATATACATTTTATTATAGCCTACTCACAACCTACTCATATCCCTGCTTTATGAGGCTACATTCTTATCAGCCTGTTTCGTCCACAGTTATCATAGGCTAGGCTATGTGTAGCCTACGGTTTTTAGGGTTTCAGCGTTTTTATGGTTTTGAAAGCTCTGCACTATGATGGCTATGATGCAGCTTTGGCAAAAAACTGGTAACAGCATAGCCTTTTTCTTTTATTTAAATTTTTTCAAAAAGGGCATTTCCCGATATAATTGCTGACTTGTGGCGAACGCCCGTGTGTGTGATTTTTACTTTAACATCTGTCCGAGAATGTAAGCAAATCGTCCATTTTCACTGTAAGAAGACATTTTATGACAACGTTACCTCTATTTCGCTAGCTTAGCCTACTTACAGTTACAACCTGCATGAGAAGAGTAGCCTACCCATTGGAAGCTGATTGCTTTTTCTTTGTCTCACCGTTTGTTTGGAATCTACACACATACAACTATGAAAAATTATCGTTTTTTGGATGCCCACTACTTTTTTGTTAATGGATGATAATATGTTTCACTGGCAAATATAATACTGTAACGTTATAGCACTCCACTACATGTTATCCACATTCCACTACAAACCATTGCATATGGTCAAAATGTTTTAGCATTTCTCCCTTTCTTCCCGCCGATGCCTCACGTCTTATTGCTCGGATCCACTTTTCTCATCTTATGGGCTACCGTTTTGCGGCTCGGAATCTTATAAAACCTTTTTTGCCTTGTTTGTAGTGCATCCCACCAAACAACAACTTTTAGGCATTTTTATGCTGTTAGCTAACGGATCAAAATGACAAGAAGGCACCAGCACGTCAAGTCAATGGAGGGCGAGAGCGGGATGTGTTTTCCCCCCCGGGATGGGCAGGGGCTATTTGCGCTAAGTCTCCTGGCAGTGCACTGCGCTTAAGCGGCTGGCTGGCTATACATTTGTTATTTTCTTTCACATGCATGAACTATTATAAAAAATATAATTATTGATTTAAATGAATAGTACCTAATGTAAAATATCAGATAGAAGCATATTATGCATATGAGACTCGTGAGGGGGGCCAGTGGGGGGGCCAGCGATTGTATCAGGGTGGCCATGGCCCCCCCTGGCGGCACCACTCGCTGTATTACAGCATATACAACAATAATGGAGAGGAGAACATTTTGGAATGACATCACATACAACATTAATTTTTGAACAGTAGAGGATGTAAAGAAAAGATGGCGTAATTTTTGAAAAACTTTCCTACAACATAATGCAATGAAATGATGAAAATGAAACAGGTGGTGGTCCAACTAAAGAAAGAATATCCTATTAACACCAATAGAACACAAGGTGGAAGGAATGCAAACTGAGCAGGTCGTTGGAGTGGGAGGAATAGACACGGGTGAATTTTTGATGGAAGAAGACCACGTCCGAAGGTAACTGTATTCACAGAACTGCGTTTTTATACTAACTGCTAGCTGATGACTTCAATAGAAGTCTTGCGTCCTTTCACTAAAACAAATATAATGTCATATTAGCCTATATCTGAACGTGAGAAGTGATTAGTAGAAACATGTGTTAAACATGTTTTAAATCCTGAGTGCTATGCATTAGAGGATGCATTCGTCCGATATCCTGACACCCTTCTCATCCATCCTGCGTGTGAGCTATATAGGCTATATTTTGCGTCGGAAAAGCAGTTGCAATCCTTTCGTAAATCCGGCCCTCAATGTCATATATTTCAAAATATCAAAGGCTGTTAGATGATTTGAACCAAATAAGCTATACAGTAATAGGAATCTTGTGACTCTCTAACTGGTAATTAAGTAACGTGTGGCTTTTGATTGGCTAAGTTACAGCTTGGTGAGGCATGTCCCATATCCATACAGCACTGACAGTTTGCCACTTTTCAGGGTTTCCTACAGAAATAAATACAATGTCCACAGACTCTCAGCCCTTAAAAACATTAACTGCTGCACGTTCTGACCTCATGTAACCACACAAAATCCAGGTACAACTTCACACATCCATACAATAAAGCCCCAATAAAGTTATTTTTGCATTTCTTCTTCTTTTTCCTGCCAATTTCATCATCAAAAATGCTCCATACCCTCAAAGAATAATTATTGGATCAGCTCTGCCAATAAAAATGTTTGATCAAAGTATTTTGATTGGTCCAAGTATCGCAGACAGAAGCCCTATATTGCGTTGCCATCACTCAAACCGCTATGGCTTAGTAGTTAGAGTAGCGGCCTTCCGCATGGGAGACAAAAACAACGTGCACATGCTATGATTTTCACGTAAAAGGATGCAAAGGCAAAGACATTTCACAATATTAACTGTTCACTTTTACTTAAACAAGTGAAACAGTGAAAGTCAGCCAACACCACTGCAGGTATCGTTACGCAGTTTGTACGGAAACAAATATCCCATTTGTCAGGCAGAGAAAATAAAGTTTTAATGCAAAATATCATCTGGTTAAGTTTGCGTGATTGCATTATTGTTTTTTCACCTTTCTGGAGTGTAATTTTGCGTCAACGGTTTAAAACCTTCATTGAACTGACGTGTTCTTCCATGAGGCAATTTTTGTTATTTGACATTTAAAGTTTGAAGGACCATTCTTTTCAGATGGTAAGATGAAAAAAACACAGAACCAAGTTACATGAAATAATTTAGGAAAGATTGGGTAGCATTGCTTTGGAATAGAGATAGTTTAAGTAGTTAGAAGTACGATAGCCAATATTAAACAATGTTATTTAAAAATTTAACAATGACTTACTGACAGTGCTTTGTAGGCTATGCGTGGGTAACTTGGTAAATTTGTGTATTTCTCAGTAAATGCCATGAGAGGAACCCAATGTCATTATTTCTCAACTACAATAGAAAGAACATCCTCTTCCCCATCAATCACCTCCTCTGCTAAGAAACTGGAATTACACAAGGCATCAGTGGGTTCTCAAGACAAGATTTATAAATATCCTGCACATCTGATATAAAGACGACCGTCTACATTTGAAAATCCTTATCCGAAACAGTGATACTTGGTGAAACATAGACGCAAGGTGACTAACACTACCCAGACACCCCAGATTGCCACGCCTCTCAGCAGTGCTGTCGTGCCCCATCCGGTTTTGGATTTTTGGTATCTCTGAGATATAAAATTAACGTATTTTTTTCAAATGTGTAATATGTTATTTATTTTTATATGTAATATCTGTACTATTTATTAATGATGTTTTCGGATTATACAAGTCAAAGGTATCTTCAAAGGTATTTTGGTAAACCCTCAATCCCCCTTTTCCCCATGTTGTTAGTTCCACTCTGGTTAGAGTCTGTTGGCATCTGATATAATAAAGGCATATAACGGAGGCAGTGAAGACAGAGAGAATCAGGGAGGCCTTTTGGAGGCGTGCAGACAAACGTTAAGGCAGGCACCTAAAAACCCTTACACTTTTGGTTATTCTCTCTCTCTCTCTCACATTATAAATATAAGACACATAATACTTGCACGTAGTCCCTTGTATCTCTTCATCTCCTTGAAATTCATTATGGATTAGAGATGTGGAGTACTGTACTCTTCCCTTGGCTTTTCTAATTAATGTGAACAAAATATTATCATTGTTGTCTTGATAGATGTACAGTGCCAGCATTTAGCGAAATGTGTTGTTGAAATATTTAGTGTGCTTCAGACCATTGTTGTTGCTGTTGGAAGTGTAATAGTCTCTCTTAATAATACACTTGGGGAAACAAAGGATTTAAAAATATATATATATTTGTATTGTGGACATAAACCGTCCCCGTTTTGTTTGAGTTTGTGCCCCCTCAAAGATTTTGTGTGCACTACACTCCTGCCTCTCAGTACACCATACTGATGTGAAAAGTCCATTAGATGGATACCAGCCTTCCCCCCCATTTCCTAGTTGACCTATGACATACATCACGTTCAAACGCAGAGGTTAATTCATATGTCCCTCAGATGAATGCGTCTGCTCACATTAATTCCCACTCGTTTTAAAAGCACGGTTACTTATGCGTTCGCTCGCACAAACTCGTAGCAGGGTTCGAGAGAGTAATTTATTTCGCTTGCTATGGACCACTTCCATTCATTCCAAAGTGGCGGGCTGTTTCAGAGCACATCTGTGATTACATTCTGAAGTGAGTGGACAACAAACGCATGCACCACAGATTGAGTTACGCGTTTATTTGATTCACTACATCGCAGATTGTAACTCCTTTATTGTCTACAGTATTGCACAAGGTCCAAATAAATGTTTCGATTGAAAAATCTATTTCTTTGAGAGCTTAACGGCTCCCGGCCGCACCGGAAGTTTGGCCCGATCAAGACCTACTTCCCGAAACATTGCCTTCTGTTACTTTACGGCGGTAACCTTTCCGTCTTGACAGGTTCACTCCGTTCTAAACAACGAATCCTCGTTTGACACCGCCTCCCCTCTGACAAATGGGCAATGAAATTAGAGGCTGCAGTGTCATCTCAAGGCTGCCAGAGAAACTGCCGCTGCCCAAGCACACCCAACACTGTATCGCTGACGCCAGGTGACAGTATCTTGACGTCGCTCGGTTTTAGCTTTTCAGAGTTTGTTTGGACAGGACTGCAGACTAGCTGGGGACCGGCTGAAAGCCAGGCCGGAAAGGACAACGCACTGAGTGCATCAGAGGTGCTGCTGATCTGCAGTGGAAGAGCTGGCTGTGGACTGTGGCCCTTTCCCCCCCCAGCTAATTCCTGTTTCCTTTCATCTTGTACTCTGTTCAAAGTCACTTCAAGGACAAGTGGTCCTCTTTACTTCAAAAGAGTACGTTGGGGGTGGGGAAGCGGCGGCATA
Source organism: Ilyophis sp. 1 JC-2022 (assembly GCA_022702515.1). Classification (NCBI taxonomy): domain Eukaryota; kingdom Metazoa; phylum Chordata; class Actinopteri; order Anguilliformes; family Synaphobranchidae; genus Ilyophis; species Ilyophis sp. 1 JC-2022. Next base: position 16,982,079 of record CM040405.1, on the reverse strand, counting down.
ATCATTTTCACATGGACTCACACACACACACACACACACACATATATATAAAACACACACGTCTCTACTTGCTCAGCTTACATCCAACTTTATCATTGCAAAACAGATGACAGACACAAAAAATAACTATACTACCATGATAACATAGAAAAAATGTAATTCCATTACAGGCTTATCATAGAGAAATGACGGCCTTTCCACTGCCATATTTGTCAAACTGCATTCAAACATATTACAGTTGTGATTGGCTTGATACACACAGACCTAGTTTAGTTAACAGCCCTTATCCAACATCTCACGGGTTACTTTTATTTCACTTCCTGTTTCCGTTAATAACAGCGTGCTGGGTCAACAGAAGAGATACTAAGATGGATATAGATGGACCTCAACAACTAAGAGTGAAGAAGTGTCTTTTGATGTATGCAGGGGCATAGCACAGAATTCTGGGCCCCGGGCAAATGCAGTCTCCGTAGGCCCCCTTCCCAAAGCAGGCCTTCTGAGGGCCCCTTCCCGCCTTGGGGTCCTGGGAAGTCAGTTCCACTATTCTCCCCACGACAGCGCCCCTGGATGTATGACAATGGTAAAAAAAGATTGCCATGACATCTTCTGACCTTTCGCCCTGTCTGAATAAAGCAAAAAATAAAAATAACTGAAAGAGGACGAACTGTCTCCTTTTTATTTATTTATTTATTTATTTTTTTATAAACTGTGGACTTCAATCACTCCTTGGTGCTGTGAGCAAGTTCATGTCATCAGAATCCCCACTGGGCTTCACATATGCCTAGCCTGAGGAGGAGGTAGGCGGAGGAGGTGGGGGGCTGCCAGAGGAGCCTGCCACAGCACACAGCCACATCAGCAGACAGGCCAATCAAGCCTGCACTGTCTCTTCCCTTTCATGAGTATTGCTGCCAGTCACATAACTGCTCTCTGCAGGGGGCCTGGAAAAACATTTGACTTGCGCGCACTCTGATGCGGGGATTTTAAAGGCGCAATCGCGATTGGCTGCAGGCAGAGGGCCTGAGCGGGAAACTGTCTGCCACCTGCACACGCCAGTGACCTTTCACCTCCCTGTAAACCCTGCTGTGGTAAACAGGTCTATCCATCACCCTGAGTACTCTGCTGAGATTGACCTGCTGGCCTCGGGCTCAAAGCCCAAAACGTCCTCAAAGCCGACAAAAGCAAACAAAACAAAGACATTGATGAAGGTCCCCGCTCATCATCCTCCTCCTTGATTGTCTGTGGTTCACTTTAAACAGAGTGGGGGAAGAAAAAGGCAACGTATATAAACAAAATGAACTCTCAAATCAGGAAGACGTTGGACAGGGTGGAGTGGGCAGTTAAGGCATCGCTTCCTTAGCTGTACTCCTCCTGAGAGCCCTAAGTGGATGAAGGGATTGAAGATTAGCTCTTCCTCGACCAGAGCTTCCTCGCAAAGCCCCAGATATTTATCCCATATTTTCCTTACTGTTTAAAAGCCAAGTATACTCACTTCAGCATGCCGTTTGGTGGAATGGACAAACGGGTGACAGAGCGAGTGCCGGTCTCAGACCTCACGACCGGGGGGGCTGGGTGTGAAGATAGCTTGCGTGTCCTCACCTCAATCCCTCTTTCACGTGTTAGACGAGCATGATCACCATCCTCTCAGTGCCATATTCACTGGTACTGAAGAATAACAATAAAGCTGTATTTGGGTAAGGAGATCTAAACTGAGTAGCGATAGAGACGTTGAGGATGGGTACGCCAAAACTGGATCCACTGAGGGATCCATATGTAAGATTGCTCTTCCACTGACTATAATAATTGTCCCCATTATTTTTTGACTCTTCTCTGCCTTCCTCTGACTCCTATTCAAATCTGATTTCAAACAAGCTATATTGGCATGCTGCAGAACATCTGTTTGGCTGCACAGCACTGACGGCGTTATTACCCCTCTCCCTTGCCCTTGCCCTCCCCCCCTTCATTGTACACAGTGGAAAGCATTTACGGTCCAGCAGGCTCTGTTATCTCCATGCACCACTGGCATAGGCTCTGGCCTGGAGTCTCCGCACTTGTTCGGCTGAACCATAATGAACCAGCTGATCCGCACAGGCACTACGGAAGATTCCGGTCCTCCCCATTTGAATTCTGTTCTTCAAATGTAAGATTACAGCTGCTAATGCTACCAGTGCAGCTTGGTATAGCGCATACTACCTTTGTCGGACCACCACCCAACCCCCAACCCTCAAAGTAAGCCCACCCAGATGACTGCTTCAAAGTAATTAAGCCCCTCCTTTCTTCTTCCAGTCTAGATGCTAAATAACACAATACTTGCCCCCTCCCCACTCCATCACAGCCTCTAATTATCCACTCTGTTGCCCAAGGGCACCCTGAAAGACATGCCTTTGTCACTCTGTCACTCTGGTTAGGACACAGCACAAGAGTGGCGACCAAGACCGCTCCGTCGCTGTCAGGATACAGTAACGAAAAACACATCCAGGCTGAGACAACACACAATAGCATTTGTCTGTTTTTCAGAAAGGCAGGCTTGTCAGGTCCCCAGGTTTATCCGGATGCCCCCTGCATATACAGATTTGCCTATTCTGACGGTGACAGAGAACGGCACCACTCAGGTTCTGTCAGCTTTGACCCGAATGCCTGGAGTGGCCCAGTCAGTGCATATAAGTATGGATCCATCTGCTCTGTTTTTTGGGGGGGGACACATCGCAACGCTTCCGCAGCACCACATGATCCTGTCGTTAGCTGCAGGCCTTCCACGCACAGTTCTCCGCCATGCTGTGAGGAGGCATTAAAGCAACAAATAAATAAATAAATAACATGTTGACGTTAATGCTGCTAATTTGCACAATTCAATGGCGCGTGCACCGAAGCCATTTTAAAGCCCTGGTAGTGCTAAGCACCCACAATGGAGTTTCAAGCAGATTGATCATGGCTCTGTGTGGCCAGTGTGGCTTATGGCATCCTCTCTGGAAAGAGGAAGGTCCGTTTAAAAAAAGAAAAGGTGTGTTCACTGTGCTCGTGTGAAAGATTATATTTTGTGCAGTTTCCAGGTTGATACTGAAAATAAAACAGCTGGAGCACCCCATTTGTGGCTTCTTCCCCCAAACTGTTGCCACATTTCTGGCTTCTTCCCTTTTCTAATCTACTCCAGGAGGCAAAAAAAAAAAGCACTGGTCAGGGGGGAGTTCAAATGCAATGGCCAAACTGAAATACCTCATCTCCATGTGAGTAGTTAGGCATCAGTGAGAAAAACCGACGGGGGAAACAACTGGTTTGGATTAAGAGTATTTAACTGAGCATTCAGAATTAACTAAAAAACCCCACTGCATCCACATTCAGACAAACTACATTTTATTTTCAGGATGAAATGAATAACAAAAATGGAATACGCCCACCGATGAGCACATATGTAAATCCAGAAGATTCTCATGATGTGATGATTTCATGATATGAATCAAAAAGGGCTGGTGTCATCACAAGGTCCTTATTTGGCACTCAAATATAGGTGCTTTATATTGTGTGAATGATTGATGATTGATTTTGAACAATGAACATTTACATTTTGAAAATGCTATGGATCGAATAGTATTGACATACACTCATTTGTAAGACTGGGGGAAATGGCATTCAATTATTGGAGACCACCTTTGGATCAATACACTGCAGGGAAAATACAAATACAAACTTAATTCAGTCGTTTTGCGTTTAGAAGAATTTAGCACACACTGCAATGTAACATTGCATCTTCAGAGGGCAGGGTAGTGCGATATTGTGTTCCTGAAAAGGATTTCATCTAATAATCTGGTGTGCCTTTGTAAACGCAGAGGTCACGTTCATAATTAGGCAATTACTTTAGCACGCGTTATTTTCTAAATTGTAAGAACTGACAATGAAAAATGACCGTATTTGCGTTGTTTAAAAAAAGCGTCACTCCGCATTAGGAATGCATAGAAATGTCGAAGTGCGAAAAGGCTATTTCTCGGTAAATACCAGGTTTAACCAAAACACATTCTAAATGGTTTTGCGGCGCAATGCAAACATCAAACAGACATGACAAAAACAAAGATAAAATAGGAAGAGTCCACACAGACTATAGATGGCAAACATTTCGAATACAAGTAAATTGACCGCTGTATCTATCGACTTAAACTTTATTAGAAGGTCTTCTATGTTTTCTCGAATCATGTAAAGAACATGCTATACGATGGTGGAATTGGTCGTCGGCTTTAAAGGATGTGGGTAACTCGGAAAAAGGCGTGAAATAATCCACCGCTTGAATCTGTTTGAAATTGAAGATTAAACGCAAAATGCGGAATAAATACAAAAGGTCTGGAAGGTGGCAGAGCGGGGATGGAGTCATCAGGTGATGTATACAAACTCACGGTAAGGAAAATGTCTGCGATGTAAACATCAATTTGTTTCTAGCGACGGCACAACTGACTGGTATTACTCCACTTCATCTGTATGTGGGATACAATGTGTCTACTTGCTGAAGTGTTACCGAAACACTCACCAACGCGTTAGCTGTTATCCGCCGAGGGAATAACGATGTAGCTACAGAATACATTTGACAAGCACTACCCGTCCTGATATAAATCCGAGCGCCTTTACTTTGATTTACTTAATACCAGATAATATACATATGCAAATTCACATTAGGCGGCTGTAAAGAACTCTAAATCAACATACCATTATCCGTTTTATTTGGATAAATTCAGTCTTGCTCAGGATGAGTTTGCTGTAATCTTACGTTAGAACGACTGCTGTTTAGTTGTTCTCTTTTCGGCACAACAGGACACGTCAACAGTGTGTAACAGATGTAGCCTTCCATTCTCAGAGATAACGTAACGTTAATCGTCTGCTTTCACAAAGGTAACCCCAAGCAGAAACACTTCCCCGAGTCCACCAAGAAAACACACGGACTCAGGCAGCCACATCAGCACTCTCCCTCGCGCAATGAACAGCGAAGTCTAGCTTACCAAGCAGCATGGTGGGTCTGAATAGTTGAGCCAGACTTCTCTCTAGCTGTCTCTTGCAATGAAATATTTTGACCAAACAGTATGTCCTCTTCCGAAGAGAAAAAAAATAAGAGGGGAAATAAACAGGTGTGTGCTCCACAGGATAACAAACAAATATAACCAAAAGAACAGAGTGCCCTTTCTTTTCTTCCGACCCCGTCTCTTCAATTTGTCGCTCTGTTTTTCCTGTCTGTGACGAATCCCTGCAGATCCCAACTGCTACAACTCCGAAGAATGATACACATGCACCTCAATTAAAAGCTTAATGCTCTGCTGATCTGTATGCCCCGAAGGAACTCGGGAAGGGAGGGGTAGAGCGAGCGAGAGAGAGAGGGGAGGGGGCTGTGATAGCCAGCCCTCTCTCTTTATCTCCCACTTTCCTTCTCTGGGAGCTGACGGAATGGGGAAATGAGGAAGATGGGCAAATTATCTTCTGTTATATTTCCCAAACAATGCTATTGTAGTGTTCCTATCGCTGTGTGAAATGATAGGTGTGAAGTGCAGATGTACCAGGGGAAACAATGTTTAAATATCAGTATGCGAATGGATTAGAATTTGAATGGTATGTTTTCCAAACGTGCTCCGACAGTTCATTTCCTGGGTGCAGATTGGGTTTAGCAGATTAACTCCCGTCATAAGTACAACACTTACATTATAATTTTTTTGATCAAAGATAAAGGGTGAGTCCTATTTCCACCCTCTCCCATACACACATCACAGAATAGAAGTCTTTTTCACAAACTCTGCTCATTTTCATTCCTCATTTCTGTCGGCTGTTACATTTTCCACTGTGTCTTTTTGTGACAGCCCACCTTTATCGCAATGAACCATTACCCCTATGAAGTAACACTGGATGGCTCTGAAGACGACCTTAATTTAATACACAACTCATGCATGGATACAGGGAAAGCAATTTGGATGCAGAAGTATCTGCTATTCTTGGATTAGCGTCTTCAAGTAACAACACCTCACTCTCCTGCATCTGTGCTTGTCCTTTTGTGAGTGGCATGAGGAGAGCAGTTATCATCCATACTGCAGGTAGGCATCATTATGCTGAGCTTTGGTGTTGAGGGTGCGTACTGTGTACACTGACTTTGAAATAACCCTGCTTAAAGCACAGTGTGGTCCCTCACTGACCACCATGTCGGTAAAGTAAGGGCTACTCGAAACGGCCAGAAGAGACCGTAGAGGGAGAAATAAAAGCAAGGAGAAAGCGTTTTGGCTCTTAAATAAGCGGTGCAGAAATGCACATGCGCGCGTGTGATTGTATGTGCGCGGAGGTGAGGCGGGTGATCAGAAAAGGAAAAGCGCAATATTTAATCAAAGATTATTCTCTGTATCCATTCTGCAATCATTTTCCTGAGAGTCAAAAAGTCAACAGCTCTGGGTTCAGATCCAAGGTAGGACAAATTTTAATATGCCATGAACAAAATCATGGTATGAGTCACCTTGGATGAGAATATTTGGTAAGCAAAGAAATAATAATAAAGTGATCCATGCGCCGTCTCTCACACCCTCACCTGGCTGAGCCCTCCACAACCCTGGACTCCCCCTGCCAGCATTGCTTTATGTGCTAAATAAAGGAAAAGGAGGCAGGCTGAGGAGGCTTGGCGCACTGGTAAGCTGTCTTGGAGTAGTGCCAAAGCGCATCTCAGAGGGTGTATAAGGGGTTTAATTACACGATTAAATTGCCCTCTCTCTGCTGCCTTGTGACAGGAGGGGAAATGTTGGAGTGAGAAGGAGCATTTTTCAGTCAGTTTAACTGCACACCCAAAAACAGCTGCAAAGAAGCTCCTGAGGAGGGAGTGGGCGACTGTGGTCTCGGATCTGAGTGTTGTGAGGGAGGACGGCACTGTGCACAATCTGCACTGTGGTCTATAGGATCTGAGTGTTGTGAGGGAGGACGGCACTGTGCACAATCTGCACTGTGGTCTATAGGATCTGAGTGTTGTGAGGGAGGACGGCACTGTGCACAATCTGCACTGTGGTCTATAGGATCTGAGTGTTGTGAGGGAGGACGGCACTGTGCACAATCTGCACTGTGGTCTCGGATCTGAGTGTTGTGAGGGAGGACGGCACTGTGCACAATCTGCACTGTGGTCTATAGGATCTGAGTGTTGTGAGGGAGGACGGCACTGTGCACAATCTGCACTGTGGTCTATAGGATCTGAGCGTTGTGAGGGAGGACGGCACTGTGCACAATCTGCACTGTGGTCTATAGGATCTGAGCGTTGTGAGGGAGGACGGCACTGTGCACAATCTGCACTGTGGTCTATAGGATCTGAGCGTTGTGAGGGAGGACGGCACTGTGCACAATCTGCACTGTGGTCTATAGGATCTGAGCGTTGTGAGGGAGGACGGCACTGTGCACAATCTGCACTGTGGTCTATAGGATCTGAGCGTTGTGAGGGAGGACGGCACTGTGCACAATCTGCACTGTGGTCTATAGGATCTGAGCGTTGTGAGGGAGGACGGCACTGTGCACAATCTGCACTGTGGTCTATAGGATCTGAGTGTTGTGATGGAGGACGGCACTGTGCACAATCTGCACTGTGGTCTATAGGATCTGAGTGTTGTGAGGGAGGACGGCACTGTGCACAATCTGCACTGTGGTCTATAGGATCTGAGTGTTGTGAGGGAGGACGGCACTGTGCACAATCTGCACTGTGGTCTATAGGATCTGAGTGTTGTGATGGAGGACGGCACTGTGCACAATCTGCACTGTGGTCTATAGGATCTGAGTGTTGTGAGGGAGGACGGCACTGTGCACAATCTGCACTGTGGTCTATAGGATCTGAGTGTTGTGAGGGAGGACGGCACTGTGCACAATCTGCACTGTGGTCTATAGGATCTGAGTGTTGTGAGGGAGGACGGCACTGTGCACAATCTGCACTGTGGTCTATAGGATCTGAGTGTTGTGAGGGAGGACGGCACTGTGCACAATCTGCACTGTGGTCTATAGGATCTGAGTGTTGTGAGGGAGGACGGCACTGTGCACAATCTGCACTGTGGTCTATAGGATCTGAGTGTTGTGAGGGAGGACGGCACTGTGCACAATCTGCACTGTGGTCTAGGATCTGAGTGTTGTGAGGGAGGACGGCACTGTGCACAATCTGCACTGTGGTCTATAGGATCTGAGTGTTGTGAGGGAGGACGGCACTGTGCACAATCTGCACTGTGGTCTATAGGATCTGAGTGTTGTGAGGGAGGACGGCACTGTGCACAATCTGCACTGTGGTCTAGGATCTGAGTGTTGTGAGGGAGGACGGCACTGTGCACAATCTGCACTGTGGTCTCGGATCTGAGTGTTGTGAGGGAGGACGGCACTGTGCACAATCTGCACTGTGGTCTCGGATCTGAGTGTTGTGAGGGAGGACGGCACTGTGCACAATCTGCACTGTGGTCTATAGGATCTGAGTGTTGTGAGGGAGGACGGCACTGTGCACAATCTGCACTGTGGTCTATAGGATCTGAGTGTTGTGAGGGAGGACGGCACTGTGCACAATCTGCACTGTGGTCTATAGGATCTGAGTGTTGTGAGGGAGGACGGCACTGTGCACAATCTGCACTGTGGTCTAGGATCTGAGTGTTGTGAGGGAGGACGGCACTGTGCACAATCTGCACTGTGGTCTATAGGATCTGAGTGTTGTGAGGGAGGACGGCACTGTGCACAATCTGCACTGTGGTCTATAGGATCTGAGTGTTGTGAGGGAGGACGGCACTGTGCACAATCTGCACTGTGGTCTATAGGATCTGAGTGTTGTGAGGGAGGACGGCACTGTGCACAATCTGCACTGTGGTCTATAGGATCTGAGTGTTGTGAGGGAGGACGGCACTGTGCACAATCTGCACTGTGGTCTATAGGATCTGAGTGTTGTGAGGGAGGACGGCACTGTGCACAATCTGCACTGTGGTCTATAGGATCTGAGTGTTGTGAGGGAGGACGGCACTGTGCACAATCTGCACTGTGGTCTAGGCTCTGGCTGGGGCCCCCCTATTGCGAAATGGCTTTAAAAAAAAAACTTTTAAATTACACTGGCAAATATTAAATCTAACATACAGCTTCTTAATACACAACACAATACTTTTGACCCTATTTTGATTCCATAATCGGGCCGTTAGCAGCTCAACGTAACGCTATGACTGACAGGCAGACGGTTAGTTATTGGCTGCGATTGAAAGAAGGGCATGGCAAAGACCTCATTTCGATATGAAAGGATTCATAACAATTTATATCTTATTTTAAACCGGCACAGTAATCTTATGAATTCAATTAAAATTAATTTTTTAAATAAATGTAAAAAAAAAGTTTTTTTTTTTTTTTTTTTCATTTTCCATTTTTCTCTCCCTTCCAATTGGCCCCCCTGGCGCCCCCTGGCGGCCCCCCGTTGGGCCGCGGCCCCCACTTTGAAAACCCCTGGTCTATAGGATCTGAGCGTTGTGAGGGAGGACGGCACTGTGCACAATCTGCACTGTGGTCTATAGGATCTGAGTGTTGTGAGGGAGGACGGCACTGTGCACAATCTGCACTGTGGTCTATAGGATCTGAGTGTTGTGAGGGAGGACGGCACTGTGCACAATCTGCACTGTGGTCTATAGGATCTGAGTGTTGTGAGGGAGGACGGCACTGTGCACAATCTGCACTGTGGTCTAGGATCTGAGTGTTGTGAGGGAGGACGGCACTGTGCACAATCTGCACTGTGGTCTATAGGATCTGAGTGTTGTGAGGGAGGACGGCACTGTGCACAATCTGCACTGTGGTCTAGGATCTGAGTGTTGTGAGGGAGGACGGCACTGTGCACAATCTGCACTGTGGTCTAGGATCTGAGTGTTGTGAGGGAGGACGGCACTGTGCACAATCTGCACTGTGGTCTATAGGATCTGAGTGTTGTGAGGGAGGACGGCACTGTGCACAATCTGCACTGTGGTCTATAGGATCTGAGTGTTGTGAGGGAGGACGGCACTGTGCACAATCTGCACTGTGGTCTATAGGATCTGAGCGTTGTGAGGGAGGACGGCACTGTGCACAATCTGCACTGTGGTCTATAGGATCTGAGTGTTGTGAGGGAGGACGGCACACACTCAGTTCATTACATTTTGCTGAAACTGTACAATGATAATTTAATATATGCAGCAGATGCCCTTACCCAGTGGGACCATGTTAATGTTCTGTGTGAATTCAGCGTAATACAGTCGCTCTGAACAGGCTGGGCGAGGAAGAGTGCAGCATGGTCTGGAACACTGCTTTGGAAATACAGTCTCTGGGTCCTCAGGTGGAGCAACTCCACATAGGAAATAAAAGGCAGTTTTTGACAGCAGGTGTCCATCGGTTCATGGTCCCAGCCACAGAACCCATTATCAAGCGAGTGAAAAATCTCTCCTCTCATCATTCGGTTAAGGCACTATGCTGTGGTGGCATGGATGAGCCACACGGTCTCGGATCTAATCCGGACCGTGCCAGTGCTGTGGTGGCATGGATGAGCCCCACGGTCTCAGATCTAATCCGGACCGTGCCAGTGCTGTGGTGGCATGGATGAGCCCCACGGTCTCGGATCTAATCCGGACCGTGCCAGTGCTGTGGTGCATGGATGAGCCCCACGGTCTCGGATCTAATCCGGACCGTGCCAGTGCTGTGGTGCATGGATGAGCCCCACGGTCTCGGATCTAATCCGGACCGTGCCAGTGCTGTGGCTGGTAGCTCCATAAAACGATGCATAAAACGAATTGGCAATTGTGTTGTCCAGGTGATGGGGAAGGTTCAGTCAGTTAGGGGTTCATGCTCATCGATCGCTCTCTAGCGCCCCCCACTCATCGATCGGGTACCCGTGGACTGCATGCCAAAGCCACATATGAAAGCTCTTCCTCAGACTACAGCTTAGCTGTAGTCTATGGTGTGAAAAGAAGCACACTGGCGACACCACATGCTTCGGAGGAGAACCGCAGATATCTACACTAATCTGAATTGCGCATTGGGGTTCACGCATGATCGCGGCTGTGGTTGCACATAGTTGGCCATTCCAAATTAGGGCGGGAATTGGACATGCTCAGCCCATGTAGGGCACCAAATGAATATAAACCATAAATATATTCAATAATAAAATAAACTAGAAAAGTAAATATTCCATTTAGTTTGCTACTAACTTGTTTTAAATAAAGATTGGCAGGAATAAATGGAGGGTTGTTTTTCCACAGCTTCAATGTCATTGGAAGACTTTATAGACAGCTAATAAATGCATAAATATAGCTTGCTAGCACGCTAACTGGGGCCTGTATCACGAAGCAGGTGGTTTAGCTGAATAACTGTGCTGAGTAAAACCTGGAACAGTGTTTGCTTCATAATAAGTTCCATATTTGGGGGGTTTCTGGGTCAGCACAGTTATCCAGCTAACCCACATAGCCTGCTTTCTGATACAGGCTCAGGATATTGGTCAAATTATCAATTGCTAGCTAGGATGGCAAATAATCATAACATTAATTTATGGATTGATAGTGAACTACAAAGCAAATATAGCTCGCTAGCTACCGTTAACTATTGATTGATGTTATGACCCTCAGTTACGAATGTTTCAACTTTATTTAGGAGAAATCATGTTTCTTTTTGTTAGTTTGTTATTTAAAATACTCCAGTATCCATGAGCCTCAACGCATGTTACACCGTTTCCACTCCACAGAAGAAGAAAAAGCTCATTTCGGACGACAGAAGAAGAAATTAATGGTATTTTCTGTCATTAAAAAGGAATACTTTATAACACTAGTATTACGTTATATTGTAACTTGTAATCACAGGGACTGATAAAGTATGATCTCTATCTTTAAAACCATATCAATGACGGGCATGTTTTAACACAGAAAAGTTTTGTTTGGAAACTGAACATTTACGGTAAGTCAAAGTTATTTCTTATGTGTTACGGGCTGTAGAGGTCTAACAAGCCCCATATATTTAACAACATTTCACATATTTACAAAACAATTTGAATAATTTAAATGTAGGTGAATTGTAGATTTGATATTCAGGAATACAATCGTGGTATTAACTAAATTTTGACCAGATATCGATTTTATTAGGTTTTTTGCCTCCTGTGCAATGGTCGGTTGCGAGATATGTATCTGAACCTCGCCCCGGGTCACAATGCTTTACAGTGTTAGAGTGAACTATGATAGCTACCTAGTTTGAAAAACCAAAACAAAATACGAGAATGAGCTAGCTAGTAATCTGAAGGACTGCTTATAACATTGTAATATTCAAGTATGACAGTTACATGACAACTGACTTGTATCGATGCTACCCTGGCTAGATGCGCATATGTAGCTCCTTTGACAGCAATATTTGCCGCATATTATTACCATTTCAGACTGTTAACTAATGTTGACGTTGGCGACATGCACATCAGCTAATAGAACATTTTTAATACGTTGGCAAATATTTGTGAATGTTCATCTTGTTGACTTTAATTAAACGTAGCTTATTTTTGTGCCGAATATCTCAACAATCTATGGGTTACTCAAAGACTACAGAATAAGAAACATATTATATTCAGTGGATAGGCACACATTTCAACCTACATGAGTGTGCTAGCTATTCAAGGCTTTCGTCCAATATTGTGCCACAAGAATGCCATGGCTTGTGGCAGAAGTGTGGAGTGGCAGTTGAAACTTTAATTAAATGGAGATTATTGTCTGTTCTTGGTAATTGTCTAAATAGGCTACTTCTACTTTAATGTACACACTGGAGATCTTCAGAGTTCACTGGAGGTTGTGGTAGAAGAGAAGGTAAGCTAGTCACACTTGAGCTAAATTACAAGAGCATTGGCTGCCTGTGCTGCTGATAAGGGGACTTATAGCTGGCATCTGGAAGAAAGGCAGGAAAGCTGGATCAATTAAAATGCAGGTTTAGTTCAGCAGCGCGCTAGCAGTGTCAGCCTGCTGGGCAGGGGTGGTGGCTTCTGCCTGATATGACGCCGAGAAGAGGGGGTGGAGAAGGTCTGAGTGACAGAGGGGGGCCGCCAGACACGGGGACACGAGGACCATGTCTGGAATATTAACTGCCTTTGTCACCTGAGGGATGAGAGATCTGTGAAACAACAGCGTACAAGCTTGGGTTTAGTTTCAGCTTACACTGTGGCTCCTGTACTATAGTGCAGCTGCAATCTCAAGACCCTCAGGAATTTATTGTATTGAGTCATATCTTTGAATACGTGGAGTTGCTGGAAAAGAGCCAATTCAGGCAGTTACTCAGAAGGTGCTTCCAGTAGCACCACCAAAGGAGAGGGGCATTATGGGAATTGCAGGAACATTACTATTATTATTCCTTTTGGTTATCACCCACCCTCCCATGTTTTTAGAGGGCGGCTACTTGTCTGTCAACAGAAATGAACAGTTGTTGCTCTCTGAATGAAAGCATTATGAGTGAGAATTATTCTGCAAATGTTTTGCAGAACTGTGGAGCGGGAGCCTCTGTCGAGTTCATCTCACTTTCATTGCCAGCAGACACTTCTAATCAATACCTGTCAAGCCTGACTGTCTTTTATTGTTCCTCTTTGCTTTCTATCTTGGCTTCCTCTGTAATGAAAATTCCATTGCTTCCTTAATTATTTTTATTTTTATTTTTTATTTTTTAACGTTACATCTTTAAGGCTGAGCGGTGTGTCTACACTGCATTCTCCCCTCACGTTTCCTTGTGAAATCATTTTAGAGAGTATGCTGGTATATTCGGTCACCCTTCAATTAAAATATGTTACTGCAAGCCAGAGGAACAAAACTGAAATGAAAAAGTTAAATGGAGAGTCTCCGCAAAGCATAGTGTGGTGGTTTCTGTGAGGGGTGCAGCGCATAGTCAAGTTCAGTTCCTTTAGCTGGATTAATGCCGGGTACAGGGCCTTTGTCAAATGGGAATCATTTCTATCAAGCCGCTTTCATTTCTGGTCCATGGTCGTGTCATTACAGCCAAAGCAGAAGTGCATTGCTTTGTGTAAGATTTACGGCTGGTGAATACTGAAATATGCCATTTAAAGAGGTACCTCAGTATTGCTACAAAACAAACAGCCCAAACAAACAGCCTTGGACTGGAATAGCTGGCTAGGTTGGGCTGTCAAACGGGACTGATCAGCAGAGGGGAGTGTGAAAAATCGCAGCCCAGTCTGGGTAATGGGCGACACTGGCGCACACCTGAGGTAGAGGGCTGTAACTAATCCTGGCTCCACAATGGCAGCTCTTGGATATGGTGGCATCTGGTTTTTAATTACTATAAACACTTGCAATATCCACCACATGTTTCCCATGCATGCCGGCCAAAATTACCTCCAGTAACAATAAATAACCAGCCTGAGGGCAAACTGAAGAGAACAGAAAAAAATGATGCACATCGGGCTTGCTTGTTGTGCTTACTGACGGACAGGTCCTGCTGTGGTAGGTGTGGGCCTGTGCCAGCCGGCACTCACAGATATGACTGCCTCCTTCTCACGACCATATTTAAGTGCTGATGGACTGTCAGCTCAGGGCCATTCAAAATGGTGGCTTGCATTTGAGTTAATTTACCAGAGAATGAGATATAACACCCTGAATTCACCACCAGAGGTCAATTGTTTCGCAATCCTCTCACTTCAGGCCTTCTCAGAATATTTGATACAAATTTAAAGGGGCTATATGTAAGATTTTTACATGCATGAATTGCTTTCATTTCTAATGTATGAACAGATTGTAACGCATCTTAAAAAATGATACCTTCTCTGTTGCATATAAGAGCCTATATGGTTTGATTTTTATGTAAAGGCTGCGGGTCTGATTTGCTGGGAAAATTAAGGATGTGACATCCAAGCGCACTCCCGAGTGCATTTCCTCTCTCTGGCTGGCTAATGTGTTCACGTAGCAGTAGTTGACGGCAAACCGGATGTTCCATGTTTTTCAATGAGACAGCAGCGAAACGGCCAGTGCTGTCCTTTTCTTATCAATGATTTTACAGTACCAAGCGCCTTTCTGAAATAATACAACTCACCATAACAATGTTTACTGTCCGCCTCTGTAGATTGCTGATGCGGTCGTCCCCTGTTCCGCATTCATGCACAGTATAACTTTCTTTTACCTTCAAAATGGAAATGTGAACATCGGCCAGGAATTCCAGTCATGGAGAGACCTAACTGCATTTGTTGTTGGGGATCAAAACCGAAACCCGAGCTGGACAGGTAACTTAACATTAGCGTTACTGCAAAGCATGTGACATATATTGTGATGTTCATAGCTTGCTTGCTAACATTGTAGCTAGCTTGCTTGCTAACATTATCGAAAATACTGTCTGAGTGTAGAACTTTAGCTAGCTAAGTTACATCGATTCAAACGTCGAAAAACGAGAATAAAATGGTTATCCGTTTTGCTGACTGATTTTAAACATACAATTACATAAATTGAAATTGGTCTCGATTTCTGAAATTTATGTTTGATTTTAAATTTTCAAGCTCAATTCTGACATTTCCCCACCAGTTTTCGGTAGCTTCCGCATTCCCATAAAATATTTTCGCTAACTACAGTCATTATGAGTGCATTCGAACATTATGCCACTGAGATAGCCTACAGGAGATGGTAATCAATTATTTGTCATACGCAAACATTGCATCGCAACACTGTTTTGTGGACATAGTTTGTAATAAATTGACTAAGTTATGAGAAAAAAACAGTTTTGTGAGATGAGTGACAGTACGGGATGTTGCATTAATTTACGACACTACAGGCCCAGCGTCTCGGAGCAATCACCAAACTGTGGGTTAAATCTAGCCTATATAAAATCGATTGCTCCATACCTGTGTACAATTGTTTAATAATAAAAAAATTAATCGGTGTTATGTTGTGTGTCTGTTTTTTTCAAATGATGTTTAACTAATATCTTAGCTATAGCTAGCTAATTAGTTACATAGCCTAATGATAATAATATAGCCCAGCGGTTCCCAATCGTTTACAACTCGCGTCCCACACGACCAACCACAAAAGCTTCCGCGGCCCCCCTGCAGTACCCCAGCATTTTACAAATGCAATTACACATGCAATAATCGACACTGAAAATCACGGACAGACCTACACAATGTAACACGGCTTCACGCATTGATCATTGTGATTGGGGGAGCTAAGGGGGGGGGGGCTGGGCTAATGAATTTTGACGCAACAAACAATAAAAAAAAATAACACTAATGTTACAGAAATAATTTACAATTACATAAAAAGCTTGTTCGGAAAAAAAAGAAAGTCTTCATGTTCACTGCTGTATTTCCTTCATTTTGCTTTATCAGTGTCAGACACTGAAGCTGTTTCCTTACTGGTAGATGGACCAGCCTCTGAATGTTTCCGTTTGAGAGACCCTGTTTGTAACCACTTATCCATGATAAATTCCTTTGAATAAATTCAAAAAGAGAAATGTTTTAGCACTGACGGTTTAGCTTGCACACAGCTAAAATTTAGTTCTCTCTAAATCCGATATCTTATTTTTTGCTAAAATAATTTAAATATGCAATTTTTAAATTGTTATTTAATTTGGGGTAATAACCTATTTTTTGACAATTGTTTTTCAGTTTAAAAAATAAATGACGGCCCCCCTGCAGTACCACTGCGGCCCACAGGTTGAAAACCTCTGATATAGCCTACATGTCTATGCAAAAGACACATCTACCAGAAAATCTCTGGCTATGCTCCATAGCCGCTCCATAACCATTTGATTCTCGTTTCTCAATTTCTGTTTTAAAATGAATATAGAATAACCATTTTTTAATATCTGTTTCTGAAACGGGAAACGATTGGCCAAAAAGTACACGGATCAGATTACCACCCTTGTTAAACAATCTCAAGTTGTAGTTATCTCTTTGTCATTATCATTTCTTAATCTTTATTGGTTATTTAGGCAATTTCATAGGTGATTACTCAGTGAATTAATTGTTTGATTGTTAGGCTGTGCAAGCTAAACAAACGTAAACAAGTAATGCGTTATACCCCACTTTTTCCAGCGCACCAGCCGTAACTACACATATTTAAGTGCTACACATTTTATGAGACAAAGAAAAATGTTAGCTCAGAAAAACTTGCTATATTCATTGATATATGTTATTCAGTTAATTACCTGCTTGATTGATAATTAAGAACTATAAATGGAAACAGGTTGGGAGTTATATCCGTATGGTAGTCTAAGGTTACAGAAGGCCTAGTATTTACAGCCGACTGGCGCTTTCTGTGTGGTCACATAACGTTGGCTAACAAGGGGAAAAAAGAGATAAACTAAATGGCTCGTTCACAGAAAGGAATCGGTTCCCTTTGTTCACCAAAGAGAGCCATTCATTCGCAAACGACCCATCACTAATATTCACAGGCGAATGACACTCGAGCGAGTGATACTAACGTTATAAAAGGTATGATATGTCGGCCTACTGTTCGACCGTAGCCAACAACACATACTCTATATTCAATAACAAGACGTCTAACAAACTGGTAGTTTATATTTAACAGAATGGCATAGTCTAGTGATTTCGTCAAAGTTTAGCTAGCTGTTATCAAGTGTGAGCCTTCTAGCCAGCTTGCTAGCGTGGTCTGAGGAAAAATAAAAACAGAAGCCTAACGTAACGTTTAATGGCTGGCTGCCTGCCAAAGCGAAAATCTCTACTTACTGAGCAAATACTGTATGAAAAGGGAAATAAATCCTAAAGACATCAAATAAAAAGTGTAGCTAATACACACACCCTATGTATATTAAGTGATAATAATTTAAGCAAACGATTTGCTGTAATATGCAGTCATTGGAACCTTTACGGGCCAGATTCAGAGTTGAGATAAGTATGCGCAAATGGGACTTGCTCCTGAAATTCTGCGTAGCTTAAGCTATATGTGATTGAGACATTTGACTTATCCGCTGTTTTAAGTGTCTCTCCAGTACATATGCGTCATTATGCGCATGGGGTGGCGATTTGATGAAAAGGAGGCGTGTCTGCAAGATCTTTTGCTAAAATGGATATTAGAATGAGTGCATGCTCTTTGAAAAAAATATTGTTTTTATTTATCTTTGCCTAGCCTACTTACAATTATCAAAGAGTTGTCATAAAAAGAAAAATATGTAAAAGCTATGATTGACTGTCTGGTATATAATACCAGACCAATATTAGATGGATTAATTGATAGACATTGTTTGGATCATAATGGCTTTGACAGAGAGATGATTTTGTAGCCTACTTGTGTGAGCACAGCTGCTCCAAAATGATTAGGAAGCCCAAAGTAACCTCCCGCAGTGGACAGTGGTTGCAAGTAATGGGCTATTATTAAGTATATGTGACTTAAACTCGTTAAGTGGAAGACGTCGCATCTAGGCTATTATGTTACCGTACATTACTTTATTAGGTAGGCTAAATCATAAAAAAAATAAATCTTTTTTTAAAGTAAATCCAATGATTTATTCATTTACTTAGTAATATTGCATGCAACCACTGTCCAGCGATTATTTTTTTGATTGTGTGATGGGTATATCCCAGTCATCAATAGAAGCTATGATCATTTTATCAATGCGATGTATTAATACGTTCACTGCATGCCAATACCCCGTCACGCAAGAGCAACTACGATGCGCAAAGGCAGGATTTTACAAAAGGTAAATGCGGTTATTAAAGGCACTGTCACTGACACGTTGAAAACGCATAACCCCACAAACACATTTTTTTAGTAGATACCTGGCAACCCGGGGGGGCAGGTACAAGAAACAGGTAATTAGAATATCATGCCCTGTACCACCCACATTTTGAGATAAGCACCTGCACAACACAAGTTAGAATACGGCGTAAGTCAGCTTGCATTAAATCTGCGCAGGAGAGGCACTTAAGCACATGACGTATGTTGGCTATATCTGAATCCAGCCCATCCAGGGGTGGCCAATTCCAGGCCTCGCGGGCCGGTGTGTATGCATGTTTTTACTGCCACCAGTTACCACGGTTCAATCAGCTAATTAGTCATACACACAATCACCGATTCACTTGTAAATTACAGAACGATAAAATGCTACAATACACGCATTGACGCATACCGGCACAAGAACATTCATCAGCTGCTTTTCATATCGCGGATATGTAGATTAAAATATCAGATCGTGTAAACGATTGGGCTAATTCAATAATTGTTAACTGGCGGCAGCAAAAACCTGCATACACACCGGCCCGCGAGGCCTGGAATTGGCCACCCCATAGACTGTAAGGAAAGCACACTTTTCCTGAGGATCTTTAGAAGATTTCATGTTGACACCACGTTCATTTTGAGATAAAATTTTTATAATGTCTTTTTTAAAAAGAGTAGAGTTTAACTAGTTTAACTTTGGAATTAAAATTATGCATTTTGTCATTATTTCATGATACATTCATGTTTTTAAAAAAATCGAAATCGAAATCGAAAACCGAGATTATTTTCCGAAATCGAACCAAACTCAAAAAACGCTAATCGCTCAGCACTACTATCCACCCTCCTCAGCGGTTCATTTTGTCTTTACTGTTCAATGTTGCCAACTCAAATTGTAGTTCATTCAAGTTGAAAAACAGCACATATTTAGCATGACTATAGCGTGATGGTAAGTGTTTTAAATATGGTTTAATAAACTCATTAAAAAGTCAGCGGTTTAATGTTCGGTAATTCACTACATCAGTACTTCTGTCCACCTCAGAACACCGATCCTGTCCCGCATTAAAGCTGTGTCATGCGTCTGTCTGTCGCACAGCTTCTAGCCTGCAGGCCCCGGGGCAGCAGATCTATAGCAGTTTTAGCCAGTATCTCCACCTACACGAATGAAGCGAGCTTCAGAGCTGTGTGTATTCATGCACAGTCATCCATTACCTTGGAAAACTGGACTCAAATGCCTTTTCCCATTTTGTAATATTCTGTGTAGCAGTACAACCAAACAAATGGCAGGCACTTTTATTTGATGCATTGTTTATTTAAGGACGCGTTTGGGAACGTAAACATTTCAAGCCATTCCATAACGGCATAATAAACAGGCCTACTTCCACTGTGCTCGCGTTGGCCATGTTCCATATCCTGTCAGAAAGTGAGCCGACAGACTAGTGCTGGCCCGGGCTCAGGTACGCCTAAAACAAAAACACCAGGAAGTGCTGAACTGTAATCAAGGTTTGCTTCGATGCCCCATTAATAATGACCCGCCAAACTGGGCTACCACCGTACACTACTCTTCATGTTTACCCCTGTACATTTAATACTAGGATATACAATCGAACGTCTGTACACATATGCTTTTGTTGCGCATATCTGTAAACAGATCGATGGTACTGTGTTTATCAGCCATTATAATGATGCTACTTAAAATGTGACAGTTAAGGTGCCTTGGAGATGCCTGAAACCTCATTAGCATTCCGATTTCAAAAAGGAAGAGCGCTGTAAATGCCCACAGGCTTTGGGTGTTGGGCTTTTGAGTAAGGGTCACTGAGATGGGTTAAACATAGTCATACATTTGGGAATGGGGCCCCACAGGAGCTGGTTCCATCACAGAGAGGAGGCCCAGGGGAGAGGGGCTGTCATCAGCACATGAAACAAGCACCGCCGCCAGGCAACGGGGGCACAGAGATATAGTGCATGTCACCCCATGATGACACCTGTTCACTGCTCCTACTTTAAACGAGGGAGAGGAGTCAATTGCATTTAAATCTGTCACACGCCGTCATGCCTTCTCAGCTGGAAAGAGAGGAACCTCAAAAAATAAATGAAACATCAGCTTCCTCCCATGATCACAGGCAGGAACTGGGTGATCATTTCCCAGATCTGCAGCATTGAACTGTGGAATGAGGTTAACCTCCACTTGATATTCAGTAACAACTGATAGGTCTCTGTGGAATAGTGAGGATAATACTTTTCACATGACTTTAGATCTTGTGCGTGAAAATTGAGGCTTCTTGAGAAAATAAAATTAGGGATGAACGGTAATACTGGGGCCGCGTCCTGGCCAATTATATCTTAGAATTAACTACTGTGCCAGACGCTATAAGAGTAGGGCCAATTCAACGATGCAACATACATATACCAGAGATGTGATGCATTTAATGCACCACTGAGGCTGTACATTAAGTGAAAACGTCTCGCTCAAAAAGTAGCCTAATCATAATCACCTCAACCTCACTTTAGTATTTTTCATTGATCATTTTTACCAGCCAAACTCACAAGCGTAGTTATACAGAGACTCAGAAGCTTTCTAGACTCATGGTGTCTGCTTAAGAATAAAGTAAGCAAGTTCATAATTTCACATCTGTGCCACAATGAATGCGCAAACTTAGTTTGCATTTGTGCTAAAAAGTGAAACAGGGAGCCAAATATAAAATACCAAGTGATCTACTGGCTTTCTTTGCTCGTTAGTTTACAGAAGTCTACTTTCTACTGATGTTGTAGCAGCCTATTTCATTTTGTTGATTTATGACCTATGTTTGCTAGCAAGAAAGCTATCTAGCTTCAGCATGCAAATGAGACTATGAGCTTCTAATTTAGCTAGCAAGCTACGTGCAAGTCAGATACAATGTTGTGTCTTTTAGTACTTTGTTAATGGGTTAATGGTGTACCATATATATATATATATATATATATATATATAGTATAATGTGATAGTGATGTTCCTAATAAACTATGACTTTTCAGTGTTATTTGATTGACTTGTTAGAAAATACATGCCCTATGGCTTTTGCATTTTTTTTCCAACAGGAAGTTGCTATTGCAAGCTTGATGGATTTAACAGCAGCAACTAAGGACGGCGGGACTTGGGTGGGAATTGACAAACGGCCAGTTGGGGAAAAAGAAAAAAACTATTATGAGCCAATGTGACTTTGACCATTGACTCTAGAGTGGAAAATCAACAGGGCTGTGGGGAGCAGTGAGGACCTCATAAGTTCAGTGAGAGATTGGAAATCGCTTTGTGGTATAATCACTGAACCACAGATAGATGAAAGGGCAATGCTGGAAACATTACAACATTCTGACAACTTTACTGGCATGGAAGATGCATTGTGTGGCTAGAGACACAATTCTGAAGTTGTGTGACTTAGTAGCAGGTTGATGAGAGAACAGTAGACAGTGCTGAGTAACAACACGCACAGTGCATGTTAAACCTAAATGTAATCCGTAGAGTGTTGTCAGTGGTGCTTTGGCGTAGACTGGAGTAGGCTGAGTTTGCGAGACACTCTCCTCTCTCCTCTGACACCAGCAGCACACCCATCAGTTCCCTTCCTGGACCTCCTTCCCTGCGTGTTCAGATTCAGTATATATTGAAATGAAGGGGACTGGCATAATGGGTATCTATACATATGCTCTTTTCAACATACTGTTTATTTTGTTCATCTCCACTGTACGTTACCCATGTTTCCCATTCGCAATCCTGAATCTTTCCCTTGCCTGGTTCTTCTTTCTCTTGGCAACAGGACAGAAAGCAAACGGTCCCCAGGGCCTGTTTGCTCGAAGATTGAAATATGCCTTTTTCAGCCCCCTTTTAGTTAAGTACACAGTCTACTATACCAATCACTATATAAAGCTGCTTCTGATTATTCAAACCTTATTATATTGACCCGTGATGAGAAAAAAAGTGGTGCAGATTCAAAACTGCCTGAAAAGATATATTATGTGTTTTGAGAGAAGCGTTTAGCAGTGTGTCTGCCAAGACAATCAGTTGGAAGCCTAAAACCAAACATTTCTTGAACCACAAAGGCTGCTTAAGCAAGCTACTTCAGTACTTATTCATATGAAACGGTAGGTGATTCTCTTCCCTTACATAATCACCAGCGCTTTTTACACAAATGTAGGCTTTACCTGTCACTGTTAAAAAAAATATAAATAAAAAAACATTTCTTATAGGAGACTCAAGCACTTGCCATGAACCTGTTTTCCGTTTTTCAAAGGTACTCCCCTAACACCTACTCAACTTTGGAAAGGAAATCAGCAAATTCACAGCTCAGGTAATGTACTGTCACAAACATACTCAAAGGGTAATATCACTGAAAACCTAAAACTGAATATTCTGTTCTCTTCCACATCAGTAAATTGAGCAAAACAAGTCATCTGTTCTTGCACCAGCATTTTCTTCCACAATTTATATCATCACAGAATGTTCCCCTGATATAATTATTGAGTAATAAACTCCGCAAAAAAAAAAAACTCACTCGGTAAAAGCTTTCAAAGCATGTACATTTGGAACTGCAACAATACACATTATGTATAATAATAGTCTCTGTTCTCCAGCAGATTACATTGAAAATAAAACAATGAATCTGAGGTTAAAACACATACTGGCAGGGGTTAATTTGAGGGTATTTACATCCATTACAGCCCCTTTAATGCAGAGTTCCCCATTGTCCGGTCATCTTAGGGGAGCAAGGTAATGGGACAATTGACTGTTCAGCTGTTGCTTGTCCAGCTGTGTGTCTTTGCATCATTAGTTCATGCACAAGAAAGCTAACAAAAGGTCAAGAGTTTATTCTAGGTGTGGAATTTGCATTGTTGCTCTCAACATGAGCACTAAATAAGTGTCAATGGCAGTAAAGCAGGCCATCATGAGACTGAGAAATTAGAATAAATCAGAGAAATAGCTATAACTTTGTGTGTCAAAATCAACTGTTTGATGCATTGTTAGGAATGTACTGGTGAGCTCAGCAAAAGCAATTTACCTGGTAGACCACGAAAGACCACTGTAGTGGATGACCGAAGAATACTGGACTTTAAATTGTGAAGAAAAAACCCTTTTCAATGGTCGAACAGTTCAAGAACATTCTCTAGGATGTAGGCATATATGTGTAACAGACTACAATAAAGAGAAGACTACACCAGCATAGCCTCAGATGGCTCACCAAAAGATGCTAACCGCTGGTAAGCCTCAAGAACAGAATGGACAGGTTAGTTTGCTAAAACGTGGATAAAAATCTGAGAGTTCTGGAACTATGGACAGATGAGACGAGTATTAAACTCTACCAAAGTGACGGAAAGAGGAAAGTGTGGAGAAACAGGAACTACTCATGATCCAAAGCGCTCCCCCTCATCTGTGAAACATGGTGGAGTTGGTGTTGGCTTGGGCATGTATGGCTGCCTCTGGAAATGGCCTATTGTCTGCACTGTTGATGTGACTGCTGATGGCAGCAGCAGGATGAACTCTGAAGTGTACAGAAACATCTTATCTGCTCAGATCTGACCAAATGCCTCAAAGCTCATTGGACGAGGTTTCAACTTTCAGCAGGACAATGACCTCAAACATACTGCTAACGCTAAGTTTTTCAGGGTCAAAAAGTGGAATGTTCTTGACTGGCCAAGTCAATCACCCGTCCTGAATCCAATTGAACATGCGTTTCACTTACAGAAAACAAGACTGAAGGCAAAACACCCCAGAGACAAGCAGGAACTGAAGATGGCTGCAGTGCAGGCAGAACATCACCAGGGAAGATACCCAGCGTCTGGTGATGTCTATGGGTCGTAGACTTCAGGCAGTCATTGAATGTAAATGATTTACAACTGAATACTAAATATGCTGACTTTATTTCAGATTATTAATTTGTCCAATTACTTTTACTCCTCTAAAATGGGGGACTATGCATAAAAAGGGCTGTAATTCCTACATGGTTCACCCAATATGGATGCAATACCCTCAAATTAAAGCTGACGGTCTGCACATTAACCTCAGATTCATTGTTTTATTTCAAATCCAACTCCATGCTGGAGTACAGGGCCCAAATACTTTTGCATTTAACTGTATAATATTATGAGTGGGTAAACAGAGCCACGACAGACGGACGTTTATTTATTCATTGACTGAATGGAGAAGCATCCTCTGATGCTGTATACAACTTTGTTATACAAGTGATTTAAAATTGTAGGATGAATTCATTGTTCTAGTGATTAACCCTCGTATTGTGTTCCGGGTCAATTTGCCGTCTCTTAAAAACCAGTTAACCTTATTTTTTCATCTTGACAATATATGACTTTTCCTAATTTGTTGGAATTAAATAGTAAACATACAATAAACATAATACTATGTTTTCAAAAGTCCTGTACCAAAGGTGTTGTGTGGGGTCATTTGTGGGATAGCTGTAAAAGAATTAAAGAAAATATACAAGCTTTTTTTGTTTTTATTTCAGATTTTCTGTGGGTAATTCTGGTGGCACTTTCCGATACAGTTTGAGGTAAATTTCACTTGCCTCAGGCTCTAATATTTGATGTTTCATCACAGATTTTTTACATTTAGGGATAAAGGGCTAGTCAATCGAGAGACAAAAATGGTGACACAGAAAGCGTCAAAAATGTTTTATTACAATAGTTTGTGTTTAAACTTTTGGGGTCAATTTGACGTCAAACATACAAGGTGTCATAAAATGTCAACATAATATGATGGTTAAACAAACTGAGGTGGATAAGTTCACTGAGCACTTTTCTGAATGTGCATGTAGTATATCAACCTCAGTTGTCTTTTCTATAAAAAAAAGTGTTTAAAATGTCGCCACACCAGATGAGAAGCTGGAATGTAACCTATGCAAAGTCTCCTTAGTTACTCAATCTGTGAGTGAATTCCCACAGACCAACATTCAATGAAATATCTGCCATTATTAGTTTAGTTTTGGGAAATGAAAGGGACACAGAAAGGAGGCAGACACGTGGCTCCATGCAGAAAAGGTATTACACAGCCTTAAAGGGGAACGGAAACATCCATATCCAAGTTGATAACGCATTAGAATAGCATTGTAGTAGAGATGATTTACCCAGTTCACTGTGAACTGCACTGTGTTCGTTACTAGGGATAGCTGATACTGTATGGGAAGAATGTGCTTTCTTATCTGTTGTGTAGTTACTTCGATGACCTTTCTATATGCACTTACTGTACGTCGCTTTGGATAAAAGCGTCTGCTAAATGACTGTAATGTAATGTAATGTAATGTAATTAATTGTTGTATTTTAAAATATCAATCGAAAAAATTATTAACTAATACAAATAAAAAACGAATATAAATTTAGAAATGTTTTGCATTTTTTAACCAGCTTTTTACGTTTTGCTTGGTCAGAGCGCCGCCATCTTAATTTATGTACACGGTGACGTCACTGGCATGATTCGTCCAGCTGAATTTCTGTATTTTCAATTTCTGAATTTTTCTCTCTTTTTTTTTTTCAACATTCAGAGCAAATGTGGAGTGAATTTTGTCATTTATTTAGCATTTTTTAAATTGTGGGCTTTGTTGGTATCTTAGCAAGCTAAGCATTTAATTCAGCTGTCATGACCAGTGCCACTGTAGTTAACATGGACGAAATGGGAGACATTGTTTATCGTATTCGAGACGGGTTGGTGTTCGAAAGCATGCCTTTTGTAGAAAAGACCCAAGTGAAATGTGAAGGCAGACCTAAGCTCTCGTTCGACCCAGCTAAACTTGCCAAGGGAAGGATGTTTCAATTGTTACGATCGAGTGGGCTAGCTAATGGGGAGTCGTTTTACGGCTGGCCCTGTTGCATTTCTTTAAACAAATCGTAATTGGACCTGGACAAAATACGTTTTTTTACGACATGCAAAACATGGAGAGGGCTGTGGGTCGACATGGGAGATCTCGAGAGCACGTAAGTAGGCTATCAAGCTTAATCTTTTTAGTAAAAGAAGTCAGAATTCAGCACATGTGTTAGCTAGATTAGGGGAGCGAACAACCGGTTAAAATTTATGGGGAGAACAGCTGCCTTTTCGTTAAAGTTTTTTTTTTCCTACAGCCTGGGGCAATGCAGTATGACCCTCCTTTGGACCGTTTTTCATCTTTCTCCATTGAAGACACTGATGTACTGATTTCAGGGAGACTGAGTTGGCCACTGGATTGACTCTGCTTTACTACTGCTGTCACTCCGCTACACTCATCATGCCAGTGACGTCACTACGAAAACTAAACATGGCTGCGCCCTAACGGCAAAATGACAAACTATTCTGAACGGTTTCTCCATCATTATTGTCTCATCAGATTTGTGAACTGGAATATGTATTCGACTGAAAAGGAATCCATAATATCACCTTCACTTCATATTACGTTTCAGTTACAAAACCACAAAACATTTGTTTCAAATTAGCTTACATTCATAGTCAATAAAACAACTGAAATACTTTTTGTTACCAATACTTCCTATGGTACATTTAAATATATGATTAAAATATTTCTACATCTCCTGCCATTTTCCGAGCATGGCCAGCGCCCTGTGGGAGCAGCAATTGGCGGCTGCTTCCGGGTGGGGGGAGGGCTCGGATGAGAATCGCTGCGCAAAATAAGGCCCCGGGCGGGTTGGAATCACGGTCAGGAGCTTGGGGAGTCGCGCCCTGTAGAGGACGTGGCGGCCTCTTTCCTACTACCGACTGGAGGGGTTCTATAGCGGTGGTTCTCTAGCGGTTGCTACATGGGGGGAATTGAAGTAGAATAGGGGTTCAATTGGCTACTAAATTGGGAGAAAATGGGGAAAAATCAGAAACAAATTTAAAAAAAAAAAAAAATCTACTATCCAAAATACACATTCCTAAACATCACCCTGCATTACAGTCGATCTATAAGAAGCCAAGCTATTCTGATGATCTGAACCAGGCAGCCTCCCTCAGAAATCTTTGGCAAGAAGGCATGCATGCATGACATTATGGAACAATTGGATATTTCTTTCTGCTGCTACAGCAAGACAGGAAAAGGGAGTGGAAGATGGAGAGAAATACAATAAAGTACATACTGAGAAGGAGCCAACCAAAACAATGAGAGTTTTATCCACGCTTGAACGCATCGCCAGCTGTGCAAACGCTGAAAAATCACTAGAAATAGGTTGCGAACATTATAAAAAACAGAGGTTGGCATACCTTAAAAATAACACATCATCCTGTTACTACAGTGTCCTCAGTGAGTCATCATCCCATTCTGTGCTGTCACGTTGATACCCGAGCAAGCCCATGAGTGTGTGCTTCAGCACATAATTGTAACACAAGGTCCTGGTTCAGCACATTGGGCATGTCCCACACTTGAGCTGTTAAACAATAATGAGAGCTAGCCCACCAGACTCCTTGTGGCACATACAGGGGTCCTCTCACTCGCCAGACCCACAATTTGACCACTCATTTGTATGCCCGCTGTGGAAAAAAAACACAGATGATGGTCCAACCAGGGCTGTGCCTCTGTGATTTTGTAGCTTACAACTTGGTTTCCCCCATCAGCACACCCGCCTACACCCGCCTCCACCCCCCAGGTCCACCATCTCTGGCCCACTCTGAACGAATAGAGTTGCAGTACGGTACAGTAACATGCAGTACGGTACAGTTTGGTCACTATCAAACAACAGGAACTGCACAGAAATGTAACTACACAGTGGCCGTCGTGCGACGCGCTGTGTTGGCTTCAGGTCTTGAGCATTGCGCCTTTCGTCTGCATCTTCACGCAGCCTCGCCCCTCCCCCATGGTCCCTCTTCCCAGTTCAGCAGCCCCCACAGCACTGCGGCGTCTGCCACATCCAAGCGCTAGTCATCACACAGCCGCACCATTACATAACCCCACTTCCTCTGCTTTAGCAGTCTGACAGCCTGTTATTACTGCTTATTACCGACACTTCCAGAGGAAAGTGAAGAAGCATGCATGGGGTTTAAACACTGACAAGGGTAAGGCTGCTATTGGCCCGAGTGCAGCCTGGGGTTTAAACACTGACAAGGGTAAGGCTGCTATTGGCCGGAGTGCAGCATGGGGTTTAAACACTGACAAGGGTAAGGCTGCTATTGGCCCGAGTGCAGCCTGGGGTTTAAACACTGACAAGGGTAAGGCTGCTATTGGCCAGAGTGCAGCCTGGGGTTTAAACACTGACAAGGGTAAGGCTGCTATTGGCCGGAGTGCAGCATGGGGTTTAAACACTGACAAGGGTAAGGCTGCTATTGGCCCGAGTGCAGCATGGGGTTTAAACACTGACAAGGGTAAGGCTGCTATTGGCCCGAGTGCAGCATGGGGTTTAAACACTGACAAGGGTAAGGCTGCTTTTGGCCCGAGTGCAGCCAGTGCACTCACCTTTTATCTTGACTTGATCGTGAAAACACGGTGACTTGTGTCATTGACTGCCGCTCTTTAACAGCGATCCACAGCTCGCTCTGGTCATGGGTCTGCCCTTCTAGGACCATCACAGAATCCAATTTGTGGTACGATTTCAGAAATGTTTGGCCTCTACCCAGCACACTGTTAACCAACTTTGGTGTGGTTAGTTTTGAATGCAAGAACTCCCAACGGAAGCACTTATATCTCCCCCTCGCTCCTCGTCCAATGGCTACCAAAAGGTGGGGGGTTTGGTTGGGGTCATGCACCTAGGCAGAAAGGCCAGGCCAGGGCTCTGTAATATCAGGACCAGAGGTTAATGTGCTTCAGCTTTGATAATATGTGCTCCTGTAAGCATGGGCTTGCTTAAAGCAAATACAGCCTCCTACCACAGCAACGGAGGAGGTAATGAAAAAGAACCTCCTGTGACCTGCATTGATCAAACAGTCTTCATAGATGTGTCACATTGCACTTCTACCCTTAAAAGAAGATCTACGTTCAATAGCACACTTTATTACTGGCTTAACTACAGTACAACCTTCAACTACAAAAACCCATAAAGCTCTAGTTTCATGATATTAGTGCATATGAATCTGGTGATATCCATGCTTTGTGTATTGGAACCCTATCCTAACACTGCAGTATCCGTTCCCCCAGTACACAGTTATACAAATGTCATTTAATTTAAGCAGTCAAAAAATAGGGTAACACTTTACAATAAGTTGCACCTATACTTGTGTTAAATTGTAAGTAATTTGGTAACAATACGTAGGTTATTGCTGAGTAACTCTAACGTAGGTAACATGACAACAGTTAGCGATATTCTTAATTACACATGTGCATGTCTGAAATATTTTATTTACACTCATAGGCCACATCTTCATGATACACAAAAAATAAACCTTACCTGTTAATTTCACATGTTTTTATGATATGGAATGATTTAATTTTAGCAGGAGAGATATAACAGGGCTGGCCTTGTTTTACCTGCTTAATTAAAAATACCACTAACTGCTGTTCCATGTTACCTACATTGTTACTCGGTAATAACCTCGTTATCAAATAAGTTACAATAGAACTACACGGGTATAGGTGCAACTTAATGTAGTCTTACAAAAAAAATCCATGCCCATGAATTGCCTTATATGGAGGCTGTCACTTCCATTTAAAGGTCCATACCAAGTCAAACTGCCCCAGAAATATAAAAAATAATAATAATTTAGGATTACAATAAAAAAGAAATGGATTGACATTAAATTGGAGGTGAAGAAACGCATAGCTGCGCATCTACGTCTGCATCGGACGAGCGAGCGCATTGCTTTATCGCAGCCTGGAAATAAATTAAACGTTATTCATTTTGTAATTTTGTCGGGGTTTTGTGCCTGTGAGTTGTGGTTTGAAATCTGGTAATCACATAGGCTACCCTATTTTAGAATCTCTCTGGCGTGTTCTAATTGCAGTCACATTGATGCGCGTGTCCCACTGAGCAAAAGCCAGAATCGAGCTCAGGTTTTACCGGGGTATAGCCTGGCTACATTCTAACTGATTAAAAAACTTTCAATTTTATAAAAACCCCGCTTTACCTCCATGGCTTTGCATCTTGTAGAGGAACATTGTATGCTGGCATTAGTTGTATTAAGTTGTTGACCACAATTGCAACCCTGGCTACAGACATGTAAGCCAGTTTAAAGCAAGTTTTGTTCATTGGTTAAATGTGTGTTTTAATTAGCATAGCCTATGTAAGGTCATGTAGAATTTAAATTTTTAGCAATTTAGAAAAAATAGTAGGCTACATTATGGGTCTAATTAAACAGATTCATAGCCTACAATTGATTAATAGGTGTAATCTAATGTGTTTGCTTTTTACAATCCTAATTGATTAGGTTTGCAATGTGTATTTCAAAAACTATATTTAGTCTTGTGAATTTAACAGAAAATAAAAATAAATGAAGATTCTAATTATCACTCAGAAGCTACATTTAGTGGTACACGTGGTCCCGAGCAGTTGTAAAATTTGTTAGTATGTGTGAACAAATTTCAGATACGAAAACGGCCAAAATACGGCCAAGTTTGCTAATACGAACGATTTACATACAAAATTCTGCTCACGTTTAATGAATGAGGCCCCTAGAGTGTATTCTTTGTGTAAGGGAGTATCTTGGCTTTGTATGTTGACAATGTTTTTGTGGAGATTGTACGGTACAGTAAAATTAGTTTATACATATATTGTAAAACAACGAGCAAAAAAAAAAACCCAAGACAAAAAAAAAAACTGTGACAACCGCATTAAGCGCACACCTCTAAATGCCTTCAGTAGATCTGAGTGAGTAGGCAGTGGAGACTACAGTTCTGTGGTGTCAGATCATGTGCTGTTTTACTGTCCCGGTTCAGACCTGGGACAGAGACACCCTCCTGTTGCCCCTGCGTGTCCATGGGAAGACAACGGTAGCTCTCAGGCTTCCTGCTGTTCTGCACTCCAAGCTGTTGTAAAAGCAGAGCGAACAGCATGTAATCTCCACTCTCATGCTCTTGAACTGAAAGCCTGTCCATTCACAATACACATTTTTAAAAAAATAAAAATAAAAGCAAAAGTGTTCCCGCTCCTGTTAAACTAAAGGATATGGCGGTAAAGGACAAGCGCTCAAGCTGAAAAATGGCTACTGTACGGCATGGACGCGTTATTATGGATCCCACTACTTTTTTTGGCAAGACACGCCCTGCGTAGCATTCAAGTGCTAGGATTGGCCAGGCGCCAGTGGTGTTGGATGGGGGTTGGGGATGGGGACATGGTTGGGGGACATGGTTGGGGGACATGGTTGGGGGACATTAACACGGATGGGGGAATAGGAATGGACGTTAATACAAGTGCCAATCCTAGCGCTTGAATGCTACGCAGGGCGTGTCTTGCCAAGAAAAGCAGTGGGATCCATAATAACGCGGCATGGACAGAGGCGCTGATGTGCGTTTGTGTGTGTGTGTGTGTGTGTGTGTGTGCGTGTGTGTGTGCGTGTGTGGGCGTGTGTGTGTGTGCGTGTGTGCATGCGTGTGTGGGCGTGTGTGTGTGTGTGCATGTGTGTGTGTGTGCGTGTGTGTGTGCGTGCATGTGTGTGTCCGTGTGTGTGTGCGTGTGTGTGTGTGTGTGCGTGCGTGCGTGCGTGTGTGTGTGTGCGTGTGCGTGTGTGTGCGTGTGTGTGTGTGTGTGCGTGTGTGTGTGCGTGTGTGCAAGATTGAGGAGAAAACTGAGTCAGGCCGTTGATTTACTGTAAAAGGATTTGTACTGTGAAATGACAGAGTTGCTGCTCACCCACTTTTCCATTCCTGATTTTCTGTACAGAGTACAGAAGTGGTTTCATTTTAGGGAGTTCGACTAAGGATGGCTTTTCTCTGGAATAAGACTTTGTATAATAAATGACTTGTGAGTGTTACTGATAGTTTAGCTACAATTGTGCACAGGCAGGATGAAACAATGGCAACTTAATTTCTCACTAGAAGCGTTGTATTCGCCTGATTATCTGCACTATGGAGGATATTTACAATGCTGATGATTGTGTCCTACTATCAAGTCAAGCAGAAAAGCTACATTTCTTGATTCTCTGTATCTTAACAGTGATTTTCATGAGTTTCACAAGGTTAGGAAAGACAACTTTTGTGGCTTTCAACCAGAGACACCTTGGAATTCATGGATGGATTTTGATTAAAATTAACTTCTTAGAGAACTTCTTTTGATTAAAATGAAGGAACACAAAGTTGTTGCTTGATTGAACTCACATCACCTTTCTTTGGTTCAAAATTGAGAGAGAGAGTCGTTTGGAGAACACAAGAAAATACATATACAGAGATTTTATTTAGGTATATGCTAAATTCCATTTTGAAAAGCGTACAAAATTGATAAATGGAGACGGAGAAAGAAGGAATTTCACAGGAGCACACTTTCTGCCAGTGTTTCTGAAGAAATGCATCTTCTTGGGTTCCCAGGGAAGACGAGAGGTTTGAGAAATCCTTGCGTTTCCCTGTGAGATTCCTCAGCAGGCCGCAGGAACATGGCTTTATGAGCACTGATGCTGACGTGGAAATGGAGTTCCTAACTGCTAGAAAGGCTGAAGCCAATATAGACCCTGAGAAGGCCGCAGGATAGTAATGAAGAGAAATGACCATGTGCATTAACATCATATACAGGCTGCTGCCATTCAATATAAAAGCAGACTGTAACTTTGCTTTATCTTTCACTGAATCCTCTCCTTTGCTTTATCTTTCACTGAATCCTCTCCTTTGCTTTAACTTTCACTGAATCCTCTCCACAGCTGTCTCTTTCACAGAATCTTCTCCCTTGCTTTTTCTTTTACAGAATCCTCATCTTTGCTTTATATTTTACAAAATCTTCATCTTTGCTTTATATTTTACAGAATCCTCTCCCTTGCTTGATCTTTCACAGAATCCTCTCATTTGATTTATCTTTCACAGAATCCTCTCATTTGCTTTATCTTCCACAGAATCCTCTCCTTTGCTTTATCTTTCACAGAATCCTCTCCACTGCTCACTCTTTTACAAAATCCACATTTGCTTTATCTTTTACAGAATCTTCTCCTGTCCTCTGGAGTAGAGAAAAACGTTGACTGTTTACGAGTTTTTTCACTGGATGCCAAAGTGGTACTGTAGAGCAGCATTTTCCCAGGGTGTTTCCTCCACCTGGATGCCGGCCTCCTGCTCTTGGTAGTGGGTTTGTCTCCAGAGGTTTTATGTCAGACTCTCAAGCATTCAGGAGAGGATCCATTAAATAAATCTTTGAGGTAAGTTTTTCAAATCCTGTTGTGAAATGTCAGTTTTCAAATGTTTTAATAAGCTAAGTACACAGGAAAAGTTAGTAATGTTGATAACCTTACACAGAGAATGTCTAGTGCTTCTTCAGTGATAAATTTAGCTATCGATAAGCATTAGTAGAGTAAAAATATCTAGAAATATACGACCATCCACATACAATCTGAGAACAACAATGATGTCTTAGCATAAACTAGTGCACAATAAAACATAAATATGTCTAGAAATATACAGCCTTCAATATACAATCTTAGAAATAACTGCTGCCAGTATAAACAATTTTATAGATCCTTTCTCTGCTTTTACAATGTGTTTTTGTTACACGTCATGTCAAATTAGATTTTGGCCTTATTGGCTTCTAATTTGACCTTGGTGACCTATGACATTTTTGCTTGGCCAAAAAAAAGATTAAATCTGAGGCCTGTTTGACCATTCTCTATATTAACCCATTCTAGATCGCACAGAACTGTTGCCAGCTCCTATTCCAAATCCTTCAGAAATCTTTCAGTTCAATTAAATCAGATCAATTCAAATTATGCCATTACCAAAACTGTTCTTCTAGTTTTACACACAATATACACATAAATAAAGAGGATGATAAAATATGAATGCAGTACTCAACCTAAATACATCTTAATAAATATAAAGAGCCATTAAACTGAAAGTCATACTAACCTATTTATTTACACTCAAGAGAATAGAAAGGCTTATTCAAATTGTAATAATTTAGACCAAATCAGCTTTCAGTACTCAGTGTCCGTCAGACCCTCACACCCTTCCAGTACCCCCTGTCTACAAACAGGGCAAAGGTAGGAAAAAGAGGATAAGAAAGAGGAGAGAGAGGTTTAGGTGGTTGTGCATGCGTGTATGTGTGTTTTTGGTGGGGTGCTTTACCATAGTCAGCAGTAAATTCCAATTCAACAGAAGGCAATATAGAGGAACAATAAAGCAATAAGAATTACATCTGTGATAACATCTTGTCTCCGTCTCTCACTATCCCTTCTCTTTCTCTCTCTGCCTCTGTCATACAAACACACACCCATGCACACAGAAACACGGACACCCCCCAAACACACACACAAACATTATGCGCACGCACATACACAGAAACAGAAATAAATATACACAAATACAGACAAACACACACATACACAGTATATTAGAAAAATAATACACGCTTGCATGTAGTCCCGGTCAGACATGTGTATAAACTACGATGGTAGGTACCGAAACAATCGCGCCCAAGGAGTTTCTTTTCTCCTCAACATCCTTGACATCGGTTCGCTACATGGCCAAATCCACAATGATTTTCCCGTCTCGTCACAGACTTTCTGTCAAAAACAGAGTTTATGTTAGAAGTGGTCACTGCCATTTAATCTGGCATATCTGTAAGACATATCACTACAGACACCCCTGCCAGTGGCATTAGAACGGCCCAACAGAGGGCATTTCGTCTATATACAAGGGGAAGGATTATGGGATTATGGGATAACTATGGGAGTTAAATTGTAACTCATTCAGTAAAAAAAGGTTATTACTGAGTAACTCCAATGGCTGATAGCTATGAGCCAGGATTTGTCTTGTTAGCTAGCTAGCTCACACAGCCATTGACATTGACAGGCAGTAGGCTACAATTACCTTAGGAATATGTTGTAATTAACAGAATGTATTGAATAAATTATTTTATTATTACATTTTTTATTTTAAATTGGAAGTACAAATATAAAACATGAAGGACCTACTTTTGATTCATTTGATATAATTTGCTAGGGAAGTTTAACTTCTGACGTAATTGACTTTTGTCAGGACTTTGTGTGAGATATGGCGGGAGTGTGTAAACATTGCAATACCAATTCTGGGCTCTGGGGGCACTGTTCCAACTGTTACATATACACTTCCTGGTTTGTCAGGTCAATTTTTGTAAACTTCATATGACGGTTGGAGGTCAGGTAAAAATATGTAAATGTTCAGAATTATTAAGACATAAAAAGTAGTGTCAAATAATGTGCGGGGAGGGTTATGGCAGACAGATAACAACATTTAAATGCTCCAAATTACAAGGACACCAAAAGTGGTCTCATGTCCCAAAAGTCCTCATAATGCTGGTGTGTAAATATGTATTTAATTCTTGTAGCCCATATGTGAATTACACACAAACACACACAGTGCTCCACCTAACCCAATCAGGCCCACAGTGCCGAATACATACTCTGAACAGAATATCTTTGTATTGATCAAATTCCAAATTCAACAGGGTTGGGAGTACACTTATTTGCACTATCAAATGTGACATTGGGGGAATTATTTCCCACAAACAACTCATTTTAAAGGGGATGAAAATATTGATTTTCTAATTATAAACGTACATAAGTACCAACAGAAACAGTTGCTGTGCTCTGGGAGGGTCCACATGGCTCTGCCTGCCTGCCATAATGTTCTGATGTATCTGTATTTCCAGTGGTAAAATATTTCTACACCTGTGCTGGCCCATAGCTTGTGGACTCCCTGGTTATAATATGATGGCCGCCTGCCTACTGTTGATAGGGGATTAGATGCTATCATTTTCACACATGCATCACAGACTGCTGGACATTGTATTTCATTACATTATAATAAAATAAAAATATATATATATATTTAAAAAAACATTTAAATATACTGGAATCATGTTTCCAATTCAGAGTCGAGAAAAAGATACCACCTCACCAAAGAGAGATCATAAACCGGACGCCAGTCTGCAGTCAGTTTTCCGCAAGAATTAGCAGAGGCTTACAAGCTTGCAATTTAAGTTTAGCATGTAATCTTCATCAAAATAAATCAATAAAATACTACAGTTATAATTAAATCAGACATTTGAACTGCCCTGGTAATACGTACCAAAACCTATATAACAGCCATGTAAAAATTAATTGTGATGCATTGTATCATTCACTTGTAAAACAGTGTAAAAAACATAATAAAATGCAACATCGCAATAGAACCTTGCAACATTTCCCTGAATACACTGAAGCAAAACATGACTCGTGTGACCCGGTGACTCAAAACATGACTCGTGTGACCCGGTGACTCAAAACATGACTCGTGTGACCCGGTGACTCAAAACATGACTCGTGTGACCCGGTGACTCAAAACATGACTCGTGTGACCCGTGTGACTCAAAACATGACTCGTGTGACCCGGTGACTCAAAACATGACTCGTGTGACCCGGTGACTCAAAACATGACTCGTGTGACCCGGTGACTCAAAACATGACTCGTGTGACCCGGTGACTCAAAACATGACTCGTGTGACCCGGTGACTCAAAACATGACTCGTGTGACCCGGTGACTCGCGTTCGCAGCGGAAATGTGCTGTGACAGCGAAGGCTGGAGGCCTTCCTCTGTAGAGTTTTGGGAACCCCTGACCCGTGAGTGAATCCTGAAACTTTTTCTGTGAATCTTTATAATTCAAAGCGAAGTGGAGTGGACCGTCATGCTGCGCAGTCATCCAGCCATCGGGCTTGCTGGGGGAGACGTGGAATGCTTGTGGGTCCTGGAAACCGGCGCTGTCTTATAATCCGCTCTGCGGGCACGCCCTCACCCCTCCCGGGCTCAGCGGTGCTGGGACACAGCGGGCGCAGGTTCAGTTATAATTATACTGCATAATGCGCAGACCCAAATCTAATTCAGCGGACCTTTTGGGGCCACCCTAATCCCGTTATCAGCACAAACAGATGCTGTTGTACAGAACAATAGACACGCGAGAAGTTGTATAGTAGCCCTGAGGAAGTCATGAGCTGGCTTATACAGGGCGCATGTCTGTGCTGCTCTTGCATTTCACATGCGTATGGGAACACTGGCTGTAAATACACACAGTATCAGATACAGGCATTAACAATCCTGAACACATCAATATAATCTTGTTTTCTGTAGATGTATATGTGTGTATAATGAATTATATTAATCAGCATGTGCACTGTATATGCCCCGTGCTGCAGACTTCAGCGCATAAGGAAACAGAAGGGAATATGGTACTTTTTCCTCTTTGAAATGTCTCCCAGCTGGATTACATCCCATTAAAATCACTTTCATTTTAAGGCGCACTTCATTAAGAGGAATAAAAGGGGCCAGCCTCCCCAGGGGGATGTGCTGTGTGAGATAGGATTATTGAGCACCAGTTCAACCCTTGTGCTGAAATTAAACGAACACTTGTTTTAATAAACTCGGCTTGCCCTAGCCTTCAAACTCTACTGTCGTCAGCAGCAGCCCTGAAGAAATGCGCGTTGGCGTGCTCGCCTGCGTTCTGCGCGAGTGCGATTGCGTTTGTCCTGCGTTGTCCGTCTGAAGCGACGACGCAGGGGAACCTTCGCGGCGCACGTGCGAGTGCTCCGGTGACCTATGCCTGCAGATTAAAATGGATGACGCGTGCGCCTGCCTGCTCCGTGTTTGCGGTGCACCAGAGTGCGCGTGCGTTTTGTCTGCGTTTATCTGCGAGCAGAAGCATGTGTCCGCACGCGTCGTGCATGTCTGCGTCCACGTGCCGCACTGCTGCGCTGTTGCCCGTGAGGGTGAGGCTGCTCTGGACTACGTGTCTGTCCTTACTTTGTCCTCCCCGTCTTGTACACCTAGGCTTATTATACCCACGTGACAATTTGTGCCATTGTCAAAACATTCCTATCAAACCCCCCACTCCCACCCCTCGGCCACTACATTTATATAACATCGTTTTCCCAAGGGTACTAAATATGTACAGGCAATAGACAGGCGTGATCCTACAAGATGACACAATAAAAAGGCAGAAAAGCCAAAGAGACCCTTCCTCTGTGAGGTTTCAGTGGCCAGGTCCTGTAGCCAGTATGGGGGTCAGGGTCTCAGGTGAAGAACGTCACTGTCCTGTAGCCAGTATGGGGGTCAGGGTCACAGGTGAAGAACATCACTGTCCTGTAGCCAGTATGGGGGTCAGGGTCTCAGGTGAAGGACTGCACTGTCCTGTAGCCAGTATGGGGGTCAGGGTCTCAGGTGAAGGAGGTCACTGTCCTGTAGCCAGTATGGGGGTCAGGGTCTCAGGTGAAGGACGGCACTGTCCTGTAGCCAGTATGGGGGTCAGGGTCTCAGGTGAAGGAGGTCACTGTCCTGTAGCCAGTATGGGGTCCTGTAGCCAGTATGAGGGTCAGGGTCTCAGGTGAAGGACTGCACTGTCCTGTAGCCAGTATGGGGGTCAGGGTCTCAGGTGAAGGGCAGCACTGTCCTGTAGCCAGTATGGGGGTCAGGGTCTCAGGTGAAGGGCAGCACTGTCCTGTAGCCAGTATGGGGGTCAGGGTCTCAGGTGAAGGACAGCACTGTCCTGTAGCCAGTATGGGGGTCAGGGTCTCAGGTGAAGGACAGCACTGTCCTGTAGCCAGTATGGGGGTCAGGGTCTCAGGTGAAGGACAGCACTGTCCTGTAGCCAGTATGGGGGTCAGGGTCTCAGGTGAAGGGCAGCACTGTCCTGTAGCCAGTATGGGGGTCAGGGTCTCAGGTGAAGGACAGCACTGTCCTGTAGCCAGTATGGGGGTCAGGGTATCAGGTGAAGGACTGCACTGTCCTGTAGCCAGTATGGGGGTCAGGGTCTCAGGTGAAGGACTGCACTGTCCTGTAGCCAGTATGGGGGTCAGGGTCTCAGGTGAAGGACTGCACTGTCCTGTAGCCAGTATGGGGGTCAGGGTCTCAGGTGAAGGACAGCACTGTCCTGTAGCCAGTATGGGGGTCAGGGTCTCAGGTGAAGGACAGCACTGTCCTGTAGCCAGTATGGGGGTCAGGGTCTCAGGTGAAGGACAGCACTGTCCTGTAGCCAGTATGGGGGTCAGGGTCTCAGGTGAAGGACAGCACTGTCCTGTAGCCAGTATGGGGGTCAGGGTCACAGGTGAAGGACAGCACTGTCCTGTAGCCAGTATGGGGGTCAGGGTCACAGGTGAAGGACAGCACTGTCCTGTAGCCAGTATGGGGGTCAGGGTCACAGGTGAAGGACAGCACTGTCCTGTAGCCAGTATGGGGGTCAGGGTCTCAGGTGAAGGGCAGCACTGTCCTGTAGCCAGTATGGGGGTCAGGGTCACAGGTGAAGGACAGCACTGTCCTGTAGCCAGTATGGGGGTCAGGGTCTCAGGTGAAGGACAGCACTGTCCTGTAGCCAGTATGGGGGTCAGGGTCTCAGGTGAAGGACGGCACTGTCCTGTAGCCAGTATGGGGGTCAGGGTCTCAGGTGAAGGACAGCACTGTCCTGTAGCCAGTATGAGGGTCAGGGTCACAGGTGAAGGACAGCACTGTCCTGTAGCCAGTATGGGGGTCAGGGTCTCAGGTGAAGGACGGCACTGGCCATATTTATTCAGTGGACACAAACTGCACGCGTCTCTCTTCATTTCTAAACAACGCTGCCAAGGGGAATGTTGACAGATGCGCCTGAATAGAAGAGCATATTAAAAGCTAATTTATATGCTACAGATTTCACCCATAATAAGCCTCATCATTTCCTGGCGTTAGTACAGGCCATATTAAATGTTTAACATGTACCCACTGAAAATACCTCACCCCCAATGCATTTCTGCTGAACGAGTCAGGATCAGTAGCATTTGACTTTTTTATTTATTTTGGAAGAGGGATTGAAAAGAAGTATTTTTTAATACCCTGTCGAAGGACTATTATCCAAGCAATCAGTGCCTATGTCACTAGAAGTAGAATCGTGATACAAAGCAAAGGGGAATATTCTCTGGTCATTTCAGCTCAGTGCAATGAGACTGAATGCAGTTTATTTATTTATTTAGCCGTAAACCCTCAAAGACAGCAAAGCCACATTTTCTGCACGGAGGGAAGTGAAGAATAGGCCTCATCGTCATTTCATCGTGCCTCTCTTGGTTCTATTCTTAGTCGACTGAACGTTATTTCCCTTAATTGCACAGTACAAATCCCCCACATGCCTTTCTGGGCCTTCACCGCAGCAGTACTGAATCTCACGGCGTAGCAAGTCGCGGCTTTGCCACTCCAATCATGACCTGAGCGCCAGAGTCAGGCCCAGCATGACGCTCGAGCTCGTGTGACACCCGTGACAACGCAGACTAATAATTTCTCTCTCACTGGGCTGCAGACAGGTGTTGCAGGAGTCCCCTGGACATTATCATTAGCAGAGGCTATAGAGGCAGCAGACCAAAAAAAATCTGTCAAGAAATGAACTATATTTGCATATCATAGCTCTTTCTTTTTTTCTCTCTGACGTTTTAAATCTTAAATAAATTAATAAATGAATGGTAATGAAAGTCACTACTCGAGACCTTCCAGGCACTGGGGGAAAATGACTGCCTCCCCCAAGCTGTTTGTCGATACGTATGTCTTTTCATACTACCTTTGAGTAACCTTTGTCCAGAAAGGCACCTTGTACATGTGTATACCTGACCACTTTGAGGATAATTTAATAATGAAGTAATTAAGTGAATTAAGAGATTCCCCATAGGATTATTTTTAGGTTTGTGTTTCAAGGTGTCAATCTGTTATTTGCTTTCGTTTATATTTTATTCAACAGTATAGACTAGAGTAATAAAGTGTGAGAGCAGGTTCATTTCAGAGCCCTCCTTGGATACATACAAAAAAGACAAGAACCATTCCTGTTTATAGTGTTTCCACATTCCAAAAACACAGTGGTAAAATACATGGGGGTCGATTTACTAAAGATTTGCGTGTACAAAAACACGTGTAAAACTGTTACCACCTGCAAAATATCGTCCGAGGTGATCAACTAACGAGGTGTAAAGAGGATTGCGTGTGCTAAAATGGAAAGATAAAAATAAATAAAACCC
This sequence comes from Ilyophis sp. 1 JC-2022, assembly GCA_022702515.1. Lineage (NCBI taxonomy): Eukaryota > Metazoa > Chordata > Actinopteri > Anguilliformes > Synaphobranchidae > Ilyophis > Ilyophis sp. 1 JC-2022. Next base: position 16,940,415 of record CM040405.1, on the reverse strand, counting down.
ATGATCAAATGGAAATGTTGATTTTATGTTACACTTACGGCGTGAGTAGGCTTAGTGCTAGTAAGCATATAGTTTATTTTCATTTTATCAGTTTCCTGTCATTCATCTCATCTCAAAACTCTGGCGGAAACCGGAAAAAACCCAGTGAGTACAGTTCGTAATAATTAACGCCGCTCGCGCTAAGTGTAGCACAGCACTTATCACACACACACAAAAAAAAAAAAAAAAAAAAAACAACATGCGCGAGTCTTTTCACCGCTTTCTTACAGTATAACCATTCCATGGGTTTTATTTGCATAATGACTCTTAGTTGATTAGTTGATCACCCGCAAGTGTGAGATGTTAGTGTGTGCAAATACTTTGGCTGCGCCCGCAAAATAACACCCCTTTTAAGGGGTTACTGGGATCTTAGTAAATCGACCCCATGGTATATTTTTTTCTAGAAGTTGTATATACTGTACACAACTCATCTTGGTATACAGCATTATCTTCACAGCTAGACTTCTGGTTACTTAAACTGAATGCATCGCTTTCCAATTCAGCTTTGGATTATTAGAGGCCTTTGCTAATATTTGTCTTCAGAAGTCCAGTTTCCAAGTACAGCATGGCATGGAATCTACCGAATCTACTTTGTTGATGAAGATGGAAAACTGTGTCTTAGACATCATTGGAGAATCTCTCATAAATGCTTGATTGGGTTCAGAACTGCTGACTGTGAGTCATATACTGTAGATAACATTGTTGCCATGCTCATAAAACCATTGGGTGACCAGTGACCAAACATGCTCTTATATTATATATAACACACGCACACGCACACACGCACACGCACACGCACACGCACACGCACACACACACAACCCACTTTAACTGCCCCTAGTTTCAGTCCTTTGTGCTGTAACTGGACTCCTGCGCAACATAACAATGACTGAACCTCTGGATTTTAATGTCTCCAGGAAGATCAGGTCATTCAAAGTCAGAGGAAGAGCAGTGATGCAGAAATCCCAGGGCATTGTTGAGGTACTGCCTAACCGGCCAACTCTTTTTGTTAGTTTTCAGGCTACACAATAAGATGACTCATCGTGACATTGTTTTCACTGATCTATCTGAAATGCACTATTATTTGGAGCAGCTTTGACAACAAGCTGCTGTGATCTCAGGTACTGCATGACTGGGGCTCTTTGGGAAAGTGCCAGATTGACTGAGTCCATTACATACGGAACACCATTAGGTTCGCTGATGACACTATATATAAGTCCAAACTCGACACTTTCATTGTGCTTTTAGGAAATGGACATGAAGTGGTCCTTAACAGCATTAAATAGTTGGAACTTTCTTCGAAAATTGAAGACAGGGCGCCACGGTGGTACAACGGTAAGAGTTGTACTCCGCGCCCCGGTCCTGCCAGATCCGAGCGTGGCCGGTGCCCTGTGGAAGCGGCAATTGGCGGCTGCTTCCAGGTGGGGGGAGGGGCTCGGAGAGAATCGCTGCGCACAAAATTGCCCTGGGCGAGTTGGAATCACGGTCAGGAGCTCGAGGAGTCGCGCCCTGTAGAGGACGTGGCGCCCTCTTTCCTACTACCGGCTGACAGGGTTGTATAGCGGTGGTTCTCTAGCGGTTGCTACATGGGGGGAATTTAATTAGAATAGGGGTTCAATTGGCTACTAAATTGGGAGAAAAAGGGGGAAAAAATCTGAAAATATATATATTTTTTTAAAGAAACTTGAAGACTTCACCGTCTCTCTCCTCCTCTTCCCTGATCCACTGCGGGTGTCTTATGAAATCTGAGTCATCACATGGCTGATAATGACAGGATGTTGGGTGCAAATAATGTGCATGTGGAAGAAAATCACCCTTTTCCCAGTAACTGCAGATTACTTTCATCCACAGTCACACGTGGGGTCAGGAGGGAAGAGTGGTTCTGCTCACAAAGGACTAGCCCAGAAGCAAGAGAATATGAAAAAGAATGGCTATTAAAATTATGAATTGGTACACCACCTTTGATAATCCCAGAAAGGACATTTTCTTCTTCTCTAGATAAGAGGGAGCAAAGCTACTGCAAAGTCCATCATTCGAAAAACATTGAAAAAAACATCAAGAGGTCCCTTATTTTGCTTTCTGCTGGATGTATTTAAAACTACAGGCATCAGATGATACGTAGAAAGGCTAACTGACATCATTCTCAAGTACAAGCACTGTTATCGCCTGCAATACGGTGACTCGCAAACGAATCATATGATCAACCGTGGCACAGCAAAATAAAAAGCCCAAACTGTGCCAGACCGCTGAAGTCAGTCAGTGATCATATATGAACATAGATGACAAATAAGGACAAAGCAAAACCAAAAGGATATGCAGAGGGGGAAAAAAGCTGAGATCAGCACAGCATATAACATGATAGGCTAGTGAAGGTCTGAGTTCTCACTTCTAAGTACACAAAGTATGAGGCAAGCAAGCTGCTCTCTACATTAAAAGACAACGAGTGGATTTGGCTTTAATTGCTTAATCGCCAGACGGAGATCTGGTCACGGATGGACAAACCAGAGGACAGTCATCGGGTGTGCATGAATACTGATGACTTCATCTAAAGTTTGGGACTGTCTTATTTTATCCTTGGAGAGTTTGTTTTTCTCAGTGCAGAGCCAAATAGAGGCTGATAATCCTACACAGGCCTGGGTGAAGAGAATACTTGAATGTTGTACTTGAATTTTTCAAGATACAAATCACAAGTTCCTTTCCACAAAAAGGATAAATCACCCCGTCTTTCAACATGTCAGTGTGGTGCGGTAATCTCAGTGTCAAAAACAAAAAAGTGACAAGAATTGTTAACGTAAGCGGAAAAATCATTGGTATCAACAAAAGCTCCTTGCTTAATGCGTTCATCTGTATTAGGGCACACACCATCATAGATGATCTTTTCCACTTGCAGTTTGCAATTATTCACCCCTGATAGGCTACCATTACAGACTGCCCGTTGCCAACAAGAAAATATACAAGAAGGCCTTTGTCCCTGTTTCAGTGCATTTTCTCAGTTGAGATCAGCGCAACCTCAGATACTCAAGGCCAGATTTGCAAAAGGATCGCAACTGCTTTTTCAATGCAAAAGCAGTCGCTACAAGGTCACAGTGTCTACGTCAGATTAACTAAACCGTTGCAGTTGGTCAGAATCGCTGTTACAATGTAATGTAATTCTGTGAAGTTGCCCGTAACATTATATTTTTCTGAACATTTGCAGGAATTTCACTCCGCGACTTCATTTTGTAGCCTATACTACGCTGTGCGAGGTGCCACCGATCTACATATACATATATACACACGTATACAACAAGAGAAGGAAACATGAAAAAATAGAAGAAAAATGTTTTTATCCAATGTTCAAACGGCACACGAAGAAAAAAAGGTAAAGGACCGACCTTCAGGTGCAAAAATAGTTTAGATGCGACAATTGTTTTAATACATTTAGTAAAAATAGAATGGGAAAAAAATAATATTCTATTTTTACTGAATGTCGCTAATAAACTATTTTTGCGCCTGAAGGTCAGTCCTTTACCTTCTTTTTTTTTTTGAGTGCGTGTTTTGAACATTGGAGCTTGACATAGAAAACATTTTCCTATAGTTCTCTTTTTTATATGTATGTGTGCTGTGGATTGTTTTTATTGAAAGGACACAGGACTTCAATTAACCTGTTATCAGCAAGCAGTTAGTATGAAACGTAGTTTTGATTTTAAAGAATATTGTCTTGTGTGTATGTGTTCCGCAGGGTCAAGACTGAATAATGAAAACAGTCACAATTTCAGCCGCGACTTTTTTTTATTTTTTTCATTTTTCAGGCATTTTTCCGATTCTCGTTCTGTCTGTGTTCATATTCTTTCCTCTGTAGTAACACTACCTGTGTCTTACCTGCATTTACGCTGTAGGAAAGTTTTTTCCTTCGTGTGCTTTCTTTAGTATTGCGCTACAAAGTATTTTCTGACCCTTAGTGTCATCGCCTCCTTTTTTAACTGGTCACCTCTGGTCTGCTGCTCTTAAACACATGCTGAAATGCGCACTATTGGTCAGTGGTTTGATGTATTTACAGGTGGAGTTTTCGGAATTATATATTGTTATTTATGTCTTGAATGTACGTCCTCCTGGTGAGGCCAAAGACTTGAATCTAATCCAATCTAAGCAGTAAAACTTTAGTTGAAGGATGTTATCACCAACACTGAGTGACATTCTTGAGAAAAGTTAGTGAAGCTGAGAAGACTCAGGAAAGGGGGGGGGGGGGGCTGCTGTGGTCAGTACAACAAACTCTTCCTATAGTGTGATTCCATAAATAAAACATGTTAGGCAGACACAAGGCTCAGAGGGTGATGAGATGTCAGCAGCTTGCAGTGTGGACTCAGGTGTCGGGCATGACGCTGTTCATCTGAGACTCTTCTTTGGGGGTGGGGAAGAGGGGAGCGGTAGCATGCAACCCCCCCGCCCCGCCCCCCCCGGCCTATTACAGTCTCTGGGGCAAAGTGTGCTCCAGCAACCACTGCTCCATCACCTCCAGCTCTCCAATAAACCTCTAACTAATGCACCCCAGCTCCATCGGGACACATGGGCTTAATTAGAACACGGGACGACCTTTTCCTCACATCAGAAGCGAACAAACACAGAGAGCCCGAGGGCCAGCACAGCGAGACCGACGTCCGCTCCCAAATCTAATTTATGGGCATGACTGGCTGTCTTCCTTAAAGGCACGAGGGACATGTTTTGCTTTGCTCCATTTTGGAGATCCCAGCTAAGATATCTCCTTTGCCCCAGCCTTGTGCCAGTCGCGTGAGAGAGATATTGATCACTTTGGGGATCGATATTTATTTCACATTAAACAACACAGGTCCGTTAGTTGCGGCATGGACATTGGACATACCCAGCCGAAGCACGGAAAACGAGGGAAAAAGACAGAGAAAAAAGTAGAACAAAACTAAAACACTGATAAACAAACGCATTCATGCGGAAAATCCTCACTGTTAATCCAATTTTTCGCACGTTATTGAAAAGCGAGGGCCGGATAAAGAAGACTGTATAACAGGCAAAGAGCATGACAGATTTTAATGACAAAGTCTGAGCTTGAAAAAGGATGAAAAATGAATAAATAAGAGTTGCGAGAGATGAGAGAATTTTCCATGATGAAAACTATTATTTTCCTTTTGGGAGGGGGAAGGAAGGGGATGTGCTCTGGGAGCAAGCTGTTTAACTTCCTCCTGGGGGGTCATGCAGGACTGTGAGATCCCCCTGTGACAGAGTGAGCTGTGGAGGGACATGATGTCTCACTGTGTGCAGCCGAAGCATACGAGCGGTGCCGGTCTCATGGGCCTGGCTCTGGTCTGTGTGGCGGGATATACTTCCATTTAATTGCTTTTAAAAATATTTTGGAAGAGTGCAGCTGCTTTCCATCCAAGTGTTACTGAGCCTAATTAAAGAGGATTACAGCACTGATCCCTGATACAGAGAGCTGTTTATTTGCGGGTCCTGGGCTGGAGGAGGAGGGGATTCGGACAGCGTTGACTTGTGAACTGAACACCCATTGGCTCTTGAGACGGGCCCACGCCCAGTTGCAGCGCTCAAAGAGACCAGTGAAAACAGGTCACTCCCACACCTTTGTGCAACACTAAACCCAACCCTGTACATATACAGATCCTATCTGCAGGGGCATAGCAGCTCATTACTGACAGAACAGCACAAATCATGTATTTGCTGTCATATACATGCACTAATTTAAGTGTGCACACATATATACACACACACACACACACACAAGCTCATCATGTGCATTTCTGTGAGAAGTGGGAAAGCCTGTTGGCTCATTTTCCAGTTTCCATGTCCTCGCATAGTTAGTGCCAAAGCTTCATGCTCCTGCTCCATGCTTATTTTCTCCCGTTTTCACCCTAGTTACACATTTTTTTATTTACCCGAGGGAGTTCTGAATTCTTCCCTGCTAAGTCTTGGATGGACAGTGTGAGGTGCGGAGAGAGCAGTGTCGGCTCCCGCTGCATCCCAGCAGTTCTCTTTATGGGGACACGCGGACTGTGAGGCACAGGACCTGCTCTCTAGTGAAGTCAGGTCAGTGAGAATTTAACCAAAGGAGACATTTTGTCCACTGTTTATTGTGAGTCTGCAGATTCTTCTTGCTCCCTGTAAGCAGGCGCAGACTGCGGCTCCAGGGCGAGCTGTCAGCTCTGCGAAGCAGCCAGCGCCCCTAATGCGCAAGGGCACGAGGGCCGTGTGACGGCGCATACACGCAGCGTGCACGTCCCGGATCAACCGAGACAGCTTCAAATGGCTCAATATGGCCTTGTGTCAGTACAGAGCCACACAAACAATATCCGCTTGAAACCTTATGCTCGCAATGTATAAAAACAAACAAAACCTAGACTTCAAGTTCAAATATCAATGTCTATGCTTGCACATTGACAAAACGACTCATGGACATGTACCCAAATATACAAACACACATTGGCTTTCTTTCTCAATCACTCATGCAAACGGCTTCTTAACGCTCAAACACACACACGCACACAATCAAACACACACATGCACACAATCAAACACACAAGCACATACACTCACGCACAAAAACACACATGCGCACACACACACACACACACACACACACACACACACACACACACACACACACAAACACACACATGCGCACACACACACATGCGCACGCACACGCGCACACACACACACACACACACACACACACACACACACACACACACTCTCACCCTTACACAAGCCAGCTCCGGCTCCCTTGAACGCACAATACCTGCTGCGGGGCTTTTTAGCTCTATCGCTGACAGTGTGGAGGATGTGAGGGCACTGTGTGCCTGTGGGAATCCACAGAAGGTGGGGAGAGATAACAGCCTGTGACTCATGTCAGGGTGAATCTACGCCTCCCAACTTAATCTGCACATCCTCATACTGCTGTCAGGGTGCTCCTTCGAGTGTGCCTCTGAGAAACAGGAATTGCCCCGGGCAGAGGCGACACCTCCCCAACACTATTTCAAATGGCTCCACTGGGTAGACTCCACATTAGGGACCAATGAAATACATGCAGAGTAGCCACCATCCGGAAAAAAATCATCTGTGTTCACTGTTCTCCACGCAAACGGGGAGGAGGATATTTTCTTATTCTGGTGCATGATTGTATGGGACTCAAGTCCCAGCCACAAGTACTGATCAGACCTCAAGTCGGCATCAGCAACGTCTCTATGGAAACGTGAGAAATTACTCTTGAGACGACATCAAGGGCAAAAACCACTGCACTAAAAACACAAAAAACCGACCCAGGACTTCAGGGTTAAAGGGAACCACTTTCTGAGGTTTTTGATATTATTTCAGTTGTAGTACATACTTGTTTTTTTCTTCCCAGACAGTTTTTTTATGCAATGATGAATAAGTTAGATAATTTAGGCGGGTATAGGGGCATCGATGGGGTTGTGGTTTAAAGCAAAACTTCAAGTAACACCAAAGCAGCTCGTAATTTACTGCCGATGTGCTTGCATGCCTAATCTCAGCCTAGCTACTTACAAATTGAAATTGAAGCTATGATTATGTCCGACAATGAAATAGAAGAGTTTTAGTTATGTTGCCAGATGCCTGAATTTATGGATGAGGAGTTGCAACAGATAAAGTTAAAGTAACATGAATATGCACCTCAGGCGGGTTGCGTCATCGGAAAACATTTCAACCTAAGGTGAGATAAAATATAATTTTTAAAAGAATAAATCAGGTAATATACACACGTACAACCTCTGGAGGCATAATGTTGCTATACAAGCTGCTTTGGAGCTACTAGGAGTGTATTTTCTTGCTTTAAACCACAAACCCATCGACGCCCCTATACCAGCCTTTTTCAACCAACAGGTTGTGAGAAACTTCTGTATTTAAAATATCCTTCCTGGCACACAAAAATTCTATGGGCCAAGCAAAAACATGCACAAAATCTGAAATGACATATTAAAAATCCAGAGGAGACCTCAAGGTCAAACGCATCTTGTTGTCTTCTGATTTGTTGCAACAGAACAATATACGTACTAAAACTGCAAAGCAAAATAAATGAACATCTTTAAAAGCTTTCACCCATCAAAACAAAATCAGAACAGGACATTCATATTCATCATCTTCAATATCAGAACAGAATCAAATAATCTATCAGTAAAGCCACAAGAGCAGACTGCAACAATATTTTTATGCAATTTAATTTTTTTAAAATTTTTTATATCTTGACCAACATATTAACTATTATGTGTCAGTTAAATATATTTTATTTCCAGCTAATTGGCTATCTAACCAACAATCCCAGTAAAATGGATTTTATGTTCTATGATGGATAAAATAAATCAAGAATAATTAGCACAATACTGTTTAGTCATAAACCTCTGTACTTTATTCATAGGTACAACAGTAAACTGCACTAAAAATCTTTAACATCGCCCTGCCTACATACATTCAAACAGGCATCTGAAGTGAAGGTCGATAAAATTGTTACAGAAATATTAAAATATGGAGTATTCTTCTCAGCATCTTGGATTTGCCTTTCTCTCTGACCTCTATGTTCAGGTGACACAGATTTTAAGGCCCTAAGATCTTGCAGCATGCTTAGGTTAAAACAGCCCAATTTAATGCAAATTCAGTTGAATTTCAACCCTGCACTGTGCATTCTTTCATCACATGCACAGATAATTCCTAACATCCTGCACATTACTACAGGGTCCTCTGCATGCACTGTGCATTCTTCCATCACATGTGCAGTGCATTCATCCATCACATGCAGAAATAATTCTCAGCATCCTGCACACTACAGCAAGGCTATAGGGTACTCAAGTGAGTACATCAGTCTTGGGCGGAGTCTGGTTTTGGAAGTAAATTCCCTATGACAGATAGAATGGGCTTCGGAGACTATTGACTATTTCTTGAAATCTGATTTATAGAATGAGCCGAAACGTTCCTGGATTAGCCTGTGTGGTACAAGGATATATTCCAGATATCGCATGTTCCAATTTAAATTTTTTAAAGTAATGCATTAATGATTGTAGCTCGACTTGTAGTCCACTTTAACAGACTGCATATCCAGTACTGCAACGCAGGGTGGTTCTCAACCAATAAAATATCATCATCTCGTCTGGCTGCTCTGTGGCAGATGGGAGTAGGTTGCTGTCACTGAAGACGAGCTAACGTTAGCTTGCTAAGTTGAGAAGCCCGCCTGACAAGGTCAAAAACTATGCTACGGTTAACCACATAAAGCAATTCTAGCTTTTAGTCCTTCAAGCTAGCTAGCTAACGTTAGAAAATAGTGTTTAAAAACAGAGCTGTGTGCTACTGCTGGCTAACGTTATATGACAACGTCTGGAGACAAGGCTGGTCATTCTAAGAGAATTATGGGACGTGGAGTTTTTAAACAGTACCAGCGCTGGTCTGTTCACTGTTTTTAAAAAGTTTTAACTGTTCACTGTTTTTAAACAGTGCCTCGAAGCTGGTCCAGAAACATAGTTTGCGAACTGGCATTATATTAAACAAATCGTAATAAATTATGATTGTAAAAAGCAAACACTTTAGATTACGCCTATTAATCAATTGTAGGCTATGAAGATATTTAATTAGACCCATAACGTAGGCTAATGAATGCTCCCAGTAGCCTACTATTCTACATGACCTTACATAGGCTATTGTCGGGTATATAGCTTTAGGATTACGGCCTCCGATAAAGAATGTATAATGTGATATGGCAAACTTGCTCATAGTCCATTCAATAGTACTTGGTTATCAAGAGGCCTGCTCTGCTAACCTGACCTAGGATCTGTGTTCCTCTCTGCCCCCTAGTCCACAGGCACAAACGCTATTAAGTCACAAAGGAACCGAAGGAGAAACTTGGCTTTTTTCTTACTTGGGTCTTTTTATTGTTTTGTTGGCTAGCTAAATTGGGGGCTGTGGAGCAGGAAGGTTCTGTGAGTGGAGCGCTGCAGAACTCCTGGAGTCTACAGACAGAGAAGTTTTTTTTGGTTTTGTAAACTCGTGACCGCTGAGTTTTATAGCCGGCATTTCTTTGATTCATCCTGTATTGAAATTGGATTATTCTGGCAAGTTCTGGTTGATCTCTCTCTTTTTTTTTGGTAATTTCAATTTAACGTCTGGTTTTAATGTCTTCCTTTTTGTAAATTATAGTGAGTATAATTAATGATGTTCATTCATGAATTACTCTAATTGACAATTTTTTCTGTAATACAATTATTTAATCTAAAGACCTGATTTAGACTTTGTTTTGACTTGTTGGTTGATCCACCAGGTTACTGTTAGACTGACCTATCAACGAATTAGGCAATTTAATTGATGATTGTCATGAATAATTATTAAATGAAATCCATTCAAATGTATGGTTGAGTGAGGGGTTTTAGCACACAATACCGCTTGTGTTCAGTATTCAGAGTGCTGGGCATTTTAACAAGGGCGTTGAGTGTTAGAACTGCTCAGAAACATAAACGCATTTTTTCTTAAATGTGGTCAACAGATGAAAAAACGATAAAACACTGTCTCACATTCAGGTGAAAAACCGGAAAAACGTGAGTTTTTTTAACCGGTTAGAATGTAGCCAGGCTATACCCCGGTAAAACCTGAGCTCGATTCTGGCTTTTGCTCAGTGGGACATGCTCATCAATGTGACTGCAATTAGAACGCGCCAGAGAGATTCTAAAATAGGGTAGCCTATGTGATTACCCGATTTCAAACCACAACTCACATGCACAGAATCCCAACAAAATTACAAAATGAATAACGTTTAATTTATTTCCAGGCTGCGATAAAGCAATGTGTTCAATCGTCCGATGTAGACGTAGACGCGCAGCTATGCGTTTCTTCACCTCCAATTTAATGTCAATCCATTTTTATTTTATTTTTTTGACTACTTTAACAGTTCGTCTTGAGGGGTGATCCTGCATTGATGGTAGCCTACATGGTATCTCCTCCTAGGCCTTTAATTTACCTAAACTTTTCTTTTTTTCCTTGATTGAACAAGCTACTGCTAATAATTCTTTCCATTGCTTTTTCTGGGCCATTTTGACTAGTTATGGAAGTGATAGCCTCCATATAAAGAAATTCACGGGCGTGGATTTGTGCTAATCACAAAATAACGTGGACGCGTTTCGTACGTAAATACGAAGAAATCTGCCTTTCCCACACCGTTTGATGAATCCGCCGTAAATTTTTCGTACCAACTCGTTTCGTACATAAATGAATGTACGTGCATATTTAAGAATGCTTCATGAATGAGACACACACACACACACACACACACACACACACACAGCACCAGGAGCATTGCAGAAAATAGACTGATAACTAATGGAGCCTGCAGGAGCATTGCTCATATCAACACATTTACTTCAATGATGTATTCATCTTAAAGCCAAAAGAAACAGTGCCCCAGGGAATCTCCAACCTCCCTGTGTGGCCCAAGGCCAATGGCAGAGGACGATGTTAAGATGTCAATGTGATGACCAGAGAAATACCAATACATTCATAGGGCAAGATGCACATATCAACAAACTCTTAAGACTCACTTATTTCCACATTGAGGGAGATGGAAAAGAAACACTGGGAAAATGGACAGATACATTTGCTTTATTGTATTTCTGTGCCCCTGCTTTTGTAAGTCGTATTTATTTACAGGTGACATCATGATATAGAGGAGTCCCTAAACAATATTTCTGTGGGTATCCATCTACGAAGAACGGTTAAAAGGGTAAACCCTCGGTAAACAAGTCACAGCGGCATTACACGGAGCTTTAATGTATGTGCGGTCTCATACTCTTGAGTGCACAGCTGTGAAAGTGGACTTTCTTAACAACACAAAGCTTAAGCCAAAACCAAACCAAAACCAGCTAAAAATCTAATCAGAGGGATTTGATGGGCACTTCAAAAAACATCACGCACACACACACGGTGTTGGCATCCTTAATAAAATGAGCAAAAACGATTTAAAAAATTACATTTTTATTCATCAGCTTGATATTGCACTTTATATTGAACTATATGAGAAATCCTATCTATCCATTATCTAACCCGCTTATTCAGGGTTGCGGGGGAAGCTGGAGCCTATCCCAGCATGCATTGAATGAGACGCAGGAATACGGCCCTGGATAGGTCGCCAATCCATCACAGGGCACACATACCATTCACTCACACACTTATAACTGGGCGATGTAGAGTCTCCAATTAACCTAACCTGCATGTCTTTGGAATGTGGGAGGAAACCGGAGTAACCGCAGGAAACCCATGCGGACACAGGGAGAACATGCAAACTCCACACAGATAGGCCCTCGGCTGGGATTCGAACTCGGTACCTTCTTACTGTGAGGCGACAGTGCTAGCCACTGAACAAATGAAACCCTTTCATGCATGAATTATTACAAAACAGAACAATATTTTTTTCACATCAAACTCTGCATGTGTTTCACCCGCCTCGGTCACAGAAATGTGCTCCAAATGGCCCCGTAAAAACATAGACCACACATGCAGATTACAACAGTCTTAATGCATGATGTCCACTTCAGTGGGCAGAAGGTTTTTCGTATACAATACAAAAACTATGGTATTTTTTTGTTACAAATATAACTAGTTCTGCTTCTTGCATCTTTCCTAATAAGAATATATTTTTTACATGCTCTGTTCTCTAGGGAGGGCTACACCAGAGGGAGTTTGTATGTTTCCACCTCCATCTGCCATTTTTACAGTCACTGTATCAAAACTAGAAAAGCCAATAAAATGTAACAAGGTGGAGCATAGTTAAAATAGACTTTGAAAAGCCTGTCCACTGTAGTGGACTCCATGCATGACAGGGTTAAACATTTTTCTCAGAAATATGTGTCACAGGCACATATACTAAATGTAATAAAATTATATTGCCATTTGGAGGATATGTATATGATGTTCTGGGGATGTTTCGCTTTCAATGGGCTGGGAACTTTGTCAGGATACATGGCATCATAGACTGTCAAGTTCCAGGAATTCTTAGACCAAAGTCCAGCAGCCACTGCCAGGAGGCTAAAACTGGGCCGAGGTTGGATTATTCCACCATAAACAGTGATTCAATGTATTCCAAATCCACAAAAATGGTCCACAAGAAAACCTGATCATGGAAAGCCTCTGAAATGGCCATTCCAGTCCTCTGACCTAAACTCCACTGAAAACCAATGCAGGGGAGCTGAAGAGGAGAATCCACAAGCGAAGACCAAAGACACATAGATCTAGATTCTCCTTGGAGGAATGTTCTCAGATCCCTTGTTATATGTTCTCCCACCTCATCAAACATAGAAGATGACTCGGTACTCTTATCTTGGCAAAGAGAGGGCGCACTAAGTACTGAATGTAGGGGTGCCAATAATTGTGATCTGTCTTTTTTCAGAGTAGAAATTAAATTTATTTATTTGTCTCAGAGCAATGGCGTCACAATAAGATTAAATCATGTTCATATAATTTTACTGAGCATAGAAAACATTTCATAAACAGTAAAGTGAGTTTTATCCAGCTTTTTTTTTGTTCATATTGATAGAGAGTACTGGAGGGCACTGTATATGTTAGGGCTGGCAATCAAATTATTTGGTTATTTTTTCCAGTCATTCAATTAATTAATAGAACAGCAAAGTTGAAACCCATTAATTAAATATTTATAATAATATACACATTCCTCAGAATCCAATGCTAGTTCACCATGTTAATTAGCCGGCCATTTGATACAGTCTTTTTGACGCAGTTGAGTTGGGAGTTCAATGCACTCAATGCTGTTGACTTGAAACCTATAGGTGTCTGCTTAATATTACTGTATGTGCTGCTACTCAGGTAGGTCATTGGGAGTTTGCCCATCACAGTTTTGTTTAGCTGACTAATAATGGTGACTATGACAGAATGCTTGCTGGTTATGCTGTAAACTAGTTACATTGCCTTTATACAAATGTCTCTGTTTTGCAGATGTATCTGTAACTTATAACCATTTTTGAATTGGTACAACCCTTATACAGTGAGCATTATAATTTATTGGACAGTGACACAATTTTACTTTTTGAGTTAGAAAGGATACAATGACAATAAGGGTATTTTCATACATATCGGATGAACCGCTTAGAAATTATAGGACCTTTTGTACATAGTTTTATGAAATTGCCAACCTGTCCAATGTTATCGCCGGTGCCATAGATTGCACACTCAAGTGAACGTTTTTGTGTTGAAAAGTCGGTGAAATGCCGTCTCGCGTTCGGGTGAAAAACCGGGTAAAGTTGGGTGAAAAGTAAAAGTTTTTTAAAACCTGTTAGAATGTAGCCAGCTATATCTGGTTAAAACCAGAGCGCGATTCTCGCTTTTGCTCACTGGGACATGCGCATCATGTAACCGCAATTAGAAGGCGCCACTCTAAAGTAAGGTAGCCTATGTGATTACCCGATTTCAAACCACAACTCATATGCACAAAACGCCAACAAAATTACGAAATGAATAACGTTTAATTTATTTCCAGGCTGCAAGAAAGACCGTATGCTTGGCAGATGGCGGCAATACGCTCGCTCGCCTGATGCTATACGTTTCTTCACCTCAATTTGAATGTTAATCCATTTTTATTAATTTTTTTACTACTTTAACAGTTTGTGTGACAGGTGATTCTGCATTGATGATGCATGTTATCTCCCGCTCGGCCTTTACTTTACCAGCTCATGACACCGGTGCTGACAATAAAAAATAAAATAAAAATTTTCATCTGCTAATAAAACTTTGATTTCAGTGTCGGAATAATTGTTTGTTTTGCTTTTTCTGGGCCACTGACCTTTAAAGGAGAACTCTTACCGCACTAGAACTGCACCTCCTGTTTTTTTTTGTTTCCAGCTGGTTTCCAGACGCACTGCATCGCGCTGATCACTGGCGCAGCGCTGTTCCCCTAAATGGTATTTGCAACTTCCATATATGGCAATTAATGGGCGTGGATTTATGCTAATCGCTAAATAATGTGCATGTGCCTGTCAATTTAATTTCCGATGAATCGGAATGTACGAACATACACATGGAATACGAACAAATCTGCCCTTCCCACACAGTTTGATTAATCCGTCTAATTTTTTTGTATCAACTTGTTTCTTACATAAATGTGCATGCATATTTAGGTGTTTCATGAATGAGGCCCATTGTTTGCAAGAAATTAGCAGCGACCCCTCAAATAGGCCGAATACATAGACACAAAACAAAGACATACTTATGATTTATGAAAAATATTGCTAACAGTATAAATTCCCAAAATTACCACAACATTTCCAAAATCAGTATAAATTTCCAAAATTACCTTTTCTGGAGCTTTACAACCCTAACACGCATACACACTGTAACGTTCCACTGTATTGTTCAGTGAAGCGTCATTTTTGAAAAATGGAGGACGACTATTTCACCATCTCATATTACTGTATGCACTTTCTAAAATAAACAAAAGGCACAGTCTGCAATTTTGGGTGCATGAGATTGTGGAAATGTGAGAGGAGCCGGGCGAGTCAAACACCCTGCTGTGAGAGCTGTCCTCCTTTGAACACAAGTTCTCTCATTCAAACTAGATGCCAAACTGTAGTTGAGTAATATAGGCAATGCAGGATGGAATATCTGTCATGGAATGAAACTGTCATGCAAGTATTTTTCACTTTAGAACCTACTTTTGATTGGCTTAAGGTGCTTTATCTTTGTGTCTACAAAAACAAAATCGCTCTGGGAGTGATCCACATTTATAGTTATCATTTTGGCTGCATTTCTAGTTATTGTTGTAGTGTGAACATACGCATTCTGTTTTATTGAGACAAATTTACTTATAGCATTATAGTTATAGTTAAACTAGTATCATATATAGTCACTATAGTTATTATTCTAGCTGTGAAGGGACCTTGAATGGGGCAGTGCTAAAAATATACACGAGCGGAACAGCGTTTCATGAGCGTGACATGTGATGTTAATTTCTCAGACAGCCTTAAAACCCTTAGAATAGGCTTGAAGGCAAATCTAACCAGGATGACGGAACTTAACCGGTAAATTAATCTTTAATATCAAAGCACTACCCACTACTAATACTGCGTAAAGAACCCTCAGATCTGTGAGATAGGAATCTTCGTAACATATGCACCCAGCAGCAGAGCGCATTGGCCAAGAATTTTCCAAGAAGAAAAGCAGGCCTTGCACAGCATCTGGCGTCAGTCCGGGATAATCGGCCACTTCCAAGAAGCATTACACCCACCATACCTCTGACATATGATTCTATATGTTCCTTTCCGTGATATAATCGGTTGCAGAGACAAAAGACTGACAGTGTTACTATGGCTCATACCAAATGGTGCTTCTTAGCCCTGACAGTTCAGTTCCATCAGAGCTTTAGCTGGAGATGATGTTGTGGCGTGAGAGCAGTGTGTGACTTTGTGTTTCCCTACGCCAGCTTGTTCTTGCTCTTGCCTTTGCGATCGCTTGCTGCCTGCATGGCGCCTCCAGCACAACGGTGTGATGTCTGTGTGCATGTGTACATAAACTCTGCTCTCCAGACCAACCCTACGCATCCCTGTGAGGCATCAGTCTGAGCAATTCATGACCTGTCTGTTATACTGCACCATCTACAAAGATTTACTCTCGTCTCAAGGGTATTGAATTTGGCACCATATAAGGGGTGCAGTAACAGAGAGTTACCACTAGATGCTGAGCCAAAATAAGGTGCGAAATTCTACAGCGGAGATCTCAAACTCCAGTCCTGGAGGGTTGCCGTGTCTGCAGGTTTCTGTGGTTTTCATTCATTAAGCAGCCAATTTAGACCTTGGAGACAATGTGGACTCTTGAGCTAAACAATGGTTTAAATGCTGAAAATCACAGAAAACCAGCAGACATAGTGGCCCTCAAAGACTCTGGTCACATTGGAGGAGAGAGACATTGGACAGGTCTTACCTGTGCTGCTACTGGGTTTGCCGTTGCTGATCTGCTTGAGCCTCTTCTGATGGGACTTGCCGTTGTAGTGTATTTGAGCCTGGGCTGCAGAGTTCAGTTGGATATTACACACCTCGCACAGAGTGTATGTCTTGTGCTTCTTCTCCCTCTTGGGTCTGTGCTCCGGGACACCCGATTGGCCCTCTGAGCTGTTGCCACGGGCATCTGTCTCCAGGGAGTGTCCATTCTCCAGCGAAGGGGAGGGGCTGAATGGGCGCTTCATCCCTGTGAAAAAGAGGACAAGGTTAAAGGTCAACATCCTGAGGTCCTTTGGCTACACCCAGTTTTGGTTTAACATTTGTTTTTTAACCATTTGGTTTTCAGCAACCGAAGCATCATCCCTCAAACCCCACCCCACCACCTCATGCATCATCATCTCCCAACATCAGCTTAAAACACACACTGTAATTACCAATGGTCAGAGCGGATGGGCTCAATAGAGAATTATTTTTTGTCCTGAAAACGTTTCAAAGACTGAGGTTCAGAATTTACTAATCCAGGGCACAGCCAAAACATGTGAAAAGAGGCTGGGGTAGTCCCATTGTTCACTGAAATTTATGAAGGACCATAAACTGAATATGAATATTGCAGGAGTACATAGAGGAGGAGTGAACCCTGTGCACTACAGATTACCATAAATCATCCCAAAAGGCCATTTTAAGGTCTCGCTCCCATGCACTTCTCATCGCCGACAAGGATGGACAAGCACATTTAGAGATGCACTCATACACTCAGTCTCGACATTGCACCTGAGGGTCTCTGACTGCATACATAATGTCTAACCTGTGAAAACCTGGGAGTACGTAATGTCTTACTTATGAGACAATTGGTGGAATGAACTGAAGAGATTATCAATAAACAAATATTTTAGGTATTTCTAGCCATTTCTGTGCCAATCATCAAATGATGCATTCTATATATAGACATAACGAAAAATTGGGGAGTGTTCAGTGTGACTAAATTGACCCCACATTTTGAGTGAATGTTTCACAGCAAGGTTATTACAGGTTTTTGGAATAGTGAGGGGCAGCACACTATATAAGCCCAGACAGAGAGGTTGAGCAGCATGACCCAACCTCCATAGTCACCCCATGAAGGTCATGTATTCTGTAAATGGACATTTTCCTGAATGAATAACATGGAATGTTGACTGACAAGTAAAAATGCCTGAAGTTAGGTAGGCCCTGTGGTCATTAACCAGGAACAGTTAACTCTTTTTAAAGTTCAATTTGTATCTAGAGAATCTCCTAAACGCATCCAAGAAGGACAAAATATTTGGGAGCGATTAGGCTGGATCTGGTACCTAAAGGATAAGATCCTCTGTATAAAGGAAGGCCATTTGTCCCATACCCCCCAGCACGGTTTTCATTCCCCATGCATAAGCACAAACTGACAAAACTGCCCTCAAGGAAAGGTCAGTTTGTTATCCTGGAATCTCAGTTTATAGGCCTATAATACAGGACATATTCTGGCATCCATATGTACTCTTAATGATATTACTGGGAACTAAAACACAGCTGCTCTAATTATCAGAACCGCAGCAGAGGCGTAACAGGGTCTCTGAGACGTTGGTGCCGTCTTCCACACAAAGGATCACAGTTCAATTTGAAACCTAACTGAAATGCATTGAGATAAGCATAATGAGGATTCACTGAGCTATGTGGGAACAAACAGCGGCCGATTCTCCACGTATTACAGGAGGACTGCGTGTTTGTCAAGTGCAGGGGCTCGGGTAACATTCAGTGCAGTGCCATCAGCTTCTTCATACTGCCACAGGGGGGAGGAAGCGTGCCACTTTCAGCTGGCCGGCTCAAACGATCGTGCGGAATATGCCTTTGAACGTGTTCCGCGTCGCTCTGCCATCTTCTCTCTGTCATGCCAGATTGCCGCTTGTTCCTTTAATCCATCATTCTAGAAAAAACACACGCACTTACACTTGTACTGTGGTAGCAGGGTGCCTGCCAGCCATGCCAACTTGCAATCCTCCAAGGTAAATCCACTCTTTAATTAGGCAAAGTCATGGGCTAGATTGGCAGAACCTTCTGACATTTGAAATACACTTAAAAACCAGTCAACCTTGTGCAGGAAAAATCATAAGTATTTTCAAAAGCAGGTGTCTCCACCCTCTGCCTCAGTCTTCAGCGATGGATGACTGCAGGTTTCTTACTTCACGGCTTTCGTAACACCTACTAGGAGCAGCTGTGCTCATATCGACCTATTGTGCAGAAAAACTGGCACAAATCACAAGCCTGTGTCATTCACGGAAGGCCACCATCCTGGCCCCAAATCACACCTCCATCTAACCCAACCGCCCTCCCCACCCGGGCCACCCCTCAGCTCAAACTAGGCTCTGTAATTTGTGATTTTTGCAGATGTGAGTACTATCCCCTTTCTATTCAACGCTGCGTTTTCGCACGCTCATTCCGTTGTCACAGATAGGATAGCGATTTCAGAGTCATGGCTCGGTGAGAAACGCCGGGTGTAAAAGGCACCGGAGCGAGGAGGGCTTCGCGCCGGCCGTCCATCCTCAGTCGCGTCACGTTCCTGCTTCATGAACTCCAGCCTTCATCACTTCTGCAGTCGCCGTAAACATCTCCCTGAGCGGAGCGCCCTGACGCAACGTCGCCATCTAGGCCACACTCCGATTACTGCAGTCTCAGCTGCATCGACCTGTCCAGCTGGTCTGCTTTTACCCTATTGTCACAATCCCAGTCTTAAATCCTAAATATATTACTATTTCTTTCTGAACGGCATTTATTTTAGGGTGAGTTGCCCTTTGTGAACGTAACTTCTATACGGGTACGTGTCGTAACTTTTATCTTTACATTTCCAATTACAATCTTGGCTCTATTCAAAAGACTACATTCTGTTTTGTATTCTGTGTAATTACTGTATGTGTTGAAGTGCTGATCCCCTTAGTGCTGATGATAATTACAAATGACCAGCCTGACATCCTCCCAGACAGCTGAAAGAGTATAAAAATGTTCCCCAACATAGTGCTCTGTGAGTTTACCGGGGGGGGAAGGCACTACTCTCTTTGGTGAAAGTGCGTTGCACTCTTGTACTGTCTGAGCACTGCACTCGTTTCTCACCCTCTCTTTCACTGTCATTGTTTTTCAGCAGCTGAGTCTGCAGTATTTCCCCCTCCTCGTTTTTATGATGCAAGCAGGCTTGGCGTCACCCCCGGTGCAGAATATTTCTGGGGTATTATCTATTCTCTGTGTGACAGCTCCGCTCCGGGGCATCTGCGGGAGCCGCCTGGGCAAAAGAGCTCGGCGGCCTGACTGAGAGCAGCTTTACGTCAACCCATCTTCCCTTGAATGGCGCGTGAGAGACACCAGCAGTCGAGTGCAAAGATTTGGCTGAGCTGCCCACGCACAAGATCGATTTGAAGCTTCCCTTTGGACCTTTGCCTGCAGGATCAGACTAAAGGCCAACATATGACATGGCACACAGTCGTACCACAGAGACATACAGAAGAATGTCCCATGCACATACGCAACATTGTAAATAGATTTGATAGAGGAGCTTGCCATACCTTACTGAATCTGCCGATATTATGATACTACTCAAAAGAAGTTAAGGGTCAAAAATATTTGTGCATATAAATATAAGCTAACGAGCTAAAATGGTGACTAATGACAAAATAATTCTTTGATGGCTCAAGAACAGAAAACACAAAACAAAAAACTTTTGATTAGACACTAGTTTATTACCCTGATGACCCCCAAAATGATGATGTGATGATGAATGGAAAATGCTCAGCCATTTTATTGCTAAAATTGGCATGCATGGAATGACACTCATGCAAAACACGTGCAAATGGTGCATGAGGTGTCACAATGGGTGTTTCGAGGCAGTTTGTCAGTTTAGTCTGACTAAGTTCGTGCTTCAAATCCATGAAAAGGAAATCTGGGTTAATTTAAAAAGTTTCTAAAGATAAGTGCAATGAATGCATGTCCCATAATAATGTGATGTCTATAGTCCAAATGACAACCCAAAGAGGGATATTCTAACCCAATCTGTCTTAAAAAGACATACTTACAAATATGATCAAGAAATTTCTTTTGACCCTTAAATTCTTTTGAGTAGTATATTTGGATGACGTAAGACCCTATGACATGGATCACTTCAGGTCACACAATCTTTTCAAAGGGGAAAAATAAGTGCAGCTCAAGGTCTGACAGGGTCAAGACCTCAGTTTCTTCAAAATATCCAAAATCAATGGTAAAATCAGAGATCTCCCCCAAGCGAGCTCCTAGAACTAACTACAGGGACCTGATGTCAGAAGAAGGCAGATGGAGGAGCTGGTGCCCTCTGTCACCCCACTGCCCGCTTCTAGTACCCCTTTCACACACAAAACCGAGGGTTGACACAGGATATTGAACGCGGGTTCAACCCATGTTTGACCCATTCACACCATTCTATGGTCACGGACCTCGTCATTCACACAAGTCCAGAGCCCGCAAGCTTTGTTCTGTATACGTTCCGCTTTTTCCTGCTAATACAGCTCGTTTTGTCGCCAGCTGGCTAGTGGATATACAATGTAGTTTGCCATTATGCTGGCTTAACCCAGTATGTTAACCGGGGTTGTGAGCAGGGTCGCGGACCTGGGTCGGATAACGCGGGTTGACCCATTCACACCAACTGCAAACAAGGGTTTTACCTGGGTCGTTGCTTTGGGGTGATAGGGGTATAAGTAACCGCCCTCTGGTGGGATACCTCCTCAGCTAAGCAGCACTGTCCCGGGCCTAGCCAGAACGGGCATCGGGAATGCTGGTAGGCTATGGCTTGCTGGGCTCTTTGAAACCCTGATACACCTATTACCTCAGATTAGTCTCTTTATACAAGAGATTACTGCAGTGATTGGGTAGCAGGGAGCAGGTGCAGCTTTCAGCTTCTGGCTCTTTTATGTTCGATATGAAAAGATAACACTGCCACATCGAGAAAACAGAGGAATGACCTTCCTTAAGTACAGTGGATACCAGTGAGTCAGATTGCTATTGATCACAATCTCGTGGACGTGAAAAATAAATGAAGTCTACTGAAATGTGGCAGAGCGTAAAACAGACGTTATCTAAAGACATGCTGCATAACTTTGATTTATAGTCAGAGAGCAAATATTAATTACACAAACATCTGATAACATTATTGTGGAATTTACGTTATCGTGATATCAGAATAATGGGAAAATGCAAAACGTGACGTGACGGGTAACATTTCTGTCAAATTCAGTGTAAAAAAAAGGAGGATTTGCTTTTTATAATGGCTTTTTCATGATCTTTAAATACATAAATAAATAAAGCAGAGCTGAATATTTGAATGAAGGGTTCAGACATAAAAATTGAAAAAATGTCTGGAAAAACCAACAACTCAATGTTTTCACGGCCAGTGCCAGAGATAATTGTGAAAGCGTATAAATGTTAAAAAATGTGTAAAAAAAGTCAAACTTATAAATACCCTTTTCATATCCTCAGTCTGAGCTTGACTTAAAGTTAAATCAGATTTTTTTGAAAAGCTGTGGAGTACCTCATATGTTGGCACTTTATGAAGACTCTCTTTATGGTTGAACATCACCCCACCCTAACCCCCATTACACAGCATCCCCTGCATCCAGCTGCTAAAGGTGAACCTTTCAGAAAATCGTGCAGCTCTCAAGTAAATACCCACCAAATTTCAGAAACACTTCACTGATCTCGGCCACAACCCACATACCTTCAACTTCAGAGATCGATGTGCTGAGAAAAATGAATCTGCACTTGAACACCTCGGTGTCAGGATTCAATGAGATACTGCTGCCTTTCAGGAATGAGATGCCGCGGGTCCGATTATGCTGTGCTGTGACGGTGGCACGGCATTAGAAGTAGACAGACAGTCCGGCTAATGGTTCAGGGCGGACTGTGCGATTAGCAGGGGAGTCCGGCAGCTGTGTCAGACTGTGCCAGCCTTGCCCATTTCCCCTCTGCATGTCCAGGGACGCCCCCTGAGGAGGTCATCAGTCACTGCCTGATGTCCTGGTGAAAGCAGAGGTCTGACCTGCCAATGGCTCCGAGTCATAAAGTCACAGTTTATGGTCCGGCACCAGAAGGCTTACGAAAAGTTTTGTAGTTTCCCCTGTGAAACGGCTCGTGCCACCCTCAAGTGTGGCGGCCGTTTGTATGGAAATAAATTGCAACCTCAACCCAGCCGTCCAAAAATACACAAACACTCCTTGGATGTCGGCACCTCCTAAATCATTTCAGAGAATGAAATTGTAAAAAGCGCAGTGACCACTGAGCCGCACCAGGAAAACAGCACGCACAGGCCTGCTGGCCGCTGCATGCCACAAGCCACACTCGGAGTATCCACTACAACACAAACAAGTCGTAAATAATTCCACTCTGGACCACGCAAATGAAGAAATGCAGTTTGAGAATGTCGCCCCCTCCATTTCCCACTACTACTGTGCATCTCACCCACCTGTGTGTGCCCCCCCCCCCCCCCCCCCCCTGGTTCCCTTCACACAAATGCACACTCTCGGTCACATGGCACCCCATTTGAGTACCGGTGTGACGGATGTGCCCATTACCAACCGTTAAGAAAAACACACAAAAAAACATTTCCACCATTAAAAGACTCACTTGGCACAGTCTCAGGAGGACTAGAGCCGAGAGATGAGGTGCAATCAGAATGGCAGATATCTGCTGTAACCTTTCCTTTGCTTTTCTTTTCTTTCCACCAGGGCCGCGTGAATAGAACTCATCTTGCAAGCACTGTATCATATAATCAGCTTTTTTTTTTAGCAATAAAAGAACACTACATGAATGTTTTGAGAACCTGACAGGAACAAACCGTTCCCTGTCTCCAGTAGGAGGGGTGAGGTGATGGTGGTGGACACGTGAACATTTCATTCTTCATAAGCAGCACGTGAAGAGTTCAGTTCAGTTCAGTTCAGTTTGGGGATAGTCACGGCAGAATATGCTCACAAACTATGCTCTGCAAAGGCATTACAGGGTCATTAACATGTGCATGCGTGACACAGGCATGTGCATGCGTGACACAGGCTTGTGCATGCGTGACACAGGCTTGTGCATGCGTGACACAGGCATGTGCATGCATGACACAGGCTTGTGCATGCGTGACACAGGCATGTGCATGCGTGACACAGGCATGTGCATGCGTGACACAGGCTGTGCGCGTGCTGGACATACATGTACCTCACAGACAGACAGAAAGCAACGGCTGGAAATGGATCATCCTTATGAGTCTATTACTGTTATCGTGATTTCTGGCACCATTATCTTACTTCTTAGCGGCCCAGGGTTAAAATAATCACATCTGCTCTTCAGATGAACCATCATTACTGATAATGTATTTTTTAAGATGAACAATAACTACTGAATTCCCCTCATATTTCTGCACATATTAACTGTATACAACTGATTAGCAAATCCGCTTCTCTTTAACCTGCCTAATGTCTTTCTCTGAATCAATTTGAATCAACAACAACAAAAATAAATAAATAAATGCATGCATGCATACATAACTAAATAAATAGTGAGCTGCCAAACGATATTTATGCTCGTCTAATCTCTGCTTGCAGGAGTGCTGGCTTGGCTTGGCTTGTCTTGGCACAAGGCAGTGTTTGCCTGGACTGCATGGAGTGTTTGTACTCAGACCAATCTGTGCACCAGAGGACATTTGAACAGGGTTTCCTTCGGCACTGGGTGTATTGCTGTGTCTATGCATGCACATAGTGTGTATGCGTGTCTGTGTATGTATGTGTCTGTGGGTTTTCTCTTCTTGCAATACGTGATAAATAGAATGTTCCGGCCCATGTGTGGTTTCTGCACTCATCTCATGAAGCAAATACACAAGACCTTGGGAGTGTCTTACTATTATGCTATGGCACAGTAACTAAAGATAATCAGTCAGAGAAAAACTGTAGGTCCTTTATTGGTAAACTGTATGTGACAATAAGCTTAGCAGCAGCTTAGTTTGCTTATGGGATATAGATTTTTAATAAAACTTATTAGGTACTCATCTCTCTGAACCAAACTAGAAGAAACATCTGCCTTTGCACCAAATTCAAGACTATCGGTCAGACTCAGAGTGCTCATACACTGTAGAAATGACACTGACAAGGCAGTCACTCGGTGATGTGCTGTCACAGTGACGGGGCTCTGCTCACTGTGGTGGGGGCTCACTCAGTAATAACCTTTTCACCCTTTTGCACAGGCACCCTTGAGCTGAGCCGTATTCGACCTGAGTAGAACTAAGCTGGTGGGTGTGGCTCGATCTGTTTTACACCGTTGGCCTCGAGCAACCCAAGGCATACTAAATACAGTCATGTCGACATTGCAATGCATTTGGGGTACTGCTGGCTTTTTAGATGGATGAAAACATAACAGCATATGAGGACCTGATTTTATTTCTGATGTTGGCGTTTGGTTTTTTCTTTCGAAAAGAAGCGTACGTTAGGCGACACAGACGCGCAGCTTTGATGGATGTAGGCCACACGCACATACATTCACTGACGTTCAGAGATGGCGTCTGTGTATACTACGGCTGTCCGTCGCCTCCTGCTCTTTCTGTCTGTACTCGTCTTGTTCGCGTTTCTGTGTGTTCAAAATGTCCTTGCGACCTTCGCTTATGATTGACAAACACTCCTGAACATCCGATTTACTGCTGTGGACTTCAGTCACCAAAACCCTGGAGGACAGTTTCTCCACCCACGATTGATTATGCCAGTCCCGGCGGGCATTTGCTGCCTGCCCTGTCGCCGACACCACCGGAAAAAACAGGGGCAAACGAGGAGGTGTTTTGGTGAGGTCGAGGGCGCTCCGAACCCGCACCATACCTCCCCATTCAACTCCGTCTGGCCTGCTATTACACAGTCTCGGTCCTGGTCATGTGGCTTCATCTCCTCCTATGAAATACTGAGAGACTGCTTATTTAACTACCAGGAAGCAGTTAAAGTAGCAAGAACACAATATTTCTCTGACCTTGTTTCAAAGAACCTCCACAACTCTAGGGTCCTGTTCAGCACTATCAATTCTATTATCAGACCCCCTCCTAGTACCGGCATGGATGTGTTCCCACTGAGGTGCGATTCATTTTTTTTTTCTTTGTCAGCAAAGTGGAAAACATAAAGTTGCACATCTCACCCCCTGTCCAGGACATAACTGTCCCTCTGGTATACACAGCTGTCCTGAGCTTCTTCAAACCTATTTCTCTGTCTTCCTTAAAGGAGACTGTTTTTCATATGAAACCTGCTACCTGTTCCTTTGACAGTGTCTCCACAGGTCTCTTTAAAGAGGCTTTTGACACAGTTGGCCCTAGTCTCCTGTCCATTATCAACAGTTCTCTCTCGTCCGGTTCTGTCCCATCCTGCCTTAAACATGCAGTAGTCCAGCCACTCCTAAACAAAAACCTAACTTAGACCCCACAATACTTAACAGTTTTAGAGCCATCTTAAAACTGCCGTTTTTATCCAAGGTTCTCAAAAAGGCAATTTACTCACAGCTTCTATCATTTCTGCGTCAAAATAACATTCTAGAAAAATTCCAATCTGGTTTCAGGGCGCTTCACAGTACGGAGTCAGCCCTACTGAAAGTGTCCAATGATCTGCTCCATATGGCAAGACTGTGGTGACTGGGCTATGCTGATCCTTTTGGAGCTCAGAGCTGACTTCGACACGGTAGACCATGCCATCCTGATTGACCGTCTAAAGCACGGGGTCGGCGTTAAGGGCGCAGCTCTGGGTTGGTTCGTCTCTTTCCTCAGAAATAGAACTTTCGCAGTAAACATAGAAAATTAATCTTCCTCCCGGGCGAACATTACATGTGGAGTCCCCCAAGGCTCCATTTTTATCTCCTATACTTTTCTCCATCTACATGCTCCCGCTGGGGCAAATCATTGAGAAATACAACTCCTTCCATTTCTATGCAGATGACGCCCAGCTCTACTTCCCATTAAAACCTAATGACCAGTGCAGTTTGAACAACCTTAGGGATTATCTTGAGGACATAAAATGCTGAATGGCTCATAAGTTTCTCCAGCTAAATGAGAGCAAGTCCGAAGTCGTTCTTTTCGGCCCCCCCGACTCCATCAAATCAATCTCAAATAACCTAGGCAAGCTGTCCTGCTACATCAAGCCACATGTTCAAAAATCTTGGTGCGATTTTTGATTCCGCACTCAAATTTGACAAACAAATCATTGCAGTAGTGAAAGCCAGTTTTTTTTTCCGCCAAAATAAAATCACATAAGATCTGGAGAAAGTCATTCACGCCTTAATTTCCTCCCGATTAGACTACTGCAACTCACTGTACACTGGAAAAGAGACCACATCACCCCTGTGCTGGCCTCCCGACACTGGCTCCAGCACGGGTCCGACTCAGGTCCAACTCAGCTCAAATGCACCATGTCAAAAGGGATATTAGTGTCCAGAAATGGGAGAAACAAGCGAACCCCAAATAGCCGTGCTGGAATTGCACTGCACGTCCTTCAGTCACAAAGGCTTAGACTCCCTGTACCCATGAAAACGCCACTCAGCAAGACATCTTGGGTGGGAGTGAAAAACGAGAATCTGAGAAGCGCATGTATGAAGGGTCATAACGCGGGTTTAACGTCCATGAATCTCGTAAAGAGGTGTCAGAATGTTCTCTGCGCTACAGCAGGACACAGTTAGCCTATCTTCACCACCCTTGGAGGGTATGGGCGGTGGTAGGCCCCATAAATGTTTATGAAGGAGAGGGTACTGTGACTGCGGATACCTTCGGGCTTCCACACGACTCAGCGGAATGAACATTCTCAGACACGAACCATGACAAATGTCAGATACAAAACTTGCGTTGTGAACTTTGTGAGTGACTAACTTAAGGACAACTCTTCACAAGGGACTTTTTGCACGCATGCTTTGAGTATTCTCTGAGGGCATGATGGGCAATAAAAAGTTTCACTTCAGGCATAAGAAGAATGGTCTGGAGACTGAAGCCAGCGCTTTCATTGGAATGAAGATATAAAGAGACTCGGAAGGCTGTCAGAAGTAAGTCTCTTATTTGATCTGTGGAGTACTGGGAGATTGTTTTGGACTAGTTTTTTTTTCCAGATGCAGATGAAATTGTGGAGGAGAAACTATCCACCATCTAGGTAGACAGATGACAGTTACAACCCCATTGCCTCCATACCCTTCTGGACAGTGCACCTGCCTGCCCACATGACCTCTCCCATGCCCTCTCTTCTGCCCCTAAGAGGCTATATTTAGTCCAGCAGATGCTGTAGCATTCCGAGCATTCTCTTCAGACCGCAGGCATGCCAAGCTGGGACAGGACCGGGGACCCACAGGCACAGGGAACAGTCTTTTCTTTCTTCTCACACAGACATACATCCCTCTGCCCGCACTGTACCCAGCACTGGGTCTGTAATACAGACCCATGATGGCTGCCAGTCTAAGGCAGATTTACAATGTCCCTGATCTGCCTTTTAAATTTTATGGCCTGGCAGTGCCTGCCCTGCATGTATCCGGAGTGACGTTAGCCCGGACGCCGTACTATGGAGACACTGACAACTGAGTTAAAATTTATTGTCTTTTACCGCCTCTAACAAGCCCATGCCACAGACCTGTCATCGCTCCCTCTTCTCAAAAGTGAATTCTGGGCAGAGATTAGCGAGGACATTGCTGGCTGGGCGGAAGATTCACGCTGACGACTACCCACTGAGTTAAATGTAAAATTGGCCGCCAATTTTCATTTGACAACTTGTTCACCCAGTGCAAGATAAAGAAACGTAGCTCCATCCCTGCAGGAAATAGGTGTCCTACACTGGCTTACTCCAGCTGTTTTCAGCCCGGCTACCATTTCTGACTTTTCTCCAGCATCCATTAAGAGGGAGGCAAAATAGCAGGTAAAAGACACCTGGCCCTTATTGTATGAAAGAAAATACTGCGTTATTGATTAGCTATCTGCGCCTGTGCTGTTGTGGTGTTGTGGGGGCAAATGCATGACGACAGCCAATGCTGTACAAGGATTCCATCTGTCGGTGCCTCTCATTGGCCCATCCTTGTGGGCTGCGGGTGTGGAGGGGAAGGAAAGGTCACCCACAAAGCTGCAGCGATGGGATCTGGACACAGGTGTCCCGGAGTTAACGCTATTTTCACACGGCTGAGCTCAGAGCCCAGGAGTGACCGTTATTTCCCGAAGGAAATGTACGCCAAGAAAAGAGGCCGCGTCACCCAACAAGATAGAGACACACTCAAAACACCCCTGAAAAAGCAGCTAGTAATGCTGTTATCTCAAGGGCTCTTGTAACACAATAGTGCAGCGCTGTACACAGCGCAACCTACGTTTTAATTATAGAAGGGTCATAAATAAGGGACGAGTTGATGGTGCTCTCTGTTCAGGGATTAATGGAAAAAGCCTCTTCCAGGAAAGGCCGCCGTGTCACCTCCTGAGGGGGCGGCGAGCCAGCGAAGATGGCCCCAGCGGTCTGAGAATCCGCGGGCGTGGCGCAGGTGTGTGTGGTCAGTGAAAGCGGACACCTCTCAATCCAAGCGACTTTTCGCCAGAAACACGTGTCTGGAAACAGCTCTGCAGTGGAGCGGGGGACGTGCCCCGGCTCTTTTCTGAGAGAGAATTTTACCACTCGCCGCTTCGCTCCTCTCCAGCTCTGCCTCTGATCACCTGTCGTTTGAGCGTGCTCAGCGCGGTTCCCTTTCACTACGCTCGTCCCATCAGCTGTGCGTGAAAGGGGGAAAAATGACGGGGATTATAAACGTGCCTGTGAGTCACCGCCACACACTCCCCTCCTCGACCTCCACCTTGTTGTTACACCGCTGAAAGCCTCATCTGCTGCAAGCCAATCACAACATGAAGCAAAATATACTCAAAGTGTCATCTTTGGCCACATTCCACCAATGCATGTCAATGTCTCTTTACAGTATGCTACAGTATACAGTGAAATTTAGCAATATTTTTCTGTCATAGACTGTAGAAACAATGTAAAATGTGCTGCCATGTTGTACAAATAAGAGCCAGAGACTGCACAGTATGTAAAAGTGGGGACACTTATAGTGTAATGAAATGTGGGCCAGGTCCAGGCCCTGTGCGATTGACAGCCTGGGGCCATTACAAAGTGTTTGAGATATTGCCCCCCCCCGCCCCTCACACACACAAGTGAAGTGCAGTGACTGGGCAAACTTTCCCTGATTGGGCCACACAATAATACAGTATTGTCCAATTGACAATAACTTAATAATAATCGGCATGGGAACATGTAAGACAAAGAAAAAACACCTATTGTGAGAAAAAATAATGAACTTTGACTGAATTGGTACCATTGACTTACACTGAAACGGGAAGACTGAAAGACCTATACTGGAGCCAACCGCGCTTGCGCTAGAGAGCAACATCTCTCAACAGGACCAGGAAGTAAGCTTCAAAAACTATTCACCATGCCTGCAGTCCTCTCTCTCTCTCTCTCTCTCTCTCTCTCTCTTTCTCTTTCTCTCACGCACGCACGCACGCACGCACGCACGCACGCACACACACACACACACCTACCATTTCTCTACCCCATCCAATCACAAGAGGGTAATTGCTGTACTGAGTTGATTGCATTAGACAAAACACTGGCTCTTGCTAATGACATTATCTCAGTGGGAGAGAATTAATTACATTGATAAAGCAAGATTCCTCAGAAAAAGGTGATGATGGCTTGCTACAATGTGCTTAGCATACTGAAAAACGGTGTGCTGTATTTTATCTGACAAACTGGAGTATTTTAAGTCAATCATTTTAATATATCACCAGATACAAACCAGGAATACACACGTCACAAGACGCACTTGCAATTACGGAAAATATACCACTTACAATAGTCTAGCTCACAGTATCTACATTTAAAGGTTTTACACACAGAGGGAAAAAGTCATACAAGAGTATCTCTCACTCCATCTGAATGAAATAGTTTGTCCCTTTTTTTTTTACCATATATAAAATATACCCAAGTGACAAGATCATCACGATGGACTATTCGAACTATGAAGGAAACCATTTCAGCACAGTGAATTAATAAAAAGAGATGACTGAGGCAAGAAATATAGACTGTCATTGTCCAAAAAAAAAACTGCAGCAACTGGGTTCCTCATGAGGGGGTGTAAATGGGTGAGAGCGGGAACCATGCCCAGTGGGTATGCCATGGGTGAGAGCGGGAACCATGCCCAGTGGGTATGCCATGGGTGAGAGGGGAACCATGCCCAGTGGGTATGCCATGGGTGAGAGAGGGAACCATGCCCAGTGGGTATGCCATGGGTGAGAGGGGAACCATGCCCAGTGGGTATGCCATGGGTGAGAGAGGGAACCATGCCCAGTGGGTATGCCATGGGTGAGAGAGGGAACCATGCCCAGTGGGTATGCCATGGGTGAGAGCGGGAACCATGCCCAGTGAGTATGCCATGGGTGAGAGAGGGAACCATGCCCAGTGAGTATGCCATGGGTGAGAGAGGGAACCATGCCCAGTGGGTATGCCATGGGTGAGAGGGGAACCATGCCCAGTGAGTATGCCATGGGTGAGAGAGGGAACCATGCCCAGTGGGTATGCCATGGGTGAGAGCGGGAACCATGCCCAGTGGGTATGCCATGGGTGAGAGAGGGAACCATGCCCAGTGGGTATGCCATGGGTGAGAGAGGGAACCATGCCCAGTGGGTATGCCATGTTAGTGCTGACTGGCACTGCAGGAGCAGATCAGTGTGGGTGTTGGTCTTGGACTGGAGAGCGCCTCTTCTCCTATATCAAATCTACAAACCTGCCCCCTGCCTGGACAGTTGGACGAGGTGTAATTTTACTGGAGATTTGCTACATTACGTCCTGTAGTGGAACATATTGTTTGGATTGTGAAGCTACTCCAGCTGTGGTAGATGACATGGAGGAAGGGAGAGGGAGAAAGAGGGAGAGAACGAAAGAGAGAGAGAGAGAGAGAGATGTGAGTGACCCTGTTGTGTTACGGTTTATTATCCAAATTCATATATTTTCCTTTATTGTAGTATCAGTTAGGCAATTTTGTTATTACATTTATAACCCAGTTTAAATATACTTGCATTATAATATATGACTATTCCAAGACAAGTGTTTGTATTTCTCATACCAAGAAAGATGGCTAGAGAGAGACCTCTGATGTTCCTTTATTGAACACACAAAAACCTTCACCATTGCATAAAAACCAAGACTTTGTTATACCATGTTAGAGAAAGAGAGCCCAAGAGATGGGGGCGCACTTTGGAATAGTCAGGAACACAGGGGAATTGAAACATCAAATCCCCTCCCAACTTATCTGAACTGCCTTTATAAACACATTTATGCATGGAGGGGCTTCCTCTCTGAGATCATAGCCACCCAGCTTTCTTTCCCCTCAACCTTTCTTTCCCCTCATGGATACCATGAACATGCCGCCTAGACTTTGAAATAACATTTTTGAAATAACATTTTCATCCATCTCAATCGAACAAGAAAGGGCACTGGGGACAAGTTTTAATAACAGGGATTAGACTGAGTAAAATGCTGCTATATGTAAAGGCCTTGGAAATGTACACTGCATTGATCAAGGATGCCATTTTTGAACAAAGAAAACTGAGGAGATAGTTCAAGGTCCACTGTACTTTTTGTTGTATTATGTTTTGTCTGTGTGGTGTAGAGAGAGGCTCTGTGTGTGTGTGTGTGGGGGAAGGCAACTGTAAGCACTGTGTGTGTGTGCGTGTGCGTGTGTGTGTGTGACAGGCTGTGCTTGTGAGTGTACGTTGGTGCTCCCTTAGTCACAACCAAATATCCACACCCAAGTTCTCCATCAATCAAGCTGACACTCCCCCACAGAGAGATTACAGACAACCCTGAACAAGAGAATTAAGTGGCTGCAGGTTCCACAGATACCAGACCACTTCTGAGCACTCTTAGGCTCCATGTTCTGTACCCATACTATGCTCACCAGTCCTATTGCAACCAATGGACAGCTAAACAGCACCCAGATACGGACACAGCAGCGTGTACGGCCAGCTATCCGCAGAAAGCAGGTTCACTCGCCGCCAAGATCTCAATGCACTTTGCTGAAAAGAAATTCCCTAGTGCTAATTCAAAGAATCTGCTTTGATGTACCGTACAGTAGCAAACATCTGCTCCATTCTAAAAGCAGCCACGTACGTGGGACCCTCCGCTCACAGATAGGGAGGCAGTTTGGATGCGCATTTGGGGGAATGTGACAGATGATGGGCCCCGGACCAGAGGAGCGGCGGTGCTTGGGATTGATGAGGTGCGGGGAGCAGTTGCTCCACCGGTCCACACGCACGCGAGTTCACTCCGCACTTCCCCGCCTCGGGATCAGCCTGCACTACATCCATCAACTCGACCCACCTATTTAAAGGACCTGCAAAGGCACTTCGGACAAAGCGGTGTCCCCGGGCCGACCTACATTAGCCACCCCGGGAGACGGTTTTGCCGCGTTTACGCAAGTCAAACCGTTTTGCATCTCGAACCGTTTGCCCCTCATTATCCGCTCTGCGAGAGCAAGACGAGGACGGCAGCATCGGGGCTCTTTTGGCGCAGAATTTTATCTAGCATAATAATGGTCTGTCTACAATATGGCATTAAGTGTGATCTCAATATCCGGACAGATGAAAGCGATCCTGTAAGAGAAATCCGCGCAGTATCTCAGAAGGCTTTAGCTGACTTCACAGTGGAGCTGCTTATAGGGCACTCCGGTGACACTAATGCACATGACACTGCAGTCTGTGGATGGAGAGCGGCGGGAGGAAAGCGTGTCCAATGGCAGACAGCCAAGTGAGGAGAAAGAGCACCGGGAGAAACGCGATTTATTCATGCGGTTTAATGTCCCTCTAAGAGGCCGCGCGACAGAAGGCCTGTGAATCTGGCGCAGGGAATCGCTCGGTATCCACACACCACCCCCTCGGTTTTTGTCCTCGCTGACGGAATCTGAAAAGGAAAACGATTCTCGCGTTTATGTTTTTTGCGAACAATCCTTTTTACCGTCGGCGCTAATTTGCGTGCGTTCACGCTCGCCGACGCAAACTCCCACGTCGATTCAGGGGAAAGCAGGCCGTCACGTCCCCCAAAAGATGTGACGTCAAGCTGCGGTTTCTGTTCACTCCGCAGTCCACCAGTTAGCCTACAGCACAGACACTGGGTCGGAGGAAGAAATTTCACGTGCGACCTGACGTGCAGATTGACTGCGGCCGTGACAGAATACGAACCCTTAACCCATTTGAGGGCGCATTTGAGTCAACTTCATCAAAAAGCTTTTGAGTGGGCGACTTTTTCTCAGAAATGGGGGCACTTAAAATACCAGGATGAAACCCTTATTCAGGAGCACACTCATCCACAGAACTGTGCAATCATCCGACAATTTCAGTAAGTAATTGTTGTAAAAATGTACAAGACATAAAGCGTTCAACCGTTAGAAGGCAACACAAATACCCTTTTCTACAAGTTTCTGATGATATACAATATTATTTCAGAATTGTTTAAATAATGGAATGGATGAATAAGGCCTACAAACATGTAAAAAACAAAAAGTGATCAAGGGTGTACTTACCCTTTAATGAAAAAACATATGTTGTGAAAGCTTCCTGCCTACACACTGCTCTAACAGTCTGAGCTACCTGTAGCTCATCCTGTGTAGGGAGCTCAGTTTGTCAGAACACTGGCACTGGAGGAAGGAGTCTAGATTGCATACAGGTTTGTGTGGAAAAAAACAACACTCTCCCATTTTACAACCTACGCTTAGGCTATAGAGTGCACTCACGTATTTGAATGTGTCGGGTTTGCTATTCTCTGTATTCGTTTTCAGAGGTAATACTCTGAAGTAAGTGTTTTTAAATGTAGTCTCTGGATGCTGTATAGAGTGGGGGGGGGGGGTTCACAGCTGAAGGTCCATGATATTCCAGGCACGTATAGAGACTGAGCGAGGCATGTGGGGCTCAGAAGGAGTTTCCACAGTCAGACAGAGATGTGTACAGCTGACTGTTCTCAGAAGGGGCTACAGCACCATGCTACAGCGAGAGCTCTCTCTCTCTCTCTCTCTCTCTCCAGTCCACCTCACTGACACCCTGCACACCGTGCACCTCCTCGGGCTTTTTCACGCAGATATGCGCTCTTAAACTCTTCATTCAGGGATTTCTGTTCCTCCGGCCTGAGAGCGTAACTGCACGCACCCGTACAGTACTGTAGACATAAGCCACAGGCTCTTTCCTGCGTCTCAGAAATCTAATACATTATAAAAATGTGAAGGAAAGGGGCAAGCCTCTGGGCCAGGAATCTCAAACTCAAATCCTGAAGGGCCACGGTGTTCGCCGGTTTTTGATGTATTCCTGCACTTAAGGAAGTGCTTAATTTAAAGTCAATAAGGGTTTCATCCTAAAGATGCCGCACGCCTGGTTTCCAAAGCCTAAATTTACGACTGATCGAAAGAGAATAACAAAAACCAGCAGAGACTGGGCCCCTCCAGGACTGCAGTTTGAGACCCCTGCTTTGATGCAGTCCTTCATATACTCATGTACATTTCAGAGGACAGAGGCAAGCAAGGGTGAGCTGGTCTGATGTCCAGTGCGGCGTGCCTGTGTCTATGCCTGTGCGGCGTGCCTGTGTCTATGCCTGTGCGGCGTGCCTGTGTCTATGCCTGTGCGGCGTGCCTGTGTCTATGCCAGTGCGGCGTGCCTGTGTCTATGCCTGTGCGGCGTGCCTGTGTCTATGCCTGTGCGGCGTGCCTGTGTCTATGCCAGTGCGGCGTGCCTGTGTCTATGCCTGTGCGGCGTGCCTGTGTCTATGCCTGTGCGGCGTGCCTGTGTCTATGCCTGTGCGGCGTGCCTGTGTCTATGCCTGTACTCACCCTTCCCCAGACTGAAGGAGGGTTGGGGGCGGCTTGAAGCCCTGTGCTCCGTGAGTTCAGAGTGTCCCAGGGGGGCCATTAGCTCCAGCTGCGGTGAAAGCGAGTGTGTGAATGAGCGCTGACAGAGCCATCTGCAGCCCCCCCGCCCGTATCAGCGAGCGCCCGGGCCCCGCGTCGCTGCCAGGGGCTTCTGCTGCACGGCAACCCCACGGACCGAGGAGCCGCAGCAGAAGAGCTGGACTAATGAACAGGGCCCCGCCTCATCATTTAAGCACATTCTAATCACAGCCCAGTCTGAGGCCATCAGGCTATAAAACAATCAACATGGGGTCACCCGTTAGCAGCCAGCCCTGCTGCCCAGACCTAATGCGCCGTTAATGGCTACTGTGCGTCTGAGATAATTAGCGATGACATTCGTAATAAAAAATACTTTTATTTTAATTATTACGCTAATCACACCACTATTAATATAACCACGTGACTACATGACCAGTATTATTGCCAGAATCGCATGCTATGAAGTGTTCCGTGGGGGTGGGGAGACTCCCTCTTCAGAAGAGTCCTGTGAGGTCTCCTGCAGGGCAGTGAGAGACCGGATTGAAGAGTTCTGTGAGGTCTCCTGCAGGGCAGTGAGAGACCGGATTGAAGAGTCCTGTGAGGTCTCCTGTGAGGTCTCCTGCAGGGCAGTAAGAGACTGGATTGAAGAGTCCTGTGAGGTCTCCTGCAGGGCAGTGAGCTACCGGATTGAAGAGTCCTGTGAGGTCTCCTGTGAGGTCTCCTGCAGGGCAGTGAGAGACCGGATTGAAGAGTCCTGTGAGGTCTCCTGCAGGGCAGTGAGAGACCGGATTGAAGAGTCCTGTGAGGTCTCCTGCAGGGCAGTGAGAGACCGGATTGAAGAGTTCTGTGGTGAGGAGCGATGGGGAACAGCGCTGCTGATCTTGCAGGTTCTGTTTGGTCAGAGGAAGAGATGGTTTATTCAGTGTCGGTACCCACAGGGACAACCACACCTCTGCTATCGCTCAAACCCGCTGTCGGAAAAAAGACAGACAGCACAAATGGAACACGGACCCACTCGGGGCGAAGATGTCATTCCTACAATAAAGCGAGCAGAATCACTTTAAAACAAGTGCTCAGCATTTCTTCGTACGACATCCATCCTTCCATACCGGCTTCTGTTCTCAATTCACTGCCATTCAATCCGTCTTCTGTAATGATAATTTTAATTAATTAGAACTGAAGTATAAATTGCTTAAATGAAAAAGTGCATAAAAATGAATATTGATTTTAATTTAAATTTTTTCTTAAAATATATAGTGTCTGCTGTGTACAGAGTGCCAGTAAATAGGTCGGTAAACAGAAATTTTCGACCGACATATTAAAGTCTCTTTAAGCTTCGATGTTCCACAAGGTGCTTCAAGGATTCTTTTAGCCTATAAATATGAATATGAATATTTCCATCCATGTGCTCTGTGTTTGTCCTTATCGCAATATCTGTGTCCATTCAAGGTCTCTGCTGTCTGACATTTCATATGTGTGCCTCCCCTATGAAGGCAAACAGACTTCATACAACTGCAAAGTAATTGGATGATGATGGATCTGACGACCCATGTGTTGTGGTGTGTAAATGACATGTGACAGTGCACTCTTGGGAGATTAGTGAGACAGGCTTGATGAACCAATTTTGGTCCCCGGTTGTGCCACGACGTGAGAGGAACCCGCGGGTGACCTTCTGCGTGACAAAACTCTTCCCGATTTATCTCAGCGAGGACAGTCTGTTAAACATGATACCTCAATTCCCACCGACTTTTCAAATACCCTGCCCTCTCCCAGCAGGAGAGGGAGCGGACTGCGTCACATCATCGGGGGGCATGGAGAGAAATCCACATTCGTACGGAGAAGACTTAGAACACTCACCCAAAAATACACAATATAAGATGAGAAGGGAGGGAGGGAGGATAGATTAAAGACAGGAAAGTATATGCATAGGAGGGAGTAACAGAAGCAGACTAACACCGTGTTCACACAGTGAGCGACTCGGTCGCTGGGTCGCTCAAGTCCACTATGCTGAAGGCGGGGTAATAGCTTCCTGTTGTGATCTCTAAGTCAGCTCTAAGTACAAGTTTTTGATTAAGACAAACAACGAAAATACACAATGTAAGGCGACGCTGTTCATGGACCTTTGGTCCATTGGTTTACACTCAACAAGCCGTCTGTATATCTATGCAGACTGCTTCTCGTATGTGAGATAGTGAAATCCGATCAGGTGTCGTGTAACCGGGTACATGCGACGCCTTGAGCCCGGTGGCCTCTGTAGCTGCGCTCGGCACTGTCGCGTCGCGAGTCTCGGCAGCTGCTGCATGTCGCCCTCGCGCCTGTCCTCGGAGCGCGTGCGGCAGAGGGCTCAGCCGGGGCAGGATGGCGGCAACCCCGGGGGGGTCCCAAGAATGAACTACAGATCAACTCCAGAGCCTTATGGCGCTCGCTCACTTCCCTTCCTTGGGCGTCAGGCACTAAACGAGCGACGGGAAAAGGGAATACAAGCCTGACACAGCTTTATTACAGTTCAGCTCTTCGTGTGAAAATCAATTATTAATGTGGGGCATTGATGTTTTTCCCCTCATTACTGTGTTGTGACGTTTTTCCACCTCAATTTTTTTACAGCACTTTTTGTAAAACAGCTGAGGCACAAATCTGCTGGCCATGTTCTGCTGCTGTCAAATAACCAAGCTTCAGCTGCAACACACACTGGCCTGTGTCTTTGCCAACTGTCCCCTTATCTGGAATCTGATTGGAAAATGGTGACAGAAGAGGAAAAGAGAGGAGGAATGTTGGGAAATGTAGTGAGAACAATAAATTGCTCAATGTGAGGAGTGACAAGAAGAGCCACTGAAATATTGTTTTTTACCTGACACGTCTCAGTTGGGCTGTTTTAGATTTGTATGGCTCTTCGTCTGATCTGTGCCAGATGTGAGATTAACAGCGCTGGAGCGGGGGAGTTAGTGAGTGGGCCCCTCCCTCTCAGACTCCACAGACCTGTACCTGTGACTGCCTGATCCCCAAGCCCTTCCAACCTGACAGCACAGCCGTGGGTGGAAAAAGGTTAATGAAAACAAGATCAGCTACCGTATATCTGGGAAACTGTGGTGAACTGCAGGGGCATTGGTTAGCCTTTGAGTTTAACAATGGAATGTACAGGAGAGGAAACTAAATAAGCATACACATCTA
The DNA here is from genome assembly GCA_022702515.1 of Ilyophis sp. 1 JC-2022. Lineage (NCBI taxonomy): Eukaryota > Metazoa > Chordata > Actinopteri > Anguilliformes > Synaphobranchidae > Ilyophis > Ilyophis sp. 1 JC-2022. The sequence continues at coordinate 16,901,308 of CM040405.1, read as the reverse complement.
CCCCAGTGAAACTATGATTAAATTGACAGTCAGAAGAATCGTGACAGATATTTTATTTAGTTGATGCGACTCTTACATTGTTTTGCTGCTCCAAATGCTTTCCTGCTGATTGATGTCATTTCTGCAAGTACTACAGTAGCCTATAGTTGAAACAATCCTTCACAGTAATATGCAACAACAACAAAATGTGATGTGACAGGCTCCTCTAATGTAGTACAAAATAATATACACCTGACACCAGCAGTATCACAGGAAGTGACAGACATTGTAGCTTTCTTAAAAGTTTCTTCATACAATACAAGCCAAACCTGTAGCTAGTTATTACCAATTTTTTCCCCACAAAGCTTTGTATATTTTAAGACTTTGGTTCTGGGGACACAAGTGGAGCAAACCGAAAAGAAGAACAGTAGACAGAGCTGGCGGGTGAGAATAAATAAGAAAGTCCAATGCTCAGATACTGTTTTCGCAGTAATGATGGCAGTGTTTTATTGAGCACCAGTGAGAGCCAGAGCGAACCGGTTCCCTCCTCAGAAAGCACAGATTCGCTCCAGCTGGGGACCCATCCACCTCCGCAGGGGTAGCAAGCTCACCGCCGCGCCACTTTCACAACAGGGCGCTTCATCGTTCAGCCAGAAAATTGCACTAAATGGAGCCACTCAGAGATCACAGAGAGGGAAAAGCTGAAGCCTCCCCCATCCCTCGAGCACAATCAATCGACAAGCTCGCTCGCTTCATTGATCAGCCACGCAAATCCCTGCTGTCAAGAAACAGAGATGAGTCACAAACCTCTCGGACCGGAGGGAAGTTTTACAAAACTGGTCCGTAACGCTTGACGCCTGTGTCTGAACCTCTGGGCTTTCACAAAAAAACAAACGGTTGCATTGATTCAATTGCAGCTCAATCAAAATGGGCAAGTCACATGGAAATAAGCACACTTATTTTCAGTATCTATTACTAAAGGGTGCAGGAAAGAATCATTACAGAATGCATATGAAAGAAATGGACCTTAGGGTGGGAGTGGGTATTACAATAGGGAGTTACAGAAAAATGACTGGATACATTTCTTTTTAAAAGTCAAATGAAGTTGTCACATGCTGCAATACGCAATTGATAAAAATACGTTGAGTGGTTCTCAATGCTGAGGTCACTTCAGTGATCTTTATTTTCTACCTTTCACAAAAGTGAACGCATTGCAAAGCACTTGAGATGCCCAGCACTTGAGATGGCTAAAACCCACTGCCCTGCCCACCATGTCACTACAGACAGCCTGCTGTTCCACACACGTGTGCCCCATACCACCTTACCCTCCCAGCTTTAGCACAACCAGAACGGCAGAGGTCCTTAAATATTTATCCGCACCTGTAACAAACGGGCTACGCTCCATTTGAGTCGCCCCAGCTGAGCTGTGAACGGAATCTGCCTGTCGCCTGCTGCTGACAGTTTCATTTGAAGGTCCGTGACCTTGGTTTGCCCCTGCCCTTTTCTTCAAAACGGTCGTGGCTGCGAAGCATCCCTCAGCGTCGAGCGGCTACTGTATAGTGGCAACGGGAACGCTGTTCCGAGTGAGCGCCTCACACCTTGTTAACAGCACTGAGGGAGGGTTGGGAGGACACCCAGCTTGGATGGCGTCGAGCGAGGAGTGCTGACGGTGCTTAGCCGTTTTACCGAGTGCCAAAGGACTGGGATAGGGGGTGGAGGCTCAATGCCAACCCCAAGGGACATGCGTGACTCTTGAGTCTGTTGCACACCATCTGGAGGAACTGTAGTCCGCATGCTCCATCGACCTACTCCTACTCTATCATATCAATGAGCTCCTTGAGCGAAATAAATACACTTATAATTGCGAAAGATGCTTCCTCATTCTGAAATGTGACTGCACCGCCTTCAAGTCAAAATTCAGACTTGCCCTAATCCCATTTTACATTAATAAAAGGCACGAGAAGTGGTGTAATGGTGAATTAAAAATAAGATACACTAATGAATGAAAATAAGACCAAATGGGACGGTGATTTATTTTCTACAAATTTTAAAAGTGATTTTTGCCAGGTGCTTTAACAATAGAGAAGGACATCTATTCTGATGTCATAAAAAGGCTTCAACCTTAGATATCTGTCTAAACACTGGAATAAACACCCATAAGGTTAATCATAGTAAAATCCGTAATACGCAAGGATTACACAAAGAAGGGCCAACACGTATTTAATGACTGTGGTTTAAATACGCAAGGATTACACAAAGAAGGGCCAACACGTACTTAATGACTGTGGTTTAAATACGCAAGGATTACACAAAGAAGGGCCAACACGTATTTAATGGCTGTGGTTTAAATACACAAGGTTACACAAAGAAGGGCCAACACGTACTTAATGACTGTGGTTTAAATACGCAAGGTTACACAAAGAAGGGCCAACACGTATTTAATGGCTGTGGTTTAAATACACAAGGTTACACAAAGAAGGGCCAACACGTACTTAATGACTGTGGTTTAAATACGCAAGGATTACACAAAGAAGGGCCAACGCGTATTTAATGGCTGTGGTTTAAATACGCAAGGATTACACAAAGAAGGGCCAACACGTACTTAATGACTGTGGTTTAAATACGCAAGGATTACACAAAGAAGGGCCAACACGTATTTAATGGCTGTGGTTTAAATACGCAAGGTTACACAAAGAAGGGCCAACACGTACTTAATGACTGTGGTTTAAATACGCAAGGATTACACAAAGAAGGGCCAACACGTACTTAATGACTGTGGTTTAAATACGCAAGGATTACACAAAGAAGGGCCAACACGTATTTAATGACTGTGGTTTAAATACGCAAGGATTACACAAAGAAGGGCCAACACGTATTTAATGACTGTGGTTTAAATACGCAAGGATTACACAAAGAAGGGCCAACACGTACTTAATGACCGTGGTTTAAATACGCAAGGATTACACAAAGAAGGGCCAACGTACTTAATGGCTGTGGTTTAAATATGCAAGGATTACACAAAGAAGGGCCAACACGTACTTAATTACGTATTTAATGACTATGTTTTTTTCTGTTTGATGAATTGTGCTTGTTTTTTAACCAATTGGGTTGTCAAATAAATCCAATCTATCAATCAGTCATCTATAAGAGATATGGCTTCTCCAATGATCTGTGCTACCTCTCTCCTTGTGTAGTTTGGCCTACAGTGTGGAAAATAATCACTGGCTTGTGTTGTGGGCTAGTAGTGAATGCACATAAGCTGCAATGATTTATTTGGGATTCATGTTTAAATTACTATGCACATGAAAGTATAAATATGAATTTATGCAAATCGTAATAAAACTACATTTTGACAATATTAAATAAGGCAGGGAGTATATGGGGTAGCAAAAGAGGTGCGAGCATGAATCAAAGCAGTGTAGACATAGTGGCTAATTGCTTCATTATTCTCTATTTCAGAAGGAACTACAATAAATACGGCGCTTGCACGGTTTTGTTTTTTGCAACGTCACACACTGTTGTGCACAGCACATTGATGTAGTGCCTCATTCTCCAGTGTAATGATCCTCCTCTTCAGACTGCATCTTGGTTCTCCCCTCATCCACACCTCCTAACACTCATATCTTTTTCACTAGTCCAGGTTCTGTTATTATGGTTTTCGGTTTGTGGCTTGTAATGGATGTAATCTGTATGTATTCAGGATCTGTAGTTTGGTTCTTTCCTAGCATAGTTACACTAGTGCTGTAGTGATGTTTCATATAATGTTAAATGCAAAAGTATTGGGACAATGATGCAATTGCTGTTGTTTTGGCTCTGTACTCCAGCCCATTGGATTTGACGTAAACATTTTTTTATATGAGTTTAAAGTGCAAACTGTTGCTTTTCATATTAGGGTATTTACATCCATATGATATACACGTATATCCATATTATATCCATCCAGATCCTTGTAAGAATTACAGCCCTTTTCATACATAGTCCCCCCATTTTAGCGGAGCAAAAGTAATTGGACAAATTAATATAATGAAATAAAGTCAGCATATTTAGTACTTGGTTGCAAATCCTTTGCATTCCATGACTGCCTGACGTTTGTGACCCATAGACATCACCAGATGCTTGGTATCTCACCTGTAAATGCTCAGCCAGGCCTAGGCAATATTCAGTTCCTGTTTCTTTCTGGGGCATTTAGTCTTCAGTCTTGTCTTCAGCGAGTGAGACGCAGGATGGGTGATTGAGTCGGCCAAGAACTACAGTTGTGCCAAAGTCATTTTGAGCAGGTCCAAGTCAAGTCCCAAGTCTTACAGTCAAGTCTCAAATTAAAAAAAAAAATCATTTAAGGTCACAATTTTTTTAATTCCATGAATTATTATATTTTAATGATGAAGGGTAGAGTAATTGTGATTATTGCACAGTAGAAGATAATGGAGCTTTAAATCAGTGAAGTACAATATTAATTTATCAACATTTAAAGACATAGTTAAGACAAATTCTGTAATAGGTGTCTTACCTTGTGACTAAGTAGTCAATAGGCCAGTCGTATTCACAAACTGTCCCATGCCTGCTGCAGCCAATGTTAACTTTGTAATAGTAAACCTAAGGTGGGACCCTGATATTCCATTTTGCTGCAGCAAATAAGTCAAAAGGTCGTTTTCAAACACTACAGTGCTTCGGGATTTGTAGTAAATACATACGTATGCAAGGCTAGGCGCAGAATACGAAAGTCAAATTTCAAGCGTTATACTACAAACACTTCTGTTGATTCACATGTACACATAATAGATCACATCTATCCAATATATGCATGGACTCTGAGCAAGCATCAACAGGCTATATAAACATAAACAAACCAACTGAGCATCCGTGCAACACCACGCACAGCATATCACCACCTAGCACGCACCAATCCAGCAAGCAGCGTGGATTACTTACTTTTCAACCTAAAATTAAATAGGCCTATATACAACACATTCATACAATGTCCAGTAGCAGATCATTCACATCACATAAACAGTGAAGACCTAGACATTTAAAATAGGCTATAATGGGGGGTATACTACGAAGCAGGATTACTGAGTTAGCTGGATAACTGCACTGCACTGAGTAAAAACCGGAAGCCTCCCAAATATAGAACATGAGTTTTAATTAAAAAATTAAAAATTGATTAGAGAGACAACAGCAACCGACTCCCAATGCAAATCCCACAACTGGAATCAACTCTAGACCTTTTGTTCGCTTTTTTGTGTATGAACTAGTGATGCAAAAACACACAGCTAGGCAAGACACCGCCGAGCAGCTAACTGTTCCGTTACTTTTGCTCCCTTAAAATGGGGGGGGACTATGTATAAAAAGGGCTATAATTCATACATGAATCACCTGCTATGGATGCAAATCAAAGCTGACAGTCTGCACATTAACCTCATATTCATTGTTTTATTTCAAACCCAATGTGCTGAAGTACAGAGCCAAAACAACAAAAAATGTGTCACTGTCCCAATACTTTTGAATTTAACTACATATCCAGTGGAATGTCCAGATCTGGCAGTGCTATCCATGTAACTCAGGAGACTGCACTCATTTTCTCCAACATTGTGAGTAACTCTGGATAAGTGCATCTGCTTAAAGAATGCAATGCAGCTGTTATGCAATTCTGTCAACAGGATATGAATACATCTGAATAATTGCCATTGTTTGACGATTTGCATTCGGTTATAGCATAAAATGATTTTAGCACATGAATGTTGTTCTCGCCATTCTTCAGAGGCAGTGCCAAAGGGGCTGAAGGATGATGACGTTTTTTCAGAGCAGAGATTCACATTTCATTAGTTGGGATGATGTGGATTTACAGTCGGCACAAGGGGTCACTTACTCAAGTTATTAACTCCTTAATTAAGGTCCTGAAAGTGGAGTAATGATAATGAACCTGGATAGATTTAGGCTAGGATTTTGTGAGACTAAAAAGATTGTAATTTCCAGAATAATTACAAAATGTATTTGTATATTTGAGTATTTTGACTGAGTGCGGGTTATCCCAACAGACAGATCATTCACTGGGGCATTCATCTCCCAGAGTGATCACAGTGAACAGCTGTAATCATAATATTGCGAAATATGATTATTACTCGTACAGAACACGGCTGTAGACAGTGTATTCAGTCTGTTTTTACCTCACATCTGTGGAAATATTTACTCTTAAGCAGTGACAGCTGCACTTAAAACATGAGAATGCGCAATGCTAAATCATTAAAATCAAAAACATTGTACGCATTCAATAATGCAGAACTGCCACGCGGGTTGGATCAAGTGATGTCATTATGTCAAGACTGCTGCCATTTCTGAGACTTAAACACGTGAATATAAAGGTCACCAACAGGATGACAGTGTTACAGCGATGAAAGCGGTAGGCTGAGACACGCAGCCATTTTCTGACACAAATCACCTCAGCACAACATGCCTGTTCAAAGGGAATTGTGATGAGGCGGCCTGCAGTAAAGATTTCACGCAACAGCGAAAAGCAACAACAATATTGCGGCTGTTTGAGACGGTACTCTGTTATTTCAGATAGGAGAACTGACTACTTTTAGGGAGGGTGATTGGATGAGCTTTACCTGCCGGCGAAGGAGCCTCTCCCAGACTCGCAGTGATGCTCCATCCGAGATAAGACTTCAGTCCATCAAAGAAATGTCAAGCTGGAAAGCCGTCAATATTTGCATCCTCTTATTAAACCGGCAGAGGCTGTACTGCAGTTCAGTGGCAGCCTCATTGACCACAGACGCAGTCTCGAGAGAGTACAATAATACCCATGGACAGGATGAGAAGGATTACACTGGCAGGTTTGGTTTCCGGACAAAGAGAAGTCTACACTTGCCCATTGCTTCCTGATGATGTCAGACCATTAAAGCTCCAGTCTGAAGTGTGCTGACATGATATATACAGTATATGTGAACATACGTATATCATTCATCAGGAAGGCCAACGCTTGGGGCAAGAACCCTCTAGTTAGCTGTCAGGTGAGACATCTTAAACGAGGCATCTTTCTCGACTAAACAGTTTGCAATAAACATGCAACACAATTCAAACATATTAAATGTGCTAAAACACATTTCAGTACAAAACAATCACAATCACATTGATGTGAATTCCAGGGACAAACATCATTGAATATGAATATAAAATGTGATTATCCATTGAACATGGTTCTAAATCAATTCTCTATCCAATGCAGCATGCCTACTAGCTACAATTAATACAATCAAAACTACAAATCCCAGAAAATAAATAAGTTCTTGTGTAACACAGCAGAAAACATTTCCTCATGAAAAGACCCAGAAAGCAGAATAAATATGAAGAGCAATATTACTGTCATTCTGCCTACAGTTGCATTTGTAATGGAGCCATGATGGCCAGTGAAGGGGAGAAAAATAGTCATTTCTACTGAGATGATTATAGTTCTCTTTTCCCTTTTGTGAAGCAAACTGTGCACCCAATCAGCGAATCGGCTCGATCACATCGACCACTTTGTTTTTTTAGTGTTTTTTTTTAATCTTGCAATGAATAAGGTTAGAAGGCTCGATTTCTGACAGACTGACAGACAAACAGGCCCTGGAGGGACAGACTCAGACATCCCTCCTCTTAATTCAGTGGCAGAAAAATGAATGTCTTCAAAGGCGCAGTGCCAACCCGGGAGTATATTTAAGCGACCTGAAAGTGAATAAAACAGGGGAGATGAGGAGATGTAATCTTGCGTGAAAGGGAATTATCCATCCGCCCTTCCACAAAGGAAAATAATTGCACAGCGCTTCCCTCACCTCCTCCATCAGCAGAGAGCTTTGGAGTGGAAATGTGTGCACTTACCCGTCATTCTGAATTCCTGCCAGCTACAGCCAAGGCCATATGTGCAGACCGGAGCTTAAGTTCTTTTTTTTTTAAAAAGAGAAAGTTTTAAATTTTACATTTGCTTGAGAGTTATCAGAAAGTCACAGGGTTACTGGAGACTGGTTGTTATATTTTATTAAATGTATCTAGTTTTGTGCGCCCGGCTTCCATTAACCGAAGGGCTTCTGCGGATTTAGCGAGAAGCTTAACAATCACTGTCATTCGAAGCCAGCATATTTTCTTAATATAATTTAATGTTACGCTGCCTGGGCGGCTAACGAAGGGACGCTAATGGGCGGGTGGGGAAGGGTCTGATGACGTGGAGGTCAAAGATGGGGCAGGGTTAACACAGCTCTCCCCGGATAGCTCTGTCAGGGTATTTATTGCCTCTGCCAGGCCTGACAGTAATTGCCGTTGAAGAAAACTGATCTGCAAGTTTGAGAGGGGCAGACAGCTTCGCCTGGACACACGTACAGATGAGACGTCAATCAGAAAGGCCTGCGCATCCAGAGAAGCACACACCAAAACCCTTGCCCACTCGCACCAGCGGTGAATTAATGCATTCATCTCATGACCAAAAGTCATTTACAGAGACAAACTACATAATGAGCAAGGGTTGTTTTTCTGTTTTTATTTATCTATTTATTTTTTGTAGAGGGGTAACATACTCTAAGTGACATTTGCAAGCAAAGCAAACTGTGTCAGATTACTTGGGGAGCTTATCATGTCATTTAAAACGTTTTCCATCACATTTGTACTCACTTGAGCCATAATCCCTGCTGATTAACATGCCAGTCAATGAAGAGGCACCTGCTTAACGGCCTGCCTTCAGTCTCTCTGTGCTGTGACCTAGAATCCTGTTTTTCTAAGGATTCTTAAAATGGAAGAGGACTGAGTGGAATACACTGGATTTCTGGGTGTGGTAAAGAAACTGACAGTTGGTCGCCATTACAAGTGAACCTGCTGCACTACGCAGTGCAAATCACAGCGATGCAGAATTGACGGTAGTTGTGTCCTTTGTTATTGACCTTCTCACTCTTCCCATGTGTGCAGGAAGAGTCATTCCCCTCAAAGTCACTCTCTCTTCCCTTCTCCTACCTACCATTGCATTACATTACAATCATTTGGCAGACACTCTAATCCAAAGCGACGTACAATAAGTGAATACTGAACGTCATTGAAGCGACTACAAAGCAGATTTGACAAAGCACGAAGCTATCCCTAGTAATGAACATAGAATATAGCACACAGTCAGCTATACATTCTGAACTATAAAAAAATATATAATTTATAACCAAAAAAGAGTGTACTTCCACCACACTCCCTGCTATACTGACCGCCCAGCCAACAGTCTCCTCCCTCTACTTTCCACACTTGAATGATGCCGGCGGGGGTTAAACCCTTCTGTCCTTATCGCTCTGATCTCTATTTCATTCCAGACAGGACTAAAATCCGCTCATAATTGCTTATGATCCCTAGTGAAATTAGTTTAATTGGAGGTATTATCCAGCTCCCAAAGGAGAACTTGCAGCAAATGTCCCTCCTTGGAAGATGTCCAACCCAAAGCAGGAATGGATGGTGCGTTCCAGAAAGAGGGACGGGACGGGACGGGACGGGACGGGGGTGCTACAGCCGATACTCAAATGGTCAACCTGACATCAGTGCTCGTCCTGCGTCCTGTGTGCCAGCACAGCAGTCGCGCCAACTTCTTTTTCTATTTGTACATATTAAGCCCGAGCATCAAGGAACAAACTGGCTGGATCCCAAAGAAGCTGTATTATACTGGAACTCCTTGTGGGACACTTAAACACCGTAATGTTACCTGTAATATTAGAGCTGTTTTACAGTCTGTGAATTGTTTCCGGAACATTAGTGAGATCAAAGCTACATGACAGACGAGGGGGGGAAACATTCTTAGTCCTATTTCAGGTCACTGACTGCAAAACGCACATAACGCTTTGCAGCTGGGAATGAAATTGTGCGATGACAGAAGAAAATAGCTTTCTTTTTTTCTTATGGGCCAGCTCATGTGGGCCAACTGTACAATACTGCATGGTGCATATACCCACCTCAAAAAATTATACCTGGTCTCCAGTGGCTTTGTGACCATTCACTCTGAAGAGGCTATTGCCCCCTGAGTTTTCCCGAAAAATTGTCCTTATACTTTCAGAAAAGTGCATTTTTTAAATGAAGAGCAATAATATTATATTCAAAATTACATATTATAAAACACATTTCTGTCTATTTCATGTCAGTTTTACAAAATATTGAGACCAGTCCATCTGAAGGGCAAATATTGCCCCCTTCTCCACACATGGTAGATGAGGATGGTGATGGTGATGCAGTCATTTACTTTTAGTCACTCTAATACTTTTTTCTCCTCAATCGTATACATCAGAACTCGCTGCTGGAACCTCCACCATCAATTGCCCTACCGCTAAGTCACGCCCCTCTTGGTTAGTGTTCCAAACTCGGACAAACAATTGATTTAATGTCAGAACCTTACAGTGTAAACAATGGCCATATGGGCTCTTTGCGAAATGGTCGGGTAACGTTAATTGACATTTCCTCAAGAAGCAGGCAGAAAGTTTGTAATATGGGATGGAGCGGTAAGTGCAATAAGTAAACGTGTGTAGAAATTAAAATGTCATTAGAATCGTGGTAAATTAAAGTCTACCGCTGGGAAAACTGCATCAGCTGAGTATCGATGTTGCAGATAACAACACCATGAAGGAGCAGTGTTGTTCCTGTACTGCAGGTAGGATTAATTGAACTAACCTAGTTATCATTAACATTATGAATATAAACCCCCAAAGCCAGTGACCTCAGTAATGAAATATGGTATTCCACAAGGATCAGTGCTAGGTCCAGTACTCTTTTCGTTATATATGCTACCCCTTGGTGATATTATTCGGGCACACGGGGTAGATTTTCACTTCTACGCGGACGATACTCAGATATACATTTCCATGAAACCCGGCGAGGCACTACCACTTTCTCGATTAGAGGCTTGTATTGCAGATATTAAAGCTTGGATGCTCTCCAATTTCCTGCTCTTAAACTCAGAGAAAACCGAAATGCTGGTTTTAGGTCCTAAAAAACAAAGGGAGAAATTGTGTACATATACTTTAAATTTTGATGGTTGTTTAGTTGTTCCAAATTCAGCTGTGAAAAACCTAGATGTTACTACAGACCCAGATTTAACCTTTAGCGCAGCGGTCCCCAACCTTTTTTGGGCCACAGACCGGTTTCACGTAAGACAATATTTTCACGGACCGGCCTTCAAGGTGTGGGGGGATAAATATGATTAAATAAAATGATACGACTGGCATAAAAACACATATAAACTGCATAAAAAATACAACTCACCATCTCAAGAGATACAGACGCACAGATGGATGGTTCCGGTCATTTTTCAAAATAAAACATCTTTCAGATTCTGAATAAAAAAATATTTTATTGATTATCAGTCTTTCTGTGCGGCCCGGTACCAAATGACCCAGGGACCGGTACCGGTCCGCGGACCGGTGGTTGGGGTCCGCTGCTTTAGCGCACACATAAAAAACATATCTAGAGTAGCTTTCTTTCAGTTAAGTAACATAGCTAAAATTAGGCATTTCCTATCAGAAGGGGATGCAGAGAAATTGATCCATGCTTTTGTTACATCTAGGCTAGATTACTGTAATGCTCCGCTATCTGGCTGTCCTAAATTTTTGCTAAATAATCTCCAGCTTGTGCAGAATGCAGCCGCTCGCATTTTAACTAGAACAAAGAAATATGAGCATATTACTCCAGTACTAGCATCACTTCATTGGCTACCAATTAAGCGTAGGATAGCCTTTAAGGTTTTGCTTCTGACCTTTAAAGCTTTAAATGGACTTGCACCAGTGTATATATGTAATCTGTTTTTACAATATAATCTGAAAAGATCCCATCGTTCCCAAGAGGCAGGCTTCTAAGTAGTCCCTAGAATATCTAAAAACTTGACAGGTGGTAGAGCTTTCTCCTACAGAGCACCACTACTGTGGAACACCCTTCCAAAATTTACAAGGGAATCAGATACAGTCTCAATAAGTAAATCTAGATTAAAAACGCACCTTTATGATCAGGTTTATAACGAGTTGTAGTCTGGAGACAGGACCAGAGAAGCCTTTAGCCGTAGAGTAATGTGGAGTGGCATCCTTTCCTTACTGTCACCTGTCAACAGCTGTGACCCCTTCCTGGGTTGACTCTTGATAGGTGGATAGAATTGTTTACTCTCTCATGACTGGATGGGTTCACCACATCTCTCTTTCTTTTTCTACATTCTGCCGGCGGGGCTCATGCCCCGCATCTCGAGAGTTGCTGTACAGCTTCCTGTCCGTCGCCGCTTGCCCCTCCCTCCCCACCACCGCTGCCAGCTGCTCCCGCCACCATCGGCACCCGGTTCCCCACCATCATTGCCGCCACATCTGGGCTGTCATCTAGCTGCTGCAATTTCTACTATCATGGACATTGGCAGTTTTGACCATGCTGGTCATTAAGATCTAGACCCTGAGCCGACCAGAGGAGGATGGGTTCCCCCCTTGAGTCTGGTTCCTCACAAGGTTTCTTCCTAGTTACACCAGGGAGTTTTTCCTTGCCACTCTTGCCTCTGGCTTGCTCTTGTGGGGGTTTAGGCTGGGTTTTTCTGTGAAGCGCATTGTGACAACTAGCTGTGAAATGCGCTATATAAATAAATATTGATTTTATTTGAAACTCATGTTAACACTCCAGGATAAGCTACTAAATAGCTAGCGAGGTAACGTTAGGTGACCGTATTTTCGATTTCAAAAAGGGGGGTAGGGGTAACGGTAGACGGGTGTTACGAACATAAAAAAGTCTATCTGTTTGTTTGTATATGGTTTAAAGAACAAGAAAAACTTACCAGGACATTTTTAGGAATTTAAAAATCCCGGCTGGACGGATATTTACACTCCCAAAAGAAGAAAAGTTCAGGAAAGAGGATGTTTGGTCAGCCGAGATAACGTAGCTAACGTTAACGCCAGCTAGATATAAATAACTTAACATTACCTAAAGTTGGCTTTTGCTGAGATCACATCAGACATGGTGGTAATGAAGACTGGCATTAACGTTACAGCAGTGCGGTCTGAATAACTCAATTACTTCGTGAGCACTGGGATAGCTATTTACATAGCTAACGTTAAGTTAGCACAAATTTATGCATTTGTCGCTGGTTTTGGGCTTCGGAAAATGGAGAAAAAAAAGACTCCTTCCTCCAATCATTCAGGGTACCCAGTGTAGATATTACAGGTTCCCCAAGCACATCTTTTCACCATCCTGTCTGATTCAACTTATATGTTTTTTTTTAATGATTTTCAGTGAGCTATCTTTCCATTGGTTTCAACGCACCTTGACCGAACTGCATGACCGGGGTCAGCACGCATAGTAACGTTTGCTAAAATATGATTGGACAATATCTGGTTTGGGGAGGAAGTCTAGCGATAGGTCAATTAGCTACAGCGCAGATGAGCACATGCTGTCTTGCTGTCCTCGGGAGCACACCATGCCAATCGCCACATATCACACCGCGGCTCACAAGTCGGCTCCACAGAGATGAATCGGAGGAAAGCACTTCATGCGCAGCGTAACAGTCGGACTTGCAGGCACCCCGTAAATCAGAAAGCAATGAGACGCAAATCCCTGCCGACTGAACCTCTCAGCACTGGCACAGTCAGGATTCGATCCCGGACCATGGGACCCATCCATGCACTAGAACTAGAACGGTGCCTTAACCGGATGAGCCACCCAGTAGCCTCAATATTTTAAAAATACAACTGCATTAAAAATGTTTGTCTTGTGAACCTGTTCTTTCCTAGATATAAAATTCTGGAACAAGTGCAGTAATCACCGCATAAATACATGTATACTGCATATAAAACTGTTAAGTGAAGCTATATGAAATCTGCAATTACAGTTTTCAGTTGCACAACAGCCAGCTAAAGTGTATGTGCAGTGGACAAAAAAATGGCTTCTGGGTTTAAAAACTAGGCCAGTCTCTCACTCACACGCTCGCTCACACACACACACGCACGCACGCACGCACGCACGCACGGACGCACACACAAGAGGACATCAGTTTAACCAAAGTGGTTATTGCATCTCTGTCAGAAAACTCACAGAAAAACCGCACAGTGCTTGGAGGGTATTGGTAATTGATAGCTCTGTCAGCCAAAATCAGTCCCTTTTATGAACGGGTCATAGGCGACTGGTCATACTTACAGAGGCATTTAGCAAAAGGAATTGTTCGGTTTGCTTTGGGATTCCATTATGGATGCTTGGAGTGTTTGATCAATGTAAATGGCTAGAGTGAGAAAAAACAAACATTGCTCAAGTAAGTAAATGGGGGGAATAATATAATGGATCATCACCCAGTGCTATGAAACGTAAATGGGTTGCCTCTTTCATTTCCTGTTTATGGCACAACATGTGGGAGCATGCAACCACAATTGAAATAACACAGCCATCATGTTTGGTGTCAGGTTGTCACTCCATATGCATTTGGGTGCCTGTTTATGTCTTTGTACTACAGATATGATAGAAAGGGGAGAGAGAAAGGGGGACAGAGAGAGGGAGAGAAAGAGGGGGAGAGGTGGGAGAGTGAGAGAGAGGGACAGGGAGAGGGTGGAGCCTAATGAGAATTAGCTGTGGTGTCAATTTTAACCAACTTGACTTTGTCTTTGTGGATACTAAGGTTACAACTGGGCCGGCAGAGCGCTCGCGTTTCGATTGGTCTTTTAATCCATGCGCCATCTATTTTTATTCACCACCACTGTAATAGAAAGCCAGAAAATGAGTACAAAAATCAATGCCTTCAGACAAACACCAATACGGCCATAATCTATGGCCATCCAAAGAAAATTTATTTTTTTAAATATATCTGATGATTTCATGATCACTTTGACAAAACTTACTGAAAACTGTCATTAAGCAGGATTTATTGCCAGGGCACCCTCATTATTTTAAAATACTAAAATAACAAGACAGTGACTCCATAACACTCGATATACAGAGTGCAAGAAAACACATGCGAATTGGGACAAACTATGCTTTGAAATGTTACTAATCAGCTTCTAATTGCGATTAGGTAATGAAATCAATAGTTCCTCCAATACCTGTGTTTATGGAAAGCAAATCATTAGAAAAACGTGGAACTAAATAATAGCTGGGATCATTATCCGAGAACATGGATTATATTTTAAAACAGAAAATTAGATTGATCAACCCAGCTTTGAGATAAACATATGCCCTGCAGCCAGGATTGGATGCATGCCAGGTCAGCCTTGAGAACCATAAATTGTAAGTACAAATGACACAATCGAAAATGTATCAAATGATTAAGAATTTTGAAAAATGTCGAAAATGAGTTGAGAATTTAGTCTTCTGAAAGAAAAGCACTGATCAAATGAAGTATCAAATTCAAAATCAATATTATGAAGATGCACTGCTGAACTGAAACTGAAAAGAGTTCTATCTTATTAATATACAATAACAAATTCAAGAGGGAAATTGCAAATGCAAATTCATTCCAGCTAGCAAAATAAATGCACTTTACATCAGCTCTGCATATAGTAATTTAGGAAGGTTGTTCGGGGCCATTAGACCTGCAATTAAGAATTATTTTTAGCCATTGCTAGGTAACATGCATGGTCTACTGAAAAGCAATATAGAAATAATTTAAATGCATTCAGAAAATTGCTTCACATTTTCCAGGAATTTCTATTCTAGTTTGTGTTGAAAAATTGTTGTGGAAAACAAAAATTAATTATATCCTGAAGATTAATTTCCCACATAGGATTCCTCAGCAAGTAGTTGCACTTGCCACAAAAGCTGACTGGGCCCTATAGCCTACACCCCTGTTATTCAAATCACGGGCCATGACCGAATACAATCCCTGTTCCCTGCTCCTTGACACCTGTCCACTCAGACCCCTGTTTACTATGTGCCCTGTCCCCTGTCCACTCAGACCCCTGTTTACTATGTGCCCTGTCCCCTGTCCACTCAGACCCCTGTCTACTATGTGCCCTGTCCCCTGTGCACTCAGACCCCTGTCTACTATGTGCCCTGTCCCCTGTCCACTCAGATCCCTGTCTGCTATGTGCCCTGTCCCCTGTCCACTCAGACCCCTGTCTACTATGTGCCCTGTCCCCTGTCCACTCAGACCCCTGTCTACTATGTGCCCTGTCCCCTGTCCACTCAGACCCCTGTCTACTATGTGCCCTGTCCCCTGTCCACTCAGACCCCTGTCTACTATGTGCCCTGTCCCCTCTACTATGTGCCCTGTCCCCTGTCAACTCAGACCCCTGTCTACTATGTGCCCTGTCCCGTGTGAAGACAGTATGGTCAGTAGCACTAATTGTTTCTTTAATTACCTGTGGAAAAAAAAAAAAACCAGGCCCAGATTTGGATTTGAGGGTCACATTGGAACCATCCGTGGCCTAGACATTGCCAAATTGAGGCCACAGCGGCCAGGCATAATGAGCTTTGTGCCATCAGGGTTAGGGTGGAGTTGCTGACCACGAATCCTCAGGCTACTGCTCCATTAGGCCCTCCAACCATTGCGGCAGGTACGCACAGACCCCTAGTTCTCATCAGTAGGTGTTTTCACAAATACACTGTCACTGGCACTAACGCGCAACACTACCATATTAACTTCTCCGGCGATGCTCGCGGCTGCTCTTGTTCATGCGACAACCGACTATCCATTATTTTCATGTGCTGACAGCATGACAGTAATTGTTGTCTGAACAGGCGGCAGTCGAAAACTCAAAAAGAGCCAACGATGGGATGGAAGTAGGTCACAAGCATAGCTGACGCACACAGGCCTGACAAGGTATGATTTTGTTTGTACGTTGGCTTACTAGCCAGTGAGCTTGCTAGCGTTAAGTAGCGTCCCTAATGAAGAAATAGTGAATTATAACAGCTAATGTCCAGACACATAATGTGCATATAGGCTTATACCTGACCTTAAAAAAAAATCAGGTGGAAAAAATGTTACCTTTACCATGAGCTGAATGCAAATGATGATATGCACACCCACACATGCCACTGCCAAGACAAAGTAGAACAGCCCTGAGGCCCATGAACCTGCATGGTGAACAGATCTAAACGCTGGGGTGATAGGGTGCCCTCTTCCGTGCCCCTCTGCTCTTATGTATACCCGTTGCCAGGCCATCAAAGTGACCCACGTGCAAATCCCAGGGGCTCTTTGACTTCCCTCTAATCTAGCCATCAGTAGCGAACACAGTCACACAGAAATGGCCGCCTGTCAGGCGGGCTGCTGAGAGCCGTGTGCATTTACAGAGATGCTGGCTGGGAAAGTGAATTGATGACAGCGTATAAAAGCTGAAATGATAAACGGAGCAGAGGGTGAGGGGGGAGGGGTGTCCCTGGGGAACATGGGAAAACGGTGTGCACGATGCGCCGCTATGCTGAGACAGTGCACTCAACTCCTCTTTCCCCCGTCTCCTGAAACCCTCAGAGAATAACAGGCAATACCTCTCTGACAACTTTTACAAGAGGAGAAAAAATATTACTTGTTTAGATCACCTTCACAACTAAAGATATCGTAAGAAAACACGAGTATGAAAGCATATGGACATATATATATATATATATATATATATTAAAGGCATAGTTGAAAGAGCTACTCTGGCATTTAGTGTCCTTTGCTGAGCTGTTAGATCAGAGGCTTGGCTGCTCTGAGAAAAGTCTCAGGGTGGATTTAGAAGGATCTGGTCACAAGAAAACTTAATCTCTGTGACAGATTGAAATAGGAGCCGTGGAAAAGTCACAAAGGAAAAATGGCGCATTTGTCTATGTGAGTATACCATGTCAGCACCATGTGATGCCCAGGATCTCCAGGATGACTCCAGACCGGAGGAGAGAGACGATGGGTCATGTGACTGACATCACGGAAGATTACTATTGGTGAGAGAAGGCACTGCAGGGCATTGGGGTGCAAGTCATTTGATTGGCTGCCGGTTGCTCAATGTTTCCATGGTCCCGAAAACTATCCGGACATGTGCGGTGTTTGAGCGAAGATAAAACTGTAAATTTCCTTATCCTGCCAAAGTCTGGTCTTTTTTTGCATGACGTTCCTCAAACAAATGATTGATCCATGATTAATTCTTCACTCCTGCCCCTCACCCAGAAGGCATTGCATAGCTTGGTCAGAGGAGTCCCGGGAGTGGGACAGGATGTTAAATTAGATTTGCTCATTCAGGGGATTTAAAAAGCAATCAAGCTAGCAAACAAACAAGCGCATTGCTGTCCCGCTTAAAAGAAACCAGCCGTTTGAAGTCAGACTCCTCAGCTGTGCGAAAATAAAGTGTCATCTGTTGTTATGCAACCCCTTTATGAGTAAAGGCATTAGAAATACCAGAGGAATGGAAATCCACAATGTAACATGGGTACATCATACGCCAGTCATCCTGCCCTGAAAATATAGCAGTGTGTTGCAGAATTAATATTTTCATCCCTTTTTTCATGGAAGCCAAATGGGACCAAATTGGTGGGAACGTTCTCACTGATACATTTAGAATCCCAAATTATTTCCCCCCATTTTTACAGATGATAGTCTGGACTGAACAATTATTTGGCTATTCAAATATCCCACCACCACATTCCCTCTGACATTACTCTGAGAGCCCTTCCTTAAATTCAATTCAATTCAATGAAATTTTATTTGTATAGTGCTTTTTACAGAGAATGGTCACAAAGACGCTGTACAGGGAAACAGAAGGAAAATATAACAAAAAAAACAGGCCTTAGCCCCCAACCAGCAAAACAAGGTAAAAAAACTCCCCGGTCGAGGAGAAAAAAACACTCAACGGTGGCGAGAAAAAACTCCCCAGTGGGAAGAAATCTCAGAAGGAACCTGGCTAGAGAGGGGGTGCCCATCCTTCGCTGGCTAGAGAGGGGGTGCCCATCCTTCGCTGGCTGGCTTTGTTTAAACTAAAGGTGATGAACTGGATAGTAATAGAGAGTAATAAGAGATCTAATAAAACTAGCTGGTAAGTAAGAATGAAATAAAAGGATGTAAAATATTCAATTCAAAATGTTCAATTCAAAGGGGCAGGTGGTGCATCTGGGACTTCGGTCGGGAGGATAAACCAAAGGAGGGACAGAACTGGAGCAGTCTGCAAACTCAGGGCGAGGAGGGCACGGGCCGGAGTAATCTGCAGCTCAAGATGAGAGAGGGAAAAAAAGAGGGTTAGCCCCCCCCTCGACATCTTTAACTATAGGATTGACTAAAGAGGTACGTTTTTAGCCTACACTGAAAGACAGAAAGTATGTCTGAAGCCCGAACATACATGGGATACTTCAGAGAAGCGGACAGCCATTAACCTTGAACAACTTATGGAGCATGGGCAAATCTGACCACAGGACGTAAGGACAGACTTATCAAGATGAGGACATGCTCTTATATAAATGACACCAGGCTATGCAGACAGTTACAATCAGGATATGTAAAAAAAAAACACCAGTTGACATTCCACCCTATAAAGCCCCAAAAATATGGCTTATGTTCAGAGTGGCACTCAATTACTGTACGAGCATATCCCCCAGTGGAGAAACCCCTACTGGGCACTCTCAGTACGTAGCGCTCATCACCTGTCATTCATGTTCCTGTTTTACAGGTGACTGCATCTGTTGTTGGTTTTGGATATGTTTCAAACCAGCGATAAACACTGTCAAAATAAGATGTGCCAAAAGGCTTTGGAGGTTAATTAAGGAAATTGGCTGGGTTCATTGGACCAGCTGAGCTTCTTATCTTGCAAAAACAGAACTAAATGTGCGAGAAACTGAAGCCAGGGACCCCTCACACTCCGGGCTGACTCCATAACAGACAGTAAAAGTGGGGCAGAGCTGATGGGAGGATAAACACTACAGCCAGAGACGGCTGACAAAGAGGACCGGTGAAACACGCTGTCCTGGGAAAAGCACGGACTGTGATGTATGGCCTGGTGCTGCTGCACCCTTCTTGCTGATGTTTTTCTGCGGTTTGTTATGCAAAGCACCCAAGCGTGCGCAGATTGTCTGGTGTAATTTACAAACTCGTTCATTAACCGCCGCTTTAATGAGTCCTGTGTTAATGCATGCCGGCTGTAAACATTTCAATGGCACGCACTTGAATCGCATCCTCCACCTTCCCACTGACAGGGCCCATTATAATGAGTAGCTGGGAGGGAAAACGCGAGCAGAGGAGACGCACCAAACGCATCAGCAGTGCTTCTATTTGTTTTGAGGGGGACTGGCAAAATCGGCAACAGGTCGGAGGGTAGAGAACAGTGGTAACGCCCAATCTCAGTCCCACATTACAGCACTCAACACAACAGACACACTTTAAGCTAACCAACACATTCCCAAAAAAGTGCCCATATTGAATACAGCCTGGTGCTCTATGAGAGAAAGTTCACAGGAATGTACCACCACGGGGGTGTGCTGCTTCCAGAACGAGAAGAGCCTGTGGGGCAGAAGATGATTTTAACACTTGAGGGTAATTGCGTGGCATATCTCCGGTATGGCGGAGGCCTGCTCTGCTCAATCAAGAGTCCCTGGGCTAATTAGCTGACAGTCAGCCGAGACGTGCTCTCCCACAGCAATTAAACGCCCCCCCACCCCCAATCTAATATTAGCTGATCTCACAGGGGTGGGCAAAAGAGGGGGGAATAAGTACAACACAAAACTCGATGTTAACTTGAGACAATCTACATTTCCCTACGTACCGTGTTCTCAGACCGCTCACCTCCCAGGAGGTAGGGGGAGAAAAATTAAACTGGTTCAGGTTAATGGATGTCTGAGTGACATGTGCACACAGTACTGCACGGAAAAGGCTACTTACAGCGCCGGGCCTTGTGAAATGAGACACGTCCCCACAGCTAACACCACATAATGAGAATTCAGACAAACACACACGCCACTGTTACTTCCACTTCACTTTCCTTCCACTGCCGTGTCAACAGAGCAACAAGACGGGGAAAATAAAGAGTAGCAGACAAAACGCTTGGCGGCTCCAGCTCCACATCCTTAATATCCTATCATCGGAGTCTGTCAGAACATAATTGAGCTGCTATTATGATGCGCAAGACTATTCAGGTTTGAAGCCGGTGCAAATTGTTACTTGAAGACTGGCAGCTAAAATTACTGTATCTGTGGATAAAAAAAGAAAGATTATTTTTGTTTTTAGCTCACCATTGTTAGCTAATCCCAGATACAACGGGGGAAAATGATAACAGCAGGTATGATTGAGAATATGTGGAACGCTCCAAACAAATACAATTAGGGGCCTGCCAATGGGAGTCAAAGTAAACCTCTCTAAAGAGAAGAGGATCGTGTCACATGCGACGTGCACAAAGGCTATGCGGAGCAGGTGTGGTTTCCTGAACGTGAATTCCTCGTGCCCAGTCTACCAGCTGAGCTCTCCAGCAGGGCTGCAGAGGATGCCCATTGAACAGGTGACAGTAATACCCTGCGGGACCAGTCTAAACTGCACTCTTGTTTGGCTGTCGACTGGAAAGAACGGCCAGTCACGGGGAGCGGAAATGTTCTCGGGTCTTTCTTTCACTCGTATCTTTAATGCGATGCTTTTTATTCATTACCCAGTCTTAATGGCATTCGCCAGATAGTTTGGAAACTGTGATGAATTTCCAGGGCCAAGGCTGGCAACTGTACACACAGCATTCTTCAAAAACCATTAAAAATCAAACAAGGCATGAGTCGAAACCAATGATGTTAGGAAAATATGCAGTTAATTATATATATATATATATGCAAGGTTCATTTATGGCTACAGTTGGTCTTTGATGTCTAATATTAAATCAGGTGCTTTTTAAAAACATTCTTGATTGGAGCACTCTATGTCAAAGGTTACATTTTATTTATTAATCCTGCTGAGATCGAGCTTGCTTTAAGCCTCCTGCTTGCATTTTAACACCCCATAACTGTACATTTTCTTTAATCGTTATTACTGTTAGGGTGTGAATCGAAAAATGATCTCCGCTGTCTAGTTTAATTTGCAAGACCTTCGCCAAGCGTGTACTAATAGCTCTCTAGAAACTGCATATATGCATATAAATAATGTCTTTAGTAGAGCGTTTTAGAGGAAGTTGCCTCTGATTTCATTTTGACTAAAACGATTATTATATACAGTATATACTGAAGCAAAACAGAAAAATGAGAAACTGGTAAATGTGCTTTTTTTGTGCTTATTTTTGTGTATATGTGAGCGAGTACTATGTTATTATTAACAGTATTATAGCCCTGACTTTATATATTCATTGGTAATTACTGTCCTCTTCTGGGAGCCTAATTCTCTCAAGTGAGCTGTTTGAGCAGATGTTGACCTCAGTGTGAAACTCAAGGCTGAGGAAGCAGCAATGCCACGGTCAACACTGTCCACTCCAGTACTTTGTGATAGATTGCAGGTTCTGGGAAGCCTCCTGCTGGCTCATTTCTTCAACTAATGGGGAGAGAACTCACTGTATGATATTGACTTGGGTCGGCGCCTCTGCATTTATATGGTGCAGCGCCCATACTCTTACCCAACACGTCAGCGGGAGCTCGTTTTCCTGTCCCGTCTCTCCTCATTTGGGTCTCCTCGCATCTCTCGGTGACATCGT
This sequence comes from Ilyophis sp. 1 JC-2022, assembly GCA_022702515.1. Taxonomy (NCBI): domain Eukaryota; kingdom Metazoa; phylum Chordata; class Actinopteri; order Anguilliformes; family Synaphobranchidae; genus Ilyophis; species Ilyophis sp. 1 JC-2022. The sequence goes on along the minus strand of CM040405.1, from coordinate 16,878,794 downwards.
TGTCCTAGCTGATGAAGATGAACGCGAGCGTATCGCTCTCATTTATGGGAGAGGTCCTGTTCATTCAACACAATTAGGACAGAGAGCCAGATATGTATATTGCACAAACTCTGGGATTCTGTGGACATTGCCCATAATGCTGTACTGTAAATGAGGCGGAGAGTTTACTTGGCGTCTCTGTTGAGTTCAGATGCAGGATAACGTGAAATAAGCCGCGCCTTACCTTCGCGATGTAAGCCGATTACAACATGGCAGATATTTCACCTGGGCAGACCGTAGCACAGTCTATAGGCCAGCTGACTCTCCACTCATTTACGAATCCCTCTGAAGGTAAAATTTTTGGGTGAGTGTGGAATGTCTACTCTCTTTTTGAATGGAAAAAAAAAAGATGAACCTTCAGTCCATTTGCCATCAACCCTCAGAATGTACTGTGATTGGCTAGTGGTAAGGGTGCCTCAGCAGAATGTACTGTGATTGGCTAGTGGTAAGGGTGCCTCAGCAGAATGTACTGTGAGTGGCTAGTGGTAAGGGTGCCTCAGCAGAATGTACTGTGAGTGGCTAGTGGTAAGGGTGCCTCAGCAGAATGTACTGTGATTGGCTAGTGGTAAGGGTGCCTCAGCAGAATGTACTGTGAGTGGCTAGTGGTAAGGGTGCCTCAGCAGAAGGCTTGATCACAAGCATAGTACATACTCACATTGGTATAATAGCGGCTAGTGGTAAGGGTGCCTCAGCAGAAGGCTTGATCACAAGCATAGTACATACTCACATTGGTATAATAGCGGCTAGTGGTAAGGGTGCATCAGCAGAAGGCTTGATCACAAGCATAGTACATACTCACATTGGTATAATAGAAACACAGATAGCGCCAATAACTCTTTGGCCAAAGAGGGACCCAGATCTGTGAAAGCTTCTTCCCTGAGTGAATGCACTATCATCCAGCTGCAGAGGATGACTTGGCCCATGAAAAACGCAAGGTTGCCATCCATCTGGTACCATCGGGTCAAACCGAGTCCAAGAGCAAACATGTGACTGCAGCAGCAGGCTGGGACGCAGCTGAGGTATTGCTCTGAGAACTCTTGTTAAGTCCAGGAGAATTGGCGTGTCCCAGCTAACAGGGCTGGATGCGCACGCCACTGTAATACGGTGCCGGGAACAGAAACGGAAATACAGTGGGTTTTATTCAAGAAACGCAACATTTCCACAGATGGACTGTTCGTTCCTTTTAAAAGTCAAAACCTAAAAAATGCACAGCGGGCTGTCACTCTATGAAAGCAAAGGTGATAAACGTATACAGTGGCTTTTAATCATCTTCTCTATCAATGAATCTGGCTTTAATCCCAGCTAGACACTGCACAGTGCTTCAAAGCTACTCAAATTCAAATAGACACCAAATTGGAAGTGTCACAGTGGACAGAACACTTTACTTGAGCAGGTAGGCCTAATATGCTTTTAATGGGTCAGACGACTGCTATTTTAAAATTGAGGGAAGGCAACTGGGGAGCCAAGGCTTTTACTCGGATTTATCATTATGCATACTGTAAGTAGGCCAAGGTCAACGCTTCTGTGATATGCAATATCTGGGTTACAAGGTTTGATAGCTCCCAATGTCAACCCCTACGCTAAACCATTCGTGATTCCCATCCACCGGTTTGCCTTGCGAGTCAAAGTAGATGAATGAGTCCTCCCTTCACCTGTGACATAACTGAAGAGATCAAAACAATGCAGGCGCAGATGGTTTATAGTCTTCCGCCACAAAACCCTGAGTTTGGATGCGCCCACAAAAATCCCTCTCATATCTGCACAGCGGAGGTTATTTCACCAAGAGCCCTCATTGTAGACCGCACAAACATATTAGGGTTGTGCAGATAGATGATACATTGAGGGATTGTGGCATATATCACGAGGGATCAGCAATCTCTACTTCTAGAGCAAATTTTTAAAATAAATTTTTTCGGGCTAGATTATTTCTTTTTTTCTTTGTAATTCTGTATGCCATTTTATATTTACGTAGAAGCATGTTCCTGTTGACTCGTGCTCTATTAGGCATAACCTCTCCACAAGTAGTAGGCCTATATATACTTTAGCTTTTAGATCTGACATCCAATCCATAATTTCACTGGGCACAAACAGAAACGGGTGACTGCAGCGGCGCTGGCCGCCAGTGCTCAAAGGGGCCTTTCCTCTTTGTTAAATAAGAGACCATATGCCTAAATTAAACGCCACTGTCGAACCGCCACCTCATAGTTATGGTCGAATCGGACACTTGTTGTTTTGTTTTGTCGTTTTCGCTGTAACATGGTAAATGGACTGCACTTATATAGTGCCTTTATCCAAAGCACTTTACAATGGCCTCTCACTCACCCATTCACACACCAATGGCGGCAGCCACCATGCAAGGTGCTAGCCTGGGAGCAATTTGGGGTTCAGTGTCTTGCCCAAGGACACTTCGACATGTGGACATGAGGAGCCGGGGATCGAACCGCCAACCCTGCGATCAGCAGACGACCCGCTCTACCTCCTGAGCCACAGCCGCCCCATGGCACATGAACATCGTTATAAAGATGCAAGAGTGGGGGGAAAAAAAAAAAGAAACAATGAATTGACCGTTCTTTAAGCGCTTATTTAGCAGCGCCGGAGGAAGGAAGTTAAACATAAAGCAGACGAACGGTGCGCTCCTCTATCGCACCAATATGTAAGTACCATATTTGCTTATGCTCATGCCTTTTGTATTTTGCTTCATATAAAAAGTCGACTATTTGGTTCGCCCCTAATTATTTGCCCCACATATTGCAAGTGGAAAAAAAGGCTTGTTCCGCTGTCTAATTTAGCTCACATAATACTTAGAATTTAATTAGCTAATTATTCTAATGATTGATTACTAGGCTAATGCCTGGCCTGTTGCTTTATATACCCTGAATGTCATGTGAGATTATATTCATTGATAGATAATTGAGATGGTGTTGAACTTAAAGGAATAAAGTCATGTTCTGAGCTATGTATGCCATTCTATCCATGAGTCTTTATTCTCAGTATAGCAGATGTTCCATACCTCAAACCCTACAAAATACAGCGATTCAGCAGGTGGAATCAGTAAGTAGCTGTGGTGCTCTGTCTATGAGGGAGGCAGTGATGCTCATTTGGGGGTGGAATAATTTAAGAAAAAGGGTTCCTCATGGCATACCTGTATGCTAGAGCAATGGATGCAGTACTGGATGCTCACTACATTCATGTGACAGAAGCGGGGGGCGGGGGTGTCAGCTGCAATTTCATTGGCTAAGTGGGTTTGTGTGCATTCAAAACCACAGGATTTTATGCTTATGACCATGGCTTGTGACTTAAAAACATTGTAACTTAGCAACTTTGCTGCTGTGTATGTATTTTTTTTTTGAGATTGAAGGAATTTTTACCAGAACGCACATTCCCCTGTCAAATTCATCACTGTAAATGAGGGCAACCTCAGTGTCCTTCGAGTTTAAATAAAGGTTATTGATTGATTGATTGAAATTCACTCCCGCTCTGGCACAATGACACCACTGCGCATAACTAGTCTAGTTTGGCTGTGAGGCTAAATGCTAGCAATTGCTAATGATGTAAATGAAAGCTAGCACAAGTCTACATTAACTGCTCCTATATATCAACTTTGGTGAAGAAATGGTATACCCCAGGGTCTTATCAAATTCGGTATGAATCAGCATAGACTAGCTGGCCACCTTAAAGGTTATCACTATCTGTGAGGAAATGTAAATGAGTTTACGTGGATGAGGGTGACAAATGTTTTTTCTAGCGGGAAAAAATATTTAGAAGTTATACAAATAATAAATGAATCACTTTATACATCATACTTTTTTCTTTTTAATTAATTATTTTTTTATTAAACCAAAGCAGCATTACTTATCTTTGCTTGATCTACGTGAGAAGTTTAGGTACCCAATGCATTAAATCTTTATATTGATCGCTACATAGAGTATCCTACTCAGCTGGACTGATGAGGTGTTTTCCAAAATTCACACTATATACACTGCATACGGTATTACGGATGCCAGTTTTGCGGGTCTCATGCATCGTGGTGGTCAGATTATTTTTCAGAAATTTGTATTGAGTGTTATCAGGAATAAATTAAACTTTATTTGATTTCGGGGGATTTATATTACCATGGGGCTCTAAACCTTGCTGTGGCACAGGACCACAGCTGATTATTACCAGCAGAAACCCTGATAACCTTTATATAACTATAGTGTAATAATAATAAAAAGTACTAATTTGACTGGGCTAGACTGTTAATCAAAATTTCAAAACACAAGACTGACCTGTTATTCATATAAAAATCCAACGCCGCCGCCCCCCCCATACGGTGAGCATATACAATTCCACAAACAGCACACTGTGTTTTGGCATACAATAAAGTACTGCCTCACCAATCATCTACCCACAGTAGGGCTGTAACTTTGTCCTCCTGACGTTTTTCGCTCATGGCACAAACCAGCCAATGCAAGTTGCTTGGTGAAGCAACATGAGAGACCCTCTCAGGCCACAATTACCCCCATCTATCCCCCAGTGAAACTATACAAAGGGCATCCATGTTTAGCTTATTGACATACCCATTCCCACCCACACCCGCACATTTTCACAAGTCTAGGCTCAAACCGCAGACTGTGAGTAAAACAAACATCAGCTAAAATATATACATATAATACAGCCCTTTAGATTTCATGGCAAGGAGCCACAGGAAAAGCACAATGAGTGCAAACAGCAGGACGCTGAAGCGCAACCAAACGAAGCTTTAAACTGGGCTCCAAGCTTCACACTTGAGGAGACAACCTGAACGTGAGCCGTTGCCTCAATGTAGTGTCTATTGCTGTGGGACTCACCTCCTCACTGCACTAACGTATTCATTGCATTATCAACCCCACTGATAGTGAAGTCAACTGTGTGTGTGTGTGTGTGGGGAGGGGGTTATATAAACCCCTCAGGGTAACTGCAAAGTACTTTCAGTAGGAGAGAGATTTTCACTCAGGGAAAAAAAAGCCATTCTGGGCTGCAGACATTTTCTCTAGCTTTCTTAAAACGCCTCCACTTGTGCTTTTCATTCATCTCAGAGTCACGGCAGGAAACAGCCTCCACCACCACAGAGAGAGAGAGAGGGGGCGTTTCAGACACGGAGCGGAGCTGGAGAGCGCCTGTCTGCGCTGCGGAGGGTCTGGGTCACTCCCTGGGTCTTTATCAGCTTCTGCAGGGGAGAAGCACCACTAGGTACCAGGAGAACTTTAGAAAACCGCAGTCTGACAGATGGACTGAGAATAGCTGTGGGAGCTGAAATAGAGCAGTTCTCCATTCGTTAAGTTGGATATGCAGCTTTTCAAAAAATAGATTAAATTGCCTTGTTGATGACAGATCCTCTCAGACTTCATGGTTTTTCTCTTTTGGGGAGGCACATATAATTTCCTGATAAAACTGCCTTCCACTCAAATGACTTGCAATATAAGGCTTATAGAAACAAGCACAGATAGTAGGATGGCCCTTTCTTTTTTAAAGTAATATTTTAGGGCTTTTCAGCTTTATTAGAAGGAACAGTATAGAGAGACAGGAATAATTGGAGTGAGAGGGGGGAGAGAAGTGCGACCAAGGTCGCGCGGCCGGATTCAAACTGCCGAAGTTGCGGCTCGGAACACGCAAGTGGACAGTGCTCTTACAGGTTACGCCACCGTGATGTTCTTTTCTTGTCTCTTCTCTTAAAGCCAAATTTAGCCTAGCGAGCCTGTCTCTCTTGAATTTCTCACAAATGGGTGGCACAGTCCATCTCCTCATACGCCAGGCACTGGCGTAGTCGGGGGGGTTCAGGTTTGAATCCCCCTCAAATATTTTTTGACAGTTCCAAACATCTTATTCTTGGGCATAAAGTTTGTGCAGTACATCACATAGCCCGTCAAATAACACTGGCCTTATTTTGCACAGTCTGTCATAAATATTAGATTTCATCATAAACCAATCATACATTTTAACCACCCTCTTTGTCCGAGATACATACTTTTTAATGTTAATTTGCTATATGTACAAGGTAGTGCCTACGCATTTCCGCTAATATATAAGCCATCTTGTTTACTTCCGGTCTCCATTGACAGCCACACTGACAGTTGTTTTGTTTACGTTAGCTAGCCAGCTAACTTACCAGTTGACAGGACGTGCTAGTTTTTTTAAGGATAACTTTATCTTTTTTTTCTACTTGGACCTGTTTTTACAAAATATTGGATAACTGTGAGCAGTTATTGCTCCAAACCTTTCATTGCATTTATGCAGTCTGCCTCAGTGAAAGCACAGAAGGGTTTCTATACAGTGCAAAAAAAAGTATTGATAATGAACATTATTAGTAAACCTTGGAGCAATAACTGCCCGCATGCATCTAGTAAATACATTTGTATATGCTAATCAACCTTTTATTTGGTGGAGAACCATATTGAGAAGACATTTCAATGCTCAATTGTGTTAGTCAATGACTGCATTTTAAAGCGGAGGTTCATAGGGTGACCAAAGCTCTGCAAAGAAAGACGTGAAAAAGATTGTAAAAATAGGTCCATGTTGAGAAAACGGTTTCTTTTAACCAGATACTGTTTAACCAGTGTCCCAGGATTAGATTTGAGGCAGTTCTGTGGTTATTCTATGACTTAACACTCATATAGAAGATCTCAGGAACACAGGACTACCATGGTATACTTTATTTATTGTACCATATTTTCTGAACTTTGTTTCTGCATTTTTTAGAATGATGACGTAGTGACATCCTAACCTAGTGCATATAGACCTATACATTCCCATTTTAACGACCTAATTACAATGAGTGCAGAGAGTAATTAAGTGGGGAGGGGGGGATTTGGCCATGATGTCCATTATCTTCTGAGTTATTTTGATAAACCAGACTGCAACATGTTTGGGGATCTGTATGTTGGGTCTGCGATGACTGACCTGCTGCTATGCTGAGACATCCCACCTGGTGGCTCCAGGGTTTAGCATGAGTGTGTCTCTGATTTGTGGTGTTCTTTCTCTTTTCAGAGTAGATTGTGTCCTCGTTCACATACAAACTAATTTGACTGCAACTATGCCAACCTTTCCCCAACGGTGGCTCAACAGATCATTGCAATCTGGGCATTTTCTCAATCCCCCCTGAAATTAATTCCTGGCTACGCCACTGGCCACAGGGTAAACGGGACCCAGAATGCCGCGCTTCAGCCCTCCCGTTCCCCAGACGTTTCCATCGCCCAGATGCTGTTGAGGACACTCATCCAGTGGGCCGGTCAAGGCCTCACCGCAGGGCAGCTCTGGTACCAGCACCCAGCAGGCCCACAGGGTAGCTTCACAGCAGCTTTGATGGGCTTTAACCCTTTCCCCTTATGCGTGCCAATGTCGAAGAGCCAAGTCACAGTGTAGGGAACTCAGTCCTTCTTTCACTCAGTACTGCACACTGGCCAAGACTTTGACCATCTCTCAATGGAGTGGACAAAGCGGAAAGAAAACCAACAAGAAATAAGTCAGAAGAAGTCAGTCTTTTTCTATGCGTATGAAATAGAATAATTTCAATATCCATGTTCTCAAAGATCCTGGAAAAGGCAAGATATGTACCTGTGCCTCCAGCCAGCGGTGAAGAGGACAGGGGGCTCTCTGTGCTTTGCGTAGGAAAAGGGGCTGTTTGTGAGGGGTTTTTTCAGAACTGAGCTTATGCTATTTCAAGCTGTGGTGGTATTTACAGGAAAGCAAGAAGAGAGACTTTGTGTAAGAAGCGGGGGACCCAGGACAGTGGGGTCTCTGTGAGACTGCTGCCCCACTTTGTCACATGGGACAGGGGCCCAGGGCCCCCTTCAACTATAAATGTGTTTTGTAACTGGTCCGGAGATGGGCTGGGAGTTTTTTTAAATTTTTTTAAAAATGTGGTTGCTCAAAAAACCCTTTTTTGATTTTCTGCATTGCAAACGCTCACCTGAGCATGACAGACTTTCCTCAGATGTGTAAAACTGATGTGTAAAAATGAGATTGGTTTATTCCAGTCCCCAGGGATATAGATAGGCATGTTGTAGGTGGATTTAATTACCATTTACTGAAAATACCAACATGAAATTGCTACAGTTCTATCCAAATCCAACTCTAAATCTAAATCTCCTGAATATACAAAATGGAACAAAATGTGATTGAATAAACCTTCACTCTGGTAACATTTACAGTAGTTATAATCCATAGAAAACAAAATATATCTGTGGTTAGCATTCCACTGTATTGTGTTTATGATTAGGATATTCTGAGTGATATTTCATGTCATTCAGGAAAATAAACTTGATATTTACAAAGGTGTAGCCTATCTTATAAGAAAATAAATGGCAGAAGATGTATTTTTAGCTGGAGAAAAGCTAAAGCAACTTTATGCTACTCTCCATTAAAGTGAGTGTTTGACATTCAGAACTCACATTATTGTACTGCCTATAGCTACTGCATACCTGCACCACTAGCGTGCATACTCGCATACTCGCATACTCGCATGCTCCTGGTTTAATGTAAAGCCTTAGAACATTAACTTTGGGGGAATCTTGGCATCCCATCTGTTATTGTGCTGTCAGACACCACCATTACATCAAACATGTTCAGTGACACACAGAAGCCGCTGAGTATGTGAGAGGATCCCTCGTACGGCACGGCTAGGTGGGGATAACACAACACTCTGTGCCGCTGAAAGATGAGTCGTTCCAATCTCCAAGAGGTCCAAGGCGCGACTGCTTTCCCTTTGTGTCTGAAACACCTTACAGACTGGTATTGAACTGGCTTGTTTTCTCATTACTGAGATATATATTGATCCCTGTAAAGCAATTTTCGCAGCCCGACGCTGATTTAAAAGAAGAGAAAAAAATATTGTTATTCTTTCTTAAGAGGGAGCTATTGAGGCGTTTCAGCGGTTTAAAATGCCAGTGACTCACTCCGCACCCACTTCAATGCAGCTACAGGGTAGTGTTGTGTGAAATAAATTGCTTTAAAGCATGGGTGCACATTTCCAGTGCTTCAGGCCTGAAGACCAGCAGTTTACAGGTCTATATCTCCAGCTCCTGGATTTCAGGGGAACGGCGTAAACCTGTCCAGTTGATTCGATAATTAATTCAATTAGGTAATCATAGGTTTAGACGTGGAATGAGATGAAGAGGAGAAATTGTCTAACTGGACAGGAGTGAAGTGAAGCATTTACGCTTTAAAATCAAGGACAATTTCAGGACTCAATGAAAGTCCAATTTTGCTCCAACGTGTTTGTACTCCATTTTAGACAGCTTTACAGAGTCAATTAAGCATTGATCCGCACAGTTCCATGTCAATAATTTTAACTACACTTCTTAATAAATGACATACTTAATAAATATGTTGAGTGAACACAGAATCAGCAAAAGCCAATACATCCAGATTGATGGGGGGCAAAGCATACACACACCAGGCTTCAATACGTCTCTGCTTGGCTAAATAAGTAAAAAAAAGTAAAAAAACAAAGATAACACACTGATTTGTAATGTGATATAAAGCAAATCAAAGAATAACGACGTGCGCGAACTGCATAACTGTCACTGATTGCAGCTGTAGAATTAATCACCTTGACCTTTTCTCTGGCAGGGAGAGAAATCCTCCAATCACAACAGAGCCAAACTAATCAAGGCTTTGTTACATGAGCCAAGAGCAGGTGTTCGGTGTTTCAAGCACAAACTCTGATTCCGGGCACATTTGTCCTTTGACAGAGGCGATAAGCTCAAACTGGGCCGTTTCTCGACTTTGTCAGCGCCATACCTCAGAGGGCCGGTGTCCTTGCATGTTTTTTTATCCCCGTTTCAATTACCAGGCTGTCTCTGCACAACTCAAATCTAGGAAAACGATGGACTGAGAGGAGCTAGACTTTAAAGAACAAACAAATAAAGAAGGATGAGAATTTCCCATCTAATCTGCTACGGGTGATTTACCTGTATGCGTGCCACTTTGGCATTATAAAATCAAACGCTGAAGCACTCAAGGAGTACTGAAGAGCTCTTTTAGTTCTGCCTCAGAGAAACGGCTTCTCATAGCGGTCACTAGATTGGTGCGGGGTACATGAAGGAGTGGTGTCTGAATTCTAATTTCAATTCAGCCTCCCGGGAATTGAGAAAAGTACTTTAGCGTGCTTTAACACGCACATACGTAAACTGAGCCGTCATGCCCCCCTTCCCAATCTCCCACCCCCCTTCCCTACAAGCGGAGGGATTACCCAAAGTGTAGGACGTGAAGGACTGCAATTTAATTTCTAATCAAAGCTGAGCCATTCCTTGCATAACACATTTCTGATGGGAGAATTAAGCCACAGTCTGGTCAAGAGCAGAGGGAGAGTGAAGGGTGTGAACAGTTGAATAAATAACAAGGCTCTTTCCAACAGCACACAACCGCCGGCTGCGACCAAGGCAACAAACAATCACAAGGCACAACCAGAGCTGGGTAATGCATCAAATCACTGTTACATCCTTCACCAACTTCATGAGCATCTACAATAATTCATGTCATTAACTTGTGACATATTATGAGACATTCTAACAAGGGTTGCCAGAGTCAACGATAAATGCAGGCTTGGAAAAGGAGGTAAGGGAAAAGAGTCTTCCAAATGAATAAGGGAGTTAATTGAACATGGGGGATTTCTGTATATTTTGGGGATAAAACAGGCAATTAGCAACACTGTTTCTATAATGGTGAGTGCCACATTCTTCAGTTGCAGGGAACGTAGGGGCCAAACAAGAAAAAAATGGTTCAATAATAATTAGCAGTCAGCAGGAAAGAAAAAAAATGACCAGTCCAAAATTATAAACAATACATTTGCAACCATTAAGACCCTATGGCAATATATGTAGGGGTGATAGAATGAGTAGGGAATTGGGGTTGTAACTCATATGTTGTGGGTTCAATTCCCAGATGGGGTAGTTGCTACTGTTCCCTTGAGCAATGTGCGTAACTTGAATTGCTGCAGTAAAATATCCGGCGGAACGAATTGATTATACGTAAAAATGTCATCTGTATAAATCGCTGTGGAGAAGAGCATCTGCTAAATGCAGAAATGTAAATTCAGAGCTATAGCACACTTCCACCTCCATATACCACTTACCAAGGCCATCCAGCTATATGTAAAGAAACCACTCATTTGGTCAAAAAGCAAGAGTACTCCTATACACAATGTCATACAATATTACTGCTTATTTGTCGTATAAATGATCCAGTGCAGTATGACAGTTTCTATGCGATGATATATCTGGCTTTGGAGAAGCTATAAAAAAATAGAGAATGATCTTGGGCCCTATCTTACACCCGGCCCCAACCCAAACACAAGTGTCTTTGCTACAAAAACACCCAGCGCATGGTTCATTATAACGCCTTGCGTTCACGTCGTTTAAATACCATGTATGCTTGCGCCCATTAGAAGTGAACTGGGCGTTTTGGTCTTAAAATGAGAAGTGGCCAGGATTATTTTTGGTGTATTGCTATCTTGAGGCAGCAGAAAGCGATCGCGCTAAAACCACCACAAACTTGGTCTAAAGTCATGTCGCAGTTGTTTACATGTTATTTTAATGGCGCATATACAGTTGTGTTCAAATAAATAGCAGGGCGTTTAAAAACGTGAATAAAGTGCAAATATTTTTTAATAGCTTTTAGTTCCATATTTCAAATGTAGTGGAAACATTACACATTCAATTGCAAATCAAAGCATTAACAAATTTTATCAAGTCTGCATTATTCTTTTACAGAAAGCAAAGAAAAGGAATATTAATCTGTTTAAAAAAATAGCAGTGTCGACATTTTTCTCTTCAAACTCAAACACTTACCGTATAAACTGAAGATTTAACTTCACTTTAAATTACTGAGCTAATATTTAGTTGCATAACCATTGTTTTTGATAACTGCTGTTGAGTCAACCAATTTCTGGCACCTAGAAACAGGTATTTTAGCCCAGGATGAACAAACTACATTCCACAGTTCCTGTGAATTTTTGGGTTTTGCTTCAGAAACTGCATTTTTAATGTCACCCCACAAGTTTTCAATGGGGTTGAGGTTGGGGGATTGAGCTGGCCACTGTATTACCTCAATCCTTTTTGTCTGGAACCAAGATGTTGCTCGCTTACTCGTGTGTTTGGGGTCGTTGTCTTGTTGAAACACCCATTTCAGGGGCATTTCCTCTTCGGCATACGGCAACATAATCTCTTCAAGTATTTTCATGTATTCAAACTGATCCATGATCCCTGGTATACAATAAATAGGCCCAACACCGTAGTATGAAAAACATCCCCATACCATGATTTTTGCACCACCATGCTTCACTGTCTTCACAGTGTCCTGTGGCTTGAATTCAGTATACGGGGGTCGTTTGACGTACTGTCCACGACCACTAGACCCGAAAATAACAATTTTACTCTCATCAGTCCACAGAATGTTACGGCATTTCTTTTTGGGCCAATCGATGTGTTCCTTGGCAAATTTTAACCGATTCTGCACATGCCATTTTTTCAACAATGGTGCTTTACGGGGGCTTTTTGCTGATAGCATAACTTCGATCAAGCGTCTTGTCTGTAACAGCACTTACAGGTCATTTTAGATCATCTTTGATCTTTCTGGAGGTGATGATTGGCTGAATCTTTGCTGACTAATCCATTCCGACTATTCTTCGATCCGTTTTACCAGTAGTTGTTCGTTTTCTTCTTCTCTCTTTCTTCTTCTGTTTCTGGGCAATGGCAAAAAAAAAATAAAAAAATTTGCTTTCTTTGCTTATAACAAATATAATATATAGCATAAATGCGTGATTGAATTGAATCGTCATAATCGTGATTCAATCATTCAAAAAAAACTCGCGCACTGCAATAGACGGACATTGAGAAAATGCGCGTCAGATGTCATTACACATTACAATACAGCTCTCTAGGCCTGTAGCCTGTAAGTAATGGTTTTGGTTGAAAAACTGAAGAAAATGTTGTCAGTGAATATTGCATATTGCATTTTTTATTTTTTCCAAGCAGCGCTACAGCGAATGGTCTGATTTTTTTTTTTTTTTTAGCCTTAAACAAACGGAGATAAATGTCACCATGTTATATGTCGTCTTCGTCTTTTTTTTTTTTTAACAGACACAAACAAAGTTTTCTCTCTTCAGCTTTTGTTAAAACCCATCTGATTTCACCTGTTATTTCATAACTGAACAAAGCGAGAAGAGAACTAAGCGTCTAATTAGAAACGAAAACAAATTTACAGCACGTTACACAATGAATTCACAATTAATTGTAATGCCATTCTCTGCATGTGCACCGCATGTTCTTCGTTTCCCCTGCTGCAAGTCGCACGTTTCACAGTCTTAAAGTGGATTGTTTTAAAACATTACGCTACGAGTAAAACAGGTTGGTCATTTGATTTCCATAAGCAGGACATTATAAAACAAGGGGAAATATGCACGAAAATATGGGTTGCCATTGTATTTAGTGTAATCATTAAGGTAAAATAACGGTATTTATGTTATTAATCAATATTACTATGCAGGTAGCCTAATGAACTTCGGATGAAGCTTGAACTTCGAGAACTCCATGAGAACAAGCAGGCTAATTAGGCGTTTTCTAAGGTGAGACGGAAGCCATCGATAGCTTATTCTCAGCTGTTGCAGGTCTTTTTAACGAAATGTAACCGCATATATTTTGGAAAATAACAGCCATGTAGGAGGGAAGGAACTCATAGGCTAATGGTTCGTCCGAATAATATTGATCTTACTATTGCCAAGGTGAAAAAGCAGGCTTTTAAAGGGAATGGTTTATTGAATGTCACGTCCAAGACACACCTATAATTAATGAAGAGACTAAGTTCAGCCCATTTGCGCTGTGCTTAGCTCCCAAAATGCACGCCGGTAAACTAGCAAAAATGAACTTGGACATGCCCTAAATGGACTTTACGCCATGCGCTTAGACCAAGCGCCAAGATCGCCAAGATAGAGCCCCTTGTCTTGATCTAGTGGTCAGACACCCAGATTTTGGGCCATAGTTGGCAGACTTCTTAGCTACAATATCTGATCAAGTAAGACAATGCTGGCATTGAGTATCCCAGTCAACAAGCAACAATGTGCTTCAACTTGCCTGTGTGGAACCTGTTCACAAGGAAATGATTCACTTCTGGGGCAATACTGGTTCTTTTCTGTCTGTAGGTCTTGATGCTGACCAGGCTTGACACTCGACAGGTTAAATCCCCACGTTGCATTTTGTGTGCCACTAACTTCTATCTAATGAGGTGATGTAATGTTTATGCAACATTCAGTTTCATTGTTTCAGTGTGTTTCAATCAGTCACAAATTACCAATCATGATAAAGTCACCCCAAAAAACCCTTTGCTTGGTATGCATATATGATTACCTACTCTTTCTAAATTGTTCTGGGTCATCTGCAGGCATCTCCTAAAGCTTCAGTTATGATTGTGCAATGATGGGCAGCAATGATACGTTTCCAGCCTTGTATTTCGTATCCAGCTCTCTCCTCACACTTCCATTGAAGAAGTGAAGGCCAAGACTTCCTGAACTTCTTACTGACCAGGTGACTGCAAAGCTATTGGTGCCATCGCAGATACAAAGGACTGACCTTCAGCCCTACTCCGTGTTCCGCAGTGAAATGGGACAGGTGGTGCCACCATCTGAACAAGCCCCGGGCTTCTCTGCATGTCAGACAGCTATTCATTGCCCCTGAGTGTCTCTCCCTGAGGAAACTGCACCACACTGTGGGTTAACTGGAGCGCGAGCAGAAGAGGCCCCTCCAGTCTATCGCATGTCGTGCTCGTGCATATCAGAACTTTCGAGGGGACCTTTAAAAACACCTATGAAGAACAACATCCCTCCATACTGTCCAGGTAAAATAAAGGGCCCAAACAGGATGTCTTTAAAAAAAGGTTTTTCCCCTGTATTTTTCTCAGGTCACCCCGTGCTTAGATCCTATTAATTTAGCATTGAATTGAATTTCCTTGAGTGCACAAGTAGATGATATCACATCACAGTGCAGGCTGGAGGGTGAAGGCAAAAATCAAGACAACTGATTTTCACAGATGCCTCAAGCATCATACAGTGAATAAATCACAATGGGAACCTTTCTTGCTGTTAAAAAGTGTTCTGAATTTTTTTCTGGATGTATCATAACATGAGTTTGTTCTCTAACAAACAACAAATATGACAAATTAAGAAAAACTATACTACTCCAAATTATTTTAAAAGACTACAGGCCATGACTTTCTAGAATGTGCAGTTTTCCACAGTGTGTATAAATTCATGTTTTTCATAGTATCTATGCCCTTGTACTGTTTCTTGTTAATCAATGTAAATTCTGGAATGAGAAAATGTACTACAGCCATGTGTCATGGCTCTATCCAATGGCAGGTATTAATTTACAATTTATTCAAATCTTCATAATGAATATTACAGATAATAGCTTGATTACCTTGTTTTGTATTTTCTCCTTAAGTTTTATCCTGCTGTAAGCTCGGTACGAAGAGGACTGATAATGATGATGAAGCAAAGGCAGTAACTGACAATTAAGTATTGATTCAAAAAAATCTTTCCATATATAAATCCCCGCATTCATACTGCAGGAAAGGACCCCTTTTTGCAGTCTTGCACCACCATAAGGGCTGCCTTCAATTCAGTGTGAAAAGTACCCGCACCAAACCCCTCCGGCACCATCTTTAGTGCTGCCTTTAATACTACCTCAGACTACGTTTATCGCTGCCTCCGAGCCGGCGATTGTGCAGTTTGAATTTATTTGGGCTACCTTAAGCTAGTGTTTGGCCAAGATCAGTGCCAAAATGTGACAGGAGGCAGCCAGGCTAAAAAAAGGTATTCTAATCCTTTGTATTTTCTAAATTGATTTTGCTCATGGTCTGAAGGGCAACTTTATCTGACAATAACATATCATTAATTATAATTTTCTTATCTGTCTTTCATTGTCACTCCATGAAGTGGGAATAGTAGCTTTTGCAACCTTCCCTACACTATGCGTTGACTGGTGGAGAAGACTTAAGCCTTGATGTAGATTCATTTTATGTAGCCCACAGGGTGTCTTCAGAAATATTTTTCACAGTACCCTCAATGAATCACACTAGATACGACACGGTGAATCAAATTCAATTAAAACCGTCTCATTGGCTAATGACATTTAGATCTGAATTTACCTTTAGAGTCAGAGATGTTTTCTATGTTAAACACAATTTTCCATGTACATTACATTCCTTTAGCAGATGCTAAATCCAGTGTGACTTACAATATAGGAAAACATAAGTGTATTCACCTGATTAGTGTGAGCAATATTGCTAGACCTAGTCAACAACATTCCCAGACCAGAAAGTAAAGAGGCAACATCACTAAAGCACTAGCGCAGGTTAGTTACTCTAACCAAGAACCAAAGCACTCATTCTAAATATATACAGACTACATTCATAAGCCCAAGAAAAGAAACATAACACCATAAAATATGACCTAAAACAAAAAAAAATACCAGAACCTAAATTAATACAAAAGGTGGGGATGGGAGGCAAGTCAAGATGCAGTCTGAAGAGGTGGAAATTTAATCCAGGACCACTTTGTGACTGGTACGACCACGCAGAGAGGGGAGAGCCATTTGCCTTGAGATTGTGGAATGGAGAGATCTAACTGGTTGTACAGGTAGAAGATGCATAGAGACATAACAGTGCGGCATGAGCACACTACAGACGATTGTTGACAGGTTGTGCGGCAGCATTCTGTATTAGCTATAGGGATTTAGAGGTGCAAGCAGCAAGCCTGACGAGAAGGGAATCGCAATAGTCCAGGTGTGAGAGCAACAAGGTCTGGACTAGGAGCTGTGTCGAGTAGGTGGTGAGGAAGTGGTTTATTCTTCAGATGTTGTATAGATTTGGGTTATAAGTTAAGTTATAAAGAATCTACATGCTCAACTCACTGCTGCTACATGGAGAGGGTTTTTGAGGACAATGTTTGAGCCATGTGTGGAGTTACCTGTGTCTCGTCTGTGTGTCACTGAGAAGTTTTCTTCAAGTTATAAATTGAGGAAAAATACACGAGTGATTAATACATTTTTATGCACATATACGTTTGATGTAAATTGGTTCGTCTACTGGTCAAAAAATATTTCTAGTTACCCATCCTGAAATAATCTGCCCAAATGATCACCAGGGCAACCACTCCGACTCTCAAGAGCCGGTGATCTCAAAAAAGCATTCAAAGCACCCATGATTTCTTTAGAGCACAGAAAAGGTGGTGATTTCAAATGTTTGCCTTCAGGCACCATTTCCAGCCCCTAGCTAACAGCATTAGGGACGTAAACGAGATATTGCGCTTGACAAGCCAGCTTGTGTGTTATCATTGCTGGTGAAACATGGCTATCACAAGCAGTTCATCTGATGACTTTCAAGAATGGGATGCAATGTAGAAGTTCAATGTGGGCATGAGTTCATGTCCTGAGCGCACGGACGAGGAACGACTAGTTTGAAAAGCAGCGACAACACACTTCTCGCTTCTGCTAGCACTGACCCAGCTGCCATGAAGAGATCTGAAAGGGTAGGTTCGCCATTTTTAAAATCCTTATTGAAAGGTTGTTTACCATAATTTATAATCGGGCATAGCACAATCTCACTGATAGTTTTATTATCAAGAAATTTACCTTTTAACCGCAGCCTCTCGTAGGTTTCAACGGGGTTCAA
Source organism: Ilyophis sp. 1 JC-2022 (assembly GCA_022702515.1). NCBI lineage: Eukaryota > Metazoa > Chordata > Actinopteri > Anguilliformes > Synaphobranchidae > Ilyophis > Ilyophis sp. 1 JC-2022. The sequence continues at coordinate 16,861,073 of CM040405.1, read as the reverse complement.
TGGGGCAAGAAGGCCTTCAAAAACCATGATAAATCTCCTTTTAGAAAATGGACATGTCTTTTTCATGTGCTACTTAAAATGGATAGCAAACCATGTTTTATATTGAATTAATTCTCCACTTTCGCAAATCCATTCTCTTGGCTACATCTGGAAAAAAAGAGAAGCTAGCTGACAACAACAGTGAGTTCTTCTATGGGGCTGCTGCCGGATCTAGTGCGGAAGTTAACAAATGGTTGGGATGTAATACGGGAGTTGTAATAAGTAGTTCCAAATCAAATGTGATATTACTGTTTTTTGAATGAATATAAAACACACATGGGAATACTGTGAGTTTCCAGTTTTCAAAAAAAAAAGATTTATTGGGGCCGCTGCGGTAGTACAACGGTAAAAAGCACTGACTTTCAGTCAGCGCAGTTGTACTCCGAGGATCGGGGTTCACGCCCCGGTCCTGCCATTTTCCGAGCATGGCCAGCGCCCTGTGGGAGCAGCAATTGGCGGCTGCTTCCGGGTGGGGGGAGGGCTCGGATGAGAATCGCTACGCAAAATAAGGCCCCGGGCGAGTTGGAATCACGGTCAGGAGCTTGGGGAGTCGCGCCCTGTAGAGGACGTGGCGGCCTCTTTCCTACTACCGGCTGACGGGGTTGTATAGTGTTGGTTCTCTAGCGGTTGCTACATGGGGGGAATTGAAGTAGAATAGGGGCTCAATTGGCTACTAAATTGGGAGAAAATGGGGAAAAATCAGAAACAAAATTTAAAAACAAAAAAAGATTTATTGTGGTTTTTGAAGGCCTAACTAGCCTACCAAAAAAGCTGCGGTTAAAAGGTAAATTTCTCGATAATAAAGCTATCAGTGAGGTTGTGCTATGTACGATTATAAATGATGGGAAACAACCTTTCCATAAGGTCCTGGTTGAAAAATGGTGAACCTATCCTTGAAGGCAGCAGTTCCAGTCTGAAATTGAGACAGAAGACACATTGGGCCTCATTTATCAATATGGTCGTAAAAACGAGTGTATATTTGAGGGATCCAGCTTGCGTACAAAATTCTCACGTGTGATGAATCAAACTTGTGTAAATCACTGATTTGCGCATAAATGTATGATAAATAAGACTTGATCGTATATTAGGATGTGCGTTCACATCATTAGAATTACAGGATGGTGGTATCCATCTGCAGAAGAGACAGTGGGGGATATCATTGGGAAAGTGGCCGTGTACGGAGTGATAGAACCTGGAGGAGGGCCCGCTCCGTTCTCCTCAAACACGTCTCCGGGATGAAAGCCCAGGCCGACCATCGTCGACGCCTTGCCCCCAAGTACACGGTCGGTCAAAAGGTTTGGCTTTCGTCCCGGGACATTCCCCTCCAGACTAGTAAAAAACGTACCCCCCGATTTATTGGCCCCTTCCCCATTTCTCGTGTAATCAGCCCCTCTGTAGTTCATCTTCTCCTTCCACCTCCCCTACACCGTATCCACCCCGTGTTTCATGTTTCCCGCATTAAACCTGTCTGCACCTCTCGTTTTAGCTCTCTGATCCATCCCCCGACTCATTAAGGGCGGCCCGGCCTACACCGTACGCCGTCTCCTGGACGTCCGGCGCAGAGGGCCAGGTCGCCAATTCCTGGTCGACTGGGAGGGGTATGGCCCTGAGGAGCAGAGTAGAGTAGCAGAGTGGAACATTTTCGACCCCTCCCTGATCCAGGAATTCCTGTGCCGGTGTCCATTACAGGAGGGTAGGGCGCCAGGTGTCGCCCCTAGGGAGGGTACTGTCAGGTCTCGTGCCTCCACGTCTTAGTCTACATCAGATTTTTCTGTTTATATGTATTTTCTATCTGGTTGTCCGTTCCGTGTTTTCCTTCTTTCCCTCTATTTTGTGTCTCCACTTCCCCGCACCTGAATTGTGTTTTCTCATTCGTTTCGTCTCACCCGTACCTCGTTGTTTCTTCGTTAGTTTGGTATTTAGTGTCCGCTGTTTTAGTCTCCCTGTTCACTGGACATTGACCCTTGCCTGGATTTGACTACATTTCTGCCTGCCCTCTATCGCAGTTTGTTGAACAATGATCTGTGTTTGTCGACCACGAATAAAGCCTATTCCTATTACTTCTGGTGTCTGCTATTGGTTCTGATCAGTTCCCGTAACTGTGACTACATTTCAAGATTCGCCGGTTGCGACGATTGTTAGGTCTTCTACACTAATAAAACTAGATCGGATTTAGAGTGACTTGGACGTGCAATTTATGATCAGCTACTCATTTAAGGCAAACTGATTTTAAAGCTCACATAAACTATGTTTTTCAAAGAGCACCTTTTTGTTTATCACCTATTGACTCCGCAGTGCTCTGAACAAAAGTTATTTGTTTTCATTATAGGCTGCAAAACTATTCCCCTGCTATTCATTGAATGCAACGTCGCTGGCTCACCACTGGGAAAAGCGTATGCAAGGTCGAGAGCTGTCGTGAGATTTCGTCGTACCGTACACCGTATGATTTCCCTAAAAATGGCCGTATGCTCACTTTACGGTCAGATTTGAACGTACGCCTGAATGATAAATGAGGCCCATTATGCATAACTCATGAAAGTGTTGGAGCTTACTTCTAAGTGAAATCTTAACTTATTCCTTTCTTCATCTAATCACCAATCAAGTCAAGTACATTTGCCAAACAGCAGCATGTTATTCTGCACTTGATATCAACATTTGCTGATACATAACATTAGAGCATATTTTTACATGTGATTTAGGCATTCCTGAATCCAATACAATGGATTAGCAATGAACTGGGGAGTGACTGGTGGCATAGTGCATAATGTGTGTGGAGCTCGGGTCTCTCAATACTAATTTTATTTACGTGGCATAGCTTTATATATTTTTTATGAAATAAGCCTAATCATTCTTGATACATTTCTCGTATAAAAAATGGTATTTACAGGAAAAGATGCATAAAGTGGAGGCCAGATTTGGCCCAGGGGCTACCATTTGCCAATCTCTGCCTATAGCCATCAAACCCTTAATAGGGCCTCTCATTTTACAATCTGCCATGATATCTTAGAGCAATCATCTGATTTGTTAACCTTTGAAAGTGCTTGCACAGTCATTTATTTATGAAAGCTGTTAGCAAGTACATTCAAATGAGCAAAGAGAGATAGTAGTAATTTGTGTTATCTGTTATTCTCAGTGCCACGGTTAACCATTCCAAACCTTAATTAAAACCAATTAAGGCAACCTTCAATGTTTCAATTAATCAAAAGTATAGTCTATTATTAATATGCTATAGTTTAAGTGTGTGGAGTTAAGCTCCGCTGTCATCTGTTTTTGTATTATTGTAATATAGTTGTACTTACTTTAGTGTTTCTGTGGTTTATCAGGACCTCAGTAAGGAGCAATATTACCGCCAGCTGTTTGGGAGAGCATGATTATTCATGGATCCTTTGTAGGATGTATCCCAATGTTCAGTTCGCTCTAAATTTCCATTGGTTTCCCTTCAGGGCAAATTCATTTTAGGGCTGATTTGAGCAAACCCGCCATGATGACTTCCATTTGGAGCAGAACCTTAATGCTGAGAAGCATCACAAGGAGGGAGTCAGACAAACACACACCCCAGCATTAAGGGCCACTCTAATCAGACAAACACACACCCCAGCATTAAGGGCCACGCTAATCAGACAAACCACACCCCAGCATTAAGGGCCACGCTAATCAGACAAACCACACCCCAGCATTAAGGGCCACGCTAATCACCACACCCCAGCATTAAGGGCCACGCTAATCAGACAAACCACACCCCAGCATTAAGGGCCACGCTAATCAGACAAACCACACCCCAGCATTAAGGGCCACGCTAATCAGACAAACCACACCCCAGCATTAAGGGCCACGCTAATCAGACAAACCACACCCCAGCATTAAGGGCCACGCTAATCAGACAAACCACACCCCAGCATTAAGGGCCACTCTAATCAAACAAACCACACCCCAGCATTAAGGGCCACGCTAATCAGACAAACCACACCCCAGCATTAAGGGCCACTCTAATCAGACAAACCACACCCCAGCATTAAGGGCCACGCTAATCAGACAAACACACACCCCAGCATTAAGGGCCACTCTAATCAGACAAACCACACCCCAGCATTAAGGGCCACGCTAATCAGACAAACCACACCCCAGCATTAAGGGACACGCTAATCAGACAAACCACACCCCAGCATTAAGGGCCACGCTAATCAGACAAACCACACCCCAGCATTAAGGGCCACGCTAATCAGACAAACCACACCCCAGCATTAAGGGCCACGCTAATCAGACAAACCACACCCCAGCATTAAGGGCCACTCTAATCAGACAAACCACACCCCAGCATTAAGGGCCACGCTAATCAGACAAACCACACCCCAGCATTAAGGGCCACGCTAATCAGACAAACCACACCCCAGCATTAAGGGCCACTCTAATCAGACAAACCACACCCCAGCATTAAGGGCCACGCTAATCAGACAAACCACACCCCAGCATTAAGGGCCACTCTAATCAGACAAACCACACCCCAGCATTAAGGGCCACGCTAATCAGACAAACCACACCCCAGCATTAAGGGCCACTCTAATCAGACAAACCACACCCCAGCATTAAGGGCCACGCTAATCAGACAAACCACACCCCAGCATTAAGGGCCACTCTAATCAGACAAACCACACCGCAGCATTAAGGGCCACGCTAATCAGACAAACCACACCCCAGCATTAAGGGCCACTCTAATCAGACAAACCACACCCCAGCATTAAGGGCCATGCTAATCAGACAAACCACACCCCAGCATTAAGGGCCACTCTAATCAGACAAACCACACCCCAGCATTAAGGGCCACTCTAATCAGACAAACCACACCCCAGCATTAAGGGCCACGCTAATCAGACAAACCACACCCCAGCATTAAGGGCCACTCTAATCAGACAAACCACACCGCAGCATTAAGGGCCACTCTAATCAGACAAACCACACCCCAGCATTAAGGGCCACGCTAATCAGACAAACCACACCCCAGCATTAAGGGCCACTCTAATCAGACAAACCACACCCCAGCATTAAGGGCCACTCTAATCAGACAAACCACACCCCAGCATTAAGGGCCACGCTAATCAGACAAACCACACCCCAGCATTAAGGGCCACTCTAATCAGACAAACCACACCCCAGCATTAAGGGCCACGCTAATCAGACAAACCACACCCCAGCATTAAGGGCCACTCTAATCAGACAAACCACACCCCAGCATTAAGGGCCACTCTAATCAGACAAACCACACCCCAGCATTAAGGGCCACTCTAATCAGACAAACCACACCCCAGCATTAAGGGCCACTCTAATCAGACAAACCACACCCCAGCATTAAGGGCCACTCTAATCAGACAAACCACACCCCAGCATTAAGGGCCACTCTAATCAGACAAACCACACCCCAGCATTAAGGGCCACGCTAATCAGAACATAATATGTTTGAACAAGTTACAGATAAATGTGGATCCCTCCTGGCTGATTCCAATGTAATAATAAGGGTGAATTGATTTCTTGAATTGATTGATTTCTCGATTGATAGCTCAATATATAAGTGCTAGACCTTATTGAAATTATATATAAGAAAATATATTTAATTTTGTTACAGGACCATTCCAGTCAACATAAAAAAGGAACTCATGAAGGAGATAACTAATGTAAATAAAAAAATCTACCGTTCAGTAGGTTTTCATTTTATCCCTAATTTGGCACACCTGATTCTAGAAATGCAGCTCAAAAACATCTCTTGTTATTGCATGTGGTGCTTTGTTAGGGTTGACAACCTACAGGACAGTAGATCTGGTGTAGATTCTCAGCTAAATTGAGTAAACCGTCAAAAAGGTTTTGTCGGGAAGCAAGAGCTCATTTGTATAATTTTAGGTTAAACAGAAATTGCCTGTTTTTCAATGTTGCTTAATTATTCATGCGTGTTATGAATTTCCCCAGGTTATCTTACTGCACTGCGAAATTTCTAGGCAGACAGTCAATTATTGAAGCTGGAGCCTCATTTTACAATTGGTCACTAAACATTTAGCATAAAAAACAATTTAACATATATTTCAAGTTTTTTTTTTAGCGCTTTTGAAATGATATACTGTACTATGCAGGGTCTTTAAATGATTACATGACCTTGCACCATCACGCTGGATTATTATGCTGGAACAGTATGGATCACATGGTTGGCTAAATGGATGCAAGTCATCACGGGTCTGAGGTATCAAACGAGCCTCAAACCATCACTCTACTGCACGGATGGGCAACTCCAGGCCTCGCAGGTGTGTATGCAGGATTTTGCTGCCACCAGTTAACAATTATTTAATTAGCCCAATCGTTTACATGATCTGATATTTTAATCTACAAAGCCACGATATGAACAGTAGCCGATGAATGTTCTTGTGCCGGTATGCGTGTATTGTAGCGCTTTATCGTTCTGTAATTTTACGAGTGAATCGTGATTGTGTGTATGACTAATTCGCTGATTGAGCCGTGGTAACTGGTGGCAGTAAAAACATGCATACACACCGGCCCGCGAGGCCTGGAGTTGCCCACCCCTGCTCTACTGTATACACAGAACAAAGCTGAAGTGACGTAAACCTTAACTGCTCATAAATGTCCATTTTGAGATGACCCCCAGGCGCAATACAGAGCAGGTGTTGCTGAGGTTGCATTGCATTCTGACAGAGAGGAAATTAGTTATTTGTCCCCACAGCCAAGCATGCAAGCATTGCATAGTAATATTGATGCAAAATGGCATGTGAGTTCACAGGACAGGGTAGGATGTTGTTTTAGTGGAAAAGGGCTTTTCACCCGTACGGTCCCGTAAACTTGGCACCCAAAAACAACGGGGTTGGGGAGCGAATCCACAGTTGCCTCAACAAAAAAAAGTGCCGTTCACATGAATTACAAAAGGCAGGGGGGGAGGGTAAGGGGGTGCTGGGGTTATCCGGAATTCTCTTCTCTATGACAGAGAAAACAATTAGAGCAGGAGAAAGGATACCCAATGTAAGCAGCACTCATCAAAAGAAATCCTTTAAACGTACGGAGGAGGTGATATCACAGAGGGTCCAGGTCGCCGTGTGTAAGGTTAGATGGCAGGGCGTCGTTCCCCTCGACAGACAAGCAGTTGACTGAACCGGTTTTGCTTCCCTCAAGGTTTAATAATCTACCATCTCTGCCTGTCAGGGGACAGAGAGCTGCATGCTATTGTGGGGAACGTGGACGAGAGGTCAGGGTTACTGTCAGCCTTTTATTATTGTATTCCTTAATCCGCAAGTACCCCGGGACAGGCCTGCCAGGAAGTACATCCCGATGCAAGCATATATCATCTCTTTGGGAACACTTAAACAAAAAGGCTGTGCCTGTGAGACAAGGCACCACGATCACAAGGACGTGTGTTGCGCTTAAATAGTCATCCCTGTTTGTTTTAATAGGACCTGTTAAAAGGTGACAAGAATAGCAGTCTGCAGCTGAAATGCATGCTCCATAGCTGAATTACCACGAAAGTTTAAAACAAAACCCTTCGAAACTTTTTTTCTTCCTTATCAACAATGGAACAGCAAAGGCCAGGCTGTCCCTTTGTCGGACAGCTCGGCCTTTGGGACAGCATGCCCTTTCAAAGGACAAATTCACCCAATTCGTTAAATGCGGGAGAGAAAGATAATGACAATCCACTGAAAGCATGAATGCTGATTTGCATGGAGTGTTTCTCACATTTCTTCCCGACTATATGAGAATTTTCTGCACACTATCTCAGAAAGCAGGGCATTATGCATATCGTGCTCTGGCATTATGCATATCGTGCTCTGGGTATTTCTATTATCATCTGCAGACAGTAAAAGTAAAGCCCGCATTTTCTTCACAGCATTTACACTCACGCTGTGAAGGTTACAGCATTCAGTTGCTTTTTTTTGGCTCTTCCTACACAAGTGTATTTAACATATGTATTTATATATACTGTGGTAGTGTAGCATAACGGTTAGGGGACTGGACGGAAGGTTGATGGCTTGCTTCCACTGGGGTGGGGTCATTGTACCCTTGGGTAGCGGAATTGCCTCAAAAGAATATCCTGCTGTATAAATGGATTCTATGTCAATATATAACCTGAGTAGCTTGCTTTAGATAAGAGTGTCTGCACAATGAAACATTTTAAATTATGTCTCATTAAACTTCAAAGCACTGTCAAAATGACGGCTATCTAATTCACATTATTAAATTGTGAGATTTTATTTGCTATTTTGGAAAAACAAAATCCTACTTTTTTGTCAATTGCTCCATTTTACAGCGTACAGCATCTGCCATTTATACATGGGTTTGTAATAAAAGCCTGGAAAGAATCTAAAGGTAGTAGGGGTGTGCAGAGATGATACTATTTGTATCTGTATCTGTATTTGTTCAACTGATAAAAGTATTTGCGCACTGCGGTGGCGCAGCAGTAAAAACCCCAACTTAAAGTCGGTGCAGTTGCACCCCGAGGATCAGGTGTTCACACCCTGGTCCTGCCAGATCCGAGCATGGCCGGTGCCTTGAGGGATGCCGACCTGATCCCAACCCTCAGGCCCTGTAGCCACACCCCCCCTCCCCCCCCCCCCCCCCCACACTCAGAAAAGAGCGTCATGCCCTGAATAATGTCCTGAACACATTTTAGAATTATAAATACAGGCAGAGCAGGATGGATTCGGCAAATGTGCGCAAAAACAGATTGCCAATGCATAATAGATATGACTGAGCGTGGTTATTTTACAATATTTAAAGTTAAAAATCCTGCATAGTATACTTTAATTACTTTTGGTTAACCCCTTTGCGGCCATGGCACTGGCGCCAAGATTTTGCTCAACTCAGATATACATTTTTCCTGCAACCAAACTATGAGCAGAAACAACAAACTCCATGTCTTATCTTTATTTGTACACAATTTGTGACAACTCTGCCAAATACGGACTTTCTAAGTGTCACTATTGTCCCTAGCAAGTCCATTTAACAAGCAACCCCCACCCAGACTTGCTTGCAACTGTACCTACCCAGTGGACAATAGCCAATAGCTTCTATATGTGAGTTCATAAAAACATAACAGAATTTCTAGTTTTATTAGTTTAGTTTTACGGAAACAACTTAGAATGTACATTCCCTCGCCGAGGCGTAATAGTTGTTTCCTGTTATTTTCGCAAGTTTTTACTAATTTACTAACTCGTCAGCATGGAAAGAGCAAATCCTTACATGGATTTTTGGAGTGGGTCAGAAGAACATACTATAGATATCATAGCATTGAGTCTGTCGGAGAATATGCTTGATGGATATGCATGAGGGAAATTCTCTCCTCGATATCAAAGTATTAACGTTACTGTTTGTGATATTTCAAATATTATTATTCACCCTCTTAAGCCACATTATGTCAGACAAAGCTATGCATGCCATGTAGAATAAACGTCCCAAGTTCACATTGTGCTTATTGTGCTATATTGCAACAATTACATAAATAAAGTTACAAAATTAAGTATTTAACTGATCAAATTAAAGACTGAAGTGATTCAATAGGCTCATATTAGGTTGTTGAACACATGTTTAGGTTTTGTCATAATTTTGTCCTTAAGCTTATTAACACAATGCAGATTTGGCGCATTGTCATTTGCTTTGTGTTTGAATTCTTCATTATTTTCTAAATTATTAGTTTTAGTGCCCATGTGTCCACACTTTCGTCAATTAGGAGCCTATTGATTCAACTCCGTCTTGAATTTTATCAGTTAAATAATCTCTTTAAAAAAATATAACACAATGTGAACATGGGGCGTTTATTCTACATGGCATGCGTAGCTATTTCTGATATAATGTAGCTTAATAATCAAATTTTAAAATATTAACAGCTTGTTAAAATTCTGGGATTGCAATTACATATTTATGTGTATGCAACACTGTGATATCAATATTTTTATCTTAATCTATCAGAAGAAGCAAATGTATATTCTTTATAATGGATAAAACTAATTTTATTAATTTTATGACATGTTTTGCATAGGGGTTTTGGACCCATAGATATCTACCCCTCTATACTGATAGTCATTCCCACTTGAAAATGATGCAAACGTGAGTTTTATGAGCCAAAACTGTTGATTTGTAGTTAAATATATCTCTCTACAGAATTTAGCCATTTGGACAGGGTACACTATCTATATTTTGCATCATAGACCTTTAGTAGTTCTGCATATCATCCTCAGATTTTGCACACTTGTTGACATGGAGTTTATGATCCAGGAAATGTATATATTTATCTGTTTCACTTCTGTAGCTCTCAGTATTTTGTTTCAAACTAAAGAAAAACTTATTTTTTTAGCATTTTTCCAAAGTTTCTTTGCATCTGTGGCACTTTATTATTAATTATGAAAATAAACAAATTTAAGTTCATACTGTAAATGGTACACTTGTCTTGTTTCATTGAAGCCATTTACCAAGTTTATGTGAAGCTCACACCTGGAGTTATAAAGCCTTAAACAGAGCATCCCCTAAATAGATGAGAATTGACCAAATTTGCCATCTGCGCGAAGGGGTTAATATCACAAGGTCGCTTGTACATGGCTATACCTGGCTCAATGTAATACGGAATGACAAAAAAGCACGGGAAGCAGAAGTGAGGAGCTGAAATACCCCACAGGCAGTAGCACAGGTGAAATGAATAATCAGCGAGGTGAAGCAAAACCCTGGAATGGAACATGGGAAAAAATCAGATGGATTCCCAACCGGAGAGAAAGGACAAGAACAGTCATGAAAAAGGAAAAATAAACCACGGACCATGAACCATGACACCCAGTGAACATTTTAGTGTTCCAGTGACGGGTTTATGCCCTCACGGTTGCAAAAACTGCTACAGAGCTGACTAAATAAAGACCACAGTATTGAGAGCATACAACAGGCGTAATAAGGGTGCTGGCTTTGCTGAATCTTAAAAAATATATATATAAACTCCTCAAAAAAAGTTCGGAAACGTTATTTCGGTCGATTATTCCTCCCCTTTAATAATACCAATTGGTATTGTATTTTATATCGTTGGAAAGCCTGATTAGTCACCTTTACAACGAGGTACAACTTGTAAGGATCGTGCATTCGTGGAATGAGCAACACAGCTAACCGTGTGGGTAGCGGTCCAAAAAAATTTGCCAAAATCCCCTGCAATATTCTTCTGTTGGTATTCACTCTCGTTTTGAGTTGCTTGGTGGACTGGATGATTGCACTCTCCCACAGTAATAAGGAAAAAACAACACATATTGGCCATTTTTACACTTTATTCATTTTACACTGTCAGGGACTTCAGTAGCGTGTGGAAGATCCATACGCAGCCACAACAGCTTGGCACCTCCTCCTCATGCTGGTCACACACTGCTGTGGGATGGCATCCCATTCCATCCCACTGGCATACACCTGCCAGCACTTGAAGCTCAAAACGAGAGTGAATACCAACAGAAGAATATTGCAGGGGATTTTGGCACATTTTTTTGGGCCGCTACCCACACGGTTAGCTGTGTTGCTCATTCCACGAATGCATGATCCTTACAAGTTGTACCTCGTTGTAAAGGTGACTAATCAGGCTTTCCAACGATATAAAATACAATACCAATTGGTATTATTAAAGGGGAGGAATAATCGACCGAAATAACGTTTCCAAACTTTTTTTGAGGAGTTTATATAGCCTAGGCTATATTCTACACACAAAAAAACAGACAAAATATTAAATAGACCTGTTTTATGAAAGTAATGACAAAAGCCCTATTCGGATGGGATAAGTTGTATGAGGGGAGGTGGGGTAGGCTCATGTAATTATTACCTGATCTCCGTTATTTTATTCGCGTCTGCGTGCCATGTCTGTAACTTTAACGGTAAAGATGCCGGCGCCTTTTCCCTACTGTTAAATGCCCTGTGAAAATAACCCCAGGTTACAGCAATCTAGTGTGAAAAAATCAAGACGTTTCTTTAATTCAAAGATAAAACATCAACCTCGCGTAACAGAGTACGTTGTGTTCTATAGAACATTAACATAATGTTATTGATAGGCTACTGCCATTCACGTTTAGACAAAATACTAGCCTATTCATTTACTCATGATCATAATAGGTCTTGTCAATTTTTGTGCTTAGGCTTTTAAGCTCGGCATCGCATATCCTGGCTCAACATTAAGCCATCGGCTTGGTGAAGCCCTCATCTAACACCAGAGATATTGGCTGTGCATCCGTGGCGATCATTTCCACGATGAACCTGGTTACGCATTGTTGTCTATTATTGTCACACCTTTTCAAAGCGAAAGCCCTCGTTGATGTTTGCTGAGAAGCGGTCGGGCTTGAGTTGACTTGGCTGCTGTCTTCACTCACAGTCACTGTCAGGTCAATAAGTCACATGATTCTGCATGGTTCCAGTGCTGTTGGAGTATGTTAGCTCTGTGTCGAGTTTACATTTAACTTTATTTTCTGTAATCTGCTCAAAGTGAGACCAAATAGCTTGGGAACTGCTGGGCTGATAGATTGGATTTGATAGATTGGATCACACGCTCTGATCACAGCCTTGGGCAGTCGGCAGAGGCAGACTACACTCGCTCGAGACGTGAATGACAGTTTTATTTTTTCAGTTTTAGATTTTTAATATAGGCTCCAAAGAATGAATTTATAACGTATATTAATAAAAACAGGTCGGGTCATCTCGGGTAAGTCAGTTTCAGTTGCAATTACCCAAGACCCACGGCTGTTACTTCAGTTCCGACTCATACTCGAGAGATGAGTCAGAGCTGTGGACCCGAACCCACTCGGGTCTCGGGTCTCACCTCAGGTTTTCGGGTTTACATGGACCCGTGAAGACCTCTAGCCCTGTGTACCGCATGTGTTTAGGGTTTTCAGTGTGTATCACCAGGCCTGAAGAAAGTTCTAGGGGAACCGCTGTACAGTATATGAAGGACAGACATTTTGGACAAATTTATTAATCACACCCTGCTTACTTGTTCTTGCTAATCAAGCTATAACATAAATGACAGCAGTCATATAACAACCGCCTGGGAAATGAGGCTATAACAAACATTTTATAACAACAGTCAGAGGAGGTGGGAAAACACTGATTCTCCAATAAATATCACATGAAAAGAGCAGACTGAACTGCAACAAATAAAGCAACTATGCATTGATTTAAAAATCAGCCTAAAAGTTACCAACTGCCTACAGAGGATTCAAAAATAAAAACTGAATGCTGTCAAAGCTTTTATCTGTTTGTACATACTTCAGGTATGTCCTTTTGACATCAGTCATACTCAGGCAGCTTACCTTTAAAACACAAAGTAAAAATCAATAAATGCGTACTTTCTGCAGTTCAAAGGTTGGTTTCCTTTTTTTTTTCCAGAATAACACTGACATAAATTGTGTTTTTAGACCTATTCAATGAAATGCATTCTATTTGAGCAATGGCATCTATTAGTTTCAGTGTTATAAAAAAAAAGGTAATTGTCATGGATTATATTGTGACTGGCAGAGGATATTGTGACTGAGACAAGTTAATTTCACCTGTAACACAGTACAATGAAAATGCCATTGCACTACATAGGCGCTAAGTTAAGCTGAAAAGAGTTAAGCTGTACAGCTGGATGCAGGAATTAACCGTGGAAGTAACCTCATCACAAAGCCTGTCAAGCTGTAGGGACACAAAAAAACACCAAGGTAACAAAGCATAACTAAACAGAACCATAGATTATTTGTGTGCAGCAAATAGACCAGATGAACAAATGTCATACAAATTAAATTAAAGTAGTTTTTAGCTTGCATTAAATGTGACAATAATTATAAGAATTGCCCAACAAGATTTTTTATTATTATGCTATTTTATTTATACCATGCAGCAAATCCCAAATATAAACGTGTAGATCAATAGTAAATTTTGATCAATGTGACCCCTATTTTTCTCCCAATTTGGAATGTGCATTGTGTTTGCATGCTCATGCTATTTGCTACAACCCCCTCCGTCAATTCGGGAGAGTGCAGACAAGCATGTACTCTCCTCTGAAACACAATAGTGGCTCCACGGTCCACCAGCTACAAGTGTGCACATCGAGTTGGAGGAAGACACACTTGTACTGTCTATCTACTTAGCTATCTACAGTGCAATCATATCTGTCAGTTAATATAGGTTATATCAAGCTAATGTATACAGTGCCCTCCACAATTATTGGATTAAAGGGTTATAAAAAATTCGAATTTAATCTGAGAAAAAAAATCCCTCATCAAGAAATAAATGGTTAACAAAACCATGTGTGCCACAATTATTGCCACAAAAAAAAATGTGAGCCAAAATGCCAAATGATCCGAAAATGAGATCGGAATGCCATAATGCCAATGACTTGCCGAGACACGTGACACGTGCATTGTGACAATTGTTGACACGTGTTATTGTGACGTGTTGACAAACTCTTCACCGCTCAGAATCACCGCAAACAAATTTTTTCCTAAAACACAACCAACAAAATGCACAACGCATTTTCAAAAATAAATAATAAAAAAAAAAAAAAAAAAAAAATAATAAAAAAAAAAAAATAATAAAAAAAAAAAAAAAAAAAATAAGGCCGGACCGACGATACGACGTGACAGTAATTTTTTTTTTTATATTCAACAACACAACGTGATAGGCCTAACTACTTCTTCTGGTTTAACTTTTAACTTGAAAAACGAACAATTTTTTTTAATTTTTTTTTTTTTTTTTTTTTTTTTTTTTTTTTTTTTTTTTTTTTGTTTTTTCATTTTTTTAACATTTTTTTTTTTTTTTCATTTTTTTGATGAAAAATGACAAACATGATCAGTGTAAAAAATTAATCAAATTGTAAAAATTAAATGTTATATTTAATAGATTTATAATTTAATTAACGACTTAGGGAAGCTTTACTCTTCCATTTCTGAGATGGTGAAAATAATCACCAACACAACAAAAAAAAAAAAAAAACAAACAATATAAAGCTAGCTTAGTAGCCTATAAGGGAAACTATAAAAGGGTATCTGAGTGATAGTTGATGTTTATTGAGTGATGTGAGTGATTTATCTCCGTCTCCAACGATCTCCGATTCTGAGCTAAAAAGCAAGTGCAAAACTTGTCACGGCGCGATTCTGAGGTCAAAGCAAGTGCGAACACGCGTCACAATGCTCGCGTGTCTGTTGGCATAGCAACGACATTCCAAGCATTCCGATCTCTGGCCCGGATCAATTTTGGCTCACGGATCAATTTTGGCCTGACACCACCCCTAGAAATTCTTATGAACAAAATGTAACTGAAGCATTTATTTTATATTTTACTTTTTAAAGTTGATCAGAGCGTTTAGAAACTTTCAAGCTGTAATCCATGACTTCCTGTTTCACTGGGGTATAAATATGAGGTGACACAGAGGCCATATTCCCTTATTCATACATCAACATGGGAAAGATATGAGCTTCATAAGTCTATAAATTGGCTATAAAAAAATTGCTACTCACCTGAAAATGCCCATATCTACCTTTAGGGCAATACTGGAACTGTTACAAACTTGCCTGGAAGTTTATTTTGTCTGACCGCACAGTGAGGAGGAGGCAAACAAATCCCCAAGGATCACTGTTGGAGAATTACAGAGGAAAGTAGCATCTTGGGCTCATCAAGTCTCCAAAACTACCATTAGACATCACCTCCATGCCAACAAATTATTTGGAAGGCATGCCAGAAAAAAGCCTTTCCTGTCATTTCACCACAAACGTAAGCGGCTGGAGTTTGCTAAACGCTACTGGAACTTTGACTGGAACCGTGTTTTACGGCAACTAACACTCAAGTTGGGCTTGGCTATATCAGATGGCTATACTGAAAACTTGATCCCCACTGTTAAGTATGGTGGAGGTTCCGTGATGTTGTGGGGCTATTTTTCCTCCAAAGGCCCTGGGAACCTTGTTAGGGTACATGGCATCATGAACTCCATGAAATACCAGATTTTAAATCTGAATCTGGCTGCCTCTGCCAGGAAACTAAAACTGGGTCATCGTTGGATCTTCCAGCAGGACAATGATCCAAAACATACATCCAAATCAATGCAAAAATGGTTAACTGAACACAAAATCAAGCTTCTGCCATGGCCATCTCAGTCCCCTGATCTAAACCCCATTGAAAACCTGTGGGCTGAGCTAAAGAGGAGAGTGTACAAGAGAGGACCTAGGACTGATCTGGAGAGATTCTGTAAAAAGGAATGGTCTCAGATTCCTTGCTCTCCAACCTTATTAGATGTTACGGGAGAAGACTCAGTGCAGTTTTATTGGCAAAGGGAGGTTGTACAAATTATTATTAATTCTTAAAATTATTGCAGGGGTGCCAATAATTGTGGTTTTCTTAAAAATAACTATTTCTTGATGAGAATTTATTTTTTTCTCAGAATAAATTTACTTCAATTAAAGGTTGGATTTTTGTGTGAGATTAAGCTAATTCACCAAACTGTGGATTTTTTAATAACCCTTTTTACTCATCTTTATCAGGGGTGTCAATAATTGTGGAGGGCACTGTATATAGGCTAATATTATTCTGATAGCCTATATTTAGAAAATTAACTTGCAAGCTACCAGGCAAGATAGCTAATTAGTTGAATTAATTAGTTGAGAATCTTCAGCCCGCTAACTGATAAGGATGATATTGATTTAACCAGCTAGCTTGCTTATAAGATTGGAAATGTATTTATTTGGCAATATAAGTTGGCAGCAAAACAGTGCTATTGATAATTTGTACAGACATTTGTACAGACATTGTCCAGACATTTCAGTCTGGCATTATAACCAATTCTTTCTTTACCATTAATATCTATGCACCTATAATGTACTATAATTTCAATAGTCTCAGGCTGCCACCAGTGTGCGTAGATCCCAGGTGTTCTTATGTTGATGAAACGCATGCACAAAAGAGTGAATGTTCGCCCACATTCAAGTATCTCTCATAGCAGAATGACCCTGCTCTCCTCATCAAATCTGACCTTTTGTTGAGAACAGACCACTTCCAGTGACTTTACTCAGAGAGGAGAGATGGCCCTTTCAAGCCATCTGGCTCAGGAACCCGCACATTTCATTTCAGTTATGTGAACACGAGACGTATCACACCAATGCAGTCATATCTACGTGGACATATAGTGCACACAGACTTCGACAGAATGCCGCGTGCCATTAAAAAGACTTTTGATTGTGTGTTTGATTGAATCCTGTCCACAGTGTTAAGGTTATGAATAGGTTCCATACACATATTGCACACAGTATCCCATTTATTGGCTTCATCGCTGTATGAATCAGTTTCATTCATTGAAAGTTTTCACATCAATCAATTCACTTCACCTCCCCACCTAAAGCAAAAAACCTCTCGGTCAAAGGTTAACAATGACAAAAACGGCTCCCCAGAGCCAGACAAACAAAATAAACAATGGCAAACAAACAATTGCAGAGGGAGAGAGACACAACAGTGTCTTTAAAAAGCACTGTTCTCTTTCCCTCTCTCAGCGTGATGTGTCGGGAGGGATGTTTCGTGTCCCCATGCTTGCACTAGGGGCCTGGGGGGAGAAGAAAGGAGAGGTGTGTCCGCCTTGCACACTGACCCTCTGTTGGGTGTTTGGTTATGGAGCAGGGGAGAAGGGCACAGCCAGCCCCCTGTGCGTGGACACCAAACACTGCGGCCAGTGTGAGCGTCATTAGGAGGGGAGGTGTGAGCCAGGAGCAAACAGGGGCGCAGTTCCTGTGCTCCAGGTTCATTAGCCACTCGATCTCACTTGAAAGTCATGTCCAAACAGGAAGGCACTGACAATTAAATAAATACAGACACTTACTATAGTCACTTACTCATGAAAAGTACATCATATCGGTCTACTGCAGAAATTAATTAATATGCCTTCCAGGTGTATGTTGTATTGAAGAAGTTGAAAGTTACCATTACGTTCCTGAAAGGTTCTACACTAAAAATTTGAATAGAAGCATAGCGTACCATAAATATGCATAACTAAATGTAACCAAACCGCAAGATAAATGCACCAAACAGGTCCACTGGAATATCATGATTCTTGAGCAGGGTTGACTGTAAAAATTGTGTCCAAACTGCTATCAGCAATGATCTCTGTGGAAGCCCCGTTTCTGTAGAGATTACCTCCACCAACTTTTTAAATCCCTAGGGGCTGCTGTCTAAAATTAGTAATTTGCTTTGACTGCACAGAGCATCAAAAAATATTGGATAGTTTAACATAATCATATCTACTGCATATCTGGCAGCACAGCAATGGTTTAACGCTTGTTTGATATATGTCAGACCCTGGATGACTTAGAACCATTTAGCCAACCATGTGTTCCATACTGTTCTAGTGTAATTTACAGCTAAATCTAGTCCCACCCCGCAATTCCCATAGAGATCCATTCAAATGCAGAGAGGTTATATAGTATTGCTTTTAGGAGTACCAGAAAATAAGATATCAAGAGTATTTTGATATTGTTGGGTCACAGACATCAGGAAGTCATGGCATGCAAAGAATATGTGACCAAATATAAAAAAGTATTACTTTATTCTACATTATGTTAAACTGTCCAATATTTTTGATGCCTGAAAATGGGGGGGACTATGTACTAAAGGTTCTATAATTTCTAAACGGTTCATGTAAATACCCTCAAATTAAAGCTGATAGTCTGGACTTCAACCTCATTGTCATTGTATCCTTTCAAAGTCAACGTGCTAGACTACAGAACCAAAATAACAAAAAATGTGTCACTGTCCAATTAAGTATGGTGCTCACTGTATATATAGATATATATATATATACAGTGCACTCCAAAAGTGTTAGGACAGTGACACATATTTTGTTGTTTTGGCTCAGTACTCCAACACATTGGATTTGAAATGGAACAGTAAGTATGAGGTTAAAGTGCAGACTTTCAGCTTAAGTTTGAGGGTTTTTACATCCATATCGGGTGAACCGTGTAGCAACCTCAGCTATTTTTACGCATAGTCGCCCCCATTTTAGGGCACCAAAAGTAATTGGACAAATTAAAATAAACTTTAATAAAGTCATCATATTTAGTATTTGGTTGCATATCCTTTGCATGCCATGACTTCCTGATGTCTGTGATTATTGATATTGTATTTTAAGGTACTCTTACAAGCGATACTATAACCTCTCTGCATTTGAATGAATCTCTATGTGAATTGGGGGGTGGGACTAGATTAAACTGTAAATTACACAGGAATAGTATGGAACACATGGTTGGCTAAATGGCTGTAAGTCATCAAGGGTCTGAGGTATCAAACGAGCCTCAAACCATCACTCTGCTGCCAGATATGCAGTAGATATGGATGGATCACTTTAGGGGTTGTTTCTCCCGACTCATTTTCCTACAGAACTCTATGAAAAAATAAGTCAGGAAAAACAACCCTTAAAGTGATCCATCCATATCTACTGCATATCTGGCAGCAGAGTGATGGTTTGAGGCTTGTTTGAGTATACGTGTATAATTTAAATATATATACACACATACACTATTGAAAGTTCATACATGTTTGACTAATGTACCAGGACATCCAGTTGCGGGCATTGGCTCGCAGCTGCTATCCAATTACAAAGGCTTATATGAGACCACTGCCTTCCTGTCTTAAAGACACAGGGGATTATTAAAAACACTTTTCACAAGTTCATCTTACTAGGAATGAGACCTATGTATTCACACTGGATGTGGTTAGTTTGTATACAAATATTATGTATGCTACCTGTCTGGAGGATATGCTATTTTTCTTGACAATAGAAAGGATTAGAGACCACCAACAATATATTTGGTAACTGCAGCTACTCAGTGGCGGGCCGTCAGGGCCAGCAAGGCCTTCTCTGCTGGCCTAAACATCATCAGAATATAAATTAAATTTTTATATATTTTTTCCACAAATATGTATTCAATTATTCCCCATAGTCTATTCTCTTCATTTCATAGCTTTCCTCTTGGTTGCGCTGCTTCCAGCCTCAGATCGAGATTTGGAGGGCTGGCCTTTATGTTAGAGCTTTTATCCAATCATATTTCAGCCATAATGTGTTGCCAGGGTCCAAGAAATCTGCCCTTAGGCCTTCAGAATCGACAGTGCGGGCGCCTGTAGCTTAAAGTGAACCGAAACAACCCTGTGGTGTTAACCAATCAGATTTCGAATTGGCGACACCGGGGCCAGCTAGCAGGCGTACGATAACGTCAGCACGTGCACGTCTTTTGATTGGATACGCACTATTGAGAGGCAGAGCTATCGCAGAGATAGCAAACTGAACTTGAACGAGATTTCTACAAGCTGTTTATTTTCAACCCGCAATGGCTGAAGGAGGAGAAGAGATCGATTTGGACGCAGATATAATTACAACGCCATTTTCAAGACGAACTTTTCAAGAAAAGCTAGACATCGTCAGAAGAGAACGGCCAACTCCGACGCTAGCGAGCCGATGCTAGCGAGTCAAAGTGGACATTCAAGGCTAGGAATACACTTTCATCACTGTCGCAAATATATCCTCTTGAACAAATGCTAATTATTTGTTTGTTTTCTTTTATTTTCAGTGAATAGTTTATGTGTCTTTATCGTCACGTTTCTTAAATGAAACTGCTTTGGGTGCGACAATGCGCTGTTTAGCGAACAAACTTGTTAAAGCTAACATACTTTTGGTGGACTTAATAAAACTTTGTAGACTAATCCCTTAAAAGCGCCTTTTATTTTAAAGTTTTGACAGTATCCAAGCGATCTTAAAGCTGGTAGTTTAACACTCTTAATTGTAAATGCGGATTTATTGATTATAAATGCTTCGGAAATATTAATATAACTCTGTTGTACTTGACTATGTTAAGGTGATGCAACGCCCGGTTATACTGCGTTTCTGTCTAAATGTATAGTTTCTAGAGCCATGGCGTCATAATGATGGTATTAAGAGGTGGAATAATTCAGGTAGGACTGTGTAGGACATCACTGAAGGCCTAGGTGTGAAATGCACGGCCCGCCACTGCAGCTACTAATGAAAAATAATTTAAAATCATAGAAAATATTTCTACTTACAGATACAGGTCACAGTTACTTTTTCCCTGTACTATGCCATATTATTCACATTTTTTTCATTTTGGAGAAAAAGTATGTATATTCAGGCAATCAATTTCTTCCCAATATTCTAATCTATTATCACTTTACTGATGACATATTAGTGATTAGGGAATGATCACAATCTCAGCTAGTTCTTGAGTTCGAGTAATGGACTGTGATGCTTTTGTTTTACATGGAATTCCACTCCAAAAAAACTCACCAGGGTCATACATACTGACAATGGCCTTTATACTTAGTTAAACCAACTGACAAGTACATTTAATTTCGAGTTTCCCTAAAAGTGAACCTTCAATCTGCCTGACAGATTTATACTAAATTATATAATCAATTTATTTTTAGGTTACAACCCAAGAATTGGTTGGATTTTGCCCTCAGGAAAAAAAATTAAATAAAAAGAATTTCCTGTTACGTGTCACTTATAAGTGATACAATTCACATTGTATTGCATTGGAAACATTGGTATATACTGAGTACAGATAACATAGAGAAAGAAGTCTTTTACAATTTCCCTTCATTAATTCAAAGAGGATGAAATTTGCAAGATATGTTGGTGTGTGCAGACATAGCGGTCCCTGAAGGCCTCTCATAATGGTATAAAGGACACTTGTGTGTGTTTTTTCTTGCCATCATTGCCTAGCACAACATAACATTAAGAGGGTCATTCAACATAATGGGCCCTCTTACACCCGGCGCTAAGCGGAGCTAACCCAAACGCAAGTGTCTTTGCTATCTTACACCCGGCGCTAAGCGGAGCTAACCCAAACGCAAGTGTCTTTGCTATCTTACACCCGGCGCTGGGTTCAGTATTACGCCTAGTGCTCACGTTGTTTAAATACCATGTTTTCTTGCGGCCGCTGCAAGTGAACTTAAGTTAGTCTTAAGATGAGGAGTGGCCAGGATCATTTTTGGCGTATTGCTATCTTGAGCCAGCAGAAAGCGCTTGCGCTAAAACCACCACAAACCTGGTCTAAAGTCATGTCACAGTTGTTTACATGTTATTTTAACGGCGCATATACGTGCGTCTACATAGGCGTGTGCACAACGCGCATACACCCTCCTGTCTGTTACACACGGGGGCGCGCACATGTGAAATATTATTATTGTGTAGGCTGTATCAAAAAATGCATAATAATAAAAGGGTCCATTGGTCAAAGACCACATACCTGTCCCTCAGTGAAGGGGAATGCCATATTAAATTGCTTTCAGCCCACTCCATCAACATCCAGGCGATGTGCGATGGTACGTGTAAGGTTACATGTATAGACTATTCTCAATTATCCTGGATCAAGCTATATTTGCCAATAGTTCCTGTAGCCTAATCTTCCGGGGGGACAATATTCTGTTATGGGACAATGGCTATCTATTGAAAACTTTGCTGATAACACCTATATCAAGCCTAATGCACGAATTGTCATTTCAGGCTTATAGGCTACAGCGGATTCTCTGTGCATAAGTTTTTTTTAGATATGGTTAAAAAACTGAGATAAATGTCATCATGATAACTGAATTGTAACCTTAGCTATTCTTCGTCCTTCATATTTTTTTAAATTACAATGTTTACAATTAATTACAAGGTTTCCATACTCTCAGCTTATTAAAACCCCGCTGATTTCACCTGTTATTCCATAACTGAACAAAATATTTTAAAGAGAACTAAGCGTCTAATTAGAAACGAAAACAGCACGTTACACAGTTAATTCACAATTAATTGTAATGCCATTCTCTGCATGTGCGCTTTAACTTCATGCAGGATCAGGTCTGTTTCCCCTGCTGTAAATCACACTTTTCACGGTCTTCCTGGGAAAGTTGATCGTTTTAAAGCATTACGCTACCAGTAAAAGGTTGGTCACATTTCCATAAGCAGGACATTATAAAACAAGGGAAAATATGCTTGACAACCTGACAGCTTTATTGTATTTAGTGTAATCATAAAGGCAAAATAACGTTATTGATGTTATTAATCAAAATTAGAATGCAGGTAGGCTAATGAACTTCGGATGAAGCTTGAACATGAGTTCATTGCTTCATTGCATAATCAAACGAAATTTGTTAAACAAGCAGGCTAATTTGCCGTTTTCTAAGGTGATACGGAAGCCATTGGTAGCTTATTCTTAGCTGTTGCAGGTGCTTTTAACTAAATTTAACCGCATATATTTTGTAAAATAACAGCACTGTCGGGAATTACCGGGAACTCATAATGGTTAGTCCGAATAATATTGATCACATGCTACTATTGATCCATTTAGCCTATTCCTTGATCGCACTAAACACGCACGAGCATGTCTGTTTCGCCATCAAGCAATCCGCCAAGTTGGAAAAGCAGGCTTTTAAAGGCAATGGGATATGACATTTTGATTTGCTTTATTGCATGTCACACCCAATATACACCTATAATGAATGAAGAGACTAGGTTAAGACCATTTGCACGTTGCGCCATGCTTAGTGTCCAAAAAACACGGCGTTAAAATAGCAAAAGTGGACTTGGACATGCCCTAAATGGACTTTACGACACGTGCTTAGACCAAGCACCAAGATCGCCAAAATAGAGCCCAATATAACACAAGACTCACAAGACTGACTACCTAAAATATTATAAGGTAAAACAATGTATTACTACCACTATTATAATGTATCTTCTTTCATGCTCGTGTGGACTCCAATATGTAGGGAATTCCAGCTGACATCTTTGGATCCATATCAGTGAGCACCGGGGACTAAATCCCTGCAACTTTATAAAACAAAAGTTGAGAATACTCAAAATTTCAAGGTAACTTCACAAAATTTGGGAGTTTGAGCTTACCTTAGATTTTTAACATTAATTTGTTTCATTGTTAGAAAAACTTAGTCAAGTAAGTTGTTTGAAATTTTGAGTATTTTCAACTTTTTTTTTACAGTGTGGTGGCTAGACATTTTTTGATTTGCAGCATTACATATGTCTGCTTACTTTCTGTGTTATTTACAGATTGTTAATGACCGGTAGCCTGGGAAATTTATGAGCAAATCTCCAACAATATGAATGCAGATGGATTTTAAATTTGAAGGTAGGTTTCATGGTCTCTGTGAGGATTTAGATCTAGAATGTTTCCTGATATAATCGCAGTGTCTGGATGCTATGATGTCCTTTTTCTTGTCATCATCCTGGTGTTGTCATGGCAATGCTCTGTATGCTCATCCTCCCTCTTATCTGTTGGGCACTGACTCATGCTTTTTGCTGCCCACATTGATGACATCTTACATTGATCAATTGATTGACTGATTGATTTTTTTATATTGTGAATCTGCACTTTAGTTTATTGCGAATTCTCACAGCCGTGTAAAGTTGATTGTCCTAGAATCAACCGTTTACAATTCACTTAACTGACTTCTGTGCATTTCCAACTATTTGGAAAGCAGCAAAGGTCACATGACTTAAATATTAGCTTGCTTTTTTATTTTTTCAGCTTTGCACTTCACACTTTAGAACCATGTCTGTGTAAGGCATTTGTGGAAATGTTTCAAACATCTCAGAAGTTCACCACTTTAAAAAAAAATTTGTTTCAGATTTTTCCCATTTTCTCCCAATTTAGTAGCCAATTGAACCCCTATTCTAATTCAATTCCCCCCGTGTAGCAACCGCTAGAGAATCACCGCTGCACAACCTCCGTCAGCCGGCGGTAGAGCGAAGGGCGCCGCGCTCGTGCGACTCCTTCCAAGCCTGACCGTGATTCCAACCCGTCCATGGCTGCTATATGCGCAGCGATTCTCTCCGAGCCCCTCCCCCCACCCGGAAGCAGCCGCCAATTGCTGCTCCCACAGGGCGCCGGCCATGCTCGGAAAATGGCAGGTCCGGGGCGCGAACCCCGATCCCCGTTGTACTACCGCAGCGGCAGTTCACTTCACTTTTAAGGGTTGTTCCCTTTTTGTGTCATTCAGCTGCGGTAAGTGTTTTTATCGCTGGTCTCTGAACTCTGTGCGGGCAAACATTAGTCTGCACTCTTGTTAAACTGCTTGCTTCAAGATTTGGTACCAAGATAGAGCCAATCTGGGGAGAGGAGGGGGGCAACCCAGACAGTAGACCCACTCTGTTCTGGTCTGTTACAGCCACCTACCAAAACTGGAGGTGTGGGCAGGTGAAGGAACACAACCCGTCCCTCTCTCTATCAGCCAGAGACAGAAAGCTTTCAGTGACACTGGTCTGGTATTGGCTCCACTGAACAATCAAGTATCTCTGCTCTCTTATATCCCAATAACCAGTGCCAGAAAGCACAGTTGGGGAGGGGGAGGGAGGGGCATGCCTTTAAACAGGGAAAAGGCCATGCATGCTCTGCACAGCCGTCAGGAACACAACCCACACCCTTTCATTCCGGCTTGGACCTGACAGTTAACTGGTGGGAACAGGAGGGTAGGGGCTTCAATTCCAGGTAGCTAAAGCCCACACTGAACACTGATCCCCGCCAACTGTATTCACCATTTCCTCATTTCTGATCAGTGATTAGCACCTTAAAGCCAATGCTAATATTACATCTTCACTTGAATTAAGGTGTTCTACTACACGTTGATTGTGATCAATGACTGTTCTACAAAAACACCTGCTTTAATGAATTTAAGGGGAAGGATAGACAGGCACAAAAGTGAAAAACAGACAAGTCTAAGGTACAGTATGTGTATTTCCCATCGGCCAATAGAACCAACGTGCCACATTTATTCTAATGGGGACAGAAAAGCAAAAACACATAAAGCAGGCATAAAACATAAGGGAAACAAGTAAGTTTGGGCACGCCAGGAAACTAAGCAGAGATAAATCAATTCCAACTCTGCAGGAGAGCAAGACTCGTTTGAAACGTTTTCCTGTGAAGTCAGCCAGAGGCACACCGTGAACGAGAGCCGTCACACAAAGTGCTTGATTAATAGAACATGGGCGCTGAGTCTGCCTGCCATTGTTCAACACCTTCCTTGCTTTTCATTTATTTTTCAACACTGCTACAGGAGGGGGTGCGTGACAATGCTGCATTTAGTCTCTCTCTCTTCACCGGACTCATTAAAGCAGTGTATCTGAACTTTCTTTCACATTTAACTGGTATGGTAGTGTTATAATTTCAATATGTTACTCTCCCGTACTGTAATACCTCAGTGCAAACTTTGAAGTTGTCGCTGCTGCTGCTGCTGGATGTATCGGACGGCTGTCTGGTGGTGATGCAGAACTGGACTACTACGTCTCGGGCAGGCTGTGCAGAGCCGGTGCTGATTAACGCCGTGTCTCTCCCGAGTTTCCTACCACAACGCCGCCGCCACCGCCCCCTCCTCCTCGGATTGGCTTCTTAACAACAGCACCTGCACGTCAAAGGCTCTCCGGCTCACTATCCTAGACAGTCGGAGGCAAGCCTCCACAGCGAAGCACCTGTGTCCTCCCGGACCTGTCAGAGGCTGTTATTCAGCACCGGCACGCGCATGTCCCCTGTGAGTGTCGCACTCCCGCTGGGTTCTGTTTCCTCCAACCTGCAGACCGGCAGCCTGCGCTGTGATGTCACCTTCCACAAAGTCAAAGCACCATTTATACACGCAGGCAAAAGGGCACGCCGCTGGGGAAATGACAGAACACAATTTGAAGCAATTTTTCCAGGACAAAAATATACATATAGGACACCAGGTCCTGGAGCCTTCCTGCCACCTTCCTATAATTTAGCAGTAATTTGGATAACAGTTGAAGAACGGAATAAGGTTATATTGAGTTCTTCTGTATATAACATGCAACAATTATGTTCTATCTAACTGTGTCAGTTACTTAGCATTCTGGTAGTAATGGTGGCAGCTCAGCTGGTGACCTGCAGAGTGAAAAGAAGGGGCGGCTGGCTGCACATCTCAACCCAAAGAGCACATTGCAGCAATTATGTGGGCCAAAAATTACATTGGGCAATTCTAAACTTAAGAGAAAATGTTTTTTTGCTTGATTGCAAGTTTAATTTTACATGGGTGTCATATCCAAAACGGCCCATAATTAAGACACATTTTTTGCATTTCTGTTGGTAAACGGATCCTGAAGCACCGACCAGGCATAAGCAGTGAACCATTACAGGGAGCTGAGGAGCAGTGAGTGTTTCTCATCACTTCTACCATCTGACTGATTTTTACACCATAACATTACTGGGAGAAGCTTACTAAAAGAGGTGGGTGGGGCTGTCAGACAGTAAAAAAACAATACAATGGTCTATTAAATAGAATTGCTAAGGGAAAATATTCTAAAATAACACAAGAACATTCAATCATGCAGCCTTTGAATTTCTAATCAGATGCAAGCGCCAGAAAAAAGAAATGCAGCAGGTAGAGAACACATCGCTAATTTAAGATTAAATGATTGGAAATAAAACTTTGGTTTCGACATTCTGTCTGTAAGAAATGGCCAGCTGCATAGAGAGCATTTCCCTTTAGCTCGATAAAGAAGAGACCCTCCATCTTTCCGAAGACAAAGGGCTTTATATCAGTGGTACCCTCTTGGTACCACCAACACCAGAGTATACCTTTTTAACTGAGGGAGTCCATGATTCAAGCTGACTACTTTTAATGCAGAGCAGTTTAAGCTCCCAGGATCATAGGATTTGCTGGTAGGGATGAAGGGAGGGTTCTGGAACTGCACTTGTGCATATCTGGACATGATATTACGGTGACATCACACTCGCACTGGTGTTATGTGGGCGATGGGTGGGCAGTATCGGTGGGCACTGTGAATAAGTGTGTGTGGATGGAAAGTCTCTCTACTTATGATGTCTTACGGTGAAGAAATGAAAAGATTCACACTCGGCCGAAAAGCAGGCAACAGCTAAAAAAAAAACTCTCCAAATACCAAAAGATTATTACTGGGGATTGCAGCTCAGTCTTCTCATCATAGATAGCAGCGGGAAAGGGACAGAGGGTTGACTGGCTCTTATTCTCCTGAGTCACAGGCCAGATGAATGGCTCTTATTCTCCTGAGTCACAGGCCAGATGAATGGCTCTTATTCTCCTGAGTCACAGGCCAGATGACTGGCTCTTATTCTCCTGAGTCACAGGCCAGATGAATGGCTCTTATTCTCCTGAGTCACAGGCCAGATGAATCCTTCAGTCTGAAATAAGCCTTTTAAATCATGGAGGGAAACTCTGGGGGAAAAAAAAGTCATAGTTCTAAATCGATACGATGAAATAGCTTTCTTGCATCCTGGTGTTGAGTCCTGCGCCAGGGCTGACGAGGCAACTTCGCAGTCTGTAGCCCTCCCCTTCTCAGATAACACCATGACCATCATTCTACAGCTTGAGGTCGTGGAGAATATCACTGCAGAGGGATCCTTTGCTCCAAGAGAATGGTGGAGGCTGAGCCGAGGTGTCTCCGTACCAGGAGTCTAGCACGAGGGCAACATCCCTGGATCCACACCTGCTACCGATTAATCCAGCAATCACAGGCTGGGGTCTAAGTGCGAGAGATGAGACAGCCCTGTCCACCTTTTTTTAGCACCACAATGACGACCTTTCCGCTCCCAACAATACATTTCCCACAATGCCGCAATGAATTTGGCCCCGTCTCCGTCAAATGGGACATGCGCTCTTTCCTGCTTCCTTACCGATTCCATTGGGTTCCATCAGTCATTCTTTTTACATTTCTTTTGACGTGCACCTTTTCCCCGGTGGTTTTCTTCCCCGGCCTGGACTTTGAAAATGGTTCTCATTCATCATCTGCCCGAGATGTAAAAATGTCATCCGTATCAGGGGGCAAAATAATTCCATGATCATGCCTTACAGCACTTAGAAATACAGATAACCCCAACTGTCTTTTAAAAAATGAAGAATTCCAGGTCACAAGTCTTCATAGAAGTAGTTCTGAACGGCAGCAAGCTTTTTGTCAAATGGAAGTCTGATTAAATATTAATTTATTTTTTATTTTTTTGCAGTCTACCTAGACATTTGGCAGCACTAACAGCAGTTCTGCAGACCACATAGTTTTGATGTGGAAATGTCCAGTTGACTGAGTACAGCAGCACTCCACCAGAGCAAGTAAGCCTGTCTACTCATAATGGATTCTGGCCCAAAGAAGGGGGAGGGGCTCACCTTTTTGTGATGGTTTCATTGAGGGATGGGGACTGTCCTTTTTGGACAATGCATGGGAGGTGTTTCGCCATGCTGGATGGACAGCATATCCTACACAGAGGATGTGTTTGAGGCCAGAACACTTCTACTGGCAGCCCTGACATAGGACCTTCACACTCACCCTTCAGCCCTGTAATTATGTCCAGCCCTGCCGTCATTTCAAACAACAATCTGAAAAACTGCACTTCCAAACGAGTGACTTCTTTTAGCTGTATAGATCAAGCGAATTAATTATTTAATATGTTGTCAGTATACACAGCAATCCCTCTCACTCATTCCATAAATTGTGGAAACTTCAAAATTCTCAAACTTATTCTCAACATCATGCTCATGGCAGTACTGAAAAAAATATTTTTCTTTCTTCCATCTGAACACTTTTATGGTGTGTAATTTATCATTTTCTCCCCCACATAGCATGCAAGAAGATTGTTCAATGTTCCCAAAGCAAAAACTAATAGCACCTTAGCTAAGCCTGTGCAGCAGGTTGACAGTTGTTCACATGTTCCCAGCTGCCATTAACAAACACATTTAGACTTGTGCAGTGTGGGTCTATTGGACAGGGTCCTGACAGTGGATGGATGATGCAGAGTGATGAGGACAGGACAGCCTGTCAGCACTAACCCACACAAATCACAGTGCCCACTTCTTACAGAGCTCTGAATCTTGGTATCATATTCATATGTACAGGGAGTTCAGACACAAATGCTCTTTTAGGGAACCTCTGACCCCCTTAAAGCAAAAAATACGTGTCTTTAAGCTGTTAAGACGTACACTATTATCTCTGCAAATGAAAATGAGATCATTTCACAGTTGGAACATTCTGCACTCAAGTTCTGCAAATTCTGTTACAGAATTATGTACACAAGACAACCACAAATATACTCCTTAAACTCTTGTCCTTTGATAATGTCAGTGAAACTGTGAAAATCTACAGGCTTTGAGACTGACCTGTTCAACTTCACTAATGTGTTTTTCAATTTCAATCATTTCACCGGCGTCTAGAATCAGACTTTCTAAAATTGCAGTCACAGCAGAAATGTCAAAACCTGCCGCCTGTATATTCAAGGCAGACCGACATATACATGAATGAATTAAATACTAGTAATGCACTGAAACGGGAAAACCAAACCATCTTCAACGCCAAACTCTTATATCTTCAAGAAATATTTTCCTATTTCCCTCATGGGCAGAGAGCATGAACACTGTCTCCAGATAACTGGTACAATCACAAGATGCGACAACAGTTAGAAAGAACATTAGTACAACAGTGAGCTTCCTTTGATAGATGCAGCTACTTACCTTGTACATTTATTACAAAAGGCAATCACAAGCAATCCAGAGGGGGTCCAACACTTAGTCATAGAACACTGACATAAAAATTCTAGTAGCAGGATTAAACTATTAAATACCAGCACAGTCTCTAATAAATCAATAAATTAATATTTAACTGCCAAAGATCAGTTGTTGCTTCTCACTCCCAAGCCCTCTTCTGCACCACTGAGATTATGAAACATATATTTTAAACACTTAATTAAATTGTACATGTGCGTGGGTATACAGTATGCCTGTCTAACAAATGTGCTCACAGCAACTAGCTCTAAGCTACATAGACCCTTCACCAGCCTCTCAGTTATCCTTCCATACGTTTCACCTATACCAGTTTGAACTTTTTTATTAAAAAAATACTCATTTAAGGGCAGTGTTGTGTGTTACAAGACAAAGACGTGTGGGTGTGTTCATCTTTGTGTTTCAAATTGTCAAAATGGGCAATTTGTTATAATGACCACAAGAAAAAAAATTATATTGCCAACCAAAAACTTGCACTTCAACGTCAAGCTTTTACCTTCGCCTAGCCTGCCCACAGTGTGAAAATGCGTAACATCAGGGCAGTTTAATTTTCAATTTAACGCATTTAAAATGTGCATTAATCAATGTGGGGTACACCTATTCATGTCCCAGACCAACATGCTGCTACATATTAAAACAATTAATCTCATTTCTCGCAATTCGATAGTGCCTACGAGCTCGTCAGAGTACAAGTTCATAAAAATGACACGACAAAGGCTGGGCTAAAGTTTACGATATATACACACTAGTTTAAAAGAGACCTGTACTGTAGAACTGTAACATACTGTATGCAGAAATCTCAACCTCATACGCAGAATACGAACAATAATGTTCGTTAAAAGAGCGTGAATTTCAGACGCGTGAAATGACACACCTGACAACCTGAATGTAAAGTTGACAACAGCAAAGAAACTCAAGGTGTTTTTCATACAGGATCCTTCTCTGAGATATCACGAAGCATAAATGTATAATTTTGTTAATATTCCGTAGGGACCACTGCATTTCACTTCCACCGACATAACCGACATGCACTTCATTGTATCATGAAGGGAACAGGCATATTTGATAATCCAACTAGGCTATAAAAGCGCTGTGTTTCGTTGGGAGGAATAAACTTATTCTTGGAATAAAATAAATATATTGGCTACCTTTATATCTGAATTCACTAAGAATATTTAATGTTTAATATTAAAGTATTTAATTTCACACCTACCTGTCCCGATTCGTTTCTGAATTTCTCCGTGGTCGTCTGTGCCCAACATTTCTCTCGCAGCGGTGTGACAGAACTGAACTGCTACAGCTGAGCGCCGGGCTCGCGCTTTGGAAATCCTACCGATCACGCGCGCTACCCCTTTTTCCACTGTAATGCGCAACTGAAGGGATCTCCACCAACGTTAGGAAAGCGTTAGCATAAATAGTGTACGATATAGAACCATTTATTGACACCAGCTTTGCGGTTACCTTAAAATAAGAGATTAATTTGATTGCTTTTATTTTGCCCTGCTTTAAAAAAATAATCCGACATATACGAAGTATTATTGCACCTTCCAGGCCTACCTTAGTTAGGAAATAGAACATTAGTTTTATAACATTGGGTCTCGTTCACCAATCACTCTACGAACAAATTTGTTCTTCAGACTTTCTTTAAAACGTTTTTACAAACATTGCGGGATTAACTGATGCTTGCGTCCTGAGCTTCTGTTCTACCCAAAAAAAATCACAAGAAATAAAACATTGCTGAATACCATAAAAACGTTTTAAATAAAGTCTTCAGAGCAAATTTGTTTGTCGAATGGTTGGTGAATGGGGCCCATTGTTATTTAGTGTCAACACAACAATTCCAATTCAGCTGTACCTCTGTGACCCCCCTCAGATTAAATTAATTCATGGACTAGACTCTGCTGGCGCTTGGATGGCTAGATGAGCGTTGTTTAGATTGATGCTCTGGCATAAATTATAGATTGTGTCAAATATGTCAGTGCAGAAAGTGTAATATCACTAAAACACATTTGTAGTGTGCTGACTGAGTGAGCGCATCAATTAAAATACAAAATAAAAGTACAAAATAGTTTACTTCACCTATATTAGCAAATAATTAATGCTGTTCACACTTCTGCTCTTAAATGAGGAATGTAAAGGTAATACACTTTCATCATCATCATCATCATCATCATCATCATTATCGGGTCGCGGCCGCGGGCAGTAGGCAGAGGTTCCAGTCCAAGGTCCCCAGTCCTCCCCTTCCCCCCGCTCCAGCTCCCTCCTCCCTCCGGTCCCCAGGCCTCCCCAGGGTAGCCTCCGTAGCGTAGCCGGCTAGAGGAGGGAGATAGAGGAGGAGGGAGGGGGGAGGAGGGGGGAGCCGCTGCCGCTTGCTCCCTCGCGGAGCATCGGAAGGAGCCAGGCAGGTTCAGTGCATCATCTGCCCCCCCCCCCCCCCCGCCCCCCCTCTTTTGAGGTGGGGGGACGTCCGTCCAACTGGGCGGAGACCCCGAGGTAGACCCAGAACCCGATGGAGAGATTATATATAATACACTTTCGATTAAGTTATTTGATTGGAATGACTACAGAATACAGCTATCTTGTCACGTTAGGCTACACCAAGTAAGTATGAGTGAAAGTGATCAAATTAACCATTATTCGAGTAAAGTAAAATGTATCTTTGTAGTTAATAAAACAGCCAACATTATCCTTATCGTTGTATATATAAATTAAAGCACGACAACGGGTGACTGGAGGATAAATACAACGTGGATCAACAGACTGGGCTAATCAACAGACTGGGATAATAGGCTAATCTCCTGGGAACTTTCGGTTACCACTAACAGACAGGTCCCAGTCAAAAAATAACTGCCATTTTATTTGATAAAGGTTTTCTCAGTGGTTTTAGCAACTTGAGCCCCTCCTTTTTCAATAAAACCGAAAGGCCACCCTGGATTTTGTTCCAAATCCAATATGGCAGCCATAACAAAAATGGCTGCCACAATAGCTTTGAATGGGGATTTTCTCTCCTATATACATCTTGGATATTTTTTTTCCAATGAAACATATTTTTTTGTTGGATAGTTGCACACTAGAATTATACATAATAAGTACATGTTTTAGCTATTTTAATTATATTAATAAAAGCAATATGGCCGCCAAAAGCGAAACATTGCCTGTTTCTGCTTGCATTCCTCTATCACAGGGGTGTCAAACTCCAGTCCTGGAGGGCCACAGTGTCTACAGGTATTTGTGGTTTCCTTTTAATTAGCACCCAGTCAAAGCTTTGAGAACAAGGTGTTTGGACTTCTTAGCCAATCAGTGACTTAAATTAATCACTTGTGCTGAAACACACCAAAAACCAGCAGACACTGCGGCCCTCCAGGACCGGAGTTTGACACCCCTGCTCTATCAAATGTCTGATACATTTTATGTCTAAATTCATACTAAACAGGCCTTTTTCCTGAATTATAGTTTAATAATTGTATAGTTCAACTAAGAACTGTGGATTAAAGTATAAAACTTTTTATACTGCACCTTGGAGGAAATTGTGTTCCATACTGTACCAGCGTAATTTACAGCTGAATCTAGTCTCACCCCCCAATTCCCATAGAGATCAGTTCAAATGCAGAGGTTATAGTATCGCTTGTAACAGTACCTGAAAATAAGATATCGAGAGTCTTTTGATGTTGATTGGTCACAGACTTCAGGAAGTAACAGCATGCAAAGGATATGTGACCAAATATTAAATATGATACTTTAAAAATATGTTAAAGCAAAGGGTATGAATACTTATGTAAATGAGATATTTCAGTTTTCGATTTTTAATACATTTGCAAAAATTTCTAAAAACATGTTTTCACTTTGTCATTATGGGCTATTTTGTGTAGAATTTTGAGACAAGAAATGAACTCAATCTATTGTAGAATATGTCTGTTATGTCATAAAACATGGAAAAGGTGAAAGGGGTGGGCAGACTTTCCGGCTTGACTGTATATAGGAGAGAAAACCCCCATTCAAAGCTATTGTGGCAGCCATTTTTGTTATGGCTGCGATATTGGATTTGGAGCAAAAACCAGGGTGGCCTTTCCGCTTTATTGAAAAAGGAGGGCCTCAAGATGCTAAAACCACTGAGAAAACCTTTATCAAATAAAATGAAAGTTATTCCTTGGCTGGGACCTGTCGATAACCATTTTTTGGCGAGCTACAAAAATGTCTTTCCTGTAAATAATCCGTTTCCATGAACCGTCTTAAATCTTTAGTGTCAGCCTTAAATTAGCAGAATCACCCTTTAACTTACATGGGTGTAAATTTACAAACATATATCACTCAATTAGTTACTGACAGGCTACATGTTCTAGTTAAAGACAGGGTCCCAAGAGATAAATCAGGGACCCAAGCCAATACATTAAATCCTATTGTAGGCTCTAGTTGCCATGTAGGCCTGTTGCATACTCATTAAAATTTTTGGTTGGCATTTAGTTGCGAATGTCTCGGGGTCACTTTGAGCAGGCCGATCCGAGCGCATAAGCGTAGTCCAGCGTGCACAAGGCAGCTGTCAGGCAGACATTGATGGATGCGCTGTGGAAACATACTTGGAGTTCGAGCTATGTCCTTCCCTGCAAGTACTTTGGCACCCTGCTCAACCAACGGGAAGGCTCATAAAAATAAATCCTGAGTGTACACAGCGACCTAAGAGGGTGTAAGACAATACTCTCCATCAAAGGTCCTTTTACCACAACGCTGATTTATTTAGCAAAACATATTGGTATTATTAGGAGTGGTAGTTTTTATGTGTATCCTGGAATAACACAAATGTCACATGCCAGTCATTGCCTTACACACATTTGTTACCATGAGTCTCCTGTCAATACACTAAAGTTGCCTTTCTGGGCTGGTTATTGATCATATTCCCAAATGATCTGGTAGGTGGCTCTGCATCCCTTATGAAAACAGTAAAATGCCAACAGATATCCTATAGCAGGTGTCAGATAGCCTACTCAGCCTGCCCAAAAATGGAACTCTGGTGATGTACTTAGTTTGCACAAATGACTAATTACTATATACAAGCGATACTATAACCTCTCTGCATTTGAATGGATCTCTATACAGCTAGCACTTGATTTACAATCTGTACAGTAAAAACGTATAGATTACATCCAGTAATCAATTGTTGTAAATTATTAATAGTCATATTGCAGCTTAGGCCCTTCTTTTAACAATTATTTTTTCTGAGCATGTGAAATGCTATATCCTGCTGAAAACACTAAATGGCACACAGTTAACCTATTAGAAGGTTCAAAATCATCTCTAAGATGCTGCCATTAAAAGCTGACCAATGTGTAACCAGTGGTGTAGCATGGCATACTGTTCATAGGTTTCACAAGAACTCAAACACTGCCATAAAATTAGAACCATTCAATTCATATACCGGAGTATCTACAGGGGGTGGACAAAATATTGGTAACAACTGTTTTATGTTATGTAAAACAGCTGCTATATGTTTGCTCCCATTTTTCTTACCTATATTATCTACACTTTTTTACGACTGACAGGCCATGTATACATTTTAGTTTCTGTCTTGTTTTTTTATTAGCGTGATAATTAATCATAATTAGCCATTAATCATATTATTATCAAATAAAACTCATTTGTCAAATAAATGCTTTTAATAAGTGAAAACACTTTAGTAGTAATGTAGGACAAAAACTGAAAGCGTTTCAGTCCATGACAACCGGAGATGTGCACCTCTGCACTGCTGTGGGGAGTGAACACCTCTGCTCAAAGTGAAGTGAACAGCTGAATAAAATAGAAGATCATTGAAACTGGTCTAGAATCCAACACTTGCACACCGGGCCACCGTAAAATGAGTCACAAACATGGCCCAATTGTTATTTATTCCTTTTCAGTAAAGTTTTTCACAAATCACATTCCACTGTACTACATAGAGATCATCAACTCCAGTTGTTGGGGACCAAAATGTGTTCTGATCTCTTCTTATACATTGTATTGAAGTGTACTCACTTATTACTGATATAACAGCGACATGTAATTTATGATTTATTAGCATTTCATAAAAATATGACTAACAGGCTATTATGGTTGATTGGCATAATTATAAAAAAAAACAAGGCATCATATTAAATGTACACGTGACACAAGATTCACAAAACAGCATAGATAATCAGGATAGGAACAGAGGCTGAGGTTTTGCATAGCAAACTTGTGGCAGGTGTTTTATGTTTTCTGGAAAACAGATGTTTCCAATATTTTGTCCACCCTCTGTATATGTTGTAGCTCACTCCATGAAGCCTGATGCCACTAAATTGAAATGCCCTGCTCAGGTTATTCTACAATAACAGCGTCCCAGATCCTCTTGTGTTTTCCATGTTTTCAATCACGCATGTCTGTCTTGGTTTGTGGCGTCTCACCTGAAATTTAATGTCTTTATATAGTACAATGTATCTGTCTGATACAAATACATTGCATGCATAACCACAAATCAACTTAGTTGCATTTAAAACGGCTAACAAGTTAGCCTACAACAATGACGTTTTCCTG
Source organism: Ilyophis sp. 1 JC-2022 (assembly GCA_022702515.1). NCBI lineage: Eukaryota > Metazoa > Chordata > Actinopteri > Anguilliformes > Synaphobranchidae > Ilyophis > Ilyophis sp. 1 JC-2022. The sequence continues at coordinate 16,823,960 of CM040405.1, read as the reverse complement.
TGGCTGGTGGACATTATCAGGAGTTTTTAAAGCCAAGTCCCATCATGCCTCACAGTTCTAATTCAATGTAATAAAAATGCAGCTTATCTTTTAAAAAAGCCCTCCTTTTCGATTCCAATTTACCTGGTTGCCACGGCAACCATCTTTGAAGCAGGCGCACACAGTCTCCAATTCAGTGATGGCTTTAAAAATTCACCTCTAAATGCAGCGTTTAAAAGATGTGAAGACTGAAGCCGAAGAAAGAAAAATAATAATTACATTTTAGGCCGTTGATTAACTCTTGAGTGAAGGCACACAAAGTGGAAGAAAAAACTGCTGCACAACAATAGAGTGTTCAACCATTATGTTCTACAAACCTTTCATGTGGCATTATATGCTGCCTTCTGTGAATACTCCATGAAATGTCATATGTTGTGTACTATGAAACTTTTATGTCGTGTAATATGTTGTCTTCGATAGATATTCCATACACTGCTATGCGTTCTATGTACCTTAAGTGTCATGCAGTGTTAAATGCTCTATTCTGCAAATGTTTTCTTTTTAGTGTTATATTAAAGCGACAAGGCGCAACAGGCTGAGGTATGTTATGTAATGACGGCAAACGCGTGTTGTTAGGCATGACGAGCCGGGGAGGGACTGCAATATATTCATCATATATCACTGCGTGGTGTCTCATCACTTTTATACCTAGCAAGCACTTTTATGTCTGCCAAGTGTATTTCAATGATCAGTAATACAGAATTACACTTTTGATGTTATGCAGCGATATTTTCTATTGAGAACAGTGAGAAGTCTTAGCTGTTGGAGAACCATATGGAGATATCAACAAACATGATCAAAATCGGTTGTATAATGACTTTGATGAATATTCCATGCAGTGTCATAGGTTGTGATCTACAAGATGACGGTTCTCACTGGCAGACAGATTGTCCTGTCTATTACTTTCGGCTGTAACTCTAAAAGGCCAGTATTTTTCACAGTGCATATCATGACAAATATGAAGATAACTCCCGTGCACTCTTCAGCACAATCATTGAAAATGGTACAATTGTTGGCACCACTAACAGAAAATGGATTGTCTGTGTAAAAAAAAATAAGAATCCATTTCACATCTGTGCTCAGACCAGTACTGAGAGCGCATTGCAAGCTGTTATGAATATGATCTGTAAAGTTTGACTGTTATGTGGGTTTTGAAACATTCAGCTTTGATGAGATTTATTAAGCATTTAAATAAATTATGATGATAAGAGCACATGTTCTCCCATTTATACTCTTTATATAACCCTTATATGGCTCATTATTAATTTTCTGTCTCTATGTCTTGTTTTATTTAAATATGTATGGTAAAGCGGTATGTCTCAACAGTTTGTTTTCTTTTTTTCCACCACCATATTTACTTTGACCTTTTACAACAAATCACCAACATCTAAAATAAACGTCAGCATTTTATAAACTCAAACGGGCGATAACATCTCTCATTCCCCATTTGAGATATGCCACTGGCCTTCATATTTGCCACATCTCTAGAACAAAATGAGAAAGCTTTACAAAGTTCTGCTATCTCACTGCAATGCCTAATGCTTTGGCTGGATGACTTGGACTTTTGTTGTGATTGCTGGAATAGAATGTGCAAAAAGATTAATTTCATACATGACTCTGCTCTCATCGGGGATGACTAGCTTATCAAATTAATTTGTCTATCCTTCATATTCCCTTAACTTTTATTGATACCATGTGACCTTCTATCCTGGTCCAGAACCAGTGTGACGTTTGTGCAAAAAAAAAAAAAAAAAACTCAGGCAATACTTTTAATTATAAGTGATGTGACAAATATGCTAAACTACTACAAACACCAATCCCAAAAAAGTTGGGACAGAATGTAAAACGCACATAAAAGCAGAACGCCGTGATTTGTAAATTATTTATTTATTTAATTGAAAACAGTACAAAGAAAAGATATTTAATGTTTTACTTTATCAGCTTTATTGATTTTTGTAAATATATGCAAATTATGAAATTGATGCCTGCAACACGTTCCAAAAAAGTTGGGACAGGGGCAAAAAAAAGAAAATAAAAAGACTGGGAAGTTAAAAAAAGAGCTGTTTGGAACATTCCACAGGTATACAGGTGATGCTATGACTGGGTATAAAAGGATGTCAAAAGATTCTAGATATCTAATTTTCAGGTACTCTTAGAAGCGATACTATAACCTCTCTGCATTTGAATGGATCTCTATAGGAATTGGGGGGTGGGACTAGATATAGCTGTAAATTACACCGGAACAGTATGGAACACATGACTGCCAAAATGGCTATACGTCATCAAGGGTCTAAGGCAGGGGTGGCCAATTCCAGGCCTCGCGGGCCGGTGTGTATGCAGGTTTTTGCTGCCGGCAGTTAACAATTATTTAATTAGCCCAATCGTTTACACGATCTGATATTTTAATCTACATATCCGCGATATGAAAAGCAGCTGTTGAATGTTCTTGTGCCGGTATGCGTCAATGCGTGTATTGTAGCATTTTATCGTTCTGTAATTTACAAGTGAATCGGTGATTGTGTGTATGACTAATTAGCTGATTGAACCGTGGTAACTGGTGGCAGTAAAAACCTGCATACACACCGGCCCGCGAGGCCTGGAATTGGCCACCCCTGGTCTAAGGTATCAAACGAGCCCCAAACCATCACTCTGCTGCCAGATATGCAGTAGATATGGATGGATTACTTTAAGGGTTGTTTCTCTTGACTTATTTTTCCATAGCGTTCAATAGGAAAATGAAAAAATCTTTTCATATCCTTTTATACCCAGTCATAGCATCACAGGTGTTTTTTTGAACTTCCCAGTCTGTTTTATTGCCTGTCCCAACTTTTTTGGAATGTGTTGTAGGCATCAAATTCGGAATTAGCATATTTTTACAAAAATCTATAAAGTTGATAAGGTAAAACATTAAATATATATTTTTTTGTAAAACAGAATTTACAAATCACTGCTTTCTGCTTTTATGTGCATTTTACATACTGTCCCAACTTTTTTGAAATTTGTACATCATACTCACCAAGTAACTGCTCTGTGAACATGCAAAAACTGCCTACTGACCCAACCCAACCAGCAAACTCTAAATATACCAAACTAAACTGAACCCTTTTCACATCCACTATTCTAGCCACTTCCGCTCAACTCCCATTAATGTAAAGCTAATTTTGCCTCCCGAAACGCCACAGGAATCTTACAAGATGGGATTACATATATCTTAATTTCCAGGGCTTGGTTGTTCATTTATTTTGTAGGTCGGTATAGTCACCCTCTCTTTGTTGTGTGCTGCTTTCTGCAGAATGGCTTCTTTTTAAGCGTCCTCCTGCAATCAATATTCACAGTTGCAATATGGAATGGGTTTCATTTGACAAGCTCATCCGTGTGTGACAGCCTCCAAATGAGTAATCATTTACAGAGGGCGAGGAGGCTGGGTGGAGAGGGTCTTTTGGAGGCGGATTTGATGGATGGGCTTCGTAAAGAATTCTTCTGACAAAATGCTTCGTACCACAAGGACACATTGTGGCAGGATCTACCAAGTGCATCCTGAAAGGGTAGCACCACATTCACACAATTGGCTAGTGAGCAGTTAGCCATGGTACAAAGCTCGTTTCTATTTAAAAACTACTCAGCCATGGAATGGCAGGCCATGTATCTCACCCCCAGCCTGTGGATTGAGTGTTCCTTTCTTGATGACGAGCCACACCAATAATATAAGCCCACCCACAGTGCTGGTCGTCAAGCAGCCCAGTTTACCGGCATTCAAAATTAGTTTTGGGTCACGCTGGAAGTGGACGCTGGAAGTAAAGGTACACACTATGCAATGTTGTAATGCTCATGCGAAAATGTAATGACAGCACTCTCCCACAAATGGACCACACATAACACCCTTTGAAAAGACAGAGTGCGATCAATGCAAACAGGCGCACTGAAATTTATGGCCTCATGAGAAGGAATCCATTACCGGAGACACTGCAAGTGAAATCATCTGCATAAGAATTTTTTTTAGTTGCTGACTTAGAAGAAGCCCGGTCTGAGAGAGTGCAATAGAAAAAGTCACAGGGTTGAATTTTATACGTTCATTTGAATATTGTGCTTTATTAGCCCTAAGCACATTAAGATCATTACAAGCCCGTTAAGATTCATTGGCAGATAACTCACAGCCCCTTTCAACACTAACTTTATCCTTTAAGAAGACTGGGGGAATTATCAGGAGTACCGTTTCCTGCCTCTTGAGTCACAAAAAAACATTTTACAGGGGTTATTATTACAGGGGTAATCATTATTACTGATGAGGAGTGACTGATACAAAACTTCTGATTCCATGATTGCTACCCGATTTGTACATCAAACGTGTTCTGCATTAGACAGGAGGGAGGGAGACTCCAATTTCACTGCAGTTTCAAGTCTTCTTTAAGTCATACTGATTTTACTGAATTTCATCATACTGAATTTAATGGCAACTTAAAGTATAATACTTATGTCGCACATTAATTAGCTCCGTGCTGCAATTTAAACGCGAGAGACTCCGATGCAGATTAGAGGGCAGCCTATTGACGAGAAGGCTCTACACCAGCGGTTCCCAGGCCTGAAGCTTACTGTAACTTTAAAATGCTCATTTTGCTTTAAGTGCCAGTGAAAGAAACAGTATGAGCGTAATGATTCGGTTTCAGGTAATGTATTTTACTCTTTGATTTTAGCCACAAAACTGGGAATGTGTTGCTTCTGATGGCAGACTAAGTAATTTAGGTTTAAGTGTCTGAAACCTGGAAGAATTCTCACTACTCAGTTGAGGATGCCTGAAAAGGCAACCAGATGTTTCTGTGGACCTGAAAGTTATACTGAAAGTTGCAAGAAGTTACGTTCACAAATGCCTATAAATGAATTATTCTTAGCTGCAGTGTCTGATGTCCAGTTACCTTTACCGGAATCTCAGAAATCACTGATGATTCAGTCTCAAACTACACAAATTAGCTGCTATGGAAAGTTCCGCTTGTTTTCTTTGGAAGGGTGGCCTCCCTGCATGGCACAAAAAGGCTTTTGGAAGGGTATGAGGTATATGCTGTTCCTCACTGTGGTTTTAGGCAACAGAGAGGCTATTTATGAAAGCCATGACACATCTTACAGTGGGAGAGTAATGCCTCCTTGTGACTGAATGTATAAAAATATGGAGGATTGAACAGGGTCAGGCGCTGCTTGCTTTGTTCATTGATCCACTGCTCAACTAAGCGCATAGAACCAAAAAAAAATCTAATCTTACGTTCCGTCTGCCTCACAAGTTACACTTTTTATACCAAGACATAATTATTATTTTTTTTTATTTATACAAACACACAGAAAATAAACTTCCTAAATTAATAGACACAATAGGGCAAACTGTGGTGATTGGATTGCTGTCCAATCACCTGGTAGGGCCATGTAAAGCTACAGGTCTGAGCTGAGACAAACTGGGTTAAAGGCAAGTCACTCCACATCATTATCACTGACAGTTTATATCTATAGGAAGAAAAACCCAGCTGTCTGTAAAATAATGTATTTTAATATAATTATTTCAGTTAGGCACCTGCCGTTTTGTTCGTTCCCTCTTGTCGTCCAAATGGATTATTCAGTGGGGTGGAAACAGGGCGTGGTTGACTTTAATTGCTGAATAAGATTGTGTACAACCCGAAATGAACAAATATGACTGGAATAAGAACATGTAAACTTAACTCAATTGGAAATACTTAATTATCAGGCCATTTAAGAGCATACAATACTCTTAGCTTTAGTGTGAACACGTCGCCACAATTTCCATATACCTAAAATAATCTGTTTTAACACTTATGATTACAATAGATATTCTGATATTCTTTAGTATATTGAGTTTACTGAAAATTTACTAGAAACAGCAAACTACCTTACAGAGTATGTTTCATTGACAGCTAATGGACAGTTTAAATTTAAAAAAAGTTAAACCAGGTTAAACCTAGCTGCCTTCCCCACCCCAGAGATTACATTAGACCTGCCTCCTGATGGTTTGGCACTATTACTGAGGAAGAAATACTTCCCAGAAAAAAATACATATTAATTAAATACTGTGTTGATGGCTTTGAACAAACACCGTAGTCATTGGGAATGTTCACACCCTAATTAGAGACGTTTAACTGCCGGAGATACAATCAGCCCATGTAAGTGCTGGAGATAAACACTTCCTCTCGCCTCTGAAATTGCACTCCGTATTCATTGCCTTTTTAGGGCACAAAGGAAAAACGTGTAAATATTATCCATGTCAGGGTCCAAGCTTGCGGCCATTTTGTGCTGTTGTAAATGTGCCTGATATTGATGCTGCCGGGAAAAGGCATACATCACCCGCCTCTGGTGTTTGCTGCAGAGAAGACAACACTGGCCTTTACAAAATTGTGTAATGGTGCCAAAAAATTGCTGTACTGTGCAGTAGTAGTGGTACCTATGTACAAAAGGAACATGACGGCAACCATATTAATTTATGTTTTTTTGAATGGAAAATCACAGTTTCAATCAATTAATACCGATTAAATCCCACCATAAATAGCAGTTTTGCAGATGTGAAAATGGGGTAACGAGAACAAAAACACCTAACCCAATGTATTCTCCTCATCCTTTACTTTAGGGACTTCACAGCTTTAGATGTTAATCCGTCAAAGCAGACACAATTGAAACTGAATGAAAAGCAGAAGCACTGGTATTGTTTTCCATGAACAGCAAAAACTTTTCATCAATAATTAATAATGTCAATCTTGAGTATGCATGCCCATCTGCTTTCGGTTTAATTCATTTGAACTTTTTTTTTTTTTGCTGTGTCAGTCAGCAACTCAATAGCTTTTAGGATTTGCTCAGTCTTCCATTCATATTTATATATGGAGGTTCAATACGCTTATCAAAAAGGCCAATCAGCTGCTGTTATTCAGTCCTGTCCAGACATGGGTCTGTGATTTATTGCTCACTAAAGCCTCTGCAACTCAATAAAACTCCGTAAACAAACCCAAATCCTACAACTCAAGCACACAAATGTGCTATGTTGCGCTTTCAAAACAACTATGCCAGTCTAGTGTGAGCAGACATTGGACAACCTTTCTGTCGCCCTGGCGACTGACAACTGCATGCTGAGGCAGAAAGCTTCTTCAGGGGGTGTAAAGACCTTTGAAATCTGAGCTTTTACACATACATCTACCACAGTACAGGTACCACATCACGCAAACAAGCTGCAACAGCTGTAATCATTTGCCCCTAATCACTGTGACGTGCTCCCTAAAACTCCCTCCCAATCTCTTCAGTTCATTCCGGCTCAGTTCAATTCAATCAATTTCACTGACACACCAAATGGGAAAATCTGCATTGCAGAAGCATTCGGACCAGGATTGTACTTTAGAAAAGAAAAGAAAAAAGAGAACACATTTCAAAATACAATATTAAAACAGGAAACAATCGCTCATGTTCATAATCTTCACCTTTCCATTTTTTTCATTCTTTCAAAATCTTTTCTTTACCCTCTTTTTAATAGCTGTTTTTCCTGAAGGTTAGACAGGCCTTGAGGGCATAGCAAAGACTCACTCCATTTTCAGCTACATAAATAGCCATTTCCCGCCAGAATAAACCCATTTTAGCGCTCTGACCCACCGTGTTGTGCCGTTCTTTCCAATTGACAAGAAAAAGATTAATATTGTTCTCTGTAATTTTTCACGGCAGCTGCTGCTGTTATTTAAATGTCAACATAGTAGGACAGAGGGAGTGGTCCAGTATATCTCTATATATCTATCTGTATGTGAGTTGCACACACAGACATATGTGTGTAGTTGTACACACACACACACACACACACACACACACACACTGCATGTTTATAACCGGTTTACAACAGATTGGTGTTGACCAATGATATTAGAAGATTTTTTTTTTTTGTCACAGAAATCCAGTGTTACTACAGAAAATAACTTGTGATTCACACAATGAAGTGACCAATACACAGAAGTGAGTCATACTTTCCAATTGAAAAAAAAAAAAACAGGAAATACACATCTCGTTCTATAACTGCATGTTGGGTCCACCTAAAATCAGCTACTTCTGAAGGAGCAGTATAATGATAAGAAAGCAACAGTCTTTTTTTTTTGCACAATAAAACTCACGTTTTAATGCATTTCCTGACACAATGACAAGTATGTTTATTAATTAACAGGGCTATACGTGGTTTAAATGAAGCTGGGCTGACAGACGACACCTACGCGTCAACAGACTACGGCTCACCTTTCAATGTCCCCTCACTGATGCCATGGGCGCCATTTTCTGGTGCATGACGAATAGGCACAGTCCATTGCCAGAGCATAGTGCACTGGGCGTCCCTCTACTGAATTTTGTTATTTTTGTGACCAGAGGCAAGGAGCGCACAGCTCACTGTGCATATTGAAAATGGGTTGGGTTAGGCTTAATATTTATCAGTGGGTGTGTTTCAGGTGGATTCAACCATGGCCAATCAAATGACCTCTTTTCAGTCTCTTTAAGAGCCGTGCGCATTGTGAACCTACCACTGCAAATTTTCCACTACCACTGCACTGGAAGACGATATATATCTATGTAGCTTTGATATATCAAAAAAATTTATACTATCAAATGTAATCATGCATTTGTTTCACAGGGGAATGTCTAAAATCACAAAACAAGTAGGCCTATACTTAATTAGTATTTTAGTCCCATTGCTTTTATAGGATATTTAACTGCAGTGATTGCATACGTCAATACATTTTTTAGAAAAAAAGTTGTCACTAAGCTGCAAAGTTATATATAAAAATGTGTGCCTTTGTGTGGTAGCCTAGAATATTATAATGAAAAAGGAAGTCCACCATATACTGAAATAGCCCATGCAGAAACTAGCGTATTTGTATTTTTAAACGTCCATCTAAACAAACCATTAACCAATTATTCCACCTTGAGACATAATGCATTGATATTATGCTCAAACATTTCCACTAATCAAGCATTCAATCGTGCATGTGGACGATGGCATGTGTGAACTGCAGACTGTAAAAAAAAAAAAAAAAAAGCTACCATAAAAAAATGGCAATGAAGTGCAAAAACTATTTCATTAAGCTGTATGCTGTTATTTAGCTGTATAAATCCTGTTATTTTATGGGATGACAAACTAACAGTTTATTTTAAGTGTACTGTAGAAGGAACTGTGGATGGATCACTTTAAAGGTTTATACTCCAAACCTTTATTTCAATAGAGTCCAATAGAGTGTTACAGCTTGTAGTCCTAAAACCTGGAAGTGAGTTAGCATTTTTGAGCCATGGGTTCCCTCGCCAGCAGATTTATAACGGGGGTAATTACCATGGGGTTTTCGTAATATAAGGTCTGTGGTTAATATGAGCCTAAGAGAGTTTTCATGTTTTGTTCTACGACATAAATTACACATATTAATATCATAACCATGAATTCTTAAGCTTTTATATGGTTTCAAAAAGTATGTTGCTAACAAGTTTCTATATTCAAACTACAACTTGTTGGAATAAATACACGTCATTACCTCAGCAGATCCTTGGCTGCTCTCAAATGTAGCTAGCAATTAGTCGTGTCAGCGCTTTTTTCACAACAATTTGTTTTATATGAAATTCAAGAATATGAATGAATACTATTTAAAACTAAGGTCTTCGTAGCTTGCTAGCCAGCAAGCTAGTATGACAAGCCATTTTAACATGTATTCGACTATGTATTCGACATAGCTAGCTACCTTATTAGTCACAATTAGCTGCCCATTTTCATATATGACTTAGCTAACTACCACAATTGCCTAGCTAGCTGCCATTTGAAGCTATTTTTTATTTTATAAGCAAAATAAAATGCTCTAGTTAAACTAGCTGCACTTAGGTAGCTATCTGGTATTGGAGCAGCTGGCTAGTAGCTAGGCAATCGTGGTAGCTAGCTAACTTAACTCATATGGCCAACCAGCTATAGGACATGGGCAGCTAGTTCGGACTAATTTAATAAGTGTTGAATTAAAACGGCTTGCCATAAGCTATCGTTAGCTTGCTAGCTAAATGTTAAAATGACTTGCCATGAGCTATCGTTAGCTTGTTGGCTATTGTAGCTAACCCAGCATTGCCAAACATGGCAGTGTTGCCAAATCAGACTTGGGAGACAAAGTGTAATGGAGTGGGTTGGTTCGGAGGACCAGATGCGACAGAAGGGGTTTTCAGACAAGTGACCCCCGGAGGGACAACAGTAGAATAGAGTGGACTCCATAGGAAGAAGAGGGGACAAAAAGGAAAAACTGAAAGGCTCCAACTCTCAGTACGAGGGAGTGATAAAGGAGACTTAAAAAGGGAGAGAAAAAAAAAATGACCCAACGAATCGGGCGAACTGACTTAGAAGTCAGCGAGAGAAATAAGAAAGAAAGAAAACCTCTGCTTTCAAGATAAGAGAGGAATCTAAAAAGGTGACAGAAGCAAACGGTAAGAAAAACAACTTGGAAGTATCGGGCGAAATGCTCAAAAGAACAAAAGAAACAAACTCTAAGCTCTCAATAAAAGAGAGAATATGTAACCACAATTCTAAAGTACTGCTTATCAAGTCCCATATTGTTTACGCATAAAGCAGAGACAAAGTGGTCGATAGATAGCTTGGGGCCTAGTTCAATGCAGGAGGATAGTTCAGTGATGGCGAGTGACGTTTACAGAATGCGACCAATTGCTGTAGTAATGCAGTTCACTTTAGCATGACGTTATATTCAATTTATATTAATTGCGTGTGTGGTTCAAAAATCGCAAAAAGTTTTTTTTTTTTGTGGGGATTATCTAGATTAACAAAACGTGAAAATATTTTAGGCTTATATTAACCACAGACCTTATATTCAGCATGAATCCGAAAACCCCATGGTAATACCCCATTGGAAATCTGGCAAGGGAACCCATGCCCGGAAGAAACCTCTGAATTGGCCTACAAAAATATGTCATGACTGTAGCACTCTATAGGAAAATGATTTAGAAAAACAACCCTTAAAGTGATCCATGCATATCTGGCAGCAGAGTGATGGTTTGAGGCTCGTCTGATACCTCAGACCCTTGATGACTTACAGCCATTTAGCTAACCATACTGTTCCAGCCTAAATTACAGCTTAATCTAGTAACCTCTACTCAGATCCCACATCCAGAGAGGTTATAGTATGGCTTCTAAATGTACCTGCAAATAGAATATCAAGAGTCTTTTGATGTTGTTGGGTCACAGACATCAGGAAGTCATGGCATGCAAAGTATATGTAACCAAATATTAAATATAAATGTATTTAAGTTTATGTGAATTTGTCCAATTGCTTTTGGTCCCCCCACAAATTAAAGCTGAAAGTCTGCACTTTAACCTCATAATCACTGTTCCATTTTAAATCCAATGTGCTGGAGTACAGAGCCAAAACAACAACAAAATGTGTCACTGTCCAAACCCTTTTGGAGTGCACTGTAGCTCGCAAAATGAGAAAAGAAAAGAGGACTGCGGTGGTCAAAAGAGAAAGTTACAGAAAATAAATAGCTAAAGGAGACGAGCTGAAGAAAAAAACCCCAAACAGCATATTTTAGTCAAGCAGTAAGCAAACAATTCACCGTGGAAAGAGACAGGAGATATTAATCACAGAATGAATTGGCTGCAAAAGACGTTAATGCTAATGAAATAATTGAGGATTTCTCAAGACTGAAAGCCGGTAAATGGCTGTTCTGATTTTCTAAGATAAGACAACTGTGATTTAATACTCTGGAGTAGTGCCATCTGCCAATTTAAAAGCGCCAACCATTGCTACTTTGAAATGCCTTGGAGAGTTTGAGGACTTTTCTGTTGAGTTGTATGTTCACATTGCATGGATTGGTTCGAGTAACCTACGCTATTGTATAAGTTGCCATTGCAAATAGAGAACGGTAATGTAGGCTATTCTCCTGCATTAATAGCCTAATAAATGACAGATGTCGTTCGTATAAGCTTGAATACTTAGCAATGCATTTGCAACACTCCCATGAACCACGGTCTCTACTATGAGGGCCCCTAGCAATACAATCAGCGACACCTTCATAAATAAATAATTAGCATTAAATATGTAAATGGGATACACATCAATGTCTCAGAGTAAACAGTGGCAGTGAGTGTTTTGTCATTTCTTAAATGTAGCTGGTTGTGGGGGCCTTAGCCGTGCGTGCCCAGGGGCCCGTGGTTGTTTCCAGATTTTTCAGCCTCATGATGGTCTGCTTATTGACAATATTTCGTCCTCATGCTGAGAGACAACAACAACAGACTCCAAATAGAATCAACTCTAGACCTTTTGTTAGCTTTCTCATGCATGAAATAATGAGGCAAAGACACACAGCTGAGCAGACAACTGTCCCATTATTTTTGCTCCCCTAAAATGGGGGGGACTATGTATAAAAAGGGCAGTAATTCCTACACAGATCACCCAATATTTATGTCAATGACCTGACTGTCTGCACTTTAACATCATATTCATTTTTATCTCCAATTCAATGTGCTGGAATACAACAAAAATTGTGTTACTGTCCAAATACTTTTGCATTTAATTGTATATATACATTACTGCATATGTGGGCTCCTAGCCACGGACCACAGTCTCTACTATGAGGGCCCCTAGGCACAAACCACGGTCTCTACTTAAAATGATCCATTCATATCTATTGCATATCTGGCAGCAGAGTGATGGTTTGAGGCTCGTTTCATACCTCAGACCCTTGATGACTTACAGCCATTTTACCAACCATGTATTCCATACTATTGCAGCATAATTTATAGCTAAATCTAGTCCCACCCCCCATTTCCCATAGAGATCTATTCAAATAGAGACATTATAGTATCGCTTGTAAAAGTACCAGAAAATAAGATCTAAAAAGTCTTTTGATGTTATTGGCTCACAGACATCAGGAAGTCATGACATGCAAAGGATATGCGACCACATATTAACATTACTTTATTCTATATATAAATGCAGAAGTGCCAATAATTGTGGCATACGTGGTTTTGTTAATAATAATTATTTCTTGATGAGGAATTTTTTTTTTCTCATAATAAATTCACTTCAATTGAAGGTTGGATTTTTCTCATTTTTTCAGTGTGAGATTAAGGTAATTCACCAAACGGCGATTCTTTTATAACCATTTTTACTCCTCTTTACCAGGGGTGCCAATAATAGTGGAGGGCACTATATATATATATATATATATATTTATTATACAACTAAATAGAAAAATCTATTTATAAAAAAACTTGCATTATTATTTACTCAGCCAACTGTCCTTTTCCGGAGAGAGTTACAGTTTTACACATGATCCATTAATGAAGGTCAGTTGCACTGCTTTCAAGGACACAAGAGAAATTATCATTTAAATGGTCTCCTTACAATTCCCAGTTCCCTAACCACTAAACCACATCTTTACTCTCCCCAAATGTTTTCAATGAACATTAGAACAGGTAAATTTGTAATTCATCCATTACATAAACTGTATCTTTTTCCAAATATATGCTTGTGATAGAAATGTCCTTTGGGAATACATTTATCCTCCATGTGTATCACATGAGTAACTGTTTTGTCTACCTCCATCTACCTTGGCCTGAGAATGATTTCTGAAACATTACTCACCCTGACTACAGCAGACATCAGGAGAAAACTCCTACACTTGAAGAACACAACACAAGAATTCACACAGAACGAGGAATTATTTAAAATCTCAAGGAGGGATCAGCAGGCTATTGTATGATTCATCCAGAAACACACCCACCGGCAGAAGACGCATCAACACCCTGGTGTCTGTGGGTAGCCTGTGCAGAAATCAAACATACATAATAAACACAAGAGTACTCAGGGCATAATGCAACAGAAGTCTTTTTTTCCTGCGCTTAGAAAGGAACTTTGGACCCTGCTATTGACCTAAGAGAATGCAGCTCAGTGAATCTAAACACTAGACTGGAGCACTCCCACAGTGCAGTTTTCTCCATATTCTCTAGGCACACAATATCGCTGGAACTGACAATTGTTGTTGTAACCCCCATAACTGAGGTTTCTGCACATATCATTTTGTAGCTACGATAAAATCAGAGGTAACATGCTTTCGGTGTAGCCTCAGCTACATTAACAATGCCCATATATTAAAAGTGTAGCACATGCTTTTGGAGAATGACATTGAATTATCCCCAAGACAGACTCAGCACTTTTGCCATTATCTAGGGAATTTAATAGCATGTTTACTTCTTGGCTCAAGACAATGAGAATGTTGATTCATAAATTAACACTGCGTGCGTCCAAACCCCAGGATAAATGTTAAGCATAATTTACGCAAATGTTTTGTTCAACAAAGTGTCAGTAAATGAGGAAGTGACATATAATTTTGATACTTCCACACTGTTTATGATGTGCCACAAATGTGTGTATACACATACATACCCTCAAAAATATTTTACACCCTTGACAAAGATTAGCAATGGAAGCTCTAAATATTTTAATTTGAGCTATAGACTAGGCTATTACAGCTCAAATTATTTTCAGGATACATGTCTGGACCGAGAGGGCCATTGCACTACCAAAAGTTTGTGGTCAGTTAACCATGTCTGAATTTGAGGTATGCTTGGCATCACCATCTTGCTGAAAGATTAATTTGTGGACAGGTTTGAGCTTCCTGGTGGGATGACCACAAGGTCTTGTTTACAACTACAAACAGACAACCCTGGTATTATTCTTAATAACACACATTAATAGTTAGAAATGTTTTTGAATTTACATAAATAATGCATTTTAATACAGTAGAATCCACTTAATTGCATAAGTTATTATTGCACATGGCCACTAAAACTAACCATTTGATATATAATGAAGAATTCAAAAACAAAGCAAATGATAACAAGCCAAACCTACTTTGTGTTAACTTAATGATTCTGGGATTGTAGTTGGAACAAAAACCAGCGTACATAGGGGTACCCCAGGACCGTGTTTGAGAACTACTGATATAGGGTATTCATACTCTACCATTTAACCACTGTCACAACTGAAAATTACATTTCAGAGTATGCGTTGACCCTTTCCAATCTGGATGTCTTTCAACATTCCTGCTACCTTTTGTTTAACTCTTTCAATGCTAGAGATCAGTTATCTTTCCGCTCTCACTGATATGGAGAATCTCTCCCTGCACCTATGCCGACATTTTCCTATTTTGAGTCCATAACTTATCCCCTTAACGGTCTTTTCTTTGCAGATGTTACGCGCTTTCTATCTTTCCTCCTGAACAAATTGTAAATGAATGAAATGTAAATAAAGGTATTATTCACAAGGAAACACCATAATATACAGTAATTAGATATACGGCCTGCTCAACGTATTTGTTGCCGTTATTTATACACTGTCGAAAAACATATACATTTTACGGTAAAATACTGCCAACTGGGTTGCCAGAACTTTACTGTATCAATAATGGTAATAATATGTTAAGCATAATATAGCAGATTGTATATCTAATTATACAATGGTGTTTCACCAGCTGGTTTATGCTGGTCAAGCTTAAATGTCAAGCTGGTTATCAGTTTATGCTGGCCATACTAGAACCATTTTAAAGGACAAGGTCAGTGTAAGTTTTCTTATTGCCAACATATCCTATGAAAAACCCAAAACCTACAAGGCTTTTGTCCTACTCTAGATACTCTCCGACATTTTCCTACACCATTCAGCACTCAACCAGAAGCCATAGGCCTACATTACAATTGTACGCTAAAATCATGAAATACAGCTGACAGACATATTTTCACCTTTAAATAATGTAATCTATTATCATGAGAAACATACTTGAAACATATTAGTAACTTATTTGTTAGCTTTGCCAATGTCTGAACTCACCCAGGGTTCATCACTTAGGGCATAGGCAGGATGCGTCCCAATACTGTAACAATGCATCCTCCTCTCCTCCACTACCACATCCTCTCCTCTGTGCCCTGAAAACTGATCTTTGTGTTTTAATCTAATGTTGCCGATTACATATTAATTAATATCTCAACGCAAAACGCAATCTCAGGTACATTGTATACAGTTTATGCAAACACTAGTAATTGAAATGTACAGGCTGTTTCGCATACTTCCGGGCAGGGTGGAGGAAAGGAGGTGAGAAGTGAAGAATATTGTAAAAATGTATTGTGGTGCAGCATGACTCCACATCCCCCTGGCTGACGTGAACCCCCCTCATTATATATATATATTCCTTTCTGCAAATGTGTCACACAAATTTTCCAATTGCCAATATAGATTTTGGTAAATTCTTGGCTTGATCACCATTCATTTGAGTTCTTTGCAGACCTTCCTCCTCATCCTCATGAACAATATTTTCATCTAAAATGATGTTTTCTCCCTTTCATCAGCACACTACTCTTCTCTTGCTCTTCAAGCACCCTGGTGCTCATTATCATTGCCATCTCCATAGTCTTGCTTTCTGCTGTGTTGACATTCAGTTTTGTATTAAATGTTTTGCAGGTCTGTATGGCTTCATCTTCATTACTTAGTCCTTCTGTTGCTATATCCGTCTTCCTGTTCTCTTCTGTTCTACGGCGATGGAATGAACAGCCCAAGCAAAACAGAACTGTACAGTCTCTTAACTTTATATCATATTGTAAAGACACCCCTTTAAACAATACCTTGCCATTGTCATGAACAGTTTTTGTTCACTGCGGTGACCCATTTTAAAATCTTATATGAATCACATGTAGCATGCAGCAAAAACGTTGAATGAAAAATAATGAATGTACCGATTGTAGCTCCTTTTGAACATTTCAGGTAAAGATCTGGTTTTACATTGTGTTTATGCATGCATACCCTTGGAAAATAATTAAATACATATTTAAAACATTTGTTATTAATTATAATTATTATTACCATTGAGTGCCAGTCATTCTAGCTCCAGGGCATTAAAAATATGCGCAAGAATTAAATGTTAGTGCATGATTACCATGCTATCACTGGAAAAGCGGATAAAAAATTACTCTGAAACCACAAAAAAAGCACATTCACTTCTTCTGACAATGATAGATGACATTTCCTTGTTTTTACCAGCTGCACGACATGAGGAGTTTGAAAGGAAAGTTGCTAATAAAAGCTCTTTCCTGATATACGCTTCCACAGTGGAGACATGTATTACCATGTAGCTTATTTGTCATGCAGAAATATGCAAAGCATTTAACAAGGCTTTCTGGAGGAAAGGTAGCGCAGGTCTGGGTCAAAAAGGAACTCATCATCATAACACACCCAAAGTGCTTATTACGATTGTTCGCTTGTTAATAGGTTTGTGGCTCAGGCTGCATGCTGGTTGGCAGCCAAAGGCACCTTCGGGACGCGCAGAGCAGAACGCATTTTGACCTCTCATATGGAATAACACCAGACAACTAATTAAAGGGCGAGAAGATAAATGTACCGTGGCCCATTTATCCTCAAAGAAACCACATACTTTTGTCTTGAACACACATGAGTGCGCACACATGAGTGCGCACACATTCACCGTCGTACACACCCTCACAGCCACACACTTGATTTGGTACCTCACAGAACATTTCCCTTTTTGAGGAAATCTGAATTGTATACTGATAACAATATTTTTCATAAATCATAAGTATGTATTTGGTTTTTATGTACTGGGATTAAATTAAATACTTTGCACATTGTACTGATAGCCATCACTTTCTCAACTCTTTTGTTTGTCAGCTTGTTGCGCACTCCGCTGTGTGTTCCAACAAGTGAGTACCAGTTCCTTTCTGATGCAGCTGACTTTGGAGAGATCTGGAGAATAATTGAAGCAACAGGGGACATGGCTTCACACTTACAGAATCCGTTCCACCAGGTTACTGCCTTGGTGTGTTTGGCTGTGTATGTTAGAATTCTAACATAGTAGTAATGTTAAGCACGAGATTGAAGGTCCCCAAAATTACACTGAGTTACCTGGAAGTTACCTGGAAAATTCCCTCCATTTACAACCCTACTCACAGGTACTACCTGACTGAGTTTATTTCACTGTTAGATTGCTTTGCTTGTTCAAAGGCTTGATTAAGTTCAGCAATGAAATTAAGCATAATCCTGTGGGGATATAGGCTGGGGGGCAGAGAAGACAGCCAATCCCCATCCATCCCAACCTTCATCAGTTTTTCCTTCAAAACAGAGCACGCTGCAGACTTCAACAGTTTTTTTTCTGTACTGACATGCATCACAGATCCCCATAATGTCTTTCAGTAGTAGCAATAGATGACAGTCGCAAGAGAAACCTCCAAGAAAAACATCATCGTTGCTGAGAGCTAAAGTGAAATTCATTAGCCACGGGGCCGATTGACCAAGAAAAGCCAACTACAATATAAAACCCATCAGTAACTACAAAGTCAACATGGTACACACAAAACCAGCCTAACTTCATACATCTGGAGATTCAACCATTCATTGAAACACAGTAATCCACCTTATTGGCGTTCTACTTAGTTTTTATTTTGGTCACGTATTGGCCAGCAAGCACGATTACTTCACACGTTCAAATTGAAACATCTAGTTCACATTCTTAAATAGAAATATATATATATTTTAACTGTGTTAGTGCGAGAGGAGTTGCCACACTACATGTCGTGGGAAGACTTTCCTCAAGTGATTCACAGTACTCCTGTTCTGTACTCTTAACCCTTCACACAGGCAGCAGTGCCTGTGTCACTTAGGGTTGCCAACTATCAGAAATTGAAATAAGGGACACCTTAGCGGCCCTCGCGGCACAGGCCAATTTTTTTACCTTTTTTTACACCTGCATTACTGCATTATTACTACACTTTAACATATAATATAGGCCTACTTGGTTGTAACAAGTCCTATCCATATACCAGACATGCATCTGTAATAAGCCCATGTACTAAGACACACAAACCTGAATTTGATCAGTTTTGTATTTTTGAGGAATACGTGGGAAACATTATCATTCAATAATTTATTTTGTCAGTGCTAAATAACAGTTCTTCAACACTATGTCGAACTTCAATTTAAAGTAAAATGAGGCACAAGGGCCTATCTATCCTAGCAACACTGACAGCAATTCGAGTCATGACCAATGAGCTGAGTGCATTCTCGCACATAGACAAGATTACCGTAATTTCTCATATAAATCGCTCTGTCATTCATTGAGTCCCCAAAATAAGGGACAAACCGCGTCCCTTATCAGTTCGTTAAGGGACGGGTCTTTTATTTTCCAAATAAGTGACAGTCCCTTATTTCAAGGGACGGTTGGCAACACTAGTGTCACTCAACAGCAGAAAATAGAAAACCACTGCAATCAGTTCAGTTCACTCTTCTCATTTTCAGGGACATGACTAACTGCTGTAAACCTGGACTCAGTTCTCACATTCTTGCAAGTAATCACATTTTTATCATTGGACTGAGGTTTCTGTGACTGCATGACACAATGAAAAAGTTTATGGAAATTAAATCATAGATATGAGTGAGTCCTTCCCTTTTGTTATACTTGCAAAACCTTTCCATGTATTTTTCCACAAATGTTTAAGGTCCACTTGCACGAGGCGAAGGGCCTGCAACCTCTGGAGAGCCCCAAGGCCTTCTGGTTTTTCTTGTTACTCAGTACATAAGTTAATTGGGGCGGCTGTGGCTCAGGAGGTAGAGCGGGTCGTCCGCTGATCGCAGGGTTGGCGGTTCGATCCCCGGCTCCTCCTGACCACATGTCAAAGTGTCCTTGGGCAAGACACTGAACCCCAAATTGCTCCCAATGAGCAGGCTAGTGCCTTGCATGGTGGCTGCCGCCATTGGTGTGTGAATGTGTGTGTGAACGGGTGAGTGAGAGGCCATTGTAAAGCGCTTTGGATAAAAGCGCTATATAAGTGCAGTCCATTTACCATTTACCATTTAATTGGTCAAATAATGTAGTTTAAGAAACCTCACCAGGTTTCTTGGGTCTGAATCATTTGCTGATTTTAAGATGAAAAGAAAACACTAGACCGCTGCACTAGACTAACACAAGTGTCTACGTCTGACTGTATTCGCCCTCTCAATGCTTGAACATAAGCTGATCTTGAATATAGTCATAAATTATTACGCACGACCAATGATTACTTATTATATTATTTAGCTTTTCAGTCAACTTAAAATCAAGCTAAAACGCTGCTCATCAATGCTAACTTTAGTTCCCACTCCCCAAAGTGTAGTAATTTTCCCTACGCAAACTGGACAGAAAAACCCAGAGGCGGTAAAATAATTATTTAGATAACCACGGCTACTGCACTTTGAACCCTGAGCTCTTAAACGCATTGCAGCTGTATTCTTGGGTTTGGAAAAAGTCTGAACAATTATCTAACAAACACAAGATGATCATCTATACTTCGTTCTCATTCAATCTTGGCAGTTACTTTTTTTGATGATGACTCCATGTGACTCTCCAGGTGTTCATTACCCCATCTTTGTTTTGCTGTGCGGTGATTAGGGTACTGTCTGTCTAGCATCTCATTAACTATCCGCCTTTCCAAGCGGCAATCAACACTTGGCTGCACTGTCTGCATCACTCTCACATTGAAGTTACTCTCAATTAAGTACTTAGTGTGTCTCTGCAGTAGAATACAAACAAGACTAGTCCTTGTATCTTGTTTGATCAGCCACACATGATTATCTAGTACCACATATAGTGGTTACACATTACTAAAAACATTCATAACGCTTGATTTTTGCTTTGCTTCTACACTGCCTGGCCAAAAAAAAAAGTTGAAGACTCTAATATTTCGTTGGACCGCTTTTAGCTTTGATTACGGCGCGCATTTGTCATGACATTGTTTCGACAACCTTATGCAACATCACAACATATATTTCCATCCAGAGTTGCATTCATTTTTGGGCGAGATCTTGTATTGACGACGGGAGAGTCGAACCACTCTGTAAAGCCTTCTCCAGCACATCCCAAAGACTTTCAATGGGGTTAAGGTCAGGAATCTGGTGGCCAATCCATGTGTGAAAATGATTCCTCATGCTCCCTGAACCACGCTTTCACAATTTGTCGTCCTGGAACATTCCCATTGATGGGATAACCTGGTCATTCAGTACATGCAGGTACTCAGCCGACTTCATTTTATTATTGCATAATGTTGCTGAGCCCAGACCTGACCAATTGAAGCAACCCCAGATCATAACACTGCCTCCTGAGGCTTGTACAGTGGGTACTATGCATGACGGGTGCAACGGCAACTTTTTTTTTGGCCAGGCAGTGTATGTACAATTGCAAGATCAGGTCTGGAGCCTATTTCTGTAACCATGACACAAGTTGAGTAACTCGAACAGGGGTGTACTTATCAAGGTCTGGATTGAAGACCACGGTTAGTTAATTACTTGCATTAGTTGTCGTTATGCTGAGCTAAAACAAAACCCTGCAACCACATCGGCCCGTTTCAGGTAAGAATGGACACCCCTTAATTAGAGTTTGCAATAAAATAAAACAAACCTTATTACCTCATAACTACACTATATACTAGCATAAAACGTTGCCGTCGCATAAAAAAAAAAAAAGGCTTTATACAAATATAAACAAACCACACTGACTTTTGCAACCAAATGAAACTGTGTACTCTGCGTTTCTGTCCATTTTCTTTCACTTCCTTCACTCCCCAGCAGTGTTTGTGTACGTACTGTAGGATCAGGAAAACTAAATCTGAAACATCACACCTGAAGTTAAAAGTTATGAAAACAAGAGGATGAGATGCCATTTTCCAAAACGATTCTACAAGTCATTTTTCCCCCCCACAACGCAGGACTGAGTTTGAGAACCCCCCCGCCATAGCGCAACCAAAACCATTTCAGAAAACCTTCTGGCTCAATGATCAAAGCCCAAAAAAACCAACTGGGTTGTCTTCCGTTTTCACATTTTAGCATCCCGGTCCTGGGTCTTATTATCTTTTGCTCCAAGCTCTACCAAGGTCAACTAAAACATTTCAAGGGAAAACCTGTCTCAGAAAAGATTTGCATTTATCCTTCTTAGGCAATTTCTAAAGCACAAAAAAAACAACACACAGTATATGTGGAAATGTTTTCTGAATTTCAGAGAAAGGAACAATCTAAGCTGAAATAGCTTATGGCTAGGGAGACTGGAGCGTACCTGTGCAGATTTGCTCTGTGTAGAGAGTAAAAGGCCCATGAAATTAGCTAGCCTGAGATGTAAGGCCACTCTCTCTCTCCTTCAGTGCTTTGATGGCGACTTCATGGACTGTAACGGCAAGCTCCACCGTGAGGCAGCATAACAGCACAATACTGAGATACTGTAACGGTGTCTCCAACATTACTGGAACCTGTTTTCCACAAACTAACTGTTTACACTCCACAGGCTCCCATTTTTAACTTTAGTGGGGTCAGAATTGCCGTCAGGGATTCCTTTATGAACATTGGTCTCCATTGAAATACAAAAAACAAAGATGCTTTGATGTGGACAGCGTTTGGCAATTCCTTTCTTGGTTGTGTTTGTGTGTGTGTGTGTGTGTGTGTGTGTGCATGTGTGAGTGAGTGAGAGTGAAAGAGAGAATGCAGTGGAAAAAGTGTGAAAACGATGAGAAAGTGTGGGACAGAAACTGGGATATTTCTGCAAGGAAGTTCAAAAGAAGAAAAAATGTAAACATGGGAAAATCTCCCTGAGGAACAAAAAAAAAGATGAAAAAAGTTTGGGAGTTTGTTATGCAAAAGGTATTTGGTCAGTAAACTAACAACGGCACCCAGTCAAGCCCCACGGCAATTTGTGACCTCAGCTTTAAGGGTTACTGCACAGGTTTCGGACTGAGATCAGTAAAAAAAATATATATTTTTTTTAATTATAATTTTTTTCTTTCATCTGTACTTGAAAAGGCAAGGCCATGTGAAGTGAGGGAATATTCTTTGTGTTCAAATAAACGAGAGGAGGTAAAAACAGACGTGTGCCACAAACAGCGAAGTCCTCAGCGGTGACAGTGGGAGAGAGCGAAAGTGGAGCTGTTTGTATCACCTTGGGGGCTGTGATATCTCTGAAATCCTCTAACTGCTCAAAAAAAATGCATCACACTTTCCACTGCAATGAACATAAGCAACGCTATTTTGACAAAACAAGAACACCTTTTTCAATGTTTGCAATAAGCAAGGCGGATTAGAGTTAAGTAGATAAGGTTCTGTTAGTGGAATCTCATACTTCTTAACTGTGCTGAGAATGGGAATGTGTGACACATTCTTATTTCGGTATGGGTAAGCCATTTATAGAAAGGTACGCGTGGTCAAAGTTTTTCCATCTTTCTTTTATAGAAAAAATTATTTTAGAGACACATATTTTGTCACTGGTTTTGTGACCATTGGAAATTTCCAGCATGTATATATTGGCTTAATAATTAAGTTTGACCCCTGTAGGTACATGTAGCAGAGTCAAAGTTAATGCAGCACAAAATCAATGGGTTTCTGTGGACTTGTGGGCAAAATAGCAACCCAATAGGAAGGGATAGAAACAAGAGTGCAAATGGTGAACCATCATCACTATTTCCAAGTAATGAAGCCAGTAGAAGTCATACTTATGCAGAAGTCAGGTTGTAAGCGGCTACATTAACAGTGTTTGGTAGGATTACGTATCAGTTCAGTACAATAGCGCATGTGTGATGATTCAATGTCAATCACTAATGAATGCAATCAAAAAAAAAGTTAGTTTTTTTTTGGGTTAAAAAAAAAAAGTTACGAAGAAAAGAGGTCAGGGCCTGCTAGGTAGCTCACACGGTTAAGGCACTGTTCCATTGTAGACAGGCCCCGCGGTCTGGTATCAAATCCAGACTGCGTCGGTTCCTTCTGTGGTCGGGAGTCCCACAGGGCAATGCATAACTGACCGTGGCGTCGTCCAGGCAGGGAGAGTCGGTTCAGTCGGTGGGGATGACTGTGGCGTGGCCCATCACTCACCAGCAACCCCCGCTGGTCAATTGGGCGCCCACAGCCCCGCATGCCCAAGCTGCACGAATCATGTCTGTGTGGCTTCACACCACGCATTTGTGAGGAGGGGCCATATTTGCCTGCGCTCTCCTGAACTCGGAGGTTGCAGCAATTAGTGCAGCTGATTAATACAATAGGGCATTCCAAATGGAAACAATGAGAGGGGAAAAAGACCAAATAGACACACAAAAGTTTCTCAAAGGCACCCAGTAGAGACGCTATTGATACCAAATGACCCAAGCAAAATGTCTTCAAACAGTGCCGTGCAAACTGGAGCTGGAAAAATGAATATATCGGCCTAAATAAATAAACGGGTTCAGTGTGCAGAGGGGGAGAAAGGGTACGGGGAGAGAAGTGGCTCAAACACAGAAATAGATAAATAAAGGCACTGGAAGGAGCCTTGAAAGGGGCGAGTGGCAGCACATCTTGTTGACGGCAGCACATTAACTGTGAAAGGGTTTTGACAGATCCAATTATAAAGGCCCGTCTCCCCGCGCTGGCGGCAGCCTCTCCGCCCCTCCTCCTTGCCCCCGATGCTCTCAGCATGAAATTCTGATCTCTCCGACTCCCCAGACGCCTGCCTTGTTGGTAAACACAGCGAGCGGACGCTGGCCCCTTGGCCGTCTGACTGGAGGAGAGTGTCAGCGTAAACCTCGGTTTCTCACGATTCTAGGCCAGCTTTGTTCAGCGAGGCACGGTGACACTGCTTCTGAACAACTGGAGGGCTTTCAGCTGATATTCCGTGTTGCACAATGCTCTCAAGTGTACGCGCCGACCTGCAACGTCATCAAAACTGATGGCGTGACCTTGAGAAGCAGATTGAATTCTGCTGCCGTGTGAAGGCAGGCAGGGCTAATTTGGCTCAGCTACCTGAATGTCGGTATTTACTGCAAGCTTGTATTGGCCTCAGCTGGAGTTTGTGTATCAATTCCCAGTCAACAAGTGGCAGGACAGAAGCCCTTGATGAAATGCACACAACATGCTGAATCAGGCTTAACCTGCACAACCTATTAGGATATGAATAGCACACTAGGGAAATTATGTCTGTGTTAAGGTGGGGGTTTTGGTGTTGGTGGCGTAACTGCAGGTGGCAGAACATAAAAAATCATGTTACAAACAAGAATGACCCACGTCATCAAAAATACTATTTAACATGCTTTCAACTGCTTGATCAGAGGAGACTGTTAGAAATGGTGGACAAACCCCTGCGCCCATGGGGCAACCAACGCATTGAGCATTAGACAAAACAATACAGTGGAAGGATCTGGCTCAGACTGCCACATCTTGAATATCCTATTTTCATCAGAATAAGAACCATCACAATATTCATAGGAGCAACGAGGTTCTGACTTTCTGTTGTGAGCAGGAATACCCACACTGGAGAAAACAATGGATCCAGAGGCCAGATGTCCAGTGCAGTGTGTGACAGACCAAACCCGATCCCCAGCCTCCCACAGCATAGCCGGCCGCACACTTTCAAACTGACCGCCGGCAGCAGGCTTGAAACTGTTTTCCTCCTTTGCTTCCATTTCAGTCCTCTATAAATCCTATGATTTCTGTTCTATCTATAGCTACAAAAATTATGGGTTTAGCAGTTGAGGGGTGAAGGGAATTTAGCAACAAGAAAGAAAGAAAAAAAAAAAAGGCCAAACATCTGGGAGTGGGCACAAAACATGGGGAACCATCAACATGATTTCACAAATCTCTACCCATCTCACTCTAACCACACGTGCTATTCTCTTCTTATAAATACTGTGGCAAAGCAGACACTAAGGGCTGAGGGTATCCTTAATTTGAGAACAGGGAATGTAAATGGGACACTCAAGAGCCTTGAGGTGGGTTACGCTTCTCAGAAGAAAAAAAAAAAACTGATTTAATTTAAGGCAAATATTTTGGCAGCGGTCTACTCTTCTGGCAGCGCACTGAATTAGTGATGGTGAAGTCCCAGTGCACTTAAGAAGAGTCTCCATATATTTCAGAAAATATTAAATTTTCCATCCCTTTTTCTTATAAATTATGGATATAAAGGCATGAAGACACAAATAAGGCAGAACATGGTAAAGGCAAATCTTTACGTCTACCTCATTCAACTAGGCTATTATAAATTGGTCTGTAATAGAATGAAAGGACATTACAAACAAAGGAGTACTACAGTAAAAATAAATAAATAAAAATGTACATCTGCACAGGGATTTGCGAAGTGCAACTGTTATGTTGGTAGCTACAGCACTTCCTTTGCCATGGACACACATTAGTTCTCTCCACTGAAAACATATGAGAGCTTATTCCTTTTGCATAATAGAGGCCATGAGAGACAGAGCAATCAGTACAAATAAATCACCTGCCTGCCAACTCATTTTCATTCATTCTTTTGTTCTCCCAACACTTTTATCATTTATTGCACTGTGCGAAAATGCACTAACAGGGAGAGCCGAGTCAAGCTAAAATGCAGTGTTCTGTAACAAAGACCTTCACAGCCTATAATAGTGTCTGTAGGTGGGCTAGCCTTCCATCTGGACAAGGACTACATCATTATTTGTGAAAACTGAAGAAAAGCATATGTATTGAAGCTTCTTTTTCCCCCCCCAAAAAAGGCCAAAGCGATGGATTGTTAAAAATAAGTCACTTACAAGAAGCTCGTCAAAACATGGAGCTCACAAAGTCAGCCTGTCCTGTCTCCATTAGACTCAGGGGTGAAGAGGTAGACAGTATTCTCTGCACAGAGTAGAAGGCACCTTAGTTCACAGTAGATACCATCTTAGTCACGTTGGGTAGAAGTTTAGATACACACTGAGGAGAGTTGCATACATTTGTCTGGTGGCATATTGACCATTTTAAACATTGAATTGAGATTTTTTATATTGTAAAGCCAATAAGGTAGCCCACAACAGGAAAATATCAGAGCCTGGAAATGCGAGCATGTTGATATTCTTACAACAATTCGATACCAATAACTATTCTTTAGTGGCCTGCGCAATGCCTCAATGCCGAATATCCAGTTGATCTGTGACAGTGCATAACCAGTAATCGAATTAATCTAGTTATATTAGACATTCATATACATATACTTGTTAAAATATGTCTTGCTCGGATACAATTCAGAGATAAAACAGCGAGCCATTAAGACCCCATTAAGCATCCCTTTCTAGCATGTTGTAACCAACTGTGGTTGAATTTGTGATAAAATAACTGATGGATACGAATACTAAAAAAGCCTCACTGCACCCATGACAACGTCTGGCTTTGCTTACTCTTGTCTACTTTGCACTGAACGGTCTATTATTTTGTTCACATTACACATATAGTTCCTTTTCATGCCTTGTTGTGGCTTAGGTCTTGTTTGTAATGCATGGGCACTTACAAAATTGCTTTCCTGATGTACTATTGGAAACCTGTCAAGCAAATATATAATAGACACTGCTAAACTGCGAGGGATAGAAACTGCAGGGTGGTGCCAAATGCTGTAAATTTAAATAGATGAATTCTGCACAATGCCAAACTGAGCTGGCAGATCTCCTGTCTGAAGCGACAGTCCCTCCCAAACTGAACCATCTCTCTCACCCACAATCCCCACAGATTTTTAAAACTCCCATTCTGGAAGGCTCCGGCGACACCCGACACCCGCATACCTTCTCAACCATAGCGGTTAGGGGAAAATATGAGAGAGAAGTTACAATGTGCCCAGGCCAGCTCTAAAGGTAGGCTCCATGCACCAGATTAGCAGCACCACAGGTGCCATAACAGGAAACAGGAAACAACAAGTACCACGTCTATGCTCACTCCATTAAGACTGGCAATCAGCAGATGCAGGGCATGGGACCAGGCAGGTATAAAAGCTCCAGGCTTTCCATGACAATTTAGTCATCTGCCAGATGCTTTTAGCCAAAGCCACTTCCAAAAGTGAATTTCACATGGCAAGCAATTGTGCGAGAGCCAACTTCAAGGTGCCTGCCTCAAGACCTATGATGTACAGGGAGAAAATAGCTGTGTTTATATTAATATCAGAGCTGCCTCAAAGGAAAGGATCATTTGTTCATTATTAGCAAAAGCTTCAAAAACTTTGACATCATAATGATCATGTCATCCTCTTTTGTTTTCATTGGTTACTTAGCTATTGCCATTGTCATCACATTTCAAATTATCAGATGCTTTTTTTGGGGGAAAATGTTCTTATTAATTAACTTATATTTGAATAAATGAATGCAGCTGGCTTAGAAATGTGAAGGCTTTATAGTGCTGTTTCTAGCCACTGTAGAATTCCCCACTTGAGGCCTGTTGGCTAAATTGACTGGTCATGAGAGCAGCACCACAACATTTACAGGTTCTTATGCCTCATGATATTCCCTTGTATGCCACATACTACAAGGACAGATCCTTGATGAATTAAGACCCAAAAAAAGAACATGTAAAAAACAGATATAGTAAAAAAGAACATGCCAACCTATGGTTCTAGGTTGGCAGAGTTGACACATTTTTTACTTGACTGTTGTTTCCCATAAACTCCAGCCCTTTTTCAGATAAGATTGGACTCCCCTGCCTAGGGTCATATGAAGCATTAAGGGCCCTAATTTGATGGCAAATAACTGAGAAAAGAGCAAAAGCAAATGTCGCCATTTTGTAGCTGCGCAACAATAACAAACAAAAAAATCGGAATTGCCTTGATGCTACCGTTTCCCCCTTGGTGCTTATAATGTGGGCAAAACGGTGGCTGTAAATCCATTACTTGAAGGTGTGGATGGGTGCAAACCCTCAATTAATTAGAATTTTAATGGCGTGAACAATCCGCTATGAGAAAGGCAATCGCAAATGCAAAGTGCCCTGCAGGTGATAATGGTAAAATTGATAGGGGGGTGATTATGATAAAAACACAGTTTTTTTAAATACGCTGGGGAGGCATCCACACAGGGATGAAATAATTACATTTACTTATAATTAAATAAATGAACAGGTTACGCAATTAAATCTAATGGGGCAGGACTCTCTCCCACACCCAACTTTCAACAGTGCTCCATCCTTGCTCATGCATACTTCTGTCTAACTGCCTGTCTAGTACCAGTAGCTTTACAAGAGTCGTATCCCAATAGTTACAAATTCAATCTCTCAATTTTTAGCGCCTAAAGACACATCACTGCGTACCACAAATAGTACACAGGAATTACATAGATCCTGAAAATGAAGGCGTGCAGTATATACTTTATAATGCAGTGAGGACTCCTCACCACTGCTTGCCAAAAACACATTAATGAATATGATGACCAGAAGCTGGCTCCATTCTGCTGTGATGGATTCTCTTCTTTGCCTTTGAAAAGAGGAAGCTGCAGTTAACTTTGCTTCATCATCGGCCTCTTTTGTTTAAAGTACAGGCTTGTGCCAGTTCTCTGGATTGAGCACTTTTATCTTTCTTTGCTAATTCACTAATGTTCCAATCTAAACGGGCGGCTTTTGTTTCCTGACATCCTAGCAATTGTCGGCAAAGGACAGAATGATAAAAGGAGAGAAGTTTAAAAAAAGAAAATTGGTTAAACAAACCTCGTGACGCAGAACTTGCCCACTGTAGAGAGCCCGTGAAACAGTTACAGGCTCTTGGAGACCCTGTTCACCTTTCAAGATGTGGAGTGTTCCAGATGCACTACGCGGCATTTTAAAAAAAGAGAAATGTGAAAAAAACAAACACACAGCGCACAAGCACAACTCATCAGGATTAAGACGGGGAGCAGGTGGAATGGAAAACTGTGCCTCAAAAGGGCCTTAATTCTGTTACTGAAAAAACCCTTACCCAGAGAATCTGAGAAGAGAGGCAGAACTCTGCCACGCATCTTTATAATGGGGTGTACGATTGTGCCTGAGCACAGGAGTCTGTATGTAAATGTGTGTGTGTACATGCAAGCACGTGCGTATAAGCGAAGGTGAATATGTGATTATCTGAACGATTATATGTGTGGGGCGCCCTGCAGGCAGCAGAAGAGAGTGGGCGGCAGAGAAGCATCTGGTTGGGGTCTGACTTTCTCATCCCTCCCTCCCCCACTCACCTCTCCACACAATGAGGTGAGAGAGATCTCTCTGTCCCAGAGCTATGAAAATCCCCAAGCCCTGAAGCCTGCCACTGCTCCCCACGGTAAGATTCAAACAGCTACGCAGCTGCACCACATGCCTAATGCACAGAACCCAATACAATGTTCCATTGTGACATCACACATTACAAACGAATCAGAACAAACTTCCAGCACCAATAAGAGACAGTGAGCCAGATTCACAGCATACTCTTTCAACTACCTGACTAAAGACCCCGGTCCACAAACAAAAGTGAACCAGAAAAGTTGCTCTCATTCGTTTTAGAATTTTGCTTTCAACACCAGGGTTAATTTTCAGCACTCCCATTAAAAATAAAAAATAAAAAACAACCGAGTGTGAGTACGGTTGTAAAGTTCTTGGAAAATTCCCTTTTTGAGGAAGTTTGAGGTAATCTCAGAAATTTAGGGAATTTATAATGTTAACAATATTTTTCATAAATTGGAAGAATGTCAACAAACATGACGTTGGTTTACCACAATGTGGGCACATTTATTGGTATGTTTTTTTTGTTTTGTTTTTTTGCAGTTTAACAAAAGGCATATTACATAAGAAAACAAATGCAAAAACATACTTTAGCCAATTCCTTCAATCTAAGACAGCAAATTGGATAGGCCTGTGTATTGGAATAACTTTTAAAATAAGATTAAACCAAACCAAAATAATTTACTTAAAACATAAAAGGGAACAGTTAAAAAATGATTTTATTAAAATCACAATAGACAGAACAAGAAACAAGGGGAAAGGGTGTTGGTGAATTACAAGCAGAAAAGAAACAAGACAAACACAAGATTAGAAATCTACTGACTAGTAGACCTGAGACACGACGGCTGGTGTTTTTGCACTGAGAAGCGTTGGAATCACTGTTACCAACCTTCCCAAATTGAGAACAATACCAAAGTCTCCACAAAACAAAACCCCGGTCAATTTGTCGCCAGTGTCCTATGCCTCTGGATCTCCTCTCCATTGTCGCGTCTCCATATTTACACATACTTCCAGTATCACACGAGCACATCAAACAAGAGTACTCCACAAAACACAAAATAGCTTACACAACGGACACACTACAACTCAGTAAAGTAGCCATAAACAAGCAGCTTACTACTGAAATGGTCTTTCTGGAAACACAGCGGCATTCAAAAGACGAGAATATGCTCGCGCAAAGCAAAGTTAAAACCAGCTTCCAAATGAGGAATCGCGCAGAAATGCATTTAACAAATGCGCACCCCTACAGCACGGCAACAACCACGACAAACAATAAAGCAAGCGCAGCATACTACCTGAAACAAACACCAAAATGCTACTTAAAATGCGTTTCAGTACGGCAGCAAAAGCTGGCAACGTGCATGAAGTTAACCAAATGGAAAACAAACCAACAACCTTGAGCTAGAGAACGCTGTAAATACATATGCTCTCAGGAAATCCACAACAGGTGTCGGAAAACTCCAATCAAGACTCAGGTGAGCCGAAGGAAACTTGTTAGCATACAAAAAATGTAAAGGGCCACAGTCATGAGGCAGTATAGGGACGTAACATATATAACAACCACAGCTAGCTTCATCTTCAGAAAGAGACCCTTGAGAATCCTCCTCAGATTCAATTTGCGTGTCGTCCTCTTTGATGGGCTCAAAAAGTTTCACCGAATAGCCACAAGTTTCTCAACTATTTTGTCAGCCTGTGTTCCACCAAACAGGAACCAGTTCCACACTGATGCAGCTTATCTGATCTTATGAGGGATTTGGATAATAATTAAAGCAACAGGAGACTTGGCTTCACACTTAGAGTCCCAGGTTGATGGCGTGATGTGTTTGGCTACACCTCCAAGATGGCATCAGCACTCCACAGCCCTTCTTTGCTAGAAAATGTAGCCTCACTCCCAAACCTTTCCCCTGATCTAGATTAAAGAGCTGTGCAATGGCAGTGATTGTACCATATGACGTTCAACCGGTTCTCCAGAAAGGACCGGGGCCTGCTCAGCAAATTTTGTTTGTTTATTGTTTTCTTCAACTTTTTGTGTGTTCTCTCCATTTACAACCCTGTGAGCAAAAACTGCTTTATTCCTCACATCCATGTCCTTGTAAGCCTCAAACATTTCAGTACAACAGTTATAGTAGATGCTGGATTCCTTTATTTAATGCAAAGCTACATGTCATAGAATACTAATACTGGATATAATCAGTTGTTGAGCTAATATGCTGATACATTCAGTAAAAATCTACAATTGTAATGAAAATTAGATATTGTTAATTAAACTTACATGTTTTAAGCATGTAAGCTAAAAAAACACTGAGAACAAATTAATGTCGCTGGGTCAGCTGGATTTTGAAAGTGAGCAAAAAAGAAAATGTTCAATGCACAGTTTGTGTCTATGACATGTTCCATGGCTAAAGGCTATACATCAGCGAGGCAAGCAAGATAATTCAACATGCTTTGTAAAGGTGCTTGAAACAAAAAATTCTTTGCACATAGAGATTTTATTCAATACACCCATCACCTTGTTCAATTAATTTTCTAAATCTAGTATTTAGCTTAAGGGCAGGAGTGCAAAAGGACACAGGATGTCATCAAAATCTTCAACCAACATATTTTTCTATAAATCCCATTTTCATTCAATTTCACTGGAGGAAATGCATAGTTTACATGTACACTTTTACCCTGAAATGAATAAAATGTTTCTAAATGTAAAATTGCACTTTAAAATATGTCAGATTTCCTACATGTACTGTATATCTGGAGAAACGCTCAACATAACATTTCTTTTACCAAATGAATGAATTCTCATGTTTGGATGGTGTAATAAACCACAATAATTATCTCTTTCTTATTGCAGTGCAAAAGTTGTCCTGACTCCTGTCCTTATCAAAGGCTGATCTTGCAACTTTAAAAATGGATCGTAAACCACAACAAGCAGCGAACAACAGGAAAAAAAATCAGATTTGCAAAACCTGTCCATGTCCTGGGAATCTGCAGGTCTGATTGGCTGAAAGTTTTTGTACCGTCATTTTCACCTGTTCCGATTTGGTTTATGTGGTTTATGTATGTATGGTTTTAATAGATTTCATTACCTGATGAAAGGGAGGGTTGCTAAAAAAATTATGTTTTTAATAAAGAAAATATATTTAATTACAAGCAAGTTGTACCTTTCATTCAGTCTACATATAAGTAAGCATACCAATATTCTATTGAACTACTAGAAATCTGATGACAAATTCTACATGGATAACCAGAACAGAACAGTACTCAGAATACATCACACTCTTACATATGTTCTGCAATGAGACTAAACACCTCAAGGTGCTGAAAAAGAACAACTGCAGTAGGATATGCTGACTAGGACTGTCCAAATCTCTTAATCTGTGACAAGATATTCAGCAAGTATTACTGGCCATCTAACTGCAGGAGGCATCCTAACCCTCAACGCACGCACGCACACAAAACCCTCCAACCCTTCGCAGCATGACCCCACTTAGGTAACCATGAATGGAGGACACAAAATTGTTAATGATTCACGTTCCGGCTTAATCTCCATCCACTCTGTATGTGCGATTGCCTATGGAGATTAAAGGGAGGATTAAAGTACTCAAATAAAACAAATTTCAAAAACAGGATGAATAATCCCCGTCCACACATGCCCACATTGCTATTCAATGAGCTTTCATTTCAGCATGCACACTTCTTTCCCAGACATCCACTCTCTCGCTGTCACTCTCTCATGTGCACACGCACAGCAGAGCTGCTACAGATTCTGTTCCCTAAAATGTAGAAGTCATTAACCTTGATCTAATCTGATGCGCCTCTGTTCTAAGTCACCCACCTTCTACCAGTCTGATGGTCTGAAACAAAGAAACAAGTGCTCCTGTTCCTCAGAAGAGCCCGGAAAGAATCCCTTCTCACTGGTGCACAGACTGACGGAATCATGAACGTTCCGTTTGAAAGGTTTTAGAGGATTTTAAATTAAATGTTCTGCATTGAAATGAGACTAAATTACATTGGGCTCTATCTTGATGATCTTAGTGCTTGGTCAAAACGCATGGTGCAAGTGCATTTAGGGCTTGAGACCAAGTCGGGACCAACCGAAAGGATGCAGGTTCGATTCCCGGGTAGGACACTGCCGTTGTACCCTTGAGCAAGGTACTTAACCTGAATTGCTTCAGTATATATCCAGCTGTATGAATGGACACACGTACTAAGGTGTAATAAAAGGTTGTGTAAGTCGCTCTGGATAAGAGCGTCTGCTAAATGCCTGTAATGTAATGTAAAGTCCACTTTTGCTAGTTAATGAAGCATTGTCAAATCACAGACAATGCATTTCAGCTAGCTAAGTTCAAGCTTCATCCAAAATTCATATTAGCTACGTGCATTCTCATAATAATATAAATAGTGTTATTTTGGCTTAATTATGACACTAAATACACTAAAGCTGTCTGGTTGGGAACTTGGGTTTTATAATGTCCGGCTTATGGAAATATGAGCAACGTGTTTTTACTGGTTAATGCTTTAAAACAAGCCCATTTCCCCGGGATTGCAGAGACAACTTGCGTCTATTGCGGGGGAAAGAAATATTTATTTTTGGGATGTGATCTTGTTATCTTGTATGCATGCTTGTATGCGCCCCTGTGTATAACAGATAGGAGGGTGTACGCGTGTTGTGCACATGCTTATGTCGACGCACTTATATTGTGCAGTTAAAATAACATCGAAATAACTGCGACATGACTTTTGACCAGGTTTGTGGTTGTTTTAGCAAAGCGCTTCCTGCTGGCTCAAGATAGCAATAGGTCAAAAATAATTCGGGCCACACCTCATCTTAAGACCAGCCCGCCCAGTTGACTTGCTATGGGCGCAAGATTACTCGGTAGTTAAACAGCGCGAGCGCTGGGCTTTATAATGACACCTACGCAGGGTGTAAGATAGCAAAGACACCGTTTGGGTTAGTGCCGCTTAGCGCCGGGTGTAAGATAGGGCCCATTTTGTCATTGTGTTCCATAAATAGTGAGGATTAGGACCTGAGAGACAGTGGAGGTTGCACATGACTGACTCAATTAATGAGGGGAGCATGAAAGCAGTTCACAGAAGCATGATGTTTATGGTCTTCAACCTACATGTCAAGCTCAACTGCCCACAGATGTTAAGCATGCGGAAAAATCCAGATCTCAAGTGCACTAATGAGCTTTGACATGGAATCACCCACTGATCGCGCAACCTCCCCAATCCTTAAACTGCATTTCCCAAAACAAGTCTAGCAGAAGTGTACATATCAGGTTGAATCAGCCAGTATAAACAGGGGGTGGCAGTTTCCTGAAAGCCATTTTGTTAGCACCAGTTGATCTGGTCACACCTGACTCCCTATCACCAAACACAAGCCTCGACTTGGGTCAGAGGAGGAAGGAGAAAGATTTCCATCTGAAAGGCTAGTTTCCCCGGGCCAGAGGACGGCCACCATTCAGCAACTCCAAAAGCAGCGGCGAGGTCTCTGGATTGAAGACGAATGAGAAAGAAGTAATTAGGAAAACTTTTTAGCCGTAAATCTGTCTCGTTCCGATTAGGGTTCTAATCTTCCGAGAGGTCTCTCTGGTCCACTCTAAGAGCGAGCGAGGGAAGGGAGAGAGAGAAGAAGCCCGGAGCAGAACAAAGCTCCGCGCCCGCTGGAGGAAAACAGATTTCCTTTTATCTGCGTGATATTAGAGCATGAAATAGCCTTTTAAATTTGTTAACTCTTTCTCCCGCAGTCCTGCTTCTGCCACGTACTTTGGTGGAGATAGTTCCACTTAGCATAGAAGAACAGAAAGAAGTATATTAAAAGGAGTTCTTTTGTGCTTTCTTGGAGCATGTGGCTCTGAAATTGAGTTGCTACGTTCCCCCCCCCCCCTTTTCTCTAACTACTGTACATCGCCGGAAAAAAAAATCTGCAGAACATTTTGAGACCCGTCCAGGCTCTTACCCACATCGTGGCGAAGCGAATGATCTACAGCAGTCGTATTAGATAGACAGCATCTACATGAATCTTTCAGGCCTGGATCTTCTCTGTAATATGTGCATATCAAAGAAAACAAATCTATATTTTAACTCAGACAACAGCGACGAGGGGGACAGCGTACTGCAGCAGGGAAATTGGACAACAAGTTTAGTCGACAACAGTATACAAATGTTCAGCTTGATAGTTTGATAGCTGAGGGCCGGGGAGCCTGTGTGTACTACTGCCTGGGACAGAGTGCGATGAAGGGCAACAAAGCAGATCTTTGATCTCTGACGCTTACATGCCAAGGTTACCTTAAAGGAAACATGGTAGAATGTAGGGAGGGGGGGAGGGGGCAAGGGGGGTCTGGAAATCACACGACCTTGCTGCACGACAGTCCCGTGAGAATGTGTAACACTTTATGGTACATTTCAAATACAAAAGCGAGGCCCAACACTGTGTGACAGGAAAGATGTGTACGCAAGAGAATACAACAGAATGGGGAGAATACATTTTGCATTGCCGCATTTACGATCAGATTTCAGACTAGCGGCATCCCAATAAAAGCAATTAGGAGATGATACACAGTTCTGCATGTATCCAGTTCAGTTTAATGGGTTCATGTGTTCAAGCGTTTCGGAGGCTGTTTCCAGTTCTCTGTCAGTCACCGACAAATGTCACCTGTGCAGTGAGTAGATGCTCTGCTCAATGTAATGCAAGGCACGTTAAAGTACATTTGAGACTGGGGCATGATTTATTATAATGCACTGCCTTCAAGCTCATTCTCAGCATTTTCTCCCCCATTACGTCTCCATCGCCATTCACATCACAGGAAGGGCATACTCCAAGAACAAGACACTATAATTGGGACAGAAGAGCTAATTGCAATTAATGTGCACAGAATTATCTTAAACCCTCCGGTGTCGGCCAATTAATTACGTACATGATTAGGAAGCTGAACGACTGTCAGGGGTCCTCCGTCGGCACGAAGTAACCGTTTGCGACGCCGCAAGACGAGCAGGGTGAGATTGCAGGCCTGCCTTGCTGAAGGCAGGAAACGGAAAGGCAGCCGATTTAGAGAAGCTCACCAGACCGGAAGACAGAGATGGAATATTCTTGAGCCTGATAGAGACAACGGCAACTTCTCATACTGCATGACAGAAAATAGTGGCATTGGTTGAGAGGCAACTTTGAAAAGCATCCTTTTATTACATGAAGAAGAACTACTGGGCATAATGCAGATAGATCCATAAGACTGGTGCTCATCAAGGCGGCCTTGGAAATACAACAGAAAAGTCAATATCAGAATCAGAATCAGAATCAGAATCAGAATCCCTTTATTCGCCAAGTATTTACATACAAGGAATTTACTGTGGTTTATTGGTGCGTACATAAACCAACATAAAACATAAAATAAAATAATATAAAACATAAAACATAAAACAAAACACAAAAACAAGTAGTGCAAGTAGTAGTGCAGGTTTCAACCAATATAATATGTTATATATGCAAGATAAAAATAAAAATGTTGCACTGATTGGGTTCACTCCTTCAAATGCCATTGCAATGAAATATGGAAACATAATTCTATTACAAATATGTGCACATACACCAGTTGGCAGACACCATGTTCACTGAAAGGTTGACTTTTTAGCTCATGTGATCAGTCCAACTGACGGCAT
This sequence comes from Ilyophis sp. 1 JC-2022, assembly GCA_022702515.1. Lineage (NCBI taxonomy): Eukaryota > Metazoa > Chordata > Actinopteri > Anguilliformes > Synaphobranchidae > Ilyophis > Ilyophis sp. 1 JC-2022. The sequence continues at coordinate 16,786,263 of CM040405.1, read as the reverse complement.
ATTATTTTCCAAATAGCGTAGCGTAGCAGTGACCCCTGAAACTGGCTGCAAACCATAACAGTCTAGACAGACTTCAAGAAACCACAGAATTCAGACGGCACTTCACACATTCAACTGTGTGCTGGTAAACTATCCCATCACTGTACGAAATCACACAAAAAAATCACTTTCCCCAGAATATGAGAATGAATGAGACAATGGGGTCCTACAAAACTGCAGCCCTGTTGTGGTCTAGATACAGGTTACCTGCCTCTGAGTGGACAGAATATTCATACATTATCCTGAGTCAAAATGCAATTAAGCACTTCAAAACAAGTGTCACTTAAGGCAGAACAATTCACTGCTTTCATCTCATTCTAGTCTGAATTGAATTCTTAGTATAAAGTATATAATTATAAAAAAATGTCCTTCAACAACTTTAAAGTTTATTACAGCACAGCTCCAGTAGACGTGCTTTATAGTGAACTATAAAAACGTACTCCAATAGTTTACTTTAGTATACCAAGTATATACAGTATTCTGGTTGGGTTTTGTTTATGTCTCTCCAGTTCATATGTTGCTGAGTGTAATGTAGAATAGAGCTGTTGAAGTACATACTATTCCACTTAAAAACATCAAAATAAGATGCTGAGTGTAATGTAGAATAGAGCTGTTGAAGTACATACTATTCCACTTAAAAGCATCAAAATAAGATGCTGAGTGTAATGTAGAATAGAGCTGTTGAAGTACATACTATTCCACTTAAAAACATCAAAATAAGATGCTGAGTGTAATGTAGAATAGAGCTGTTGAAGTACATACTATTCCACTTAAAAGCATCAAAATAAGATGCTGAGTGTAATGTAGAATAGAGCTGTTGAAGTACATACTATTCCACTTAAAAGCATCAAAATAAGATGCTGAGTGTAATGTAGAATAGAGCTGTTGAAGTACATACTATTCCACTTAAAAACATCAAAATAAGATGCTGAGTGTAATGTAGAATAGAGCTGTTGAAGTACATACTATTCCACTTAAAAGCATCAAAATAAGATGCTGAGTGTAATGTAGAATAGAGCTGTTGAAGTACATACTATTCCACTTAAAAACATCAAAATAAGATGCTGAGTGTAATGTAGAATAGAGCTGTTGAAGTACATACTATTCCACTTAAAAGCATCAAAATAAGATGCTGAGTGTAATGTAGAATAGAGCTGTTGAAGTACATACTATTCCACTTAAAAACATCAAAATAAGATGCTGAGTGTAATGTAGAATAGAGCTGTTGAAGTACATACTATTCCACTTAAAAGCATCAAAATAAGATGCTGAGTGTAATGTAGAATAGAGCTGTTGAAGTACATACTATTCCACTTAAAAACATCAAAATAAGATGCTGAGTGTAATGTAGAATAGAGCTGTTGAAGTACATACTATTCCACTTAAAAGCATCAAAATAAGATGCTGAGTGTAATGTAGAATAGAGCTGTTGAAGTACATACTATTCCACTTAAAAACATCAAAATAAGATGCTGAGTGTAATGTAGAATAGAGCTGTTGAAGTACATACTATTCCACTTAAAAACATCAAAATAAGGTTAAGCCTCCATCTTCATCACACACTCCCGTAACTTTAGTTACCCAAACAGGGTTTGCCGATGTTTAAGATGTGCTTCTTAAATATTTCAGATTTATGTTCAAGGCATTTAAGCAGACTGTCTTACCCAGATTGACTTACAGTTAACACACTTTTCACATACCATATACAGCTGGATATGTACTGAACAATTGGGATAGCAGGTATGCGGCTAGGCAACATTGCTTGTTGTAACATGGCCTCATTTTGGAATCAATACTTTTCACGCCAGGCCTCGTTTTTACAAGTCTTAATTAATTATTTAGACAGTGCTTTGTAGGCTATATGGGAGTAACTTGCCATTTTTGTACGTAGAAAATGTTTTTGTGATTGAGATACTGATTACCTTGTTACCTGCCATTGTACCCTTGACCATCAAAGGCAACAGCCTCCCTGGGAATCAAACCTACTATCCATTTGTGTCAAATCACATTTGTAGAATATGCAATTTATTCAAAAATAATCTAAATAAGAAATAGAAACAACATCAGCTTAACAATAAATTGACCGGGAAGGCAATGGCAAAGTATCTATATCAAGATAAAAATAAATTGAAAGAAATTGGTTTGAAGTATACCTCAGTCTTGTTTTTTTTAAATGACTGCCTGAAATTAGATTATTTTACTAAATTAACAGTTGTAGCAATTCAAATTAACATGGGCCGACTATTCACGATATGATAAGCGCAAACCCAAGAATGTGAAGGATCTTGAATAGATCTCCATAAAGGAATGGTCGAAAATCCCTACAAATGTGTTCATTAACCTTGTCAAACGTTACAGGAAAAAACTCCATGCTGTTATCCTTGCCAGAGGTGGTTACCCCAAGTACCAAGCCAGGGGTGCCAATAATTATGAAACCTTGATTTTGGTTAAATAGATTTTTAAATAAATTAATAAATGATTTTGGTTGGTTCGATTGAAACATTATTACAGTAGTCTTTCTCACATGTTTTTTTATTGTATTTTTAGTGCATTTCCCAGTCAGGGGTGCAAATAAATCTGGAGCCCATTGTATTGATAAGTCTTGTTTTAATGGATATGTTCACTTTTTCAACCTATGCCCTATTAAAATGTTGTTTCCCATCATGTATAATTCTGCATAGCACAACCTTACCGATAGGTCCAGGTTGAAAAAACAGAATAATAAAGATAGACTGATGATGTATTTTAACCCTCGAACTTGGTAACAGTCAACCCTGGTCTTTAGAAATGGGCTCAAACGATGTATTCGTTCAGTGAGGCCTCGTGTTGAGTTACGGATAAAACTCACAGATGTGGGGCAGGGCTGAATTGAGGTCCAGTTATGTTTGTGAGTAAGTGTAAACAGACATGGCACAATGTTGTCTCACTCAAAACTGTTTTACCCTCTCTTGGCGGCTTGGGCCCCAGAGGAGATGCCATGCAGAATAATGCTGATTTAATTAACAATGTGTCCACCACACGAGTCAGTTGACCACCTGCAGGCCCTTTTTACGCTACAGTCCAGCTCACTACAAAGCTGCAGAACCTAATTAGAGTGCCTCTCCTCTGGTGCCGTCTAATAAATTTGACATGTAAACACAAAATGAGCAAAAAAGAGCCAAAAATACTTCGTAGCTGAACTTCCACTGCCAACACTTAACCTTCATGATTGATGAAGCATTACTGGAAAAGAGGAAAGCTGGCTTTCAGCCTTGCAACGCACAAAAAACTTAGTATAGGTGTACTTACGGAAGATAATAGCACGAGTTAATTAGGGATTAAACACTTAGTAATCTGACAAATTAATAATGAATTTATAACACATTGAGAAGGACACTGAATTTCAAACGCAGAGCTACCATTTACCAAAAACTGGACAGTGGCTATAAGAATAACATCAGGGGTACAGCACAAACAATCGGAATGCACTTTGTGACCACAAAATTATTTTGACACTTAAAAAAATACTACCTCCTTACCGAGACAGTTGCTTTGGAAAAAGATCTTGCCATTTCTGAGAGAGAAATCACTACTAATATCCACTACCAGATATTAATACCACAACCAATTTATATACATGCACATCTGAACATTCAATTAGAATATTAATCCCACAAATAAATACAACCATAGAACTGTTTAATAGGCATTCTGACCCACGCATGAATTTCTCTGCCCCGTCCTAATCAACCGTAAGATAAACATACAGTTAGCAGCCAACATTAGAAGTTTTGAACGCAATCAAGCAACACACAAGAACAAGACATTAAATTGCCTTTGAGTTTGCACTGACCGTACGTGAAAAGTAATTACATTACATTACATTATAGGCATTTAGCAGACGCTCTTATCCAGAGCGACTTACACAGCATTTTTGCATTTTTTATACATAGTATCCATTTACAGCTGGATATATACTGAAGCAATTCAGGTGAAGTACCTTGCTCAGGGGTACAACGGCAGTGTCCTACGTGGGACTCGAACCTGCGACCTTTCGGTTACAAACCCAGTTCCTTAACCACTGTACTACACTGCATTAACAAGCATCAACAACACTGGAAGTAAAAAAAAAAAAAGTGCTTGCCTACCTTTACAATGTTGCTTTCACAAATAACTTGATAAATGTAACCTTATGAAATTACATTTAGCCAAGCATATTTGATCAAAGTCATTGCTGACAGGCAGCTATGTTTAGATGCTTTCAAAAAAGCATGTGGGTGCATGGGCATGTGTCCAATGGAGGAATGAAGAGTTTAAATAGACTACTCTCTACAGTCATTTTGAAATTATGGACCGTTACATTGACATAAATATAAGAATATATGACAGAAAGGGTTATTTGACCCTCGCCCCCTTTGCCTCCACATTTTGGCAAGAGTGTAAATAATTACTGTTGAATTACATTCAGAAGAAAACACTGTAGGCCATAGAAAATAAAATTGTTAGCATTTATCAGCTAAGAATATAAAGCTGAATGGCTTCTGCTATTGTAGTTGTACTGTGGTGATGCATTTATTTTTGCGTATACAGTTAGCAAGTAACAATAACAAAAAGTAATAAATAGACACTGATTTTCTTGTTCACTATACCAGCTTATCTGAGTGATTGGAAGCGTAAGAAACATGTAACAAACACGATATAGTGGTGCTAATGATCTGATGATTAAAATAATACATTTGTGATGTAGCTTCCCAGCACAAGCTCAAACCTTTAATGGATGTGATGTATCAGATTACTGCTAAACTTGACTATCAATTTTATTTTTTAACAAATTAAAAGAACATTTATATACCTGTATGTGTCACTAAAATATGTAATATCTGGTCTAACAAGCCCAGTGCCCTTTTGGTCAGTATCCAATGTGATCCAATGGGTTGGAGGGTGAAAAAAACCTGGTGCTTTTCTGCACAGCACACAGCATTAAGGATCGGGCTCGGGCCTGTTCCACAGGTTGGCACTCAGTCCAGGGGGTTGTTTTTATATTTCACACCACAGAAATGCAGTGAAGCTCAGGATAATTACCATGAGTCACGACATGAGGAACAAGACACGCCCCTGAGCCAACTGAGCCAGTGCTAAGCACAGCAAGCTCGAAGCCAATTGGTCAATTGCAGTTATCAGTGAAGAACGAGTTTCCAGACATGAATCCCTTCCAGAGACTTCACTTTGAAAAGCTGAAAAAATTAAACAAGTACACTACATTACTTATGGGATGTGTTGCCCTATTTTGCAGAAATCCAGTTTGATTTGATACAGCGGGCAAGAACAAATGTGTTACTGTATAAAAATACACTCACCCTCACACCCTCCTTGCAAAAAATCTTTTGAACTAATACATAAAACAGCAAAAGCCACAAAAGAACTACTCAGAATAACATAACCACAGACGGTAATTACAATGCATCCTTCTGTAGTCTGGAAGTTGTTAAATCCATGTTATTTTTGGGAATGTCTGACCCAACAGAGAGAGAGAGAGAGAGAGAGAGAGAGAGGGCTGGGAATGACTCAATGGCTTCAGGCTACAGAACAGACTTTGCATTCACTTTTTAGGCCTTGTTCTGTCGTTTGTGAACGTCGAACAATACATGCAGCATCAAACTACAATTATCCTGTTGTCCCCTTTTAATTTGATTGTCCATGTCATGAAATGCTACCCGGAGTGCTGGATAAGCCTTAGCCTGGCTATTGTGACTGTCATGCTATTTCAGTTAAGTCAGGACGACGACTCAGACCCTGGCCTCTGACCAACATGACAAAACCTCGCCTGCAGTTGGACAATCCTTCATAAACATCGCCTCAGTAGTTCCGACACGCTAAAATCAGGGCCGCAGGGCCGCAGGTAACAGAACAGCGGGGCAGAGCTCAGTGTACGCAGCCACATCTGCGGCCTATATCAACATTTCCCCTCCAGAAATCTGGCCATAATTCCTCATGTCAGTATTATTTCACATCTACATTCATTCCTGCCCTTTCATTTGTGGCAGCCATTGCTCAGCCGTTCTTGTTTATGTCACCGTATATTCTATTTGACACATCGAGAAGGACACTGAATTTCAAACGCAGAGCCACCATTTACCAAAAACTGGACAGTGGCAAAGCTCGAAGTGGAATGATATAGCTCCCCCTAGTGGATTCTTAATCCACCAGCATGCTTTGTGATATTATTGTATATATATATATTTTGTTCCAGCTTTAACTACAGGGAGATGGCGAAAAATCCGTTTAGAAGTTGACTGCCTTTGAAATATTCCCCTTTAATATTGCTGTAGAAAAAGGGAGATTCAAATTGTCAAGGTATTTCAAATAAATGCATTTGTCGCACATTAAAATAGGCAAAGAGCATTGACCAATAGCAAAGAACATCACTGGAGAGGATTCCTTTCTACCGAGCTGAAAACCGCTGACGTTACACAACTGTGACACCTAGCGGCGTCAGGAACAAACTACAAGCATATGATATTCCAAACAAATAAGACAAATAAGGCAAAATAACATCTCTGTCAGGCTCAAGTGGTAAAAGTAAAAGTGGTAAAAACAAATTAAATATATATAGTAGAAAAGTAAAGAAGTAAAATAGGTGCTCTTGGAACTGTGGGATCAAAGCCATAGAAAACCGAGACGGCGTTCCAGGTCAGGGCTGTCTTATCCCAATGGGCTGGTGCCAGGGGCCCCACACTTTTGTGGCCCCAAAATGTAAATGAAGTTATTGTTAATAAAATAAAAATGTTTAAAGACAGACTCAGCGACATGGCATTGCATGCATTACCATTGTTTCTCTTTAGTGTTTTTAGTCTTTTTGGCATACTGTAGTAACGGCGTGTCACCGTGGAAAACTGCGCATGCCACTGAGCCACATCTGCTGTGCACCAATGCATGTAAGTAAGCGAGCAAAATGTCCGCACCCAGAAAACAGGCCAACGGTGCGCAAAAAGAGAAAATAAAAATAGTTAAAGAAGATGAGCTGAAAATAAAAACACCCAAACTCACAGCATATTTTAGTCAAGCAGGAAGCAAACAATTAACCACGGAAAGAGACGGGAGATCTCAATCACAGAATCTACAGCAAAAGACGTTCATGGTAATAAAATGATTGAGGATTTCTCAAGACTGAAAGCCAGGAAATGACATTTCAGATTTTCCAAGGTAAGACATGTGTGATTTAATTTATATTTAATATAATAATAGAGTAGCGCCGTCTACCGATTTAATAGCACCGACCATTGCTACTTTGAAATGCCTTGGAGAGTTTGAAGCCTTTTCTGTTGAATTGTATGTTCATGTTGTGTGGATTGGTATGAGTAGCCTGCTCTACTGTATTTATTCTATAAGTCACCTAATCAATGACAGCTGTCATTCGTATTAGCTCAAACACTTCGTAAAGCAGTTGCCACGCTCCCGTCTGCTGTTAAAGAACATTGCTTTGAAGATACATTATATATAGACTATGTGTTATATATAGGCCTATATTTGTATTTTGGCCACCAAAATCAAATTCGCCCTAGGGCCCAGCAAACCTAGACCAGGCCCTGTTCCAGGCACTCCAGAAATGAAAAGGGAAGGATAAGAATGAATTAAAAAGCCTTTATTGCAATGGCTAAAACATTAAAAAACCAGGACATTACAAAAACCAACATGTTTCCACCACAGCTGGTCTTCTTCAGGGCTGAAAGGCACAGCCCAGATTCCACAAATCATTGTTAGACACAGAAAAGAAAAAAAAAAAGCAAAGAATAGATTTCCTTCAGTATGACGCCTGCAAACAGTTCCATGGAAAAGTGAGGTCAACAGAAGGATGGGAGTTAATATGCATTCTGTGGAACGGTGCACCCAGGAGAAGGATGGGAGTTAATATGCTTCGCATGCATGGCTGCTGTTGTGGAGAAGACATGGGAAAAAAAGACCTTAGGCATAAACAAAGCTGACATTCTAATTTTAGTCAGGTCACTGTGCAACGGGGCTTCGCATGGTGCCGCAACACACGATCCTAAGTTCCCCCGATCTAGTCCCTCTTCCATTTCATGAGCTAATTACATTGTCAGATTCATCTTACGTGATAAAATGGGATTCTGCCTGAATATAATCAGCTACACATTCCAAATGAAGCAAAGTATTAATGTTTAATATAGTATTAATGTCATTAATATAATAAGAATAACCTTCCCAGTGATTTCTAGATTTAGGTCAGAAGTAAGCAGATAGTTCATTTGATTGTCATTATTGTCTGACTCCAGTCTCCATATTTTATCTTAGCATATAGCCTAATCCAGCCAAAGTTACTGTGCCTTTAGGACATTGCACCAGTTAACCATTGACATACAGCTAGAGAAGCTATTTCAGCTGTACAACATACTTTGTATAAGAATTCACAGACTACTGGTTAATATTCCACTGCTCAATACACAATACCCCCTTCTGCCCTGTGTCAGTTACATAGGGTGTACACATGCTGTACAGACATGGTATGCACAGGCAACAGTCGTACACACAAAGTTACAGCACAAATATTTCATGGATTATGATATTAATGTACAGAATTCATGCTGTACACATTACAGTCCACAGACATTAACATCAGCAGCACAAGGCAAGTCAAAGAAGAGGAGCTACAGAATATATAGTAAATAAATGAACAAGACCAATATCTGGGTCAATTACGAATAAGGTTTTCAGAAGTGCAAACATTTTACATAAAAGTACTTTTATGTTTACCATAATGTTATCTATGCAACTATGTGGTTCAATGCGATAAAATATTTCCTATACTGTATTTTAAAACAAGAATGACAAATTTTGTCTCAAGTAAGTAATTAAGTAATTAGATGCAACAATATACATTTTTTAAATAATTAACTTTAGGTGCATTACCTATAAATAAAACTGGTAAAATATTAATATTTAGTTAGGGCTGGATTCAGAGATTTAAGCTTAAGTGCCTCTCCTGTGTGGATTTAACGAGAGATGAGATACGCTATATTCTAACCTGCGCTACGCAGGTGCGTTTCTCAGAATGTGTGTGGCACAGGGTATGATATTGTAATGACCTGTTTCTTGTACCTGCCCCCTGGGTTGCCAGCATTCTACTAAAAAAATGTATGTTGGGGTATACATTTTCAACGTGTCAGTGACATTGCCTTTAATAACCGCATTTGCCTTTGTAAAATCCTACCTTTGTGCATCGTGGTTGCTCTTGCGTGATGGGGAAGGCAGTGAACGTATTAATCCGTCACATTGATAAAATGATCATAGCTCCTATTGACGACGTGGATATACCCAATCAAAATATATAATCGCCTGCAATATTATTAAGTAAACAAATTAATCGTTGGATTTAAAAATGTATCTTTTTTTTTTACGATTTACCTAATAAAGACATGTAGCCTACGGTGGTTGAACACAAACCTTTATGTCTAACTTTATGGTTAGACTTTCGGACACAAAGTTTACGCGTCACGTCATTGACCCATCTATACATTAAGAATTATAGGACAAAATAGGATCATTAGCAATATGAAAACAGCCTTTTTCCACTAAGAAGGTATGGTGTAGAAAACAGGCGGCAGGTTAGCATGATCATTCCAAGCCGCAACTTGACTACCTTTTTACAAACTAATTGAGCAGATTTTTCTCGCAGTATTCAGCGTAGCGGAACTCCTCCACGTGGAACTGCGCATCCTTCCACTTCTTCACCGTCCTCCGGCCACCCGGCGTTTCCAGGACAAAGTTCTTGATGGCCACGTTCGTCAGAGTCGCGCTCTTATACATCATCTCCATGCCCCACTCCTGTGTGCACGGACACATGCCACAGTTTACAGTCAGGCGCATGCCTCTGCTCACGCCATTTAGGCACAAGAACGGCGGGTTTTTGGAAGGATGGCAATACAAAGAAGATTAGCACGTTAGCTCTGCATTTGTCGCACTGGACTTGCGAATGCCTTGACGTCATTATGCAGAAGAGCTTGTGACTGCCAAGCAGCACCGCGGCAAATCAACAGAGCAAGCCACAAAGCAACATCAGCAGTGGACAGCGCAAACAAGGAACACAATGACCAGCTGAGCTTCCCATTATACAGGGCACAAGCGAATGAAACGAACCAGAGACGGACGAGGTCACGCAGTCATTTTGACGACACGCCAATGCACAAAAGGGCAAACGTGAGATACGAACATTCTGGCTAACGACGAAACGCAAAACAGCGGATCTCCAACGGCAACAGGGCAAGACAAGGAAATGAGGCAGGAAGCAAGCGTGGAATCCTTTCAACATCTACTGCAACAAAAATGCATACTGTGGTAGGATGCAGTATCCCAGAGCAGTACGTGGGGGTTGGATGAAAATGGTGCCCAGAAAACCATTCAAAAAGCATCTGCAAACACCAAGATTATCAGACCAACCATAGAATAAGAGAACAAGATGATCTCATATTCAAGATGAAAAACAAAGCAGCCCTATCTACAGACCATTGCAAGTAGAAAGGTGCGAGATAGATCAGTGTTGACAGCAGCTTCATATTTTGTTACAAAAGAGCTCACCTGACCACACTTTGCACAGCTGACTTTCCGCCCGGGCTTCCAGTCCTCAAAAGTCTTTGGCAGGACTATCAGTCCACCCAAACGATAGAGCTCCCTGAAAACCCACACAGGCAGACCAAAAACAAGGACCTTTTAATATTACCGTCACCTTACAGTCAGACCAAGTCCAAAGTCTCTAAAATGAGAAGTAATCAAACGGATAATTGTTACTTATTGCTACTATATTATTTGTTTATCGCTACTAACATGTATAACTGCTTAAAATACTAGTTTCATGCTAGTTTTAATTTTTAATATAAGTATTTAATTAATTTATCTGAGTACTATTTCCCTCATCAGTTCTTAGGGTAAATTATGATGATGAGAAGCGAATCGAAAAGCAAATGAGATGAGTTGTAAATGACAGACACTTCAAGGCTATGTGCTCACCTGACGTTGGGGTTCACGATGACATAGTGCGCGCCTTCGATAAGCTGGATGTCGCTGCCGCGGGCGACAAGAGAATTGCAGAGACAGCACAGGAGGCGGACGCTAGCAGCCGGGTGAAGGCTCCTTTTCTCCTTGGCTTTCTGCTCTGCTAGCCGCCGTATAATCCTGGCTTCCCTCTGCAGCTCTGAAACCTGAGAGAGGACGGGGGCAGAAACACAGAGTCGTGAGGGCAGATACGCAGGCGTGCACACTGTACATGCCAGGGTGAGAAAACCAAGAATATGGACAAAGAGGACATGAACGCCCTGGAATGCAGAAACACCAGAGTGACCACTGAAACACAGACACAGAACACAAAAATAAACTACAGACACACAGTGTCACTGAAATAGACACACTGAAACACAGACACAGAACACAAAAATAAACTACAGACACACAGTGTCACTGAAATGGACACACTGGACCACAGACACACAGTGTCACTGAAATAGACACACTGGACCACAGACACACAGTGTCACTGAAATAGACACACTGGACCACAGACACACAGTGTCACTGAAATACAGACACACAGTGTCACTGAAATAGACACACTGGACCACAGACACACAGTGTCACTGAAATACAAACACACTGGACCACAGACACACAGTGTCACTGAAATACAAACACACTGGACCACAGACACACAGTGTCACTGAAATACAGACACACTGAGCTTTAGAGAGACTCAAAGAGCCAGATCTAGGGCTGGGTGACATACCGCAACGATAATTATCGAATGCAATAACGGCCATCGCGACCATGTGGGGTATTGACTTTCTTTTCTTTAATTATGCCTGATGCGGTTGTAAACATCCAAACTTCAGAGGCCGTGTGAAATTCTTCTGGAAAAAAACACCACCACTGATATCTATTGGGTGTTGATAAGACAGCCAATCAGCAGCAAGGTCGCACAGCTTCCATGCGATTTACAAAAATACATCACATGTCTTGAATCAGTGGTGTCGTTTTTTCCCCGTTTTTTTTGCCACTGAAGTTTACTATCGCATCAGGTATAATTAAAGAAAAAAAGACCAAATGAAAGTCAATACCCCACATGGTGGCGAAGGCCTTTATTGCACTCGTTAATTATCATTGCGGTATATCGCCCGGCCCTACCAGACACACAGACTCAGGCAGACATAAACACTGAAACCCTTACAGAAACAGTAGTTAGGGAGAGAAGGTCACACAGAGGGACACAGACATGGGGACATTGGAACACAGACAGGACAACAGCAGCAGACCCGTCCCGCTCACCCGAATCCGGAATTCCCGAGGCGGCATTCTCTGCACTTCGTCAATGGCTTTCTTCGTCAGTTCCTCCAGGTACACATTAGTGCGCTCCTTCGACAGCTCCCGCCCCCCTGCTTCTGCCACCACCGAATACACGCTATTCTCAGCCCGGGCCCGCCCACTGGCCTGCTGCATGGCAATCTCATTGGTCAGCAGCCCGTAGCGCACCACCAGGTTACACTCTGGGATGTCCAGACCCTCCTCAGCCACGCTGGTGGAGACCAGCAGGTTCAAGGCTCCATTGCGGAACTGATTGATGGTCTCCTTTTGGTCGCCCTACATAGACAACCAGGGAAGAAATAGTCAACCTCTGATTTAACAGTCGAACTGTGAACTTCTCACTGTATCCCATGAATTAGCTAGACTCAGCATGTATGCATGCCCACTACAGAGGGTCACATGACCTGGAACAATGATAAAAGCTTGAGTAATCCTCTCTACAGAGATCTGGGTCTGGAGGTACTGTTCCCAAACCCCAGCTGATCAGTAAGAAAACTGAGACCAGTTCCAACCACATAAAATAAGGAAAGGAGGAACATTAGCCCCGCTAGAAGTTATGACTTTTTGTATTAAACTAATGAATCTTCAACACATATCAATGAACAAATGCCTCTTCAATATATTCAACAAACGGCACTTCAATATGCAATAATGCACAACTGCCTCTTCAGTTTAGAAGGAAAATAAAATATTTCTTTGTAGGTTTTCCTCAATTTCCCTTTATAATTTATTATCTTCTGCATTCAGCAGAAAATGACATAATGAATTGTAGATAGGAGGAAGGTTTTAGAGCTAAATTAAATTAGAAATCCAAATAAGGCCTGCATGGCTAGACAATCACTTAGCAAACCATATGGACTTGCAATGGATAGCCAAGCCTATTGCAGGTGACCCAGTAATGGTGTGTATTTTTTATTTAATGAAATTAATCGACTTATTTATTTATTTATTTATTTCATACATCACCCTGAAAATAGCTAGGATTCTCAATACCCTTGCTACTACTCCGCCATTGTTCTGACAACTAAAGCAAACAAAATCTCAAGTGAAACTCCTAAAAGATGAGTAGAGGTTCTATCTCAAAGAGGCTGCTGTGATGAGAAATGTAGCAAGAGATGAAATGATCAGCCATGAATGTAGCTATGCAATTTCCTGCTTCTTTTAATTCCAACAGAAATGGTGTCACCACACTGATTGGACAAGAGAAGAATGCACAACAGCTGCTCCCAATGGCTAGTTAACTGTCGGTCTCCAAGACACTGATCAACAGCTGATCCACATAACTCAAAAAAATATTTAGGCCCAAAAGTTAAATGGTTATATCCATATAAATGAAAGACAACATCAATCTGTTTAATCCAGAATGAACATGAAGAAACATGGATTGAAATGTCATCAATTGAAATGTCAATGTTTAAATTTTGGGCCTAAATATTTTTTGGAGTGTAGCCCTATAATGAAGTACTGAGTCAAAAGAATCTCGGGCCGAGGCTGTGTCCGAATACAACCCCTACACCCTTTTGAGGGCACATATTTGAGTCACACACTTTGTCAAAAAAGCTTTTGAGTGTAAAATCTTTCCTCACAAATAGGGGCACTTAAAATACCAGAATGAACCCCTTATTTCCAAGGTTTTGTTGAGGAAATGCAGGAGCACACTCATCTGCAGAACAGTGCATTCATCCGACAATCTCAGTCAGTAACCCGGATGTAAAAATGTAAAAGACGTAGAGCGTATATGCATATTTATAGTACAAGAGTAGGGCTGTGTCCGAATCAGAGCCCTGTCTCCTGCCTACAGTGCACTATATATATACGCCATACTATTTTCCAACCGTACTGTGAAAGTGTCGCAAGCAGGTCATAAGACGTCCGTCCCACCAGTGTTGCCATGTCTGCGGTTTTACAACTAAATTGGGATACTTTCAAAGTGTAGTCCCGGGTAAAAATGAAAAGTCGTAAAGCACGCACTTATTTGAAAAAACGTAAAAATATGATGATTTCTATTTAAAATACGTTGGTTTCGGTTAAAAATATATTTTCAGTCGCCATTTGGCTGGAAAGTCTTGCAAGATCTGGCAACCCTGCGCCCCACCCTTGCTGTTTTGTCACTTGTTGTTTTTGTTGTATTTGAAAGAAAACGTGAGCGAAGCTGCGCCTCATTTTTTAAAAACGAAGCCTCACGTCATATTTATGCGACCAAAATGCGTACTTCTTGAAAAGCGTGCTCCCGAATGTACGAACGTAGCCCGGAAGTAAGTATGTCATCCGGGTGTTTCAAGTCTACTGCAATTTTAAATATTTTCACCTACTCAACGACTTTCTCGTCCTATCTACTCACCAAGGCAACTCAATAGTGTGGAAGAGTGCTGATTCGGACACGGCCCGGGTCATATTACGAAATACTCTTTTTTTACTTTTATTAATTCTATATTCATATACTACACTAACAATCGTCTTATGGTAACATTTCTGTTATGTTGTAAAATGCACATAAAAGCAGAAAGCAGTGATTTGGAAATTCTCTTTTAAATATATTTAATTTAAAACAGTACAAAGAAATGATATTTAATGTTTTACCTAATCAACTTTATTGATTTTTGTAAATATATGCTAATTGCTAATTTGATGCCTGCAACACGTTCCAAAAAAGTTGGGACAGGGGGGAAAAAAAGACTGGAAAGTTCAAAAAACACCCGTTGAGAATGTTCCATAGGTAAACAGGTGATGCTATCATATCATCTTATTTTCAGATTACAAGCGATACTATAACCCAGGGGTGTCAAACTCTGGCCCGTAATTATATTTGGCCCGCGAGATAATATCAAATTTCAATTTGAGTTGGCCCGCCGGTAACGCATGCACCGCTAATACTACAAATCCCAGAATGCTCTGCTAGTGCCTTGGCGCGTCAGGACCCGCAAGCATCCCCTCCTCTGTTTTCATTCATTCTCAACCTCATGCGACCAGTCACCTCGGGCAGATGTAAGACACCCCTCTCAAAAATTTAATTGTTGGATTTTCATTGAAGGAAATTATCCTCATTATTATTTTTGTTGTTGTTGGCCTGTGAAAAAATTATTCCATTGAAAATTAACTGAAAAGGCTACAGATGGAGAAAGAGGCATAATATTATTTTTATTTAAGAAATGAATGCCACTGATGTGTCTTTTATTTGAAATTTGATTTCTCAGGTGTTTATAGTATTAAGCTTTGCTTGTTCCAGATTCAGTGTTTAAGTAAAACTTAAGTTTGTTCCCATATGAAAAGGTTCATTATTATATCTAGAAAGAAGGGAAAACATGCTTTTTTTCAATAAATATGAAATCTGGCCCGCGACTTTGTCCCAGTTTTTAATTTTGGCCCACTGTGTATTTGAGTTTGACACCCCTGCTATAACCTCTCTACATTTGAATGGATCTCTATGGGAATTGGGAGGTGGGACTAGATGAAGCTGTAAATAACACTGGAATAGTATGGAACCCATGGTTGGCTGCTTCATATGAGCCTCAAACCATCACTCTGCTGCCAGATATGCTGTAGATATGGATGGATCACTTGAAGGGTTGTTTCTCCTGACGTTTTCAACGTACAAAAATGGCAAGTTACTCATGCATAGCCTACAAGGCACTGTCTGCAAGTAATTAAAACTCGCTCAAATGTAGGCTTGCCCGTAAAAGTATTGATATCAAAATGAGGCCAAGTTACAACAGACAATATAGGCGATTGTAGCTTTGTGCATATGCGGACGGACTGGTAAGTGAATTTGTGGCGTACAGTAAATGTACTAACTTACTTTTGAAATGAAATGAAATAAAATATGAATTACAAAAAATAAATATTGAACAAAGCAAAAACAAAATACAAAAAAAAATAAGAAAATTAACTGGCATGAACCATAGGATATGGGTGACTGCTACATGTAAAATTAATGAACCGTATCTCTCTTCAAGATCAATTCTGTGAAATTATGAAAAATAATGATTTCCTTTACGTAAGAGAGCAGAGCAGGAGGAGATCACGGCTGGATACCTGACTCATGTGGTTGGCGAGGTTGCCAGCCCCAGTCAATATGGCAGCCCTGATGCCAGCGGCCCGCATCTCAGGACTGGAGCTGACCCATTCGTAGAGGCACTGGATGCTCTTGCGCGTTTTGGAGAACAGGATGCCCCGGGCCGTCGTGTTTTCCTCAAACTGCTCCAGTAAGACACGCTGGAGTTTGCTCAGCTTGGGGTTCTCAAACTCGCGCAGCTGTGCCAGTGCCTCCAGTTGGTATTTATGCTCTGCAGAAACAAAATGGACAGTATAAGAATCTAAAATATGTAAAATAATACTCAGGATAAATAACTACGGTGCCAAGACAAAATGATACAAGTAATATTTTTGACAAGCCTCTTGGCACGTTCCACGTACATATACAGCATAAGGCATTTTCTAGGACCACGGTTATGGTGCCCTTTGCTTATGAATGGAATTATTAATGAAAAACTTAGTCCAGTCAACTAATTAAAGCAACGTAATTAAAGCAATGGTTGACGCTGCTCAAAGTGTCTTTCCAGGACAAGACTGCCATTTCTTCAGATATGCAAGAATTTGAAGGATAGGAACAGGAGTAGGCTCCCTTACCCTGGAAGAGGCTGAAAAGGTAGACATCGGTGCCATCCAGTCCAATCCGGCTCGCCTCCTTACTGCTGTAGAACTCGTGCAGTACCCGGAAGGCATCCTCCATACGCACCGTGTCATTAATCAGCAATGCATCATTGTACTGACGCAGATGCAATGCACACTGGGCCACCATCCTGTTCTGCTCTATTCTCCCTGGTGAAACACATCCCCCAATGTCACATGACCAGCATGGCTGTGACATCACGGCACCGATCACGTTTCTTCTTTTCCACAGAAACGACATCATAGTCATGACATCACACATAACTAAACACTGAGGTAGAGGTCTGCGTTCCCGCGGGGGGGGACCCAGCGCATTAACGTGCAGCGTGGGACAAATAATCAGTGTTGCGTGCGGTCAGCCTGCCAGTGCGTGCAGGATAAAAATACGGGGGAAAAAATCCCGCAAAAGATTGAGGGGTCGATTCACTAAGATCCCAAATAAAGGGTGTTATTTTGCGGGCGAAGCCAAAGTATTTGCACGAGTTAACATTTCACACTTTGCCATTTCTCCAGCCGCAAACATCCATATTTAAATGAGAGATTTTGCGTGTTTGGAATGGTTATACTGTAGGAAAATGGTAAAAGGTCTCGCATTAATGTTTGTATGGTATTTTTTTAGAAAGCTACACTGAACACTGGCGGTTTATTACGAACCGTTTCATTGGATGTCTCGGTTTCTGCCAGATGTTTGTTACAGATGTTTGTCAGGACTGAATTAATCATAACTATGCTTAGGCTACTAGCACTAAGCCTACTTGTGCCGTAAGTGTCCCATAAAATCACATTTCTATTGATCATGGGTTTTTATTTATATAAGGTTTTGATTTGCTTGTTATTCACTCTGTTATAATAGACGCTGTAGCATATTGTTTGTTTGATTGATTGAAATACGAGTTACTCTAGTATTCTGTAACACTTCATGATTTAAAAAGTATATACACTGTTTAAATGCATAAAATGTACTCATTATATTCCAGCAGCTATCAATAAATCAAGTGTTCTGGAAAAAAATATCAACCCGGTTTTCTCAAAACCAACCAATCAGGGCTAGCTATGTAGCTACCATTCAGGGCTAGCTATGTAGCTACCAATCAGGACAATTATCTACAAGCAAAATATCCTCCCTGTAGAATAAACCCCTCCCTTTCTGCCTTTCTCCATGCATGCACTGGAACATCATTTGGTGGGAGGGGCTTAGAAGAGAGCAAAAGGAAAAGTATTTTTGCCTTGTATATTTTAAAACTTGAGAAATCAACGTATTTAAAATTTTAGCCTGCTGTTAAATTGTAATTGCCTAGACTGTTTATTAGTGTGGTTGCTTCAGCTCTCTTGCATTATTATCATTATTATTCCAGTTTTTCTGCCCAAATGTTGTCACGTTATTTTGGACGTAAACAGCCTCTGCGGTACTCTGCGGGCGGGAGCAGGACAAACGAGTCCAGTTTTGTGCGGGAGCGAGATGGAATCTTGCGGGAGTGGGCAGGAGCGCGATTAAATAATCAGTCCTGTGCAGACCTCTACACTGAGGCACAATCGGTGTCTTACACCAGTGGTAAGTATTGTAGGCAGAGCTGTTATTCAATGCACTGTTGTCTAAACCAGAGGTTCCCAAACTTTTTGGCACCCCTGAAGCTTTCCCCCTTCTCTAAGGCACCCCAACTCTTCGAAGATTTAAAAAATGCCTCGGAGCTTAAACTAAAAACAATACACGATGAATTGGTTTGAAAATGTGTGTTTAAAACTGCTAAGTGAGTTGCTACAATTGCAATCAGAGTTCAAATCCATTGAACAAATTGTAAAACTGAAATAACAAGACTAAGCCATGAAACTTCAACATCATTCAATTTAATTATTGGTGAATACAGTATTATGAATAGGTAGGTTCTTTTGTTTTGGCTGAAAATAATGCCTTTGTAAAAATGAAATAATGCATATAACAAGTATTGCCGCAATGCATTTTAACAAGATAATAAAAGTAATAAATGAACTTTAATGTATTGTTATGTTGTGGTTAACACTTTATATTAGTGGAAGAGATCAAGAGGCAGTGGAACACGTATGTCCGTAAAAGGAGGGAAGAGAAGGAGAGCATGTTGTAGAGACAAAACAAACTTTACATAAGTAAAAACGGACACATAATAAGCCCGGTTCAATATTTTGCCAATGTAATTTAAGCATGCTCTGTTTTTAACGTTCTGGTAGAGGGAAAAAATACACTTTCGTTCCGTGATGGACCGAACGGATAACCATGTCGTCATCGCTTGACGAAGAGTAATCAATTTTTATTCGCCGACGAATTTTTCGCACTTTCGCCTCGCTTATTCGTTACGATGTGTCACGGCCTTTAAATTAATATCTTTCAAATCTGAGCAATATATCTTTTATTTGCTTATGAACTCCATTGCACATGTAATAAACAGTGAATAACAAAATAATAAGGCAGCGTTTTGTCCAGTAAAAGAACAACGGAAAGAAAACAAGCATTTTATTTTTTTAAATTTTTTTTTACAAGCAGATCTGGCGGCACCCCTGGACACGTGCCGCGGCACCACACCCACTTTGGGAACCTCTGGTCTAAACCATCACCACACACACATAGTAACTCTCCGACTGCTCACAACTGTGAACAATTTAAAAAAAAAATTTGCTTCACTTGAAATGAATGGATGCAGTCATACTAATAACAGTAATACTATCCACAAACAATAGCAGAGGCTATAATTGGAATACATTTCAGAATGGTTCAGATTCCAATGATACATGGTTAATGAAGCTATCATGCAAGTGTAAGTAAAATAATGCATGGATAATATAAATTTGAAAAAAAGGAGGATATCCTCTCTCTTAATTCTCTCCATTCTCTGTGGTACACCAATGCCTTCTCCTCCCAAACACAAGTACAAGAAACACCTTTGAGTGCCGTTCCTCACCTGTCTTGTGCAGCAGAACCACTTCCTCCTCGTAATCCTGTGTACCGAAGTCCCTGCCAACATCATCTTGCCCCATGAAGTCATGAATGAGAGCCATAATCGTCTTCAGGTGGTCCCCAAAAGGGTCCTAGGTCACAGGGGTAGGATTGTGTTAAGAATATGAAATATGATTAGTGAACAATCTGTTTCAGGTATTGCATATTATAATATACGCTGGTCATTAAGGCTTCTGAACAGGGTATTTTAATAATTTGGAGAACACTTACTTGAGCTTTCAAAAAAAACTTTAACTGAACAACTATGAGTGAGAAACAGCCTCAACAAATAAGGAAATTTTTTAAAATGACCACAGCCCATTACTTGAAATGTTCTAAGGCATTTCAGCACACAGTGCTGAAAATAACAAAGTTCAAGATGACGTATTTAGAGTGTTTTTCTGTATGCGTATTGTTTTCTCGTCAGCACCTGACGTTCCAGGAGCGCTGCCAAATATGTGAACTCCGACATTTTATCAGTTCCCTTCGAAAGAAAGAGCAAGAAGAAACCGTTATTCACATGATTCCGGTCTCATCTCTTTTCTTCTTATAAACTGTGTATTCTCAGAGAACGGTAGGCTGCCGACCCTTCTCTCCATGAAACTTGACCTTTATTGAAGTCCCTGCGTAGAACTGAACTATTTCTTCGACAGCACTGAATGTGGTTCCTCTTCTTACAGTGTGTCAGTGCCATTTTAGTGTTAAGTATTGAAACGTTCAAACATTCAGCCTGTAGTTCTAGATATACCCAGGTGTGTGCACAATTACAATGCAGCTGGGTAGAAGTGTGTTGTCTTACGAATTTCTGCACAAAATGCTTCCATAGAATATTCCAAGACACACTGATTTTGCTGCACTCCTCATGCTTATGCCCAGCAAATACATTGGATTCAATATTTGGGTAGGATGCCATACCATAACGTACCATTGCCTGCTCACACATCATAAATTCTGTAATACCGGAATGCCCCAGTTCTCTAAATGTACAAATTAAGTGACTGCAAGATGATCGATCGGATCGTTCAATGGTTTTCTAACCATTTCCCGTTGTTGAGAGGCAGAACATTCTAAAACCAAACACAAGGGCTGATTTTCAGAAGTTCATCATCATGTTTTACACTGCAGTATATGGAGGTGGCAAGTAATCCTGCCCTGAGTCACACCCTTTTCTAAAATGAATTTCCTTTTTTACTGTTTAAGCACAACCCATTTTCCTCAGTATACGTGGTCAAAGCCTTTATGTACTGACATACCAAATTAAAGTTGATGGGGTCGGGGAAGGGCTGTGAGGGATAGATATTGCTAGTAACTTAATATTTATAATTAATATTTACTAGTCTGTATGCGGCTAGACTACAACTTGGGTATCAACAGATTGCTCTAGATCCTGGGTTTTCATCATCCTTTCAACCACCCTAGAGGAAGGTTTCTTCCTCACTTATCACGAGATCGTTCATCGCTTCCATTGAGAGGGCGTGAGTATCCAACCTGCAATCTCCTCTCCACGATGTCATACTGCCTCCTGGGTTTCGGGACTTTCTTCTCCAGCTCTCCGGCATTCTCCTTTGAGGACATGATGGCCGTGGCGTCCAGGTTGGCACAGATCTGCCAAGCAGATTGTTGCAATGGATTTCATAGACTGAATCGTACTAAGCATCTGTACAACCGGAGATGGCTCTCAGTGCTGTTCTAAGTGACTATGACACACTGCCACCAGAATTTTCACTGAGACAGAATGCCCCAGTGAGTGCCCCTGCCAATGTTAGCACACAAGGGGAAAAGCTCTCACCCCAGACAGAGCACATGTATGCATCACAAATACCTTTACTAGCACTAATATTTGACCAAGTACTCCATTAGCCTTTAATCATGGTCAATATTTCGGGGGAGGCCCATTGCAATACAAACTGTGAATATGCATGAAAACAGTACTATTCATTCAGGTGAGTAGACTATGTGAAGATAACCAAAATTTGGACATTCCATTCAGGGATCACATAGTACACCAGAAAGACTCACGTACTGCTAAATAGTGCACATTATTAAACAGCACACTTCTGCTAGTGCACTGTACACGGGGGGCAGTAGATAGGGCTCTGATTCTGACACAGCCTAGGACAGTATAAAAAGTGCTTGGCCTCACCTGCATCACATGAGTCACAGCCTTCTCGAGAGTCCGTGCACCCCCTGTCCCAGGAGAGGCAGTGAGGCCAAGCACTTGAGGCAGCCCTGCTTTTCCATCCAGCTTGTGCTCCACATAGCGCTCCATGATTTTGTTGTATACACCTTCCTTTTGGGTGTGGTGACACTCATCAATGATAAGCAAAGAGAAGTCTAATATAAGGATGGGGAGAACACACAAGTTATGGAAACATTATAAGTACAGAACATTTTGACAAGGCAGAAATATGAATATCTAACATGTTTATTGTAAACAAATAAAAGCAGCAAAAATATAGTGATGGTTTGACGAAAATTCTCATACATTCAATTTAAAAAACGATTTCCATAAACAATTACAGAGAATGCAAATGTGAGGAGGATATATATGAAATGCAAATCCTAATTGATGGCATGACAACACCTTTTTGGGTAAAAAAAGGAAATAAAGGAAACTGAAATTTAAACTCACAAATAGTATGTGCTGTCCGTTACCATATGGTACGAGAGCCCAAAGATTGTGTTTATTATCCTTATTGAGTACGTGTCTTACGAATCCTACTCCAAGCCAGAATCTGAGGTTTTGAACAGAAGCCCTGATGTCCAGCTGGACCATGGCAGTTATAATATACCAGATGATTGGTCTTAATTATATGAAATAATGAGGTCTCTAGATAGCGAGTAACTCGCTTGCTTTATTACAACTCCCAGACGACCACACTACAATACATTTCCAGTATCTAACTGAGGTCACTTTATGCCCACTAGATGGCGTAAGCATTACAAATAAGATGTAGTACAGCTGTGCAAGTATACAGGATCAATATACTACAGCACCGTACCTGTCAGCTTCACGTGCTTCTCCTCCTCAGTGCTCCTCAGGCCATTCTCAAGGATTTGGGCGGTGCAGATGACCACATCCGTGGCACGCACCACATTAGCAAAAAAGTCCTTCTGGGCAGAGTCACCACAGAGGTTCTCCACTTTGTAAGTCTGTCCCAAGAAGGGATGGAACTCCTTGGTGTAGTGCTGGTCCACCAGGTGGACCTAGACAACAGGAGAGGTAGAACCAGTACATCAAAACCATCCAAGTAAGAACCATCTGATTTGAGATGGAGTAAGGATTGCTCCCAAAAAGAGTACATGCCACAATCCTGCCACAAATCAGACAATTCACAGTAACAGCAAGAACGTTTGCACAATAAACGCGATGCATACAACTACGTTTGTAAAATTAAAATCCAGAGCCAAAAAAATCCCCAGCCTTTATAATGGTAGGTCTGTGGCATATAAACTGAATGTACCAAACTTATTCTTACAGACTCTGTTCTTTACCTTGTTTACCAGCACAGCCACCTTGGCCTGGGGTTTGGTCTCCAAGTGTCTCTTGGCAACATATACGGCGGCGCGGGTCTTCCCTCCTCCCGTTGGTAGCCAGATAATGATGTTCCTACCCTCCAGGGCTGGCTGTACCACCTCCTTCTGGTAGTCACGCAGCACAATCTCTGCCATCTCACCGTGGTATTCTTCCCCTCTCCACTCAGTCTGTACCTGAAATGCCAATATCTTACAAATACATGTAGATACGCAGAAATGCACAGCAAGTAGCACAGGCTCGGCAGAAACAGTCTTATGTGTAGTTTATTTAAATGGTGAGATCACCTTTCATTTTACCTGAAGCACTATCAGACTACCTAATTCTTATTTAAAAAAACATGAAAACCAACTATAAGAGTATGACATTTCAATATATCAAATTTAAAGTAATTTCCAATAGATTCAACAGTGAAGAGGCATTAAGCATTGCTGTAAACTCCTATCAATAATACAACTCTGGGATTGCCATGACACTTTCTTAGATTACTATATCTTTTTAAAAGAAACAAACAAAACTAAAATAAACTAGTATAAATGCATAAAGTAGTGTCTTCATTGAGACAAACTTACCTGGCTTTGCACTGAAGTTCAGATGAGCACTCAATGTAAACTGAAATGATCGCTGCTCTGGTCCTCTGACGTTCGAAAGCAATTCTTATTGTACTTCAAGCATACCAGCTGGCTGACCAGAAACGAAACTGAAAGAACAGTAATAAAAAAGGGCCCCACTAGGGGGATACTCGACACCTCTCCAAACAGACACCAGTGAAACTAGTCAAAGCTTTGATGGCACAATGAAAGGTAATGAAGACTGCACTGACATTTTACGTCTAATATCAGAATATGGCAGTTTAGACTGTCTTACAGGTAATGACAAGATAATAATTAGAAGACGACCGCATTTGTTTATCAGAAAAAAATCACCTCCTTGTGGTCAATGCTACTAATTCAACATGATTATAAGTAAACCGATTGTGTACCGAGGCTAACCCCCTTGAGAGGAACTCTATGTAAATTCAGCACCCGACATCAGGAAATGGAAACCAAGAAACACCCTCAAACAATTCTTTGTGTAGTTTGAATTAGAGATCTTCCAATACTTAAGAAATCAAAGCCTTTGTCAGCCCATATAGATTGTAGTATAAATTATTGCTATTGATCACTGTTAAAGTACGTTTTTATAGAACAGAATGTAACTACATACCAACTGAAATGAAAGCAGATGGCTTAGATTTAAAATGTGTTTTTGTTTTTTACTGTTTTTGACAGAAGCTTGAAAAACTTGATAACTTGATCTTGTAAATCACTGTCGAGGTTCAATGTGATATTTTAACTAGTGCATTATCATTACAGTTCCAACACACTCAAAATAACCAATATGTAATATGGACTCCATTTACTGTGAAACACATTCACTTTCATACAAAAACATTTTTATTTGAATCATTAATAAGATGGGACAGTTTTCTGATGGTTCATGAGCATATCAAAATAAATTGTTAAAACTTTCCCATTTAATAAAGACAATGGCCCCAACTTTGCCTCCGAGTAAACGAGGCATTTTTCGCAGGTGCGAAAGCAAGGTTCAGTGACAAAGAACAGTCTTGGATAGCAACTCGGATGTCACTGCAGCATCTAAAAGCCTGTCCCCATTCAAGTACACAATAGAAGGGCCCAAAACAATGCCGGTGAAATATAAAAAATAAAAAAAACCCAACAGCGTAATACCCAACACATTATTTGATCAAACTAAAAATGGATAAATATCTGTTTACATATCCAGATGTCAAGAAATAACAGCAAACGCAATTCTGTGAAGCTGACTGGCAGTTTTAACACAATAACAATATAACCATTTATGACATGCTTATACCTACCGCTTTCATGAATAACGGCATGCGTTTTGAAACACGTTTGCGGTTTACTGTCGAGTGGGAATTATAGCCAAGCCTTAGTTTGTGCGCGTGTCTTCATCCTGACACAATGACCACTGGAAGCGGTCGACAGTTGCAGTTACTGTATTGTTCAGATTAATGGTGGGGGGTTGAACCTTTCGGTGGCAAATTAGTCCTGGTTAACAGGAAGGTAGCCCCACTTATTTTAGGCTGTGTTTAAAAAGAAACCTTGATTTCATAACCAACACACACTCGCAACAACACAATAACTAACACATTGTAAATACATAAACAAAATTAATATGGATCTGCACACATGAAGGGGAAGGCCATTTAACTGGTCAGTAAAAACTCCAAGAAAGCACTCCACAGTACATGTTCTTTTTAAACCTTTACGGATACTGCAAAACCAATTCACAACTCCACAAACAGCCATTCAGAGAGGAGTGGTCCTTCAACAAAATACAAAACAGAAAAAAATAACAGATGAGCTGAAGGTTCATGAAGGTTTTAAATACTAATTAGGTTTTACAGTTTAGCTTGCACCTTGTAAATATCTTTAATGATTTTGAAGTCAATGCACTGGTGAGAAATAAGCTCGATTAAAAAAAAAAAAAAAAAAGTATTCTGCTCATTCCTCAGTAGTCCTGCTTGCAAGATAATTGTTTTCTGTCTTTGACAAAGCAAAATTTGGGGGTAGCAAGGATTTGATTAATTAAAAAAAAAAAAGAAAAAAAAAAAGGGAAAAACCAAATCCATCTGGCCCATGTATGTCACAATGTGAAATGTCGCATGTGATCACATTGTGTCCTACATAACAGGGCCGGCCCACCATGGTGTAAAAATAAGAAAGTTTTGTTCTTGATGAGTCCAAACTTCACCAGCTGAGGTGTAATGCAGAATGTTACGAAGGCTTCTTGCATCCTCTGCTTTAGTATTCTTTGTACTCAATACTACAAGAATACCATCTAAACCATTACTGAATCAAGCACATCCAGCCTGTTCACGTAGATATCTACAGAATGCATACTGTACATAGTCTGATAGCAGATGCCAAATTGATCTACGTTTCAAGTAACGGCTCTTTGCACTACGCATTGAGTATGTACACATATCCTATTTAACAGAACCCTGTTTTTAAATGTCTTGGGTCCCTGGCTCAGTGGTAGGCAAACCGCATTTGTCATCGATGACAAGAGGATCAACCTTCAACGGACATGCAACAGGTGCCAGTCAGCAAGGTTCATCACTGTGTGTCAAAGGGGGTAAACATTAGAATAGAATATATGTTGCAATGCACAATATGCAGGGTGTTTACCTATACTGGAGGTGCAAAGAAATGACACATGAAGGGGGGGCCACAATAGTCTTTAGTTTAGTTTCATATGCCACTCAAATCAAAACAATAACGTCTCCTTTACAGATTGAAATGCCCGTCAGTCACACAAAGCCAAAGGATGTCATTCCTTTTGAGCTTCCAATTTTTTTTTTTTCTTCTCCTTCCCCTACAGCTCATTCTGTGGCACCCAATGAGATCTGTAAATCAAATGATCTGTTCTGCGGTTCTCTTGGACCCAGCCTCCTCCAGCTCCTCGCTCTGCTGCCTTTCGCCTTTTCCTTTTTTTCCCCCCTCCTGTTGGCGGTGCCCGGGGCCCTCACTTGTCAATCAGCCCACTCTCCTTCAGTTTGAAGTAAAAGAACTTCTCCAGGGTGTTGGCGCACCTGCAGTACTCGCTGTCCGGAGGGTTGTACTCACGGCAGTTGGTGATGATGCGTTGCAGGTCGGCAATGAAAAGCTTCTTGGTCACATAGTAACGGTTCTTTAGCCGCTCTGTCATGGTCCTCAAATCTGAGAGGGGTGGGGACAGAGAAATGGCGAATGGGCAGGACTCTGGGTTATTAAAATGGGAACAAAGTTTTAAAAAAAGACCATCTTACCAATGGGAAAGCGAATTATTTCATAGTAATCATGGGCCTCTGCTTTCTTCACAGGCTCCATGAAGGGCCAGGCATCTGGGTGAGTCTGAAAAACAGTTCCTGTGGGTGAGTCATACCAGTAAGGTCCACAATGTATGTGGATTGTGTCTTGGCTACACCCACCAAAGAGCAACATTATATTCCTACCTTAATTTGGGCAAGCAGGTTCTTCAACATGTTGTACAAAAGGTCAGGATCTTTCAACTCTTTGCTGCAAAGCAGACATTTTCAAGATTTGAGAGTTTTTTAAATTATTATAATTTTTATTATAAGAAAAACTACTCTTGATTTTCCAAAAGCACACCTTTAACATCCACTGCAGGGTTTACCGACATTGGTTCTTGAGAGTAGAAACCTAGTCTACACATCTATTACTAATCATCCTTCTCATGTGATGTGCACTGTCACTCCACTTTTATAAATAAAACAATTGCTATGAAGTGATTATTAATCAGCATACATAAATGTAGATATAAATATCTACTGATCGCTCACCATTTATCCTTCCCACTAGGTTTCCATCCAGTCTCTCCTGGGGGGGGAAATAGAACATCTGTAAGCACCATGACCACACATGCAAAGAGCAGCTGATCCACACCAAATGTCCCACACAGGAGCAGCGGCTTACGGATGCCAGGTATGCTCTCCACGGGTATCTGCCGCACGCCCTCTTTGAAACAGGTCAGGCCTGGATACACCTTCCTGATGTGGCTCTGTTTCTTCTCAATCAGTTTCTTGATGATCTGAAAACACCAGAAGGACACCTGTGAGGTCTGAATTTCCATGCATTGCTGCAAACGTTCAACGTGTGCACATCGCTGCCAGGGCGACGAAAAATGAGACGATCTGCACATTTTCATGCGCTCAGTAACAAGAGATGCAGGCGCGGTGCAAGTTAGCCAATAGGTCACCTCTTTCTGCCTCTTGATGATGTGAGAGAGTTCTGTGTAGGGGATTCTGGGATTGAGCTCACACTCCATCAGGGTCGCCCCTTCATAGTCCTTGATGTAACCCAGGTAGCGGCTCTTTGGCACTTTGATATCTTTGGAAAAACCCTGAGGAGAACAAGACCACAGTGCAATCATCTCCCATCGATCTCGAAAAAAGAGGAGCATGAACCCCACACTTCTGCTGTTCTTCACCCCACACTTCTGCTGTCCTTCACCCCACACTTCTGCTGTCCGTCAACCCACACTTCTGCTGTCCGTCACCCCACACTTCTGCTGTCCGTCACCCCACACTTCTGCTGTCCGTCACCCCACACTTCTGCTGTCCGTCACCCCACACTTCTGCTGTCCGTCAACCCCACACTTCTGCTGTCCGTCAACCCACACTCCTGCTGTCCTTCATCACTGCCCTAGTGATGATGCACAATTTATTGATGGGTTTGGCACCCCATTAAGGCTCGATAGAGACAAACAAAATACCGGTAAAGAACACGGAGGCGGAGTTTGTCTCTATATCAACAAGTGCTGGTGCTCCACAGCTATCATTCGTGAGAGCCTGTGCAAGCCTGACATAGAGCTCTTGACTGTCACTACGTCCTTTTTCAAGAGAATTTCCCCAGCTATTTTTTTATACTCGTCTACATTCATCCTAAAGCCAACGCAAACACTGCCTCTGAATATATAATGAACACTGTAAATAGACTGGAATTCATTTCACCTGATTCCCCCAAATTCATTTTGGGGGATTTCCACTGCTTTATGGAAAAATCACTGAAAAGATTCCAGCAATACATCACATGTGCCACACGTTTTAACGAGGTTATTGACAAATGCTATGGTTCAGTCCCAGGTGCCTACAAATCTCTCCTTGGAACGGCTGACCATAATTCCATTCTCCTTGCACCAGAATACAGACCAGTTGTACAGAGAACAGAGAAGGTGGTCAAGTCTGTCAAACAGTGGGCAGAGCAAAGCATTGACATGCTAAGGGGGTGTTTTGAGAGTACAACATGGGATGTATTTTTAAAACCAGCTTACACCCTAAATCAGAGGTCCTCAATCTTATCCAGAAAGGGCCGGTGTGGGTGCAGGTTTTTGTTGCAACCAAGCAGTTACACACCTGATTCTACTAATCAAGGTCCTTAGTGAAGAGTCAGGTGGTTGATTAGTAGAATCAGGTGTGTAACTGCTTGGTTGGAACAAAAGCCTGCACCCACACCGGCCCCTTCAGGATAAGATTGAGGACCCCTGCCCTAAATGAACGAGTGAGCATTATCTCCTCCTACATCTCCTTCTGGGTAGACAATATAATCCCCTTCAAAACAATCACCACCTTCCCTAACAATAAACCATGGGTTACAAAATACCTCAAATCTATTCTCAACAAAAAGACAAGAGTGTTTTTCACGGGATCTGTGCAAGAGAAAAAACAGGTGAACAAAGAGGTGAAGCAGGCCATTAAAAAGGCTAAATGAGTCAATAAGAACAAGGTCGAACAAAAAATTAAACAGGGTAACCTCCAGGCGGCCTGGCAGGGGATTAAGACCATGGCAGCAGTCAACTCTGTGAGAGACTCGAAACCAGTCTGTGTTGCTCGGAGTAGTGACGAATCCCTCCCCAATGATCTAAACTCCTTCTACACAAGGTTTGAGAAAGACAACCACTCACAAATGGCAGATACCATCAGCAGCCTGACCCCCGGTGACCCCATTATTACCATCGACATTGACACTGTGGTGAGATGCCTGAAAAGAACTCGGGCCAAAAAAGCCCCCGGCCCAGATGAAATCTGTGGCCACACCCTGAAACACTGCTGAGCAGCTAGGAGCTGTATTTCAGCAGCTGTTCCAGAGTTCTCTAGCTAACGGCACAGTCCCACAGGCTTGGAAACACTCTACAGTTATTCCTATTCCAAAGAAGAGCAGCCCCAAGGTCTTGAATTATTTCAGACCCATAGCTGTCACCTCTCTCGTTATGAAGGCTTTCGAGAGAATCGTGAGAAAAGCCACATCACCAACACCACAGCCGCACAAATGGATCCTCTCCAGTTTGCATATCGCACCGAGAGATGGGTAGACGATGCGAAGCTGTTTATACTGGACACCATCCACAAACACCTAGAGGGTCCAAAAACATCAGCTCGGCTCCTGTTCGCGGACTTCTCGTCTGCTTTCAACACCCTACAGCCCCATATCCTGGCTGACAAACTCAGAAACAGATTTCACCCGGATCAGCAGCTCATTCTGTGAATTATGGACTTCCTCATCCTAAGAACACAGATGGTGCTGGTAAACAACAGGCACTCTGACCTGCGGCACACATCCACTGGTTCCCCTCAGGGCTGTGTCCTCTCACCCCAGCTGTTCATCCTGTATACAGATGACTGGAGAAGTTTCCATCCCAATCGCCATCTGGTCAATTTCGCGGATGATACCGTGCTGCTCTCCCTGCTGTCAGGCCCAACCCTAGATCACAGGCCCGCCCTTACAGAGATTGTGCATGTGGAGCGACAGCTCCTGCCTGGGACTGAACATCACCAAGACCAAGGAGATGTTTGTGGACTTTTCCAGACACCAGGCGGGGAGGACCGCAGCCATAATTCATGGGGAACCAGTAGACGCTGTACATCAGTACAAATACTTAGGCACTGTCTTTAATGACAAATTTCGATTCGAGGCCAACACTGAGGTCCTCATTAAGAAGTGCCAGCAGCGTCAATACTTCCTGAGGAAGCTCCATTCCTTCGGGGTGAGCAGGAACCATCCTCACCACATTCTACAACTCCTTCATTGAAAGTATAATAACCTTCTTATTCATTTGCTGGTTCCATTCTCTCACACTCTAAAACAAAAAGCGCCTTCAGAGTAGTGAACACCTGCTCTAAAATCATAGGCCAGCCCCTCCGGTCTCTGACCTCATTTTACGACCAGCAAACACTCCGGAAAGCACGTACCATCCTACAGGACCCTACTCATGTCCTTCACAGGGCGTTTCGAATGGCTGCCTTCTGGCAGGCGTCTGCGCTGCCCCGCAGCTCGGACAAACAGGAGGAAGGCAACCTTCATGCATGAGGCTGTTCACCTACTGAACTCCAGTCTCCCCCATGCCCCCACCTCCTCTCTCTCCTGGGTCTCTCCTGGGTCTAACCTGGGCTGCCCATTAGCCTGCCGGCCACTCACTCTCTTGCGTAAGCACTTCAAAGACTTTAACGTATTTATTATTGCTATTCACTCAGACACTGGCTGAACTGTCATGACTGTGTGGTCACTGTCTGTTTGTCATGTACCATTTTCATGTGTCCTGTCTGTTTTGTCCTTTTATACTATGCCTGCCTCAGGAATTGCCCCTCTGGGATAAATCAAGTTTTTTTTAATTGAATTTGAACACTTCTGCTGTCCTTCACCCCACACTTCTGATGTCCTTCACCCCACACTTCTGCGGTCCTTCACAAGGGGATACCTGCTTCTTGAAGTAGCCGATGGCGTACTCGTCAGCGTAGGTGAGGAAGTATAAGATGCTGTGTTTGATGTGATACTCTTTTAAGTGGTTCATCAGGTGGGTTCCGTACCCCTGGAAATGAAGCACAGAGACCAGCATTTTTTAGGGCGCATTTTTACGCCTTTTTGATAATGGCGGTACAGCAAGGAGGTGGGTGTGCCCGTACCTTGACCTGCTCATTGGAGGTGACTGCACAGAAGACGATCTCTGTGAAGCCTTGAGTGGGGAACATCCTGAAGCAGATCCCTCCTATGACTCGGCCATCCTTAATCAGGGCCAGGGTTTTGTGTTTTCTGAGGACATGGGGAAAGACACCCTTAACCGAAACCCAAGTTTTTGTATAATTTGAACATATTAAGTTTAGTGTAAGAGAGCGGTTAAAATGCTTAAGGAGAAACGGCCGAGGCCATTTCCTTCCTGTTCCTTCACCGGCCTGGTGGTGTACTGAAAGGCTGCATGGTAGTGTTGTGTGTGGTGTACTCACTGATCCAGAATCAGTGGGGTGAATTACTGTAAGACTGTATGGTAGTGCGGTGTGCTGTACTCACTGATCCAGAATCAGTGGGGTGAATTACTGTAAGACTGTATGGTAGTGCGGTGTGCAGTACTCACTGATCCAGAATCAGTGGGGTGAATTACTGTAAGGCTGCATGGTAGTGTCGTGTGTGGTGTACTCACTGATCCAGAATCAGTGGGGTGAATTACTGTAAGACTGTATGGTAGTGCGGTGTGCTGTACTCACTGATCCAGAATCAGTGGGGTGAATTACTGTAAGGCTGCATGGTAGTGTCGTGTGTGGTGTACTCACTGATCCAGAATCAGTGGGGTGAATTACTGTAAGACTGTATGGTAGTGCGGTGTGCTGTACTCACGGATCAAACACCAGCCTGGTGATATACTCCTTAGGCATGCGGGGTAGCTGGTGGGAGAAGACGTTCTGCAGGCCCACCAGCCACATCAGGATCTTCTTGTTGGATTTCTGGGAGAGAGAGTTTCCAATGACGTGGAATTCAATGATTCCCCGCCGCTCCTCCAGCCTCGCCGTCTCGTCCCGCGCAGCGTTGGCTGACAGCAAACTGGTCTGAGAGAGAGAAAGAAAAGTTCCAACACATCACTGCTACCGTGACTGACATGCCAATCAACTTGACAGGGGGACTTGAGAATATGCTCTGCGTGTTTTGATCCTGCACAAAACTCTCTCAATTCTCAACACAAGTGAGTACCTGAGAAGAAGCAAATAAACTGATGTAGATTCACGGCCGTCTCACAGTCGCCAAAAAAAAAGTATGCGGACCATAGACTAGAAAAAATATGTGACGTCACCTACTGACTTTCCATGAGCTTGTGAAACATGTTTTGAAGCCGCTGAAGTGCAGTTTTGTGTTGCCATGTTGGACAGAAATTGGAGCCAGAGAGCACACAGTAGGGAGAATGGGGACCCTTACGTGGTCATTAAGTACGGGCGGGGTCTGGTTCGTCCACAAAGCGCAAGATACTAGAGACGAGCAGTGAATAAGAAGTGCCGCAAACTGTCCCGGATTGGTCCGCAAAATATTAAAATATTGTCCAAACGACCCAATAACTTAACAAATCGGCACATGGGTAGACATTAGACAATGAAAAGGTACCAATTGTGACGATGTTAGAAAAATGTATTGACTGTGTATTTTTACCTCATTGATCCTATTGACTTGCATTGAAAAAAGGGCCTGAAAGACCTCTACTGGATCCAAACACACTGGCGCCAGAGAGCAACGCTTTCAACAGCATCAGGAATTGAGTTTCAAAAACGAAGCACGATCTTGACCCCTTGATGCGGACAGACGTCATAAATTAAATCATTGTAGTATATTTTATCAGGGGAAGTCTGCACCTGTCAATACACTACCAAGTCAATGTGCAAACTTCTAATAAAACACATTATTTTACCTATTCCAACACAGTTTTTTTGTTTATGAGGATAGATGGCACTAAATAACACACCTTCTGGTTCAGTTCACTATAAGAGCAATGTCAAACAATATTGATGGAAATATAAATAATGAATTTTCAGTGCTTCTTAGTTTGGTTGACTCTTACATTGGCGATGTGTAATAATAGTGAAAACAGTTTTCCATAAAAATCAGCTCTTGCATAACTATAGACATGTAAAAATGAACAATAAACATAATCACTAGTCATTTGTATAGATATGTACAAATTAGCTGTCCACATGAGTTACTTTGTATTCAAACAGAAAGGTATCCTGAGGCAAAAATAACGTCGGCTAAAATCTGTGGTGTGAGGGACTAATTAAAAACGGAACCAACAAAGTGATGGTCACTGGAAGAGATATGGGAAATAACTGGACAGTAGAAATCAGAGAATTATTAAATATAAGTCGGGAAAGGGATATTATAAAACGAATTGATGGCAGGCTACTGTTCGAGATTCAAATGTTTACCAGGAGTAATTTTCCTCCATTACTGAGACAGTAGCATAGCAGTAGCCTAGTTTGTTATACTGCCCACTTGATTGTGTTCAATTTCTTGGTCACTGGTGCAGAAACAGGTCGGTAGAAATTGACGGGGACGCCATATTCCCATGCCCCGATGTTGGTTTAGATGGTTAGACATGAGGTTTTTCTTTTATAAACATGAGATAAATAAAACTTCCAATATTTCCATCTGGAACCAGGTAAAAAAAAAAAGAAAAACAAGCACGTTAGCACGTGATAAGCTGCAACCATATGCCAAAGCGGGTAGTCTATTGCAGAAATATCGGACAGATCGACCTAATTACAGACAGAGTGACTTCTACTCGCTGCTGGTCACAGCTAAAAATTACTCCAGTAAAAGTATAAAGTCCCCCATTCTAACACCAGTTGAGTAAAAGTGCAAAAGTATCTGATTTAAAATGTAAGTACCAAAAGTAAACATAAACATAACCGGTTTAACAATGTACAACCTTAACGTTTGCCCCAATACCCAGTAACTTTAGCAACTAGCTATGGGGGAATGGAAACACTTGCTAACACTTAAGCCTAGTCTAGACCAGACGAGTTTTAGCTGCGTTTTGGAGACGTCCGTCTCTGAATAGAAACACTCTCATTTTAATCTATGCAGCTGTCTGCACTGGCTCCGGGCAGGCTCGCGTCAGGCTGTCTCAGCTCCGTCTCACAAACGTAAAGCAACCTGAAGCATTTATTTACGATTCAAGTCTATTTTTTCGACAATACGCACATAAAATGCAAGGTTGATGCCAAATAAAAAGGCACTTATACATGTCAAACTTTGGGTTGTTGTCATCTTATCATTAATCATTAAACTTTTATCATATTAGCTTATTATCTGACCTTGTTCGGACCATTATTTCCGATGGCATGTTTTCTCCTGGTTAATTTATTGATTCTGTATTGTGTAATCAGTTTTGAAAAGTGATATACAAATAAAGTTATTATTATTATTGTATATCTTTATCAGAGCCTATATGATTATCTGGGGGAAACATTGTTTATTGTGGTTCATCATCTAGTGGTCACAACACACCTCTTTTGCACCAAGTTTGCTGAAAGCAGCAACCTGAAACGCACGGGCAATACGGAAGCTGTATAGAGAGTCCCTTCAGTGACGCGTTAACACGTGACGCTGACGTGAAGACCGCGATCTAGGCGTTAGGCCAGATTCAGAAACATACCTCACTCAAATACACGAACGTGGACGCTTTGAGCTATGCGAACAGTTTTTCCTTTTCCATGACATTTGTGAAAGACAAGCCGGAGCGTTGCAGCGAGGGACGCTATAGCAGGCGACAACATTACGTTTCATTTTTCCCAACTCAAATCCAGAATTCTTTACTGGTGTAGCAGAGTAAAGATAAAAATAAAAAACCTGTCGACTTCAGTCGCCCTCAGCAGTTTAGGCCGTTCGTATGTTCGTGGACTAAAATCGCCCGGCATCGTTTCCCGGGAATCGTTTCCCATGAGTTATGTCATTGTTTGCAATTCGCGATGAAAAGTTTTGGGAAATCTTGTCTATAAAGGTGGGGTTGGTACGCTTCGAGTATTCGACTATGAAAGGCAAGTGTCGCAGAGTCTGCCAGACTGTCTGCCTGCATACGTGTCTGCTGCCTGATTTCAACGCTCTGTAAGCACCTTTAGTCGCTGAAACATGCTCCAGTCTTGTCTGAAAGAGTACTGACCTCAGGGCCCAGCATGGCGGCAGGGTCAGTGATGGTCATCATGACCTCGTTCACCAGCTCCATGGGGATATCTCCCATAACCCGGATCCTCTTGGCGTCTTCCAGGGTCAGGGCCTCTGGAAGCTTCCTTTTCTCTCCTGAGAGATGAAGAGAAGCCCAGGTATTACTCACACATGGGTAATGGTAAATGAGCATAGGTGTGCACAGCCTATATACACAGAAAACAAACTACATGTCAATCCCTATATTACAACAGCACTGACTTAGGGCTCATTGCAGCGGTAGTACAGCTGAGTATTGTTTTTATTAAGGCAGGCTGTCTCGATAAATCTGACAACATAAAATAGATGCATATAAAAATACCCTTCAGAAAGTGCAGGTGAATACTGTGTGATGCTGGCAATTCTGCCAATTCAAATACTCTAAACTAAACTAAACTCACACACAAATTAGGCTATTTATGACAATAAATTAAAACAGTATTTCAGGGATGTTTAAGAAACTGCAGAAAATTTATTTTGAACCAAGCTTTTGTGACACACGAATAGGTAAAACCACTCCCATATAGGGATGGGAATCGTTAGATTTTATTGATACCGATGCCATTATCAATTCTGCTTATCGATCCGATTCTTTATCGATTCCTTTATCAATTCCGTAAATATTATTTGCTCCCAGACTATGAAAGGACCAACTATTACTACGGGTGGTCATCTAAAATGGATTCAATGACATAATATTTATAAAGTATAAAGCATTTGTTTTTCATTCATATTTCTTAGTCATATCATGGAAAATATTTATCTGCTAGATTTATGCCTGCACAAGTGGCAGAGCATCCATTAAAACAGTCAAAATTGCATAATTCTGTAAATGACAAATGTAATTGGCTTGATCAATACAAGTGCTTAAAAATATCAGACATGAAAGAAAATAAGACACTGGAAAATAATGAAAAATGAAGCGAGAAGAGAGGATAAATTATCAGTTTAACGTTATATAAAAAAAGATGGCTAAAATATTGTTTAACTGCTGCTCTGTGATTGGGATATTTAGGGGTTTCATTCTGTAACAAAGATCACAAACTTTACTTATGAGTTAGTTACGCTCCTAGGCATGTTTCATAAAGCTGCACTGTAACGTTTGCATTGGTTTCTGTATTATCAGAACAGTTTCAACTGTCACCATTCTCCCCCCATCTAATTTAGCCTATACATTTACATGAAAGACGAGATCTTTAACGTTACCTGATCTTTTTTTAGGAGGCAAGCTGGCTCCTCTTATTAGCTGAAGATGACAAAGATTGAAGATTATCATTTAGCTAATTTAGGTTAGTTATTCGCTTTCCAAATCTAGGATACATCTGTGCGTGACCAAGCAGGCAATCGTTGTCAGATTAGTCTACCTCCAATCAAAACACTGTAGTTTTACACTTGTAGTTGTTTATAGCCTTATAGGCTCTCGAGGGAAGTCCACACACTCCGCAAATCCGTTGAATAGTTGAACATTTCCGAAGACGGATAACGAAATGGAGAGCTTGCACAAACACATTTTCGATTGATTTTTAAACTACAGTAGCTAAAAAAAAAATATTTTTTTAAATGACATTTACATTTTATATTTTTAGACTCTGCCTGCCAGCATGCGTTGACTGAATGAAAAACATTATTATTATATATTTTTTTGATATGCGTAGCTGTCAATACATGCTGGAATCGATAAGATAATTGATAAGCTGGAAGGCAAACGATTCCGAGGAATCGGACAAGTTGGAACCGGTTCCTAACGGGAAACGGTTCTCGAT
Organism: Ilyophis sp. 1 JC-2022; assembly: GCA_022702515.1. Lineage (NCBI taxonomy): Eukaryota > Metazoa > Chordata > Actinopteri > Anguilliformes > Synaphobranchidae > Ilyophis > Ilyophis sp. 1 JC-2022. The sequence continues at coordinate 16,748,412 of CM040405.1, read as the reverse complement.
AACCACCCCTACTCCCATAATATTTATATTGTAATGATGGAACCTGAACGGGTAAAAATAAACAAAAAAATGTATTAAATTACACCAACTGTCTGTATATAAAAAGATAAAAAACATTCAAGTGAGGCTCACTTGTGTTTATTCAGTATTGTGGAACCTTTTTACAAATTTTACAAATAGAAAATAAATAAGAATAATATATATGTAGTCATAAATATTTGGACAGAAAATAAGTGTCCCCATTTGCTAGCTAATGCAATTTATAATTCACAAATTGTAAAAATTCAGTCATGCAATTCTAAAAAAAATAAAATTTGTCATGGCAAGAAACATTTTAATTTTCATGCATGTTCCGACTCATTTTACTATTGAACTCTATGAAAAAATAAGTCAGGAGAAAAAACCCTTAAAGTGATCCATCCACATCTACTGCATACCTGACAGCAGAGTGATGGTTTGAGGCTCGTTTCATACCTCAGACCCTTGATGACTTACTATTTAGTCAACCATGGGTTCCATACTGTTCCAGCGTAATTTACAGCTTAATCGAGCCCCCCCAATTCCTATAGAGATCCATTCAAATAGAGGGGTTATAGTATCGCTTGTAAGAGTACCTGAAAATTAATTTTCAGGACTCTTTTGATGTTGTTGGGTCACAGACATCAGGAAGTCATGGCAAGCAAAAGATATGCAACCAAATATTAAATATGACTTTATTTAAGTTTATATTAATTTGACCAATTACTTTTTGTCCCCTAAAATGGGGGGGGGGGTATGTATAAAAAGGGCTACAATTGCTATACAGATCACACGAAATGAATGTAAAAACCCTCAAATTAAAGCTGAAAGTCTGCACTTTAACCTCACAGTCACTGTTCCATTTCAAATCCAATGAGCTGGAGTACAGAGTCAAAACAACAACAAAAATATACCCATAACCATAACATACTCTTAAAACAATCACTCTTCAGCTGTGTTGTGTTGGTAGGACTAATAACTGCCAAACTATTAAAGCTAAATAAAGACGAACGAAACATTAATATTTGCCCTGCATTGCCTTGGAGAGTAGACATCCTGCCTACCCTAATCTATCTGGAACGGTCATGTCATGTGTGAAAAGACACGACACAGAATCTTTCCCTATAGAACACCTATGTGCGAACCGGGAAAAGTACTACCTAACCCAGATAACTTAACCCGGAAATGTTGTGGATTCCATGTGTGAAAGGGGCTTAACAACTATGGCATTACCAGAAGATTGTGTACACACTTTGGCAAATATATAAAACAGAAACATTTTAAATGAAAATAGTTTTGCACTAAATGGTGTTATAGTTTTGCCTTAAATTATACCAGAACACTTTTGCAACATTAACAATGAAACATGATTTACATACACACAGAATCTGACCTGTCTTGGGCTCGACCACCACAGTGTCCAGACTCATGGTTCCCAGGGAGGAGCTGCAGCTGATGCTCTTGGTGAAAGGAGGAGTGCTGGACACAGCAGCTGGGCTGATCACTGCTAGCAAAACACACACACACACAAATTATCTATAGCAGTAGCAACCATAGGAGTACAGGTATATGGAATGTGTCCTTACTCAGGTCCAAAGTACTTAACTATAACCTATATAAACTTAAGTGGACACATTGTTTTGCCAACACACTCCATACAATTCATTCATATCATCCATTAATTCAAAAGTGAACCTGTACATGGAAGTGAACGATTTCAAGGAATACATGGTGATAACCATTTAAAATGCTGTGCCCTGACACCCACTAAACGCATTGGTTTTGTTCCAATGTTGAAAAAAAAAAAGTTGAAAAATGCCCTATATTATATTATAATATTATTCTTGTAAGCTTGTAATTCATTGCACAATTGATTCCACTTTTGTGCAAGTGGAATAAGCAAAATAGACAACTGAATATTAGACACTTTCTAATGAATCTGACTGTTGAAGTGAGATGTAAAGTTCATTATAGATTTAACAACTGAATCAGTTCTGATTGATTGACTGCAGGGGCATCAAATACCAGCCTAAACACAGGTAACAGCAAGGGTCAACAAGGGTCTCCCAGGAGCACCGGGTAACCGGTCAGTCAGATTCTCCGTTTTGGCTACTATGATTTGCTGGTTGGTAGCCCGACTGGGCAACCACTCAAAAATAAATAAAATCAACATAATGGATTTCTTAAGTCTATTATTGATTATTTATGCCAATGTTGATCCATCTCAACAACTCAAATAAAATTAACATGCAAGTTATCACTATTGTTCCAATTCATAACATTACACAACGCACTGTAGCCCGCTCCACTTGGCGTTCCCCCAGCCTATCTTGATCAGCGGCCTTCAGTGCTGTGATATACTTAATTACTTTATTAAACAAGGTTCTGGAATCAAATGTCTGTGGTCATCATAAAAATAAAAAAAACATTTGTTTGGGGCTACCATCACGTCAATGTTCGGGCAATCAAAAAGAAACTGCTGGTAGCCCAGCTAGGCAAGCACATGGGCCAGGTCAAGGGGAGGTGAACAGTAGGGGTAAAATGTCATCTTTACCAATGGGCCTATCTTTTTATTTTAAAAGATAGTGCTTATTTCAAAGTTTATGGAGCTTTTTACGGTTCTTAAATATCTCGACTATGAACAAATTGGTGGTCATTTGAAGTTCGGTCTTTATCAAAATGCAACAAACTTCTGATAGTACAATATTGGATGAAATTAAAGCCATATACACCACCATAAACCAATACATAATCTAACTGTTTTTGTGTCCAGTGGACTGGGAATGATCATTTTACTCTATTTAAAGAAAGTTTTGGTACTAATTGTTGTTATTTTATAGTTTACATTGTTCGGAAAAAAGGCGTTCTTCAGATTTTGCAGTGTCCTTCCGTTACCAGAAAACTCTCTATTTTCACTGTCATATCACAGATTTCAGCTTAAAACTAATGAAACTTTCAGAAATAGCTGTTATTGGGTTGTAAATTCCACTAGTAAAAACAGTGTTTGGTTTTCATCCACAGAATTAGCATAATTCATGGCTGAAATATGTCCTTCCGTTACCGGTAACGGAAGGACCGTAAATGCAAAGCCTATTATTCAGTCTAAAACCAAACCATATTCAGATATTATGGTTCATAAATGGTTTCAAATGGCAGTTGCAAGCTGCATGGTGCCTTTCTGACATCTGTCATATGTCTGTGATACACTTTCATGGTACACGAGCACTTGATAGGTAACGGAAGGACAAGAAATTTTTCTTTGAAATATTTTTTTATAAAATGCCCCTATTTCATTATGAAATGTTGGAAGATGTGATGTGTCATAAAGTTTAATAAATATGTCTGTAATTACCTGGCTGTGGCTGTCAATGTCACTGTCATGTTGTTATAGTGGTTAGACTCCGTGAAAAAGGGCTTCTTTGCAGGTTATGATTTCTATAGAATTTTAACACCTTTACCACTGTTTATTTGGGAATATTGATGGGTAAGACTATAAGAACCTAGCCAAAATGATATCTCCACAAACCTCCAACAGCAACCATCAGAGAGTGTTGAGGCACAAGACATCATCATGGGTCTCAGTGGAGCAGAAAAACAACGTCGATACAGGGAAGGACAGAAGGCTAAGATTGGTGAAGACACACTTAAGAACAGAGATGTAGAAAGAAAGCGTGAAAGGCGGCAGGCGAATTTAGAAGCTATACGCAATAAGGAACGCGAAAGTAAACGAAGGTACAGGGCGAAGAAGAAAGCTATAGAACCCAAGGCGTACAGTGGACCTTCGAGTCTTAATCGTGCTGTCAAGCGTGTCATGAAGACATTACCGAACTCGCCACGCAAACGTTCCAAAGTTGTGGTAGCCCTCAATCGTCGATTTCAACGAGCAGAACAGCCCAACGCAAATGAGCAGGAACATGAGCCTCCTTTGATAGCCAACAAGATACCCGATGATATTACTGCACGTGTTCGTGACTTTTACCTACGGTCCGATATCAGCTGGACAGCCCCAGGGCGCAAAGACTCTATCACAGTCGTACGAGATGGTAAAAAAGTGAAGGAGCAAAGACGATGCCTAATGATGACGATCAAGGAAGCATACGCACTCTACAACGAGCACTATCCAGATGATAGTTCTTTCATCCACCCCCCTCCCCACCCCCCATGAAGTTGCAAAATTTGAACCTAATTGGGTAGTTTAACCCACTGACTGTAAAAAGATACTCAAACTGATGTAATATTGGGAACATTGAGTGCAAGGGCTGCCTTATACACAATAACTAATAGTGTGTCCTTCCGTTACTTTTACCAATTGTCCTTCCGTTACCGGATCCACTGTGGGAAAAATGCTATAAAAATGTATTGGACCATGCCCTTGGTCTAATATTTGGCATGTTCATAGATGGATAGTCAATAGACCATTATCAGTCAGAAAAATACCAATACTTTGCCTGGAACCGCAGGTTTTGTATTGTTGAAAAAAAGGCAAAAAACAGATGTTGTTTTTGAGTCCTTCCGTTACCGGTGGGTTTTTGGCAAAATTACCCATGAAAATGACCCTTGACAAAAAACTTAGTGGATTTATTTTAAAGTACTAGGCAGCCCTCACTTCTCACAAGTGTTCTTTTCAACCTAACTGGTATAGCCTAGGAGCTAGAGCCAGCGTACAGCAAATTTGTCCTTCCGTTACCCCTTGACCTGGCCCACATTTTAAAGTAACCATCTAACAGGTAACAGGATTGCTAAACTTGTCTAAGACACTTGTCTCAGCCAACTTTTAGCCTGGTTGAGGATAACAGCAGATGAGCAGATGAGGAATGAGTCAAAGGTTACCTGTAGGATGCCCTAGCTGCGCTCCCTCTGAAGCCGGCATGGTAAAGTCTGCCTCCCAGATGGGCGAGTTTTCCCCATATATCTCCTCTTCCAGCATGGAAAGGAACCTGAAACCAAAGGCCATGACTCACAATGCGCCTTCTGCACACCTTCAGGCTCACTCTTCCATGGATCCATGCTTCACTGAAATAGGCCCATACGCTCAAAGATGAAGAGGCCCAAATGTAAAAGAAGAGGCTACCTCGCCCACATCGCACCCCAAAAAATCCTGGAGCACTTGCAAAACCTTAGGATGATGAACATTGTTTTACTCAAAAATATAGCAACTGCAATATTTAACCTAAATTGACTTAATACAGCTCAGCTAATAAACAATGCATGTAAGGTAGGGCCCCCAGACCACCCCTGTAAGAAGGGTGGTCTGAGGGCCCTATATTTCCTAAATCACTAGCAAATGTAGACTGCTTATCTGAAAACAGGAAAAAAATCTTTACATTAAATCACTTTGATCTGTGAATAACATTAATTATCAATCTGATGATTGGCAATTAATACCCGTTATCCAATGCTAGATAATTACAGCCAATATCAAATCAGAAATGAAACGAGAAAACTACTCAGCGTCACACCGGTTTACCATCGTGTCAGGCATCAATAATGCACTGCCTGTCACCAAGCGTGTGCTCAAGATGAAATTTAGTCTTCAGAACGTAATGGCAAGCACTTGGCAATGTCGCTCAAATTTAACGTGCCAATTGTATAAAATCTAAATAAAACATGCGCACTAACAACAGGGTTAGTTGCTAATGGTTGCTAATGCGAGGGTCAGATGCATATTGAGTAGTGGCATTCCTGATTCCAGGAATGGTGGTGTGCCGCTACGGTTTAATTACGTGGAAAATATGCTACAGCTCCAATTTTTCAGAAACTGTAGCAATGCTGCAGAAATAACATTTGGGAAAACTTAAAAGATAGAAAACATTAGGCACATGCTTTAACCTTTCAAAAGGCCTCAAAGAAACACACTAGCAAAACCATTCAGGGATCATTGTCTATGCCGTACTGAGGGTTGCCAAGCCTTACTTGGGAAAGTGAGTGAGTATGAGGGTGCGTTTCTCAGGGAGCAGCTTGTCCTTCTCCACGCGGAACTTCTCCAGCAACTGCCGGCGTGTGACGGTGAAGATGGACTTGAGGAGGCTGCGGCCAAACACATGCGTGGTCTCGTAGCGCGGCAGACTGTCGTTGCTCTGGGGCACGTGGCAGTAGCAAAGCCACCTGTGGGTGAGCATGGGCATGGACACAGCCAGGCATGAGCAAACCCACAGAGACAAACAGTCTCTACCCACAAAACCAGCCTGAAGAAGAGACTGGCTTTAACTGCAACCAACATACACAGGGGTCCCTCAGGACCAAGCCCTGCCTTAAAGTGACACCATACTGAAATATTGTTTTATCGACCCAGTTACATACTGTTCAAAACAAATAATAAAACACATTTGCGGTGTGATAATTACATCACCGAACACACTTAAAAACCAAGAGCAATGTAGTCACAGGCTCTCCTGTGAAACAGGACAGCTACCACACTTATTATTGCGGACCTCTACACCAATGGTTCTCAACCTACAGCTCACTTTGCATTATTGTGTGGTTTGATTTATAAACTAATGAAACTCCTTTATTTTCTTGTCAATTAAAAAAACAAGAAACTAAGATGACACTGAACCAGACACCACCTTCATTATTTTTGTACTGACAGGAAAATAAATGGGTTTTATTTGTGGGCTGTCCATGCAAATTCAAGGGTTGAGAACCAGAGCTCTACACTGATGAGACTTGCATTTAATTGTAAATCAAAGTTAGTGGAAAATCATATTGATATTGATCCAGGCCAGAATGTACACGGAAGTGTGGAGGATTAATGTTGTGAGGACGCTCTTCACACACCTGGTGTAATCCACCTTATAGGCTGTGCCGTCATCCTTCTGGGAGCGCTGGCGGAACTGTGTGGGCGTCTCCAGCTTCCAGTAGTTGAGGCAGAGGAGGAACATTTTGGACAGCTCAAACATCGTCTGCCTCTCTTTTGGCGGCAGGTGGCTGAACTTGTACTGCACAAAGTTCAATACTCCCTGGAGACCCAAGACAGACATTAGCACAGCCACCATAATCGGCCTGCGAGAACATGGCCAGTGATTTCCATAGACGGACGTAAAGCACCAGCTTCACCTGCTCAATATTGGGCTTCTCAAAGGGGGGGCTCCCCAGGGATCCCTCCACTATGGGCTGGCTCATCTGCAGGATGCATTTCCTGAGCAGCTGTGCAGGGGGGAGGGGGGGGTAGTGGTCACAGAAGAAATGCAATGCATGCTAAAATGCCAAAATCCATCGTATGGATATAATCCATACATTGACATAATCCCTTGGGTTATCAACTAACATAGAATGTGGCTTGGTAAATTGGAGGCATTATTATTTCTTGTGATTGCATGAACAAATTCCAGCATTTTTTAACTGCACATTATACTCACAACATCTTGGTATTGTTATAACCCTAACAGGATGTTCTAAATTACAAGGGTAATACAGACTCTGTATGTTAACAAAGTAATGTAGTAAAGGGGCAGTTCACCCCAAAATGAAATTTTGATATGTTTCTGTATACCTGGTGTGGTATATATCCAGCCAGATATTTTCGCTGAGATTTTACTCGTTTTATAGATATCTGCTACAGCTCACTGTGACATCACCCTAATAGAACAGACCTCAACGGGCCCAAAGTTTGTGGTGCTCAAAGCGCCAAAAATGTACATTCGCAAAAATCAACAGCAACGTCTCTTTCCAAATATAAAGACACGGTTACTCACAAACATCCACAGACCTTGTTGCGCATGGTTTTTTTGAAAATTACTTTCTGCTGAAGTACAGCAACAGTGTATATCCGTGCAAAGTCTCAATCAAACCACGCCAGTATTCTGGGGCTTATGTCAATACAGTGCGCCCTAGAATACTGGAATGCTTTGGTCTAGACTTTGCGTGGATATACATAGTTGGCGTACTTTGGTAGAAAGCAGTATTTTTTTTTTTTTTTAAACTGTGCATAGTAAGGTCTGTGGATGTTTGTGAGTAACCGTGTCATTATATTTGGAAAGAGACGTTGCTGTTGATTTTTTCCAATGTACATTTTTGGCGCTTTGAGCGCCACAAACTTTGCATCTGTCGAGGTCTGTTATATCAGGGTGATGTATCACGGTGAGCTGCAGTGGATATCTATAAAACTAGTGAAATCTCAGCAAAAATATCTGGATGGATATATAGCACACCAGGTATAGAGACACGTAGCTTAATTTAATATACAGGGGGGATCAGTTGTCCGTTAAGTCCGTTTGTCCGTTGTCGTGCAGCGACGAAACCACTATAAACAGAGATAAATAGACAACAACAACCAGCAACAACAACCGATGCTGCTTGTAAACAACAACACGCGCGCCGCCGCCGCGCGGACACACGTACTCAACGGTCGGGTTCGCGTTCGCGCGCTTCTAAGTAAGTAGCGGGTTCGTTTTCGCTTCACGGGAGTTTTTAAACGTTCGGACCAGATATTCACTCGCGGATTGTGTCCGTTGGATCCGGAATCCGTTGCATCGGTGTCCGTTGGATCGAGGTTCATCTGTATATATATTTTTTTAAGTATCACTTTTGTTTTTCTCATTTTATGGTTTGAATTATTGTTTGCATGTAAAAAGGATAATGTTAATTAAAACAACATGCAATACATGGAAAATAAAACATGTTCTATAAACTGTATTTTGTAGAAATTATTGAGTATTACTGGAGGCACCTATAGTCACAAATGCCCCAAAATGGGCACGTTGATGGCAACTTTTTCAAAAAGGCTTTGTGACCCAAATCTCAAGAATATATCAAATAGCTTTCCTCAACAGGAAGTTTCTTTGTGGGAAAACTTGCAGTCGAGCACAGGCCAAGTAAACACAGGACAGGAAGGAATGTGAAGGATAGCGTATACCGTGGGACTAAATGTAACCGAGAGAAAAGTCAGCCACCAGAATAATGAAGGGGAAGCTGCACACACCTTGAAGAGGTAGAAGTAGACCTGCTTGGTGTCCGTGTCCTCCTCCTTATGGACGGACATGAAAAGGTTCTCCACATCTACTACCATGCCTAGCAGTCGGTTGATCTCCTCCTCCGACACATTCTCCAAGTGGGAGACATGGTCCGCTGGACAAGTGGAATAAGGTGGAAAGATTTGGTAATGGTACACATTTGTAGTGTAGATTTAAACTGTCAGGTGAACAATGACAGAATTAACATTAGCCATAACAGATTTGGCATGTCACATTTTATGATAGAATATTTTACATGTTTTTAATACAAAATCTAGATAAAAATAAAATTTAAAAAATGCAGTAAGTCTTGCATTTAAAGAATGTTCAAATCCAAAATCCATTATGTGAATACATTTTTAGCAAACTCAGCTTTTCTCCCTGTTGAGGCCAATTGTAAATATTAATTTCACTAATTGCCATGTTTTCTTGATGCATGTTCATAAATTAAGATGACCACTTGGGTACCATTTATGAATATTACGTTCATCTGACAATAACAACCGGAGACGAGTCAAAATTTTAAATAGGGGTACTCGGAGCACAACCAAATTTCTCAGATGCAGTAGCTCAGAGACAGAAAGGGTGGTTGGCGGTCCATGGGTTGCTACTACCCCAAGGAACCCATCCAGGACCAGTTGACCTAGTGTCATCCATTTTGCACCCTGGGAGTCAATATGTGAGAAATGTCATGTCAGTGTACCCAGAGCATGGCCACAGCTGCGGCACGGTTCACTCAGGCTTGCCGCTTGCTGTTGGAGGTCCATGCGGGTGGCGATGGGCTGAGGGTTCTTCCAGCCATTGCACTTGCACGAGTCATTGGCCTGGGGGAAGTAATATAGGAAAAAGAAAAGGGAAGAGAGTCAAAGCTTCCAAGATGAAAAGATTTCCTGTTATTACCTGAATTGTTTACAGCTCTTTATAATCGCCAATGACCAAAAACATCTTTATAAATAATCCAAATTTAAAATGCACATGCAGCACACTGCCATCACTACAGGCTGTGTGTATCAGTTACCATCAATGTTAAAGGTGTAAAACCTCTGCAACCTTGTATTTACATCTGGGCAATGCTTTTTTTCTAGCAAATTACATAAAATGACTGCCATTCAGTTGGCAGCTGATACAGGAGAAAGCCACATGATAAAAATAAAAAAAACATATTTGGGTTGAAATTCCTAACTATTTGGGAGAAAATATTGGTTGTGCGGCACAGGTACATTACAAAGCGAGGTTCGATTATTGTAAGAGGTTCACACTGAACGTTACTTTCAGCTTGGCAAGCTTGTAGTCTCAATACCTTTACTAGTATGATGACAGTATACAGAATTGCAAAGTTAACAAGCAACATCACTCACAATTCCAAAAAAAAAACTAGGAAGCTAATTAGCCTAAATACTGTTGGACGAAAAGCAGCAGGTTATGCATGTGTATACACATTGTATTTTGCATCGCTACGATTTGTGGCTACAGAAGCTAACGTTTGTAACGTTAGCAAGTTTACATTAGTATGAGTAACGAGCGAGCTTTTATTTGCATAGAAATGTCTTTAGCTGGAATTATGGCTGGCTTCTTTAAGAGGATAAACCTTTATACGATCTTGTTTAGCTATTTTTCCACGCCGTGCTTTGGCTATCTAGCTAGCTAGCTACCTTACAAGCTGAGAAGACTCCGAGTTTCTCAAGCTTTTTCGCCCGTGGAAACGCTCGAACTTGCGCTTTCTTCTGACTCGCCCGTTGTTGTTGGCTAAGACCCGGCCTGGCTGGATCACAATTCGCGGATCCAGGCATCGCATTCGACCCAGTTGTCCCGCTGGACTGAGTCTGTTGAGGCCGGGGTTGTAAGGAGGCCTGTGCAGACGGATCCGCCATTCTAGCAGCCGCCACTACTCCACGCAGTAAAGTTTATTCGGGCTTTAGCCTTCCTTGCTGAAAATAAAAGAACTCGCATGCGTCAAAGAAGAGCATTTTGGGTGTTGTAGTGTTCAACTTTCGCCCAAAACTCTTCACGAATCGTTGGCGGTCACAATGCCATCGATATAAAATTAAAACAAAGAAGATTAAATGCAGTTTGAATATTGTGTTCAGAACATAAAGTATGCGCACCCCCAGCGATTTATGAAACTTAAGTGAATTTCATCACCTTCCATTTAAAGTCATAAACACGCCTACATACTGACCAGTACACATCTTTGCCTGAAGAGGTCACTAGGATTACGCTCAACATTTTCCGGCGTCCGATATACCTTCTTTAAGAGAAGCATGCTCAATTAATAAATGTACAGAATGAAAACAAGTTAAGTTCTACTTGATACTCTATTATAATTTATTTATTTATACATTTTATTTTTTACAATCTAGGACGAGAACCAGGACCAGGGAACGTTGAGAGGCAGTTGTATGTGGTAAGGGGCTTATTACAGGACTGTAGTAGACTGATGAGCAAGTGAAAAACTAGCAATATTCAGAAATGGTACAAATCTTTGGTACACTCATCCTACCCCATGGCTTGCTTCACTGAAAAGCCTAAAAATACTAAATTGATATTGCAAATAATACAAACATACACTCCCACATACATGTAGGTAATTCAAGTCACCTTTGGCCTTTTTCCCTGACAGCACATAATTCATAAAACAAAGCGCACAATTAATTGCATGACAAACTGGGAAGGTGGTCTTCATTAACCTAGTAGAGTTTGCTGAAAGCAATTTGATATTAATATTTTAATAGATGTTTAGAGGAATATTGAGCTTTGACTTGGCCTTATGGTGTATTTTCCATCCCATAATTCCAAATGGCTATAGTAAAACAATCATGGCATGACTACCTTGGAAGCTCTTCAAAAAATACTGACATGTCAGTTTAAAAGTCAATACACGAGGGAAATTAAGCAGACAACGTTTAAGTTGATACCTCCCTCCATATTTATTGGTAAAATTACAGATGTTTTCCCCCACCCCTTTCCCCCACTACATACCATATATTATATTGCCTCACACGGGCCAGAATGTCGTTCCCCCCCCAAGAGCACCTATCCACTACCCCCAATCCACCCCCACCATTAGATGCAACTCCATGATTCAGACACAGCATATTTTGTTGTGCTAGTCATTAATGGCATTAGTGACGACAACAGCACTGGTCAAAATAATCGTCCGATGAGAAAAAAAAATTGATTTAAAAAAAAAAAGTTCTGAAAAGTCACAAGAGCTGAACGACAGAACCAGTACACTCAATACGAGAGATTCTTCAAACAAAATTATATTGAGTTACAAAATTATATATTGAGACAAAATATATATTATATTGGGAAGATACTGTACTGACAATAAGTACTGATTGGTTACATGTTTGAAGAGAAACATACAATACAAATACAGCAAAAATAATTCATCAATACTCATAATTGCAATTTAGGTCAGAAAAAAAATCTTGCTTGATCCTTTTATTTTTGTCAACATTTTATCATACAGATTCAAAAAAACAATGTTAAAAAATGACTTACTGGTGTAATGATGACTTAATGCACTATGCATACAGTTTGATTTAACATACATACATGATTCAAACTATAGAATGTTTACCATATCAAATCACATCCTACATGTCTTGTGCCTGAAAAGTAGTAATAACAATAATATTAATCTACAAGATAGCTAAATCTGGAAGGAAAAGATGCCCTCATTTCCTCCCCCTGCTTCTTCAAGAGGGCTGAGTGGGATGGGCGGGGCAGAGATGATCAGCACAGAAAATAAAACGGACCATACAGTTGCTGCATGCACCCATCACCTGAGGAAAGAGGGTAATAGCAGGAGGTATGATACAACCTTTCCTTTAAAAAAGTGACTTAAGACATAATTGAATTAGTATTTGTGTACAACAACAAAAAAAATGGGTAGAGAGTGTGTGGAAAAGGGAGAGAGAAGCCCTGAGGTATTCCCTCCAGCTTATGATTTTTAAAAAATGCTCAAAACAGAGGGGAGAGGAAAAAAAACAAAAACAAAAAAAACAAGAGCAAGCGGTTGGGTCTGTTAAGTGCGACGGGTAAGAATGGATCTCGTTTCATCGTTTTCTTTTCCTTCGGGGTTGGTTTAGTCTCGCGGCCGTCGGTCGGGTCGTCGGTTGGGTTGTCGGTTGGCTGGCTCAGTGCATTGTTAGTTGCTGCTGCTGCAGCACTGGCTGCTTCGGCTCTGGGGGGCGGAGTCCTGGAGGTCCACTCCCGGCCTGGCCCGGCCCCCTGTGCCTGTTCCACTCTGCGGCTCGTTCTTCGGCAGCTTCTTGGCTGCAGCGAGAAGAGGAAACGTACAGCTGACATAAGCAACAGTTTCAATGGGATCTAGCGTATAGATTCACAGAAGAAACCACCGATGTCGGCACGGCTCAGTGCCGCTGGTAATGTATAAACCAGTCTGATTAAAAGGCACACTGTTGGTCTAAAAAAAAAACATGCATCTCAGAAAAATCTATTTCTAGTGAACGGCCAAAAAATATATATATATACAGTTGTGCTCGAAAGTATTCAAACCTCTTAACTTTTTGCAACCTTTATTGTGTTGTAGATTTAATTTTAAATGGATAAAATTGCTGCCCATCAATCTACACTCAATAACCCATAATTTTTGCAAATGTATTAAAAATCTAAAAATGAAATGTCTCATGTACATAAGTATTCACACCCTTTGCTTTAATGTATTTCATATTTGGTCACATATCAGCAGCCATACCACCGTGCACTCTGCTTCTGCTGAATGGCTGAAGCTAAGCAGGTGTGGGCTTGGTTAGTACTTGGATGGGAGACCTCCTGGGAAAAACTAAGTTGCTGCTGGAAGTGGTGTTGGTGGACCAGTAGGGGGCAATCTTCCCTCTGGTCAAATAAAAAAAAAAAATCCCAATGCCCCAGTGCAGTGATGGGGACACTGTGCTGTAGGAGATGCCGTCTTTCGGATGAGACGTTAAACCGAGGTCCTGACTCACTGTGGTCATTAAAGATCCCATGACACTTATCGTAAAGAGTAGGGGTTTCCCCGGTGTCCTGGCTAAATTCCCAACCTGGCTCTTTCAATCTGCCACCTAATCATCCCCCAGTTTAATTGGTTAAAAATCATTCTCTCCCTCTCCACCTCAGCTGATGTGTGGTGAGCATTCTGGCGCAAAATGGCTGCCGTTGCATCACCCAGGTGGGTGCTACACATTGGTGGTGGTAGAGACGAGTTTCCCCCTCATCACTGTAAAGCGCTTTGAGTGTCGAGAAAGGCGCTATATAAATACAAGGTATTATTATTATTATTATTATTATACCTTTGCATGCTGTTACTTCCTGAAGTCTGTGACCCATCAACATCAAAAGACTCTCGATATCTTATTTTCTGGTGCTCCTACAAGCAATATTATAACCGCTCTGTATTTGAATGGATCTCTATGGGAATTGGGGGGTAAGACTAGATTTAGCTGTAAATTACGCTGGTACAGTATGGAACACATGACTGGCGATATGGCTGTAAGTTATCAAGGGTCTGAGCTATCGAACGAGCTTTCACGAATCACATCACTCTATTGCCAGATATGGAGTAGGTGTGGATAGATCACTGCAAGGGTTATTTCTCCCGCCTCTTTTTCCTATAGAACTCTACGGGGGGAAAAGTCAGGAGAAGAAACCCTTAAATTGATCATCCACATCTACTCCATATCTGGCCGCAGAGTGATGGTTTGGGGCTCGTTTGATACCTTATACCCTTGATGACTTAGCCATTTCGCCAGTCATGTGTTCCATACTGTACCAGCGTAATGTACAGCTGAATCTAGTCTCACCCCCCAATTCCAATAGAGATCCATTCAAATGCAGAGAGGTTATCATCAGGCCTGCACTACACTGACGATACTCAAAAACAAATCTACATTCCTTCCCCTAATTAGCACTGGGTAATGCTTACCCTCTGGTGTGCAATAAAATGTGTACCTGTGCACTGGTACACTTGCATGTATTTCAAGTGCATTTATATGCAATACTTTGTTTGCCAGCAGAAGAAATAACTCATGAAAATGTGAAATAAATATATGCCACTAATTAACACATCTTAGCAAATGTGTGGTACTTTAGTGCTATTCGTTCTGTGGAATATTACGGTCTGTGGAATATTACGGTCTGTGGAATATTACGGTCTGTGGAATATTACGGTCTGTGGGCATAGATGCAAGAATCATCCCACTTACAGTTGCTTGTCTTTTTGCACAACATGTGGTCATCTATAACTATCTTAAATGCATGGGGAACATGGGGAATCTGATCCAATAAGAGGCAACCGTATGTTGCATGCAAAAAAAGCGAATCAACCATTCTAATAAAGCAGAGCCTGATAATGAATTTTGTAATAAATCCAAAAGGCAATCAACAGTTAATGGATAGATTCAGAATCACATTAGACTCGGAATTGCTACGATTACAAAGATTTAGTTGCATTATACCTATGGCCATAAAGATTTCATTAACGTTCATTGCAGTCTTGGCTGAAGTCTCCATGAAAAGCAGGCTGTTGTCGTCTGCGTAGGCTTGTGCTTCCTGGGAAAACAAGACCAAAAAGGAATGTCATTTCAGCTCACTTGTGAAAGGTAATATATCAAGCTTGTAAAAGAATCACACAATGTAAACAGCTTTGTTAAAAGGACATATAGATCCGCACGTGTTCAAGTACACACGGTTTACTGGTTAGTGAACTTGACCGCTTAATACAGAAGCTGCCTGCACTTTGTTCAACACGTGGGTGGTCATGTGAGACACACAACTAAAGCCAGCAATATACTATTCATTTAAAAAAAACCTATTGTGCTCCTAGAATTATGCTTGTAAAAAAATGTCAATTATGTAAAAACAACAATTATAGTTTGTAAATATTAAAAAAAGAAAAACTCTTTCGTTCTTCGAGCACCCATCTATTTTTGCATTCTTACTGCATTAGAACTGCTGTATCACTGGTGAAGCATTAGAACTGCTGTATCGCTGGTGAAGCATTAGAACTGCTGTATCACTGGTGAAGCATTAGAACTGCTGTATCACTGGTGAAGCATTAGAACTGCTGTATCGCTGGTGAAGCATTAGAACTGCTGTATCACTGGTGAAGCATTAGAACTGCTGTATCACTGGTGAAGCATTAGAACTGCTGTATCACTGGTGAAGCATTAGAACTGCTGTATCACTGGTGAAGTATCAGTGTTCCTTGGATATGAGCCACACCTGGAAGTCAACGGCTCTCTTGTTGGCGAGGTCTGCCTTGTTCCCTGCCAGGGCAATCACAATGTTGGGGCTGGCTTGTCGCTGGAGTTCCTTCACCCAGTTCTTCGCACGTGCAAAAGTATCCTAATAAAACACCCCCCACACACAAAAAAACAGCTGCCTTTATTAATACTCCAAAAACCAGAACTCCAAAAAGTATAAAATAAGTATGACTGGTGTATATGATACAGTGCACTCCAAAAGTGTTTGGACAGTGACACAGATTTGTGGGTTAAAGCTTTAATTTGCAGACTTTCAGCTTTAATTTGAGAGGGGGTTTCTTGGCTATGAGTAAAAATGGCTACAATTGCTACATGGTTCACCCTCAAATTAAAACTGAAAGTCTGCACTTTAACCTCATAGTCACTGTTCCATTTAAAATCCAATGTGCTGGAGTACAGAGCCAAAACAACAAAAAATGTGTCACTGTCCTAACACTTTTGGAGTGCACTGTATACTTGTCATACAGTGAATAGCCTTTTTCAGTTTGACTGAGAACTGATGCTGCACAAAATAAGATACATGGCAGGCCTTCAGGTCATGGGAAACACAGCTGAACAACACTCTGACCATTCCCCTCACTTGATCATTAAATGGGGAGGACATTCGCATGGATCATGTTCTGCCAGGTCTAGCCAGACTGAAGGGGGGGGGGGCTGTGTGTGCCAATGCCCTGCAAGCATAGAGCTTTTAAGGGTCTGAATTACTTTAAGCTGCACATTTACACACCAAAAACATAGTGTGCGTATATACCATTATGTTGTCCCGTGTAAAATAAAGGTGGAGTAGTCCAATTTCTACAAAAGAGTGGAGTGATATTCAGTGACCGTGAAAATTGAATCATCTCATAAATCTATGTGACCACTATATTTTTACTTCTTCATGATCCACTGGCAACATCAGACAAGTGACCAGACCATTTACAAAATCAGTCTATATTGCCTGACCCATCAGTAAGACTGGCTCATTTTTATTGTGCAAGTGCACGCACAGAAAGATGTGTGGATGAGGGCAGGGCAGGGCAGAGACACAACCTACTGTGTTAGTGATGTCATAGACCACGATAGCCGCCTGGGCCCCTCTGTAATACATTGGCGCCAGGCTGTGATATCGCTCCTGGCCAGCTGTGTCCCAGATTTCAAACTTTACCGTTGTATCGTCCAAACAGACCGTCTGTGTGAGGAAGGCAGCTGTAAAGGGGTGGGGGTGACAAAAATAAATAAATAAAACAGGAATAAACATTAGCAGTTCTCTAAAAAGGTTATGAATCTTCCTCCTATATTGCGTGCCTGCCTCTCTGACCCCTCATTAGGATAGAAGAAAGGATCTCTGCACTGGTCCACTCAACTGTAATAAAATACACTCCATGGTATGCTATATAATATGGTTGTCATGGTGACATTGTAGGTTGTGCTTTCTGACCCACTCCAGTTGTACAACTCAGTGAATGTCCTCTATCACTACATACAGTGCACGCTCAATGAGCAGGGCTTTCCCTAAACAATGGTATAGGGGCGCAGCGCCACTATGACAAAGCGCCATCGCCACCATGCGTTTATCTATTTATATATTTTCCCCCCACCATTCTTGCCGCAACTGTGAATACGTAGAAAGTGGAAAGACACGCACATCCAAATGAACTCAGGTGCTGAACTGAGTAAATAACATGTAAAAGAATAAAGTTCGCAACACTGATTACTGCTCCCACGGTGTAAATTTATTAACACGACATTAAAAGTGACGTTTCGAGTACTCTCAAAAGGCTCTCTTCATCAGACAGCTATGCAAATTAGGTAGCTGCATCTTATCCAATCAGCAGTGTCAATACCATCAATGAACCCCCCCCCCCCCCCTCTTCGTTGATGGTATTGCCCCTCTGATTGGATAAGATGCAGCTACCTAATTTGCATAGCTGTCGGAGAATCCCGCAAAAAGACGTTATCAAAGATTCTCCTCAGCTAATTAGCAAATGGCTGTAGGCTACTGTCGATGGATAATGTTGAGCAAAAGAAAACTGAGTTGCGGCCCCACCGGTCCAAAACAAACAACTTTGCTAGGTTTTTTTCCAGTCGCTGGTTACACCTGCTGTGCCAGTGATATTGCCAGTGGCAGAGCAGCCTGGCCCTAGACCCGAGGATAACACCGCGATTGCTAGCTGTAACGTTAGCACCACCATCGGCGTTACTAGCAGCAGCAGCACTCGGGAGTTTCAGTTTGTCACACACAGTGAGACTGTGGAGGCTGACAAAGGAAAGAGGCTGTCAAAGTTCACAAGGCGAGTAATATTTTCTAGCTATCTAGCTAAATATTATAGGCAGACTGATATATATCATAGGCAGATTTGTTTCGCGACGTTGAATGTTTCCCTATTTCACTATCACAAGGATGGTTTCGCGCCTTTAGAAAAGGTTCGCGTCCTTGATCGCCGACAAGACAATGCATTTGGTTCCATTATCTCAATGCAGGGGTGTAGTTCAATGATCAAAAACTTAAAAATGCGGTAAATAAAATGTATGAATACAAACTTAAGTGGTTTTCTATACTAAACGATATTATCTTATGGACGAAATTAGTGGAGTTCAATAGGTTGTCTTTTACTGTATTGGCTTTTTGTATAGCCCAGTGGTTAGTTAACTTTTTTTTTTAAACCAAAATTTTCCAACATTTTCAATTGAAACTATATATTTTTATTTTATTTGTTGCTCTGACAAACACAGGGTAGGTTGGGATCCAGCATGGAAACAGACACATCATTGTCTAATACATTGATTGATTGATCATGTGTGTGCGCGTGCGTGCATGCTCGTGTTCAATGTTAAACCATTGTGCAACCTTATACACTGTACTTAAATAACTTATTTGGAACTTACCCTTGTGTTTGCTATTTTATTTAAATTATGTTTTTACAGCAAATGGCTTTCTTTATTGCTAATTATTTTGCTTCCCGGACCACCACCTAGTCACGACTCAGAACCATCTTCTTTGAAAATCCTGGGGAAACCCCTGATGAGTAACATCGACAGAGCCCAGTTTCAGTTGCAGTTCCCCTCAGCCCCCTGTTGCCAAGGCACACAGATCGGGCTAAATGCTCTACAAGACGATTTCAGTTCCCATTGGAGCAAGAGCCCTCGCACACACATGCACATAGCTCATTACATTACATTATAGGCATTTAGCAGACGCTCTTATCCAGAGCGACTTACACAACTTCTACATCTTATTACATTTATCCATTCATACAGCTGGATATATACTGAAGCAATTCAGGTTAAGTACCTTGCTCAAGGGTACAACAGCAGTGTCCTACCTGGGAATCGAACCTACAACCTTTCGGTTACAAGTCCAGTTCCTTAACCATTACACTACACTGCCGCCCACAACTGAATGGGCATATAATGGGCATATAATGGGCACACAGCCCAGCAAACAGTGATTCCAAGGACACTCCTGAGTAGGACATAAAGTAGGACACAAACAGGACCACAACTTATATATATTTTTTTTTTTAGTGATGAGAGAGCAGACTGTACTTTCACTTCAGTTATTCATCGCTTTCACGATGGGTACATTTGGTTGCGGCTTCACCTTGCACACAGGTCTACTTTCACACAACCACTTAAGTGTTAAAGCTCCAGCTGTTCAATCATATCAGCAAAAAAGGACAGTAACTGTGAGTATAGTCTTAGCCCAATTATACTGCAGTACCACCGACAGTCTGGAAGCGGTTATTGCTATGATTTTATCAAAATTGAAGAATGTGTGGATACTGGGTGGAATCTGGCTTGAAAATGGATGCATTATTACAGTCTCAAGCCGTCTTTACACTGCTGTACTGGTAAAGAATGCCGGATCTAAGCCGGGAAAAATTAAAGAATGACCAATTTAGAAACATTGCTGATGAAACTCAAAGGTAAATCTGGGAAGGATCTAAAAAGCTATGTGTTGAATCCATTTAGCTGAATTTTCTAAATAAGTTTATATTACACACACAACTACAAATACAACCAAACGTTTTCAGAAAAGGAATTTAACCAGAACAACAGACTGCAGCAGAAGCCAAGAGGAGATTTGGTGAAATGAGCTGCCTGGCATAAAAGCATCTACCATCTGTAATCTACTCCACTGTGTCATACGCAATTTTAAAATCTCTGCAAAGCGGAAGATGATTTAAACTCAGATTTCTCAGTTATTGTAAGTTAGCCGAAATGTTGAGGCTTAAAAATGAGCTCTGCTGTCACAATTCATCAGAAAAGTAATGCATACCTTACTGTGCTTCCCAGTGCTATAAAAACTCAGAGCCTGTCATTTCTTACAATGTTTAAACAAGCAGCTGGCTGCAATTTAAAGACCATAATTGGTAGCAAATTTCATAGAAGGATTGGGCTCTCTTCCCCTGGATGCAATTTTTGGGATTAAATTTTTTTTTATTTTATTGAATGAACATGCAACCTGCATAAATGCAAGAAAACACCTGTAGCGATTCTAGAACATTGCCAAGAATCAGCCAAGTTGCTTCCTGATTTATCACAAAAACAAATTGTGCATTGCGCAGTCAAGCCGATACTCCCTACAATGAATGCGGCAGTACTTTTTTCAGCCCTCAAAAAAAACGGTAACTGGCGTGCGACTGAATAGCCGGGTTTGGTTTACTCTTTTCCCTGTATGTCTTTTTTGTTGTTGCTGGTGGCTACAACTGAAGTTCCCTATCGGGAAAATAAAAGTTATTCTATTCTATTCACATGATTTGCATGACACAGCTTTTTGCACTAACTCCTACCTTATCTGTTATCTTTGTTGAAATGAAGGGGCGGAAGGTTTGGAAGTCACCACGTTTGAACATTTACAAAGAATTGCAAATTCTTCTCTGCACAAGGCTAAAGGCCATTTCATAGTCGGCAAAAAAAAAAACGTATGCGTACGGACGTCCGCAGGGTCCGCGTGGACCTAAGTGACATCATAAATCATAGCGGACCCAAATCAGACCCTGAGCAGACAAGAACCATTTTGTGTGTCTGGGTTCGCCTACAAGTGTACCTTCTTTGTATCGTAATCTTCTTCCATGAACAGCGCCATTGTTGTTTGCACACAAAAATGATGGGAAATGTAGTTTCCTACAAAGGGGGTTGGTACGCTTGACTACGAAAGGGAAAAGTGTGCCGGACTGTCCGTCCGTGTACATGTCTACTCCCTGTTTTCCACACTCTGTAAGCGCCTTAAACTATCGCTTGTTAAAGTTAACTTTGAACATGCTTAATGAGGCCATGAGCAATGCAGCCACTGTTTCTTATTAAGCAATCTGTGGACCTGAACATAGACTTGGCCAAACACAGTTCTCATACAAAAGTAAACTAAAAATTTGCCATAAAGCAGCAGTGCTTCCCATCATTACACAGCCTATAATATTTAGACCAAATCTGTGTATAAACTTTATTTGAATGTGTCGAGAGCAGTGTGATATGTGGCAACTGTCAGGATTTTTTCCACAAACCCCCAGGACAAAAATACATCTCAGGATTTTCAAGGACACCGATAACCAGGTTTGAGGTCAACTCAGGATGTGAATTCCTCAATTGAAGACGGTTTACAAAACATCACAAGTAATGTTCAATTTAAGAATACAACTTCAATTATTTCCTGACTTGATTGAACTAAAATTGAATTGAACATATTTTCATCCTGAGATGTTCTAAGTGAAAACAAAGATAGATACATTTCTAAAAAATATACAAGTATATAATATATAAAACGCTATATACAGTACAGGACTGCGCTGAAATTAATAATAATAATTTACCATTGCTTGGCAAATAGCAAAGAGCAATTCAGGAGTTGCAGGCATTGCTGGTACTATCCATTACAAGCCAAACAAGGTTCTATACTTTGTAACATGTAGTATGTAACCTGTGCTCAGAATGACTGTTCTGACCAAGACCCCTCTCATACGTTCAGTTTATCTGTGCCAGATCAAATGTCAAAGGGGGCATTTAAAAAATTATTTTAATGATGTATGTTAAAATTCCTAGGTCATTTATTTTTGGCTAAATCTACATTTGGGCAACAGAGTGTACCATAGATGAGTTTCCTGTTTACAAACAATGGGGTGCACATGCGCAGCTCGGGGGCAGAAAAAGACGAACTCTGAATTTTTCTGATCTGAATATGAACATGAATATAAGATCGATCTACTGTATGTGGCAGCACTGGCGAACTGTCCGGTCCTACATTTCCTGCCTTCAAGAGTAATGCCATTTATACTTATGTTTCTAGAATATCCCATCATCGGTCTGCCTGTGTACATTTATGGGCTATCTGTGGGATACTAGACTCTGAGAATGTACAAACAACTTCATACCCAAGTATCTCAACTCCATAGAAAAGTGGTTTTCATACTTCTATGAAAGCAAAGTATACTTAGTAATGTGTTTATTGACTTGAGTACAAAAGCGTAAACGTTTCTTGGCTGTTGTTTGTTATGGAGGGAGAGAGATGATTTTAATTGTCTCTGAAAAATAGGCCGCCTCACTGTGCATAGGTAGAGGAAGCCTAGCCGGGTGGATATGAACAACAAACGATGGATGCATTGTTCCTTTTAACTGACTGTGTATCAAGCAGAAAGTAAGGCAAACCAGCCCAGCACTTTGTCCCCTGTTCAGTCAACCTTTCCATCGCTTACCCTTCTTGCATTATTCATAGAGACAACAGAGCCAGGCTGGCATCATGTCATGTTGTGTACTTCTGCATTGCTTTAACCAGAGGACAAAATTAAACTGTCTGTCGTAATCACCGCCATTACTATGATGCTATTTTTTTTCTGCTATACCACTTAAAATGTATGCCCTCTTTCTCCAATATGAAATTATTATGTGGCTTGTGCACTCATCTTATCCAATATTATACGACTGCTCAGCGGCTGTTCACTCCCTACGCCAGGGGGGCCCTCGCGGGCAGGTCGCGGGCGGTGTTTGTGCAGGTTTTTGTTGCCATTTTATATTTTTAATTTATTTTACCCCAAATATTTGATATTTTATTTTTAATATTAATATGAAAAAAGCGATATGAAGCTGTTCTTGTGCGGTATGCGGTATGCGTCAATGCGTGTATGTTTTTTATTTTATCTGTTTGTAATTTGAAAATGTATGTAATATTTAATGAGCTGATTGAAACGTGGTGGGCGGGGCAAAAAAAAACCCACTACACACCGGCCCGCGAGGCCTGGAATTGGCCACCCCTGCCCTACGCTGACACTGATCGTCCTCAAAACACGTTACTCCTGCAGTGTTAACCGTTCTGGAACCGTTTTTTGGGTGTTCTGTTCTCGGTCTTTCTCTTTACTGGAATGCACAGCCTGCCAGCATTAGAACTTTTCAGTCAGTTACTTACATTATGTTGTCCTATTTTCTTAAAGTTCCCAAACTCACTTTTCTGTACTTGACTTAATTTAATGCTTCAATTAAAACAGTTTAAGTTCTTGTACATGTACAAAATGAATGCAATTTGAACTGATATTCTAGTTTGACATTAGTCCGTGTGACAGCAGACCTCAAAACGAAAATGTTCCTTCAAAATATTCCTATAAAATGTAATGATTAGGAAGTTCGACCCTCCTGCACATGAGAAGCGACTGTGATTGTGTGTGTGGGAGTACGTTGGGTAGGGGTGGAGGGAGTGGGAAAGCTAATCATGTGACCCCAAGCGTTTTACTTGCTCAGCCGCTTCAGTGTGTGGTGCACCAGTCACATGACTCAGGGAATGCAGATCTCTCGCAAAGTTCAGGTCCCAGCAGAGCACTGCGACCTTCGACCAGGCTGCTGATGCCAGATTTAAGTAAGGGCGGGGAGGGGGGTAAAAAAAAAACAAATCTGCTGACTGTTTTCCTTTGACTCAAGCTGACATGTTTTCTGGCTTCCTTTCTTCTTAGGCTTTTCAGATCCAATTTCTTTCTTCTCTTCCTCTCATTTTAACGGTCACGAAGCAAAATTCAGACCATGCATTAATTAACTCGGTTATGCTCGGTGCCGTAACAATCTCAAAAGAGCAAACGGCGAACAACTCGCACCGATCGTCCCTCTCAGTCTCCCCTGTTGTCACCTCGGTCACATGACCGCTGCCCATTCAGACAGGAAACCCCATTGTTGCCACGTTTCCTTTCCGCTTATAAGACCGAGGGCCTCCCCAGCTCCTACCTACGCCTTTAGAAAGAAATCCAAACTTCACGGGCAAACTGATTTTAATAAGGGCTTTAAAAAAATAAAAGCCTCCATGCCACTCATGATTAGTCTCAGGTTTGATCTTTGCCTCCATAATAAATGGAGAATGCGGTCCCAGAGCCATTGTAGCTAAGGAGGCAGTCAGGTGAGTGCTAGGCAGCCCAGAGCAGGCTTTTCTGCCCCACCCAGCTCGCTGATCTCAGAGCTGTGCAAGCAGGACTGCACATGTGGATGGAAATAGCCACTTTAAAACTTAACTACATTCTAATTTGGTCCATTTTTGCTCTGAAGTTTCAGACAGCAAAACATATTTCGACACTGATAAAGAACCACAAAGCATGCGACAGTCAATGAAAACAGATTCAATGGTGGTGACAAATGTAATTTACAACATATGGAATAAGTATGAGCATGTAGAGCTACATGTATGTATTGATCTAAAAACTCTGCCGCAGACATTTTATTTCCACCTATGATGCTGCAGTCTCACAGAGCGTCTCTTAACATGTGACGCACAAATGTTTGGCACTGTTGGCCCTCAGGCTCTCGTGCTGCATCTTATCTTAAAAAAAACAAGGACTGGATGTTCAACTTGACATTAGCAGCCAGACTGGCAGAGCACTGAGCAGCTGGCACACTAAGACAGGTTTGGGCTCACCTCCAATGGTGCTCTCTTGGTACTCATGGAACTGGCCTTTGACGAAGCGCAGCACCAGACTGGACTTGCCCACCGCCGACTCCCCCAGTAGCACCAGCTTAAATTGGCAGATCTTGTTTCCTGCCGCCGGGCCATTGGATCTTGCCGGTCCTCCCCGACCCGCCATGGAGCTGAATAGAGGCTACCCTGGGAGAGAAGACTGTGGCTGTGCCGTGACGGGATGTGCTTGGCTGGGGGCGTAAACGAGGCTGGGTTGTGCTTGGCTGGAGGCGGAGCTTAGGCCAGGGTGTGCTTGGCTGGACGTGGCCGGGCGGAGCTGGGCTAGGCAAGTTGGGGCTGAGCAAAGCGGACAGGGCCCTGGTCCTGGGATACTAGGAGCACAAGAGAAGACCTGTAAGCCATTGATACAAACACAGAAACATAGAAGGCACAGTACCACGCCCTGTACCAAGCCCTGATTAGCACGCCGAACAGCCAAGCTTGTGAATGTGTTCAAAACTCTCGGACAGGGCTTCGCCCCAAAAAGAAGACACAGAATTCTAACGTGACAAGTCACCATAGTCATTGTGCCCCTTTTCAGGTGAAAAGCAGTAAGTAGTGTACCTTAAGCTCGGTACATTACAGTGTGTAATGTCACAGTGGTAGTGAGTATAAGAAACAGCAGAGAGCGACGGACATATTTGAAGAGGCCAATTCAATCCTCTCCCACTACACCACAATGACCCGCAAAAGGAGCACTGCAGCTGAAGCATTTACCTTTCTACATAAAGACAGCCTAGCCTGGTGAGACAACTTCATCTTGCCACTGCAGAACATGCCGTCATGGAGCACCTATAATTATGAAGCTACTTGGGAGCCTAAATTCCATTATACAACAATGAGATCTGAATAGGCAACATGATTGGCCGGGACGCATTCTACCAACGCTGGTATTTAGCATAACCACACTCCCAGAGCGTAGAGCGTTCTATAGAACGTTGTCTAGGAAGCATAAACATTTTTGTTACGTTGGTTAAAAAAAAACCCATCAACTCGCGAGCTAGCTAGCTAGACCATAACGGGGGTGGGGGGGGGGGAGTAGTACAATTACAGAGAAAGTGATTGTTTGCAAACAAAACACATGACGCGATTGTTATGAAGTTGCTTAGCAACAGGGCGCTAGCAAGTTGGCGAAACCGAAATAAAAAATGAGTTAATCAAAAGTTATTGTTTCAATATTTTTTTCATAACTTACTGAACATTTATGGTAACATTGTTGTATAAAAGCAATAGATCACTCGAGGTTCGTGTTATTGGATATCCAAGCACTGCCGAGAGTACTCAGCAACGAGACCGCAGGCTTATATAGCACAGCACTGCTTATATATATATATCCAATAACGCACTCAGTCTTGTCATCTATTGCTTAAATATACAAAACATTAATGTCAAACACCTAATAATGGCCTTGGAATTTTCCAGTTATTACTATAAGTAAGGTTGGCGCTCAATTTATGAGCTCATCCACTCTGCAGTTGCCATTCTTATTAATTGTTCACACTGTTTATCAGCGTGCTGACAGAGAGCTGTACGTTTTCACGAGGAGGGGAAATGAGGACCTGAGTCCAGGCAGATAAGGTGCAGTTTCACTTATCTTTTCATTATATTTACTCGCACTGAGTCCTTACAGTCCTGTAGCTGGGAAATACCCCCACCAATCAACAGCATGTAGAAAATGGACAGAATTCTGACCCTGAACATGGTTCACTGTCTGTGAAATACAATCCTGTGACTGGAAAGCAACTGACAGGTACATATAAAAGATTAAACATCACTGCAGCCATGGTAGAATGATGGCAATATAAAATCCACACAATATAGATATATAGCTAATCCTATGGATATGGAGTGTGACAGGCCTAGGTCAATACTGAGTACATGCATTAAATGAACAAAATTCTAGAAAATAAATATTTTGGAATCACAAATGTTGGCATGGTAATGTTTTTTAGTTTAACAAGTGCACAGTAAACCTGTCGTCCCCCACCCATGTGCATGTCGTTATCATGTAGCCTACAGTTGTTGACATCTGATCTATGTTGTGAATTATAACTACTCCCATTCGGTTGGGAGTGCATCCACTCTATTCGGCACTCAAATAACGGCAATCAAACAAGCTTAACGTTTATTTGGGAACACAAGCTGGCTAGCATAACCAGTATGTTTGTATTTTTCGTTTTTACAAGTAACTTAGTCATTAACATTTCTCTTGAACATTTATATCACAATATACCTGATGGCCACCTCCATTTAATTCATTAGCATATTGATTGTGGACAATTCGTAGGAAACCAGGAAATATTTGTCTTATATAACCATCACATTAACATGTGTGAGAATAGATGTAGCTAACGTTACAGATTAGCCTCTGTTAACTAACTTACGACATTTATTCATTTAACGTTAGGTCAAATCTTTTAGACTGCAAATATTTCACTATGCATGACCCTGACAATGAAAATTCACTTACCAAATTAACATGTAATAAACATCAAATTCGATGGGAATATAAGGAGAAGACAATGAAAAACAATATGTTTGACCACCAAAAATGGGTATGTGGGTGGGTATAATAATAATGTGTGTGGGTATAACTGAAGAGACAAGATTCAAGTCAAAACTTTATTAGGCTGGATATGTTGATGTCATCAAGCTCTTAAAAGAACTCCAGCACAGAAAAGAGAGAACAAGGAACAGAGAAACTGGGCTAAGTTCTAACGTTAGCTAGCTAATATAAAAAGTAGCTAACATAGCAAGCTAGCTAACGTAGCCTAACGTTACTGTAAATGAGTCGGTGTCCTGACGTATAACGTTAACGTTTTTAATGGCACACCCGGTCGTGTCTTATTCGCCAGCTACTGTATTAAATGTCACA
Source organism: Ilyophis sp. 1 JC-2022 (assembly GCA_022702515.1). Taxonomy (NCBI): domain Eukaryota; kingdom Metazoa; phylum Chordata; class Actinopteri; order Anguilliformes; family Synaphobranchidae; genus Ilyophis; species Ilyophis sp. 1 JC-2022. The sequence goes on along the minus strand of CM040405.1, from coordinate 16,720,395 downwards.
GAATTAACAAAATAGCTATTTTATGTAAATTTACTTCAAGTGACCGCTTACCTGAAAACCAGTAACATTACGACAACTCCTGAATACTAAGAGAATGTGACAGTTTGAAGAGTGAGCGCCTCTCCTCTTCAAACACTGGTTGTGGTCGCATGCGAGCAACTCGCAGTGCATTAGCTATAGCACTACGGTTAGGACACGGCTAAGTGCAGGCTGCGATATTCCCACTGAGGAGGCTATTACTATTAACCATCTCTTCTATTACTATTTGAAATTATCCAGATGCCATGTCATTTGTGCATTTCGGTGAACATAATGGGCCGACTTGGAAAAGACAGCACCTGTTCCTCTTTCATCCTATAAAATCAATAAATCAAGCACTGAATATTGGTGGAAGTTAAAGTAAATGCAAAATTCTGTAGGCTACTGTTTTCACTGTGTTGATTGTGGTCTGCTGTCGCAGGCAGCCGTACTATGCAATGAAATATTAGACTGGCTGATTGGACGACATGGTCCATCTTGGGCGCAGATGGGCACAACTCACACACTGCAACACTTAATTGAAACAAGAGTCTATTTATCATGTTGTTTGACCAAACCTTGATCATGTAAATGGAGACTATGTTACATGCCCAAAGCATATAAGTTAGCAATCTTAGCTATTGCTCTGTAAATTTGACCACAGTTAATTTTCATAAAATAATTCAAAATCATAATTTTGTAATTCTGCTCGGTCCATTCTGTAGAGTTAGGGTGAGGGGCAGTCGTGTTTGTGGTAGGTGAGGGGCAGGGCCAGGGGAAGACATAGATATATATACACGTAGATGCCACTTAATTTAGGATATGCAACAAAATATTAAATATGATTGTTATTTTTTCCAATTACCATTTTGTAAAATGGGGGGGGGGGGGTGTATAAAAAGGGCTACAATTGCTACACGGTTCACCCAATATGGATGTAAAAATCCTCAAATGAAAGATGAAGGTCTGCACTTTAACATCATAGTCACTGTTCCATTTCAAATCCAATGTTCTGGAGAACAGAGCCAAAACAACAAAAAATGTGTCACTGCCCGACAGTCACGTGCAGAGGATGTTAGAGGGGCAGGGGCCCAAATTCATAAAAGGGCACGCATACGATTTTTGCAAATAATGAAATAAGTATATGCCTGGAATGAAGGGATATTGAAATGTATGTATTCAGGGTTTTTCCTGGCAGAGAAATGGGTTTTGGTGGTATGTAGGCTATGCGAGCGCACGTAGTGCACAAGCAGCAAATTTTGTTGCATAAATTTTATGGTAAATACAGTTTTTGGAGTACAAAAAGCCCATGTAGGCTTTGGTTGTAAAGTACCAGAAGGGTTGTGTTTAGGAGTTGTTATTTCAACCCTAAATGCGATAGGTCACTGTGGAAATGTCGACTGTACGGGCGAAACGTAACAAGATAAACTCTTCAGGGTTAATCATAACACAGTGGTAGCTGCATATAGCCTACAAATAAGATATTTGGTTTCATTAACATATTTATAGCTATGAGAGATTTTGGAGGGAAAAAATTAGGCGTCTTCTAAACCGAAAGTGCATCAGGTAGCCAGTAGCCTACAGCAAGCAATGGAAAACGCCAAATGCTTAGGCCTATTTGTTCAACATTTAAAAATATATATATTATTGTTTCTAGCTATATCTGAACATGAATTTCTTGTAAACGGTGTATTTTAGGCATTTTACAGTCTGTGGCAAGACGAGCGTCGTAAGCGCTTTGGGCTATTAATAGCACCCTCTTATTGTATTGCAGTATGAATCCCTGCGGGTTTTCTTAAAGCTGTGGCCTAGTTTATAATTTAAGACAAACATGAATACTGTAATTGGGACCGATACGTCTACCACTATAGTATGGGGTGCCAACGTGGATTGGGTTAAAGCTTTTCAGAAGTTAGGGCTTCAAATGTAGCCTAATTCAAAATTGGAGCGTGTTCCATCCAACTCGCTGCGCAAGCTATGTCTTTCTACCGAGTCGCTGTCACAAAGATTTAGGTTACACTCTACCACAGAATAGCTGAGCCACATTTCTATACAGTCTATGGTTTTATGCTTCTTCTACTCGTCTCCTAGTACGGACATCTTGAAGGTGACTAGTACAATATATATAGTGTGTTAAAAGTGTGTGACGGTTCAAAGACTTTTAAACCAATTTTAGCTGGTGTTTCACCTGAATGCGAGATGCCATTTTAGCGACTTTTCAACGTAAAAATATTCACTAAGAGGCAGATGTTGAAACTTTGGTGCTGACGTTACTTCCCGCAAAATGTTTAATTCTGAGTGGGTTTTGGGTTTTATTGGTAGCCTATTACAAACTTCAACATCACCTCTAGCGATTGATAGCTGGCACTCTGGAGAGTCAGTACAGTAGTAGGCTAGCAGCATACCTCAACAAACAGCGATTTTAAATTGGTTGCTTGTTTCACGTTTATTTCATCAGAATATAACTTCACTCTGCAATCCGATTTGCCCGTGGGTGCCCAGGCGCCTGAGCACCCACACGATCGCCGCCCGTGTACTGCATACAGTTCATCTTGTTCACTGGCTTGGGATGCAGATGCAAAAGTGTCCTCTGATATTAATCCTGACTGCAAGTACCCCGTCCCTGTATGACGTATCCTAAATTGCATGTTATTTAATCACTTATGATATTTCCAGTTCTTCCGGTCCATGATTTATTCAAATTCAATAACATAAATCTGAAAGCACCAATATAATCTTATTCTTTCATTTTTTCCAAGTGAGATGCATATAGGCTTTCATTCACCACTTAATCCCAATATTCAAAATACACAAATATAATGTTACCAATAGTCTAATGTACAGTGACACATTTTATGTTGTTTTAGTAACGTTAGCTAACAGCCTAGCTACGTTGCTATGTTTTCATTATCATCCGAGCGATAGCTAGCTAGCCTATATGTCCGCTTTCGCAAGCAAGGCACTAATAAATGACACAAATCATGTACACTAATTTACGTGCCAGTAACCTAAAACACTCAAATAGCTTATGAAAAGTTATCCCACAATCCTTGCTTTTGTCGTTTCTTCCGTTTGTTTAGCTAAATTCCACAATTTCTTCAAGCATCCGATTCCCACTGTCCCACGCAGACGTATCTGAACAGTAGAACACGGCATCTATGTATATACATCTATGGGGGAAGAGGACAGCTTGATCAGAGTGACCCTGATCTCCTACGTGCTCTATATCGCCATCTGGTATTTTGAAACTAGATAGTATACCTTTGATGGGAAAATACAGGTACATTGTACATTTTCCACAAAGAGCTACTAAACACCTTGAGCTCTGAACTCTGTGGATTTAGAAAGTCAACGCTCTGCTGAGTAGAAATGCCAGAGACTATGCGAAGACATCAAGCATAGTTTTGTATGTACAAAGCAAAATGTACTTGGCTATGGGGAAATGCATTGTAATAGCGCCCCTCTGGTGGTGGGCTCTGGTACATACATGTGTGACACACAGACAGACAGACACAGACACAGACACAGACACGGGATCAAATTAGATCAACAAATAGTAAAACAAAAAACATTTTAAGGGACGTTCACATTATATATGCATAAGTTTCATGAATGTATGAACCATGAACATTTTCCAAAGGTGTTAGGAAGGTTCAACAGTAAATGGATTATTCCATCCAGTACAAAATTAGGCTATATGTACCATTTAAATAATTATGACTGTTCACAACTACATGTACATCTTAACCTGAAATGAGTCACACAATGAATCACAATTGCCAGTCCTAAAATACATTCGGATTCTGTCAATTTCACCCACCCCTAGCCGCATAAAACTCCCAGCTCCCTCCTTTATGGACGGGTTACAAATGAGAAACTAGAACAAACTAAATATTTGTTTTATAACAAAATTGCACCACACAATAATTTTAAAACAAAAGACTAATCTGCAGCATCTGGCACAGGTAATGGATCCTGCATTTGAACGCAAGCTGAAACGTTGCAACAATCAGAGAGATCCTATGCTTCATGTAAAAATGCAAAGAGGAATTCAAATGTAGCTTTTGACCAACATTCACTGTTCCTCAGTCACAGGCAGAACTGAAGTCCACAATCAACAGACCTGGTTTTCACGCATGTTCCAACACTGTTGCAGATTGCCCTATTCAATGCTGCCTATACCACAGAGTGCTGGTTAAGGGCAGGGCTGTCATAATCACTGTATTGTCATACTGACAACTACTAAAATCCACATTATTGAAATGGTCGAGATTAGGGGTTCATACCATTTTTCAGTTTCATTTTGCGTAAATATGGGCTATTAAAAGCTTCATGAGTATTTTGAATCATAGAATGAGTCACGAATGTAATGCGGTCTACTTCAGTCTGCGTAGTACCTCCTCCTAAAACATGCACCCTTCCATGCAGGCTACACCTCTCCTTCTACTTGACAAGAGTTGTAGCATACACACTGAACTTAGCTTACTGGCCAGCGCAACTGGGGGTAGTGGTGAGAATGGGAAAGACTGACAAGAGTTCTCAACGTGAGCTATTGGACTTGAAACTGAAAGTAATCTATCAATCTTATTAACGGCTTTACAAAGACAACTGATGTTGATTTAAAAGAGAGACCATTATTTACCCCCCAGACGATAATACCATTCACTGCAGTGATTTGGCTCACAATTATCTGTTCACCCAAATTTCATCATTGTGAGAGCCCTAAGCTTATTCAACAGCACTGCACAGGCTGTGATTGAATGCACTTTTCCTTCACACAACAAAGAAAAAATTTAAAAGCAACCTTACAAAATGTCTTCTTTCAGGACTGCCTCTGGCCTGCAGGTGTGTACCTTTGAACTTTGGTTGACCTCACAGTTCCATTTGATCGGAATTGTTTTTCAAACCTGAGACCCAAACAATTGGTCATGTTGCGAAACCTATAATGTAAAGCAGCTTAGGGCCTGTTCTCCAGACATTACAAAAACAAAAGGCCCAACACATTCTTTGTAAACAAACTGAAATTCTGTTAAACTGGGACTGAAATTGACAATAGTAAAGAGTGGGTCCCTGCTTGATGGACTAGAAATGTAAAGTGAAAGTCAACAAAAAAGGTCAAAAAGTAAAAATGCATGAACTGGTAAACAACTGGCATCAGGCCCCTGAGAAGGACTTAATCTTCAGCATGTGATTGTAGATCACGTCCAAGGCGTACACGGTTGTGTTTTGTGTAAATAAAATCCGTAATGGCAAAACCTGAGCTACTCCAACTAAACAGCTTTGGCTACCAAGTAGCAGAATGAACCAGGGGGGTTGGACACTAAAAATAAGTGATAATCAGCTACTCGTAATTTATAATCATTACTGGACTTTTATCCAATGTTTCAAGAATTTATCACATCTTCTCTGTGAAAGAACCAGTTACGGTTCTGCAGTTTGAGCTATTTAATGCCCGCCTCAGACAAGACAAGACATTTTTGCCTCGCTGACGTAGTGGTGAACACATTTAACGCTACGGCAGAGATTGAGAACATTAACTACAGAACTCTTCACTGGAGTTTGGTTGTGAGGGATGTTGATACTCCGCCGTCATGAGAACAAACATGAAAATCTGACAAAATTAAGGCGCAAGTTGTCAGATATAAACCAGCATAAATGCTACATTGTTTAAGCACAGTCTGATATTTCACACATTAAAAAATAAATAAATATTCTTCAAAACTCCTAATATTCTTCAAAACGATGGTATAAACACTCAAATCCAGCCGATAATTTGTGGTGGTATTTTATTAGCTTTGGGTGCACCGTGGAGTGTGTTTAAGTGCATTTGGTATTGGATGCTAACTGATACCATAGGCTGCGCTAGCATTAGCAACAGCTGGATGTCCATACGAAGGACAGCATGGAATCAGCTGAAAATGGTCTCCATTGATTGACAAAATCACGGCTAAGTCGTAAATGAGATATGTCCAAAATGCCAAACTAACCCTTTAAGGTCTTATTACTGGTTTTTAAACCTTTTAATGGTATAGTACCTTTTTATATATCAGAATGCCTGTCCTTTTATGTCCCAGTGTGCCCTCCGTTCTTCGACTGCAGGCCTTTACTGTATCATAAGGTAGCACATGCTAGGAGTTATTCCTTTTATGCACCTAAACTGTGGAATAACAACCTGAACACATTAATGGTTCTGTGGTCATTTTTAAAAAGCTTCTTACAACTTTTACTTGAGTTTTTCCTTAAAATACCTAGACAAATGCCTTTTAACATTTAAAATTTTAGTATTTTAACTTTGTGTAATTGTTTACTGTATTATTCTCTTGGTTTTCCTAAATATTAACTTTCTCTCAACTTGCTCTATTTTTTATTATTGCACACCATTGCATTTTCATACTTTACTCTGCTTGTAAAGTACTTTCAACTGCAAATCTTTGTATGAAAGGTGCTATACAAATAAAGTTTATTATTATCATTATTATAAAAGTCAACAATGTTTTTTTTATTATTTTTTTTTAACTGTAAAATATTGGCCATGGGATCTCAAGCTCCCTATTCTATTAGCTATTGGTCGTAGGTTGGCTATTGAACAGTGACAATCTGCAAGCATAGCACACAAGATTCAAATAAATGTTAAATTCAATCTTGCCTTTCCTCCAACCTCTTATCTAAAGCAGGTCTACTAGACACACAAAAAATACAAAAATGTCACTGTCTGTTCATGGGAAAGTAAACTTGGGAGTCTGGGTGTGTTTTGCTAGGTTGTGCTTTAATTTTTAATGGCATGTTGTCTCAGGAGGTTTGCAGGCAAAGTGGGTCAGTAAAGCGGCAGCTAGAGACGGCATGAAATATTCATGGCCATCTCCTCTGTGCTCCCTTGCATTTCCAGGGACTGGCACTTGCTGCGGGCACAGAACCATCAAGTCCATTTTCATTCACTCTAGCAACATTAGAGGTCACAATACAATTTCATATCATTCACACGCACACACATCTCAAATTAGGAACGGGCAAGTCAGTTCCTAGACTATTCAATGGATGGAGCCAGCATTAATAATCAGAAAAACCACAACCAATCGAAATGCTTTCAGCATTAAGTAACAGAACCTTGATTAACCCTATATATTAATGCCTATATCACAACAAAACTGGCATCATCCAGAGCCCATAATTCCAAGCTGAGATCATGAGATTACCTGACCCTAAGGTTAACCATTTAAAAATATCCTAACACAACTGGTTCATTAATAAGATATGCATGTCTACCATTAAGGCATCATTGGAGAGCAGTTTTCTGTCAAGCAATCAAATGACCCCACTCTTCAAAGCACTAATACTACTTATTTTTAAATAAGAAATTGCACTTCAGTCTGTGGGTAATAGCTATTTTTCAGTGGTGTTGAATAAATTCCCATGCTAATTGACAACCAACTGTGGGTGAACCATAAACCAAATCTCCACCATAACACACAGTAAAGATTATCGCTTTATTTTTGACAGGTTATCTCCAGGAAATACAATATTTGTTTCACTTGATAATTTTCACAGACACTTCAGTTGAAAGTGGCCTGCATGTTTCAATAATCAGAGGCATTTTATAGGAATGCAGCAGGTCATGACAAGCAAACAGTCCCATCATGCAAGAGTTGAGCAATAGCTGGTGGGGGGGGGGTGACAGTAAAAACTACTGGCGTTTCATCTCAATTCCTGTACTGGATGGGATTCAGCTACTTAACTAATGCAGGAAAGGCCATGTGATGGGGGAGGGGGGGCTGCATTACGGAAATAGATAAAACAGCAGGGTATGTTATTTTGTAAAGTCTCCCTGGACAATGATCAGATCAGAATCAGATGAGTTAAACTGCACTGAATGACAAACACTGCATACAGCAAACTGCTGATCGGGGAATGTGAGGAGCACCGATAGGCCTCATTGATAATTGGTGTTTCATAATGCAGTGTGGAGCTAGGCATTATACTGAAATGTCTCTTCCTCAAACATACGTGCATCCCTTTATTAACACTGGCACACATGATTACAACAAAGCTGACAGGTTTACCAAATTTACAAATTGTGCCTCAGCTAAACATCCTTTATAAAACAACACACAAAGGAAAACAACTGAACATGCTAAGTGTAGTGGCGAGTTGAAAAGGTTTGTCATAACCAAATTACTTTCAGCAGCATATAAATAATTTTGTGGCCAGCGAGGTTCTGGTCTACCAGTCAGGTGATAAGACCGTGGACATGGCCACTGTGTCCCGTGCCTCACAGGTTGCTAACTGTACTGCTGCAGAACATCTGAAAGTCAGTTGTATAGAGCAGGACAGGGAACTGCCTGAGGGCGGGGCTTGCCACCAACAGACCTCTCAATAAGTTGGCTGAACGGAGATGGAAACCAAGAAAATTAATTTGTTAATAGACAGTTCTGATTCACAGCCAGCCAAAGAGTGAGGAACCACATCTCAATAGGACAGTGAGTCACCAGAATGATTCTGTGGGAAAAAAATATTAAAATGTCTTCTTTATCAGAGGCTACCTACAAAGGTGTGTTGTGCCTAAAGAAAGACTTTAGACAGGTGCACTTTTTGCATATCTCTCTAGATAAGAAATTATGAAAAAGAACATACTAAGCTAGTGAAATTGCATTCTTTATTATAAGTGGCATTACAGCGTTTTATCTTTTTGCTGTGTTTTCAGACTACCAGTGGAAAAGTTAGCCCATGCAATACAACATCCTACACCAAGTCATAGCGTCATCATTGTCTCAGTAGCCTTGTTCTCAAAACATGAAGACAGGTCCACCATTTTCCTTGGTGACAGAAGTAAAACAGGATGGCATACAAATCACAGCATGGCAACATGGTGTATATGGTTTAAAATGTATTTGAAATGCAAGGTTTAAATTTCTCTTCAGTTTACAGTTAACATAATAATAAATACCTTGTGTAGGAAGATGCAGTGATACAGTATTAAGATGGACAACATGATAGCCTGGCAACAACAAGACAGGAAAGTAAGCCTAATATTGAGGTTTATGCCAAAATCACATGACTATGACATAACATATAACACACACGCTGACAGTCAAAGTAATGCTGTACTGATGCTGTGAAATTAAAGATTAAAGTGTTGCCTGGAATTTAAAGGCATGAAGTTAAAGCCTGCTGTCAACCACATTCTTAAAGCTCATACCAAACTGATCAGTGCAGTCAGCTGCTGATCTCTGGACTCACACTGCACAAAACCTGCAGCATAAGGAGGACAAAATTTCAGCAGGCCTGTTTTGAAAATGCAAAACAAAGCCCCTTGAAATGTAGATAAAAGCTTTTGAAGATCGCCAAAAATGTCCCCAAGACACTAAAAATGAAGTTCTAAAAATCCTCCTAAGTTGGGTTTCCTGGAAGGATGTACACATGACTCACTTTCTTTGGAGAGGATATAAAATCTTTGCCACATGCCCCATAAATCAACACACCAACTGAGCTAAGAGGAAACAGGCCTCTTCTTATGCCAATATGCCACCTTGACTTCAGTTACAGCAATTTTGTCACTGATCAAGTTGATCAACTTTAGGCTATATAAACTTTCAAGTAAGTTGATCAACTGTATTTTCTATTAGCTTTTTTAAAAGTACCTATTTAAGGATCCTTTCAAAACCGTTTTTGCTGCTGAACCGTTTCAAGTGTTACAATAATTAAATTACAGAAAAAAGCGTTAGAAAAGGAAGAAACAATAGGTATGCAAAGGTGACAATCGGATGACACTACCTCCCTTGCAAAACGAATTACAAATATCCTAAGACTTAAGTGAATGCAAAGTAGCTAGCTAGCTAGCTAGATAGATACATTTTGACTGCCTACTGGAAATAATAATAAACTTGATTAATTTAACTTTATTTAACATACATTTAAGTTGATTGAATTGCTAATTTTCTAACCTGACAGATAAGAACCAACTATTCACAAGGGTTAATGTCCATCGCAGCTTGCTTATTCTTGTCAAAACCGATGCGTTCACTTTTATAGCTGGTTAACTTTAGTCTTTCCAAAGCGCTCAACTTAATCAGTCGATAAGGTCCAAAATAATATTACTACTAGCTAGCTAACGAACTGCACAGTGGCAGTCGACTGCCGAGCTATCCTTTTTCATAGATCACTGCCGTAGACAATTCGCAATTGCTAGCTAGCAAGGACAGCGTTCACGAAATGCATATACCCGAGTAACGTTACTCCAAATCAGAAATGTTCAGCTAGCCACTTTGTCCTATACTAGACATTTACAGCTACATATTATACACACAAAAAATCTAGAGATCTCTAACTAGCATAACGTTAGCATACTAAAACTGACAATATTGGCTATCTAACAGTTAGCCAACTACCAAGAAACGATAACGTTACCATCCCTAGCTCACAAGGAAGTTAGCTATTAGCTAACATACAGCAGGGCAATGTAATTAATGTTAGCCAAATGACCAGCGTTCTTAGCTAAGCAACGTTACAGCATTAAAAAAACTTTGCTTTTACACTAGAATGCCTTTAAACGACATTGTGAAAACAAATACTCATACATTGGCTATGTTGAAGCTATCTAACGTTAGTAAACCAAGATTACATTGCAAAACAGAACTAGCTAGCTACAGTGAATTCTCGTGTAATACTTGCTTGCTAGGTAGGTATCGGACGTTATCGGACAGAACTTCTTACCGTGATATGCAGTAGTTAATTTAAAGTTCCGTCTGTGCTTTTATGTGTTCAGTTACTGGGATTGCCACAAATAAATTATTTTTTCGCCCTTTCACTTTCTCAGCTCTCGTTGATTCCTCATCACAGGGCTATGGCCTTCGCTTCCGCCTTGTGGAATACGCTTCCGGGAACCTCCTACTTCCTGACAGAATGTATGGAAAACCAATGGCATATGAGCATCATCACGCTTTCATTTACACGATGACGTAATCGCTTGGTACACCAGAGGTACACACTGGCTTGTTTGGGAAATGTAGTAAGTACAGTTGGTGGCAGCAGGAAGTTAGAAAAATGTTCGTTCAGCGTGTAGGATTATGAGCAGGGCTGTGCCCGAATACGACCCCTACACCCTTTGGAGGGTGCATATTTGAGTCCACTTCGTCAAAACGCTTTTGAGTGGGCGACTTTCTCTCACAAATGGGGGCACTTAAAATACCAGGATCATACCAGGGTTTTGTTGCGGGAATTCAGAAGCACTCATCTGGGCGGTTTAGCAGTCCGCGAAAAATATCCGCCGTACTATTTTCCAACCGTACTGTGGAAGTGTTGTAAGCATGTCATAAGACGTCCCACCAGTGTTGCCATGTCCGCGGTTTTACAGCTAAATTGGGATACTTTCAACATGTAGTCACAGGTAAAAATGAAAAGTCGCACTTATTTTAAAAATTAAAAATATGATGATTTCTATTTAAAACACGTTGGTTTCGGTTAAAAATATATTTTGGGCTAGTTTTGAGTCGCCATTTGGCTGGAAAGTCTTTGGCCAGATCTGGCAACCCTGTGTCCCACCCTTGTGCTGCCATGTCACATGCTGTTTTTGTTGTATTTGAAGGAAAACGTCAGCGAAGCTGCGCCTCATTTTTTTAAAACGAAGCTTCACCTCATTTATGTGACCAAAATGTTTACTTCTTGAAAAGTGTGCTCCCGAATGTACTCAGCTAAACCCCGGAAGTAAGTGTGTCATCCGGGTGTTTGAAGTATACTGCAATTTGAAAAGTTTTCACGTACTCTATGACTTTCTCGCCCTATATACTCACCAAGGCTACTCAACAGTGTGGAAAATTGCTGATTCGGACACGGCCCTAGTTCTGTGGTGAAACCGCTTGGCAGTCGCTTCATTTGCTGCAATCAGGCAGGATACAAGCAATGGCCAGCCTATAATTGTCTAAAATCTGTGTGCATGGACCACAGACCTGGTTCAGGGCGTTATACAGCAACAATGAACGTAATCATCATACATACCATCCAACAGCTACAGATATTTTTTATTATAAACAATTTGGTATCTAAGGATTGAAATCGTCTACAACTATTACATGTTTAGCATTTTCAGTTATTATGATTAAACACAAATCAATTTTTAGTATTTGTGATTATACTAGTTCACTGAATATTATGTTCAAATTCATGACAAGAAAAAGGTATTTTTTTCTGTCAGCCAAAATCTGAACTAGGCCTAGGCCACTCTCCAACTCTCTTGAAGTATCCACTGATAGCTATAGTTTTGATTGACAAAGCTGTTTAAATTGTTACTGTTTAGATTATTGCGAAACCACGATTACTCATGATGTTGTTCAAACTACTTTGTAAAAACAAATTCTCATGAACTTTAAAATGTAATACAAATTTTTATTATAACAAAAACAATACATTTAGATTTAAGTGACTCAGGAAGGCACAATCAGTACTATTTCATTCCTTTGTCCATTAGGGCGAGTGCATTCATACACTTATGAATGTACTCACAGCCGAATGCATTCGAGAATTTTATACCACCCACTTCATGGCCATGTATGGCAAGCCGTTTTAACATTTATTAGCTAGACTGGACATTCATTACTGATATCTGCAAATATAAAAAATGATTACTTTATTCTATATATAAATGCAGGGGTGGCAATAATTGTGGCACACATGGTTTTGTTAAAAATTATAATTTATTGATGAGGGATTTTTTTTCTCATAATCAATTTGCTTCAATTAAAGGTTGGATGTTTCTCATTTTTTCAGTGTGAGATTAAGCTAATTCACCAAACGGTGAATTTTTTATAACCCTTTTTACTCAGGGGTGCCAATAATAGTGGAGGGCACTGTATGTGGCAGGGCAGCCAGCTTTTTGAAGCTTTATGCTGCTGCCATATCCAGCAGGCATGTGTGGGTAAACAACAAACCTGCAGGGTGCCATCACCTATCAGCCAGTTCTTGAGGGGTACCCGGCGGCTGAGACCTACAAGGTCCCTGGTGGCTTCCTCCTGGGATCCCCCTTTTGGTTTTACGGGTGCTTACAGGGCAACCCTATGAGCCTCTCGATACGACCAGTCTTAACCTTTTGTTTACGACTTTTGTTTACGACGGCATTTTTATTGCCAATGGCGTCAAGGAGACATGTTGGTGAGTTCTGCGATTTCTCCATCACCGCAGAGTGTATGAGATGGCGGCCGGATGACTCGTTTGGTATGCTCAGTGCGTGCGCTGCACCGCTACGTTGAGGCTACCGCTTCCATCAGGCGCACAGGGCAGCTTTTTGTTTGCTACGGCAAATCCAAGGGAAAAGCGATCTCGGCTCAGAGCCTTTCCCGCTGGGTAGTGAAGGCAATAGCTGCGGCCTATGAGGCAATTGCTAGTCCTTTACCTACATTTGTCCAATGTAGGTCCACCAGGAGTGTGGCTACATCAGGGGCAGCATTGAGGGGGTGTCCCTCTTCCTGATATCTGTGCGGGGGCAACTTGGACCTTCGCATGCACGTTTTCAAGGTTCTATAATGACAGCGTGGCACCTGTGTCAGCAGTCGGCTCGGCTATCCTGCCGGCAGCCTTGCCAGTCACTTAACGGTATGGCTGTCCCTTGTGACTTGCGGGGGTCATCCATAAGATGTTGACCCTAATGGTCGAAGGAACAAAATAATAGAACAAGTGCACAGTAAACCTGTCGTCCCCCACCCATGTGCATGTCGTTATCATGTAGCGTACAGTTGTTGACATCTGATGTATGTTGTGAATTATAACGATTATAACTACTCCCATTCAGTTGGGAGCGCATCCACTGCATTCAGTGATTGTGAGCTAAAACGTGATGATGGGGGCATCGTTAGATTTGTCTTGGCCCACAGAATTTGGAGGCCCGTTTAAAAAACCAATTGAGCCCCCCCCCATCAACGACCACCTGCCGAACCATGTTTTAAATAATAATGTTTAACAAAACCCGTTTACAACCATCTTGCCACAGTCAGACAATAACATGCATAAAATGTACCATTTCTACACACTACAAAAATGTTTTTCCGATATAGGAACAATAATAGACTAGCATATAGACAATTATTAAAAAGTTGAAACTGTTACAAATTAACATTTGGTGCCTTTTCCTTTGTGTACTGTATGTAGGCTAACCCTACCCAATTTACTTTCGGTATAACGTTAACATTATTCTACAAATCTGTGATAACTAGATTAAGGAACCAAATATCCTACCTCGTAATGATTCTACAACTGGTATGGGAAGCCGTTTTAACATTTATTAGCTAGACTGGATATTCATTAGTGATATCTGCAACGACATTTTGCCTAGTCAAAGCTCTAATTCAAGATATCTGTAATTACACTGCTCAAAGAAATTAAGGGAACACTTAATCATCACAGTATAACACCAAGTCAATTAAACTTCTGGGATATCGATCTGTCCAGTTAGGAAGCGTAAACGATTGTGAATAAATTTCACCTGCTTTGGTGCAAATGAAAATGAACAGATGGACAGGAGAGGCAACAGCAAGACAACCTGCAAAAAGTAAATAAAATAAAAATAAAAAAAGTTTTGCAGGTGGTGGCCACAGATCATTTCTCTCTCCTTATCCTTCCTGACTGATTTTTTTTTAGTTTTGCATTTTGCTAGTGCCCTTGTCACTACTGGTTGCATGAGGCAGTAACTGCAGCCCATTCAGGTTGCACAGGTAGTCCAGCTCCTCCAAGATGGCACATCCATACGTGCCATCGCAAGAAGGTTTGCTGTGTTTCCCAGCACAGTCTCAAGAGCGTGGAGGAGATACCGGGAGATGGGCCATTACACGAGGAGAGCTGGACAGGGCCGTAGAACGGCAACAACCCAGCGGCAGGACCGGTATCTGATCCTTTGTGCGAGGAGGAACAGGAGGAGCACTGCCAGAGCCCTACAAAATGACCTCGAGCGGGCTACTCATGTGCATGTTTCTGACCAAACTGTCAGAAACAGACTCCATGAGGGTGGCATGAGGGCCTGACGTCCTGTAGTGGGACCTGTGTTCACAGCCCAGCACCGTGCAGCTCAATTGGCATTTGTCAGAGAACACCAAAATTGGCAGGTTCGCCATTAGCGCCCGTGCTCTTCACAGATGAGAGCAGGTTCACACTGAGCACGTGTGACAGAGTCTGGAGACGCCGTGGCGAATGTTATGATGCCTGCAACATCATCCAGCATGACCGGTTTGGTTTAATTGACTTGGTGTTATAATGTGACGATCAAGTGTTCCCTTAATTTTTTTGAGCAATGTATATTTTGACTAGTCAAAACTCTCATTTTAGATATCTGTAATTACATTTTGACCAGTAAGATTCAAACTAGCTACTTTTGCCATTCATGTGTATGGGGTTTCTCATTACAGATATCTACAATTCAGTTTCAGCAACTGAATTATGACTAGTTGTAATTCCATTTTCAGATATCTACAATTTAATTCTGACTAGTCATAATTCCAGTTTACGATATCTTTAATTTCTCCCAATTCAAGATATCTACATTGTTATTTTTAGATATCTTAAATAAAGTTTTAACTTGTCAGAGTGATGTTGTAGATATCTCAAACTGGATCTAGGACTAGCCATAATTTAATTGTAGATATCTATTATCAAGTTATAGATATCTTGAAATTAATCTTGATTAGAGATGTCTCAAATTAGAGACATCTTTAACTTTCGTTCTGCCTAGTCAAAATGTCATTACAGATATCTTGAATTAGTTTCAATCGAGTTTTGACAAGGCAAAATGATGTTGCAGATATCTGTAGTTATGTCAGAAGCTACGGAAGTAGCTACCATATTTTTACCGTTATATTTTTACTCTGTTTGGCATTAAGACTCAGATCATGAGAGTCAAGACCTTTTTTCTAATAAAATCACGCGAAACCCAGTAGGCTACATTGGCTAGCTTGTAGCCACGAAAACAGCTGAATGTTTGGTGATGACAAGCTGGGTCAGACGAGGCCAAACTCCATTGCTAGCTTGTCATCTTATGTTTTAAAGCTTCAAAACTGTATTTGTACTCTGAGTTTGTCATTAAGACATACAAATCATGAAAGCCAAGACATTTTTACAGTAAAATCAGGCAAATAACGTTCCATGCCTGAAAATCTTTTTTTATCTAACATTGAATTTTAATAATTGGCCATATGTTAATTCTCACCTTTATATGGGTTTTTATATTAGTGTTGACTTTTTTCTGGAGATTTAAATTTTTGGCTTGCAAATCTCAGATGTGAAAAGATTTTCTTTTTCTGTTGAGTTTGCTTCAATAAGGCCATGGTTGACACACGTATGAGTAATTCCTTTTTTTTTTGCACACAGGGAGAATCACTATTCAGCTCAGTGGGGAGAGCAATGTGTGGCAACTGGCAGCTGACTGCATCTATAGTGAAGCAGAGTGCTTCTCACCAATCAGACATACAGGGAAAGAGAGAGGGGAGGCTTTATTTGTTCAAAGGGGGTTGGAAAGAAGCATTTTAGGGCCAATAGTGGGTAGATCCTGTAGTTAACTACACCTCAAAATGAGCCAAAAAAAGCAATGAACTACTACATCCACTACACAAATGTGAGTGCAGTTGAACTACCAGCAAACTGCTGCAAAATGTAATTAAACTACTAGTTTAAACTACTCCCCAACACTAAAATTATATCATTTAAACCTGAAGGTTAGCATGTCAGTCTGGTATTAGTCTTAACCCCAGATGTTCTATCCAAAAGACATCACTTTGTGAGAGTAGTTTCTACCAGAATCTGCTGTTTTATAGGTTCTAGCTAGTTTTGACCAGCCTTGAGTCACTGACACAAGATTGTGACACGTCAAAAGAAGCATCTGACCATCAGTTTGTTTGCCAAACACATCCCTGGATTCTTAGCAGCCTTATCATGGCGTTTATCTCACAATGGAGTGTCAACCATGGTCAGGATGAAACTAGTCTGATGTGCATTCAACAGGGCAAAACATCTGAGAGAGCATTTTTCAAAAGGGTTGATGAGAGGTCTAGGCGACAGCCAATGAAACACACTTCAAAATGTAAAATCCCAGCCTAAAATGTGGTCAGTAAAATGTATCATGACACTGCGTTTGAATGAATTTCAAAAGATGCACAAACTGACTGCGAGTTGCAACACTGGCACATTATCATTCCCCGACCACTGAGTGGTGCTAAAAAGCTTCAGAACAGAAGTTTCAGAAGAACCCCCCCCCGATAGCCTGGGCAAAAGCAGCCACACAAATAATGCATACCGCATTGACACAGTTTGTCCAGCAGAGGACATTACCATCCTTCTGTATACCAGAATAATGTCGGCTCTTAGTGACTGGCAGCCTATGAGCCTATGATAAATCAATAAGAAACAATAAACAAAATGCAAAATAATGTGCCAGCCTTCAAAAAAAATAAAATGCATTACTTATTTCATGCTGTTCATGTAACATTGAGTGAATGTTTTTTTTAAATGTATTTTTAACTGTGAAGACAGCATTGATTTATTTATTTGTGGCAATGATCCGACATTCCAATACCCCACCCCCAGCTGTTCCACAAGAAGATGAGAGGAATTGAAAAGGTTGACGATCTGTGAATGAAGCAAGGTCACATGATCACCTTCTATATTATTCCCATCAGCCTTTGAGCCAATAATAAAGACCATCAGACAACACCAAAGGCACTGGTAAGAAAAACTTCCAAATTTGCCCCTGAAAACAGTTACCTTACACCATCACTCTGCCTTCCAGTATGGTGGTAAACCCAAGATTGTGCAGAACTGGTGGTGGTGACCGAAATAGATGTAGTGCCATGAGTCCAGACTAGGCTGTTGCATAACAGACACGTTGTCCCTGTTTTGACTTCAGGGGAGTGGTTGTAGATATAATAATTTGTCTTTGTCCCTCAGAGCTCTCTGGGAATGATGATCAGTGCCATCTCCAGCCATGTTTTGCAGTCTCTGGAGGGAGCGCCAGTGGCAAACATTGTTATGCTCTGTATTCTGCCTGTCTCTGAAGATACAAAGGCTTTCTGCTGAGTGTGGCCATTTTCAAACACTGTATCCAGGCAACCCAGTTTGTCATTGCAAGGCTATTTTGTGCTCAACTTTTTAGCAGTAAAAATCTGGGATTTTAAATTGTCCTTTGTAGCTGGACTCATTTATCAGATGTACACAATGTTGCTCCATGGTGCATACAATTCCTGGTGCATGTGGTCCCCTGAAAACATTGGGTAGTAGTTCCCATATCTGGTACTGCAAACCCACTGCAATCCAAAGCTGTTTTTGTTCAATTTCCTCCTAACTGGCCTATTATGTTGCATTTCAAGCCAAATAATCATTCTGCTATTATTCAACCCAAATAATCATTGTAGGCCTCTAAAATACGTATTTTTTTCTGCATAAAACCATGTTACTCTTTAATGATGGTCAGTAACTCATAAACAGACAGCAGACACATTGATGTATTTTGGAAATTTTGTACAAACTTTATGCACAAAGTCAACTTACAAACTTGTAAGCAGCAGTGCACAGATCCTATATGTGCAGCCTCTGGAAACATAATGTTATTCATTTGTGTGAGTTTTTATTGACCCTGTGAGGCAATTTGTCCTCTGCATTTGACCCACTACCTATGAGCAATGGGCAGCCACAGTGGTGTGGGGACCAACTCCTGGTGAGGCCAGTGCCTTTGTCAAGTCACCTGACACACATGTCTTTGGTGTGGGAGGAAACTGGAGTACCCAGATGAAACCCACGTGAACACGGGTAGAACATGAAAACTATTCACCACTACACATTGTGAAGCTGGCTGGTCATCAGAAAGTTATTTGAACATCTAAAATATTCTTAATTGCACATACAACTGTCTGGGTCAATCAAAAACATATAATAGAACTGGAATAATATCATACTTTTTTTATTTAAACCCAGAAAGTAAACTTTGTCAGAAGAGCTCAGTTGGAGGGAAATAACACAGATGGTGGCTCAGTAGGTGCAATGTTATAAATAAGTTGGGTATGTACAAAAGGGTGGTGGTTGAGGATTCAAGTATGTGATGCTTCAAAGCAGGAGAGGGCAGGAAAGAACAAAGAGAAAGAGAGCTCCAGGAAAATATATGGCGTGTTGTCACACTCATCATCACGATTTGTCCTCTCTACATCACTTCCACAGGCATAGGCCGTACCGCCCTGCCTCTTCTTCACAATACATCACCTCCCTTGTGCCCTTTTCACTGTCTACTATTTCCTCTGAATGACACATATACAGTGATTGGAGCAGACAAAAGTGATGTATTCCTACACTTTCCGCCATATTCCTGCCAGCCAGAGGGGAAAGGGAGCCGGCGCGTCCTGGCAGCCTCACATTGAGCAAGTGATAAATCCACATTGACATGACTTCACGGTTCACCCTTTATCAGTCCCCTTTTAGCAGTCACAAACAGTTTTGGAGATAGATTGATTTTATTCAATTCAAGTCTCAGCATCTTGCCAGCTACCATTTCAGGGTGCTCCGTGGCACATTAGACACGACAAGTTTGTAGTATATATTCTTTTGCTTTCAACTCATGCTGTCATGCTATTGCTATACCAGACCCAGATAATCAGCATACACGGTGTTTCACCGCGATGGTGAAGTCACACATAGCACAATATGCCCTGTGCGCCACTAAACATTGACTTACCTGTCCCGCACTGCATCTACACAGAGCTCACGCATCCCTACTTAAAGAGGAGAGAAGGAAGAACTTTAGTAAAGCAGTAGACAGCTGGAGCTTGTTAGTCTAAATTACAGGGAGCAGATGTTAATTTTTTCCTCTTGCTCAGCCTCTCAGCAATTAAATCTGACATTCTTCTCTTCCTTTTTTCTGATAACGGGCTCCCCCGCATTTACTCCAGATATGGAAATATTTCACAGGATTCATTGATGGCAAGCACAAATGACAAATTTAGGATTTTTAAATAAGAATTTTTGCGTAAGAAATCCATTGAAGGGTGATATTGTCTAAACTGTGTTCCTGTTATTTTCCCAATACCCAGTCCATTCCCCAGTGCATTAGAATGCCAGCAGGGTAGTACTGGCAGGGTTCACCTGCCCTTACCTGTCCCCCACAGCTGCAGTAACTATTTCCAGAATCCTGCAGGGATGCCAAGTCCAGAATATGTCCAACACTATCACCAGTGTCCAAGAATACAGAGACACATAATAAAGCACTTTCTGTCACTAGCCATTAATTCAGTGAGGCTATTAAGAGCTCAGGTGGTTGATGGTAAGCATGTCTGCGTATTGAATGACAATAACAACATACGGTTCACAATTACACCTCTGACCCCTGCTTCATACTCCCACAAAGGCTTTGTACCCCGCCAAATTCTTAGGCAGAAGCTCTTTGAAGCCCTTTTCCAAAAATTAATGAGGAAAGACGTGACAGCTGTTCAAGGCAATGTGGGAACATGATACATGGAAAGACACTGGATCCTAAAGAAACCAGGGTGACAGTAGCATGCATGGATGTAATGGTATTGGAATGATACCAAGGGGGAGAGTGACAAACACCAGATATTTAGCGATCAGATGTTTCCCTGACCGAGTACACAGACACAAACCAGCCATCTCCAATCAGATTTTTTTCATGCCTTAGACAGTGTGCATTCAGACATGGTGTGGATAGCTTTGTCCTTTTTGTCCTTGACGGCTGGAACAGAAATGAAGCAGTCCATATTTAACAAGAAAAATGTATGTTTTATTATATAATAGTTTTACCATTTTTCATACAACATGCTCAAAGTCTGAATAAAGGACAGAAAGAAACATTCAAAGTTAGCTATGTTTTTCATTTGAATTGACCTGAAATGAGGTCAGACTGATTGTTATAGGTATGATAGTTTCTCCCCTCTGCTTTGGCTCATGGGAAATTACTACAAATAATGGAAAAGACTCGCAACTTTCCTGTAGGAGGCAGAACCACACTATATTGGTTAAAGGCATAACTAAATGAATACACTGCAATACACAATAGCAGTGTGATTGAAATAGTATATTTGCTCCCCTGAACAACCAGAGTGGTACATGTCTCCATTATCAACTCACAACTATTTAGGCTGGTCGGGAGAACTATAATTAAAATGCTGAAATATTAGCTGGAAGTTCAATCAGATGGACAGAATTGAATTTGTAAGCTGTCAAAATACAGTATTGTTTCATCTACTGGATCATCGAGTGGGTTTATCAGAGATATAATTACATTTTCCTTCTATGTCATCTGTCTGAAACGTAACTTATCTTGAGGTATATTTTATTAGTGATTATTCCAGTTGCTACTAAAAATGTGACCATACAAGACCTGCAGAAAAAGGCTATGAGCAGAAATAGTATATCTGCAATACCTCAATAGAGCAGGATGATTTGTTGGGGCTCATTGGCAATCTGAAGAGTCAGAGAATTGAATTTCTAAACTTTTTGTGAGGGAGTAAAATAAATGAGCCATGACACTTATATGAATATCCTACGGGCAATCTGTGGACGCCTCCATATCTCTAATGATAGCCATCTGGACCATGTTTGGAGACCAATCAGCACTTGTGTTCAGACATGGACAGTTGTTGCAGCGACATTTATAAAGATATGTAATAACAGGCTCTATCTGAGAAACAACTATGATGGCATTTAAAACAATACCTTTTAACCTGCAAAAAAGGTATTTTATAACTTATATAAATAACTTACTTTATATCTCTTTGTATGTTGCTCATGCTGGCTGTGTATAGTTGTTACACACAAATAATCTAGCGATTTATTATGCCAGTACTACCAAGAATAATTATCCCCTCTAATTGATTTCGAATTTGAAGACTGATCTTTATATTAAATTGGTAATCTTGTAAATAATACCACCAAAAATAATGTATACACTATATATGTATACTATATTAGAATAACAAACAATGCAAGGAAGCATTTCAGAGCATTTTAATAAAATAAATGATAAAATAACTACAAATAAACAAAATACAAAATTAAAAATATATAAAATAAAGGGAATGTTTTATCTACCTTGAATCCAGAATAACAAGTAATATGGCCAGATGTTTGCCAATGAAAAAATGAGTGAAAAACCTGAAGTGTTATACGCCTTGTATTTACATAACATCTGAACCAGCCTTTTTCCCAAACAGTTGGCTGTTTGAAACCTGTTTCCATGGTCACCAAAATGCACAACATACTCAAGAGGCTCAAGCCTTTTCTTCCCTCTTATTCATCGCATTAGACGGTATTGTTCTAATTGCAAACTGGGAGCACCAGATTCCCAGAACATTTGCGATGGAGCGTGTTGTTTTAATTGTCTTGTGTGGACTGTAAAAGAAACAATATCCATTGCTGTGAATTAAAAATAAGACCGAACTAGATAGATAGACAAATGTTTCTGACTTGTTTCTGTAGACTGTTTTGAGCTCTATTCAATTGGGGGAATTTTAGCAGTAACCTATATTCCATTGTACATACAGTATACAGCTTAGTATTGTTCTCCCCACAGGCTCCGCTCTTAGTCCCTCAGATTGATATATTTCATAAAATGTTTAATGTTATGCAGGGAACCCCACTTGCAGAAGCACTTTTTTTTTTAACAGTCCTTACATGGGACCTTTGAACCGTTTACATCCTTATTTACCATACCCTGCTAACAATATGTGACCTTTGGGACAGGGGAGCAGAAAGATATTATTTTATTTTATTTAACTACAGGAGCCATTTGTCATGGCAGAGCCTACTACAGAGAATACCTAACATCTCATAGATATTGTCTTATTTTCATAAACTAAAACAGCAGCTTTATGCAAGAGGTCATAACCTCTGAATCTCCGTCTAAGCTTCAGTTGAACTGTCACTGAATCTACATATTGGAAAGCAAACTATCCAAACAGTGCACATCCTCTAAATCATTCATGCATGTAATGTAGCCAGTTGAGGAGAAACTTTACAAGCCATTAATTACTGGAGATATAGTGGGCACCTGTGTTGATAGCTCTCTTTCGACTTGTCTCTTTCGTGCTGGCGTGCAAGCATGCAGTTTGTCTTAAAATACCAAGCAGGTCATAAAATACACAACCACAACAGATCGAATCCTGTGGTCATAATATTAGTATTAGGGAGGCATTCTAATTCACAAAATCCCATAGAACACAAGATTTTGTCTGAAACAGGAATATATGTTTTAGGAATAGTTTGTGAGTGGTCATGATTTGCATGGGCAAAGCAAACACAGGAGAATAAGAAAAAGACAAGTGTGATTAGAGTGTGGTGGGTCACAGCAACCCAACGCACAGTGACAGCTTTCGTATAACATGGCAATTGCCAGTGCTTGTTACTGAGCGGGAAGTACAGATAGTGTAAATCACACCAAATCACACCAGCAAATCAATGAGGGTTAGGCACAATTTGAGTCATGTGAAAATCACAGAGCAGATGTGCCAAAGCTCTCTAATTAATTTGCATAGCAGATAGGTGTATGATTTCGGGCATATACTGCTGTGTATGTTGAAACTGCATTTCCGCCCGAAATTATGGTAACTGTGATAAAACCGCAGACAAAAAGAACACATTGCCCTCAATACAAAATGTTGTTCTGTGGAAATCAATTTCTGTGTCTCATCAATTCACATATATTAAAAACATATTAAATATCTTTGTATAAAAAAAAAACATTTTACAAGGCATACCGTTGAGCATTTCATTAATTAGCTACATAGAAAAACCAAAGCTTCCAGTGTCATTCAAGAAAGTGCATCAATTAAACTCGGTGTCCACTGACTTCTGTCAGTGTTCTCAGTACAATCCAAGGCCTTCACAATGTAAACACATTTCAGCTGGATACCTTTTCCTTAGGAAAAAAGAATGTATGAACTTTACCAAGTGAGAAGGTAAGACAATATCAATAAACAGCTTTTCTTTGTGATAAAGGTGTATTTTATCCATGCGAGTACTGCAGGTGGCAGGGGTGCTTGAGTGAGGGTACTACAACATTTTACTTTCCCATCCAATGTAAGAGCACAATACAACAAGCTCTTCAGCATTTTAATTGTTTGATCGTTTATCCAGTTACATAATGAAGTAGCTTGTTGTACTGGTGCCCTCCTCTGAGTTGGTTGAATAATTCACCAAAATGAATAGCTAAATGGGCATGAACAATGTTTTTGAAAAAGCCTGCCAAGTCAATTTCTCCCAATACAACTCCCAAGACAATTAAAAAACAAGGTGAAGAGGTTTGTTGCCAATAGTTAGGATGTAAATGTCTCCCAACATTATGGACTACACAGACCTCCCTAGTTGACAATCAAATGGGAGAGAATGATTCTTTACATGGGTATGACCCATAAAGATAGAAGGAATAAAGGCATGGGGGGGGGTGGGGGGGGGGGTGCACAAATGATGTGCTTTTGCATAGAAGAGCTGTGAACCACATGAACCAGGAAAACAGTAACAGGCAGAACACACGTTAAAAAAACTCAAACACCAAAGTTGCCTTTCAGGACTGTAAAGCAGGGTGCCCCATGGCTCAGCAGCAGCTCTAGTGTTAACAGCAGGTTCCCTCCGACTCCAACTCCAACTACTCTGCTATGTCCGTACTCCAGAAGGGCTCTGTGTCTAGAGTCTGAACGCCAATACTGGACCTCCGTGACTCCGGAGTCACACTGTCCCTCCTGTCCAGGGACCCCGACCCACCCAGCAGGCACTCCAAACTGATGTGCTCCACGCCAGCAGAGTCACCCAAGGGGTGGTCACTGTCACAAGCATCCAGCCTAGGTGGATTCGAATCCTGAGAGGTGAGCGACGACTGCCTGGGGAGGAGGGTGGGTCCTGAGCGGAAGGAGCCGGGGAGATGGTGAAGGTCCAGGAGGCTGCGAGAATCCAGGACGTGGAGGGAGCCAGAGGCGGCGCCAGGATTGGCCGAGTGGAGCAGCGGGCTGGTGGAAATGCGGAGGTGGGGGTAACCACTGGCCGTTGCCAGTGAGGAGTGGGCATATGTGGGGGTGTCGGACTGTGAGTGTGTATGTTCAGATGCGAGGGGTATCTGGGACTGGCTGAGGTTAACAGAGGAGCTCCTGTGGCCAGCAGCAGTGGCAGTTCCTCCATACCCAGCTTGAGGAGCTGAGCCAGAGCCGAAGCCCTGGAAGGATGGACTGATGCTCAGCAACGAGGGCCCCGTTGGAGTCTTCTGATGTGCCAAGCAAGGCGAGTTGGGGGCGCTGCCAGAAACTGGGCCTGAGCCCTGGTTTGTTCCTGGGTTCGTGGAGCAGGTCGCGTGCAAGCAGGATGACCTGGGGCTTGAGGGCTGGTGTAAGTGTTCTTCCTCCCCCTGCTGACCCTCCACAGTGGCCCGAGGCAAGGCACTGCTGCTGTGGGACCCGTTGTAGTTCCACGTGCCCCCAGGGTGGCCCATAGGATCCAGGTTCATGGGCTCATGGTGCAGGTGCAGGCCAGCTGCAACACTGTAGGCCATGCTGCTGTTGGCATTGGGGTTGGAGACCACATGCACACCATAGGGGTAAGTGGAGAGGTTAGAGGTGTAGTGCTGTACCGTCAAATGGGCCTGTAAGAAGTGTAGCATGTGGTGTAGTTCCTTGCCCAGTTGAGCCACCTCCTGGTGTAAGTGGCTCATCTATAATAAAAACAGGACAGAATGTCAGGAAAAACAAATTTAATCTATATTTTCACTTGACTCAGTTTATTTCATTATGAAATACATATCAATACAGTCAGATATAGACCAAGTTAGAAATTGGACATCCGAGGTAACTTAGCTCCGAGGCCCTTAGCAACAGACACAGGGGTAAAAGTGCAGAATTCAATCATTGGGCAAATTGAGTACTCAAGTGAGTACGTCAGTCGTGGGTGGAGTCTGGTTTCAGAAGTAAATTCCCGATGGAAGATAGAATGGGCTTCGGAGACTATCGACTATTTCTTGAAATCTGATTTACAGAATGAGCCGAAACGTTCCTGGATTAGCCTGTGTGGTACAAGGATATATTTCACATATCGCCGGTTCCATTCCATTTTTATTTTTTAAAGTAACGCATTAATGAATGTAGTTCGACTTGTAGTCCACTTTAATGGACTACATATCCAGTACTGCAATGCATGGGTGGTTCTCTATGGAGGTAGATTTCTATAAAAAATAAACAAACACAAAAGTATAATCCACAATTATTTTTACCATCCACACACACACACCTCTCAATTTGTGTTCGTAGGTATAATCTATTCCACAGTTTTTTCCCGTGTAGATTCACACATGCTTAACTTGTGATTCACACGCAAAACTTCTTCTTCGGCGCTACCTAACACGGCGATGTGTTTCCGGCTCATCAGCGCCACTTTTACATTAAAAGTAAAACAAAAAAGCCAACATTAGCTTGGTTTCCAAATCTTTCTCAAAGATAGAAACCAGAGATGTAAAACCATTGATGAGAACTAGGAAGTACAACACTATGAGCTAAAATAAGGATAGCACTCCATGCCATTTGAATGATAATTTTCATTTAGGTGTCTTATCTACTAGCTAGCTAGCTGAACAAAGATTTCATAGTAGACATCGGTATCAGTGAGAATAGCTGTCAAATTAATTTAATTGGCTGCAGTAACGTTACTTCACATGGTTGAGTTTGTTTTACCGTTAGCTTTCTAAGTAGAGAAGCCCGCCCGACAAGGTCAGAAACTATGCTAAGGTTAACCACATAAAGCAATTCTAGCTTTTAGTCCTTCAAGCTAGCTAGCTAACGTTAGAAAAAAGTGTTTAAAAACGGAGCTGTGTGCTACTGCTGGCTAACGTTATATGACAACGTCTGGAGACAAGCCTGCACGTTCAGAGGGAATTATGGGATGTGGAATTTTTAAACGGTGCCAGTGGTGGTATGTTCACAAAAAAATACTAAAATAAGTAAAGTAAAATATACTCGAAGCTGGTCTAGAAAAACGACATAGTTTACGAACAAGCGTTATATTGAGCAATCTGGGAAATTGACGGTAAGACATTATCCGTGGAAATGGTTTAAAAGTAAGTTTTAGCTAATGTCTACGCTCTAAATGAATGTGGAATTTACTTCCGAAACCAGCGTGACATAGTCACTTGAGTATTCTATTGACATGATAAAAAGTTATTGTGTTGGCAATATAAATAATATTTTTTTTAAACTACAGAAATGGAGGTAATTACAAACAAAAGGATACTGAACTTAATGACCAGGATTAATGACCAACTTGTCTGCTTACAGTCTGTGTGGACATGCTGAAAGCCCAAGTAATTTTTAACATGGAAATTCACCTCGTCAATGATCCCCATGAAAGACAGTCAAAATACCTGGCAAAGTGGGCAAATATTCAGACAAAATTTAAAGCCACTAATGCACAACATATCAATTATTTTAGTAAAATTTCTTGATGCCTCACGTCATGCCGACTTTTTCCATTCCGCTTTAACTGGGGAGAAACGTCCAATTATGCATTAGCCAACCATACCAAATTCCAAATTCAATCTTCAGTGTGACAGAAAAGATTGTGTAACACTAACGTCCCCTCAGGCAGAGCTAGGGGACAATACAAGATCCTTAGTTTTCTTTCCCAAATGTGACACCAGTGGGCTACTCTCAGTCATTTCCTATTGGTCATTAGCAGATAAATGACAAACATCTCGGTAGCATAAAAACACCATGATGTTAAACGTTACTGTGTGTGCTAAAGAAATAGCTCGACATCTTCTCTTATGCCCTATCCACCTTCAAATGCTGTGTGTTCTGTAACATTTGCTACTATTACTTTAAGCAGTAATAAAATAAGAGTATTCAGCTGTACACTGTACAGTGCACCTGCCACCCATCTCTGTGAAACTGTGTCAGGAGAGGCCTGTTTTTAGACACGCAAGACCTCTGGAGAGAGGAACAGGGAAAGGAATCGGCACATTGAGTGAAAGAGAAAATGGGGTGAAATAGGGGAGGGAGAAGCACTGGAGCGGTGCTCTTTAAAGATTCCTGACTCAGCACTGTTCCTGAGTTTCATCTGCATTGCAGGAGCATCTCGTATATTTATTAATCTCTCATCCCCTCCAAACAATGCTTCCCCAGGCCCATCTACATTTCCCATTAACTACTCGCTGTTTTCCAGATACACGGAGGATGGATGAACATGCTATGATACATTACGGGAGTTGTCAGTCATCTGGGACTCTTTTTTGGGCTATCGTAAAGACAACTTGTTTACTGTTATGAAGCACGTAATTACAATAATGAACAATCCTGTCAGAGTGAACAGGAAATCCACTGGCCAACTTATGGTATATAAATAATAGTATAAATAAAATGATATAAAACTTTTTTTCACATCTACATCTCTGCAGATTAGATTTTGCAATATCAAGCTGTACTGTGGTTTCCATGGTAAGAAAACCAACCAGGGAAAATCCATTTACATTATGATCTCAAATTCAATATGAAAATACTTAATTAGTAAGCGCTAACATCCTAACGATTTGTTTGATATGACCACCAACAGGCTCATAAACTAAAGTCTGACCAGTTTCTGTAATTTCTTGGGAGTCACAACATAAACGCTCTAAGTCCCAGTGCATGTGCAACCCACGCCACGTACCTCCTTGTTGAGTTGTCCGATGCTCTGCCTCACCTCCTCCGTCTCCAGGAGCAGAGTGGCATTCACTTGATTGGCATCTGTGTGGGGGGGAGGGCAGGGAAGAAAGAACCATGTGAGAAAAAGCTGCATCTGGATTCCCGCTTCCATATATCAACACACCGTCAACGAGCTTTGCAGACAAGTTCATCTTGGATTACATTTCAAACCTTACACCGCCACGTTCTGTACTGTGAGCGCCTTGCACTTTAACTCAAGAGTTCAGTGTTCTACTCCATAATGCTGGCCCAAGCTTGGTTTGGTATTGTATGTCAGTGGGGACCTACTGCTGTCTGGGCATATTGTGACTGCTTGAGCATACATTCAGTCGTGGTAGGGTTACCTTCAACCTGGCCGCCCGCGCTGCGTTCTACGTTGAAGTGGAACGTGTGCCCGTTGTCTTCGATCCCGTCAACCACCCTGCAGAAGATGAGAAACAGTATATCCTTTCCAATTAGTGGGACTGAGCAAGATGAGGAGCTGCCAGCGGACATGCACTGGCACCGACCCCACAGGGGCTTTGATGTGGAGAAACTAATAGCATCTCACCAGCCAGGGCAGAAAGTTTACAAGCCTCCATTTTATGTCCTTCTACAGTGCGGTTGCTCATTAGAGTGAGTTCACTCTCAATCTATTAAAAAAAAAAAGACCTACTGTTGTGGTGTTACGGAAAAAAGAATAAAGTTGCTCCGACCAATGTCAGTTAAGATTAACTTTTTAAAGACTTTGATGAAGCCTTGAGGTTTGTGAAACCACACCTGCAGAGTTTCAATGAGGGATGGTCTCACACAAGGAATATGTGTATAGCGGATACATAAAGCAGTAACATTACTGACATGGGGCCTGGAACTTTCCAGCTTTGAAGAGCTGAATACTGAATCTTACAGGGTGGCTCTACTCACTGTGTCGCATTAATGTATAGTACAAGGTGTAAATGGGTTGGACTTGTAACCGAAAGGTTTGCAGGGTCGATTTTTCGAGGAGGACAGGACACTGCCGTTTGCAAGGTATACTTACTACTGCATTGCTGCTTATATATATATCTATGCATTATGGGGGTAAATATATAAATGCTTGAAGTTGTGTAAGTCGCTCTGGATTAGCGTCTGCTAAATGCCTATAATGTAATGTAATGTAAAGAAGGAAGGAGGCACAAGTAGCAGGAAGGTCATTCAACCAATGCAACTAATTCAACCAGGAAAAGTGACACTAGTAAAATAGAAGATGATGTGGACCACATTTGGAATCAATTGAATCTTAATTCAGTCAATTTAGAAAATGATTTGAAATTCAAAATATGAATAAAAAAATACCCATAATCTTCAATAAAGATTTTCAATTCAGAAATTGAATTTAATGATGTCCATAATCGACTTAATTGAAACAAACAAACAAGGTTGGTGCTCCAGTGACTTCAGACCCAAGATATTACAAAGTTGTCATTTTAATATTCTGGTTTCTCAGTCTAAGGGTGGAGAAAAATTTTATTGAATTGAAAAAAGCCCATAATGTTCAATAAAAAGTTTTCAAACCACAAATTGATATTAAATTAGTTTCCTGAATCGACTGAATTAAAAAGGATATAACTCCAACCCTGATGCAGATCACCTCATCTTCAATGGAAGAGAGCCAATACAAACCCCATAAACAAGTGGGGCTAAGATGTGCTGTCAGTCAACAACTGTCAACAACCTTGAACAAATCATTGTTTTAATAAGGAAAGATTCTTCTTCTTGGTAGCTGACAGTGCACGGTAATTAGGGTTAGGGTTAGTTGGTCATGTTCTCTAGAAGTACAACAAAAATCAACATTTTATCCTCTCCTCTCAGCATTAAATTGAATACTAATATTTCTGCCAGTGGATATTTTGTACATTGTTATAACATCCTACTAACTGCACATTGTACCATGACCATGAAATTATGCAACCTATCAGTACATAAGGCAGTACTGAAGGACAATGGGCTGCATTTTCTGTCCACAATGTGAAATGCAAATATTGAACTGGTCTGGATTGGCTTACTGTCTGTGTGTACAGTACCATGGGAAAATGAATGGAAAAGAAATACCCCAACAATTCTGCCAGCGGATATGTGTGTGTGCTGTGTGTGTGCTGTGTGTGTGTGTGTGTGTGTGTGTGTGTGTGTGTGTGTTTGTGTGTATGTGTTGATTCTACTGTCACTGCTTACTTATGTCATGGAGACATTGTGGTAATGTTTGAACAGAATTCTATTTTGACCAAGAGTTAGGGCTCAGAGTTGAGATAAGCAAATGGGACTTATTCCTGAAATTCCACGTAGCTTAAGCTATTTGTGATTCAGACATTTGACTTATCCGCTGTTTTAAGCATCTCTTTAGTATATACGCGTCATTACGCACGCGGGGTGGAGAGTTGATGAAAATGAGGCGTGTCTGCAAGATACGTGTATTCAGAGTTTTCACATAATAATTTTTTTCTGTGCAACTTTATTCTAAAAAAGCTGGTCTATGTCTAGCGCCGCCAATAGATGATTATGAAAAATACAGCATCTTTCGCAAAAATTGATATTAGAATGAGTGCATGTTCTTTGTAAAAAATATTGTTTTTTATTTTCTTTTGCCTAGCCTACTTACAATTATCAAAAGGCTGTCATAAAAAGAAAAATATGCAAAAATAGGCTATGATTGACTGTCTGGTATATAATACCAGACCAATATTAGATGGATTCATTGATAGACAGTGTTTGGATCATAATCGCCTTGACAGAAAGACGATTATGTAGCCTACTTGTGAGCACAGCTGCTCCAAAATTATTAGGAAGCGCAAAGTAACTCCCCACAGTGTAGATCTACCAGCGCTCCAGGTTAAAATCTCTCTCCTTCCTGGCCACATCCTTCCAGCATGTGACAGATTTAAAAAAAAAAAAATCTTTGGACAGTGGTTGCAAGTAATGGGCTATTATTAATATGTGACTTCAACTGGTTAAGTTGAAGACGTTGCATATATGCTATTATTTTATATTTACATATTACATTATTTATTAGGTAATCATATATCATATATATTATTTTTTTTTTTTTAAAAAAAAAAAAAATTTTTTTTTTTTTTTAGTAGTAATATTGCGTGCAACCACACAGATCCATTTTTTTTTTTTTGTGTTGTGTGATATCCCCAGTCATCAATAGAAGCTATGATAATTTTATCAATGTGACGGGTTAATACGTTCACTGCATGTCTATACCCCGTCTGTAAGAGGGTTTCTAGATGATATGGAGATTCAAACGCAAAAGGTTGGGGGGATCTGAAGTTAACTCACAACCGTGAGGACCAATAGTTAGGGAGAGAAAATTATAATAAGAGGAAAGAAAAGACAGGAACTAATTCCTTAAGGCTAACAGCCAAAACTAGAAAACTAGTAGAATATCAACTAAATCTCCCGAACTCACGTAATGAGCTAAGAATGGGAAACTTATTAAAACAAACTGTCAGTGTGCAGGTATGGTTAAGGAACTGGACTTGGAACTTGAACAAAAGGTGTTCCCAGGGTTTCCCAGGTAGGACACCCGTTTGTTGTACCCTGTACTTAGTACTTACCCTGCTTGTATATATCTATTATATATAATAATAAAAAATAAATAAAAGTAAAAAAGTAGTAAGCTCGCTGGATAAGAGCGTCTGCTAAATGCCTATAATGTAATGTAATGTAAAAAGAACACTCTCGGCTACCGTAGCTCAAAGCCGGTAGAGTATCAAACCAAAATGAAAGTACAAAGAAACACTGTCTCCAAGAGAACAGCAAAGTACAAAATAGATAGCACCAAACGCTACCAGGTGGAGAACAAATCCTATACCCGATTAAGTAGCTATAGCAAGTCCCCCCTGAACATAAACCAAGTTTAATATCAGGAGGTCACTAGTATCTGGTTATACCTGGCTTGAATACCTGTCGAAAGACAAACAAGCACCAGAGAAGCGGAAGTGAGGAACTTAAATACCCCGCACGTAGAAGCCCAGGTGAAAACAATAATGAGGCTGGCAAACCACGAAACGGAACGTGCAAAAAATCTGATTGATTAACAATCGTGAAAGCAAGACGAGAGCCGCAAAAGTGAAAAAAACTAACAGCCGCGAACCACAACACCATCATGCAAGAGCAACTACGATGCGCAAGGGCAGGATTTTCCTAAAGGCAAATGAGGTGATGAAAGGCACTGTCACTGACACGTTGAAAATGCATAACCCCACAAACATTTTTTAGTAGATACCTGGCAACCCGGGGGGCAGGTACAAGAAACAGGTAATTAGAATATCGTGCCCTGTATCACCCACATTTTGAGATAAGCACCAGCGCAACACAAATTAGAATACGGCTTAGTCAGCTTGCGTTAAATCCGCGCAGGAAAGGCACTTAAGTGCATGACTTAAGTGGACCTCTGTGCCCACTTAATTATTAGAAGAGTTATGTGTATGAGGTTACTGGTATGTTATTTTATCAATTAAGAACACAGGTATGCTACACAGCAAAGATCTCTGTGTAAATTTAACACTGTTGGTGTACATTCAACACACTAGGGTGTTTATATGAGTCAGTGGACTCAGATAATTACCCTAGGGTGTTAAATGTACACCACCATTTTTGCTGTGTACATATAACACAAATGTCTACACACATCTTCAATCTTCAAGCACAAATGAAAGTTGCTGCTTTGCTTCTTCATTTTCATGTGCTTAAAAATCCTGGTTTGAAATCAATAAAATTCTCTTTTGGATAATTATAACATTTGACTTTTTGCATTTTGTTTGAGTTTTCACTTATTTGAGATGCTTTTTAAAAATAAAAAGAATTTGCTCCAAAAGTCTTCATACGTATCTACTTATGTCTCTGGAAAAACATTTAGAATAACTGAAAACTTAAAGCGAACAGTACACTTAAAAAAAATCAGTTAACTTTTCTTCTCAACTGTGGTCAGCTGTATTCATACTCATAAGTGTTTCATCTATATTTGGTAAACAGCATAACGCAGGCCCAGACCTCAAGCTTTATGAAGTGGAGAACCAAGTCAGGGAGTCAAGCTCTCACAGATGTACCTGGGGCTGAGGTCCGGTGGTCCGAAGCAGTTGAGGGAAGGGATGAGCAGTTTGGACGGCTTGCGGCAGGCCCCAGCCTCGGGGTTGGAGGTGGGAGGAGGTGCTCGGTGAAGAGCCGGCGAGCGCTGAGGCTCCTCCTTCGGCTGCTGCTGCTGCTGGGGGGAGGAGCTGTGGTCCCGGCAGCCCCGGACGGGGGAGCGGCAGAGGCGCAGAGCGTTGAACTGCCTCAGTTCGTCCCCCAGCAGGTTTCCCAAGGAGGTGCGGCGCACCGGGCTACTCAGGTTGGGCAGCAGTAGGTTATGGCGGGACTTGGAGGCGGGAGAGAGGTGGAAGTATTCCTCAGGCTCGGCTTCGGACTCCACAATGGAGGGCAGTTTATGCTCCGGTAGGCGCCCGTGGTCCAGACGGCTCTGTGCAGGGAGGAAACAAACAATGTTGGCCCTCCAGTGAGTTCAGGTTTCAAAGTCGCTCCCAAGCTATTAAAAAGCTGTTGTTTTAATATTCTGGTTTATCAGCCTAAGGGTAGAGAATAAATTGTATGTATGTATGTATATATTTCCTTTGAACACGGAAGCCAACAAGCACGGTACCAACAAGAACCAACCAACAATAAAGTGAAGAGATAACGCATATATTCAGACTGTATAGGATAAAAAAGCATGTGCTGGACACAAACATCTCTGTGAACGTACAGACCAAAGCCGCTCAAGAGGCAAGTGGACAACAAAAAATAATTTCTATTATTTCTTCTTCAATTCTGCAATAATTGTTGTATTTCAGCATAGGCCTCATTATCTCTGTTTGTTGAAAACCAAAGGTAATACAGTGACCACTACTAACTGTAGCACAACTCAAAATACACTTCAATACAAATACTGGAATGAGATATATTCACTGTCATTTTTTTAAATTTTAAATACTCACATGAGCACTCACACCACACAAGCATTGCCACCCTTTTTTGAATACATTAAAGAAATGACACATTCAACACAATAGCAACAACAAAGTGCAAATTCACATGGAGTAGAGGGCTATTATATTGTCAGAATGAACTTGGAGAGATGCATGCTGAGGACCAATCATTTCCTGTGTTCCAGGTCTTCATCTGATTATACGTCTCTGTTTATTCAATTTAACGCAACTAGCTTCTCTCCTGCTTGGGTTCACCTGCTGGAGAGCTTGGTTATGCATCAGAGTGCTGTGCACTACACAGACATTTTCCAATTACTGTAACAGGATTGTGCGTGCCTGAGAGTTGAACCCGAGCACTTAGCAGAATTATTTCTCAGCTAAATGCTGTCTCCACAGTCAGGAGAAAATTACAGAATGAAAGTGCAAACTCAAAGTTCTGTGTTCCCTGATCCTGTGTAAGTAATTTAGTTGAGGACAACTAGGTACGTGAGGTCTGGGTCTCCATTATCGCTAGAGAAAGGCCAAACGGAGTAATCCATTGCATTATGATGCTATAGACAGCGCAGTAAGAGCAATAAGAATTTAGAATTTACAACTGTAAGGTTTCATCTTTCTTTTTTTGCTCTGAGATCCCAGGAATGTTCATAATCCTAATTACGTGTGACAAGTCAATTAAACCTTTTTCAGTCATTTAAAGGAAATTGTTGCAGTTGTCAGAAAATATGCTACTGGATGTCTTTGCCTTTAAAAATATACCATAGAAGTATTAATGCATGTGCTTTTGCGTGTCAGCATTCGTTAATACGAATATGTTGGTTGGTTGGAGTTGAGGAAATTAAGCTCTTTGAGATCCATAAAGGGCATCACTCCATCACAAATGAGTCCCCACCTTGAGAGAAAACCCAAGCAACAAAATAATAATTGCTCCTCGGAGAAATGATAGAATCCGCATGCCTTACCAACTAACTTACCTTGCTATTATCTACTTACAACTCTTTTATTTTTTTTATTTTTTACAATTAGAGCATTACCCTGAAATAGATCAGTACATGGAAACAGAAGCTTCAGTTATGTAGCCTGTAGGGGTGTGCAGAGATCAAAATGTTTGTATCTGTAACTGTTAAACCAACAAAATGATCTGTAACATACATTGTCTTTGGAACTGCTGATTTCATTCTGACATATTGTTAATCATGATAATTTTATTTTAAAGCTGTATTTTACAGGCAACAATAACCGAGATGTTCTAAATGTTTATCTGTTATGCAACAATATTTTACAACAGCCTCTGTCTGAGCAACGCAAGCACTAGCTACAGCCACACCAGACGTTTGCAGTGCTGCGGGAATAAGCAGCTGTCAAATCTCTACCAACCTCAACTCTTTCATCTTCTGATTCCATTGATAACAGTCAGAAAAACAACATAGGTCTGTTGATAGAAAGCTGCCAGGTCACTGTTCGCTAGCTAGACAAGCAATTAAGCTAGCAACCTGTCTCCCTCACACATTCCCTCCCATTAAATATGTTCCTGCTGGATGTGGATGGGTCAAGACAAGAAAGGCTATATGAAAACCTATAAATAACTGAAAGTTGCCAGAAAAACAGTACTGACTTTAGTTGCCAAACCCTGCGAAAAGAATGTAGCCTATGTGTGTGTATTACAGATAAACTGAAAGCTATTATGCAAGAAAAGCTACTGGGGTGAACTGGGAGTTCAAAGCTAGCTTGGGATGGTTCTCGCAAAGACTGCATCATATCAATATTCAAATCAAATCAATATTTATTTATATAGCGCATTTCACAACTAGTTGTCACAATGCGCTTCACAGAAAAACCCAGCCTAAACCCCCACAAGAGCAAGCCAGAGGCAACAGCGGCAAGGAAAAACTCCCTGATGTAACTAGGAAGAAACCTTGGGAGGAACCAGACTCAAGGGGGGAACCCATTCTCCTCTGGTCAGCTCAGGGTCTAGATCTTAATGACCAGCATGGTCAAAACTGACTGCCAATATCCATGATAGTAGAAATTGCAGCAGCTAGATGACAGTCCAGATGTGGCGGCAATGATGGTGGGGAACCGGGTGCCGATGGTGGCAGGATGAGCTGGCAGCAGTGGTGGGGAGGGAGGGGCAAGCGGCGACGGACAGGAAGCTGGACAGCAACTCTCGAGGTGAAAGGTGAGCAGCAGTCTGCGGATGCCAAGGTGGCTTCTGACAATCAGCTCAAGTTAAACTGCCTCGAGTACTGATCTGTCAGTGTGTCGAGAAGTGCATTTAAAGTGTGTCTTATTGTGCGCAATAAATTCCCATTGTCTTTTTTTCCATTACGTCGCTCCTTCGAAACTAGTTGATTTTAGATGGACACAGCAGGCCAATCCCGTTTCCAGCCCCTCACTTAAGTTTTCCCTGTTCCTTTGCCTTGTTGTTATTGTGCATAAATAAATGACTCCTTGTGGAGTCCTTTTGCCAGAGTTTGCCTCCGAGTCCTGCATTTGGGTCCATACCAGTGTTCAAACCATAACAGAACAAACTGGCCAGCATGGACCCAGTTAAACGGAGCAACTCCAATATGCCCTCGCCTGCCAGGGGTCCGTCATAAGCCAACACAGCCAGCAGCTCCTAGACGTCCAGGAGACCCTGAACTCCATCGCCGGCTAAGTGGGTCAGATCGCGTCCCAGGTTGTTCATTTGGTCACCTGAAGCTAACTCTGCTTTTACCACCCTCAAGTCCAGATTCACCTCCGCACCTATCCTGACCCATCTGCGCCCGAGCCGCTAGTTTGTGGTAGAAGTGGACGCCTCCGATTCCAGAGT
The DNA here is from genome assembly GCA_022702515.1 of Ilyophis sp. 1 JC-2022. Lineage (NCBI taxonomy): Eukaryota > Metazoa > Chordata > Actinopteri > Anguilliformes > Synaphobranchidae > Ilyophis > Ilyophis sp. 1 JC-2022. The sequence goes on along the minus strand of CM040405.1, from coordinate 16,682,908 downwards.
AGAGGCCATCCTTTCGCAACGCTCCAGTGAAGACCTCAAGCTCCACCCTTACGCCTACTTCTCCCGCCGGCTGTCCCCCGCTGAGCACTACGATGTGGGTTACCAGGAACTTCTGGCGGTGAAGCTCGCCATAGAGAAATGGAGGCATTGGCTGGAGGGGGCGGAGCTTCACTTTATCGTCTGGACAGACTATAAAAACCTCGCATACATCCAGTCAGCTAAGCGCCTCACCTCCCGCCAGGCCCGTTGGGCTTGATACTTTAGTCGATTAAATTTCACTATCACTTACAGACCCGGTTCCCATAACGTCAAACCTGACGCCCTGTCCCGCCTCAACTCCCCGGAAGCCAGTCCTGCTAGTCTTGACCACATCGTTCCCCCATCCTGTGTGGTGGCTGCGGTTTACATGAAAGATTGAGGACACCATTAAGACCACTCCGGTATCCTATCCAGATCCCTGCAATAACACAAACTCCCGTTTGTTTGTCCCGACACAGTCCGCTTCCACGTCCTGCAGTGGGCACACTCCTCCCGCCTGTCCTGCCACCCGGGGGTTCAGCACACAGTGTCCCTGTTTGCCTACGAGTCCTGTATTTGGGTTCATACCAGTGTTCAAACCATAACACTATAGGCTACAACGCATTATCTGTGCATTATCTGTGCATTTTGCAAGAGCCCAGCTTTCAGCTCTCCACCTCAGCACCGGATATAATGTTGCCCTCTACTGATATCTATAACTGTGCTCCCCATTGGGCTCTATTAATTTTTGACAGCAAAAATGACTTCCACTCATTAAAATGGATTTAAAAATTGCTTATTATTTTTCCGTGGTCGAATATTTTTTTCTTACCACACAGACAAAGATATTCTTTTTTTATTATTTATTCTAGCCTACGTCATATTTTTGCGCGCTAATTGGTTCCATACTCGTAAGGCTTTGACGTAGCAGTAGCAGTGACTCCAAAGACACAACTATGCATGTGAGATGAGCCCAAAATGAAAACTTCCTGGTTCGGATATGCTTCCCATCGGTTTCTATTAGCATCGCTGTCTCTACATATTATATACTCTAAGGCATTTCCGAACAGAGTAGTATAGGTACACAAGTTCGGAGACACCCCAAGTCGCCAATAGGCTATCATAAGGTAGCCTACATGCCAGAGGTAAAAACAATGTTGCATAAGTAATGGCAACAGCAAAAAAATGATTAAAAAAACATTCATAACTTACGTGGGAGAGTCTGGGTGATCGTGAAAACCTTGTTAGGCCCTGGAAAGGCAACAGCCAAGTGTTACTGAATGGTGAAGTCAACTTTTTTTTCTCTTTTTTTTTACAAACGCGGAGGTAAAACATGATTTTAAACCTAGCATTTAAAAGGGAGTAGTAATATGTAGCCAAAATATCAATTGTATGCATTCCTACTATTATATATAAATAACTCAAAACGGCCAGTGATGACTGCAAAAATGTGTCTTTTTAGTGATGACGCGACCAAGATGTCAACAGAGAGGCAGCGCCAGGATCTTATAAATTGCACAAAGTAGCAAGCCTACAAAGTGCAAAGATTAAAAATAGCCCACAGGGTTGATTGTAGGCTGATTGTAGCCTACTTGGGGAATGCAATATTTCTTAAAAATGTTTCTAGCAGCCCGTGGCATGAAGTTAGTTTCGTAAATTTATGGAAAAGTGGGTGGAAGTCATGTAGACTATAATGTAGGCTAGTTTACACTGCGTTTTTTCATGTGTTTACCATATCAACATGTCAGTTAAATTAGGCTATCATATTGACTACATGTCATTTAATTGCATCTGTGGCCACCATCAGTTTTATTTATCAGCTGGATTCCAGAGAATACAAATTCTCTGTGTTGTGAGGTCAGCGGTTCTGATCATTTCTGAGCTTGAATTATTATGGCCAGGAACAATAACTTTAAATGCAAATATGGTTAGGCTACCTGTCTGATTGCGCTGGTCTTGGTCTACTTGGGCAATAACCATTAATCTTTGACAAAACATGAGGTTCTGTAGGCCTACAAGACAAACGATCTCTAGCCGAAAAGACTAAGAATCTGTCATCTGTCCACCACCTGACTCAGGTCCACCATTTGTATTTTTCAGAAGACTGTGTGCGCGGATAATAAGAATCATAAGTAAATACTACCGTTTAACCTCACGTCAGTCTTTTTTTAAATCGGAACTGGAGCCACTGTACTTGAACTCCCTTTGATAATTTATATTAAATCATCTCGCTGAAGTAGAACAGTTAAAATTAGCATTCACTGTTTCAAATAAAACAAAGAGCAAGGTGGCTACACCAACCGCGGCGTTGCGTTTCTTAAGTACTTTTCTTGTTTTCAGTTTAGCTGCGTTCGCAAAAGAGTGTCGGGTTTCTGTAGGGAAAGAAGAATTAAGATGCAGAAAGAGGCCGTATCTATTCTGCGGAACTTCTTCACTCTGCCGGTGTGCCGCTGGGCGCCTGGCCCCGCGCCAGACCACACTTGTAGCAGATGGTAACAAGGAAGCACTCAGAACATTATTGCTGATAACCCAAAACTAAATACCATTACAAGTCATTTTTGAGGATTAGCATTTCTAAACACTGATAAATAATACATATGAATTTGCATTTCGTTGAAAGTCTTGACCTTTCCCTGCTCTATTTGTTGCATAGACAACATTGTCTGACTGCCAGCAATCTGAACTTTAATTTAACTTCCCTGTTACGTGATGCTACAGCATATTGTATGAACAGTTTGGCACTTCATCATATTGGGAAATGACGTTGTATTGTTTTATCTATTTTCAAAATGTGTGTGGTTCGAGAAAAGTCAAATGAAAGGCACACAGAAACCGTCACCAACAGACAAACATGACCGTGTCATTCAAATGTGATTCAAAAACATTTGTTTTATACAAGTTGCAGTCACTAACTATATACGTATGTGACCATCAATCTATAATACTACAGTTCATTCTTAAAGAACAATATAGGTAACTAGAATTGGCAGCATTACTTGCTGGTGACTAGATAAGTCACTGTGTCACTAATCGCAATACATAGCAATTCATCTTCAATCAACTTGCAATGTAAATATATTTTTTTATTACAGGGTTAAAGATACTTTGTTCACATTATAGTGGCATAGGAATGTCATAAACCAGCAACTAAAAAGGAAAAGTGAATGATAAAATTACTCACTAAACATAACTAAATATAAATATAAGTATGATGTACCGAGCTTAATAATTATTGCTATCTAGGTAATGAAATCTGTTCTGATTATTAGAGCCTGATTATTGGAGAAATCTGTTTTGATTATTAGATTTATTTTGTATTATATACAGTATTTGTAAGCATGTTGTTATGCAAAGTAATGTCAATGACACCTTGTACATAAAACAGTATAGGGTTGTACATATTTACAATGAGTGAGAAAACAAACACATATAATAATAACAATAATAATAGTGTGTGTGTGTGTGTGTGTGTATCACTGTGTGTGTGTGTGTGTGTGTGTGTGAGACATGACTCCTCATTTCCTTTAACATTAGGAGACGTGCTTTGCGGTTCAGGCAACATGGCAGTGGAAAGCCAAGAAGAGAACATCTCATCATCTCATCATCTCATCATGCATTCCAGCACTTTGCCCTCTAATCTTGTGTCCTGCTGGCCACTCTAGGAAATTTTCCATCTGGTTCTCTGCCAAGTCACATTAACCCCAGCCTTTGACCTCACACAACCAGCACAACTCTATCAGCATGTAGGGGGCATCAGCACTGATGCCTTGCTATTTTATTTCATACCGGTTGACAGTATCAGTGCACATGAATTTCCGTCCCTATGTCTGTAGGTGCAACTTTTAGCAAATGCATGCTTGTGTGTGTTTTTTGTATATTTATGAGCGAGTGGATTTGCAAGCATCCATACATGCTTGTGAATGCATTTGTTATTCCATATGAATGAGAGCCTGTATGAGATACTGGGCATGTTTGAGCTGGTGCCACCTTGCTGCTCCTGTAGATGTCTCTGCATTTCCATTCCTCAGTATATGCTTGTGTGTATATGTGTCTTGTGTATGTACAATATGTACACATTTATATACAGTATTTCGGCATGTGTGTGCACATGCATATGTTTGTGCATGTATATTTTTGTGTGAGTGTGTGTGTGTGTGTTTGTATATGTGTGTGCACGCGTAATCTTTACCTCAGCCTCGCTGCCCTCTCTCAGGTTGTAGGTGAGATTGTGGTGGATGTCGGCAGTGAAACGGCTAGCGTACTCTGGGTAGAGCTCTAGCACCTCGCGCAGCGCCCGTACGCTGATGTACTGAAGGTCGCAGTAGGTCAGAGCCTTCACGTCTGCGTTGGTCTTTATGACCTGCTCCTGGGCAGGCAGGTCTGACCCAATGAGGTCTCCCTTCCCTAGAATAGGAAACCGAGTGTCAGGGTGTCAGACAAAGAGTGCTTATGCATTCTCTTTCCTGGGTGCAAATTAATATTTGCAATCGGAAAAGAGAAATTCAGGATAAGGGATGAAATTCATAATGGAATTGACCTGAAATACATGGAGTCACCACCAGAGTTTAACTTTGTGGTCACACTCGAGTGCTTAGCTGCTATAGACTATTCCGTTCAGTCTGTGCACTGATATTCACAGATGCACCCGTTTTGTCTAACAATGGTTTTTGTGCCTATTAATGCATTGTTTCTAACAAAGTAAAAAACTTTATTGCCCGTTCTTCATGGTTTCTTATTTGATGAGGGTTATCTAATGAAATGCTGAAAACAGAACATGGATATCATCGTAAAAAAAAACATTAAAACAGTCTGTTCACAAACAGGCATCTAAACGTTTTGACAGCGCACCAAGAGAAATTAAAATTCATTTTTAAGATAATTTGGCGAAAGAAATTGTAATTAACTGTATGCCAGCATCTTGCCATGTTTCAACAAATAAGGAGCACCTTATGACATAAGAAACATCGGTGAACCTGAAGGTATACGTTTCACACATCAGTTATACTAGTTATATGTAGCTTATACTGACTACATACATTGAGTTTTAATTGACAGTCTTTAATTGAAGTTATTTGAATCAAACTGACCCAGAATGGCCAACACCATGCTGTCCTTCAGAACCTCCAGGGAGCCAGAACAGACAAAGTAGTTAGCGTGCAGGGCGTCACCCTGGCGGATAAGGTACTCCCCAGGGGCACAAAAGGAGGTCTTGATGTGCAGCGAGAGGGAGCGTAGACACCCCCTGCTAGCGCACTCAAAGATGGGCAGCTGCAGAATGTCCTTGTTGAGGTGCATGGCGATGTCGGCGCGCAACTCATCTGGGAAGTCATGCAGGAGCTGCAAGATACGAGACAGACATTTGGCAACGTGCCAAACCCAAATCAAACAAGCTATCACTGCAGCCATCAGGCCACTGCACAGTTAACCAGGAGTTCACAGGTTCAGATTACTGGTGGAATATGGCAGTTGCATAAACACCACAGTCTGCTTGCATAAATATACAGTATGTTTGAGCCAAATTCCACAATTGGAGAAGGAATCAAACATGGCTTCATCAGTGGTAATGAATGCTGTCACAAGTGGCAAGAATCAACCTCACTGATTACCAGCTGAAATGTAAATTGCAGTCTGCCAGTGAATAATTGATGTTTGAGCTTTTGATTGGGGTGTAAATGTATGCCATATTTGGCACTGTCCTTTCCTTTTGAACCAGGGATGGAAAGCCCCCCCCCCCCCCCCACATACCTGCATGCACACACACATACAGACCCCACCTCTAAGGGCCCCCTGGACACACTATTGGCCGACAAAGCTGTCCCTGCTATACCCCCTTAGCTCCACTCCTGTTTCGAACCCCCATTCCCATGATCAGTAGTAGTACAGTCCCCATTTTATTTTCAACCTGAGAAAGATTCCTTGTTTTGAAACCTTTCCTTTTCCTGCTTCTAATTTGAATATCTCACTTAAGTCATGGGAGGCTACAAGATTTGCCTTCTTTGGATATAACTAGCCTTCTTTCTGCTGTGTTGGCTCTGCATTAGTCATCATTTCCAAGAGCTCCTATGGTACCTCATTAGCATCGATGCCATTGTTGACGGACCAGGTGGTCTGGAAGTACTCGAGCATGCGCTGCTTGAGTTGCTGGGGTAGGCGGTGCACCCGGATGAAGTCCTTCAGGTCCTTCATGCGGGTGTGGTAGAGCGAGCGCCGCGAGTACATGCGCTGGATGATGGCCGTCACGTTTCCAAATACCACCGCGTGCATCAAGGCTGAGGAGGACACGTGGAGCCCAGTCATATGCATGTGGGACACAGCTGGACTGGGGACTCTTCAAGGTCTGTTACAGTAGTGCACTGTCTAAGCCCAAGGAGTACAGCTTACATTTACAAATGAAAATCATAAAAACGCAGTCCCACGTCATAGAAACTCAAGTTCAACAGGGGTTGCTGGGTAGCTCATCCTGTTAGAGAACTTCTCTATTGCTCTAACTGGGCGAGAGTCTGGACCATACCAGTGCCGACTAGGGTGGTCAGATTTGAATATTCCTCAAATCGGAAATAAAAATTAACTTTTTGTATTGGTAAAGTGAATGTTTGAATATGTCATTTTTTATCATAAGTACGTGCTGAAAATCTAACATTGTCTGTGTTTCAAAATGTTATTTCTTGCTTCTGAATTACCCTTCTTTCCACTGGAACAGGGAATGGGCTTAAAGGGGTTAAACCACAAATGTTTTTAGAAAAGGCCGGAACCTTTTATGAATATAAACCCCACATTTTTTACACTCATAATAATAACATAAAAGATCGCTATGTTCTTTGCGTTGTCGCTTCAGCAAAAGACCTCTCACTCGCAGGCAGTCAGCCCCTCCCCCTTGCTAATACACACACGCGCACACGACATGAAAGCAGCGGCCCTTTATAATCACTTCCTCAACCGCATCAGCGAGACAACAGTCAATCCGTCAGTTGGGAATCAACATAGTTTGAGACAAGTTTTATCTATCTATCCAGTATCCACTAGCTACGTCGATATGAATGTATCCCGACTGTGATACGTAACGTTATGTCGATTATATTAAGAGAAAGCAACAGAAAAATGGTTTCAAACGCTTTGATAAATAGGCGCACCCTGTCGTTATTTTTGTAACGTTAACTCGCTCACTGCCATAACGTTAACGTTAAATTATATCCCGGCCTTAACCTTACTTATCAGTGTCCTCACTGACAACTGTATAACGTTATCTGACAGGCAACCTGTTGTGTTCAGAACAGGGGTTCCCCGTTTCCCTTCAGTGCAGTCTCTCAGTGTTTAACCATCTATGGCGTTGCCCCACTCGTTTGGCTTCCATGTCATGTCATATAACAGGATCTACCTTTTTATAGTACTTTACTAAGAATAGACATAGCCTAGAGAAGACGAAAAGGTAGACATTTAATAGCCAGCCAATCAGATTCAGGGGCTTTCTTATCAATATACAAGTATTTATTGAACTTGTTTTATTTATTTATTTATTTTTACTGCAGACCAGTTTTCAAGTCCAGTCCCACTTAAGTCAGGGCTGCAGGTTAACATGCATTATGTTATTTCTGTATAGTCTTGTAAGGCAGCTAACCAAAATTGTGTTTATTTCACGTTCCATTTCATGTTCCAATAACAAAAAATCGTGGATCTAGTCTTAAAATTTGAATCTCAAAAAGCACCAAATTGATACATTTAGCTGTTGAAATTAACAAAAGTTTCTTCCTGGAGGGCATGCCCCCAGACCCCCCCAGACAGTTCAGGGTCCACCCATCACAGTTTGAAATCCTGTGGTAAACACTGAGATATGTCTTAAATGTTTTGTATATTAACAATATTCTGTACAGAAATATGAATATATTATTTTATTATATGTTCTCCTTTATCAAGTGTGGTTGCGGCCAGAATGATAAAAAGGAGAGAAGAAAAAGATTATATTAAAAACATATGATGTGCAGCCTTGCTGAGAGGTGCTTTGGATAAATGTGTTAACAAACTACCATAATTTGCCTCAACGATGTACAGATTGCGAGGCTTTCCGTTTTTGTCTGAAATTGCTAGAAAACGGTGCAAAAAAAATTATCCCGGGGGGAGTATGCCCCCGGACCCCCCTACAGGTGTGGGCTAAGCCCCGAATGTCTTCAGTCCCTAGCACCACACCTGCACTGGAGTATAGACAATCAGGTATTGAATTTCAAAAGAATTCTGCTGCAAGAGATGATGCATGAAAGGCAAACGCCACTACCAGTTGAACAATCCTCTCGTGTGGTGGAAAACCATTCCACAGCTAGTTCAGAAAAACATTACACTCCAGGCACTTCTGTTCAAGCAGAGCTTGTTTATTCCTCAGCACGAAACATTGTAAATAAAAAACACACAGCACTCACCTCAAACCAAATGGTTCGAGATTTTTGGAAAGAATTTGATGCAAGTAGAGGCTGCCAAACTGACACCAAACTGTTTCATTAGCTTATTTTGTTCACTAGGTCAGTCTTACAGAATTAGGGCCAGAATCATAGTTGAGATAAGCACGCGCAAATGGGACTTAATCCCAAAATTCCATGTAGTTTAAAGGGTAACAAAGCACTAAAACTACTTATTTTAGATGATAACTGATACATTTGTTTTTTTTCTAAGTATTACTGATTGATCCTGATCTCCAAATCTTGACAAATTACTGCAGTCAGCGCAAAAAAAGCGTAAACTTTAAGAATCTGGCTCAAAAGTGTCTCTAGTGGTAAAACGTTAGATACTGCACGTTCAATCTGTGATTGGACAGTAATTTCCTCCAGCTGACGTATTGCTCCCGGTGACGAAATAGAAACCTGTATCTGCACTGCTACGCCCACCAATAGTTCGGTGGCTACACACTGAAGTTTTAGAGGAGGGCGGGCAGCGCAGCAGTTGATCTGCGAGAAGATAGAGAAAGCGAGCGAGCGATATAATATTCTAGTTATAGTAACCTATTTATTTTTGGTATATGTTTTTGTTATAGTTAGCTTGATAGTCCCTTGTTTTTTGATCCTGTTTTTCAGTCTAGCTTAGCAAGTAGCTAGCTAGTTTTTAACATTTTAAATAAATATATAAACATCGAACAAAAAGTTAGGAAATTTGTTTTTGGTAGATTATTTCTCTGTTGTAACAATGCTTCTTGGCAATACATTTTATACCGTTGGAAAGCCTGTTTATTTCCCTTTTAAATGGTGCCCCATTTGTAAGGAACATGCATTTGTGGGATGAGCAGCACAGCTGAGTATGTGGGTTGCGCCCATGTAAAAAAAATCTTCTCTGCCAATGCCAAAATATAGCACACTGCCACCTGGAACCTGAACATGTGGAGGAACGTTATGTCAACGATGAGTCCAGATTCTGCCTACGGGAAGTTGGATCGTAGGGTCAAAGTGTGAGAAGACGGGGGAGAACGCTATGCTGATTGCTGCACCGATAGAGGAACACCTTTTGGTGGAGGCAGTGTGATGGTGTGGGGCGGCATCTCCATCACTGGAAAAACGAGGCTTGTCATCATTGGAGGCAATCTCAATGCAGAGAGATATCGAGATGAGATTCTGCAACCAGTGGCAATCCCATATCTCCACAGTCTGGGACCGAACTCCATCCTCCAAGATGACAACGCTCGCCCTGTTTATCAGAGACTACCTCCAGAATTTGGGAGTAGAGAGAATGGAATGGCCTGCCAACAGTCCTGACCTCAACCCAATTGAACACTTGTGGGATCAGCTTGGGCGTGCTGTTTGTGCTAGAGTGACCAACACAACCACGTTGGCTGACTTGCGACAAATCCTGGTTGAGGAGTGGAATGCCATCCCACAGCAGTGTGTGACCACGCTGGTGACCAGCATGAGGAGGAGGTGCCAGGCTGTTGTGGCTGTGTATGGTTCTTCCATACGCTACTGAGGCTCCTGACTGTTTGTTAAATGAATAAATAGTAAAATTGCCAATATGTCTTGTTTCTTCCTTGTTACTGATAGACTTCAATCATCCAATCCACCAAACAACACCAAACAAGAGTCACTAGCAACAGCAGAATAAGCTGTTTGGCATTGGCAGAGAAGATTTGGCAAATTTTACATGGGCGCAACCCACATACTCAGTTGTGCTGCTCATCCCACAAATGCATGTTCCTTACAAATGGGGCACCATTTAAAAGGGAAATAAACAGGCTTTCCAACGGTATAAAATGTATTGCCAAGAAGCATTGTTACAACAGAGAAATAATCTACGAGGAGAGCTACTCTCTGAGTTGCATGCACGGTGTGGATATTTGTTGTATTTTTATGTTAAAACAAAACAAAATGTTAAGTTCTGACGAGGTAAGTAAAGTATCAATTGTTTACTTTGTTCACACTGTGCCCTTGCTGGCCTGTTTATGTCGAATATTTGTTGTAAAGAAACTATTACTCGTGCTGCACGACATCGTTCAGTGTGAGCTGCAGTGCTGACTGTGGATGAGAGCAGCTATTTACATGGCGTGGGTAACTATTTGGACAGCGTGTGATTTTCTGTTTGCTGGCCGCATTATTAGCCGCTGTGGGCCAAAAGCCTAGAAATGTAAGCCCAGCAACTCAAGCCTGGAACCGAAGCACTGGGGCTACAGTTCTTGCAGCATTTCCTCTGGGATTCAGCCAGGCTGTAGTAGCCCAGCTGTAACCGTGGCAATGAAGCAGAACGCCTTTTTCGCGTCTCAAAGCCAAAACAAAGAAAATTGAGTCGGTAGATTGTGCACTTTATTAGCCGAGTTTAATGTAGGCATAGTATGCATTGTTGTCCTAACTAATAAAATAATTTGTTCTACCTTAATATAACATGTCATCATTTGTACATTGGCTGTAGCTAGTATCAAGACAATAAGTGTCAGTGTCAGTAGTCAGCTAACGTTAAGCAAATATATTTAATGTTAGGCTACCACAAAACAACTTGGCTAAAATGAATCTGTGAGAGATTGTTCCAGCTATCCCCGTTGTAGCAACTTAACTTGGGAAGTCAGGCATGAGGTAGCACATAACGTTAGCAAACTTTTTTTTTTTTTTAAGTCAGATAATTCTGGCTAGCAAAATAACTCGTTGCTGATCGCGGTGCTGACAAGTGTCGAAGCAAACCAGGCAAATAAGTGTCAGCGTAAAAAAAATTGTTTTAGTAATGTTAACACTGGTAGCTTATTCTCTTAGTAACAACTACTTAGCGTAACTTAGGTAATGGTATGCCAATAAACAAAATACAGCACTTTTTTTTACTAACGTTATCGTGTAGCTAAGCATAGCATGCAATAAATGTACGGAAACATTAACTGTTCAGCACTGCTTTTGTTAGCGATTTGTTTTCTGACACTGCCGTTTCAATTTCTCCCTCGCTTGTTTTATATCCCAACGTACTGGAGCTTTCCCACGATTAATTTGTCATTTCTCACATGCCAGATGCCCAGGGCCGGATTAAGACCCTTAGAGGTATCTAATTGTTTTGAATAATTTGATTCACTTCATATATTAGCCCTTTAATTTCTTTTGAGTTCCATTTGTTCTGTGTTTTGCGACATATATAGCTTCCTGATTAGTTAGTGATAAAGTAAGATAGATTTTGTGAAGTGAAGGATTAAAAGACAGCTGATGGATTGTTTGAGTTGAACAAAGCAGCCGTAGCCAGAGTAGAAATGAGCTTTTGGCTACTAGTAAAAAAAAATGCTGGGGCCAGGGCGTGCCAGATTTTGGCATTTTTCGAATTTCAAAAGGGGGGTGGGGTCTAACAAAACCATCTTTAAGCTATTTGTGATTCAGACATTTGAGTTTTAAGCGTCTCTAAACATGCGCGGGGTGGAGATTTGATGAAAATGAGGCATGCAACATACACGTATTCAGAGTTTTCACGTAAAGGGTAACTACACCCATTGTTTCAGCCTGTCTCTGCCAACAAAACAATTTTGAAAAATACTTTGTGGGTTGAGCGAGGGAGAGGGGTGGGGGCGGAGGAGCTGTGTCCATCGTCATTTGCATAAATTAACGTACATTGTACAAATGTCACAAAAAAAAAATGTAAAAGTAGGCTATGATTGACCGTCTGGTATTTCATACCAGACCAATATTATGGATTAAATGAAAGACACTGTCTGGATCTTACTCGCTTTGACAGAGAGATGATTTTGTAGCCTACTTGTGTCAGCACTGCTGCTCCAGAATTTTTATGGAGGCGCAAAATAACTCCCCGCAGTGTATATCTACCAGTAATCTCCAGGTAAAAAACATTCTCTCCTTCCTGACCACATCCAGCGTGTGACAGATGCACTCAAAAATAAATCATTGGACAGTGGTTGCAAGTAATGGGCTATTATAAGTGTATGTGACTTCAACGGGTTAAGTATCTATAGGCTGTTTTTATGTACTACGTGATAGTGTAGCTTTTTGTTTGTTATGTAAAATCTTTAAGTGACACCATGGGCCGGCCCTATCTTACACCCGGCGCACAAGTGGCGCAAACCTAAACGCAAGTGTCTTTGCTATCTTACACCCTGTGCAGGTGTCATTATAGCGCCCAGCGCTCAGGTTGTTTAACTATCAAGTAATGACAAGCCCATGGTCTGCATTCAGCTGCATAAGGTGGTCTTCTTTCGATTCCGCTATGTGCGAGCTTGGCGATGGTGCGTAGGGAGAAACAGGTGGTTGAGCCACGTGTTTCGGAGGAGAGCCGTGGGTTTGTACTGAGGTAAAGATACCCCTGTGTCCAGTGCAGTGGGGTTGTTTCATGAACGCGGTTTGAGGAGACAATTGGAAATTCAGAATTGGGGAGGGAATTGAATATAGACAGCCCCGTGTTGGGCGCCAAATTATAAAAAATACAAAAAAATACAGAGTAATCTTGCGCCCATAGCAAGTCAACTGGGCGGGTTGGTCTTAAGATGAGATGTGGCCAGGATCATTTTTGGCATACTGCTATCTTGAGCCAGCAAAAAGCGCTTGCGCTAAAACCACCACAAACCTGGTCAAAAGTCATGTCGCAGTTATTTCTATGTTATTTTAAAATAGAAATATGTTATTATGAGAATGCACATTAATATGAATTTCGGATGAAGCTTGAACTTCGCTAGCTGAAATGCATTGTCTGTGATCTGACTGCTGTTACATTAAACATTAAACTTGATGTTTGACAATGCTTCATTGTATCATCAAACAAAATTTGTTAAACAAGCAGGCTAATTTGGCATTTTCTAAGGTGAGATGGAAGCCATATTCTAGTATCTTATTCTCAGTGGTTGCAGGTGCTTTTTAATGAAATTAAACCCTATATATTTTCTAAAATAACAGCACTGTCTGGAATTACCAGAAACCCTAATGTAATAAAATGCCATCATATAAGCAATCCACTAAAGTGGAAAAGCAGGCTTTTAAAGGGAATGGAATATGACATTTTGATTGGTTTATTACATGTTACGCCCAAGACACGCCTATAATTAATTTCAGCCCGTTTGCACGTTGTGCCATACTTACCGCTCAAAAAACACGCCGTCTAACTAGCAAAGGTGGACTTGGTCAAGCCCAAAATACACTTGCGCCATGCATTTAGACCAAGCGCTAAGATCGTCAAGATAGAGCCCAATACTTTCTTTTGTCTTTCTGCCCTTCTTGCACCCCTTGTGAACATAACATGCATAACAGAAAGTGCCCAAAATATTCTATATATTTTAAGGCAGTGCAATAATTATTAAATATTTGAAGATAATCAAATCCCATAGTTTGAAATACAATATTCAAATACAATTTTTTTGGTCCAGTTGATAGCCCTAGTGCAGTGTGGCTGGCAGTCCCACAGGGTGCTGCACAATTGGCTCTCGTATCATCAAAGGAAGGGAGGGTTTCAGCTGGCTAGCGATAGCGTCTCATTATACATCATACACCCGCAAGTTTTCATGAACATTTAATTTTCAAACAACCTCCAATCCATATGCATTATATTGTATATGGTTCCAGGGTAAAGCGGCACTAACCTAACTAACTCCATGACAGAATTCTTTACTCACCGCCTATGAGCATGGTGCAGATGGAGAAGATCTTCTCGGCGTCTGTGTTGGCGCAGACGTTCCCGAAACCCACACTGGTGAGGCTGCTGAGGGTGAAGTAGAGCGAGGCGATGTAGGCACTGCGCACTGACGGACCCCCCACAGTGCTGTTACTGTAAGGAGTGTCCAGTCTCTTTCCCAGTTCATGCAGCCAGCCTGGACAAGGACAGAAAGAGAGGGAGGGAGGGAGGGAGAAAGAGAGATCAAACAGTTTTTGAACACACAGAAGCGACATTTGAACTCCTTAAGTAGCTAATGAACTTTAAGGTAATCAGCGCAGCAGTGCTGTGGATCACATTCAAAAGCACTTACGAATGGAATTGCTTAAGAGTCAAGACACAACACTCACAGCACCAACCAGCCAGACACTGAGAAGCTGGTACACAGTTCAGACCCTCGGTTAACAGACAATTAAAGAGAGAGGTGCCAGTTGCAACTGTCATCGCAAAAGCCAAAGAAACACATCTGGGACTGGGGGCGAATTAGTAACTTTCAGGAAGGGATACACATAATTACTGTCTGTGACCTGGATGTACCCCCATGAGAAAATGAGAGAAATCTGATGAGTGTCCCCAGCCCTGGGAGTCCCCTGAGCCCAGTCCTAATTGCGGAGCAGTGACACCCGACAGGTCACTGCAATTAACTGTGATGGGAGAGTGATTGTGCCTGGCACTCACTCTGGGAGTTTCTTGGCAAAAGGTGAACAATATATTCACGTCTATTGCAAGAAAAATCTGACTGTGGTTCAGTCCTGTTGTTGCCTCCCTGCTGGGTAGGTGCCACTGAACGTGACGCCATATCAGTCATTCTATCACCAGAGGGGAGAGCACATTTTCAGTGCGCTGGCATGGAGGATTTCAGTTCTCTGATAAGGTAATCCTAAAAGTTTAGAGTTAAGTACATTTTTTTCTCAGGGATAACTTCAGGACAGAATTTGGACATAATTGCTTGGACAGGGATTTCGAAAAACAAAAACGGACCTCTTTCTGCAATATTGTCTGAACTTGAACCATACACTGTATATGTGGCAACAAAAGCGCTAAAAAGACAACAAGGAAAGCGTTTGTGAGCCCTGAGAGCAAGGCTCAGCCTCTTCCTTCAACTTTAATGATTGATAATTCCCATAAGTGGCCTCACCCCAAACCGAGCAGGTGCAGAGGCCGTGCGGGGACAAATGGCGCGCGCCTCCAAACACTCACCGATGTCCCAGATGCCGGGGTTGTTGCCCTCCAGCTCCTTGCGGCCGATGATGTACCAGATGCAGGCCATCCAGTGGGCAAGCAGGGCGAACATGGACATGAGGAGGGTCAGCACCATGGCGCTGTACTGCGAGTAGCGGTCCAGCTTCTGCAGCAGCCGTAGTAGGCGGAGCAGCCGCACGGTCTTCAGCAGGTGGACCAGCGACGTCTGCGGCAGGAAACACACGCGCAGAGTCCATAACTACACGGGCTTATCAGAACTGAGGGAGAGGGGCAACTATGGGACCCCCGAGATGAGTTAAGATGAGTCAAGGGTAGCAGCCAATACAATTAAATACTCAGTAGCACGGAACACTTTCAGTTTGAAAAGGTACTTCTCTAGAAAACAAATAAGGTTGTTTTGAGAAAAATAGCCCAGAAAGCAATAAAGCATAAGCCTAGGGAAGATTTAGCTGAATTACACTGTGAAAGCATGTGTTTTTTCTTGTTTAAAATCATGGATAAGGTGTAGGTTGGCAGAAGCTACAATCTTTATTTTTACGTGGATGGAGGCAGACACCTGGGAGCTACCATCTTTCAAATAAGCTGTGGATGATGTCTGTCTCATTCCGGCAGTTCGGCTGAATTAACAAACTTTGCAAAACCCAACCTTGGTGAAACCGGCTCCGATATATAGTTTCCTACAGTACGAGATAAAAGGTTGCTAAATACAGAAACAGGTATTTGAACAAAAATAAATTACACCCACAAACTTCACAAGTGTGGGGAGCACGAGGAAACACATTCCAAATATCTCAGTGTTATTTTGGGAGCTTTTGAAACATCACAGTCCATCCTCACAACAAAGCCTGCGAAATGAGGTGAGAATGGATACCCACCACTGTGACGTTGAATGCATAGAGGAGGTCAAAGGGCAGAGCGGCAATTAGGTCCACAAAGAACCATGTAGCGGCATAGTGGATACAGATGGAGCGGGAGTCGTACACCACCTGACCAGACTGACTCACATAGGTGGTGCGGAAGTTGAGGATGATATCTGTTGAGTAGGACAACCTCAGTCAGGCAGGAGAAAATCACTATACAGTATGCTTACTGTTGGCAGGTTTAGTTAGAACATTTTCCTATATGCAGAATAATAGTTTGGTTTGTATTGCAAATGGGTGGTTTGAAATAAAAGCTGAGAAATAAAAATTTTCAGTTTTACCATGGAGAAATACTCAGTATTATACCAAAAGCATGCCTAAGAGGCATGCCAATTCTATTGTTGATTGTGTTAAAACCAATTAAGTGTGCTGAAAGCAACTTCATTGACAAGTTAATAGTATGAGTTAATAATGGGTATTCTGCCCATTAGCGGGTCTGAGTCGATACTATCTCTGAGCTGGTGGGTAAAGTGGTGGTTTCGGCATTGTGCTTCCTGGTATCACACACTACATCCATTGCTACAGTCTCCCTTGAAACATCCTCCAACTAACATCCATTCTCCTTCCATCATATTTCCTTGTCCATCAATGGAGCAAATTGCTTCACTGCCACAAAAAGAACACAGAAGTGACAGTTGCAATTTCTGTCGCGTCATTTCAAATCTCATGATTGGCTGAGGGGACCACCCAATGATCCATAACCGTGGATGCCAGAGCGTGCCTCTCACCCAGGATGAAGAGCATCTCTACGGCGATGTCACTGACGATGGTTGTGCGAGCAGCGGAATCCGAGTCATCGTAGGGAGTGAAGCAGACGTTGTAGGGCACGGTAACGGCGACGTAGAAAGTGGCTAGCAGGATCATCCAGTCCCATAAGGCCTTGGAGACACTGTAGTGCAGCAAAATGAAGCGGGACTTCTGCACTGCTGCCACCTTGTATTCTGGGAGCGACGGCTTCTCAAACACGTTCTGGAGAAGGCAAGAATCACAAAAACGTCAAGGGGATGGACACATTTATGTTACTGTAAAATTATTTGAAATACAAGTTGTTTAATTAATTTCCATTCATTAAATGTTGATTTAGTAAGACAAGCTGTGTCTTGTAGGCAACTCAAGAACTAACAAAAGGGTCAAAATCACTCAAGGATCCTTAATTTATAACTGAGTACTTCCGGTCCTGGCCACAATTCAGTTACAGCACTTTTTAAATAGTACCTAGAAAAATGGCTGAATTCTCGGATACTTCAGTGAATTAAGTGAATAGGCAGCCTGAAAACCAGGCCACTATTGTAATGGTTTCAGTAGCGGAGAATGAAATGCGACGGGGAGGGGGATCAGAACAAGTCACCCACAAAGGTGAGGACCACTAAGGGAGCTTAAACCGCTAATGGGTAGAGAAAAAAAGGAATAATCCTAGTAGCTAAACAGCCAAATAATAATGAACCCAGGAAAATATGGAGAACTCACACGAGTGAGAGAACAAAACAAAGTCCCCCGAGCTCAAATACTAGAGCTGACACAGGGAAACAATAGAAAAGAAACACCTTCGGCACGTAACAACAAAACGGCCGGTAAGAAGGTGAAATGAAAATGAAACAACAAGAGAGACTGTCTCAGGGAGAACAGCACGGAGTAAGTAGAACAGTATCGCCTCAACGAGGAATAATCCTCTACGTAAAAACTAATATGAAGAAGCAAGTTCCTCGTAAACATAAAGCAAGGCTTTAATATCACGAGGTCACTTGTACCTAACTATACCTGGCTCAATGTAAGTATGAATGACAAAAAAAGCATCGGGAAGCGGAAGTAAGGAGCTTAAATACCCTGCAGGCAGTAGCACAGGTGAAACTAATAATAGGCGAGGTGAAGCAAAACCCCAGAGCGGAACGTGGGAAAAAATCTGATAGATTCCCAACCGGAGAGAAAGGACGAGAAAGGAAAAATAAACCACGGACCATGACAACTATAGCCTTCCAATACCAGAATTAATACAACAATTTAGTATTTAACTGTTTTCCCGCCCTACTGTCCATGAGTACTTTTGAGATTATAAATTTTACAGCTGTAAGAAGAAGAAGATCAAAAAGACAAAGCAGTAAGAATCCCCTCGCACAATTATGAAAGGGAATTCCCCAGCTTTAAAAATACACTTATGTGAGCTGTGAATTTTCAATGGCTAACTCCTGGACAAATATAATTATTTTTACAACTGAAAATGCATAAGATGATACAGCACCAGAGCAGACCAAAGATTAATGAGACTGTCCATTGAGCTCAGATACTTGGGCATTGAACTGGTACAATATCTCTGTCGTGGAGGTCAGGGCGGCAGTGTGGTATAATGGTTAAGGAACTGGGTTTGTAACCGAAAGGTTGCAGGTTCGATTCCCAGGTCGAACACTGCCGTTGTACCCTTGAGCAAGGTACTTCACCTGCATTGCTTCAGTATATATCCAGCTGTATAAATGGATACTATGTATAAATGCAAAATAAATGCTGTGTAAGGCGCTCTGGATAAGAGCGTCTGCTAAATGCCTATAATGTAATGTAATGAGGTGACATTAACTCACTGTTACTCAAAAGAGACACATTTTGGATCTACACCAACTCCAAAAGGATTAAATGAGGACTTTGACTTGCAGCCATTTCTGTAGTGACTTTTGTGTAGGCTCTTTCTGGCCAGTCTCCTCTACTTGTGTGCGAGTTCATAGATTTATTTATTCATGTGCCCTGTGTGTTTTTTATGCGTGCTCGGATGCTGATGTTGACTTTATATCCTCGGCTTGTGGGTTATATGCTTTTTTGCTCTGTCTCTCCATTGCTGTGGTATTGATGTTGACATGATATCTTCAGCATGTGGGTTATATGCTTTTTTGCTCTGTCTCTCCATTGCTGTGGTATTGATGTTGACATGATATCTTCAGCATGTGGGTTATATGCGTTTTTGCTTCAATGCTGTGGTATTATTTCATTACCATTCAATACTACCACCTTTTTAGATGAGTAGAAGCGCCTCTAAATCAGTTAGGTAGCATTTTTTGTTCGGTTTTCTTAGCACATTACATTATGATGGTTCATACGTGATGCTCTAGTCATGGGATATGATAGATATTATAGATCTTTTTGAAGTGTTCAAAGAGTTTTGTACATTTATTTTATACTGTATGTGTGTATATAAATATACTGTATATGGTGTATCTTTTTTGGGGGAGTTTATTGTGCATTTTTACTATGCAATTTTACCATGCACTGTATGTTTTCCATAAAGTATGATGGTTTACTTACCTGAAGATTCAGTTATGGTATATTTATGTGGTTTAGAATATAATGTATACTTACAGAATTAATTGTACATATTCATCGTATTTAAAGGGTTTAGCATGTAAACCCTTTGGACAAGTATTTGTAAGGTGTGTTTCTGCTTTTGTTTCATGTCTAAAGAAGGGCTTGCGCCCGAAAGGTCGCATGGTGGTATACTAATAAACTTTCATGGGAGAATTATGTGCGGATTTAATTTTTTCCGTTATTCACTGTCCATTGAGCTGCCAGCTTATTTTAAAAACAATGGTAGAAATGTCATGTAAAAATGTACAGTATCATCCCAGAGTCCCATGTAACATTGCAGGTTTTGAAGGCCCTTTTATTTTTAACAATGCAGAGCCGACCAGCAGAGAATGAACGAGGGTTCATTTGACTCAAAACAATTCCCTTGACTTAAAAGGGGCATAAAAAAACGTTGGCTGAGGCAACAGTGTAATGAAGTATTAAATTGAATTTCCCCTGTATGCGTTCTGAAGCCACCAAGTGCCATTTTCCAGGATAATCTCCTTAATGAGTCTCCAATGCTTGGAGAGCCTCTGCTCTACAAGATAATTGGAAGTATGTGATTGGTGATTGCACACGAGGGGGCGACGAAAAGTGGCGCACAGTAACAAATCCATCTGTGCCTCTTTCACTGTGGAAAAGCAGGAGATTGTCCTGCTGATTAATGCCATGCGTCTTCAACAGCTACGGATAATGTGTGGGTTTTAATAAGGAGGGAGAGTAAGAAGAACATTGCACGGTGAATTAGTAAGGCGCATTGGAGAGCACCATTTGCAGACTTTATTGCAGAATCCCAAAAGTCCAGAGTGTTCCTCACTCGTCAAAAAGAAAAGCACAGAGACGGGCCTTTAAATAACATCCGCCTCAGCCCTTTTAACAGCGCTTCAGAAAGATGCAGGAAGAAGCGAAAGCCGTCTTTTAATTCGGCTTACATTACAGGGGGTCACATCACCCCCGGTTACCTCTCCTCCAGTTGCCTGCAGTGTCTAGATCAGGGGTAGGCAACCCTGGTCCTAGAGAGCCGCAGGGTCTGCTGGTTTTTGTTGTTACTCACCACTTAATTGGTCAATTAGAGCAGTTGATTACACAGTTAACTCACCTCACCTGTTTTTTTTGGTCTAATTAGTTGCTGTGTTTAAGGTGAAAACAAAAACCAGCAGACCCTGCGGCTCTCTAGGACCAGGGTTGCCTACCCCTGGTCTAGATGATTAGAAGACACTGCCACGTGTTATTCAATCCCGAACGGCTACACTTGATCTTTGCACTTCATTAAGATTCTCCTGCAACACTGCCAGTGGATCACATGGTGGGCAGTGTTGTCCAATAAGGCTTTCGTGTGAGCCAAACAATCTGGAGACCTTGTTAACAACGCACATGCTGTCTCTACATGTTGACTGTCCATCCATAATTCTTCACATACCTGCAGCAGTGAAGAAGATGGAAGTCAAACCACCTTTGCTTCAATTTCTCTCAGCTCTGGCCTCTCTTGTGTTTCTGCTATAATCCCAATGAATTTGTACTTTGATCTGGATGGTCTTGGTTTCCAAAAGCACTTTGAGTATTATCTCAAAGGGGCCCTCTAGTTTCCAGTTTTTCAAAGTAACTTGGGATACCTTGTATCTTAGGAATAACAACTTATTCAATCGCTGGTCCTGCATCTTCAGAGTATCAAATGAGGCATGTTAGAATCTGCATAATATCTATTCTAAACAAAAATAAGAATAACAATCATTCCCAATACTGTGCTCACCACCATACTCCCCATTATAATATTATCAACCAATGTTATATTTCTTCATACACTCCATTTCTTTCCACAATATAATATACTGACTCTTTGTTCCACCTGCTTGATCTTCTGTTGGTAGCTACGGTTCTGTCTATTCATTAGCCTCTCAGTGGTGGAATGAATTCCCCATCAACATCAGGACTCTTCAGTTTCTTATTACCTGTGATTATTACCTTTAATCACTACCTCTGCCTTTCTCCAGTGTTCTCACTTTCTCTCTACCCACTCCTCTACTTCTCTAACCCATGCTATTTTCCCTTATTGTCCTCTAGAACATATAGTTTCTCAGCTTGATTTTACCCTTGTCTTGATTTAATTGCTTCCATATAAATTGTATTTCCATTTTAAAAGGTAATGCAGTATGTTCTTTCTGAATCAGAATGTCCACATTTAATGCCAAGTATTCTTTAACGTTGCCATTGTTTCTGAAATCATCTCAGACATTGTCATTTGCTCTGAGTAAAGGAATCTGCTAACTGAAATACAATGATAATAATGATCATACTGATTATAATAATACTCTTCAAATCTGCAGGCTCCCTTTGTGATAGAATGCTTTTTAAACAGTAGAAGCAAAATGAGGCACTCACTTATTAAAAGTTGGGCTTAATGTTGGATATGAATGGTTAATGAGGGTGATCTTCCTAACAGGGAGGGTACAAAACTTCCCTAAACGTCAGCTCACATCCCTGTCTCAGACAGTCTGTGCTAATGCGCTCACACTTGCATAGAAAGCAGGTCAACGCTGGAGCACGCTTGAAAATGGGTTACTGTAGATTATATAAAAACCGGAGGGAGGCTGCAGAGTACTGTGGTGTTCAGCTCAGAGGGGCCTGGCTGTTGGTACAAAAAACCAGGCCATGACACCTGAAAGACTATTTGTGTACAATTTCATATTGATTTGTCATGCTGGCCTCGGGAAGCGCAATGAGCACACCAGCACTAACGGGAAAGAAACCTACATAAGAAAACTTTTTCTCACTTGAAAATGAGAACATCCAGTCTTGCTACACAGGTCTCGCTAACATACTAAATTGTGTCCCTTTGTGTACTCAAGTCAGCACATGTGATTCAAGGTTGAGCTTTTTTTATTTATTTTTACCATTCTTACTGCACTAATAATGGTAAATGGTAAATGGACTGCACTTATATAGCGCCTTTATCCAAAGCGCTTTACAATGGCCTTTCACTCACCCGTTCACACAGACATTCATACACCAATGGCGGCAGCTGCCACGCAAGGTGCTAGCCTGCTCATTGGGAGCAATTTGGGGTTCAGTGTCTTGCCCAAGGACACTTCGACATGTGGACAGGAGGAGCCGGGGATCGAACCGCCAAACCCTGCGATCAGTGGACGCCCCGCTCTACCTCCTGAGCCACAGCCGCCTTGTCCTAGTTAGATATGCCTCTTGAAAAGCCCTGTGATAGGGTAGGGGTTGAAATGCAGTGGAATATTTTTTCAGCAGTCTTGTAGCCGTGACATGTTAGTCCAAGTGGACTACTTTTAATCATCTGATCATTGTAAATCCAGAGACTTCGTTCAGCTGTTTTCCAGATATACACCTCTGCATGTGCACTAAGTCTTGCTACTACATTTATTCTGCATTATCTACTCCATGTCACACTTCAAGTTAACCACCCATGTCATATCGATCCTGTCTGCCGTTATCTGACCACTTGTCTGCCACTGTGTAAGAGAGGAACGCCATCCCAGCCGTTACAGATTTGTGAATGGCTGGCAGGAGAATGCAGGGCTGCACTGATGACATCCCTGATCGATAAGCTGTCACGCCATTGGCTCTCAAGAGTTACAACCTGGACGCAACCTTGACTCACTTCCACTAGCATGGATCATTGACGCCTTCAAATGGGTTCGTAAAATCCCTTAAATAGAGATTAATTTATTTCAAAAGAGAGGTGATATGAATGACTGTATTGAGCAATTATTGAGATTGTATTGAGATCTGTACAATAGCAAGATTATTTTGCCATTATTTTACCCACATTCCTAACCCATAATTTCATACACCTGATGGACCTCGAAACACAAATGTACTTTTGGCACTCATTTTTCATACGGTAAATCCATACACTATTTCCAGGGCTCGATCTGGCAGAGGGATTTGGGGATTGCATTGCATCAGCCCAGGGCTTAAAAGTGTGCTTCTTTCCACAGTAGGTATCTGAGACTGGAGTTGGCACACAGAGAGACAATCAACCCGAGCTGAAAATCTGGAAAATGTTGGGGTGTTTTGGTTTTGTCTGTCATTTTAGATGATTATTGTTGCCAGGATCTCGTGAGGGTGAACGGTGAAGGTTTTTCTTGATTTATTTCACTTCGTTTAAACAGCCCGTTCTCTCTCCGTCGGCAAATAAAACGCTGGGGGAAATTGCAGTTCCCACATCTCTCTGTGTCCAGCTATTTTGTCCCTCCCTCCCAGGGGTGTCACCCGGCATGTGACGGCAAGTTATTCTTTCTATCATACAATATAAATGGTTAATGGTCTAAGGTCCAGATAATACATGCTTGAGATATGGGGCTTTCATGCAGTTGGCTGTGAATTGAAGCTACTTTTTCAGGCTTTCATTGTTTAACTGCCGCGTGGCGAGAATGGAACACAACTGCTGGGAAAACACCACTCAGGATTTACTGCAATTACTATAAAAATCCTTCACAATCATACAATTAGGCCTACGCATTTGCCTTCCATTAAAGTCATTTGATTATTTGGGGCTATTAATCGCTACAGATTGACAAGCGGCACTTAATCGCTTTCTCTTGTATTGAAAAAAAGTACTCTGCCAGTCCAAAGCCACCTCCCATCACAAAGCTCACATAAATGTTTGCTCACATCAATTTTACCTCTCGTCATCTGAAGAACCTTGTGTTCAGAATTTTTATTTCGTATCCAGTCAACACAATACACAACGAGAGGCAGTTACTTTTTTTCCCACACTAACTACCGGGTAAGAAAAGGCGAGCGTTTTTTTTTTGCTCTGTGAATCTAATGATTTGGTCAGGGACGAGTCCTATGAATTGTGTAAGGAAGGAGGCAGTCTGAATGGCTGAAATCCCCTAACATCCCCTAACATTTACTGCTACCCACACCTTTAACTGGATGCTTTAGACAGGCTTCTGTTCCCAGAGACTGATCAAAGCCCACGACCTTTTCTGAATGTTAGCATGACTGCCAGCCTCAGCAAACAGATCTACCGCGTAGCTCCATTCAGGTGCTAATGCTATATGTGATTTACCGTGGTTCACTGGCAGAAAATAACCCACCATTCTGCTTGGCTTTATCCACTTTCACTTCTGTACTGTGAGATCTAGGAACAAACTAAAGCTGATTTCATGAATGTTGACCGTATATAGGTCTTAGGGAGGAAGATTACAGTAATCGGACCAGATAGCTGTATCCTCCGCCTTATTCACAGAATTCTCTGAATGGCATGTGTCAAGTTCCAAGGGCCAGTGTCACATGGACCTGTTTAAAAATGAGGAGGCAATACATCAGTGCTGGAGATATTGCCTTCTTTTTTTTCCAATTAAAAATGTCATCCTCCTAATATATACAAATAAATGCAGTGCGCATGCAGTCACAGACAAAAACATATCCGTATGCATGCCCACATTCATGTCCTCATCCTCACATACTGCATGTGCACACGCACACACGCATATACACGCATGCATGTCCGCACGCTCCTGAATGAGCCGTCTCTGTGCATTTCAGAGTACTTTAATCTCATAGTCTGTCTCCTCTCTCCGCCATCCAATGCCTGGGGGTGTCACCCCAATGCAAGTCTGTCAGTTGGAAGGGAGCTAATTACAGACACAGGCACACACTCACGTACGCACGCACACACACACTGACACATGCACGCACACACACACACTGACACATGCACGCACACAGCCGTAATTTGCACAACATAGCCTCTACAGTGCTAAACACTCCTTAACTCCTGCTGAGGACGTTTCAGCTTCTGCTGAAATAGCAGGGGGATGTGGGAGATCTGTGTGCCAGAATGTAGGTTGTAGCTGGATTTCTTATAGAGGTCATATACTTTAAATAGCTTCATCTGCAATAAGAATAGTAAATGCTGGTTTGTCCGGAAAACCACCAGAAATCATTCTTCTTACTGTGACTGTGTCAGCGCTAAACAACTGCAGTTGAAAGAGATGCACCATACATTTCTGAGAGCAAATTCCCCAGCACCCCCTCTTTGAGGGAATGGGATTGGTTGTTGTGACAATCAAATAAAGATCAAATAGTGATGGATTTCCAGCAGACGAGCATCAGAGCTCAGCCTTTGTCTACTGAAAGCATACTGGAGGAAATCGAAAATGGAGGTCACATGCACATTTATTTGACGTTAAGCTCTACATGGCCAAACAGAACCAGGACTGCCTCGCAGGACCGCACTGCCCTCTGGGCCACTGAGAGCGTACGTGAGCGTTTTCACCGCGTTTAAAAAATGCATTTAATAAAGCAGGATTCTTGGGCTGCACTTAATGTGGCTGCGGGTGCTGCGAAGTGCTTCTGAATGTCAGCCCTGACTCCCGTTTGCAATCCCGGTAACAGATTGAGCCCTCAGACGAAGCTGTGATGAGCAGCTGGCTCTCCTGATCCCCCGGCCACCTCTTCAGTCGCACACACTCATACGCACACAAATGCTTACGTTTGCTCACTCGCACACACAAATGCATGTGAACCCACGTGCATACACAGTGGTGAGCAGCGTACAGTATATGCTCCTCAGCTGTCTGTAGCCTTGTTTTGCTCATCAGCACTATTTACTGTCTCTGTTCACCAGGCACGTGCAGAGGATGTTAGAGGGGCAGGGGCCCAAATTAATAAAAAGGCACGCCGGCAATTTCTATAAATAATTAAATTAAATATATGCCTGGAATGACTACTTTTGCAACACTGTTAAAGGGATAATAAAATGTACGTATTCAGGCAGGGTTTTTCCTGGCAGAGAATGGGTTTTGGCCGTAGCCTACATAGCCTACGCGAGCAGCAATTTTTTTTGCATTAATTTTACTGTAAATACAGTTTTTGGAGTACAAAGAGCCCATGTAGGCTTTGGTTGTAAAGTAACAGTAGGGTTGTGTTTAGGTTGGGGTTTAAAAATCAAAAGTCATTGAAGCTTTTTGAATATTTGAATATTACACCATTTAGGCTAAATATAAAAATAAATAAACACTCTAAAACAGAAATAAAAAACAAGTGTAGCTACAAGTTTAAAAAATAATTTTAAAAGTACAAAAGCACCATGCGTGTTTTTACATAGACTACGTTGCTGTTGTTATTTCAGCCCTAAATGCGATAGGGCACTGTGAAAATGTCGACTGTACGGGACTTTGTTGAAACTTTACAAGATAAACTCTTCAGGATTAATCATAACACAGTGGTAGCTGCATATAGCCTACAGGTAAGATATTTGGTTTCATTAACATATTTATAGCTACGAGAAATTTTGTAGGCAAAAAATGTTTGCCTTTTCTAAACCGAAAGTGCATCAGGTAGCCAGTAGCCTACAGTAGGCTACGCAATGGAAAACGCCGAATGCTTAGGCCTATTTGTACAACGTTTAAAAAATATATTATTGTTTCTAGCTATATCTGAACATGATTTTCTTGTAAATGGTGCATATTATAGTCTGTGGCTGTGGCAAGACGAGGGTCATAAGTGCTTTGGGCTATTAATAGCAGCCTTTTCTTAAAGCTGTAGCATAGTTTATAATTTAAGACAAACATGAATACTGTAATTGGGACCGATACGTTTACCACTATAGGATGGGGCGCCAACGTGGATCGGGTTAAAGATTTTACTTTTTCAGAAGTTAGGGCTTCAAAGGTAGCCTAATTCAAAATTTGAGCGATTTTATTTGCCGTTTTCTCAATTATTGTCATTTTGGCGATCACACTTTGTTACTTTGGTAACTCATCGGTGCCCACACAGTGCGACATTTTTCTGCGGCGGAAACCAGGAGGGAGGGGGGGGTGTAGATCGGCCGGGAGCACCAATTTTCTGACCTGATATTTTGATTCAATCAATATATCTGTTCAGCAGGGCAGGCTGTGTGCAAACAGTAATTAATTAATTTATTTAAAAACATTTATTAATAAAATTAAAAAAAACTGAAAAGGGGCATTTCTCTATAGGAGACCAAACGGGCAGGTGCTCAAGCCCACTTTGAGGTCTATCGATGCACGTGCATGCTGCTCACCTCTTCCAGGTTTGCTGATGCATACCTTGATCACCATTTTCGCATTCCAAAGGTTTACGAAAGACCACAGGGGGAAAAAGCGCTCGCAATGGGTCGTCTGCTGACTGAAGCTGTCAAGGCATCGTAAACTCATGAATATATAGTATGCTTGAAGTTAGAGATGTGTGAGCTTATAAAATGTCTAACCTTTGGGCTTCAAAACAATTGATGATATATTCAGAAGCTTTAATTAGCCTGTCTCTAAGTATCGAGAGGGAAGGAATTGTTGAGATGAAAAGATTGTGCGAATGTCTCCCTTGTACCTGCAATGTTATTTAGACTGTCTCGGAAATGCAGTGAGGAGAGAAGGCGTGATTATTCTCCGTGGCGGTGCCATCTGCGTGCAGGTGGGATCGGAAGTGCAGAGCAGGCTGAGGACAGACGAGAGGGAGGGGAAGCTCGCCAGAGCCCAGGAAGATCCAGGTGGGCTGGCCCTAAATGAGCCTTCTTTCGCCCAGCCAAAGGAGTGTCCTGGTGGGACTCCATCCTCGATCCAAGAACCGACTGAGCGGCAGCCATATTAGGGCTCTCAACCATACTCTGAAACTTTCCAATATATGGAAAGCCTGGCTCCCCTTTGCCTGGGGCCACGCAAATTTGTTTTAAAGAAACATGCTGTTCAAAAAACCTGTGAAGTTCTTCAAATGCCACCTGTTTACCTACACACAATTTAGTACAAATACTGCAGGATTGTTACTATAAGCTGTGGTCATAGGGGCTGTTGAATTAGTATACAGATCTTATACAGCATCTTATTGCTTTAATATGCATAATTCTTAAGAATGATAAGTCATGGTATAAGTCTTATTGCTTTAATATGCATAATTCTTAAGAATGACAAGTCATGCCATAACCATATAAAATATGGAAGCTATTTCGTGCCACAATTCAAATATGAAACGACCACATTGTAGAGTGAAAACTCATCACATTAACTAATAAAAAACCATAGCAATTGACAAAATACCACATCGTATAGTGAAACCTCAACAAGCGAATTAACAAAAAACCACATCGTATAGTGAAAACTCAACACGTGAATTAACAAACGAGCACATCAAATCTGCCGTTTGTCATTCGATGCTTCCCAGTTTCCTGTTTGATGCCACGCTTTCGTTGACAGTTCATTCGACAGTTGCCTTTTCACTTTGAGATGTGTGGTGTGCATTTACTTTAAAGCCTGACTTGCACCTCCAAATCAAAAGCTCCACCCCCACCCACCCCATCAGTGAAATCGACGCTCGATCTTCACGACTTTGTGACAAAATGTTCATGTGTGCATAACTTAACTAGCTAATAACAGACCGTAAAAAAGTAAAGTTTCGGTTGGACGTGCAGATTCACCGGAAAAGTCGCAAAGATCGAGCGTCGATTTCACTGATGGGGTGGGTGGGGGTGGAGCATTTGATCGGCAGGTGCACACATCTCAAAGTGAAAAGGCAACTGTCAAATTAAATGAAAGCATAGAGACAGAGCGCCACGCCCACCGTGGGGGAAAACAATCCGCACGAAACAGTGTCACAAACGGAAAACGGCGGTAGCTTGCTAAGAACCACTGATCGAGAACATTTAATTTCAGGTCAGTGTGAAGAACACCACATTTCAGCATGCCAAAAGACTATTTTGCTACCCTGTGTCTACCAGAGAGGAAAAGGTATATTGACAAACGCAATAATTCGACGACAGGAGGAGCCGGGGATCGAACCGCCAACCCTGCGATCAGCGGACGACCCGCTCTACCTCCTGAGCCACAGCCGCAATATTGTTGGACTCCCTCAAAATCCCTTCTCCTTTCCTTGCACGTCTTGGAGAAATGATCCCATGGAATGGCCAGACGTTACATAGCTACATTGATATTTACAACTATTGATCAAAATGTCAGCAGGTAAGATAATGGTTTAATCTAAGATGAAAACGCCCAAGTCTAACTACACCTTAACCAGTAATGTTATAGCGTACTACTACTACTAGCTATTATAATGATTATTGTTGTTATTAGTAGCCTAATAGGCTAACGTTACTTCTATTTCGCTGGCTTAGCCTAAAACCTGCACGGTTTTTTTTGTCTGGCCAAATTACCAACTGTATTTTAACAAATAATTTTAGCAAATTGTATTTTATGAAGGTTCTCAAACTGTTAATATATCATAAAAAATATATCATAAAAAAACTTGGCATGAGATTTCCATTGAAAGCTGATTGCTTTTTCTTTGTTTGTTAGGAATCTACACACATACAACGATGATGCCCACAAATCTTTTTGTTATTGAATGATATTTTGCACTTGCAAATATAATAGGCTACTGTAACGTTATAGCTCTCAGAGCCTGTCCTCTTGCTTCAACACCAATACGGGATCAATCTGAGCCTGTCCTCTTGCTTCAACACCAATACGGGGTCAATCTGAGCCTGTCCTCTTGCTTCAACACCAATACTTGCAACCTTTGGTATTGCTGTTCAGTGTTGTACTCCAGTAGCATTAGAGCAGTCTCTGTCCCCTGTCTGACCTGGCTTACCTTCTGCTGCTCTTGGCTCTGCTATCACACAATTCATACCTATAATTGATACATATGGCCACCCTGATGACTGCTGTGGGTGGGTGAATTGTGTAATAAAAAACCACAACATAAAAAAATATCATGCTGAGATATAGACTCTCTTTAATGCTAAAGCTAATGCATAGAAAATAAATAACAGGAACAGCTGACCAGCTGAACAGCTGAATGGGGACACATAGTACATAGTACCATGCCCCCGCCCCTCCCCATAACTGTCATACAGTTGTAACAATTACAATGGTACCAGTTAACATGATATAATCACATTCCACCCTGGCCCTCTTGGCTGCATGCCTCTGCCCTGTACCTTAGCAACTGTCTCAGGTCTCCGAGCAACAGGCAGCTTATTGTTCACACTCTGCTCAGCAACACCTCTACCAGCTCTGTTTTTGGCCACATAATGCAGCACTTGTTAGAGGATGGTTGTACTCCTGGAGTGTGCAAATGATATGCTCATTTAGACAAACTTTTCTACAATATCCTGGGGGACAGGCCAATTGACATGGATTAGGCCAATTTACTGTGCATTAGTTAAAGGCACTATAGTTGCATGGAAGTAAAAGAACAATTTATGCTCTTGTATGAAATGTACAGTGCAGTCCCTGGGGATCTCCTAGCAGCTCCAGTGAGGCCTGCTCAAGGCAGACATTATCATACGTAATAATCGTATATTCACAAACCAAACTGACACTATGAAAGCTGAACTGATTAATCCGACTTCACTTCAGGAGATTAATAAACACTAGATAGAATTTGTCTTAAAATCCACTGGTGGGAATACACATAAATGATAGCAGAGGGCTTTAAATTGCCTGAATAAAGTAATCAACACAATAGAGAAACGCTGACTATATTCCTTCCCGTCCCCTTATGCAGTGCTCAGCTTGCACACTGCCAAGGTCAATACTCACACTGTTCAGCTTGACCTCACTCTTGCTCCTTTTAGAGAACTGGCTGGTCAGGTGGTACAGCACGGTCCGGCCTCGCCTCCTGGCTTCTGTGAAATGAGAGCTACTTGTCTTCCTGCTCTGCCTCTTGTCATCTGGAATAGAAAACAGTCGTGGCCAGGTCAACGGGTGCGTCCAAAGAAGCTGCAGCACACCGTGAACATTTGGATCACCCCCCTGCCATACCTTCTTTCCTGCCGTTGTGGTGGCTCTTGCCATGTGTATCGGTGATATCCTTGAAGGAGAAGAGAAACAGCACCATCTCACCCTTCTCGTTTTTGATGGGCACGATGTCCAGGAGGCACCAGAAAGAGGTCCCTGACATGGAAACAAAAAATCCTTTTTACATGTGATGCAATTCATCCCATCGATACCCTTCTTAATATGCACATAATACAGACCAGCACAGCAGCTTTTTAATAACACCTTCCAAAAAAACCTTAGTGCTTTCATATGGTAAACGCAGCACTGAACTGATTTACTTGTAACATTTAGAAGGAAAGGAATATTCTACCCAATAAATGTAAGAATAGATAGAGCTTCTTTCTTTTCCTATTTTATGCAACATGGCTTTCGTCCAGAAAAAAAGTGGACAAAAAGTCCTTCTCTTGTTTGTTACTGTTTGTTAAAAAGAGATTTTTCTCTTCCTTGGAAGGTCAGTCCAGTTAATTTCTGAAGGTCTCTGATGACCAAACAACCTACATATTTTTGTAAAACAACTGAGTTGGAATAAAAGTGCATTGAAAATATTGGGTTTAATCCCAGTTCTTTGGGTTTTGCTTCTTTGGCATTGCATGCAAGTTATGTCAAATCTGAATTCACTTTCTCACTGTTTCAATTCACTTTCAGAGGAACATCAGTGCTTATTGTCCTGGAATTCTTGCATTTTTAACAGAATTTAGCATTTTGATTATACAAAAAATAAATATATACACTATATTTACAATATTTTTATATAGTGCATTGTTAGCAGACTGACACTGTAATTTTCAATGCTAGAACCTCTTTAGCTTACTAGGCCACCTTTGAATGTGGTAATTATGATAACCTCAATACACTCCAATTCCACTGTTTTTTTTCCACATAAACGCTGGTTTGTGTGAATCCTGTGAGATTGCTGCTTCTGGCATTAACACTAGAAAATATACCAGAGATAAAATCACATTTTACATTTTAATGTGATTTTAAAGACAAACAACAGGAAATAATGCAAATAACTTTATTCAAATAGATAATTTTGAATGTTTCGACTACCAATACACTATAAAATACTGAACATAATGTGTATTTAAGCTCACACTCCTGCAGTACTTTTGTAGCTACACACTGCTATCTGTCATTTCCTTTTACTTCGGTAATGCCTGAATGTGTGCATAATTGTGTTACGCATATCCATTGTTCAATCGAATGCAGAGAAATGTCATGGCCCCAGGTACAATTCTTTCAATTCTGTAATCATCTTATATGGCTCTACGACAAAGTTTGTCACAATACACTTCTCTGTCAGTTAACAAGTTCACCTTGAAGAAAAAAAATCAAGGATTATTCATGTTTTAAATGGATTTCTCAGAAATATTTCTGTGAATGATAATTCAAGACACACATGTTTAGTCACGTGTTATGTCCTATACGCCTCGAAACACAGTAATTGTGGATTATAATAAAAGGGACAGGCAATATGTCAAATACACGTGCATATGAAATAGGTGCAGATAAATACAGGTTGCTAAACACTTTTTGCAAAGCAACCTATACCACCACTATTTTGATTGTAGTTTATAGATAATTTATTCCTCACAGGATGGCTTTCCGTCTTGAAATCAAAGCAATTTATGGGTACCAGAGATTGTGCCTGGTAAAATAGGGCAATTGTCCAAAAGTATAGGATGCTATTTCACAAAATAGACTGCAATGCCTGACAGAAGCCTGTTACATTATCAATTCTTGGAAAGAGACATAAGAAGACTCTTCATGCATTACTTTCCAAATTGGATTGACAGTCAAACAAACTTTGTACACAATTATGTGTCATTGAGTAAAAACTCTGCTAATTATCCATTCTGCAATCAACCTCAAGCAAAAGTTTTGTCGGCTGTGTTCCCTTTGTAATCAGGTGTCAAGTAAGAATTTTGATTAAAAAAAACAACACCATTGTTCAGCAAAAAATACATACAATAAACGACATAAAATTTGGATGAAACATGTTGTAGCTCTAAGCTAGCTAATTAGCAGGCATGCCAAGTATATACTGATTTGAACTTTGAATGCATTAATGGTGTGTCAAGTGTATTTTTAAATATAGAAAAAAATTCTGTTTGTCAAAAAAGGATGTTAGCTTGGTAACCATAAAGTTACCATCATTAGCCCAATATGTATGTACTGTATGGAGCGTAGTGACGTGTCTGTAATGAAATGTGATGATATATACAGGTATGCAGCCTGTGCCAGGTAGCCTCTGCATGAGGAGAGAAACTGGTGGATAGCTTAAAATGTAGTTTGGTATGACGCAGAGCCGTTAGATTGACTCCCCCATTACAATCCCTGTCAAGCTGCCAAAACACTGCGTCTGTCTCTGTCTTGAGTACACTTGCCATTTTGCAGTACCCAATTCCAGTTTCAAGGTTTAAAGTTTGAGTGCTCTTGCAAATAATCTCACCAAGTGTAGATACAGTTCAGTATGAGTGGCCAAAATATATATACGTATTGTAATGACAGGGAGCTCGAACTCGGGTCTCCTCGGGGAGAGGCGACTGTGCTAACCACTGCACTAAAGATTAATTCACTGTTAGCGTAGCAGCCTCAGGAGTGGATGGCTACACTACTACCACCTCTTTCACAACGCTTGCCCTCGTGCTTGCATGCCACTCACAGGCTGCCGCACCCGTGGGGCACGGCCCTTTCCATCGGCCCCATTACTTCCACTGCTGACACCAATGTTACTGCAGGGATCTGCCGAAGCTCAAACTGGGGTTTTCCAGTGGGGAGGCGGCTGTGCTAACCACTGCATTAAGATTAATTCACCGTTAGTGGAGCAGTTAGGCAGCCTATGTTATTTGTACTAATAATATATTAATCTTATTTTGTCATCAAAGGCCCTCATATTTCACTGCATTGACTCCACATCAAGGAAGGGCAAAACCACCATTCGAAATTGTAATGTACCAGGCTCTGGGTATGATGTTTTCTGGTTCAGAAATAAACCATCTGATTTCTCACACAAAAGGAATGACATCATGCTAAGAAACAATATACACCTTTACATTTTGAGAGGAATTCCACCTTTAAATTGTCACAATTGACAGTCCATACAACAAACCCAGTACATTGTATGGTAGAACCATTAGAATCATTATGTAGCAGTCATTACACAAGCAGCCATGATGTCATCGTACATGTAGGTTCCCATCAAATTCTTAGTGTAGTGGAAACCCAAGAATGCGTTGTTGGCGTGGTTGTGGCTGATTCATTAAGGATCATGTCAGAACAGCTTGGCAGGTAGGGAATTCACAATATACACAGGCCCTGGTTTGAACTTCTGGCAGCTCATTAAAAGCTCTTCAGATGAAAATAACTCCCTAGCCCGTGTCTCCCAGCAGATCTTGCATATTTCACTATGTTCTCAAGTGCCCAAGGTATTATTATTTCACCAGGTGCTTGTCTACAGGGGAGAATAGGGTCAATTAAAAGGTAGAGGGTCAGTCAGTCTTGCTTATCAATTGCTCTGATTTCATCACCTCGACATCAACTTGACCTGCTACAGATTAAGACATGTGAAGACAAAGGGAAGAGGTAATAACAGAGGGATGCCAGAGGGAGCAGACTGTTCCCCCAACATCCTAGTTAATTGAGAAGTATGCACTAGTTTGACTTCCCGCAAAGCTCTTAGACTATTTTTCCCCCTCATGACATGAACTCCTGAAAGCATCCATAAAGACTCAACAAGCCTGTTTTTGCTACAGTTAGTTCAAATCAATAAATCAATAAGTTCTGTAGTCATTATTTAAATAAATAAAAACAAATCCAGAGGATGGACCCAAGATATAGCTCCAAAACCAATGCCAAGATCATATATGGTGGCCAACAAAGAGAACCAAAGGTTAATACCCCTGGAATTAATTCCCTCACCATTTTTTTTGTAGAACTTCACCTCGGCCTGGTACTCCTCTCGCCCCTCCAGAGCTTTCTCCATCTGCAGGGCTATGTGCTCACTGGTCTCCGCCCCATACAGGAAGCGGCAGCTGCAGTTCTTCTGCATAACCTCAGTGCGCACAAAGCCTGTGAGCTCACAGAAGCCATCTGAGCAATACACAATAGGGTACCCACGATGCCCCTGTGCATTTCCCAGCAGGAAGTTGCTGTCTGTGGAAGGCAAAAGGACAATGACAAATTAATTACCGACTAAAATAGCTTTTTTTCATGTTTTTTTAGGAACTTACAGCCACTAGAGATGTTCAGCATCATTTTGCCCTGGCTCTGAACAGATGTAATGCTACAGTCCACCTATTCATGCTTAATAAAGCATTAATTACTAGATTATAAACTATTAACAAGTTTTATTGTAAGACAGGTATGTCAACCACAGTGTCTCTAGGTTTTTGTGATTTGACAGCCCTGTTTTATGTCAACATAAGTATATAAATGCGGGGTTGAGGTTGCCATGGCTGGCAGACACATTTCCACATTTATGAATCTTATAGCGATGGAGTAAACATCAACAATACAATGCTCAGGTGTATTTCCACTGATTCTGCCCAAATTTATACGTCCAGCATTTCGTTTACAGTAAAAGTAAATTGTGAGAACACTGAATAGGAGGTTAAACAATAAGTAATCCCAAAAGTGAAAGTTGCCATGGGGTGAGTATGGGAGCTGATAATGAAATCACACTTCCAATAACAGGCAAGATATTTGCAAATTAGCCCTCCCTCGCCCCCCCCCCCCCACCGCCCGCCCGCCCGCCCACTCCTCTCTCATAACAGTTAATTCCATTTTTAAATATATAAAATCAAATCACAAAGCTTCAGCACCTCAACCTCATCTTGAGTTGTGCTCACTGAATAATTATTCTGTGCATGTTTGTGTGTTTGTATGTTTGCATGTGTATGTGGGGGAGTGAGACAGAGAGATAGAAAGAGAGAGAAAGAGACAGAGAGAGAGAAAGAGAGAGATGGGGGGGGGGGGGTATAACCAATGAGTGAACATATTGTGGGGTGCATGTGTGTGTGTGTGTGTGTGTGTGTGTGTGTGTGTGTGTGTGTATGTTTGCATGTGTGTGTGGGGGAGTGAGACAGAGAGATAGAAAAAGAGAGAAAGAGAGAGTGGGGGGGGGGATATAACCAATGAGTGAACATACCATGTTGTGGGGTGTGTGTGTGTGTGTGTGTGTGTGTGTGTGTGTGTGTGGAAAGAGCATGATTGCATTTATTGTTTCCTCTCATGCTCGGCAGATCATTTTTCGTTTGCTTTTGAATTTTTTTAATTCAAATTGTCTGTGAAATACAATGGGAAGGCATCTCCCTCTGTTGGGAGATAATCGAGGCTGCTTTTGCTTGGCTGACTGATGTCTCATGGTCGCAAACAATGTAAGCAGACAGTTACATACTGAATTTGCTTTAAAATGGTAATTCCAGCTCCCGTTAGTTCTTGCCACAAACACAACTTCTCAGCTACTGCCCCCAAGCTGTGGAACACCCTCTCAAAAATCATCCGCTGCACTGACACCATCAGCATGTTCAAGAGTAGACTTAAAGGGGAATTCCACCCAAAAATGGTGTTTGGTTTGTAGAAAAGTAGCTCTCTTCCTGATTAAAATGAGCGCTCAGCCAACTTTCTACCTGTAGTGAGAGCAGAGATATAGCCCCAAACTACTGTGCATGTACCAGGTATGTGCTTTAGAATGAACTACAACAGCCACAAAGCTTACAGTTAAGACAGCAGGTTGCCACACCTGAATGACGTTACAGAAGCGGAGGCCAAGGGGCTGGGCATTTTACTGCTAGTGCAGTGCCTGCCTGTCTGCAGCGTTTCTAAGTTAGAGATGAGAGAGGCCACGTAACTCGCTGGCAAGTTAGCCACTAATGTAACAGTTATACTGAGAAAATACCACCATCATTAGCTTAGTCTCCAGAAAAACGGGGGAAATACGGCCCTTTATTTATCTACGTTTGGTATCGTGAAAACATTGGCCAGAAGTCTATAACACTTAGCTAGGCTACGCACCCCGGTTCCATGTCGGAAAATCAACCCCTAGCCTACCTCCTGTTTTTTAGTATGAAATGCTTTTGTATTGATCAACATGCCGATACAGAATATTAAACATACAATTAAAAGTTAAAACGTCATTGTTGTAGGCTACTTGTTAGCCGTTTTAGCTATGTTTGCTAGCAAAGTGCAAACTTTCCCACTGCAACTCGAACGCACGTCGGTAAAAACATGAAAACAATGCATTTATCACCCTGATATCCGACCTCCTTCCATTAACAAATGCAAGGTTAGCTACTATAGCATACTCCATGGCAAACATTTTTAAACCAATTTGTTTCATGCCAAGAACCTCATTGCTAACAACAGCTAACGCACTAGCCCAGAAAAAGATACATTGCTTTAATCGAATGCTCTGAGCAAAACCGTTCAATTATGGTCAGCTAGCTAATGTTAGTCTACTTAATGGCCATGGATCATAATGTAACGTTAATTGACATGGTTCCTTACCGGGTGATTTAATAAGGCAGAGGAAGATGTAGGGAATCGGGGAATACTGGATGAGCGCCACTCTGTAACCGACAGCACTCGAGTCCTGTTTGGTTTAGTTTGCCAAAACATCTTTAGGAAATAGCGTAGCCTATCAATGTAATTTTCTGACATTATAATAAAAGAGCAATGATAGCTAGCGTTATCTACGATGGGTCCCTATTCAGGACAGTGAGATACAGGCATGTAATGTAATTTACACACCCACTTGAAAACACTGTAGTCTTTCAAAAACAAAATTTTATGTATTATTATAATAACTACCCCTTCTAAGCTAGCTGTTAGTTTGATATTAATCTTCTGCTACACATACTGTGGGGAAATCCACTTGAAGTGATTGTTTAAAAAGTTTTTGTCAATCCACATGAACGTTTTATGATTGCAGTTCTGCTATCAACATATAAATTAAATCATCCCAGTACAACAGAGTACAACCGGCTCGGATATCTTACTTTCCTCATCGCAAAAACACCTTCACCGTTCACTCATAGTTTCTTGAAAATGAACACAGTCATTATGTAGGGTCTACAGGTCTAAAACAGTTTCCTTCCTTACCCCATATAACCACTGCCCAGGTGCAATCCGCAGGTATATAAAGGGACACATCAGTCCATGCTTAATAAAATTCACTGCTTAATGCACAGCCATGGATCACAACATGGGAACGAATGAAGAGAATCCAAGTTAGATTTTATAAATCCACGGGGGAAACCTGGCAACGGGGCCAAAAGTACTTGGCACGCCTCTTTAACGGCTGAGCTGTCAGATGAGGAGACGAGGTGGGGAAATCCACTGCTAATGGGGTGACCTCAAATGTCAGGACAGCAGGATGCAGTCTATACAGCCAGGACAGTGAAGAGCTGAAAAACTGCTCAGTCAGTAAGTCTGTATATGAGAAACATGGGATTTTCAAGAAGGTGTGCCAGATGATGATTCTTGATAACACACTCATTGCTTATTTTGACCTGTCACACACAAGGACATGCGATCTGACTCCTCTCACATACTTGGACTCATATAAGCCATCCCCCCAAAGTTGCAGAAGCAGGGATATACTTCATTTTAAGAACTTCAAAATTTAGCCATCCTGGTTCTAAATTACATCACAGCTAGACTCCTCAAAGATGCATAGAGCTGGCCTGCTGGTCCTGATTGACAGAACTGTCCCCATCTGACCTGCCTTAAATCACCTGCTCCTTTACAATAATCCCTTTCCATTTTCCAAGATACCATTTCCCCATCCACAGGCACCCCAATTAACTTGGGTTTAATAGTCTCCTTTTGGATATCTCCAACCTTGATATCCACAATAGAATGGTAACATTAACACTATATTACAAATGCCTCTCCTTCACTGACAGGCAAATGTCTTTTCCTAGACATTTTCCTGTCATGCGCTGCTGAGATCTACCAAACAAACAAAAATATTTTTTTATGATAGTGTGTTGAAGTAATGGTACAGATTGTGTTACAGCATGTGTCTATATATTATGAAATGAAAGTGGATGTTCTGTCCGATTAAAAAATGTTGCATTGCCCTTACAATTCAAAATGAGTAAACCAATAAAAAATAATTACAGTTCACAATAATTAAGTCATGTGAAAAACGTTCAGCATT
This sequence comes from Ilyophis sp. 1 JC-2022, assembly GCA_022702515.1. Taxonomy (NCBI): domain Eukaryota; kingdom Metazoa; phylum Chordata; class Actinopteri; order Anguilliformes; family Synaphobranchidae; genus Ilyophis; species Ilyophis sp. 1 JC-2022. The sequence continues at coordinate 16,643,423 of CM040405.1, read as the reverse complement.
TGCTTTATTGTAATATTGATGGTACTATCTTCAGTACAATTAGTACTGCTGTGCACCAGGATAGGGACGCATGTAACATGATGCTAGTTTTGGACGTGAGAAGGATCCCAAAGCACAAAAAGACAGTAATTTGTGCTCAAGACTCTATAAAAGATGAAAAAAGACTCTCTTTGACTAGATTAAAAAAATAGTCAGGATACTGGAGTATTAAACAGACCAGATGGATGTTGAAATCCCCGGAGTTCACTTCCTTAACCAGGGAATGGGCAAGAAGTACACAACAAAAGAAAATCGGGATTGCAAAATCATCGACCGAATGCTTTAATTGGTCGTTTCCAACAGGATGTAATCTGGTGGGATTTGAGAGCCGTGTCAGCCTGGAACAGAGACGGGAGATTTGAGCAACAAACAGCCGCTTAGGAACTCGGTTGCATAAGAAAGTGCAGCCGCAGAATCCATTACCTTGACAACAGTCAGGGAGTGTCATTCTCTGCTCCTGGCAGGCTGTCTGCTTGACACCCTGAACTGCGGGAGCTGCTGGCTCACATGTGGGGGATAACATTTACTCAACCGGAAATCTCATGCGTGACTGCTTTCACTAATCTGGCAGCAGTAATGTGGACGGCAGTCTAAGAAAGACTCCACTGTCTTTCCTTGTTTGGGGACTAAGCCCAGGATCTGAGATAAGCAGCTAAGCCGCCTGCTATCTTCCATCTCAATCCTTTGCGACTCATTTTGGAGTCCAATAGTCCATAAAACCACGTGCATGTGTTTACAGTCTAAGCGATCTTGCAAGATCAAGTGAATCCCTCCCCCTTTGATTAATTCTGGTAGAGGAGAATGATGCTTGCTGAACCCCTCAATGGGTGGAACTGTCAGGTATTCCCAGCACCGGTACCCATACAACTAGTACCTACTGAATCAAATTGCAACGCAGATTTCGGTACCTCATTTACTTGCCACTTTAAAATACAATGCCTGAGCTTCCGAAATGGAAGTTACAGGCAACAGAAGCATCTCTCACCCATGACCACACCCTTCACTAGCTAATGTTACACTCGCTTTGTTGAGTCAGTCAGTGACGGCAGGTACCGTTAGTAAGCTAGCTAATGTTACACTCGCTTTGTTGAATCAGTCAGTGACGGCAGGTACTGTTAGTAAGCTAGCTAATGTTACACTCGCTTTGTTGAGTCAGTCAGTGACGGCAGGTACCGTTAGTAAGCTAGCTAATGTTACACTCGCTTTGTTGAGTCAGTCAGTGACGGCAGGTACCGTTAGTAAGCTAGCTAATGTTACACTCGCTTTGTTGAGTCAGTCAGTGACGGCAGGTACCGTTAGTAAGCTAGCTAATGTTACACTCGCTTTGTTGAGTCAGTCAGTAACGGCAGGTACCGTTAGTAAGCTAGCTAATGTTAAACTCAATCGAAATTTAAAAAACTAAATGGTCTAAAGTGTGTCAGTAAGCTAGCTAATGTTACACTCGCTTTGTTGAGTCAGTCAGTGATGGCAGGTACCGTTAGTAAGCTAGCTAATGTTAAACTCAATCGAAATTTAAAAAACTAAATGGTCTAAAGTGTGTCAGTATTTTTTCCCCTTGTATTTATTAAGTATAACTTAAACAGTTAAGAGTTAATATATTGTTCAATTTCTTTGCCAACATTCTTTAATGTTGTTGTTTGCTCTTTATTTTAACGAAAGTATCGGTTCAGGCTCCTTTTAAAAGTATAGTTTTACCCATCCATACCCATTCTCCAGTAATTTTAAATGGTCACAAAGGATTTAGATTTATTGGGAGCTCACCCATCTCACTTTCTTTAAACAAACTAAACTGCCTTAAATCCATTCAGTACCTATGATGAAACTGTTTGGGAATATGATGGCTTCTTTAACAAATAAAATAAATGAAAAAATGAAAAAATAATAATAATATAAAAAACTGTAAAATTAGTATGTGACCTTGTTTAAACAACGACGAAGACCTTTTTTTGTGCTTGAACACATCAGGGAAACATCAATATGGCTTTGGCAGACATCCCAAGGAAATAGAAAGCGCCGATTTCTATTTCTGATTTCAAGAAAAGTGGTGCCAGGTCTGACTCAATTATGATGTCTGGAATACATTTTTATATGCATTGAATTGGATGAGAAATGAATCCAAAGTAAACACGTCAACTGAGATATTCTGTTTTGAAAACAAAAGCAAACGACCAGGATTCAGCTGAAGATCACGAAACTGTCCAACAATTTACATGTTTCTTCCGGGAATATGGACCGGGCTCATTTCAGTGGCAACAATTGAGCCCTGGGGACAGATAAATGGCAGCAATGCTGATTGTTTGTGGTTGGTGTCACACTAATAAATGCCATACTGAGAAGATGCTTCACCCTAAAGGCCTATGGTGCACTATTCCAGCCTGCTTCAATCAAAACCATAAGGATTACAGTACTGACAGTGGGAGATTTACAGAGTACACTCTTCTTCTTGTGTTTTTTTTTAACAAACAGCCCCTCTGCACGACTTAGTATGGAAACAGGGCCGTGACGATGTTCCTGCTGTTCACTCTGTGTTAATTACTACAGTATACCTATCAGAACAACTGAACGGCTGTTCGTATCATTCTCTCTCACCCAAATAGAGAACAAGGTGTCTAAGGCAACATCACAAACACGTATCACATGGCGAGTAACACCGTAGTTGAAGTACAAACTCATGGCAGCACCATATTATTTATTCTTGCATATAATGTAGTATTCTACAGCACTATTCCTTCTGACATCCCTTACTGTAAAAATACAATGATGATATACTGTATGTTCCATGATCCAGGTATTTTAGAATCTCAGAGATACACTCTTTATGTCATGTCATTGCTATTGAATAGCATATAATGCTATGCTTATTAAATAATTGTGTTAACATTAAAGACTATCAATATTATCCACTTAAAATTAACCAAGACTAAGTTCTAAAGATGGCTTTTGACAAGTATCTTGTATTGTTACATGTTTTCAAAAATTCAATCAATAAGTGTAAAGCTGTGTCTTAAGTAACTTAAAGGGATAGTTCACCCATTTAGAAAAATGTTATGCTAATTGTTAGCATTGTTCCAATTCAGGTTTAGCCTATTTTAGCTACAATGCTAAAACCAGGACAGCATCACTACAGGCTTACATACTATTTTGGGGGTAAGTAAAACAATATAAAATTTTTTAAAATGGGCGAACTATCTCTTTAATGTTTATGCATATTCTAATTGGCCTTTGTCTGGAAGTATATTTTGTGGCGCATTCCTGGTTTATGTTTGATGAAAACCAGAGACAAACACTTTTTTTTATAACTGAAGCAACAGTTACAAACTGATTGATGACGCAGATAGCCTCTTTATCTTGCAGAGGTGTGTTCGCTTGTTTTGAATCATGTAGTGAAACAGTGGAGATAAAATGCAGGAAGAAAAACTTTTAACACCATCAGCTATCATTTAATTTGGCTCTTTCTACCAGTTTTGCCACATTTATTCCTTGTTCCTTTAGCTCTCGCTGCCCAGGGGCTAAGCCTCTTGGCACGCACTCTATACAGCAACCCCACATCTGTCACCCAATTGGGTCATAAAGCAGTGAGGCTATAAATCACAGTTTAATAATATCTCAGTATCTCCAATTCTGCTTACGTCCTGGCTACTGTACTATAGGCTTACATTCGTGTTTGCCTTTTTAGGATTGTTTTAACGCACTTGTTACTAGTTCGGAAATGCACTATGTACGTCGCTCTGGATAAGAGCGTCTGCTAAATGTCTATAATGTAATGTAATCTATACTGTGAACTCTGACCATCCTCCAGCAACCCTTTCAACTGTAGTCTACCACACCCAAGTATTACCAATAGGGAACACTCATATACACATAGACACAAAATATTATTAGATTTTTGGTTTATGTTTTGGATTTAATTTCTAGCAGAAAATGTACACATGTTAAGCAGCTCAATCACAGAAGCAATGTATTCTGAAAAAAAACAACAAAAAAACAATTAGTCCCTCAATGGGGTACAGAGGATTTTGGATTCCATGTCTGGTTATTATTATAAATTATCTTATAATTATATAAAATAGCAAAATAAAAAAATGTTATTCCATAAACACCTTGTTTTCCCTACATGAAAATGTATGTAATCCACCAGACACAGAGTACACATATAATTTCGCAACACTCATTTCTTGGCTATAATCCTCTTATAGATCATGCTTAGACCTTTCCATCTATTACATACATTTCAGTTACACATCTGCACCACATACAAGTAATCTGTTGGAGGCTGGTGCTGTACTAAAGCTGACTTGTTTTCCAGATGTCAAGGCATCAGAGATTCATATGGACAAGGCAGGGGGAGTGATGGTGATATCCACGTCTCAACATCTTAAGCCATATCACGCGACCTGCTTCTTTGATGTGAGCCATTTAAATCCAAAAAGACATGAAAGTATTGAGCAATGAATCGTGTGCCTTCGTGGCTGTCTTTAATATGCAGATACATTCGGCATGGGCATTGCCTTCCTTCGCAGATTTGGAAACATCACGGTCTCGTATGTTTGCATAGTACGTGCTCACCTCCTACGTTGGCTCAGTGCAGAAAATAAAATTATGAAGTCACCATCACTTGGGTAAATTCTCTGTCCCCATGACAACCAAGAACATATTTAACTAATGCTATAATTAGACAGATTGCAAGAAAGCACACGGAATAGTGCCCAGTCATAAAAAAAAATGCATTTGTGTGTCCCTACCTTAATTCTATACAAACACTTCAAAATGAACATGTTGAGTGAAAGAGATGGGGAAAGGCGATGTCTAAAACGACATAATTTTGGATGGAGTAACTGTTTCCTACTAAATGCAGACTTTTTGATTAGATCCATAAATCCATTATCTAATGAGCTCTGCTTCTGTACTTAAATACGGCATGTCTTCTTCTGGTTTGTGTCTCTCTGTAGATGGCTTGCTTTTATGAGTGCTCTGGTGTGAAAAGGTTACATTATTAAAAAGGGAGAAATGAAGGAGAAGACATAAAAGTGTGAACTAAAATCCATTTAACTTAGCTCTCCAAGAATATATTCACCAACACTGTTACACAATCCTCATAAATCAAGCTTCCATAGTTGATGATCAAAACCACGAGTAGGCTAACCCTTTCAGGCAGCAATTCTAAATATAAAAAATTATAATAATAAGGAACAATTATATTCATGCTGTTATTTTGTATGTATTTCAGTGGAGGACTGAAATAGATACAAAATATAGAGCCTCTGTTTCAAGCCACAAGTCAAACAATCAATTAATAATTGTGGCAACCATCTCAATTAATCATTCAATTATCACATATTATTTAAAGGGGAATTCCACCAAAAAACAACATTAACTTTATTTAACAGATCAAGGTGCAACTAATTAAATTTCTCTGTGGCGGGCCAAAACAATGTCTGAACCGAGATATCCACAGGTAAAGGTGCAAATCTGGTAGAGCTATATGTAAGAATGATTTTCCTTATTGTTGGAAAAACTACAGTGCTGTCAAGTGGGTGGGTAAGTTGAATTTGAAGGTACCTCCCCCCCAGACCTCTCATGTTATGTGAAACAGGCGTTGACCAAACTCAGAGAGAGAGAGAAAGAGAGAGAGAGAGCGGGGGGTACCTGGCAGAGAACCTGCTATTAGAACTGTAAACAGTATTATATCATGCGAGCTAGCTCATTCCACAAAGCAGGTTTACTGCGTTAGCTGGATAACTGCACTGAGTAAAATCCAGAATGGCTCTTTTTACTTCAGTCCTTGTTGCTGATTTGGGAGGGTTCCAGGTTTTACTCAGTGCAGTTATCCAGCTAACTCAGTAATCCTGCTTCATAAAATACCCCCGTACAATGGCTTCCAACGATTTTGTTCACCATACACTGGATGACGATATGCCTTCTGAGAAATTTTACTCGAATCGGAGGTGGAAGGCTACACCGAAGGCGTGAGGCAGCAGCTTATTTAGCCAGAGCTGAATGTGCCGACCCGGGACTGCCTCGGGTAAACGATGGCTGGTGGCCTACGTGCGGTAGCCTAACTGTGCCGCATTGCCAACTGAAACGGAAAGTGTTTGCTGCAATTACTGGGACCGCGTACAGTCTTATTTGTCATCTGTGTTGCAAGAAAGGAAAAGAGGGAAGAGCCTGTCTGAGCCAGTTCCTCAACTGAAAGCGGCGGCAGCGTTTGTGATGAAACCGAACACGCTGCAGTGCAGACTTGCAGCGGGATTTTCAGATATGGTTTATTGTGTATTGATTTATTATAGATCATAAACGTATGACCGCTGCTTGAACCTCTAAACTGATATAATATCTGTAAGCTACCAATAAAGCTATACATTCATTAGAAATTGTCCCTACTAAATATTGGGCTCTTTTAAAAAATAAAATAGCCTATAGATTAGGGTAAATAAAAAACCCCTTTGTCATGTGGAAGCAAATTAGTAACTCGGGCCACCTATTTGCTAATGAACAGTAAATCCTAGGCCTACATGAGTAAAGTAGGATTTATAAGTAGACTTAGAAAATGATCTCACAGACAAATTAGTAAATTGTCAAAATAGGAAGAAAAGCAAAAATGAGCTTTTAAAGTTTTTTTGTTATCCTTAGAGTAGCCTAACACTAGTAGCATACATTCAAGTCTAGAATTATTGGCACCCTTGATTAAGATGGCCTAAAAAGAACACAGTAGGCTAATTAAGTATGTTCAAATGTGAAATTATATTCCTTTATACTGATACAATCTTTTAGTGAAACAATTTTTTTCTCAAAAAGATTATTATTAAACAATATAAAGAGTTGTATTTTATAGTATGAGATTAGTGAACATTTTGAGGGAGGATCTTTGTGACTGAAAGCAATAACACAGACTGAAATAGTCTGTATCAATCAGGAAAGCTAAGGTGTAGCTTTTGAATTATTATTAGGAAACTTAATACAATTCATTTTAAATGGCTTTTTGACATTTGTTCTCTAAAAACTGAAGGCATTAAAAGAAGTCTAGTCATCGATCGGTGTCCAGGATTTTTACGGGACTGGGGGGGCAACCCTGCTACACACCCTGACTTTGAACACCACATGCATAAGGGTGTTTTGGAGACATTCTTCTGGATCCCCAAAAATGAGAGACCCGGATCTAAGTTAGAGGACTGTGAAGAGAAATTAGTAAGTGTTGCAGACTTCTGGCTACGCTAGCTAATACGTTTTCACTATATCAAAGTAAATAAATGAAGGGCTGTGTTTTCCGAAATGAATGGCTGTATCTCCCCTATTTTTCACTGGAGACTCCAACTAATGGTGGTGACATTTATTTCAGTAGAACTGTAGTAACTAGCTTTCCAGTGAGTAATGTAACGTTAGCCTCTCTCAAAGAACCGATTCTAGGAACGCCCAGCCCCTCCAGTTGTATTCAGTGGCTGAATGTCCGAATCAGAGCCCTCTACTGCGTCCTGTGTACTAGCGTACTTTATAGCCTACTGCTTACTGCATGCTGTTTTGTGACATTCAGTATGCAAAAAATATCCTCCATACTATTGTCAGTAAAAAACAGAAAATAAGTAGCCTATATTGTCCGGGGATATTAAGAACACTCAATTTTCAGAATTGTCGCATACTCAACAGCTTTTTTACAAAGTACACTCAACTGGCATAATCCATAGTAGGCAAGTGCACATTTCTCAGTGGAATTCCACTTTAAGTGTATTATACCAGTGATCCCCAAACCTGTTCCTGGAGATCTACCATCCTGTAGGTTTTCATTTCAGCCCTAATTTGGCTCACCTGATTCTACTAATTAGCAGCTCAACAAGATCTATAACTGTTGAACGAAATGTGCTTTGTTAGGGTTGAAAACCTACAGGACGGTAGATCTCCAAGAACAGGGCTTGGGACCACTGTATTATACAATGCAATAATTCCAAAAGTTACACATTTACATAAAGAAAACCCCCAAAGCTCTAAATGTTTTTGGTAAATCATTGTCAGTTGGTTTACTGTCTCTTCTCTCATAGAATATTCATATTTTTAAAACTGGCCATAAGAAGTTACACTGCTCTCAGCATCAACAGAATTTGTAATAAATGGCAATCACCTTCTGGCCTTCCATCCTTAGAATCAAGTGGGAGGTTTTCTACATTCAGTTTGAAAACTTGTTTTGGGTCAAAAATCCTGATCGCCTTCAGAAAATTGTGGGCTGGTTGAATGACCTCTGATTTATTTTTCAGTTGATCTGGGTATAAATATTATGCAAGGTTTTCTGCTACTTTCCGGTGCATTTTTTAAATACATTGATGGTTTATTTTTCTGTCTGGGCTGTGAACCTGTTGTGCCAATGTTCAATATGCACTCTTCAGCTGCTTGGGTTTATTGTATGTTGTGTATGAATTCTGCCTTCTAAAACCATCGGGTAAAGTCAAACAGATTGTTGGCATGTTGCGCATTGAGATAGAGAGAGAGCCATTTCTCTAAACCCTTAATGTCCAACAATGTTTGAAGCCCCTGGTTATCATGTATTCTGTGTATTCTGAATGACACTGCAGCAGAATACCAAATTCCATATCTGGTTTTCATGTCTCAGGAGGCAAATTTATAATTAGAGAACACCATCCCAAGTCTCAGATGATCTTGTTACCTGACATCTTACCACTTGCTTATTAAAAAATGCACATAATTCCGGGTCATCACTTTTTCAATAAGAATATTTTCTATGGCCAACACCTCTGTGAACTTATTATGAACTAATTTCAATCATGTTGTCACTCCAGGAGTCCATACATCCATATTCACTTTGTCGACACTCATGCGCAAGAGCATCATATTATTGTTTAGCAATAATAAGTGAATAAAAGGGCACCAAAATTCAGGTTGACAGCCCTGATGGTCTCAAAAGTTTATCACGGCCCTAAGTATAAGAATTCTGTTATCCTTCTTTTTCTCATAACATCAATACAAGCATCACTTGGTATGTGTTAAAAAATTGAGCCTTCCCTGCGTTTACCATTTTTCACCTGTATTTTCACACAATTTGGCATGCCCAATTGTATTTGTAAACCAGGTTTATTTCTGCATCATCTCGGTCCACTCTGGAGGGTCCAGACAAGCAGTGGCAAAAATAGGGGGGTTGCAGCATATGCGACGCATGGGGGCGCCAGACAACAGGGGCGCCAAACGCATTGCTCAAAGAAGAAAAGTTAATTCAATAAATAAATTACATAGCCTAAAAATAAAAATAAACAGAATTTAGAAAAATATTGAAGTAGATATCAAGTAGCCTACAGTTTATATGTTTTTTTTTTTTTTCCTAGTAACATTTTTTCAAATACATTGGATGTGCTCAGTTACGGACGCTCGGTACCCTCCCGGCCATATAGAGTAGGACAACTTTATTTATGTCCAATAATACAAAATCATTATCAAATCTTATATGGAAACAATTAGTATATTAAAGATGAGCTATATTCCTTCATCATTTCAGTCTCTTTGTGCTATTTTCTATTTACATGTGAAACTGCATTACTGTAACTGGTTCATCATTTTCATTTATATTTTACCCCCCCCCCCCGCAGCTATAACAACTAGGCTAGATGCAACATGTAATCAATCTATTTAAAATCGAATCTCCCAGACGGAGACTATCGTCACTATCCTCAACTCACTGAGTAAGCTAGGCGAGCAAATATTATATCCTAAGCAATGCGTAACAGTCACAGAACTCTATAGTTAGAGACAGCATAGATTGATCAAAGAAACTCACCTCTCTCTCTCTCTCTCGCTGTGTCTCCATGTTTCATATGGCCAAACCAACCAATAAAATATTAGAGAAATATATTATTTTTATGCGGCATTTTTATGATTAGCCGAATCATCTGTAGCTCTAATAGCCTACTAACGGCGCTACGGGCACCGACTTTGTCGGATTTCTGGATTTGGCTTTGGGGGGGCAGGCGGAGAATTTGAGGGGCATTACCCCTCGTGCCCCCCCCTAGACATGGCCCTGGTTCTCTCGCCAGATTTCCAATGCTTAGCTAACTGCCACAATTCTGCCGTTTGTGACTTACCATTTGGTAAGCAAAATAAGACGCTCTAGTTAAACTCGCTGCACTTACGTAGCTAGTAGGGAGAGCAGCTGGCTCGTAGGCCTAGATAGGCAATCAAGGTAGCTAGCTAATGTAACTCAAATGGCCAGCCAGCTAAGACATTGGGCAGCTAGTTAGGACTAATTTAAGGAAATATAACTTACATTAGGCTGTGTCAGAAATTTGTATGTTTGTTTAATTTGTTTCAAATCAAATCAATATTTATTTATATAGCGCATTTCACAACTAGTTGTCACAATGCGTTTCTTTAGGATATTACGGGACATGTAACTCGATAACAATGTTACATGTCACATCCTAAAGATCGAAACAACTTTAGCTAGCTAGTTAGCTAATTACTATGATATAACTACTTTTAACTAATGTTAGCATTTTCATTTCAAATAGCTAGCTTGCTCACCATAACATAAGTTAAGTCCTTAACATGGATAGTATGCTAAAATAGTGCTAACATAATTCTAATAGTAGTGACATCATTCAATTTTATTCTGAAATCTAGTGCATTCACCATTTATTCCAATCAAAGCTGGTATGAAAAGGGACACTGTTTTAAGCCTACAATATTCAGTTAGATGTAGCCTACCTGACCCTCTCTGGATGGAAGGAAGAGACATGATAATCCTTAGGCATAGGCTCGTCTGTAAAACTATAACTACATTCTACTGGTGATGTAAGCTAGTCTGTCTGACTATGTAGCCTGCTTTGCTTTTGCACATTTTATTCCCCATTGTAGGCTTGGTCTTCATTGTGTGACGCTTTATATGCACTGGACTCGTTTTGCAAGCTGGAGCCGGGAGGCCGCCCAACCATGACTGAGCGGGCACGTTCTGCACTCGTTTTGCACAAAAAGTGTCACCACTTTGCCCGCTAAAGCCCAAAGCAGACACCATAGCTGTGTCTCAAACCACATACTTCCATGCTCCGAGCATGCATAGTGAGCACGCATCCATGTTGGAGTGTGAGTCCAAACCAAAGTACGGTAGTACGGAGCACGGATAAAGTAGCCGTATGCATGCTCCGTTTGTCCAAAATTTTAAGTATGCATCAATGCATGCTCTGACTGGGAAAATTCCCATAATTCCTTTCGAGATAAAGGTCCAGACGGACGACAGTGGCAAGATCTATCTTAGCAATTTAGCTAAGTTTAGATATCTTAGTTATATGTAAATTGCAATACAATTTACAAGCAATTAAATGACATAAAGTAGCTAGTTATCTTAGCCAGGCATAGCTACGAACGCTAACATAAAGGATAATTCATATGAACAGGTTAACGTTATAACGGTGCAGGCTAAATGTTGCTGATATTAACGTTACTGGTTATATATTTCAGTAACATATAATGTTAGTCTACTATTTCTACAGTAGCTACAATACAAGCTAATGACCTAACGTTATTCCTCTAATATAATCGGAATATCCTTGGTAGTTCCGTGCTACCGTACTTCCATGCTCCAAGGTGCGTACTCCCAAGCCTTGACTGGAGTGCGTACTCGCAAGCACGGGTTTAAATACCAAGTGATCTTGCGCCTACAGCAAGTGAACTGGGCGGGTTGGTCTTAAGATGAGGTGTGGCCAGGATCATTTTTGGCGTATTACTATCTTGAGCCAGCAGAAAGCGTTATTGTAACGCCGCATATAAACGCATCTACATAGGCGTGTGCACAACGCACGTACACCCTCCTCTGTTACACACAGGGGCGCGCACAAGCATGAATAAAAATATCAATATTACAATGTGAAATATTATTATCGTGTAGGCTATATCAAAAAATGCATAATAATAAAAGGGTCCATAGGTCAAAGACCACATACCTGTCCCTCAGCGAAGGGGAATGCCGCATTAAATTGCCTTCAGCTCACTCCATCAACATCCAGGCGATGTGCGATGGTACCCGTAAGGTTACACATGTAGACTATTCACAATCATCCTGGATCAAGCTATGACTATATTTGCCAATAAGTTTCTGTAATCTTCCGGGGGCACATTTTTCTGTTACAGGACAATGGCTATCCATTAATAACTTTGCGGATGACACCTATACCAAGCCTAATGTGCAAATTGTTATTTACACCTAATGCGAATTGTCATTCAATGGAAAACTCGCACACTGCAATAGACGGACATTTGAGTTCTGAAAATGCGCTTCAGATGTCATTACAATACAGCTCTCTTCATCTAGGCCTACAGCCTGTAAGTAAATAGAATGGTTTTGACTGAAAAAAGTTCAAAACCTTGTGCAGTGAATATTGCATTTATTGTTTTTCAAATAGCCTAGGCTACAGTCCCCGGGATTCGCTGTGCATAAGATCTTTTTCGATAGCCTACGGTTAAAAAACAGATTAATTTAAATTTCACAATTTTAAAGGGCAACACTTTAGATCACTTTCTTTTCACGGTAAACATGTTTGTAGGCCTACATTATAAAGGAACTTAGTATAATACCTCTTTGGAGGTACCGCTACGTCATATGGATAATTGTTGTCACCCACAATGGAAACAGCCGGCACCTGATAGGTCAGACCCACTACGTTACTTTCGTTTTGGCTCCACGTTTTTAAATCGGAACAACGTGGTGTCCTGTTCAACTCTCTTATTCCACCTAAATAGTCCACTAAAATATGTTTCTGAAAATATGTGAGCAATGTCTAGTTTGCCAATTTGATCCTAGTTATACAAAAATAATTTGTATATTGTACATTTATGCAAATGACGATAGACACAGCTCTTCCACCCCACCCCTCTCCCTCGCTCACCCCACAAAGTATTTTTCTAAATTGTGTAGTTGGTGGAGACAGGCTGAGACAGTGGGTGTACTTACTCTTTAACTGAATTTTAACCTTATTCTTCATCCTTAATATTTTTTTAAATTACAGTTACCAGGTTTCCATACTCTCAGCTTATTAAAACCCCACTGATTTCACCTGTTATTCCATAATTGAACAAAACGATTTTAAAGCGATCTAATTAGAAACAACAACAAATTTGCAGCACATTACACAATTAATTTGAATGCCATTCTCTGCATGTGCGCTTTAACTTCATGCAAGAGCAGGTCTGTTTCCATTGCTGTAAATCAAAGTGGACTTGTTTTAAAGCAATAAAAAGTAAAAGTAAAAAAGTTTGTAAAAGCTACCAGTAAAACAGGTTGGTCACATTTCCATAAGCAGGACATTATAAAACAAGGGAAAATATGCATGAACCTATGGGTTGCCAACTTGACAGCTTTGGTGTATTTAGTCTCATCATTAAGGCAAAATAATGGCATTTACATTATTAATCAATATCAGAATGCACATAATGAACTTCGGATGAAGCTTGAACTTTGAGAACTCCACGAGGCATAGAATTGATGTTTGACAATGCTTCAATGTATAATCAAACAAAATTTGTTAAACAAGCAGGCTAATTTGGCATTTTCTAAGGTGAGATGGAAGCCATATTCTGGTAGCTTAATCTCAGCTATTGCAGGTGCTTTTAACAAATTTAACCGCATATATTTTCTAAAATAACAGCTCTGTCGGGAATTACCGGGAACCCGAGTCGGTGTTAAACCCTAATGTTAAAGATTATTATTCTGTATATCAACACGCCGGTAAGGAATAATATTGATCATATTATTGATCCATATTCCTTGCTCACACTACACAAGCACGAGCATGTTTGTTTTGCCATCATATAAGCAATCTGCCAAGGTGGAAAAGCAGGTTTTTAAGGGGAATGGGATATGACATTTTGATTGGTTTATTGGTTACGCCCCAAGACACATCTATAATTAATGAAGAGACTAAGTTTAGCCCAATTGCACCTTGCGCCGTACTTAGCGTTCAAATAACGTGCCGTCTAACTAGCAAAAGTGGACGGGGACACGCCCTAAATGCACTTGCACCATGCGTTTAGACTAAGTGCTAAAATCGTCAAGATAGAGCCCCATGTGTGCAATGTCGCATGACATCGCAACACCAACCGGATGTGATTGTGTCGCATAACAAAGGAGACAACCGGTCCTGGGAGGAAAAGCCCTGCACCCAAAACATCAATCTTTTTTATGTTAAACATTTGATGGATAAGGTGTTTATTAACAAATGGTATTTAAAAAAATAATTATGTGCATTTTTTCACCTTCCCAAATGCTTTATTCTAAAATATAGGCCATATATTTTCTCTTTCTTATCTCTCCTTATGTCACAAGTTTGTTTACCCGGCGTGAAGGAAGTCTGCTAGCCAGCTCTCCAGAGAATTCATATAGCCTACTGTAACTCTGTATAATTGTAACGTTCTGCATATTAGCCCTTTACATCTGATCTGCACTCTCTCTTTTACAACTTCTCAAGGGTTCTTTAGACTTTAGATCTTAATTGATCTGCCTGGTAAAATTAAGGTGAAATAAACTTTTAAAAAAGGGTTTTCCAGTTCTTTTCTTCTTTCCCAAAGACGCAGTAGAGAAATCTTTGGCGATAATATCAATTGAACACGAGAACGCAGTCAACGCACGCTCAACTTCATTTGATGAAATCCTTGACAGATGGACAAATGTACAGGGAAGGCATGTGAAAATATGAATTATTGAGTTATAATTGCGTAAGGCTCAATGGAAGATGATTTGATTGTGTTCTGTTCAATGTTACCTCAGAAATTTGTAATATGTAGCCTACATGAAGAGCTTTTACAATAATATATAAATAACAATAAGTCAAGCTTGAATAAAACTCTCTTTGTGTATAGGCTTACTTGTGGAGGATCGGTTCAAAAGGGGAGTTATGAAGTTAATTTAATGTCTATTAGCTGCAGTGGCATCACTGCACTTTACTGCGAATAAACGAGTGCATGCATTTTTTAAAATTGTGATGTACACGATATGGACCAAAGTTTGTGGGCAGGGTGGGAGAATTTGGTCTCTCATACACCTGGAGAAATGGGTAGTTGTATCCCTGGAGACATGCTCTTTCATCCTCCGCTTCTTTTCACTCTGTGGTTCATCAGTTAAGTTTGCGTCACATTGAGCTGGAGGAGGACACTTCGTGTGCAGCTTGTGCAAGCAGTGCACAGGCGGAGAATTTGGGGGGCATTACCCCTCGTGCCCCCCCCCCCCCCTAGACATGGCCCTGGTTCTCTCGCCAGATTTCCAATGCTTAGCTAACTGCCACAATTGTCTAGCTAGCTAGCTGCCGTTTGTGACTGCCATTTGTTATTTGGTAAGCAAAATAAGACGCTGTAGTTAAACTCACTGCACTTACGTAGCTAGTAGGGAGAGCAGCTGGCTCGTAGGCCTAGATAGGCAATCAAGGTAGCTAGCTAATGTAACTCAAATGGCCAGCCAGCTAGGACATTGTGCAGCTAGTTAGGACTAATTTAAGGAAATATAACTTACATTAGGCTGTGTCAGAAATTTGTATGTTTGTTTAATTTGTTTCAAATCAATATTTATTTATATAGCGCATTTCACAACTAGTTGTCACAATGCATTTCTTTAGGATATTACGGGACATGTAACTCGATAACAATGTTACATGTCACATCCTAAAGATCGAAACAACTTTAGCTAGCTAGTTAGCTAATTACTATGATATAACTACTTTTAACTAATGTTAGCATTTTCATTTCAAATAGCTATCTTGCTCACCATAACATAAGTTAAGTCCTTAACATGGATAGTATGCTAAAATAGTGCTAATATAATTCTAATAGTAGTGACATCATTCAATTTTATTCTGAAATCTAGTGCATTCACCATTTATTCCAATCAAAGCTGGTATGAAAAGGGACACTGTTTTAAGCCTACAATATTCAGTTAGATGTAGCCTACCTGACCCTCTCTGGATGGAAGGAAGAGACATGATAATCCTTAGGCATAGGCTCGTCTGTAAAACTATAACTACATTCTACTGGTGATGTAAGCTAGTCTGTCTGACTATGTAGCCTGCTTTGCTTTTGCACATTTTATTCCCCATTGTAGGCTTGGTCTTCATTGTGTGACGCTTTATATGCACTGGACTCGTTTTGCAAGCTGGAGCCGGGAGGCCGCCTAACCACGACTGAGTGGGCACGTTCTGCACTCGTTTTGCACAAAAAGTGTCACCATTTTGCCCCGCTAAAGCCCAAAGCAAACACTATGGCTGTGTCTCAAACCACATACTTCCATGCTCCGAGCACGCATAGTGAGCACGCATCCATGTTGGAGTGTGAGTCCAAACCAAAGTACGGTAGTACGGAGCACGGATAAAGTAGCCGTATGCATGCTCCGTTTGTCCAAAATTTGAAGTATGCATCAATGCATGCTCTGACTGGGAAAATTCCCATAATTCCTTTCGAGATAAAGGTCAAGACAAACGACAGTGGCAAGATCAATCTTAGCAATTTAGCTAAGTTTAGATATCTTAGTTATATGTAAATTGCAATACAATTTACAAGCTATTAAATGACATAAAGTAGCTAGTTATCTTAGCCAGGCATAGCTACGAACGCTAACATAAAGGATAATTCATATGAACAGGTTAACGTTATAACGGTGCAGGCTAAATGTTGCTGATATTAACGTTACTGGTTATATATTTCAGTAACATATAATGTTAGTCTACTATTTCTACAGTAGCTACAATACAAGCTAATGACCTAACGTTATTCCTCTAATATAATCGGAATATCCTTGGTAGTTCCGTGCTACCGTACTTCCATGCTCCAAGGTGCGTACTCCCAAGCCTTGACTGGAGTGCGTACTCGCAAGCACGGGTTTAAATACCAAGTGATCTTGCGCCTGTAGCAAGTGAACTGGGCGGGTTGGTCTTAAGTTTAATTGGCTAAAATCATTCTCTCCCTCTCCACCTCAGCTGATGTGTGGTGAGCATTCTGGCGCAAAATGGCTGCCGTTGCATCACCCAGGTGGGTGCTACACATTGGTGGTGGTAGAGACGAGTTTCCCCCTCATCACTGTAAAGCGCTTTGAGTGTCGAGAAAGGCGCTATATAAATACAAGGTATTATTATTATTATTATTATTATTATTATTTTAAGATGAGGTGTGGCCAGGATCATTTTTGGCGTATTACTATCTTGAGCCAGCAGAAAGCGCTTGCGCTAAAACCACCACAAACCTGGTCTACGTGTTATTTTAACGCCGCATATAAACGCATCTACATAGAAGTGTGCACACAGCGCGTACACCCACCTGTCTCTTACACACAGGGGCGTGCACAAGCATGAATAAAAATATCAATATTACAATGTGAAATATTATTATTCTGTAGGCTATATCAAAAAATGCATAATAATAAAAGGGTCCATAGGTCAAAGACCACATACCTGTCCCTCAGCGAAGGGGAATGCCGCATTAAATTGCCTTCAGATCACTCCATCAACATCCAGGCGATGTGCGATGGTACCCGTAAGGTTACACATGTAGACTATTCACAATCATCCTGGATCAAGCTATGACTATATTTGCCAATAGTTTCTGTAATCTTCCGGGGGCACATTTTTCTGTTACAGGACAATGGCTATCCATTAAAAACCTTGCTGATGACACCTATACCAAGCCTAATGTGCAAATTGTTATTTACACATAATGCGAATTGTCATTCAATGGAAAACTCGCACACTGCAATAGACGGACATTTGAGTTCTGAAAATGCGCTTCAGATGTCATTACAATACAGCTCTCTTCATCTAGGCATACAGCCTGTAAGTAAATAGAATGGTTTAGACTGAAAAAGTTCAAAACCTTGTGCAGTGAATATTGCATTTATTGTTTTTCAAATAGCCAGGCTACAGTCTCAGGGATTCGCTGTGCATAAGATCTTTTTCGATAGCCTACGGTTAAAAAACAGATTAATTTAAATTTCACAATTTTAAAGGGCAACACTTTAGATAACTTTCTTTTCACGGTAAACATGTTTGTAGGCCTACATTATAAAGGAACTTAGTATAATACCTCTTTGGAGGTACCGCTATGTCATATGGATAATTGTTGTCACCCACAATGGAAACAGCCGGCACCTGATTGGTCAGACCCACTACGTTACTTTCGTTTCGGCTCCACGTTTTAAAATCGGAACAACGTGGTGTCCTGTTCAACTCTCTTATTCCACCTAAATAGTCCACTAAAATATGTTTCTGAAAATATTTGAGCAATGTCTAGTTTGCCAATTGGATCCTAGTTATACAAAATAATTTGTATATTGTACATTTATGCTCTTCCGCCCCACCCCTCTCCCTCGCTCACCCCACAAAGTATTTTCCTAAATTGTGTAGTTGGTGGAGACAGGCTGAGACAGTGGGTGTACTTACTCTTTAACTGAATTTTAACCTTATTCTTCATCCTTAATATTTTTTAAAATTAGTTACCAGGTTTCCATACTCTCAGCTTATTAAAACCCCACTGATTTCACCTGTTATTCCATAATTGAACAAAACTATTTTAAAGAGATCTAATTAGAAACAACAACAAATTAGCAGCACATTACACAATTAATTTGAATGCCATTCTCTGCATGTGCGCTTTAACTTCATGCAAGAGCAGGTCTGTTTCCATTGCTGTAAATCACACTTTTCACGGTCTTCCCGGGAAAGTGGACTTGTTTTAAAGCAATAAAAAGTAAAAGTAAAAAAGTTTGTAAAAGCTACCAGTAAAACAGGTTGGTCACATTTCCATAAGCAGGACATTATAAAACAAGGGAAAATATGCATGAACCTATGGGTTGCCAACTTAACAGCTTTGGTGTATTTAGTCTCATCATTAAGGCTAAATAATGGCATTTACATTATTAATCAATATTAGAATGCACATCATGAACTTCGGATGAAGCTTGAACTTTGAGAACTCCACGAGGCATAGAATTGATGTTTGACAATGCTTCAATGTATAATCAAACAAAATTTGTTAAACAAGCAGGCTAATTTGGCATTTTCTAAGGTGAGATGGAAGCCATATTCTGGTAGCTTAATCTCAGCTATTGCAGGTGCTTTTAACAAATTTAACCGCATATATTTTCTAAAATAACAGCTCTGTCAGGAATTACCGACAAAAAGATTATTATTATGTATATCAAAACGCGGTAAGGAATAATATTGATCATACTATTGATCCATATTCCTTGCTCACACTACACAAGCACGAGCATGTCTGTTTCGCCATCATATAAGCAATCTGCCAAGGTGGAAAAGCAGGTTTTTAAAGGGAATGGGATATGACATTTTGATTGGTTTATTGGTTTATTGGTTACGCCCCAAGACACATCTATAATTAATGAAGAGACTAAGTTTAGCCCAATTGCACCTTGCGCCGTACTTAGCGTTCAAATAACGTGCCGTCTAACTAGCAAAAGTGGACGGGGACACGCCCTAAATGCACTTGCGCCATGCGTTTAGACCAAGTGCTAAAATCGTCAAGATAGAGAGCCCCATGTGTGCAATGTCGCATGACATCGCAACACCAACCGGATGTGATTGTGTCGCGTAACAAAGGAGACAACCGGTCCTGGGAGGAAAAGCCCTGCACCCAAAACATCAATCTTTTTTATGTTAAACATTTGATGGATAAGGTGTTTATTAACAAATGGTATTTAAAAAAATAATTATGTGCATTTTTTCACCTTCCCAAATGCTTTATTCTAA
The DNA here is from genome assembly GCA_022702515.1 of Ilyophis sp. 1 JC-2022. NCBI lineage: Eukaryota > Metazoa > Chordata > Actinopteri > Anguilliformes > Synaphobranchidae > Ilyophis > Ilyophis sp. 1 JC-2022. The sequence goes on along the minus strand of CM040405.1, from coordinate 16,623,660 downwards.
AATATAGGCCATATATTTTCTCTTTCTTATCTCTCCTTACGTCACAAGTTTGTTTACCCGGCGTGAAGGAAGTCTGCTAGCCAGCTCTCCAGAGAATTCATATAGCCTACTGTAACTCTGTATAATTCTAACGTTCTGCATATGAGCTCTTTACATCTGATCTGCACTCTCTCTTTTACAACTTCTCAAGGGTTCTTTAGACTTTAGATCTTAATTGATCTGCCTGGTAAAATTAAGGTTAAATAAACTTTTTAAAAAAAAGGGTTTTCCAGTTCTTTTCTTCTTTTCCAAAGACGCAGTAGAGAAATCTTTGGCGATAATATCAATTGAACACGAGAACGCAGTCAACGCACGCTCAACTTCATTTGATGAAATCCTTGACAGATGGACAAATGTAAAGGCAAGGCATGTGAAAATATGAATTATTGAGTTATAATTGCTTAAGGCTCAATGGAAGATGATTTGATTGTGTTCTGTTAAATGTTACCTCAGAAATTTGTAATATGTAGCCTACATGAAGAGCTTTTACAATAATATATAAATAACAATAAGTCAAGCTTGAATAAAACTCTCTTTGTGTATAGGCTTACTTGTGGAGGATCGGTTCAAAAGGGGAGTTATGAAGTTAATTTAATGTTTATTAGCTGCAGTGGCATCACTGCACTTTACTGCGAATAAACGAGTGCATGCATTTTTAAAAATTGTGATGTACACAATATGGACCAAAGTTTGTGGGCAGGGTGGGAAAATTTGGTCTCTCATACACCTGGAGAAATGGGTAGTTGTACCCCTGGAGACAAGCATGCTCTTTCATCCTCCGCTTCTTTTCACTCTGTGGTTCATCAGTTAAGTTTGCGTCACATTGAGCTGGAGGAGGACACTTCGTGTGCAGCTTGTGCAAGCAGGCTGTGGGCACCCAACTGACCAGTCAGGGTCACTGGTATGTGATGAGACACAGATGTCCCACTGACTCAAACCCCCCTCCCTGGGCAAAGCTGCAGAAAATGATTCTTCACCCTGTAGGTCAGGTCGCAGGTCACAGTCGGCACTGTCATACTCTGATTCCAGGATTTGGGATTTACAGTTTCAAAGATGCTTTAATGCCTCTGGAAAAATTACATACTAACTAAAAACTAAATGTAGTCACTTCTCAGAACGAATCATGATTCCCGATTTGGGATAATCCCAGTCAAAGCAAAATTTTGATCGGGAAAAAGCCGGAGGAGGGGGGCTGTATTCCCAAAGCCTTGATAACAGACGTGGGTCTCCTTTAAAATTAAAGTGCTTTGACTGTTTTCCTCCCAGCCTGCTGGGAGCGCTGTTCAGGGGCGGGCTATGACAGCCACGCGTCATGCCGCCCACCGCCACCTGCTCAGCCTGGAAATAACTCTTGAACTGCACCAGCTGGCCAACTTGGCCAAAGGGGGCTGCTCAGTTATAGTCACATGTCCCAGTGACAGACCTAGTGCTGACACATACTGCTCATACTGTATCAGCTGCCAGTCACTTGCACAAAGAGCTCTATAGTGTATATATATATATATATATTTGCATTTTGCACCTGTCCCTTTAAAATTAAATAAACACATTTTATTTGAGCCTCAATCCTACTCCTTGTTCATTCATGGCTTTGGAGTGAAATGGTTTCTAGTTTCCAGATGCAAGTGATTTTGAGTAGTGGGGCTTCATTGGGAGATTAGTGAATTCATGAATTGTTTTATGTTGTCTGGCCATAGGTTACAGTTAAAATAAAATCATTAATCTGCTTAACAATCATCTTATAAGCCTGATATGAAGTCAACATCAACATTCTTTTTACATCTTAAGTAGACTCATTGCTATTTGTATTTGTATTTTATACAAGAAAAAAATATTGCATCATCTTCTTTTCTTAGCCACTGGCCATAGACCTACTTTTTGTCTGGGGGTGGGATTCCAGTGCAGCGACTCTCATTGTACCTGGGGGTGGGAGTCCAGTGCAGTGACTCTCATTGTACCTGGGGGTGGGAGTCCAGTGCAGTGACTCTCATTGTACCTGGGGGTGGGAGTCCAGTGCAGTGACTCTCATTGTACCTGGGGGTGGGAGTCCAGTGCAGTGACTCTCATTGTACCTGGGGGTGGGAGTCCAGTGCAGTGACTCTCATTGTACTGTGCTGCTGCTTGCTTCTTTGCTCTCAGGTGCATTTTGTAAAACTGAATTCTGGGTGACCGAGAAAACCAGCAGGGTAAATTCTCCACTCTCTCCAAGCTGTGCACCTCAAAAACACTGAAAACCAGCAGGGTAAATTCTCCACTCTCTCCAAGCTGTGCACCTCAAAAACACTGAAAACCAGCAGGGTAAATTCTCCACTCTCTCCAAGCTGTGCACCTCAAAAACACTGAAAACCAGCAGGGTAAATTCTCCACTCTCTCCAAGCTGTGCACCTCAAAAACACTGAAAACCAGCAGGGTAAATTCTCCACTCTCTCCAAGCTGTGCACCTCAAAAACACTGTCTATCAACGGCGTTCAGACGAATGCCCCACTCTTATCTCAGCATGCAGCGGTCAGACGACACTGCTGATAGGAAAGCCTGGCCCTATCGCACTGCACACCTTATTACAACTATCTTGTAAGGTCTGCTATTGGGCCAATGAGTGGAAGACCTCTCATTAAGTTGGGCAGATATCGTTTGCATCGCCACTGGAACTCAAAGCTTAATCCAAAGATGTGGCTCATACAGGGTACTCCAATCAGTGTCGCATTTAAAAAGAGTAATGAAACAAAACATTTCATTTATCATTTTAAGCAACTGTCAAAGGCACTGAATTGTGCATAGGTGAGGCTTTAAAAAAAAAAAATGTTATGCTCAGAGGTTTCAGCTGAAGTCTATCAAAAGATTTAAGTCAATGCATGCTGTCATTTGTGCTCTTTAGTCGAAACGATTCGGCAGAGCTAAAAGCAGATGGCAACTGAGACCCAAACGATAATCACATTGAACTTGAATGAGTTTGGATGCTAATCCTTTCACTTTAAAAACTTCAGAGCCTCAGGAACAAATAATAACAATAGTAAATCAGATGCCAAGGCAAGACTATACAGGTCACGATACAGCAACAGATTAAGATGCAGTAAGTTCCACTATATGCTGCCGTAGTGTATGTATTAAATTGGCATGGCTAAACTACTCTGTTAAACTGAAGGATTATCAGGGTACTGTTATCCAGCTCAATGAACGAGACTAAACACACCCTTAAAACATGAACAGATGCAAAGCTTTATTAATGCTACCACTATTGACATTTGTTTTTTTTTGTGATTTCCTATGACAACAGATAGATAACTTATGAATATCTCAAACTTTTTCAGAGTAGAAATGCCCAACAGTAAATTACCGAAACCTTGACACTTCAGTCTTTGATAGAAAAGCTCTATCTTACACCTTATTTGTAGACGTACAATGCACACACCTTACACATTATTCGTAGACACATTAGACAATGTACATTAGACAACCTCACTTCCCATCACTGAGTACCCTCTGCTGAAAATAAATACAGAACATCCGTAATGGACAAAGTATTTTCAAGATACTGTTTAATTTGATGCAGTCTAACATCAATAATTACAACCTCTCATGTGTCAGACACATATTGTCATGAACTAAAGAGGAGCCAGACAGCACACCATAATTATGCCTCTTTGGGTTATTTAAATTGTGATGCACTCCCTTGGAGTTGAAAACCAGATGAATACCTAGATAGCCACTCACTGTTATCCGACTCAAGTGACCAGAGGCTTACAAAGTGACTACTTGTTAATTTGCTGAAATAGACTGCTCTTACTGGAGTGGCCATTAGTGAATCATTTTTAAAAAATTGAACAAAGGGGAAAGGCAATTATTTTTTTGCAAGATTTGGAAAAAAACTGAAAAATGACAATGTACTTTAATGGCATGGCAGGTTTAATGCATTTAGCCATTTGACATTACAGAACTGAAAATAAATTCCCCATTTCACATACTCTAATCACACAAGTCGAGCGACTAGCTGCTAACGCATCAAAAAAAGATAATGATAAAGACCTGATCCTCCCATATTCACTCTTTTCAATTCCAAAATATTCTCTCCCCATCTCCCTTGTGGAACTAACATATTGTAATTGCTTGCTGACCCACAGGCTGCAGTGGGTAGATACTCCAGCTTGGTAATATGGCTTCTTTATTCAAATAAATTAAACATTTTTGCATCAAAATGTTTTTAAAATTAGGACTCACTTTACAGTGCTTGATAAATGTTTTTTTCATAATGCATCACCTTGTACAACAACCAGATCTGTTATTGCTATTTTCACCACGACAGAACAGAGGAGGTCAGTTACATAAAATTGTGATACTGCTTTTTTCAGGTTTAATGGGGACCAAACGTTTGCTCCAGGATGCCCTGGGGCACTTTCTGATCTCCAGGAGGAGAAAAGGCTTATACGTTCCAGTGCAGGTGTCTCAAGCCTCAGGCTGAAATGACAGAAGACCTACCACCTGGGTAGCTCATCGCTATGCATCAAGACAATCATTTAATGTACAGTAAGTGGGCTTATATATGAAATATTCATCATACATCGCCTGAATAGCCTGAAGCTCAACACTGTCATTATTGAACCTGTAACATCTATGAAAGACACATGAATATGCAAGAACACATAACTACAATCAAATTATATTTTAGTTGCATAACCATCAGAGTATAGTAGAAGTAGGGTGGGAAGGGTTGTCATCAGTTGTTCAGTGACATTTAAAGATGAAGAAGTCCTCATGACTGCCCTTATAACTACGATTATAGCAACAGCAGGAAAACATCCAAATGCCAAAAGACCATTTTTTTGTTTTCCTTTTAGGTAGGCAACTTACTGTTAAAGCTTGAGATACTACATTATCTAGCAACAATTTTAACAATATTGAAAATTATTATTCGTAGTTATTATTCAGTGATGTTAAAAATGTTATAATATGACATTATTTAGAATTCCTATTATTCAATAATATTAACAGTGAAAAATAATAATAGTAGATCAATGTATATCAACATAGCAATCCAAATATTTGCTAGGTTCTGGCCAAACTCCAGAAACCTGGCATTTAGGATAACATAAGTCATTTATTTTAATAGAAAAAATTACATATATGGTTCATTATTTTAAGATATTAATCACATAATGAGAAATTGTTCATTTAAGGACATTTGTTTCGCAGTATTCCAAACAAGATGTAAATAACCATATAATTGCTTCTCTATGATTAATAAAAAAAAAATCTATTTCAATTCAATAAAAAAATGCTTTATTATAATACAATCATTTGCCTAAAAGAAAAAAACAAAGTTGGCCATTAATTTGAGGCTATACACAAAGCCGAACATCAATCTTCCCCAAGGCAAAAGAGTCTAATAATATGAACAAAAAACCCATTATGCATGGGTTAATTTAATGGCTGCTGCAAGATAACATCTATCCAAATGTACCTTCCTTGAAAACATACAGGGCGACAGAACCTTAGTGAGCATGCTCAATTTGAAAGTGTTGGGAAAATAATGTTCAGACACTGAAATTATTAGCACTGTGCTAGGTGACATAACAGGCCTAATCAGAGTAATGTCATGCTTGTGGATACATGCAGAGAAATGGCAAATAAGCTCCGTTAGTGCTTGAGCACCACAGAGGGACACGGTCTCCCGGGCAACCGTGGAGGCTATTTTAAGACATCGGTGTGCTCCAAGCCCAGTCAGTCTGTGTAATGTGCTGCCTCTTGCAGTGCTGGGTTTGGTTCCCGACTGGTCCAGCTGCCTGCTCCTAGTAAGTGCTGCATTTCTTCCTTCAGCTCTCCATGAAGGATTTGTTTGGGAAAAGACCTTTCAATTATTTTCAGTAAACTTGAAACTACATTGAGCCCAACCCTCCCTTTCAGTACACGACTAAATAATGTATATCTATGTTTCATTAGATACACAAACTGAACATGGATACAGGATAATTGCCAAGCACTTGACAAAATGAGCATTATTCTTTGAAGTGGGATATTGGAGGGAATGACCCATGACACAATAATGATACATAAGACTAGGAAAGCAGAATTATTTATGAGTCAAGAGTTGACATTATTAAGTGAACTGTAACATCTACCTACAATACAGGAGACCTTCCTGAAAGACAAACAGTAGCCTCCAGGTCATTGGCAAAAACGATGGTTTCATTCTACGCTTAGATTTTGCATGATTCATTGATTATGCTAACGCTGAAAGATCCACAAATTATCATGCCCAAGTGCATCCTTTGCAGTGAATTCCACTTCTGTTTTTAATTGACATTCATTTATGTTACTAATTTAATTTCTGTGCCACGGGAGGAATGTTTTTTTAGTCAACCTTTATGGATTTTTTATCAAAAGATGTGACTGTCCACTTTAGATTTCTTGTTTCTCATGACACATTCCAACATTGAGCAGCTATGACTTCATTAAAATGTTTTTACGCAAGAGCAAACTAAATATTCTCTTTTGCAACACACATACAAATCAGCCAGTATCAGTTGTACTAAGAGTTTGTGATTGAAAGTTACTATATGGCTATCTATTATGTGGACCAGCAAATACGATAATCTCTTCACTGCGAAACGACAGAATTTCTTCTCAAAACATTTGTTTGCCAAAAGCAAAGAACATGGAGCTCATACACAGAAAAATTATTTAAAACCGCTAGTTTCTTTCAGACTGTTCCAGCCATTTTAAGACAATGAACTCATCGCCAGAATGTTGTTCCTCTCTTAAAACCCGAACTTCTCAAGGTGACCTTCGAACTAGGGAATGCCAGAAGGCAGACAGAAGAGTGAGGGCAGTATTGTGACTCATGCATGGACAAGCAGCAAGCAATGTTATGGGCTCTTTAATTAGATAACAGATAGAGGGCACTTTCAACCTTTATCTTACAAAGAACTGTCATACTAGGCTTCCATGTGGCCAATGGCTATGAGAGGAAAGTGCATGCGATCATTTGTTGAAATTTATTTTACCTATGATGCTAATTATTACTATGGTTGATTTTATTCGACTAATAGTGTTTTGGGTACAAATGCCAGCTGGTGATACTAGGAGAGTCTGAGGCACAGGAAGAAAAATTGAGCTGGGCACCAACCTGGGGAATAAAGCTTATAGCTGAAGTTTTACCCACTCCATCATAACCAAATGTGCAAAAATGCAGATAGTTTAAAATCAGGTCAGGTGCACAAAGCTTGTTCTTTAGATCAATGCCACACGGACACAGCGGCTATCCACAAATTTGCATGTTATCTGGGTGGTTTATGCTGTCAACTGAGCCCGCATATTATGAACGTCAATTAACTGGTGCTGCATGTTGTGTAACCTTCAATTGTTTTGAAACGGACCAAATTAATAGCAGACAGCTACAGTATAGGCATGAAGCTTGAACACAGCCACAGATCTAGCAGAACATTCTTTGTTGCACCTTTTTATTACCCTATTACCCAGACTTTCTTTTTTTGTGCATATTCAGAATGTGCAGTGTATCAAGCTGACAACACTAGCATAAAAAACTATAGCTGGATTATCCACTATATTCACATTCATTTAGCTAGAAATTAATCTTCATACTGTCACATGCACTATCATGTGACTCAAAACGTCTCCCACTTTGCTGGGCTCTCTACATTGTCTTCTACTCTTTTAACATCCTCCAGACAAGAAGACAGCAAGGTAACTGGACCTCTTGTTCACACAAGGCTGATGTCTTAAACTGTCTATCACCCCTCCTGACCTTTGAATACTCTTTCTCTCCTTTCTGCCACACTATCTGTTTCGCTCCTACCTTACCACCTAGTCTCGATCCAGCTGTCAGACTGTTTGTCCTCCGGGCCTCTTCACAGACACTGACCTCTGCTTTGTTTTCTCAAGTATACAAACACACAATGTAACCCTATTCTGTTGAGCCTCATCCCCAGTTGACCTCCCTCTGTTACGTCCACCAGCTCCCCTTCCAGTACACTTCCCTATTGTTGTCCGTGTTTTCCCCATTTCCCTTGTTTCATGTCATGTTTTTGCGTTTTCCTGTTTGTCTTCCGTGTTGTGCAGGCTGGGTGTGGTTTCCCTCCTCATTTCCTCATTCCCCTCTCTTAATCTCCCAGCCAATCACTCGCCTTCCCTGGTCGCATTCCATACTTACTCTTGCTAGCTCATTCATTCATGCACACATTCCTCACGCTTCGCTTTCATTTACTGACACTTTAGCTCCCCTTTATATTCCCCCCTCTCTCTGTGTCTCGTTGCCAGTTCTTTACGCTTAGTCACGTTCATTGTTGTCTTGGAACGCTGCCTGTGTTGTCACGTTTGTCAAGTCTTAATCCGTTTTCAGTCCTGTTTTCTAGTACCCGCCAGCCTGCATTTTTCTGCCCTGCCATTGCCCGCTTCAGCCCCGCTTCCAGTTGCCCTGCCACTGCTCAGCCCCTCTCCTACATCTCATCTGCTCTGCCCTTTGTGTTGCCAACCCCGTTTCCAGACCCTCACCTTGCTCTCCCTGTCTTTGTTTATAATAAAGTGCTTCGCTGAAGCGTCAAACCGAGTGTCTCCGAGTCCTGCGTTTGGGTCCAAACCAGTTGGGAAGATCATAACACCCTCCTTTTGATTTCCTGGTTTCCCCTTTCACTACTGGTGGCTTTGCACCAGCCTTCAACCAGCATATGCCAAAGCTCTGGTAAATAAAAAGTCATGATCCATCGTCAGACAATAAGTTCTGCCCAGTTTTCCTTAACCCTTTACTCGTTGTTTACATAGAACCACCCTCTCTCTACTGAACACACTCTGACAGAAATCCATCAGGCTTCTGACCCAGTCGCTCCATTAAGAGCACTCTCAGCAAGAGCAGTCTCTGAGTACTTATTGGTAGTTCTGCCATTTTTAACAGAGTGGGTAAATGATTCTCCTGTGTTATCTCGATAAACTGAGAATCTCAGGCCCTGTCATCACCCCAAGTTTTCCTCCCTCTATCTGTTATACTGATAATTCTTAGCAAAGTTCTTTTTTCACAGGTTCTGCCTCTATGCCCATCTAATTTCACGTAACATACTACAAGGTTCAGCCCTTAGGCCATTTAAGTTCTCCCTCTACAGCTTCATCTGAAACATCTTGGTGTAATTCACGACTCCCCATGAGTGTAGTTGCATAGTCATGACAACACACCTCTTCATCGTGACATAAGGTCTCCCTGTCCTCACATGACAGGGTGTCTTGTTGATATGACAGTGTGTCTTGTTTATATCTCCACCTGCTCCACCAGCCAAGGATCAACCTTTTCAAGAGAGATATTTTCCTGGATGTATCTGTAGAGGAGATTACTGCACTACCTTCCATCTGGCCTCTCTTCGTGTCCTCCTCCCTTCAGGAAAGCCGCCCTTTACAACTTCATCAAACAATGTAAATAAGGCCTCCAGCCATTGTAGTCCAATCAATAGAAGTTTCAGTTTAGTGCTATTATTTACAAGAGGGGTTCCAAAATGGTTGTACAGGCACTGCTAGGGTCCATGAAGGAATCCCAGGGGGTCCTCAGCAATTTCTGGATTTAAAAAATTACATATTTGACATATTTTAGAAGTTAGGTAAACTAGCTAAGTATTTATATTGCATAAACAATGAAGTATCTACATATAAAGGCCTGTGCAGATGATTGAATACATAGTTTGAATGGTGGAGTAAATGTTTTTCTGCCTTTTATTGTTATAAAACACTGGCAAATCCAGATGAACTCACAACCCCCCAACCCTGGTTGACAGTTCATGTCCCCTCAGTCTACAGTTGTGTATATATCATATATCATGATTTTCACAAAACTCCATGTGCTAGTATGAGAAATAGCCACTGAATTGCAGTGTGTGGGTGTTGGACAAAGGTGTCACAAGTTCAGTTATACTTATTGACTTACTTATATAATAAAGGCAATTTGACATAATTACGTGTTTGTATTTACTGTTGCTCTCAACTCAAAAAGTTTCAGTGTCTAGAAAGCTATTCATACACTATAGAGAAAGTACTGATTGTGACCTTACAGCATGGTGCATATACTGTATATATTATCCATGTTTATGTATGCTGCTGTGTCCTGGGGTTCATCTAGTTGCATAATAACTATGAGCTCCCCGTGGAGGTCAGAACAGCAGAAAGTCTGACCGCTTTCAAGCGCAGATTGAAGACTCACCTCTTCAAGCTGCACCTCTCTCCACCCCTCCCTACCTCCTTGTGACTATTGTTATTAAAAATTGTGTAGTCCCCCCCCCCAAAAAAATAAAATAAATAAATCCCCAATCATACTGACTGCGCAATACATTCAAATTGCTAACACTGCGCCTAGTACTTAGATTCGTGTTTGCCTTTTTAGGATTGTTTTAACGCACTTGTTACTAGTTCGGAAATGCACTATGTACGTCTCTGGATAAGAGCGTCTGCTAAATGTCTATAATGTAATGTAATGTAATAATTATGCAGACTAATTTTCAGAATAATTAAACCTTTTAATGATGTGTCAATTAAAAAAAGACAACACTGCACCAGGCAACATTATGATAATTTTCTGTTTCTGAATTGTCAGGAAAATTAATTAATTTAGTTTGCAAATCGTGGTACTCAACATGTGTGGGTTTAAAGTCAGTGATTTATTTAAGTCAGGGGTGTCTCGGAAGGGGGTGTGTTTGAAGAATTGTTCTAGCCCAGCACTAAAATGCTTTATTCAACAAATCAAGGTCTTGATTTCATACCATAATGAGTTGATTAGCTGAATCAGGTGTTTCATGCTGAGCCAGAGCAGAAGCGCACGCCAGGTCTTCTCAGATTTGTCACCCCCGGGTTATATGAACTGATAACAACTGCATGCTAAATGCGCATGCTATGCAGAACATCATTAGTTTTTTTGACAAGCTTCATTTTAACAAGCTAGAGATTCACAATAATAATAATGCTTGGGTTTCATCCAAACACAGATGGGGAGATATTGAAAAAAAAAATGTTTAATCATCCTGCCAAACTGTGTCTCCTCTAACACTTCCGAAACCACAGCAGGTGTGTAGCAGTGTACCAGTGCACAATAATGTTTCCAAGCCTTTCTTCTCTCTTTTGGTGTTTGCTCCTGCTCCCTGACTTGCATATGCACATTTATCAGGGGCAATGGGAACAATAAGCAAGTTTGTTCGGTTCCAACAAACAATTTTGAGTCTTGTCAGTCATTGGCAGAAGCTGAAAAAGCTGAAGCAGCCCATTAAAGTGACTGAGCTTTGTGGCTTGCATGAACACATACCTGACACACTCTGGATTGTCTAAGGTAGCTACTCCATTTCTGTCGGGCACGGTCTCGTGTGAGGAAATTTGTCTTCCTGACTACAGTAGAGCAGTTGCTCCTTCGCCACAGGGCAGCATGCAGAAATGATCATTAATAGACGGGGACTTTACGTCAAAGCTACCAACTCTGGGTCAGCAGGAAACGACATTAACAAAACCAACTGAATCTGTTGGGAAGGTTGCCCAACAACAAAAACACTGTAGCGTGCGTCTGAATTACAGTTTGAGAGTGTGGACACTTTCCCTCCTCTCTCTTTCTTGCTTTATATCTTTCTCTTCATGGAGTGAATCACTCACTGTACAATTCCACCCAATCAAGGGATCAAATATTATTGCTTTGTGCTTCTGAGATTCTCATGCAGTGTGCGGCTTGATTCGATTAAGGGAACACGTCCAAGATTTCATCACTACCAATGTCCTTGAGAAGCTTCGACACTGAGCAATCTCCCCACTGGCATGGCTCAGTCTAATAAGTGGCAGGACAGTGAGCTGGGGTAATTGGATTCCCTGACAGACCAGATAAAGTCTGGGGTGCCACCGACCCCCCCCCCCCCCCCCCCCCCCACACACACACACACACACACACACACACAACATACACACACACACACACACACACACACACAACATGCACGCGCACACGCACACGCACCCCAACTTTTACGTTCACACTGCTGTACTGCTAACACAAAGGCCAGCAGCCATACTATGAATAATGTGGAGTTTCGATGTCCACACTTTCACACATGGAGCAAAATGAAGACAGAGGCTTTACAAACACCGTGCATGCAATCAGACAAGCTTTTTGAGGTATCCCTCAAGACCAGAATCATTTAGTAATTTTGTAAATTTGTATTTGTAAGGGTTTATGGGAGGAAAGCAGACATATTGCTATGTGCTGAGCACCCACTTCATTTCTACAGGTGATCAGGGAGATTAATTCAATCAGAAAATGTATTTGGTCGTCTTATAGTTGATTAACAACAAAGCAATGCAGTGTGTGTACATGTTTGCACAGGCATCTGTGTGTTTATATATCAAGCATGCATGTATGACTGTGCATGCATCTTGTGTGTTTGTGGATGTATGCATGTACATGGCCATGACTGTATGTGTGTAGCATGTACATGGCCATGACTGTATGTGTGTAGCATGGGAGTGTTTGTGTGCATGGCCATCATTTTGGAGATGATGCTATATACGTGTGTGGTTGTGTACATGTTCAAGACTATGCACCGTGCATCTGAGCATGTGTGTACATGAGTGTACATGTGTATGCTAACATATGTGTTGGAGGGATGACTGTGCCAGTGAAGATTATTAGGCTCAGGGATCAATGTCGATGTTTCATTACATAACATATAAAAAATAACAGTTCCCTGTCAACCATATGCTTTTCAAATATACAAATAATTAATTATAGTACAAACTCCTACTTCGAATGCAGTGTATGTACTGATATAGCATTTTGCAAATTATATATATTACAAGCACATGGGATATCACTGAGTATCTGGAAATTGTGATGTACAATATCTTATCAAATACATGTTTCAGATAATGTGCTGCTGGTTACAATCAATTTTCAGAGATGCCAACCATTCTGTTATTCTAAAAATACACAGATCCTCATGCATAGCTCTATAGTCAGCTCAAAAGTTATTATTAAACTGGCACATCGATTCAAGTTCTCAGTAAGAGGAATTTAAACACAAGCACTACTTTTTAAACTAGACTTTACAAAAACACAGTAAACCCTGAAACTGTACCTGTGTTTTCTGCTGTTCATGCTTCTGTGCTTTAAAATAAGCGTCAAATATTGCAGCAGTTACTATAGAATTAGAAAACAACCTATATGAACTGCAGCCTAAGCAACGTATTGCATGTGTATTGTCAATGTTTATAAATCTGCTTATCTGAGTGAACCCTCCCTCCCTTTCTACTACCTCCAACTTCTATGCTGGTATAGTCTCTCATAGTGAGGATGCGCAAGAAAACGGCTTGGTCAAAAACAAACAGAAGTGTTTCAGTTATCTGTTTCAGAAGGGGTTTGAACAATAGAACCGAATTGACAACAAGCAAACACTTCGGTCCCTGGGCATTTGGTGGCAAATGGATGCGATTTCCCATGAGTTGTTTTTTCTTTTTTTGCCCGCACAAACAAGGGAGTCCTCCTACACAGAAGCTTCACTGTTCATTGCATCTTTCTAAAACAACCAACAGCTTAACCAAAATGTTATTCTGGAATCAACACTGTAACAAGCTTCCTTTTAAGATTCTTGTTTCTAAGGTGACAGAGCGCAATTAGTGAACTGCCATACTTTTCTTATTGTCAAACGAGCTTAAATGCATCATTTTATTTAATTTGCTGCAAACTTATTAAATATCTGTGTCTGTGCCAGTCAGCATAGGCTACTAAATCATTCAAAACTAATTTTGAGAAATTTCATCAACCTAAACTGTAGTTTTAAAACTATGACGCAGCCCCTGAGAAAACTGCAGTAACAGCGTCTTCCCTCTTATTACTGCCGGGGTTTCTTCTGGCATATTTTCTTTTAATCATCTTCATGAAAATAACAGCATTCTAACAGCCTCATCAAAAACAAAGTTTTCATTGCTTTTGGTTTCAAGGGTGTTTAGACAAGAAGCAGAACAACCTCCAAGTGAAGAAACAACCACAAAACTAGAGCAGATTTTCCTCAGAACTAATCATTCTCCAACTATTCAACGGTTAAGAACAAAAAAACATTGCCGCGGTGTAAACATGTAGTCAACGCAGGCAGCTTTAAACCTTTTCAATCTGGAGCATTCAATCGGTGCGTGTAAATGTGGGGGAAGAGATACTTACGGGTGCCATCAAACCTGGTGGCGATGGTGTCCAAAAACGTGTTCTGGGGCGCCAACAGGCCCTTCATCACCGGCATCTTGCCCTGGGTGGAGTAGCAGTGCCAGGTCCTGCAGGTTTACTCCATCCCAGAAGAAGCAAGGGTCCAACACGGAGGAGGGTTTGGGGGAGGGGAGGGGGCAGACGGGCAAGTGTGTTGGGCTGCAGGGTAGTTTCAGTCTGGACGCAACACTACATTTAAAAAAAGGTCCCGTGCCCACACAGTACCCAACGCTCCTTCACCTCATTCCCAGGTAAAGAGCTCTGCTATCTTGCTTCGTCTCTTCGCACAGGCCCCTTAGTGCATGTCTCTCAGTACAAATGAGATGGGTACAGGCTGCCCGATACCCATTGAACCCGGTGGTCGAAACTTGCACGCAGGAGAAAAAATCCATGCAATTGCCATGTCTAAAAATGTATCTGTTGTCTCTTCTTCTTTACTCTCTCTCTCTCTTTCTCTCTCTCTCTTTCTCTCCCTTGCTCTTCTGCTCCCCCTCTCTCTCTTACTGAAAAGCTGGTAGAGCAGAGCAGCAGAGACTTCTTTCTGCCTCACTCCCCCCTCCTCACTCTCCACTCCCACTTTCATCCTGTAGTTTCCAGCCAATGAGACCGATTCACACACTCACACTTCTCTATAGAAACCCATCCTCATTTGGGCGATGCCGGCAGGAAGGACACATCTTTCTTTTGCTAATGCTGCTACAACTACTGACAGTGCTGTAGAATTACCGAGGACAATGTAGGTGCAAGATCCACATTATACTGAAACTATTATTTGGTGAAAATAAACCAAAAATTCCGACCAATAATACTGCAGGTTTAAATGTGTCGGCGTTGATTTGAATTGAGCTTTTCTTTAAAACGTTTCATGTCTTTGAGGAGGGAGACTAAACTATGCTGCAATTCCTCAAATTCCAAGTTCAGCGGTGTCTTTCATTTCTTTTCAGCTTTTATATGGCTCTGCCTTTTGGTTTTTTTTCTCATCATAGACTTCCGAATAAAAAGCCTATCTTATGTTATGAATAAGGATTAAATGGATAAAACATGCAGTGTGGGGTTTTTTTTTGGTGAAGAATTAAAACTAATCACTAAATGCACCAAAAGGATCTTAATTCACCCTGAGCTCATGCTAAATCCGCCTAAACCCAGATTTTGCTCAAGTGTACGTGCAAAAGCACTCATCTTTCAGTTCTCTTTCTCTACAGGACACAACAAAAAGGCTGAGTTTTCAAGTTTTCAACAGTACTCCATTTCCTTTGAGTCATGGACATTGGCAATTAAAAAATTGAGTCATTTAGCAGGTGCTTTTAGCCAAAGTGACTTACAAATGTGCATTTCACGTGGGATGACAAGTCGGATCTGTCTTCAACCCCTCCAAGCCATTCACTCTAATCAATTTTTAATGGGTCTCATTATACTATCTCCTTGTTACGTGTCCATCTCCTTTTGTCAATGGCAAAGCGACGAATCCATTATTGATAGCCTTTTCCCCCCCTGCACATATGCTCTTGCGAGTAATGGAGCCCCAGCTGTAATTAAATAGATGGTGCGGGGCACCCGTGTTTGTAACTGGAGTTGCCCTGTCTGTCCAGGGTAACTCGGGCTAGCGCTGTAAGCTCTGTGACCTTACAATCCCCTCGTCCCCCAAATGAATGGCTAAGAACTCCCCATTAGGGACTGCCAAATCGAAATGAGAAGGTTCGCTGTATCACTGTCCTTTAGGAATCGTGCTCCGGCACACCTGAGCTGACTGATGCACTGATCAGTCATGGGGGAGACGGCGTAGCCGTACGTTGGGTGACCTATATGATAGATATACCAATCTCATGCTACGGGGCCTGTTGAAAGGAGGAGCCCAGTGACGAGAGAGGGACTTGAGAGAATTGGAAGGATAGCCCTGTCACTGTTTCTTTGCGCAGAGAGAGGAAAGACAAAAAGTGTGTCCATTTCCAGCGATGCTATGGATGAATAGTTAACGCGGCCATGGTTGTTGGACTGGAATTGATAAAAAAACAACCACGCCAGCGACTTTTAATCTCCCAGTTCTTTGTTGTGATGAACTACAGCATACTGGTGCATGGCTGGCCATGGTTATTAGGCTTTCTTCTTATATGCGGCATGAATCACTGTAAAATGTATAGTTAAAGCAAAGGGGAGACCACCACTGCAGGTAATGATGCATAGCAGGATATGACATCATCCCTAGTTAAAGCCTTTCCTGGGGCTCTGTGCTATGTTGTAACCGGTAAACCACTAACCCCTGGCATTCCACTTGCGCAATTCATTTTCCACGGATGACATGTGCTCGTGACGACATTTGGGGCATCGTGACACTGAGCGTTCCATCAAAAGCCCCGCAGCCCCCATGCCGCTCTCTCTCCGGGTCGTCTAATGACATCCTCCTGGCGGGACGGGTGAAAAATGACAACTGCTAACCGCGGGCTCCTCGGAGAGCAATGATAAAGGACCTTATCAGCCGCCGCCTCCCCATTATCGCAAAGATATTTTCAGGAAGGACGCGCAAGACAGAAGCCCACAGTTTTCGAGAAACATTGGAAATGCATCATCATCCTACAGTTGGAGGTCTCATCTCATTCATTTTTCAAAATACTATATCGGCTATGCGCGAATCATAAACCAGACACATTTGGATTTTACAGACCGTAGGCAATTTAACCTGTATCTCCATATTGGTATTTTTTAAACACTATACATTTTAATCAACTAGGGAGACTTGGCTGACCTGAACAGAAATCTGATGTGTAAATTATGCATACTACTTTATCTTTCACTGGGGAACTTTCAGTTGGGAACCATGTTCAATATAGTTTATGGGGATTCTTGAGTAAGAATAGCATGCCTCAGTCCTTGTATCAAACAGAATCCTGACAGTGTGCCCAACACACTCACATGTCATGCACACACTGGGTAAGTGAGACATACACAGAGAGACTATGACACACAACCTAGGGAAGGCCAGACAAGCACATTCAGTCCAAAACTCAAAATCTTAAGAGGCTTGAATAACACCCAGAATTCATGTCTGTTCTGTCACACATTTTGCTACCTCTGAATATGTTCAGATACTGAATACATTCTTACCAAATCAGAAAGAAACACAGGTTCAACACTCAGCAGGAGAAAGGATTTCCGACTTCCCTTATACTAATGACGTGTCTTTTTCATAGAAAAGTGTCCTCGTATGCCTCGGCTCATTTCGATTGATTTGAAGGAACAGCTTGAAGAGTTTTCTGATTGTGGTTCAGGTCCAGCAACTCTCATCAGATTTAAAGTGGTTTCATGATTTTGGTTTTGTGAGGGACTGTTGAGCACAGCACATTTCCCTCCATTGCCTGACAAGCTATCCCTGTTGACTCTGGGGGTGGGAGGAAAACAT
This sequence comes from Ilyophis sp. 1 JC-2022, assembly GCA_022702515.1. Taxonomy (NCBI): domain Eukaryota; kingdom Metazoa; phylum Chordata; class Actinopteri; order Anguilliformes; family Synaphobranchidae; genus Ilyophis; species Ilyophis sp. 1 JC-2022. Next base: position 16,606,018 of record CM040405.1, on the reverse strand, counting down.
GGACGTCTTATGCAAAACAGGCAATAAGGACTGGCAGGCTGAGATGAAAAAAGCTTTCACAAAGTTTTTTTCCCCCACAAGTTATTCCAATAAACTTTATAATATTGTTCAACTCACCGAATACACCACAGCTGATCTAACGGGAAAAGCAACACCTGGTTCAAAATGAAAAACGTATGATTAATGTACGCCTCACACCTGCACTCATTTTGCAGGTGTGGAGGTGGAGGTTGAGGGAGGCCTTCCAGCAACAGAAGATCTCCTTAAACATCTGAATATCCAACAGGCTCTTTATGCCACGGGAGTAACACGGAGTACTAAATGATCTGCTCACAGCATTTCTTCTGGGACTTTAAATCCCAAGGACCTTCCATCTCTGCTCATCAGAGGAGATAAACACATCCATCGTCTTTCATATCCAACTGCCACCACCGTCTTTCAAATCCAACTGCCACCATTTTCCCTGTCAAAACTTATATTGGAGGATATAAACATAGTCTTATATAAAATAGTGTTAGCTATTAAACTCTGTAAAGGGACTATCTCCCAGTGATTTAATTTCCTCTTAAATAGCACTTTTTGCTATTCATAACATCATTCACACAGGCCTCCCATTACAAAAATCTTGTTTAGCTAAATAAAGGAGATAAAAAACAATTTATTAATGTGTTATGAGTATTTAAATTACTTAATTGAAAATAAATAGCTAACATGATTCATTTTCTGAAAAGAATTGACCTCTGTCAGCATAGACATCAACACCGTCAGATAATATAATAGAGTTGAATGATACAGAGTTGACAAAATGTTATATTTTTTCATTTCATGGCATAACCGTAGTGAGTAGCCATTTTATTCTTCTCAGTTGCTAAGAGGGCTCTTAATGCAAGTGGAAATACACATTTTTAAACCATAATTGTTTTGTTTTGATTTAGAAGGGAAATGGAGTTGACCTGTTATTTTTGAGACAATGCTGATCGCAATATTATTTCTTTAATTTTAAAAAAATAGAAAACTTACCAGAGTGCCTTTTGTGAAACCACGGAGTGAGACAGGGGTGCTTAGGATATGGCTAAATTACATAAATGACATTTTTATACAGAATCTGACAGAAATCTGGGACATGACATTCAAGGAATTTGAATTTCAAGTGAATTCTTGTCTGGGAAAAGGGTGTTTCCTGGCCCTCGACAGGTATAGTGTCAAGGTCCGTGGTTTATTTTTCCTTTATCGCTGCGGTTCTCATCCTTTCTCTCCGGTTGGGAATCTATCAGATTTTTTCCCATGTTCTGTTCCGGGGTTTTGCTTCACCTCGCTGATTATTCGTTTCACCTGTGCTACTGCCTGCGGGATATTTAAGCTCCTCACTTCCTCTTCCCGGTGCTTCTTTGTCATTCCTACGTACATTGAGCCAGGTATAGTTAGGTACAAGCGACCTCGTGATATTAAAGCTTCTTTATGTTCACGAGGGACTTGCTTCTTCGTGTTCGTTTTTACGTAGAGGATTATTCCTCGTTGAGGCTATACTGTTCTACTTACTCCGTGCTGTTCTCCCTGAGACAGTCTCCTTTGTTGTTTCATTTTAATTTCACCTTCTTACCGGCTGTTTTGGTGTTACGTGCCAGAGGTCTTTCTTTTCTATTGTTTCCCTGTGTCAGCTCTAGTATTGAGCTTGGGAGACTTTGTTTTGTTCTCTCACTCATGTTTTCGAGTTCGCCCTATTTTCCTGGGTTGATTATTATTTGGCTGTCTAGCTACTAGGATTATTCCTTTTTTTTTTTCCTACCCATTAGCGGTTAAAGCTCCCTTAGTGGTCCTCGCCTTTCTGGGTGACTTGTTCTGATTCCCCTCCCCATCGCAATTGATTCTCCGCTACTGAAAACATTACATATAGAAGTAATAAATAAAAAGAAATTAGTCCAAAAATGAAATAAATGATATTTATTTTATACATAAAATAATTGAATACCATTAAGTCATTGGTATTCACTCGAACATTTTGGATTTAATTTGTTGTTTTAAGTAATAATTGAAAGGTTTTTTGGTAGGACATGATTTGTCCCAATTCTCAAGAGTGAGAATATATATATATATATACATATATATATATATATACAGTATATACATCCCCCACTGCTCCGTTCATGTTCAATGAGAAGTCCATCCTCTTGTCCAGTATCAATGACGGAACCTTTATCTACATTACCATTAGAAAATCTGAAGTAGCATTCACAAGTCTCTTCCATATAAACTGCCGTGATAAAGCAGATTTTCTCAACAGCTGTGTGTTTATTAATCCCATGGGCACGTGGGAAGCCTTTAGAATGTAATCAGTAACTACTCTCCACCAGCATTACAGATGCAGAGGCCAAGAGGAGACCATGGGAAAGATCTGCCTATTATCCGTCCTTATTATCCGTTTTCCAAGCTGATATCCTCGTCCAGAGTTACCTACAATTTCAGCTTTTCATTTCAAATATTTTATCTTGAACTCAGAGGCTTTTTTTCCCCACCTGGACTTCCATGGAGAGGTTTTAAATTTTAGATTTGCAGGGTGCAGGCTTTCAGAAAATTCAGAGTGGGGCTAGTCTACTGTAATTTGCTTAAAAGGGGCAGAGGGGTTAATTGTTTAAACTGCACAATAGTGAATGGATGATACAAACGCATAAGTCAATAACCCTCCTGAAAATCATACCTAACACCTAGTATGTAAGAAACCTCAATAACAATTACGGCCGTTTCTGAAATGTTGAAATCCAACGAGTCAGTGAAAGCAACGGACAGACAGATATATAGCAATAGCATCTTAAAGCTGGTAAAGGTGTTTTCACCCTAACCTTCAACCCATTACACAACCCACGCCACACTTGTAAAACCTGCCAATTTGTGGATTTGTTATTCCAATTCCTGAAAAATAAAAAAACCACGTCTGTCAAAACCTCTTTATTCCTCCTGTCAGATTGAGCTCATGCTTCACAAATTGGGCTTTTAACGCGACCCCTGCCTCGTTTCCGCCACACGACCAAAGATGCCGTGGTGAGAAGTGATTGATCTCCTATAGAGTCTGGGTCTCCTCATTGCCTCAGAATCGCACGGTGGGAGAGCAACATGAACAGCCTTGCATCTCCTACAGATTGGATAAATACAGACCACACATCCCTAGGCAACAGTGGTTGCTACCTATTCTTTTGTGTAATGTTAGATTAGTTTGTATCCCCTGCTCTGGCTTATTGAAGTGATCAATTAATCTGTAGTACTTAATCTTTCTATCCTGAACTGAAATCCTTCAGCTAATTAAAAATTTGAAATTAAAACAATCATTTTCAATATTGTATGTACATGGGAATGCAGGAAATATTTAGCCATCATTGAGAATGCAAAGCATTGAGATTTAGTGTTTCTGGGTGAAATATGGATTTATTTTACACTTATAAAATGTCACTTCTTAACTAATTAAATGTCAGAGTGTTTCAGAACGCTAGAATCCCTGCAGTGCCTAGCCAATATGGCTGCCGACATTCAAAATCTTTTGCTTGCTCCTGTCAATTTTTTATAAAACACATAATTCTGTAATAAAACATATTATTTTACCTATTGAAGATAATTACTAGTTGGTGATGTGTAATAGTGAAAACAGTTTTTCATCAAAATCAGCTTTTGCTTGAGAGATTTTAAAGGTGAATTCCACCGAAAAACAACATTAACCTTATTTAACAAACCAAGGTGCAACTAAACTAAAGTTTGCATGTACAAAAACACGTGTAAAACTGTTACCACCCACAAAAAATGGGTGGAACATGCGCACTAATTTGGGGTCTCTGCTCTCACTACAGGAAGAGAGTTGGTTGAGGGCTCATTTTAATCGGGAGGACAGCTATTTTTATACAAATAAAACATTTTTCAGTGGAATTCCCCTTTACGTTGGACACAGCAGGACAGCTTTCCAGTATCTGTTTTGACACACAAGTGTTTTGTATTATTTGAGTAGATGGATAAACAATAAACTGAACAAATACATATGTGACCTACTCATTCTCCCTCGGGCATCATGTCAAGGTTTATTTAGCTAGTAACAGCATTTTGATTGGATTTTTAAAAAGTTTTCACTGTTTTGGTCGACATTAAGTCAGCCTTGGCACTTAATTGGTATGCTGGTATTTGCATTGGTATTTTCATCGACTTGTGTCGCCTGTGGCACTTAATGGGTTAAAAGGGTCACTAAATGGAAATCAAATAAATTAATGATATATTGAAGGCTACAGCAACTTGAATATCAGTTCTTATTGTGATACTGAATTGGCACATTCCCAAGATCATCTGGTGGCAGGACCACAGCTGTCATCTAAGCAAAAACAAAACATCAGGAAAAATGCCAAGAGAGCCCATTTTCCACCTACACACACAGTCAGTTAAAATATCAGAGTCGAACGAAGCCACAAAGTCCAACCGATGTGGCAATTAGCAATATGCAATTTACCCAAGAATAATATACCTAGTTGGCCTATTACTCCTCTCACAAATGATGCCTGTTCCCTTGACCTTAAATCCCAAGGGAAAGAGATTATACAGCCAAGAATAAGAACTGTTTTCCCCTTTGACAATGCAGTCTCCACACTCTCCACTGAGCTTCATTAGATTGATCTTATAAAACTCCCTCTTTAGGAATCTGTGATGCAGAGAACTCAACAGTGAGGCCTTGGCCTGCTGTTCAATAAATTAATGACATGATTTTTTAACTTTGGTAATGATGCCCAGTCGGCATCATTGTTTTTTTCTTAATGCCCTCAACAGATGGTGGGAGGACAGGTTAGACTCCCCATGGGAGGAAGGGTGCCATGGTAACCAGGTGGGGGATTGGGTAAGGGTTAGCTGAAGGGCAGTGGTGGCCCTAGGAATTTCCCCCTGGAGGTGTTAAGGGGGAACTAGGTCAATACATGGATGCGCTGATCATTTTTTATCGGCGCATCCAAAATGTAAAATTATTAAAAAATCCCTGAGGGGAGGGGCTGTGCCGTTGCTATGCAGATTTGTGATGGGGCTATAGCCCCGGCTTGCCGCCACTGCTGAAGGAAGAGTGAAAGTGGCCTAAAAAAGGGGTGGGGGCATGTATTTGAATACATTTTGCTTGATTCATATCACTGTTTAGCATTTGCTTCCCAATTTTCTTAAGAGTATTTCAGAAATTACTTAAAGTATAAAGACAGAGGTGTCTGATTCACGATGATGCACACCCCATCACAATCAATACCCATTAAGAGTCGTTATACGGTTATAAGTTAGTAATTGAACTTGGTAGTAATTAGTTTCTCTAACTTGTTAAATTTAGTTCCCACCTTTTCGTCAGTATTAGTCTAATCACAGAAAGAAACGAGAATAGAACGGGTAATGCCAAACCTGATCAAAAATGGGGCACTGCTAAAAATACTACCCCAGTTCCAGCACAGAACAGTGTAGAAGCACGTCACATAATTTAAAAATAAATCATTAATAAGGCTTGTTAGGCTCCAATCAAAGAATTTCTGAAAGGATCCCTTTTAAAGAGATTTTCTCATGAGATAATGTTGATAATGGAGTTTACTGTATTTACAGTACAACTTTCCTTTAAATGGTTCGTTATCACAACATTGCAATGAAATAAATGCATAGTAAACCACACACGATAAATGTCATGTCTAATTGATGCATTTCTTGCACATGTAGGTATGTACTACATTACATTTATGTATTTATTTGATGTGGACATCACAATAATATTGGTACAATTACTAAAATTTGCCTATCAACTATTACCTGACTCACTCAGTCACTCAGTCACTCTGTATCTACAGTATGTTCCTCAACGTTGTTCTGTCTGGGTACGTGTTGGGTCTATCCGTTGATGCTGGTGGGTGGGGGTTGGTGGTGGGTAGCTGGGATCGTCAACATGTTATATTCTGTATATCTGTCTGTTTGTATTATTATTTGTTAATTATTCTGGATTTATTATTGTTCATATCATCATTGCATTCCCCTCTGTTCGTGGGTTGTCCGAGTCATCTGTGTGTTTGTTTACCCAGTCTAGTTTTCTCGTGCATGCACTATTCAGGTGACTTTTCCTGGGTTAACGCTATATTTCCGAAGTTTCGTTTTCTGCTACTTCCTGATTTCCTTCCCGTGTATAATTGTATATATTACGAACTCGCGCTAACAATCACTCGGGTGCTTTATTAGTTACGTGCACTTTACTAAACCAATTAACATGGATGTATACTAACAACTAAACTGTCTGTCTTATAGTTAGATAATAACTATAAGATAATAACTACCAGCTTCTCCGCTTTCTCTTTGTACTCGCATTTCTAACTGTTCCTGAGCTATCTCTGTAATTCCCTCCAGCTGTTTGTACGTAGACTTCACCTCTCGTGATTACTGAGCACACTCCGCTCCTCTTCGAGCCCGTGGTTTGTTATGCATGTTTTCGTTATGTCTCGTGATTAAATTATTGTTTACCTAATGTGTTAACCTCACGTTGTTTGTTACTCCTCCCTTTCCTATGTGTATATAAGACCCACTATTCTGTTTGTTCCCCGTCAGAACGTTGATCACTTTTCCTGAGCCTGTTATTGTAAAGCCAGAGATTAGCTGAAATTCCTGAGACACCCTTTGTTTTTGATTTAGCCTAGCCTTTATCTGTACTTTAGCCTTTGATTTTCTGGTTTCGACTTTTTTGTGTTTACCGACTTTTGATTAGCTTAGCCCTTTTGTACCTTCCGGTTTTGACCTTTGCTTGTTTTTCTGTCTTTGATTTTGGATATCGTTTTGGAATTTATTGATTGCCTGGCTTTTTTTGACATTGGACTGGAAATAAACTACGTTTCTGCCTTATCCTGGTCTGCTATTGGGTTTTTCAGAGTCCAGACGTTACACAACAATGGTGGTGGTGAATGTGGTGAGGGGGGGGGGGGGGGGGGTTGTGCAGCAACTTCTCCACTGTGATATGTACAATATATACCTAACATGTCCTCCGTTTTTTTGTAGGGTGGGCGTGTGGGGAAAATACAGAAAATATACATACCAGCAGCATGTTCTTCACATACGTACTGTAGCTATGATTGTGCATGTGAAGAACGAGACTGAGCTGAGGTGAAGCTCTTCTCAACTCACACATTTGGCCCTTAAAGCTACAGGGTAAAGTGTGTACATATCAAATCTGAAGTGATATAATGTTCTAAAACATAAAAATGTGCTTATAATGCTCTTTGAATTACTAAGATCAAGTGTGTTCTACTGTAGCAGTCACACAGTGAATCAATTCATCAATAGCTGCAGTGAGCACAAGAAGTATCTCACTTTAAAAAGCCAATTTCAAATTTTGCTATTATAACAGCTTGCTATTTTTGTGTCTTTTGTGTCAGATTTTAATTTATTTTTATCTTGTTTCAGATTTTTTTCAAATTTTCTCCCAATTTGGTAGTAATTTTTGTACGATTAAATTTCCTGTGTACTGCTGAAAATTTGTCACAACATAACCTCGTCGGCAGGCAGTAGGAAGAAGGTCGCCACCGATGCCATGTCTTCTTCAGTATAAAGAGCTGCTATGTGCACAACGAGACTTTTTAGCATTTAGCACTTTAGCATGTATAATCTTGTTGTGTGTTATTTTGTTTGTCATATGAAAAGACGGAGAATAAAAACCCCGTTCTCCTTACCCAAGCTTGGGCTGGATTCTTCACGCTGATTCTTCACGCGAGCGGTACGGCTCACTTCGCCACAAACGTGTCTAAATAAAAGTATCTCCCTGAACCCTTGTCAATACCAGGGTGATATTATGAGATGTCCACATCTCAGTACGAACGGCTTTGTGTCTAATTGGCATATTAAGATTTATGTAAAAATCTATAGAATTGTGTGTCAACCATAAAGCTGACATTTGGTTTTATTTTCGTTTTTCATGGTTCAAGGTGATTTAAACAAGGCATAACCCTCAAACAGCCCCCACCCACTCACTGTTTTGCATAGTGGTTCATAAACCATAAAAACAGTGGTAAGATTGAAATACTACAAAGCAACTGTTGTATGTAATGCTATTCATCAAGTGTAATTTTATTCTTTTCTGAGACCTTAGTTTGTGACATAGCATTGTATGCAGAAATGTATCATTACATTCACAGCGAAGACAGATATTGTTATCTGTTATGTTAGGAGCATCACCTTGTCAATACATCACCAACATTACATAAATTATGTGTTGGAGCAATTATTAGTTTTAGTTTTTTGCTTTATTTCACAATAAGAGTCCTTATTCAATTTCCTGCACATAATTATCCTGTCCGTTTGTGTCAACATCTTAGGGTTCCATAGTGGAGTGCAATAATTCTGCACATAACAGGAAATTTATTATTGTCCATTTAGTTCACTGAAATGTGCTTTTAATTCCATTCTCTATTATGATATTGTTGTTTTAAATGGATGTTCTGGCAACAGGTTCATGCTCGCTGACATGAAAAGAACAGCCTTCCAAATTTTCAAGTTTTATTCGTTGATCCCCACAGCATATGGTGCAGAAACATATACCCGTGGCATTTAAAGCATCCTACGGAAAACTTACATTTACCTTTAGCATTTTCTAAAAAACACCATAGACTATCAGCCATCATGTGACCTTCTGCATTTTGTCTCTATTACTAGCTATGTCAGTGCAGCCATTTAATCTGTAGACAATACAATGTTGAAAAGCTTATCTGCCATTAATAGCCTTTAAAGCAAAACTGCAATGTTTTAGGAGGTTTGGGTGACTTTTTAAATAATTATAGGTTAGGGGAAACATCACAGCCATTAAAAATGCAAGACAATTGACATGACATGGAAGAAATGACATGAGCTGTAGTGGATCCCTCTGATATCAAGAGACGTCAAAATATATATGGTTAATATATATGGTTATATATGATAATGGTTGTGAGCTCATTCCTAACAGAAAACCCTCTGCAGCTGGCATGCATGCACCGTGTAATATAGGCCAATGTCCAAATCACAGAGATGAACACACAGTGGATCTACATTCTCTGTGTCATGGTATTTGGCAGCCCTGCTTTAGTTCTGCGGTCATTTTTTTTCCTGTTTTCCTTTGTTTTCACTTGTGTTTCGAGTTTATTCGCCCGCTTATCTAGGGTTGATTTTCGTTGGCGTTCACCGGGAGTTTTGTCCCATCTTTATTTTTTTACCTTCCCCGCGGATTAGTCTCCACAATTATTTGTGGTTATTTCCTTCACAGGAATAACTTTTAGATTCCCTCTCAGTCGCGTCTGGTCTTCCGCCCCGACTCCACCCTTACACTCTGTCCAAATCCTGAGGACCTACTATTGGTTTTTGTCAGAGCCAATATCTTGATCCGTTAAGGTTGTTGAAAACATGTGTTTACATAATTTTGCACTTTTATTTATTCCAACATAATGCAGGTTTGGCTTATCTCTGTCACTTTTTGTTTTTCACAAATAGCTTAGTTTCAGTGACCACACTCAAGAATTAGGACCCAAATAATTTCACCTCTCAGAATTATATCAATTTAAAAATGTAACCTCTACCTAAATTACTTGTCATATAGCACATTACAGGGAAAGCATTAGTTGATCTGACTGATTTAAAGTCATGTATTCTAGGATATTTAGTCTTCATTGCATTCATTACCATTTCTGACAAAATGCGACCTTCAAAGACTTAATCATCCTTCAGTAGACATGTAATGTCTAATTAAGAACAATTAACAGCTCATTACAATTCAGAGGTTGCAATTATGGTAGGAATGAAAATGAGCATACACAGTCGAATGAGTTTGAAATTCCCTGCTCCATGGCTTTCGCTTGTGGTCAAGTAGACAACAAGAATAATTAAACCCATTTCTAAAGCTTAGACCACAGAAATAGGCTGGAAAAACAGAAATTTTTGGGAGGGTTATGGCCCGGAGGAGCGTTGTTGGGTTCCCTCCAAAAACATCCTGGACCCTGATCAGGGATTTGCGGGGTCGCAGGCTTGAGGGATCGTCTGGGGCCGTTCCTTAGAGGGGGAATCCTGTCATGGTTTCTCAGCCTGCTCTTCTCTCTTTTTTTTTTTTTTTTTAAATTTTGTTTCTGATTTTTTCCCTTTTTCTCCCAATTTAGTAGCCAATTGAACCCCTATTCTAATTCAATTCCCCCCCGTGTAGCAACCGCTAGAGAACCACCGCTGCACAACCCCGTCAATCGGTATTTATAGGGAGGGCGCTACGTCCTCTACAGGGCGCAGCTCCTGACCGTGACACGCCCTGGGTCCTTCTGTGCGCAGCGGTTCTCTCCGAGCCCCTCCCCCCACCCGGAAGCGACCGCCAATTGTCGCTTCCACAGGGCAGCTCGGCTATGGCAGGACCGGGGCGCGAACCCCGATCCTCGGAGTACAACTGCGCTGACTGAAAGTCAGCGCTCTTTACCGCTGTACCACCGCGGCGGCCAGCCTGCTCTTCTCTTGTTTGTCACTTCCCCGGGGAGTGCTCCTGTTGCGCCTCTTCTCTTTGTTTTCTTTGTCCGTTTCATGTGTTTGGGTTTTCTTCTACTCAGTGTGTTCACCTGTTCCGTATTTCCTGTCATTTGTATAAACCTCGCTTCATCTTTGTTTTATGCTTCCATATTGCCATTCATTTGACAAGAAGCCGGTAATACACGGTATAGGACTGACAGTTTGTGACTAGCGTATCACTTCAATGTGTTGTCGTTCCACGGGACTTGCAGGAGTCTAATAGTTTATGAGAAACTTAGCTTAGGTTATCCTTTCTATCCTGTCTCTTTTTTTCCCCCTCTGTCTCTCTGTCCTAGACAGATTGTCTTCGCTGTCTTCTTTTACCTCTTGTTTGTGTTTTTCGGCTCCCTCGTTGTGAGCTATAGGACTTTCTTTGTTGTATTGTTTTAATCTCTAGGTTTAGAGTTTTCGCCCTATTTGGGTCGCTTTAAGTTTGGTAGCGGAGTCTCTCGTTGTAAGGAGAGTTTATTATTTTCTTGTTCTGTGATTCCCTGTTTGCAGGTCCCCCCCCCCGCCCCCGCTTTGTGGTGTTATAATTGAGCACTTAAAGAACCCCTTCTGTCGCGTCTGGTCCTTTGTTCCTAACGCTACCCCTGACAAGACTAGCCTACCTCTTACTTAAATAATATAATAATATAATTCATGTCAAAATTACTTTTTATTTTTAAATTATTTCAATTTCAGTGTATATTTTATTGACATGATTAAGGATTTAAAAAGGCCGACTTACAGAAGTTTCCAAAGCTGCAAAAAGGGCTGGTGCAGGCCCTGTCATGAGTTTCGGCAGCCTTTTTTTCCCTTCTGCGGCCGTACTCTGTCAGAGCAGCGCTAAGGCAATAAAAGTTTGTTTTTAGATGTGTTTTTGGTATTTGCGTGTATTTTGTCAGCACTGACACACACAACCGCTACATTATACAGACCTAGGCACCTCAATATAACTCCTTTCTGCCCTGCCTCTCTCCACTGCCAGCACAAGTGGCAGAGCATCCATACAACAGTCAGAATTGTATAATTCTGTAAATTGAAATGGCATTACAAATGTAATTTGGCTTCATCAATACGAGTCAGACTTTCTGATCAGACATCAGAAAGTAAGACACCGGAAAATAATGAAAAAGAATGTGAGAAGAGAGGATAAATGATCAGTTTAACGTTATCTAAAAAAAGATGGATAAAATATTGTTGTTTAACCGCTGCTCTGTGATTGGGACATTTCCTTATCTAACGAAGATCGCAAACTTTACTTATGAGTTAGTTATGCTCCTAGGCGTGTTTCATAAACTGCACCGTAACGTTTGCGTTGGTTTCTGTATTATCAGAACAGCTTCCACTGTCACCATTCTCCCCCATCTCATTTAGGCTTAGCTTATACATTTAGCTACATGGAAGAAATATGAGATCTTTAATGTTTCCAGACCATTTTTTGGAGGCAAGCTCCTCTTATTAGCTGAAGTCGAGATGACAAAGATTGAAAATGATCATTTAGCTAATTTAGGTTAGTTATTCGCTTTCCAAATCTACTCATCTGTGCATGGCCAAACAACCAATGTTGTGAGATTAATCTACCGCCAATCAAAGCACTGTAGTTACACTTGGAAGTTGCTACAAATCTGTTGAGTAGCTAGTTGATCATTTCCAAAGACGGATCACATGGAGAACACATTTTCTATTGATTTTAAAATGATAGTAAATTAGTTTTCAAACAATAAAATTTCCATTTTATATTTTTTGACGTGATGGCAAACTATGTTGGCCTGATGTAGGCTATGGAAAAAATGGTTGATTTACTTTTATATATTTCTTTATTATAATTATAAAAATGTTATTAAAATGCCTGGAGGGGCTAAACTGGGCCTAAGCAAATTTGTGACGGGACTATAGCCCGCCCTTGCCCCGGGGTAGTGCCGTCCATGCCTGCACAGCCTGCTGTACTGCATACAGAACAATTTACTCATGTGGAAAAATAACTTCTAAACAAACACTTCAGACGCCATTTCATTCAAAAGAAACTTGGAACAGCTCAACTCAGACACAAACAGATTGCTAGCTGCTATGTGTAATTTTGCTGGCTAGCTTGCCATTGTTACAATATAGTAATGTTAGCCATATTAATTTAATACAGAGGGATTCGTTTTATACAGTGACACTGGTATACCGGCAAAAAATCTGTTACCTTACACCACTCTGCGTCACTGAGACAAGATTGCAAAAACATCTTCGGGCTAGGACCTGCTGCACGGAGAAACTAATTAGACATAACTAACCAAAAACTGTATGAAAGAGACTGTAAAGTAAAAAGCTGAAAAACAGTTTAATTACCCAATTAATTATGCTTTACTAAGCAGAATGTAGCTAGCTATGCTACAAGCTAAAAACACTCTGCGCCATCTTGGTTTGATAATTACCCCTAATTAAGACTTCCGAAGGATTTGTGTTGAATGAGGGCTTATCTGAAAGATAAGAGTCTTGGCTTTGGCTGGAATATTTGACAGACCGTTTTAAAACCCAATGGAAAGCAAATAATACTCGCAGTGGAGGCGGGTCGATGCTAGTTTTTTCCACTTCAGATAGGCCTATTGTGCTATCAGTCAAATAAATACACCAAATTGACGACGGTTTTGCATAAAACTGCAATCAAGTACAAAACCTCTTTGGCGAAGCCACAGGATTGGTACTCCAGCGTCTGAATGAGTTTCACAATGCCAAACTGAAAACAGCCAAACTACTCGTGATAAAGTGTAGAAAAGTCAGTTTAATAATTAGAAAAAAATAATGTACAGCTGATAATGTATGAACGTTTTAAAGTTGTTTTTTTTAAGCCTAAAGGTATAACGATTTTTCAAACGAAAGTTTTGTGAAAGACAATTAAGCAGAAAATTGTACCAGCACATTGTTTATATTGTGACATCAAGCTGCAGTACATGTTTGGGAATTAGGTCATAGTTTCCAACGTTATTTACAAAGTTTTAACTCAACGTTTTTGGCTTAAAAACCACTTTCCCAGAAGAAATGGATATATTTTTAAGATATTTAATCAAAATATTGAGGTGAGCAGTTTATTATATATTATTAAATTAATTAAATATATAGTTTAATAACTTCCGTGCTGGTCCTCCGAACTCGACTTTCCCCCCATCACAGGCGCATCAATGAGTTTGTGGTTTAAACCAAACAATAGGTTATATTTACTCCAAAACTGCTTGGACAGCATTGTTTCACTAGGTTGTTCTTACAAATATGCAATCCTGATCCCGTTTATGCAGGTAACCCACCACTCAGTACACCAACCATGGAATAAAAGGTAAAAGTCCGTTCAATTTGTACACATTGACTGAGATACTAGACACAAACTCGTGATCACCCACACCACAGTATAGCTCACCTTGGGGGCGGCCGCCTGCCCAGCCCAACTAATGCTCTGAGGGGGCACAGTACAGCACACTGGCATTTCGGGCATACAAACCAAACCCATGAGATTAGACTCCACCGCCAAGTGGTGATTTTGGTCCCATTTCCCATAGGCCTCGTGGTTATGGGGTATGATGGGTTATTTGGGCAAACTGATCTTGAATCAGATGCTGAGAGCAGATGGTAAACAGAGCCTGAAACAGTTAACAGTTTTGCTTTATAAATTATCCACTTAAAAGTAGGACAATGTGATTCCAAGATCGTTGTAAGAATATTGACAGCCAGCAGTGCAGTTATTCAGATAAAATAATAATTATTGTTATACATGAAAACAAATATCGTTTACCTTTTTTTATTTAGTAAGTTAGCAATAAGTATGTTACTTTCAGGGTTTCTTTGTCAAGTCTGTTCCAAGCCTAATGTTTAACTCCATGCATTCCCTCTTATGGCATGGAGATTTGGTCACCATGCCGGGTGGTACGAGGACAATAAAGAGTGAACTAGTAAATTCACTGCAATGTCCTCTCTCAATTCAAGATGGTACACATTAGCACATAACACAAAGGCCTGTGGCCAACTGCTGTCCCTTTTCAATGCAGTGCATCAAGCCATGCAGTTATGACTTCAGAGATGCTCACAACACTATGCAGCCGGTACAAGGAAACTGCAGGTGCCTGATTGACTAGAGGAGATGCTAAGCAGTGATGCTCGGACTGCTGAAAACCTACTCCTGTGCGTGATGCTGTGGCCATCTGAGTCTCCCTGTGGCTCTTCCAACCACAGCCAGCACTGGCACGTCAAAATAATCTAAATAAACATAGAGGACCCCCAATTCACATTCTCACAATGAAAGTTCTTCCATAGTTTTAATCAGTCCGACACACCCTGCCACACGTAAGTCTGTCAATCTAAAGGCAATAAGGCATACAAGCTACACCTGACCTGGGATGATCTTTACAGCAGATAGCCGCCGTTGTGCATTTCTGCAGACAATGTTGCTGTCCATGGTTCTGAAGGCCCCAGTCTTCAGGAGACAGGCCAACGTTGTTCATGAAAAGATAATAATTGCTAAATTGAAATATAATACTAAATTGTATCATCAAAATGAATGTCCTGGGATAACAATGCTATATTTGATTTGTAAAGAAATATATTTCTACAAAAGGTAACCATTGGACCATTGGTTGACATACTGGGTCTCGTTTATACTGTATGATGTATACATACAACGTATAACCAAATTGATTATGTAATATAAACAGTATTGATTTTAGAAACAGACTATGGTAGGGATTAATACTAATTGTGAGGGTAAAATTTGATTCTAATTGGTAGTGTTTCATAAGAAGATGTTATTTTGGTATCTTTTAGAAAAAGGAGGATAACCCATTGTGGTAGAAATCACAAGTGCAAATCACAAAAATGGTAATTGCAAAGAGATACAAAGGTGCAGCAATTTCTGTGATGACTTGCATCTACTTAAAGAGGGGACTATCGGAAGGGTTTAAAATGGTCTGGCCACAGTATGTTAGAAATACCATAATAATACGTTTTAGCACCACCATGTGGCCATTAAATATCATACTGATGGTAGGGGGTTGGAGCAGGTGTAAAATAGTTACTGCAACAACATAATAGATGTCTAGCATGAAAATATTTTTCTAATTTATTTTCATGCAGCAGTTGTACTATTAAATTAACATGACATTAACGTACACTACCGGTCAACCTCCATTTTCCCAGTTTAATGTCGCAATGTACTCTGAAATTAAAGCATAGAACAAATAAACAATTAGACATAAAAAAAAAATCATGGAATCATTTTGCTGAACAAAATTTTATCAAAATTTTTGACTCAAAGTAGCCACCTTTTGCAAATATAACAGCCGAACACACTCGTGGCATTCTTTCTACAATAGAAATCAAATATTGTTCGGAAAGTTCTTTCACAAGTTCTTTCCAAAACCAGCTTGATGGGGTTTAAGTCTGGAGACTGTGCTGGCCATTCCATGATTTGAAGCCTACCGTCTTGTTCTTTTATAAACATTTAAAATGTAGTTCTGACATAGCCTGGAGGTATATGGTTTGGGTCATTATCTTGCTGTAGGATGAAACCCTGACCAACTAGGCATAGACCAGAGGGTATTGCATGGTGCTGCAAAATGCTTTGGTATATGCTCTGGCAAGTCGCCGACTCTGGATCCAGTAAAAGAGCCCCAGACCATCACGCTTCCTCCTCCATGTTTGACAATTGGTGTCACACACTGAGAAACCATCCTTTCGCCTACTCAACGGCGTACAAAAACCCAGTGTGATGAACTGAAGATTTTAAATTTTGATTCATCGGTCCAGAAGACTAAACGTTTTTTAACCTTTGGCAGTTAACACTACAGAAAAACATGTACAAACTTTCCATTTACAAATCCCAATTCCAAAAAAGGTGGGACAGTATGTAAAATGCACATAAAAGCAGAGAGCAGTGATTTGTAAATTATTTTTTACATATTTAATTGAAACCAGTACAAAGAAAATATATTTAATGTTTTACCTTATCAACTTTACCTTATCAAGATTTTTGTAAATATACGCTAATTCCGAATTTGATGCCTGCAACACATTCCATAAAAGTTTGGGACAGGGGCAAAAAAAAAAAAACTGGGAAGTTCAAAAAAACTAAGGTTTGGAACATTCCACAGGTAAACAGGTGATGCTATCATGACTGGGTATAAAAGGATAGTTCAAAAACACCTGTTTGGAACATGACAAACCATCACTCTGCTGCGAGATATGCAGTAGATATGGAAGGATTACATTAAGGGTTGTTTCTCCAGATTTTTCCGTAGAGCTCAATAGGAGTCAGGAGAAACAACCCTTAAAGTGATCCATCCATATCTACTGCATATCTGGAAGCAGAGTGATGGTTTAAGGTTCGTTTGATACCTCAGACCATTGATGACTTACAGCCATTTAGCCAACCATGGGTTTCATACTATTCCTGTGTAATTTACACCTTAATCTAGTCCCACCCCCCAATTCCCATAGAGATCCATTCAAATGCAGAGAGGTTGTAGTATCGCTTGTAAGAGTACCTGAATATAAGATATCAAGAGTCTTTTGATATGATGGCATCGCCTGTTTACCTGTGGAATGTTCCAGTCTTTTTTTTTTGCCCATGTCCCAACTTTTCTGGAATGTATCACAGGCATCAAATTCGGAATTAGTGTATATTTACAAAAATCAATAAAGTTGATAAGGTTAAACTTTAAATATCTTTTCTTTGTACTGTTTTGTCATGGTTCGTGGCTTATTGTTTCCTTTTCCGTTGTGGTTCTCGCCCCGTTTCCCCCGATTGAGAATCTATCGGATTTTTTCCACGTTCCGTTCCAGGGTTTCGCTTCCCCTTGCTCGATATTCATTTTCACTTGTGCTTCTACCTGCGGGGTATTTATAAGTTCCTCACTTCCGCTTCCACTTCCCCGGTGCTTCTTTGTCATTCCTTATTCCTTATTATTACATTAAGCCAGGTATAGAGGGACTTGCTTCTAGCTTTATCTTTCAGGTATAGGATTATTTCCCCACTGTTAGCGTCGCTGTGCTATTTTTCTCCGTGCTGTTCTCTCTGAGACAGTTTTTCCATTGGTGGTTTTGTTTTTGTTTCACCTTCTACCGGCCGGCTTAGTGTTACGTGCCGAAGGTGTGCTTTCATTTTCTAGGTTTTTTATTTCCTGTATTGCTCTAGTATCGAGCTCGGGCGACTTAGTTTTGTGTTCTTACTCGTTATATTCGAGTTTGCCCTACTTTCCTGGGTAGATTTAATTTAGCTGTTTAGCTACTAGGAATTATTTTCTGTTTTTCTTTTCTACATATTTGTAGTTATTATTCCCTTAGTGGTCCTCACCTTTCTGGGTGACTTGTTTTGATCTCACTTAACTTCGCATTTGATTCACCGCTACTAAACCCATCACATGTTTTCAATTAAATATGTGTAAAAGAGAATTTACAATCACTGCTTTCTGCTTTTATGTGCATTTTACATACTGTCCAAACTTTATTGGAATTGGGGTTTGTAGAATATAAACACATACTTACATTATAAAAATAAATAATTGTATTCCTAATAGCCTTTTTGTGGGAATAATAAGTGTATTATTCCCACTTTTTAAACCATAAAACACACTTGTTCCAGTTAATCCCACCATATTCCGATCCTATTAAGCCGTAAAACCATATTGAAATACATAGTAGGGTATATGTATTTTGATTTCATTGCATATACTAAATTTATAATAAACAAAAGTGCAAGACAGATACAGAATGCCTAAAACACATAACAATTACAGTTTGTTCCCATGCATTGTAGAGGCATGACAACCACGACGGCTCAACTCGATACCTCTGTGCACAATCTGAGCATTTTGAAGTGGACAGGAAATCATGAAAAGTCAGAAATGTAAAAAGATGTTCTTGTCTATTGTTGTTGTATCTCATTAAGTTATTTGTGGGGAACGGGGGGGTACCTGAGACGGTGACCAATTACTGGGATTAATAAACACAGAGTACTTAAAATAATGACCAACTACTGGGATTAATTAAGTGCAGAGTACCTGAGATAATGACTAATTACTGGCATTAACAAGTGCAGAGTACCTGAGATAATGACTAATTACTGGCATTAACAAGTGCAGAGTACCTGAGATAATGACTAATTACTGGCATTAACAAGTGCAGAGTACCTGAGATAATGACTAATTACTGGCATTAACAAGTGCAGAGTACCTGAGATAATGACTAATTACTGGCATTAACAAGTGCAGAGTACCTGAGATAATGACTAATTACTGGGATTAACAAGTGCAGAGTACCTGAGATAATGACTAATTACTGGCATTAACAAGTGCAGAGTACCTGAGATAATGACCAATTACTGGGATTAACAAGTGCAGAGTACCTGAGATAATGACCAATTACTGGGATTAACAAGTGCAGAGTACCTGAGATAATGACTAATTACTGGGATTAACAAGTGCAGAGTACCTGAGATAATGACTAATTACTGGGATTAACAAGTGCAGAGTACCTGAGATAATGACCAATTACTGGGATTAACAAGTGCAGAGTACCTGAGATAATGACTAATTACTGGCATTAACAAGTGCAGAGTACCTGAGACAATGACCAATTACTGGCATTAACAAGTGCAGAGTACCTGAGATAATGACTAATTACTGGGATTAACAAGTGCAGAGTACCTGAGATAATGACAAACTACTGGGATTAGCAAGCGCAGAGTACCTGAGATAATGACCAATTACTGGGATTAACAAGTGCAGAGTACCTGAGATAATGACCAATTACTGGGATTAACAAGTGCAGAGTACCTGAGATAATGACTAATTACTGGGATTAACAAGTGCAGAGTACCTGAGATAATGACTAATTACTGGGATTAACAAGTGCAGAGTACCTGAGATAATGACCAATTACTGGGATTAACAAGTGCAGAGTACCTGAGATAATGACTAATTACTGGCATTAACAAGTGCAGAGTACCTGAGACAATGACCAATTACTGGCATTAACAAGTGCAGAGTACCTGAGATAATGACTAATTACTGGGATTAACAAGTGCAGAGTACCTGAGATAATGACCAATTACTGGGATTAACAAGTGCAGAGTACCTGAGATAATGACTAATTACTGGCATTAACAAGTGCAGAGTACCTGAGACAATGACCAATTACTGGCATTAACAAGTGCAGAGTACCTGAGATAATGACTAATTACTCGCATTAACAAGTGCAGAGTACCTGAGATAATGACTAATTACTCGCATTAACAAGTGCAGAGTACCTGAGATAATGACTAATTACTGGCATTAACAAGTGCAGAGTACCTGAGATAATGACTAATTACTGGCATTAACAAGTGCAGAGTACCTGAGATAATGACTAATTACTGGCATTAACAAGTGCAGAGTACCTGAGATAATGACTAATTACTGGGATTAACAAGTGCAGAGTACCTGAGATAATGACTAATTACTGGCATTAACAAGTGCAGAGTACCTGAGATAATGACCAATTACTGGGATTAACAAGTGCAGAGTACCTGAGATAATGACCAATTACTGGGATTAACAAGTGCAGAGTACCTGAGATAATGACTAATTACTGGGATTAACAAGTGCAGAGTACCTGAGATAATGACTAATTACTGGGATTAACAAGTGCAGAGTACCTGAGATAATGACCAATTACTGGGATTAACAAGTGCAGAGTACCTGAGATAATGACTAATTACTGGGATTAACAAGTGCAGAGTACCTGAGACAATGACCAATTACTGGCATTAACAAGTGCAGAGTACCTGAGATAATGACTAATTACTGGCATTAACAAGTGCAGAGTACCTGAGACAATGACCAATTACTGGCATTAACAAGTGCAGAGTACCTGAGATAATGACTAATTACTGGGATTAACAAGTGACCTGAGATAATGACTAATTACTGGCATTAACAAGTGCAGAGTACCTGAGATAATGACTAATTACTGCCATTAACAAGTGCAGAGTACCTGAGATAATGACTAATTACTGGCATTAACAAGTGCAGAGTACCTGAGATAATGACTAATTACTGGCATTAACAAGCGCAGAGTACCTGAGATAATGACTAATTACTGGCATTAACAAGCGCAGAGTACCTGAGATAATGACTAATTACTGCCATTAACAAGTGCAGAGTACCTGAGATAATGACTAATTACTGGCATTAACAAGTGCAGAGTACCTGAGATAATGACTAATTACTGCCATTAACAAGTGCAGAGTACCTGAGATAATGACTAATTACTGGCATTAACAAGTGCAGAGTACCTGAGATAATGACTAATTACTGGCATTAACAAGTGCAGAGTACCTGAGATAATGACTAATTACTGGCATTAACAAGTGCAGAGTACCTGAGATAATGACTAATTACTGGCATTAACAAGTGCAGAGTACCTGAGATAATGACTAATTACTGGCATTAACAAGTGCAGAGTACCTGAGATAATGACTAATTACTGGCATTAACAAGTGCAGAGTACCTGAGATAATGACTAATTACTGGCATTAACAAGTGCAGAGTACCTGAGATAATGACTAATTACTGGGATTAACAAGTGCAGAGTACCTGAGATAATGACTAATTACTGGCATTAACAAGTGCAGAGTACCTGAGATAATGACTAATTACTGGCATTAACAAGTGCAGAGTACCTGAGATAATGACTAATTACTGGCATTAACAAGTGCAGAGTACCTGAGATAATGACTAATTACTGGCATTAACAAGTGCAGAGTACCTGAGATAATGACTAATTACTGGCATTAACAAGTGCAGAGTACCTGAGATAATGACTAATTACTGGGATTAACAAGTGCAGAGTACCTGAGATAATGACTAATTACTGGCATTAACAAGTGCAGAGTACCTGAGATAATGACTAATTACTGGCATTAACAAGTGCAGAGTACCTGAGATAATGACTAATTACTGGGATTAACAAGTGCAGAGTACCTGAGATAATGACTAATTACTGGCATTAACAAGTGCAGAGTACCTGAGATAATGACTAATTACTGGCATTAACAAGTGCAGAGTACCTGAGATAATGACTAATTACTGGCATTAACAAGTGCAGAGTACCTGAGATAATGACTAATTACTGGCATTAACAAGTGCAGAGTACCTGAGATAATGACTAATTACTGGCATTAACAAGTGCAGAGTACCTGAGATAATGATTAATTACTGGGATTAACAAGTGCAGGGTACCTGAGATAATGACTAATTACTGGGATTAACAAGTGCAGAGTACCTGAGATAATGACCAATTACTGGGATTAACAAGTGCAGAGTACCTGAGATAATGATTAATTACTGGGATTAACAAGTGCAGGGTACCTGAGATAATGACTAATTACTGGGATTAACAAGTGCAGAGTACCTGAGATAATGACTAATTACTGGGATTAACAAGCGCAGAGTACCTGAGATAATGACTAATTACTGGGATTAACAAGTGCAGAGTACCTGAGATAATGACCAATTACTGGCATTAACAAGTGCAGAGTACCTGAGATAATGACCAATTACTGGGATTAATAAACGCAGAGTACCTGAGATAATGACCATGTCTTCCTGTTCCCATACGAGTGTGCTTCGCAAACTATAACCCAGTGTTCATAAGGCCATGAGCGGCGGACCAGTTATTGTGAAGTATGTATATTACTATATTAATTATGTGGGTTCTGATACTTGTGCGTGATATCCTGGCTGATAATGGTTGTTTTTTTTAGGAATCGTACCAGCCACTGTTTCTAGGGTTGTTGATGACTGACTTACGGTTTTTGTTTGTTTTCATTACTTATTTCCTTTTATCTTTGCATTAGAATCTGAATGCGCCTCATATGATTGTAGCAGCACGTGCTTGTAAGGGGAGTTCGGGTCACGCTGGATGCGTTGGGTGCATGATTGTAGCAGCACGTGCTTGTAAGGGGAGTTCGGGTCTCGCTGGACGCGTTGGGTGCATGATTGTAGCAGCACGTGCTTGTAAGGGGAGTTCGGGTCTCGCTGGACGCGTTGGGTGCATGATTGTAGCAGCACGTGCTTGTAAGGGGAGGTCGGGTCTCGCTGGACGCGTTGGGTGTTTTGGGAAGGTGTGTGGTGACACGTTGGTATATAATCGTAATGGTATTTATTAATCGCAGCATTCTCTCCTACATTTGCAGGTGAATAAAGGGTGATTTTGCTGTGGTGCTCATGAGGTTTGCATGCAGTGTTCTCTGGTTTTCTCTCTCGCCCTCTTTCTCTCATAGACCCTTGGGCTGGGGTGCACCGTGGACGGCTGACCCTGACTGCCCATTGAGGAGGGTTAAGGGCTGTGATTACTTTAAACTTTCTGCCCCTTAACTAGAAAGTGGTGTAGTTCCAACCAGTCAATACAGGGTCACTACATATTGTACTAATGTTTTTAGGTAGTTAGGTAGGCTTCACTTACCTACTAAAATATTACTGCAAGGCGAATTATAACTAGGCCTATGCCAGCTAATGTTCCCGAATGAATGAATTACTTTTTTAATTGCTTCCAAAGGGAAGAAGTCCCCAAGAGAAAATGTAAGTCAATCATTTGGACGTTAGAATTCATCGTAATAAATGCAGGCCTATTTATTCCCAAAACAATAATAACGTCCGGGTAATCCGCAGTGAAAATCGATCTCTCTTTTGGGGACATCTTAATTGGATCAATGTATTCACCGAAAATAGAAAATTCTATTTGAAATTGTTTATCTGTAAAGGTTACAAGGGAAAATAGTTCACCAGTAATGTTTCCTTGTTAAAAGCACACCAGGCTAAATCAACACATGAAACCCTGAAACCTTGCCAAACAAACGGCATAATACATACGTAAATGTTCTCATAAATTCAATGTGTTGGAATACCAAGTACCAATGCGATAAAATTGTTATACTTTGAGACATATTGGAACTTGGTCCATGCTTTTCTGTGACCTAATTGGATTTTTGATTTGGTTAAAAAAATGAGCTCATGGAACAAACTGTTCGGTTGCAGTTTCATGACTAATTGTACAACCTTAACCATGCTTATTAAACATGCCGAACATTAAAATATGAGTACCATCTGCTGGAAGTTCTTGAAACCTACAGACAACACCTTTGGAGAACAATTTGGAGAATAATTCTTGTCATGGGAGTTAATTAATTGGAACCAACATCAAAAATGATTTTGAAGTAAATTTATTTGCTTACCATATTCTTCCAGGGTTACAAACAAATCAAACATGAAATTGTTCTTGAACATTCCGGAGCCTACCCAGTCATTTAACAGCCAGAAGGTAAGGGCACTACAGCACAGCCACTGTGCCCCAATTATAATCTGAATGCATCATCACTGGGTCCACTAATCTAGTTTCATACATGAAAATACATTTTATATAAATATAGGCAACCCATAAACATGCAATTGGTATAACAGGCTGATTTTTATTGTGCCTCTTATGGAGATATATTGGTCAAATTTGGTTTAGAAAATTATGTTTTGTTACAATATTGCTGTGTATGAGGCCAGACTTAAGTGTTCGATGTACACCTTTAGTACGGCAGAGTTTCAAAAGTGGTCCACAGCATTCGCTGTTAATGGTCTTCGTTTCAATCTCTAACGCTGCAACAGTGCTGCAGGGCTTAAAATCAGAGTGGGGAGAGGGAGTGCGGGTCAGTGACCGAGCGGTCTCCGAGTGCGTGTAGAGACTGCGGTCTGGCTCCGCCCTTTTCCCCATGGTCAGAATTCCCGCTGCCTGGTTCTTGGAGGAGTGAAGGAGCTGGTAGAGCCGGCTCTGGTAGCGCTGCTGATCGCTCTTGCGCTTACCAAGAGTGAGGATGCCGGCAGCGTGGTTGCCCGTGCCGCGCAGCAGGTCATAAAGGCGGCAGGAACACGTCTTCTGCTTGCAACAGATCTGCATGTCCTGTGCGTCGCACGACAGGTAGAACAACAGAGCGAGGAAGAGACATGCCGGAAGTTTCTGTAAAAGATGCATCAAAGGGAGTAAATTAACAAACTGAAACATGGTGGAATTGGCAAGTTAATCCCATACAATTTTCAAATGCTACCAAATAAATAGTAAGTGGTCATCTCGAAATTATCTCCATTTCATTGCCATGCCAATGTTCCCCCCATTTTAGGGGAACAAAAGTAATTGGACAAATGAACATAAACCTAAATAGTCATATTTAATATTTGGTTGCATATCCTTTGGCATGCTATGACTTCCTGGTGTCTGTGACCCAGAAAAATCAAACTCAATCTTATTTTCAGGTACTCTTACAAGATACTATAACCTCTCTGCATTTGAATGGATCCATATCAGACTATAAAAATATGGATAGTCACTGTGATGTTACCCATTGCCTTCCCACGGCCTTGTAAAAACCAAATTGAGGCTCCGGAAGTCTCTTTCGCCGCCGGTTTGTACAAACTGAACTCAACCTGTCCCTCTGATTGGTCCGGAACAAATGTTAATACCTTGTTCAAATTACACAATATTTTAAAAAATCAGCACATGCAGAGGCATTAGATGAAGGAAAGGAAACTATTGCAATTACATTTGTGGGAAAAATGTATTGACTGAGTATTTTGACCACATTGCTGCCATTGACTTACATGGTGAAAGACCTATACTGGAGCCAACCCCAGTGGCGCTAGTGAGCAACGGCACAATTGTCGCTCCCAGCCCAACCAGGAAGTGAGCTTCAAAACTAAAGCCCTATCTTGGCCCCTTGATCTATATGGGAATTTAGGGGTGGGACTAGATTAAGCTGTAAATTACATGGGAATAGTGTAGAACACATGGTTGGCTAAATGGCTATAAGACATCAATGGTCTGAAATCTTCACTCTGCTGCCAGATATGCAGTATATAGGGACGGATCACTTTAAGGGTTGTTTCTCCTGACTTATTTTTCCATAGTTCAAAAGGAAAATGAGTCGGGAGAAACAACCCTAAAAGTGATCCATCCATATATGGTGGGGATCAAACCCCTAACTGCACACGGGAGACTCGTATATGGCTTGAGTTGATCTCCCGATGGACTGCAACACGCGTCTCGCCTGAAGTGAGTACTTTTGAAAGTGGGGGAAGAAACTCTTAAAATAAGCCATCCTTGGTTGATGTCATTTTCAATTGCAACACAGTGGGGATCCAAAATATTTAAGAGACAAACCTTTATAAAACCTTTTTTTTGTGGAGAAAGAAAATAGATGTTTCTGATGAATTAAGTGCACGCAGTCTTTGTGATGTCATTTAACAGAGCAAAATTCTTAAACGCCGTAATGGCTTTTTTACTAGCGTACATAGGCCTTTTCCATGGTTTCTTTCAGTCGCATTACAAATGAAAGCTGCCGTTCTCCTCAGGAGGCACTGTTACTAATCATTTCGGAACATCAAACACCACCAGGTTTGAATCTATAAATAAGTCCTTAGAAATTCAACACCTTTGAATTACAAAAAGGAGATTAAGAATATCTCATCCATTTTGTTTTTCGCAGCAATATCACAGTCCATAAAGCGTAATTTAGTCCATAAATTACCAAAACATTAACTTACCATAGCAGTAGAACTTTCCATCTTGATTGCTGGAGTTGGAGAAACACAGTTCATATTCCTTCCGCGGTGAACTCCACCAAATCTTCTCGGATCACAGGCGTTGAATCCTTATATACACAGTCAACATCATTGGTGCGCTGGGACATTCATTACTCGTAATTTATTCCTCATGGTTTTCCCTGTGTCTTGTGGTACGCAAAAGGGTCAAGCACAACAATGCACATTACCTGGAAACGGTAATGATCGGTCTTAATTAGCATTGCTCATTCGATGAGCAAAGCGGGTAAGGTGTCTTAATTTCAGTATCCCACCAGTAATTAATTTCCTGCTGTGGTCTTCAGGACTTGCTCACACGGTCGTTCATCATTCTGGCTTGAATTGGGCCTTGTTAGGACATACCTCTAGGGTGAGGACTGGCGCTAACAAGGCACTAATTGCCAGAGGAAACCAAGGTCCCTTTGAAGGTATGTGCACTACAGAAGCTACAAGACGTATCCCTTCCAGACAGAACAAAATACCAATACTGTGACACAATGCCATCTCCTATAATTGCTAACCTTTTGTGGCCTGATGAGAAATTTCTTGTTAACACTGGTCTCTCGTTGTTCATCACATCTATTAATGGGAAGTGTCAAAAATAGCCCCACCAATGGTAGGTGGTAAACAGCCACAAACATGGGCACTGTCAGAATCTTTGCCAGAATGGAAAGCCAAGATGTTGACACTCGTGTTTCAAAATGCCACTGGTTTGCAGTCTGCTATGGAGACGAACCTGGCTGCATTGGGACAAAAACATAAATAAATTAAGCTTCGTTCTCCAGTGGGTGGTGGTGTGTGCGTGTTTGTGGGTGGGGGGTGGCGGGGGGGTTGTACTACAACAACAATGTATTTATGAAGAGCAGCGTTCCGGCTATGTACGTACATCTTTCGATTATATGGAAGATTTTTTACATACACCATTTCAGTTTGCTCATTATGAATCCCTTTCTGTTTTTTATTCTTTATCCTTTGAACAGGATGTAGGTGCAGCTGCTTTCTGAGGTACTGTAGCTAAGGGTTGTTAATGTTAGACTTGGTTAAGAGGAGGTGACAGGGTTTCAGGCACCATGAGTCATGACTCACTGTTCTGCACCGTATGCTTTGTATAGTTTGTATCTTTCAGTAATGGCTTTTGTATTTCCTTTTTTGAAATGATTTGCGGTCGTCTTCATGTCAATTGTGATTGCAGTTATCGATGTTCTTAGTTGATCGTTAGCTGCGGTTGAGACCTTGGTTATTGTGCTTCCGCTTGGTCGATGTAGAATGAACCATTAAGCGATGTGAATCCTAAATGTTAAGCTAGAGTGTCTGTTCCTTGAGCTAAAGTCGCCCCAAGACACTGAGCATCATTATGGTTGTGTCTCTGAAAAACGTATTGACAATATGTGCCACATATAGCACATTTCCATGTATACGTCCAATTCAAGGATCATTAAACAATTTAAAATATTTTATTATTCTTAGTAAAGCTCATTTATGTTTGCTGTCCGAGGATGTAAAGCAAAATCAACGGGCTACAGCAACACACACACAATGTTGGTATTGCTTCTACTGTAATGTACTTGTGTGTAACTTTGACAGTGCTGACAGGATTATAGGACCACTGTAAGAGCACCATACTCAGCTTGAGGAAAAAGGGACAATTATTCTTATTTTGGTTTAGAGGTCACTAAAATGAACAAACTCAAACCTCCAAATTCATCAGACTCATACGGACATACTTGAATTTATGAAGTGAATATTATTAAGAGAATAGAGGACATGTACTCTAGATTTTGGGCCTGAATTACTAATAACACACTAAATTAATAACACAACCAATGATTGGTGCAAAACAATGACCAATGTTTTTTTTTTATCGTGTTTTTGGTTTTGCGTGTGCTAAAAGGCCTTGTGTGTAAATCAGGCCCTGTGTCCAAAATATATATATACAATGGGGGAAATAAGTATTGGACACGTCAACAATTTTATTATCGAACATATTTCAATGTTTAAGGATTGTTTCTCCTGACAGATTTTCCTATTGAACTCTATGGAAAAATAAGTCGGGAGAAGAAACCCTTCAAGTTATCCATCCATATCTACTGTATTTCTGGCAGCAGAGTGATGGTTAAAGGCTTGTTTAATACATCAGACCCTTGATGACTTAGAGCCACTTAGCCAACTATGTGTTCTATACTGTTCCAGTGTAATTTACAGCTAAATCTTGTCTCCCTCCCCCAATTCCCATAGAGATCCATTCAAATGCAGAGCTGTTATAGTATCGCTTGTAAGAGTACCAGCAAATAAGATATCAAGAGCCTTTTGATGTTGTTGGGTCACAGACATCATAAAGTCATGGCATGCAAAGGATATGCAACCAAATATAAAAAAATATGGCTTTTCTACCAAGTATTAAATACATTTAATTTAGCGTGTTCAATACTTTTTTCCTGTGTCATTTCACTTTATTGCACATTTTTTAAAGAATTGGAACGTTACAATTTCTTTAGCTGTGTAGTTTTATTGAGTTAATACCAATGTCTGGTCAAAATCTCATGTGAATAGCTACATTTTAAATATGTTTGATAATAAAATTGTTGACGTGTCCAATACTTATTTCCCCCATTGTATTATAAATATAAAGCAAATATCTGCTTCACTCTTTTATATCCATTGCCAATGTTATGGAGACACTATAACACTCGTCCGGGAGAAGAAAAAAAAGGCAATATGAAAAATAAACAATTAAATGTAAATGAGGCCACAAGACGAGTAAGCCAGTTTTAATTGGCTACAGTCTGGAGAACGTAGTACAGTACAATATTCAGACACTGAGCAGAAAAGTTAACATCAGGTCATTTATTCATGACGCTTAACTTCAGCTGGCTGACAAAGTTCTGCTCTCTGACTCACACACCATTGGCTCGACAGAGCAACCCATCACCAGGTCTCAGGTCAAATACAAAACAATATGAATATCAGCACTAATCGTAACAATAAGAATAATGATCAGGGATGGTCTCTGGGGTATGTCTCTCGTTTTAAATGGTTTCGCACAGGTCCGATGTTGGGCGGCCTTTGCTCCTGTTCCGTGTAGTCTCGCGACGGCAGAATTCTCCCGCGTCTCGGACTCGAGGCTCTTCCCTTGACGTTTGACAAGACGGCACGCGTCTGAGCGGACCAGATTTTCCGGTTAAAACCCATCTGACTGCAGACATTACCACGCGCTCCCGAGGCACGCCGTGTCTTTGCATGTCAGAGCCTGTGCTGAAGGGGGGCTCAACTCCCACGGAGGAATACATTTTACAGGGAAAAAAAATATATATAATAATTTGCGATGGGGCGTGAGTCTCAGATGCTTGGCTGTCTGAGAAGGGGATAACTGCGGGGGGGAGGGGGTTTATGAAGCGCTCAGGGCAGAACGCAGTGCAGCCTTGGCTATCTGCAAAAACTTCTCTGATGATGAGGATGTGAAGGGTTATGAGAACAGCACAAGGCTGGCACAGGATACAGACTGGGGCTTTAAAAAGAGAAGGAGAAGGAGAAAGAGAAAGAAGAGAGCTGCCCATAGTCCCAGGGCTACTCTCCCATTTGTAATGCAAACAGGTCAAAATCAGGTCCTCACAGGCGTGTGTGTGTGTGTGTGTGTGTGTGTGTTTGGTCCAGAGCATGGCCAGTAGGTGTAGACCCAGAGAGAGAGAGATGGGTAAACGCCAAACCGAGGAAGGTGGAGATGCTATTCTCCCACATCCTGTGGAGCCTCCTGTTACATTCTCAAACTTGGCAGGTAGCCAATGGCATTCTTATTTCTGGAGAAAGTGAGGAGGGAGGAGCAAGGGCAGTGGGAGGGGCATCGGAGAGCCGACAGGGGGCATCAATGAGAGAGGAAGCTGTTCATTCCATCTCTTCTGAAAGTGTCACTGCCAATCCTCCTGCCTCCATTTTATGCCTCTTCTTTTCTCCCAATTTGGAATAGCCAGTAATATTCACCAGCTGTGCTCATTGTTGCAACCTCCACTATCAGCAGAGACAGGGATGTGCTCTACTCCAATACATATGATGTCAAGCCACTGCTTCTTTTCACAAGGCCAGCTTGCACAGACATGAGTTGGAGGAAGACACTTCGGGCTCTATTTCCCGGGTGGCGCATGGCGTGTGGCGAGCCAGCGCATTGGCGAAGTGACATTTTCGGCATGTATTTTTGCTCCCGAGCCCGTTTGACTCGCTGTGTGCCGGAAGTGGGAGGAGAGTCGCTGGTGGATGTGTGTCAGTCCAGATCGAGCAGCGAAACTGCAAATTTGGGGCTCTGATTTCCGGCCGGTGGCGAGCCATCACTGGCGACTGGCGAGGTTGCAATTTCGTCACAGGATTTGTACGCGTCTGAGCCCGTTTGGTAATTTGGTGACTCGCCGTGCGCTGAAGTGGGAGGGAAGCCGCTGTTGGGGGGCGTGTCCGTCAAGAGGGAGCAGCCCAGTTCAATTTTACTGGAGCGGAATGCAATTTTGGAATAAGACTAGACTGCGATTCGCGCTTGCGCTGCCCACCAGGTGAGAGCATGTTTACGGTGCAAATCGCACCACAGCCTGTGGCGAGTTGCTAATTTCGGGGCTTTCCCCAACGCGTGCGCGATCATAACCTATTCAAAAGCCAATCAACTGCATTTGTGGATCATATGCGGTCCAATTTGACTTTGAAATAAATCCCCCAAGCAGGAAAAGATTATACTTTGCATTTATTGCTCATTTTCTTTCATAATGTTCATTCTTGTATTTCTTTCAGTTTTTAATTGTTTATGGCTGTGATTATACTGCACTGTGGTCCCAGGGGTACTGTAACATTCACTCTTATTACACATGAACTTAAACGATAAAAACTTACCTCTTAACTCAATTACATTCAATCAATGAAAAATAGATAGCCTATGGTCTTCCAACGCAGAATCCTAAAGGCGACAAAAGTCGCTAATAAATGTAGCGAGGAAAATGGGATATTATATACGACCGAATGGGCGTGTTCGGCTATTATTTTTCACTAAACCACATGATGCGGGATAGCCCGACATGGTCAAAACGAGTCCGATGCACACGGCTCTTAAAAGGACTGAAAATAGTTAATTTGATTAGCTATGGTGCAGCTGAAGCACACCCACTGATAAATATTCAGCATAACCCAGCCCGTTTTCAACCTGCGCAGCGCGCTTTGAGCTGTGCGCACCTCGCCTCTGGTCCGAAAATAGCGAAATTCAGTAGCCACGCCCAGTGTGCCGTACGCTACGCCATTGGCTATGATGGCTCGCCGCACGCCATGCGCTTGCCGGAAAACAGAGCCCTTCATCTGCTGCTTGAGCAAGCACACCAAGTGCCTGATTCACCAGCGGGGGTCGCTTCATTCTGACCGATTGAGTCCTCATCTTAGTGCGTCTCAAACTCGCTCTCCTTCAGTCTCACAATTCAACGTAATTGACCGTCTGCCGGTCTTTCAGTGGCTGAAATTTTGCCCTTCGCTCTTTCCCTTTATCCTTCTCTTCTCTGCCCTTATCTCCTATGTGCACCACATTCGCCTTCTCTTCGAATCCTGTACAAATAATGCTGCCCACCCCATCCCATCCCCACTCTCTGGCTCAAAGTCTGGCGGGTTCCAGCGGGAGTTTCAGCAGGATCCAGTGTCGCTTCCCGTCTCGCACTCCGCAATGGGGTCCAGTCCGGCCCGGCTACGAAGCGGCTCGGGCGAGGAGGTGGCCCCGTTCTTGCTGAGGCCGCAGGACTGGGCGGCGTAGTGGATCTGTCGCAGGGTGTCCAGCGCCTCGTTCTTGGCATGCTTGAGGAGGTCCGCCTGGCCCTGCGCGACACACACAAACATCTGCCTGGTCATGTGTGAGAGAGGGCCTCATAAAGGCTTTGCTAACTTTAGTTTCAGAAGGTTGAGAAATTTTATTTCCAGTAAATAGTAATTAGTTACTGTGGTTGTGTGAAATAATCTAGACCAAGCCGGGATTTTAATTAACTATAAATAAAAAATTATACGTGAAAATTAGAAGACATAACCACCATACATTTTTCATACAAAACAAAGACTGGAAAATCATAAATGGAAAAAAACTGCCATTTCCTGCATGTGCAGGTTCTGTGCTTTTCAGCCACTTCAGTATGGATGTGTCACCCTTTGAATTTTCATTGTGATGTGCAATACACTATTTCAGCCACGAGGTGGCAGTCTTACACAATGCTGGAAAAGCACAAAACTATTCTTGAGAAAAATATTGTCGACTTTATGGGATCTGCTGGTAAGCGGTCCCGCACGCAGTTCTGGATTGCACAGAAGAGAGAAGCGGTTGCTGGTTAATGCCGCTGGAATGTTTATCTGCTCTGTGTGGGTCTGAGTTTGAGGTTTTGTGAGCAATGATGTGTGGCTGGATATGATTCGCAGTACAGATGTAGCCAGTGGAATATGGAGTGGACAGGATTAGTTGAGGAAAAAAACAATGGGTATTTGGTAAATCCCATGATATCCCATGGACACCCTCATCTTGGCCTGCTGCAGCTCAGGACAGACAAATCCATACAGTGCTAGAACCGGGTTGCAAAAATTCTACTAAATGACACCAAAAAAAAAGAACGAGAACATTGCTCGCCCCCAGACTTATTCCAGCGAGGTTCATCAGAGAAGCTCACTTTCTCATTATACGGTGAATTTCTGTCCTTGACAGGCTTGTTATGCAGCGGATTGCTTCTGCCATGACTCACCGTGTATCTCCTTAACCCGTCAACAGTCCCCGCACACCGCGCCGTGCAGCCCAACTGCACACAATGAAATCTGCTCTCTGCCAATGCAAAGACAGAACACGGGGGATAGCGGATCATATTCAGCAAGCCTGCCGAGTCTCTGGATTCCTTTCCAGCTCAGGTCTCCACAACTCAATTATTACCACAGCTTATGGGTTTTTTTTAACACTGTGCGATCGGAAAAGCCAGAGTAGCCAGTAACGTCGATCCTTTTGATCCGGCGTCTGCGAGCTGCCTTCGAATCGGCCATGGCGTGGTCGAAGGGAACCGTGCGAGACCGCTACTTACTGTACGTGGAGTGACTCGGCAGAGTTTCCTGATTTCCTGTCAGTAAGGCACACCTGCAGGCTCAGTGTCTGATTAAATGAGTCAACCGGATGCCCACGGTGGGGTTTCACGCTCCGTCTGTGGAGCGTGTCGACGTACCCAAAAAGATTTCCCTGCTTCTTTGTGAATCCGATCGCTCAGAGAGCATCGACTTTCAATCCCGCAAAGGAGCAATGAAAGTGGGCCGTGCCCAAAACATACAGCATCTCTTTTGGCCTCCTATATATTTTCGTACCTCAGTTTGCAGCAGGAAGTATATGGAGCATTTCCCCTGCACCGAGTGCTGTGCGTCCTACTGAGCCTCGCATAAGCAGTTTAAAACTGCTTTAAAACTACTGAAAGACTGCCTGAGACGAAGTGCAAGCACTTTACAGCGAGAAACGTCTTCTACACCTAGAGACAACTGCTGCCTGAGAGCCTAGAGCTGGGGGTCATCACAACCGGCAGCCGCAAGGGCAGGCCAGATTTATGGATTCCTGAAGAGCGGCTTCTGTAGCCATCTCAGGTTCTCCACCCTTCGTCACAT
The DNA here is from genome assembly GCA_022702515.1 of Ilyophis sp. 1 JC-2022. Lineage (NCBI taxonomy): Eukaryota > Metazoa > Chordata > Actinopteri > Anguilliformes > Synaphobranchidae > Ilyophis > Ilyophis sp. 1 JC-2022. The sequence continues at coordinate 16,572,260 of CM040405.1, read as the reverse complement.
CTCTCGTCTTCCTCCTTAGGAGACGCCTGTCCCGCACGTCCCTTCTCCAGGAGAGCGCTTTTCTCCCCTCTCGAACAGCAGCTCTTGTGGGCGGCCGGCCGGCCCACGCTCACCCCCCTTCCAGCGGAGCTGACGCATCCTCCCTCCCCCCTGGAGAACGCAGGTGGGAGTGAGCGGAGGACGGCCGAGTCGGAGTCGTCGATAGCGCTTCGCGCCAAACGTGAAATGGAGAGCTGCCATTATTTTCATACCTTGTTTTTTCCCAGGGCTTCGTATTCAGGTTCAAGGTCCAACCTATCAAAGATCTATCAAAGCGGACGACTCTGCTCTCTGCACCGTGCGGTGCCGGAAAATTTGTTCGTCATCGAAGCTCTCTTTGGAAAGACCTGCGCAGATTGCCCTCAGCGAGCTCGGGCGTCCTGGGCTCAAAAATCCTCATTTCTCATCCGATTACAGAAAATCAATTGCGGTTGTCAGTGTGAACCACTGTGCCACATCACACAATCTGTATAATTCACAGGGCCCGGAAAAGGAGAAGAACAAATCAAACAGATAGCGTTCCCCCCCTGCCCCATACACAAGTCAAACAGTTGCTATTGATTACTTTCAAAGCAAGTTCATTTTATGCTAAAGGAGTCATTTATTTTCACTCTTTGTGGTGGCAGGCTATTATGTGGTGAGCTGATGTGTTCCTTCACTGTTATCAGTGAGAACATTACAGCAGGTAATGATTTGTGAAGCTCCCAAATGAAGCTGATAAAATAATTATCTGATAATAAGGGATCGTCAAAGGAACAGAATTCAAGTGCAACTTCTTCACAGCAAAACATGCCATGTAAGGTTAATTGTATGAATGTACCTGGTCTTTTTTCCGCACTGGAAAGTTCAAATGAGTGCAGTGTTGCATAGGAAGGACCTGGGCTCTAGATATAAACTAAAATTCCAGGCTGGTTCTATAGAGGCCAATAAGAAGCGTAATGGGAATAATTTCCCAGCTAAAAGCTGGCGGTATATTCAGAACCCTGGTGAATTTTGTAATGATCAAAGCTTGTGCAATTTCTAAGATACAAAATATTGCTCTTCAGAGCAAGTATGCTAATTAAAAGAATTGAATGAGTCTTTACCTTCAGAACTGTGATGTTCCAAGCATAGCTCTCCAAGGCCTTCTGCAACTTCCGGCCTTTCAGCCCCTCCTTAGCTCCGATTCTGTGGAGATCCTCATGGAAGTCCAAACCTGGAGGAGAAAGCACACTTGAGCACCTGCTGCCTGTGGGCCTAGTAGTCAGGACTGCTCTTCTCTGTACTTGCAGTCCCAGTACTACTCTAGAGGGACAAAGACTAACCCAAAGGATGTGAAACTTCACTGTAGAACAGGCTTGTGCATAGGCGTAGATTTAGGGGGGGACGGGGGGGGGTCTGTAGTACAGGCTTGTGCATAGGCGTAGATTTAGGGGGGGACGGGGGGGGGGTCTGTAGTACAGGCTTGTGCATAGGCGTAGATTTAGGGGGGGACGGGGGGGTCCATATGGGATATGTAGTGAACAATTAGAGGTGATTGCTCAGGCCAATAATACTATGGACTTTAATTCCCATAACAGTGTTTTAGCCAGTGTTTTGTGTAACATTATTAGTGTCCCCCTCCATTATCATCACAAAGAAAATTTACTGTTTGTGGTCACCCCCAATGTTCAAATGAAACCTACACCCCTGGGCTTGTGGAACTTCCAGATTAAAAAATGCCAATGTTTTCCAGTTACCAGAACACCTGATGAAATAAAAAAACATTAAAAAAAACAAAAATATTGCAGTTTACCTTACTGTAATACAGTCTCTCAATATGTGCCACAAACCCTGGTTTGAAACGCCAAATGTCCTTGAAAAGCCTAGTTCTATTGGTAGGCTGAAAGTGAGCAACTGCTCTGTTCAGCTTTGCTTATTGAAAAAACGTTCCGTAGGCCAATCGCGTCTCCAAAAAAGGTACATCTTCCTAACGTGCTCAGCGTAAAGCATTTCCATGGACCCTCCTTACCCAGGTCCCCAGCCAATCAGAAGAGGGATATCAGGCAACACTCTGCAGCTTTGTTCTATATAACAGAACAGTACATGGCTGGCACATCCTGATCCTGTCGAAGCAGAGCAACATTGCTGGCCGATAATAGGATGTACTTCAATCTTTTTTGCACCCTCCTCTTGGGAGCACGGTTACTGGACAGGATATATAAAGAACCTGAATGTACTATATTGGGAGACAAATACAGGTGTGCAAAAATCAGTGCGGGTCCAAGATCATTCCTCTTATTGGGTCCGACCTCGTTTCTCCACCTCAGCTCTGCGAGTTGTCTTTTTAAACAAAGCTAAAGCGTGCATTTAATTAGGCCAGCTGTCAGGCCCATTGTGTTAAATGCCCAAGGACAACACCAAACTACGCTCAGGAAGCATCTTCCATATTTATCAAGGTCCAGCTTGCACAAGTATTTGGAGAAAAATGCTACCTGTTGGTGGTTTTGTGTCGTCAGGCCCAGAGATGCCTGAGGACAAGACTATGCACAGGAGGCATCTTCCATACGTATCAAGGTCCAGCTTGCACAAGTATTTGGAGGGAAATGCTACCTTTATGATTAAACTAATTAATGCACACAGCACAGCACCACTGAAAGAATTGGAGCATTTCTGCAGCATTAGATGGGGTTGTCAACTTCTGCACAATTATACAGACATTTCCAGGACTCAGTCATCTTCTTATCTTCATTAATGTTTAAGTATAGTCCACAGTGAAATATTTCACATTCAGTTTCAAATATAATGCAGTGGCTCTACTGTTAAAATTAATTTAAAAAACTATACAAAAGCACTGATCTAAAATATGTTCTGGTACGTGTTGTCAAATTAATTCAGCTTTAATAGCTTGAGTCGTGTAAATGAATGTGTCATACAGAGGCAAGTTATTAGGAGTCATACGGAGAAAATCAGGTTTAAATGGAAAGGGGTCTAAAGTTGCAAAAGTTGGCAGGTCTCAACTTGACTGTGATCCGCATGGCAGGAAAACAGTGACGTTTCCCTCTTAGCTGTACACTTGCATCCCCAAGCACAAACTACTGCGCTGAACCTTGTAAAGCTAGGCGAGTCTCCAAGCGTTTCTCACTTACGTCAGCACATGTTCGGCACCTTGCGATTGTGGCTCTCTAATGCTCTGCATAAGAGCACACATACAAGTGCATGGAAGTACCCCAGTCATGCCTTTAATGTCATTCCAATGATTGTATGGCTAGTCAGTTGACCCTAAATTTCATTTCAGCAGGGCACATGAGGTGGAGGGACATGACTGCTACAGGGGACCCCACGACTGACACTAATGTATTAAAATGTGGCGGCCCGCTAAAGTTTAATATCAACCGCCACAGTTTCAAATTGATCAACAAAAAAAAATCTAAATTTGAAATAGTTGGCTTAGGTGCACAGCCAGCTATTCCCCTTTAATTAACTTAATTAGTTTGATGAATGCAATGATTCTATTGAATGTCTTTATTTGATATGTTTGTTTGTGCGGGTCTGCCCCACTGTCTAGCCTATGTTTTTGTTGTCGTTGTTGCTGGTGGTTACAACTGAAGTTCCCTAACGGGAAAATAAAAGCTATTCTATTCTATTCTTTCAACCTAGAAAATATAAAGTAGCACGTCCCAGCGTTGTCCTCAAAGGGCTCCGTAAACTGCACTAGTCTCTATCTCGCACGTCCAAGTCGCGCAACCAAGAAACACCAGATTTTTTTAAAGGAGAAATGGCAAGTTGATGAGAATGGGAAAACACGGAGTTGGATTGGGTATGACAAATGATGTTAAATAATGTCAATGTTCTGCTCCCAGTGCCGTTTTTGCGCCACAGAAAATGCCTGCATGGGCTAATCCCATTGTTATGGGCACTGCAACTGGAAGCTGTATAGTGTGTCATAGGCTATTCGCTGCATATCAATTTCATCTTCAAGTGGATGTGCGAGTAAGTTTAAGTTACGTTAACGACGACACACAAACACTCCGGTATTGATAGCTTTTAATGAACATTAACGTTATTTGGTTGGCTAACGTTAGCTATATGTTATCTGCTCAGCAAACCCGACTGGTTAACTTAGTTAACGTAGGCTAGGTTACTGGTATGCCCATTCCTTCTTTATGTAGGCTAATGTCTATCTGCACAGTTAACGTTAACAATAGGCTATAGTTAACTTGCAATGTAATTCACGTTTTAAAATCACCTTTCTTTTAATAACGTTAATATTGACTGTTTTCACCAACATGAATATTATTTGATTTCTGTATATTGGATGAGAAGAATTAGTTGATTGAAAAATTTGTAGGCTTCTGTACTCTTTGTTTTAATAGCCTAGACCAGCGGTCCCCAACCTTTTTTGGGCCACGGACCTTACGTTTCACGTAAGACAATATTTTCACGGACCGGCCTTCAAGGTGTGGGGGGATAAATATGACAAAATAAAATGATACGACTGGCATAAAAACAAATATAAAGTGCATAAAAAATACAACTCACCATCTCAAGAGACACAGACGCACAGATGGATGGTTCCGGTCATTTTTCAAAATAAAACATCTTTCAGATTCTGAATAAAAAAATATTTTATTGATTATCAGTCTTTCTGTGCGGCCCGGTACCAAATGACCCAGGGACCGGGACCGGTGGTTGGGGTCCGCTGGCCTAGACCTACTCTTCATGCACTTTTGTTCGATACTATTTATGCACTTTGTAGTCTACTATTCTCACTCCCGTATGCCATGAAGGCTATCTTTGTTGCATTGAACATTTAATATCAATACAATTATTTTTCGCTTAAAATCTGCTCAAACCACTGTTTTTATTCCCCACAATAAAGGCTGTATGCGTTACATTTTTTGGCTGGTAAAAAAAAAAAATGTTTGGCGGGTAGATTTTTTTAATCTACCAGACATTTGGCCGGTGAGCTAAAAAGTTAATTTTGGACCCTGTGCGCAGCGTAGCCCCGTCGCTTCAAAAAGACCCTCACTCTGGTCAATACCCCTTCTCCCCTGCTAACACACAAAACCCGCCGCACAGAGAGGCTGCATCTCCTCACGATTCTGAGGGTTGAACTCCATGGAAAAAATAAGTCAGGAGAAACAACCCTAGCGTATATTTACAAAAAACAATAAAGTTGATTAAGGTAAAACATTAAATATATTTTCTTTGTACTCTGTTAAATTAAATATATGAAAAAGTTAATTTACAAATCACTGCTTTTATGTGCATTTTACATACTGTCCCAACTTTTTTGGAATTGGGGTTTGTATTATGCAAAAGATGGTAATTGATAGTTATATAACAATATGGGGTTTTATGAAATAATAAAGGAGTTCTCGATGTTTGTTTTGCCAATACATTGGTCACGTGAGATGTACTGTGATTTTTATTTGAATGTTGATTTAATTTGCATCTGTTGCCACCAAGGTGAATACGTGCATACGGCACCTTTAAGGTATATCCAACTATACTGTATATAGCAAACTTCTGTTCTTAATTATTTAATTAGATTACAAGTGTATCCTAATAATTTTCCTGTGCTCAAGTACAGGGGTGAACCAGCGTAGTTTATAGAGCTGTCAGAAAACTAAAACTCAGATAATTGTTTGGAACAAAAACCAGCACACAGATCGACCCTCCAGGACCTGAGTTGTGAACCGCTGCCCTAGAGAGCATGCAATGATATAAGAGCCTTTGATGTGCCACACTAATTAGATCAAAGCCTGTCATTATTATATTGTATTACTTTAGTAGTCTCATTATCTCAAAATGTAGCTTAAGCATCGACTGTAACTTGAATTGCTTTGTTTCATCCTAATATTGTATCCATCCTTCTAGTGAACCCACCTATGGAATGAACAACAAATTATTTACAAATGACCTTTGTTAATTTACTGATAAAAGAAAGTTCTGTTGGCTGTTGCAGTTGCATATGAACTAGTTGAGGTCTGTGCCAGCTCATTTAAAGCTGGAACAAAACGTAGCCCTTTCTTGGCTGAAAAAAACACCAAGGATCATTTATTTACAAGGGCAAACTAAAGCCCATTTAACTTTAGAGATAATAGAGAATGGTAATCTATGTGTTCTACCCACAACATAATATCAATACTAATGGGAGTTATAATGATGGAATTTACTGATAATTATAAAACAGCTTGAGAAATGTTTCCCAATTGCCTAATAAGGAGCTCTATATGTGGTAAACAATATTTTAGGTAAACGCTTCCTACAAGTATTACCACACCTGTTTCAATATTTAAAGGAAAGTATTTCGACAGATGCCAAAAGTTACAGTAGCTAACATACCATACAGCAGCCACAGATTCTGTTAGATAATTTTTTTTGTGGTGCAGTAATATTTCCATTTTTAAAACTATTAGAAGCATTTAAGTAATTAATGGCTATATTTTCATCTATAAAAATAATCTTGTATAAGTACAGTAAGGCACTCCAGAGCATTTCTTAGATAAAGCACTAGCACCTTTGAAATGTTTGTGAACTAATTACAGTACATGTGGGGTAGCTCGATAGCAACTGATGACACGGGCTATGTGACATGCTTTCAGTTGCTTGCTAGCATGCTGTTTGCTCCTGGCCTTAAAATCATACAAATATTGCTGATGGGTTTAATTTTATTTTTGTTGACAATATAAAAACAAAGGAAGCAGTTTGATCCTTGCCTCAAAATAGCAAATTCATAACACTGCATTTTATACAATGGCGTCTCTTGACCTTATGCAATATCTCCCAGATTTTCAAAAAGAAAATGAATTGTTGTATCGTTGACCATGGGGTTAAATGAAGGGTCTCTTCTATGGAGGTAGATTTCTATCAAAAATAAACAAGCACTAAAGTTTTATCCACAATTGTATTTACCATCCACACACACACCTCTCTCAATTTGTGTTCGTATAAATAATCCACAAGTATGTGTTTTCCATCCACACACAAACACCTCTCAACTTGTGTTTCGTAAATCATCATTTGGATGAATGCAAAAATGATATTCACAAATGCAAATAACATTTACAGATATGTTTCCAATGTTCACATGTACAAATCAAAAGCTTGGCTTGCGAACTGGCGAATCTATATTTGCCTTATCGAAGGACACGCTTGATCTGCTTGGATTTACGGACAGAATTTTGAGACAAATATTCCGATGTTTTTCACCGTGTCGATTCATGTTTGCTTAACTAGCGATTCGTAAGCAAAACCTCTTCTTCTTCGGTGCTACATAACACGGCGGTGTGTGTGTTCCTCTCATCAGCGCCACTTTTAGAACAAGTGGCCAAAATTGCACATTATCTTTAAGAAGTGGATTCATGGTAAATTTAATTAAAACAACCGAGTTTTGAGTTTATTTAGGTTGTAAAGTTAACCCCACGCTAATCTTGCGATGGCAAGTTTTTTAAACAGTCATTGCACAAAACTCCTATCAGATTGCATGTAGCTAGCTAGCTAGATTACATTACACAGGGGTAGGTCCGTACATTGATAGGAACTAGGAAGTACAACACTATGAGCTAAAATAAGGAGAGCACTCCATGCAATTTGAATGATCATTTTCATTTAGGTGTCTTATCTACTAGCTAGCTAGCTGAACAAATGAAAAATGTCATAGGAGACATCGGTATCAGTGAGAATAGCTGTCAAATTAATTGAATTGGCTACAATACTTCACATGGTTGAGTTTGTTTTCCATAATCTTTTCCATGAGGGGCGAAAGAGTTATGTAGCTACTGTGTACGGACCTACCCCTGTGTAATTTAATCTAGCTAGCTAGCTACATGCAATCTGATAGGAGTTTTGTGCAATGACTGTTTAAAAATTTGCCATCGCAAGATTAGCGTGGGGTTAACTTTACAACCTAAATAAACTCAAAACTCGGTTGTTTTAATTAAATTTACCATGAATCCACTTCTTAAAGATAATGTGCAATTTTGGCCACTTGTTCTAAAAGTGGCGCTGATGAGCCGACACACACATCGGCGTGTTATGTAGCACCAAAGAAGAAGAAGTTTTGTTTACGAATCGCAAATTAAGCGTGCATGAATAGACACGGTGAAAAACAACGGAATATTTGTCTCAAAATTCTGTCCGTAAATCCAAGCAGATCAAGCGTGTCCTTCGATCAGCAAATGTAGATTCACCAGTTCGCAAGCCAAGCTTTTGATTTGTACATGTGAACATTGGAAACATATCTGTAAATGTTATTTGCATTTGTGAATATCATTTTTGCATTCATCCAAATGATGATTTACAAAACACAAGTTGAGAGGTGTTTGTGTGTGGATGGAAAACACATACTTGTGGATTATATCTACGAACACAAATTGAGAGAGGTGTGTGTGTGGATGGTAAATACAATTGTGGATTAAACTTTTGTGCTCGTTTATTTTTGATAGAAATCTACCTCCATACTCTTCAATGTAGCACAAGGACGGAGAACTTGACCTAGATCACGAACACACACACACACACACAGTATTTCAACGCCTGCTGTTCTCACTGCATCAAATGCCACGATGTGTTGTGCTCCTTGCCAAACAGCCCTGTCGTCCAGGGCATTGACTATAGAGCTGCACTAATCCCCTGTATTTCCATGGGTAAGGAAGCGAGGTATTCATCTTACAGAATCACAACTCAAATACATAAATAGTAGAAAGAGTCCAAGGTAAAGTACATTTCGCAAGCAACCCTTACTGCTCATAACAGTAGGTCATACGGCTTCCGAGAAGCAAGTTATTATATACAATCAAGGACATGATTTGTCCTATATGCTGTAGAAATTCTTTTATCATTTACATTTTCTTGGTAACGGAATTCTCTCTAAAGCTCACTATGGCACCGCTAAGTAAGGTGGAGACAAAGGAGGGACAAGATTACACCCATAAATAACCATGAAACCATTGCTGACATAACAGTTTCACCCACACACATGTGATACCTCTTTTTATAGTGTTGCGCTTACACAAATCTTATAAGTGTTTGATGCCTCATAAAACAAAACGGAGGGAAAAAACGACCAAACTTAACATACGCCCACACTCGACAGTGGGCCGTTTTTGATACTTTCCAGCAACGCAACCTTTAGTTTGCAGATGAAAAGCACCCGCTCATCCTGTCTTGTGAGGAAACGGGGAGCGAAGGAGACGCTGACGGAGACGGTGCTGCAACCTCATGTTCCCGCCCACAGCTCTTCTGATTTCATTTACTCCTGCAGATGGGAAACATCGTGCTGCTGCAGTTGTGCCGCAGTTTTACCAATGCTTTCTGGGAGCCTTGCCGTACCTTGACCCTCCTCCTCTCCCGTTCCATCTGCACTGCATATTAGTTTTTGCTTTCTCTTTTTCTTTGAGAATGTAAAAGGGCATGCACACTCAATCCAGCTGCCTCAAACTAGGACTGCTCAGTGCTCACGGTCAGTTAACGTAAAAGACAAGGAAATGAGAGTGATAGCTATAGCTAAATATTGTGCGTGTGCAAATTTAGCAGTAAAACCCAGCTTGGGCACCCAGACAGGACGTGATAATGCGCGCACAGCATATGGAGCCCTTATGTCTCGGATGGGAGCTGGAATATTTTTCATTGTTTCAGGCTCAGCTGATAGCAACTTGGAAAACAAAGCTGCTGCTTCCTCAGAGACGGACGTCCAGCTGCCACACTTTTCAATAAATCTGAGAAAAACTCACTGGACTGACTATGTTGAGTGAGGGAACAATCACTCCTGTGTGGACACCACCATCAGTTTGAAAGAACGTTATAATTGTACTTTGTGATATTGAACCTGATGCCACGCTGACCACAGAGCTTTACAGTGGTAGTATTTTTTAGGAGGATGCAGTAGTGCAGCACTGTACGGGGTTTTCCACCTCACAAAGTGGCATTCTTTTCCCATGGTGCATTACTCATATTGCCAAAGCCGCAGTTAAGCTCTGTTCTTAGTGAAAGCAGAGCTCAGCGGGGTACTTCACATCGAATGTGGCTCCAGCTGACCTGTTACCAGCCCCTTTTCTGCTTTGAATTTCAGAAACAACAGAAAATGCCACTTGGCTAAATCACAAGCACGCACACGCACACGCTGACCTCCCCTCGTTTTGTGACAGAGCCCAGAGTCTCGCTGTCTGTCGTCCTCTTCCTCACCATTGTCAGCACTGTACAATTACACAACAAATATTGATTTCCACTTGACTTGTGCTATTGAAAGCTCTGCAACAACCGACAGAACCTCCTTTGAAGTCTTTGGCCTATCCCAGCTGTTATTTCTGTGAGTGTTCCGTGCCGAATCGTGTCAGACATTCATAATATTGACACTCCCTCCCATGGCTCTATACGGACACAGAAATAGGAAAAATTATAATGTTCCCTCAACTGTCAATTGCATGCTGCTTTGAAGGTTGAATTCAAATTGAATAAGATACGGAGCAATCACGGTTGCCGGAGGTGCAATACTCAGTAATGTCAGTTTTTCCTCTCCATGGCTATTTATTTCTGATGAGCACGCCATCTGCACACTGACAAGTTACTTCAGATATTTTAAAAGGTGTGCAGTGCGGTGCGCAGCCGTTCTCATAACGGCTACCTCGGAGCACAATTCAGTCACCTGCACGACCACACTGGGCCAGACAGGGATTTTATCCACCATAGAGGCTTCCCTTTCAAATGAAAAGCACCTCCGGCAACAAGCAGGCATCGTAATTCACAATGACAACGGTGCAGCTGTCTGAGGAAGGGTCTGTAGGGCAGAGGGATGTTGGGAACGGGAAGAAATTGGCTGCTCTAATTAAAGCAGGATTTGTTCGTGGGCGGGAGGCCGGGAGGCGGGGAGGCGTGAGGGTGTGATGTGCGGAGGGACCTATCGCACGGTTAGCTCGGCTGCACCCACGGCCTGCCTCTCAGTCAGCCTGTGACAGAAGCCGAGTTCCTCATTGTATCCGGCTCTCCCTGCTCCAACCCACCACCTAGTTTCAGCCTTCAGAAATCAGTAAACAGTAGAGCCACACATTACACTCTTCGTCGTTCCCACAGACTGCAAAAAGAAAGAGAAGCGCTCCGGAAGTCGAGGAAGTGCTTCAAAACGGCCCTCTCCCCCGTCAAAGACTTCACGTAATCTAGATATGGGCATGCTGTTCTGGAGTGCATTTTTAAATGACATCATCATCTCTGAACCAATGCTTTGGCTCGCATTGCGTTTAACAAAAATAAAGTAAATGACATAAACATGCTTCACTATGATTCAGTCAGTCGTTTTTGTCCCCCACACGGAACGCTGCATTCTGATTGGCCACCTCAAACAGCAGTCTCAAAGAGGCTCAAGCACTCGCTGTTATCTGTGATGCTCCCCCTCACCGTGGATGAGGGAGGGAGGCTGAGCAGAAAGAAAAATAAGACTGGAGTCTCTTTGGTTTCGGTAGGCTCTAATGAACTCGTCAAGTTGTAACATTTTAATTTAGCGTACGCCCACACTCATGCTTTCGTTGATAACTGGTCATTGTCAGCAATAATAAAAAATTTCTACATATTTTTTAATATATTTTTTAAATGGTACTGTTAAGTGGCATTGTTAACCGCTGGTACCGATTTGAGGTACTGGTATGGACCTAAATAAGTTCCTAAATACCTGCCCGAACTGAGCGCCCACACTGCAGAGGAAGAACAATCCACCATTTCACTCTCTTAATAGAAGACGGTCACTCTTGACACTCCAATAAGCCTGAATAAGCTTCAGCGTGAACCAACAATTACCACTTTATGGCTCGTATGCCTCTCCCTGATTGGATATTCCTATCTATTATCTGCTTGTTATAGTTTTATAGGGATCAATTATTGAAGATTGCTGCTGTGATGATGTCCTGCTGAACCATGTCCAGAAGATGAGTAGTGGCATGATTACATTCAGAAATAGCACTTGTCCCCCGATGAATCAAGCCCTTTCATTTAAATCGCATGCCATTTATAGTCCCTTTCTCGAAGATGTTGCCAAAATATTTGGGGTCTTATCTGCTGTGGAAAATCTACTAGATGTCCAACTACAATTACACTGTTTATGACACCGCATCCAGACTAAAATAGATGCCTCTGAGCTTCATGTCCAAACAAAACAAACCCCATTTTCTTTGCAGCTGTCTCTTTGCACCGCTGTTCTCTCCCTTGTTTCACACCAGCCTGAGTGCCTTTAAAAGCAGACACTGCAGTCATCAATCAATCCCTGTTAATTATCCAGGTAAGTCACTTTCACTAAAAAATAAAACAATTCCTCTTCAATGATTCAAGGAAACCAGGTTCTTTCAGTAATACCGTTTGGTACGTTGTGAATTGACGGAATGTACCTGACGCAACTTCACACCACATGTCCTGACAATGCCTGAAAATGCTGGCAGTGGGAAAAAATCTATAACTGAACATAGCAGAAAGTAGAACATTTCTTTTTTTTTTGTTAGAAATGCATAGAATTTTGACAGTGCCTCAACCTTTTGGGAAATGTGGTGATAATATCAGACACAACATTAAATTAACTTTTTCACCTACTGGCCAGAGCGGCTTGTGGATTCTAGAAATCACCAGCCATTTTCAACATTTTACCAGCCACATTACCTTTTACAATGTAACACAACCTGGTTGGTTACCTGCCAAAGTGGCTGCTAGAGTAGAAAATCTTGCCAGCCACAATCAAAATTTAACCAGCATTTGTCTGGTGGCGGGTGTTCATTTCACACCCTGATATCAGGCCATTGTAATGCCTGGAAAGCTGCACAGTGCATGCTCTGACTATGAGGCAGCTAGATGGCAGCCAGAAGTCTGACTTCCTGTCCATTTCATTAAAGCTTCAGTTACTGATGGTGGGTCACCCCACACAGGACTGGATTGGTGACCAAGAAACGCATACATATGCATACAAGCATCCTGTCCACATTAACATCCAGTGGTAACTAATCCCTCAACTAGGCTAATGAAAACATTTCTTACTCTTTGCCCTTGTTGTTGAATGCAGCCTTGTTTTGGCTTTATTAAACAGCTCTACTATTCGCCTTGCACCGGATCCCCATGTGTAAATATCCTCAGGGACTTCTAACACTGCCCCTGTCTTTGCACTGCTGTGTCAGGAGAGCAGCTATATGGGAAAAACAGCTTCCTGTGTTTGTCTGTGCTCCTGCAGTCCCTTCTTCTGGTTCAAACCTCACAATCTGAACCCAAACTGCCCAATCCCTGAAACAGCAATGGGCATTCAGTAATCACGGGCAAGGAAAGAACTGGTATTATATAAAGCAGTGGTCCCCAACCCTGGTCCTGGAGATCTACTGTCCTGGAGTTTTTCATTTCAACCCTAATTTGGCACACCTGATTCTACTAATTAGCAGCTCAATGAGGTTCTGTTCAATGATGTGTGCTTTGTTAAGGTTTGGAGTGAAAACCTACAGGATGGTAGATCTCCAGGAACAGGGTTGGGGACAACTGATCTGAAGTGTCTTAATCCTTCTGAAAAGGAGGCTCTTGCGAAAGCACAGGAATATAGTAATCCAAATAAGTTCATTTCGTCTAACTAGAACTATTTAATTTATTGTTCATATAAAAAGACGCATTTATTAAAAAATAAATGCGTCTTTTTATATGAACAATAAATTTAAACAGGAATATAGTCTTTGCCTGGAAGGAAAACAAAACTGAAAGGGTGTGAAGGGATTTTGATGGCCCCAGGATGTCAGCGGCGTGCCGCTGCTCAGTTTGTCCCAGCCCCCCGGTTTGTCCCAAAGCCTCCTGGTTACATAATCCTTTGTGACATCCCACTACTGACACCAACACAGCTGCTGACTCCTACGAGGAGCGTGGCGAAAAAGCTCCTGGACACTTCGGCAAATAGGCCAGCTGCACAATCTCTACATTCCCTGGCTGCTCTTCTGACCCCACTGCCAGGTGGGCAGGCAAGTGTTTTGAGAGCAATGAGACAGGGGCAAAACTGGGGTCATGGCAAGGGGACAGGTCTATAGAGGGATGGGAGGAGCTTGCCCTGCTGCCGTTTGCTCACGAGGGACCTTCTTGCTTGCTCTCTCTCTGGCACTCAGCGAGGGCATGTGCTAACCTGCCAGCGCCGTCTGCTTCTCCCTCCAGGGCATGATCACAACAACCCCTCAGGCTAACCCATTCTCACAGACTTAGTTCAAGAGGCTGTGAGTGTTGATCATGACCACCACAACCCCTCAGGCTAACCCATTCTCACAGACTTAGTTCAAGAGGCTGTGCGTGTTGATCATGACCACCACATATCCGAACTGCTGTAATCGTGTGTGTGTGTGTGTGTGTGTGTGTGTGTGTGTGTGTGTGTGTGTGTGAGAGTTTCTTTGTTTATTCAGAGCTGTTGTATTGCAGGCACCTGCAAAAATGCAAATGACAGCAATTGGAGAAGGAGGATGCATGTGCTTAGTAATTAGAGCTGCAAGCACAGCAGCGAATAGGAAGACAGTCATTGCCCTACTAATCTGGAGACATTTTGTACAATTTGTCTCGTTATGTTCAATTACTGCTGCACAGTGTGGTCTGGATGCTTTAGTCCAGCATCCTCTGAAACAACATTGTTAATCTGTGCGATTTATAGGAGCTAATAAAGGAATTTCCACAGTTGCCATTAATGCTTTCTGCCTCTCTCAGTCTTTGTTTCCACAGTCGTCTTATCAGATCGGGCATTCATTCTTCAGCTTTTCTGCACAGTCATTTTCCTCTGCTTTTCAGCTGCCCACTAACTCAATTACCTCCGGACAGCCACGCTGGTAAGCCAAGAGCTCAATTTCCCACCGTCAGAGGACTGGAGAGTGCCGTCCACGGAGGTCAGTAAGCTCAGATATCCTCAAAGCAGAGATGCAATATATACTCAAGTCGTAACCCCCCACCTCTGACTAGTTTTCTCTGTGGGAATAATTACGATTCCCCGCCTGCTGATGAAGGCTATTGCCTTTGCTTTCTTAGTGGAGCAATGTGGCTCTGCTATATTTCCACACTTTGAGGTGGCGTGAGCCCAGAACAAACACAGGGCAGAGCCTGTTTACACTGGACTGAGTGTATCCTAACTTCACCCTGGATTTGCACAACCTTTTACACAACAATGATAGGATGGCCAAGACAGCATGCTCTCGTTATCCTTGGAGGCCACCGCTTTACAATTGCTCCATTACGTGCAGTTTTACAATATTTCCCCATGGTAGGTTACAAAGCTTTTGTGCAGATTTGAATCTAACAGCATGGAGTGTAAGTAATGCCAACAGGGGCTATGGTGGCGATATAGTGTCCTTCAGGGTGGTAAGGGCCACGTGTTAATGCAGTTTCAACCGTGCAAACGCAGTGACTCGGGGTGAGAGGTTGGGGAAGGCGTTCAGGCGGGTTATCGTCGGCAACGCACTCACCTGCTCGTTGTGCTTGCGTGAGCTTCGAGTAGACGCCGTCGGCAGACTCGATCAGAGTGCGGCTCATCTGGATCATCTGCAGAGTCAGACAGAGGAAATCAGACTGAATCAGCCCCAATAAGCCCAAATCAGCCTGAATCAGCCCCGATTCACAGACCTCCAGGTGTCCCCTGCTGCCGCTCCATGGCCAGCCAGAACAATGTGGCCTCTTCCACAACAAAATGCAGAGCGCATGAAAGGGCCATTATGAAGCTTTTCTAGGATTACCAACTTTGAAAGGTCATTTAAAAAATAAAAAAAAGTTTATACCGTCTCACAGGAACGACATGTTAAAAATCTGTGTGGTAGATCGTTTCCACTGGGCTGACATTTTTGCATTGCAGTGAAAGAGAAAAGGAGGCAGTGGGCCTCATCTCAGACACTCACACTGGGATGGTCTGAATTACCTGGACTGACATCAGCCTTGTAACTACGATTCACATTATGTTTGATAACGCTCCTCTTGTTCTATTTCCATCTTTTCATCAGTCTGGACAAAGGGGACTGTGACTCTCGTCTGATAGGGCACGAAGAAGGCCTAAATTTAGCCACAGTCTCAGTACAAGTGTACATGCTGACACTCACATATAAACATGTACGCACAAAACACACAAATGGAACATACGCAAACTCAACCAAGTATACACACATGCATTCACACATAAATGTATGCAGTATATATACAGTCAGACCACAAACACACACATATATACAATATATATATATATATATACTGTATATAAAAATATAATCAAATACTTTTGGTCCCCTAAAATGGGGGGACTATATATTTTTCCACCCCATGATGGCCTGTTTTGCTGGCATGGACACTTCAGGGGGCCTCATGTTGAGAGACAACAGCAACAGACCAAATACAAATTCTACACCTAGAATCAACTCGAGACCTTAGTTTCTTGTGAACTAATCATGCAAAAACACACAGCTGGCCAAGAAACAGCTGAGCACACAATTGTCCAATTACTATTGGTCCCCCAAAATGGGGGGACTATGTATAAAAGGCTGCAATTCCTACATGGTTCACTCAATACGGATTTAAATACCTCTGCACTTTAGACTCTGCACAGACTGCACTTTAACCTCATATTCATTGTTTATTTCAAATCCAATGCGCTGAAAAACAAATTGTGTCACTGTCCAAATACTTATGTTTATACGCACATAGACACACACACATACAAATACATATATAATGTTAACGTACACACAAACACGAAACACGCATACTCGCTGTCACCATGCATACGCACAGGCACGCAAAAACACAAACACACACACACACACACAGAGGGCCAGGCTGTTTACGATGAGCTCATTCATGGCAGAAGAAAGACTGAAATGATCAGCCACTGAGAATGCGATTCCGGCAGGAAGTGAGAAGAAAGACGGCTGCAGTGTCCGTCTGGCCTCGCGCTCACCCGGCCCGCTCCTCCAACCCCCCATGGCAATCTCCTCTCACCAGGAGGCCATTTCCTCTCATCTAATCTAGTCCTTCTTATTTCTCCGCTTGTGACTTCTCAACTAAATGGGAAACTATTCCCCATTCGGTTCCCACGACGGTGCAGTGTAAAGATTCAACATTAACACCTTTGTTTGAGTGGAGGTGGAAGCTATGTTTCTGCGTCCTCCTTTATGTTCATATGCCAATTCATAATTCACATTGATTTTCAAACTGGCTGGCTTTGGTTTGGTGGAGGATGGAGGTTTTTGTGCCAGCACTGGGAGCTGATTCAGTTTTAATCACGCAAACACCGTGTTCCGAATACACGCAGCTCTAGGTAACCCCTTCTCAAGCACCACCTTTTAGAACACAAGACTGAATATAAAACAGCTACTGTTCTTGAACTCCTTTGACCACAGGCATAATCCTGGTCTCTTCTGTAAGGTAACCATTAGGAATTTGTTTTCCAAGAATCAGAATTACTTATGCGAGGTAAAATGTTTTTTTAAAACATTGGGATTGTAAAATAGTTTATAGAGATAGAATTGTGAGTTTTAACACTTTCAAACGGTATATTGTGTGACGCAATGAATGAAAATAAAGTGAAGCACTTCAGGTGAGTGTCAGGAGAGTGTGCCATTGTCACAAAATGTTATTGGGCGATTTTGGCTGGGGCTAATTGACATGATTCCATGACTACAGACCGAACATACAGAGGACATTGGCACTCAGACATTCTCCTATGTGCGCTGAATGTTAAATAAAGTTGAACTACAAAAACATTTGCTGCCAACAAATGTCTGGATGGGTGCTTTCTCCGTCTGCCCTTATTAGGTTTTATGGCTCGGAAATAACATGCATCGGCTCGCTCAGGCAACAATAGCTCCAGGCTCTGCTGGCTTTACCTCAGTTATCACTCGTGAACTGAAAGCCAACAAACGGACTCAAATTCCATTCTGCTATTACTGTACTTTCATGAAGGTCTTGTGTATTATTCCCATGTACCTCAATAGTTATTTTCAGCATTAGGGTAATAAGCTTGTCACATTAGCACACTGCACTCTGTTTCTAACTTAGAGGAAAAAAGCGGAGCCAAATAAGTTAATGTTCAGCGGTGCTTGGTAAGAGCTCCAGTTTAATGAACTCTATGACCTGCTTCAACTGGGTCAGAACAGAAGGGCCAACTGTGTGCACAGTGTGCTCTCGCTCTTTCTTCCTCCCTCCCTTCCCCCCTCTCCTACTCTACCGTTCGCATTTTGCCTCAAGGCACATAAACACCTTTTAAAACCACTAGCACCTTCGTGCCGAAGAAGCGGTCTAATGAGATGCTCATTTAAAAGTGATTTCCCAGGTGTGAGATGTAAACGGGTGCGTACATTCCCCCCCAATTCACAGCACATGCAACCTCGTAAGGTGCACAGCGATGTTACAGAGCTATTGAATTTAGACGTGAAATCACGTGTGGCACTGCGTTTAGAGAGAAACATTTTAACACTATCAAATTGAGATACAGTACAGTATGTGCCAGCCTGTGCTTAAGCTTCTACCTTTAATTTCATTACATCTGACATTCAGCAACGGTGCTATAAAAGGCTTCTGTACTTGCCCATTTTATACGCGAGTTTAAAAAGGCATACGCTAATATTGCATCGATCTGGGAATCGGGTGGGTAATCAAAGCGTCCGGCTTTTCGGAACGAAAACCAGCATAAGCAGTGAGCCTCTCTGATCACTTTTGAGACTGTTTGGGTAGGGAGAGTGAAGCTAAGCTAAAGACTGAAAACGTGGGCAGTGGGTGTACGGGCGGGAGTGGGCTGCACACCGTGTCGTAGGCAGTGAGGACCTTGCGCAGCAGCTCGGGGACGGGGCCCTGGGCCTCCATGGCGGGGTAGGCCTCGCTGAGGTTGACGGTGACCCGCAGGGCGCGCTCGCTGTTCAGCAGCCAGGTGGACACCGTCAGGATGCACTGCTTCATGTTGGCGGCGGGCGTCAATCCGCACAGCTCCTTGAAGGACACCGTTGCATTCTGGGAAAACAAAAACAAGATCACAGGAGGTCTCGGTCAGTGACTCGAAGAATCAAAGTTATTGTTCATTGCATGCTGAGCGACTTCAATTATTTGGAGGTACAACCATCATAGACTAATTATTTATTATACCTCATTTACTAACTGAGCTCTGTAAAGACAGATTCAGCAAATACAGGGTTGCAGCAATGATTCATTTATGAACGTTCTGCAGTCAAGACTGTTCAGGTACAGAAGCGACATGAAGAAATGTGTCCCATGAACCAGAATTAAATGATCTGTGCAGTTCAGTTGGTTGACTGCAGTGTGAAATGAATAATGCTGCACGCTGGCTATGTGCATTTCAGAGGATGCAAATGCTAGCTTGCACCGTGCAAAATAAAAGTACTTTACAGCGATGGAATGAGCTCACATATAAAATTCTGCATTTTGGATATGAAGGGGAAACTAACTTCAGTACAGAGTGCAGACACTGAGATAAAAAGGCACGTCTCTGCAAGTCAGAGAGGTCAGGGAATGAATCAGTGAACAAAATGCCGAGCAGTGCAAACACACTTCGTGAATTATTGTATTTCTGCCCGAAACTCTTTCGGAGTTCTGATGCGGATCATTAGTTAAGAACCCGACGGCGTCACCGGCTTCATTCACAAAGATGTGGGATCCATTAAATTGCTGCGACGGCATGGTTGCGACCTTCGCCTTTCCTCAAAAAGTTCCTTGATCGGATCGTAAAAAAAACCCAAACCCCAACCCCCCCCGGCACCTTCCAGTTCTGCCGTTCCCACAGCAGGGGAATCAAGCCTCAATTCAAGGCACTTCCTTTCAGTTTCGACATGCACAGTACCTTCCACTGCCTCCGCCAAAAGGCCGAGGTAAAAAAATAAAAAATATGCAAAGGGAGCAAAGAGAGACAGTATTTTGGACTTTGCTTGAGAAACCCTCCACACAGCGTGGGAAAGGGACAATCTCACACTGGGAGCCCGGGTCCCAGAGAAAGGCTCTATTATGCGAAGATGGCGTTATCCTGGGCCCTGACCTCGTAGGGAAAAAAAGGGGGGAGCGGGCGAACACAGAGATTTGTATGCAGTGCTGCAGGCATACGACTGAAGCAGCAGCACCTTCAATCTAAACTCCCAGGAGAAGCCAAAGGAACTTGACGCTCTCTCTCTGACCTCAGCTCAGTTTATTTTTCAGGTTCGCACTGGGCGAATGAAAGCAAGAGACAGAGCTAGCGGCACTGAGATTCCACACGGAACCGCGGAATTGCTGGGCTGTACAAAAAAAAAACCCTACGCCTCAGAGAAAAGTGTTTTTAATTAAGCGGTTTGCCATGTTTGTGAGATTGTGCCTCCCTCCCCCTCCCCCCTCCCATTTTCACAAACTTTCAATTAAACTGAGGAGGAGGGGCTATCTTAACATGCTAACTGGGGGAGCGAGGGCATGACTGTTCTCTCTCTCTCTCTCTCTCTCTTTCTTTCTCTCATCCTATTTTCTCACATTGCTTAGCCAGGACCAAACATGGGAACAAAAAGCCACACAGTCCTAATAAATTTCCATCTACATCCTCCGCCTCTCCCACCAAACTCTTTTCACCCAAAAGATCAACGTGTTTTTTTTCAGCCAAAATCTACCTGCAGACAACTTGGTGTTAAGAAAACAGTAAAATACAAAACCGCTAGCAATAAAAAAAATGTATTTCTTAATTTCTTTGCAAAAAGCCATTTGTGCAGTGATAATGAGCTGGAATAACTCTCTCCGAGTGCATTTCCTTAATCCGCTGTTTCAGCTCTTGAAGTGGCAAAGATCTCAGAGGAGACTCAAGGTCTAACAGTGCATTTCATTCTTAACACACCTCTCCATTGCCCTGGCAGCAGCCCCTTTATGAAAGCTGAGACACCATGGATAACCCCGGGCGCTCACCCCAGATGCGCCCTCGACAGGCCCGGTCACGGTGAGAGGAGGGGAGCCAAGGGCCAGAGGTGCTGACACTCCCTGAGAGTCCTGGGAGCCAAGGGCCAGAGGTGCTGACACTCCCTGAGAGTCCAGCTCTGGCCAGGGCTGTAAGAAGAGGAGTGGGGAGGACTGACAGATAAGCCCCGCCATAAGAATCTAATTTCCCTCCCGTCTTCCCTCAGGCCTCCACTTGACTTCATTCATTCATTTACTTACTCTTTTCCTTCATTAGATTAACGTTTGATTACGTGGCGGAGGCCGGGGCTGGAGACGGTTGACGTGGGCACCCTTGCGCATTAACGGGCATTCTTCTTTTATTCTTACAAATCTGCGGTTGGTGGTTGCCCTGGCTTTTGCAACCCCACAACTTTGCAATGCTGATCAAACACTGAGGTCCTCGTTTATGAGCTACCTATTTTTAAAGCAGACTAACAATTCAGCACAAGCCTCTAATAACAGTTTCCTCTTTTCCAAACATATGACACTATGACAATTTGTCATTGTACACACTTTTGTGCTCTTGCTTTTCCAACCTAGAAGTGACAGTAAATTACAACATTGAGGTTTACACTAGTATCACCGAAATGCGTAGACTATATTGGCTATATAGATTAAGATAAATGACCCAGTTCAAAGCAAATGTTCTTAAATAAGGTCAAATGTACCTTGCCGATATAAACTTCTCTTGATGTCTACTGCCAGCGAATAATTTTTTGCCATGTTATTTAGCACAAGCAACCTACGCAAAGGCTTACTGTAGGTTCCATGTATTTATGCTGTTTGCTGACCTGGTCTTAATCCACTGGTTTGAGCAATTATTGATTCAAGATGAAATTAGTTCAGCTCCTTAAATTGCCAACTGTAGTAACACATATTAAAAGCACAGTTGTTTGCAAAACAGCCTTTGGGGAAAGAAAAGTTGGCTAATGCAGTAATAATTTCCAATCAAAATATTTATTGGTAAGACTACCATTTCAGAATTCCAGAGAAAGAAATGTCATATAAACTACTAATTTGATATAGTAAGTGAACCACTGGAACATGAGGATTTCTTGACAGAGGGGCAGACTTTAAGCCCTTTAAAAGCAAAACTAAACACTGTTCTGGGTCAAGAAGTGCCTGACTACAAGCCAAAGAATGCTTCGCTACATCCTCTCATTATTTCTGTAGCTTGTGTAGTGACATTACATCACAGCCACGTACAATGCTTGGAAGTATGCTTTTCAGAATCCCTCAGCCCTAAATCCTACAGTAAATCCTTTATCAATCTTGGCAATAAACAGCAGCCAAGATATTCTTTATACTCAATATCTTTATCCAGCAACAGCTTATAATCGACTTGGTTAAAAAACAACATGTCCCAATGGTAGCCTAACGCCAGGCTTCTTCACAATCGGAAAAATGTCATGGCCCCTAGCAGTTCTCATGGTGCATGATTTGTAATATGATGAACAAAACGGAACAAACAACAAGCAAACATGTGATAAATGACCAGCTGTGTGTACCTACTGTAAGCTATTGGGTTGGTGCAAATTATTACGTTAAATGAAAACATTAATTTATTCAGCATTTTCTGTTTTAATATGATTCTGGCCTGGGGTAAAATATAAATTATGCATTCATTACAGGAAAAAAGGAGAAAGAGGCATTGTATTCAGCTATAAAGCCAATAAAAACATCAAAGAGGGGTGGGATTTATAATTTCTTAAAAATGGTTCACTGAAGTCAAATCCTTTATAATAAATAAAATAATACAACTGTGTACTTTGAGGTTACTGATCTTCTACACATAGCATACAGTGGAGAGCTTTCCTTAAACACTCTACAAATATGACACAAGTAAGTTGCTTATCAGTCAAGTAGAGGGGAACAAGTAATATTTCCATCCCTATGTAAAATAGCTGAGGGAATTTAACTCTGTTCTTGAAGTACCCATGAGAAAAAAATGTATTTGACAAGAGCTCTAATGATTATGGTTTTCATAAAGCCCTTAATTATCGAATACACTGAGAGTCATTGCCTTATCTTTAACAACACATAAATATGGTATGCAGCAATTAGTGAGTGTATTGAGTTAGATTTGAGTCACTGCCATTGAAAGATTCCTTACTTATATGATATGAACCTTACATACCAGGTCTGCTACATTTATTGTGCGCCCTGAATAAATAATTACAGTGAATTCCCTCTGCAGCTTTTATTTTTATCTGCATTTTATCCCCTCATTTATGAGTATGTATTCCTGTTCCTTAAATGCTTGCTTTCAGGTTTTAAAACGAAGTGTACTGCCAGTATTTAAAACCGTAACCATGCATATGTTTTGCAAGGCTCGTGCAAGACTTTCATTATTCTCCAATCTGTCAATTATGGGGATATTATTATGTAATCTTTAGTCGTTGCACATTTTCTTTTGACTCAATTATTTATTGAAACATGATGTGTGGCTTGTTCAATACCTGCACGTTTTCTCTGAGGTCCGTAGCTTCTCTCAGGGGTTGCGTGGATGCCCTGAAGAGCTCATCTACCACCTTGATCCCAGTAGTCTTTGCGGAGGTGTACTCACGGGCTTTCCTGCCCTTCCTTACTGAAAGCCCCCGCTTGTGGCCTTTGCCCCCTCCCCGCCGGTTGGTGATGGCGATGTGCACGAACAGCGTGGTGTTGGGCAGAAACTCCCCGGTTAAAGACTGCAAGGGGAAATGGCGGTATCCTGGCTGTAGACACTCAAAGGGAATTGTGTACTGGCCGATGAACTCGTCCCCAATGTAGTCATCATCCAGTACCACGAAGCGCAGCACTGCCAGCTCAGGGAGGTTGATCTGGAACTCAAAGCTCTCGTCAAATATCGGGTTATCCCCATTCTGGGATACAGTCTTAGTCCTTTGCTCTGCACAGTCAGCAGGGATTCCATGGATCTCCACATATATGTAGGGTTCCACCACATCGCCCTTAGCAGCTGACCCCTTTGGCTTGGGCAAGTTCTGCCCACTAATAAGCTTAATGTGCAGCAGCTGGGCAGAAACGCCTGGCAAGGAGTCACGAGCATTGGCACTGAAGTATGACACTTCCTCCCTCATGATGGCAGGCCGCAGAACATAACCACAGTTTCCATTCTGCCGGAACCATCCCAAGTTGAGGTCCATCATCAGACCAGGTGTCTGGAAATTCATAGCTACAATCTGACATCCACACTTCCAAAAGTCCTGGGGGTTCATGTTGCTGGCATCTATACGCATGGGGCTGGGGTAGACCCTAGAGAGCAACCTCTTGTTGTAGCACACAAAGTCCTCTGGGTATTCATTGGCAAATCTGTTAGCATCAACCTCATTGAAAGAGCACATTTCAGAGTAATTCTGGCATCTCTTTGACGTTTCAAAGTCTCTGAACTGCACCGACCTGCAGAGGGAAACCAGATCGGAGAGCTCTTTGCACAATCTCAGCCGTCTGCAGCTGATCCCATTGAGCTGGTTGTTCTCCTCTGCTCCTACCCTCCTCGCCATCTCCATGCCCTCATCTTCATCAGTAACATCTCCTTCAGCATCTGGGTAGTTAGGGGGCAACCGCTTGCCTTTCAAAAGGATCTTTCCTTTCAGCTTCTCAGGGCAGGGCAGGTAATGTTCTTCAGAGTTAGGGAGGTCCACATACAGTTTGTCCCCAAGGATCTTCTTCAGGTGCTGTGCCATGACCTTCTGCTGTAGAATGCAGCAGTGAGTTACCAGGCAGAGGATGAGAGGATACTCAGAGTTTTCAAAGGCATACTGGTTGATGACATCCAGGACCTTGCAGAAGGCCACCTGAGAGGCAATGGCGCTCCCCACGTAGATGTGGGGCTCATTGTCTGGACCATCCCAGACCACTACCTCAAGGCTCCGGCAGCCCATCTTCAGTGCCCTTATGTAGCCATTGATATCTGAAGAGCCCCAAAAGTGGTCCTCCAGGAGGGACGCATTGTGTGAAGAGTTAATGTAATAGTGGGAGAGAGGCTGCGTCATGTCTTGGCAGACTCGTTTGTGCTGAGGGTCGAAAATGTGGCACTCGGAGGAGAGGAGGTAGTGCGTGAAGCCATCGATGGATAGGTATCCCCGTTCCTTGCCCTCCATGGATGGCTCAAACTTACGGACAATCTCCATGCACATCTCTTCTGTCACCCCTTCCATCCCTTGCTCCACCTCTACAAAGAGCATCAGGTCCTTGCAGTCCAGGTACTCCTTATTGCTGGAGAACTGCACTAAAAGAAAGAAGATCTCTGGGCGTGTGCACAGCTCGCAGTAGGCTTCGGTGAATGTATCGATGGGTATCTCTTCCCTGCATTGATCTTTAGTCTTCTGAAGCTCCTTGAACTTCAGCTCTATTCGTGAAGCCTTCATGCCGGGGTTCAGTCCCCTTATGATTTGGGTGGCCCTGGAGAGGTCGATGTGTCCCTCCTTCAGCACATCAGCTACCTCAAACACCGAACCAATCCAAGAGGTCCTTAAGCTAGGCTGGCTGGGTTCAACGATGCCCACTGCATGCCTACCATAGGAGACCAGGTAGCGGAGACCCATCACCCATGTGTTGACCACATCAGCCGTGCTGGCCACCAGGTCCAGGGACTCATAGTTGTCCCCGTAGATGATGGAGAAAGCACACTCCTCTGGAAACTGGTCCGAGAGGCCGTTGCTTCTCAACACAGGGGTCTTCTTTCCTAGCCGTACCTCCTTGATGCTCTTTATCTCCAGTTTGGCCTTCTCCGAGTCCTTTTTAGAGGGCTCCCAGTGCAGCCAGCGCATGTCTGAGTCCAGCAGAAAGTAGCGGTTGTACATGCGAGAGTTCGAGCGCACCTTCTTCATCTCACAGCCTTCCATCATGAAGGCCATGCAGGCTGCAGTGCTGCTGATCTTGCGGTCATTTGGCATGCTGCTGAATGACACAGTTTTTTTGCGCACTTGCTTCTGCTTGGAGCCATCCTGCAAAAATAAAGAGAGACAGAAAACTGTTATAGATTATATACCACTCATGCACACTGAATTTTCATCTTGACAGAAAGCATAATGTATTGCGCATCCAGATGGCTATATTAAAAAACAAAGCAGTCAGACAGAAATGTAGGCACGAATACACATTGAGCAACCTGACAATACAACAACATATACCAATCAACATATGATTGTTACAAACCGTATAATTCTGACGCAATTCAATGTTTACTGTTGAGACGCAACTTTCTGGGCACTTAGCAAATAAATGCCTCTCTGCGATGCAAACCTCTCCTCAGACAGAGACATAGAACACACATCTCCATTGTATGCTTTGCACAAAAGCAGAATTAATGTTCGCTGGATAAAAGTGGCCTCTTAATAAGGTTGTCTTGTCCCCTTCAGTCAAACTGCTGCACAATAATATTATGTTTGTGACCGTATCATTATTTTCACAGAACCGAGCATTTGATTTACAGACATGCCAGACGGACTGGAACCTATAATAAGTTAAAACTAGTTCACAACAAAACTAGGGACTGGACAACAACGTGACCTGTTCTTGTTGCTGCTGTTATTCAGTTCTGTCAAAATAAAACTGCCAGAATTGTCCGTGTTACTGAATGTGAGAAACACTTCCCTGGTATTAGATGCCACCCCCACTATCATTTTTGGCACAATGACTCTTCTAAAAAAGGTTTCCGCATGAGTGGAGCGAACACCCACAGGATTACTGCCAGAGCTGGCAGCATGAGCCAGCACAGTGGGGGCCTCTCCAAATGGAAGATCAAAGACGGCATTAACTGCAACCTTCTTTCATTCGACAGATCCCTCTGCCAGGCACTGACCAATGCCAGAGTACCTGAGAGACACAAAGATGCCATACAAAACTACGTTCAGAGCTGCCGGGGCATTTTCAGTACATAGACGGAAGTGAAAAAGTTAGACGACAAGTTTGTGTAAAAAGGGAAATATACAGGTGCAGCTCAAAAAATTTGAATATCGTGAAAAAGTTCTATATTTTCTGTCACTCATTTCAGAAAGTGAAACTCATATATTATATAGATTAATTACACATAGAGTGAAATATTTCAAGCCTTTATTTCTTGTAATTTTGATGATTATGGCTTACAGCTAATGAAAACCCAAATTCAGTGTCTCAGAAAATTAGAATATTGTGAAAAAGTTCAATATTGGAAACTCATGGTGTCACACTCTAATCAGCTAATTAACTCAAAACACCTGCAAAGGTTTCCTGAGCCTTTAAATGGTCTCTCAGTCTGGTTCAGTAGGCTACACAATCATGGGGAAGACTGCTGACTTGACAGATGTCCAGAAGACAGTCATTGACACCCTCCACAAGGAGGGTAAGCCACAAAAGGTCATTGCTAAAGAAGCTGGTTGTTCACAGAGTGCTGTATCCAAGCATATTCATAGAAAGTTGAGTGGAAGGAAAAAGTGTGGTAGGAAAAGGTGCACAAGCAACAGGGATAACCGCAGCCTTGAGAGGATTGTCAAGCAAAATCCATTCAAGAATTTGGGGGAGCTTCACAAGGAGTGGATTGAGGCTGGAGTCAATGCATCAAGAGCCACCACGCACAGACGAATCCAGGACATGGGCTACAAATGTCGCATTCCTCATGTCAAGCCACTCCTGAACCAGAGACAACGTCAGAAGCGTCTTACCTGGGCTAAGGAGAAAAAGAACTGGATTGTTGCTCAGTGGTCCAAAGTCCTCTTTTCAGATGAAAGTAAATTTTGCATTTCATTTGGAAATCAAGGTCCCAGAGTCTGGAGGAAGAGTGGAGAGGCACAGAACCCACGTTGCTTGAAGTCCAGTGTGAAGTTTCCACAGTCAGTGATGATTTGGGGTGCCATGTCCACTGTGTTTTCTGAAGTCCACAGTCAACGCAGCCATCTACCAGGAAATTTTAGAGCACTTCATGCTTCCTTCTGCTGACAAGCTTTATGGAGATGCTGATTTCATTTTCCAGCAGGACTTGGCACCTGCCCACACTGCCAGAAGTACCAAAAGCTGGTTCAATGACCATGGTATTACTGTGCTTGATTGGCCAGCAAACTCGCCTGACCTTGTCAAGAGGAAGAGGAAGACACCAGACCCAACAATGCAGACGACCTGAAGGCCGCTATCAAAGCAACCTGGGCTTCCATTACACCTCAGCAGTGCCACAGGCTGATCGCCTCCATGCCACGCCGCATTGATGCAGTAATTCATGCAAAAGGAGCCTCAACCAAGTATTGAGTGCATAGAAATGAATACTTTTCAGAAGGCTGACATTTCTGTTTAAAATATCCTTTTTTATTGATCTTATGTAATATTCTAATTTTCTGAGACACTGAATTTGGGTTTTCATTAGCTGTAAGCCATAATCATCAAAATTACAAGAAATAAAGGCTTGAAATATTTCACTCTATGTGTAATGAATCTATATAATATATGAGTTTCACTTTCTGACATGAGTGACAAAAAATATTGAACTTTTTCACGATATTCAAATTTTTTGAGCTGCACCTGTATACGTCCATTGTTTCATGTATTTTTTATTGCAATAAATCCATGCTAAGCTGAAGTTTGTACTGTAATGCATGTTCTGAAAAAACACTGTCTGTGCTTAGGGTTACATTTTCCTAAAATGTTTATACACAAGCTTCATGAATTTTTGGTGGAAAGCAACTATGTGTCAAACTTGTATTAAAAAATGTTAGGTTTACAAGTAGCCTGCTCACCTACACCAAAATCAATTTGATTCCATTCAGTTTTATGTGTATAGCATACTTTACAGAGCCGTTGTCACAAAAACGCCTTACGGGACAAAGAGTAACTAATTGGGTAACTACTGTTGCATAAACAAGAAAAGTTGCAGCATAATTTTAAACAGCATCACAACTAGAATGATGTATTGTAAATAAAATTCTTAAAAGCTAGCAGTACATCGAGTGCTTTTCCCCCTTTCTTATCCCCAGTTTGGAATGCCTCACGCTGCATCGCAGCCTCCTCTGTCGATACGGGAGACTGCAGACAAGTATGTGCTCTCCTCGAAAGCAGGTGCCGTGAGCCGCGAGCCGCCGCCGCTGCTTCTTTTCACACCGCAAGTCAGGTTCACACAGACCCGAGTCAGAGGAAGACACTTCATGCGCAGCTCAACAGACAAGCTTGCTGGCACCCGATGAGGCACTGTCATCCCTGGCCACCTGAGACCCTCCCATCCCCCGGAGCACTGGAATGGTCCGGACTGGATACCAGACCGTGAGGTCCCACCCATGCACTAGAACAGTACCTTAAGAGGATGAGCAGCCCAGCACAGCCCAATACATGAGTTCGGAATGTCATGAATAAAACATGAGGTTAACTAATCTCTCTGAATATGTCCGTAGATAGATTTTTAAACAGCACTTACTCACCTAACACCGATTCAGCATTTAGGCCTCGCAAGCGGATTTGAGTTTGTATGGTGAATAATACCTGAATAATTTATAATCCACATTATAATAAATATCCATTTTCAATGATAGGATGAGCAATGTCATCTTTTTCCATTACAATATCCCAGCAAACAGACCGCAGGAAAAACTGCGTGGACCCCCGAGTTATTCAGTCTTTTTTAGTGTTGCATACTTATTTATCATTTTATTTGCCCTGAAAAACCACAAAATATCATAAATTTACTGAAAGCTCTGTGTATTTAATTCACATTAAATGTACCCTGTTGATCTGGACAAGGAAAAAATGCGGAGTCAGGCTACCTGAATGTCACAGTCAAATTGCCTCACTTGCAATTTATTTTTCTGTGGTCTGCCTTTTTCAAAGTTCATTTTAGGTTTTACTGTGAATCACATGATTTGAACATTAACTTGATTATCTACACTGAATTTCATGAAGAGGAAATTGTGCAGATTGGGGAAGTTGACCTGGTGTGCATTCCCATCAAGAAAAGAAGCATACAATGCAAGTACACCTTGCCCTTGAAACAAGAAAACAGAATCTACTTGTCCTGGTAAATGACACAAGATATTATACAGGGTGACTTAAAACCATTTGTTAAAAGAACCATAGCATTCTACACTATACCTGAAGTTTATATTCACATTCTTATTCAAAATATTATCTGAACAGGCACTCAGTCAATGTACCCTTTCTGTAAAAGGTAAGAATCTACCTGACTAGATTCTTTTTCTTCCAGCTATTCAAGTTTTTTCCTTCCTGCGTATTCATTGCTTATGTAACAATTTAAGAAAATGAATACATTTCTTATTCCATCCCTTGTTGTCACAACTTAGAGAACAGTAAATTTTGCTTCATGAACACATCTTTAGCCACAGAACTCTTGGTTTCCATGATGTCTAGAACTGTCATGCAGTATGGGATTTCACAAACAGCATATAATTGTGAAATCAAATTACACTGGGTGGTTTATTTCGAAGAACGTACACACCATGTCCAAGAGAATTCATACTTTGCATGCAAACTGTCCACTCAGAAATGGGCACTGCATTGCAACTTTT
This sequence comes from Ilyophis sp. 1 JC-2022, assembly GCA_022702515.1. Lineage (NCBI taxonomy): Eukaryota > Metazoa > Chordata > Actinopteri > Anguilliformes > Synaphobranchidae > Ilyophis > Ilyophis sp. 1 JC-2022. Next base: position 16,541,871 of record CM040405.1, on the reverse strand, counting down.
AGGGTTCAACTGCAGGTATAGTATTTACCTGCACACCATAGCTTGTCCCTTCTTCATACACAGCCTCTTTACCTATTTATCAATTTCATTAACTTATAATAGAAAATTAGAGCATCTAGTTCTCTTATGTTTTACGTTTAACACCCCCCCCCCCCCCCCAAAAGTTTATCCCTAAAATTGAATCACCAATTGTGCCTGTGTAGAAACCCAAACACTGTGAAGGGAATGCATTATGTTCCACACTGAAGGCAACATAGTACCACAGAAGAGAGCTAGCACTGATCAGAGGATTAATGCATTCCTTTGTTGAGCACATGATGTACTGTAAGGAGGAGTTAATGCAGTGGAAAACCTTGGAAGCCTCACAAATTTAAACTCAGCCTATCCTGGGACAAAGCCAGATTTGGAAGCTGTGATGTCTAGGCTTTAGGGCTCATCCTGGATTTATGGCGAGCACCTTTAGTGATAATAAGAACATATAAATACATTGCAATACATACCTTTCTACATTAATTTTAACAATATAGGAAAATCCATTGGTGGTAAGTAATTGGATGAAACTGGATGAACATGTACAGCTCTATTGATAATTAACACAAATAAGTTAATAACCACACGTATGCATGCTTATGACTGCAATGTGCCAGCAATGTGTTGGGGGGAGGTGGTAATTCAGAATTTAATTTGGATTTCACTTAGATGGCTGGCATGCAGTGGCGGCTGGTGGGTTTGAAAACGGGAGGACAGAAGTCTATTTTGGATATTTTTGTCTGAGCATGGCCTCCCCTCCGGAAAAAATAACCCCTAAAAAAACCCTAAAAGTTGATAAAAATGAGACTTAGAATGTTCATCGTTCATCTTGGTGATGTCTTTGATGGGAAAAAAACTATTAAAGATAGTGTATTTAATTCACATTAAATGTACCCTGTTGATCTACAATAGCTAATTGTAATTAAAATCAAACTAAATTTTATTCGTATGCTGTCAAATTGGTCCAATATTAAACCTTCAATCTTGATTTGAATAACAACAATGTTCCAAGATGACTAATGTACATAATTACAAAATAGGCTGTGTGTGAATAATGAATTAAACTCTGTAACGTTAGATTCAAGAAATGCAAACGTTTTAATACGTGTGCATTTTTCAGAAGACTTTGTAAAGTAACGATAGTAAGATCTTAAACAAAATATATTAAAATAAATACCACTATATTCAGCTTGGAGCTGTAGAGGAAAAAAGAAACACAAAAAAATCTCTGTAAAACTAATATTAAATTCTTCACTAACTAGCTTAAGCTCTCTCTTTCTCCTTACCTTTTTGTTGTGTCGCGTAATTTGTATACGAACACCCTCGTCCAGCACTTGTTCAATTGGCATCCTTCCTAGCAACTTAGCGAACATTAGCTCCGATGTGGTCCTTGCATGCGTGACGCCGTTTGGCTGTATCCGATTCAAATTCTTTAACGTTAAGTCTCCAAAACCCTGCGCAGTTCATGTCAGGGACTTTCCCATGAGAAGACAGGGCCAGAAATAACGTTACAGCCGATGGATGCGTAGCTGGCTGCAATGTAAAAGATGGGCGAGCAGAAGCGGAGGTACGAGGTTACATTTCGATTGAGTTTACGGAGCGGCTAGGGAGAACGAGAAAACCGTGGCCTCCTGCTACATTGTTTCATTGCACTAGTGAGCGCCGTTGACATTGTGTTTTAGCAGTGGCAAAAGAGGCGCATTTTAGAGATGGATATGACAGTGATTTTGTTGAAGTTTTTATTTTTATAGAATTTTTCTTATAGTTTCCCCCCCCCCTTCAAATTCTTGAGGATGGTCCTCCCTGTCCTCTATGGACGGGCCTTAACAAGAGTAAAAACATTTGCCCAGGTAGCCTGGTTGACCAAAACCAACAGAAACAAATACAGCTAAAAGTCATGTGCATGCAGGGACGACCAACACAGCATAAAAGTCTGGAACTTTGGAATACGAACTGTGAAGATTAATATTTAAACTCCCTTATTATGTTTCTCATAAGTATGGACCATTTGCATACAGTTATTGTACACCACAGTACCCGGAGAGCCACTTAGACGTCGCAAAACATGAATCATCTCCAGTATTTATGCTGCTGCTGCAGCTGTGTGAGGCGAGAGAACACCCCTTCCCTCCAAAAAAAAACCTCCATCATTAAAGCCACATGTGACCCTAAGAGATGTATATGGGCGCTGTTCTTTCGGTAGGCCCCACTTACTGTCGCTATTGAGCCCAGAAAGGATATACCAGCAGATGACCCTCAAAACAGTGAGGAATAAGCGTATACTGTTGCCTGTCTATTTTCTGCATACTCTCAAACCATTGCTTCACCGCAAATGTACATGTTTATGCCACCCATCATAATTGTGAGATCACATAACAGAGCTCCCTGCATCTCTTTAATCTCCTTCACTTTCAGCCTCTCCTTCGTAATTCGCACATATATCTGCATTTCAGACGATGGCCAATATCAGATTTTTGTTGTTCTTTTTAAGTAGAGAGCTGGCACATCTGAGAGATTTAAATCTAGACCACAAGGGTTTGTGTATGTGCGTATGTGTGTGTGCGCGTTTGCTTGTGAGAAATATTGTTTCAGACTGTGCAGGAAAGTCAAAGGAGCCAGGAGTTTGGTGAAGATTGCTTCCAGACTTCTTCCCAATTGGGCCCTTTAGCAGGCGTACCAAGAGTTAGGGGTGAAGTTCTGCATAATTATGGTTTTTAATCATCTTCAGCTCAGAAGGAAACAAGCCATGACTCTGAGCTGTCTGTGGCCACATATTACAGCAGAGACTTCCCATTTTCATTCATGACTGTTTACCAGTGGCGTATCGTCGGCTGTAAAATAGGACTTCTGTAATCTTACCTTTAACGGATGATCACTTTCAACCTGTTTCCGTCTACTTTGCCTGAAAGTCAATCAAACAATTGGTTTGCTTAATAACCAAGACCCAATCAGTAAATTATTAGGCTACCAATTTATTTTGAGGTAGCATTATGGTTCTGTGCATCGTAAACTTGTTACATTTTTCTATATCCACATTTATGATGACGTGTTATCATGCGAAGATTCTGACTTTTAAATGTTCCATGTTCAATGTTTTGTAGATTTTCGTAAATTTGTTTTTCTAGCCTGAATTATGCGTTGTGCTCAATGGTTCAAGACACTTAAGTGGCTGTCTTCTTAAAATTTATGCTTTCTAATGTTTAATTTGTTTTGACGAGTGCCGTCTTAACACATTGAGATTATTGCCTGATCCTTGTCGTTATCATTTCGTAATCATTATAGGCTACATATTGGTCTTGATTATTCAGCTAATGAATTGTTTGATTGTTAGGCTACTCAAGCTAAACGTAAAACAAGTCTGATGCTGTATACCACGCTTTTTCCAGCGCACCAGCTACCAATACATATAATAAGTGCTACACATTTTATGACACAAAGAAAAATGCTAGCACAGAAAAACTGTGATCAACTCATTCATATTAGTTATTCAGTTAATTGCTTGATTGATAATTAAGTACTATAAAGGGAAACAGGGTGAGAGCAATATCTGCATGAAGGTAAGGTTACAGAAGGCCTTTTTTACAGCCGACGGTACACCACTGCTGTTTACATACAAAGTATATACAAAATATATGAGAATTCTGACTGAATACATAAGAGTTTGATATTCTGAATATACACAAAATATTATTTTCCAAGTAGCTGTTAATACAAATGAACACATATTCCATTAGCACAATATGTGACTGCATGTAAATGAATCATTGATTCTTCTACACTTGTGTTAATGATGACTTGGTAAGGCTTGGAAACACAAGCTACTTGAATAAAACAAAGCAAAAATAGAAAGACAAGATCTGTCTTGGAGGCACTACAAAGCCCTAATAACTTATCTTATAGTGACAAAGTTATCTCTATCCCTTTGTGCTGGATTCATTTGTGAATTTTTGACACTTACAATATTCCATTTTATATTTGAGCAAAGAACCACACCATGACAAGAGCCGTAAATCAAAATTTGTTGAGTGTTCCAGCCTTATTCAGTCATGCAGACTGTTTGCAAACCTGGTTTTTCAGTCTGTGAAGCAATAAGACTATTTAACATGATGAGCAATGTTTGTCAATTTACATCCTGGACTTTGAAAAGAAAAGGGACCAAATGGTTCAAAAGACAAAGGCCCAGTAATTTGTGCATTACACAAGTAACTACGCAAAGAGAGTGTCCAAGGACATCTCCAAAGGGCTCTATAAATACACAGACGTATTGAAAATGGATATATTTATATACGTACGTATGTGCGGAAGGTCGCCTGCCTCACTGAGTAGGCAATCTTACACTGCTGAAAGGGCACAAAAGAGAAAGAGGATAGTGTGCCACCCAAAAATATGTGGTTTCAGAGCTGCAGGAGCAATGGAAAATTTTAAACAGCTCTCTCGTCAGGTCAGACTTCAAGCGGATGAAAAAGTTACACTAAAAATGAAGAAAATGCTATATTCCCTGTGTGATATATGCAAACAAACATAGTCATCACTATTGTTCATATTGTTTGGGGATGTGAGTAATGTCACTGATGTTGCCATGTTGAGTAGTATGTTTTATCAGAGGTTACATCAGCGTCTGAGCTTGTGCCCTGCTTATGCCCTGTGTCTTCTACTGTTCTTGTGTTCAAGCTGAAGTCACTTCACTGCACGCATGTCCCAGAAACCTCACTTCAAAATATCATCCTGCTCAGCAGTGTCTATATCTTACGTTTCAATAATAACTGAGGAATGTAAACGATGCTAAATGTAGCAGCCTTGGCATTCTGGCCTACAGTCGGAAGTCCTGTCTGATCTCATTGTGCGCCTGGTTGAAGCAGTGCGCTCTTTCATCCACAGGCTATGACCTTATGCAGCTGTGACGGTGCCTCAGGCTACAGACCCTCACCAGAGCCTGTCGCTTTAAGTGGCTGGAAAATCCGCAAGCTGTTCCTAATGGAAACTATCCGGCGGGGGCTTCCAGAACTAATCCCGTTTAAGCCGCTCACAGCCGGCACATTCCGCGCCGTCCGTCGGTAACGGAGGGCACTGAGGCGAAGCCCACGGAGGTGTTCGCCCATCTCCCGCTTTTGTTTGCAAATTCTGGGCACATGGTTCGTCCATCTGGCCCCTGGCATGTGGCCGACGGCCCCGGAAATTGAACCGATAAGGAGCATGTGTCTGAACCTCACTACGTGTCCCTCCAGGAGTCTCCTGGAGGCCAGTGCTCTCAGAAATAGGTGGCTAAGGCAACCGTTCGTCCCTCCGTCTGAGGACAGTGGAAATGCATGATTTGATGAGAGGCGCTTAAAAAGGAAAGCTGACAGGCGCAAATGGGCAATGCCAGTGTGACGGTTCCATTGTTCCAGGTGACACTTTGTTGATTACCTTTTTGGTGCATTTAATTTCAGCAGTAACATGACAGGGGAAGGCAGTAAACACAGTCATGATATTAAAGCCGTACCAAACAAGCACGTAGGCCGCACAAAAAGGATTTGTGACAGAAAACCCATGAGCTGACAGAATCAGTGGAATGTGCAGCAGCAAGAAAAGCATATATAATTAAATGAAAATGAAAAATGTGCAGCTTTCACGTGAAGGGGTTGAGCTGCTTGTTTTAAAGTCAAAAGAGTACTGAAATGGGTGGTTGGGTGGTGCATTCAGTTAATGCATAGGTTCTTAGTGCAGTGGTCTATCTCCTGGTCCAAAATTTAATCCTGACTATGCCAGAGCAGCCTGTGGCCAGGAGTGAAGCACAATGGTTGCATATTATAGAATACCCCTTTATAGTTTCCTTGCCCTTTTCTGTATTGTTTAGTTGCCTCAAAGCTAGACTTCCTGTTTAATGGTCTCCGTTTCCTGTCCATGGAAGAATACTAGTGTACCTCTACATGTTTCCTCTCTCTGTTCCATCCTATTTGGAGAGCAGGGTATAGAAATAGGCCAGATGTTCAAGCCACAAGAAAATAAAAAAACATGAATTACATATTCAAAATTTTAAGTTTTCCTGAGATTCGAACAACTTTAATTGCCAAACAAAAGTAACAGCCCTAGTATAGACCTGCTTGACAGATGGCTAAACACTAGGGTTGTAACTCTACACAAAAGAGTCGGCTCAGTACATACCTCAGTTTTGACTTCACGGTTAGGTACATTTTCAGTACAGCAGGGAAGAAAAAGAAGAAGATATTTCGCACTTTGCTAATGAGGGTCGTGTTTATTTATTTTTGAACCAAAATGTAATAACACACAGATAGGCCTAGATTTATTTATCTGCAAATTCTAGACAATGTACTGCCAACAGACACTTGCCGTGTGTCGGTCGTGAGCGGTAACTTTCTGTGTCGACACGTATATTTCCAGAAACTTCTGCAAACTCCTGGGACATGTCTGTGATCTGGGATTTCTGGACTTGGATATTCCCGATTAGCACTGCTCTGTCTGGTCATTTATGGCAAGTGTCTGGACAAAAACACCTCTGTGCATGAGAATATGTCAATTTGCCACGGCAGACATGCATCCGCAAATGGCCAGACACACCGCGCGTTCGAATTTCTGCCCTGTACTGTCCACTTTTCATGCTGCGGATTGCTTCAACCGATGTCGCTGGCAGAGTCTCCCTACCTAAGAACCTGGATGACCAGCTGAGTTTCTTAGGACACACCACGGCAATCACCCGGTCCGGCAGATTCTCCCTTCACAATGTCAGGAGAACCCGTCCCTTCCTCACCCAAGAGGCTACACAGCCCTCGTTATCTCTCCTCTGAACTGCAGTAATGCCTTGCTGGCTGGATTACTGCCTAAATTCACAAATGCCACGCGACATTTCAACATCCTTCACTGGCTTCCGGTGGCTGGCCGTATTCAATTCTAAACACTGACACTGGCATACCAAACTGCATATCATACTCCCCCTTCCCAACTCCAGACAATGATTACACCACACGCTCCAATCAGACCTCTTTGTTTAGCCTCCTCTCGCTAGCTGGCTGTCCGGTCTATTTGAGCATCCGGTGGCCACTCCTTGCGGCCCCCGGCTCTTCTATACCCTCATCCCCCCCATGGAAGAATGACCTTCTTCGATAAGTAAGGAAGGTAGATTCACTTGTTTTCCACGTAATTTTTAAAAGCTCACATTTTAAGACAACACCTAAATCTGTCTGTTTAATGTAAAAATCCCTTTCTCCCTTGATCTCACAGGTCTTTAGGCATTGAGGGTGGCAAATATAATTATAACTGTACCTATACTGAGCTCTTTGCTCAACATGTGAATGCTCTTTTGTAAGTGATTTTAACTAAAAGCATCTGCTAAATGACTAAATTGTAAATTGTAGAACAGAAGCATTAACAAATGGAGTGAAGGCTAGTAAGGCCTTAATCTTTTAGTCTTTGTTTAAAACTATCACCGTTCTTAACCTCTTTGTAAATCCCTGAAATGGAATCCGTGCTATTACCATTTAATGTGAAAACTAAATAAATCAGACCAATGAAAGCTCATTCAGCTTCAGCCGTTTGCCCAAAGCAAGTCGTAGTGTGAAGCTGTAACAGTGGCTTACTTGGAGCACCAATGAAAAATGTCTGGAAAGCATTTAAAATAAGATTTTTTTGAATTAGCTACTTCCTAAGAAAGGAAACGCAATAGAGATTCATCAGGCAGATCCCAAGCACAGTGAGTATCAGGGTTTGCTCTGAAAGGGAAAGTGCTTCCGAAAGTGCTCCCTGCACACCTATTGCAGAAAGACCGCACGATATGTAACACTCACGTCTATGTTACTTCAGATTTGCACAGTAAACAGTATTTCATCTGTTCTGTTAAGGACAAAATGAGACTGTAGACAGAAAAGAGAAAGAGGAAGAGGAAGAGAAAGTGAATATTCTGGTGGTGCCTTCACCAGGCTAGACAGGAGCTATGCGGCCCCCGGCATGGGGGAGAGTCGGGGTGATAATTAGTTTGGGCGAGCAGAAGCGCAGGCCCCGAACTGGAAAACATCAAATAAATAACAAAGCTACACTGGAATGTTTTTTTTTTCTTTCTCTCTCTGCTCATCTCATTCTCTCTGTTCTTTTTCTATTTTCTACTATGTCCTCTCTGTCTCCTCCGTTCCACACCTGCTTCCCTCTCATTCGCTCTTTCTCTAATCTTCTCTCTTCCCTCCCGACTCTCCTGGGCACTTTCAAAAGCCCTTACCTGCGGCCTTCCGTCAGCTGTCAGGGGGACCCCCAACTGGGGCGAGCTGTGGCTGTGGCTGAGGCCAGTAAGGGGGTAGGGGGTCCGCGAACGAGATCAGCAAACGAGACGCGAGACGGTCCACACGCCGTGCAGGGGGGCGGGGGTGCTTTCACATCGCACGCCGACTCTCACGTTTCCCGCATGCCGATGTCAGTGCCTTTGACTTGGACCAAATGGATTTCAGTTGCCTAAGACTGAATGTCACTTTTTGCAGAAACAGTAATGGCTGAAGATGTGAAATGCTGCATCAGGAGATTTTAGTGGTCTCTCTGACATCACGTTGTTTCATAACAGAAACCTAATCCCCAGTTTTAGCTGAGAATGTGATTTTCCTACAACTCCACGCACTTCTTTCATGTTACAATGCGGAAAACTGCACACTGACACAAATAAATGCCCCCTTCCAAAGCTTCCTTTGAATCTTTCTCTGTTTCAAGATAAAAATTATCTAGGGATTATAACATAAATGCTGAAATTATGTGTTACAGCAGCACCCAGACAAAATAGGACCAAAATAGCAGAAGAAGAACATGTTCTAGTCCTCCGGCTCTGCCACGCTTTAATGACCATCAGGGAGCTCTTTGTGCATGCCAATGAGACGCGGATCACAGAAGAGGTGCAGTGGACAATGCAAGGGCTCATCTGCTTTTAACATTACACACGTAGGCCGAGGCTTTCATCATCCGCTGTGCCTTTGAAGGTTTGAGCCCCGCATCTGCACACCTTGAATATGGACACCTCAACAGAGCTGGCCAATACTGGCGATACTTTTGCCACTCCTATCCAACCTGTGCCTTCTGTGGGGCACACAACGTTAGTTTCCTCTTTACTGCGTGTGGCTATTCCTGATTGTCCGTTTAACTGTGAACAAGTGTGATTCCGAGACATTCTTATTCGATTCCATGGAGGCTTAAGACTAAGAGAATGAACACTGGCCCCTCTACTCACTAAGAAAATGAACACTGGCCCCTCTTCTCACTAAGGTAATGAACACTGGCCCCTCTACTCACTAAGAAAATGAACACTGGCCCCTCTTCTCGCTAAGATAATGAACACTGGCCCCTCTACTCACTAAGAAAATGAACACTGGCCCCTCTTCTCACTAAGATAATGAACACTGGCCCCTCTACTCACTAAGAGAATGAACACTGGCCCCTCTACTCACTACAAGAATGAACACTGGCCCCTCTACTCACTACAAGAAACACTGGCCCCTCTACTCAATAAAAGAATGAACACTGGCCCCTCTACTCACTAAGAGAATGAACACTGGCCCCTCTACTCACTAAGAGAATGAACACTGGCCCCTCTACTCACTAAGAGAATGAACACAGGCCCCTCTACTCACTAAGAGAATGAACACAGGCCCCTCTACTCACTACAAGAAACACTGGCCCCTCTACTCAATAAAAGAATGAACACTGGCCCCTCTACTCACTAAGAGAATGAACACTGGCCCCTCTACTCACTAAGAGAATGAACACTGGCCCCTCTACTCACTACAAGAAGCACTGGCCCCTCTACTCAATAAAAGAATGAACACTGGCCCCTCTACTCACTAAGAGAATGAACACTGGCCCCTCTACTCACTAAGAGAATGAACACTGGCCCCTCTACTCACTAAGAGAATGAACACAGGCCCCTCTACTCACTAAGAGAATGAACACAGGCCCTTTTACTCACTAAGATAAGGAACACAGGCCCCTCTACTCACTAAGAGAATGAACACAGGCCCTTCTACTCACTAAGAGAATTAACACTGGCCCCTCTACTCACTAAGAGAATGAACACTGGCCCCTCTACTCACTACAAGAAACACTGGCCCCTCTACTCAATAGAAGAATGAACACTGGCCCCTCTACTCACTAAGAGAATGAACACTGGCCCCTCTACTCACTAAGAGAATGAACACTGGCCCCTCTACTCACTAAGAGAATGAACACAGGCCCCTCTACTCACTAAGAGAATGAACACAGGCCCTTCTACTCACTAAGATAATGAACACAGGCCCCTCTACTCACTAAGAGAATGAACACAGGCCCCTCTACTCACTAAGAGAATGAACACAGGCCCTTCTACTCACTAAGAGAATGAACACTGGCCCCTCTACTCACTAAGAGAATGAACACTGGCCCCTCTACTCACTAAGAGAATGAACACTGGCCCCTCTACTCACTAAGAGAATGAACACTGGCCCCTCTACTCACTAAGAGAATGAACACAGGCCCCTCTACTCACTAAGAGAATGAACACTGGCCCCTCTACTCACTAAGAGAATGAACACTGGCCCCTCTACTCAATAAGATAATGAACACTGGCCCCTCTACTCACTAAGAGAATGAACACTGGCCCCTCTACTCACTAAGAGAATGAACACAGGCCCCTCTACTCACTAAGAGAATGAACACTGGCCCCTCTAGTCACTAAGAGAATGAACACTGGCCCTTCTATTCACTAAGAGAATGAACACTGGCCCCTCTACTCACTTAGAGAATGAACACTGGCCCCTCTACTCAATAAGAGAATGAACACTGGCCCCTCTACTCACTAAGAGAATGAACACTGGCCCCTCTACTCACTAAGAGAATGAACACAGGCCCCTCTACTCACTAAGAGAATGAACACAGGCCCCTCTACTCACTAAGAGAATGAACACTGGCCCCTCTACTCACTAAGAGAATGAACACTGGCCCCTCTACTCACTAAGAGAATGAACACAGGCCCCTCTACTCACTAAGAGAATGAACACAGGCCCTTCTACTCACCAAGAGAATGAACACTGGCCCCTCTACTCACTAAGAGAATGAACACTGGCCCCTCTACTCATTAAGATAATGAACACAGGCCCCTCTACTCACTAAGAGAATGAGCACTGGCCCTTCTACTCACTAAGAGAATGAACACTGGCCCCTCTACTCATTAAGATAATGAACACAGGCCCCTCTACTCAATAAGAGAATGAACACTGGCCCCTCTACTCTCTAAGAGAATGAACACTGGCCCCTCTACTCACTAAGAGAATGAACACTGGCCCCTCTCCTCACTAAGAGAATGAACACTGGCCCCTCTACTCACTAAGAGAATGAACACTGGCCCCTCTACTCACTAAGAGAATGAACACTGGCCCCTCTACTCACTAAGAGAATGAACACTGGCCCCTCTACTCACTAAGAGAATGAACACTGGCCCCTCTACTCACTAAGAGAATGAACACAGGCCCCTCTACTCACTAAGAGAATGAACACTGGCCCCTCTACTCACTAAGAGAATGAACACTGGCCCCTCTACTCACTAAGATAATGAACACTGGCCCCTCTACTCACTAAGATAATGAACACTGGCCCCTCTACTCACTAAGATAATGAACACAGGCCCCTCTACTCACTAAGAGAATGAACACTGGCCCCTCTACTCACTAAGAGAATGAACACTGGCCCCTCTACTCACTAAGAGAATGAACACAGGCCCCTCTACTCACTAAGATAATGAACACTGGCCCCTCTACTCACTAAGATAATGAACACTGGCCCCTCTACTCACTAAGATAAGGAACACAGGCCCTTCTACTCACTAAGAGAATGAACACTGGCCCCTCTACTCACTAAGAGAATGAACACAGGCTCCTCACCTCACTAAGAGAATGAACACAGGCCCCTCACCTCAAAGTACATATGCTGTGAGAGAGGGGCATGGCATTGGGTGTAATCCTCCACAAACAGATTCAGAGGAAGTAACTGTGTATATTAATGGCAAACTGCATCTGTGTTCCAAAAATAGAGGCAGGCCCTGCTGTGAATGTGCACATCTCTGCCACACAGAGTGAAACAGCTGTCAGTTTCTCCAACGTTCCTCTCAAATCCCTGTTCCAGCTCTGCCTCCTCCTATCCTGTACAGGATACTGCAGCAACAGCACCTCATGAGCCCTCTACCTGGCTGCCCACAAGCAAATGCTGTTATCCAATAAATAGGGGCATTTGGATATGTGAGTAAGCTCACTGAAAAAAAATCATTCCTTTTTTGTCTTTAACAGGATGATTGTATTGGCTTTGTATTCGATCTTGCGGACCTTGTTTTTGGAAGGCAACCAGGCACGGTGAAACAGCTTTTATGATTCACTACTCTTTAAAGTTTCAGAAGCGTTTTACCTTTCTGTTCCACCCTACCACCCTGCCCTTGAGAACTTGCCGCATCTACAGGTCATGTTCTAGGCAAACTTTAGTACTAGAAACCTCACAAAAACTGTGAGATGTACAAACTGGCTTTCTCTAAAAATACAACCCAGACCACTTGGTTTTGGCAGTTCCTGCATGACCAGATCATACTGATGCCTGCCAAGCAAAAATAATGTTATATATATTTTTTTTGCAGCTGCTATGCCTCAGCACTCCATACAAAACACATGTAATAACACATGAAATTGTTGACCTTTCAGCAAAAAAGAACCTAAATTTGTGGTGGCCAGGTTCAGAAGTCCACACATTTTTACAGTTTATTTTCATTCAGAAATTCCACTCGCTATGCAAATTGCCATGAGAATGAATGCACAGTCCCAGATATCTTTGTAGATATAACCTCATAGAGTGCTTCCCCTCAATCAAAAGTTCAACATGCGCTTCATAATGAACCACCAGGCAAGTGTTGAGCTCAGCGTACCAAACGCACACCGAGTCAGTGGCCATTATGTGGTTGATTGAGAAGCGCTTGGTGAGACCAAATCAAACGCTTTATCTGGGGTTGAATTTCTCACAAATCAATCAAGAGTTCATTCAAAATAACACCAATTAAAGAGAATCTAAATTCTTGCTACCTATAAAAAGAACTGAAGTATTCCCTCCAGATTGCTCCTATATCTCAAACTGACATCCCTGGGAACCTGAGCAGAACATGCACTCCTGAGTCACAGTAGGCTTCCAGGCAGCATTCGCTGAAGTCGAATGTTTGAAAGTTCAGACAGGGTGGCTCGTGGGTAGGATTGCTGGGGCTGCAACTGAGTCCAGTTAAGCAAACAAATGCCCTGAAGCAGAGCGGCGTGGGAGGACCATTTACACACGGGAATGCCAAAGGCAATAATGCCTCCACGATGGAGGGCACTCTTCTCACACCCGCCCCCCAACTCCCTGCAGAGTGTTCCCTGGTCCATTAGCATCCAATAACCAGAATGCAGGCTTCATCTCTCACACCCCGTGCACAACTGGGTCAGAAGCTGGAAACGTACGGGAAAGCGCCAACATGGATTTCTTGTCGAACTTTACACTCTCACCGCTCCGATCGGAAACGTTGCTGTGCCAGTCCCCCTGTTGTTCCCCCAATCCGGACACGCAATAATTCCATGCAGCCTCGTGACGTGATCGCTTGTGTACCAGGAATTCCGATGGAATGGCGATTACACTGCTGCCTGCGGGGGTACTGCAACATCAAACTGCAGTTCCTTGGCAACTATGTTCTACGGTTTTTCATTGGGATTCTGGGGCCACATACAGAGTAGAAAGTGCTCCCCTTTGCTGCATACAGAAGACCAATATCACTGTTAATAGACTCCTTGAGGGTGAGTCACCCTGTCTGCTCATAGACATTGCTTTAGAGTGAGCAAGCACTACTCAGTTCAAAGGGTCTATTGTGGGTTGGTTGGTTGGTTGGTTTATTGCCTTTATTGTGCTTGAGTGTGTTGATACCATGATCCGTGTCCAAAATCTAAAATTACAGCAATAATAACAAGCAAACAAAAATAAAAAGATAGAGAGAAAAAATAAAAGTGAGAGTAGCATCCATGAGCAGGTCCTTGTATTACAACAGAGCTACTCAACCCTTCTGCTGGTGTTCGTTGTAACTCGGAGGTGATCACACACTTAACTCACCTCACCTGGTTTCTTGGGTCTTAAGTGGTTGGTGATTATTACAGGGTGAAAATAAGAACCAGCATATCCTGCTTCCCTCCAGGACCAGCAGCACTGCATTACATCTGTACAGTGTGTCATAGGATGCCCCGACATAACCTCAAATGTACAGCCGTTTTGTGCACCACTAACAGACCGCTTGAAGACATCAGAATCCAAATACAACCACAAACATTACTATGTGAACATGACATCAGATAACAGTGGAGATAGAATAACATTCCCATTGCACAGCTGGAGCCAGTCCATCTTTTACTAGTTGCGGATTTGTATCCTGAGTGATAACCACCTGTCGGTGTATTGCCAACCTGCCAAAGAAAAGATCTGGCCTGGCTTAAACAGCTATGAATTCACTCATGAGGTTCATCCCAGCTACTGCACCGGATTCGGTTCTGAAAGCCTGGAAATGGAGAAATTTAAACACCATAGAATATATTAACATATAACACCACAAAAATAAGCACCATAACATGGACATGGTTTAAAACCTACACCCGTTAAGTCCTTCCTTTATTGCTGTAAATAAAGGAGAAATTAACTGAAATTGAACCTAGTGGAAGGTAAGTGGAAAAGGGGAGGGGTAATATAAGATGGAGATCGCCTCCACCCAGCTGACGGGACACAGATCAGAATCTGCATGCCCTTCCCTGAGGACATCGATTTATCACAATCCAGGAGGGGGCCAATCAGAGAGCCGCTACTTCGCGGGTTTTGGCGAGCAATGAGAAATGTTTCGCCCTTGGGATTCACAAAGTGAGGTTCCTTGTATGCAGACGTGAGCCTTGCTATTCGTTTTGTCTTCTGTCAGGTGTCCCCCTAGATGTACAATTGTAGGTTAGATTCTCTGACCAGCAACACCCATTAGCCACATCACTTTCACTGTGCTGTCTGAAAAGACAATCATTTTACAATTCCAGTCATTTTCAGTCTAGAAAACCACCCGCTCAACTGAACATAACTATTGCCTTTATGTCTGTAGAATAGAATAGAATGTGCGATAGAATTTCAGATACATGTTAAAACAAGGACATACAAGTCCTTTACCCCTGTGGCTGTATCCCGGTGAATGTAATAGCATGCCTTCCTGGGAAGTACCTTTCCGGGAGCCACCCATTGGGCTTTTGGAAGGGAAAACAGAAAACTTGAATGATATGGAAAAGTCTTAGAAGAGAACGGAAGCCGGGCGTTCATGAAGCGTTCAGTTTCTTATTCAAATCTACGTGCGGAAACTGTAAAGAGGGATATTTCAGAGCATCGTTTATGTCTGAGGTGCATTTGATCGGCTTTTTGGCAACATAGCAATGAGATTTCTGAATATGTATTGAAATATAGCAGCGTGGGGGCTGCTGGGTGGCTCACTCGGTTAAGGCAACCTGCTGTGGTGCAGGGACGAGCCTCACCGTCTCGAATTCGGACCATGCCGGTGGCGATGCTCAACTGGCAGTCGCGTGGCTTAGGAAACGGGAGGGTTTAGTCGGTTTGGGATCCACTATCGAGCAGACTGCACGTTAAAGCCGCGTACGGTCTTCCGCCGGCTCCACTCTATGTAAGGTTAGCTGTAGCCTGCGGCGTGAATAGAGGCAGCTTGAGACGCTTTGGAGGAGAACCGCGGACGTCTACACTCCCCCGAATCAGCAGTTGGGTTCGCGCAGGAAGACAGTTGGGCATTTATTATTTTTTTAAAAAGAGAAGAAGAATGGCATCAGTGTGCGGTCATGGAAATAGAGTTGGGAAACTGGACTTGCATCCGGGTAGGTGGCAGGTTCAAATCTCAGACATGGCAGCGCTACTTCTGAATACAAATGGTCCATATGCAAGCTGCCAAGTAAATTACAGCGGATAATCTGCTGTGGAAATATCGCAATAAGGCAACTCCTTCTGTTGCTTTTTTGTGTACGAGACAGAAAGGGCACAGGGCACAATTCCACAGACGGCAACTCTGTGTGCATAAGCCAGTGCCAAGGTCCGTGATGATATTCCGCACAGTGGCGAACCGCAGTGATCTCAAAAGCGCCCGTTTCTTCCATCCGCTGGCAGTATTGCAATGCAGATAAAGCAGGCAGAATAAATGTGTGCCTGTAGAGAGGTGAAGGGGGGGGGGGGGGCTCCGTGTTGTGCAAGTGGAAAAGCTCATTCTCAGGTGATTTAAGTCTTTCCATCTAATGACCGGAAATCCCCAGAAGAGCACCAAACGAGCCACGTCGGCCTACTGCCGAACAAAGCAGGGTCTAATTACCAGAGCGAAGCACGGCAGTCTACTCAGGGCTACAGCAGGGCACGCTAAATAAAACAAAGGCGTTCTCCAGACACATCCACAACAAACCAGCGGGTAAACGTGAAACGCATGAATGATCCGAAACAAATGATCGAATATATAACATGTTTGAACATACTGAACAACAACCCCACTTTCTTCCTTTCACCAAATGAAAATGGAGCCAGAATTCGCATGCAAAATAAAGCATTTTGTGTCTTTCAAAGGCGCAGTCATTAAGCAATCAGTGCCAGACTGTCACTTTTGTGTGTGTGAACACGTTCCTACAGGTGTGCTCCCTTAAAATACGTCCTGGGTCCCCGTGCTCGTGATTTGATTTGCCGGATGGTTTTCTTATCTCTGCTTACTCCCAGCCTTTGCGCCCGCTGCCTTTTTTTGAAGGTCGCTCCTTGTGCGTTCCCTCCCCCTCCCCCTCTCCCCCTCAATCTCCCCATCGCTGATAACGCACGCCACCCCATTTGTGTCCTGCATGCTGCCACACTATCAGTTCAGTGGCGTTTCAAGGCCTCTGCAGCAGGGATGCACCCAGAGAGCCACGCGCCACTTATCTCCCAAATTACCAGAACAATAAGCCCAATGCAGACAGACACAAGAGTGGGGGGAGGGGCCTGTAAAGCACACTGTATTGGAGAGAGAGAGAGAGAGAGAGAGAGAGAGAGAGAGAGAGAGAGAGAGAGAGAGAGAGAGAAAGAGCGAGAGAGCGAGAGAAAGAAAGAGAGAGAGAGAGGAGTAAACCGAAAAAATACAAAATAATCTTCCAAAAAAAAAAAGGAAAACAGGTTTTTATTAGGCAACACCGTCCTAGAACACACCCCAAAAACTACTTACCTTGGTCTGACAATCATAGTTTAAAAAAAAAATCAATCAAAGAGTACTCTATGCCATAAAGAATTGCATAAAGACCTTTTAAAATCTGGTTTAAAATAATTGATACTGTTATCCTGCCCATTGCATTGTATGGAAGTGAGGTATGGGGTCCACTCAGCCAGCAGAACTGACTGGGACAAGCATCCACTAGAGACACTGCATGTAGAATCCTGTAGAAACATTCTACAAGTAGAGAGAAAAATAAATAATAATGCATGCAGGGCAGAATTACGCCATTATTTATTGATAATCCATATGCAAAAAAGAGCATTCAAATTCTGAATGAACCTCCAATCAAGCCCTCAAGACACATTGCAATTTAAGGCAATGAAAGCCCAAGAGCTCAGTCATGAACACGGTCCCCTCAGTCAGCTGGTATTGAAGCTGACTAACCCATTAACACCACTAACACAAATACTAGACCAGCTTCATACCAGCAGTGCTTACCAGCAAATAATCAGAGTAAACCAAAACAAACCAAAACTTCCTATATTGGGATGATTGCAAACTTTGATTGCTATCCAAGAGACTATACATTAGCTGAGTATCTATACTCTGTCAGAAATAAAAAGATAATATTATTACAAATATTATTATTATTATTATTATTATTATTATTATTATTATACTGCAGTCGTTGTTGTTTTTTTGAGAAAGAGAGAGACAGAGAGCGAGAGAGATGCAGAGAGATGATGGTGGAAGAATAAAGAAGAGGGAAGAGAGATAGAGAGAGAGGGAGGGAGGAGAGAGGGGGAGACAAGGGGAATCAACAGAAGAGATGGAATTTCACAGGAAATTTGAAGTGGGGAGTTTGATATTAGTGGAAATAGGAAGCAATATAGCAATAACAAAATTCAGCATATTATTTTGAATATAACGAAGTGTCAGACTGTGACACATTGCAAGTGGCGCGTAGCTTCCCCCATACGCACACACCATGGAAACTGTGAAAAAGAAATGTGAAAACTTGTGGATGCTGCACAAAGGCTGGCTCTCTCAGGCACACTCAGTCCACCCATCATCCCAAAGATCATTTTGTTTTCTCTCAGTACACCATTTTAAAAACAATTCCTGACATCACGGATGTATGCCGACACTCTCCAAATATTACTGCCGAACGAAAGCAATTAGCATTTTGTTCATTCATAAAATACGCTACCGTTGCTTTCACTTGGCTAAAAAAAGAAAGTGCAGCATTAGAGGCGGTAGAATATTTCTCTAAATGGGAAATTTCTTCTTTTTGACAAGCAAAGCCAACAAGAACATTGAAAGACTGGTTGGTTGCTGGTCAAACCGAGGCTATTTCAGTCTCCCAAGTACCAGTCAATTATCTGAACGATCCCACGGATCCTGCTTGTTATTTGCCTTTTCATTTGATGTTTACCCTCAAAATACTGTTAATATAGTTTTTCCAAATCCATCAGACTGAATGTTTCTCCCTGCTGACTTACAAGGCACTTCAGTGCTTCCTTCCCTCCCAGCGCCTCCCGGGTGTGATATTTCAAAAGCGCGAGCAAACAGAAAACCTGCAGAATCCAGCGGCATACACTCTCGGCCTGCCACAAGGAGTATTTTTAGTGTGGGCCTGACCCCTATATCCTTTATGTGGACAGGATTACCAAATATAGCCATTTAAAATGGCTCAAATCTTTCACAAATGCCCGTCATGCCGCGTAAAGTCAGTTTGCGAGCACTGTGACGGTTTTCAGAATTTTGTGCGGGTCTCAAAGCTAGTGGAAACATGCAATATTTACACAGCGGACCGTTTGAAGCTGAACCGCGTACGGGGTGGAAAACGGAAACGCGCTGTTACGGGTCGTGAAATCCACATCTCCAGGCAGCGTGCAATATTCAGACGATTATAAATAAATGCATTACAGGATAAATCTTTCAGAGCCTTCATTTGGCTCCCTGGGTTTCTCCCTGTTCGTCTCAGTGTGCTGTATAATTCAGTCACTGCCATATCCGTGACTGCAGCTGCAGTAAATGAGACACACACAGTTAGAGATGTAGAGGCACACGCGGGGCGTATACGCCTGGAACACGCTTCGCTAAGCATCATCAAATACACTCGTCCCCTGTCTTCTCGTGTTCCTTTCGGCACGTTGGCGTGATCATCCGCCGAATGAACCTGGGCCATATGGATGGTGGCGGTACGGCCCGCGCGGGTATGAATACGCAAACGCGTACAGGCAGGCGAATGAACCTGGGCCATATGGATGGTGGCGGTACGGCCCGCGCGGGTATGAATACGCAAACGCGTACAGGCAGGCGAATGAACCTGGGCCATATGGATGGTGGCGGTACGGCCCGCGCGGGTATGAATACGCAAACGCGTACAGGCAGGCGAATGGAGACAGACGGCGTGTGAAAGCCAGCGATGCACAGAGAATCTGAGAGGAGAGGCGAGAGGCACGCTGGTAAGCGACGCACGAGCTACTTCGTCATCGGGGTAACGACATTAAGTCCTTCAGCATGCGAGGGCCTCTCCTCTGTGTTGGCTTGGGGAATAAATCACAAGCATGTTGTTGAACAGCCTTCACCAGAAGAGTTACCCCATTATAGTGGCGTAGGGTAAGAACACAAGAGGGTTACACGAACAGCCAGTGTTATCACAGAATATTCATAAGAATGAAATATTCACAAAACAAGGACAGGGTACTGCGTGTGATTCCCATGGTGCCCCTGGATCCTGTGAAGCTCCTATTAGGGGTTGCTCTCATCACCCACTGGAGTAAACAGGGCTGCGAAGACGTCACTCTCCGTTTCGCGTTTACCAGATCGAAGCACCGCCTTTTTCCAGTTCGATGGCGTAGTCTCCTAGGGCTAGCGCAGGGCGGGCGCGGCGGAGCGCCGTTTTGTCTCCCGCTGCGATGCGTTCACAGCTGAAGTAGTGGTCACTTGCTCTCGGAACTTCCCCCCAAACTATCTGTCGGAAAGAAAGTCGAGGAGCGCTCTCGGTTCTCTCTGCGGGGCCACTTAGCCCAACGTCCTTCTAACGTCCACGTGCATCTGCACTCTGACCTGTTCACCTATCACACGCACATCTGCACTCTGACCTGTTCGCCTATCACGCCTATCACACGCACATCTGCACTCTGACCTGTTAGCCTATCACACGCACATCTGTACTCTGACCTGTTAGCCTATCACACGGGCATCTGTACTCTGACCTGTTAGCCTATCACACACGCATCTGCACTCTGACCTGTTAGCCTATCACACACGCATCTGCACTCTGACCTGTTAGCCTATCACACGCACATCTGCACTCTGACCTGTTAGCCTATCACACGCACATCTGCACTCTGACCTGTTAGCCTATCACACGCACATCTGCACTCTGACCTGTTAGCCTATCACACGCACATCTGCACTCTGACCTGTTAGCCTATCACACACGCATCTGCACTCTGACCTGTTAGCCTATCACACGCGCATCTGTACTCTGACCTGTTAGCCTATCACACGCACATCTGCACTCTGACCTGTTAGCCTATCACATGCGCATCTGCACTCTGACCTGTTCACCTATCTGCACTCTGACCTGTTCACCTATCTGCACTCTGACCTGTTCACCTATCTGCACTCTGACCTGTTCACCTATCTGCACTCTGACCTGTTCACCTATCTGCACTCTGACCTGTTCGCCTATCTGCACTCTGACCTGTTCACCTATCTGCACTCTGACCTGTTCGCCTATCACAAAACATTGGCAGGGGTCCTTATCAGGGCCACTCATGATACCGCTGTCAGCTCTACTCTCTGTCCCTTCAGTAACGGAAGAGCAACAGCGCAACAGAAATGTCCGCATGGGAAGTCCATGACTGCCCGGTCAGACACTACACAACATTATTCAATTCTTTATTTATTTAGCATTTTTCTTATCCAGAGGGAACTCTAAGGATGTCGTTATGCATTCAGTGCACATAACACAAGTCTACGTAATTGCACCGCACGCCGTCCAGACGATCGTGAGAGGTCAGAAGTCGATCCTGACACTGGAGGACACTCAAACGGCTTTTGTAAGACACAAAAGTATGGTTCTGTCTGTGCCAGTACATTTCTGGAGCCTGGGCTACTCATTCATCTGCATGCATTTAAATTCATGACGCATGAAGCTAGTGGCACACTGGGACACAATTTTGAAAGACTGATTCCAATCACTACTTATTGGAGCTGTGATGCAGTGATCACTGAGTGAACACAACATTTTCCTGAACAGCCACTTCAAACACCTTCCTAAAATATGTTCTGACCTGGACATAATGGCTGCAATTTGATAAGGGCAGCAGTGGTGGCAGTGTAGTATAATGGTTAAGGAACTGGCTTTGTAACTGAAAGGTGGCAGGTTCGATTCCCAGGTAGGACACTGCCGTTGTACCCTTGAGCAAGGTACTTAACCTGAATCGCTTCAGTATATATCCAGCTATATAAATGGATAATATATGTCAAAAAGAAAAACAAAAAAGGTTGTGTAAGTCGCTCTGGATAAGAGTGTCTGCTAAATGCCTGTAATGTAATGTAATGATAAAATGAGAATGCCAAGGAAAAAATATTCCTCTCTGTCAGGGACTTGGCAGCTTGTCTCACTGAGAGATTTAAATTCTTTCCTGTCAAGGCAGAGCATGGGGAGTCCCCCATCCAAGCAACTTTCAGACTTTCTGGCCAAAAGCAGCCTTCATAAATGTCCAGCCGAGCCAATCAGCTCTTCGGTAACAAGCCCGAGTAATTCTCACAACCTGTGATTGCCTGTGCTCCCACGAGCTAAAAAGGTCAGATACCGGAACACACAAACAAAGAGTCAAATCCCCTCCCTTAACTCCCACCGTGTAGGTTAGTATGCTCGCTCGCTCGCTTCATTCTATTTGGTCGCCGCTTCTAAAAATATCGACATATTCCTGTAGAAACGCTGCACTTATATTGAGACTGAATTGAGCCTTGGCAAAGGGTGCGCTGCAGATCCCCGTGTAAAGAGCGCTTCTCTTAGACCCTCTGTCCCTGGAGCCCCCTCACTCTATAAATAGTCTTAACTTTGATCGCCTCGTCGCTGTTTGTGAGGGGGAGGCTCTCCCCAGCGCTCGGCAGAGCAAAAACATGCCAACCCAGGTATCTCTTCTGATCTCTGCAAAGATAGCGTCACGATTATTCACATTATTCCAACGCACGTACAGCACTTCCACTGCCTTATATGGGCACAAAACCTCAGTTATTTTCTTCCAAGGAAGACATTGCTGATAATATTACAATTGTGACAATGACAGGCCTCAGGATTGGATTAAAATGGCAGGAAGAAATTTGCGATAACATATTGCATACAGGTCTTGCTCAAAGGCAAATGGAGATAAATAGCACGTAATAAGAGCGCATGGCATCAAATTCGACCACAGAATTGCATTATGTGTGTATCAGAGGTCTCGTGATGCTTTAGTCAGAAGTAATTTTTTTGGTCAGGTAGAATTTAACTCCAGCCAAGACGTCAGAAATCACCCTGTTCTTTTGCGTCTATTGACAGAACAATTTCAAACCAAGGCCATTTCTTTTCTGTTCTTTTTTTTGCCACCCCAGTTCAACATGACAGTCATAGGGGGGGTTACTCTGCAGGTTTGACTCTCTCCAGAGCTCATCAACAGCCGACACAGAGTTCGCTGCCCTTTGTGACACACTTGATCACGTGACCTGTCGTCACCAGTCGCGCCAGTCAGCATGTCTGATAACACTGGAAAATGTGGCGTCCGAGGGCAAGGAGAGGGATGCCTATTTTTAACGCCGCCCGTGTATTAATTCCTGAGCTTATTCAGGCTTCTTGCTCAGACCAGGATCACTTATAAGGTGACCTTACCTGAGAAGACATTGTTGGAGCGACTGCTAAAAATGTACAACAAACAAGGAAAACAGTACCATAACTAGATTCGCAATCAAACACGTGCATGTGGTAGTAGCTGCCTCACTGAGGTACAGACTTCATTTCGGGGTGTCCTCCAACCACTGCTTGGGAAACTTTACTAGACAATTAGGTCTAAATGGGACTGTTGTGTAATTGGGTCACAGCCTGCCACTCATGCACTAAATAGGGTAAACCGTAAATGTACCAATTATAATAGAAAAGGTTGGATTGTAAAGTCAATGCAAGCCCTAGAGGGCACGCTGGTCTGCTTGGGCTCAGATACAGTAGTGAGATTGAGTATTATTGACTATTGATTTACTATCATCCAATTAGTCTGCTGAATGCAGTATTTCCCTCGACTGTATTGATCACGAAGGAAAGCCGCAGTCGTAATGTTTATGTTAACGCACTGTCCCCCATCACTTCCGCCACCTTTCTGTTACGTTAGAAACCCGCGAGAACTAGCAGTCGAAAGCGAAAAGAGCTGCAATGGCGATCACCCTGCAATTATCTAACGTTCAGAGGCTGCTGCTGCTGCTACACGCGTGTGCAGTCATTTCTGTCTCATCCGTGTGCGGCAAGACCAGGCCATTGAGGGAGCGAGAGAAGAGAAAGGAGGGAGGAGGAGGAGGAGGAGGAGGAGGGGGAGCAGGGGGGATCATTAGGAGACATGACGGAGAGACTACCTCGCGTGTGTGGGAGGAACAGCTCTGGAGCCTGCTCATTATTCAAAACAAGGAGACCCAATTCTGGGATGAGGACACAGAGTAGGATGTAATGGGTGGAGAGAAAAAAAGATCCTCTTAAAAACAAGGACCACAAATGACCTCAACCTGTCATTTAGTATTATGTAACCATCTCCTTTAAGGCCAGACTGCGATGACTGGAACAACATTGTTCTCTTTTGAGTTCTTCATCTTCTTTTCGCTTTGATTCATCTGGCCTGATTTGGCGGTATGACCCCAATTGTGAATGATGCCATGCATCTGTAAAGAAGCGGATTTCATAAAACCTGCTTCTTCACAATTCTTATTTTAAGAGTTTACCGTTGTAAACCAATCTGAATGACATCATTTTCTGGCATACGAGCTCCTTGAAACAACTTTCAGATCTCTAATTATTTACATCGCAGAGCCAGTCATTGAAAGGTTGAGGCACTAATCTGAGTAATAAAAGATTATTAAATAAATTAACATATAAATAAAAATAAATCTAATTTGATTGATTGATTGATAAGATGCATGTCAAATCCACGATTAGTAAGTGTTCATTTTACTTTGTTTCTTTTCTGTACACTGCAAACCTTTAATCACACGGCATTCAAATCCCCGATAGTGCACACTGTGGTACACTATGGTATATTACAGAACGTGGTACTATGGTCAAATGTTAAATTATGGTACATTCTGATTTCCTGTGGTAAATAGTGGCCAAGAATGTGGAAACATCAATATGAAGTAATTTAAGTTGTTCTCGACAGACCGTACTTGATTAAACCGTCTGCTCAATTACTAGATTGAAATGTTCTGTCGATTGATTTAGACTTGTTCGCCCGCTTTAAATGTGCACCTCAAGCTAATACACAGACAACGTGATCCAGGAACCTGCGCTTCCAAGCCCAGTCGCCAGCTATTAATGATGCATTTCCGTTAGAGTCCCACACCTACAACAGCTTATACACTTCATGAAACATCAGTTATTAGAGCCATCGTAATCACTGAAGTTCCTGCCCAGTGTCCCAATGAACACCGCTCATTGGAATTCAGTGAGGTATCACCTTCTAGCCATGATAGTCATGATTATAAGCAATCAAGCCTGGGCAGAAATTTTTGTGCAGGATCCTGAGCATGCTGGGATGTTAATTCCTTAATTAACACAGGAACCACGCCTGTGTGGAAGCACCTGCTTCAATACACTTTGTCCCTGATTTACCAATATAGTGCACCTTCAGTGTACCATGTTACCATAGTACTGTGGAAGACTATGGTCTTCTATGGTATACTATAGTATGAACTGAATTATACCATGGTAACGTTTATTATGAGTCCTTTAAGAAGAAACCAACAAAAGCAATAAGAACAGGCCTGAGGAATTCCCCTGGGGTTTATCCTGAATTTAGATCACAAAATGACAATATCCTTGTTCAAAATCTATGTATTTTCATTGTTCTTGTATTGTGCCATCTATGTATGTATACAAGGAAACAAATGAGTATTAAACACAGATTGGTAAAACAATCCCTACAGTGCACGCCACAGCAACATGACACTAACAGCAATCAATTACACTGTTCCACCTTGATACCTGGACAGATTTCCTGTCATTGCTTCTCTCCAAACCCAAAGAGACTAACTTAATCCATAATCTAGCTGAATCTGTGAGAGAGAGATAGAGACTGAAGAAAACGTACGCAAGTTTAATATCATATATAAGTTTAAAAAGGTCTGCAGTATCTACAACACTATCACACAAGCAAGTCATGCGCATGTAGTAATCGCAAGGTCGTTCCCAAAGTGCTTCAAACTGCTGAATATCATGAAGAACCGCTAAATTCAGGTGTTAAGACAGAGCGTTATAACAACAATGCAGGAGAGACAACACGTCTAGTGCTTGAATTGTGAACTATCCTATGCAAATGGGAAACACCTTTTATTACAATGGTTGCGATTCAAACTTCTGTCACAGTGGGGGAATGCCACTGTAATAAGTGAGTTACCATAAAGGTGGAATAATTCCTGCTGATACGACTGAAGAGCCATAATATTCCAGCAAGAGGTCATATTCAGTTAATGATGTTAAGACTGGTTCCGGTGCTACTCATATGGGGAGTAAACACTCTGCATACTGCATACTGCATACTGCATGTAAGCATCCCTCAACATCACTCTGCAGTGATCACAGTTCTAATTGATTTTCTTTCTATGGTTAATGAGTACGGTTTCCATACATTCACTTGTTGATATGTTGATAATGAACCTTGCATTTAGAATATGATACAAAAAATAAATAATGATGGCACAAAATAAATTGGGACAAAAATACAGATTTTATTCCGAGGGAAAATACATGTCAAAGAGTCAATTATAGAAATAGCCTAATATTATAATTCGTTTTGCCAACATTTTGGTGGCCTCAGTCTCCGTTGTTGAGCGCAACAAGAGGGTAAATCCATTTCAACGCTAGCAAGTCATTGCCATGTTTGATGTAGCGTTCTTTAACCCAAAATCAATGTGGAGTACAGGATGTCCTGTTTTATCTAAATGGCAGGTAAAAAAAGAATTGGTTCTTTGCAACTCTGTCCAGACAAAAGGTTGGGCATCCCTCTTTTTCAGAGTGCAGATACCACGAGGCGATTTCGCAGTAATAACTGACCGTGGTATTAGCTCCGCCCTTTTTAACATGCAATATCACGAGCTAGCGCTAGGTTCCCCAGTAAGAGGCCAAGTAGCTGAAGGCCCCAATAAATGTGGAACATTGCAATGCGGCATGCGGCATGCGGCATGCGTCACCAGAGCGCTCGCTCCATCACCGGGCCTGTGAGGGAAGGTGAACGGGAGGGTCGAGTCAAGGAGACTCGGACCTCCGTGTAAATGAACACCGACCGGTCCAGTAATCTGATCCGGGGGAGATGGAGAGCAAAGCGGCAATCACCTATAACAAGATTTCTTCTAGCAATATGTTAAATATTAGTAAGGGAACGTGCAGGACAAAAATAATTCCCCTTGAAGAAGAACTGAGCGATGAGAAAGAGGGGGGGGGGGAAATCTCAGTGGAGGGGACGGAGGGGGATGCATCGCACGGCAGCACACGGTGTCCTACATTCGTCCCGCTCAACCACCCTGACAAACACCAGAGGAACTGCCCTTATCCACATATTCCAAACGGTCATACAAAACAGGTGTGTGGAAAAACCATCGAAAAGCTTTTATCATCCACGCTTTTTGAAATTAATAAATCTTTATAGCTTGATTCCCACAAGTTTTTTTTAACTTGTCATTACACTGCTTAGACGTCATTGTAAACTGACAATTCACTGATACATAGCAAGTAGGACAAATAAGAAAGCAGGGTATTGAACAGTGAAGGACGAGCACAACCCACTGTACAATATTCGGAGTACTAGCATGATGCTAAGTTCTAAAGTGATTCAGTCCAGGTTAGGCAACAAATGCCTAACAAAACCTTTGGGGACAGAGCCTTCAGCGTGGCTGCCCCCACCCTCTGGAACGCTCTCCCAGCCGAAATCTGTAATGCCCCGACCCTGGACAGTTTCAAAACACATCTCAAGACACACCTCTTTTCCATGGCCTTTCCACATTAGTTAATTCAGTTTAGTTCAACCATCCCTGTTGTTTGTTTTGTTTGTTCTGTTTGTTTTTCTCCTCCCCCTCTCTCCCCTATCTGCATCCCACTCTTGTGAAGCGACCTTGGGTTTTATGAAAGGCGCTATATAAATTAAAGTTATTATTATTATTATTATTAAATGCGAAAATGAAATCATTTATTCCACTTAAACAAGGAATGTCAATTACAATGGGTGAATGCTGGCAATGCCATTCATTATTAATCGATCAATAAATTACATAGACATTACGACACATATTCTTTTCTGATTTATGAAAAAGCAAACCACAATATGTTTCATGTTAATCATTTCTTTCAAACACAGTAAGGTGGAATGTCCACAATGACGCAGAGATGCAGAACTTTCGACCAGTACAAGAAGCAGACCACTACCTTTACAAAAGGAGGAGGCTGAATCAGCTTAGTAAAAGTAGACCTGCCGTTAAATTGAAAAATGTCACATACATCGGCTATAAGGAACCTTCCTTTTGCGGATCACAAAACATTTTTGCAAGCGTGTCTCGCCATGGATAACATGAAAGCAATCACTTCCACTTCGCTGACAGTAAATCAATACTGACACACACTTGCTTTGACGGAAATAATGATATTGTTCTTTTCAAAGCCAAAACGCCTGTAGCCAGGCTTAATGTTGCACAATACACAGAGGCTGCACATTAAAAAACACTAATGATGCTACAAGGGGAGTGTTGCACAAAGAAATATGAAGAAACACAGCGTATTTAAATGGTGCAGATGTGACCATCTATGAGTAGTAATATACCAGTACTGGCCAAAATGTTCTGCTACACAATTGCAGAGTATATATCGGCCTATTGGCATAGGCATATACTCTGCAATTGTGTATAGGCCAATGGCAACATTCTCCAAACGGTCATTATCGACAACTCTTTGGCCAGGGGCTAGATTATTCACTCGATTTGTAATTTTTTTACACATACTTATTGACTTATCGTAAGTCTTAGCCCCAGTTCCAATCTGCATGTTAAACGGTAAAAGGTCAAACAGTGATTGTCCTTCAGCAAACACTTCTGGTGGACTGCAGTATGAAAAGAAGAAAAAGGTCATTACAGTATTATATTAGTGCACAATGTTAAAGAGTAAGTGCACCCACTGTATCAGCCCGTCTCCACCTACTACACAATTTTGAAATATACTTCATGGGGTGAGTGAGTGAGTGAGAGGGGTGTGTCCATCGTCATTTGCATAAATGAACGTACAATGTATACATTATTTATGATGTGTAACTCGGATCAAACTGTCAAACTAGACGTTGCAGATCAAATATGAATCAAGATTCAGCAACTGCATGGCCTGTTTCTCACCTCAAATAAGTTATTGTGTTATAATGTTTTTTCAGAAACATATTTTAGTGGACTATTTAGGTGGAATAAGAGAGTTTATGAACAGGACGCCATGTTGTTCCGGTTTAAAAACGTGCAGCTCAAACCAAAGATTTTGTGTGTCTAATCAATCAGGTGCCGGCTATTTCCGTTGTGGGCGACAATAATTATCCATATGACGTAGAGGTACCTCCAAAGAGGTACTCTGACATCATGATTGGGGCGGGGCCAGAGTGGAGAGCAGAAAGAACTGTGTTTTCTGTGTTTCTTATGATATACAATATTATTTCAGAATTGTTGAAATAACAGAATGGATGAATATGTTTAATTATAAGGTAGGCATACAAACACATTTACAGCTAAAAAAAAAGTGATTTAGAGTGTAGTTACCCTTTAAAAAAAGACCCATAAAAAGATCAGTTGAGAACAATGTGTTGAACCAGGCAGGTGGTGATGAAATTTAAGGAGAGAAGCATTTGAGATTAGGGTACAGCCCTTTTAAGCATTAATTATTCCAAATCTATAGTAAAGACATTGTGCAACACACTCAAAGCAGGACTGCTGGCATTATTTCAACACGACAAATTAAATGAAAGCCTTCAGAGCCAAAGAGACAGCAGATCTCTATACAGACAGATGGCACTGCATACATTGACAATCCCTCTTTATTATCATTGCCCTGAGAGTATTGCATTACTCTGGAGGTCTGTGCATTTGTCTGCCCAGCAATTACATATTACTAATACAGTGCCAATAGGTTCAACCAGTGCAATTTCAGATTGTACCTGGTCCTCCTGCTATATCTCGTGTAACCTGGCATAGTAAAGATAGTTCTGCATTGGATTATAGGCCTATTTATTAGCAAGAACCCCACCACATTCTTGATTAATGTTTGGAATTTGCTTTTTTTTATTAAAGAAATGTATTAATGAATTTTCATCCATTCTAATTGATTAATCACTTTTTTGATATCACTCTTATATAGCTAGAATTAGGATTATATTTAGGGTTAGAAAAGTGGTAGGTGTCATGGTTGAGGCAAAATTAGAATTCTGTTGAGGATCTTGGGAAAGAGTTAACGCAAGGGTTAGTCCTTGATTTGGAAAACCATTTTTGTCCACTTTTGGGGCCTAACAATATAGCCTATATATGTGGATAGTTTTTCAATATGGCTGGAATACCATTTTGTGAGCCCTGTGTAACGTTACAGTAGATTATTTGGGCCTTTCAGCCACAAAACTGAACTCAAAGAGATTGGATTTTAAGTCAGAATGGACAACAAGATTTTTTGTGTATGGTGAAAAGAAGAACAACCTGCACATGGATTGACAGAGAGACAGAGCTAGAGAACAGAA
Source organism: Ilyophis sp. 1 JC-2022 (assembly GCA_022702515.1). NCBI lineage: Eukaryota > Metazoa > Chordata > Actinopteri > Anguilliformes > Synaphobranchidae > Ilyophis > Ilyophis sp. 1 JC-2022. Next base: position 16,511,607 of record CM040405.1, on the reverse strand, counting down.
GAGAAAGAGAGGGAGAGAGAGGTGCATCATGTCAACTTGGCGAGCGACAATCTCCGCAGAATCACTGGACATTTGAGTGGAAAAACTCTCAATATGCAAAGTGGCATAAACATAATGAACCCAGAGGAACTCTGACTGGCGGAAAACACCTGAAAAACAAGCGCTAATGTTGCTCCTGTGCTAGCAGGTTTCATTTAGACATGACGCTCCACATCAGAGCTGCATTAATCATTCATAAACAAATAGGGAACTCCAGGACGGGGCAGCGCAGAAAGAAAGATAAACAGATAACGTTGTGTAGCCGCTTCATTAAACGGAAAGGGACGAGAAGGGAAGGTGAGGTTCTGGCTGCTGCGGGGGATTATGATTCATTTCATTAGCTTGTTTGTGGTGGTGGGTCAAGGGCTCAAAAATAAAGACACAAAGAAAGAAACATACGTGCAACTGTAGGACAATCACAGAGAGGAGAAAACCATGAGTCGATAGATGAAAGCGGCCCTTTCACGGCGTGACGCACATTGGACGATTGTATTTCCGAGTTTGGCATTTGCGACAGCGATGCTGAAGTGCAACAGCGTGGAAGTGAGGGTCCCGGGAGACGAGAGGAGCTGGCTGGGGGGGGGGGGTAGAAATTCAGTCAGAGTAAAAACTGTGCTGCACGCGAGGGAGACCAGGCTGGTCCCCCAGCAGGTACCTCGAAAAGCCCGTTTGCGAGGGGCCATCGGACTGCAGGGAAGGGAGGCCGCAGACGTTCCGCAAAATCTGATCTGGAAACGAAGGCGCGATGGCTCCGTTTCCCCCGCTGAGATCGTTTTTGGGTTTCTATTTTCGACGGGGTTTCGTTTGTGCCAGTGAGTGACAGAAAAAGGATGTTACGAGTGCATTCGTTTATTCTTTTGTTCGCAACAACAGTAGGCTTATTTGTTGTGGACGTGCATTAAAAATATATACACGCAACATACGGATGTGCAGACGATGTAGAAATGTGAGGCGCTTTCCCTCAGAAAGCCATTGGACAGCATGGAATGCAGGACATAGGACGAATGTACTGAGACATCATGTGACACAGAACAAAGCGTCACACATTAGTCTCCATATGTTTCCCTGGCTGGAGGTCTTTTGATTTGACCTCTTACCCACAGCGAACATTGGCGTTACAATGGACTGCTTCTCTTCCTGGTGGGAACGTGGGCCTCCCGCCTGCCACGCCCGACCCCCACGTACAGACTCAGCCTGAAGCAAACCTTAACAATACAGTCAAGCTAAAGTCTCTTTCCACAACCCACTGTCTCTACTTACAACTTCTCTTCCGTGTACACTTTACACTGAACCACCACATTATTCTGGAAAGAACTCACCTAATCTCGTTCTTTCAGTTGTCCTCAGTACACTATACCATATACAGTGAGCACCATAATTCATTGGACAGTGGCACATTTTTTGTTATTTTGGTTCTGTGCTCTAGAGTTTGAAAGGATACAATGACAATGAGGTTGAAGTGCAGACTGCTTTAATTTGAGGGTATTTTCATTCATATCGGATTAACCGTTTCGAAATTATAGAACCTTTTGTACATAGTCCCCCCCTGCCAGATATGCAGTAGATATGGATGGATCACTTTAAGGGTTGTTTCTCCTGACAAATTTTTCTATTGAACTTTATGGAAAAATAAGTCAGGAGAAGAAACCCTTCCAAGTTATCCATCCATATCTACTGCATATCTGGCAGCAGAGTGATGGTTGAGGCTCGTTTGATACCACAGACCCTTGATGACTTACACCCATTTAGCCAATCATGGGTTCCATACTATTCCTGTGTAATATACAGCTAAATCTAGAACCACCCCCGAGTTCCCATAAAGATTAATTCAAACACAGAGAGGTTATAGTATCGCTTGTAGGAGTACCAGAAAATAAGATATCAAGAGTCTTTTGATATTGTTGGGTCACAGACATCAGGAAGTCATGGCATGCAAAAGATATGCAACCAAATATAAAAAATGATGACTTTATTCTACATTATGTTAAACTATCCAATATTTTTTGATGCCAGAAAATGGGGGGGGGGGGGATATGTACAAAAGGTTCTATAATTTCTAAACGGTTCATACAATATGGATGAAAATACCCTCAAATTAAAGCTGACAGTCTGCACCTCAACCTCATTGTCATTGTATCCTTTCAAACTCAAACTGCTAGAGTACAGAACCAAAACAACAAAAAATGTGTCACTGTCCAATGAATTATGGTGCTCACTGTAGATTAGGGGTAGAAAACCCTGGTCCCGGAGTGCCGGTGACATTTCTGGTTTTTGTTCCATCTGAGCTTGATCACAAGAGTTTGATGGATAATTAAATGCCTGAGCGTGAATATTCTGTGTGGTAAAATGTTGAGTGCCTCCAGCACATGGTCATCTGCATTCATTAAACCAGATTAATTTAAATTAAGTTATGTAGTTATATGGTTGGATGAAGCAAAAACCAGGACTGTCTCCAGCACTCCAGAACCAGGGTTGCCTACCCCTGGTATATATTCATATGTGTCCGCTCTCAATAATGCAGTACAGCTTTGTCATTATCTTTAACCCTTTTTCCATCATTGTCTTGGAAAACTAAAACATGTCCCAAATAAAATCTAGCAGACTTCCAGGACAATCCACCAGATGTTTACCTATCACTGTATCTGTGAGTGGGTGCATTGTTTTACAGACTACCAGTACCCCTGCTGTCCCAACACACACACACACTCACACACACGCACACGCACGCACACACACACACACGCACACGCTCACACACACACACACACACACACGCTCACACGCACACACACACACGCTCACACACACACACACACACACACACGCTCACACACACGCTCAGTACCATAATGTAAATGCATTTCATATGCCTGAGAATCTTTCTAGAGTATTTTAACTTTAAATGATATGAGCTAGCAGCACGGTGGTGCACTGTCGCCTCACAGCAAGAAGATACCGAGTTTGAATCCCGGCTGAGGCCCTTTCTGTGCGCAGTTTGCAGGTTCTCCCCGTGTCCGCGTGGGTTTCCTCCGGGTACTCCGGTTTCCTCCCACAGTCCAAAGACATGCAGGTTAGGCTAATTGGAGACTTTAAACTGCCCATAGGTATAAGTGTGTGAGTGAATGATGTGTGTACTGGGCAAAACCTTTTTAAAACAGAAAACAAGGGGAGGGGAGACCAGACGTTCCGCATGAATCTGATCCGGAGACAAAAGCGTGATGGCTCACTGTTTTCCCCGCTGAGGCCGTTTCGAGTTTTTATTTTCGACGGGGTTTCGTTTGTGCCAGTGAGCGACAGAAAAAGGACGGTACAAGTGCATTCGTGTACTCTTTTGTTCGCAATAACAGTAGGCTTATTTGTTGTGGACGCGCATACAAAATATATACACGCAACATACAGATGTGCGTGCTATTATGCATACATACTATTATGCATTATTGTGTGCATGTACAACACAACAGCAGATAGTATACGTGAGAGCGGTACCAATATGGCCATCCTGAGCAACTACTTGCTAAAAAACTAATAATAAACTAATAAAAACTATGATCAAGGTTAGTAGACAGCAGCAACAATCATGCTCAAACATGCGCAGTGTTAGCACACACCGATAAATCTGATTACGGTGTCTTACTAGGGATGGGAATCATTACCCGGTTCTATATGGGACCTGGTTCTAAATGTGACACTTCCCCCTCAGAAAGCCATTGGGCAGCATGGAATGCAGGACATAGGACGAATGTACCGAGACATCATGTGACACAGAACAAAGCGTCACACATTAGTCTCCATGTTTCCCTAGCTGGAGAACGAGTGGCAACCCTATTTTAGCCATGATGACTTTTTGATGACTGTATTCCCGATATAGCAACAAATGCTTTGATAAAACGGTTAGTCTAGTTCAGGGGTAGGCAACCCTGGTCCTGGAGAGCCGCAGGGTATGCTGGTTTTTGTTGTTACTCGCCATTTAATTGATTAAGCAGTTGATTACACAGTTAACTCACCTCACCTGGTTTCTTTGGTCAAAGTAGTTGCTGTATTTAAGGTGAAAACAAAAACCAGCAGACCCCGCGGCTCTCCAGGACCAGGGTTGCCTACCCCTGTTCTAGTTACAACATATAGAAACAATTAATTGATGCAACATTAAGAAAGAAAGTAATATTATTATCATTATTATTAGAGTATTATATAAAACTTTGCTGCTCTAAAATGCTTATTTTTGTTATTGAGAAATAAACAAATGCAATTCTATTAAAAAAAAAAAGTCTTCTTTCTTCCAAAAAAATAAATAAATTGATAACAGAATGGATAAGGAATTGAATCATTAAGCAGACTACATAAGGCCTCGGTATCGATAAAATCTTAATCATCCCTAATGTTTACATGTTCTAATAGTTCTATAATAATGCAAGTAAAATCTAAGTACTCCATGGCTGTTGGCAGCCCTGCTTTAGTTCTGCGGTCGGTTTCTCGTTTGAAGCCGTTAGATCACTCCATCTGATTTTCTGCCTTCCGTTCCGGTTATTTATTTTCGCACTGCAATTATCTCTCGCACCTGTGTTTGGTTTCCTTTCGCTTTATATAGCTCAGTGTTTCCTTCTTCCAGCGCTTCTGCCTTGTCATTTGTTTTGACTTGAAGCGGATAACAGGTATAGGATTTGGCGACTACTTGTTTTGAATCTATTTCAAGATACGTGGGACATGCCTTAGTTGCTTTCGAGCTTTTATAGGTTTATAGTTTATACGATTATCTCGTTTGCACCTGGTTTCCTCATTTTGGGTTTTTACTATTCTCTCTGAGACAGTTACTTTGTTTCTAGTTGCTTGTTTGTCACTCGCTCTAGTTGAGAGTGAGAAGTAACTATTTTCTTTCCCGTTTTCCTTTGTTTTCGCTCGTGTTTTGAGTTTATTCGCCCGCTTATCAAGGGTTGATTTTCGTTGACGTTCGCCAGGAGTTTTGTCCCATCTGTATTGTCTTACCTTCCCCACGGATTAGTCTCCGCTAATATTTGTGGTTATTTCCTTCACAGATAATCCCTAGATAATCTTTAAGATTCCCTCTCAGTCGCGTCTGGTCTTCCGCCCCGACTCCACCCTTACAGACTGTGCTTATTCTGATTCAGAGATTAGTCACAATAACATTGTCGAGTAAGGTGTTTTCATGCCTTCAACCTTAGTTGCAGAATTATCTTAAGCACATTCAAATCCAATTATTAGCATTTAAACATGGTCAATGAAAGACTCCAATTGCACTGCTACAGCAATCCGATTTGTTCTTTGAGAACAAGTTCAAGATAAGTCACATCCAAGCCTAAGATACTCAAATGAGGTGAGATTTTTATTTTTTATTTTTTTTACATATAAATTTGGCATCTCTAATCCCACAGAGATTTGGAATGTCCAATTCACAAACTATGTACAAGCGTGCTCATATCCGCCCCCTGCTGCCGGCTCGGGGGAGTGAGGACAACTTGCGGTTCTCCTCTGAAACATGCGGTGCCAGCTATTCCTTTTCACACCACAGCCATAAACTGCGCACCCAGAGTGGGGGCAGAGGAGACCCAATCATACGCATGCACAGAGAGCAAGCCACGGGCACCTGGATGGCCAATAGGGGTCGCTCAAGCAATGAACACTGCTATTCCCGCCAAAATTAATCCCTCCCATATATCCCTTGGACGACGCAAAGCCAATTGTGTGTTGTGGGTTTTGTGGAGAAAGAGTTTACGTTCTGTGGCGTGGAAAAAAAGAAATGGATGTTCCAGATTTAAGGAAATTATTGGTGGGGACAATTTAACAGCCACTACCCTACTGATCTTAGTCTGCCCACAGCACTACAGATGGGCCATTCCAAACTAAATGCTACTTTGTCCCTGAAAATAAAGCATTGCCGGTGGCTTGGGTTGAGCCCCTGAGAAGACAAGAGGAGCAGAAATCCCTTCCTCAGCATCAGCCGGGGGTGCAGGAGCAGTCTAAGCCACACAACAGCCCCACACAGGCAGCACTACCCCCCACCATGTTACAACCAAGCAAGCAGATCCTCAACACCAGGGAAAAGGAACACGCAAACACAATTCATTGACTATATAATTAAAAATCACACAACCTGTTCATTTACAAGGTTATAAACACCACTATAATTTACTAGAATAAATGTTTCTTTTCATGGGACTTAATAATGAACTATCCAATTAATACGTGAACATTTTAGTTTTAGAAAGTTGTGTACTCACACAGACCCTACAGAGTTTCTCATGAGTGCAGAGATATTTGGACCCGTTTCAGAATCCAACCTTATCTTGCAATCCTGAAGCTGATATGTTTCAGGAAGCATTTTTCTTCAGCAAGCACTAGACAATGTACATTCCCTGATAACTGTGGCTCATGTTCTTGATAGCACAACTTTCAGCAAAGTGAAGGCAGTAAACACAATCAATGCAAGAAAGATACGCTATCTATTTAAATTACGCTCGTAAAAATATTTGTATAACCTATACATGCAGATTGCAATTACTTCTAATCTGGTTGATTAAACGTATTCCACAGGCACAGGGAATACATACTGATAACAAACATAAGCATAATTACACAAACTAAACATGCAGCATGACATAAAAAGTGTTCTCTTTTTTTACTTTCTCTTATCAAATTACCAGGCAGTTGTACATTTATCAGTAAACGAGCATATGCATGTGTTACAGCGGTAAACTCTGAAATGTGGCTTTAATGGCAAAGGCTAGACATGAGGCTCTGAACTACCTTTGACAATTTTAAATCCACATCTGCGATCCAGGATCTAGGGTCCTGGGGGGCAGTGTGGTCGTAGCAAATATTTTTGAATTTCCAGCTGAAATTAGTTGTTTAACCCATTTTTACTCCTGTTTTTAATGACCCAATTTGGAGGCACCTATTGCAATCTTAATCCCATCCTATTGTGGCAACACACATGATCATTTTGGTGTTTGGGGCAGGGAGGGTTGCAGAATAGCATACATGGCCCTCAAAATGTGTATATACATAGCGGCTTCGTTTCACACCGCATTCCACCGGCAGAGCTGTGATGTCATTGCACCGGGGAACTGAAAATCTTCCGCCAAAGCAGTTGCTATTATGAGATGAGGTGGGAACACCTTGCCAACTAAAACACTCCCCCTGTGCCTGCCTAGGTGATGTAACAGGAAATGTATTTTTTATCTTCAGCTTGCTTGAGATGCTCACTGGAGTGATACCTTCAGTTGGCTAATATGATAGTGCACACAGTTCCATGGCCTCCTTCTTATATGCGAGAGTTTCACAGAACATGTAATGCTAATCTGCTGATATCGACATTTCAGACCTTGTGACATTTTGTTTAGATGTTCTGACATTGTAGTAGTCTACACTAGTCTACATTCTACATTCAACATTTGTCCTTCATTTTGACTTATAAGTAAATACAAGTGTTACACTTTTTCTTCACAAACTCAGTTTAACAACAAATTGAGTGATTGCTGAACTCGCCCAACTGTGCTTATAAAGAAAAATTATATTTTTTGCTTTTAATTGCAAGTCAACGAATGTTGATGGAATCACAGCCAGTATCTACCGGTATCTTCTCATTCATTTAATCTAAACTCCAAATAACTGAGGATTCTTTCACGCTCTTTCTGACACTAATTTACTTGTGACGATTCACTCTCAACCTTTTTGAATTTGTTAGATGCAAAGAATGTAGCCCAATTCCAATTATTTTTGTGAATGCATAAGTAAACCTTGCTTACATTTATTAGTCAAAACTAAGAACAAAAAACAATGTTGGAAGACTGAATCGTCATTTTATTATGGTCTTGCTCACAGTTACAAAAGAAGAGAGGGGGTATCAGGCATGGATATTTCTTCCACTGGGCAGTCCACATGTTAGGGAGAAAGGAGGAACATGATAACACAGTTAGCTGGACAAGCCCAATAATACTTCCATCAGCCATGTCTGAATTACAGTGCCATGCATGCCATCGATATTTGATGAACTGCAATGTAATCCGATTGTGCTGCATTTACGCTATAATTTAATTGCTCTTCCATAGCTTTAAATCAAATTGACCACAATCCCTCTGTTCCTCAGTCTCTCACCCTCCTCCTTCTGTGTTCCTTCCGTTTTCTCGAGAGTTCGGCACAATGCTTTTGTCAACGCAGAGACGTTCTGTGCCACAGTAGATCCCCATGCAATCATTGCTAAATTACTCCCGTTCCCTTTCTCAATGAAAGTAAACCTTTTAACAGGACAGAGGCATAAAACCTATCCTTCAGGGCCGGCAATGACGCTAAGTCGATCTTAGTAAGCACTTAAAAGCCTAGATGTGAACATCCACGGATACGGTGACTGAAGCGATGGCAAACAGGCCAGAGGAGGGAAGTGACAGGGCAGAAGAAAGGTCCCCAGGGCATGCCTGCACATCAAGCCTCTTCGGTACTGTGCTGCACAGAACCTCATTCACACCCTATTTCTAGAACTGATAAAACTTCAACAAAGGGGGACCAAACTCTTCCTACTTAAAGACTGCCGTACACTGAATGGCCAGTGCAAACTTTTCTTTCCCAAGGGAGTAACTTCATAAGGGGTAACTTGGGAAATAAAGATTTCCTATACCTATTTCTAGAACCACAACATCACCTCACAACACAGATCTGTTCTCATTAATCACATGCAGATTTTGGGACAAATCTGCAGCTGTATCTTGATCACTATTAGGTCACATATGAAGGCACAGCAATCTAACCAGCATGCTTTGTAACCAGAATATATTAATCCTCAATTGATGGTCATGCGTGGAAGTCAAATGTACTACTGGTCAAAGTCTGTTTCCTTCATCTGTGAACGATTATACACATATTATAAAGGACTGATGGAAAATATGTAAGCACCTAAACCATCTGGTCTGATTTTAAGGTTCACAAAATCTGAATAAGATCTTATCACTATGAACAATAAAAGGAAATGGTCATTCATGGATTAGTGTGGATTGCCCAGCTATTAATGCAATGTGTTTCACTGAAATGCACAAGAGAAATTGCATAAAATCAAATATTTCGAAAATGAAGCGATTAAAACCAGTCAGCCATACCACATTACCAACAGCCCCAGGCAACGCAGTCATTGCAGATTTAAAACCCTTTTCAGCGGTTTGTTTTTATTTCAACAGTGCACACACACGCATAACATGAAATAACAATGAAGTTCAGGTAAATACTGCTTATTTCTATGAAAACTACTTTTAACACTGGAAATTACAAGAGGACTTGAAAGGCAGGTTGTCTATGCAGTACAATGGCACGCAACCTTAGGCGTGTTTGTTTATGGTTCTCTAAATTTCATAAAACAGATTCAACCGACACTTCAGAATAATTGTAGGGGCTTCTGGGCTGTTGTGTTGACCTTTGCAAATGGGCACGTCGGGGGTGGGGGGAGCACTCACTTCCTGAAGAGGCTAACAGAGTGGCACTTCGCAGCCCAAATTGCTCCCATTGAGCTGGGCCTCTAGTCATCCACCCTGCACGTGCACAAACACGCACAACAATGGTTATGCAAACGAATGCGCCACTTCTGTCTGGCTCAAGCACACTTTACACATTTCATTGGACAAATCCCCAGTCTGGGACCATGCACTTCATGCGGGGTTCCTGCTGGGATAAGGCAGCATATAAAATGCATTTATTCGAGTGAGTCAGTCACATCAAAATAACTCTTATGGAAGTTAAATAAACAACTGTGGGATTGAAAAGAGAAAAAAAACTGACAAACGACATTAATTAACACTAGAAAATGAACTGCAGGAGGAGGTAGATGCTGGCTCTGAAATAGGAATTCAAAATGAAGAAATACACACACTCATACGCACGTGCACATGCACACGCGTACACACACACACAAATTGCCAGCTCCTGAGAACCAACAGTCCTACGCATCCTTGGTTTGGAGTAGCCTACTTTAAGCAGGTCCTTTGTCCAACATTGCGACATTTTAAAAAAACAAAATCAATGAACAAATATGAAATTGGAGTACACAACTTTCTCAACGGTCACATTTGTTGCCAAAACATTTCAAAGTCATAACACCCCTTGGCCCTGCCCGCAGAGAAAGAGACATGCCCCCCACCCCACTGCTTCCACAGACCTCATTTTGAACATGCAAGTTTTCTAGATATGATTGCAGGATTACAGACTGGTATAGCAAATGTTACAGTAAAAATGTCAGCTACAAGAGTCCAGGTAAAACAACATAATCCTTCTGTTGTTGCATCACACTGAGTTTGTGTAGCGTTAGTCTGAACCAGGCATTATCTAGCTACAGCTGGCATGCATGGTTATAGCCGAGTAGCTGGTTTTAGCTAACGAGATCAATTCGACATCTAACGATAGATACATTTCCTTCTTCCAAGCACTAGCCACTGAATTAAGTAACGTTATCAATAACAGTAACTACTATTCATTCTAGGTAATTACAATTGACTGGCAAGCAGAAAGTCCATGTAAATTGTGTTAGTTAAAGAAATTTTATAGTGTTTTACTTACTCCCGAAATAGTATGTAGGCCTGTAGTGATGCTGTCCTGGTCTCACCATTGTAGCTAAATTGGCTAAACCTGAATAGGAACAATGCTAACAATTAGCATCTTGTCATTGGATGTAATTGCCCCCCAGCTAACTTTTGTTTAAATAACCGCCTAAATCCACTCAAATAAGGTTTAACAACAGCTTTACAAGTGTCGTTGTTGGAAACAAAAATCCACATATGATTACGATATTTTTGCTCAAATTACTGTATATAATTACATAATTTCAGCCTCTGTTTACGTTTAGATTTATGAACATCCGGTAAGAGAGCTGGTAACTTTTATTATCAATCAGTGGCCAGCCTCACATCTTGATAAGGAAGTAGACTGGAAGATAGCTTGCTATCATTTAGTCTGCCTGTAAACAAAAGAGAAGCAGCGAGCGTTTGTTTTCTTAGCGAAATGTCTGATGAAGGGGTGGAATTTGTAGTTGAACCATACTTGTTCAAGCTGGAATATACTGTTTTAGAATTAGAAGAAATGGATGCTGAAGCTAGCCACTGTTCTTGCGTGATACTAAAAGTTACCGAATCTCTTACCGGATGTTCATAAATCTAAACAGAGGCCGAAACTACATAATCATATACAGTAATTTCAGCCAAAATATCGTCCTTGTGCACTCCGCCATCATCTGTATTTTAATTTCCAAAAATGACATTTGTAAAGCTGTTGTTAAACCTTATTTAGAATCTTTTTTTTTTTAAAGTTAGCCGGGGGGCAATTAAATCCAATGGCAAGATGCTAATTGTTAGCATTGTTCCAATTCAGGTTTAGCTAATTTAGCTACAACGATGAGAACAGGACAGCATCACTACAGCCTTACATACTATTTTGGGGCTGCCACCATCCAGAGCTAGTGTAACATTATTTTCCTGAAGTGTCATTCTGATGCACTGTGTAAAACTGCACACAGGACATTGCTACACTTGCTCCAGTAGTACACTTGACTGGAGAGGCCATGTCTGCCAGACACGAACATTAATCTAAATTCTGGTGGATTGTTGTCTTATTGCCATCCCTGCCTGAGTACATGTGCTTTCAATTGGACCTGTGGCAGTTCTGTCGGTAGCTTGACAAGATGGCTGAGTGTCAATGGCAGTGCCCAATGACCTTCAGCATTAGCTAACCACATTAATGTACCTGCTTAATGATTTTTGCACATCATGCTAGCCACATGGTATTCCATAACCAATCAATTACAATCTCATTAGGGCGGAGAAACTGAACAGACATGGGATAGTTATGAAGCATATGCCTCTCAAGGTCACCAATGTGCCAGCGATGACAGAAATCTCAGCTCATCTTCCCAAAAGGCATCAGCCTTGGGGGCCGCCACGCAAGGCTGATGCTGATAATGATATTTTAGAGATACAATGATGATGCAATGCATGTTACACAAAAAAGATATAGACCACTGCTATGGAAATGTATCACATCACATAAGTTCAGTTATGCATAACATTAGGCTACAATAAACAGAGTGGCGTACCAGGGGATCTAGAACCAGGCCTACAGTAAGCTTATCTTTAAACCGATCGATCATCACTCTCAACCTGTTTTTTTCCCAGTTTCAACCCGTTTCTGTTTACTTTGCCTGATTAACAATCAAACAATTGATTCGCTCAATATCCAAGACCAATAAGTAAAACAAATAAAAACTTCTTTTTAGATAGCATTGTATAGCATTGTTATTTGCATCATCAGGAATAAAAAATATTTTACTGACTTCAATATTTTGTGGATTTTCAACAAAGCCTTCTGTCTCATGTAATCCAACAAATGCATGTTCCTTACAAAATGGGGCACCATTTAAAAGGGAAATAAACAGGCTTTCCAACGGTATAAAGTTTATTGCCAAGAAGCATTGTTACAACAGAGAAATAATCTACCAAACACAAATTTCCGAACTTTTTGTTCGATGTTTATATTATTTGGATATAAGTGGGGTTAATATGCTTTTTTCTGATGCCAGAGATCTGGGTAGGCAATGGTCAAACAAGCTGAACAAGCAGTGGAATAAATCGTAATTTTCACACTAGAGAGCGTTTTAAGAGTAGTGATTCCAAAAAAAGATTATTACCTGCCAATAATGACATGGTAAAAAGTGTGACTATTAAACTAGCTGGGCAGCCCAAGGCATCGGATCGAATCCGGACCATGCCGGTGCCAACTAGGGATGTGCTTTTAGACTAATTTCACTGACTTTTAAACTCGTTTTGTTTTGTAAACAACTAACCGACTAGTCTAAAAATATAAATACTCCGAAAACAGTCAGAACTGGCAACAATTAGAAATGTAATGGCATGACAAGCTCAGAAAAAGATTGCGTGTGCAGTATGAGCCGTTTTAAAGGCTCAGTCTAATAATGGCAATAAGCAAACTGAAATGCCGCTGAAAAGCGGGGCATTTTGCGACGTGCAATATGCTCCTCGCTCATTATCCTTCAGATCATGCCTATTGCCTAGCTCTAGCATGACTACCGTTAACCGTCTCTTCAGAGCTGTGTTGTGCTTCAAGATTTATTTTGGTGCCGGCAGTGAATGTGGTTCCGCATCGCTCCGGTTCAATGATTATATGACAGTTTTTTATTACATTAGCCTACATACACCTTGATGCCCACTTTCACTCTCTAAATCAAACTACTGCCAAACTAAGCGCGTTTTGCACAACAACATTTTCGAGGTGGACTGAGGTTTTGCTGCTTTGGGCTGGGTGACCGAGCCGATCATTATTGATGTCATCATGAAAAATTACACTGTGGAAGTACTTGCATTTGTAGTTTTATATTGCAACATTCTATTCAGAAGACATGCGACTGTGATTTGAGTGTAATTTTATAGCAATTTGAAAAACCGACTAGTATTTCCGGTGCCGACTAGCAGGAGCACCAACGTTTACTCGGCTCGATTAACCGTGCGCATCCCTAGTGCCGACTATGGCCAGTAGCTCCATAGGGTGACGCGCAATTGGCAATTGCGTCACCCAAGGAATGAGAGGGTTCTGTCAGATAAGGTTCCGTGTACATTGCTACCTAGTGACCCCTGCTGGTCGATTAGGCACCCGTAGATTGCAGTCAAATATGCGTATGAAAGGTCCTTCTCCGACTCGGCTCTAAGCGAGCTTAGCTACGATCTGTGATGTGAAAAGAAGCAACTGGCGACACCACGTGTTTCAGGCGAGAAACATGGATGTCTCAGCAGTGGGGTTTGCGCATGTGTGCGGCCATTCCAAATCTGGGTGGGAATTGGGCAGCAAACACATGCGCGTGCGCGCGCACACACACACACACACACACACACACACACACACACACACACACACACACACATGCGCACACATACACACACAGAGTATAATTACTAACACATGAAGCACCTCATTTGAAGGAGAGTAGAAGAGTAGCGGGCTCCACTTGAACAAGGCCACAAGGCAGAACAACACAGAAGTGTGCTTTTTAGACACATTAATGGTAACACTGGACAGGCGTATTCAGAGGATCCATTGTCCCAGTATACTGGGGAAAAGGACGAATAATGGTCTGACCCTGGCACTCTCTCCAATTTTTCACTCAGCAACATGAGTGGTCTACTTCCAGGCATTACTTCACTCCCTAATCATGTTGTAGGAAACTGAAGGGTTATAGCGCCCCAGATACTGGAGGGTCTACCTCTAGGTAACCCCTCTTATGAGCTGAGAGATGCTGCCAGGAAGCAGGATATATTATACATTTACTTATGGTATCTAACATACTTTATAGCCTACATCAAATACATAAAATACAGATGTGCAATGTAATACACAGGTAAAATGTATGTATACAGACCAGGCACAAGCACATATCACCACCACAGGTCTCCAACACCCATAAGCAGAGACGGTACCCTGTCTAACAACCCCCCCCCCCCCCCCAGTAAATCACCACAGGCCCTTTCATATATGATTCCATCTCGTGTATACGATTCTCCGAAGCACATACCTTTCCCCACCCTCGCAACATATTCCACACCTCAACTCAATCTCTCTCCCACAGTCGATATTTGTGCAAACTAGGTCGGCGCTGTTTGAATCCAATCTGTACGGAGCCATTACACGATTTTCAGGCTTCAGGCTTCACATTCTGCCACACTGGTCCAAAAGAATAGAATTATTCTGGCAGAACTACAGATTTATTGGCAGAAAAGATACTACATGTGATGTGCGCCCACACACACACACTCATAGCTTGTTGCACCAAGTGAAACTGTGATGTGAAGTAATACACATATGCATAATGTAAGCTGAAATGTTTGTATTGCATAGAGCCCGCTTCGTGTTTTAAATCTATTTACAAGTCTGTGGCAGCGAGAAAAGGTACTCAGAGAAAAAGAAATCTGAAAATGATCTGTGCCCAAACTTTCTCTACTTGTACAATGCGGCCTTTTTTATGTTCCGCAAGGGGCCCCAGGTGAATTGAGTTTTCAGTGTCGCATTACAGACGCTTGAGACAGAGCCTCATCTTTTACGGGGATATTAGGAGACCAGCAGTGAGAGAAATGCTACTACGGCTCTCGCTGAAACCAAATAAAAAATAAATAAACATCCTTCATGAACTACCAATCAAATTACTCCCCGTAACGTGATGAATGACTCATAAAATCAAAGCTCTTAAAAAAGGAAACCTAAACGGAATTTATCCAGTTCCCCAAATGCATTTATCTTTCATTTAAACCAAGAGAAACCTATATGGTGCTATTACATTTCATCGGAGAGAGAGCTCTCCATCCCAGGCTGGGCAGGAATTTAGAATTAGTATCAATGGTAATGGGACACCTGAGCTATGGGGCATTCGCACCTGTGTGTAAAGAGATAGCTCAGGCAATCTGCTCTATACATTGCTTTGCTTTGGCTACAGTTTATTTCGGATCTCAGAATGGATCCTTTGTGCAAAATCTACTGAAGCCGTTACTACCTTGCCCCTCCCCCGCCCCCCCCCCCCCGCTCCCCCCCAGCCTTCATTCAATACCTCCACTCCACAGAAATCACTAACACCCATGAAAGTCTGACCATCTCATCCTTCAGCCAACCCGTTAGATTCTCCTTAACGTACTTAATTGCAGCTATTCTTAGGGCCTGCGGGCGGCAGCGCTGTTTGCCGTGAAAAACCGAGCAGAGCGCCCATTTTGGCTCCACTCCAAGCTACTGTAGGAGCCATTCTGGCAGGCCTACTCTATATTATTGTGAATAAAAGGTCTCTTTTTACTTGTCAGTCTGTTCACTTGTTGCACTTAGGGCAAAGCCACTTCTGGCATCAGTTGCAATGTAGGTCTGTATAGGTAGAACGAGTGGGGATTGATTTACATGCACAGTGCACAGGCTTGCAGTGTTCGTTTTTCTTCCGTGCCTGTTTGACTTACAGCTATGTTTCACAATTACAGGGTCTGGAATGCTAGATAGAGACAAATAGAAAGGGAATGGAATGGAAACGTTAAAAATATCATTCATCAAAGCATGAAACCATTCATTGGTCAAAAAATAGCTTGCGTAGGATTTTACTTTAATCAGAATATGAGACACCACGGAAATTCAATTACCATACATTACGTCCTTTTTATGTATTGCAACAGACCCCAGGCCTGAACAGCAGCGAACTTACAAGCAATTAAATGAGATTTCATCCATTCATTTTCCTCTAACGATAAACAAGCCTATATTGGTTTGTGTGTGGTCTGTTCACTTATTGTTACTGAGCAGGACTGGGCACACCTTGCAGAGAAGGGAACTCTATTCAGAGTGGGTATGATTATGGCATGCTCTCTCTGACTGAATGTGGGACCAAGAACCATCGTTTTAATATCACGGTATGAATAATAATTCCCTGATCTTCAATCAGCGGTTATTGCTAAATGCTTTGCCTGACTTGTTTTATTTCACATAATACTTAAAGTCAATGAAGCGTTGTGTGGACTGAGAGGCCAGTTGTGTGGTCTAACAGCACGAAAGGGGCCAAGACCCGGCTTCTTTGTTTATTTTTGTTTTTTTTACAGTCTACGGTTGCAAGATGCTATGGCTACCGTAGATCAGTCAGACTGTTACATTACCCGTTTCCTTTTTATGTTTGACTCTTACATGTTGGCTACGTAATCACAGGAAATCTAAAATCAGACCCAGTTCTATTTAAGTACATTATCATTATCTTACGTACATTAAGGCCAGAAATTGATTAAATCACCACAGTGAATGTCAACTGCCATTTCTGGCTACAAATACCCTCTTATTGTCCTGTGCCCGTACTGCAGACACCGCCAGAGCAGCCCCAGCTCAGCCCATGCAGCCACACCCAAAGCCCAACTATAACAGGTTTCTTCAGGTGAAACATGGATTCATCTGTAAGCCAAAAAGCCCAAAATCAAAACCTGCCCACCATAAAGGTTTGCTTTGTCCTCTGTAGCCAACAACTAGCCTAACTCAGGCAGGAAAACCGCCCAGGAAGAAGGGGACCTGAATTTATGCATGTAATAATGCTCTCTAACAGATGTCCGGGAACATCAGTGAAAACATGCCTTTCTGTTTACATGCCTTCTCCCTCTCAAACCAGACTACAGACACAGATCAGCTGTTTTACTCAAGGGGCCAACAAGATCATAGTTCACAGGTGAGTTATGCTGATAGTGATAGGCCTATATAGCCTACCATCTCATGTAAGCAAAGTTACACCAGTTAAGTCCTCAATGACAGAACCGCTGACCTAGCAAGGACTGATGACACATAAAATTAACTCATCAGAAATGTCATTAGCTCAGATAATGCCCGTTCAAAACTATAACTCAGCTGACTCAATAGCCTCTTCTGTTTTATGACTAATGCTTTCACTCTATTGCTGCATAATTGTTTAAGCCTGTTCTCCACAGTTTCTCGGGAGATGATGCATTTTTAGCATTCCAAGACGAAGTGGCAATAAATGCCTTGAATTAAATCTAGGCTACTGATAATCTATCAATAGATATTAATGTGATAAACAATGCTGAATTGAGCCAAATCATGAAAATGATGAAAAGCCCTTATCGCTACTCTGTTTTTATGTAAGAGACATGAAAATGATCAGTACTTTCATATCCTGTTTGGAAGGTTTCACGAGTGCTGCTGCACTTTTTCTCCTCCCGTGCCACACAAAAACACCATCACAAGACTTGGCAAGACCTCAAAATACAACTACACGCAAGTCAAATGCATGTAAATGTAAACGTAGGCCACAAAGCAGCTGAATAAAACAGAATCATCCTGATGGGAGGGGCCTGTAGGCCGACTGCTTTTTTGTAGCAGCTCATCCGCCTGCAGGGGATTTTAAACACTGGCATCTATCCTCGTGCACCGTCGGTTTCTTACAGTGCTCAAAACAAAGGAAATGACATGAATCTAATTAGCATTTAATTCTGATCGTCTCTACCACTTCATGTTTAAAGGAAACACTTGCCGCTGTCTACTCTCAAAGCCACGTATGGTTTATGGGAGGTCACAGAGGAAGTGCTCTTGAGATGAACACCGGCATTTACAGTGGTGATTAACATAGTGGTGTGGAGGCCCCGGTAGGTCGCCTAACAAATCTATACTCACCATAAGCACCACTTGGACACAACTGAGTGAGATAATTGAAAAGAACACACTATGGTGAGCTATGGTAAAGAAAATCAACAACATTGACATCTGGCTTTCTTTTTCTTTTTCTTTTTTCTTTTACAGAAAGCTGAAGTGCACTCCTTGAACATTTTCACTGTTCGCAAATGACAGCTAAAAGGGGGAAAGTCCTTGGACCATGACATACATAAAATGGTAAAAGTGGTCAGATCTATGGAGAAAGAGACCATGCAGGCACACAGGGCCTCTGTAAAAGGGCTGGCCAGATGGATATGGGTGACATACAGTACCTTCTTTCATCTTTACATGTTATCTCTTCTTGTTAGTTACTGTGCTCTGACCATCATTCAAGTAAAATTGAAGCACTTGCTCAATCCACTCAGGTTTTGACGACGGATGCTTTTTCCTCTGTTTAGTTGAAAAGAAGATCAAAGGACAGGCAGCCTGACAATGCACTTGGTTCTAATGTAAATAAATAGGTTTTTCCCACAAAGACTAATGTAGAAAAGCCATTTGGAACACTTAAATACAAATGGCAGAAAAGCCAGAAAGAGAGCAACAGTCATTTATCAAAATGACCTTGTTAGATCTGTGGCTCAATAACTCATGGACAGTCCTGAGTGTGGCAATTTAGAAACATTTAATAAAAATAGCCATTCCTAAGGAGCACAAAGCAACTGACCCCAGGTCTGTGGTGCATGAAAAGACAGAACAAAAGCTGTCCTTGTTTAGTAAGCATCTTCATCATTGTAAATGACAGCACCAACATCAACATTATTTTCTATTGACTTTTTTGGGCGAGTGGGTAGTCCAACCTCATTGTGTGTGTTTTGCTTTATTCAGACAAGGAGAAAGCAGAGAAGATAACAGATAAAGACGGGGTCACAGCGGAAAAGGTGCCATGGCGGGGATTCAAACTCCTACCCGTCAGGGCTGGAGGGGGGAGGGGTATATGGCTTAAGAGTCAGACGCCCCACTGACTGCACCACGTCTCGCCAACATCAGCATTACTATTTAAAGGTACTACAGTTAGGGGTCAATCCACAAGGACACATCTGAGTGAACCATTAATTAATTTCAGCCAATGACCAACTGAAAAAAAGAGTATTTCAAGTTATGTGCACTCTTTCAGTGTATGATGAAAGCATGTTGTGATCATTTCACCTAATACACAGGGGACACATACACTGCCTGGCCAAAAAAAAAGTCGCACACTCTAATATTTCGTTGGACCGCCTTTAGCTTTGATTACGGCACGCATTCGTCGTGGCATTGTCACAACATTTATTTATATTGAGTTGCATTAATTTTTGGCCGGGATCTTGTATTGACGACGGGAGAGTCGAACCATTCCGTAAAGTCTTCTCCAGCACATCCCAAAGACTTTCAATGGGGTTAAGGTCAGGACTCTGGTGGCCAATTAATGTGTGAAAATGATTCCTCATGCTCCCTGAACCACTCTTTCACAATTTGAGCCCGATGAATCTTGGCATTGTCGTCCTGGAATATGCCCATTGATGGGATAACCTGGTCATTCAGTACATTCAGGTACTCAGCCGACTTCATTTTATTATTGCATAATGTTGCTGAGCCCAGACCTGACCAATTGAAGCAACCCCAGATCATAACACTGCCTCCAGAGGCTTGTACAGTGGGCACTATGCATGATGGGTGCAACGGCGACTTTTTTTTTTGGCCAGGCAGTGTACAATACAACCGAAGCTCCACACTATCCAAAAAAAGTCACACTATCCAAAGAGAAACGGGTGTTAATGATACTGTTGGGGCAGACTTGGGTCCTGAAATATGCAGGGTGAGCGTTGAAAAGAAAACCTCCGGTGACCTTAATCTGAATAAATAGCGGGATGCTCGTCTTTCACGAGACCGCCGTTTGCTTTCAGAGGCACAGGGGGCTTCAGAAATGAATGAGCACGGTTTGCATTTGAGAGGGAAACTCGGGGCAACATCAAGGGAGACCCGAGGGGTCTCTGCCAGAAGCATCTGTGATTATCCGCATCGATCCGCATCGATCCGCATCGATCTGCGTCCTCTGCTTCTTGCCATGCTCGTTCCCTCCTAATTGAGATGAACAGAAACGATAGGGCACATCACAGAACGCAGTGGCGGTATGGGGAGTTTATACTCTAAACCATAGGTGTCAAACTCCCGGCCCGCCACGTCATCTTTTCTGGCCCGCGAGAACTTAATTATCTAACGCGGAATCCGGGCCCGCCACGTCATTTAATGCGGCCCGCGAGAACTTAAGTATCAGACGCGTGTATCTATGTGGCTGGTTAACGGGGATTTACTTTTACGATATAACAGACAAACGCAGAAGCGGACGCACACCCGCGGTATATACGTTAAATAAAACGTTAAACGTTAAATTTAAAAAAGGCGATTGCACCCCCCCCCCCCCCGTCAACAATTACAATGGAGGTCCGCTAAAATTATTGATTGCACCCCCCCAACCCCCCCCCACCGGTCGACAATTACAATCGAGGTCCGCGCATATCCCAAGTATGGTTATATTTATAGTCTTACAGTTACAACCGGCCCTTTGAGGGCAACCATAATGCTAATTTGGCCCGGGGTGAAAATGAGTTTGACACCCCTGCTCTAAACCATCCTTACGATACAGGGATTGCCTTTACCTCAACTACTGAATCCCACATTTACTCAACAGGGTGAGTTTCTGATTGTTTTTTTTGTTTTTTTAATCACGCAGGTAAGATCGGACAGGGTGGGAAAGTGACCTTTACCAAATCCACTGTGCTACCGCTCTCAGCGTTGGGAGTCCCATGGCTGGATTGGCCTGTCCGGGGCGCGTCCATCTGTGGGTGTGTGGTATTCATTGGTGTGGGCTGACCGTTTGACACTATCATATTGGCTGATAGGCTAATCTCGCTCCCAAGACAGAATCTCAAGGCAGGATCCAAGGGAGCAGCTGGTCTGCCAGAGAACTGTCCCCCCACTGACTGCAATGCCAACATTCTCAGAACAATGGGTTTTCTTGCTGCTTAATGGTTGGGCAAAAACAAAAGGGATTTCCTCTCATTTTTGCAGTTACAAATGTATTTCAGGACACATTCACTGGCAGCAAAACAGCCTTCTAAAGGAAAAAAGCCAACACAATGGAAGAAATATAGTAAGGATACAGCTAATTTCTTTTCACATTGTATACTCTTTCAGATCGCCTTCTTATTTTATGCCTAGCTCATTGAAGTGGGTCCACTGGCACTGTGTACACAGACAGATATCATGCACTCAAAATTGCACTGACCTATATGGCCTTCACATCTCTAAGTTTAGTTGCATATACTTGTGGCTTTGGCTGGAGAACACCTCGTGAACGTGGTTTGTGAGTTTGTGGTTGACCTTTTTGACTGAACGTGAGCCCAGGAGCACCCATGACTTGTGCAATATGATATACCTTCACACCCTGTGCATGCTTGTCTGTCTGTTTGAAGATAAAACACAATATCACTGTTTAAGGACACTGCCCAAGGTGGTTTTCTCTATTGACACTGTTATCACAAGTCAAAAGGACTGGAACAGGAGACATTTTTCACACAACCATCATTCTCCTTAGAATTGCTGTTGTTGATGCATTTTTGCTTCTTCAAAGAGTACAACATACAGAACAGTAAGTAGGAATGTTTCAAACATGCATGAAACAATTTGGCCTATGTAGACATATTATAGAACCATATCCCTTATGGTAATGCTCGTAACGCAGTTAGTGAATTACAATGTTGGTTGGACATGGGTGGAATAGACAGTTTCTGAAGAACACTTTAACTTTACTTTATTAGGGGCACTAATCTTATCTTTACATTACATTACATTATAGACATTTAGCAGACGCTCTTATCCAGAGCGACGTACATAGTGCATAAATCTTTACTGGCACAAGTTTTATAAAACAAAAAAAACCTGCTTTTCACCCAAGTCTGCATAAATCCTAGAAATATGGACGGAAAAGCAAAAGAGAGAACAGGTTTTAAGTGCAATGCTTCACTCATATGGGCATTGCATAACTGGGAAAGGCCTGTCACTACTTCTAACCGGCCGTGTGCAACATCTCACCAACAGGAACACGGAGAGCTAGTCGCCTTGAAGCCATAATATTACATAAGCACGCTGGAATGAAAACACACTGGGGCTACTTTTGGAGATGGGCTCTAACCCCTCACACAGCACACTGGTTGTGGGAACTTCTGGCAAGCTCTGTCTGCAAGCGCAGCCACACTGCAGCCCAACAGTTTCTCCCGCCGTCGACTAACAAGCAGCGGTAATGTGTGCCGATTGCCTTAATCGCACTTAATTGGCAAACCCCAAGCCCTTGCGTGCCTCTGTCATGACTGGAGCACAGGGCTGGTGTTGGCGATTAAATGAAAATGATTGACCCAGATATCCAGTGCACCCCACCCTCCCCCCACGCCCAGCTGTATATTATCGCTTCTCCCCACTGCCCGCCATACCTACACCCCTCATTCAACGCAATGGGCACGGCAGCGCTGTATGAAATCTTTCTTTCACAACAGCACTGAAGGCACTGTTAGCCCCACAGAGGAAAATAGCCCCTGTCCCTATATTATTAAAGAGGATACTGCTGGTGAAGCAGCAAGCATTGGAAAGTTAACCCCTGGACACTGTAGGTGATGGCAGGTTTGGGGTTGAGAATGAAAACATAGCTCAGAGATCAGTGGTGAACGAAAATATGGGTTAGAAGGAAAACATGCATAAACCACGAGACAGCCGATCCCACAAAGACATTTTCAAAAAAATTGCTAAATTGCACATTTAAAAGTGATCATGGCTGCCACCTTCATTACTGAATGTGGCGCAAGTTATTTAGCATTTTCAGACAGTTTCAGAGTTCACTTGAATGATTAGCTTGGATTTACTATACAATTCAACAATTCAACCTGTCACTGTACCCACACATTCAAATTTGCATACATATACTTAAAAAAACATTTGCTTGCACACATTTGAAAATGTGTCAGACCTGTCACAAAATGTGACGGATACGTCACCGCCCATCTGGAATCCCTCTGCCAGTTTGACAGTCAAATTCAAATTTTAAATGGTTTCGCTCTGATGCGTAGGCAACTACAAACATTTTTTTTTTATACGTCTAACGACGTATACACGTTAATATAATTTATTTGCTTCACGGCACAATTGATAAGCAAAACTCTTCCTTTTGAAAATATATGTTGGCTGTACGAAAATTACACTAAAGGTATGCTATCATGCAAGAACACATATAGTGCAATTACAGAAAACTGTCATAACAAAAATTATCATTTTTATGTGAACACCCCATTGTATCAGTCGTCACCAGTCAGCCTAAGTAAAATATCCAGCACAGTCTTCACACATTTAAAACTATTTCGTAAAGAAATCACTGTATGTTCCCAAAAGCAGCTTTGAATTTGATGTTTTTTTTCTGCTAACCTCTCGTTCATTCTGTTGATTAGCCTATTACCAGAGTATGCTTACGCGTCTCAGCAAACAGTAGGGAAACTTCGTGATTAGGTATATGTGACTCAAATTTGTTCAAACGCATAGGCTATCTAGCTCATTATGAAACCAAAACGGTAGAGCATATACACCTTTAATACAGACGACATTGTCCTACTTACGGCAGCAAATAACGTGCAAATGTTCTATGTGAACCCGTTTCTTAAACAGCCTACGTAAAGTAGCCTAGGTTATGCAGTTGTTTGCGGGGTATAGGCTTTGGCGCAAGTTATATCGGTCTCTGAGATTCATTAATGACACAACCTTATGATAAAGTAAAGTGAAACAAACCTTCATGATGCTGCAAGGGGTGCTCAAGCCTCCTGGATTCCTCTCAGTGGAATTTTCCCGGCTTCTGCTGCCAGCCCTGGGACTCCCGTGTTCTTTGTATCTTCCATTGGCGCACACTGCCTCGGCTCCCACGGCGGGGTGCGCGGTACCTACGGCCGCCGCAGCTGCAGCAACTTCCAGAAATGCCCGAGTCCTCGACGGAAGAAACACGGCGTCATTATTGTTTAACCCCACTATCTCTGTCCCGACCGGTACCGCAGCCGTTGGATTAAGCAAAGGTCCCGTTCGTGCTTCGGTAGCCCGTACCTCCTCCGCCATCATCCCAACATTACCAACTAAAAAACAAAAATCATCACACAGACTAGCTACAGCAATAGTTGTCGCCTCTACTAGAATTTTAATTGCCTCATTTGGTTAAAAAAAATTAAAAATCTGAAATATCCCGGGCGTACGCAAAAGGCACATTGATAGCCTACAGTCTCGCTCAAACGCACAGGACAGGCAGATTGGAGAATCAGCTCCCCTCTAACTCTTGCCGGCTCTGGACGTGAAATTAAGCAGATGGTGGGTGCCCTTTTGTGCTCTTCGGTGCAAAGTGTTCCAGATATTCTTAAAAGAGGTTCTGCAGTGACTCCATGGCGATAACGAATGGCTTCTAATCATGAACTGAGCAATACCTGCTACTTTTTTTTCAGACGCAGTAGGCTAGTCTCGTCTACACACGTTGCCGTCTGTTTTCTTCTTTAGGCTGCGCTTGAATCCTGGTTTGTGAGCGAGTGTGAACAAGCGGAGCGGTGGCACTTCCTTGCTTACACACGTGTTTCCTCGGATGCAGCTATTTACAACGCGCATCTCTCTCGCTCTCTCTCTCTCTCTCTCTCTCTCGCTCTCTCTCTCTCTCTCTCTCTCTCTCACTCCGAATTTGGATTCGAATTTAAATTCGTAACGTTTTGCCAACATAGGCTACAATATAGAAAAATCTTGTGTCAGGTGCGTCAAAGGGGAAATATGAAATAAGAAGTGATGGCTGTCTGCTTATACGGAAATTCAAGTCCCATCATGGTTGCTTTATTGGTTTGATATAAACGTTGTATTCCCCCAACATAATCAAGAAACCAAGGCTTTTACTTCGTAAGCCTAATCTTATCACAAAAAGGTTATTGGGTTAAGGTGCTCTCGTCATTTTGAGCCAATGTATTGGTGTTGTTGCATAACATCAAGTTAAGCTGTAGCCTAGCATACGTTTGGACGATGACTCAAACTTTAGAAATATTGAAGGTGTGTTAATGAAACAATAATAGGTCATGCAAATGGTCCAGGGTGGCCTATGCTCAAGACGCCGGCCGCAGCTTGATTTAAGTGCCAACTGTAAAGTCAGTAGAGAAAACCCAATTGTCATTAGCGCTCTCTGGTGGCTGGTAAATTGGTCCCAAAAAAAAAAAGTTAGGCTACATTGCAAAAGAAAATGGCAGAGGCGTTAACTATTGGCTCTGTGAATGGTGAAATACATTAGGCTACATTTATTAGGGAAAACCCAATTAATTAGTGTAACAT
Organism: Ilyophis sp. 1 JC-2022; assembly: GCA_022702515.1. Taxonomy (NCBI): domain Eukaryota; kingdom Metazoa; phylum Chordata; class Actinopteri; order Anguilliformes; family Synaphobranchidae; genus Ilyophis; species Ilyophis sp. 1 JC-2022. The sequence goes on along the minus strand of CM040405.1, from coordinate 16,485,993 downwards.
TCAAACAGGAAAAAAAACGGTGTGGCATGAAACTCCATTAATTGTGGGAACATCCAGGTCATACATTGGAATGACAAAAATGGAAATTGAACCAGAATTGGACATTAAATGGGAATGTAGAAGTTTTGTAACTTTGTTCAACAGGAAGAGTAAAAATAGTTATCCTTGGCACTGAAGTTGTATTGAAATGTATACATCATGAATTTTAATTGAATTAGTGCAAGTGAGCTCATCCCAGATTATGTCGCAGCATCCTTGAAAAATAACATTGTGTAATTTGCTGTAAAAAAGGCAATAAAGCCAAAGAATGTGATAGTGATTTCAAAAATCAACTTTCTTAGTTCTAAATATGACAGTAGACTGGTAAATGGCAAACTCTTTTAAATACATTTTTTATCATAAAATACCATGGAATATTTATTGTTTCCAAAAAAGCATTACTTATCATGATAATAATATAATTTATAAATGGCGCAGAATTAAGAGTAATGAGTGAACAGAATGAACTTGCAGTAAATGTTCTGCAGTGCCTGCAGTTTGTGCTTGTAGTGTTACAGTGCCAGAGAATACAATGCCTGGGTTGTTTGTTGAATTTACTCAAATCTGGAATTGAGAGGAATTTAATTCATTTAGATAATTTATTTGGAAAAGGAATTAGTGAAAGAGTGAGAGAATGTAATTGAAACTTTGCATACCACATGTATTGATTTATTTGATTTCGAGGGAATGTTAAATGAACAGTTTATTAGAACATGTTGTATAATAGGTAAATGTAAGAAGTTGTGTAAGTCGCTCTGGATAAGAGCGTCTGCTAAATGCCTAAAATGTAATGTAATGTGTTGCATTTCATTTCATTAAATCGAAAGTTCGAAACCTATTTTTTTCAGTAATTTCTATCCTATATTTTATTCTATATAATTATATTGACAGGATGGCACAGCATTCTCCAATGGAAAATGTGTGACACCAGCAAACCAATGGGATGTTTTTTGAATTTGTTGTATCATTTGTATGCAAAAAAACAATGTAAACACAGTTTGCTTCAGGGAATAAGTTTTTCTAATAAGCTTTTTGCAAGTAAATTGGGGGACAATAAATATGACCATGGCTTCATATGAAACTTGGATAGCTTGCTAGGTCATGTCTAGGTACTACAAACTTGTTTAGAACTTTATGTAAACTTGAAACTTTACTTCAGTTTTCAGATTGATAACACTACTTTATCGTTTGTATTCTCTCCTTACAATTTTAAGCTTTCAAAAATTGTCCAAGGCAAACTAACTAAAGTTTGTGCTTAAAACATTTTTCTTGTTTTCTTTACACGTTTCTAGCTTTCTTAGCATGTGTGTATATACATGTATATGTAAAAGTATATAGATAGAAACTATTACGTGGAGCATGGTAGTATGTAATGACTCCTGCTAACCTTTTATTGTACTACGTAGAGTAAAGTAATACCGAGCAACAAACTAACCATGCTACAAATCACAAAGCTAGCACCATGCAGCTCCCAAGGTAGCAAAATAGAAACAGTCAGAACTAATCTGCGCAAATCTGTGGTACTATCCCGGACGAGCCCCCCAATCTGTTACATCCCAAAATCCACCTACATTGCAATAACCAGGTGTACAGTACTGGAGGTAACACGAAGTCACTTAAGCACAAACCACAACCTCAAAGAAAAACCCAGTCAAGCGCAACGTGATATGAAGTTAAAAGATTTAATAAAATGAACGCTTATGATAGTTTCTATTTTCTTAAAACGTATGACAGTTCAACAATATTTACAGGAATGCAGGCTGCAGCCTCTCACCGGGCAGCAAGCGTTCAAATCTAGACCCACATCGAGATGACAGGGGTCTTCTCCTCCTGGTCTAGCATAAATTCTGCTTCGGTGTTGTTAAAGTGATGGTCAAGGGATTCTAAAAACTCTAAATAACCACAACATATTACAGAGGAATGTATCCACTACACACTCACCAAATATCTTTTCAAGAAAATGTGAATAGGTTATTAATATACATCTCAAAGTCAGTTAATAAACACAGTCTTGAAAGGACTCCGGATTGTAGGGGTGTGGTCTAAATCCACACCCTCAACCCGAGTGCCATCGACGTCATCCAGCCCAACATTTTTGAACCTCAAAACTGTTTTTATACAGTTCTGTGGTTTGAATCTGGCGAGAAATTAATGCAATCAATTCAAAGTAAAATACAGTGCGGCTGCTATCAATAGATAAATATCACACGCAAGCTTGCAATCAAAGTTAAGTTAACTTAAACGCTAAGTAGAGTATTGCAATCGTTTGATCTAACGTTAGTCTATTTAAAGCAAGCCAAATTGCAAGGCGACGTTTCACCACATGCATGTTCCACGCAAACCATTAAATAATGGTAGGTTTTATCGAGTTTTTAAAATCTATTTAAAGGCCCATTCATTAATTTCGGTTGGTAATCGAACAAAAATGACGTGCTTCGGTGGATAATGGTTCTCGTCTTATTTTTGTTACTGTAACCAGCCACTGAACAATACAACAAAACAATTTTCAAGGCATGGTTTATTTGGAAAAATCTTAACTATCTATTATTTTCTATATATTATCTGACGAATGAGCAGTGCACCAAGTAAAAACGACGCGTGAGTGATTAGTTTGTTTCCATGCTGAGCGGTCGCTGATGTTGCTAGTATTCACACTATGCAAATATAATGGGGTAGGCTCCACAAAATGACTTATGTCACACTAAGGTGAAATATCCCTTTAAGCCAGGTGAAGTTGACCAGTTGTCTAAACTTGAGACCTGTCTTAAAGATGTAAAGGCCTGGATGACCCAAAATGGCCTCTTATTGAACTGAGATAAGACTGAGATATTAGTATTAGGTCCAAAATTTCTTCGAAATAAATTCTCAGTTTTCCTTAAATTTAGATTGCTTCTCTGTCTCTGTCTTGTTAAAAATCTTGGTGTAACTATTGATTCAGACCTCTCCTTTCAGCCCCATATTAATAATATTACAAGAATGGCCTTCTTCCACCTGAGGAATATATTTAAATGAAGGAAGGTGTTGTCCTAAGAGGATGCTGAAAAAATGTTTTATGCTTTTGTAACCTCTCGACTAGATTACTGTAATGCCTTATTGACAGGTTGCACTGGTTCAGCCCTGAATTGTCTCCAACTTGTACAGAATGCAGCTGCTAGGGTTCTTATTAGAACCAAAAAATGTGAGCATATCAGCCCGGTGCACAAAACTGTTCATTGGCTGCCTGTAAAATTCAGAATTGACTACAAGATTTTACATTTATCGTTTAAAGCTTTAAATGGTTTGGCTCCGGAATATCTTAGTGACTTACTCATTCCTTACTGTCCTCCTAGATTACTTCGCTTTCAAAGTGCTGGCTATTTGAACATTCCTACTATATCTAAAATTACAATGGGTGGCAGAGACTTTTCTTACAGAGCTACTTTCTTATGGAATAATCTTCCCATGTATGTTCGGGCTTCAGACACACTTTCTGTCTTTAAGTGTAGGCTAAAAACGTACCTCTTTAGTGAATCCCATAGTTAAGGAGGGATGTTGGAGAGAGGGGGGGGCGCTAACCTTCTCTTTTCCTCTCTCACCCTGAGCTGCAGATTACTCCGGCCAGGGCCCCCCTCACCCTGATCTGCGCCAACTGCTCCAGTCATGCCCCTCCCCTGGTTTATGCCCCTGCCTTGACGCAACCGGAGTCCCAGATGCACCACACGGCCCCTTTCAATTGAACATTTTACATCCTTTTTCTTGGACTTTCTACTTACCCGCTGGTTTTATTAGATCCCTCATTACAGTCTATTACCATCCATTCCACCTTTAGTTTAAACCGGGCCGTCCAGCGAAGGATGGGCACCCCCTCTCAAGCCAGGTTCCTTCCCAGATTTCTTCCCATTGGGGAGTTTTGTCTCGCCACCGTTGAGTGTTTCTTCTTCCCACCGGGAAGTTTTTTACCCCGTCTTGCTGGTTGGGGGTTAAGGCCTGGTTTTGTGCTCAATGTTTCTTGTTTCTCTGTGCAGCGTCTTTGTGACAGTTCTCTGTAAAAAGCGCTATACAAATAAAATTGAATTGAAGAGAAAACATTTATACAACTGCTTTACAGTGCCAAAACGTCGGAGGGAGCCTAACCGGTATGTAAAAATAAAAATAAGAAGCTTTATAAGATAGATACCTTGAATCGTGTGCAGTCTCATTTATATACAACTGCTTTACACACACCTTCACCCCACAGCTTTGGAAGAGGGAACCACAGACACTGAAATTAACACTCACAGGCACGGCTGGGAAAGAAGCCAATTCCATTCAGGAAACTAACTGCAATTCAACTCATGAATTTAAAAAAAGGCTGTTACTGTTTTCTGTGAGGATATTACAATTTTCTGAACGGACTGACTGACCCACAAGGCCTGACTCATAGGCCACTGTTTTACTTGACAACAATTTTATTTAGGTCCACCCACCACTTCTCCAGATTTTATCAAACAAGCCTCAAACCACCACTCTGCTGCAGTAGATATGGATGGATCACTTTACGGGTAGTTTCTCCTGACTCAATTTCCTATTGAACTCTATGGAAAAATAATTCAGGAGAAACAACCCTTCACGTGATCCATCCATATCTGGCAGCAGAGTGATTGTTTAAGGCTCATTTGATACCTAAGACCCTTGATGACTTACAACCATTTAGCCAACCATGGGTTCCATACTATTCCCGTGTAATTTACACCTTAATCTAATCCCACCCCCCAACCTGAAAATAAGATATCAAGAGTCTTTTGATATCCTTTTATACCCAGTCATGATAGCATCACCTGTTTACCTGTGGAATGTTCCAAACAGTTGTTTTTTGAACTTCCCAGTCTTTTTTTTTTTTTGGAATACGTTGCATTGCAGGCATCAAATTCGGAATTAGCGTATATTTACAAAAAGGTAAAACATTAAATATACTGTTTTCAATTAAATATATGTAAAAAAGAATTTACAAATCACTGTTTTCTGCTTTTATGTGCATTTTACATACTGTCCCAACTTTTTTGGAATTGGGTTTTTTCTTTTTTCCTTTTTTAAATCTGGCCCACAGGAAGGAACAGCCCTGTGTGTGTGTGTCTGTCAGTTTGTGTGTGTTTGTCTGTTTGCCTGTGTGTGTGTGTGTGTGAGTGCGTGTTTGTAACGCGGGAATTCATGCAGCGAAACCGCAATCCTGATCCCGTCGCCAACGGGGTGTCTTGCTGTCACCACTCGAGCAGACCCCGGGTCACAGTCCCTTTTCTGCTAGACACCGCTCTCATCACACTCGCCAGCTACTTTGCGGGACAGCGACTCTAGGCAGCGGGAAGAGGAAAACCCACCGCTACTCAGTTCCCCACTCACACCAGGCTTTAACCCACGCACTCTGGCTTAGAATGGCGAAAGCACATTCCTTACGGTCTGGGGGAGGCAGGTCCCCCAACAGAAGCTCCACAATTATCTCCGGTCACACTGGCTCCGCTGCGCAGTTCGCCACCCTTGCTGCTAGCCAATCCCGGAAGTAATGTCGTCTTCCCACCGCTTGCTTCCACAGCTACCGCCAGCTCTGGATCTCCGTAGTAGCTTGCCCACAATCAGGGAAGTGTTTCCGCCATACACAAAGCACACCACATCCACATCCACATCCACATCCACACAAAATAAAATAACCAAACTGAAACAAAAAGAAAAAGAAAATCCACCGCCCCAGCACTGGGGAGCCTGGTGGAAACAACCTCCTTCACTCACCTCCCGTCCTCAGCTCCCTGTTTCACCCCAGGTGTGCTCAATTTAAATCCCTCGCATTCCCATGCTGGCTCTACATCAATTATCCAATTCCCCAATTAGTACCGAATAATCAGACTAACTACACTAACTACCATCATTTCTTCCATTACAATCCCCGTTCACCAATTCAGGGACCGTCTCTCAATTCCCTTTCACTGAGGGAGACTGCTAAATATCTCAAGTATAAAATCTTTGTCTCTATAACCTGCTGCTCATCCCTCCACAAGTCACTTAAAGTAATAACATTTACAAGACAAGAGATTCTAAGACATTTCCTTTCCTCTTCTTTCTCATACAGAAAGTGATAGCAGCTCTCCATGTATATATTTTTTATTCGTAAAGGATCAAAAGAAACATATAGTTTCTAGACATCCATGTTTGCTGGTAATTCCAATTTCGGAGCATGTAAATGCGTCAACCTGGTAATTACGATTTGGCAACTGGGAAATAAGAGCTTCCGAAGGCAGCAATAGCCTACAGAAATAGCCTAACTCATCTCTCTAAAATGCTGATATAACATTAAGTAGCCTAATACACTCAGTAGCAATAGTGCCTATAGCTCATTCATGTCTGCAAATAAAGAGTCACAAAAAAATACGTTTTTTAGGCTATTATTCTGACAAAAACAAATCAATTCACTATGACATTGGATGCGGTCCTATGCATTGAACTCGTCATTTTATTTTTTTGCTTTTGAAAATACAAAGTGTAGGCCAGGCTAATGTTTTTGTCTACACAAAACAAAATTGTAAATTTTTTATTTTTTATTTTTTTCCCATAGTAGGTCTAGGCTATGTGAGAAATTTAATATTCAGTTCATTCATTAATTTATGTAGTATAGGTGTAATGTCCGCTGTTCCCTTTCAGCCCACCTTCCTTTTGTTTTTCGTGTTTTCCCCATTCCTCTCATTTTATGTCATGTTTTTCCTTTTACCTTGTCTGTTCTCCGTGTTTGTGCAGGCTGGGCGTGGTTCCCGTGGTTGTTTCCTCATTGTCTCCTCATTTTACACACAGCCAATTACTCGCCTTCCCCGCTCGCATTCGCACTCACACTCATTATCCAATTCACTCTCGCATACATTCCGCACGCCTCATTCATTAATTACCTCTCACTTCACCTGTGCATCACGCTATTTATATCACCCTCTTTGTTTGTCTCATCGTCAGTTCGTTCCATCTAGTTCGTGGGTTTGATTCGAGAGCTGTGTGCGGAGATGAGGAGACTCGCCGTCACTGTTCAGCCACGCCCCTTGGTACAACCTGCTACACCGCCTGTACCTCCACCTGCCGACCCCATGGGAACCTGGCAATTCCGGGATCCACAACAGACCTGAAAGGGAGGCTATGGAAAAATATATCCGGGACTGCCTTGCCAACAAATTGATTCGCCCATCCTCTTCACCCTTAGGCGCCGGATTCTTCTTTGTTCAGAAGAAGGATGGTTCATTGCATCCGTGCATCGACTTCAGAGAACTCAACAACATCACGGTGAAGAACAAGTATTCTCTGCCATTAATGGACTTCGCCTTTCACCCTCTACAGCAGAGTATTGCAACCGTTTGATCTAGCATTAGTCTAAGACAACGTTTTGCCGAATGCACGATCCACACACATCATTAAACAATGGTTTGTTTTATCGTGTTTTTAAAATTTATTTAAAGGCCTACTCATTCATTTTGGTTGCTATCGAACGAAAATTACGTGCATGGCAACTAAGTAGCCTGCTTCGGTGGATCATGGCTCTCATAATTATTTTTGTTACTGTAAGCAGCCACTGAACAATACAACAAAACCATTTCCAAGGCATGGTTTATTTAGCAAAATCTTAGCTATCTATTGTTTTTTAATACATTATCTGACGAATGAGCAGTGCACCAAGTAAAAACGTGAGTGATTAGTTTGTTTCCATGCTGATGAGCTGTGCGAGGAGCAAGCTAATGCTACTAGCTAGCACCACGGAGGGATGTATAAAAAGGTGAAAGCGATTGGGAGAGGGATAAAATTGGTATAGGGATAAGGAGAGCGGGAATAAATAAACACTTTAGCTAACTAACTATTCCAAATCCAAATGCTGATAACGCGGACAAAGGACAAACAAAAAAGTGAGTGTTTGGCTCAGACCATCAGAGGATTTCTTAGTGGGACAGGACGGTTTTATTCGCCTCAAACTATGGGAGGAGTTATGTAATGAGATCAAAGTATGTATTGGTTGAGGTTTCACATCTACGTCACCATGGACCCATTTTTGACTCCACCCTTTTTGTCAGCATAAAGGCATATCGATAGACTGAAATTTAACGAGATTTTCTCGCGCTTTATCGGTGCTCAATACATACCTTAATAGCCACAAATAACGTGGTTATAAGCAAATTACGGATTTCCTTGCCGTCACTTTAAGTTTGTCGAGATGGTCTGTTTAGGGGTCTTCATCAGGCTGATCTTTTGCTCGCTGCTGCAGCTGGCCCGCATTGACAGCAAATCTGCTAGTCATCTGAGAGAGAGGCAGCAGGCAGTCAGGAAGACGCCACTTGAGATGAAAGCTATTGAAGCTGCATACACGGTGAAGCCCCAGCGCCAGGGTTGGGAACCTATGGATAGGAGCAACGAGTAAAGCATTTACATTACATTACATTTACATTATAGGCATTTAGCAGACGCTCTTATCCAGAGCGACTTACACAGCATTTATACATTATATCATATGATACAGATGGATATATATATATAATGCAGGTGAAGTACCTTGCTCAAAGGTACAACGGCAGTGTCCGACCTGGGAATCGAACCTGCAACCTTTCGGTTACAAACCCAGTTCCTTAACCGTTATACTACACTGCCGCCCTATATCTATATCTATCTGTGTCCCCATTTCATATGGAGACACAGTTTTCAGCCGTCATTCACAACATACACAGGTAAAACGTGAGCTTGTGCAAATGACTGGACCGAGTACACTGAGCAGAGGTTGGCATGAAATCCAGATGTCCGGATACGGCCTTGCTTTCCCACCTCTGATCCAAGGTCAAGATAAAATACTGTGAGATGAATGTGATGTTGATAACAGCACTATCTATTTCAATAACAATAGAGATATCTACATACTTCAGCAAATGTGTGGCCAGATTTGGCCTCCAGCAGCACTGCACACAGCACACTGATGTCACAGATTAAGATTTGGGGAAAAGACTCTGGAGAGTTGCTTTCATGTTTCATGTGTTTCCCATGTTAGAGAACCTGTGGCAGAGACATGAATATTTATTTTGTTACTGTACATAAGGCAAGTAATAGTAGACCATTTATACCAAATAAACCTAGCTTTTTTTTTTTACAGCAGCAGTACATGAACTGACAGAATTTTTTTAAATCAAGGGTCTCAGACAGGGGATGGGAAGATGAAATAATTACACAATCTAATAATACAACAAGTAGAGCACTTAAATCAAGAAGGCCAGACTGCACTCAAATTGTAATCTATATGTACCTAACTCCATCTATATAAATACTCCATATAGAATATCATAATGTATATATATATTTTTAACAACATTTAGGATGAAATGTAAGATCATTAGAGAGAAGAATGGCAAAAGCTGGAACAACGTTCCACTCAAACCACCACTCAAACGTGATCATTTTTCTGACACCTGTCAATATGATGCAGCACATTCTGGAAAATAAAAACAAATGGCATCACAGGGGCTAAAGATTATATCCATCACACTGTCTGAATGAACGTTCATTATCATCCGAGGACAGTACGATCAATCCTACTCCCCTCGGTCTCTTGCTGGCTGCTCCGTTCCTCCTGGAATCTCAAAAAGTGCTTGAATTCCAGCCTAGCAAACTGACACGAATAAAGGGTAAACATGGCCCATTTTTTCTTTACGATCCAAGTGCAAAATGCTTTCCAAAGCTAGGGAATATTCATGTATTTTTATTTTGTTTAATTTTAAATTTGTCTGAAAAAGTACACGTGAGACAGCGGGATGAAGGGTTTGAGAGCCCAAGCTGCAAGCACAGGTAGGTGGAAGTGTAGTATAATGGTTTTGGAGCTAAGCTTGTCACAAAAATTGTCGATGATCCGGGGAGGTGCGGGGGATTTCCAGCGTACAAAACTGGACCACCATTTCTGCCACACTGCGGTTTCCTCGGTGGAGCTGGAGTAGGCGCTGGGTGGCGTCACGTCCACAGACCGGATGGTCAAACACCCTGCGCATTTCAGCAGTGAAGAAAAAAAACTTGGAGCAGGTGGGCAGCTGGCTGTCCCAAACGGCTGTCGCCCGATCCCGTGCACTTCCCCCCAGGCAGGCTATGACAAAGGCGACTTTGCAAGGCGGCTTGTTGCAGTCTGAAGACGATGTCACATTGTAGCAGGAAGCTTCGTCATTTCCCCAGATCTCCCAGGTAGCGCTCAGGACTTGGCACACGGGGCTCCCTGCCTGGGAAGAGCGGTGGGGCAGCAAGTTAGGCCACAAGAGGCGGTGGTGTTTGACTGGCGTGGGCCCTCGGGAGGTGAACCGACATCTGACTCAGCATGGCGCCTATCTGACCCACTTAGTCAGATAAATTTTTCAGGGTCTCCTGGACGTCTTCAAGGCGGAGACCATGTTGACTGATGATTGTGCCCTGACAGGAAAGGGCGTGGTGGAGTTGGTTTGAGTTGGCTGAGTCCATCATTTGGCCAGTTCATTCTGTTAAGGTCCGGGACCGGAACTGGACTGAAACGCACAACTCAGAGACAGAACTCACAATAAGCTCACTGGGAGCGTTTATTTAGGCAAGCACAACACAATATAGTACGGGGCATCCTGATGAATCCTGGGTTGGGCAGAACCGGAGGGCAGAGCAGGTGAGGGAAGCAGGAAAGGTGCTGGATGGTGGCTGAATCCTGGGTTGGGCGTAGCAGGGGCATAGTGGAAGCGGGAAGCAGGGTAGCGTGGCTTGGAACGGGGCAGGGAATGCAGGCTGGCGGGCAAACTAGAAAGGCAGATTACAAGGTTAGCAAAACGAGACAAGCTAAGACAAGGCCGAGTTCTAGACCACAAAGACATGACAAACGTAGCGACAAGGCATAACGAACTGGCGACGAGACAACAAACAAAGAGAGAATATATAGTGAAGTTAATGAGTCAATGAGTGAGTGCAGCGTGAGAATGTATGCGAGAGTGATTGAATGGCAATTGGAGCGTGTGGAATGCAAGCGGGGAAGGTAGGTAATTGGCTGGGGAGAATGAGAAGGGAAATGAGGAAACAAGGAGGAGAACCACGCCCAGCCTACACAACACGGAAAAACAGGGAAACGTAAAAAAATGACTGGAACAGAGGGCGTAATATATTCTGTTTTTTCTTCTTGGCCTACACAGTCTATAGTCAGGACTGGCTGCCCTGTACAGCTGATAGCCATGGCTGACTCCTCTGGGCAGTCGATGGTAATAACTGGCTCAAACTATGCCATCAGTATTAAGGGCCAGCAGCTGTGTGTAGTTAACGGTAAGTCAAGAATGTAGCCAGAAATATTCATAGAGTTGGGACGCCATAGAATTATGTAGGCCAGAACTACCTAGGTGGGCATTCAAAATTGGGTGTGGTGGCTCAGCAAAGATAAATGGGTGGCCCAGACATCTCTACGCCAGTGTAGTAAGTGCTGGCTGTTCTACACGGACAATGTTTAGGTCTGATGCCAGCTCTGCGCAGTTGATGATCACACCCGGCTTCTTTGCACAGTCACTGGAAAGGGCTGGATGCTCTGCGCAGTTTATGTTCAGGGTTGATACCTTCTCTGCACAGTATATGGTAATATCTGGCTCCTCTGCAAAGTGAATAGAAAGGATGATGAAATAGAAACAGTTGATGATAAGTGCTGGCTGCTCTTTTGATAGTCAGTGTTTACTGTTTAGGATCGATACCTACTCTGTGCAGTCAGTGTTCAGGGCCGATACCTACTCTGTACAGTCAGTGTTCAGGGCCGATACCTGCTCTGTACAGTCAGTGTTCAGGGCCGATACCAGCTCTGTACAGTGTTCAGGGCTGATGCCTGTTCTGTGCAGTCAGTGTTCAGGGCCGATACCTGCTCTGTACAGTCAGTGTTCAGGGCCAATTCCTGCTCTGTACAATCAATGTTCAGGGCCGATACCAGCTCTGTACAGTGTTCAGGGCTGATGCCTGTTCTGTGCAGTCAGTGTTCAGGGCCGATACCTGCTCTGTACAGTCAGTGTCAGTCAAAAAAACATTTATTTTACTATGACTATAATGGTATTCTAGCATTATGTTCCTCAGAGACGTTCGCTAACTTAAGATCAGTGTGTAACAATCAAAAATGTTGCCCATGTCAAGGCTTCAAAAAGGCGTCAACAGCTTTGCCTATAAGTTTAAGTAAACTTTTTCAATAGTTTTTTCAAAATCATTTTACCATACCTTAAGTTTTGCTGAAATTACGCCACTGCCTTATTATAGCTGTCGATACCTCTGAGAAGGGAGAATATCCCACCCTGTGATCTTGCTAAAATAAACTGGGGGATTGATACAGGCTCAGGAGAAACAACCCTTATCTCCACAGCTGTAGCGGTCTGGGAATTGTTGTGTGGGATTTATTGCTGACAAGCCCACCTGCAAACAAAGATTTCTTATTGTCTGACAGCATAAGGAAAGGAACAAGAGCCAGCCATCCTCACAGGCGTTTGAGCACATGAATGGTTTGGAGAATTGTACAATTTTGTTTTGATCTGTATTACTGCCCTTCTGTTTTCACTACCATTTTCTTTTAGGTTTCAGCTGTCCTTGCAGAAAAAAAATATATTTTTCATTAAAACTGCAATTTTCCTGTTTTTTATTTTTAAATTTATTTCTGTAAAAGCCACTTGTGCATTTCTTTCAGCATGAATGGTTTATTAAAAAGCGACCTTGACAAATCTTGTCTCCCTGCTTCAAAAAATGAAATATACCCATTTACTGATATCAAGCTTTAAACCTCACAAGCGAAGCCTAAAAAAATGTAACAGGCTCACTCATCGTGCAACAGGAAGTAGCTGTTGAATTAGCATTCTTATAGTGCTAATGGAAGCCATTTGAGGACAAGGCTGTTTAAGGTTGTGATGAAGTGGAAGTGAAGCTGTGCATGATAATAGTTGTGTATAAGCTTCCAGGTACAGAAATACTCTACCATGGCACATAGGGTGATCAAATATATCTGTGAATTCATTCATATTGAAATGAGCTGACATTTCACATTTATATCCCAGTTATATTCCTTAGTTTAGAGGCTTTGCCTTTTGCTTTTGGCATAATTTTCTAAGTGCAATAACATTCCAGTTTACTTAACTGGCAGTTATTCTGTCACAACACAAGTTTTACAACTCTACTTTACTTAAAGCAGCTCAGCCTTTTCTGGCTGAGGGATCCATGAGTATATTCTTGTGCATTCAGTTTAATAATAGTAGTTTAATGTAGTGTTGAGGGGAATATCTGCTTATAAATAATACATATAATAAACACTACAAAAGACCAATATACAAATACAATTTAAAATTTTGAACCCATATTTTCTCCCAATTTGGAATGCTCAATTTGTATGTGTTTGACTGTTTGTGCTGTTTGTGGAATAACATGCTCTCCAAATGTGATGCCCAGCTACTGCCTCTTTCCACTCTACTGACCCACCCATTTAAGTCTGCACACACGGAGTCAGAGGTGGACACTTCAGCAATGCGGCTTGTGCAGGCAGACTGTGGACCATACGGGTGTGGCAGGTACACAATGAAACAAAGATGTCCCATCAACTGAAAACCACCCCTTTCCTGGGTGATGCTACGGACAGTCACGTGCTAGCCTGCACAGCAGTCAGCCACAGCCGGCACTGCCACAGTCCAGATTCGATATCAACACGCACTATAGCAGTGCATTGCCAGGATGAGACACCCAGCAGCCTATATATATATATTTTTTTTTATGGGAGTGCCAGCTAATTAGCTGCATGTTAATTGAAAAAATAATTACAGTGTCATCTTTTTAAAAGAGTGTTTTTTTTTATGTCGTAAAAAAACGCTGTGATTTAAAGCCTCGTAATCAGGAAACATAAAAATTTTATTAACTTGAGTCACCATGCCTGTGTCCTGCGGGATCCCCCTCCTGATGAGAAAACAATTGTAAAGATATATCTGCCAAAGGTCAACTGGCAGCTGATGCCAAACACACAGGCAGACAAGGACAGTAAGCAGGTGTAAGAAAGAAACCCAGGAGAGGGAAGGGCAGGCAAAAAGGGAAGTAATCTGACTCAGTGGCAAAGGTAAGATTTAAGATGAAGTCTTGGCAGTCACTGGATAATTACTGCACTTGCCAGATTCATGATGGCAAAACTTGATTAAAGGGGAGTTCATTATTGTTTCCACTTTGTTCTCATTTGCACAAAATCTGCTGTCGGCTCTAATTTAAGCCACTCCCCTCACCTCATTCCTGCCGCAGGACTGCTCAGAGATGTGACAGCGTGAGCTGGAGAAGGGACGTCACCATTTGTGGCCGGAGAAATAAAATGTCTGGAAAACACTGCCCTATGGAACCCCACTTTTACGTCAGCAATGACCATACTTCCCCCATCAGTGAATAATAGCAACAAAAAAACCCACCACAAAATCTATTCAGTGTGGTTCTGTACTGTGCTTGGTACGCACAGGAAACTATCAGCCAATCAGCTGAGAAGTGTAAGAGCAGAGATCACCCTTGACAAACATAAGGCGTATTATTATTAGCATCATGTGCTTTGATTTTATTGACCCGTTCACATGATTAATGACTGCTGCTTTTGGAAATTTCATTATGAAGTTAGGCTTGGCACAATTTTTTTTTTAACTTAATGCAAGACAGGCAGAGTCAAATTAAATGCAATTAATATTGGGATCAGATGATGGACCGTGGCCAATGGCTATCGCAATCTCTTTAACTGAACGATAATCTTTTTCTAGTTCTGAACGATGATCCCATTCTAGTTCAGGAGTGCAACCCCTTGAAATACTCCTGGGCTCCCTGGGTCCTACTCTTAGCAACACGTCCCCAGGGACACGCTGTAACTCATGCTCTGCTTTCACTGTGAGTCTGACATCCCTTCCACCCCCCTGTCCCCTGATTTCAATAAACTCTAATCTGTAAAGACCTCAGGACTCCTGGGAAAATGTTACTTAATGGTTTCAAATATTTTTTAACAGTGAAATTTAATACACAGTCCCCTGTGGCCAATGCTTTCCGTTATCTTTTAACTTTCAATATGCTTTTATCCCCATAGTAACCACTCCGCCCATGCCCGGCGTGTAGTCTCTGGTGATGGGGAATGACGATGCAAACCTTGGTGAAGCGAAGGCTACAGACTCCCACCATGTGGGTAAGACTAGATGGCAATGCAAAAGGCAACTTTAATAATTTGATTAAAAAGTGGCTGATATCTTCAAAAGAGGGCCCCTGTGAAGGCTTGGCATGAAACCCACAGTCAGGTTTGGAGTCTCTCTTGTCACTGCCAAGCTTACATAGGCAGGGGTCCGACTGGGGCCGGTTCCCACCAAGAGCTTCAGAGAGGGCTTAGGAGATGATCTTTCCCCGCAGGAAATCGGCGTACTCCTTCCTGCGTAGCACGCGGTGCATTTTGAAGGTGTTGGGGGAAGTGTGGGAGAAGGCCAGCATGTGTCCGCGGAGCTCCTGGAAGGCCCCGCCCCCCACCAGCTGCACCCTCATTGGCCCGATGCTGCCTTTGAACCTGAAAGATTTATAGATGGCCGAGTCTTCTTGGAGACAGTGGTCCAACTGAAAGAGAGAGAGAGAGAAAGAGAAGGAGAGAGAGAGTGAAATGGGGAGAAGAGTGAAAAAACAGAGCGGTTGGGGAGAGCCAGAGATTCGGAGAGGGAGCCCCCTGGTTCATCCATAATGCATCCTCAGAAATAATTAAAATAATCCCCAGCTTTTAAAAGCCTCCCTGCCTTTCTGCCCGACGATCTCCCTTTAATGTGCAAAGTATGGCCTGTCTTAATGTGCAAAGTATGACGCAGGAGGATATCTGTTCCAACTCCAAACATGCAGAGTCACTACTGGACACTTAGTGTTAACCTTATCCTGAACGACTGCTTAACATAAACACATGTGTTATATGCTGTCCTCTACTGACAAAGCTTTTGAAAATGACAAAGGTAGTAATAGGTAGAAGGTAAAACTCAACCAACCAACTTCAGAAATTCAACTTTCTACATGCATAGCAGAATATATTTATAATATACATAATAATACAACCATTTCCAAAACAAAAGTTTCACATTTCAAATAGGTGTTTTATGACATGACATTATACAGTATGCCATATAAAAATATTGCATATAATTAGGTTTCTTATCATCACAAGGAAAACATGGTAATGAAGAAATGATTCTAGAGATAAAGCCATCATGTCATTCATGGCAACCTTCAGCTTTGGCTCAGTCTTAAATCAAGGCTTCCAACCTCATTTTCAGTTTGTGATTTCCTGTGGCAGGAAGTGCACTATAGTTGCACGCTGCTTTGAGCTTTCCTCTCTGGGCCAACCCCAGGGTGGCAGTCTCCTGTACTTCCGGGTACCCAGGCAACACGCCATAGTACCACGCCGGGAGGTTGTACTGGGGAGCTTATCTCTCAAGACTTTGGTCACATGACCAACTCCCCATAGCTGCTCTGTGAGGACGCTGATACATTGCTTGGGTTGTCATTACACCTGATTCAGACACTGCCATAAGAACACATGTGCCTGGTGTGCATGGAGCCCAAGCCCATTCACACTTCCTTGGTACTCCATTATGTATTTTTCTCTCATGCACCTTGAGGTTCCGGCTTTAAAACACCTAATAGCTCTAATAGCTACGGATTTAATAGGGCTCTAATTGGCAGATTTATTTTGAAAAACCAAGTGACTATTCTAGCAAAACAAGTGTGATATTCAAAGATAGTCAGATTTTCAACGTCCTCCACACACAGAAGCATGAATGACCAGTGGAGGAGGAGGAGAGGTTGTGGAATGTGCTGAAAGACATGAGTCAGCCTAGACTTATTTTCAGTAACAGAAACAGTCTCTTGCTCCGCAACTGAAGGGTGGTGTCGCGGGCGTTGTCTGTTAAAACACAGACCCATACTTCCTGTGCTTGGTCACACGACCAAATTGGAGGGGGAACTGAAACAGACTGTTTTTTTTAACCCCCGCTTAACTGTGACAATCCGAACTGCATCCCTGGGCCAAACCTGAGCATGGTGCCAGTGTTTTCCGGGTGTTGAGCTCTGAAAGCTCCCCAGGAAGCCTTCCTCACCTTATATCGCTGCTCTTCAGTCAGGTTTCTAACCCCCTTCAGTTCCAGATACACTTGATAGTGGGGGTCAGAGCCACCGGAGGATTCACCTTCAACAACAGAGCGATCAAATCAAAGCCATTTTACAGTAAATATGTGTAAAAACAGCTATTCTTGTGACAGAGTTGGAAACAAAACTGTACAAAATTATGTGACACCCACAGATGCCAGTTAAATTTCTTTCCTGTCTGTGCAAGAAGAACTGTAATACATTCACACACTATATGAAGATACAGTGCCCTCCACAATTATTGGCACCCCTGGTAAAGATGAGTAAAAAGGGTTATAAAAAATTAGCTTTTGGTGAATTAGCTTAATCTCACACTGAAAAATTTTGAAAAATCCAACCTTTAATTGAAGTAAATTTATTCTGAGAAAAAAATCCCTCATCAAGAAAAAAATATTTTTTAACAAAACCACGTGCCACAATTATTGGCACCCCTAGAAATGATTATGAACAAAATATCAATATATAAGCATTTTTTCCATTTATATTTTACTCTTTAAAGTTGATCAGAGTGTTTAGGAACTTTCAAGCTGTAATCCATGACTTCCAGTTTCACTGGGGTATAAATATGAGGTGACACAGGCCATATTCCCTTATTCATACATAAACATGAAAAATAAGAGAACACACAAATCAAATGAGGGAAAAGTGTGTTGAGTTTCATAAGTCAGGGAATGGCTATAAGAAAATAGCTACTCACCTGAAAATGCCCATATCTACCGTTAGGGCAATACTTAAAAAGTTCAAAGCAACTGGAACTGCTACAAACTTGCCTGGAAGAGGACCCAAGTTTATTTTTCCCCCACGCAAAGTGAGAAGGATGGTAAGAGAGGGAAAATAAATCCCCAAGGATCACTGTTGGAGAGTTACAGAGGAAAGTAGCATCTTGGGGTCATCAAGTCTCCAAAATTACCATTAGACGTCACCTCCATGCCAACAAATTATTTGGGAGGCATGCCAGAAAAAAGCTTTTCCTGTCATTTCACCACAAATGTAAGCGCCTGGAGTTTGCTAAACGCTACTGGGACCATGTTGTATGGACGAAAATTGAGCTTTTCGGAAACCAACACTCAATGTGGGTTTGGCGTAAAAATAAGGATGGCTATACCGAAAATAACCTGATCCCCACTGTTAAGTATGGTGGAGGTTCTGTGATGTTGTGGGGCTATTTTTCTTCCAAAGGCCCTGGGAACCTTGTTAGGGTACATGGCATCATGAACTCCATGAAATACCAGGAAACTTTAAATCTGAATCTGGCTGCCTCTGCCAGGAAACTAAAACTGGGTCATCGTTGAATCTTCCAGCAGGACAATGATCCAAAACATACGTCCAAATTAACACAAAAATGGTTAACTGAACAAAAAATCAAGCTTCTGCCATGGCCATCTCAGACCCCTGACCTAAACCCCATTGAAAACCTGTGGGCTGGGCTGAAGAGGAGAGTGCACAAGAGAGGACCTATGACTCTGGATGATCTGGAGAGATTCTGTAAAGAGAAATGGTCTCAGATTCCTTGCTCTGTATTCTCCAGCCTTATTAGATGTTACGGGAGAAGACTCATTGCTGTTTTATTGGCAAAGGGAGGTTGTACAAAGCATTAAATGCAGGGGTGCCAATAATTGTGGCACATGTGGTTTTGTTCAAAATAATTATTTCTTGATGAGGGATTTTTTTTTCTCAGAATAAATTTACTTCAATTAAAGGTTGGATTTTTCTAATTTTTTCAGTGTGAGATTAAGCTAATTCACCAAACGGTGAATTTTTTATAACCCTTTTTACTCATCTTTACTAGTGGTGCCAATAATTGTGGAGGGCACTGTAAATGTCAAATATACTGATACACATCAAAGTACTTGAGCATTGAAAACTAATTTCAATTTAGTTGAACTCCCAGGATGTAATTGTGCTACAGGCAATCTCAGAAGTCAATAAAAACAACAGGCAATCAGGTTTTCAGGATCAATTCCAAACAAAACCTGGCTACATCCACTGACAGAGTAAAAACAACACTTTAACAGACATGTTAATTTTCTGACAGTTTAAATGGATTTATACTGTTTATGATGTGACTACATAATGTTGCGTAAATAAGAAAAACACAGAAACTTAGCCACTGTTTTGTTTAATTTTCGACTTAAAATTATGTCTGGATGGCAAAAAAAACATGCATTTAAGGGTCAACTTTATGATGTTTTTCTGCAAAAGTGGTTTTTAAATCCACTACCTATTCAGGAGGACTGTCTGCACTGAGCTCGTAACCGCTTTGCTAATTGTGTTGAGGTTTCCTGCATGTTTCTGTTCAAATCTGTCACAACCCTGTAGCATGGATACGGTATAAGGCTTCTCACTTCACCACTTGTTTAATATCACAGCAGCCAATCAATTCAACCTTACCCAAAACTCCACTTTCTGCACAGCAATAGTCCACTAGCTCCGCCCCCGGCCACTGAGTGACGGCTCTCTTCAGGGCTGCGAGAAACACTGCCTCAGACAGTTTCTCCCCACGAATGTTCAACATTTGTCCCCGCCTGTTGACAGATCACACACAGACACGGGGGGTCCGGACACCATGCTGCATAGGCCTAACGCAGATTAACATACTGCTATTAACATACTGAGTACTTGAGCCACAGACGATAGTGAAGGTCTGTACCTGTACTGGAATTCCACCACCGGACATTGATTGTGGAATCCAACCACTTTCACCACATCTCCTATGCGGTACCTAGGAAGAGAAATAGTAACAGCTGATGTCTACAGGATTTCTCTCCTTCTCCTCACTAAAAGTCTGCCATCATTTAGGGCTTGTGTCTCTTCATATGGCTCAGTGTTATTTCATCCATTAAATATATTCTTAAGTGAAGTTTCTTGAAATCTGTTACGGTCTTTTTGGCTTACACTCCAGCAAGGGGAAATAGGCTGCATACCCCACTGTTTAAAGTTCTGACATCTAGTGGCCACCAAATTTAATGAACCCAAAATGCTACTTCAAAGTACAGTAAAAAAAAACAAAAAAAACAAAAAAAACAAACAAACAAAACAAGCGTAGAAAGTTCTAAACCTTAGACTAGTCCGTCAGTAAGTCTTTCATACAACTTTCCCTTATGAAAAAAGATTATACTGCAGTTTGTGCAAATATATCAAAATTATCGTCACAATATATTTAAAATATACTGCAGTTTATTACATTTCCATAAGGGTTTAGATCCTGAGATCTGTACAAAAGAGGACATCTAATGTTAGAAGAAAATGTTTAGAGAAATAACCACAAGCCTGCAATTTTTTGTCCAGTAAAGAATGGGCAGGCAACCTGTTTCGGACAGATTAACGTCGAGCACTAATGACGTCACAAAAAATACCTACTTTCAAATGAAAAGACAACATCTTAATACTTGGAAAAACTGAAGTTACCACAATGTGCGTTCATTTTTTTACGATGTCTTTAAAAATATTTTAACATTAAGCCAATAAAATCAATTTTTGAGAACCCAAAGCAAGCATGTATGTAGGCAGTTTCCTACAGATTGTCCACATTCGCCTTTCCCTTGAGATCGTCGACTGAGATCCTAGGTGCAATTTTGAGGTATCTTCAAGAGAGAAACTGAACTCTTATGAATATTCCCCCTGGTATAAGTTGACTGATACCAACAACAGGGGATTCATGTTCCTGTCCAATCATCGGCACAAATTAAGCAACAAACACCTGAATTGGACAGAGGACACGCATCTCCTACAGATGCCACTGGTAAATGGTTTAACGGCAAAGAAAATAATATGTCGGCTCCCCATGGAAGGGACACACAATACGGGAACAGTTACATGCGCAGTATACAGACATAACTCCCAGCCTTCCCAGGTAGTCATTAGGTGGTTGAACCTGAAAAGACCAGATGCGTTGGTGACCACCAGCTCGTACAAGAGCCCCTTCTGGACCTGGTCCATCAGCAGGGTGGACGGCTGCTCCTCGTCCAGACTGGCCTCAGGCAGGAACTCACAGAACATGGAGCGTGGACAGAGCAAGTACTGCCGCTGCTCCTTCTCTGGCCACAGGTTTACCCCAATGAGGCCTGCACAAACACCCACACCTTTATGTACATGAGAATACACACACACACACACAGGCGTGCATGCACACAAACACATACAGCCATGATGGAGCGCATTCAAATCTCAGTCTAAGAGAGACAGAAGAAGCACACATGTCCTCCCATGTACCCATATTTACCTGCAGTAATGGGGAGCATTACTGTAGTGCCATAGCTATCACAAAGTCCAGAGCCATGTTACTCAAATCTCCTCGAGGGCCAAAAACTGTTTGGTTTCTACCCTCCCTTTACCTGGGAGTCAGGTGTGAAGACAGACAGTCAGTAGCAATAATTCGTTATTTACCTGGGAGACAAAAAAAACAGGGCCAGTTTTGGATTCAAGATTTGAGCATCCATGCTCTATGGGTATTCAAATCTCGACCTCAAATCCAAATCCAGCCCTGGTTTTCTTTTCGCCCAGGTAATTAACTGAACAATTTGTTCTTCTGATTGGCCAGACTGCGTTCAAACTTGACTCCCAGGTTAAGGGAGGGTGGGGAAACCAGTCGTTCTCGGCCCTCGAGGACCGTGATTTGAGTAACAGGGCCCTCGAGCGTTTGGGAATAGGGCTGTCTGTTTCTGATCTCCATATCCAATGTTAACATTTCACAAGACGCTAGATGATCACTTCATACTGACACAGGGAGTGAGCTCAATCTAAAGTCATGAAACACTTAAATCTACTCTATTGCATGTCTGTGCAGCAGACTGAAACTGCAGGCGGGTCTCCCTGTGCTCAGGCGGGGGATGGTCAGACCTTCAGTGGCAGCGTAGAAGGGGGAGTAGAAGGGGACGCCCAGGCAGTAGCGCTGCCTCAGCAGCTCTCCGTAGATCTCATTAGAGCCGGAGTCCACAGCCAGCACCAGGTTCAGCTGGGGCCACAAGCGCAGTGCGAGTCCCCCGAAGCCCCGCTCGAACTGAGCCTTCAGCTGGGCCGCCCGTTCCGGGTCCGGCTTAAGCAGCCGGTCGAGGCTGCGGCGCACCTCGTCCTCGATGCCCAGCCGGGGGGTGACACGCCCAAGCTCCACGTCCTCCACCAGCTCCTGCCACCTCTCCTGAAGGTACAGCGCAGACGGAGAAGCGTTTGTGACGGCGCGCAAGCTTTTGTGTGCAAGCGCCCCGGCCGAACATATAATTGGCAAACGCCAATAACTGCTTCTCTGTCTATATAGACGGAGCATGGAATCGGTTAACCCGCAAAGCTTTGAACGGCATCACACATTATAGGAAAGTGCTGAAAATTACCTGATATATGACAGAATCCCCACTAGCTTTCTGGCTGAGCAAATCACACTACATGTCAAATTTGGCCAATGCCACATCAAAATGGATATATCCACAAAAGGCCCAGAACTATCCTGAATTCTCACCTATAAAATGTAACTGATATACACATTGAATTTGAGTGGACAGCAGTACCGATCTTGGTTGTCTTTATAAAAGCAGTGTACCTGCAAGAAACTGAAGGCGTAAAAGAGAGTGGAGGCAAAGTTG
The DNA here is from genome assembly GCA_022702515.1 of Ilyophis sp. 1 JC-2022. NCBI lineage: Eukaryota > Metazoa > Chordata > Actinopteri > Anguilliformes > Synaphobranchidae > Ilyophis > Ilyophis sp. 1 JC-2022. The sequence continues at coordinate 16,463,248 of CM040405.1, read as the reverse complement.
GACTCCAGGGTGCCCACGCTACGGTCCTTAAGGGCGAAGAGCAGGTGTAGGTAGAGGGTGTCTGACTCACTGGGCACCTGGAAGGCAGGTGCGGGGGTGGTGTACAGGTTGAGCATGTGGTGGGAGGAGGCAGGGGTGGAGGAGTTTGGTCCAATGGGGATGCCTGCTTCTGACTGGCGGAAAGTGGGCTTGTAGAAGAACTTGGTGGTGAGCTGTAGGCTCTCGCTGGCGGGAAAGGCTTTCCTCATGGCATCCAGACACACAGCGACACCCTGAACAGATACACAGACCAAAGTAGAAGATTGAGGATATGTGCTGATCACTGCATTTCTCTCATGACCATCCCGCTATTCTTTACGCCAAGTGGGGTTCACGTTAAGCCGCAGGGCAAGACCACAGGGCTGTACATTTGCCAAGCTCACGAATGATCTCACCCATGTCTGATTTGCAATTTGCGGAGGTTACAATGGCTTATTTAGAGCAGGCAAAGCAGCTGTTGTATCCAAGTGTCCTTTATTCTGAATATGCATCCTTGAAAATATGTGACAGTGCTACTTGAGAAGGTGGGAAAAGAATGAATGCTGGCCAGATGAGTAAGCAACTAAGCAGTAGCTCCATATTGCTACAAATTCAGGAGTCTGTACTCATAAGCAGCAGAACATGAATGAATACATCTGCATTCAGTTAATGCCACCAAATATTTAATTTGAACCATTTCAAAATATGTAATATCATTGAGAAACAGACATACTGAAACTATAATGTACTGTATAAATAAATTGTAGTTTCAGTGATTTTGAATTTATCAGTTGAATACATTATTTACATTATTTTTTATGGAAGACATTTAACAAACAACATACATAAGGTGGTCATACACACACAAAACAACATCACACAACAAAGCAAACACAACAACACACAAGGAGCTAGCTCAAAGTAGCATCGCAGAATACAGAATACAGAATACTATATACATAAGCTAGCAAATAGCAAACCCAAAGCAAAAATAAAAAAAAAAACAGAACTATATATTTTATATATTATATATTATATAGAGTTAATCAAGGTCAAAAAAAAAAGTTTGTTTTTCAGACCACGACGAAAACAGACACAGCGTTTCAGCTGAGCGCGACGAGGGGGGGAGATTTCCACACTGGGGGAGCTAGAGGGGGGGGAAGCTCCGCAGTCGATGAGCGAGCGAGTGCATTGAGGAGGGAGGAGGGTGCAAGCAAGCCCTGCCCAGCAGAGCGAGAAGTGGTCGAGCAGGAGCAGGAGAATACACTGAGGGCCTGATTTACTACATTTACATTACATTATTAGGCATTTATTAGCAGAGCGCCTTATCCAGAGCGACTTTACACACTTCTTATTTACATTATCCATTCATACACTGGATATTATACTGAAGCAATTTCAGTTAGTACCCTTGCTCAAGGGTACAACGGCAGTGTCCTACCTGGGAATCGAACCTGCAACCTTTCGGTTCCAAGTCCAGCTCCTTAACCATTATACTACACTGCCGCCTACTAAGACGTTTAGTGTGCACAAAACCTTTTAGCACACGCAAAACTAATAACACAACCAATGAATGGTGAAAAACAAATATGATGACCAATCACTGGTCATGTTATTGGTTTTGCATGTGCTAAAAGGTTTTTCAGACGCTAAAGGTAAATCAAGTGGCTGACAGGCTCAGTACCAAAATAATCCAAAATACACAATTAGCAAATTATTATGGTGCCTTTTATTCATTAGAAAACTTAAAGAAGAAAGCAGGAGACCCCTGAGAGTTCCGACACTGACCTGTAAGAAGAACTCTGTGTTGGTGTCCTTCGTGCTGAGCAGCATACTGCTGGCTCCAGATGTGCCAGAGGTCATGGCCAGGATGAGCGGTTTCTCAGCGATCAGCACTCCCTGTTCCCCTGCAGCTACACGCTTGACCAGGTCACGGTAGTGCTCATACCCTGTTAATGGGTGGCACTGGCAAAAAGCCACACAGTCTAAAAAAAAAACAGGTTTTTTGTTTTATGATCATTTGCTTATTAATTGCACATTTTTACAGTGGTCAATCATATTGATTTGGTTTAAGGCAATCCATCATCTACATTTTTTTTTCATTTTCAAAGGTCCAGGAGAGCGTGTGAGTTGTTATGGAAACCATTCATATTACATCACAAACAGCCAATATGGATGTTCCATTCCACCATTTGGGCAACGTCGCTGCACAATTGGAAGAGACTGAGTTCATGTACTTTAGTTTCAAATTATTTAGGGGTATACAGTGAATAATAGAGAGTGGAGACAAACGTCATGCTGGAATGTCAATATTTTATTTAGTGTGTACTCTGACAATCAAGTTCAATTTGTAGAACGAATTATCCAACCTAGTGGGTTGCCAGTGGGTTGGGTAACTTCAAAGTCAGCTGAATTGTACAGTTTTCTCAAAAATGTACATGTTTGATACACATTTTGATACACGTTGCTTAACATTACCTTTTATTGAACTAAATTGGTACAGACGTCCATAGCACGTGTTTGCGTTTTTGCGCAGGCGCTTGAGTAATGTTTCCTCCTGTGCTTTCCTGATGTCACGCGTGTCTGCTTCTAGACGTTCCCTCTGCCGTTTCCCCAGCCATCCCACCACTTTGAAGGCCACATATTGAGTGACAAGGCTGCCCACTGTCCTATTCTTCCCCTTTACCCTCCATCCGATGTCTCTCCACAGAAGCACCATGCCACCCAAAGATAAAACTCCGACAATGCTCGAGACGGCAGAGGGCATCCCGAAAAGTCCTGTCACACAAGGCATGAGATAACAGACACGATCACATGAGGGCGCTGAAGCTCAGAAATTGCTTCAGCAACAAACAGACTCGGGGCCTTATTTACTAAGGCCTTTAGCGGGTGAAAAAAACTTTTAGCACACGCAAAACTAATAACACAACCAATGATTGGTGCAAAACAAATACCATGACCAATCATTCATTCGCATGTTATTGGTTCTGCGTGTGCTAAAAGGTTTTGCACACACTTAAGATCTTAGTAAATCGGGCCCCCAATCTTATGCAGTTATACAGGCTAGTACGAACGTTTTTAACAACTATAGTGAGACATGACCATAACACCGGCAGTTTATGCAGTGTTTAGGCAGAAACCATTGAAGAGCCGATGTAATCCATGCAATGTCGGTGTATTGGTAATGGTAGGCTACATACATCATATTTGTTAGTTGTAGTCTACTGTGGTGCAGAGCTTCCCAAACTCGATAATATTCCGGTGTATTCTGGATTTAATTAGCCTACAGCCAGACTCTTGAGGTTGAAGTTGTTGGAAACATGTGTATGTTCTTCCACATTTATCCTTACCCCATTACTATTATTATTATTTTATTTTTTAAAGATATTTTGCGCGTAGCCTTTGCTTTGTCGCCAACAAATAGTTTAAGTGAACAGGTGTCCGCATTTTCAGCATTTAGGACCCCATGAATTTCACCTGTCACACTTTAAAATAATTGTTCCCTAAATGATTATTTGCCATATAGAAGTACAGAAAATGATATAAAATTGAGCCAGTAAGTTCTGAAGGAAAAGAAGCATTGGGGTGTGAACATGAATTATCCGTGACATGCATAGATTAAAGTGGGTAAATCACCAAACGCCCAATTCAATTTGGATGGCAGATTACGAGTTACGGTTTGACGGGGTATGCCACATGTATAGGCGACAGTACCTCGAGTTTGGCACTTTTCAGGTCGCCATATTAACATCGCCTGACAGGGCAAGGACTGAGTTAGGGAAGCCTGACAGGGCAAGGACTGGAGTTAGGGAAGCCTTGCTGTGGTGTGTATATAATTACCGCTATCTGCTCACTTCTAACGTGATATTACATCAACACAAGACGTGTAAACAACGTGGTGTAACATAAACTAACGTCTTAACTTAGTGTTCATTTAACCAGCCGAGTTAGCTCATTTAGCATAACGCTGACGCAATCCTCTCATCTTGCCAGCACTCTCAGCAATCGTTATTTGCGTATATCTGGCTAATATTCATTTTTAGTATGCCTAAATGTGGATTGTGCTCGCTAGCTAGTGAGTGTCATTTCAGATCACTTTCATTTCAACACAGTACAGTTTAAGTAGGCTCGTTAAGCATAAATACCCAACGTTAGCGAAGTTACAGATGACGTACCGTAATTATGTCCAAACACAATTAAGACCATAACCAGTAACGTTAAGGTGAACCATAACGTTACAGTGCTGGTCGCTTTTATGCGATGTTGTGGTGTTACCATTGCAGCGAAGTTGAACGAATCCGATATCTAACTGTATATTTTCCCCCAGGGTATTACTAGAAAAGTATTTACTTCCACTTGTTGCCAACAACTGGAAAAAGTTTCTTGGCTAGCGTAATGCTAATGTTTAGTTATTTAACGTTAGCTATGGCATAACTTCGCTAAATTATAGCTAGGCTACAGATAAGGCATTATAACGGCCTGCAGATCGTGGCGTAAAATGTCGTTTACTTCGCAAAATCCAGTGGTAACGTCATTTATAGATCCATTTCAGTTTAATCGTTCGCTGTTCGCTATAGCTAGCTAACAGATGTTATTCATAAATAAGCAGAGGTACTTCCTTAGCTAGACAACATTGACAGATTTCTAGTGACACAACTGAACTTTGACCGTATCAAATTACGATGATGTCACTTCATTGTGTAATGTTACCGTCAAAACCCACATAACGCAAAATCCCGATTTCACATTCTTGTAACGTTACCAACTTCAAAGATAAAAGTAGGCTTGCTAGCTATTAGCTATCGTTAGCTAGATGTAAATGAGTGAAAAGTTACTGGATCGTTCAATCTATGAAAATACAATGCAGGCAAATTCTGGCACTGTTCACCTGCAGTTAGTTTAGATCACATTCATTATACGCAGATGGTAACGAACGCAGAATTTCTATTGCTATTTGTATTAGGCTATAGCTATTATTTTGTCAAATATTTTTATTTAAATCTCGTTGAAATACATTTTAAAGAGTTATACTTGATTCTTTTTTTGCTGCAGCTAACAATGGCTATTAAAATAAACTGATTTTGCTTTTTCTTACCAGTATAGTAGGCTATGCAGTATTTTCTTATTTAACATCTATTTATTTAATAGCCTTCCGACACACTTACAATGCCCCGTTTACAGGACCAGTTTCCTTGCACGTTGTTTTTACTGTTCTGTGAAACTGCGTGCATCTCGTCCTGATAATTTAGTTTCTTGTATGCACGTTGACATCTGTGTTGTATACGTTTTTTTCTGTTTGTTGTATGTGCAACAAATTGCCCCTCGAGCCATAGTAAAGATTTGAAAGCTTTCACAGCAGGACTCCTACAAATTGATTTTTAGAGATGCATGTAGCTATAGTCAGGTGCGACAGGTGACCTTAACGAGGCCACGTTAAACGAATGTAGAGATTCAATTTCTTGCCTAATCTATTCAATATATCTTCACAATTGTTTCACGTAATGCAACATTACCAATTTCTTTAATGCCACATTTTCATGACCAATAATATGAATAAGAAATGTATCGATGTTCCTCTTTTCAATTTGCAGATTGGTTATTACCTCTCAAAATATTTTGATTGTTTAATTGTCGAATGATTGATAAATAACAATCAATAATGTGGCTCTTATTACTGTAGTTATTAATATGATTCATTTAAATGTATCACTTAATTCTTTATGAAAAAGAATAACCAGAAAATGAAAACGACACAACATACTTCTGCCAGAGGATGGCAGTAGTGGGCTTTTCCAGACGCCCCCAGCGCCTACCAAGAAAACAGAAAAGATGAATGTCTTGTTTTTCCCCTTTTTGGCTTGGGCAAACCCCCAAAGGAAATGAAAACCTTAGGAGTCTAATTCTAGACAGCTTTCACCCCCAAACTCAATAACAACAACAAGGCCGCTCTCCAAGAGGGATGCATCTCACAGTGAGGGAGTCTTTCTGCCATCTCTACCGGAGATTTACCCTTTTCTGCCCTTTATCGTGTATCTGTTCAATGGTAATAATAAAAGATGATTATTGAGCCATAATTCTACATTCCCACGGTAATGTTAAAAGAAGGTCATTTTGGTTCTTATGGTACACAAAAATATTGCCATCCACTGAGGCCGATGAGCCACAATCGTGGCAGTGTTTTTACTATCAGTGTGTCACTCTAGAAAACGGAACAGGAAACTTGTTTTGAATAAACACGGAGTGCCATTTTCAGCTATCTTTTAACTGCATAACATCCAACTGGTCTGTACAACGTGAATATTCAGCACTGAAAATATTTTTCATAGCAATTGGAACTAATACTGCAATTGACCCTGACCAACATTTAATTTAAAGTATAATCTCCTTTTTGATGTTAAAATTATTTATAAAACTTTATTTCCAATTGTTTCTTCTCAACTTACATCCAGGTACTAAAACCAAACACAAATGAAGAACAAACATGAGACAGACTACACTCCATCAACAAGATCTTCGAGATTACACATAGGCTAGGTGAAACAAGAGAACGACCAGAATTTAAAATAACAATAAAAGTAAAAATGAAAATAAAAGACATTTCTTAACTTCTCATGTGTCACTTGACCCTTTCTTTCAATCAGCAAAAAAACCTTTACACGAAAGGGAAAAAAAGAACAAAACAAAAATAAAACTTTAAAAACCATGATGTCTGTGAAACAAACAAAAAGCACCAAATCTTTATTCTGCTCCCGATTCCACATCGACTATCCAGCTCTTTTCATTTCTTTTGATGGACATCCAAGGCTGCATTTCCCCCTCATATTTGTTATCATGCAATAGATTTACATTTTTATTAAAATAGCATTATTGTAAAGAAAATAACTTCATATACATATTATTTTTCTCTGTTTTTCATTTGATACATCCACCTGTCACAGTTATCCTTTCCTGAGACTTCATGGCTTTTACGTGATTGTGATTAACAGCAAAGGGGGGGAGGGTGACTCACTCAAATGTGCAATTGTCTTTGACTATAAGAGGCAGGTGTTTTTTTTTACACTTCACGCTGTAGTCGGGGCAACAAAGGGTTCCAGCTGCACATGCTCAGTATGACTTGACACGAGAGATAAGCCCCAAGTCCAAATACAGACCATAATTGCAAAACATTGATATCACCATCACTTCAAAGACAAAGGAATTAAAAAAAAAAAAAAAAAAAAACTTACAGGTCAGCAAGATAAGAAATGTTTGAGAATGTAGTCACTGTTTTGGACATTGTAAACACTGATGGGATGGTAAAACGTTTGGCTAATATAGTCAAGTGACATCTTTGCATTTTTGAAAGCCCCTGGCAGCCATATAAAGGATAAAGATATTGTACAGTATGCGAGACAGAGAGGCCTTACTCCGCTGCGTTCACGTCTTGTACTCCTTGTTTACTTTACTTGCATCTACTAACCACACACACGGCTCTGTAAGAGATTCGCTGGAGCTGCATGTGCGCATCGGTACGGTCGTGTGTACACAGCGCAGTGGGGTCCGTCACGGGCCTTCACTAGCACGTTCAACAACCACTCTAACACAACGCGCCTCTAATAACATTGAAGATCGAAGAGGGGCACAAACACGAACGGAGGAGATGGCGAAGGACGTTGCCGTGAGATACAAAGTGGCAAGGGCCGGGGATACAGAGGAACACTTAACCTTAGGCGCGGTTAAGTAAGTGCTTTCTTTTAGTGTACTACTGGGATACGACGGGAAGCGCTGGGGGGGGTCTTGCACCAGCGCTCAGGTCAGCCTGTGGCCTCCGACTCACGGAAGGGGCCGCACACCAGTCACAAGACTGTCTCCACGGCAGGCATGGGCTCCTTGGAACTAATACAGGACTTTTATTTTAAACATAAAAAACTTGCCGCCAAATACTGAGCACTTGGAAATATTTGTAAAAAAAAGAAAAAAAAGAAAAAGAAACCGCCTCAATTACATCTCGTCATCATAACAATAATAATGATGTCATCTATAACAGGCAGTGTAATCTCATTTTGATACAGCTTCTGAGAACCAATGCTTAAAAAATGTTGACCCAGATTTATTTTTGCCTTTGTATAGTATTTTCTTTGTTGTCGTTTTCCCAATGTGTGCTTTTGAGTATAATAATAATAAGTTATTATTATTTAAAATAAATGTTTCAAATTTGACCTGGGAAATATGGTTAATGTTATTTTAGCAGTGTAGTTCAATAAATTAATGTTTTCCTGTCGTTATCTCTAACAGGTACAGAGGGGACAGAAAAAAATAAAAAAGTCCTATTACCACTTGATGAGTATGCTATAAGAGAAACCAACAACAAAAAATACTTTGATTAACAACCATTATTAACATTTCACATTGTGGTTATTTAAAATAAACAGAAATAAAAACAACAATGGAATCAAAACATCAGAAAATTAAAGGGTGCTTTCTTTTGGTGCGGTATAGGGTCAGGGGTCAGAGGTCAAGGGTCACGACTGTTGACCACTCCACTGGTTGTCCATTGGCCGACGAAGCAGTTCTTCCACGTGTCTGGCGACATCCATGGTGTCTTCCAGGTCAAATTCCCCATCTGCATCCAGCATTGAATCGCTCCTACCATACACAACACAGACATTACACAAACGTTCTAGATAAGCTTACACAGAAACGTTAGACAAAAGGAGTGGCAGACTCTAGGTCCAATACAAAGGTGTATTGTGTGTTACAGCACTCACATGGGAGGGTAAATGCCATAGTTGTGAGGTTGACTGACGGATGGGGATGCCGCGTGATCCATGTAGGTGGGGTTTCCTCCGGATGGGTCCGGATTGGCTGTGGTGAACCTGCGTTCGTAGGTACAGACAAGACACCTTACTAATCACCACGCGCTGCTCAGATACCTGCATCATCATCCCAAGACACATTAATGATAAGATTAACCAAAATGAATCCCTTATGAACGACAGCAGCGCTTTCTGCCGAGCGAAAAACTTCCCCTGATTATTGGTCTCGACCTGTTTTCAAACGTTTCCCTCGATTAACATTACAAAATACAATATCATCAGATATAGCCAGTTCTCTTCAATTAGGCTGTTAGGCGCGTCATAAAATAGTTTTTAGTTGCATCGCAAAATTGTCCACATTTTATCAACATTTTTTAAAAATTGTGGCACTACTCTTCGTTCTCCGCACTCACTGAAAATATTAATGGAAAAGATCTGCAAATGAAGTAATTTAAATGATCTTGAAGCGCAGGTTGCGTTGGATAGCCTTTACTGCAGGTTGCGTTAGATAGCCTTTACTGCAGGTTGCGTTAGATAGCCTTTACTGCAGGTTGCGTTAGATAGCCTTTACTGCAGGTTGCGTTAGATAGCCTTTACTGCAGGTTGCGTTAGATAGCCTTTACTGCAGGTTGCGTTAGATAGCCTTTACTGCAGGTTGCGTTAGATAGCCTTTACTGCAGGTTGCGTTAGATAGCCTTTACTGCAGGTTGCGTTAGATAGCCTTTACTGCAGGTTGCGTTAGATAGCCTTTACTGCAGGTTGCGTTAGATAGCCTTTACTGCAGGTTGCGTTAGATAGCCTTTACTGCAGGTTGTGTTAGATAGCCTTTACTGCAGGTTGTGTTAGATAGCCTTTACTGCAGGTTGTGTTAGATAGCCTTTACTGCAGGTTGTGTTAGATAGCCTTTACTGCAGGTTGTGTTAGATAGCCTTTACTGCAGGTTGCGGTGAAAGCTAACATGGTAGTTAACAGGGTGGTGTATCTTTTTTCCTTACATGTACTTAGTGTTTAAAACTGATTTTTCTCCTTTGAATGTATCATATAATGTCCCAAACATGATGTGACAAAATAAGCTGTGTGTTCACCTGCCAATTGATTATGCAGGTTATGCACACTTGTTAATCAAGGAAAATGAATGAAAACGGGTTGAGACCAATTATCAGTTTAATCCTCATGTCATGTTCGGGGTAAAATTGACGTCTCTGGGGGGGGGGGGGGAAACCTTAACCTTTTTTCATCTTCACACTATGTGACATTTCCGAGTTTGTTGGGATTAAATAGTAAACATGGAATAAACATAATGCTATGTTTTCAAAAGTCCTGGACCAACTCTGTCTACAAAGGTGTTCTATGGGTTCATTTGTGGGGTAGGTGCATAAAATGTAAGAAAATATACAACTTTTTATCAGATTTTTTTATCAGATGTTTTTGTGGGTGATTCTGGTGGCACTTTCCCATACAGGTTTTAAACTTCACGAATGTTCACTTACCTCAGGCTCTAAATTCAGATGTTTCATTACAGATTTTTTATATTTAGGCATAAAAGGTTAATCAATTGGTAGACACACGAAAGGTGACACAGAAAGTGTCAAAATATTTCTATTACAATACTTTTGGGGTAAATTTGATCACAAACATAAAAGGCATCATAAAATGACAACATAAGTTATCCGCCCCATCTATTTTCAGCTCACCAGCCGCCACTGAACGACAGTACTAATGTAATACTGTAGGTACCCCATTAAATTGACCTATTTTAGGTCTGGAAGATTATAACATTACAAAAACAGCCTTGGATTCTTGCTGGCAAAAATGTCTTTAATCCTTATAAAGACATTTGAGGGTTTTAACTGACTCATGCATTTGTTTCCCCCTGTATGACATAGACGGTGTCTGGTATTGCTGGCGTCACAAATGCGATGAGAGGGAGCAGAGATGAGCGCTCCTTAGCAACAGCTGTCTCCCTGCTGCCTTAGAGAAGGGACGGCATTCGCCATGCGTTCCACTCTGCTAATGCGTTAACCGCTGCAGTATTAATGCAAAGACAGGGAGCTCACTCTTAATTGGCAATTAAAGAGGGGGCCTGCTGTCTGCAATGCCCTCGGCCATTAATTCTGAGGCGTCGTGGCCGAGAGGGCCCAAGTGGAATTAATACCCCGCGTCGAGAGGGGAGAGCAAGCAGGGAGGGGGCTACGGACGGCAGCGTCGTCGAAGGAGCCCGGGCGCATACTGAGCTGCCAGTTAAATAAGAAGCAAAGATGTCCTGCTAATGAAACAACCCTGGAGCGAAAGACAGGAGAAGATACTGATGAGACTGCAAGTGTGACGGGTCGGCCAGTCTTTCCATTGTAGTGCAAAGTGCTATTAATGGCTCTCATCCATTCCCCGCTTTGCATTAACACCTCTTCGGCTCACTCGGGAGCTGAATTGAGAATGTGAAGGGTACAATTAGCGATAATCAGCCCTTTCCTGTTAACTTCGGTCTCCATGGCCGTTCAGCTCCTCGCACAGTTAAAGTGGTCCAGCGGGCTGCCGTCTCAGATGTGTCTTACCAGCAGGGACGGAGAGCAAGGACAACACCCCCAACGTGCAGAAAGACTAGCGGTGGGACTTACTCAGGCACAACTTGTTTGATCTGTGGTTTGACGTAGCCATCAACTGCTTTCGCTGGAGGGGAGAGAGAGGTGGACAGGGGGGAGGGGGAAGGTGACAGGACAGTGGAGAGGAGGGTCAACAACCCACAATGTCGTCCATCTAATCTTCCAAAACCGACACTCAAAAGCTTTTACTTCATGGAGTTAGCTTAGCGATCATGTAATATGCACAAAAGAAATTGACAGAGGAGCTAACACTTTAAATCCGCAATCAGAGCACTGACTGTAGCGCAGCTGAACAACGGTTACGTGAGGCAGAGACAAAGGAACAAAGGGTGGCATGCGGAGAAGTACGTACAGAGAGGAGGGGTATAATATTTGGAGAAGACCTCGTCCTTGGGCCGGTCAGGGTAGAGGAACAGCAGGTGGTTGAGGTCGCTGATGCGGTCGGCCAGGGAGCGGATGGAGAAGTCTTTGGTTGTGTAGGGCATGAGGTTCCACACCATCCTCTCTCCTGGGCCAGGGGGAAACGGAGATGAGATGGGAGATGGGAGATGAGATGGCCATCATGTGCCATGCTTGTTAGCAGTGAACAAACGTAGTCCAGCGCCATCCTCCTTGACTTTACATGAAGAATCTTGGTTGGGCAGCAATGATATAATATACAGTGGGGACGGAAAGTATTCGGGCAGTGACATCATTTTAGTTGTTTTTGCCCTGTACTCCAGAATATTGGATTTGAAATGGAACTGTTACTATGAGGTTAAAGTGCAGACTTTCAGCTTTAATTTGAGGGTTTTTACATCAATACCGGAGAACCGTGTAGCAATTGTAGCCATTTTTATATACAGTACCCCCCCCATTTTAGGAGACGAAAAATAATTGGACAAATTAACATTAACAAATAAAGTCATCATATTTAATATTTGGTTGTACATCCTTTGCATGCCATGACTTTCTGATGTCTGTGACCCAACAATATCAAAAGACTCTTGGGGCCGGATTTACTAAAGGATTGCAACTGCTTTTCTGAGGCAACAGCAGTTGCTACAAGTTCGCAATATCTACGTCAGATTTACTAAAGAGTCGCAATGGGCCAAAATAGCTATTAGGATGTAATTTGCAGGGATTATGTCACTGCAACTTTCTTTATGATGCATAGTTAAATGTGTTCATGCATATGTATACCTGGACTGAACACGCTAAAACAGGGTGGAGATTATGTAAATGAGGTCACTTAAGTATTCCGTCTGATTTACTAAAGCATGCATTAATTGCGACTCCCATCTTTGCGTGTGAATTTTTAGAATTCCTGAAAGCAGGTGGTAATTTTCCTGAATGCGCTGAAATAGACTAGAGCTCACAAACAGGATGCTGGAGAAAGGTGTCCGGATGTATACGCACGTCCTCGGCAAAACAAATGGTAAATGGTAAAAACAAATACAATGGGGGAAATAAGTATTGGACATGTCAACAATTTTATTATCAAACATATTTCCAATGTCGCTATTCACATGAGATTTTGACCAGACATTGGTATTAACTCAATAAAACTACACAGCTAAAGAAATTGTAACGTTCCAATTCTTTAAAAAAGTTATGTGCAATAAAGTGAAATGACACAGGAAAAAAGTATTGAACACGCTAAATTAAATGTATTTAATACTTGGTAGAAAAGCCATATTTTTTATATTTGGTTGCATATCCTTTGCATGCCATGACTTTATGATGTCTGTGACCCAACAACATCAAAAGGATCTTGATCTTATTTGCTGGTACTCTTAAAAGCGATACTATAACAGCTCTGCATTTGAATGGATCTCTATGGGAATTGGGGGGTGAGACAAGATTTAGCTGTAAATTACACTGGAACAGCATAGAACACATGGTTGGCTAAGTGGCTCTAAGTCATCAAGGGTCTGATGTATTAAACAAGCCTTTAACCATCACTCTGCTGCCAGAAATACAGTAGATATGGAAGGATCACTTTAAGGGTTGTTTCTCCTGACAGATTTTCCTATTGAACTCTATGGAAAAATAAGTCAGGAGAAGAAACCCTTCAACCTGCATGTCTGAATTTAAACAATGTATTGTTGTGCCTGTGTCAGTAGGTATAAATTGTGAATACAGTTGTACTTGCAGACTCTCTGTGGCCTTCTCCCGTCACAAGTTCATGACATGCTCATTTTGCAGGGATCTTTCCACCTGTTATTCTATCTGTGTTAGTATTCTTTCCGTAGTTGGACCACCACCAGTGTCATTTGCCTGCATTATGTTGTAGGAAAGTTTTTCTGAAGTCACGCCATAAATAAATTTTGTACGTGATGTCATTCTAAAACTTTCTCTTCTCCGTTGGTTTTGTATATACTGTAATACAGCGTTGTGTACCTCGTAAATCTAAGTTTTATTTTTCTTGTGGTTATCTCGCCTGGTTGTTCCGTATCCATTTAGTGCCATGTAATCTGGACGGGTCATTGTTATAGATTAGATCTTCTCTCCTACCGCATATTTATAGGTGTCTCCTACCGCAAAAATTGCGATTGAGGGTGTTTAATTTCTTTGATTGCGTAATTAGGACCAGTGACAGTAAATCGGTCGCTAAATGTAGCGGTACGTCCGACCGCAATATAGCAAATGTTTTGCGCTGCGACTGTTTCCTTGATATCTAAATCCGGCCCTTGATATCTTATTTTCTGGTACTCTTACAAGCGATACTATAACCTCTCTGCATTAGAATGGATCTCGATGGAAATGGAGGCAGGGTGGACTACAATAAGCTGTAAATTACACTGGAACAGTATGGATCACATGGTTGGCTAAATAGCTGTAATCAATGCATATCTACTGCATATCTGGTAGCAGAGTGATGGTTTGAGGCTGGTTTGATACCTCAGACCCTTGATGACTTACATCCATTTAGCCAACCATGTGATCCATACTGTTCCAGCGTAATTTACAGCTTAATCTAGCCTAAATATTAAATATGATGACTTTATTTAAGTTTATATTAATTTGTCCAATTACATTTTGTCCTATAAAATTGGGGGGGGCTATGTATAAAAAGGGCTACAATTGCTACACTGTTCACCCGATATGGATGTAAAAGTAAAGCTGACAGTCTGCACTTTAACCTCATAGTTAATATTCCATTTGAAATCCAATGTTCTGGAGTACAGAGCCAAAACAACAAAAATAGTGTCACTGCCCGTATACCTTTCGTCCCTACTGTAAACGTAATATTTACTCATATGACTATAGGATAACTGTTGCTACTTGAAATTTTAAATGACATTGATGACACTTATTTTGTATAAAATTTTTATGTAATAATGTGTATTTTATTAAAAATGTTTGTTTTACTACAGACAATTTCTCTACAATAGAAATGTATATACTTATGCTGTTTTTATACAACTTAGCCAGGCCTACATACTTACGACATACTCCTACATACTTCTTGTGGAGTCAGTAAAAGCATTCAGAAATCAATGTGCTACAAACCCCTTTTCTACAAAAACCCTGCCACAAACGCATACCTCCAATATTGCTGCTAAAATGTAGTAAATACATGTAAACTACAGACTAAGTCGGAATACCCCCACATTTGTTTATAAACTGAACAGTAGTATTAATTTTTCTATTGTTTTAAAATGTTTTAAAAAAAAAGTGTGCCTTGGCTTGTAAGGTACTGTAAGGAATGCTAATAAATCACAAAAAATTGCATGTTCTTGCTCGTTATGAGCAACAGGCTTCATGAGTAGAGACAGCGCTTCGGAGTTTACCCCAAGTAAAGCCATCGCAACCAGCCAGTCTTAATGGATGTATACGTCAGTCAGCAGACAATACCTGGCTTGTTTGGGTTCTCGGCCACCCAGGCGATGGTGATGCCCCCGATCTCAGAGTCACTGAAGCGCAGCAGGAAAGTCCCATTGGGTTTTGACATTAGCATGTCCTGGGCCTGCTGCTTGTTCACAAAGCCCAAGATTGCCCTGCCATATCACACAACACACATCACAGACAGACACACAGACAGACAGACAGGAGACGTAGGAAGCAGAAACCGACAGAAAGAAGCAACAACACAGACGTAAATAGACGCACAGCACAGAAACAGTATTGTGTTTTTTTTGTTGTTTTTTTTTCTTTGCCCAATTCGATATTTTTGTGTGTCTTGGAGGTACTTGGAGTACACACCTGATGTAATGTTAATTCCACTTGTCAATAATTAACTTTATGTCTCATTTACTGATGATCATCCTGTGGCTGTGGAAGGAGCTTACCATCAGCATCAATGCCATTCATCGACGACTAAAGACAAAAACAACTGATGCACACGCATAATGGTGCCATCATTTTTTTTCATTTTTCAGTGAAAAGGTAATATCCCATTCTCTTTTTCTCTCTATTCCTATTTTTACATTGACCTTTCTTGCAATGAGACATTTTCAAAGCCCTGAAATTTCTTCACAGATGAAGATAAAGATACACAATGATCTAGTCACGTCAGTAAGACAGTAATCGTAGACTTGCAAATTATCTTTAATTTCCTCTGGAACACAGGGCAGATGACACTGTTCTCCTACCCATCATTCCAGTGTGGTTTAAGGTGCTTCTTCATGAGCTCCATCACTCCGTCAAACCACTGCCAAAACGTGAAGTTCCGACCGGGTAAACTTTCCTGTGGAACGAAAGTTGTGATAAAGATTCTGGCAGTTCAAATTCACAACAGCCCGTTCTCTGTACAATGCGTTCGATATTACATATACATTTTCTTCGCGAATTCCCTTATCTTGTAAATGATATAATGCCTTTACATATTCTTGCTCAAGGGTATGAAGACAGTGCTTTACTTTGGAACTGAAACCATGGCCACCAGGCAGAGGGGCTTACACAGCTAAGTCGCTCTGCATTTTTTACATTGTATAATCCATTTATACAGCCGGCTATATATTGAAGCAATTCAGGTTAAGTACCTTACTCCAGGGTACAATGGCAGTGTCCTCCTACCTGCGAATCGAACCTGCAACCTTTCATGTTTTTTGATCCTGCAAGTCCAGTACGCTAACCATTGAACTGCACTGTTGCCTCTACTATAACATTGAGTAAATACTGATGAATGCGTGATGATGGCTCCCTATTTTCACTGCAGAGAAGTAAATCACATGGATTGCTTCAATAAGGATATACATTTTCTTTAATGGTTGGTTCAACATATATTACACAGAGGACCAGGCTGTGGGAAATCATACATGAGTACATAGATGGCAGAAAGGAAGATTTTCAAGACAAGAAATTCTGTATTTTCTGTATAGAGCCATCCCATAATTCTCTTATCAGGATATGAGGACATTTTGTTCCACTCACTGCAACATGCATTTCAGTGCTTAAGAAACTGGAACAAGCACAGCAACATCCTTTAAATTTCAGCGACCGTAGGTCCCTTAATTGAACAAATGCCCCTAATTGAAGGCAAGCTACCCATGTGCTCGCAGCCATTAGACATCAGTTAAGGGTGACCTGGAATAGGAATCATTGGGGGCAGGGCTGGACAAACAGAAAAATTATGGCTGGTCTTTCTTGTCAAGGAAATGGGTAACAGCTTAAAGGGGAAGTTCATTGTGCAGGAGGTAGTTATCTGAGACCGCATTGCAGTACAGCGTGTCTGAGACAGCACTGTGGTACAGCATCTGATGGGTCTGTCAGACAGAAAGACGTTCTGAAGCTCTCTGCAAAGGTAAGCTCAAGAATGTTTTCACTCACGAAGAGGTGGGTGGGGTACATCCATTTTCATTTTATAGTAACATTGTGTAATGTTACCCCATGTAACGTTGGGTAAAGTTCCCCATGTTGCATTTTTCCACTCTGTGGGTACAGTGTACAGAGTAGGTACCTCAATAAAACCCCTTTATGCCCTGCCTCTCTTCACTGCCTGCTTGTGTTGCCTACACAAGTGGCAGTGGCAGTGGCATGCCTACAACAGTGGTCAGAATTGTATTAAAGGGTAACAAAGCACTAAAACCACTTATTTTAGATGACAACTGATACATTTGGTTTTTTCTGCGTGCTACTGATTGATCCTGGTCCAAATCTTGTCATTTTACTGCAGTCAGTCTGTCATTGGCCAGAAACTTCATCCAGCTGACCCATTACTCCCGGTGACAAAATTGAAACCTGTACAACTATGCCCTGAAGTTTTGGAGAGAGGGCAGGCGAAGGCCCAGCTATAAAAGCGAATCTCTGCGGTTGATGATCTCAACATTTTCTATATAGTTTGGTGGTTGATCTGCGTGGCCGGAGAAGATAGGAGAGAGAGCGAGCAAGCGATATATCAATTTATATATATATATATATATATATATATATATAATATATATTTATATAGCTAGCTTACAGTTTAGTTTTTTTAATATTTTGAAATAAGTATAGTTTTGGTATTTTTTTATAGTTAGATTGATAGTCCCTTGTTTTTTGATAGTTTGTATTTCAGTCTAGCTTAGCAAGTAGCTAGCTAGTTTATTTATAAAAAATAAATATATACTTAAAAAAATATATATATACAAAGCATAGTTGAGTCAGGAGTTATATAATATGCATGCTACACGTTTACCTTTGCAACGTCCCAACATCATTCTCTCTTGGAGAGAGTTCAGTGCAGTGACCACATGTGCACCCGTTGAAATGGAAAACAATATTGTTGATATCTTGCAAGTAACGTTAGTGTGATTTCCGACAGCCTGTGTAAAATGAGTAGCCTACATGGCATGGGTAACTATTAGTACAGCGTGTGATTTGTTGTTTGCTGGCTGCATCATTATAAGCCCAAATGCGTGCCGCCACCTACCACTCCAAAACATGGCCCATCCTCTCATTCTCCACCAGCGCTGTGAGTGCTGCCCAGAGTAGAAATGAGCTTTTGGCTACTAGTGAAAAAAATTGCTGGGACGTGGTTTCATACCTGGCTGAGTGCCCCTATATTATTACCTTATCACGCCCAGATTCTGGCATTTTTCTCATTTCTAAAGGGGGCAGGGTCTAGGTAAACCAGCGTGCTTCGTTACCCTTTAAGTAAATTGTAAATTCAATTATAAATGTAATTTGGCTTCATCAATACAAGTGATTAAAAATATCAGAGACATCAAAGAACATCAAAGGACGCGAGAAGAGAGGACAACATATTCATCAGATTAACGCTATATTAAAAAAGCTGGCAAAAATTTTATTGTTAAAAAGGTGCTCTGTGTTTGGGATATTTAGGAGTCTCATCATCTAACGAAGATCGCAAAGTTCAGGTATGAGTTAAGTTACTCTCCTAGGCTTGTTTCATTGAATCATAAAGCCATGGTTTGTAGCGACGGTAGACTCCGCTGCACCTGTATTATTTGCGCTGGCTTCTATATTATCAGAACGGCCCCCACTGTCCCTCACATTTAAATGGAAGAGAGATAAGATCTTTTTCGGTGACAAGCTCCTCTTATTCACTGAAGATGACATTATCATTTAGCTTGGTTAGTTATTGGCTTTCCTGATTAGTAACCAAAACAAATCTACTCTTCTGTGCGTGGCCACGCAGCCAATCGTAGTAAGATTACCGCAAATCGAAACACTGTCATTTCATACTTTGAGTTTGTTCCTAACCGAGGAGAGTCCGCACATTCCACAAATCTAACGTCGATAATTTCAGAGGACGGGTGACAAAATGGTGCGCTTATGCGAACGCATTTTCTATTGATTTTTAAATGATAGTAAATCAGTTTTCAAACAATGACATTGCCATTTTATATTTTAAGGAGGTGCGGCAAACTCTGTAGGAGGGGCGAGCCACGCCGCCTAATGTATCGATAGGGAAACACTGTACATGTACAGCTCCTGAGCACATACACTGTTCTCTCCATTAGGAACAATGAAAGGCCAATTGCTCCTTCTGTGTGAAAGACTCATGAGACGTCAGTGCTTTACAGTGCGTCAGAGCCAGGATGTCTGGGACAAAGACAGCAGCGTGGTGCTAAACCTAGCGTGGGACCTATCCTAGACTGGGCATTTGGGACAGTAGTGTGGTGCTAAACCTAGCGTGGAACCTATCCTAGACTGGGCATTTGGGACAGCAGCGTGGTGCTAAACCTAGCGTGGGACCTATCCTAGACTGGGCATTTGGGACAGTAGTGTGGTGCTAAACCTAGCGTGGAACCTATCCTAGACTGGGCATTTGGGACAGTAGTGTGGTGCTAAACCTAGCGTGGAACCTATCCTAGACTGGGTATTTGGAACAGCAGCGTGGTGCTAAACCTAGCGTGGAACCTATCCTAGACTGGGTATTTGGAACAGCAGCGTGGTGCTAAACCTAGCGTGGAACCTATCCTAGACTGGGTATTTGAGACAGCAGCGTGGTGCTAAACCTAGCGTGGAACCTATCCTAGACTGGGTATTTGGGACAGTAGTGTGGTGCTAAACCTAGCGTGGAACCTATCCTAGACTGGGCATTTGGAACAGCAGCGTGGTGCTAAACCTAGCGTGGAACCTATCCTAGACTGGGCATTTGGAACAGCAGCGTGGTGCTAAAACTAGCGTGGAACCTATCCTAGACTGTGTATTTGGAACAGCAGCGTGGTGCTAAACCTAGCGTGGAACCTATCCTAGACTGGGCATTTGGGACAGTAGTGTGGTGCTAAACCTAGCGTGGAACCTATCCTAGACTGGGTATTTGGAACAGCAGCGTGGTGCTAAACCTAGCGTGGAACCTATCCTAGACTGGGTATTTGGAACAGCAGCGTGGTGCTAAACCTAGCGTGGAACCTATCCTAGACTGGGTATTTGAGACAGCAGCGTGGTGCTAAACCTAGCGTGGAACCTATCCTAGACTGGGCATTTGGAACAGCAGCGTGGTGCTAAACCTAGCGTGGAACCTATCCTAGACTGTGTATTTGGAACAGCAGCGTGGTGCTAAACCTAGCGTGGAACCTATCCTAGACTGGGTATTTGAGACAGCAGCGTGGTGCTAAACCTAGCGTGGAACCTATCCTAGACTGGGTATTTGAGACAGCAGCGTGGTGCTAAACCTAGCGTGGAACCTATCCTAGAGTGGGCATTTGGGACAGCAGCGTGGTGCTAAACCTAGCGTGGAACCTATCCTAGACTGGGCATTTGGGACAGCAGCGTGGTGCTAAACCTAGCGTGGAACCTATCCTAGACTGGGTATTTGAGACAGCAGCGTGGTGTTAAACCTAGCGTGGAACCTATCCTAGACTGGGTATTTGAGACAGCAGCGTGGTGCTAAACCTAGCGTGGAACCTATCCTAGACTGGGTATTTGAGACAGCAGCGTGGTGCTAAACCTAGCGTGGAACCTATCCTAGACTGGGTATTTGAGACAGCAGCGTGGTGCTAAACCTAGCGTGGAACCTATCCTAGACTGGGTATTTGAGACAGCAGCGTGGTGCTAAACCTAGTGTGGAACCTATCCTAGACTGGGCATTTGGGACAGTAGTGTGGCTGGTTTCTTCAGGGGCCGATAGGCTGTGTAAAAATGACACCAGGCTTTTGTCCACCCGCGGCTCCCAACTCACCCTGTTGAACTGAGACCAGGACACTCACCCTGTTGAACTGTGACCAGGACACTCACCCTGTTGAACTGTGACCAGGACACTCACCCTGTTGAACTGTGACCAGGACACTCACCCTGTTGAACTGAGACCAGGACACTCACCCTGTTGAACTGAGACCAGGACACTCACCCTGTTGAACTGTGACCAGGACACTCACCCTGTTGAACTGTGACCAGGACACTCACCCTGTTGAACTGTGACCAGGACACTCACCCTGTTGAACTGAGACCAGGACACTCACCCTGTTGAACTGTGACCAGGACACTCACCCTGTTGAACTGAGACCAGGACACTCACCCTGTTGAACTGAGACCAGGACACTCACCCTGTTGAACTGTGACCAGGACACTCACCCTGTTGAACTGAGACCAGGACACTCACCCTGTTGAACTGTGACCAGGACACTCACCCTGTTGAACTGTGACCAGGACACTCACCCTGTTGAACTGAGACCAGGACATGGTCATGTTGCGGTAGTCTTCTGGGTTGACGCTGGAGCTGCTGAAGGCCTTCTGAGCCAGGAAGACCAGGTTGTCCTCCGACAGCCCCCGGTTGCTCTGCACCTCGGCCTTGTACTTCATGTTGAGCGCCTCGCACAGCTGTGGCCACAGCACCTTATCCGGCACCATGAAAGGAACCCGGCCCTGAGGGAGCAGAGGGGAGATCTGGGGGGTCAACGCCCCGGAGATAAACTCATCCACGACACTCGTGAGCTCATGACAAGCAGCCGACGCGTACGCCTTCATCCCCGCCACACTGATCTGAAGATCATCTTCAGTTTAAGGTTAGAGAGGCTGTCGTCTGTAGTCATTGCCTTGCTTATGCTGACATTTAAGCCCTCTTTGTGAGAGGAGTATTTATGTCAAAACCGTATCAGTGGCTTTTGTTTTGCAATTAAAAAACTTAAGAATACTTTAATATCTCTAAGCCATCATAGAGGTGCTTAAGTGTTGGCCTACAACTAAAAGCAGCAATTCAGACGGGAGGGTAAGACTGCAGTCAGTAAGAGAAGTTCATTGCGCTCTTCTGTGCGGAGGACCTGATGTAACAGTATGCAAATAAAGAAATTACACTCACCGGCTCAGCAAAAGCATTATCCCAAAGTACCGTTGCTGTGGCATTGTTGTCTTGGCTACCATGGACAATCACAACCACAGGAAGTGACAATGTCTAAGTGAAGAGTGGGGGCAAAAACAGGAAGTCGCCTTCTTAAAATACTTTCATAAGTGAGAAAATAAAGGCTGAAATTGAACATGCACCATACATAGCATGCAAACACAGGAGCCACAAGTCTGCGAGTCAGTGATGCTTTGGATTCCTTTCACCTCCAAGATGTAAAAGGACACATCACGTCTTTAACCAATTAATTCATATATTCATACATTCACTTAGTTATCTGTCCTGATTAGATCTTCTCTCAGGGTATTTACCTTCACTTGAAATACTAGCTCATTGCCTCCCACACTGAACTGTGATTCGAACAGAATGGTGAACTTCTCCTCTGTGACCGATTCCGCCCCTCGCCTGTCCGAACGCTTGATCCGCTTCAAAGACTGCACAAAAGACAAAGACGATAAGCACGGGAGAAAGATTAGCGGAACAGTTTTCAACTACGGCTCCTTTTTTCAAATGCCTCATTCCCTCTGGTCTCAACTGACAGGCCTGTCCCTGTTATGTCCCCGTTCCCCTTTATAATTTCCTCAAACATTTAACACTTTTTTGCAAAACTTCCAGAAACTTGAAGTGGAGGGATGGCGTCTATATGTTAATCTACAAACTTTGAGCAATTTGTTATTGCATCAAATCAAAACTGAGCCCACCAAAGCCACAAGCTGGAATGCGGCACTCTTATGGAGGGTGACTGTCATTGATTCTGTGCAATGTTTGGTGAAGGCAGTGGTGAATTTCCCCCTTCACTGTATAGAGCAGGGGGTAGGCAACCCTGGTCTTGGGAGTGCTAGTGACCTTTCTGTTTTTTGTTCCATATGAGCTAGATCACAAGAGTTTGTTCGATGATTAAAATTCTGAGTATTCTGCATGGTGAAATGCCTAGTGCCTCCATCACATGGTCACCTGCATTCATTAAACCTGATTAATGAAAATTAATCCGTTATGTAGTTATACTTTGCCTACCCCTGTCCTGGTATAGAGCATTAGAATAAAGGTGTTATACAAATACAATGTTATTATGTTATTGTTACACATTACTGTTACTTACATCGTACATAAAAATAGTAAATGTACCATATGGAAGCCTTTGATGAACAGATACCTCAACAATTTCAGTGTGAGGCAAGGATCCTCACCACTCACCATGTTCCTGAAGTGGGCACTGAGTGTGCCAGTGGTCTGGTGGTACTCCATTACACAGTTGTTGTTGAGGATCTCACCACTGCTGTCACTGAATCAGAGGGCAAAGACTGTTAGCTGGGACTAATTCATAAAAAGCATCTGCCTTAGAACATTTGGCACCACTGGTTTCAAATATCGTCGGCCTGAATTCAATTGTGCTATAAAGTTCTGCACTGATGTGTGCGCTTCCATAAGCCACTGCTTATGCCACTCCTATGCTGTCTGTGTGCAACACTTAGTTTTGAGATACCGTGATCGTCCATCTTTTTGGTATTCAACATCCCTATATTCTTTAATTGAGCTGCCCTCACCTTGGTTACAAATATTATTGTGTACGTTCACCTCAAAGCATTTCTGCGCCACCCTTTTCCCCCTACCCGGTTGGCCAATATGTATCCAGCACTCCTTAATATACAGTCAAGCCGGAAAGTCTTTCACCTTCTCCACATTTTATTACGTTACAGACATATTCTACAATAGATTGAGTTCAATTTTTGTATTAAAATTCTACACAAAATAGCCCATAATGACAAAGTGAAAACAGGTTTTTAGACATTTGTGCTAATTTATAAAAAATCTAAATGTAAAATATCATATGTACACAAGTGTGCACACCCTTTGATATGACACCCAAAAGTGAGCTGAGGTGCATTTTGTTTCCACTGATACTGCTTGACATGTTTCTACAACTTAATTGGAGTCCACCTGTGATAAATTCAATTGATTGGACATGATTGGGGATTGCCAACACCTGCCTATATAAGGTCCCACAGTTGACAGGGGTCAAAGGAATTATCTGCAGACCTTAGAAACAGGATTGTATCAAGGCATAGATCTGGAGAAGGGTATGGAAAAATCTCTGCAGCTTTACAGGTCCCAAAGAGCACAGTGGCCATCATCATTCGTAAATGGAAGAAGTTTGGAACCACCAAGAATCTTCCTAGACCTGGCCGCCCGGCCAAACTGAGCAATTGGGGAAGACGGGCCTTGGCCAGGGAGGTGAGCACCAGAGCTCCAGCGTATCCTTGTGGAGATGGGAGAACCTTTCAGAAGATCAACCATCCAGGCAGCACTCCACCAATCAGGCCTTTATGGTAGAGTGCCCAGACAGAAGCCCCTCCTTAGTAAAAGGCACATCACAGCCTGCTTGGAGTTTGCCAAAAGGCACCTAGAGGACTCTCAAACCATGAGAATCAAGATTCTCTGGTCTGATGAAACCAAAATTGAACTTTTTGGCCTGAATACCAAGCGTCACGTCTGGAGAAAACCAGGCACCGCTCATCACCTGGCTAATACCATCCCTACAGTGAAGCATGGCGGTGGCAGCATCATGATGTGGGGATGTTTTTCAGCAGCGGGAACGGGGCGACTAGTCCTGAGAGAGGGAAAGATGAATGCAGCTAAGTACACCGAGACCCTTGAAGAAAACTTGCTCCAGAGTGCTCTGGACCTCAGACCGGGACGAAGGTTTACCTTCCAACATGACAACGACCCGAAGCACACAGCCAAGAGAACAAAGGAGTGGCTTCGGAGAAAGTCTGTGCATGTCCTTGAGTGGCCCAGCCAGAGCCCAGACCTGAATCCAATTGAACATCTGTGGAAAGAGCTGAAAATGGCTGTGTACCGACGCTCCCCATCCAACCTGACGGAGCTTGCAAGGATATGCCAAGAGGAATGGGCAGAAATGTCCAGAAACAAGTGTGCTAAGCTCGTAGCTTCTTTCCCAAGATGCCTTGAATCTGTAATCGCTGCCAAAGGTGCTGCAACTAAGTATGAGGCTAAGGTTGTGTACAGATATGTAACCCCTAAATAACCTATCTTTGTCAGTGAAATAAAATTGCATATTTTCTAAAAAACCTGTTTTCACTTCGTCATTATTGGCTATTGTGTGTAGATGTTTGAGGCAAAAAATGAACTCAATCTATTGTAGTATAAGTCTGTAATGTAATAAAACGTGGAGAAGGTGAAAGGGGTGTGCAGACTTTCCGGCTTGACTGTCGATGATCTTTTCTTTGAGGAAGAAACTGGACCTACTTCCTGGTGTTCTCGTTCTTTAACAGCGCCTTGGCCTGCTGCTCGCTGATGATGGTGGCCTTGACCTGAGGGGGGTTCATGTGGACGTTCAGCTTTCCCCCCACCAGGAGCCGCACGGTGGCGGCAAATTTAGTTTGCGTCTTCAGGACCTGTGGGGGCTGCTTTTCGATGATGAAGGTGCTGGGGAGACAGTGACATCAGAGGATCAGCGTCTTAAAATGGGGCCCTGCATCCACAGTATTCAGAGGACATATATTTCAAACGTCATCATACATGAGGCCTTCCTATGAATGGAGACTATGGTCTTGTATTGACTATGGCCTTGTATGACTATGGTTCCTCTTTAGCTAGCTTCTTTCTTTATTTCTGGATTTATGTTTTGGATAATATTGTTCAAGTTATAGTGATACAAGTGTAAAGATAGGTTAGCAGTGTAGTGGCATTTACTTTAACTTACAATACTAATTGATGGTTTGTTTGGTGACGTTTTAAGTGAGATGTTCGTTTTGGTTAAAAGCTGCAAAAGTCAGGAAATTCAAATGAGAACCACAAAATAATAAATTAAAAAAGTATCTTGGTACAATCAGGTATTTCCAGTACTTTTATCTTTATATTCCAAACAACATGTAGGCCTACTCATCACTGGACACAGATCTCTTCAAACCTCTCAAAGAGCCTAATTGATAGTCTTAGAGTAGGTGCTCCCACATATTATCGTGTCCTGCATGGAAATTATTTGTAGCCTACTTTTGTCTATTCCTCTCATGGTCAAATTAAATTTAAAAAGTATACTATACTAATATACTGGTAAGCTTATCTGAATTGCAAGGTTGTGCACCATTCAGAATTGAATTGACAATGGCTCTTAAATTCCAATTCAATTCTAGAATTTTTTTTTTTTTTAATATACTACATACTCCATAATAAATTGGCCTTCTGTTCCTTCTTGGCAATATCACACTATTGCTTCCCTGAGACTAACACTGATGTTCTCCACTTTTTTAAAGTAGCTGTGGATAAGAAAATCTGGTAAATTAATGTAATGCAATATTATTACATTAGTGCAAAGGAACCAACATGCATTATAATATATGTGAGAAATTAGCAAAAAGAAAAACTGAAGCATAAAGAATGATGTAATTGTTGGGAAACTGTTCTTGCTGATCTTGGTTAAAATGAAGAAGTATGAAGTTTATTGGTCAAAATAACACAACCATAAAAAAGTACCCAAAATCTGACACACAAACATCATCGTACTGAGCTCATCAGACAATGCGCTGAGCAAGACAAATAAAAAACAGAGAAATAGACAGAGAGGGTTATCGTAGCCCACTGTATGTGGCTTTTTATAGCTCATTAAAATGATCTGTACTTCTGCTTTCCTAGTGCCACATGCTGTGCGCAGCACGCAAAGAACAAGCACTAACTAAATGTCACAAAGTGTCTCTCGGAACAAGAAGTGGAAAACCCATTCAACCAATACAGTTCATAATTATTGAATAGAGACACAATAACGTGAAATTATTTAGAAAACCTAAGGTAAATCTTAGACAATATGGCAGATTGTTGTCACAAAAATTGGAATGTTCGGTTAAGTTTACAGATTATTTACATCTTAACAACTGCTGATCCACAGTGGTTACTTCCTTTTGCAAAAACAAGAGGACATTACTAAAGGAATAAAGATACATTTTCATATTTTGTTCCTGTGAAGATAGGAGGGTGTAACATGCAGATATGAGGAGAGTAGTGTTGTGCAGATATGCAGAGAGAGGGGGTTGTGGACATTTGGGAAAAGCCGGGGCTCTGTTCACGTGGATAGGTTATGGCAGGTTACGTAGATAAACTTTCATACATTAAAATGCAGCTTAAAGTGATTTCCAAACATCCTAACATAAAATAATAAAATAAAAACAGTAAGCATAGAATAACAAAATAAAATGTATACAAAAAAAATTCAGATCATATATCATTAAAACAGTAAAACCAAAGAATAAAAGATAAGAGATATAAATAAATAAAATAAGAAAAGATAGTTAAAAGCAAGATTTAAAACATTCTTGAGCTGTTGCTTAAATCTGTGTACAGTAGTTGCCTGACGGAGAGCAGTTGGAAGTGCATTCCAAGCCTTTGGAGCATAAAAACAGAATGAATGTTTCCTTGTTGTGGTTAAGATTCTGGCAGCAGCATTTTTGTACAAGTTGTAATATATGAATCAACTTCTTTGGAAGTCCCGTGAAAGAGTGCATTGCAATAGTCTACGTGACTAAAAACAAAACTACGTGTCAGTTTTTTCGAGAGAGGAATGGCCTGACACGTCCTATATTTCTCAAGTGGAAGAAGGCAGTCGTGGTTACATAGCCTATGTGAGGTTTGAAGCAGGTTGTAAGCGGCTAGATGTCCAAGTTTGCTAAGTATTTAGTCTTTCTTTCCATTTGCTCCTATGAGCAGAATTTCTGTTTTATCCTCATTCAGTTTGAGAAGGTTATTGCTCATCCATTCAACAATATTAGCTAAACGGCTGAACAGAGATTGTAGGGTTGTGTCGATGTTTCCCTATTACAGAAGGCTCAGCAGATTGATGATGGTGCTGGTGAGAAAGAAAAGCTCAAATGTGCACTGTCAGCATACACTTGCAAGAATCTCTGACTCCAAATGTGGCATGACCACTACATCTAAAATAAAAGTGAATAAAGCTTAAAGTTACATGACAGAAATTGTTGAGATTATATATACGTATATATATATATATATATATATATATATAAATGTTTACCTAGAAAATATTATAACATAACTATGCTCAGTCATATCTATGACGCACTGGCACTCCTCTGCCTGTATTTATTATCCTAAGATATGTTTGGGACATTTCTGTGCGTGGCGCTCTTGTCTATGTGGGGAGGGTTGAGTGTGGCTACAGAGCCTGTGGAGTGGGATCAGGTTACTTTCAGCCGAGTGTTTGTTGCCAGCTAGCTACTGTAATGGTGGGGGTGAAGAAGCGCATCACAAACAAAGCCAAACGAGCCAAAATGGCGTGTTCAAGAACCAGAGTCAACATAGGATGTGCTTTTCCTCAATGGCAACATTAAAAAGTAACTACACCCACTGCCTCAGCCTGTCTCCGCCTACTACACAATTTAGAAAAATACTTTGTGGGGTGAGCGAGGGAGAGGGGTGGGGGCGGAGGAGCTGTGTCCATCGTCATTTGCATAAATTAACGTACATTGTACAAATGATTTTGTATAACTCGGATCAAACTGTCAAACTACACATTGCACATCAAATATGAAACAAGATTCAGCAACTGCATGGCCTGTTTCTCACCTCAAATATTCTCAGAAACATATTTTAATGGACTATTTAGGTGGAATAAGAGAGTTGAACAGGACGCCACGTTGTTCCGGTTTAAAACCGTGGAGGCGAAACGAAAAGTAAAGTAGTAGTAGTAAACCAATCAGATGCCGGCTGTTTCAATTATCCATATGACAGAGGTACCTCCAAAGAGTGCCATCTCTCTTTTATAAGCTTTGACTGAAAATCCATCGGATAGCCTTTATTTTATCGGTATAATTACTGTTACCATCAACACAGAACAATGCATGCATGTTTCTAAAAGTGTTGTTTTCATTTTATCTTGGCTTGATATTTTGGTTGCTGTGCTCAATTGTGTTTCTTGTCAAGAACGAGCGGTTAGTGGGCGGGGTTTAGAACAGAGGAGGAGACTTCTTTGATTGTAAACACATGACTACAGAAAGGCAAACAATCCTGCATAGCGCACCTTTAAAGCAATTCTGACTCTTGGATAACAAACTCCTAAGGGCTACCTTACAGAACAGACCAATATTATGTGTAGTTTAAGGGGTTCAAGAACAGTCATTTTTAATTTAATTTACATTTTGAATTGTTCAAAAGTGTGGTGCTTAAGGAGACTTTCACTTAAGTTCATATAAATTTTTTTGTCATTAGTGATTATTCTAGTGTGAATGTAATGATACATACATATATACATACATATTCAAATATATAGCCTTATATATAATTATTTTAATTAAAACTGAAATACAATTTATCTGCAACTTCCTGTTTAGCTGAATGAGTGTCCCACACTGCATTTATTTCTCTCTTGCCAGCAACAAGGCTAAATCCCATGCATTGCATTCTGGGAAAGAGAGGCCAAAATATTGAGTGATATAATAATGTAAATTGCATAAAATATCGAGAACTGAAACTGCTTTGTAACAAATTCAAAAAGGAATTTGTAAAATAGAAATGTCACCTGTCTATGCATTTTCATATTTCTTCACACACTTTCTTTACAAAATCTTTTGTGAGAAAAACACATGCTATCTAGGTTGCCTCGAAGTGATGTCTATTGAGATTAGTTTTGATTATTTTAGTTTGTCCGATAAGCAATCCTGTGACGCATCCAAAGATTCACTTCATATGGAAACTGAATTTCTGCAGCGTATTGGCACATATTTGGACATCCTAATCAGACTAGCTTATGTTCCTCAAACTGGGCAAATATACTTACACTATGGTTCAGACTAAGATTAGGAGATGGTGGCTAGGGTGCTTTTTGTTTTAAAAATAGACTATATACATTTCAAACAATGAGCACAAACTGCAGCAAAGTATTTTTCAGTGGCAAAATATACTATTGCAAAGCTGCATTTCTGTTCAGAGTCTTTTCAAGGAACACACTCATGCCCCCGCCCATGACGGACACATACAGTAATACAGTGGTACTACAGCACAAGAGTTGGCACCCCAATGACTATATTAAATTAGAGAATGGCTACATGCTTATGTGGCCTGCAACATTTTTTAAATGTTTTTGAAAGTTCAAATACTATTACCTTTATAATGCACAATGCACCTTTGATTATATTTAAGGCTGGGTGTTTGTCACAGCAAAAATTGGTTAAAGCAATGGAGCAGTCATAACGAAGTCACGGAAAACTAACAAAGTGGCAGATATCACTGAGTGTTTTAAAAACGTCAAATTAATAGATTTATGCGCATTGATAGGCTGGTGCATTTAATGACTACGGTCCATCACGGAAAGAAAGAGCATGCTTTTTTACCTTTAATGTAACAGAATGTTGTTAGAAACAGGGCATGCTCAATTTCCTAAAATAATGAGACAGGGTTACCGTGCGTCCATTTTTATTTCATTAAAGTATGTTTTGGTACAACATGTTGCACATTGTGAGATTCGAGTCTTTGATGGAGAGTCTGTTGTCACTGACAATGTTACTGTAACAGGGGAAGGAGCACTCGGCTGACAGAGGCCATCAAACATCTGATCGCAACAAGAACTGACTGACGGGAATCTTGATCCCAGCACATTCCAGAACCTGTACACATTGTCGCACTTTCTATCGCTCAGAATTGATCATAGGTTACAATGCTTAGGCCTATACAAATCACACTGTATAGCCTATGTTAAGGTTGACAGTTACCATCTAACATGCTGGAAAATCACAGAAAGCACAAAAAATGGGGGAAATTTCAGAAATGGCAAACAACGGGTAGTCACATAATATGTACCCTGTATACCCAATACCCCATTCATAACTATGATGAAAAATCTTGTAGTCACCTGGATTTCACCTGCCGATAGCTCATACTCTAAGGCCTAAACCATGATATTTCTAGGAAATGCCCATTCCTACAGTGTGAGCTTTTACAAACCGCGCTGACGGTGTATTACGCAGCAGGAAAGCGCTTGCGCAGAGAGGGATCGGCTGGAGGGCCACGTGTGCTGTGAGGGCGGAGTGTGAACATTTGCTCATTGAAGCAGGCCACGCCCCCTCATAAACGCATGCGCACACAGACCTTGTGACCAGTGCAGAGATGATGTCTGTGATGGTGCCGTTAAGCTCGGTCAGCAGCTCCTCGATGGGGCCGGGGATGGGCAGCTGCTGCCTCAGGTGCTCGGCTCTCCGGATCTGCTGACGGTTCTGCCAGATCATCTCTGCTAACTTTTCACACCTGAAGGTGGGAAAGACAGTCGAATCAGAAACGTGCAGAAAGACAGAAACCGGTCTCGACCGCCTTCCTCCTTAACCTCTTCCTTACCACCATACTCATAAATTAGGGATCTCCGTTTAGAAATCTGTGCCATCTACAGATATGGATGTCACATGATACCGCGGGACCAATCGTGCCTGTTCTCTTGGGTGTGGACTCACCAGGACTGCAGGACGTCCAGACCCCCCTCTGGCGGACCCCCGTTGCCCGCCAGCTGTTGCCGTCTCTTCCACTGGATCAGCTCATCATCCAGGATGATGGTCTGCTGCTTCCGGAGCAGCTGCAAGGTCTTCTGATGTTTCTCTGCCAGGTCCTGAATACACACACAGATACATATAGACCACACACACACACACACACACACACACAGACCACACACAAACACCCACGCACGCACGCAAAGATACACACAGTCCACACACACGTTAAATAGGGACAAGCCCACAAAGGTTGTCTCCTGTCAGCCAAGCATTCCTCACATAGCTTGTCACTGACAGCATATCTACAAATATTCCATCTCACTGAAGTCCAACCATTCCTATCTCATAGCATAAAATACTGTGTATGGCTTTTAATAAAGAATATTTCAACTTATATTTCCTCATAAGAAAAAAAACCTTTATGATGTAGATAAAGAGTTTTTCCTTTTTTCCCCTGAAGACTTTTAATGAATGGGAGAGCTAAGGTTTAAACCGCCTTACTAATAATGTGTACCAAATTTTAGATGGCCGGTGAGTATTTGGGTGTGCCCCTCTCAGAAGTGAGATGGCAGCAGGGAGGGTTCTGGGTGTGGGCGTACCAGTCTGTATTTCTGTAGTGTGTTGGCCTCCCGGGTGAGCCAGGCCTCCACAGTGGCTCTCTTGCTCTGCAGGGTGGGCTCTCTCAGCAGGCGGTCGGCCGGGGGCAGGGTGGACAGGCTGCTCAGCTGGGCTGGAGGGGAAGGCGGGGGAGGTCAAGGAGAGAGTTTTGCTTTGTCCCACCCAGCGAGCGCTCAGCCTCAGGCTAACCGGACCCTGCATGCACAGACGCGTGTGTGCACAAGCACACACAAGTAATACGTGCATCCCGATACATGTATGTGTATACTTGAATTGCTTTCGCTCTTGCCGAGCTGCATGGTTGAGTTTATTTTTACGTTTTCAGCATTTAGGAGATGTTCCTATCCAGGGCCGCTTAAATAAGTGCATATTTAGACAATGAGCACAGCTGGTGCCAAACAATCAGTGTCACAGTCAATTGTAGTAGTTAATACATAAACCTACAACATAAAGTTAAGTAGTATATTACATTACAATGACTTAGCAGAAGCCCTAGCCCTCTTATCCAGATAGACATACAGAATTGGAGAACATCAGTGTAATTCTCAGGAATACAAAAATGCAATATCATTAAAGCTGGGGACACATTAAATTTTTTATTTTTTTTGCACGATTTGAGATCAGGCAGAGCCTCCGTTAGTCCAGGGCAGTTGCGCTGTATAGTTGCACCTGTAATTGTTATTTGTGTCAGAGTAAAAGACTCAAATCTCTCTCATGCAATCGCAGTCGGCAATGCCACAATTTTATCAAACATGTTTGAATTTATCGGGGCTAGTCTTTGCATAATCCTGTGGTTTGTTCTCGTGAAGGACTCAATCGCAACGGCAATTTTCAATAGCCAATGAAAATTGAGTTTGTGACAGAGGAAGAAAGAGGGGGGGGTAAACACAAGAGCCAACGTGTGCCGCGGCTGAGCCAAATAAACATGTTTTGTGGAGTGCTAAAAATGAGGACCGACTTGTGGATTTGTGGCAGACACATGAGCATCTGTACAATGTCAACTCAAGTTACCACAACGATACTGACAAAGTTGCAAGCTGTATAGGTTCCATGTTTCTTTTGGTTTCAAAATATCGGGGGGGGGGGACATTCTAGTGAGTGCAGGTGTATCACAAACAATTCTCAGTTTATTCTCCGTCTTTAGATTTGTGCTCCTCAAAGAAAGCCGTCATTATGTGTGTGCGACAGAAGAGACTGAAAATCTGCATACACCCCTTGTTAAATGTGGGCTGCTCGTTATTTTCACTGTCGCTTATGATTGGAAAAAAATCTTGCATTATGTCCCCAGCTTAAGCAAGCACAGACGTCTTCAGTCTGCGCCAGAATATGGGCAGGATTTCTGCTGTTCTGACTGCAGTGGGAAGATAATTCCGCCACTGGGGGGCCAGAACAGACATGCAGGTATGCGTGGCGGGAGGTGCCAGATGGCCAGAGTTAGCAGTATGAGGGCTCTGGTGGGTGTGTAGGGTCTGATGATCACTTAAAGATATAACAGCGGTGTCCCCTTTGCTGCCTTAGTATAGTAGGTGCAAGATGGATATTGTGAAGGTAGAAATCTCAGTTTGATTGTATAGTACTGGATGTACCGTAGGTAAGGCTAGTAATCAATACTAAATGGTCAGTATAAGAATGTGTGTTCTCAGTCAGCTGCAGAAGATAGAAGTGACTGCTGTCCTGTGTGTAGTGGGGAGCTCAGAGAAGCGAAGAGGCATTTGTCGAAAGGCATGATGGGAGCTCACCCTGAATGCGCAGGCTCTCCTGGTACTGGATGATGAAGTACTCCTGGTTGTGCTGCAGCTTGCGCAGGTCGTTCTCCGTATCCTGCGTCATCACACGGAGCTCCTCAAACGCCTGGTTGATCTGCTGGTACTTCTGAGACATGCTGTCCAGCATTCCGCCTCCCGGGGAGTTCGACTGCAGCCAATCAGAGCGCAGGAATTGTGTGAGCGCTCTTTCTGAGCCCACGTCCTCTCACGTCACACGTTCGCGAAGCACGAGACGGGAAAAAATTAACCATTCCTCGTGACGCGCCAATCAAAACATTTTACTGTCAATGAATCAGTCGTCATCGTTCTATGGTTTGGGTGCGTGTGTGTTCATGTTTTTGTGAATTTGCGTGCGTGCGTGCCTGTGTGCGTATAACCAAATTCCACATCTCAAATAAAAATGTATCAGCACCTGTTCATGCATTCTACCCAGCAATTGGCACAACACTGGTCAGAAAGCCATGAGTCACAGAATGTTATTTTGAGTCACAGAATGTTATTTTGAGTCACAGAATGTTATTTTGAGTCACAGAATGTTATTTTGAGTCACAGAATGTTATTTTCCACAGGCTCTTCACTCACATTGGTGGCCTCTCGCACCAGCCTCTGCTCAGTGTAGAGGATGTGTTTGATACACCGCACCAGCTCCAGCGGACACCGGTCATACGTGCTCTGCAAGAAAAAACGGCACATTTGAAACACAAAACCGGCAAACAAGGCCACATGCAGCAGGAAAATGAAGGCAACATCTTTGTTCAGGTTGGAACCGTCTGCCTGCGGTTCTTAAACGCACTTAAACGTAATCAAATAGGATTCATCCCTTCTGTATAGACTCTTTAAAAGATGCCAGGGCGGACAGTCCTTCGGACACAGCCCCAACCAGAGGTGGGTACTCACTATACTTGAGTAAAAGTATGATTACTTTATGAAAAATGTACTCTAAAGTACAAGTAAAAGTAGACATCACCGAAACTACTTTTAGATTACAAATATACTTGAGTAAAGGTAAAAGTACTTTTTTAATACTTACAAAAAGTACATCTTCAAAAATCTAGCTGAAAGCTTTACCTGGAAACCAGCTGCCACCCTTGAGCACATTTATTACAGTGAATCTTTCTGTAATAAAGTTACACTGAGAGCATACGAGTTGTCCCACTTTAAAGCCGTTTGTAGAACTAGCTCAAGAAATTTCTTTTTCATCTCAGCGATCTCTTATTCCCTTTGGGAAGCGGATGGCGGTGAGAAGAAGGTTTGCAGTATACCAGTCGGAAACATCAATGCCTCCGACTATTTCCCGTATCAATGCATCAGGCTCTTTTCCTGTCCCGGCTCTGCTACCGCAATGTACCTCTCAGAAGCAGGGCGACGGACGGCCTGCCGGGGCTGCTCACCTTCAGCTGAGTGGCGTAGTGGCCCAGTTTGATTCTGAGCAAGAAGCCATCCTCCCCCATCTGGTGCTCAGCCTTGTTCTGCAGCTCCTGGATCAGACCGTCCAGCATTCGCTTGGCCTTAAACTCCTCCTGCGGGTTCTCCAAGTCGATCGAGTCCCTGTAAGGCATTAAAAAAAAAAACACACTCACTGCAGGCGGGATCCTCAAAAACCTTTGGCTGAAGCCAACTGCGGAAGGTCGCATACCTTTCATCCTGGAGATTATAACCGCTAAGCGGCTGGAGGGACACAGGCCAAGGGGTATTCCCATGCTCTGTGGCAACAAACTCTGAGCGTCCTGAAGAGTCGCTTGGTTATGCGGACTCCCCCAAAGGGTCATCAAATTCAGAAATCAAGGCATGAATCCGTACGGAAACGGGAAGATACAGCTGCTGTTATTGCTTTAGAGTGGTACGGAAACTTGCTCTGTGCAGATGAAGTTACTGAAAAGATGGGATTGACTCAATGTTCCCCTTTTCCGAATTCCAGGAAAAACCTTAGTCACACAGTGAGCGGATGGCTTCCCGCTCTTCTGATTTTACCTTGGCACCTCCACAGAAGTGTGTGCCAAGGTTTTCAGAAAACCTAACCGTACCCTGCGACAGTAAGCACCACGCAGAAAGTCAGCCACAACTGCTGCAGACCTTCTGGGTTCCGGAAGAGGCCTGGCGAACCCAAGAGGCAAGCCTTAGGCAAAGAGGTGCAACTGCTATGAAAATATAGGATACTTGCCTGCCAGGATTCTATCATCACTACTGCCTCTGCTACACAGGCCTGGTGCCATAGACTTGAATTTTCAAAATCATCACAAACACTTCGCGAAATAATCTCAAAATTACAATTCGGAAAGCACCACGACGGTAAAAATGTGAAATGTTTGGTCCTTTTATGGTTCTTTAAAAAAGGTACACAGATTGCAGCAAGAGCATGCTACAGGAATGTTAAACTCAAAAGCAAGGTTTGTGCAAGTAAGGTTAAGGTAAGATGATGTTCATTCAAAAGTTGGGAATCACTTGTCAAACAATAAGATGGCAGCTGGCTAGCAAGCTTGGAATTTGAATACATTTTTAAATGCATTTCATGTTTCATAATTTAAGCTAACCAGCTAATCAATATAAAATCCCTGTGACTCTAAAATAAAATGTGTTGATTGGTAGCTTATATTTATTATCTGAGCAATACTAATCAATAAAGCTGCTGTGAAGATGTGGATGGGGAGTAGGTTTATGTATCCTATCTTTTCATAGGAATCAAAAGTCTATTCATATACCTTAATCATGATTAATGGATTCTGTAAAACCGGTGAAATTATAAAACAAAACAACAAACAGTATCCATCACAGCATATAGCAGGATATAAAAGTTACCCAAGCAGCTGCTGTAATAATGAATCATCCTGCTGTTGTACTCCCATTGGACTGGTAATTGGATGGATAACTGTTGTTTTATTCATGTTTTATGCACTGTAGTGCATATGGAAGGAATGAGCCAGTCAAGGAGCTTGAGAGACTGCACTCCAGACATGCCTGTCTGAGAAATGTAGCGTTAGTCTAAGAACACAGATCATGTGAGGGAGAGGGGTGGGGGCCGTGGAGGGTTTGGCAGGGTTGCGTGAAGAGAAGGACGTACGCACCACAGCTGGCCCTCGATCCACTGGGACAGGTAATGGCGCACCTCGATGGGAAAGTGCTGGCCGTAGAGGGACTGCATCTGGTGCAGCGCTTCCCCCTGGAGCTGCTGGGCCTGGATCCAAACTGCCATCTTCAGCACCCTGAAGTCAAAGGGAGGGGGGCGAGGGAGAAAGGTCATTGACAAGACCTGGCAAAACCTGGCAGACACAAAGTGGGTACCACTACAATTCCAGAAAGGTGATTCAAGAAATAGCAGTCATGCGTACTGTCCTCACATTAGGCATGTTCTCAGATTTGATACACTTGCATATTGACTGCTAATTATATTACTATATACTACGGTATATTACGAAGTAGGATTACTGAGTTAGCTGGATAACTGCACTAGTAAAACCCGGAACAGCTCTTTTTGTTTCAGTCCATGTTCCAGATTTGGAGAGTTCCAGGTTTTACTCAACGCAGTAATCCAGCTAACTCAGTAATCCTAATTCGTAGTATACCCCCAGGTGAAACTCTCTAAAATTATTTTGCACGTAGCTGTACCGTAACATGCAGAGTCATTGTTGATTGCTTCATGACGTGAATCGGCCTATCTCTTTGACTGGTACACGTCATGACCCATGAGCAACATTGTTTTTAAAACAAGAATTCTGGCCGAATCGCTGGTTCTAGAATGATGAATTTGAGGGTATAATCACAGTGTATGGTGCTGGATTTCTCTAACAGCAGTTCTTTGATTGCTACCAACTTGCTACCAACTAAGCATGACCGTTCTAAGATATCTTTCTAAAAAATGCCTACTCCAGCATTAATCTGTTTTTATATGAACCAAATATGGTTTGATCCCCTGCCATGGTACCTTCTGAGCTGTGATCCATTTTCTACCAACTGCTGTCTCTACTTTCTACCTGCCTGAGTGAAACACACAAATACAAACGGAGGGCAGACTCATACTCATACACCTGTGATTGCCCCATACACCAGCCGGTCATTCTAAATTCGCAACAATCCATAATCACACAAAAAGAAACTGTCTGGGTCAATGGGAAACGGGCAGTAAATCTCAAATAATATGAAAAACCGCAGGAAAAAATGTGGTAAATGCTACTTTCAGGACTGACCTGATTGAAAAAGCACCCATTTGCAACTCGGGGCGGGGGGGTTGGGGTGTTATTTCAGCTGCCGGTTTTCGCCAATTTGTAAGCCGTGAACTAAGCTACTGGTGAGATTGTTATGAGAAGCAGCTAATGAAAATCTCCTGTTCCTTGGCATCCAGCATGCCCAGTTCACAGCACACTGAGGCGCGTGATAGAGGACTCTGCAGCATGAGTCTTATCATAGTCGCCAGGTACACGTGAAGCAGAAGCACACAGGGAGAAATGAGGAGAAACCGAACTGAAAAACATCTCACGTGCAAGAAAAACAGCTTGGCTAGGTTCTGACATCTTTGTTAAAAAAATGAATCAAATTGCAGACTTGGACTAGCCTGAGCTAACAAAACTGAAGCATGAATTCCAGCTCTACCAATCATCTGAAAGGAAATCCGTCTATGACGCACAAGAAGGAATTCAAGCACACGCACCTGTTGGAAGATGTTCCTGGAACAGTGAAACCAATGAAGAAGGAGCACTATCTTCGAACAAACAATTCCGTTCTAAATGACAAAGGACAAGGCCTGGGAATAAAACATTCCTTGTGAACCCCCACAGACAAAATTAACATTAGTTTGGTTTTGGTTGCAACATTTTAAAACCCAAATTTCACCCATCAATATCTTAGCCGTTTAAGCACCAATTACCAAGCCACTTGGCAGATCAACTCATCTCATCAATATCTCACGATAGAACAAATATGGGAAAGATTTGTTCAGCCATTTTCATATAGTAAAGTAATTTTAAAATTTTGTAAAGAAATATTTTCAATCTTTAAAAAAAAAAAATTCCAACAATCTAGCACAAATTCTACAACTCTAATAGCTAAAGTAGACATAGTGATATGTCGGGCATGACATTGACTAATGCTCTTGGTGGGTCACATTTTTGAAATAAACATTTATAATTCTACAATACTGGAAATTGTCCATTGACTTAATATAGGGCCATACATTTTGTAGCCACACCATTCTAACTGAAAGTTCGAACTAACTGTTACGAGTCTTGAATTTTACGGTATGGTTTAACATTTTTCTGAATCACAAGAAGTGTGGGCAAATCAACTTGAGTGCGCAAGGTGAATATTGTACTTAAAAAATATTTTGCCAGGTCAGTGATGATCAGTTCCACACAACTCTGACCGAAAGGCACCTGCTAACATTAACTTAGCTACGGACAAAGTGACAAAGCTAACAAGAATTAGTTTAAAACAACAAACTTATGTTAGCTACTAACATTACTCCTTTCAGGCATGTCCATAATATTATCAGTAACATTAATGAAGCTTCAAGCACCACACTGTGTGAACTATCAGCTAGCTAGTAACATTTCAAGCCCCTGTCACACATCGATGGAAACCATGTAACACTACAGTGCCAAGCAATGCAGGGCAATTAATGTTAGTTTTCATCTTTAAAATAGCCAGATATTTCACTGAATATAGTTTTGGCAGCGTTAGACTAAATCCTACCAACACAGCACAGTTGAAGAGACATAGTTTTAATATAACATATGGTGATATTTTTAGCCAATATAACGTTAGCTCAGTTAATTGATTGCAAATGGCTACGTAACGTTAATAAAAAACGTGAAGTACCTTGCTCAGGGGTACAACGGCAGTGTCCTACGTGGGACTCGAACCTGCGACCTTTCGGTTACAAACCCAGTTCCTTAACCACTGTACTACACTGCCGCCCTTTTATTGCTGGGCGTAGAAATTGCTTCAAAATAAGCGTGTTTGGCTGTTTCTTTAAAAGAAGGCTATAGGCTACGCATAATGGCCTCCGCCATAGCAACCAGTCTTAATACAGAACTGCATTATTTTAGCAATGTAGCTACTATTAAGACAAAGACAACACACTGAGATCGGGATTCTACAGACTATAAAACAGTGAGACAACGGCCAACGGTTTTGAACTGGGAAGCGTTGGAACCACTAACTGACCTCCCCGAATTGAGAATGTTCTCCACATGAGAATGAGACAATGCTCTCAACAAAACCAAAGCCCCTTTTAAGCTGCCTCCAATGTCCTGTCTCCGAGCTCCTCTCAGTTGTCACTACGAGTCCGTGTTTACACCTAGGCTACTTCTGGGTATCACACAAGCAAACTCGTACTCCACACAAACACAAGGGACAGACAACACAGCAAAGTGGTGTAGGGTCATCGAACTACAATTCCATACAGACCACGGGAGACTCCTCCTCCACCTTGCAAATGACGTAGGACGTTGTCTCATTTATTGCGCGACTGGCAATAAAGTTTATAAAAAGGGCAACCAGGCCCCTCTAACTCGGTTCAGTTCAGTGTGTCCGTTCGCTCTACTTCACTGGCTCGTCTCAACACTCCATGCGGCCTGCACGCCCGGGAAAGAGCCCTCGCTCCACAAAGAAGCATCGGCCGTGCGCCTGCACGCCCGGGGAAGAGCCCTCCCTCCACAAGGAAGCATCGGCCGTCTGGTTGTCCTTATGTGTTTGGTATGGTCCACGCGCCATTGTTAACTAGCTCCAGTGAAAGCTTTGTTGAAACCTCCCTCCATTTTAGGTTATTTGTTCTCTCTGAACACGTGTCCGAGACAAGGAGGAAAACATGAAAACCCACACGTGCACCCAACGCACGCGCGCACACACACACACACACACACACACACACAC
Organism: Ilyophis sp. 1 JC-2022; assembly: GCA_022702515.1. Lineage (NCBI taxonomy): Eukaryota > Metazoa > Chordata > Actinopteri > Anguilliformes > Synaphobranchidae > Ilyophis > Ilyophis sp. 1 JC-2022. The sequence continues at coordinate 16,422,370 of CM040405.1, read as the reverse complement.
ACCCTCGCATGTAGTTTGTTGTACATTATAGTAGTGAATTGTGCTTTGCTCTAATCTAATCATCTTGCTCACTGCTACCTGATTCATACGTATTCCCTACATAAGTGGCGCACCGTGTGAAGATTTAAATATTTCTTACAGTAGCCACAAACCAACAAGCAGCTTACTACCGAAATGTTCCTTCTTGGTAACGAGTAGTTTGTCAACATTGGCATAAACAAAGCGGCATACAAGAGAGGTGAATATGCTCGCACAAAGCAAAGTTAAAACCGGCTTTTAAAACAGGGATTCACGCGGAAATACCACCAACAAACGCGCACCCCTTACAGCCCGGCAACACTATGACAAACTGTAGTTAGCGCTGCATACAACCTGAAACGAACGCCACAGTAATATTTAAGAATTAACTTCTGCACGACAGCTACGCTGGCAACGTGCATGAAGTTAGCCAGAGGGAAAATAGACCCAGAGTGGAAATGAACCAACCTCGAGCTAGAGAACGGCGCCAATACATATGCTCTAAGGAATTCAGCACAAGTGACTGTAATTTCCAATCAAGACTCAGGTAAGCAGAAGAAAGCAAGTTAGCATAGAAGGGCGCACTCGTGAGGCTGCATAGGGACGTAACAGACGGGGTGTTAGGCAGCAAACCTTTTCCCATAATTACACGGAATTTACACATTTGCGCTTTTCAACACTCAAAATTTACGCAAGCGCTTTTCAACATTGGGGGATCAGACAGGCAGACAGTCAGCAACAATCAGCTCTGCGTCCGGGCAAAAACAAAGTTTGGCTTGGTGGTGCTCATTTGAATGTCCTGTCTTTTGCGGCTTTTGACCAAGCAAAACTTCACACTTAAAACATAGTTTTTTGTTATTAATAACCTATTGCAAGATGGTGGCCCGGCGGTGCGCTTCTATGTTTGAGTGACTCGCGGTTTGAGGCTCAGTGTTATCGTGTTTTGTTCGTCATTTTCTGTACGCGATCAGAGTTTGACGTGCAGTTTGTCAATTATGTGCTCAGATATGAAACATCGGACATTACTTCTGTGGACTTTGCTATACGCTCTACGACTGGCTTGGGCGTGTTGGATTTCACCAGCAGATCCACACATCACCAACCCAGGTACGCTCACCTATGCCCGGGCTGACCTTTTGGAGCTACGACACGCTTCCTGGAAAATACCAGCATCGCCACTCCTGGATCTAATCCCCAAGCGTCTGTTAAGGAAACGCATTCGGAGGAAAAGGAGATCAAGAGGAGGAATTAGAAACAGGTTGCAGAGATGAGGAAGTAAGCTCCCATTACCTGTTTTGATTCTGACTACCGTAACACAAGTATGTTTTGTTTCACTGAAGCGTGGTTGTCTGAGGACATTACAGTGAGCTTAGATGGATTTACATTCATACGTTTCGACCGGGACACTAGAAAAACAGAAAAATCTATTGGGGGCAGGCTTTGCATGTCCGTAAATAACAAATGGACAACCAACTTTACAGTTTGTGAGACTGATTGCTCACGGCATTACGAAATTATGACTGTCGTTCCGTCCTCACTATTTACCTCGAGAGTTCACACAATTCACTGTGATTCTTGCCTATGTCCATGGCCCTGACAATGCGCTCGCAGCTGAACGCATTGTACACAGCTACAACAACACTGTCTCCAGAGCAGCTGATCTGCCTGTCTTTCTGCTTGGGGACTTCAATAGCTGTGACGTCACTATGCTACTTCCACAGCTGGAATGTATGTCAGCTGTGTATGTCACATCTCCAACACGACTGGACAGGATGCTAGACTTATGTTTAGGAAATATACCCGCCGCATATGTCTCCAAGCCCCGCCCTCCCCTTGGGTTCTCAGACCACAATGTAATATTACTGCTGCCAACATACAGACAAAAATTGAAAACACATAAGATCCATTCAAAAACCATCCAGGTTTGGAATAACGACTCTGCGGAAACGCTGAGGGGGTGTTTTGAGCTCACGGACTGGGAGATGTTCTTCCAGAGAAGTGAGGGTGATCTGAACATACTCAATGACTCCATCTGCTCATACATATCATTCTGCGCTGGCAATGCCATTCCAACTGAACAGGTCAGACTCTATCCTAATAACAAGCCCTGGGTCACCAGAGAGCTTAAACACTGTCTCAACCTCAAAAAAATGGCATTCATATAGGGAGACAAAAAACGTAATAAAATAAAAATGGAGCTGAAGCACAAAGCCAAGATGGCCAAGATCCGCTACAAAAATAAGATGGAAGAGAGGTTCACCAGGGGAAATGCGAGAGAGGCGTGGCAGGCCCACCATGATGGGCAGAGCTCAGAAACCAGCCCAGAAACAGTGCCCAGACCCCGCCTCCTTCACAGAGCAGCTGAACACCTTCTACGCCAGGTTCAACAGGACTGACCACGAGGAAGACTGAACCCCCGACCAACACCAGTTACGCCCATGCGCCAATCAGTGTGGAGGAGCAGAAGGTCATTTCCATCCTTTCTAAGTTACATCTGAGAAAAGCTCCTGGACCGGACGGGCTCAAGGGCCGCGTACTGAAAGAGTGCGCGGCTCAGCTGGGCGGTGTGGTGGCACAGCTTTTCCAGCTGTTCCTGAATGCCAGCTTCGTCCCCAGGGCACGGAAAGAGACGACCATCATCCCTGTTCCCAAAAAGCCTCATGCCAAAGCCATGAACGATTTCAGGCCTGTGGCACTCACCTCCATCCTCCGCAAATGCATGAAGAGGATGGTTGCTGGGGCGCTAACCATCATGGTGGGCGAGAGTCTGGACCCGCTACAATTTGCCAACAAGGTGCAACGGGGAGTTGAGGATGCCAGCCTAACTCTTCTGGATACAGTAGCTAGGCACCTGAACTCACCAAACACATATGTGATGATTTTTTATTTATACAGTAAACACAAAAACACTTCTGCACCGCCTCCAAAAACTACAAGTCAACACAACACTGGTTTTATGGATTAAGGATTTTTTAAAGGACAGACCCCAAAACATGTCAGAGTGAATGGTTTTAAATCCAGCGACATTGTTTTAAATATTGGGGTCCTACAGGGCTGTGTCTTGTTACCCATCCTCTTCTCAATATACACAAATGAAATCACCTGCAACAGCAATGGACTGTCACTTTTTAAGTATGCTGATGACATGGCCTTTGTGGCCCGCTTGACAGACGAGCAATCCCTGTCCACATACAGGCAGTATGTGAACATCATGGTCCTCTGGTTCCAGGAGAGCTCCCTGGAACTGAACATCAATAAAACCAAAGAGCTGTGTTGCGGTGGGCGCCGGGCACCTGACATTCCACACCCTCTCTCTGGACCACTCAGGCTGGAGGGGCAGGCGGTGGAACAGGTCGAGATCTTTAAATACCTGGGCACTGAGATCGACCACCACCTGTCCTTCACACAACATGCGAATGGGGTCTACAAAAAGGCCCAACAGCACATTTCTCTTGAGAAGCTGAGAAGGTTAAAAGGCTTTAATATCAGACAGGATATTTTAACAGCAGTATACCGGTCACTCATTGAATCAGTCCTCACATTCAACATTGCATCCTGGTACAACTTCCTCACAGTGAAAAGCAAAAAAAAAAAAACTCACAAGAATCATCAAGCAGGCAACCAAAATCACCGGCACCACTCAAACCCAACTCTCAGATCTCTTACATCACGCAGTAAAAAGAAAGGCAGACTCTCATCTCTAAGGATCCTTCACACCCCCTTCACCGTTCCTTTCAGTTACTCCCATCAGACCGCCGCTTCAGAGCACCTCAGGTCAAAAAGAGAACTTACAAAAACTCTTTCGTTCCCACTGCAACATCCATTTTAAATGAGGCCAAATATACTGTCACTACTTTTTAATGCAGCTTTGCACAACTGCTTGTATGTATTTGGAATTTTTTGTGTTTTAATGTAATTTTATGTGAGTTTTTTTTACAAGCGTATGTTTTTATGTTGTTTGTGGGCCCCTAACCGAAGACAATTTTCTATATTATGTGATAGACAATACATTTTTTTAATTTAATTGAATTGATTTGTTCCAATCAAGCAGTCCTGATTCCACTAATCAACCACTGGAGTCTTTGCTAAAGACTTTCATGAGTAAATCGCAATGCATCCTATGCTGTCCATCTCCTGCTAGAGTACTAGAGTACTGCACTGTTTGGCCCTGATGGCCAAAGGTGCCCCAAACAATTGTGGAAGTTTGCCTTTCTGAAAAACTAAGAGACACAAGACATCTTCAGACAGAGGTCCTCAATCTTATCCAGTAAGGGCCAGTGTGGGTGCAGGCTTTTGTTCCAACCAAGCAGTTACACACCTGATTCTACTAATGAAGGTCTTTAGCAAAGACTCCAGTGGTTGATTATTGGAATCAGGAACGGCTTGATTGGAACAAAAGTGTGCACTCACATCGGCCCTTTCTGGATAAGATTGAGGACCTCTGTCCTAAAATATTCATCTGGAGTTCACTTGGGTCCAGAGAGGAGGATCGAAGCAGAAAAGAAAGAAACAGAGTTGCACTCTTCCCCAACCGGGTGGTTAAAACAAAGAAGACCTTTATACGGCCATTCACCACAAGGCTCTCCCATTAGTCCAGTTTAAAATCCTCTTTTATTCCTGCTGTCCTAGCACTCACGTTCGAAGGGGAAGTGAAAGCGCTGTATGTGCTGTATGTTGTTAGTACTGGTTAACTTATTAACTTTTTGCCGTGTTTCATGGTTCAGCCTTAAGCAGCCGCTGGCAAGACAAGCTTAAAATGTCAAACAGGATTGATGCTCCTAATGAAAGGGAGAAACGGTGTAACCCCACACATGAAAATGGCTCGAGCGGACACCAGCTGACATGCACTTTAGAAAGCTTGGCAAAAACGCTAAAACAAAACAGTTTTTCTTTAGTTTGGAATTAAAGAGTGTGCAAAATCTGAGGGTGATGTGTAGAACTATGAAAGATCTATGATGCAAAATGTAAGCAATGTACCCTGTTGTCCTTCAGTGTTTCTAAATGTAAAATGGCTAAATTGTGCACTGCTTTTTGGAAATCATAAAATAATCATATATTTAACTACAAATCAACTGTTCTGACTGATGAAACTCACTTTTGCATCATTTTCAAGTGGGTATATTCATCAGTATAGGGGAATACATATCTATTGGGCCAAAAACCAATCTAAAACCTGTCATAAAATGATAACATACTTTTTGTACATTATAAAGCATATACATTTGCACCTTATGATGGTTTAAGATGAAAACATTGATATCACACTGGTATACACACCTAAATACATAGCCTAATCATTCACTCTTGTACTTCAATAAAACATCACATTTTTCTGTACTATATGGAATCTTTTGCTATGATAAGATTACAATAAAATAATATTCCACCATCAGAAAAATGCTGACAAATGTTCTAGCTTTGCAGAAAATTGGTGCATCAACATAAAATACGACTGAGCCACCTATGAATGCCTACACTACAGTACATCAAATGCACTCAAAATGTGAAAATAAGCATATCAAACAAATGGCAAGACAGTAGTGGAGTGTAAAACTATCATACATAATTGAAATATTACAAGCAGTAATACTTGCATATAGAGGAGGAAATCTTGTTTATGTTCGTAGGCATATTTCTAATATAATCAATACAATCGTTCTCTCCAGGTGTATAACCAATGGTAGGATTGTATATTTATTTCATATTTAGTAGCAAATATTGATAGTAGAATGATATAATTACACAATTTAACTTGTTTATCTTTCTATTTAATGAGCAGTGGTTCTTTTTCATAATATGAGCTTGATGTCTCGCTATGGGATGTGACCCTCCGCAGCCCTGACAGAAGTACCTATCTCAAATAACCAATCCTGATTGGTCAGAGAAGCGTGTCCCTCCGCTGCGTGATGTAGTCCCCCCCACTACAAATACCGCAGCAGGAGGACACGCCCGCCATTCTAAAAATTCTTCTCACCTAGAAGCATTATCTCACACCGAGCCTAGTTAGTTTAACTGTCCACAGACGGAATTATTTATTAGCTTCTGTCGACGGACGCTAACTCAGCTCACTATATTCGCCGAGGTTTTGCACGCCAGCTCCCCTCGACGTTTCCTGCTAACACACCAGTTAGCCTCCTGCTTTTAACACTCCAGTTATCAGCATCTTGCTTTTAACACGCCAGTTATCAGCCTCTCGCTTCTAACACGCCAGTTATTAAGCACCTGCTTCTAACACACCAGTTAGCTAGCTATCTGCTCCTAACACACCAGTTAGCTAGCTACCTGCTCCTAACACACCAGTTAGCTAGCACTTACTGTAAAAGACACCCGCGCACCAGCCGGTGTTTTTTGCCCCCATGGCGTCCGCTGCTCCTCATGCCAGAGGAGACTCCCGGCCCTGCCCCTGTGGTGCCCGGATTTCGGGGAAGGATACGCACCCCGTGTGTGTGAGTTGTCTCGGGACTGACCACGCCAGGCTGTCCCTATCCGTCCCCGGTTCGTGTGTGCATTGCAAAATGTTCACGACGAAAAGCTTGAGACGCCGCCTGGCTCGCCAAGCCAGCCTGTCCGACCAGGACCCGCTTCTGACCGCCGCTGCCCCGGTAGCCGCTGACGAAGAGGAGCCCATGGTAGAGGAGGTACAGGAGGTGCACACCGACTGGGCCGCCCTGTCTGTGATGTCCCCGGTTCCTGCCTTTCCTTCCGACGATGTGTTAGAGCTGGAGTGTGTAGAGGATGACTCCGATGATCCCCCTCTCATTTCAGAGAGCGAGGATGAGGATGATGCCTTAATCACTCCGGTGCCGGCTGCAAAGCCGGGGCTGCTTTCCGGGGGCTCGGAGGACGGTGAGGACGCACGTCCCTCGTCCCCGGTTCCTGTGGTTCTGCTCGACACGTGCAAGCGTGCGGCAGCGAGCATGGGTATTCCCTGGCCTGCTCCGGTGACACAGCCCTCGCGCTCGCGCTACGAGGGCAGGCTATTAGCACCGGGCGGTAACACGGCCAAGCAGCTTCTTCCCGTCTTTCCTGACTTACTGCTCGAGCTCACCAAGATGTGGAGCGACAAGCCGTACAGCGGAAGGAACCAGATTCCGGGTGCCTCCGTCCTCGACACCGAGAACATGGAAGCCCTGGGTCTCCTCGTCATGCCCCCGGTCGAGTCCCCGGTTGCAGCGCATCTGTACCCGGGTGGCGCCATGGCTGGCTCAAGCAGACGTCCGTCCCTCCCCGCTAAATCGGAGCGTCTTCAGTCTGCTTTGACCGAGAGGGCGTACAAGCAAGCCGCGCTCTCGATGAGGGCTTTGAATGTGCTGTCGCTTCTCTCCGCTTACCAAGCCGACATTCTCCACGGTGCACCTAGCGCCGCGGTTTGGCGCGAGGCGGGAGTGATTACGGACCTGTGCCTTCATGTCCAGCGGGTGGCTGTGCTCGCCACGGGGAAAGCTATGGCTTCTCTCGTGGTCCAGGAACGAGCCAGGTGGCTCAATCTCGCCAGGCTGACTGACAGAGAGCGAGATGACATCCTGGACGCGCCCGTCATACCGGAGGGTATCTTCGGCTCAGCTCTGACCTCCATGCAGGAGAGAGCGGAGGCGAGGAAGAAAGACAACGAGGCGTTTGCGCTCTGCCTGCCGCGTAGAGCCCCCTCGCCGTCTCCCCCGCCCCGGGGAAAATCTTTCGCCCAGGCCGCTGCTCAATCTGCGCGATTTAAGGTCCCGAAGAGGCCGCAGCAGCAACCTTCCCCGGCCCGATCCCAGTCGCCTGCCCCTCGGGTTGGTTGGAAGGGTCCCCCCGGCGCTCAGCCCGCAGCCCCGCCGCCTCCACCGGCCGCTTCAGCTGCGCAGGGTAGGAGGAAGAAGAAGGCTACTTGACCGCCTCCGCCTTTTCTCCGGGTGACGCGCCCATCAGTTCCCCGTTCATGGGCTCCACCAAAGAGGTTTTTAAGTGCGCATCTCCAGTCGCTGATCTCCGCCCCAGGGCCAGACGAGACGAGGAGGGACTGTTTGCCGTTGCACAGCCGTGTTCACATGTCCACAAGCACGCGCATACACACAATGTTCTGCCTTTGTTCAAAGAAATAAAGTTGAAAACAAAATGTGTAAAAAACACCGAAAACAAAGCAAGCACAAACAAAATGAATGCTTTGCACATAAGCAACATGTCCGCCGGGCATGCTGTCCCTCTGTTGCCGGCGATGGGCATCCCATTTCCGGCTACGGAGGAATTTACCCAGGCTGCTGCGCGAGTTCGCACATGCGCAGTACGGCCCGAGGGACATTCTCTCGCTCTGCCACTGGAGGGAGCCATAACACCACTTATGAGCCCTCCCGTGTTGGCAGAGCCTCAGCCGATATTCTCCCCTTCACTGTGTTTCCACATTCAAAAGTGGAGAGAAATAGGGGCTCATCCGTGGGTATTACGCACGATAGAGCGGGGTTACCGGCTGCAGTTCAACACTGTGCCGCCTCGTTTTTCCGGCATAATACAGTCACGAGCACAGGGACGTTTAGCTGGCGTGCTAAAGGAGGAGATAATGTCTCTTTTAGACAAAAAAGCTATTCAAATCGTCTCTCCCGAGCAGAGTCAATCCGGGTATTATTCAAGATATTTTCTCGTCCCCAAACGGGGAGGGAGAGGAATTCGCCCTATCTTGGACCTCAGGGCTCTGAACTGTCACTTAAGGAAATACAAGTTCAGGATGCTGACACAGGCATCTCTGTTGCGTCTAATAAAACCAGGCGACTGGTTCACATCAGTGGATCTGAGGGACGCTTATTTCCATATAAAAGTGTACGCTGCCCACAGAAAGTATCTGAGGTTTGCGTTTCAGGGAGTGTGTTATCAGTACCGAGTGCTCCCGTTCGGACTTTCCCTCAGCCCGAGGGTGTTCGTGAAGTGTACGGACGCGGCGGTCGCCCCGCTACGGCGGGGGGGAATACGCCTGGCCACATATTTGGACGACTGGCTTCTCCTAGCGCGCTCGGAGCAGGAGGCCAGGTCGCACACGGAGTTTGTCACACGTCATCTGTCAGAGTTGGGCTTTGTGATAAACACGGAAAAGAGCAATCTCTCACCGGGTCGAGAAATAATCTTCCTCGGGTTACAGCTGCTATTAATGCCGTTCACTGCGCGCCTCTCGGAGGAGAGGGCGAACAGTTTCAAGGCATGTCTTGCTCCTTTTCAGAGACACTGTTACGTCCCATTCAGGGTGTGTCTGCGCCTGCTGGGCCTGATGGCCTCGGCTATACACGTAATACGCCTCGGTCGCCTCCACATGAGGGAGTTTCAGCGCTGGGTTGCTGCGCTCAGGCTGGACCCCGTGCGTCATGGCGCACGGAGGATTTTGGTGACGTCGGATTGCGTGTTGGCCCTACGTCACTGGCGGGCGCCCTCTTTTCTGACTCAGGGTGTGCCCCTGGGCACCGTCCTGTCCAGGAAAGTGGTCACTACGGATGCCAGCCTCCAGGGGTGGGGCGGCATTCACGAGGGCAGATCTGTGAGGGGCCGCTGGAGCCTGGGTCTCCAGCGACATCACATAAATTTTCTGGAGCTCTCGGCAGTGTTTCTCTCTCTGAAACATTTCCTCCCGTTCCTCAGGGGTCATCATGTCCTGGTGAGGACGGACAATACGACCACGGTGGCATACATAAATCACCAGGGGGGTTTGCACTCACGTCAATTACACATATTGGCACGCAAACTGATCCTGTGGAGCAGTGTGCGTCTCCTGTCATTGAGGGCAACGCATGTCCCGGGGACCCTGAACGTGGGGGCGGACCTCTTGTCCAGGGGTGCGCCCGTATACGGAGAATGGACTTTACACCCTCTCGTGGTGACTCAGATTTGGTCCATTTATGGCCGCGCCAAAGTGGACCTGTTTGCGTCGGAGGGGAACACCCAGTGTCAGCTGTTCTTCTCCCTACACAGTCGGGGGGCCCCCTTGGGGCTGGACGCTCTGGCGCACGACTGGCCTCACGAGCTGCTCTATGCGTTTCCCCCTCTGGCGCTGGTTCCTCCCACCCTGGCGAGGGTGAGGGAACACAGACACTCTCTTATCCTGATAGCTCCACACTGGCCGGCGATGCACTGGTTGGCGGAGATTTATCAGTTGCTGTGCGCCCGGCCCTGGCAGTTGCCAATACGCAGGGACCTGTTGTCACAGGGGGGGGGGGACGGTGTTCCACCCACACCCGGACAGGTTACAACTGTGGGCGTGGCCCCTGAGCGGCTCTCTATGACCACTGCGGGCCTTCCTCCGAGTGTGATTAACACTATTCAGAATGCTCGGGCCCCCTCTACCAGGTCTTTGTACACTGGTAAGTGGGGGGTGTTTGAGCGGTGGTGCCATGATCGGAATCACACCCCTTTTCAGTGCTCTGTTCCGGTGGTCTTATCATTTCTTCAGAGCCTCATCGATGATGGCAGAGCCTTCTCGACAGTCAAAGTGTATCTGGCGGCCATTGCCGCCAGTCACGTGGGCTTTGGGGACAAAACAGTGAGTCAGCACCCTCTGGTGTGCCGCTTTATGAAGGGTGCCCGTAGACTGCTCCCAGTCTCCAGGCCGCTTATGCCCCCATGGGATCTGACGGTGGTTTTGGAGGGGCTTAAGGGTCCCCCCTTTGAGCCTTTACAGGGTGCTAGTTTGAAGCATTTGTCTCTTAAGACAATGTTGTTGCTGGCGCTCGCTTCCGCGAAGCGGGTCAGCGATATTCATGCACTCTCGGTGCATCCGTCATGCACTCAGTTTGCCCCAGGGGACGTAAGGGTGTCGCTGAGACCTAACCCAGCCTTTGTGCCTAAGGTGGTGGGTTCATGCTCCCCGATTACTCTCGCTGCGTTCACAGCTCCAGCTGCTGACCAGCGGGCTCATACATTGTGTCCGGTCCGGGCCATACGTTGTTATGTGGACAGGACTCAGTGCTTCCGACGGAGCGATCAGCTCTTTATTTCCTGGGCTAATCCCAGGAAAGGTCAGCCTGTTTCGAGGCAGCGCCTCTCACACTGGCTGGTGGAAGCTATAACTTTGGCCTACGCTAATGAGGGGTTGCGCCCGCCTGCGGGCCTGCGCGCTCACTCTACGCGGGGCATGGCTGCATCCTGGGCCTTGTTCAGGGGGGTGTCTATTCAGGACATTTGTGCGGCGGCGAGTTGGACTTCGCCTCTGACTTTTGTTCGATTCTACATGCTGGATGTGTCGGGCCCGTGCGTTGCCAGCGCGGTCCTTCAGGCCTAGCATCTGGACATCTGGACCCTCCCATCGGTTGGTGGCTGTTCGATAAAGCTGTCTGGCAATTCGGGAGTAACCACATCCCATAGCGAGACATCGAGCTCATATTATGAAAAAGAACTTTAGGTTACTGTCGTAACCCCGGTTCTTTGAGTAATATGAGCGAGATGTCTCGCCAGACAACCCTTCTTGCTGGGCGGTGAGAAGGAATTTCGGGCTTTAGAATGGCGGGCGTGTCCTCCTGCTGCGGTATTTGTAGTGGGGGGGACTACATCACGCAGCGGAGGGACACGCTTCTCTGACCAATCAGGATTGGTTATTTGAGATAGGTACTTCTGTCAGGGCTGCGGAGGGTCACATCCCATAGCGAGACATCTCGCTCATATTACTCAAAGAACCGGGGTTACGACAGTAACCTAAAGTTTTCACCGCTGTATTGGAATAACATCAGGATATTGTTAGCTTTATATTGTTGCTAGGACAGAATACAAATTTTTGGTGGTGAAAGAATATTCTGATGAACTCTCATCTAGACGATATTGTCCAATGTGTCATGCTTGGGTCAGTATAGTTGCAGGTGAGACAGGGTGGGGGTTGCTTGTTAAATGGACAAGCTACACGACAATGGTGGCTTTTAGAAACTTAGAAATTTGGCATAGTTGTCATACATTGTGTACTAATGAAGCTAAAACATGGAGTTTGTGGTTTCCACTCATAGTTTGGTTGTAGTAGCAAAGAATGTCTGACTTGCAATCTTGCGGCGCTGGCGGCATGGCCACTAGAGGGTTTGTGCAAAGGGGTTAAGAGAACAGCCTCTACGGCAAACTCGGAGTACAATTCCCGTTCAGTGCAGCTGATCAGTTCACATGCCTTCAACCGTTGGTGAGCTGGTGTTGGTAGCTACCGTGCGGATGTGTTGACGCACCGGGTGCCTTTGGCCTCTCCCCTTCGCTCACTCTCCCTTCGCTCACCCTTCCTTCGCTCACCCTCCCTTCGCTCACCCTCCCTTCGCTCACCCTCCCTTCGCTCACCCTCCCTCCTCTCACTATCTCAGTCTGCCTTTGCCTCAGCCCGCTCTGAGGAGGAGGGATATTTCCAGTACAACTGTCAGTGAAAGTGACAGCACCCCGCAGTGCTTTGAACTTAAATAATGACTGCAGCGGCCGCTGCCTCGGGCTCCGACTCTGGCACCCTGTTCCTTCAGCTCGCCTGAGCATGTTGTCCATTGGGAACTGTTGGGCCTTACAGGCATAACTGTAGCATTGTCAGCCCGCCAATGCTCACACAACAGCCTGTTGCTTTACCTGCCTATATGGAACCCCAGGGCCCACTGGAGACCTAGCTGGATAAACAATAAACAGAACAAATATATGCGATCTGCTCAGGGTTCCCACTCTTTTTGAGAAATAATTTCCAGGAGTTTTTCTTGACAATCCAGGACAGCACTTGCTCACAAACGGTCCTATCGTTTACCGGTAGGCCTAGTATCGACACATTTAACCCCAGTTGTATTCCTCCTTTTTTTAATGATGCAGGGTTCATGATGAAGTGTCTCACGTTCATTACAGGTGACTGCTGCACACATCACTGCTAACTGTACAATAAGGTCATCTGGCCTCCTCTTGTTGTTAGATGTGACCAGCACTGGTATGTTTTTTTAATTACAATCTACATAAAACAGCCAAACAAATTTAAAAGGAAAGACACCTTTCTGACAGAAAGTGTCGCAAACCACGTGCCGCAGCCAACAAGTGGTGTAATTTCATCACTCACTCAGCTCAGAGAGAATACCGTAATTCCTCGTAAATGACGTACATAATTTAATAGGGAAGTAGCACTGTGCTGTACATTGCCGTAAAACTCAGTTTATGTACTTTTTAGCTGCACAAAATCTACGTTTTGTAGTCATTACGGTTAGAATTTTACAGCACTTTAAAAATAAGAGGAGAATAAGCATGACCTTGTCAAATAACAAAAGGAGCGCGGGCCTTTGTTTTTGCCAGTTTCAAACAAAATACACACCTAGGTTTACATAGGCAATCTGAGTGAGGAGCTAAAATACAATAAAAAATTACCAGGGCAACATAGATTTTTTTCCAAGATATTTGGTCATTTTAGGCAAGTTTTGAGGTTTTCCATGACTGGAAATTTAGTCTCTGAATTTCCAGGTTTTCCAGGACGAGTGGGAACCCTGTATGCTCCACCACTTGAGTAGCTTTGAGCCAGAAACAAATTTTGAGTTTTCAGAGAGCAGATAGTCTCAGCTTTCTGGCGATACCAATATTGTATTTCTACTCCAAATATTAAGCGAGATATGGTAATTTGAATCTTGACTGTCACCAAACCGTGTTTTTTCTTTATTCAAATAAATCAGAGCTGTAGCGATCTGCCAAGTTTGTTACAGACCATTCATTCAGACATAACTCAACATTAATAATCAGCCCACACATTATCTTGGACTACGTGCAGAATTTAGGCATGCCATTGTGTTTGTACCTTGTGTTTTAAGCTCGTTAAAATTACATTACATTACAATCATTTAGCAGACGCTTTTATCCAAAGCGACAATCAATGTCAATGTACCGTTTGACGAACATGAGTAAATTTTAATTGGATGGCTGATTATTTACTCATGCGTCACTCTCCACAGGTTGTGCGTCTGCCAGGACCGGAGTCAAAGTTCAACCCCCTCATACATCCATACAGATAACGTTTGGGCATCATGTCACCGTTTATTTAACTAGTAACAGCATTTTAAAAGCTTTCACTTTTTACACGTTTTGGTAGACATAACTCGCCCTTGGCACTTCAGAACGTTGGTATTTTGGTCGACTTACGTCGCCCGCGATATACTTAACGGGTTAATGCTGTAGCTTAACTGCCAATGGGAACAACTGAATGCTCTTTTTTGGATTGTAACAACTTGCTTTATGGTTTTATATGGTTGACGGCTATATAAATGTATTATTTCCTTTGAGGTTGGCTTAAATTAGCTAACATTTTAGTCGGCTGCACTCACACTGACTGGTCTGGGAATGTTATTAGTCAGGTCTGGCATGGTTGCTTGGTGGTGGTAGAGACGAGTTTCCCCCTCATCACTGTAAAGCGCTTTGAGTGTCGAGAAAGGCGCTATATAAATACAAGGTATTATTATTATTATTATTATAGGTTCACTCTGGTGGATGCGCTTATGTTCTCTTTCAACGTAAGTCCCTCTGGGTACGAGAGTCTGCTAAATGAATGTAATGTCCTGTAATACAATGCCATGCACCTAAAAGGGAATACATAGAGCTACGCAGCGTACCTCTGTCTTCAGCGGTCTGTTACCATGTAAAAGCAGGATATTCTGGAGAGGAAAGCCACAAACCTGGAGGAGAGAGAGGGAGACGATGAAGAAAGGGTTTCTAACTCTTGGAGACGCCCAAAACTTTATCATTGTTTAGGAGGACCACAGCAAAATGACCTATTCCAACATCCAAATAAACATGATATCATTAGCCTGGTTTTGACTCAGTCCAACTATATATTATACAATATACATCTATGTTGCATACTGGCTTACATCTTTTGCAAATTTAGAAAACCTGCACGAACCGTCACAAAATTATTTTGCACAAGAGAACGTTATGGAAAATGTCAACAGTGACTAGCCTATAGTCCAAACAGAAAATATCCTCGGGATTTGTAATAATTTGGAAATTAGAAGTTGTGCGCAGTGCCAGAGCGGAATCGCAGAATGAACTATTTAATCTGTGATGAGTTTGGAGATTAGTGACCCTTTGACATTGATAAACACGCCTAACGTTTGGAAACCTTCAAGAATTCAACTCGATATTGGCACTTTGCGTTTGCAAGACAGGGACATGGTTTCACTTTTAATTTCATGTCCATGAAGAGTTGGAGCATTTCTGTGATGGCGTGCTCAGCGTACTCAGAGTAAATCTGCAAAGGCCCGATAACCAGTTAATATGTCAATGGCTAACCTCTAATACAGGCCTATTTTAAACACTGAATATTGCTATTTTTAGGGCAGAGATTCTGAAGTTTTCAGTTTTTGTCCCTTTGTTGACATTGTCCCTCAATGAAAACCCTTGAAAATCAGCTCACTATTTAAAAAATGCATTAAAATTCAATTGCTGTACTGAAGGGCTACATGTAATCAATGCTATTGTCCCATCTTATACAAAGATGGCAGATTTAAGCAGCAGACTATAGCTCTCCATTTCCTTTCTTTTCACACAGATGCCACTTACTTTTCTGTCGATATTCAGAACTCGTTTTCTTTCACTTTCACCGGCAAACGTCTACAGGAAGAAGAGGGGCTGAGACTGGCATTGTACTGATACCACCGGAAGTGATGTCATGCTGCACTCCTGTATCTCAGCTGACATACACGCATAGGAAATGCCGGGACTTGCCAAATTCAATTCCATTTAATGCACTTTGGAGGCTGGACAATGCTACGCTGGCCTTTTTCTTTCATGTACTCCCGAAGCACCTCCTGAACGCCCTGGCCTGGGCCTAATATAACAGTGACACTGACGGGCACAAAAGAGGGTTCATTAAAAAGAATGAATCGCTGGCACATAAAGTTAATTAAAATAACTGCTAGCCTTATCATAAAAGCCCAAACACATCTCAAGTTCTTTGATGACAGAATGTTTGTTGCACAAACTTTAGGCCTACTTAAAATGTAGGAATGTTTATGCCAATACATTATCCGTAATTTAATATTTCAGTGCTCAATACTCTCAGTAATAGTGTTTTTTCTCAGGCAAAATGTGTGAATTATATACAGGTGTAAAGTAGGGATGAGCGCGTTTAGTCAACTAGTCGATTAAACATTGCTACCCTCGCTAGTCGGCACCAGAAAGACTAGTCGGTTAAACTTATTATTTTATTAATGTACACATTTAAATTACATATTGACATCATTTGCACTGAAATGTCATGTTTTCCTGGTCAAATGTTGCTTTATAAAAAAACGAGCATCCGTTACTAATGTTAACAACGCCGGATTAGATTATTATTATTTTTTTAAACGAAGGAAAAAAAACAAAGCGCATTAGCCTGTTCGCCCTGCAAGTTAAACCAGCGAGATGGAAAGAGTAAGTAGGCCTATCGCGTTGTTGAATAGCCCAATAAAACTAATCTAATGTCACGTCGATCAGTAGGCCTAATTGTTATTTTTTGTGGGCCTATTATTGGTAGTTTTTCTGATGACCGATTATTATTTTTTACTGTATCTGCTTTGCGATCGCGTTCACCCAAGGAAAATGCCGTTGTAATAATCAGGCACGTTTCCTAAAAATGTTTTGTTACGTTGAATATTGTTTTCAATAAATGTTATTTGTTAACTTTTATTTAGTGAGTTGTCATGTTTTGTAGGATAATGTGCAATGTTCATAATGCGAGGCGCAAAGTGCCACATTTCAGCGGCATTTAAAATACGATTTGGTTATTGAAGTATGTGATTAACGGTTTCAAATGGCTCATAATATACGCAATATTTTTTCGGACAATGTTTAACATCCCTAGTGTAAAGTGGATTTCATAGATGCAGCGACTTTAACCCTAAATAAAAGGTTCTATGCAGGAGAGACGGGAGTTATATCTGAGTCTGAGATGCAGCACAGGGCAAATGGGGTGGGCAAGAGGCCGTGGGAGTGAGATTAAAGCTGAATGGAACTTTGATGGGAAATCCCTCAGACTGAGGCGTAGGTAATTGAACAGAAGTGAGAATCTGAGAGACATAACCATGCGATTCATAGAACGGGAGTAGCCTACAGAACAACCACGCGCAACTCAGGGGCCGGGGAAATACAACATGAAAGGGACCTTGCCTCATATGGCACCCCAGTGAAGAACATACCAAGAACAATGTAAATAAATATACAAAGAAAAGCAACAAAAACACAAGGGTAAAGAGACCGACAGACTGACAAATCAAACAGCCTGTACCTCTGGAGGAAGGTTGAAGGGTGTAACATTTCACAGAAAAACTATTTCTACCAGCTGGGAAAGTTTACAGTAATTGGAAGATGACCTTTTAAAAAGGCAAAAAAGTCTGAATAAGTCTGAAAGTCAGAACGACAAAGAAATATGTAAAATTGCTGAAGTGCTTGTGAACTTAACAGGTGGGTTGAGGGCCAGACCGCCCTGACATGGCAGACTGTCAGCCTCCACAGCTGGGCGAATTACAAATTGCCGAGAGGGTTCAACCTGTCAGCGGAGCAGTCGTGTGTTATTTTAGCATAGACCGCTGCTGCCGTCGCCTATGGTCATTCATGGCTGTACGCAGTGGGTGGTAAGCTGCCGTCGCCTATGGTCATTCATGGCTGTTTAAAAGAAACGGCAGTCAAAGGCTGGGATTCAATCAATATTTGCCCTGGACTTTGACCACCAATTAAAAGCAAAAATTTGGCTACACCAACACAGTTTGCCGAATTCAGCGACCACTTGCCAAACTGAGTTCCTGAAGAAAAAGTGTAACTTTTACTTGTAAAGTTACGGACAAATGCGGATTGATTACGGGCCAAAGAGGAGGCTAACAGTGAGCACAGTCATTTATATAATGCCTCAGTATGAATCCGTGACTTTGGTCACACATACAGGAAGGGATAGAGGAGCTAGTGACCGTATAGGAAGGCCTCGCTTAAAATGTAGCATTTCATTAGGATCTGGACACAAGCCTGCATTTGTGAACTTCCTACTGCTAGCAGTCAGTCATTGTAAATTCAGTTCAAACCTCCAAACTTACTACCTGCTGCGTATCCAGTGCAGCCTGTAATTTGGAGAGTGACACAGTTTTCGTTGTTTTGGCTCTGTACTCCAGCACATTGGATTTTAAATGAAACAATGAGGTTAAAGTGCAGACTGTGAGCTTTAATTTGTGTGTATTTACATCCATATTGGGTTTTATGGAACCAAAAGTAATTGGACAATTGGCTATTCAGCTGTTTCTTGGCCAACTGTGTGTTTTGCATGAGAAAGCTAACAAAAAGTCTAGAGTTGATTCTAGGTGTGGTATTTGTATTTGAAGTCTGTTGCTGTTGTCTCTCAACATGAGAACCAAGTTCATGCCAGTAAAGCAGGCCATCATGGGGTAGAAACATGTATACTATATATAAAAAGGACTGTAATTGTAATTAGTAGTAGATATGGGTTTAAAATACCTTTTAAGCTGACAGTCTGCACTTTAACCTCATATTCATTGTTTCATTTCAAATCCAATGTGTTGGAGTAGGCTGCAAAGCCAAAACAACAAAAACATGACAGTGTCACTGTCCAAATACTTACGGACTGTACTGTATTTGGAACAGAAAAGCGAGCCAACAAGCAAAGTGTGAAGAGCCTACAAAATTTGCAGAGCAAAAGATTGAGGTCAGTGCATTGTCAACATATGGAAACTTTCTAAATGAAAAGGCAAATGAATCAAATGGGGAAAGCCCAGCCACTTCATCTCATCTCAACGTTTACGTCACAAAAGTCAGCGATTGGCACTGATGTTTTTTCCCCACCCTCCGCAGAGCAATACACTCTCAGACAACTTGGAATGACACAACCATAACAAGTGAGAGGGTCGCCGTCTGCATCCCTTTAAACTCCTAACCCTGTCACATGAAATGGGGCCACCAAAATGCTGAAAGGAAAAGCGCTATAGCGCTATAGTCAAACACGATATAGAACAAAGCTCAGGGTAGAAAAAAGTAGCGGTGAGCCAGAGTGAGAAGAAAATGAGTCTGACTGCTGTTCGTACCAAACTGAAAAGAGAGAGAAAAAAACCCACCACTTTTCCTCTCAAAAAACAAAATGGCTTACGAAATCTCAGGGAGAGAAACACCCAAAGCCAAGTTTCACAGAAGCGGCCACGCTTTTGGTCTACAGGTAATGGGACGTGTGCCACGGGAACATCTGGCGAGATGGTTTCCAAGGCTGAGGAGAGGAGTGGTACCAAACCTGCATTCTGCAGGGAACGGGACGGACCTTTCTCCCCGTTCCGCTTTTTATGTCTCTTTGATGTTTGTTAAGAGGAAATTTCAGCCTTGAACACAAGTGAAGATTCAGGGATGTTTTTTTAGTTGAAATGTCCAACAAATTACTGCTACTGCATCAATAAAACAGGCATTTGCCATTAGCATCAAATTGTTAAAAAAACAGCCTCTCATTTTTTTTATTAACTATTTTCAGTTCTGTCTGGCTGGACCCACAGAGAAAAGAGAAACAAGAGGTTCTCGTTGAGACGTACAGTAACAGGGCTTCGCAAATGCAAAACATAATAAATATCAAAAACCCACCAAATAGCCTGTAACACAATAGAACATTTGTGTTGACATCTATCTCCAGTACAGAAATAGTATAGCCTAGATTTGCTTTGAAATGCCCCTTACATCCACACCAGACTAAGGATTCCTCACAGCAGTCGAGCATTGAACAATGGAAACAACAGTACTGCTGTTGTATTTATGTCACAAAGAAGGCCAGTTGTTCCAGCTGCATGTATGAAGGAGGGTAAATACAGAGATACTCACAGCCAGTTGTGGTTCATAAATACAAATGCTGCAACTGGCAGTATGATTGACAGTAAAGCAGTCCTATTTCCATCACACCTTCCAGACGGCATTGTGCAGTCTGCCGACACACCGACTGGCATTATATCAGCGTGCGCAACACGGCTGCACTACGGTACCCAACCGCAGGGGCTATACGTCACATTTCTATTAATACAGCTTGAAGGTAAAAAAATTAAGAGTTCAAGCTTTTATTTATTCTTCCCCACACGCCCACCCTTAAATTTATGTGTTACCTTCCTGACCACCCATTCTAGAAAAGTTACTATGGCAAGCTCACCCCCCTACATCCACACACACACACACACACACACACACACACACACACACACACACACACACACACACACACACACACACACACACACACACATCCCCCCTCCCCTCTAGCTCCCTTGGCAACTAACAGTTGTCAACAGTTGTGCAACAGAATAGGCCTGGCAGCTACGCGCGAACACGCTGAGTTCAGTATGTACAAAGCCGCATTCGAATGAGCGGCCCCGCCCCTATCTGAGCACCATTTCTAGTTACGGAGTTCGCGCACTGTGTGAAGCGCAGTATGCTTTGGCAAAAAGCGCCCGCTAAATTACTAAAACTCAGTTTACGGCAAGGGCCAGTGTTGCAATGGCCTGCCTGTCTTTGCTAGAAGAGGCGGCGCATGTCGACGACTCGATTAGGTTTCTGTTCTTGCACTTGAACTGGAGGGCAAAAGCCCTCTCCGTTTTTTAACACTGATCTCAGAGGTGCCATTTCTGGGTGTAGCACTGCACGTTACCCCAGGCGCTCCAGTAAGCACGACGGGTTGCTGTCGTTTCTGAGTCCGTCTCCTGCCCCCGCATCAGCGGACAGACACAAAGCAATCATAAAATGTGATGCAGCCCTGGTAAACTCATGAGAATAAATGGCTGGTTCACTGGGACCATCTGTTGAATCACACCCTCAGTATCCTCCATTGCTTTTATCGGGAACTAGCCTATGTGGCGGTGGAGTGTTTGGACCATGTCTGTGTGACTAATGGAGATTTCACAGAATGGACAGTAAGTTGTATGAGGGTTCTCCAACTGTCACAAAGTGCCAGTGCAAAATAAAGACCTGCACTGTTGAGATGGCCTTGGACAAAACACCAGACCGGCATCCCGTTTCATCCTGAACATTAGCAAATGTGACATTAGCTAAAACTTTCTATTAGAGAAAAAAAAATGTCAATGTTACCACAAAAAACAAAGTGTGTACATAATTTTCCTGAAAAATAGCTATTTTTAAACACGGGATTATAACACCTCGCTCCCGGGTTTCCCGGAAAATCCCGTCTAAAAAAACAGGGGCGTTCTAGTAGGCTATTATGAAATGTGCGACCCTACTTATTGGTTTACAGGCTACTGGCATCCATATGCCATATAAAACTATCTTTCAGCACCATGGTATTGACCACTAGCATACTATTGGCTGAGATTCTTGAATATCAATAACAACAAACTGTTTTTCAAAGATGTTTCATTAATAAAAGCAACATACAAAAGTATGGCTGCTTTGGAACTTTTCACAACAAAAAGGCTTTAGGTCTACAGGCAAACGGCCAGTGTGTAAGGAAAATAACTAGAACGGACCTACACATTTTTACCCTCTTCTTTGAAATGTCGAGGGTTTTGGCGGTGAATGCTCAAAACGGAGAAATTTGAAAATAAGTAACGTGTGCAGAAATTCCTCACGTTTATAACAAGCCAATAAAAAAAATATAACCAAAATAAAAAAACTAGGTTTTTGCTGCAAGAACTGAGAATGTGAGTAATAGGCCTACATTACATAGCCTAAGTAAATGTTATGGCATAAATACAATATCTCCATCAAGACACATCAGCAAATATACGCTAGCCTACCATTGTGAAATGAGGGACGTTTAGCCGTAGAAACGTAATACTTTTCTTACGAGTTGGTAAGAAAAGCGAAGGTATCTAATATAGCTACGTGCAACTTGCTCTAAGGATTCCAGCTCATTTTGTAATTATAGCTGGGCTATATTTCTGGAGAATCCGATGTCCTGGAATAACAAAACTATGGGTTTGCGTTCATTATTAGGCTGCCCCTTGTCCCTTTCCACGGTTACCCCTTAGTGGTAGCCTAGTCATTGACGGCGCAATTATAGTAGCCCATTCTTTTCTCTGAAATGAATTTACAACTTTAAAACCTGACATTTTGACTCGTTAGTATTAAGTTTCTCAAAGTTCTTCCACACGTTGCTTGACACGATTTTGCGTTTGGAGCAGGTATATTAAACTTTTTTCCTGTGCGTGCGCTAGCAATGTTCACATGCTCAAAGTGTAATCAGTTACTGTGTTTTCGCTTGTCAATAAGCAGTCATGAGTAGGCGTCAGTTTTTTCAAATGGTGAATACTGCATTTTGGAAATAAAGTTGATATATTGATTTTATTGTACTTAATTAGGCCAAATATAATGCAAGAGTTATTTATCTGCATTGCTCATGTTAAATTTCCCGGTTTCCTGACGTCACTCCCGAGTGGGAATGTGAAGAAATTGTGATGGGAAATACTGGGATCCCGGGAACCGGGATTAATCACTAGTACATACAGGAACTTAAGTGCAAATTTGGCGGTAAACACTGTCCGCATCGAACACGAGCTGTTCAGCTTATCGTCTGTAACTACCGCAGTGTTTTGGATAATGATTCTCACTGCATTAGCCCCATGGTATAAAACCATAAACAAGCTGGTGGGGAGGGGAGGGGAGACGGGGACAGGAAGGGTGGATTCAAAACCATTGTTTACTATTAATAAAGGGCACAAAGTTCAAACCGTTACAGCGGCACCCTGAGAGCCTGCAGAGGGTGCCGGGCATACTACCCTTTTGCACGAGGTGCCGCCTCGCACCTCGGGGTAACCCCACCTCCCCGTATGCTGCTCCCCTCGGTCGAGGGCTATGAATAACTACGGCAGTGTGAAAGGTTACTCGCTTCACCTATATCCCCGGACTCAGGCGTGCCGGAATTTCATGCCCTGAACCCAAGTCTTATGTGAAATCATTAGGCCTTCCTGACTGGCCAAGAAGCGAGTTCTTATATCACCTTATTAGATGCCCGCGGACAGAAAGCCCAAAGCAGCCGCACAACTGGACGTGTGGAGTGTCCCTGAGTGAGCGGGCCCCACGCCATGCTATCTGGCCACGCCGCGGACATAGCTGATGCGCCGGCCCTCTCGAATAGCTGCCACGCAGAAGCCCACCCCGCCCACCTCCCCCTTCCACAGCAGGCGGGGGGTCGAGGGCATCAAATTTAGACTGGGCCCATAAATAGAACTGAGACAGAAACAAACTGGATGCTAATACTGTGTGACACCAACATCAGAGGTAAGAATGAAGAACATTGCCCAAGCCTGTTGTGCAGAGGGCAGGTTCCTAGGGGAGTGCGGGGCGACACACGAGTCATAGAGAAGGTGGGGGTCACTTATCTGCACCTTCCTTTCAACCCAGTGAATATGTTACGGTAATGTCAGAGATGGACACCCCTGCACTCGCACATGCTATTTATACACACGGCATGAGAAGCGACTCTCGGCAGAATGCAGGCTTCAAAGGCAGGGAGCACAAGTCGTCCCGGGAACATTGTCAGCCCGAGCCAGCGGAGCGCGGCATCCTGCCCCAGCGGGTGAAAAAGTGCATTAGTTTCTCTCGTAGACTGTGCTCTGATGGGGGATTCTTTTAAACACAATATTATAATGCTAAGGTAAAAACATTGAAACAAACTCACAATCGCATTCACAGAAGGGAAAGTCTAACAGCAAAGACGTGGCAAGCAAGTGTCGTCATAAGCAGGCCACGGGTAAATAAGCTCTGTATCTAAACGTCTGAAAACGTGGACAGGCTCCTTTTAAAAATAAGCAAAATGAACTTAGTGCCAGGCTGATATTTGCCTATTTTGCCTTATCTTGAAATGAAATGTCAGAGCAGTTGTTCTGCAGGCAGCTTAATGATAAGCGCTGGTTTGGCTAGTGACAATGTTCAACAGTTGGAATCATTTATTTTGTTTTCAGCATGTAGGCCTATTGTAGGATTCAAAATGAAAGAACTGAAAACACCATTCAAGAATTGGAAAATACTGTTCTTTATTAAGCTATAGGCAAAGCTAGAACCTAAATTCAATGGCACTTAATTTCTTGTGCTTCAAACATAAAACTGAGGAATGTATATATTTTATATATATATAAATAACCTTCTTTATTATTATAGTTTTTTTATTAAAATTAAGCAATATCCATTTTTATTATATAATTCCATGTTAAAATGTCTCATAAACAAACATTCCAAAGTGTAAAAGTTTAGTTCAAAAGCCCATCCCTATTTGAGGGGTTCAATGCCACTGCCGTGAAAAGAAAAACTGTTTTCTCACACAAAGCATTGCAAGGCAAATGTGCCACTCTGGAAGTCCTTGGTCGAAAGGTTGCGGTCACTGCAGGTCATTGGGCCATTTTCCCTGGCACATACAATGCTGGCTATTGGTGGACAACCATTCATGTCTGTCACTCGAACACGACGCCCCACATTCGGTGGCAAAAGTTCTTTCAGTTTGTGCTTTTTCCAACACTCCAGCGTGCAATTTCAAAGAGTACAGAGCGTATTATTCAGCATGGCGAACAAAACCTCTTACAAAAATGTAACAATCCATGCTGAACGGGTCAGTGTTTCTGTGTCTGATGGCTGATAATAACGGCTCTGCAGAAACGAGAGGGGCGAAGAGTTACCTGCGAGTCTTTCCTAAACAAACGTGCATATTTGCTCCTTCAGGTTCACAAGAGACTGTTGGCATTTGTATAATGGGCACGGATCTTTGCTGGGTTTTCTGAAGAGGTGCTCAGCTGATGTCAGTGAAAACGCGTGCGATGAATCCAATAAAGCGAGGTCTAAGGTTAAAACCAAACTCGAACATTAACTCACCATCAACTGCAAACCAAGAACAGTCGTGCATCACATTTGTCTTGAGAGACAGCATTATCGCACATAAAGAAACCACTGACAGGCCATGACCAGGAAAGCCATTGTGAAGGTCTTAATGAAACTGTAGAAGATTCCCCGGCCAATCAGAACCCCTGGTCTTCATACATATAGAGAAGCAGAGAGTTTACAAAAGGAAACCCTCCCCAGCAAATAGCCTATAACAATGAGCATAAAGAGCAGAATTTGACAGTGTAACTTACAGCCCAACCACTCAGTGCATGATACACCACTATTTAAAGAGCCACTTTCACACTGTGGAACTGGGTGGTTTTTTGATCTGGGTGCAGGAGAAAGGGTCCTTTTGTGAGACCGGCACCCTCGTGATCCTTCAGGGCGGAAGCAACGTCTCCATGGATCCCACTTTAAACAGTTGTGGGGTGGGACTGAGTGCTGGGGGCATTAATACAAGTAAAAACACAAGCCCCTGCAGCATTTGACAGGAACTCATGAGAAACCTGGAGCATGAGCAAAGGATTTTCTGACCTGCTGGTGTAACACAAGATGCAGACAGATGGGGAGAAGACAAAATGATGCATCCCTTATTTAAAAATATTTTAAAAAGTTGAAAAAATATATATGTGTTAGGGATGTTCCAAACTACTAATTTCCCTGACGTTTAAACGGAAGTTTAAACTTAGACTAGTCGACTAGTAAGAAAAAACTTAGAAAACAGTCAAAATTTAGCATAATTTAATCTATAAGGTTAAACATTGTCCGAAAAATTTTGCGTATATTATAAGAGCCATTTGAAACCGTTAATCACATTCTTCAATAACCAAATCGTATTTTAAATGCCGCTGAAATGTGTGGCACTTTGTGCCTGGCATTATGAACGTTGCACATTATCCTAGAAAACATGACAACAACTCACTAAATAAAAGTTAACAAATAACATGTATTGAAAACAATATTCAACGTAACAAAACATTTTTAGGATGGTTTAACTTGCAGGGGGAACAGGCTATTAATGCGTTTTGTTTCTTTCCTTCGTTTTTTTATTAGTAACGGATGCTCGTTTTTTTATAAAGCAACATTTGACCAGGAAAACATGACATTTCAGTGCAAATTATGTCCATATGTAATTTAAATGTGTACATTAATAAAATAATAAGTTTAACCGACTAGTATTTCTGGTGCCGACTAGCAAGGGTAGCAACGTTTAATCGGCTAGTCGACTAAACGCGCACATCCCTAATATGTGTATCCACTTTTGGATCCTTTTGTATCGGTAGGTCAATCCACAGAGCAGATAAGGCCTCTGACTATCCTGCAAGTAAGTCCTTAAACATGTCCTTATCCTTACACCTTAATCATACCGTCTTCCAGGTCAGGCCATTTCAGGCTCAAAGTATTCCCAACATACAATATAGTGTCATATAATATAATATAATAATGTAATATAACATAGTATACTGTATACCTAGCCTTGCTCTGGAGTCCTTCCACGTCATATTTCTGCATCCTATATGTGTAATGAATTAAACTAGTCTTGATAGCGTACCTCCTCATGTAATCAGTGAAATAATATGCGAATATTATTTAGTAAAATCTACCATTGGCCCCTTTTCCACCGGAGAAACCTGGGCCGATTTTGGTTCTTGTTTCCGATCCCACTTTTTAGTCGCTTCTCACAAGATGCTGAATATCGCTGATTGGTCAAAGTACGCAATATTCGCGAAGAGACCAAAGCAGACCAAATTCGATTTTTAAACGCCAAGCAGACCAACCTCCATTTTTAAATACAGGCAACAGAAAAACATTTGGCAGCAGCTCGACAGAAAAAAGTCCACATCACTTCTTGCTACTTTGCCTAATTTTCACGGTTCTCAAGGCGCGGCGGGAGAGGAAACACGAACGTGCTCCAGGAACCGTGTAGTCCCCAGGGTCAGATAGTTCCTGCCCCCTTTTAATCCCTGCAACCCGGTGGAAAGGGGGCTACTGAATGATATCTTGAAATGTTGCTAAATCTGACAACAGCTTATACTTTAGGTGGAAACAGGGGTTTGACAACTAAAGCAGCTTAATTAGATCCATGCCTGTGAAAGAGTGAGCTGATTCTAGATTTCCTAAAGCCCTTCGCTTTGCCCGAGTTTCCAGACTGTTTTCCAAAAGACTTTCCCGTAGGAAGCGGTGTCCGTCTGATCTACGGCAGACTGCTGAGAACGTGACGCTTGCAGCTAATAGGCAAAGACCGCAAAGCACAGTCAAGCAGGGAGAGGGTATCAAGTTCACAGAAACAGAACTGTGAGACAGCAATATGAATATAAAAAGAAATGTGAGCAATTCAGGTTAAGAACCTTATAGCAGTGCCCCACCTGGGAACCAAAACCTGTAAGCTCAAGGTGGAAAAACGAGTTCCCTAACCATTACGCTACACTGCCACGCGAACATAATTACTAAAATAGAAAATATGTTCTAATGCATTATACATTAAGGCACATTTGTCTTCTGGGAAATGCAACCTGATCCATTTCTGTACTCTATATACTATGAGAATAGCGATTACTCGAGGGTGCCTGATATGGGTCCTTGGTCCATAACTGTTTAAAGAATAAAAAGGCTAGGCCTATATACTAGATTTTCAGGGAAGATGTACATTAACATTAAGTTAAAGTACGTGGTGTTTTATTATTGTAAATTAACAAATATTTGCACTTAGTCTTAGCTTAATTTAAAAAACACTTGCGTCTACTTTTTTATGGAAACAACAAACTTCAATGTTGTTGGTTTGAATCTGGCCCCGAGTCTGCCAAAGCTGAAACTCAATGCTGCTCGGGAGAGTGCAGTATGGCCATTTGCTATTTGATGACCATTTGGCTACCAATGTTGATGCTACTTAGCAGTAGCCTAATGGATAAAAGCATCAGACTGTCATTATTGTCACACTGCTATTGCTGTGAATCCCAATATTCGTGAAGTACAGTGGCTATTCAGCAGATGCAATTTCCCCTCTCTGCTGGTGTGGAAATTGTACTATTTGTGTCTGTACATAAAACTGTTGTTGGTGCAGAGCAGGATATTCAAAGACAGCAACAGCACTGAATAGAAAAATGTTTTCAGTGCATGCTGTCCTTTATGTTACTAAACTGAACGGAGAAAGGAACATTGATAAGTGCACAAGAAAGGATGCATAAGAGTTGACTCTATAACAATAGACTTGTGCGGGGACATGATACTCAGGGGTCTACGTGCAAGGCACACACACACTCAGAACATGGCTATTGCTGTTATCTTACAAGTCAGGATTCTATATCTTCCCGCCATCAGGTTTGTGTGTTGATTTTGGAAAGTGAGAATCATTTCATTCACCATATCTCACATCATTGCTTTAGTCGTCGTTTGCTTCATTTGGGGCCCTCAGTAAATAAGTGAGCATGGCTGGACTCTTTTGACCCTTGTGTGGTGTTCGGGTCTGTGGGACCTGAACACCACACAAGGGTTAAATAACTGACAGCGTCTATGAGCAGAGCGCAACACACCTTAGGCCTATATGTGATAGCAGGGCTCAGTCCTTACCACCTTCAAAGTGAGGTCAGGCATTTAATCGCAAAGGGGACGCAGATCCCATGCCGAAGTACCACTTAGGGTTCCGAAAAACCAAGGCCACGGCTATTTGAAGTCAGGAGCTCTCACCGTTGGTTTTAAGCCCTGAGGAGTGCTACCGCTGCCCTTCAGCTAGCACTGGCCTGAATGGACATAAAGCAGTCCCGTTCTGTGCATGGAGAGAGCGTTGAGCTCTTCTGCAGTCACACGGAGCTGCAAGCAGACGGCCTTCTGGATTCATGCTGCTCCTGGGAAACGGGATGCAAGTGTTCAAAGTGACCTAACCCTGCGAATTACCGCTGACACAGGGTTTTCAACATCGCAGTCAAAGAACAGTTTGAACTTCAGAAGAAGATTCCTACGTGACGGACGCAACGCAGAACGCGCAGGTTTGGTGCAGGCCGAATCAGTCAAATGACCGGTAGCAGATACGTTATACCTTATTGTCCAAATGAGCAGCACAAGCATCATAGAACTGGGCAACATACGAACAGCTCAAACTGCGGAGAATGCAGCCGAAAACAAACGCCGCGGACGGCTAACCTGAAAATATATTCCACTGCAGAAATGTGATATTACAATCATTACTCTATGTGATTAAATAAAGTCAGCCAGCTTTCCAAAAGGAACCACTGAAGAACTGGAGAATGTGGAGATGCTGCAAAAACATGAGATGTACAGACGGAAAACTGTCTCTTAATGCAGCACAGGGGAACAAGCTAAGTGCTAAAACTCCAGAATAGTTACATTTCTATACACGCATATCGCACTGGATTCGCAAGCAAATTGGTGAACTGAAACTTGACAGACCATCTTAAGGTAGATCATACACCACAGCCTATAACATTTTAAACCTTAACATGACACACCCTAATTACCTTTTGCGCATTTTACGGCTCATGTACGGTGCTACAACCCCGTCACAGACAGACAGACAGACGGGCAATGCATAATTATCATAATTAACAATTAACAGATTGTGAAAATGAGCTGGAAATATCAGCGAGAATGATCCAAAGTCTAAAATCTCAGTGTAAAACACAGTTGAGCTTCAGACAGTACACTACAGTAAATGATGCAGGCCTTCAGTTGAGTTGCAGATGGTCATCCTGGCGCAACAGCCTGTGAGTATTCTATGAAGCACCAATTTAAAAAAATACAAATAAAACAGGCATAGAGACCTTTTATTTATTTTATTTCGGGATATATTGGATTAATACTGGATTACAATCCAATAATTGGATTATACTAGGAATCTGCAATAAGGGAACTCTGAAATGAAAAGGGATTTGCGATGGCATCTGCAGCACATCCATGCAAATACCGCAGCAGACAGAGGCAATCCCCGCGTTTGGACTAGCAGAGTAACGTATTCCTTGGCGTACTGCGCTGTAATTTGCCACATTTGCAGGCGGGGTTCACTGCACACTTTCCTCAAGTCAGATGAAAGCCTTGAGCCCTAAGAGCAGTTTATTCTCAGCTCCCCCACCCCCCTAGTCCCTGCATCTGCGCGACTCACTCGTCACTTAACAGGTCTCCGAACGGCACAACAGCTCCGGTAAGAGGTTGCTCAACTTCCTCCATCCTCTGTCAGATGTTCCTGTAAATACCCTGACTTCTCTCCAGAACATTTCTGGTCTATAGCCTAGGAAAACAAAAAAAAGGGCACGAGGCGCACAAGTATTCGCTCTTCAAACCCCGACTTAAACCCGAGGGCTGTGCTCCTGCTTGTTAAACAACGCTGTAAAAATCTATGTGAAAGATTTGTAGAGTAAGGCCACTATGCTTAATCTGAAAATCCTAATGTACAGCATATGTATAGCATATAGCAAGAGAATTTTGCCAATACCAACTGACAGAAAAATGACCGACTTAAGATCAAAATAAGATCACAGCATGCACAACAAGAGAGCGGCCAGAAGACGTTTTGCAAGCTCATGGGGAGAAGCCAAGCTATTTAAAGTAGTGGGGTGAAAGGTGCAAGGGAGGTCGATTTGGAAAGCAAAAAGCAAACTGGGCAGCCATTGGTCAGCCCCAGATATAAAAGCACTGTGGCTGCTCTGGATACGGCTTGCGTCCAGAGCTGAACAAAGTGAACTCTGAGAGCTCTTGCACAAGATTTCTCCAAAGAACAAACCTTGGACACGGTTGCTGGAATCGCGGACCCAGCAGTGGAATCTGAGGGTCAGGGCATGTTCAGCCAAATCCATTGAAATCGGTTGAAATCTTGGCCGATCCTGAACGCACACAGGCTTCGCCACTATCCAGTCCTTCGTGGACAATCAATCAAAAGATGAAGGAAAAACCTCGATGCAGAAATCGCCCTGCCCGTCCAATAACGTGGGCAGGCTGGCCGCCAAATAAATGAGTGGGAAAATGGCCAGTTTAAATCAGTTGTGACAGAAGCAGTGTTTAAGATGTCACAGCAATATCAGCTGCAATACTAAATGTTTACTATGGAGGTTCTACTTCAAAGCTGCAGTAGGCAAGATTATTTCGCTATAACTTCGGCCAAATCATTAGAATTACTCCAGTGCCAGACCTGGAAAATAACATCTCAGACCAGTGAGTAAAGATCATTACAGCACTAGTGCAAGTTACCTATGCCAACCAACGACCAAAGTTCTAACTGCAGGGCTCTACAGTGTGAGCGTTTCGCTCGCATTTGCTCCTAAAAATAGATACGGGCGAAACGGAAAAATACTTTACAAGCGCAGAGTGCGAGTAAAGATTATAATCTAATTTAAAGTTCTTTGTAAAACTACTGCCGCAAGTTTCCGTTTTGTTCCCGGCTGTTAATCGTTTAAAAGTTCCAGATTCCACAATCCGCAACGCGCCAATCACAGTTTGAGGCGGCAAATGACAGCTTTTTTCCTGTGACGACAGTCGGTGTCGGTGAGAGAAGTGGAGAGACCGGGGGAAAAAACAAAAAAACATTATCGATCATCTATTAAAAACATCCATACATTTTCAAACAAATGTATGCGTGACGCGGGCGGTTGCCATTATGCAATGTACAGCATATACTGCATCGTCTTCGATGGTTTCGAACAGCATATGTTCCTTCGTCAGTTTCATGTCAAAATCCGATATTACACCGTTTATACCTAAATGTCGGCTATAGCAGATACATGGGTGGTAACTTCACGTGTGCCTCAGCAAAACAAAAACCATATAAAGATCAAAGCGCAGCCCCAAGGCATTGATATTATCAAATAGGCTATGTAGGTGCTTATCAAATAGGAGTTGCTTATTAAATACGTAGATTGTGACATGAGTTTATCTAATGATATTCATGAGATTAACATTGAAACATGGAATGGTCATCTCATACTAGTTGTCCACCTGGTGTTTTTATTTTTTTGTCTAGGCCACTTGGAGTGCAAAAATTCAGTTTGAAGCCCAAAATACACATATTAACATTGAATACTTTTATGGAGGCTTAAAATAGCTCTAGAGCATATTAGAAACACTCTAACCACAGTTTTTTTTGCACAAAAAGTGTTTTTTTCAAAGATAGGCAGAAGCTTCAGAGCTATGGCACGCATGATTGGTCAAGTGTTGAGCCGGAAATGTCTTACCTTTCCCCATTCAAAAACAGCGGACATTTATCTCTGTATTTAGAAAATATCTAGGTGTAACAATGCACACACACAGTATAAATATGGATGTTATCAATTGTTTATAAATGAAACCTCTTGTTACCTGAACATTTACCACTGTGCTCCTAAATTTCTTTGTGCGCTCCTTGTGAAAAAAGTTAGTGTAGAACTGTACACACACTACCCCAGGGGTGTCAAACTCCAGTCCTGGAGGGCTGCAGTGTGTCTGAAAGGTTTCCTTTCAATCAGCAACCAATTAAGGCTTTGAGAAAAAGGAGTGTGGATTCACTCACTTAATCACTCTAGCTTGACAACCCTGCACTACACCCATAACAAGCCCTAAGATGATAAACATAAAACCATAAAAATACTACAACCTGAAGAAAAAGTGAGAGTGCTACAGGGTGAGCGAAACGCAGTCTGAAAAGGTGGGTTTACGGTCTACTGTGGGGCCAGTACATACAGCAGTAGAGTGCACTTTGGTGTATTTGGTACACGGTCATTTTGCTGTGTACTTTCTGGTTCACTCAACACAATAGCAACTAAAACAACCTCAAAACCATTCTCCTGTCACTATAAAACCAGACAACCAAGTCCAGAAATAATTAGATGCAGATCAAGCAGATGAGGTAAAACTGCAATTTCTATGAGCCGTGTGGCGTATATAAAAGGCTTGACAACCGTTTAGTGAGCAAGTATAATCAGACGTGAAGTATTAAAAATCAATTCAGGCTAGTGAAAGAGCCTCAAGCCGGAGAAAGGGAAAGCTGTGGCTATTTACAGATCAATAGGGATGAGGCTCACTGAAAATGTATTTGAAGGACCATGATAAATACTGTCCTCAAATGCCACATGCAAGCACTGTCCAGCTCACCCGTACTGCATTACGGTACTGCATCATTCCTTGTCACTTCACTGTGAAAATCATTCACTAAACATTAATAATCTCAGGCAAGTAAAAAAACTCAAATCCATCCAGGTCTTAGATGGTCTAGTAAAATGATCGGTTAATTGTGTCACTCATGTGCGATGGGCAATGTTCACATCACTTGATGGTTCGCACCATTTTGGATACAGTTGCGTGGTGCTGAGATTAAACACTTTGTCATTAAAAATGCACAATAAAGCCAAACAACGCAAAGCCGAAAGATTTCCATTTCCAATTTGGACCAGCCAATTTCCCCCCCCGACAGCCTGGAAGGTGAGTACATCTCTCCCTCTTTAGACGCACAGAGGAATCCGATTCAACGCTTTTGGGCCGCAAAGCAGTACAGCCATGATGTCGATGGCTGTATAGCACACAACGACGCCGCAGAGACAATCGCAGCAGAGACAATCGCAGCACCCCCACCCCGCACACAATTACAGGCTGCACAGAATGAGATTCCAATTCAGACATGTAACATTAGATGCACAGTGAGATAATCCCTATTAGTGAACATTGACATACGGAGGGAACAAAATGTATCTTCAAAGGATTTATCCTAAAGATATCTATTGTATCAAGGTCTTATTCGAAGTCTGTCTAAGACATCTGGGTTGGAGCACAGATTAAAAATGACAAGCAGCTAAAATTCATATTTAACCTTGACCTACAGTATGTCAGCAAATTAAATTCTGATAAATCCCCCTCCATGAGAAGTTGTCCAGGAGGCATGTCGTAACTAGTCGGGAAAAAGACCTAAACAGTAAATAGTTTCAGGAAGTATGGTAAGACTTACACCCTCTAAACTGAAAGTCTGGCCTATTTGAATTTTCACAGGGCAGAAAGCACATCAAGGCTCAGAACTATTCCACAGAGCCTGATGGTTACATTTGACTCAATTGACTTAACTGCGTAAGTCGCCATGCCAGAGAAGAGTGGTCTGACCTTATGGAGCTGGTGTCTGTGCGTGTCAATCAGTCTAAATCCCGCTCAGCCTGTATGTCTGTGGATATTCCAGGGGCCATCTGGCACAACAGCTCAAACAATAAACAGAACAAAACCAGAGGGATAAAGAGAGACTCGCTTGTGTGCACCTTCTGGATATGGCCATTATTTGGGAGATATTTTTTTCAAGTTACGTTTTGAGTTATTTGAGTTCGCTGAACCGAATGCCGAATCGAGGTTAAAGTTGACATGAAAGCAACTGCTAAATTCCATATGACATTGACATCCAGGCAGGGTGTGAAATTAACACCCACCAGCAGTAGAGCTGTGCCGGTAATCGGTTAACCAAGTAACCGACAACGATAAAAGAAAGCCGTTGGTTAAAAAAAAAAGGTCATTAATTTGTTTATTTTGCCCATATCATAGCAAGACACTAGTATAGCTACTATTCTCATGCGACACACAATAACTTTTAAACATGTTGGGTGGTAGCCTACATTAGTATGACATTTACTGTAACTAAACTGGATGATATTCTTCTCCTCAAGTAGAAATGCAGCAGTTCTGTTGCGCATGGAGAGTGCATGGGCGAGGGGTGTTGCTGCGTGCCGTGGCGGCAGGCAGATATGTTTACGGCTGTGTCGCCTTAAACTTCTCACGGAAGTCACGGGTGTCACGGAATTTGTGATTTGTGCCCCTTTTTTGGCTTTTCCATTTACGCGATTTCCCCATTTTAGTGCTTTCTGTGATGTTTCATCAGATGCTTTCCTTAATGTAGTCTACAGTGTGATTTGTATAGCCTGCATCTGCATTTAACCATATTGGCAAATTCTGGGAGAAACCAAGTGCGACAATGTATACAAATTGTGTAATGCACTGGGATAAAGATACCTGTCCTTGTCAGTTGCTGCCATCAGATGTCTGACGGCCCCTGTCAACAGTGTTGATGCCCAGTCCAGCCCTCCTTCCCTCGGTAAGGTAACGTTGTCAGTGTCCTCCATCAAAGACTCAAACCGCACAATGTACAACATATTGTACCAAAACAAACTTTAAATAAGTAAAAACGGACACACGGTAACCTTTTTAAAAATACTTTTTAGTAATGCAATTTGAGCATGTTCTGTTTCTTGTTCTTTTACAGATTTGCACTGAACATTGTTAGACTGAGGCATGTCTCAAGATTATTTTAGTACTTTTATACTTTTAATAGCCTATTTTATTTGGCTTCGTAAATGCCTGTTTGGCAAGTTTTCTGGATTCGCAGAGATGTTTATTCGAGGCTGCTACTGAGCGTTTACTTTCGTCATTTCATTTGGTTTTATAGTTTCATTAATCACCTGTATGGCAAATTTCCACAACACTGTTGTTCACAATGATAGTAATGGCAAGTAATCTATGTGAAATTGAAAAAAGTAATGAATGTGTGCAAGTAAGTGAAAACAGCAAAGGAAAATAAAACGTGCCTTTCAGCCCCCCACGGCCCCACCCCAATCTCTTTACTTGTCTTAAAGGCGGGTGATTCTCTTCTTGGACAAGGGAGCGGCAGCAGCATACAAGCAGTCAGATCAATGCAGCAGTGCAAACTATTTTAATGTGTTTCCATTTCCTGTCTGTGTCCATGTTTGGGAGAGAAAGGTACTCTCTACAGTGGAAAAATTATATTAAACCAGAAAGTGGGAGGGAGGGTCACAACTTGCCCAGAGCTCAGAACAGCTCTGAAGAGAACAAAGTAGAAAGACAAAACCAGAAGGCTGTATTTGCGGGTGGGCGTTCAGTTGTGTGGTATGGATTTAAAATGGGAAAAAAAGAGGATGCAAACAGCCTTAAGAGAACTGAATGCACCAAAGGCACAGAGGTGGAAAAAGAAAGGCTGAGAGAACAAGAAGAGGAACCCAGAGCAAGTGAGAGGGCTTCGCCTCAATCACCCTCTCCAAAACAAGGACTGCTGG
The DNA here is from genome assembly GCA_022702515.1 of Ilyophis sp. 1 JC-2022. NCBI lineage: Eukaryota > Metazoa > Chordata > Actinopteri > Anguilliformes > Synaphobranchidae > Ilyophis > Ilyophis sp. 1 JC-2022. Next base: position 16,386,587 of record CM040405.1, on the reverse strand, counting down.
AAGAGCTCAGGTGCTTTGACCCCCTTTGAGGTGACTCGTTCCCCCGCCCCGTACCCCTGCTTCCAAATCAAACTCTACTGAAGAAAAATGCATTCTCACAAGCTTTACAGGCTGCAAGGGAGCAAAAGACTACATCCCTCACAAGAGGAAGCCAGACTCAGGAGGCTCTTTGTTACCTGAGTCAAACTGAGAGAGAGAGAGAGAGAGAGAGAGAGAGAGAGAGAGAGGAGTGTGAGAGAGAGAGAGAGAGAGAGAGAGAGAGAGGAGTGTGAGAGAGAGAGAGTGTGAGAGGAGAGAGAGAGAGGAGTGTGAGAGAGAGAGAGAGAGAGAGAGAGAGAGAGAGGAGTGTGAGAGAGAGAGAGAGAGAGAGAGAGAGAGGAGTGTGAGAGAGAGAGAGAGAGAGAGAGAGAGAGAGAGAGAGAGAGAGAGAGAGAGAGAGGAGTGTGAGAGAGAGAGAGAGGAGTGTGAGAGAGAGAGAGAGAGAAGTATGAGAGGGAGAAAGAGACAGGAGTGTGAGAGGGAGTGAGAGCGAAGAGAGAGCAAAAAGAGTGTGAGAGGGAGAGAGAGATTGTTGTTATTTTGTTATTATTGAGTTATTAGTTTGTTATTATCATTACTATTTATGTGTATGTATGTATGTATGTATGTATGTATGTGTATATACAATCATATTGTTCTGTTTACTCTATTTATTGAATGTTTCATGTTTTGCCATGCTCTGGCAATACAAATGCACATTTTGTCATGCCAATAAGGCATTTTTAATTTGAATTTGAATTTGAGAGAGAGGGTAAGAGTGTAGAAGAGAGAACAGTAGAGCTATGTGCAATGGGAATGAGCGAAATGGGTGAAAACTAGGTGAAAGGTCAAAAGATAAAGACAAAGAGGAAAATGGCCATGGCAACCTTGTACAATGAAGGAAAGTGAACACCAAGGTAAGGCAGCGGAAAATAAGGCCTCTGCAGAGACAATAGTTGAGCTAAAGCACGAGGAGGACCCTTGTGTGCTGGCTGTGAAACTATTCCCACATTATGACCATTACCTCCTCACAGGAGCTCCAGAGAGGGGATCGAGGTCCTGCAATTTACAACCAGCCCTGAAGCTGCAGAGCAAAGACTCTTAAATGTAGCGGTGTTTTCGGCAGGCAACAGTGAAGAGCTGGCACCATGCCAGCAGAGACCACTTCAAAAACAAAACCAAGAGATGACAACAATGCAGCTTGTGCAGTTAGGTCTGCGGGGGGGGGGGGGGGGGGGGGGGGCCAATGTTATTTTCTAAATTAATCCGCTATGAGGGAGCTTAACACTTAACCTACATCAGAACTGAAAACAAAGGGCAAACCAACTGATTGTAGAGTCCATGTGAGAGTGGACACAAATCTGTCAGCTGCTAAAAAAAACAACACTAATCTGCTTGCAAAGGGTGGCCTCTTCCTACTGCCTAGCCTTTTAAGCCAGAATTGAATGCCATTTTGGAGAAAAAGGGAGAAAGAATCACATGAATTGGGGGTTGTGGGCTCATTACTTTCATTAATTTGGTTTAAAAGCATTCATCTGCCCTCATTGAGAAAAATAACTATATGAGACGAGAGCTACAGAGACGCACAGGAAAAGAGATGTGATGATGTTGTTTGTACTTTTGCCCATGAAGCAGGACTTTACATATGCATGTGATTAACTTTGTCATTACTTATATTGTTGTAGCCTTCATTTTAAAAAAAGCTGCTCTCTTCAAATAGGCTAGCCATACCACTTCAAGTTCAAGTTAATAACAAATAATTACACCAGAGATGGTCTAATTAGAATACTTTTTCAATGCTGGCTTTCCGAATGATAAACCGACATCTCATTTAAATGACCCACAGTGTATTATTTAGGAGTAGTACCAAGACATGGCCCTTATCTAGTTTTTCATGAATGGCATATCTGATAAAGTCTGCGTAATGTTTTTCGAAGGCAGCCACATTGCCCAAGTAGGCAGTTTCCTTCATAGGCATCAAGTTAATCTCTCGCAAACGGAACAGTCTATGAAGTCAGCATCTAAGTTATGCTAGCAAGGTATGTAGTACTAGCTACCAGTCATATTTATAAATTCTTCCATTTATGACCTGGTTTGATTACCGAATGTCTGTGTCAAAACAAGGAAAACAAAATAGCGCTACTATTGAGATAGAAAAGGCACAAGCGGTGACTAGAAACATACCGTGCGTTACATCAAGTAGGAAGAAACTCTTTGTATTATTTCTTCGCATAGAATAAATGATTCTGAAACGCTGTTAATATGTTGATCTATATTTTCTAAAGTACTCCAGGAGTGCAGTATTATGATGTTGAATATCAAAGGCGCAATACTACAACATGTGAGCAGTAACGCTTGTTTATGTAACGCGTTACATGCATAATTAGACACTTTTTACGAAAAAAATATTTCTTTCTTGGTTTTCTCTCGAGGTTAATATAATTTTGTTTGTTTCAGTAGAAAGAGTATCTATTTATAGGTTATATGAACAAATTTCAAAGCATTCTATTGCGTAACGTACGAGATATAAAATTAAGAATAAACTACTCTAACAAATGGAGGGGTGATTGTGCTACACATCTTATGTGGTGGCCCAATTATTAAATTACTAGCTACTGAGCAAGTGGTAACATGTAAATTAACTATACTTAGTTTCAGTTAAATACAAACTCTGTTGTGTCTCTCGGTTTATCCAAAAACGGAAGTGAAACAGAAATGAGATTTGATAGTTAGGCCTATAGCATCAATGCACATTTCCCCCCCATTTATTGAGCTCTACGCTATATATTTTATGATACATTTTATAAGTTCCTGTAAGGGGGAAGAGATAGAGGAGTTTGCCAATAATGGGAATTTCTGTGTCCATCTGCGTGAGATCAACAATGATGAATAGACCCAGGATTAGCAGAGGGAGAAATGTTTTAAGTAATCATGTTAATAGTCTTATATAATGCTCCTTAAGATCCTTAAGACAGAAGATTCACTGCAGAAATATGAAAGCTCTCAGACATATAATAACTTAATCACATCTCAATTCCCAGCTTAACAGGTCACCTGGGAACACCACCAAACACGTACTTTATAAATAATAAATAATTTACCATGGACAGGAGATGCTGCAATATAAATTTTAATATACATGTTGCTCCTCATATTAATGCAAACTAATGCGAAGCTAAATTAAGACAAGCAGATAATATATAAGGATGCTCCAAGATGAAGACATAAGGATTATAATGATTTATTGAAAAAAACACTCTAAATGAAAAAGTAAAATGAACAGTCCAACAAGATGCATTTCTGAGTTAACAAAAAACAAAAAGCTCTAGAACATTTGACCAGCTTTTAATTAAAGACATTTTTTAAAAGTCTCTTAAATTGGCTGGATTTAAACAGCTTTTAATTAAAAAATGTTTTTTTAAAGCCTCTGCATGTGGCTGCATTCCAACAGCCTTTAAATCAAGAAAATGGAAAACAAGACAAGGCAAGCCTAGCTCAGCCTGTATGGACGCCTGTATGCAGCCAGTGGGGAACATTTGACAAGGCACGGCGGATATTGTTCTGGAGCATGCAGGTTGGCCTGCATACTGGGGGCGAAAGAGTGCATCTGATTCTCAAAAGTGTGTGTGTCAGAGTATGTGAGCGGGAGCGAGCAAAGAGGGGAAGCGGACGTCATTTAATTAGAGCACCAATAGGACATTACCACTCCGCAAGCTCCAGTTCACTCCGGTTTATATATTGTGATAAAAATGGACATCAAATTTTTTTTTACCACATTAGTTTAGTTCGTAAAATATGAATTTATTAATCATTTTCTTAGCCTATATGGATAGTTGTTTTAATGACCCGTTTGAATTTTCTGTACACAGAATTCACACATTGGCAGAATCCTCACGAGTTTCTTTTATTTGCTCAAAAACAATATCAGTTAGCCCAGACGTTATCTTGGACTTTGCGCAGAATTTAGGCATTTCGTTGTTTGTACCTTTGCGCAGAAAACTTGTTGACGAAAAGGAGGTTAAATGCTTTTAATTGCTGTTTATTTATTTATTCGTCACTCGACAGGTCGCGTATTTGATGGGACCAGTCAAAAAACTATCCACATTGAACTCTGCTTACTTTTCGTTGCTCCTCTGACATTGACTGAGTTTAAAACATGGGCATGACTTCCTCTAGAGAGTGTATCTGGCCAAGCTTCCCTGAAGTTTTGAGTAAAATTTCAATACCAATGAAGTCCCCCTCCCGCTGGTGAAACAATATTGACTGGGCAATAACGACTACAAGTAAGATTATACATTTCAGCCAATTGACCATCATTAAATATATCTACAGTTGGTCATTCATGATTTTTGGGTGCTACAATTTGTAGCTACTAGTAAAAGGTAGGGATGGGATTCGTTAGATTTTATTGATACCGATGCCATTATCGATCCGATTCTTTATCAATTCCTCTATCGATTCCTTAAATATTATTTGCTCCCAGGCTATTAAAAGACCAACTATGACTATTACTATTGGATTCGTCATGTAAAATGGATTCAATGACAAAATATTTATAAAGTATAAAGCATTCGTCTTTCATATTTCTTCATAGGCTATAATGGAAAATAGTCATCTGCTATATTTATGCCTGCACAAGTGGCAGAGCATCCATTAAAACAGTCAGAATTGTATAATTCTGTAAATTGAAATGGCATTATAAACGTCATTTGGCTTGATCAATACGAGTGCTTATAAATATCAGACATCAAAAAAAATATGAGACACCGGAAAATAATGAAAACGCAAGAAGAGAGGATAAATGATAAGTTTAACGTTATGTCAAAAAAAATGGCTAAAATATTGTTGTTTAATTGCTGCTCTGTGATTGGGATATTTAGGAGTTTAGCAAACTCTACCTGCCAGCATGCGCTGACTGAATGAAAAACAACAGTGCGCATGACATGACGTTGTTTTGCTATGCGTAGCAGTGGAGAATACATAGTGGAATCGATAAGAGAATTGATAAGCTCGAAGATGCACAATTCCGAGGAATCGGACAACTTGGAACAACTTGGTTCTGGATTCCCACCCCTAGTAAAAGGGGACGGGGAGTTAAACAACAAACTTTTCCCCGTAATTACCCGTAAATTTACCCATGCCCTTTTCAACACTCAAAATTTACGCATGCACTTTTCAATATCAGAAGATGAGTCAGCCAGTCAGTCAGTCAGTTACCCACATTCAAACATTTAGACCTGCACGCTCTGCGTCTGGGCAAAAAATTGGCTCTGGATGTCGCTGCATTTCAACAGCTTTTAAGATGCTTTTAGTATGCCACCGGTTAAACCACCAGACAAGTCAAGTTCAAATATTTTTTTCTGCGGTGTAAAACATCATTTTAATTTTATTAATTAGCCTACATGGTGAAATTTGGGCTCATAGAATGCTGAGATTGACGGAATTGATGCCACAGATGGAATCAATATGGAGGCAGAACAGTGTAGAATTTTTAAGAGTTCAATTTATTCCTTCGTACGTTTGTAAGTAGAAAAATACATGTAGGCACGTCTTCGTTTCAAAATAGGTCGTTTAATAGAGTAGAAGGAACTACTGGGTCTGTTCCCCAAGTACAGATCAACAACAACCAACAAGTAAGGGAGAATGTCAACACTTATACTCTGTCCCACAAAGGAAACAAAAGACCAAATGGTCATCGGCTTGAATGAGAACACATCAGGATGTCAAACAAAGGTACTGTATAAATTTGAAGGAAATTTGACTGGATTAGGGGCTAGACAAAGTCATCTAATGTGGCCCCTTCCTGGGTAGAGGATGTATACTGCATATCAAAGAAGGGAGCTAGACGAGGTTATCTCATATTGGCCTCCTACAAGGTGAGCCACTTCAGGGGGGTTACCTGCACTTGGCTCCCATGATTTCCAACAAACAGGTCAGTCTATCTATTAAATTTAAAAATACAAACAACAAACTAGCATAAAGACAATAATGATTTTGATAGCAAGTGACATTTCAAAACAGAACACAATGATTCTAGCTGTGCCTTTGCTTTCTTTAAAAATGTGTTCTTACATTCTGAAAAAGTGGTGATATTAGGCACAGCTACATGAAACAAAACATTATGTTCAGCGAGCAGCATTAAAAGGATAGCATCACGCTTGCATCATTTTTCCTACAACGTTTTGTTTTTAATTTTTTTATTTTGCTCTCACAAGATTGATGTAGGCCTAATAAACAAGGCATACTCTTAGATTATAAGGAGCACATTAAAGATTGGTTAAGAGTAGGCTGTGATTTCAAGGACTGCCAATTGAATCTCTGCCAAAAATCTATAACGATCGATCGGCTCCAGCCCTAAATATATTGTAATGTTTTTAATAACCAAATAAGCAATCCAATGCTTAATTCTATGAAATGGTGAAGGAATAAAATAAAGTGCTTTCATAGTATGTTTCATAGTAGTACGTACTTATTTTGCACCATTACAAAAAAATACTCCTAGAAAGAACACTATACATTTGTTTTGTGCATCACAGAGCATTCATGATGCCTTTCTCAGTGTTTCCCACACCACACCAAACCTCAGCCCTGTCTGAACTTGAAAACTAGCCTACAATAAATATAAAAAATAAAAATAAAACAAGTTGAACAAATACTTATTGACAAGAAAGTCTCTGATTGAATCTGATTGGCTGGCTATTAAATCTTTGCTACCTTGATTCTTCCTCTTCGTCTTCTCTAGGCGATGTCTTTTCTTAGTAAAATACTTTAAAAAGGTAGATCCTGGCATGGGAGCCAAACGAGTGGGGAGTTAAAATCTACACTGAGACTGCACTGAAGGGAAATGAGAAAACCCTGTCCTGAACACAACAGGCTGTGTTACATTGTGCTGATATCTCCCTTGAATAACGTCTGTATTATCTTCCACGAGATGCTACAATATACATAGTATATATTTTATTTTGCTTCTCAAGTTAGCAAGCGAGATAACATTAACTTAGTTGCGGCTAAAATGTTTTATAGCCGCTAGCTTGCTAGCTAAAGTTGTACAAAGTTGTTACATTAGCTTATTGCAAAATTAATATCGTAACACATTCGGGAGCTTGGCTCGCTTGATGCTTGAACAATATATACATTATAGTGTAGGCTGCCACAGAGGGTTTAACTTTCACAAACATACTAACCATGTCTAATCTCCTCAGAATCGTGAGGAGATACACTCGCGCATTTGTGTGACTGTGTATGTATGTGTGTTTGTGGGTAAGCGGGGGGAGGGGCAGCGAGTAGAGTGATGAAAGCCAGAGAGGCGTTTTTTGAAGGCTAAATTACGCACAAACAAGAATTTTTATTTTTGATATCTTTTTGATCAATTTGAAACTGTGGCGGTAGAAATTAATCTGGGCCGCCACAGTTTAATACATTACTGGGAAACAAGCTTCTAATCTTTTTCACCATTTAAATGCAGGATGGCTAGCTGCTTTGTGGAGGTTTCACTGAGTGATTCCCTCCAGGGTAATCGGTGATTAAAGATTTAATTAGCTGCCAATCAGGGATCTCGGCTTGCATCTCTGCTTGCCTAGCTGACATCTCCAGTTGGATGTCTGCCCAACAGCTTAACCTGGATAAGACCAAGCTGCTCTTTTCCCCTGGCAAATCTTGCCCTCTGCACGACCTCACAATCTCCATCCACAACACCACAGTGAGTCCTGCCCAGGCCGCCAGGACTCTTGGTGTAACTTGAGCCAACTGTCTTACGCAGCCCACATTGTTGCCATAACGCGATCCTGCAGGTTCACACTGTACAACATCCGCCAGAGCCCTCCTCACCAGGGATGCTGCCCAGAGCTAGTTCAGGCTCTCGTCATCTCCAGACTGGACTCCTGTATTTCCCTCCTGGCCGGGCTTCCGCAGCACTCTCTCCAACGCCACACCCTGCCCGATTTTCAACCTTCCCAAATTAATTTACCATATGACGACGAAACCCATAAGAGCATTATTGAGTGCATGTAAACGTGCTCATTATTTCCGCGTTTCTAACCTTTTTCCCATCTATGAGATGAAGTATATTCCTCTTTATTATTTCGGATAACATTAGGAGGGTTTCCTCCTCACTCCAGAAATGACTTCTCCGGTTGGTTGACATCTCTCTCTGACCTCTCAACTGTTTTGACGTTAGCGTTACGTTACTAACAATATCCGGAGTGGCTGTTGCTGTCAAACACGCACATGCGCAGATTTAAAAAAACGACCGAGATCGGAATAAGCGTTTACATGCAACCAATAAAACGAAAAACACGGCAGAAATCCAGGTGTAGTTATCGGATTTCTCATATTCCGATAACTGCTTTTTTCCGAAAAAGCTTTTCGGAATATTGCGTTTACATGACAATTTGAATAATCCGATAACAGCCATATTCAGAATATTATCGGAATATTGAGCGCATGTAAACGCACCCATTGACTCATTCATTGAAAGGGGCGTGTTCAAAATAATAGCAGTGTGGAGTTTAATGAGAGAATTCATTAATTCTGTGAAAAAACAGGTGTCATTAATTGTCCTTTATTAAGGAAGAAGGGAAGCAAATGTTTCACACATTGTTATAAAATATATTTCCTTCTGAATTGCTAAGTAAAATGGGCCATTCCAAACATTGTTCGGAACAACGTAATTTTATTAAAAAGTTGGAGAGGAAAACGTATAAAGTGCAGAAAATTATATGATGCACAGCTAAAAAGATCTCAAATGCTTTAAAATGGCAACAAAAACCCGGAAAACGCGGAAGAAAACGAGCAACTACTGTTAAAACGGATCGAAGAATAGTCAGAATGGCAAAGATTTAGCCAATCATCACCTCCAGAAAGATAAAAGATGATCTAAAATGACCTGTAAGTGCTGTTACAGTCAGAAGATGTTTGATCGAAGCTAAGCTATCAGTAAGAAGCCCCCGTAAAGCACCATTGTTGAAAAAACGGCATGTGCAGAATCGGCTAAAATTAGTGAAGACAGTGAAGCATGGTGGCACAAAAATCATACTACGGTGTTGGGCCTATTTATCGTATACCCAGGATCATAGATCAGTTTGAATACATCAAAATACTTGAAGAGATTATGTTGCCGTATGCCGAAGAGTAAATGTCCCTGAAATGGGTGTTTAAACAAGACAACGACCCCAAACACACGAGTAAGCGAGCAACAACTTAGTTCCAGACAAAAAGAATTTGAGGTAATGGAGTGGCCAGCTCAATCCCCCGACCTCAACCCCATTGAAAACTTGTGGGGTGACATTAGAAATGCAGTTTCTGAAGCAAAACCCAATGTAGTTCATTCATCCTGGGCTGAAATACCTGTCTCTATGTGCCAGAAGTTGGTTGACTCGATGCAACGCAGATGCGCAGCAATGGTTATGAAACTACATATTAGTTCAGTAATTTAAAGTGAAGTTAAATCTTGAAAAATTTCTTCAGTGTATACAGTAAGTGTTTGAGTTTGAAGAGAAAAATGTTGACACTGCTATTTTTTTGAACAGATTAATATTCCTTTTCTTTGCTTTCTGTAAAAGAATAAAGCAGACTTGATAAAATTTGATAATGCTTTGATTTGGAATTGAATGAGTAATGTTTCACTACATTTGAAATATGGAACTAAAAGCTATTAAAAAATATTTGCACTTTATTCACTTTTTTAACGCACTGCTATTTATTTGAACTGTTGGTGCTGACGAAGTTTGAAGGCTGAAGTTTATGGGTTGCAAGTTAGCTAAATTGATTTAAAATATATACCTCAGTAATATATTGAGCGTTGAATATATGGCATGTATGCCATTCATGTATAATCTTACACCTTCCCTAAATCATTCCTCATAGCCTGGTGCTCCAATCCAGACAGACATTTTGGTATGACGGTTCAATTGCATGGAGTTGCACAAGATGGACAGCATTTCAGTACAATACTGAAGGTAAGAGACCATGTGCATTTGGCGATGAATGTTTAAGTATTATCTGAAATGTTGTACAAGGTCCTCAGTGTTTGTCTAAAGCAGTATGACAGAGAACAGAGACAATACTTCACAAGTGGAAATAAATAGTCAAAAGCACACTGCAGAAACAGAGATATTTTAGACCATTCAAATGAGCATGCCTATATGTCATGCAGCACTTCTCTGAATTAATGATGCAGAACTTGCACAAGAAGAACATGAGGGGGAGAGCAAAACTGAAAGAAAAGATGGAGAAATGAGACAGAGGAAGAAGACAAGCCAGGGAGGTAGATCAAAAGGAAAAAGAGCGTTGAAGAGACATATGAACTGTAGTCAGTGACTGACTACTCTTTCACTATTAGGCTACGTGTACACTCTTGCTGAATGAGCAATACCTCACACGTGTAAAGAATGTTTCGCACAATCATTTCCCCGCTGTATAACGTTTATTTACTGTAAATGTTTCCCCTAGAGCATACATGCTCATAACACTCTATTGTTCTCTGCAAATTGCTCAGTTTCCTGTAAGGATTACTGCAAATCAATCATAATTAGAAAATGTACTCAATGAATGTCCAACAGTTGTTGATCAATCTAAAATGGTTAACATTAAAAAAAAAAACAAGCTTTGGAATTTCCTGCAAGGCTGCAACTCTTCTCTTTCGCTACACACTTGGGAGCACTTTGTCGCAGTCACACATTAGGATACCAAGAGATCATATATTAGAAATTGTATGTTCCAACTCACAAAAGAAAATCCTTACATGTGCAATGTGCTCTCCATACAATTCAATTTCAAATTTTTAACTGAACAGAGTCCTGTTCATAACTGAGCCTAGCGTACCTCAATTCATACCAAACATATTCTCTTACAATATCCATCCAAGTGACAAAAATAACTTCAACCTGATCCAAACACTTGGTCACAGCCAAAGGTTAGAGAAGATGATTTCATGATGACTGCACTCAAACAATGTGATTTACTTCAATGTACCATATGTAGGGCTTTACTCAAGACCCTCCATTGTCACATGGAAATTATCCCAAAAAAAGAGCTCACAGACATTCATACAGGAGTTGTAAAACTTTCCTAAACAGATCATCATAACTTCCTTCTGTGTTGGAAGTGGAAAATGTGGCTGAAGTACCACTCGATATGCTTACAGCTAGCAATTATGAGGAGCTTCAATTCTAATGATAGAATCCGAAAGCCAAAAGCTTAATGATCCATGACAAAAGATGAAGGCTCAACCTCTGGCAAACAGCGTTGGGCAGCAACAGATTACATTGCATTACATTACACAACATAAATTGAATTTATGTGAATTAAATGTAAAATAAAATAAACTATGAGCTGTTGTCTTGTCAATACTGCATTGTGACACATGCTATAAATACAATACAAAAAGCAAGTATGGTAGCAGCTCCCATCCCGTAAGAGAGAGCAAACCCATGACCATTTCACCGCAAGACATCTCACTCTGCACACTCTTACACCCGAGCGCAGGGCATCTCACTCTGCACACTCTTACACCCCAGCGCAGGGCATCTCACTCTGCACACTCTTACACCCCAGCGCAGGGCATCTCACTCTGCACACTCTTACACCACAGCGCAGGGCATCTCACTCTGCACACTCTTACACCCCAGCGCAGGGCATCTCACTCTGCACACTCTTACACCCCAGCGCAGGGCATCTCACTCTGCACACTCTTACACCCCAGCGCAGGGCATCTCACTCTGCACACTCTTACACCCCAGCGCAGGGCATCTCACTCTGCACACTCTTACACCCCAGCGCAGGGCATCTCACTCTGCACACTCTTACACCCCAGCACAGGGCATCTCACTCTGCACACTCTTACACCCCAGCGCAGGGCATCTCACTCTGCACACTCTTACACCACAGCGCAAGACAGCAAGGCAATTCCTCACATGAATTCCAATGAGGGCAGGGTGTGAATTTAACACCCGCCACATGCTCGTAAAAGTTTGATTGCGGCTGGTAAAATGTACTACTCTAGCAGCCACTTTGGCAGGTAACCAACCAGGTTGTTATTGTAAAATGTTGAAAAAGGCTTGTGATTTTTAGAATGCACAAGCCACTCTGGCCAGTGGGTGCATTTCACACTCAGAATGAGCCGTGCTCAGAGGTTCTGAAGAGGACCCATGCCGCTTCAGTGAAATGGGCAGGGGTTCTGAGGGAGTCATTGGATCAATAAGCCCCTGAATGAACACGGGACACTTGGCTACCCTCCAAGGACTTGGTGTTCTGAGGTCCCCAGGTTTAGGGCCGGGAGCCATCTTCTGCGTTTTCCAGGGGCGAGGCGATGAAGCGCATGTGAGATATGTGGCTGATGCCAAGAGGAATTAATAAGTAATCACCACATAACGTTGCATGAACGATACTGATAATTACTTGCTTTACTTGCATTGCGAGTGGTTTGAGGGCACTTGCTGATTCACCGTATAGTTTTCTTGGAATGGCACATGTGGGCATTTCCTGCCTGGTAAATTGTGCTTGTATTGCTGAGGTTCTGTTGTAATGACAGGATAATATAAACATGAAGCAAACAGACCAGAGGAGTAGAGGAGAGGAGAGGATGGAAAATCACCGCCGCCTGTTGGGCAGTGAGGGCAGCCCTCTGGGCAGCAGCGGTCAGTGAAAGTGTGGAACTGAGCTGTAGAGCGTTAGCGTTCGGTGCGCGACCTCGGCAATGGAGGCTCGTTTGCAGATTACAAGACTAAACGCGGCAGACCCCTGACATAGTGTTGCACACGCGGGCTATGCCAATCCCAGTGGCACTGACATGAAGCATCGATGACCCGGATCAAACACGGTGCGACTGCAGACATGTCAAAGGTATGCATGGATCCGTGGGAATTGAAGGCACAGGCCATGCTTCTTTATTTTTTATTATTATTATTTTATTTATTTTTTTTACTTTGAAACATTCTTACTGTCAAGCCCATCTAAAAAGAATACCCAAGGCAATGTCTGACAGGCCTGAAAGAGCTAAGATTAGCTTACCTCAGGTCTCATAAAAAGCACTGTATGTATTACTGACATTTAATATGACAACAGCTATTCTTTTCTTTTTTGCTTGCCTAATATGCATATATGGACAAAGCTATTTTGGGTTTTTATTGGTGAGACTGAATTACCCAAAGAATTACCTAAAAATAAAGTTGTTTGGTACCAAAATGTTGACAGATGTGGGTATTTCTGTCAGTAAAAGCTTCCACAAGGGGAAGCTATGTGACGAGAGGACAATAAATAACAGTGTCAGGGTTCTAAAGTAGCCTCATCAATTGTCCCTGATCTAGGATATCAGGCAGCTATGAGCAATAACAGTTTGTGACAAAATAAATTAGAAAACGCAAGACGACAGAAGAGTTGCGGAAGAGTGACAAAATATATGGGAGGAAGAGAGGTAAAGTTTCAGCTATTGTGCCGGCGATCGGTTAACCGAGGTAACATGCCCCTATGATGGCAAAAACCAATTTTAAAAAGTACATTCTAAACCTTAAAAAAGGTCATTCATTAATTTATTTTGCACATATCATAGCAAGACACTAGTATAGCTACTATTCCCAAGCGAACTTTGAATTCAATTCAATACTTCAGTGCTTAATGGTGTACTGCCTATGGTGTTGTTACAGTGTTGTTAGTGCAATTTGGCATGACCACCGATTAGTGTTGTGCAGCTTTAGGGCTAAAAGGTTCAAGGCAAGGTCAGCTGATTGAAGGGTTCTTGCTAGGTCAGGTCAGGCATTTCACTATGAGAAGATGTAGCTCACAATGGAAGATGGAGGAATATCATGTAACAAGAATAATGATGTTTATTTTAATTCAACCAAAAGTAGGGCGAAACTTCTGTCACAGAGGATGTTTAGCATATTATTTGTAAACGGGTGAGTAAAACAATCACTACCCTGGACTGAGCATATGCGTCCTGACTTGGATGATGAATCTGGAAATTGACCTTGAAACTGCTTGTACTGCCACAGCCTGTCGATTACATTGCAACTAGTGTTTGCGAGAGCTCCGTGAAGGGAATGCTGCAGGCAACAAAGGGAGATTGTCAGTTCTTGAGGTTTAAGAGATTATACTGGTACAGTATGGAACACATGACTGGCGAAATGGCTGTACGTCATCAAGCGTCTAAGGCAGGGGTCTTCAACCTTTTTCAACCTAAGGACCCCCTTGGCCAATAGAAACAGAGCGGGGACCCCCAGATATATATATTTTTTAAAACAAGTGGTTGCATCATGGGAATCATTCTATTTTTATATAGTTTTTGTCAACAAAAGTAGCTTATTATTGCCTATTAATGCTTTGAATTTACTCAATATTATATATTTTTTGTCGAAAATACATTTAAAAATTGTTAGATTTTTTTATTTTTAAATCCCACAAAAATTTGGGGACCCCCTGCAGTACCTCCGCGGACCCCCTAGGGGTCGCGGACCCCCTGTTGAAGATCCCTGGTCTAAGGTATCAAACGAGCCCCAAACCATCACTCTGCGGCCAGATATGGAGTAGATGTGGATGGATCCCTTTAAGGGTTGTTTCTTCTGACTTCCCCCCCCCCCCCCATAGAGTTCTATAGGAAAATGAGTCAGGAGAAATAACCCTTGCAGTGATCCATCCACATCTACTCCATATCTGGCAACAGAGTGATGGTTTGGGGCTCGTTCGATAGCTCAGACCCTTGATGACTTACAGCCATTTAGCCAGCCATGTGTTCCATACTGTACCAGTGTAATTTACAACTGAATCTAGTCTCACCCCCAAATTCCCATAGAGATCAGTTCAAATGCAGAGAGGTTATAGTATCGCTTGTAACTAGGGGTGCAACGGATCACAAAACTCACGGTTCGGATCGTATCACGGTTTTGAGTCACGGATCGGATCATTTTTCGGATCAGCAAAAAAAAAAAAGGGAGACAAGTATATCTTTGCTTTCCATTTATTCTGTAAAACACTTAAAGCAAGGAACTTTTGCCCATGGTCTTAAATGAAAACAACATTCAAGATGTCCAATGTTTAAGTAAAATCTTAAAATATATAAAATATTCAATACTCAATTGTTAAATCAAAGTGCAATATGAGGCATGATACCTTCTTCCTTTAAACATGGTAGTGAATGAAAAAATAGCCTGTGTAAACGTTGACGTTAATATTATACTTTAGGTGAGTCTGGCTTGGTTAACATTAGCCATAGCCTTGGATCAAGACGGTCAGGCTTGTACCAACAAGGCTAGTTAGCCATATATATAACGTTATAATTAATAATTAGAACAGTGGTGTTAACATCACTAGCCTTGCCTTATCCATATGAATAACAAAATTAAATACCCCGGGCTCCATTACATATTGTTTGACGAGGCGAAGCACAGACTGGAAAGTAACATCTAACGCTATGGACCAGAGCTAAGTTGTAATCATAAAACTCAGTTTTTTTTAAAATAGTCATGCACACATTTTTACAGTGCATACGGCAGGCCTTGTTGACGGATTTGGAAGAGATTTCGTAGCTCTGGTTCCAAAAATGAACGAGTATTTAATGTGTTAAATCCGTGAAAATTACATTACAGTGGGTGAGCTGGCTCTCAAACTGTCTCCCCCTGCGAAGAGGGGCGGGGCTTAGCGATAGGTCCAATGCGCTTCAGAGTAAAACACAGCACGCATCTGTCTTTTCACTGCAACTCTGCATCGAGATTTAGGGAATTATTACTTTAAAAAGTACTAGCGGCAGTAAAACTGTAATTCACTATGATGGTTAAATTTTGCAATTAATCCGCGGTTCACATGCGTGCCGAACCGTGGGGGGCGATCCGTACGGATCACGGATCAAATACGATCCGTTACACCACTACTTGTAACAGTACCTGGAAATAAGATATCGAGAGTCTTTTGATGTTGATTGGTTACAGACTTCAGGAAGTAACAGCATGCAAAGGATATGCGACCAAATATTAAATATGATACTTTAAAAATATGTTAAAGCAAAATATTCTAATTTTCTGAGACACTGAATTTTGGGTTTCATTAGCTGTAAGCCATAATCATCAAAATTACAAGAAATAAAGGCTTGAAATATTTCACTCTATGTGTAATGAATGTATATAATATATGAGTTTCACTTTCTGAAATGAGTGACAAAAAATATTGAACTTTTTCACGATATACAAATTTTTTGAGCTGCACCTGTATGTATACTATTGTTGATATGAAATCAAGCGTGATACAAAAAAGTGGCATTTAAAAAAGATTAGATCTGTAGGCTTTGGATTGTCAATCACGCGACTAAGTATACAATTAGTGATCAATTGTGACCCTCATAAAAGCAATTAGTAGTCAAGATATACCGGGTGAGAGGAAGGAATGCAACATGAACGGAATGCTAAACAGAACAAAGGTTTGACGGACTGGGTGCAACAGTACCCTCCTGGTAAACTGTGCACTGCCCAAGAAATGTATTCTGCACAGTTTGCAACTATTCCATACAACAACAAAAAAAAACATGATTAATTTCAGTCCGAAATGAACAAGGAGGAATCCTCCGTCAGTGAAAAAGCAGAATCGAGCAGCAGACAGTTGTCATCTGAGATTTGACAGAAGCATTTCTGAGTGCAAACATGTGCAGAATACCAAATGACACACATTTTTAAATATGCATGTAGGGCTGTTCCCTCTATGAAACGACTTCAGAAGAAGCACGCGCATCAGGCTGCAGATCCACATAAAGAAAAGATAAAGGAGCTGCTCAAGTCAGCTGGTGGCATGTCTGTGGTTACAGATGAGTCAACCGATCACACACTAGACCATGGTTTGCACATTGTATTGTATTTGTGCAAGGAAAATCAATTACATTTTATTTAGGCCTAAAACTTATAAGTGCCAACACTTTGTACCTTGATACTGTAAATTTAATTACAGCTCAGTTGCGGATAGCATCAAACAATGGAGGTTGAAGTTTGAGGTTAATTTCAACAATTTAACTGCATTTGTTCCAGGTAATGAGAGTTGTTGAAAGCATACGACAACAGGTTGAGCCCTGTAATGTAAGCATGTTTATGATATAAAGCAAGATTGCAAACTAGCTATTGTACAACCAGTAAACTTTAAAAGCTAGCATTGAAGCAATGTGCTTACTATTACTACCTATGTTTTTAGCCAACCAACTAGTAAATATGTATAGGAAGCAAACTTATTTATAAGTTATAATGACCCATTTCACAAACAATTCACCTTGAGTTTGATGATGCAATCCATGAAACACTGAATACTGAAGCACTGGTGTACAGATATACACAACAGGAGACAGGGGTCGATGGGATTTCTATTATAAAAAGGTATTCAAATGTTCCATTTGCCCTCGTTTCACAAACTGCTAGACATAATGAAATCACAACAAATTGACCGTTGAGGTGTTATCTGGCTGTCAAAGCAGCTTGGTTTTCTGCACTGAGTTCATTGCGCAACAAGCTCTTTTGCTCTCAGCGGGAACAGTAGTGTCTGGTTCCCGGTACTAACGGGGCTTCACTGCCTGGCTCCTCCCGCCCTCTTCCGTTCCTATATGCTCTATACTTGATCCCCATTAAGTTGTCTTGTCACTTCCTCATCTCTTTGCCTTCTAATCAGCTCAGGACAATGGGCCTTAACAACACGGACATCTTCATCCTCATTACTTTTTGTCATGCGTGCAAGTTTAATTTACTTAAGGTTTTCGGAATCCCTGCGTAAGATCTAGGCCAAAAACGGTACAGGGGAGTAGGGAGCACAATTAATTGTTTATTAACCGCAATTACGATTTTGATTGCTGCGATATGCTTATTGCAAAAGATTGCAATTACCGCATTCCATGAATAGCTGCTGTGTGAAAAATCAAGCTTTCCCAGTTACAAACTGCACTATTCAGCGAATGAGCGTGCCTTCGAACCAATCGCAGACATGTCCGTTGCATGCTGCGACTGTACGGGCGAGTCAGAGGCGTTCACATGGTGTTAATCACAGTCAGCCCCGCTGCGCGCTCTTTCTGTACTCTGATCCCTGTGAACAGAGCGCCTTTAAACAAGTGTATATACATCGTTTCCCATTTGCGATAGCCTCCAACAACATTTGAGAGGGAGGCCTAGACTATAAAAATGTGTAACG
This sequence comes from Ilyophis sp. 1 JC-2022, assembly GCA_022702515.1. Taxonomy (NCBI): domain Eukaryota; kingdom Metazoa; phylum Chordata; class Actinopteri; order Anguilliformes; family Synaphobranchidae; genus Ilyophis; species Ilyophis sp. 1 JC-2022. Next base: position 16,368,428 of record CM040405.1, on the reverse strand, counting down.
TTCGACCTGACGCTGGAAACGTTTTCCGAGACAACCTATTAGTACTGAAAATAAGAGCACCAACGGTCATTTGGAATTATTTTGGTTTCAAAAGCGATGATGTAAAATACTGTGCAAACAGTGCAAAATGATTGTGGCAGCACCAACAATCAAACCAATGTATCCAACCACCTGAGCCACCTGAAAAGTCACAAGATGTAGTACGCGGAGTGCATGAAGTCAGGCCTACTTTGTCGGGGACACAGACAGCCATTCCCGGATCACTATATCCAGCAGGCTCTCGAAGGAAAACGAAGATAACCGAAGCCACATCATTTTATTTAGCAAAACACCCTGGACAAGAGATACATCAACCCCTCCTGCAATCAGTTTTTTCGAAGTTGTGTTGCCTTCACTTTTAAAATAATATTTTTTTTAAAAACTATTTAAAAAAATTTTTTTTTTAATGCTATGGCATGTGTATATTTTTGATTATGTTTGTATTAGGGATGCACCGATGTATCGGCCAACGATCAATAAAACAAAAAAATTGACACGATCAGATCGGCCGAAATGTGTTAAAAGCAACCAATGGTCAGCTCCAATTATGTCCTGTCAATCAAAAAGGAAAAAAAAAAGTGTATTGTTTATTTCTTAGGGATGTTAACAGTTAATTGTCACTAAGGTTGATCGATTCATTTATTGATTAAACAGTTAAATTTCAATTTGATTTTGTCCCATCAACTAATGTGAAAAACATCAACACCCAAATCTGTAAACTCTTAAATTTAACACATGGGTAGCCGGCTCATCTTGATCAAGGCTGGAGATAGTTCCCCGATATGGAATATTGTAATTCAGCCTGAGGTATTGAAATAGCTGTTCAAATTTGGAATTAGCGTATATTTATAAAAATCTATAAAGTTGATAAGGTAAAACATTAAATATCTTTTCTTTGTACCGTTTTCAATTAAATATATGTAAAAGAGAAATCACTGCTTTCTGCTTTTATTATGTGCATTTTACATACTATCCAAACTTTTTGGGAATTGGGGTTTGTAGTTGGCACTATAGAATAGGTATTTCATTGTAATTGAATCACACTTCATTATCGCAATGACAATATCAAAGATAATAATCGCTAGTATTATTTTGTCATAATCGTGCAGCCCTACAGGGAAGATACAAGGTAATGAGGGAACTACACCCTGGAGAGATATTTAGCTGGACAACCCTCACCCTCAACCTCTGGCAGAACAGAGTGTGCCTGCACTTACAGCTAAAGGGCAAGCTGTTTATAAGATCTAAACAAGCCTAACTGGGTAAGCCTGAGTGTGAAACACTCAAGCGCCCATATTATGGTTTCTGATCCTCAGCACACAGGCTGACCTTATAGCCGACTCCAGTCAGCGAATGTGAATGAAGCCCACAGGGACTGAGTAAAGATGTATGCAGTGTTTGGAATTAATACTGCCAGAAAGCAAAACATTCACAAGGATAGTGAGAGGGTATGAAGTGGAGGATGAAACAAAGGGCTAGACGAATCAGCTGGAGTGATAACTAGTGACACAGCAGCTAATAAACGCTGACCTGAGATATTGGAGTCTCCTATTTCTGAAGACAGACAGAAATTTTCACTGAGGAATAGAAGTTATGGCTTCACAATGGCAGAAAACACAGTGGTAAGGCCAAGCTCACAATTAGCAGGAATGAGTATATTTGACTTTTGAGTAGAATACAGACACTGGCAACTTCAGTGCCTAGCTCCCAGAGAAAAGGTGCCGGTGACAATCCAGAGATGTCTAAGTCCTTTACGTGAGCAGTCTTGCTCTTGCTCTTAAAAGGAAACTCTGAAAAGCTACATAACACAATTTACATGATAATTAATGAAAGTTTGTGTTGATAACACTATAACGCCATAACTGTTTACCCAGCTTCCTCTGCCCTGAGCAGTGGCCTGCTACCGTTATGACCCCTTATCTCCAATTTGAGGTTGGTGAGGAGCTTCCTGTGCAAAGATTAGCCTGCCACAAAAAAACAGAGGTGGATGTTTTCTTTTTCCTATAGAAGTGAAGAACCTGCATGGTGGCAGTGGAGTGCAGTGCATTGTGTGAGCATCCTGCCTGTAACTTCCTTAAGCTGCTGCAAGCTTGGTTTTCCCTTGTCATTCAAATTGTGTTCTCTACTGTAATGTCCTCCAGCGTGCTAAACTGAAGATCAGGATTTCAACAAACACAAGGCCCGATACTCTGCACTTAATTGTGTCACGTGATCTTCCCTTGCCTTTCTACGGAAAGCCCCTCTGAGAACGTCAAGGCAAATCAGTTAAGTAATTAGTCAAGAATATAGGCTATAGAACATAGCAGAGCAGACAAAAACCATTCAGAATGGTACACATTGGTGTGTTACTGAAGAAATACAGGCCTGCTCACAAACTGACCAGAGTTTCCGCTAGCTTTGGACTGCATTTTCTAAATTCAACAAATCTGCATTTTAAACAAAACTGGAATTATTAGTCTAATATTTATCTGTGAATAAATAGGGCACAGCATGGTTAAAAAAAAGTTTTAAAAGTTTTTTCAATAACACTAATACACTACATGTTAATACAAAAATACCTTCAGTTGGTCTGGTCTTTGCTCAATTTGAAATATTTTACAGCTTTGAAGGCATGGGGACATGATTTAAACAACAAAATGTGACAAACGGATGTTCTAAGCATAAACTAAAGTGCTAACATTACAGTGGCGTCAGCTTATTGTGTTAGGGTGTGAGATTACTTTCTTATCCCTCCATAGAAAATATACTATGATAATGTAGGCTATATGGTAGGTAACATGAAGTGTTCCCCTTTTTGAGGAATTCTGAGGTCATTTTGGAAATGTTGAGGTAATTTTACAAATTTATCCTGTTATCAATATTTTTCATAAATCCTAAGTATGTCTTTGGTTTTTTATGTATTGGGCCTATTTGTATTGTAGGGGTCACTGCAAATACTTTGCACACATTGTTAGAGAGAAAACCATGTGTTTTAAGAAATGTCAACAAACATGATGTTGGTTTACCGAAATGTGAATACATTTATTTGTATGTTTTTTTTTCAAGTGCAGTTTGTTTAACAAGAAGCATATTATATAAGAAAACTTAAATGCAAAAATATACTTTAGTCATTTCCTTTCATCTAAAACAGCAAATCAGATATGCATGTATTAGGAATAGCTCCATCTTTTGAGTAAAATAAGGTTAAAGGGATACTTCACCTTCGTACGACAGAAGTAATTTTGTGGAGCCTACCCCATTATATTGGCATAGCGTGAATACTAGCAACATCAGCTGTCCCAGCTGTCCGTTAACGGCATTCCCGGTAGTCCCGGTTGTCAGGATCTCCATTCACTCCCATTAATTTTCAGGACCTCACCAAAACGAATCGCTTTAAAGCACAAACTAATTATGGTGGATAATACATTGATAAAAGAGAACACGAGAGTGAAAAGGTACGCGTTTTTTTTTTTTTTTTACATTTAATGAATTTTCAACGTTTTATTAGCTTTTAAAAAATTTTAAAAAAAGAAGATCTGGCAAAAAGATTTGTTATTTTATCTCGGGGGTTAATCCTTGCGCATAATAAAGTTTATGTAAATTCACCCACTGTAGTACGCTACCGTTAGTCGTAGACCTGTTCACGTCATGATAAAACAAAAAAATCTAACTACGGGTTGTTGAATTTCAACGCAGTAGCATATCCGAAAATAGTTCCACTATTATAGCCAATTTTTATCCATGATGCTAGTATTCGTAGCCTCTAAACAGTTATGAATAATTAACTTTACAAAACAAATTAACGAGTGATTTTCCCAATAGCGTATAATTATCATTTTCCCTCAAGCAAATGGGTCAAACGCAAGCACAGGCTTTAAAATCGCCCCTCGCGCAGCATACATAGATTCTGCTATCGGTCGGAGTTACACCTCCTGCTCTGTGGTGTCCCAAATTTAGCTATTGTACTCTTTTTAAAAACTTTTAACACTAGGCTAATGTTATAGCAAGGGCAGTGGGTGAAAACTGTTTTTTTTAATAAACATGTCTGCACTTTGTTTTAGGGAAAATTGATTGCGCAGGTATAGGTTTTGATTAAACCAAACACCGTTTTGCTCGCTTCATTTTGTTCTCTGACTCTGAGAGCTCACGTTGCCTCAGTAACATAGCCATGTGAAAGCTAAGGAAACGAAACGTAGGCATCTGCAAGTTAACGAAACGAAACCTAGCCGACACCTCGTTATGCTGGATTTAAGAATTGTTTTCCCCCCACACCCCAGTTGATATGCATGTAAATTCAAATCGCCAACATTATGCTGCAATTTGTTTCAAATTAACTGTTTAACCGATTAAAATCCCTATTGTCGGTTAACGGTTAGTCGGTTTTTGAGGTCACCATAACCGAATCTTTATACGAGCGCCATACAAACTAATCCCCCACTTTGTTGCACGAAGAAAGCGAAAAAGTCACAATGCCCTATAAGTCACTCGGTGGTCGGTCGGTCTGTCCGTCCAAATTATTTCTGCTGCTTTGTAGTACGCTTGATCCGGGTTACCCAGAGTGATGTGTGCAGCGAGGTTGGTGTTTTTTTGCTTTCAGCCAAAGTCCAGAACAGCTGAAACCTGCTGAAACCAGCAAGAAAGGGTACCAACTTTGATGGTCGGTGACATTACTTTGTGGCATTTAAATAACGTTAATGTAACGTGAGCGTAGTTAGCTAACGTTACCCAAGTTGAACCGATAATATTCACGGTGTCGCACTAGATGAGCATAGCATAACATTATCAGACAAAAACAAAATATGTCGTCAGAGTTTTTGAGTTAGCGCCTTAGATCCAGCTAGCTAACATTGGCTAACTATCGATGTGGTTAATGTTAGCTAAGCTAAGCTAACGTTACAACCTATATTCCGTTTCTATTTGAACAGCGTGATGAGTGCATTCTTCTGCTTCTCCGCACAAAAGGCTTATGTTTTGAACAAGAAGCAAATTGGTCCTTTAACAATGCAGCTGCAAGCTATCACAGAAAATGTGTTTATCTCCTTCCACTTTACATTCTGAATGCACAAATTGAGGGCACCACGGCCATATAGATTATAAGGTAAAGCACAAATGGCTGGGTGGGTAGTTAAGGGCAGTAAGCCCAAAATGCAGGGCAGGGCAATGGCTGCATGGCTGGTATGAAACTCAAGCCCTGTAACTACCAGCAATAACACAGGAACTGCAGGATGTAATTGTACCCCACCATAACCAATTTGTTGGGGGGGACATTAATTTGACGTATGTATGTGCGTCTGTCTGTCTGTGTGTCACACATGTATGTACCAGAGCCCACCACCAGAGGTGCGCTATTACAATGAATTTCCCCATAGCCAAGTACATTTTGCTTTGTACATAAAAAACTATGCTTGATGTCTCAGCATAGTCGCTGGCATTTCTACTCAGCAGACCGTTGACTTTCTAAATCCACAAAGTTCAGAGCTTAAGGTGTTTAGTTGCTCTTTGTGGAAAATGCAGAATGTACATGCATTTTCCCATTAAGCCTTTGGTAGTGGATTTGTTTTTTGCGCCACTAGATGGAGACATTGTACACGTGAACACTTAGCCACAGGCTGAGATGTAGAGTATGGCTAGTTAGTTATAGTCGTTATATTTCACAATATAGATCAGATAAGGACGTGTTGCAGTGTGAGTTGTGCCCAGCTGCACCTGAGATGGACCATGTAATCTAATCAGCTAGTCTAATATTTCATAGGCTATTAGGCTACCTGCGACAGCAGACCACAATCAAACAGTGAAAACACTAGCCTTCTGAATTTTGCATTTAGTTTAACTTCCACCAATATTCAGTGCTTGATTTATAGGATGAAAGAGGAACAGGCTGTCTTTTCCAAGTCGGCCCATTATGTTCACCGAAATGCACAAATGACATGGCATCTGGATCATTTCAAACAGTAATAGCAGAAATGGTTCAAATGGTTAATGGTAATAGCCTCCTCAGTGGGAATATCGCAGTCTGCATTTAGCAGTGTCCTAACCGTAGTGCTATAGCTAATGCACTGCTAGTTGCTCGCATGCGACCACAACCAGTGTTCGAGGAGGAGAGGCGCTCACTCTTCAAACTGTTACGTTCTCTTCGTATTCAGAAGGAGTTGTCGTAACATTACTGGTTTTCAGGTAAGCTGCCACTTGAAGTAAATTGATATAAAATAGCTATTTTGTTAATTCTGTGACATTTAATACAGTAGCTGGTTAATAAGGCACAACCGGGTGTGCCATTAATGACGTTAACGTTATATGTCAGGACGCCGACTCATTTACAGTAATGTTAGGCTACGTTAGCTACTTTTTTATATTAGAACTTAACCAAGTTTCTCTGTTCCTCTTTTCTGTGCTGAAGTTCTTTTAAGAGCTTGATGGCAGCAACATATCCGGCCTAATAAACTTTTAACTTCAATCTTGTCTCTTCAGTTATACCCACACACAATTGTACCCATTTTTGGTGGTCAAACATATTGTTTTTCATTGTCTTCTTCTTATATTCCCATCGAATTTGATGTTTATTACATGTTAATTTGGTAAGTGAAATTTCATTGTCATGGTCATGGATAGTGAAATATTTGCAGTCTAAAAGATTCGACCTAACGTTAAATGAATAAATGTCGTAAGTTAGTTAACAGAGGCTAATCTGTAATGTTAGTTTCATCTATTCTCACACACACACATGTTAATGTGATGGTTATATAAGACAAAGATTTCCTGGTTTCCCTCGAATTGTCCACCATCAATATGCTAATTAATGAAATGGCAGGAGTACCCAACCTGACATACATGTCTTTGGTGTGGGAGGATACCAAAGTACCTGGAAGAAACCCACACAAACACAGAGAGAACATGCAAACTTCACACAGAGAGGACCCGGAAAGGGACTCGAACCCAGAAATTCTTTCTTGCAAGGCGACCGTACTACCCACTAAACCACCATGCTGACTAACGTGGGGCTGAGCTTGTCCAATTACCACCTAATTTGGAATGTCCAATTATCTAAAATACCACAGCCGCATTCATGCGCGAACTCCTCTGTCGATTTGGGAGAGTGGTCACTGGACAGCGATGAAACATGGACCACTAACCGACTGAACCCTCCCATACCCTGGGTGACGCAATCGCAAATAGCACGTTGCCCTACGGAGCTACCCGTCACACTCGGCACTGGCACGGTCTGACTTCGATCCGTGACCGTGGGGCCAGCCAGCATTGCCAAAGGGGCTCTCTTTCTGTCTTGGGCCCATAGACACATCCTGGATCTTGTCAGCACTGCATGATATCCCTGAGCCTTGATTCACAGTTGAATTAAGACAGTGAAAAAAGGACCAGGCCATGGGCTAACAAACTGCCATCACTGGCAGCTCGCCCAGAGATTCCTGCAGAGGTTGTTGCAGATCTGTGAATTGCGACATTAATCCTGAGAAACGAGGCCTCCTTCAGGCAACTGCAGGCCTCCCATTGGCAGTCTGCATGAGCCACACAGGGCAGGACGGATGGATACCTGTTCCCCTTTTAACCCGAAAAGATGCTGCGAAAGGAAAGGTCTGAGACGGACAGACACATTGTGGCTGAGGGTTTGTGCATTACAGCCATAGCTTGCAAAAGCCAAGAAATCTGCCCAATGCAAAAACCTTTTGGATAAACAGTCTCGAAACAATCCCCCTATCGCAAAATCCCAGTTTACGTGTTCCAGAACGGGACTTGCGGGCTTGACTTCTGAGAGAACTGAATGTGTGGTGTGTGTGCTCCGGAACTGTCCAATTACAAGGATCGCTCCTGGGGATAATAAATACAAGGTGAGAAGGCTTGAATGGGATTTTGTATTTCCCAGCATCTCAACCTCTGAAATCCAACACTTAAAACATGGGTCTTTCACAGTGTCAGCACCCATGGGAGTAATCACCCACAATCCCCTTCTTCCCCCAGTCCCACTGTTGACATAGTATGCAGAGATATCCAAACCATTCCAGCTGGCACTGTGTCCATGCAAACCAGCTGCCTCATAGCCACATGTCAACTCTTCTGAACAGCAGTAAAATTCCACACTATTCCAAAAGTGTAGAAACTATTGGGCAACATTAACCGTCGCACAAAGACAGGTTAAAATCCATGAATAGCAGTTTCTATTCCTCAATCTGTTTTTCTGCATTACTTCTCTCATTGTTGATACACTTTCTTTAAAGCAAACAAAATAATTGACATGGTTATTGCAAAGACTTTGCTGCTGCAGTGAGTCACAAACTAAGTGTGCCCGTTCATTTATGCATCTGTGAGGAGAGGAGGAATGTCACGGGTGGATGTCAGAATATGAACAAATTGTGGAAGGAACTAACAATACATCTAAAATGGTTTCTTAACACAAAACCATGAGTTAAAGAACAACATTAAAGTTAAAAAAACAACAATAGAGTTAAGGAACCACAACATTAGAGTTATGGAACACAACCTGAATTGGTAATACCAGTGATAAAATTAAATGACACCCAATGATGACTGTGGGAGGAATGTCTCAAGGGTACAATACCACATGATGACAGTAACTCTGGCCCTCTGCACATTTCTGTTGCAGTCAATCAGTTGGTGAGAAAGCGAGTCAAAGCATTAGAGAACCACGTCAACACAGGAAATTCCACAGGGGGCCTTTAAGTTATTAAAGAAAAATATTTTTACCCCCTCTCAAAATGCAGGTGATGTGATGAGTCTCCAGGAAGGGCCTTCCCTGTAAGATCAAACTAATCTGTGACCTCTGGTAATTCCTGTCGTGGGCGGAGAGGGGCCTTTTACATCAACTTCTGCAAGAATGGAGCACTCTGCATTGTGGCCACATGGCCGTACATGATCGGATAAATACACATCAAAGAGGATCAACCTCTCTTTAATCTTTCCATTTCACCCTGCATAAGAAGGCAGGATGAGATAACTGTGACCCAAAACAGATACAATACGTGGGAGATGGGAGCGCAAACAGCAGACCTTAGGAAGTAAAGAGATCGGCATCAAGGCAAAGCTAATTGTTTATCACACTTATGCAAGACTCTAGATTGCGGGAAGTGGGAGTTAATATTTGACTTGGTCGCATTTGTGCGAGTGGGTAAAAAAAAAAAAAAAGTATTTAAATAACGCAGTCATTTACATTAAAACTACCAATTAATGCCGTTCTCAAATGAGCGCCGGTCTCTTATAAGCGCCAAGAGGGGAAGTCAAATAAATGCAGAAACAAAAATAGTTTACCGTAGCTCTAGTTGCTATTGATACAATAGCTAGCGCAGCCAATAAAACTGGTCATACACCAGAGGCATCATGCACATAAACATTTAAGAAAGACACAAGAAAAGAAAGTAATAATGTAGCTCCCACAACAGACAGACCCATATTAGGCAATCTGAACTGCCATGAATGACGTGAAAGAAAGCAAGGTAGCCTCCCGTATGTGCGATCTGACCATATTCCTGCCAATGGGTGCTGCCTTGATATGATTTGGCAACTAGGCAACTAGCCATTTAGTCATCAACTGGACAAGGGAGACCTAGCTAGCTAAATATCTAGTTATAATCTAGCTAGGTCATACCTAATTATGGAGTTAGTGAGCCAGAAAAACTAACATTATCATGTTTTTTGGCAATTTTTGTCATTAGATGAATACTTGTATTACAGAGCATGAATATGTAAAATATCAGCTTACTGTCTATCATGCGTAGCCCATTAATACAACTTTTTTTGGTTGTTGAAGCAAATCAATCCCCCTGCGATTATTGGAGGTTTTACAGTAATCTATTTTCCTTAAGATTGGAATGGCCTAACGTTACCTGTGAACGTAAAAATAACAGGCGCATCACGTTCACCAAAAGTTGCGTACTGAAACAATGCATTTAGCCTATCATTTTCCAAAAATGAAGCGGTCTATAGCTGACTATTTTAAAAAGAAAAAAGAGGAGAGGGTAGAGAAAATAGTACTGTACAGTAAGTTAATAATCAAATAAAAACATTTTGCATTTTATGTCACGTCTTGAGTCAGTGTCACAATCAATCTTTACATCAATGTGAAATGATGGTATGCAAATTAAACTTCATCAGCATGCAATAATACCATGCCGCACTGAAAGGGAAAAAGATTAGAATTGATAAGCATCGATTAATATCGCATTGTAAATGAATGTGCACATGTATTTATTTATTCAAAAAATATATATTTCATTATTTAAAATATATATTTCTGAGACACGACTACTTTTAAAACTGTTTTGACTAGCTTTAATCCATGTTTCTGCTCCAACCCCCACGTAAGCGTGAGTTGAAAGCAGCGACAGGCGGGAATCAAGCGACAATGAGACGGACAGATCTGAGCGAAATGGCTAGCTGCTCGAGTGCGACAAGAGACAGAAATTTGCGATGTTCCGAACAGAAAATCAGTGGTATGGAAGCATTTCTGGTTTAGAAAGAAGGAGTGTGTACTTGACAAAACCGCTGCAATATGCAAGATATGCCGAGTTGAAATCAGATACACAGGCAACACCGCAAACATGATAAACCATTTGAGCCGACGACACACCATTGACGTGAAGGACAGCAAGCGGGTTAGCAAGCTAAACACGGGAGTCAAGATTTTCCTAGAGAAATGGCCAAACGGTTATTTTATTTGTTTTTATACACATACCGTGTCCAGACAGTTAATTGTAAAGTGCTTTCTGATATTTTAATTTAAACCATTTTCTATTCAAAATCAAGTAGACGTTAGAGACAAAAAACAAAAATAGTAAGACTATTTCCAATGTCTTATGTTCAATTAATTATTACTACGTCAACTGTCCGATTCCAAACCTCCCCCCCAACGTCAAAATACATTGTTAGTCATGTTTATTGCTGCATTATTTGCTGCAGACAGCTGCAAAATGTATGGCATGCCTTAACAATAAACATAATGCTGTGAACTTGGCGTAAGGTTCTAATTTAATATTTAATTACTGCTGACTGTATCGGTATCAAATCACATTAGCATACCTATTACATTTTTTTAAAGTATCAAAATGAATCGAACCGAATCTTATCTAATTGAATTGTGGTCAAATGTAAGATGTTATGATGCATCGAACCTTTGCCTAAAGAATCGTAACCGAATCGAATCGTTATGGGATTGAATCGTCCCACCCCTAGTAACTATATATAATCATTGTTGGTAACCATGGTATAAGCACAATAATGACCTCGGAGCCAGTCATTACACAGTTTGAATGCCCGTCGCGGAGGGCATTCGCCTCGGGCAATTTACTACCTCTGCGCCAAGCATTCAAACTGTGTAATGCCCGGCTCCTCTGAACGCAAGTTCAGGTCAAGTTTAATCACCATTATAAATTCATATGCTGCCTGGCCAGCTTATGGCTCCTGGTATTCAGTTAATAATTCAGTTTTAGCACAGTAACAAAGCCAATGATAGAGAAATGGTTTGTATTTAGTGAGAAAACGCAGACAGTTTTATCTGGATGTCTGTGATTTTCTATTTACCTTGGAAAATGTACAGTCAACATGGAGACAAACTGTATATTGATTAACCTGTCAGTTGGTCATTACTCGTGCAATGAAGGCCATTTTCTCAGTAAAAATATGAAGCATTTTAATTAAAGCATACTCAACTTTTCCATTTTCTCAGTAAAAATATGAAGCATTTTAATTAAAGCATACTCAACTTTTCCCTTTACAATAAGAAAACAGTTTTGTTACTTCAACAACTTAATATACAAAAAAATAGTTATTGATGTGGAAGATATGGCAGCAACTGAATGGATTATACCTAGATTTTTAAAAAGGTTCAAAATACATTTACAATGTATGGCCATAGTTTAGCCATGCATGCTAAATGCACATCCCGTTGTCTCAGACCACTTTGCATACATGTACATATTAACCGCGTCATGTCCCTCTGGGCTTTGTAAAGTTTTGCAAGTAGCATCACAGATTCCTAAATTGCAGAAGTGATAAAACGCAGGGTCTAGCTTATGATGATATTAGCTGAAGATAGCTATCCCTTCATGAAATATGCATGCTTCCCAACTACGTTTCAATCATGCTCATTAACAACTGATTTCACAAAACCAAATATAAACGACTATGAAAGGTCTTGAAAAATGACTCAGCTTCCATCGTTAGCAATGCCACATGTTCAGTACAGTGAGAAATGACCACGTATGACAAAATAATCAGTACAATTACAATTTTATCAGGTAACACGGGGGGGGGAATACAATAACTTGTTGACATCAGTGCTGAACTTTGAAGACAATGCACAAAACTTAAGTACAAACTTAATGCACTTGTTTGCAAAGACCAATGGCTAGGTAAAGACAATAGCAGACATGCAAGAAAATAAAATAATTTACTAAACTAAAGAAATTCTACGTTTTGTTGGCATCTCAATGGCAACTCACTTGTGAGCATTGGTCTACTCTGTTTCCTACACTCCCAGCACAGTTATATACTATATGGAAATGCATATGGCAATGCATGAATAAACCAATGAATACTTGCAGTATAAAACTTGGTTGCTACAAAACAACACATTTATATCAACAAAACTTGCTGAATAAGCAATTCAATGCACACATTTCAACAGTAATTCAAAACCTCCCTAGACAGTAGGACCAGCAGAAAAACCAGCTGAAGGTTATGCTGAAATACTGTTTGACAGATATAGTGCTCCTTTTGCATATGCAAAGGTAAGACCCAGTTCCTTGTTAAAAAGCACTGTGTTCCTACTCTACAGTTGAATTGAATTTCTGTTTCGTGTATGAAACGTAGGCTTGGCCTATATACTGAAATGTCCAATGTAATGTAGGCTACCCATTTCACCAATGGCTACATTATCAATTTAAAAACAACTTCAAATATTTACCTTACATCAATCCAGTATTCTGCATTAATTGTAGATAAAGTAGCGGTGCCAAACACAATATACTATGTGCTCCTGTCAAATGGCACACGTGTACATGGCTAATGTAAACATATGTCAGCAATGAGTAGCTCTAGTCAGGTAAGTTAACGTTAACGTCATCAGAAGTTGTGGAGAATTAAACTGTCTGCAGAATTTTACCTTCTGTAACGTTAATATTGGCGACTCTGGCGAGTAACTAGCTAGCTAGCTATCTTGCTGTGGAAAAACGTTAATTAGACTGACATTTTGAAAAAATAAATAAATAAAAACCATTTCAACTCACAACGTGGAAAAACCCCGCTGAATCCCAGCTTTTGTCGGCTCTAACGTTAGCTGACTTCATGTTCAGTTTAAATGTTTAACGTTCATTTACTGAATCTCATTAACTGCATGATTCCCAGCACCGTGTCCTTATTGTCGTTAAAGTTATTTCACATGAAAGTTTGCGTTATTGTTATGATTTCACTACAATAAAAAAAAAGTGTTAAGTGGAATAACATATATTGGCGAATGCTACAATTAACTCATCGAAATCACCTCATAATTCAAATATTTAAAAACATCTGTCGACTCCGTTAAGGTAATGTCAGCTGACATTAGCGAGCCGTTCGTTAGCTTGCTAGCAGGTAAAATAATACACTCACTCACCAACTGTTTGTGACGTTCACAGACTATTTGACCCGAATCCCCCCTTTCTGCAGGAAATACCACATTTAGCAATAATATACCCTAAAACATAAATTCAACAATATTTATTTAAAAGTGACTTTAAACTTCATTAACCAACAAAATGTAGCAAAACAAACTGCTCTCGTCCACAGTCAGCACTGCAGCTCACACTGAACGGCGTTGTGCAGCGCGAGTCATAGTTTGTTTACAAAGAAATATTCGACATAAACAGGCCAGCAAGGGCACAGTGTGAACAAAGTAAACCATTTTAGACTTTACTTACCTCGTCGGAACGTCAAATTTAGTCTTGTTTTAACATAAAAGTACAGGAAATATCCACACCGTGCACGCAAACGCAGAGAGAGTAGCTCTCCACGTCCCTGTCAGATACGCAGTTTTCTCTTTCGTTCTTTCGGTCTCTCGCAATCTAGCTCGCTCCATCCAGCCGCCCACTTCCGGCTCTTAACGTGTGACAGATGCCTTTCAGTTTAAGCGCATTTTTATCTGCTTTAGATAGCAAGTTCAACCGGAGCGAGTACAATCAAATTAGTTCGTTTTCTTTCTCATTTCATAGGTGGCTAAAACTGCCTTTTTTTGTTAAGTTAGTTAATTTGAGAACATTTAGCTATTTATATGGGCGTCTGTAAAGGGAATGCCTATCTGTGCCATTACGTTAGACACCGTTAGACTGGCAATTGCCTACCATGGCATGGCAACATAAGTAATACTGATTTTGTAAAATATAATATAATGTAATACCATTATATATATATATAACATTATTATTATTATTATTATTATTATTATTTTACAGTCTCAGAAATAAAGGTAACCTACAGTGGAGGTAAGCCTACATTTTTATTTTATTTAAGGAACAAATTTCCCAATTGTACCCTGAAGTACCTTTTACAGAAAAAAATGGTAGGCTACAACTGAATTAGGATATGTATTGCTGACTAGGGGCACAATTTTACGTAGGCTAGGCCTAGCAGGGTACCAACCTTGTGACAAGCGTTTGTAGGCTTTTTCGTAGGCTACCTTTTTTATCTTTATTGCCAGACACCACAGCACAACATATAATACAAAAATATTCTAAAACCAATAAAAAACGAAAGACCATAAATACATAAAACACACAACATCAGCTAATATCACAAAGCCTACTGTACAGATCACAAGATCACAACAAAAGTATAAAATAACAGCAGGGTCGCATAAAATGAAGACAAAATGTGCGAAATGAGCAGATTATCACGTACTAAAGTCCCAAGTACTAAATATCACATGTGCAAATTCAGTCTGCTGATTGCGTAATGAATAAAAAAGACTTTGAATCTTTTGGTCCTTGAAGACAGGACTCTATATCTACGACCTGAAGGTAGGAGCTCAAACTCTCTGTGCAATGGATGTTCAGGGCAGACCACTATAGCATAGGCATTAGAAAGCTGGACCTTTACAAGCCACTTCAAAGAAACAGCCAAGATTATTCTTACTGGCCAAATTCAAATGACCAAACCAGGGCACAATGCAATAGGTCAAAAGAGATTCAATTAAACTTCTGTAGAAAAAAGTAATCATTTTAGTGCACACATTAAAAGTACAAATGTTCCTCAGAAAGTACATTCATTGATGTACTTTCTCAGAAATGGCTTCCACATTGGGTTGAAAGCACAACTTGTTGTCAAGCACAGTACCCAAGTACTTATATTTTTCCACCAGCTCAGCTTCAATCCCCCTAATAGCTATAGGCTTGGTGTTGGGTGCTGACTTCTTAAAATTAACAATAATATCCTTGGTTTTTGACGCATTCAGTTCACCATCCACCATGACACAAAGTAATGAACTACCAGCCCATGATCCACCCCTTCGAGGAGGCTAACAATGACAGCGTCATCAGCAAACTTTCTAATGTGCCTATTCTCATGCTTCCTTTGATAGTCGTTTGTATAGAGAATATAAAGAAGGGGGGGAAGTAAGCACCCTTGAGGGAAACCAGTAGACGAGTGGAGCTTATAGGACACCACTTGCCCTCACACACTGTTAAAAAGTCTAAAATCCATCAAGTGACATTAATATCAAGATTAAAATCAGAAAGACGTTTTTCCACAAGCAGGTATGGCTGAATTATGTTAAAAGCAGAAGAGAAGTTTATTTTTTAAAAAGCCTGCTTATAGACCTATGGCCCTCAAGGTGATGGTTAGTTCAATGAGGTCAGGGTGGCATCCTCCACACCTCTGCCTCTGCCAGCCCTGTAAGCAAACAGCAGGGGATCGAGCGAGCTCTCAGCTTGCTGAAGAGCTACCTGTTTAATTATTTTCTCTAAAACATTCATAACAATTATGTGCCACAGGTCTGAAATAAGTTTTACACTTGGCAACAAGAACAATGATAGAATGTTTCCAGATCAATAGTATTTTTTGTTGATCAATGGATTTCATGAATATAAGATGAATATAACAATATAAGAATATAAGTCCTAAACACTGGGCTCCTTCTACAATTAGTAAGCCTGAATACTGAGTTTTCAACACTATTGGCATGAATTGTAATTGCTTGACTAGATTTAGTCTGACCAGTCAGTGCAGTGAGCCGCTCAATAAAATAAAAATAAAATTTTGTTCAAACCTCAGATAAAATACATTTAATTTGTCAGCAAGCTTTTTATTAGAATGAAAACTATTGAGGCTCACTTCCTTCCTTGCCTTATCATGGTACAAAGTCATGACACAGCGTACATGTGCTTGTGTATTCCACTATACACATGTATAGTGGAATATACTCTGACTTTCGGCTCTTTATAACTCAAAACAACACATTTACCACATTTTCTCCACATCAATAGATGTAATGTTAATTAAAAGGCTATGGTAGTTTGGTCCTGTCATTAGCGAGCTGGACTTGAATACTTAACCAAAAGATGAGAACATTATGCCCTTTAATATGGTTGCTGGCCTAAATTGCTTCAGTAAATATCCAGCAGTACGATGAATGTATAATATGTAAAATGATGCATCTGACATCATGTTTAGCTGTTTCAAGATAGAAAATGGTGACACCTAGTGGCTAACTGGCATGTGTGAAAAAGCAGTAATCGATAAGCAGCCATGAAGTCATACAAGTAGGCTTTATGACCAAGTATCTTAGATCAGGGCTTACCAACCCTGGTACTGGAAGGTCCTAATCTAAGATACTACGTCATACGTGGTCAACCGTTTTAATTGATGAATTAAATGAGTGCAACAATGAAAACAAAAAGAATTGGTCATACAGTATCTTAGTTTTCAATGTTGCTCTCATTTAATTAATCAATTACAACAGTTGATTAAACCATTAACTCACCTGGTTGTTGACGTTAATTTGAAAACAAAAGACCCTGCAGTTCTTCAAGACTAGGGTAGGAGAATTCTGTCTTAGATGCTACAGAGATAGTGGGGCTCTGTTGCAATTTAGGATAGAGAGAGGTTTTGCTCACATTGAGACCCAACAAAACTCTTTCAGATTTACGTGAAAACTTCAACAAAATAAATGCATTAATATTGCAAAAAACTTTAGAATATGTACATGTTGATCTACATCTACTTCCATACAGTGGGAAATACTGTCAACATGAGAAAAATAGGAATGGGTTTAGTTGTCTCTGAGAACACATACTGAGGCAGTATACTGAGGCAGTATACTGAGGCAGTATACTGAGGCAGTATACTGAGAGGAATAAAGAAACCAACAGAATTTAACGGACCAAGCAAATCAGAGAGCTTGAGGCAGCCAGAAAGAACAAGACAACTGCAATGGGGAGAAATGGTAGAGCCAGCGTGTGCGGTTGCCAAGGTGATTCAGGCTGCCCCTGTCCCTGTTGACCTTTCCACACACAAGCAAGTCTTAAAGGTGAATCCTTTCAAGCATGCAAATCTCCCATTGACTTTATATGAGGGGCGTGGGCTCACAAAAACATAACTGGTATTATTAAGCTCAGAACAATGACTACATCAAGAAATTCATTATTTATCAAAGTGAATTTTTCTAGTCATTTAAAGTGGCGGAGAGCTAGATTTTTAGCTTTTGGAAAACTGTTCTCTCTGCAGAAGAAAGTCAAATGAATGAATGCTGATACACAAAGCTATGGATATCACACAGGAACTTTGCAGCATGTCAGCATGTCTGTGGCTTTGTCAGACAAAGGGCATTAAGGCAGTTTATCTTCACCAAGCATAGCTGATTTTGCTTTGCAAGTTTCATTTTTGGCCTTTTCCTTATTAATTTCTCTCAAAAGCAGAATTAGCTAAATTACACAAAACATACAAACCTTACGGCTGTTAACTTAAAGGATAGGTTCACGTTTATAATTGTGCATAGCGACCTCGCTGATAGCATTATCGAGAAATGTACTTTTTAACTGCAGCTTCTCTGTGGGTTTAAACCACAATGAATCTTCTTTTAGAAAAAGGGAAAGTCGCAGTATAGGCCTATTCAGACATGTCTTTTTATGTTTGACCAAAAAATGGGTCGCAATCCATGCTTACCATCAGGTTTTATTGAATTAATTCTGCACTTCCGCATATCCGTTTTCTTGACTACATCCTGGGTGCCCAGATCTGACATTTTTATTTTTCTGACCACCGTGGAGCCAATATAATATTTTTCTGGATGCAAAGGGCAAAATAATGAAATAAAGTCTAACATAAGTTCCACACTGGTATTTCTGCCCCTAAGCCTATGGAAAGAGGTAGAATGGCCTTTGCCATTTAAAATACCATCAATGGAAGATAGCTGCACTTTAATTTTGTTTATGAGAATTAGCAGATGATGAACTGGTGCAATACCATCAATATTAACAAAATAAATATACTGTATAAGAACTATCTATTGTTCCATGGATTGGCCAATTACACCTAGATAATTACCAATTGGCCTTATGCACCAACAACAACCAATTAGGATTCCAGTGAACAATTTCATTTTCCAGCCCCGGAAGGTGACTACAAGTCTATAAATTGTCCTTTGGTGTCACGGTGAAGGTAAATTCAGATCAGCGTTAACGGAATTGTCACACTTCATTAATTAATCACATCCAAGTCATTTTAACACATTCTTTTTAATCATTAAACAACGTACCCACCAATTCAGGACTGGCAGGAACATGTCAGAGTCATACATTTTTATTAAAATGACATTAGTTTGAGCATAATTTACAGAAAACTAATCTAAATTCCATTTACACAAAAAAAGTAAGACATACCCCTTCCCAGTAAAGAAATACAAGACTTGGAAGAGAATGGCTGGACTCAGTTTTCCTAGGGCAAGTTTTGAGAACACAACTAGTCCCTGATACCCACACATAGTAGTACCCCTCTTTACATTAGCTTACTTTGAGGTATCAACATTTGTATGGCTTACCACAAGCCTGGGATAAGCATATTTGAAATTAACTGCCAGAGTGAGACTGTACTCCCCAGGTTGTGTCTGCCTAGATAATTAGCTGAAGCATCCGTGTGCCCGTTTTGCCAGTTCCAGTATTCCTTATGCAAGCTGCAAAAGAGATGTACTGGATAAATCCAAAAAGATCCACCAGAAACGTTGAAAGATTAGAGAAGATTTCAGAGCAGGTAACACAGTCACCAATACAATCCCATTGCCATACATCAAATGATCACTTGGTCTAAAGTCAGAAAATATGTGTGATCTATTTTTTTAAAACAATGACTTAAGCTTCATTACCGTGATAAAACTTCCTTTTAGGCACCACTTTTAATGCCTTGCACTACATGATGATATTTGACTAGAAATAGCCTTATTTATACTCGTCCTACTTCTAGAAAGAGGAACACAATCAAAAGATAAATATGGATTTAAACTTTAAATCACCGATGCATGAGTGACATAGTACCTATAAACAAAGCAAAGCTTTTACTGTGGAACACATCGCAGAGTCACAGTGCTTGCTTTGAGAAAGATAAGAGTAGGCAGGCGAAGAGATGTTGGATCCTATTTTACAATCGTTAAAAAACGACATACTACATCGTACTTGTTTATACATATTGCATAGTACAATCGGCAAAATTATATTTCTACTAAGTCATTTTCAGCTGGTATTTATCTACACACATATGCTTGCAAATCAGTTCCTTGACCGGTACAATCCAGACGAAGCCGATCTTTCCTCACGTCTTCATGGTGAGAATACCTGTGACCATGAAAAGCAAAAATCCCACGTGTACCGGATCTCTACAGGACTGCAGTCATATTCAGTGGTAAACGTTACACCATTACACCTAGTGGAGGGAAAAGACAGACACAGAGTAAAGTAAAATAAAACAGACAAAACATTCAATGGAATAAAGGCCGACGCATTTCCTCAACGAGACTATGCTTTTTGATCCTTTGACAAGCTTTCTTTCACTAATGCACGTGTTAAGGATAGCTAGCAAATAAAGCTAATACTAAGTTGTGATCAGAGAAATTTGCCACTGTCGACAATAAATGGTCAGTTTCCAGACTGTCAGTATTTATCAGGGAGCAACACGGTAGCTTCCGTGATATAGCGGTGGTGTTCCACTGTCCTCGGGATAAAACAGGCTTCCGTTTTGGATCGGGCGAGTGGCAGGATGAAGAGGAGCATCTCAGGCAACTGTTTGTGGTGGTAAAGGTGATGAATACATTGTGAAGAGTGGAGGGATAAAGAGGCTGGTCTCTCCCTCCCAGGCCTAAGACTCCGCATTTGGGTGATGCCACATCTGATCTATTCCATGTCCAGAGTGAGGGATTCTGGGAAGAAAAAACCCAGGGAAGGGAATCAGATATGAATTCAGTTGTGGAGTGAACACACAACAAATTTTCTTTAAAGGAAATAAAGTTGTACAAAGCTGGGAAGCTATTGGTCATACACCGATGAGACTGGCCATGTAGTCTTTTTATTACAAATTTATTAAGTCTGTTATGTGTAATATTGCACAACAAAAAGTAAAATAATCTATATTATACAACCGACAATGCAACAGTAATAATTTTTGATTTTGCAAGTAATGTAATTAACTACACGTCTTTAACTAAACGCATGCTATGGTCTAAACCCTGCCCTGGACCTTGCTTTTGCATTCATTTTGTGTTTACACTTTTCTAATCAGGATTAGGAAAGGGCAGCCTTACCAAACTGGCTGGAGTTGGCCTCTGGCCCGTCATTATGCATCAGAGAGTCCAGTGTGCGAGGAGACATGGGGAACGGGTCACTGGTATTGCCAGAGTTGGTGCTGAAAAAAGCAGAGCGGCCATGAGACGCAAGAACACCTGCGGAGTTTACGGTGACATCCAGATAATTAACTTCACCACAACCCTTTGCATCCACAAAAAAAGTACCAAATAAAAGGCAAAATGCCCAGAGTTACAGTATGGGAAAGTGTCAGATAATACAGGGAGTGGACAAAATATAGTTTTCCAGAAAACATAAAACACCTGCCACATGTTTGCTACGCAAAACCTCAACCTCTGTTCCTAACCTGATTATCTATGCTGTTTTGTGAATCTTGTGCCACGTGTACAATTGTACATTTTATATGATGACTTGTTTTTCTTTATAATTATGCCAATCAACCATAATTGCCTGTTAGTCATATTTTTATGAAATGCTAATAAATCATAAATTACATGTCGCTGTTATATCAGTAATAAGTGTGTACACTTCAACAAATGTATAAGAAGAGATCAGAAAACATTTTGGTCCCCAACAACTAGAGTTGATCTCCTCTATGTAGTACAGTGGAATGTGATTAGTGAAAAACTTTACTGAAAAGGAATAATTAACAATTGTGCCATGTTTGTGACTCATGTTACGTGCAAGTGTTGGATTCTAGACCAATTTCAATTATCTTCTATTTGTATTTACTTATCACAAAAAGTAGGGGTTTCCCCGGTGTCCCGTGTCCTCCCAACCCAGGTTCTTTCAATCTGCCACCTAATCAGTTTAATTGGCAAAAAAAAAGAAATAAATTCTTCTCTCCATCTCCACCTCAGCCGTTGCTACACACTGGTGGTGGTTGAGGCGAGTTTCCCCCCCATCACTGTAAAGCACTTTGAGTGTCGAGAAAGGTGCTATATAAATGCCAGGTTCACAATTCAGCTGCTCACTTTGAGCAGAGGTGTTTACTCCCCACAGCAGTGCAGAGGTGCACATCTCCGGTTGTCATGGACCAAAATGCTTTCAGTTTCTGTCCTACATTAGCTCTAAAGTGTTCTCACTTATTACTGACACAAAAGCAGCATTTCATTGTATTATAGAATTAGTATTATTAGTATTAATATGATTAATGGCTAATTATGATTAATTATCAAGCTAATAAAAAAAATAAAAAAAACAAGACAGAAACTAAAATGTATACATGGCATGCCAGTCATAAAAGAGTCCCCTGGAGATTTCAAGGAAAACTGGTTGAAATCCTTTGTTTTAAATTTTGACATGATACATATTCAGTATCAGTATAGTCATGTATAAAGTCACTTCATGTCTGCCAGTGATTGCAAGCTCCTATATAGTTTGCAATCACTGGACCATTTAGCAGCCTCTGCACAAGGCTTTAGGTCAGTCACACTGGTAATCTATCTATCATCTTGTGAAATTCTCGCCCGGCTGCAGACAGACACAAACTGCTTGTGCTTTTTCCAGCACTGAAGCACAATATATCCTTATTGATGTTGGCTATATACCATAAATCATTGTAAAACCACTGATTTCAACCAGAGATCCCCATTGAGTTAATGGGCTGTTGAATCGAGAAAAGCATAGTGGCAGTGGTTAGTAGATAAAGTTGGTGACAATAAGCAGGGGCCTCCATGTGGGAAGAGTTCAGAAGACTGACCCTTGAACTCATACGAAGCCACAAAGCTTGCCGATGCCACAAAGTACAGCTGAACAATTGTATTATAGTGTATGCATAATGACTGAAACGGAGACATGCAAAACACGATGCGGTCAACTTTTCAAGAAGTAGACAAATATTTTGGTTGCATAAATATGATGCACATATTCACTTTAAAAATAAGGCACAGCTTCACTGATGTTTTCCTTCAACAACAAAAACAACACGTGACATGGCTGCGCAAGGCCGGGATGTCTTATGACACTTCCACAGTACGGTTGGAAGATAGCATGGAGGATATTTTTTTGCATACTGCACGGCACGTACTAAACAGTATTGGGATGGCAGGTATGCCACCCACCAAGTTACGGCTTGGCCTGGCATGCATGCCCCATACCTATACAGCAAGGAGAGTTTGTCATTTTTCAGGGTTTCCTACAAAAATAATCACAATGACCACAAACTCTCAACCTTTAAAAACATTAACTTCTGTACGTTCTGACCTCATGTAACCACACAAAATTCAGATACAAATTTCTTCGTCGTCTTCTTCTTCGTCTTCTTCTTCTTCGTCTTCTTCTTCTTCGTCTTCTTCTTCTTCTTCGTCTTCTTCTTCGTCTTCGTCTTCTTCTTGATTTCATCATCAAAAATGCTCCAATGGGGAGACTCAAAGAATAAATCTCCCCATTGGATAGCAAAATATGATCTGTCAATGACAATGTCTGATCAAAGTACAGTCACAGGATACACAGGCTAAATGCTGCCCAACAGCGCCACAAAATGCAAAAGCGTCATTAGCTTGGTGGTCAGGGCAGCAGACTTTCACGCTGGAGATCCATGTTCGAGCCCTGCCACATCTATACCGTTAAATCCATGTTTGACAAAAACAATGTGCACGTTATGCTTTTTACACATAAGAATGTTCTTTTCACATTAAATAACATCTTGTTTTTTATTGCAAAGGCAAAGAAATTGAATAATATTAACTGTTTAAATTATACTTAAACAGAGGTGAGTAAGCCGGCATGGTCCGGTACTCGCCACCACCAAAAGAATTACTACAGGTAACGTTATGCACTGTCACTCTCCCCAGTAGCCTATAACGTCCACAGATCCATGACAGATCATCACCGTCAGTGTCATTCACATTACCTTCATCCTTCAGCCTCGCTCCTCTTGAGTTGTAGCTAGCTAACTGAATATACTGTACAGCTAGCATAAGTCATACAGTAATAACTGCAATAACAATTAGATTTACTAGGCAACACAAGCGCATATGGCAGCCGTCTCATTGTGCAACAATGTTGCTGATCAAACGTCGCAACCGGTTGCGGAGGCAGGATTATTTGCCGATCCATCATCACAAAAGTCAACTATAATGCTAGATATGATTGCTTTTCCATAAAGATATCAAACAATCATCAGATCAGTTTCTTTTACTATAAGGACGCATTTGGCATGTATGTTCAAGATCAGCTGGGGCAACACAAAAAGTATTTTCTTAAGAATCCTCAACATTACTCTGAGCTTTGAATCTTGCTTCAATTTCATATCATCATCCATTTGC
Source organism: Ilyophis sp. 1 JC-2022 (assembly GCA_022702515.1). NCBI lineage: Eukaryota > Metazoa > Chordata > Actinopteri > Anguilliformes > Synaphobranchidae > Ilyophis > Ilyophis sp. 1 JC-2022. The sequence goes on along the minus strand of CM040405.1, from coordinate 16,344,361 downwards.
TCTGCATCTTAAATGCAGTCGTATATGACCATATTAACCCTTTCAGTTAAGTCAGAAGAGACTGTTCTTGTTCATGTTAGTGCTCTGCAGGATTAAGTCAAACTGAATTAAGTCAAAATTAGCTCATTTTCTTGTCATTTAAGCTACTCAAAACATGGACTCCATCCTGCCCCCAAAAGGACTGTGTGGAAATACATCACCTATAAAAATGCAAACGTTTCACAGAGAACTGTAGGCTGCAATAATGTAGGTCAAAAAGGTATGGCTTTTATTACGAGCTAAAAATGACAAATAGACAAGACTGCAAACAAAAAAAGAATGCTAACAAAATAGGAAAATATATTTATCCACACTTTGTGGTCTATTCAGTTTCACAGATTCAATTATTCCAATAAAATAAAACAACACAAATTGAACATGTAGTATGTGCTGTAAGTTACATTGGATAAATAAAAAAATATGCATCTCTCAACTATGACCTCTTCATAATCTTGTATTTTGTGAACCAGGATAAAAAACGGATACATTAATGATTTTTTTCATTTTTTAAAATTTTGAACATAGATCTCTTAATGAGCCTTTACTTCACGTTGGAAAAATTCTAACCGTTTGGTTTGTGTGGTTGAATGAATGAGAGATCATCACAAATGTAATTTTCCTGCAACTAAGTTATCAAAGCACGGGTATGAGTTAGAGAAGTGAGGCGCTGGCTGTGGTGTTAACGCAACAACACACACTTTGACATTGACTGTGCGCAGCTTCTGAAAAACGTTTTTTTTTCCGTTTAAAAGCCTACTTTTAATGCAAGCAGCAACAAACAAACACGACTGCATTAAACGTCTTCAACATACTGCAGGCTAGCTCTTTCTTTTAGCAAAATGTATTCTTTCCACTTTCTTTTAGTGGACTAACTTGTAACCGCATATTTATGAAAACCTGTCTCATATACCTAGTAGAAAATACTAAAATATAACAAACCGAGCTCTCAACATTGACACAATCAAATATATAGTCTATACTTGTGCCGAGTGGAAATGTAACATTGTCGACTGCTTGTTGTGTCGATGCGTGTGATGTTCACGTTGAAAAGTCGAGTTTCGGGACTGTTCTACTGCACAGTGAGTGGGTGCGTTTATTTTCCAGTCTGAAGCTATTCAGTCTATATCAAAACAATAATTTTTACTTGAAGCGCTGTCAACAAATATCCAATGACAGAAAGAAAACTTTGGGTGACACATAGGGTGGCCAATAATATTTCAAGAGTAGCCAATACCACCGTCTAGCTCTGCCCCTGGCCGCAACAACAACATTATCAAGCATACAGGCAAGATCAATGATGGTCAATTTCACCGTTCATGGCCATTTAAGTAAGTGTTTATAACATAATTTCCTTATGCAATATTGCGTAATACATCAGAATGTTCAATACATACGTTTACGAAAAGTCGAAGAGACATCTATATGGATTTCATGACGGCAGATTTATTGATTTTCTTTGTGACAATGGTCATTGACCGCTGTGGTGTTCCTTGTGTTATATTTCAAGGACTTTAACTAGGCTACTGTATCCATCTTGCAAACGCCAAATTTCTTAAACGATTGCAAGCTAGAAGCCTTTCTGTGTGGAGTTTGCATGTTCTCCCTGTGTCCGCATGGGTTTCCTCCGGGTACTACGGTTTCTTCCCACAGTCCAAAGACATGCAGGTTAGGCTAATTAGAGACTCAAAAATGGCCCATAGGTATGAGTGTGTGAGTGAATGGTGTGTGTGCCCTGTGATGGATTGGCGACCTGTCCAGGGTGTATTCCTGCCTCTTGCCCAATGCATGCTGGGATATGCTCCAGCCCCCCTGCGACCCTGACCAGGAATAAGCAGGCTAGACAATGGATGGATGAATAGATCATCTACCAACATAGGCTACAAACCTAATCCATTTAAAAATATGACTAGCATTTTCATTAATTTGGAATGGTAAAGGGTAAATGACTGAATCCAGGCCTATGTGTTTCTTTCAGCTATAACGTAGGCGTGTTTGCATCTCTCTCTCTAGAGTTAATTATCATATGCTTCATATATTTAAATGCATTATCATTATCAATTACTCTATTTAAAGTAACTTGGCCCTGTGTTTTTCAGAACCATTACTCTGTCGACAACACAACCGTCATGAAAGAGAACATATGAATGAGATGAAATGTGTGGATATTTTCAGTCTTTCATGTTATAGGTTAGTGAGCTTTCGCTAGGTGTGAGAGCAGTTCCATTACAAAGAGCGGGAAAGAGTGTGTAGGAGGAGCCATGCTCACAAGACCATCCCGCCCACCCACAGACAGTCAAGCACACCGTTTTATCATGCCCCGGCCCTGCACTTCCCTACCCTGGAAATCCATTCACCAGCAGCTCCGACAAGTCCGTGAACAAGGGGGGGCACCTACGGAGAGAGGTCAGTTTCTCACTGCGCACGATTCCACAGACGCACACACTTCCTCATCATTTTAGCAGTCCTTGCTTTCTGCTTCCTGTGAAATGGGTTGCCCCTTCATTACCCGTCACCGTTGCCGGTGGAGGTAAAAGACAGCAGATACCCGTTAGGCTGACGATTGAGGTGCAATTCAAAATAGGTAAGAATCTGTTTACAGGTGCAGGAAAAAAAAGAGACATTTCTTTTGGAATTCCACCCATTCTTTTCAGGAACAGGTATGACTGAATCATTCACTCTTATAGGCTCAAAAGGCCAACAAAGACTCAATCCAACAGAGAAACAGTTGTTCCTTTTATACACGATGACAACATGTGCAAGATACAGCCAGATTCAAAAACCTGGAACATAACATTAGTGAAGTGGAAACATGGCAGCGTTTAAAAAAAATACTACATATTGCAATCCAAAACCCTGAAAGAATATCATCGTTTCAGTCACAAGCCATGAATCAGTTCATGCACAAAGATACTCACGGTGTAACACAGATGAACCTTGTCTTCAAGTATGGTGCAGTACCTAGCAAACACAGCAAGACAAATTGTCACCTTGAAGGCACCATTAAAATCAATAAAAAATGACAATCAAAGGGTTCAAAATGAAGATGACTCATGTACTGTTGCCAAATGAGGGCGTAACTGTACTGCAGCCAGGTAAACTGAACAGACCTCCTCTCCGTGAGCAGCCACCTCTCTGGTAGCAAGGAAAATCAACGACTACCTGGGTCAGTGAAGTCAGTCTCGACGGCTTCGCTCCGGCAGTACTTCCCAAAGGCCTCTTCCTTGGGGATCTCAGGGAAGAGGTAGACCAGCGGAGAGACCAGGATGCTGGTGGCATCCATGATCTTGTAACCCATGATGATCTCTGCGAAGGACATGCTGTTGAGCTGCTGTTTGGTGTAGGGCTCCACTGACTGGATCTGTGTCTTACCTGGATAGAGCGGGGAGACGGTGATAGAGAGAAGGTTATGGGGAGACGAGAGAGAAGGATAGGTGCTGATTGATCGACTAGTTTACTGTCCTTTAAGAAATGTATCATGTGCCATACAGCAATCATCAGATATATCAGACAACCAACAACAACAGCAACATCAGCGACAGACAAGACAGCTAGTTTCGCTGAGAACTCTTGTAGATATCCACTGCAGCTCACCGTGATATCACCCTGATTGAACGGACCTCAACGGGTACTAAGTTTGTAGCACTCTAAGCGCCAAAAAGTTACATTCGAAAAAAATTAACAGCAATGTCTCTTTTCAAATATAATGACAGTTACTGATGTACATCCACAGACCTTGTTGTGAAGGTTTAAATAATTTTTTTTGAAAACTACTCTCTACCGAAGTATGCCAAATGTACGTCCGCACAAAGTATCAACCAAAGCACAACAGTACTCCAGGGCACACTGTGTTGATGTAAGCCCCAGAATACTGGTGTGCTTCGGTTAAGACTTTGCACGTATATACATAGTTGGCAAAAACGTGCATAACACGGTCTGTGGATGTTCGTGAGTAACGGCGGTATTATATTTGTAAAGAGACGTTGATGTTGATCTTTTCTAATGTAAATATTTGACGCTTTGACCACCACAAACTTTGGACCTGTTGAAGTCCTTTATAACAGGGTGTTGTCAAGGTGAGTTGCAGCGGATATCTACAAAGCAAGCGAGCGCTCACCAAAACTACCTGGATGGACAGATAGCACTCCGGGTATGGATAAACATATCAAAATAATTTTTTTTAAAAACACCCGGATTCACAGAACCATTCCCAAGCAGGCCTTCAGTTAAATAACAACGACATTCGATTGCACAAAAACAAACGAACATCATTATGTTCTTTTCAGAATATCTTCAGGAACGGGCTTTTCCCCACGCAAGGTAAACAGCAGACCAGCCCTTTGTCACGGACGACTTTCACGTCCTAACGGCTGTCGTTTCGGGGAAAAGAAATGAGCGCGAGTCGCCCCTCGGCTGCTCTCACCGCTGATGTCCTTCTCCACCCAGGTGAAGGTGACTCCGCCCTCCTTGCTGCTCTCGCTGAAGCGCAGCAGGAATGTCCCAGGGGGCTTAGTGCTGAGGATGGCCCTTTCCCTCTCCTTGCTGATGAAGCCGATGATGAAGCTGCCCGACACACGATAATACGCCTCGTCATTCATTGGCCCAGACACCTCAAATCTTTATTCTCCCACTTTATGACTTCACACAGAATGTTACACAGACAATAATAACATTTGCAAATTACGTAAGTAAATAAACAAGTAATAAATAATGTATATATTCACAAGTATGCACGTATGAATGAATGGTGCCTTGTGTTCATGGCCTATTAAGTTCTTCTGAAAATTTTAACCACTTTATTCTTTCTGGGCAACTACACTAAAGCACCTTGAAGCTAGTTATAGTGGAGCATGAATATGCAAGCCTAAACCTGCTAAAATGTAGCCTCTGTTAAGTTAATGTTAATTTGCTAATGTAAATTTAATTGTACACATTCCTGTTTCTTTTACTTATCGTGTGCACACAAAACCACATTCAGTTTTGGGGCAGCTCTGCTGTTCTGTCTGTGAGACTTCTAATGGATTCCTATCCTGGCAGTATAGAAATAACCTATCAAGGTAGGCAATTGTGCAGAGCAGAAAACATTTTGTGGGTACACTGGGGGTGGTAGACTGTCGCCTATAATGGGATGAGCCTATTTTTTAAAAGCATGCACAAATTTCCTGTCAGTGTCCAAGACATTTGAGACGCTCCAGCCAAATACATGTATAAAATAAGATTGCTGAGAAATATTCCAAGTCTATTAAAGCTTTTCTTGATGATACTGAACGTAAAGCCGTTAACCGCCAATGCACTAAACCCTACGGCTCTTCCTGCATTCACACCACACAACCTTCTGATCATAAACGATCTTTCTCGGAAATCAAGAAATTACTCATTCAAAAACAAGTTCTCAATTGCAATTGTTTTTGCGATACGGGCCGTGTTGTGATGACAAGAAAACTGGCTCTATCGCAAATGCACTTCGTTTTTGGGAATGGTGCACAAAATAACACAGATGTCAGTATTTACATTTCATTGTTACAAGAAGTTTTTTTTAATGGTTTAAGTCACTCCTGCCAGCAAGCTGTTTTATTAAATAACCAAAGATAATTCATTAATTTTATTACCTATACATACGGCTGATTTGCTATAAAGGATACATTTTATCCAGTTGCGGTAGCTGTCATCTATTTAGCTGAAAACTATTTTCTTTAAGTAACGGAATCTATACACAGAGGTTTCTGGTTTGTTTGTACAAAGATAACTTGGCAGTAAAAAGAGTATATTGAGGATATCCTTTCACTGCAGTATCATATATAAATTATATATGATACTGCAGAAATTATATATCAACATTCTAGTAATTCCCGGTCCAAGGTCATTGAATTGGACAGCCTGCTTTGTTTAATGCTATATAAGAATTAGGCATGCATCCTGTTTTAAACAGACACAAATCTCCACAATTTAGAAAGCCAAACTGTATATATATCAGAGCTCACTGCTGTCAATCCGCTGCTGTCGATTTGGGAGAGCACAAACAAGCCTCTGCTCTCCTCCAAAGCACATGAAGCCACGCCCACTTCTTATCACACCGCAGTTTGCAAGTCTGGCTTAGACAGACATGAGTATGAGGAAGACAGTAGATCTGCAGCTCAAAAGATGGACCTGCAGGTGCCTGATCGATCAGCTTGGGTTGCTAGTCTCAATAGCAGACCGTGGGGCCCATCCATCCACTACAACAGTACCATAACAGGAATGTGAAAAGCAGCCTGATTGGCCAGTGCAAGCTCCCAGCTTCGACACACCTTCAACTCATTTGATGCTTAAATCTTTCTTCGCTGTGCAGTGGGCCGCATACCTTGCCTGTGTTTGTTAAAACACCAATATGGATTCAGCCAGACCTCTTTTTGACCAAACTGCTCACCCTTCGTTCCAGAGTGCCAGGATATACTTCTTCACCAGGTCGATGATGTTATCTAACCACACCCAGAAAGAGAAGCCTTTGCCAGCCATGTTTTCCTGGATTGGCGATAAGAGAAATCGCACAGTATGTGAATATCTAGAGGAAATATGAAGCCCGGAATAAACATGCACACTGTCCGATCATCAGAAATACATTACTTTGCAGAACTTGGCCCAAGTGATTTGGCATCCAGAGTAGTTCACACCTGGACCTGTGGAGATGATGGCAAAAGGGAATTAGAAAATGAGTCTGTGTGATGTATGGCGAGAGGAGGAAGTGGAGCTACGAATGCAATGTAATTAAACCAATAGTATATGTGAACAAGGGATGAAGCAGAGTGGGTAGCAAAAGAGTCTGTAACTCTATAGAAAATGGGTCTAGTGGACTGGCATCGTCAAGTTTCAGTTAACTGCTCAATGGCTTCTCTGTGGATTGACTGGGACTAAGTGATGCAGAGAGTACAGTGAAAACATACTGACAGAGACAGGATTGTGTCATTGCGTAGCAGTAGTCACAGTGTAGGAAGTGTGAGTAGAACTGACAAGAACCCACTCGCAGACTGTGGGGTGAATGCGGAGGCGCTACCCTTCCTCACCGAGCAGTTTCTCGGCCAGAGTGGTCAGCTGATCCAGGGTCAAGCCTCTCTTGGTGGTGGAGGAGAACTGCCAGCTCAGAACCTCGGACACCTGGTCCCATGTAGCCACTGGCGGCTTTGTGAAAAAGTTGATGTTCTATATTGGGTGGGGGCGGGGGGGCAGGGGGAAATCGGTCACCGAATGTTTAGCATCAACCATTTCCTTTCATTTTCACTAGAAATGCATGAGAGACCACTCAAATTACCCACTATGCACTACTTGTAGTGACACTTTTTTAAATATATTTTTTTATTCTATCACCTTTAAGTTTGAACTATGGAAGACAATATCAAGTCCTGAGAAAGTATGACAATTTTTTTATTATTTTCATTGTTCACAGTCCTTTTCAAACATTGTATGATTCACAATCTTACACTGTACATTTGAATGAAAATACAGCACAGCCTGCTTCACCACTAGTCAAAGACAGTACCACCAGGGGGCGGTATGTTACCTTTGGATGGTTGGTGAGCATGCTGTACCATATGATAGAGGCCCAGGCATTTGGCATCTGACAAATGTTGGAGATCACAACCACAGGCAAGGAGTGTGTCTAGAGAAAAGAATACACATTCACTGCCGATACTTACTCTTGTCCAGTCAATCTCCAAACAAGGACACCCAATGCAGTGACAGAAAATACATTTACACAGAACACAAAACACAAATAGATGGCAGTTATATTTCAAATATGGGGGGGGGGGCTTGCGTGACCTGTTAAAGAACACACATTTACACATTTGGGAATCCTGACTGGGTCAATGCCTGCTGCACCCGGTGGGCAGCGCCCCCAAAGCGGAGCATGTATTGGCCATGGAGCCACTCGGGGAGGGAGAGAGGGATTCGAGTGGCAGGGTATTCCTGCCTTATTAGGATTAGGTAATATCAACTGCACTTATATAGCGCCTTTATCCAAAGCGCTTTACAATGGCCTCTCCTCACCCGTTCACACACACACACCACACACAACATGGCGGGCGCCACCCATGCAAGGCGCTAGCCTGCTCTCTTGCCAAGGATGGGGGGTTTCAGTGTCCCAAGGGGACACTTCGACATGTGGACAGGAGGAGCCGGGGATCGAACCACCAACCCTGCGATCAGCGGACGACCCGCTCTACCTCCTGAGCCACAGCCGCCTCTGGTTCGCAGCGCTCATTCTGCCTGTGCCAGCCTAAAGGGCAATGATTGTGCAGCTCAGCTGTTGACTACAGAAGAACCGACAGGCTACACGCATTCTCGAGGACACGCGTGTCAATTCTGCGCACTCCGGAAAAGATGGAAGACTTTACGGTGATGAGATGGGTTTACTAATATGACTAACCATTTTGAGAAGACATGTTCTCCAGAGCATTTTTAAAAATATGGGGAGAAATTTGTTAGGGTCAACATCAACAATTAGGAACTTGGTGCCAACAAAGAATCTTAATTGACGGGCTCGTTTTCCTTTGTGATGCTTGATCACATTTCCATGCAGCCTAGATTCAGGAAAAGAGCAGCGTTTCACCAAGCGCATTTCATTTACACCTCTCAAACAGGCATTTATTCTGTACTGCGCCAGAGGGAACTTACTTCCCGACAGCGACAAAGAAACATGCCAGAGATGAGGGGAACAAACTAGTGCATATTAGTGCAGTTTATCTGAGATAAGTACACCGTCAACCGTTATACGGCATTAGTGGAACCCATAAAGAGAACACGACCATTAAAACAACCTGCACGTCTCTGCTAATACACAACTGCCCTGCACGTCTCTGCTAATACACAACTGCCCTGCACGTCTCTGCTAATACACAACTGCCCTGCACGTCTCTGCTAATACACAACTGCCCTGCACGTCTCTGCTAATACACAACTGCCCTGCACGTCCTGCATAAAACAACCTGCACGTCCCTGCTAATACACAACTGCGTCCAAATTTGCACGTGGCTCCGAAATTCCGTCACTATTGCCCGAATGTGGAACTGCACATGCTTGGGGTAATTGCTATTCACCAGGCACACTGAGCAGCAATGCTATGTCGAATCCTGTTTTGACAGAGCTGTTCAACTGTCAGGTGTACTGGTTCCACTTTGAGAGACGGGTAGAGTCCGCCGCTGGCGTTACCTCCAGGTCGATCTTCAGGCCTTGGTGGTAAACCTCTGTCTCAAACGTGATGAGGTGGAGCTCTTCTGTCACGATCAGCGAGGCCTGGGGGATTGGGACAGTTGGAAGGGGGTCAGAGCCAGAGGTCACACCAATTATGCAGAGCACCCTACCCTAGCACCTTGACTGACAGCAGGTAGGAATTAGGGAGGTTGGCACTACATTAAAGGCAATTAGCTGATGCTCTTATCCAGAGTGACTTACACAATTCTTACATTATACATACAAACCCCAATTCCAGAAAAAGTTGGGACAGTATGTAAAATGCAAATAAATAAAAAGCGGTGATTTGTAAATTCACTTTTACATATATTTAATTGAACGCAGTACAAAGAAAAGATATCTAATGCTTTACCTTATCAACTTTATAGATTTTTGTAAATATACTCTAATTCCGAATTTGACGCCTGCAATGCATTCCAAAAAAGTTGGGACAGGGGAAAAATAAAAACTGGGAAGTTCAAAAAACACCCGTTTAGAGCCGAACACACATCGCCGTGTTAGGTAGCGCCGAAGAAGAAGAAGTTTTGCGTGCGAATCACAAGTGAATCATGTGTGAATCGACACGGGGAAAAACAGCGGAATATTTGTCTCAAAATTCCATACGTAAATCCAAGCAGATCAAGCGTGTCCTTCGATCGGCAAATGTAGATTCTCCAGTTCACAAGCCAAGCTTTTGATTTGTAAATGTGAACATTGGAAACATATCTGAAAATGTTATTTGCATTTGTGAATATAATTTTTGCATTCATCCAAATGATGATTTACGAAACACAAATTGAGAGGTGTTTGCGTGTGGATGGCAAAAACACATTTGTGGATTATACCTACGAACACAAATTGAGAGGTGGTTGTGTGTGGATGGTAAAAATAATTGTGGATTATACTTTTGTGTTTGTTTATTTTTGATAGAAATCTACCTCCATATCAAGGGTCTGAGGTATCAAACGAGCCTAAAACCGTCACTCTGCTGCCAGAAATGCAGTAGATATGGATGGATGACTTGAAGGGTTGTTTCTCCTAACTTATTTTTGCATAGAGTTCAATATGAAAATGAGTCTTAAAGTCATTCATCCATATCTACTGCATATCTGGCAGCAGAGTGATGGTTTGAGGCTCGTTTGATACCTCAGACCCTTGATGACTTACAGCCATTTATCCAACCATGTGTTACATTCCCGTGTAATTTAAAGCTGAATCTAGTCCCACCCCCCAATTCCCATAGAGATCCATTCAAATGCAGAGAGGTTATAGTATTGCTTGTAAGAGTACCTGAAAATAAGATATCAAGTCTTTTTGATATCCTTTTATACCCAGTAACATTTGTGAAACAATAAACTCTGCAACACTGTGTCTCTTGCTGTGCTTGCAACTTTATTAATGAAATTTGACTTACGTTTCGGACCACAGTCCTTCGAGTCTGACGAAGGACTGTGGTCTGAGACGAAAGTCAAATTCCATTAATAAAGTTTCAGGCACGTTTTTTCAGGCATTGACTTGAACAGCAGCAGGGCTAGGGTTCACAATCCTTTTTTAAAGAAGACCCACTTTAATTTCACATCAGTTCTCCCCACATTATTCCAACAGCAGACCCTTGCAACAACAAATTTTCTAGTTGACCCCAACCTTACTTATTTTTAAGAGTCAACACATTTATTTTAAACACAATAAAAAACACTAATAATAACTAAACCTGAATTTGTACAGTAAATACTCACATCACTGTTGGTCCTGCCTCCATTCCCACACCTCTGCTCCCTCAGGGTCTGCAATGGACAAGCACTGTCAAATCATCAGCAACAATAACAGCAGTACTGACCACAGCGGCCTGTTATTAGCATCGCTGTAGCATCAGCAACACTTACAGCAGTACAGACCACAGAGGCCTGTTATTAGCAACGCTGTAGCATCAGCAACAATAACAGCAGTACTGACCACAGCGGCCTGTTATTAGCAGCACTGTAGCACAACAACACTTACAGCAGTACTGACCACAGTGGCCTGTTATTAGCAACGCTGTAGCATCAGCAACACTTACAGCAGTACAGACCACAGAGGCCTGTTATTAGCAACGCTGTAGCATCAGCAACACTTACAGCAGTACTGACCACAGAGGCCTGTTATTAGCAATGCTGTAGCATCAGCAACACTTACAGCAGTACAGACCACAGAGGCCTGTTATTAGCAATGCTGTAGCATCAGCAACACTTACAGCAGTACAGACCACAGAGGCCTGTTATTAGCAACGCTGTAGCATCAGCAACACTTACAGCAGTACAGACCACAGAGGCCTGTTATTAGCAACGCTGTAGCATCAGCAACACTTACAGCAGTACAGACCACAGAGGCCTGTTATTAGCAACGCTGTAGCATCAACAACATTTACAGCAGTACTGACCACAGAGGCCTGTTATTAGCAACGCTGTAGCATCAGCAACACTTACAGCAGTACAGACCACAGAGGCCTGTTATTAGCAACGCTGTAGCATCAACAACACTTACAGCAGTACAGACCACAGAGGCCTGTTATTAGCAACGCTGTGGCATCAGCAACACTTACAGCAGTACAGACCACAGAGGCCTGTTATTAGCAACGCTGTAGCATCAGCAACACTTACAGCCAACACTTACAGCAGTACAGACCACAGAGGCCTGTTATTAGCAACGCTGTAGCATCAGCAACACTTACAGCAGTACAGACCACAGAGGCCTGTTATTAGCAACGCTGTAGCATCAGCAACACTTACAGCGGTACAGACCACAGAGGCCTGTTATTAGCAACGCTGTGGCATCAGCAACACTTACAGCAGTACAGACCACAGAGGCCTGTTATTAGCAATGCTGTAGCATCAGCAACACTTACAGCAGTACAGACCACAGAGGCCTGTTATTAGCAACGCTGTAGCATCAGCAACACTTACAGCAGTACAGACCACAGAGGCCTGTTATTAGCAGCACTGTAGCATCAGCAACACTTACAGCAATAAAGACCACAGAAGCCTGTTATAAGCAACGCTGTAGCATCGACAACACTTACAGCAGTACAGACCACAGAGGCCTGTTATTAGCAACGCTGTAGCATCAACAACACTTACAGCAGTACAGACCACAGAGGCCTGTTATTAGCAACACTGTAGCATCAACAACACTTACAGCAGTACAGACCACAGAGGCCTGTTATTAGCAGCACTGTAGCACAACAACACTTACAGCAGTACAGACCACAGAGATGTGTTATTAGCAACGCTGTAGCATCAACAACACTTACAGCAGTACAGACCACAGATGCCTGTTATTAGCAATGCTGGAGCATCAGCAACACTTACAGCAGTACAGACCACAGAAGCCTGTTATTAGCAATGCTGTAGCATCAACAACACTTACAGCAGTACGGACCACAGAGGCCTGTTATTAGCAGCACTGTAGCACAACAACACTTACAGCGGTACAGACCACAGAGGCCTGTTATTAGCATCGCTGTAGCATCAGCAACACTTACAGCAGTACAGACCACAGAGGCCTGTTATTAGCTGTGCTGTAGCATCAACAACACTTACAGCAGTACAGACCACAGAGGCCTGTTATTAGCAACGCTGTAGCATCAGCAACACTTACAGCAGTACAGACCACAGAGGCCTGTTATTAGCTGTGCTGTAGCATCAACAACACTTACAGCAGTACAGACCACAGAGGCCTGTTATTAGCTGTGCTGTAGCATCAACAACACTTACAGCAGTACAGACCACAGAGGCCTGTTATTAGCAGCACTGTAGCACAACAACACTTACAGCAGTACAGACCACAGAGGCCTGTTATTAGCAGCACTGTAGCATCAACAACACTTACAGCAGTACAGACCACAGAGGCCTGTTATTAGCAACACTGTAGCATCAGCAACACTTACAGCAGTACAGACCACAGAGGCCTGTTATTAGCAGCACTGTAGCATCAGCAACACTTACAGCAGTACAGACCACAGAGGCCTGTTATTAGCTGTGCTGTAGTATCAGCAACACTTACAGCAGTACAGACCACAGAGGCCTGTTATTAGCTGTGCTGTAGCATCAGCAACACTTACAGCGGTACAGACCACAGAGGCCTGTTATTAGCAGCACTGTAGCACAACAACACTTACAGCAGTACAGACCACAGAGGCCTGTTATTATCTGTGCTGTAGCATCAACAACACTTACAGCAGTACAGACCACAGAGGCCTGTTATTAGCAACGCTGTAGCATCAGCAACACTTACAGCAGTACAGACCACAGAGGCCTGTTATTAGCAATGCTGTAGCATCAGCAACACTTACAGCAGTACAGACCACAGAGGCCTGTTATTAGCAACGCTGTAGCATCAGCAACACTTACAGCAGTACAGACCACAGAGGCCTGTTATTAGCAACGCTGTAGCATCAGCAACACTTACAGCAGTACAGACCACAGAGGCCTGTTATTAGCAACGCTGTAGCATCAACAACACTTACAGCAGTACAGACCACAGAGACCTGTTATTAGCAACGCTGTAGCATCAGCAACACTTACAGCAGTACTGACCACAGAGACCTGTTATTAGCAACGCTGTAGCATCAGCAACAATAACAGCAGTACTGACCACAGAGACCTGTTATTAGCATCGCTGTAGCATCAACAACACTTACAGCAGTACAGACCACAGAGACCTGTTATTAGCAACGCTGTAGCATCAGCAACACTTACAGCAGTACTGACCACAGAGACCTGTTATTAGCAACGCTGTAGCATCAGCAACAATAACAGCAGTACTGACCACAGAGACCTGTTATTAGCAACGCTGTAGCATCAGCAACACTTACAGCAGTACAGACCACAGAGGCCTGTTATTAGCAACGCTGTAGCATCAGCAACACTTACAGCAGTACAGACCACAGAGGCCTGTTATTAGCAACGCTGTAGCATCAGCAACACTTACAGCAGTACAGACCACAGAGGCCTGTTATTAGCAGCACTGTAGCATCAGCAACACTTACAGCAATAAAGACCACAGAAGCCTGTTATTAGCAACGCTGTAGCATCGACAACACTTACAGCAGTACAGACCACAGAGGCCTGTTATTAGCAACGCTGTAGCATCAACAACACTTACAGCAGTACAGACCACAGAGGCCTGTTATTAGCAACACTGTAGCATCAACAACACTTACAGCAGTACAGACCACAGAGGCCTGTTATTAGCAGCACTGTAGCACAACAACACTTACAGCAGTACAGACCACAGAGATGTGTTATTAGCAACGCTGTAGCATCAACAACACTTACAGCAGTACAGACCACAGATGCCTGTTATTAGCAATGCTGTAGCATCAGCAACACTTACAGCGGTACAGACCACAGAGGCCTGTTATTAGCAACGCTGTAGCATCAGCAACACTTACAGCAGTACAGACCACAGAGGCCTGTTATTAGCAGCACTGTAGCACATCAACACTTACAGCGGTACAGACCACAGAGGCCTGTTATTAGCATCAGCAACACTTACAGCAGTACAGACCACAGAGGCCTGTTATTAGCTGTGCTGTAGCATCAGCAACACTTACAGCAGTACAGACCACAGAGGCCTGTTATTAGCAACGCTGTAGCATCAGCAACACTTACAGCAGTACAGACCACAGAGGCCTGTTATTAGCTGTGCTGTAGCATCAACAACACTTACAGCAGTACAGACCACAGAGGCCTGTTATTAGCTGTGCTGTAGCATCAACAACACTTACAGCAGTACAGACCACAGAGGCCTGTTATTAGCAGCACTGTAGCACAACAACACTTACAGCAGTACAGACCACAGAGGCCTGTTATTAGCAGCACTGTAGCATCAACAACACTTACAGCAGTACAGACCACAGAGGCCTGTTATTAGCAACACTGTAGCATCAGTAACACTTACAGCAGTACAGACCACAGAGGCCTGTTATTAGCAACACTGTAGCATCAGCAACACTTACAGCAGTACAGACCACAGAGGCCTGTTATTAGCAGCACTGTAGCATCAGCAACACTTACAGCAGTACAGACCACAGAGGCCTGTTATTAGCTGTGCTGTAGTATCAGCAACACTTACAGCAGTACAGACCACAGAGGCCTGTTATTAGCTGTGCTGTAGCATCAGCAACACTTACAGCGGTACAGACCACAGAGGCCTGTTATTAGCAGCACTGTAGCACAACAACACTTACAGCAGTACAGACCACAGCGGCTTGTTATTAGCAACGCTGTAGCATCAGCAACACTTACAGCAGTACAGACCACAGAGGCCTGTTATTAGCACTCACCAAGTGTTTGAACTCAGCAGACAAACTGCCATTGTTAGACTCCTCCATGTTCATCACCTTTGTGTTGGTACCCAGGATGTTAAACTTACGGGACCTGTAACATCAACAAAATGGTCTTCAAAAAGAAAAAAAACCATGAAAGCATTCTCCCACCTTAGTCAGGATTTATGACTAATAATAAACTCAAATCCTCAGTCAGGATCCAGGACAGGGAACTCACTTACCCCCGCAGCGAATCCCCCAACTCTCTGCAAATACAATTAAGTCCAATTAGTCAACAGGCTCATGATGTTAAAGTAGAACAAAGAGGCTTTTCTATCCTAGTCTTCCAATTCTTACTGACTGTGCTCTGATGGAACTCAAGGGTGACATATCAGGGCAATGAAAGCTTTCAGCTCTTTCAGAAAGAACTTCCTGGTCCTTTGAAAGGGACTTAAAGCTAGAGTATGCAACTTCTTTTTAGAAAAATATCTGGGAACGGTCATGATTATTTGGTAGCAATCATAGAAAGAACTGTTCTGAGAGAAATCCAGCACCATACACTGTTTATAACCTCAAATTCTGCATTCTAAAACCAGTGA
This sequence comes from Ilyophis sp. 1 JC-2022, assembly GCA_022702515.1. Classification (NCBI taxonomy): domain Eukaryota; kingdom Metazoa; phylum Chordata; class Actinopteri; order Anguilliformes; family Synaphobranchidae; genus Ilyophis; species Ilyophis sp. 1 JC-2022. Next base: position 16,328,218 of record CM040405.1, on the reverse strand, counting down.
TTCGGCCCGAATTTTGTTTTCAAAACAAGTTTTCAAAACAGAGTAGCTTATGAACATAGACCGTGGAACCAATCGAAGAGATTCACATTGCGAACCAATCAACAGTGAGATTGCGTTGCAGTACTGGATATGCAGTCCGTTAAAGTGGACTACAAGTCGAACTACAATGATTAATGCATTACTTTAAAAAATAAAAATTGGAACATGCGATATATGGTCTATATCCTTGTACATCCTTGTATATCCTTGTACCACACAGGCTAATCCAGAAACGTTTCGGCTCATTCTATAAATCAGATTTCAAGAAATAGTCAATAGTCTCCGAAGCCCGTTCTATTCTTCCATAGGGAATTTACTTCCAACGTTGACTCCGCCAACGACTGACGTACTCACTTGAGTACTCTATACCAGTCTGTAATCCTGCAATCATATCTAGAAAACTTGCTCGTTCACAACGAGGTCTGTGGAAGCAGTGGGGTGGGGGGGGTGTCTTTTTCCATGGGCAGGGCTGAGGGATGTTGTGATTTTGAAATGTTTTGACAACAAATGTGACCGTTGGGAAAAAGTTGCATACTATAGCTTTAATAATAAACACAAAAAAAGGTCTGAAACTTACTTGTCGATGCACACTTTGATTTTCAGCTGGTAATTCAGTTCCGGAAATTTTACAAGTAACCTGAAAACAAGAGAAAAATGGAATCTAGTTTAAAACAAACACAATATATGCCCCTGTAGACAAAATCCACAGAGCAACAACCATTCATGCACTGATGCCTTTTACTCATTGAACAATGAAGGAGTAAGCAGGTTAAATGTCCTGTGGTGGTTTGTGTTGCTCACCTGACTTTGTTAGTGAACTGTACGCCGGTCTTGATGACCAGAGGCCTGTCTGGATGCATGGGCATGCAGGGTTGGCGCTCCACCACAAAGGCACTGTAATACCAAATATATGGGCCATGTGACACACTGATACACATCTCTAAACATACGGTGAATTCACAGCTTTTAACAATATATAAACACGGAAAGCTAGGTTACTGCAAAGTTGTGACCCAAACGGAGGTGGAAAGTCCAGGGGTCAGAAAGTAAAGGTCCTGCCGTGATTTCACTCATTAGTTCTACCTCCTGGCTGAAGAATTTTACTAATTAGCAAATCCAGGTAAATGGACTAAAATACTGGGGAGCTTTGATTGTGCTTTTATGAAATCTTTATGTCCTGCTTAGTATTTTGTTGATGTTTTCTTTTAAGTGTTCAGTACCCTGGGATACTTTGGTGTGAAGAGCGCTATGTAAAAAATAGCTTCAGTTACGTCCATGAAAGACGAGGTGGGGAAACGTTGATGGCTCGTTCCCAAAAACATGTATACATATTCATGTTATTTCTTGTGTTATTTCAGAGATAGATTGAGGGTTTTTTTTTTGCTTCCGGGAGAACGTATCAGTTGCAAGCATCTGTACATGTGTACATAAACCGGGGAGATTCTCAGGCATTCCAGGAAACCAGAGTAGTCTCGATTCAATTGGCCAAAACAAAGAAGTGGAACGGTGCTTGAACTTCACAGGAACGTTGGATGAGGATCTGCTAACGGGATCGTCGGTTCTTCGCTGCACGTGGACGGGGAGGCGAGTGGGACGCCCACCTCTTCATGAGGTTCCTGAAGATGTCGACGATCTTCTCCTCCAGTGCGGGCCGGTGCTGGATGATGGGATCCCCCTTGTAGGACACTTTCTGCTGCAGCTCTTCCAGCTTCTTTATCTGCTGGCGGATTTGCAGCTGGGACTCTGCCAAGGATGTTAGCCTGGGAGGGGAGAAGGTCAGTGCTTTAGTCCAACCACAGCACTGGCTAACAAAAATATACCCCCCCCCATGTCAGTGCTTTAGTCCAACCACAGCACTGGCTAACAAAAATATACCCCCCCCCCATGTCAGTGCTTTAGTCCAACCACAGCACTGGCTAACAAAAATATACCCCCCCCCCCCCCTCATTTTAGCAGGCCAAAAGTAATTGGAGAAAAATATAAGTATAAACATATCCACAGCTGTTTTCATTTAAACGATGCCTTCTTCCATAAGGTAACAAAATTTGAAAGACCACATTTGAATGACTACATAAGACGAAAAAACATAGGGCCAAGTTACATTAAATTATTTAGAAAACATTGGGTAGCACTGCTTTGGAATAGAGTTGTGCGAACTAAGACAGCCCATACCGTTTGTTGTAACTTTGTATCATTTTGATATCAATACTTTTAATGGCAGGCCTAGATTTTGCTAGTTTTATTACAGTAACTTGGAATTGTATGTTAAAAAAAAAATTTGTTGAGATATCATTTATTTTTGTACTGTGTTTGTTATGAATAATGAATTACACATAAATAAAAGTGTTAGCCATATTTTTAAAAGGATTAAGGAGTGTTTTTAAAGGTTTTTGTTATTGTACACGGTATAGCTACTAATGCTTTTTATGTCAGGAGATGATCTATAGGCTTAGCTAACATTCATTTTAAAAACTTGCCAATTGCAAAGTTGCTACAGTAGCTTAGTTAAAGTCATTAAAATATAACAGTAGGAACGCCACAGCGGTCAATGACCGTTGTCACTTTAAGAAAATCTATAATAATGATTTAAACCTCTGAAGAAACAAACTGTGAACAATATCTGAAGGCTTTTACAAGCCACTGTTTATGAAATGCCTGAACAACTGAAAGTGAGTTGAAAATACCTTCTGTGTCTAAGCCATAAAACTAAAACTAAAACTTTGAAAACTAATACAGTATATCAACTCATTTGTGCCACAACACAGTGACTCGTTCCCTTACAACAGAAATGTGAATTCTGATTAAGCGCATTTCAAATAGATAACTGGGGTGATTGACAGAAGGGGCAAGGTGACCGTACCAGGTCTCCAGACGGTCCAAGCAGGTGTTGGGTGTTCCTCCAATACACGCTATCTGCTGCCTCCTTTTCCAATCAGCCAGCTCCACCTCAGTCAGGTTCTTCTGCACAAACTCCATGGCTGACAGCAGCCCCGCCATCTCCGTTACGATTTGCTGCCGAGAGGGAGCGCGCTCAGTGCACATCTGAATCCCAGTGTCCACACTACGCGTATTTTTACAGGTGGGAACTCCTGTTTGTTCAACTGCACATGCTGAAAGTGCAGAGTCTCACAAGCGATTAACAGCAGGTATCAAAGGAGGCAAGAAAATAGCGGGAGCCTATCTGCTCTTTTGTTCAAAAGGGGAAGAGCTTGAACTTAAACCTGCGGTTCGCTAAGGTGACGTTTCTGTTTGTCTGAATCTTCTCCTATAAATAATGATGCTTCAGACAGCAAATTGGGAATGGTGGGTAATGGGGAATGGTGGGTAATGGGGAATGGTGGGTAATGGAGAATGGTGGGTAATGGGGAATGGTGGGTAATGGAGAATGGTGGGTAATGGAGAATGGTGGGTAATGGAGAATGGTGGGTAATGGGGAATGGTGGGTAATGGAGAATGGTGGGTAATGGGGAATGGTGGGTAACGGGGAATGGTGGGTAACGGGGAATGGTGGGTAACGGGGAATGGTGGGTAATGAAGTAGAATGGAATTGATATAATTCATTGAAAATACAAAAGGTACACTTATGCTTTAAGTGAAATGAATAATATCTGCTGATGACCTACTCTTCTGAGCTGGTCCAGGGCAGTGAGCATCTGTTCCAGCTGGGACATCTTCTGCCTGGTAGCTGCCTGGTTGTTCCCATTCAGATCCTGGGACAACTCTGCATGAAAGGGACAGATTCATTTTCTGAACAAAGTAAATCTGCTCTCCAAATGTGCTCAGCAGGCATGGAGGCCAACCAACACTAAGAGAGTCTAATTAATCTAATTACAGAGATATATGCAATGTATGCTAAGGGTATATAGTGAGAGTATTATGATGTCTTAGATGACTTATAGTATGGACTTACCTCCTTGGCTTTTCAGAGTCTTGTAGTTGAAGTCAAAGTCATCCTGCAGATTCTCTAGCATTTTCATCTTCTGTTCCATGTCCTGGGGAGAGTGACAGAAATCCATCATTTTCCTGTCAACAGTAGACATGACAGGACAGCCAATAGGCCAAAAGGGACAGAACTCCATTAAGCTACAGCCAGAGCAGAGGTGTATCTATCAGCATTAAAAACCACCAAGCCCCTTAATAGTTGCAAACAGTAAGCTTCTCCGCCATAGAAATGTGACCCCTCTATCTGTGCCACTGACTGGTGAATTAGCCTGGGACGATGGCACTGAGACTCAATGCAGACGGGTGAGCTCCCACACACGCAGAGAAAGCGTGACCCCTCTATCTGTGCCACTGACTGGTGAATTAGCCTGGGACGATGGCACTGAGACTCGATGCAGACGGGTCAGCTCCCACACACGCAGAGAAAGCGTGACCCCTCTATCTGTGCCACTGACTGGTGAATTGGCCTGGGACGATGGCACTGAGACTCAATGCAGACGGGTGAGCTCCCACACACGCAGGGAAAGCTTGACCCCTCTATCTGTGCCACTGACTGGTGAATTAGCCTGGGACGATGGCACTGAGACTCAATGCAGACGGGTGAGCCCCCACACACGCAGAGAAAGCGTGACCCCTCTATCTGTGCCACTGACTGGTGAATTAGCCTGGGACGATGGCATTGAGACTCGATGCAGACGGGTGAGCCCCCACACACGCAGAGAAAGCGTGACCCCTCTATCTGTGCCACTGACTGGTGAATTAGCCTGGGACGATGGCACTGAGACTCAATGCAGACGGGTGAGCCCCCACACACGCAGAGAAAGCTCACCTGCACTCTCTTCCTCACGTCCTGCAGGTTGTGCTCCAGCATCTGCTGCTTCTCCGTCACCACCGCCCCCGATGGGTGGGCCACCTGCCCGTCCTGCACAGGTACAATGCACGATTGGAACTAGTCGTAAGGATGTACATTTAGAGACGTTACAGAATTTTCAGTACCAGTGGCAAAAGGCACTAAATGGCAAAACACTTTTGGCGGAAATCCGACATTAATCTACTGTTGGTAGGGTCATTTCAGAAATACATTTTCAAACACAGGAAATTAAATTAGCATGGCAGTGAGCTGTAGTAAGACGGAATGGCATTCCGAGCACGAAAAACGAACCATCCTGCCAGCTTAGAGACTAAACATCCTGTATGCTGCTTAGGCTCTGGGCTAGCGAACTTGAGAAAAATATCCTTTCTTGAGCAATGGCACAACATGAGGCCTGGGAGATAGCTCTGTCTTGGAGGAAATGTGGGGGCTTCTCTAATTGTTTGGCTAAGCTTCTGTCAGCTTCGAGGTTAACTTGCAGTGTTACCTGATATTTGAACAACCAATTTCTGCACTGGGAGTATTACTGGGGCCAGCTTGATTTGAACTGAAATTACAAAAAGCTTACTATTTACTGAAAACGTACTGACAAAATAACTGAATGAACTGAAAAATGACCTGGAAAAAAACTGAACTGGAATGTCTCCCAAAATGCTTGCTTGTAACGGCAGACATTTGTGAGGTGTATTTACTAGGGGTGTAAACGATACAATACAATCACGATACTCTGCGATGCGATTTCTCTTATTAATATATAACGATACAACACGATTAATCGTGATACGATACAATCAGCTGCGATGTGACCATGTGACAAATGTGACCATTAGATTTGACAGAACCCCCCTTCCCACAGACACTCAGAGGACATTCAAATAACAAACAATATGAGAAAAAACTATGTAGGCTATATGAAGCTCTATAAGAAGTCTGCATGGCATTCAAATCAGATTTGATTGCTTGTAGAGCTTCTTCAGCCTATATTGTTTTTTCTTACGGATCAGCACCCCATGTCACATTGAGCACCTCTCCGGTTTACTCAAGTAAGCCAAGGCTCCTTTTCCTCTTTGATTGCAACAAACAATATAACTTTAAAAGTATAGAATATATTGCTTCATTTTTAAAACCGCCCTTTCCATGTCAATAATTATAATTAAACTAAATGTAAAAATCAATACAAGTTTGCCACGCAAATTAACGACTCATCGTGATTCAGCCAAGTCACATCGATGCAGTTGTATCGTGACATCTGCATGGCGATGCACCGATGCATCTGTACGCCCATAGTATCTACGGTGGCCTGCGAGGCTCTATACCGGCGAGTCGGTGGTAGCTGACTGCAGCAGCCGCTGCTCCTCCCACAGGCAGCGGGCCACGATGCGGGCGATCTCCATGGGCTTCTCCAGGTACTTGCTCTGTAGGTGCTGCTTGATACGTCGCAGGTTGTGCTGGTACAGCACGTTATTCTCCTGCAGGAAGCGGCTGTACTGCTGGTCAATCTCCCCCAGGAGGTTGTGGAACACCAGCGTGGCGTGGGATTCTTTGTTGGCTGCATAGGCCCTGAACATACAAAAAAAAAAAAAAGACAAAAAAATTATTGCATAAAGCTCAAGTTTCTTTTTTTTGACCTTCTCTAACAGGCAATGAAAGTGGAAAAAACCTGTGGTCCTAAAAATCGAGATGTACAGTACTCTCTCCGTCCAGACGTACAAGAGTTGCATGAACGAGAGGGCTGGTTTAACAAGTTCAAGTGGAGGATAACATACTGTATAACTGAGAAAAGGGAAATTATTTGACACAAACTGCTTTCTATTGATATAATGTCAAACCTAACAATGGCCTATAACTGGAACCTGCCAGTGATGAAAGGTTCATAGAAAATACAATATTATAGATAATAGAATTTCTTGATTCAGAACGGATGGAAGAGTTGAGAGGTGGATGTGCCACAATACAGTGAACAGACTGCATATGAAAAGAACCAAAATGTATATTGTGAAATATGTAACTATGCCTATGTGAAGTCAAACTTGATTGAAAGAAAGATCCACAAGAGCAGAACAACAAATTGTCGAAAAGGCAGAGTGAAGGACATACTCGAAGGCAGAGTGAAGAACATACTCTAAGGCAGAGTGAAGGACATACTCTAAGGCAGAGTGAAGGACATACTCGAAGGCAGAGTGAAGGACATACTCGAAGGCAGAGTGAAGGACATACTCGAAGGCAGAGTGAAGGACATACTCGAAGGCAGAGTGAAACACATACTCTAAGGCAGTGGTTCTCAAACTCGGTCCTGGGGCCCCCCTGCGCATGCTGGTTTTTGTTCCAACCACAATTGCGATCCGAGAATTTTATTAAGCTGTTAATTTTTCTTGCACTTTTCATGTTTTGATGGAAATAATTACCCTCTTAAGCCAAATTATGTCAGAAAATAGCTATGCATGCCATGTAGAATAAATGTCCTATATTCACATTTTGCTTATTTTGTTATATTGCAAACAATTTCATTACAAGAGGAAACTAAACTGAGCAAATGAAAGGCCGGGGTGAATCAACAGGCTCCTGATTGGTGAAAGTGTGGACACGTGGCCACGAAAACTAACCATTTAGCCAAACCTTTGAAACAAAATTATGAAAAAACTTAAACACATGTTCAACGACATAATTAGGAGCATATTGATTCACTGCAGTTTTTAATTTAATCAGTTATAACATTTTGTAAACTCTTTTTATGTATTCGTTTGCAATATAGCACAATAAGCAAAATGTGAACGTGGGACATTTATTCTATATGGCATGCATAGCTATTTTCTGACATAATTTGGCTTAAGAGGATAAATAATCAAAACATAAAAAGTGCAATTAAGACAAATGTTAAAATTGTTAAAATTTTGGGATTGCAATTGTGGTTGGAATGAAAACCAGCATACACAGGGGGGCCCCAGGACCGAGTTTGAGAACCACTGCTCTAAGGTGTCCAGTGATTGTAACTGGGCAGAAAATACATTATTTACTACAATATATAGCACGACCTACTCCTGCCTTGTTAAACATATTTAATGAAACCGTGAATGCTCATGTTTAGTCAGACCTGGAATAGAAAAATACTTCTATATTCAGTTAGTATTACTTCTGAAGACTATGGGCTTGATCCTGGCTTACGATACAGGTTACAGAGCGTTTCTGACGAACGTGCACGCAACCTGGCTTGGGTGATTTAGTTGGAGATGCTTTGGGTGCAGTCACACTGAAAAAAATGTGTGTGCCACTGAATTTCAAATCAAGTGAATTCTGGCTTGAGACTTATGCCATAATAGCTCAATAGATTTCAAGGGGAAGACAATGGTTTTTCATGCAATACAGATTAAATAGATTGAAATCAATACAATTTGATGGTAACGTAGAGACTTTTATGACGAATGTATAATGTGAAGTTAAATGGCATAAATATTGAGACAAATATTTTAATGTTTATGATTAAAACAGAGTCCAAGTGCATTCCAAGAAGCACTCAAGCGCAGAACCTTCTTTTTTTATATTAAGGCAAGGCAAGTTTATATATATAGCACATTTCATACACAGAGGGGCCAGGTCAAGGGGTAACGGAAGGACAAATTTGCTGTACGCTGGCTCTAGCTCCTAGGCTATACCAGTTAGGTTGAAAAGAACACTTGTGAGAAGTGAGGGCTGCCTAGTACTTTAAAATAAATCCACTAAGTTTTTTGTCAAGGGTCATTTTCATGGGTAATTTTGCCAAAAACCCACCGGTAACGGAATGACTCAAAAACAACATCTGTTTTTTGCCTTTTTTTCAACAATGCAAAACCTGCGGTTCCAGGCAAAGTATTGGTATTTTTCTGACTGATAATGGTCTATTGACTATCCATCTATGAACATGCCAAATATTAGACCAAGGGCATGGTCCAATAAATTTTTATAGCATTTTTCCCACAGTGGTTCCGGTAACGGAAGGACAATTGGTAAAAGTAACGGAAGGACACACTATTAGTTCTTGTGTATAAGGCAGCCCTTGCACTCAATGTTCCCAATATTACATCAGTTTGAGTATCTTTTTACAGTCAGTGGGTTAAACTACCCAATTAGGTTATGTGATATGACAGTGAAAATAGAGTTTTCTGGTAACGGAAGGACACTGCAAAATCTGAAGAACGCCTTTTTTCCGAACAATGTAAACTATAAAATAACAACAATTAGTACCAAAACTTTCTTTAAATAGAGTAAAATGATAATTCCCAGTCCACTGGACACAGTTAGATTATGTATTGGTTTATGGTGGTGTATATGGCTTTAATTTCATCCAATATTGTACTATCAGAAGTTTGTTGCATTTTGATAAAGACCGAACTTCAAATGACCACCAATTTGTTCATAGTCGAGATATTTAAGAACCGTAAAAAGCTCCATAAACTTTGAAATAAGCACTATCTTTTAAAATAAAAAGATAGGCCCATTGGTAAAGATGACATTTTACCCCTACTGTTCACCTCCCCTTGACCTGGCCCAGAGGCAATTCAAAGTGCTTTACATAAATACAGAATATGGCATACAATAAAACATTTAAAACAATCTGAATAACAGAAAAGATAAAACAGTTTAAAGTACATTTAAAAATATAAATAAATTAGAAAAGAATGAGAAAAAGATTTTTAAAAGTGCATATAAAAGTGCAATGCAGCGCTTTAAAAAGCCAAGCAGAACAGCAAGGTTTTAAAAATACAATAAAATGCAGTACAATGCAATGAAATTTCAGTTAAAGGCCCGTGAGAAGAGCAAAGTTTTCAGACCAGATTTAAAAGATATAATACAAGAGGCATGTCTAAGGTCGTAGGGTAGTAGGTTCCAGCTATGGGTAGAGTAAAAACTAAAAGCTGCCTCACCATTTTTTGTTTTAACCTTAGGCACAATGAGCTGATCCGATCCCAAAGATATATGGTTTATACAGCCTGAGCATTTCCAAGATGTATTTTGGTCCTAAGCCGTTGAGTGATTTATAAACTATTAGCATCCCTTTGAAATCTATTCTATAGCGGACTGGAAGCCAGTGTAATGATCTAAGGATTGGAGTGATGTGTGCACTTCTTTTAGTTCTCGTAAGAAGCCTGGCAGCAGCGTTTTGAATAAGTTGGAGCCGTTTAATTGACTTTTTTGAGAGACCAGTGAAGAGAGCATTACAGTAATCAACCCTACTTGAAATGAAGGCATGAATGAGGGTTTCTAGGTCTTGTTTAGACATAAAGCCTCTGACTCTTGCTATAAAAGGCGGATTTCGTTATCGACTTGACATGGTTATCAAAGTTATGTCAATGAGTATACCTAGGTTTCTGGCATGCATGGTTGTTCGTAAACCAAGAGTGTCAAGGTGGAGAGCTATTTTTTGTCTCGGTTCTTTGCTCCCGAAAACAATAATTTTGGTTTTGTCTTTGTTTAGCTGGAGAAAGTTGACACATCCAGCTGTTTACTTGCTTTAACTAGTTAATTCAGTCATAAGCAAAGTAAAGGTGACAGAAGGGAATGAGACAAAACCTGTAGACAAACTGGAAAGTGTAGTATCAACGAATCCGAGTGTAACCCGGGGACACTGAACTCTTTGTGGCTGTCACATACAAGGGCGGTCCTGTTAATGCGGATGACACACAAATTTACCTGTCATTTACTCCTGACGACTATAACCCCATTGACTCTCTATACCAATGCTTATTTTATATGTATACAGGTGCAGCTCAAAAAATTTGAATATATTTTTTGTCACTCATGTCAGAAAGTGAAACTCATATATTATATAGATTCATTACACATAGAGTGAAATATTTCAAGCCTTTATTTCTTGTAATTTTTATGATTATGGCTTACAGCTAATGAAACCCCTAATTCAGTGTCTCAGAAAATTTGAATATTACATTAGATCAATAAAAAAGGATATTTTAAACAGAAATGTCAGCCTTCTGAAAAGTATGTTCATTTCTATGCACTCAATACTTGGTTGGGGCTCCTTTTGCATGAATTACTGCATCAATGCGGCGTGGCATGGAGGCGATCAGCCTGTGGCACTGCTGAGGTGTAATGGAAGCCCAGGTTGCTTTGATAGCGGCCTTCAGGTCGTCTGCATTGTTGGGTCTGGTGTCTCATCTTCCTCTTGACAATACCCCATAGATTCTCTATGGGGTTCAGGTCAGGCGAGTTTGCTGGCCAATCAAGCACAGTAATACCATGGTCATTGAACCAGCTTTTGGTACTTTTGGCAGTGTGGGCATGTGCCAAGTCCTGCTGGAAAATGAAATCAGCATCTCCATAAAGCTTGTCAGCAGAAGGAAGCATGAAGTGCTCTAAAATTTCCTGGTAAATGGCTGCGTTGACTGTGGACTTCAGAAAACACAGTGGACCAACACCAGCAGATGACATGGCACCCCAAATCATCACTGACTGTGGAAACTTCACACTGGACTTCAAGCAACGTGGATTCTGTGCCTCTCCACTCTTCCTCCAGACTCTGGGACCTTGATTTCCAAATGAAATGCAAAATTTACTTTAATCTGAAAAGAGGACTTTGGACCACTGAGCAACAGTCCAGTTATTTGTCTCCTTAGCCCAGGTAAGACGCTTCTGACGTTGTCTCTGGTTCAGGAGTGGCTTGACACGAGGAATGCGACTTGATGCACTGACTCCAGCCTCAGTCCACTCCTTGTGAAGCTCCCCCAAATTCTTGAATGGATTTTGCTTGACAATCCTCTCAAGGCTGCGGTTATCCCTGTTGCTTATGCACCTTTTCCTACCACACTTTTTCCTTCCACTCAACTTTCTATGAATATGCTTGGATACAGCACTCTGTGAACAACCAGCTTCTTTAGCAATGACCTTTTGTGGCTTACCCTCCTTGTGGAGGGTGTCAATGACTGTCTTCTGGACATCTGTCAAGTCAGCAGTCTTCCCCGTGATTGTGTAGCCTACTGAACCAGACTGAGACCATTTAAAGGCTCAGGAAACCTTTGCAGGTGTTTTGAGTTAATTAGCTGATTAGAGTGTGACACCATGAGTTTCCAATATTGAACTTTTTCACAATATTCTAATTTTCTGAGACACTGAATTTGGGTTTTCATTAGCTGTCAGCCATAATCATCAAAATTACAAGAAATAAAGGCTTGAAATATTTCACTCTATGTGTAATGAATCTATATAATAAATGAGTTTCACTTTCTGAAATGAGTGACAAAAAATATTGAACTTTTTCACAATATTCAAATTTTTTGAGCTGCACCTGTATATAGTCAATGAGTGAGAGAGAGCTTAATTGCTTCTGACATCAAATAACAAGCAGAATGTTAAATTGGAAGCTTTTGAAATACGTATGCTGCCCACAAACGCAATAGCTGTTCATAGGCAAGCTCATTATATGCAGTGAAACTCAGGATGGACCACGTATTTCAGAGTTACACAGGTGCATATCTCAAGTGAAAATACACTGATGCCTTTAAGTTCCATGTAGCTTAGAGTACGAAATCCAAGTAAATTGCACATGAAATTTAAGCAAAATAAACAAATGCCTCACTTTTGCTGGTCTCAACTGTATTTATACTGGTTGTATCCAGGGCATGTTTCAGTTGAAGTGGACCTAACTGGACTTAAGCCCCGGTTTGAAGTCCTGATTTCAGAATTCAGAACAGAGGGCAATTGTGCTTTCACAATTTCAATCGCACCATGACAAAGAGGTAAACAGACTCAGTTTTGGAACAAAGTCTCCATGAGCGACCAGTCTGAAAAAGCCTTGAGAATTCCCTGTCCCACATCCATAGGGATTTATAATGGAAATGGATAAATAGAAGGGTATAGGCCTTCCCTCGGGTTCAGCTATGCAACTTTTACAGTGAAGTACATTGTGAGCAGTGAGCAGAATATCTATAGGGGCAGCACTATACCGATCCAGACCTTTATCTGTACCCACCAGTCTTGGCTCTCAATCCAGGGGGCAAGAAACTGCCTCAACTCCATGGGGAAGCTGTCGCTGTACAGGTGGTACAGCTGCTCCAGATACCTGGTGTCCAGCTGCTGCAACTGATTCCACTGGGCCATCCTGGCAGGCACCTTCCGAACTCTGTACAGAAACAAGGAGAGATAAAATAGCACTTAGAATGGGTGGGGAACACTGCAGAGATGGGATTGAAAAATTACTGCATTATATTTTACAGCTAATTTGCAGCTAAATCTAGTCCCACCCCACATTTCCCATAGAGATCCATTCAAATGCAGAGAAGTTATAGTATCGCTTGTAAGAGTACCAGAAAATAAGATATCAAGAGTCTTTTGATGTTGTTGGGTCACAGACATCAGAAAGTGATGGCATGCAAAAGATATGTGACCAAATAAATCATTTAAAATGATTACTTTATTTTACATTATGTTAGTGTCCAATATTTTTTGAAGCCCGAAAATGGGGGGGGGACTATGTACGAAAGGCTCTAGGTTCTAATGGTTCATCCGATATGGATGAAAATACCCTCAAATTAAAGCTGAGTCTGCACTTCAACCTCATTGTCATTGTATCCTTTCAAACACAAAGTGCTAGAGTACAGAACCAAAACAACAAAAAATGTGTCACTGTCCAATTCATTATGGTGCTGTATATCCTATACCCCATGTTCTCAACTTACAGTATAGATGAATGCAAGACACTTGCAAGAGCAAGAACTAGGCTATAACACTGGAGTTAGTCCAAAGGATGATAAATAAACCTGCTCAAATTCTTTGTATGAAAAAATACACATCATAACGATACTCTTTTATTGGAAGGTCCAACACATTAATAATAGGTGACACTTCCAAGTTCCAAGTTTAGAGAAGTGTTGTTGTGCTCAGTCAAAAGGCTAATCCAATTTACAGTGCAGTTGAAAAGAGCCAATCATGTATCTAAAATCTGAATTGCAATCGCATAAAATGGTTTATTTAAGCTCACATACTGATGAACAAGTGCAAAAGCAATTAGTGCTCAGGTGCATAAAACAAAAAGACAAGAGAGGAGAGTTAAAATGTGTGGGCTCAACTCACACTGCCTATTCTGAACATTAGTGTACACGTTGTGAATGGCAAGACCAACAGCAGGAGCCAGCATTGATAGATAAATTATTCTCCACCCAGTATACCATAGCACGTAGCACGGGAATGTCCTCTTTAATTAAAACAAAAGTATGATCAAGACATAGAAACGGAAGTATGACTTCACAGGAAGAACTCTTTATTACTGTGAGGGGATGCCTACCCTGTTGTAAGGTGTTTTATACAATACAGATGATCTCAGATGTGCCTTGACCAAAAGTTTCAATTGAAGAAAATGTATTGATAAAATCATCTTAAAAGATGACATTAATCCGTGCTACTGGTTAGAAGACTAAGCATTTTAGGAATTGGATAGATGCCACTGGTTAGCTGAATATGATACTGCATGTCAAAGACATGGGAAATACGAACTATGTACACAGTGCAGCTTATATTACGGGCATACACTCTCAAAGCTCGTCCTGCTAGCATTGGTTTCATTACTCAAAAAGTACCAGGCATCCAAGCCTGAACTTCAACGTATCAGTCAAGAAAAGGGACTCTATGTCTGATCTCCATGACAAGGCTGCAAGACTGACGACCGTCCTCAGGCACCATCAGAATGCGCTTACAGAATGTGTTCACGAACGGCTAACACAGACACGGCAATAGCTTTGGAACGGGAGTCCTGAACAGTCCGGGCCTCGGGGATTCGAGGATCTGAGCACATCTACCACAGCTGCTCCAATTACAGCAGACGGGCGGTTCCACCATTGACTGCTTCCCGAATGGGCAGATCGTGTAACACGCCTTACAGAACACTTCTCGTAATTCTGAAAATAACTTGATCCTTTGTATCCTTTGCAAGGTGTGTGGGGGGGGGGGGTGTGTGAATACTTTAATGCAAACAATCAACAGTAAGAACACCTGAACTGACCTGAATAACAGAAAGTAAGGAATACAACATAGCACACCTGCTATTGGCTATTGAAGAGAGCGCATAAATGGTCAAATAGTTACCCAAACAGCACCGCTCCAGGTTCAGAGCAATAGGATTAGTCTGATGCTCTTCGCAGACATTTGCCTGAGAAAGTTACTCATTAAATATTTAGCCCTGTGCAATGAATTTGTCAGGAAGGTTTAAAATACTAAATACTGTCAGCTGTGCTCTGGTCTGGAATCTTGCTTTGAAGATTAGCAAGCCACAGGCATCTACCTAGCAGAGGAACTTTAGCAAAGTTCAGGGGTGCACCATACAGCCAAGATCAATCCCAGTCCATGCCAATAGCAACTGTGGCCAGGATTGCATAACTGGCTGTCCGCCTTATTTTTGGCATAAATGAGGGCACAGCCATGTTTGTTGATTTTATGTACTCATGTCCAGTTTATGTGGTTTCCAGTAGAAACACGTTATCTGTAAACACAAGATTAGCGAACACCCAAAAAGCAAAGCAGATCAATGATACAAGACAATAGCACAGATGGGTAAGATAGCAATGATATTACAACAACCATTGTTGGGTGGATGCAGATTTAGTATGGAATCCTCTCTGTTGGAAGCAGGGCTGAATTAAGACTATAGTGCCCCTGGGCATCAACACCCCAAAATGCCCCCCCACCCAACAATATACATGCGTGCCCAACAGAATAAGCAAACTGTGGTACGGTAAACTCAATCTAACACAATACTAAAGTATACCATACACTTAGACAAGCCAAAATGTGAACTAAATGTGAGCATACTATCAGATAAAAAGTAGATATGGAAGGATCACTTTAAGGGTTGTTTCTCCGGACAGATTTTCTTATTGAACTCTATGGAAAAATAAGTCAGGAGAAGAAACCCTTCAAGTTATCCATCCATATCTACTGTATTTCTGGCAGCAGAGTGATGGTTAAAGGCTTGTTTAATACATCAGACCCTTGATGACTTAGAGCCACTTAGCCAACCATGTGTTCTATACTGTTCCAGTGTAATTTACAGCTAAATCTTGTCTCCCCCCCCAATTCCCATAGAGATCCATTCAAATGCAGAGCTGTTATAGTATCGCTTGTAAGAGTACCAGCAAATAAGATATCAAGAGCCTTTTGATGTTGTTGGGTCACAGACATCATAAAGTTATGGCATGCAAAGGATATGCAACCAAATATAAAAATATGGCTTTTCTACCAAGTATTAAATACATTTAATTTAGCGTGTTAAATACTTTTTTCCTGTGTCATTTCACTTTATTGCACATAACTTTTTTAAAGAATCGGAACGTTACAATTTCTTTAGCTGTGTAGTCTTATTGAGTTAATACCAATGTCTGGTCAAAATCTCATGTGAATAGCTACATTGGAAATATGTTTGGGGGACACCCCGCTCTACCTCCTGAGCCACAGCCGCCCCACATTTTGCTCCTGACATTGAGGGATGTCACATTTTAATGGGCTACCTGAAGGATACAGGATTGTTGCATAGGACTTCACAAGAAGAAGAATGTTTGTAGCATAGCAGCTAACAAAGCCAAAGCATTCTGGTGTTTGGTATTAGTAGTTATTTATTGGAATTTGATGCATGTTAAAGCCTTAAATGGTTTATCTGGGGTATGTGAATCTCTGAGCAAGTGACTATCAAGCCAGCCTATTTATTTATGGTCACTAGGTTTGTTATTTTTGTAATTGTAACGAAGAAACTCAATTGAATACTGCTTACTGATATGTCTGTTTGCACAAAGCAGAGTTGTTACGGAGTGGGTGCTTATCAATGCCGAATTATACTATTGAATTGAAACTGAAGAACCGGGATGCAACAGTTTTGTTGCTGTGAACTATTCTAAATGAGTGTATTAGTTTACAAACAGATTGACAATGATAATATTTAGCTTTAGCATTCAGGTACTATTTATTTATGCAAAGATGTATGATGTACAGGTTAGTTAATGGCACGTTTAACTAATGAACAGCTTATGGCAGGGCAGCAGGCCATGCTGATGTAGTGACTGTGCGGGACTTTTTCTACAAGTATTGAGCTGCACTGTTTATTCATGTATGGTTTTATCATGAATGCTTGTTTTGACATTTTTGTTTCTTATTTGTGTTCCATTCCTGTGTGTGTGACTGTGAGCTACCACCTTCATAATGCAGGCTATATTCCAGGCCATTCCAGTCTAACAGGAAGTTTTGACCTATGGGAATATGCCAAGAATGATCACAATCAAGGCGCCTGTCATATTTTTAAAACTTCCTTCTTCCTGGATGACCTGAATACATCAAAGAACATTGGCTATGCAGTCATTATTATTGGTTGTACTTGGGACTAATTCATTGTGCAATGATACACCTCCATGATAACACCTCCACCTCCTAACTAAACATGATACATAGGCCTAATACCTTGAAAACAAGGAGGTCATTTTTTAGACTGGGTCTGTTTGGTGGCCTTCGAATAGGCCTTCATGGTCTCTTAAACTTAACAGTAGGGCAGTGACATGTCAGCATGTCATTCTTCATGCAATCTTAAAAAAATAAGCATTAGTTATACAAACCCCAATACCAAAAAAGTTGGGACTGTGCATAAAATGTAAATAAAAACAAAGAAAAATTAGCAAATCCTTTTTGACCTTAAAATTAAAAACAGTACAAAGACAAGATATTTAAGGTTTTCACTAATCAACTTTATTGTTTTTTGTAAATATACGCTCATTCTAAATTTGATGCCTGCAACACATCCCCCAAAAAAGTTGGTACAGGGCATGTTTACCACTGTGTTACATCACCTTTCCTTTTAACAACACTCAGTAATCTTTTGGGAACTGAGGACATTAATTGTTGTAGTTTTGAAAGCGTATAGCTGCTCAACAGTACGGGTCTCTGTTGTCGTATTTTGCGCTTCATAATGCGCCACACATTTTCAGTGGGAGACAGGTCTGGACTGTAGGCAGGCCCGTCTAGCACCCGCACTCTGACTACGAAGCCACGCTGTTGTAACACGTGCAGAATGTGGCTTGGCATTGTCTTGCTGAAATAAGCAGGGACGTCCCTGAAAAAGATGTCATCTAGATGGCAGCATATGTTGCTCTAAAATGTATATGTACCCTACAGCGTAAATAGTGCCTTCACAGATGTGAAAGTTATGCATGCCATGGGCACTAACGCATGACAACACCATGACAGATGCTGTCTTTTGAACCTTGCGTTGGTAACAATCGGGATGGTCCTTTTCCTCTTTGGCCCGGAGAACGCAATGTCCATTATTTCCAAAAACAATTTGAAAGTTGGACTCTCAGACCACAGAACAAGTTTCCACTTTGCATCCATCTCAGATGAGCTTGAGCCCAGAGAAGTCTGCGGCGTTTCTGGATGTTGTTGATATATGGCTTGTAAACACTTTACGTAGTAGAGACTTAACTTACATTTGTAGATGCAGCGACGAACTGTGTTTACTGACAACGGTTTTCGGAAGTATTCCCCAGCCCATGTGGTTATATTCATTACAGAAACATGTCGGTTTTTAATGCAGTGCCGTCTGAGGGATCGAAGGAATTCAATATTTGCTTTCGGCCTTGCCCTTTACGCACAAAGATTTCTCCAGATTCTCTGAATCTTTTAATAATATGATTGACTGTAGATGGTGAAATCCCTCAATTCCTTGCAATTGTGCATTGAGAAACATTGTTCTTAACATTACATTACATTACAGGCATTTAGCAGACGCTCTTATCCAGAGCGACTTACACAACTTTTTAGCATTTTTTTTTTTACATACTATCCATTTATACTGAAGCAATTCAGGTTAAGTACCTTGCTCAAGGGTACAACGGCAGTGTCCTACCTGGGAATCGAACCTGCAACCTTTGGGTTAACCATTATACTACACTGCCGCCCGTTAAACTGTTTGACTATTCACTCATGCAGTTTTTAGCAAAGTGGCAAAACCTCGACCCATCCTTGCTCGTAAACGACCAAGCCTTCGTTGATGCTCCTTTTATACCCAGTCATAATAGCATCACCTGTTACCTATTCACCTGTTTACCTATAGAATGTTCCAAAACAGGTGTTTTTTGAACATTCCACAACCTTCCCAGTCTTATGTTGTCCCTATCCCAACTTTTTTGGAACATGTTGCAGGCATCAAATTCAGAATTTGTGTATATTTACAAAGATCATTAAAGTTGATAAGGTAAAACATTAAATATATTTTCTTTGTACTGTTTTCAATTAAATATATGTAAAATAGAAGTTACAAATCACTGCTTTCTGCTTTTATTTGCATTTTACATACTGTCCCAACGTTTTTGGAATTGGGGTTTGTATATCTTAGTCAGTATATAGTTAAGACAGACTTCTTTCTTTGAATACAGCATGACAGCTGCCAGCCTGCAGCGACTAGGGTGCAACCTTTGCCTTAATAGTATACCATACACAGGGAAACACATTCTGGAAAATAACCTACTTCCTCAAAGAACTGGACCTAGACATTCAGGTACTGTAGCAATGAATACGATGAAAGAAACAATGCTGCCTGCTTTAGTCATGCTTAAGATATTCTTATTATTGTTATAGGATACGTACGATGAGTGACGATCAAATAGCAAAAGATCAAAAGCAGCGTATTGTACAGCAAGTTCAGTCACTTCATGTTTTCCCTGTATAAAAATGTGTATGTTATGCTTTGTTAATCTTTTAGAAGTTGCAGAATCCTGATATAAAAACAGAATTAGTTAGCAACTAATTCTTATTAAATGGTATTTTAAGTTTTATTTTCTCCATGAAGAAATTAAAGCACTTTTTATACATAGCCCCCATTTCAGGGCACCATAATGTTTGGGATCACAGCTTCTGTGAGCGCCATACTAAAATACCACAGTTGTAGTGAACTTTGGAGCTGACCAGTACACCGCAGTAAAATTTATCATTTAATAATAAGAAGAAATAATAAACTTTATTTATATAGCACATTTCGAACACACGGCGCCATTAAATAAATAAAAAATGTAGATCTCCAAGAACAGGGTTGGGGACCACTGCTCTACATGAAACCCAAAGCCAAATGACAGTCACTTCACAAGCGTGAAACTACAATATAATAGCCTAAGTCAAGAGAAATGTAGGATTACCAACTGTCTACATGCCAATACTGTAAGCATCATGTCCACAAACTGTAGAAATATGGGGTATTCCACAGAGAACATGACAACACATTTGAAAGTTTGCAGAATGTTCTTGGAAGTACCACTTGGATGTCCATATCAACACATGGAGCAGCTTCAATGGCCGAGTGCAGTTAGTCTAATAACTATTTACCATGAATCAGTGTACTACTGATTCTGCTGTAGTCTACGAGAAACCAGTATGAAGTGAAATGTACATTGTCCACTCTGAATATGTCTCATTGCATATCAGCTTCATAAGGCTTGCCGTTTTAGATAATTCTAAATACTTCTAATACTGCTACTTAGGTCCTTCATATGACAGTTTTATCTTGGAATTGATGACATTGTTAGCTCTGTATCGAATAATCTTGGAAAAGTCAACATGATATATTTGCAAGCTATCAATGATTTGGAAGTAGGAATGTCCCTAGAACACACAGGTGCATATACTCCACAAATATAAATCCACAAACGTAGGTAAGTGTCAGAGCTATGCACGTGTTGCCTATGTTGTTGGTACAAACCAGATATTCCGCTTCAAAGAGAAATAAAAAAACAGTTCGGTCACATCCTGTGATTTAGACATTTCAAAGCCATCCATTTTCCACAGAGCTGGCCTTTCGACATGAGTAGCCTATATGGTTTTAAGAGTATTAATGAGTAATTCCGTTCCATTTGAATGGCATGCCATCGAGTCGCAATAGGCAGCCTACAACTGAGTGACTTCTGAAATTCCATTATAACTTATCACAAAAAGAAAATTTGACATTCAGTGTGGCATGTTCTCCTGTAGCCTATGTAACGTAAAGTAAGTTTACCACTGTGACAGCTCTCAGTCATTCACGTGCCACAACTATAGCGTTACGTATTTGCAAAGCCAAGTCACGATAAACAGCGGTAAAAAATAATAATAAAACCAATACAGGGGGCTAGCAAAAGATAAACTAACTTAATTGGAAGCTATCATTACTATATATAGCTACATTTTCCTTAGGAAAACAGCTTTTGCTTGACACAACAAACAATCCAGACAACATGTGAGATTAAGCCAACAATACAAGATGTCAACTAACAATGTTAAACAACACGTCCCATCCTTAGTAAACACATTTCGAAAACATAACTACATTGTCACATTGTAGCTAGCTAGATAACTACGTTAACTAGAAGTATAAATTCCGGAAATACACATACCCTTCTCTCTTGAAATCCCCGTGTGATGAAACGGGTAGGGCTACTTACTAGGCTACCTCCAAAACCAAGAAACGTGGATATACGATCTGATTAAATGAGATATGACATCTGTCAATTAATATATAACCTCTTCGAAAAAATATGTCTTAACTTTGTGACACGCTAACTGTCACAAGCAACACCAAGTCCAACCGAACCGAAATACTGAAAAAATCATAGGCAGTTCCGTCCAAGCAATGGTTTAACAGAACGGGCCCTGACTAATACATTAATCATTAAGCTTTGAGAGGTAAGCCAATCGGTGATGGAAACAAACCAGAAAGAGGCGTGTTTGAGAGCAAAAGAGGTTTGTCTTGTGCACTGTTGACTGTTTACGCCCCCGTCGCTGTTCCGGGAAAGTGGTACTCCCTCTGCTTAAAACGAAATTTGCCCTAGATAATGCGATTGCACGGAGGGAGGATGCATGTGTTTTAAGAATAGCAAGGCTGGAAGTCATCTGAATTACTGGCAGGGATTACGTCACCAGCCGTTTTTAATAAGAGAAACATAAACTGTGGCCCCCGAACGCACCGATTTCCTAGAATAAAAAGTAGGCAAAAAAATAATAATACAAACGAGCAGAGGTCCCTTCAAGATAACTTTGACGTTTGGAGCTGACCAATGATAATTAATAATTTAATAATAATAATAAATAACCTTTATTTATATAGCATATTTAGAACGTGAGGTGACATTCAATTTAGTTTGATGTCTGACAATGTGATAAATGATTACGGTTAGAATAGGCCTACTTATATACTCCACAAACAAAAAAGAACTAGCCTACATTTTCGTTATTTTCTATTGAGATTATTTCTAACAGGACAAATTAGCCTAGACAACTTTTTAAAAATATCATTCCAAATTGGAATTAAAAGAAACGAAAGTATGCTATAGATTATTTTAGTTTATCCACTACCTGGTTCAATGTGGCTGGCTCTTAAAAAGTAACCTCATAACACATGTTAAGTTCAAAGCATGTTCACTGTACTGATACAATTGATTGTATTAAGTGGAGCACTGTCTTAAATTAAAGAATGCTCGGCCACATTGGTAAATGGAATTACCTGCCAAAGGGCATGGATTATTCACATTAGTTGGCATCTTTGTTAATCCAACAAAATAATTAAAAACCAGCCTCCTCTATTCCAGGTTCATGAGCTACCACTGAGTAAGATATCATATATTTTTTCATTGTTGAAGGGATTAACATACACATAATAGAATAACAACAGAGAAGAAAAAGATGTCCACCATGCCATTTGTGGTTTATCTCACAAATATGTAGAAAGGTTTAGAAAGAGCTGTGGAATCTTCAACAGCAGCTGGATTATGGCAGCACAGGCAGTTTAAGGGTAAAACCATGTAAAGTGTACTGTGGATAGGATTTTACTTTAATCAAATGCAGATTGATGATTCTTTAAATCAGTCATGCGGCCTATCAGCTTCAACCTTAGAATCTTTGAAATTCAAGCCGATATCTGTATTGTCTAACTACATTTATTATAACTTTAAATATTATTTGAAAGTTTGAGCAGGGGCCTGCTGTCCTTTAAATAGTCGCATATTTAAATATTGACTGCGAATATGGCAACTTGTGTGACTCGTGGAGAGTCTGCCGATTTCACATTTTCTCAGCTACCACACTCAACAAGATGAAACTTCCTGTCGTCTTTTAAATTGTCAAAGCAGAACATACTTTTAAAAGAGACAAAAGAGACAGGCAGAAAGACTGAATGTGAATCAGGTTGCTTTTATTGAAATATTAGTGGTTAGGCAATGTGGCATTATATGATACAGAAAGCAAATGGCATTGTTTGAGCTACATTACATACAGTACAAGCACAAAACACTTAAAAAAGGTGGTCAGTGTGGATGGATTTTGTACACCCCCTGTATTTCCCCAAAGGGCACAAAAAGTCACAAATGATTGTTTTTTTGTGTGTTTGTCATGGCTGCAGATCGTTGATATAAAGCAACGTGTACAAACAAAAATGAGACATTCTACTGTTGTGAAATCAACAGCATTGAACAGACATGAAAAAGGGGAATCTATGTCCCAATCACAGCAAGAACCCTTCTGTTACCATGTACAAGTGAAGGGAAGCATTATAAACCAGATTATGTGCAGTTGCTATGTCACTGTGATCTAAATAAGGATATTGTAGCAAAGATAGATGCTTTTTGAGATAATATAACCAAGCTCAACAAAAAAACAAAGTCAACAAAGTTGTCATTTTCAGCGAAGCACCCCCATATTGGGTGGATTGGTTGAGCTTTAATCCTGATTCAGTAGATTCGTTGACTTTCAGATGTCGTAATTGTTGGGTCAGAAGCGTCGATAAATACGGAGGTTAATTTAGGTCGAAGATTCAGTCACATATTATGGTTTCATGTTGCCAGGTGACAGACAGAGAACATGTTCATCTTTACATATTTACATTAGACTTGAGAGGCCCATGTAAATGTTACTACTACAGTTCTAAAAGCTGTGAAAAAAGCTTTTGCAATTAAAGTGAATTGATGCTGCATGATTAGGTAGGGCAGTGTGAAAAATGTATGCCTGAAAATATAAACAATAAAAAATGCAACAAAGTGATTTGTCATTCTATTGTCATAGCATTTAATTTGCAGCAACTTCACTGATACACAAAGCCTTTGCCTCTCCATTTCGGAGGCATCAATACACTTCTGCCGTCACAGACCCTCTGTGCTTTCTCCTGAATCTGCAGCAACCTTTTTGTTGACCCCACCTTAAGACTTTCAGTCTTTCTGGCTCACTGAAAATATGCTGTTCCTTTAACTGGATCACATCCCATCAACATATCTTTCTACCGAGTTCCTATCTAGGGTTACCATGGGTGCTAGGGAGCTTCTGAAACACAAAGGTGAAGCTTACCGTACCCACATTATTCTTATCGTGTATTTGTTATTTTCCCGTAAGATGTAAATCTCTTACAGACCAACTTCCTCCTTGGCACTGACCACAGCTTGGGAGTGGGAGCTGGATCATCCACTCTTTCTCGTTGTATAGCAAGAGCTGATTGAGACGATTCTCATGCTGTAAACATTCTCTGTACTAAAAATGGCTGAGGATTATCACCTCTGTAGTTGTTGTATCTGTCACTGCCCTTCCTGTGGAAGATCCATAGTGCCTCCCGATGTGCCTCCTGTGACAAAATTGGACCTGTTCTGCACAGCTCAACCCTGCTTCAACGAAACAACACGCCCGGTTTGCTCGACAGGCCAAGCAACGCGCTTTTCATATCGATAGATGCCACGTCATAATCCTTGGCAGTTTGTGTCTATTCAAACGTACACTATTAGTCTGCACAATAATTATATTCTTCTCTGCAGCGTCGACTGTTGAACATTAAATCACGTGTTTAACAGTTGCCCTATACATAAGGTATTCTAGATGGCTTCCCATATGCAATTACACCAAAAAGCTAAGGCTAAAGGCAGAGGTATGGAATTAGAATCCTTATGTTGTTTTTATAAAGCTAACCAGTCATTAGACGTTTTGTTACACCCTACTATGTAAAAAGTACACAGTAACCAACTGGTCTGGAAGTAGTCACTTCTGGCAGCGGAACAGTGGAAAGTGGAAACATGATATAATATAATGTGAACTTGTGTGTGTATATATATATATATACATGTACGTATATATACTGAGCACCATAATTCATTGGACAGTGACACATTTTTTGTTATTTTGGTTCTGTACTCTCGCACTTTGAGTTTGAAAGGATACAGTGATAAGTGCAGACTGTCAGCTTTAATTTGAGGGTATTTTCATCCATATCGGATGAATCATTTAGAAATTATAGAACCTTTTGTACATAGTCCCCCCCCATTTTCGAGCATCAAAAACTATTGGACAGTTTAACATAATGTAGAATAAAGTCATCATTTTTTATATTTGGTCGCATATTCTTTCCATGCAATGACTTCCTCATGTCATGATTTTTTTTCAAACTCAAAGTGCTAGAGTACAGAACCAAAATAACAAAAAATGTGTCACTGTCCAATTAATTCATTAATTATATATATATATATACAGTGCCCTCTACTATTATTGGCACCCCTGGTAAAGATGAATAAACAGGGTTATAAAAAATTCACCATTTGGTGAATTAGCTTAAACTGAAAAATGAGAAATTGTGTCACGCGTGGTTTTGTTAAAAAAATATTATTTCTTGATGAGGGATTTTTTTTTCTCATAATAAATTTACTTCAAGTATAAGATTAAGCTAATTCACCAAACGGTGAATTTTTTATAACCCTTTTTACTCACCTTTACCAGGGGTGCCAATAATAGTGGAGGACACTGTATATATAGTTCAAATCTAAACAGACAAACAGATGAGGCTTTGACACTGTGCACGTGCATGCATATATTTACAATAAAGCAAGTGAGAAAGCACAAATCCAATTCCTGTCTTTTTCAATAAATGTTATCAATGTCTTAAGAAAAAAAGCCTGGTAATAACCGCCAACAGACTAACAACAACGTCTTGTTTGTTTTTCATAAATTCAGAACAATATTATTTCTCAAACTGCCATTATGACTCTTAGATGTCTCAACAAAGCCATTAAAGAAGGAAGCTTTCTGGGAGATTTCAATTCCCAAAATGTTTAATTTGTATTATTCTATGCAGTTGGTCGTTCTGTCATCAGTCCCATACAACACTGGTTTCCTGTTCACAGACAAAATATCTGCTTTCCTCTGTTCTGTTTATTACACTTTATGGTATGTCCAGCATTCAGTAAATGCACACCATTAGGAATGCATCGCTGTGATTGGTTCATTAAAGTTGTCATTGATCCTTCATTACTTTTAAGTGTACATTCATTTGTTTAGTTGTTATTTTAGTGAAAAACACTGCATAGACCATCGATCGTCTTTCTGGAAGCTTATTTGTAGGTAATGTCTATTTTAACTTTTGAAATCTCCAATATTGTGATGTCATTCTTGCATTGTTGTGTACATAGTAGCACCAAGGTTGAATAACATTGCTTTCTGGTTTAAACTTCTCAATTTGCTAAATTCACCAGTTCAATCTGACTGAAATGCACTATTTTCTTAAAAGGTTCTACTCAATGTTGGTTGGCATTGTAGTTAAGCTGGGTCTTCTGTTTTTTTAAGAAGAAAAAATATGTTTGTCATCTATATCATCTATAACATTATATGTCATGTTTTTATGTTCCCGACTGTCACATTCTCGCATATGTTAATTTGAGGATCTCCCCGGATTTTCTTCTCATATTTATTCACTGTTTATGCCATTTATCTGGCTGGAATTCTATATGCCCACAAGCCTCCCACTCAGAGGTTTCCTTAAAGCATTTTGAAGTTATGTCATGCCTAGAGATATAACCCTCATATAATCATATAATTGTGAAAAATAAGAGAAAATATATGATACCTTCACAACCGGTGTAATCTGATTCCCAAAAGGAAAAAGAAAGACTGATGTGTAAGAACAATAAACCATAAAATGGCAAACGATTTGATATCTTTGAAAAAAGAAGCTTAAAAACAGCTATGAAATCAACAGAAAGGTGTATATATGATTCGCTCCTCTGCTGGAGTCAGTATAAAGTGAATTTAGGATTCATATTCATAAATTGTTACAACGTAAATGCGGAAAAAGAGATTTCACTCTTCTGATCGTGAGAAGAAGCCCCGCCCCAACCTGAATCTGTCCTTTGTATTGTGATGTGACATTCCATTCCTCCCGTGTGTGCCCACGTACACGCCCCCCCCCACCCACAACCCCTCCTGGGCTGCACTAATCGCTGTCTCTGTCGCGGTCCTGCTCTACCAGCACCAGGTCAGAGTCCTCAGCCATCTCCATCAGGGCCTGCATCTCTGGGCTGTCCTCTGTCAGCATCTCCGCCAACTCCACGGCCTCCTCCTCCTCCCCCTCCTCCTCCTCCTCCTCCTCTCCGGCCACTTCCACCATTTCGGTGCCCTGCACCTCCACCTCCCCGTCCCGGAACTTCTTCACGTGAAAGGTGAAGGGCGGCACTTTGTAGATGGCTGTCTTAGAACGGGCGTAGACAGTGTGGTCAGGCGTGAAGGACTTTTTCATCTTCTCCCGGGAGGTCTTCATCTTTTCTTTACGCTCGGGGTTGACGGACATGCGGGTGCCCAGCTTACCCATTTTCTTCTCAATGTTTATCCGGGTCTTCTCCAGGTTCTCTTTAGTCTTCAGCTTGGTCTTTTCCAAATTCTCCTTGGTTTTTTGGCGCGTCTTCTCGAGGTTCTCCTTGGTCTTCTGTCGGGTCTTTTCCAGGTTCTCTTTGGTCTTCTGTTTGGTCTTCTCCATCTTCTCCTTGGAAAAGACCTTCTTGATGTTGTCCACCCGCTGCATGCTGCTGCGTTTTATGCGCTCGATGCGCTCGGCCCGCGATGGCTCGATAGTCTCCTCGATGTCCGCCTCCTCGTCAGAGGAGAGGTTGATGTTGGACTTCTCGCCAGCCTCCTCGTCCTCCTCCTTCAGCTCTGGCTCGCCCTCACCCTCCACAGCCTCCGAGATCCTCATGGACTTGGACACAGACACTTTCGAGGGAATCTTCACTTCGTCCTATAGACACAAAAGGGAAAAAACAGAAGGCATTATTATCAATTTAATTTCTGAGGCCTTTAGTATCAATATCAAAGGTATGTGTGTGTGTATATAAAATATTGTTATTTCAAAATAATTCTACTATTAGAAAATATGCATGAACTCCAAAAGGAGCAAAATAAATAAATAATTAATATGCTGATGCCTATGATGAATATCTATACTAAGAATGAGCGGTCCCTCTGGCTTTCATTTATTTTTAATGTGTTACACGTGTAAAGAATTTCATGCATATCGTCAGTGGAAGGTGCCCTCTTGTGGACACTTCTATGAAGTTACGCTCAATGAATGTCTTGAAAGGGGAGATAATCAATTGTGTTCATTGTAATTATTACAATAAATAAATGTTAGTTTACAGTACGTGCAGATGAAAACAATGGAAATTAGTGTTTTTATAATTAAGCTAACTTCCTCACATACAAAACCATATCTAAAGGATTTATCTGTTATATCACAATGTGTGTTGAACTATTTATCTGCATTATTAATTAGTGGTCACAATCTTGGATCAAACATATATTGTGCAGTTGCCATATTACTCTGGTACTCTTTCTTAACCTAGCCAAAGTGTCATTATGATTAATGAGTTGATAGGGCATACAATGCAAGAACAAACTTTGTACAAAACACACAATATAAGTGTACAAAAGTCGGTACTGCAGTGCTGGCTTGAATGTACTATTGTCTTGGAGCCTTGAACCCTTTGGAATCTGAAGCTTTATCTCACATGGATTCAACAAAAAGACAGAATGACAAACAGCTAGTAAGGTGTGATAAAATGACCTTCATTTGTGTGTGTGTGTGTGTGTGTGTGTGTGTGACGGTGTGTAAAATTAGCATGGAAAGACCATGGAACAGTGGAGCACTGTCCACCATGTTTATAAGTTACTAAAGCGGGTCAAATAAGTAACAGGTAAAAGAATTATCAAATGAAAATATGATTGAGTGTGTGTACCTGCAATACCATGCAGGTTTTATAAACCATTGTTGGCCATCTTATGATCCAGCTATTGTTGAACAACACAAGAAAGTACAGCTGCCATTGCTGTTTTCATCTTAGCTTCCATTGTGAACAAATATAATTATTTAAAAATGTATGTCTTCTTTGCTTAGTTAAAATGCTGATATGCCTTATAATACATTTTATAAAATGTGATATCTGCACTAGTTTTCCAGTGGCAACAAATGATACATAATTATTATTGAAAAAAATAAATCAACCACAAATAGGTTCTCTGATAGATGCGCTCATATGAATCAATAGACTAAAATGACACTGACTTGACAACACCATTCACCAAATTGGCATTAGTAAAAAAAGCAGTAAGGCATTGCAAGGCTTCAGTGTTATTACACCCAGGCAAACTGCATAGTCTCCCTTACAGGATACTATCCACTCCGGTTCAATGTTATTACACCCAGGCAAACTGCATAGTCTCCCTTACAGGATACTGTCCAATCCGGAGCATGTCCAATTCACACACTCATTTTCAATGGCCGACTGTCTTCAACCACAACCTTTATGCGTAAACCCCACTGCCGATTCGGCAGAGTGTAGATGACAGCGGTTCTTCTCCGAAAACACGGGGTGTCGCCAGTCTGCTTCTTTTCACACCTCAGACTACAGCTAAGAGCGGAGTGGGAGGAAGACCTTTCACATGCAGCTTTTACGGACAGTCCACGGGCTCCTGAACAACCAGCAGGGGACGCTAGATAGCGAGGCAATGTGGTCCCCTAACCGGCCGAACCCATCACATACCCTGGATGACATAATTGTCAATAATAACGCAGTGCCCTACGGAGTTACCGGCCATGGTCGGCACTGACACGGTACAGATTTTATCCAAGACCATGGGGCTCATCCGTGACATAATGTGTCTCCCAGCAGCCCTCAGCTGGAAAGTATTGCCGTTAATGTTGTGCCATTTACATACTGAATTGAATTGGGTTGATTCCTGAAATCAGCGCCAGTCCTATATGTTGGTCTTACTTACTACATCCACAGTGAACCTGACATTTGTATGTGTCACTCTTTTCTGAAGAGAGAAAATAATTATTTTGGTATGCAATTTAATTAAATAAATTAAATATAAGCAATATAATGTGGTACACACACCCAATCTGAAATCCTTTGTGGAAAATACTTTAATGAAACCCATTCAGTGCTTCCTCTCGTGAATAAAAAAGGCTTGTCAATCCCCTAGGTCAATGCAGTGCTATCAACAGATCCCACGCGTAGGCTGGAAAATGAAATTTGAATGTACTGCTGTTAACTCATCCCAGCTCCAAAATGTGCCTAGGCCAACCTAAGCGTCTTGAACCTTGCTGGTTGACACTCTTTAGGGAAAGGGGAAACTGATCCACCAAGGACAGCGTGCCTCTACTCTTGGGTCAGCCCAACCTTCCATAGCTCTGTCCCTCCATTTCTCCACCCCCTCCTTCCTTCTCTCAGGTCATTACTTTTTCCACCCTCCCACATCCCCCTGCCAAGAAATTAGCTAACTTTTACCATCCAGGCTTCTTAATGGATCCCAGGTCTCCTCTGGTCTGCCAAAAACAATGAAAGGCCTCTATTTATGCTGCCTTAATGGCTCCATTGTTTAGCATTTCTGCTCCTGATAGCAATGCCCATCATGCACTTCACCCCCCCCCGCCCTCTGCCCCGCGAACAGGAGCGGGGAAGCCTGCGGCCACTTGACTGACGGGCGCTCGCACCGGACAGGAACTCCGCGAGTGCCCTGGGGCTGACACAAGGAAACCCTCACCTTGCATTTGTCAGCTGCAGGAGATGCAGGTTATGTTTCTCCTGTTGATTCTTATCTGGTTACGCTAACAGAACAGCGCGGAAAACCTGCATTTTGTTGTCGTTACCCGGGCCCCACCCTTTCCTCCTCCAGCCCCTTCCCTGCATTCCAGGAGTGGAAGCCCCATTTTGTCTCGTGCCTGCTGCAGGCAGCCATACACAATGCGCTTGCTTGTTTGTGGAAACGACACATTTTTTCCACCATCCTGAGACACTGAGTCACCGTTCCTCTGCACTCCCCCCCCCCCCCAGTGGGTCCCAAACCTGTATTATGCATTGTTCCCCGGGAAAACAGGAACACCCAAACACATTACTACAAAAAAATGGAGGGGTGAAGGCTGCCTCTCTTGTCGGGGATACGAATGAATTGGCCGGCTGTTCTCTATTGTTGTTTTTACAAAGGTAGCACATTTAATCGTACAAAACAATCTGCTTCCACTCCTTTGAGAATTCATAGAAAAATAAAGTGCAAGTTCACAGGGCAGGGTGGGGAGAATTGAATGACCCTGGACAGCAATCGGTGTGTGTGCATTGGCATGTGTACGAGTCTGTGCGTGTGAGCGTGTGCACACGTGTGTGTGCTTGTACGATCTTGTGTGTCCGTGTGTATACATGTACGTGTGTACATCTATCGGTATGAGTGTGATTGTGTGGGCGTGTTAGCATGTAGGTGTGAGAGGCCAACTGTGTATGTTTGTGTGTGTGTGTTTGTGTGTGTGTGTTAGCAGAAGTGGGGGGGTTGTGTAAACTCTGCCCTGGGAGACGTAACTGGGATTTTCACACAGATCCAGTGAAAACAATTTTCCAATATTGCAGGTGGCCAAGCACCACTCCTGCAGTGAGCTGATCACACAGTGTAGTACTCCTGCAGTGAGCTGATCACACAGTGTAGTACTCCTTCAGTGAGCTGATCACACAGTGTAGTACTCCTTCAGTGAGCTGATCACACAGTGTAGTACTCCTGCAGTGAGCTGATCACACAGTGTAGTACTCCTGCAGTGAGCTGATCACACAGTGTAGTACTCCTGCAGTGAGCTGATCACACAGTGTAGTACTCCTGCAGTGAGCTGATCACACAGTGTAGTACTCCTGCAGTGAGCTGATCACACAGTGTAGTACTCCTGCAGTGAGCTGATCACACAGTGTAGTACTTCTGCAGTGAGCTGATCACACAGTGTAGTACTTCTGCAGTGAGCTGATCACAGAGTGTAGTACTCCTGCAGTGAGCTGATCACACAGTGTAGTACTCCTTCAGTGAGCTGATCACACAATGTAGTATTCCTGCAGTGAGCTGATCACACAGTGTAGTACTCCTGCAGTGAGCTGATCACACAGTGTAGTACTCATGCAGTGAGCTGATCACACAGTGTAGTACTCCTTCAGTGAGCTGATCACACAGTGTAGTATTCCTGCAGTGAGCTGATCACACAGTGTAGTACTCCTGCAGTGAGCTGATCACACAGTGTAGTACTCATGCAGTGTGGGAAGGATAACTTTTTAAATCTGAAATGTGCAGCATGAGCTCTATTCTCTATGAACATGTGGGCAGGGAGCAGGGAGCAGGCACAACAGGGGCGAGGAGCTGGAATGGTGAGAGAAGACAGGATTGTGAAGCAGTGACTTCAGAAAGGAGATCCATTGGTCGACCTTTTCACTAAATTGGGATGCCAGTAAATTCCTGAAAACCCCATCACTGCCTCTTTCTGTGTATGTGTGTTCATTGTCCTGGCAGATTATCAGTGAACACTGATATTGGCAAAATTGTTACATTATATTTTAACATTGTACCATTATCACATCAGTCAGTACTTCAGAGAATTAAAGATTTGACAATAGAAACAAGAGAGATGAGCATATTTTTCTTATAAGACTGAAAATCAGCTATCATGTCACAATGACTCACTAAACTTCTCACAGGAAGAAATCAGTTGTTCCTAATATGGTTTACACTGCTCGCTATGATCAGAACTAATGAAAACAACAGGATGTTTTATTTTATTTGCTTTTGTGCGTATATTATTAATGTGTCCGGTCTTGAAAAATGTTATTATGGCCTAACAAACAATAAAAAAGTTGATCACAACTTGACCTTGATCACAACAAAAGCTTAAGACTGACTATTTCACTGAAACCTCAAATTCATATGGTGGTGGTGGGGGGCTGCAATAAACTATACTTTCTCCTTAATATTTGTTGAGCAGAAGTCATTATTCAGGGTGACTTATAATGCATAGCTACAATACATTTAGCATACTATTCATTCCATGCAGTTCAGAGCATATTTACTGCAGTTTCCCTTGCTCTTGGGTGCCAGAGGAAAGTGCCACCTGGGGTCCAAGCCTGATATTCTATGACAGCGTTTCTCTAAGCATTACTCTACACAGTTGCTTTGGGACTGAGCGTGAAGAGCGATGTTATTATATGACCCGAATGTCTGAAGAGGCAGGAAAATGGAAAAGACCGGGCATGGAATGGAATCCCGCAGGATATTACATGTTCGACACGTTCGCCGCTGCTTAACTGCCTTACAATCCTTTCCCTTCCCAACCGTTTTCTTGTTGTCATTGTCTGCGGAGGCAAAGGGTGGGCCGGAAAGGGAACTCCAGAGTGGACGACAAAGATATTAGCGCAGTAGTCAGGGAAGGTCTCGGGTAAGGGAAGCTGAGCAGCCAGAGACAGGAAATGCCCCGGTGGACAACAAACACAAAGTTCCGTTCTTTCTGCGGTTGATTGGGTGCAGCGCAGGTGCTTGTAAAGAGGGAAATCCTTCCATACAGCTGTGATGAAGGTCAGTTTCAACAAATGATATGGATAAGGGTATCCTAGTGTAAGACTAGCTCTGGACCATAGAAATGACTTGAACTAAAATAGCCTTACTTCAACCATGTACATCTGTACTAGCAGAGTTCCAAACTGGCAAAATATATATTTTTATGAACATTTCTGTTACACCACACTGCTGAGCAGGGTGTAACGCTGTCTTCTCAAATTTGGTTACAATGTTGTTACATTTTGGATCATTTCAACACCATGTAATACAAACAAATATACAATGCCATCTAATAATGAGACAAAATTATATAATATCACCCTATAACATGAAAAACATGTGAGTCTACATGCCACTTGAGCGTACATGGTAGCATAAATGAATGAGCAGCTAGGTGCGGCATTATAAATCATTCCTCTCCAGGAGCTAAATCATTCCTCTCCAGGAGCTAAATCATTCCTCTCCAGGAGCTAAATCATTCCTCTCCAGGAGCTAAATCATTCCTCTCCAGGAGCTAAATCATTCCTCTCCAGGAGCTAAATCATTCCTCTCCAGGAGCTAAATCATTCCTCTCCAGGAGCAGAGGCAGTTGATGCGTGTTCTGTCTCCAGGCATTCTCCAGCCCCGTGGAACTCGCTGTAAAAGGGCTGCGCTTCCTTATCTGGTGCTTTGTGTCGTTCGAGCCTGCGGGGGTCACAGTGTCTGTTTATTTCGGGTCCGCCTTCCCTCCTCCTTCCCTTCGGATTCCAGCCGGCTTCCCTGGCCACCTTCCACCATCACATTCCGCTCTCCCTTGCGGCAACAGATACTGTACACACAGCTCGCGGTTGCCCGTGGTAACGACTAAGGTATTTAAAAAAGCGGCAGGCGGAATGAAGCAAGGGCAGCGGCCGTGATGGGACCGCCTCCTCCTCTCGTTCCTACGCCAGAATTCAGCTCATCTGACGGCAGTTTCCCACGCACCGCGTTCCCATGAATGAACAAATCTTCAGACGGGAAAGACGAGCCTGAAACTGAGGTCTGATCTACTCTCACAACAACAGAACGCATTTATGTAGCTACTGCCTTTCATTGATCTCAAGCAGATTCTCAGTTATTCGTCACATCCAGCGCCAGCGCCCTCGTCACACACAGGGAGAGACAAAGGTTTATGGGGGACAATATGTCCAGGCCAAGGGAGTCAGTCAGATGGTTCCACATCACTGTCATATGTCACATGTTCATTGGTCACCATTTTCAGGAGAACCCTCAATTTCCTCCTCCTATTAGTGAGAGCTGTAGGGAGGAGTGGCTCTGGAGCATGCCACTCCTAACCAGTGCAGCCCCACTCTGTAGAATATCTGGAACGGCCCCTTCCGGCCCTTAGCAGTGTGAAACACACTGCACCAGGTGATATTTATCATCCGGAATAAGACAAACTGTTTGAAATAATTAAAGCCGAGTTTGCTCAACCCAATAACAACATTATAAATGACTCCCCTGTAAATGTGTGAACATTTTCTTCGCGGAAAAGATAGCTAAAACCTACAGTGCATGTTCTTCATCAGCGCTCGAGTGGGAAAAAAACAGAACGGCTAGTCACTGTAAATCACTGATACCAAACGCTGCTGCCGTGCGGAAGCCCCAGGTCTGCCGCTATTGTTTGCTCAGTAGGCACGTCTACCCACTCACTCTTTTCAATCGACACTGGGAAGCCCATTATGTAAATAAAAAATGGAGGCACGTACTCTGAGACAGATGGAGGAAAGGCAAATAAAAAAATGGGGGCTGCAATCAGCACAGGATATACCTCGCTGATCCCGAGAGTGTGTATCCCCACTGCCGTGGTCATTAAATTACCATTGGGAGGAAATGATGTCACAGAACCGTCACCTGTACATGTCGCAATAACTGATTAATAGACAATGAGAGATGACCAAATGAGAGGAATCTACAGGGTTTCTCCGCTGCGCCTGTGGAAACGGCGGGTTTGGGTGTTGGGAGATGGCTGCCACGTGCCTGTTTTAAGGGTCCTCTCTCCTACCTCTGTCACAGCGAGGGGAGCCTGAGTTTGGAATCACGGCTAGTGTGGTGTTTACAGTGCAGGGTTACTGTGTCTGAACACAGCCGCTTACTGTGTGTGTCTGTGTGTGTGTACAGGACTGAGACCGGCCAATTTCTGCCAGAACAGCACACCACTGAGACACCACGGGAAAGAACCAAATAAGGGAATATCTGAAGGAATCAAACACAGCACCATTATTACATTATGTTAATACATAGTCATGTATTATATTATACAAAATATGAAATATATTACTGTACACTATATTATACTGTAGGCCTATGTATTGTACAGTCTAGTATAGTTAGTACTAGTGATTATTGTGATATTGATAAGGTAAGATTAAGAGTTTAACAATATATTATTAAAAGCATAGACATAGTTATTAAGGGCGGAATTATAGGGTGGGTAAAAAATCTAACACAACCTACAATGAAAAAAACATTTCCACATAAACCAATGATTTACTGCATCCACTGTAACCGCTCTATAACCCATACTGTAGTATCCACTGTAACCACTCTAAACCCCATACTGTAGTATCCACTGTAACCGCTCTAAACCCCATACTGTAGTATACACTGTAACTGCTCTAAACCCCATACTGTAGTATCCACTGTAACCACTCTAAACCCCATACTGTAGTATCCACTGTAACCACTCTAAACCCCATACTGTAGTATCCACTGTAACCACTCTAAACCCCATACTGTAGTATCCACTGTAACCGCTCTATACCCCATACTGTAGTATCCACTGTAACCACTCTAAACCCCATACTGTAGTATCCACTGTAACCGCTCTAAACCCCATACTGTAGTATCCACTGTAACCGCTCTAAACCCCATACTGTAGTATCCACTGTAACCGCTCTAAACCCCATACTGTAGTATCCACTGTAACTGCTCTAAACCCCATACTGTAGTATCCACTGTAACCGCTCTATACCCCATACTGTAGTATCCACTGTAACCACTCTAAACCCCATACTGTAGTATCCACTGTAACCGCTCTAAACCCCATACTGTAGTATCCACTGTAACCGCTCTATACCCCATCCTGTAGTATCCACTGTAACCGCTCTAAACCCCATACTGTAGTATCCACTGTAACCGCTCTAAACCCCATACTGTAGTATCCACTGTAACTGCTCTAAACCCCATACTGTAGTATCCACTGTAACCGCTCTATACCCCATACTGTAGTATCCACTGTAACCACTCTAAACCCCATACTGTAGTATCCACTGTAACCGCTCTAAACCCCATACTGTAGTATCCACTGTAACCGCTCTATACCCCATACTGTAGTATCCACTGTAACCGCTCTATACCCCATACTGTAGTATCCACTGTAACCGCTCTAAACCCCATACTGTAGTATCCACTGTAACCGCTCTAAACCCCATACTGTAGTATCCACTGTAACCACTCTAAACCCCATACTGTAGTATCCACTGTTACCGCTCTAAACCCCATACTGTAGTATCCACTGTAACCGCTCTAAACCCCATACTGTAGTATCCACTGTAATCACTCTAAACCTCATACTGTAGTATCCACTGTAACCACTCTAAACCCCATACTGTAGTATCCACTGTAACCACTCTAAACCCCATACTGTAGTATCCACTGTAACCACTCTAAACCCCATACTGTAGTATCCACTGTTACCGCTCTAAACCCCATACTGTAGTATCCACTGTAACCGCTCTAAACCCCATACTGTAGTATCCACTGTAATCACTCTAAACCTCATACTGTAGTATCCACTGTAACCGCTCTAAACCCCATACTGTAGTATCCACTGTAATCGCTCTAAACCCCATACTGTAGTATCCACTATAATCACTCTAAACCCCATACTGTAGTATCCACTGTAATCACTCTAAACCCCATACTGTAGTATCCACTGTAACCGCTCTAAACCCCATACTGTAGTATCCACTGTAACCACTCTAAACCCCATACTGTAGTATCCACTGTAACCGCTCTAAACCCCATACTGTAGTATCCACTGTAACCGCTCTAAACCCCATACTGTAGTATCCACTGTAACCGCTCTAAACCCCATACTGTAGTATCCACTGTAACCGCTCTAAACCCCATACTGTAGTATCCACTGTAACCGCTCTAAACCCCATACTGTAGTATCCACTGTAACCGCTCTAAACCCCATACTGTAGTATCCACTGTAACCGCTCTATACCCCATACTGTAGTATCCACTGTAACCACTCTAAACCCCATACTGTAGTATCCACTGTAACCGCTCTAAACCCCATACTGTAGTATCCACTGTAACCGCTCTAAACCCCATACTGTAGTATCCACTGTAATCACTCTAAACCCCATACTGTAGTATCCACTGTAACCGCTCTAAACCCCATACTGTAGTATCCACTGTAACCGCTCTAAACCCCATACTGTAGTATCCACTGTAACCGCTCTATACCCCATACTGTAGTATCCACTGTAACCGCTCTAAACCCCATACTGTAGTATCCACTGTAACTGCTCTAAACCCCATACTGTAGTATCCACTGTAACCGCTCTAAACCCCATACTGTAGTATCCACTGTAACCACTCTAAACCCCATACTGTAGTATCCACAGTAACCGCTCTAAACCCCATACTGTAGTATCCACTGTAACCGCTCTAAACCCCATACTGTAGTATCCACTGTAACCGCTCTAAACCCCATACTGTAGTATCCACTGTAACCACTCTAAACCCCATACTGTAGTATCCACTGTAACCGCTCTAAACCCCATACTGTAGTATCCACTGTAACCACTCTAAACCCCATACTGTAGTATCCACTGTAACCGCTCTAAACCCCATACTGTAGTATCCACTGTAACCGCTCTAAACCCCATACTGTAGTATCCACTGTAACCGCTCTAAACCCCATACTGTAGTATCCACTGTAACCGCTCTAAACCCCATACTGTAGTATCCACTGTAACCGCTCTATACCCCATACTGTAGTATCCACTGTAACCGCTCTAAACCCCATACTGTAGTATCCACTGTAACCGCTCTAAACCCCATACTGTAGTATCCACTGTAACCGCTCTAAACCCCATACTGTAGTATCCACTGTAACCGCTCTATACCCCATACTGTAGTATCCACTGTAACCGCTCTATACCCCATACTGTAGTATCCACTGTAACCACTCTAAACCCCATACTGTAGTATCCACTGTAATCGCTCTAAACCCCATACTGTAGTATCCACTGTAACCGCTCTAAACCCCATACTGTAGTATCCACTGTAACCGCTCTAAACCCCATACTGTAGTATCCACTGTAACCGCTCTAAACCCCATACTGTAGTATCCACTGTAACCGCTCTAAACCCCATACTGTAGTATCCACTGTAACCGCTCTATACCCCATACTGTAGTATCCACTGTAACCGCTCTATAACCCATACTGTAGTATCCACTGTAACCACTCTAAACCCCATACTGTAGTATCCACAGTAACCGCTCTAAACCCCATACTGTAGTATCCACTGTAACCACTCTAAACCCCATACTGTAGTATCCACTGTAACCGCTCTAAACCCCATACTGTAGTATCCACTGTAACCGCTCTAAACCCCATACTGTAGTATCCACTGTAACCGCTCTAAACCCCATACTGTAGTATCCACTGTAACCGCTCTATACCCCATACTGTAGTATCCACTGTAACCGCTCTAAACCCCATACTGTAGTATCCACTGTAATCACTCTAAACCCCATACTGTAGTATCCACTGTAACCGCTCTAAACCCCATACTGTAGTATCCACTGTAACCGCTCTAAACCCCATAGTGTAGTATCCACTGTAACCGCTCTAAACCCCATACTGTAGTATCCACTGTAACCGCTCTAAACCCCATACTGTAGTATCCACTGTAACCGCTCTAAACCCCATACTGTAGTATCCACTGTAACCGCTCTATACCCCATACTGTAGTATCCACTGTAACCGCTCTAAACCCCATACTGTAGTATCCACTGTAACCACTCTAAACCCCATACTGTAGTATCCACTGTAACCGCTCTAAACCCCATACTGTAGTATCCACTGTAACCACTCTAAACCCCATACTGTAGTATCCACTGTAATCACTCTAAACCCCATACTGTAGTATCCACTGTAACCACTCTAAACCCCATACTGTAGTATCCACTGTAACCGCTCTAAACCCCATACTGTAGTATCCACTGTAACCGCTCTAAACCCCATACTGTAGTATCCACTGTAACCGCTCTAAACCCCATACTGTAGTATCCACTGTAACCGCTCTAAACCCCATACTTTAGTATCCACTGTAATCACTCTAAACCCCATACTGTAGTATCCACTGTAACCGCTCTAAACCCCATACTGTAGTATCCACTGTAACCACTCTAAACCCCATACTGTAGTATCCACTGTTACCGCTCTAAACCCCATACTGTAGTATCCACTGTAACCGCTCTAAACCCCATACTGTAGTATCCACTGTAACCGCTCTAAACCCCATACTGTAGTATCCACTGTAACCGCTCTAAACCCCATACTGTAGTATCCACTGTAATCACTCTAAACCCCATACTGTAGTATCCACTGTAACCGCTCTAAACCCCATACTGTAGTATCCACTGTAACCGCTCTAAACCCCATACTGTAGTATCCACTGTAACTGCTCTAAACCCCATACTGTAGTATCCACTGTAACCGCTCTAAACCCCATACTGTAGTATCCACTGTAACCGCTCTAAACCCCATACTGTAGTATCTACTGTAACAACTCTAAACCCCATACTGTAGTATCCACTGTAACCGCTCTATACCCCATACTGTAGTATCCACTGTAATCACTCTAAACCCCATACTGTAGTATCCACTGTAACCGCTCTAAACCCCATACTGTAGTATCCACTGTAACTGCTCTAAACCCCATACTGTAGTATCCACTGTAACCGCTCTAAACCCCATACTGTAGTATCCACTGTAACTGCTCTAAACCCCATACTGTAGTATCCACTGTAACCGCTCTAAACCCCATACTGTAGTATCCACTGTAACCGCTCTATACCCCATACTGTAGTATCCACTGTAACCGCTCTAAACCCCATACTGTAGTATCCACTGTAACCGCGCTAAACCCCATCCTGTAGTATCCACTGTAACCGCTTTAAACCCCATACTGTAGTATCCACTGTAACCGCTCTAAACCCCATACTGTAGTATCCACTGTAACCGCTCTAAACCCCATACTGTAGTATCCACTGTAACCGCTCTAAACCCATACTGTAGTATCCACTGTAATCACTCTAAACCCCATACTGTAGTATCCACTGTAACTGCTCTAAACCCCATACTGTAGTATCCACTGTAACCGCTCTAAACCCCATACTGTAGTATCCACTGTAACCGCTCTATACCCCATACTGTAGTATCCACTGTAACCGCTCTAAACCCCATACTGTAGTATCCACTGTAACCGCGCTAAACCCCATCCTGTAGTATCCACTGTAACTGCTCTAAACCCCATACTGTAGTATCCACTGTAACCGCTCTAAACCCCATACTGTAGTATCCACTGTAACCGCTCTAAACCCCATACTGTAGTATCCACTGTAACCGCTCTAAACCCCATACTGTAGTATCCACTGTAACCGCTCTAAACCCCATACTGTAGTATCCACTGTAACCGCTCTAAACCCCATAGTGTAGTATCCACTGTAATCGCTCTAAACCCCATACTGTAGTATCCACTGTAACCGCTCTAAACCCCATACTGTAGTATCCACTGTAACCGCTCTAAACCCCATACTGTAGTATCCACTGTAACCGCTCTAAACCCCATACTGTAGTATCCACTGTAACCACTCTAAACCCCATACTGTAGTATCCACTGTAACCGCTCTAAACCCCATACTGTAGTATCCACTGTAACCGCTCTAAACCCCATACTGTAGTATCCACTGTAACCACTCTAAACCCCATACTGTAGTATCCACTGTAACCGCTCTAAACCCCATACTGTAGTATCCACTGTAACCGCTCTAAACCCCATACTGTAGTATCCACTGTAACCACTCTAAACCCCATACTGTAGTATCCACTGTAACCACTCTAAACCCCATACTGTAGTATCCACTGTAACCGCTCTAAACCCCATAGTGTAGTATCCACTGTAATCGCTCTAAACCCCATACTGTAGTATCCACTGTAACCGCTCTAAACCCCATACTGTAGTATCCACTGTAACCGCTCTAAACCCCATACTGTAGTATCCACTGTAACCGCTCTAAACCCCATACTGTAGTATCCACTGTAACCACTCTAAACCCCATACTGTAGTATCCACTGTAACCGCTCTATACCCCATACTGTAGTATCCACTGTAACCGCTCTAAACCCCATACTGTAGTATCCACTGTAACCGCTCTAAACCCCATACTGTAGTATCCACTGTAACCGCTCTAAACCCCATACTGTAGTATCCACTGTAACCGCTCTAAACCCCATACTGTAGTATACACTGTAACTGCTCTAAACCCCATACTGTAGTATCCACTGTAACCGCTCTATACCCCATACTGTAGTATCCACTGTAACCGCTCTAAACCCCATACTGTAGTATCCACTGTAACCGCTCTAAACCCCATACTGTAGTATCCACTGTAACCACTCTAAACCCCATACTGTAGTATCCACTGTAACCGCTCTAAACCCCATACTGTAGTATCCACTGTAACCGCTCTAAACCCCATACTGTAGTATCCACTGTAACCACTCTAAACCCCATACTGTAGTATCCACTGTAACCGCTCTAAACCCCATACTGTAGTATCCACTGTAACCGCTCTAAACCCCATACTGTAGTATCCACTGTAACCACTCTAAACCCCATACTGTAGTATCCACTGTAACCACTCTAAACCCCATACTGTAGTATCCACTGTAATCACTCTAAACCCCATACTGTAGTATCCACTGTAACCGCTCTAAACCCCATACTGTAGTATCCACTGTAACCGCTCTAAACCCCATACTGTAGTATCCACTGTAACCGCTCTATACCCCATACTGTAGTATCCACTGTAACTGCTCTAAACCCCATACTGTAGTATCCACTGTAACCGCTCTAAACCCCATACTGTAGTATCCACTGTAACCGCTCTTAACCCCATACTGTAGTATCCACTGTAACCGCTCTAAACCCCATACTGTAGTATCCACTGTAACCGCTCTAAACCCCATACTGTAGTATCCACTGTAACCGCTCTAAACCCCATACTGTAGTATCCACTGTAACCGCTCTAAACCCCATACTGTAGTATCCACTGTAACTGCTCTAAACCCCATACTGTAGTATCCACTGTAACCGCTCTAAACCCCATACTGTAGTATCCACTGTAACCGCTCTATACCCCATACTGTAGTATCCACTGTAACTGCTCTAAACCCCATACTGTAGTATCCACTGTAACCGCTCTAAACCCCATACTGTAGTATCCACTGTAACCGCTCTTAACCCCATACTGTAGTATCCACTGTAACCGCTCTAAACCCCATACTGTAGTATCCACAGTAACGGCTCTAAACACCATACTGTAGTGCTTTTATTTTTATGGAGCTTTTTTAAATCAAGAAACTGTGGTTTTGGTTGCTTTTTGGTTTCCTTCCTCTGCTCAGTCGTTGGCAGAAGATTATTCTAAACCAGGTCACTGTTGCTAAAACAAACTAGAACCCCCTCCCTCCTCTTACACCCCCACTCCCTCGCCAACTGCTGAAGCAACTCTTTCCCATCTTTCTCTCTTTCCCAACCAAAACCTCTATCAGGATCCCACATTACTGTACAACAGACAATGCCAGGCTCCTTCCCATTTTTATCAAAAGAGCAACTAAGTAATAGTTACTGTATATAATTCCTCCCTTTGCTCGAAACAAAATTTAACAGTAAGCACATCTTGTGACAGTAAATTCTGCCCCATGACATATTGTAATCAAACCCATCTGGTAGACTTTGGCACTCAAAAGCCTGTTCAGTGTTAATTCAACTTTAATCATGTTTATATGAGTTCATAACGGATAAAATGCACTCCATCACAGTTGACTCAACATTTTACTGAGCAGCTTTAATGATTTGGCTTGTACCACCAGAAATAAATCTAAAATGTCTTCTCCTATCTAATGATACCAGCATTTGAAAACCGTTACTGGTACAGGGAGTCACACCAACGGTAGGGTAGTAGAAAGTGAGAAAGCATTTCAGAAAGGGGCTCATAC
The DNA here is from genome assembly GCA_022702515.1 of Ilyophis sp. 1 JC-2022. Lineage (NCBI taxonomy): Eukaryota > Metazoa > Chordata > Actinopteri > Anguilliformes > Synaphobranchidae > Ilyophis > Ilyophis sp. 1 JC-2022. Next base: position 16,284,415 of record CM040405.1, on the reverse strand, counting down.
AGGAAACCTAGCCTGTCAAATGAGAATATGGTTGCATGCACAGACAGACGTCATGATACAAGCTTCCCAATTATTCCACTTTGGGTGAATGTTTCACCCGACAGTGGAAGAGGATATTATAATTACGGCCTAATTGGAGAAATTAGAGGATTGGCCAGAGGTAGCCTCGCAAGACAGGCTATAACGCCTGTCCATAAAAAGTGCTGTTTCTGGTGATTAACTCAAGGGCAATGTGACTTATGTCATGTGAGCTAACATGTTTTGATTCAACCGCAGCCTGATCCCTTTAACACTAAACACCCAAAGCAAGAGCGCACAGAGAACTGCTGCTATTTTGCTTACGACTGAGTCACTGCGTCCACTTCACAACAGCCAATTCTATCAATTACTGACCAGCCAAAAACAATGGAGAAAGCTTGCCATCTGAGATTGTGACTAGCCATAGGATACTGGATGTGTTTCATCCTCACAATTCCCCGTTAGAAAGGGATTCAGCTGTGATGAGTAACTTGGAGATCGCTTACTGTATGACAGACCCGTTCACTAAGGACATCTGCCCAGTGCTGATGGGACATTGAGGGGTCCCTGTCATTGTGTTCTATAGGGATTTGGCCACACAGACCTGGGCCTAGCAGTTGCTTTCAGCTGGCCTGTGCACTGTATGGTGTGTGAAACTTTGACAAGAATTTTCAATGGACATCTGATGTTTCTGTCTGTCTCCCTGTTTCTGTCTGGCTTAAGCAGGCTTTTACACAGGTAAACATCCTTATTCCCCTGTTGCCTTTCATTATATTATTAAGATTATTATTGTAATTAAAACCTTTCGATATCAATATTTCAATTCTGCAATTAATTAGTGGTTAGTGGTTTGCTACCAATGGTGGCACTGGAGATTTATTTTGAGCGCTTTTGGTCTAAGTTGGAAACTTTTTCAACGTGTGACTCTACAAAAGCACTCACACACTAAAGTTGAGTTTTTATGGAACCCTAAGTAAAAACACTTTTGAGCTTGTAGATTTTAGTGTCCACGGATTCGAGTGGATTATCCATGGAAATTTCCGGTTGCTTAGCTGAGCAGAGCATCACGGGGCGCCCACAACGTCAGACAGGCGTAGGACATAAGGGGGTAGTGTTTGACGTGGCGAGGAATGAGAGCCTGGGGTTCCCCTGAAACACGACATGGAAGGTTTCCACTGAGCTTCGGCAAACCTCCTCATTAGTCTCATGTGTGGAACTCATTCACAGCTGTCTGCTTACTGAGGAATCCCCAAGAACACTATCGCCCTGTTTCCCTGGCAAGGCCCTGCCCTGCGGTTACACTATACTCTTGCTGGAGCCCGAAAAGAGGGGTTTTCCACTAAAAAATTACCCAGGGAATCCTCATGACTTATCATTTGATACTGGCAGAGAGCGAGGCATAGAAAAAAAAGTTAAGCACAATAACGCTTGTTTATGTTCACTAAGGACATCTACCCTACGTCATTCACCCAGCCTGACCCTTCCACTTCATTTCGGCCAAAATGTTGGTAATACCATGGCAAAGCCATGCGTGCGCTTCTGTGTGGAAACGGTACACGAGCAAAGGATGGCGTCTGCATGATAAGGCCAAACAAAGTGGAACGTAATGCACTCAGCTGTGTCATAAGCTGAAAGGAGCAGAATTGAGCAAAAAAAACCTTCATATGTTCCATTACTGAGCACAGGCATTAAAGACACCCTGGTCTCTGTGAACATTCAGGCACAAACCAGATAGAAATGTGTAGGCCCCAAACTTGCTACCCACAGGACATGGTGCTCAGTCCCTCCTTTTAATGGCGTCGCTCAGTTCCAGCCGGGTGAGGGGACGGGCACTGTACACGAAGTGCAGAACTGGAGCTCCCAAGCGGTCAGCATGGGAAATACTTTGAGACGGGCGTGCTGATGACTCCATGGGGACCGGCCGCTCTTTCCCTCCTGTAATCATGGGTCTGGGAGAAAGCGCTGTGTAAAGTCACGGGATGCAAAGGCCACCTCAGGGCCCTGTTATTTGGACACCTCACCTCATTCGAGCATCCCCTTCGACCCCACCCCCCACCCTATGCCCGGCTCTGGGGACAGCGTGATGATGTCAGAGAGATACTTCGCCCCAGCCCATGCTCCCGCTACCATAGGGAGACAGGACTCTAAACAGATTCCTGCAAACGAAGGACCCACCCAGACCGCTGGTAGGTCTCTATTTTGACACATCATTCCAGGTCTAATCTGCTTTATAGTTTACTTTGTCTGTCTACAAGACAGAGCTTGTCACTGTGGAAATTATTTTGTTTACGTAACTTTTCTTCAAAGGTATGATGGATACGTTGTAAGAAAATTGGGCCCAGCCATGCCAATTAGACAGAGCCGGCTGAAATGCGAGACTGATTTGTAAAAACTCAACACAGTTTCAAACAGTCAGTGTGAGGCGTAAAGTTCTGCTCCACAATCTTTCTGCTTGAATACCCATCCCCTGCTTGACCCATCCTTTCACGTCTCCGCTATAATCTTTTCCCACTGAGGTTGATTATGTGGGAGTTGTAATAATAAGCAAAAAGCGAAAAGTACAGGATGTACAGTCAGAACCAATAGTTTACATGTTTGTTTGGAACGCATTCCTAGTTGCCATGGCATTGTGGTTGTGCTCTTTCCAAAAATAAGAGGGAGTTCTGTGGCTTTCGCTTGAAGATTTACAGCTTCAGACTACGTTGGGATATCCTTTTGCTCTGCTCAGTGACTTCTGATTCGCCAGTTTACTGGACACCAAAGGATTCCAGCTGTCCGCACTCCATGACAGTAGAAATGATCAAACTTCACGTTCCAGTCCTGAATGATTAGATAATGGATTCCATGTGCCCGATGGTTAAACAATAATATTTTATGCACTGATTAATTATTCCACCGGAAAACAATACTGGACATCGAGAAGATTGTGTCTGATTCCACTGCTCCAGAATTATTTACACTCTTAACAGATGCTGGAAAGACAAAAAATATCAAAGCGATCCATCTTTGTTCAAGCTGTTTCGCCTTTGATCTACCTGTTGTGTAACAGGCACCATTTCTCTGTAGCCCCAGGCAATGTCTGAATGGAAATATTGAGGCACTGCCTCTATTGTTGGGGATGTGCTTCATACTCAATATGCTCCTACATTCTCGTTTTTCAGTGTACACCTCATCCCTGGCATGTGAGGGGGGCGCACAGCAAAGCTGGCCAACAGCAGCTCCTAGATCACTTACACCTGGTAAGATGGTAGCGGGCCAGGTCAGACCCCATGCACCCCCCCACCACCCCAGCCCCCCGTTGTTTAGTCGCAAAGTTTTTCATCAGAAGCATTCAATCTCCTGTGACCATCGATCACCCACATCTTATTTCAATCAATTCATTATTGCATTATCTGTCTTCAGGAGAGAAATTTTGTTTTACACAAACACATACACATACATACATACACACCATACAACATACATACAGTACAAAAAAAGAAAAGAAGAAGAAGAAGAACAGAAACAAGAACACAAACAGTATCTCAAAAATGCATAGCAGTACAGTTAGTGTAGTATACTAGTACTACTGCCCAGTACCCCACCACCCCCCCCCCCCCCACCTCTCCATTGCACTCCCCCCCCCCCCCCCCCCTCTCCTATTATTATTGCACCCCCCCCCCCCGTACACTCTCTCATGCATTCCCCCCCCCCCCTATTATTGCTCCCCCCCCAGTGTTTTTAAGCTTGTTATTGTGCTTTTTGATTGACAGTGGAACAAATGAGAATTTGTACCTGTTGAGCCTTTTTGTATTTCACATCAGCCGTCCCTCCACCCTGACACCACATAACACCACATCATCAAACTTCCCATCAAACAAACATTAACAATTCTTCCTAATTATTTTCACATGAGCTGTGCCTGAAATCACAGCCATATACACTGTGTCCTGTGTACTAGCATACTGTGTACTGTTTACTGCATACTGTTTAGTATGCAACATGCAGTATGCAAAAAAGATATTCTCGTACTATTTTCCAACCGTACTGTGGAAGTGTTGTAAGCCTTTGCATGGCCATTCCCCATGTTGTTGTTGGTTATGGTTATGGGACCCAAATGTTTGTCTACTTCTTGAAAAGTATGCTCCCGAATATACTCAGCGAAACCACGGAAGCCTAATTAACAACTTTCTCATTCAGTGTACTCAGCAAGCATACTCAATAGTATGGAAGGGCTTGCACCGTTCTCCAATCACAGACACAGCTGCAGGTTTTTCATCCACATGATAAGTTGCAGTGGGTTTAACTGATATTCATCCTTTGGGATTTGACTAAACCGACACAGACAAAAAGTTGTATTTTGATTGAACATTTGGGACACATCATATAAAATGCATTCTATACAAATGAACTCATCAAGCCTGAAGCTTTCCCCATCTGTATCACACAGTCAAGTTAGAACTTATTACACCATGCCAAGTACATTGAGTTCCTGTGGCAGAGCGAGTTAAAATGCCACTGCCTCTGCAGATACCTAGAACGCATTGAATTCACTGCACAAACCAAAGAAAGTCAATCTCAACAAGTAATCTTATATTTAGACTTAAAATCTTATTTATTTTACTTTATTTGCCAATGGGGTAAGACAATTTCACTTGTCAAGCAAACGGTAACTTAAAATAACCTAATATTATCTACTTCAGAGAAAAAAAAAAAGATTTGAAGTCTCACTACAAGCCTAAAACACTGGTTAAGACAGATCTTTGCAGTGTTCGCTTTATACGCACAAACACATACGCTAAGTCTTGGAGCACGCTAAGTCAAGCTACAATGGATGCCTAAATCCAGCCCCTCTGAAAGCAATGGGATATAACAGCCACCCTAGACCCCACATCAGACCCAGTATTTATAACCAATGGACGCTTCTCGTTTTTTTATGACTGTATGCATTGGCCGGGCTTGGCCCTAATTGTGGCTGCCCACGACTGAGACACAGAGAGACTGAGACACAGAGAAACTGAGAGTGAGCAAGTCTGCATTTGCATGTTCTCTCCGCCTGTGGAATGTGAATGAACGCCTATTGTCCTCCCGATGGCAAGCCTGGCTGACAACATCATAAGGCAACGCACACATCGGTTTATCTTGGCCTTTAGAAATCAGGCTGGCCTCTGTGTGCTTGTGCCCATCGACTCTGGCGGGAAGAAAACGAGGCGGGCGTTTTCAGCATACGATGACAGGGAGAGATGAGAAGGATTAGCTAATGGGCACGCAAGGCTACAATGCGCAAAGTGTGCAAAACAGCATAAGGAGCGGATGCTGCTTTTTGAGGAAGGACTGTTTTTTTTTTTAAACTTGTGTTTTTTGTTTTTATAGTTAAGAATGTATAGCTGACCGTGTTCCATGTTCATTACTAGGGATAGCTCCTACGTTGTGACTGTATTCTATGTTCATTACTAGGGATAGCTCCTGTGTTGTGAGAAAGTTGTGCTTTGTCGGTTCTGCTTTGTAGTCGCGTCAATGACCTTCAATATGCACTTATTGTACGTTGCTTTGAATAAAGGCGTCTGCCAAATAATTGTAATGTAATGTAAAAGACGTGCCTCAACACACATTTTTCAGAGCCATGTCTGCACAACAACAAGTGGAAATTTACACTGTGAGAACACACCTGAAGTGTACAATAAAAAACACAGTAGAGCACTGATCTCATAACTTACTGCTTGTAATAGAAGCTATAACTACCTTCAGATCCCTGTGAAGGAGGAAAATGTCTTAACTTAACTTGGCTTAAAAGATGGTATTTAATTCCTCCCTTTATCTCCAAAGGTTGCCCTGTTGTGAGACACCTCTTGGTCCTCACTGTTCTGTGGTCAGTGCCCTCCCTACTAACACCGTTCTGTTGCTGATACGTCCCTGCAGCATCACTTTTCAATGTACAAACTCCCAGCAACGTGAAAGTGAAGTTGGCGATGTTTTCGCCAAGACATCGGGTAACAAACGTTGTCAGAATGTCACCACAACTTTCCAGCGGCATCATGCCTATTGTTAACGTTTCAGCAATGTTGCAGCAACGTCCCATGGTAAAGTATATGTCATGTCGTTGCACAGACGTTGAAAAACGACCTTGAAATACACCTTGCAGTTTTTAATGTTTCAGCAATGTTGCCGCAACATAATACTTTGTAACCGTAATGTTGCAATAACGTTGTACCAAACGTCATAAATGAAACATCGCAATCTCGACGTTGCAGGAACATGGTGTGTTAGTAGGGCTTTTTGTCTCTTCCATGTGGACCTCTGGCAGAGACTGACAAGAGGGAGTGGAAAAAAAAACACTTGCAACAAGGACGGTTTACGGTTCTGCAGAGAGATAGACACACACACACACACACACACACACACACACACACACACACACACACGTGGGCGTCACTGTGATGGTGGGACAGTGCGAGGTCTGATGGGAAAACAACTGCCTATCCTCTCCTAAAAATAACAGCTCGGCAAATCAGATATGCTGCCTGATTCTACTCTCAGTTGTGAATTCAAATAAACTATAATGAGCCTCTGCGAGTGCTAAGGAAGTCAATAAAAAATATTCCCATTGTAAATGTATAATTTCACCAAGCAAATTTGCCATGTTGAATGCAAGGTTCACAAACACAATGTCCCTATGAGAAAGTAGCACACAGATGTGTCCACTTGTGTCTACCTGACAGAACTACAGGTTGTGCCACTGTGAATATTGAGCATTTCCAGTTTAAACATTGTCCAGTTTAACCCGAAAGATCCCAAATTATCATAGAAAACTGAAAAATAAGAAACAAGGCGGGGCGGTCCGACTGGTACATTACAGCAGCGCTCGGCGCTAGAAGACAACGCTTGTTATGGTGACTGGCTCCAAACATGGTCGCCACACAGCAGCAGATGCCCGTGCGACTGCAAGCTCAAAACCTTGACTCTGGTTTTAGGAGAGGCCCTCATTAGATGAGGGGAACCAGTCAGGAAAAAATGACTCTCAGAGCTTTTCCTTTGCAAAATCAAACAAGTATTTGGGACTTCCTATTTTTAGAGCTCAGGCTCTCTTTTCCCCTGATTGGTGCAAGCCCAGCTGCTTTTTTATTTAAAGTTTTTTTGCTTTGTCCTCCCATTACTCTGACAAGCCCTCCCTGGATACATGTTGTAAGCCCCTGAGCTGAAATCCTGGCATGTCCACTCGAGGTACTTGAGTAATGCGGGTTACGCAGATCGTCTATAAAAAGGATATTTGAGTAAAAAAAAAAAAGAGTTTCTGTAACTCCTGCCCTATATGGTCTTGCAGAATGAAGACACTGGATATGATGAAGAACACTAAAACTATCACATCTGGCAGCGGTGAACGACGTGCAAGAATAAGCCTACCAGTTATTTAGGATGGGGAACTTATGCCCACATATTTTAGTGGAAAATGTGGCACAATAGTACATGCCCCTCCCTAAAAGGGCAGCATTCTTAAAATGCCCTTATTTGGAGATTGTTGCAAGCCCCAGCTGCACGTAGATGCTTCTGAAATGATAGTTGTGCCTAAGAATCTAGTGTGGTAGCTCATGGAGTTAATCCCATCCAGGTAATTTATTTGAGCAAGTAAAGGGATAAGGTAAAAGTAGTTACCCTGGGCCCCTTGGTTTCCTAAGCCGCTTGGAAAACATGTTACGTGGATGCTGACATGCAATGATGAAATGCTTAACCTGTTTAGATATCGCTGGCCAGCGCCCCGTCCAAGTGCGGGGGGACTGAAGGGGAGTGAGGCTGAGATTCGGGCAGGGGCGGGGAGCGAAGGGCGGAGATGCCAAGGGGATGAATCAGCCCGCTAACTTGGCGCGGCCGTTTATCAAAACGCCCGCTTCCCCGGCTCACTCTGTGCAAGGAGGACGGCCTCTGCTTTTCCCAAAAGAGCTCCCCACAGCACGTGGACATTCCTGACCGACTGGACTGAGAGATGAGTGACCGCGAGCAAGGGCTCAGGCGGGCGGCATGGTTACAGCCGTGGGTACGTGCCACCTAGGTCAGAGTCCAGGTTCAGGCTGGCAGCCGCCGCCGAGGAGACCGGTGCCCCCAGCCGAAGAGCGGCGCTCACTCCGACGTCACGCCGGCCGGCCGCGCCAGGAAAGTCCACGGCTTCTGAGGTTGGCCCAGGAAGGGCAGGGTGCAGTCGCTCCTGTTTCAGCGGTGGAAACTGCTCATGACCTTTGACCTTTGAGGAAGAGCCTGGCGTGGAGGAGGTTTTCATTTTCATGTTCCCCAGAGGAGGAGAGGAGAAAGGGGGATGGACCACACCTGCTGCAACCTGGGGCTCTGGAGGACGGACAGCGGTGAGCGGCGGGTCAACAGCCACTCGCAGGCGAAGACAAACAGCCCGCGCTTGCTCATTACAAAGCCCACCAGCTGTGACCGGGACCCACTGCAAAGCCCCCCTCCCCACTGAACAGTCCATACGTGCTGAGGGACGGAACGGCATGGAAACACAATGCATCACTCCGCTGTGAGTCATGCCTCACCAACAAGGCACGCCACAGAGAGTTTCACCATTCTCCTTTGTGAGTCACGCTTTTGATCTCCTCCGGGGAGGGCATTCTAGCTGCCCCGGGAGAGAGAGAAAGAGAGAGAGGGGGGGGGGGCATGTCTGCACTTTGGTGTCTCGCTGAGTCGCTACGTGGTGCCGTCTTCACTCTGCGTGCTCAGTTCCAAAAGTTCACTTCTGTGAATTTACAATTTGGAAGCGTGCTGCTGGTCTCACGCATTATTTCGTATACAGCAGAGCATGATGGCCGTATGTGGCAAACGCAGGCACGTGCAGAGCAAGCCTCCTTTACCCCCCCCACCCCCCGGCTGTCATACTCCGCCACGATTGGCTCCTCACTTCATCTCCCGACCAATGTCACAGACAGGGTCACACCCCCTGCTGCATCCCGACTTACATAACAGGCAGGCAGACAGTGTACCCCAGCCCCATCCTGCCCCGCCCTGCCCTGCCCTGCCCTGCCCTGCCCTGCCCTGCCCCACCCCACCCTTCCCAACCCCGCCCTACCTCACCACAGGGACAATCGAAACCTGACTCTGAGTTGATCCACCGTTGATGAACGCTCACTCCTCCAGTGTAATTTAACCTGACACCATGCAGGCGTGGGACAAAAATAGAATGGGTCTATGGGCCCTGTAGAATGGAGGTGACAGTTTGGTTTGCTCGTCTGAAAATGCGACTCTCACTCGGTTCACATGCTGCGTGAACACATCGGGTGGGAAGCAATGCGCATACCGCATTACAGAGGCGCTGAGCAGCAAACATGTGCAAATGCGACAAGCCTAAAGATACACCCAAAATTAATTCTCATAAAGATCCAACCCGCGTAGAAGCGCTGCTTTTTTCATAAATAAATAAGCCCGTCTGAGCAAAGAATGTAACCCCTTTTCGCCTTTTTCCGGCATGCCGTGACAGCCCTTTGTGGCCGAGGGCTGCTCCCTTTTTGATTAGGATTAAGACTGTGCTCGAGTTACGTGGAGACAGTCAGCGCTGAAATGCCTCCGAGCTACTTAAAACAGCCACTCATCACGTAACAGCGCTGCATGAGGGATGATTAACTGAAGCAGCCCACAGAACAGCCTGTTGCACATTCTGCACAATGTGAACGGAACTCGCTCGCCCGCAGCACTTTTGCTAGAATTCGGCCTTGGATTCCAGAGAAATTGCACAAAGACACACTATGTAGACTGTGCTTGACAGATAAGGCATAATCTCATTCGCTCTTTGGTAATTCAGCTACAGCACTTGAGAAAATAGTGGTCGGGGTTAGATTTCTGTGAAATGCTTGGGTGTAATCTGTGAGCCCTGATTGGCGTTCCACAGAAGCCACGCATATGAGTCTGCATAAGTATGCTGGTCCCAGAACCCACCAGCAGAGATTCAATGTCCTGTTAAAATCTCAGTAGGAAAACAGAGTAGAAGAGCTGTGCTGTTCATATATACAGCCGCGCTCGGCTGTTCAATCGGGGTCTAAAGTTAAATGACAGAATTTTCTTTTTTCAGTACAGTGGCTGTACTGCCTGCTCGGAGCTCCACCCCATGCCTGTCCTGGCTGCAGGGATGGATGGGTGTTGGAGCGCTGCAGAAAGCTTTCCTCTGAGCCAGGGTGGAAACTCTGAATGTGTCCCACCACCGCACAAGCTGCAAGCTATTAGACATTACAGCATACGGGGCTAAAAAAAGCGCACGGTCTGGAGCCATAACTACAGAGCGTCTTTTCAAACCAAAGCAAACCGTTTCTTTCTTCCCCCCTTCTCTCTGTCCCACCCCCAACCCCACCTGAACCCACTTTAAAAAAAAAAAAGCAACCTGCGTATTTTCCATCTTTGTAAAGACTGACTCGCAAATGGATTCCTTATGACATTGACTGAGCCACATGTACTTAAGATCTGGCATTTACTTTCAATTCATTCAGCACAATGAGCAGCTCACACACCATAAATATCACCCCCCTCTTTCATAGTAGGTCCTAGCCAGTGACTTCGAAGTGTCAATTGTAGGCAGACAGGACACTCATATATAGAGAAAGATCATGTGAAAACAGGAAAAATATATTCAAATTAAGCCATAATTTGAGTTATGGGGTTCATTAAAGAAGAAATGGCTTGTTTTGAGAATAAAGCCTTGGAAACAATGCCAGTATTCATAGTTAAACTGAAAATGATGATTTATTGGAAGGGGTGCCAGCAAGCATATCTTTCTCATCAAGCTTTTTGATGGATTGGACCCCCAGGAATTCTTAATACATAAAACAACGTGTCTGTTTTTTGCCGCATCTTGTGAGCATGTTTACTGTCATTTAAATAATTTGCTGCTGGCTTCATTACATATGATATAGTGGCAGCATATATCATGTGGTTATCATTACGGTTTTATGATCTGTTACTGTGCTGTGTCTTTTTTAAACCATTGCTTTTACACAACGCTGATGTGATATTGGCTTTTCTGTTAATGGTAGGGCTGTGACTCGGGCCAACTTGGGACCACAGCTCTGCCACATCCACACACCTGATGAAACCTCTGGTAGCTGTGTACATGTGACCTTTCCACAGACAAATGCTTCATTATCAATGGACTCCTATTATCATTTTGCAATTTCAACTTAACCATTAAACACATAAGAGCTTGTTCTTTCACATGCAAATGAACAATGGAGAGTTTAAACAAATCAAGCAAGACGGCTGACAATGCACACGCTGTACAGAGCACCGTCCCTGCAGCAGCGGTGAGGGATAGCAGAGGCTGCCACATGGACACATGTTAGCCCCGCTGTCCACATCAAAAACGCAGAGTAACACAATTGTGGCAATGGCATTCCAACACTACAGACTGCACAGGTCACTGCAGAGCGCAGGACAGAGGAACCAAAATGTCTGTATCTGAAGCCCTTTAATAACTGAACGTGGGAGAAAACATGAGACACATTCACAACGCCATATACAGGAAATAAAATTCAACAGCCCACAGTGAAATGGCAGTCGCATGCACCACCCCGCCCCCTGACACAACGCCCCCCCCCCCCATCTCTCACCCGCACGCAACCGCACGCCACACCCAACACCCCGCACCCCACCCAAGCGCCCATTCCTCTGACCTGGTATATCATGACTTTGAAGTTGCGCCTCTTGAGAAGCTCGTTCTCGTTGCTCTCCAGCCTCTTGATCTGGCTGGCCTGCTTCTCTAGGGTGGTGCGCACCGTCTTGACATTGACGCTGACCTTGCGCACCTTCTCCAGCATCTTGTTGACGGTGTTGGAGGTGGTGGTGTGGTTCTTGGAGAGCTTAGTCAGCTCGCTCTGGATGCTCGTCACCGAGCGCTCCATGACCTGCTGCCTCGCCTCCAGCCCGGTCTGGCAGTGCTGGATCTGGTCCACGGCGCCGATGATCTTGTCCAGGAGGGCCAGCACCATCACCCCGTTCACCTGCCCGTCGCCCTTCTCGTCCTTCTCATCCTTATCCTCTTCCACCCCCACCGCCTCGTCCTCGTCGTCCGACGGCGCCAGAACCACCTCCTCATTATCCGACACCTCTGCCAGGGCCACCGGCTCCAGCTGCAAGCTTAAATCTGCCATGGCTATCAACGGCTTGTTTGAAGTTGAGGGGGAAAAAGGCACGCAAACCGAGCTTAAGGGCACCCGAGGTCCAAATCCAACTTCTGTTTTTTTTTTTTTTCCTCTTCAAAAACTCTGCCTTCTCACCCAATTCTCTATTTTTCTCCCTTCTAGCCTTCTTTACTTTTCTCCCCCCTTCTTTTTCTCCCTCGCTTGCACTCTCCTTCTCTTTCTTCTTCTGCCCTGGGTTTCTGGCCAGCAGATGGGAGTGGACACCTCTCACAGCTACAGAGTGCGCGCCTGGACTCAAATGCCAGCTCCCCGTGAAACCATCCAGTCAAACTCGGCTGCAGCTCTTCCCTTCCACACCCCTTCACTCTGGCCCCTCCCCTTCCCCTCCCAGGCTGAGGTTGACTCCTCCCACCATTATAAAAGACCCTGGCCCTAGCCGCCTCCCCACCGGGGCCTGGAGACCCAGCCCCCTCAGCAGAATGGTTGGAATAGTTAGAGTGGAGCTGCGGAGCGCTCTTCACATGCAAGCACAGACACAGCTAGGAGAGGAATGTAAAGCCAGAGCTCCAATCATTTTTTCCAAAGCCCCCCCCGCCATATACTTTCAGGACATTTTAAATTAAACCAAGGGAGAGGCAGGAGAGCAGTTAACTGTTTTTGTTGTAACACGGGCCAAGCATTAACTGAAATGCTGAACTGGAGGTCCCACAAAGGTGTGGGTAGATGTGGCAAAGACAGGTCTAGTTTGGACTCAGACCAGAGAAAAATGGGTTTAATCAAAGCAGCAGATCAGTACTGGGATGGGCAAATCAAATAGAGAGAGAGGGGGAGGGAGGGAGGGAGGGAGGGAGAGAGAGACCGAGAGAGACTAGGTAGAGCTGAATTGGTTGGATGTAGTCCAGTAACACCCCCAACTCCATTGTTTTGCAAGAATAAAGAAAAGGATTATTTGCAAAGGTATCCTGGTATCTGGTCAACAAAGACAGATTAATAAAAATGTATCCCGGGTGACCCACACTCAGGTCAGCTTACAAATAACTGGAATGCAACTCTTATAAAACATACTGGATGAGCAGGGAGAGTTCTCTAAATCTACAAACAGCACACAATAAAATGTTTATCAAAAGGTGCAGTCAGACAAGTGTGTACCTATCCCAGTTACTGTACCTATTTTTTCCATGGTTGTCTGAACAAACGGTACTGCAGCATCACAGAGAAGATGACACTGTAGAGTAAATGTTGGCCTCAGCCTTGAACTGAAATATGTAATGCTGTGCAAACTGCTTTATTTACAGGATGCGTACATAAGCCTGCAGAATTTATGTTCTGCTTTTCCCCAAGCCTCCAGCAGGTGGAACATTTTCTAATCCCAACCTAACAAATGCAACAGTGCAAACACTTGGCTTCAAGCGAGAGAGCCTCATAAGCGTAAAGCAGCCCACTCTCAACAGTTCAGAGTCTTGGTATGTTGTCCACTTTGGCCTTTCCTGTACAACCTGACACTAAATATACCTTCTGTTAATTACAATGTCAGTGACAGATTCTCTACTGTTACCCACTTCTCTGCAAATGGTCTCACCTCAGCCCTTAAGGTCCTTAAAGTTATGGCACCTCTACAGACATGGCAATGGCAGGACTGTGATATATACTGTATATATACAGTACACACACAAGCACACACACATGCACACACACTCAATGGCCACTTAATTAGGTGCACCCATCTCGCTCTAGTACCGGGTAGGATCACCTTTTGCCTCCAAAACAGCGTGAATTCCTCACGGCATGGATTCTTGAAGGTGCTTGAAACATTCTTCTGGGATTTTGGTCTATGCTGACTCGATAGCATCACGCAGTTCCTGCTGATTTTTCAGCCACACAGTCATGCTGCGAACCTTCCATTCCACCTCATCCCAAAGGTGCTTTATTGCAGTGGTCCCCAAACCTGTTCCTGGAGATCTACCGTCCTGTGGGTTTTCACTCCAACCCTAACAAAGCACACCTCGTTCAGCAGCTTTGCAGGTTATTGGAGTAAACTGAAGTCACTGTCATGTTTGTTGAATCAGCTCGAGATGATACGTGCATTGCAACATGATGCATTATACTGCTGGAAGTATCCGTTTGAAAAAGGGTAGATCGTGGCCAGAAGGGCTGCACATGGTCAGCAACAATGCTAAGGTATGTTGTGGTATTCAATTGATTCTAGATTGGTATTAAAAGGCCGAATTTGTGGCAAGAAAACATTCCCTACACCATTACACCACCACCACCAGCCTGCACTGTTCACACAAGACAGGTTGGATCCATGGATTCGTGCTGTTTACGCAAAATTCTGACCCTACCATCTGCATGTAGTAGCAGAAATGTGGATTTGTCAGACCAGGTGACGTTTCTCCGATCTGGAAACGTCCAGTTTTGGTGATCAGGCGTTTACTGCAGCCGCATCTTCCTGCTCTTTAGCTGACGGGAGTGGAACCCGTGTGTAGTCTACTGCTGCTGTATCCCACCCGCTTCAAAGTTTGACGTGTTCCGCATTCAGAGATGCCCTTTTGCACACCTCCGTTTTGATAACAGGCGTTATTTGAGCAATTGCGGTCTTTCTGTTAACGTGAACAAGTCTTTCTATTCTTCTCTGTCATTAACAAGGTGTTTTCGCCAACAGAACCGCCACTCACTGGATGCTCTTTTGTTTTTTGCATCATTCTCTGTAAACTCTAGAGACTCCCAGGGTGGCAGCTGTTCTGAGATGCAGGAACCACGACGTCTAGTATCAACAATCATACGACGGACAAAGTCGCTTCGATCACACGTCTTGCCCGTTCTTATGTTTGGTCGAACAATAACTAAGCCTCTTCAACATGTCTGCATGCTTTATATATTGAGTTTCAGCCACATGATTCACTATTTGGAGGAGCAGGCTATTTGCGTTAACAAGCAGGTAGATAATAAATGTATAAAGATTTTCAGTCAGGTACAAATCGACAGACAGAGACGGCCATTGCAAAATTTACATTTAATAGTCAGTAAAGAATTTTGAGGTCTGCTTTATGGCAGAGGGAACATGTTTTGTTACTTGCTGAAGTTCATGATTCCATTGACCTATAGATGCAAAACAACTCCAAAACATCAAATATACAGGATCATATTTCACCTAAGGTATTATGCTATTTTCAACATAAGTGTCCTTCTTCCCACACCAAAACCAACGCTGCTGTTAATGACCAAAAAGCTCAATTTAGGCTCATATGACTGTAACATCCACTTCCATTTAACAAATTCCAGAGTCTTTTTTTTATTGCCCTCAACAGAGACTTTTTTTTAGGTAACCCTTCCAAAAATCGTACTGGCATGGAGGTGGCATCTGATGGTAGCCTTGGAGGCCTTGTGTCCCAAAGATGCAACCATGTTTTACAGATCTGCAACTGTGTGGCAATTGAAATTTACTTTGCCTATGAAACCATCCGCCTCACTGTTCTTGTGGGTAAAATATATTTGCATCCTTTACCAGGAGGTTTACCACACTTCCAGTGCTTTTAATATTCTTAATTATTGACCTAATAGTGGAAAGTGGTATCTTTTTTATTTGCTTGTAATCATCTTATGACTTATGAAGGTCAGCAACCCTTTTTCTTGTTTCTTCAGTTATTTGCCTTTCCCCATGGATGATGGATGACTCATGGATTTGTGTTACCCCATTTTAGGCTCCAGTGAAACAGGAAGCCACAATACTGTTCCTAAAGATTTAAATCAATTACATGGCATGTCAATGCAGATTTATTTTTGTTCCGTTTTATTTAAAATAATTATTAAGGGTTGTGAAATATTTTGGCACATATTTTTTTGGAAGAAAATGATTATTTAAACAAAATTCTTCCCTATGCAATTCGTTAGTATAATTTTTTGAACATACTGTACCTGTATAATTACCTGCTAACCTGTATTGTTTATTTTCTACAGCCCTCTTTGCTCATCTTTATCAAGGGTCTGAATAAGTTTGGATGGCACTGTATATAGTCTTATGTATTTCTTACAGCATGGAAATGATTAACTTGGTATTCAAAAATTCTACTGTTGATTCAGTTGAATGAGTCAATAATTACACTAAGGAACAACCCATTTTGTGTCAAGAGACGTGTATGGAGTGGATTCCTATTGATGGGGGCTCTGAAAAAGTGTAGTGTATTCACCACTTATGCATTTGTTTTTATATGTATATTTACATGGACTATAATAAATGTACAATTTCCAATGTTTCAATATTTTTTGCAAGTTTCTATTGTTGACCTTTTTCCCCCTTTTGTTTCAATGGGTGTTGCCCATAACTTTAGAAATGTCTTATTGAATAAAATAACAATCATTCACATCAGCGAACCTCTATATTATTCCTACACATGTGACAGAGGATACAGGTTTTGTTCATTTAACTGCTCATGTATTATGCGACAGAACACATAACCTTGGCATCTATGGTTTGTGGTCACTCACTCTGGTTTCAGAACTACCCGGACAGAAAAATGGCGACACTTGAGCTTTGCGTTGAATATTTTAGACCAGGGGTCACCAACCCTATGCCCGCGGGCACCCGGTCGCCCGTTGGCTCCTTCTCAGTCGCCCGCGAGGCATGTTCTAAAAATAGCAATATAACGCGTGTATCTACGTGGCTCGTTATCGGCGATTTACTGTTAACTTAGGCACGCAAACGAACACTCGCGGTAAATACGCTAAATGAACAATTTAATAAACAGTATTTTATTACCCCCCCGTCAACAATTTCAATCGAGGTCCGCGAAATCTTTTGATAGCACCCCCCCCCCCCCCCGTCAACAATTTCAATCGAGGTCCGCGAATTATTTCGATAGCACCCCCCCCTCGTCAACAATTAAAATCCAACAAGTAGCCCTCCGTACTACTCAGTACCCTTGAAGTAGCTCTCAGTTGCAAAAAGGTTGGTGACCCCTGTTTTAGACAGACGTATTACTGAAGTAAATAATTATGAAACATGAAAACATGGACATTCCTTTGAAAATACGTCCTAAGGACAGGCCATATTATTTCATGTTTCTCAGCAATCCAATAATGTATTGTAGGCTATAGTACAGTCAAAACCAAAAAATCTCAGAAAAACTGAGATGATAATCTTGCGTCATGTCATAGTAGATATCATAGATATTTTAAAACAAAAACAAAACATTGGAATGCGTAATCGAGATCTGCTCGATCGAACCATAGAGAGCTGAATTCTGGACAAATTGTAATCGAATCTGATCATTCAGTAGGCCTATAGGGTTAGTTCGACAAACGTATTGGATTGCATTTTTTTTACGTAGGCTACAACATATTGACAGAGATAATACAATTTATATTGTCATTGTGGGTTTTTTGTTTATATGGTCGTCAATCTTTTAATAATTTAATAATATTTTATTTCGTGATTTCAAGATTTTACAATCGTATGAACGGGTCTGACAGCTCAGCTGATTACACTGACCACTAGCAGTGACAGCATCACGTGATCAGAACTGGGAGGATTGCTGACGTCACGTTCGCGCACAGTCCAGCTGATGTTTCCGGAGGAGATTGGAAGGCTTCAATTACGGTAATGAAATAACAGACAAAAATAAATATTTTTAGCGACCTTGCAGATTTTTAACTGTAGGTATGGACGAACGAGCAATTTATTTAATATCGCTAACCTTACATGCATTTGCTTGGTACAAAGCTAAACGAGATATCAATAGTTATCGATAGCTCATTTGCCTATCATTCTTCAGCGATATAACGTTAGCCTAATGTAAACTACACAGGTCACCATTTGATCATTTTTGTAAATGTACATCTTGATTTTAGTGACGGAGGACTATGTAGCCTACCTTGTATCTTAAGGCAGCGGTCATGTCTGATACAGGGTAAAATATTAATTATTTAGCTGGCTTGGCAGCCGTTAATTTTGCAACTGGATAGGCTGTGCTTATTTGAAAACTGTTAAACCACTGCGTTTTATTGCCTACGTAGGCTGGGTTGCAGTGTACACGATTTTTATGAATCGGTAACGTATAGCTTTAGCTGACGTCCAGGATGTTGCGAATGATCAATAGGCTAGCTACTCCAATGATTATGTTCGTTTGTCGCCTCTGTTGGTTTAATATAGGCCTACCGTAGAAACGCATTACATTTATACAATTGTATACATATATCTGGATGGAGGTGTTACTATTCTGTTATATTTAGCCTATATATTCTTGGATCTTGGTAGCGATTCAAAGCGGATCACAATAATGCCTAGAGCATCATTTCTGGGTGTAGGCTACTCTACGCATGGGTGACGTCGAGAGCAAAAAGCTGTCGATAAATGCTCTCACGCTAATCCAAGTTTCCCTTGTAGCATGTAGCCTATCAACGATGCATTGCACTTGTTTGTGCAATAAGGTGTTTACATTGTCAGCTCTGCGTGGTACAGAAAGCAAACATAGCTTCGTATGATGGCGTCCTTGAAAGGTTGAAGTCAGTGCGGCATAAATGTCAGAGATGTTGCAGCTTCTCATGCCTCATAAGCGAGCAGCAGTGTTGTTGATTATTCAAGCGACAGTTTTAATCGTATATGCAATGTATTGTAAATAGTAAAAAGTCAAATATTTGTCATGTGGTGCGATTACTTTCATTTAAATGTATTTTTATTTTGCAGAACGATAGCCTTTTGGAAAACAATAACCTCTACTGTAGGACTACCTGTGAATTTTGCACGCACAATATCTTGTGTATGATAGTATGATAGACCGGAAGTCCATATTTATTAATTTGTACACTATACATGTTGTGCATCGTTTGAGAGCTTTACATTATTGCCATATATCATTGGATTTTTTAATTAGAATGTAGAGAATTAGATCGGTTCTCGACTGGTACCCGGAGTCACATGGTACTGTGTCCCTAATCCCCAGACCAAGGTTTCGCACAGCACTATAATTTTCAGTGAAATCCAGATATGGATACGTCCCACCAAAACAATGATGCTAATGTTGAATTTGAAAGGTGTTGAATAATTCTATACATCCTGAAATATGTTAGTGCATATGTCATACAACATATAGGCTACGATTATAAAAATGCCAGTATCATAAAAAGGAGAATGGAAATTGTTCAAAAAGGGCTCCTCAGAAACAGGCAGAATTTTTGGGTTTAATTTTTTGTTTTTATGTCTCTGTAGGGCTTGAAGGGCAAGCAAGTTATATCATACCCCAGAACTGAATTTGTGCATCTGCTGCCACCATGGGAGAACTCTTCAGAAGTGAAGAGATGACTCTAGCTCAGCTGTTCCTCCAATCAGAGGCAGCCTACTGCTGTGTCAGCGAGCTAGGAGAGCTGGGAATGGTCCAGTTCCGTGATGTAAGTACCTGTTCTATGTCCAACGATTCTCTTTGATAGTTTTTAATGATGAGCCAATGAAATGAGTGGGTCCAAATGTTCTTCAATGAGTCCACTTTTATCTACATTGTTTATGTTAGTTGCTGTTCATGTTTATAACATTGCAGACCTTGTGTAAACAGTTGACTTTGCCATACAGAATAAGGCATGCACATGAAACCAGAGGGAGCAATAAAAAGCCGTACATGCGCAAGAAAAGCAGTTATTTGCTACGCAAGAGTAATATTGACAAATTGGTTATATAATATCCTAATGCTGAAGTTTAATGTTGTTGGGTTGCTTGAAAATTTCACGGTTTATGATGAGATCGATGAGAACGTTTTTTTTTTGTTTGTAGCTGAACCCAGACGTGAACGTGTTCCAGCGCAAGTTTGTCAATGAAGTAAGGCGCTGCGAGGAGATGGACCGTAAGCTGAGTGAGTATCTGACATGATATTCCTAAAATAAGTGACTCAAACTTTACACACATTCGTAGTTTAGACATGTTTAGGCATTACAACACCAGATAAGGAAATTTGTTGTCTCATAAAATGTATTTATCCATAGGGTTTGTGGAAAAGGAGATAAAAAAAGCCAACATCCCAATTGTGGACACAGGGGAAAATCCGGAGGTCCCCTTCCCAAGGGACATGATTGACCTGGAGGTTACTGAGCGTTCACAACTCTTGAGCATATTTATTAGATGATCTGAGAGTAAGAATGTGTCTACTGACATCTCCCAAGAACTTTCTGACTGTTTCTGTCATGTTGCTGTGTCACAGGCCACCTTTGAGAAGCTCGAGAATGAGCTGAAGGAGATCAACACCAACCAGGAGGCACTGAAGAAGAACTTCCTGGAGCTGACTGAGCTCAAGCACATCCTGCGTCGCACCCAGCAGTTTTTTGATGAGGTCGAGTTCTCCTTCCATCAGTCGGGCAATTTTGGCTTCCTGTTCACTATAAGCTGCCTCACTCCGGCTTCTTGTTTGTCTGGTTAGCTGGCTGGCTGGCTGGCTGGCTGACTAGCTGCCTATCTTTCCCCATGCTCTGTGGCCATCAGTGGCGATGTTCACTCTCGCAGCTTTGCCTAGATGCTGGCTTTGTGAACATTCTGTATCTCAGCGGCTCTTATCAATCAACAGTTGTACTTTGACTTACAAGTCAACATGAACATTACACCTTTACTTCGCAAGCTCAGTTTCGCAAGTTAGTTTCAGTGATTGCTGAGCTCGCCAAACTTTGTGAAGAAAAAAATAATAATAATTGGATTTAATTGCCAGTCAAAGTTAAGGACAAATGTTGATTGAATCCAGGCAATTCCTGATTAGTAACTTGCAATATTTCTTTCTGGTCATTACATTTCACCAACTAGCTTCTCTGTCAAATGGCTAATGGGGCTGTTATCCAGATTCCGTTCTTTATTGTCTTCTTTACAACTCATTAATTGGTCAACTTAACATACTTCAGTCAGCCAGTGTTGCCTATAAATGACTAACTCTAAATTATACGCATAACTACCATTAGCAAGGTTACTTTCCATCTAAAAATACTTGCTGATTTTGCCCTGTCCTCACTGTATTAACTTACATTGATCATGCTGTTGAACTGTGCAGTTGTGTGAGGGTTCTTTTATAGTTATTCTTACTAGAGATTTGTCTGATCAATGAATGTACGTAATCTGCACCTGCAGCAATCCCCGAGATGTTGAGTTGAGGCCTTCGTGATTTTTGGAGTTAAATTAAGTAGCTCAGGATTTGACTCATTGTCATTAGCTGTGGTGTCTTAAATATTTAAAAATTATTTGTCATTATTCTTTGTTTGTGGGTAGGTAGTGGGACAGAGCATTGTTGGCAGAAATCAGATACGTCATGATATGTGTCCTTTCCCAGTCCTGTGTTGTGAAGACCAGAGGGAATTCTTGCTGAGGGGAGCGTGTGTCCTTCAGTTCAAAACATGTCCCTCGGACAGAGTCTGGGAAAGTAGCTGTTAATGGCATGCGGCTCCCCCCCCCCCCCCATCCACACACATCCCATCCAATCTCTTCCGCATTCCCTCTCTTGTCCGTTTCCTCCTCCCTCTGACCCAGCTCCCTTTCACACTGTTCATCCAAAATTTTGTGTTACCCCGCTGTGTGGTTCGAATCCACTCAGAACATTCCTTAAGCACAATTTTAAATTTAAAGTGTGGTGTGAAAGGTTCCTGCCTCTGTGTATGAGCTCAAAGACAACTATATGTTCAATTCTGTTTGCAGTATGTGTTCATAATATGCCACACCCTATCATGTGATTACTGCTGTATAGTACTGTGGTTCGTCTATCAGTAACACTGTGCATCACCCATCTAAGCTGTGTTTGCATTCATTCATGGACGAGATGGAGGTTTCTGCGTGATCCTACTGCATGTGGCATGCAGGCATCGTTCCAGCAACAGTGATTAGTCTAATGGCTAACTAACCAGCCACATAATCTGCGCAAATAAGGACCCTTTTAGGCATTTAATGAAATCATGAAGTCAGTTGTTTTGTAAATCAGTTAAAACATACTTAGAAAAGTCACAACAGTTTTAACATCGAGGCACTGAAAGATTGCCCTGCAATCAGTGTAGATTTGCAACTGCCATGACAATAAAGTTAGAGGGTCATCAACTGATGTAGCCCATCTAACGTTGGCTTGTTACTCAACACAAAGTAATCTTTATTGTGCCCACTGGACTTTCTATTGTAGCTTTTTATTTTAGCTTGATAACTATTAAAGTGGAGCTGAAAAACTGATTTCCTGCAAGGAAAAAAGTAACATGAGCTAGCTAATGGTAGCTTGGCTAACTCAATTTTTGTGAAGCTAATAAAGAACCCATCCAATTAATTTCAAATGTAAATGACTAGCCATTTTACTAGCTAGCAAATATCACAGAAGCTGGTTCGACAGAGTCACAACAAGGTTTCAAAGTAATAGGGCTCTGCGCCACTGGACCAGGTGGAGGCTGTTACCCTCAATTTTGCATGCCTCCCAGAAAGTGGGACCCAATGAGTTGCTGGGACAGATTAGCCCTACTTCTTCCATCTCTGGAAGAGTGATGCAGATGCAGTCCAGAGGAGACCAGAATGAACAGTACACGATAGCTGTGGTCCGATGGGCTGCACCACTGCTCCATTGATGGCCCGTTACAGTTCGTTGCTCAAATCACTTCAGGGTGTGAAATTAACACCCGCCCCAGCCAAATAAGGTAATATTTTGATGTCTCTACTCTAGCAGCCACTTTGACAGGTAACCAACCAGGTCGTGTTGTATTGTAAAAGGTAATGTGGCTGGTAAAAGTTTGAAAATGGCTGGTGATTTTTTGAATCCACTAGCCACTCTGGCCAGTGCCCTGCCACAACTTCTACATCCAGATCTCTTTTTTAATAAACTGGAGGAAGAAATGAAAAAGGCAGATTATTTTCCATCGACTCACACCCCGCTTATCAACGTTATAAGGATATTTAGAATGTGACCACACCTGGCTCCGACTTATATTTCAGTGTTTAGACGTCTTAGACAGCTCAGATGACCACTGGGGTTCCACTTTAACATCACTGTACTGACCATCCATTACGCACTGCTTTTGCTTTGCACTGCCTGTCGCGTTACTTTAATTTACGACTCCTCTTGGACCGCCTCAGCATGTTCTGGCACCTGGACCGCAAATAGGCTCTCCCATTTTCCACATCCAGAACTAAATCTGTCTGTTTAAAGTTATTTTTACCCATCGTGTTTTGGACAGAGTTCTTGTGTACACTTACAAACCTCTCCGGATTCGGTTTTTCCCCCAGTCCTCCCCCCCCCACATCCCTTTCAGTCTTCTTCATGAGTCCCCTTCCTTTATTGACCCCCTTTGATGACCCGTGCTCCCTGCCGCATGCCACTAACAGGGGTGATGAGTGGTGTGGTCGGTTTGTGAATTCAGGCTCAATTGCATCATCATCAGCAGATGGAGGACCCAAATCTGCTGGAGGAGTCGTCCTCCCTGCTGGACCCCAGTGAGGCGGGACGGGGGGCGCCATTGAGGCTGGGGTGAGTCCCCATCACGTTTTGTTTATCTCTTATTCTTTTTTCTTTTTTTTTGCGTACAAGCAATTAGTTGAATATGTTGTGTTGCCAGATTTGCAAGCCCTTAAAGGAGGAGAGTGGGAAATCAGAGCTCCGCATAAAGCCTGTTAATGTGGTCTGCCTTTTCAGTTAGTAACTGCACAGCTGTGAACAGTAGCATTTAAAAAACGAACAGCTTGCTGCATGCATGGGCTAGTAGCTCTCCTAAATTCACTGAGGACAGCGTTGCCCCGGGATGGCCCCTAAATTCACTGAGGACAGCGATGCCCCGAAATGGCCCCTAAATTCACTGAGGACAGCGATGCCCCGGGATGGCTCCTAAATTCACAGAGGACAGCGATGCCCCGAAATGGCCCCTAAATTCACTGAGGACAGCGATGCCCCGAAATGGCCCCTAAATTCACTGAGGACAGCGATGCCCCGGGATGGCCCTGCAGTTATGATTGGCCGTATTAAATTGGGATGAAGGGGAAATGATCACAAAGGCTCAAATCCTGCTGTGACATGAACATTTTACAGAAATATTTTTATGTCTATGATTTTTCATTCTTTGTCTTGAGGGAGAATTTTTATATTGAAGATCAATCATTTACCATACTGCATGTTTTAATTTGAATTCAATCAAACAAATACATGCCCCCTCAACAAAACGCCATTCTCGCCTAAGCAGCGTTGTGTACTACCCTGTTGGAAAGGACCAGCCGAGAGCGTGTGTGTGTGTGTGTGTGTGTGTGTGTGTGTGTGTGTGTGTGTTGGCAACCCCAGTCAACCTCACATACCCTGTGGGCACAGACACGCTATTAACAATGACAGAGAGAGGCCAGCAGCCAATACATTCAGATATTAAATATTACACAACACGCAACTTCCGCTGACTACCCTGCAGGATAGCTCAGGATCAATGGCCTCGGCAGCCAATCAATTGGAGCGTGTGCTGGCTGGATTCAAGCTTGGGCGAGTGCCTCACTTTGAGTCAGCAGGCATTCGCATGGAGTGAAGCAGGTGTGCTTCTCTCGTGTCAAGCTCGTTTAATTGCCTTAATGCGGCCTAGTTGACTTTTTAAGCCGACACGGCAATTGATTTACTGAGAGAAAATGCCGGACAAGCTCTAATGGCACACGACTACAGTTCAGACCATAGTGGTACACGGCCAACTAACATGATTTTGTCAATGTGGTAGAGTCGTGAGAGAAAGAGTGCACTGACGATGGTTCTTGGAATGATCTTAAGACAGTGTGTGGGCTTGAGACAGTGTGTGGGCACTCCTTTGCACTGGGACAAATACAAAGTGCCTTGTTTCGGGGACTCCTAACTCCAATTAAGATCTTAAACCATAACGTGAACACTAATTCGCCAGACATCTTGAGCAAGCTGGTTTTATCAGCTTTTGCTATTGTACAGTCACATATTGCCATTTGTAGAGATTGTGTTAGGGCTTTGATGCTTAGGGTTAACATGCTCTAAGAGGTGTGTTGTCGACCGCACAGGTTTGTTGCTGGGGTCATCAGCAGGGAGCGGATTCCAACGTTCGAGAGGATGCTGTGGAGGGTGTGTCGCGGGAACGTCTTTTTGCGTCAGGCAGAGATTGAGGACCCTCTGGAAGACCCCACCACAGTCAGTATCATTATTAATCTTCATATTATATTAGGGTCTATATGACCTGAAATTACTTTTAGTTTTTGTATAATTGGTGATTTTTAAGACATCCTAGAGAATTATAAAATATGTGTACAAAAATATATTTGCAATTTTTAAGGTTTTTTTAAAAATTAACCTGTAACAACACTTTCACACAAACGGCAGTAAATGCTAACGTAATTATTTCCTCGAAATGGTGGCTTATCAATGTACTGAAAAAATATGTGTTTCTGATTAATTCTACAGTTCAGAAATATGTACTGTAATTGCTTATATTATATATTATCTACGGTAGTCTACTGTAGCTTCAGTTTCTTTACTGTGTATTAGCTGGACATATACTTTTGTGTGTTTGAGAAAAAAATCGTTTCCCACTCATTTGCTACTCTATTCTCATTTGTCATCATAATGGTTAACTTGCAATCTCTACACAGAGTAATCTTTAGTGATTTCTTTTCGTGAAACTCTCTAGTGCCATTATGTGTTTTTATTGGGCCAGTGTTGTATTTTATAAATCTTGATAAGAGGTGACAACAATGTGTACACCAAGTTATGATACATTACATTACATTATAGGCATTTAGCTTTTATCTCTTCTTACTTACATAGAGATTATTGCATTTATTATGCATTTATCATTCATATATATAGGATATATAAGCAATGCAGGTTAAGTACCTTGCTCAAGGGTACAACGGCAGTGTCCTACCTGGGAATCGAACCGGCAACCTTTCAGTTACAAGTCCAGTTCCTTAACCATTATACTACACTGCCGCCCCGGCATTATTTCGAACCATGTAGGAAGCATTTTTGTGACGAGCTACACCTAATACAAGCTATGTTATTTTAGATACAAACTAAACAGCTTAGTATTGTTTAACTTTTAATGAATTCCACAAGCATAGCTTTCATTTCAGAATCACATTAGACACATTCAGGGATAATGTAAAGAGGAGCCTGTTGTTTTTTTTCTGTCTGTAGGGAGATCAAGTCCACAAGTCCGTCTTCATCATCTTCTTCCAAGGTGACCAGTTGAAAAACAGGGTTAAGAAGATATGCGAGGGGTAAGGACCAGCGAGGGGTGATCAGTCTGTGGCCAGTGTGCCTAATAGAGATCCAAATGTTTTCTGCCATTCGTAGCCACTCATGTCTTAATTATGTAAAGGGTAACTACACACTAGATCACTTTTTTTCTCCCGCTGTAAACGTGTTTGTATGCCTACCTTATAATGAAACGTATTCATCCATTCCGTTATTTCAACAATTCTGAAGTGATATTGTCCATCAGAAGAAACTGGTAGAAAAGCGTCTTTACGCCGCCCTCTAATGGTTGAAATTTCCTTTCTGCTCCCCACACTGCCCCGCCCCAATCGTGATGTCAGAGTACCTCTTTGGAGGTACCTCTACGTTATATGGATAATTGTTGTCGCCCACAACGAAAATACCGGCCACCTGATTGGTTAGATGCACTACGGTCCTTTGGTTTTGGCTCCACGTTTTTAAACCAGAACAACATGGCGTCCTGTTCAACTCTCTTATTCCACCTAAATAGTACTAAAATATATTTAAGAAAATATTTGGTGAGAAATAGGCCGTGCATTGCTGAATCTTGATTTATATTTGATCTGCAACGTCTAGTTTGACAGTTTGATCCGAGTTATACAAAATAATTTGGACATTGTACGTTCATTTCTGCAAATGACGATGGACACACCTTCTCCGCCCCCACCCCTCTCACTCGCTCACCCCACAAAGTATTTTTCTAAATTGTGTAGGAGGTGGAGACAGGCTGAGACAGTGGGTGCACTTACTCTTTAATTAGGTCCTTTGATTGGGTGGCGCTGTGAATTCTAGACTACTAAGACTGCAAAGCAAACATGGCCTCTTTTTTAAATTTGTGACAGCATATATTTCCACTCAATTGTTGAAGTGGCTTTTTCCTATAATGTAGATGTATTTTCTGATTGGTTTTAGTACAATGAGAATGATGAGTAATGATGCTGTCATGCATTGTATTTTAGTAGTATTTTATGCTGCAGCCATTTTCTCACACACTACCTTATGTACAAATACATGTTGTTTTGCTATGAACGGCACATGCAGTGGACGTAGGATCTTTTCATTTGATCTTTTGTTAGTCTGAAATTCTCACAGATTTGTATGACATACCAGACAAGGATTTGGCTCTTGACTGGACAAGTCTAGCTTTGCATAAAACATCCATTCTAATGTACTGCCTTGCAGCTGTACAGCATCCAATGGCAATCCCTGCAGTATGTTATTCCATTTCCGATAGGTTGGAGCAAAGCGGATTAAGCTCACGGCGCTGACTGAGCAGCTGGTCTGTCTGTGGGGGTGGGGGTGGGGATGGGGGTGGGGGTAGTGTTTTTATGCTGTGTTTCAGAGAGAGACGGTGTGATCTTGTTTCTCAGATTCCGTGCTTCTCTGTACCCCTGTCCCGAGACTCCCCAGGAGAGGAAAGAGATGGCGGCGGGGGTCAACACTCGCATCGAAGACCTCCAGATGGTATGGCGCTGACTGACCTATCATGCCACTAAGCAAATGTCAGAGGTCTCTCATTTTTGGACACTTCAGTATTAATCTGCAGACTGACCGTGCATAGCGATCAGACTCACTGCATACACAGCTCTGCTGTACCCCATGATCAGCATAGCGATCAGACTCACTGCATACACAGCTCTGCTGTACCCCATGATCAGCACAGCGATCAGACTCACTGCATACACAGCTCTGCTGTACCCCATGATCAGCACAGCGATCAGACTCACTGCATACACAGCTCTGCTGTACCCCATGATCAGCATAGCGATCAGACTCACTGCATACACAGCTCTGCTGTACCCCATGATCAGCACAGCGATCAGACTCACTGCATACACAGCTCTGCTGTACCCCATGATCAGCACAGCGATCAGACTCACTGCATACACAGCTCTGCTGTATCCCATGATCAGCACAGCGATCAGACTCACTGCATACACAGCTCTGCTGTACCCCATGATCAGCACAGCGATCAGACTCACTGCATACACAGCTCTGCTGTACCCCATGATCAGCACAGCGATCAGACTCACTGCATACACAGCTCTGCTGTACCCATGATCAGCACAGCGATCAGACTCACTGCATACACAGCTCTGCTGTACCCCATGATCAGCACAGCGATCAGACTCACTGCATACACAGCTCTGCTGTACCCCATGATCAGCACAGCGATCAGACTCACTGCATACACAGCTCTGCTGTATCCCATGATCAGCACAGCGATCAGACTCACTGCATACACAGCTCTGCTGTACCCCATGATCAGCACAGCGATCAGACTCACTGCATACACAGCTCTGCTGTACCCCATGATCAGCACAGCGATCAGACTCACTGCATACACAGCTCGGCTGTACCCATGATCAGCACAGCGATCAGACTCACTGCATACACAGCTCTGCTGTACCCCGTGATCAGCACAGCGATCAGACTCACTGCATACACAGCTCTGCTGTACCCCATGATCAGCACAGCGATCAGACTCACTGCATACACAGCTCTGCTGTACCCCATGATCAGCACAGCGATCAGACTCACTGCATACACAGCTCTGCTGTACCCCATGATCAGCACAGCGATCAGACTCACTGCATACACAGCTCTGCTGTACCCCATGATCAGCACAGCGATCAGACTCACTGCATACACAGCTCTGCTGTACCCCGTGATCAGCACAGCGATCAGACTCACTGCATACACAGCTCTGCTGTACCCCATGATCAGCACAGCGATCAGACTCACTGCATACACAGCTCTGCTGTACCCCGTGATCAGCACAGCGATCAGACTCACTGCATACACAGCTCTGCTGTACCCCATGATCAGCACAGCGATCAGACTCACTGCATACACAGCTCTGCTGTATCCCATGATCAGCACAGCGATCAGACTCACTGCATACACAGCTCTGCTGTACCCCATGATCAGCACAGCGATCAGACTCACTGCATACACAGCTCTGCTGTACCCCATGATCAGCATAGCGATCAGACTCACTGCATACACAGCTCTGCTGTACCCCATGATCAGTACTAAACTGGGGCAATCAGGAGCGCTTGATGCAGAAACTGAGTTAGAGGGAACGTCGGTCGGTCTGGTTGGTTTAAGAGGGTGTCTTCTCTTCGGTGTTTCACTCTCCCTTGCTTTGTGTGTTTCCCTGTGGTAGAGCGGAGGGATGGGGGGTTGTGGGTTGGGTTTTAGATTATCCTAGACGGCACATCTCCACAGCTGCTGGGGGCTGAGCATTCGGATGGTTTTGAAACCTGAAGCCACTTGGCTGACTGGTCCTTTTCACAGCACAAAAACACATACTGCATTAAGCTCTGCACCATTTGAAAGTTTTATGAGGCACCAAAGCTGGCTCTATGTGAAAACGAAACCCAGAGAACGCAGTTGGCTCGATGTGTCATACACCTGGAAATGAGCCTCGAGCCTTTGGCTACGTTTACATGCACACCAATGCCCCGATTATTCAGAGTAGTGAGTTTATGCCAGTGTTTAGATGATCGCGTACACATGGGGATATAAGTATTGCGATTACTCCAACAGCCGCATTCTCATGATTCTTTACATAATCGTCGTATGCTCAATGGAAACGGTGTTCAAAGTGCTTCCCACTGTAAGGACAAAAATGTTCCGGTGCACAGCTCGCATTTTCCAGCTCAGTTTCAAAAAGCCGAAAAATCGGAGTAAGTTTACATGCACCGAAAAATCAAAAGCTTGGACGAAAATCTTTTTTTTTTGTTGCCATAATCAGGGTAAGATCAGAGTATTACTGTGCATGTAAATGTACCCATTGACTTTGCATTTAGGCAATTTCACAAAAAGATTTTGTCATTATGAAAGGTTAACAGTTTTTTAGTTTGAGAAAATTTCACATTCTCCATGTCACTCTTACTTATCTGAGGGTGTGTTCATTCTCTGGTTAACCACTCCCAGATTTAGGGCCATGATATGATTAGATGCAACCCAGTGTAATTGTGGCCTAATTATTACCTTTGGATTGCCTCCAAATCGAGCAAGATGCCTTGTGGATAATCAGTACAATACATGTAGAGTAAATAAAGAAGAACACATGGCCCTACATAAGTCACTCATTGTCAACCTGAAATCAGTAGGAATCAAGGAATCAAAAGTGTTGTAAGTTGTTCCAAAATTAGTGTAGAATATGAAGACAATAAGAGGTATTGTGTCAGAGTAGGGTGTATTCAGAGATTAATACTTTACACATCTACATAGAGATCAGTATAAAGCACAATCCAATTATTTGTATTATTTTAGCTTGGTTTCTCTTCAATTTCTGTGTGCATTTATACCTGTATATGTTTTCTGTGTTTGTTTATACATGAGACATAATCATGAGACATATTTGTATATATTCTATTCTGAAGCCGCCACATGGTGTTTGTAATGAGTTAATGCAGTGGGGAAGAAGAGGAGGGATTTGTGACTGATTTGTTTTTGGCACCTGTTGCTGGCCTTGAGTTCAATAAGCTGTAGTTCTGCCAGCCTGTGTTAGGCTCTCACTGAAGGGGGGGACGTGGGGGGGGGGGGGGGGGGGCCCTGGATAACACTATCTACCCCCTGCACCTGGGCCAAGCTGCTACATGGATGCTGGCTGTCCTGCTCAGTGCCTCAGGGGCTATT
Source organism: Ilyophis sp. 1 JC-2022 (assembly GCA_022702515.1). NCBI lineage: Eukaryota > Metazoa > Chordata > Actinopteri > Anguilliformes > Synaphobranchidae > Ilyophis > Ilyophis sp. 1 JC-2022. Next base: position 16,253,460 of record CM040405.1, on the reverse strand, counting down.
GTTAACACTCTACTGCCACAGGGATGAAGGTCTTCTCCTTGTTTTCGGTCTATTTCAGTTTAATACCCAAAGCCCTGCTGCAAATGTGGTCTAGGGACCACAAATACACTATATACAATGCCAATCAATGTCAGATTGTGCATAATATCAGAATGAAAGTGTTGTGAACTTAAATAAAGTTCACGTGATATCTGCAAACACTGTTAAAGGTCACAATAGAGAGCTGCATTTGCATTTGCCTTTCACTGGATCACAATTTGTCTGGGGCTCATAAAATCCCTTCCTTATTAGGGTTGGAAAAAGGGGCCGTCTCTCATTCCTTTTTTCACCCCAAAAAGGGGGTAGATCTGACCCAGCGGGGCTACCTCTGCCCACCCCCCTGCCCACGCCAGCACAGCGACCACGTCGGACCGCTGCTGTCTCGTGCGGGCAGCCGCGCTGCAATGACTGGGTAGCGCTCGCCTCCACCCCCACAGTCGCTCACTAGGGCAGCTGCGTTTCCTCAAACGCACCGGCTCCCACCGGCGGGGGTGTCGGATATCGAATGCCTGACAGGTCACGCTTCGGATTGCCCCCTTGCGACTGCCGACGATGAGCGGTTTCATCACCCGTCCCGCTGTTCGGGCGCAGTTACGTTTGCGCGTGTGGGTGGTTGTGCCTGACGATCCGGGCGGCTGCGTGAGGGGGGCGGGTGTCACTGGCGTCTGATAATCTCATGGCATAGACCCTCACTGAGTCAGCACCCTTATGTTCCGACGCACAGACGTAACCCTTTTTAGCCTCTTGTCTTACAGAGGGGACTGTAGGACTTTTTTTTTAGCTGTATAGTCTACTAAATCCCTCTAATTAAAATAAATCCAATAACACTCAAGCCAGTCGATAGAGTTATTAATATTGTTGAGCTGTTACCGGGATACACAATGTTAATACATAGATCCTGGCCAAATATGAAGCTTGGCTAACAATAGCGTGTGATAGTCTTGAAGTGTCATCATACTGGCCGACCGCCACTTTTTGCCCAAGTCCTCATTTGCCCTGACCGTGTCTGCCCGTGTTTTTCTAGGTGCTGAACCAGACAGAGGATCACCGTCAAAGGGTCCTCCAGGCTGCGGCCAAGACAGTGAGGGTGTGGTTCATCAAGGTGAGGAAGATGAAGGCCATCTACCACACCCTCAACCTCTGCAACATCGACGTCACCCAGAAGTGTCTGATCGCCGAGGTGTGGTGTCCGGTCTCTGACCTAGACTCCATCCAGTTTGCTCTGCGGAGAGGCACGGTGAGTTCACCAGCTTGATCTCCTGGTCGGTAAATTAATAAGGAACGATAATGAATAACTATGCCCCGTATTAGTGATAAGAAACTGCCCTATAATGGACTTAATGATTTATTTTTGTTACTTGGTCATTTCAACCAATCATTGGTATCCCCTCTGATGGAGAGCTGTGTTTTCATTGGTGGATGTTAAGCTGATTGACAGCACCCTTAAGCTCCGTTCCATTAAGTGGTTTATAAATCCTGTCTTCCTTCGAATGTTTCCATGATTTTGGGTGGAGTCATTCTTGTTCTTGTGAGAAAAGATGGCAGAAGGATTTTGTCCCAAACAAACTCAAACTCCAGGCTGTGGGGCACATCCTTACACTGAAGTGCTTTATACAGTGCTTTACCAAACCAAGCCAGACTACAGCTCAGTCCTTTCTGCCTCAATCCTCTCACACACAGGCAGTGCAGTAGTCTACACTGGAATAATATCAGAGCCCTTGGCCAATCTCAACAGGATGCCCGCCAAGTCTGTTAAACACCATTGTAGAACTGTTGTACCAGCCTGATGCCATTTCCCGTTTTTATTATGATTATTAGTCACTTAAAGGGTGTATGGCCAAATTTCCTAAAAGGCTAGCTCCAAACCCACATTCAGATCCCCACTCTTCGCTCATGGGTTTGATTCCCCGCCATGGAAAGTTCTGTACTGTGATCCCGTCTGTTATATGTAACCCTCTCTGCTTTCCCTCCGTCGTATAGTGGTAAACATAGGAGGGTAGGCAATCCTTTCTTCTTTAAAAGAAAGGTAAATAAAAATACAGTCGCTGTTTTTCGCAGTACAAGTCAAAGACATCCCTGGTTGTTCATTAAGGGGAACAAAAACCCACGGAAACAGTGTGTTTGAACATGAAAAGCATTTATACCACACATTTGCCATTTGGTGCGTGCAAGTCCAATTGTATAGAAGTCAAACTGAAGTCCCGAGGGTGACTTTAGAGACTATTTTGAATTTTCAGCTAAAATTAATTAATGTGAAAACATAATTAGTTTAAAGTTACAGTTTGTTTTACATGTTAAATTTGAGTTTGAAGGTATAGTACTTATTAGAGAACACTCAAAAGTAACTTCAGGCACATTACCTTGTGCCAGAGCTCTAGTTTTTCAGCCATGATTTAGACATTCTATGCTCCAGTCACTGCTGCCTTTCCCCATCATCAATCTCAGTCCATTTCTTAGAAATTATCTTTTATTATTTGTTATAATGTACACCATTTACACATTTTGGTTTAGCCGCAAATGATTTCTTTATCTGCTGCCAAATTTGAAATTGCACGGCCTTAAAATGTTTATAGAGAGCATATTTAACATGCATTTGAAATGGCATTGTGTGAAATGGCTGCTGTGAAATCTCTTGATGTGAGGCGGCCTTGGCACCGCTTGTGTTTGGCTGTGTTTGGGACACTCATGCTTAGGATACGAGTCACAGTTGTCTGCTGGCCATCATCTTCAGCTTTATAGCTTTCAAGTTTGACAAAATTATCATAGTTTCTTCTTCTCGTGCTTCTAGATTCTTCTTTGAGAATCTTTGTAGAGTGACCTTTTCTGACGTGCTGTTACAGCTTTTTAACCAGAGTTAATAAAATAATAAGCTGCTATTGCTAAGCATTGTCAGATTTCAATATGCTGCGACAATATGTAACTCCCATTGAAATCAGGTTGTTTCTCAACGAACTCAGGCAAATGCGACAGCGGCCTAGCCACTCGGCCCTATGGGAGCGGAGACTGAGAGGAAAATTTGTGCAGTTGGCGCTGAGTATGTGGAAACGCTAAGTCTATCCTCCGTTCCGATGACTCATTTACTCTGAGGGGAGGGAGTGTTCCCGCTTCTGACCCACAGGCCTGTTTGGACAGCACTAGGGCTGCGACCAGGGCACCCTTTGCCATGTTTGGGAGATTTGTGCATGGCAGGCAAAATGTAATCCATGGGTCAGATATCTGGTGATCCCCCCTCCCAACGGCCCGCTTCCGAAATGGATGGGATTGCCCACACAGTTTTACTTTTGTGTGAACAATCCCAACCCTTCATTTAAAAAGGATATATTTCATAGTGCCAGGTGCAATGCATCATCCAAGATTCTCCCTGATGCCAAAAGGTAGAACTCACTCAGTCAGCTATTGTCATATTTATTTCAGTGTATTTCAATATTTTAGCCAGGATGGTTCACTCTTCTTATTGAAATAGACTAATGAGTCTAAAGCAATATTTTTTATTCTAGTGGCCTATTCAATCCAGCTCTTACACTGATTTCATTAGTAAACAATACAGATTGAAAGTAGATCATGTGTTAAAAATGTTTTTATAGGGAATGAGAGAGATGTAGAGAGATTATACAGTATCTGGGTTAAAGTGAAATCTGACACATACTGTATGCTGTCGTACATATAATTGTGCAGTCTAAGACTCCACTATAAGACTGTGTCACAGCTGATTGGTTTGGTTTGATGTTGAGTCTGCTTTCAATCCTATGGAATGCTCATAGATGACATAAAATATGAGCCATTTGAGGGAACGCTGGACTCGCCCTGTTTGTTGCTGGAGTTTATGGGTCTCTGGGAATAATTACAGGTTCAGGTTGTGGGTCCACGGAGCTCCTGGAGAATTGGAATGGCTTAGTGTTGAATTTACAACTTTTAATAGCATTGGAGTCGACTAGCCTTACCTTTACGTAACTATAGTCAATATTTTCACATTTAGACTTACTGACCTGCCGTTTTCAGCGGCACGCCCACAGCTGCACTAACAGTCACGCACAGCTGTCGAGCATTCCTTGTTTGTGAACTTACCCAACAACACTGGAGCTTTTGGGAGTTCTGCATTACTGTACATTATATTAATAGAGTCGGGGGCTTTCTTCAGCAAAGTCTGACAATTCTTTTTGCTCTACGTAGTCGAACTCTTCCGCTCCCACAGAGGGGGAGCAGTAAAGACACCCTGAGCTCCATCGCTGCTGACAGGGTGTGTGCCGTTAGTGGATGAATGAGGATTCACACCCACACGGGGGCTGTGATGCAGTATCACACAGGGAGCGCTGGCCTACGTGCTGGAATTCCTCCAGGTCAAGGGTCACAATGGGAGAGGGTCCTCGGAACCTGAACCAAAACTATAACATAGCTGCGAGAAGTTTACGGCACCCACCCCCCCCCCCACCCCACCCCACGTCTCTCTCACGTTCACTAATGTGCTGCATTTTACGTTAGCGCTGAGTAGAGCAAAGAGGGTGAGGCTGCGGCTTGGGAAACAAGGTTGCGTTTCAAAGGCCAGACGTGGGCCACGCACGTTGAGGCGTCTAGTGAATCGTCCAATGGCAGACATGACTCCTAATGCATAACAGTTTGAGCCCGGCCAGGTCTTCACGTAGGCAGGTTAGCATGACACCGACACACGCGCGCTAATCTGCTTCTAATAAACCCTGGACTGGATCAAACTGTCATGAGTTAATGCGTTGTTTCCATCCGCGCTTTGCACATTGTAAATTCCACCTATATATACACAAGCTCGTTTTTAAATCGTGTTTGGCCTGTTCACATGACTGGGTCGGCCAGTGAGGTGAAGACGGCTGAGGTTTTATTTGTTGTCGCAATACATCAAGTGGCCGCGCGGTTACCATTTGCCTTTCTCTGGCAAGTACTGCAGAAAGAAGGGGAATCGTGAAAATGGGAAGTTCTCTCCATAGGAGCTTCAGACTACTGGCCTTCTTAAAAAAAACGTACTGACATTTGCTCCCATTTACTGGAATCAAAGCAAGAAAAAAATGGCCGGTGTGAATAATTAAGCGACGGCTGTGCAGCGCTGAGATTCCTTCCTGACATTTTCTATCATTAGGCCTGGATACAGTCCCAGGAATTTAAGAGTCATCAAAACATAGATTAACCAGAAGTGGACTGAAAGAATGAAACAAGCGAGACTGAGAAGGGCGGGCCTGTAGAGAGAATCTCCTGCTGCTGTTGAAACTGAGTGATGTGCAAAATATGAACACCTGTGTCTCTCCCACTCGTGATAATGCTCCGCTCAGCGTGTCCACATATGAAACATTTTTCCCACCTTATCAAGTTCCTGTTGTCCACATTGCTGGTTGGTTGCTGAACAGTTATTGTCAGTAAGTTTTGAGTGAATCAAACACACTGCAAGCTTAACAATAAACTGTGTAACATTTTCAGCATACAAGAGGGGGGAGTAGACTGTTGAGTGTTTGTTGTGTGGTTTGTAAGGGTCCAGTGTGTGTTGTGTGATTTGTAAGGGTCCAGTGTTTGTTGTGTGGTTTGTAAGGGTCCAGTGTGTGTTGTGTGGTTTGTAAGGGTCCAGTGTGTGTTGTGTGGTTTGTAAGGGTCCAGTGTTTGTTGTGTGGTTTGTAAGGGTCCAGTGTTTGTTGTGTGGTTTGTAAGGGTCCAGTGTTTGTTGTGTGGTTTGTAAGGGTCCAGTGTTTGTTGTGTGGTTTGTAAGGGTCCAGTGTTTGTTGTGTGGTTTGTAAGGGTCCAGTGTGTGTTGTGTGGTTTGTAAGGGTCCAGTGTGTGTTGTGTGGTTTGTAAGGGTCCAGTGTGTGTTGTGTGGTTTGTAAGGGTCCAGTGTTTGTTGTGTGGTTTGTAAGGGTCCAGTGTTTGTTGTGTGGTTTGTAAGGGTCCAGTGTTTGTTGTGTGGTTTGTAAGGGTCCAGTGTTTGTTGTGTGGTTTGTAAGGGTCCAGTGTGTGTTGTGTGGTTTGTAAGGGTCCAGTGTGTGTTGTGTGGTTTGTAAGGGTCCAGTGTTTGTTGTGTGGTTTGTAAGGGTCCAGTGTGTGTTGTGTGGTTTGTAAGGGTCCAGTGTGTGTTGTGTGGTTTGTAAGGGTCCAGTGTGTGTTGTGTGGTTTGTAGGGGTCCAGTGTGTTCTTTTTAAAGGAGAGTGGGAGAGTGTGGCCTCCTTTTGTATGTGTTGCTTTATTCAGACAGATAGAAAGCAAAGCGGGTAACAGATAGAAAGCAAAGCGGGTAACAGATAGAAAGCAGAGCGGGTAACAGATAGAAAGCAGAGAGGGTAACAGATAGAAAGCAGAGAGGGTAACAGATAGAAAGCAGAGCGGGTAACAGATAGAAAGCAGAGCGGGTAACAGATAGAAAGCAGAGAGGGTAACAGATAGAAAGCAGAGAGGGTAACAGATAGAAAGCAGAGCGGGTAACAGATAGAAAGCAGAGCGGGTAACAGATAGAAAGCAGAGAGGGTAACAGATAGAAAGCAGAGAGGGTAACAGATAGAAAGCAGAGAGGGTAACAGATAGAAAGCAGAGAGGGTAACAGATATAAAGCAGTGAGGGTAACAGATAGAAAGCAGAGAGGGTAACAGATAGAAAGCAGAGAGGGTAACAGATAGAAAGCAGTGAGGGTAACAGATAGAAAGCAGAGAGAGTAACAGATAGAAAGCAGAGAGAGTAACAGATAGAAAGCAGACGGAGTAACAGATAGAAAGCAGAGCGGGTAACAGATAGAAAGCAGACGGAGTAACAGATAGAAAGCAGTGAGGGTAACAGATAGAAAGCAGACAGAGTAACAGATAGAAAGCAGAGAGGGTAACAGATAGAAAGCAGACGGAGTAACAGATAGAAAGCAGTGAGGGTAACAGATAGAAAGCAGTGAGGGTAACAGATAGAAAGCAGAGAGGGTAACAGATAGAAAGCAGACGGAGTAACAGATAGAAAGCAGAGCGGGTAACAGATAGAAAGCAGAGCGGGTAACAGATAGAAAGCAGAGCGGGTAACAGATAGAAAGCAGAGCGGGTAACAGATAGAAAGCAGAGCGGGTAACAGATAGAAAGCAGAGATAGTAACAGATAGAAAGCAGAGCGGGTAACAGATAGAAAGCAGAGAGGGTAACAGATAGAAAGCAGAGAGGGTAACAGATAGAAAGCAGAGCGGGTAACAGATAGAAAGCAAAGCGGGTAACAGATAGAAAGCAGAGCGGGTAACAGATAGAAAGCAAAGCGGGTAACAGATAGAAAGCAGAGAGGGTAACAGATAGAAAGCAGAGCGGGTAACAGATAGAAAGCAGAGAGGGTAACAGATAGAAAGCAGAGCGGGTAACAGATAGAAAGCAGAGAGAGTAACAGATAGAAAGCAGAGAGGGTAACAGATATAAAGCAGAGAGGGTAACAGATATAAAGCAGAGAGAGTAACAGATAGAAAGCAGAGAGAGTAACAGATAGAAAGCAGAGCGGGTAACAGATAGAAAGCAGAGAGGGTAACAGATATAAAGCAGAGAGAGTAACAGATAGAAAGCAGAGAGAGTAACAGATAGAAAGCAGAGCGGGTAACAGATAGAAAGCAGAGAGGGTAACAGATAGAAAGCAGAGAGGGTAACAGATAGAAAGCAGAGAGGGTAACAGATATAAAGCAGAGAGAGTAACAGATAGAAAGCAGAGAGAGTAACAGATAGAAAGCAGAGCGGGTAACAGATAGAAAGCAGAGAGGGTAACAGATAGAAAGCAGAGAGGGTAACAGATAGAAAGCAGAGAGAGTAACAGATAGAAAGCAGAGAGAGTAACAGATAGAAAGCAGAGCGGGTAACAGATAGAAAGCAGAGAGGGTAACAGATAGAAAGCAGAGAGGGTAACAGATAGAAAGCAGAGAGGGTAACAGATAGAAAGCAGAGAGGGTAACAGATAGAAAGCAGAGAGAGTAACAGATAGAAAGCAGAGAGGGTAACAGATAGAAAGCAGTGAGGGTAACAGATAGAAAGCAGAGATAGTAACAGATAGAAAGCAAAGCGGGTAACAGATAGAAAGCAGAGCGGGTAACAGATAGAAAGCAGAGCGGGTAACAGATATAAAGCAGAGAGGGTAACAGATAGAAAGCAGAGCAGGTAACAGATATAAAGCAAAGCGGGTAACAGATAGAAAGCAGAGCGGGTAACAGATAGAAAGCAGAGAGGGTAACAGATAGAAAGCAGAGCGGGTAACAGATAGAAAGCAGAGCGGGTAACAGATAGAAAGCAGAGAGGGTAACAGATAGAAAGCAGAGAGGGTAACAGATAGAAAGCAGAGCGGGTAACAGATATAAAGCAGAGAGAGTAACAGATAGAAAGCAGAGCGGGTAACAGATATAAAGCAGAGAGAGTAACAGATATAAAGCAGAGAGGGTAACAGATATAAAGCAGAGCGGGTAACAGATAGAAAGCAGACGGAGTAACAGGTAGAGAAGGGACCACAGCTCAGAAAGTGCCGTGGTGGGGATCGAACCCCTTCCCGCATGGAGGTAATTGCATACAAGGATTCAAAGGCACTTTGTAGAGTAGAGCAGGTAATCTACTTGCCCGAATGTGGAGCTCACTTGCCCAAAAATAATAAAATAAAATAATAATAATAATAATAATAATAATAATAAAAATAATAAAAAAATAAAACCGGATGATGCCATATAAATCATGTTTCTGGTTATTTTATTTTCATTCTAACATATTTTATTGAATATGGGCCTCAATGGTGGTAGCATTTAAACATCTACTATTTTATCATTTATAATATTATTAGCACACTGGAGGCTGTATCTGCTTCAAAGAAAATTCATTCATTGTGAAGAATTGCCATGGAACAAAGCCATAATTAGGTGAAGAGGATTTCATTTATGAAATAAGTAGCCATTTCGGTCTAGAAGACCATCATCTTCTAGACCAAAACGTCTACTTTTTCTACTTCTGCTACTGATGAAACCCATTCATCAGCCTTATTGTTACCTAGGCGCAGATTACATTTTGTATTTTTATATTCTATTCATGAAATAAGGGCATTTACACAACCTTTTCACACACGGCTGGCCTCATTCGCTGAAAACCCCTAAAAATAAACCATAATCTTCAAATGTGATCTCCAACAGAAATGAAAAAGACTGCCTTGTTCATATGAAATATGTTTCCACATTGCAAATTAGGACCGTAAAATAGAACCACTCATTTAATTTATTTAAATAGGTTAAAATAGCGGTTGGAGCTATCAATAGTTGTTGTTTAGTTTATTTGACAAATTCAAATCCATTTATGAAAGACATATTGAGATATTTTTGCAAAAATTGGCAACAGAGAGCTCATACACAAAAAATGCTGCTTTTATTTTTTTTTGGGAATATTTCTTGCCTATTAAGTACCTTAGCCTAAATGTAGGCTGGCATGAAACTGTTGATTGATAGTCAAATTTGGCAGCGCTATTTTTTCTTTGGCTTTTTTGCTATTGAAATTCAGAATCATTCAGATTGAAACATTGACTTTTGTGACCAAATATATGTTGGAGAAAAGCATGTTATACCTCGTTTTCAGTAGATGAAAGGATTCTTTTATGATATGGCTCTCAAGCCATACTTGGCCCTTCCCAGAAATCATATGGCTCCCGAAGTGTTTCACCAAAAAGGGCTAATAATAAATAAATAAATAATTGCAAAATTACTAATATGGTCTAATATTCATTATTGATTTATTTAATAAAATGTTATTTGTCAATGTTTCCCACATGAAGTGCACGGGAGTGAGAAAGAAAAAAACAACTAGTGAGAATTTGGATTTTAATTGGTTGACCGGCATGATTACCTGGTAATGTAGTATCACTGTGGCTGAGAGTCGGCTACCCTATGGACTGTGCCACACATTACAGGTCCAGTGTGTTCCTTGGTAGATTATAAAATGGTGTGCTGTTCTGTTGTGACCGTGTCATAAATCCATTTTCCTCTCTGTCGGCAGGAGAGAAGCGGTTCTACGGTGCCCTCAATTCTCAACAGGATGCAAACCAAGCAGACCCCGCCCACCTACAACAAGACCAACAAGTTCACTTCTGGCTTTCAGAACATTGTGGATGCCTATGGGATCGGGACCTACCGGGAGATCAACCCAGGTCACACATTCTGTCCTCGTTCGTCACACATTTTGACCGGTTGGCCATTAGCACACACGTCCAGCACCTCCATCATTGTACTTATGTTTTTTATTGTTTTGAATTGAACTTTGATTTTGTGCCAGTCTGTGACTGTGGCTGTGTGTGTGCGATACAAACCCTCACCTTTATTCCATAAAAACATTGATTTGTAATAAAATACTGCTCAGGTCCCATGTGCATTGTGTGCCTTTGATCCATTTGAACTTCTTCACTGCAAAAAACAAATCTTAACAAGCATTTTAATTTTATATTTAGACTTTAGAATCTTATTTCTGTTACTTTTTTTACTAAATAAGACAAACTATCTGTCAGTGGTGTGAGATAGGTTTACTTATTTCAAGATTGTAAGATAATTTCACTTGTCAAGCAAAAGGTAACTTAAAACAAGCTAATATTTTCCACTTTTGAGAAGAAAAAAAAAGATTTTAAGTCTCATTACAAGACTAAAACACTTGTTAAGACAGACATTTTTTGCAGCGTTTGCATCTTATTTCATATGCTGTAGCTGTGACAGACTTTCAGAGTGTAGGTAAATCTAGGAATAACCTTTTCTTATTTTCTGCACCTTCACAGCAATCGTATTGAATGGGATTATTTTTTGGGGGGAAACTTCAGGATCCGCATAAGATCATTTTCAGGTTTTAGAAGTTGGGCTCTCAGGCAAATGCAGACATCAATGTTGTCCCATATCTACAAATGCAGTATGGCAACAAGTTTCAACAGACCACCGGCTGGTGATGTCTTACGCAAATTAGCCTCCAGCAGAAGACCTGACATGATTCAAACCACTATGAAATCAGGGATCTACTTGTTTCTCTATTCATCACAGCTGTAATTCCGTCTTTTCTACTTCCTATAGCCCCCTATACCATCATCACCTTCCCTTTCCTGTTTGCGGTCATGTTCGGGGACATGGGCCACGGAGTGTTGATGACCAGTGCTGCCCTCTACCTGGTGCTGAGGGAGAGCCGGCTCCTCTCCCAAAAGAGTGACAATGAGGTAGGGAGTGACCCCGTTTTGTTTAACTTTGCCTGGAAAGCTTTGCAGAGTAAAAGCATGACCGGACAGTTTAAGAAAATGTTGTCCAGGAACAAGACCCTTCACATTGTAAACTGTTGAATGGGAATGGAGCACACCTGGCCCTTCATATGAAATAACAAAAAATATTATTTGCTCTCTTACCTTTGGTTTGCACATCCGGACCTTTTTCTTTGAGGGGGTTTGACCTCAGCGTCTGTTCCCTGCGTAGATGTTTAGCATGATCTTCGCTGGACGCTACATCATCCTGCTAATGGGAATCTTCTCTGTCTACACCGGGATCATCTACAATGACTGCTTCTCCAAATCGCTCAACATGTTCGGCTCTGGTTGGAGCGTAAGGCCCATGTTCGGGCCGAAGGGCGCAAACTGGACGTGAGTGGGTGCCTAATAGCGTCTGGTTGAGAGTGTTTCATTCGTGAGTGTGCTTTCTTCACCATGGTAAACTATTGTCATAAGCATATAAAGTGGGCGGCTGTGGCTCAAGAGGTAGAGCGGGGCGTCCGCTGATCGCAGGGTTGGCGGTTCGATCCCCGGCTCCTCCTGTCTACATGTCGAAGTGTCCTTGGGCAAGACACTGAACCCCAAATTGCTCCCAATGAGCAGGCTAGCACCTTGCATGGCAGCTGCCACCATTGGTGTATGAACGGGTGAGTGAGAGGCCATTGTAAAGCGCTTTGGATAAAGGCGCTATATAAGTGCAGTCCATTTACCATTTACCATAAAGTGACCACTAATGTGTTTCAATTATCCGTCTTCAGGTTTGAAATGCTTGGTACGACTTCAGTGTTACAGCTGGATCCAGCAATACCAGGAGTCTTCAATGGGCCCTATCCTTTAGGTATTGACCCGGTAAGTATTCCGTTTTTAACTCTGTGGGTATTGCAAGATGATTTCCTCTTGAAAGTGTACATATATGGTATTTATTTGAAAAAATGTTGAACAGAAAAGACAATTGTTTTTTTTTTTCATTTTTAACCCCTATTAACCTGTTTTGTGCTGCAGATCTGGAACATTGCCACCAACAAGCTGACTTTCCTCAACTCCTTCAAGATGAAGATGTCTGTCATCCTGGGGGTCATCCACATGCTGTTTGGTGTCACCCTCAGTTTGTTCAACCACCTGTAGGTACCAGGCAGGGCCTGTATTCTCTGGTAATTGGAGAATCAGATAACATGACACCAGATGGGTAGAGCCAACAAATGCGTCCAGAAACTCATAAATTTAAACCAATCATTTTGTTTTGTTGTAAACAACTTTTAGTTGGTTCAAACAAGCTGGTGATTGACAGCGAAGTGTAGCTCCACCTAGCTTTGTGTCATACCTCATTTTCCTATCACTAGTAGTCTCTCTATCCTCCATCTCATGACATCAGTTGACCTTGGACCTGCATTGTAGAACTGAGGTGCCATGGTTGCAGTGTTGTGCATGAACGCGCTCATGTTTTTGGTGAACAGTGAACTGAACGTATCCGTATCAATATTGTTAGATCGGAACAGCTCATTTTAAAAAAACGGAAGAAATTAACATGAACTAGTTCATTTTTTGGGACTATGAACGTGAACTAGTTCATTTTAATCTGTGTGAACTGAACTTTGAGCTCTTGTGAACTCTGAACTTGCACAACACTGCATGGTTGGTTTCCCTCAGGTACTTCAAGAAGCCCCTGAACATCTTTCTGGGCTTCATTCCTGAGATTGTCTTCATGATCTCCCTTTTTGGCTACCTGATCCTGCTCATCTTCTACAAGTGGGGAGCGTACGACGCTGTCAACTCTAAGGATGCGCCCAGCCTCCTCATCGCCTTCATCAACATGTGCCTCTTCAACTACAACGACCCCACTAACAAGAACCTCTACAGAGGACAGGTGACGACAACACCTGTCGCTCTGCCCAGTGGCACCAGACAACTTTTAGCCCCCTCTGCATGTCTGCAATCTAACCTCTCTCTGTTTGACTCTATAGATGGGGATCCAGTCTATGTTGGTGGTGATTGCCCTTGCATGTGTTCCCTGTATGCTGATAGTGAAAACACTGGTGCTTCGGCGTCAGTACCTTTGGAGGAAGCACCTGGTATGTCCATCTGCCCAGTATACATGCCCATAACTTCTCTGACCTTTGTAGGACTCCTCAAAAAATGAAATTAAACATGCACCTGGGCTTGTCTCTTAAAATGAAACACTTAAGGCATACCTTGGGTTGGCTCTAAAATAAGAAAACTATTTTTTACCAAGAGCTTTGAAGAAAAGACTAGACATTTAGCTTGAATTGAATAACAGATGTGTGAGCAGATTTAATTAATACCATAAATACAGGGTTTTGTCTCTGTTTGCCCAATGCATCTGCTAAGCGTTCACGTATAAATTATGACTGTTTGGCATGTGCTTAAAGTACCCAGTCAGATAAACCCAAGGCGTGCTTTAAGCCAAAAAAGTCTTGTGGATTTTGCACCTAGTCACAGAAGATAGAAGAAAGGCCTGCTGAGAATCTAGAAAATTTAGAGCAGACAGACGTGTCTTCATCATGCACCGGACTCACTCAACAGGGCACACAGAAATTCGGTGGGATCCGGGTCGGTAACGGGCCCACGGAAGACGAAGCAGAGATAATCCAGCACGACCAGCTCTCTCAGCATTCCGAGGACGAGAATGAGGTGAGCGCCTGGCCGCGCGGAACCGCGCCCCCTTTGAAACTCCACCTCGCGTGCACCCCGCCCTGCTGACCGGCTCTAGACTTGCATCCAGTCTGCCCAAATTGTGCATGACAAATTTAACCAGAAATTCCTGTGTACTCTCTTCCACCCAAGTCCCCAGAACCAAACTCACTTTTTTCAGTTTAGTGCAACATTACGCATTCCATCTATACTTTCATCAGTGGTGTGTTTCTGTATCACTTTTAATTAAATGTTTACCACTGAAGTTGAACATGGCAACGAAACCCTGGTATGATTGGAAGTCCTTTATTTGTATGTGTTGCTGTTATGGGTTGTGATTATAGCCCAGCAGCTGGTTTGGGCCCAATCTGCACCGTAAATTTTAAAAAAGCAACATGAATAGCCATGTCATCAACTTGAATGGAACCACCTTGAATTGCTGATCATCATTAATGTATCACACAGTACGGAAAGCATCCATGCTAAATTGATATAATTTACATAGATCTAAAGAAACATTTGCATTGAAGAGAGATGTGGCAGAGGGAGGAACATGGAAATAGACAAAGACTTCTTTATCCATTTCACAGTGATCTCAAACGGATACAGTGAGGCCAGGTCAAAGGGTATATCCAAGCTTGTACGCTGCAACTCACTTGCAAACATAAGCATCCAGACCTCAAAATGCCTTTGTGGGGAAGATGCATTAAACAGACAGATCAGAGTTTTATAATATGTCCAGTGGATTGTTCAGTTTATTTTTCTACAGCCATCGCCTAGTTTCTGAAGTATACGAAACAATGTGGCTGTGTATTTTATTTAATTCCACCTTTTTCCTTTACATTCTCAAGCAGGAAACACTACAATGGTGGTTCAATTCAGATATATTGGTTTAAGGGAGGACTTAATTTTGCTTTATATGTCAGCTTATATAAAGCCTTTCAAACAATCTGCAGTTATACGAAGTGGAGTTTGACTGTGTTTGAATTTCATCTTAGTACTCAATTAGTGTTACCAAACCTCCTTGCTGTTATAAGCGTACAGTCAACAACCTTTTTTTAGAGATGGATAGACAGACGGACCAACAATCCCCAAGCAAATTTCACCAAAAGCACACATCCACGAACAGCATTGACACACAGACATGACAGCAAGAATACACCTGCACTGATAACAACACATGGTGAATTGGCTGTGGTGCACACGCCCAAATACTTAATATTGGATAGATTTAAAATAAATAAAAAACAGTAAAGCATTATATATAGACCAGAAACTTTCCCCTATTTATACCTATTTATGTCTATTGTAGGTGGGAATCGGGGACCAAGTTTGTTTACAATGCATAGCACCATTTGCTGCCCTCCACATAATAGCAAGGATGTTCTGTGTTCATTTTAGAGTAACAGTGTCAGTAGCAGATAGGCTTCCCCATTGCTTTAAAATAGTGTATAATTTCTCTACAATATGAATAACTCATTTGAGCCTTGGTGGGGCAGAGTGAACTGAGTAGAGCCCAGTCACCTTAACCACGAGAGTCTGGTCACCTCAGTTGGTTTACTGAGCAGACCACCTTTCATTCTCTCCTCACCTGACTGGACTGAGTTATGGCCGTGCATGGGTTTAATCCTTAGGGACGCTTGATGCATCTCGCTGTGCCGCACGCTGTGTGCGAGGGCGCAGTCGATGCACAAATAAGGACTGTTCCGGGCAGCTGGGCTCCAGCCACAGTGTCAGCACTGCGTCACTGTCTTCTCTTCTCATCGCCTGTTGTTCGGATAATGGCCGCGACGATGGCGCTTAAATTCGCTTCCTCGATTTTGGTTTGGAAACATATTCTCAAAATCAGTGCTTGTTGTTTGGCATGGAATGGGGAATTGAACAATCTAGTGTCCTAGCGCATCTTAAAAGGGGCAGACTTATTGTATTCAGCTCTCAGTTGGAGTCTAAGGCTTGAGCTTTGGACTCCAGTATGGGTCGCCAGATGCTGGGCTGTCCACACGCTCCACCCCATGGTGAACAGTCTCATTTCCACAGTCTGGCCAGCCAGGTTGAGCTAAAACCTTGAGCAAGTTTGTGCCTAAAGCCTCATGCTAAAGGCTTAGACTGTTGATCCATTTGCTTGTCTCTAAAATGACCTCCCATACAAATGCTCCTTGTCACTGAAAGATGAACGCTAACTTACTGTATTTATTATAAAACTTAGAATATTTTGACAAGCTGTTTGTGATAAATCTGCCCTTGATTGTGACCATGGTCTTTTACCTATACTTGACTGGCCCGATTTGGACCAATCAGGATGGCCTAAAGGGCAGCCTCGAGGCACAGAGTTGGCATGAATGAAACACGGCCTAAGCCTGGAAGTAGCTGTTGAAAAGCCAGAAGCACTTGCTTGCCTGTTATTGGCAAGGCTGTGGAAATGCAGCTAACGATTATCTGCAATCAGAAGACGTACAACTACGAACGGAAGTTGAGTCTAGACTGATCCAGAAAGGACTGCTCTATACTGCACCGAATGGAAAACGTGCGCAGCCCAGCAGGCAAAGCCGAAATTGGCGCAGCTTGCCAGGAACAGTTCTTGCATCCAGAAAAAAGCACGCCGCTCCGCGCACTGCAAACCATTTTGCATTGTTGTCAGTTTCCTGTTTTGTAACTTTTGTCGTGACCATTGCTTTCTGGACTCTGCAACTAAACCTAACCTGTGGTTATTTTCAAGCCCGCTGAGGAGGAAGTGGTAAGAGACAACTGCACGTTCCCCGCATCTTGCTCGTCCGTCTGTCCCCCATGCCGTCGTCTGTCTCCGTCACCCGTGTGTCCATGTATCTCACCTGACTCCGCCCTCACACTTTGCATTGTTCTGACTGAGGGAGGCCGGTGTATCTATGGTGTTGGGTCTCTGGGTCTGGTGTGGGCGAGGCATCTCCATGCAGCAGCGGTGATCAGACCTTTGTAAGGAGTAACATTGCAAATCAAAGTCATTCCAGTCACTCAGCTATCAGAAGGGCTAACATTCAGGATTGCTTAGGGCCTTGGTTCTGTAAATCAGCCATTCTGAATGGGGGTCGACACTGCCATCATATTGGATGAGTGGCCTTTGTGTGGAAATCCTAATGATTTCTTTTTATCTATTGAGACCAGCCACTGAAATAAATTCAGATATTTCTGAGATCCCTGCTCACGCTTTCAACATTCCACCAGCTCACAGTAAGATGTCACAAATGTCACGTGTGCCATTTCTACCACTCACCATCTTCATTTCAACTTCTTCAATTACAGTAATGTCTTGAAGCTGTAGCTTGACAAAAAGAGGATGATGGTTCTCCCAGTTTCAGAAGAGGCTGCTGCGGGTGAACGTGTTGTGATTATAACCGAAGCACCGTGAACCGTGATTGTCCATTGTTCTGTTTTCACCAATAAGTGCTCTTGTTGTTTGTCTGATAAATCAGAAATTATGCTGTCTGGATCAGGGTTTAAAGTGGCACTGGATGGAAAATACACGTTTGATCCCATACAAACAAAATATAATCTTTCATATTTTTATTGTCATGGGAACCAGCCTTCCGGTACATGGCTCTTTGTACATGAATGGCCATTTAGGTTGAAATGCCTCAGCAATACATTGAGTGCATGTGCATATTAAAGAAGGAAGTTCATACGCAGCACTCAGGATGAACCTCGCCAACAGCAAGGCCTTGAGGGCCTAATATAATTCTTTAAATGTTTTGGATGTTAAATAAACAGACTGGATACTGTAGCGACAGGCCTTCTGATCGGAATGGACTTTTTGATACTCGTTCAAACATTTTTTGGACGTTAAATATTAATCCCAAGAGAGATATGAAAGAAACAAAATATTTTCGGTTTAATATGTAATCTTGAATGATGAAACCCGTTTGAAAATGGGGGCAGGTCAATGATATGATCTCAAAATGATAAATAGCATTGCCTTTGCACAGCGTATGAGCAATTTAGTTGGAAAAAGTTCATTACGCAGACCAATTTTAACCATTTGTGGAAAATGTTCACAACAGTGGTGGGATTTTGAGTAAAAGCATAACTTGTGCTGCCTTCTTACCTTTCTCTCCTCTTCCTCCAGTTTAACTTTGGAGATGTAGCAGTCATCCAGGCCATCCACACCATAGAATACTGCCTGGGCTGCATCTCCAACACTGCCTCCTACCTGCGGCTATGGGCACTGAGCCTGGCCCACGCACGTGAGTGTCACCACAGGCGTAGTCCCCAACCCCAGACACACTATCTTTGGAGACTCTGGAAAGGGACATTCATATATGAATTCCACAAAAAATCCAGTAACCTCATTGGTTCTAGCAAGTTTTAGCCTGCTTTGAGTAGGTTGCTGAATGAGCATGCACTACCAGGGCCTTTCTGATGTGAATCGCCATCTCCTGTTGGAGAACCACCTCCACACGATCATGATTCCTTAGAAGTTATAACTGTCCACCGGTTTGTTAGCAAAGTACATCCCCTGGAATTGGGGCGGACCTATCTCACATCAGAATGTCAGCCTGATCAGGCTCATAAGTAAGCGTTACGGGTGAAGCTACCCATTGCATGTGTGCTCTGGCTGAGAGCCCAGCCCTCTCCTGTCCCTCCTTGTCATGTCTGGCTTTTCAAGAGTTATTTTATGTCTGTTGAACATGGATGCTTGCCTCTAGTTACACAATGCAAAGAGCTTAGTGACATAATCAAGTGCTATTACAGTAACATCCAAAGATAACTGAGATAACAACCTGAAGATCTTCTCCTTTCTCCCGCCTTTCTGGTGGCACAGAGCTGTCAGAGGTCCTGTGGACCATGGTGATGCACATCGGCCTGTCGTCCAGGAGTTACGGCGGGTTCTTTGCCCTGTCCATCATCTTCTCGGCCTTTTCCACACTCACCGTGTGCATCCTGTTGATCATGGAGGGCCTGTCAGCCTTCCTGCACGCTCTCCGTCTGCACTGGTGAGTTCCAGCATAGGTGGAGGTTATAACATTTTTTGCTATGGTGGGAATCTTTGCTTATGTTGTTTAAATACAGGCTTACGGATACAAAACATTCACTTATGTTTTTGTCTTGCTTTATCCTGTTATTATAGTTATTAGTAGTAATCATTCAAAGTCAGGGAATGAATTTAACTTTTTCACCCACTGGCCAGAGTGGTTAGTGGATTCTAAAAATCACCAGCCATTTTCAATATTTTACCAGCCACATTACCTTTTACAATATAACACTACCTGGTTGGTTACCTGCCAAAGTGGCTGCTAGAATAGAAAATATACTAGCCACAATCAAATTTTTACCAGCATATGGCTGGTGTTAATTTCATACCCTGTTCAATGGTTCACAACTCATTTTCACCAGGATGAATTGAAGTAAATACTTTACTGAAAGATGAAACAGGAAATTGAACTATTTCCAGACCATTACCGAAAATGAGAGGCCACTGTTCACCCCCACGTGGTGTGTTCCTGTGGGCGTGCTGGTTAATTTCAGTGGCGTTGGCACAGTAAAACAATGGAAGTGTCAGTGTTGGTTCACAGAAAGGTCTGAATAGCCTGGAATTCAGGTTTGTGTTAGCTTCTCATTGTGGATATCACCATTGATATTTCATTGACCTCTTTGAATTTGCAGAGCAGTTGCAAAATACATATCTTCCATAGTCCTGAAGTGATATTTTTGTACACTCAGCTAAACTTTGGTTGAAATGCTTTAAGATATTTTTTCAGTTTGAAATGGCCACTGAAATCTGTTCAGGCCTTTTTTTTTTTGTTGCACCGGGCCTGTAATAGTTAAAATGTAACATGAAAAATTTGGTTGCATATCAAAAGAAATAGATTGGTGAAATCTCTGAGGATTCCAGTGTTGTAAAAGCTTGATTTGGAAAAGAAATCCAGTGGAGAGAAAGCTGCTAGTATGCTGCCTTTTTAGCAGGGGCCAACGGAATGTGGGGCTCTGAGGAGCGAGGTTTATTTTCTTTAACGTCCTTTGTCTACTCTAAGCCATTAAGAACTAATGACGACCTTACCTCATGCTTCTGAAACGAACTTCAGAAAGCATGTTTATGTTGGAACAGGATGGAGGCCTAATGCTTTTTGCTTGTTTTTTCAAATCCATGCGGCTTATCATTGTTCAAATGCAACAATGCAGCAATTCCTTAATATCAGTCTAGGATTCTTAAAACCATTTAGGAAATAGATTATTTGTAAGAATGAACGCCTATAAAATAATAATTTCAAAATTATTTGGATAGGTGCTTTGTCCTCCCTTCCATTAAAGCTGTAATATTCCATATTCTGCACTTTGTCATAAGCCAATACAGCACTAAAAACTCCTGATACTAACCATAGCCTCCTGTCAGTGAACAAGAAAGAAACGTGGGAGTTGACCATCTGGCCGATCACTAGCACTATCTGTAGTTTTGCTACTTGGGTGTTTATTCAGAAAGAACTCTATTAACGACACTCCTTCACCTGGGGAAAAAAAAAAAAAGGAAGTGACCTGACTGCACACATCTGTGGGAGCCCTCAGGTCCAAGTTTGTTCTGTTCTGGTTGTAGTAATTCATTGTTTTAGCTGAACCAAAGAAACAAGTTATTAAGCAAAATCGGAATTGAAATTACCCAACGATATGGAAAAAAACAAAACATAGCAAACGAATATTGTGCTACCAGTTGGTCCAAGTAACAGGTGAAGATCCTAACGCGCACGGGCATGAAGTCAGGAAAATGTGTTTGAGTGTGGAAACCCTGATACCCTGGTGCAAGGATAGCGGTGTGTGTCTTGTTCTTTTCAGCGCTTGCTCCCCCTGGCCGTGTGAAGATTGATGAGAGCCCTTGACAGGGGAGCACATTTTCCGTGGCCTCTCCTCCTCTTGTTTAAACTGTGCTCTCAACTCCCTCACAAAAATATTTGCCATCGCTGTGAGACATTCCCGCGGTCTTTCCATGCTCCGCTCTGACTCAGGTTGCTGTCTATTGTTGCCATGCCAACCGGATGAAGGGTCAGAGAGGCGGTAAGCGCAGTGGGCCCAGTCGGGGTTTCCCGTGCTGGGCTTCTGTTGGCTGTGTCCCCTCTGATTGATTGTATGTGGGTGGAGAGTGGAAGCAGAACTCCTTTTCATTGCTGGACAAGACCCTGTTGCTCTCCGAGATATCGCCGACCCCAATCTCTCCTTCAGCGAAAACGCTGTAACCAATCTTCTTCACGTTAGTATGCAGTATTCATTTACGTGGTGGGACGGTAATGGACATTGCACGCTGCTTTTACCTGTTAAAGCAACAGAGGCTTAGTTATTTGTCGCGTCTGCTAGATCTGCCTGTGTTTGCGCACATTTGTGTGTTTGTGCGTGTGAGTGTGCGTGTGCACGGCAGTGTGTTTTCATTCTCGAAAAATGCCCGTCAGCAGTTAGCACAGGAGTTGGTTTCTGTTGGCACGAGATCAGTATCTGTGTCTGGGGTGAGTTATGTCTTTAAATGGAGTTGAAATAAATTATTTGAAACAATAGGGCTCCATCCAAACCCTGAACTGAGAGTCAGAGGTACAAGGAAGGGAGATTTATACTAAAAATTATACTATAAATTTTCCCACTGCAGCCTATAGCTGCCCACATTCATAGAACCAAAACAGATCACACAAAGAAACCAATAATCTGTTCATAGTGGCCCAGGAGTGGGTATTTCAAAACAATCCCAGTGAACCAGAGTGATGAAGTATACTTCCATTTAAAAACTGATTGTTGGAGCACTAGTCTTACTGAATAGCATAACTATACAGACGCAATGTCTGTTTTTATATGGAAGTGTGGTTTAAATCAACTGCAGTTCTGCACTGGGAAGAACACAACTCTGGCACTCCCTTGTGTGATGAAAATGTTTGAATTAAGCATTTGATTCAATTTTCTAAATTGCTAATGTTGCCCTGTCAGCCTTTTAAGACCAAATGAAATGTAAAGACTTAATTAAAGAAATTGAATTCTAAACCAAAAAAAACGCACTTAGTCATGAAACTTAAGTCATATAAACTGCATTTGATATAATGTAGTTCTCTGTTTACCTGAGGGGCACAGTGTAGATTGCAGCTCTATGGCTCCCCCTATGGGTGTAGCTGTGCAATATGAGCAGGTGGAAATGAAGTGTTCCTAGTCGGAGAGGAGGCCTGGTCTGACCTCTTGCGTGGTCAGAGAATCCAGGGCGTGTCCCTGTGGGGAGAAGGGAGGGACGGTGAGGTATTTAGCAGATTGGTACAGTTGGAAATTGTGGCTGGACATCACTGTTTTTCCTGGCAGGATGCCTGGAATTTTCTCACAGTGTGCCTAGAGGAGATACACTTTTTTTTCTAGTGTTCTGTCATGTTCATAAACATTTGACCTAAAGCTATTTTCAGTGGAAAAATCTATTCATTGTTCATCAGTGATTAAGAACCTTTTAAGAACCTCTTTTGAGTAAATTCTGTGGGCCTCCCGGCTAGATAATTTCAAGTTTTCAATTTTCAGGCAGTTTTGGTGCGTCACTGAAAGGTTAATGCACCTAAAATCAGCCAAATTTATCTCAAATGTCATTTGTGTCTAAATAACACATTCAGTGGTGATACACATTTTAAATGAACCACATTCCTGAAGTTAGCATCGACACTGTCTGAACGCCGCAAATGCTGTGTTGGGCCAGAACATGATTGCAGCCATTTTCTTCCTTTTCAGTGTTGAGTAAAGAGCACTGAAACAGCTTTAGAACAAACAGGACTACGTTTCTCTGGATCTTTGTCTCAACGGCACAGAAACAGCACAGTTTTCATGGCTGTTATCGTGCTATTACGATATGAGGATAGCTGAGACATGACTCATTTCAAAACCCGCATATTTCCCACCCACTTCACTCTAGGCATGTAAATGTACCCTGTTTACAAAGTAAAAACCTTCCTCTCTCCAGAAGCAACAGGCAAAAAAAAATAAAAACCTCTGGAAAATAAATGGCAGGAGTATGCACCAAGCCAAATCCTTTCTTTTTACTCCAGTCGTGGCCTTCTGAGGTTTGTGTGTTACCACATCTATCTGAAGAGAGGAAGAGTGGTAAGAGATAGGCATTCCGAGGTTGTAGGGGGATCGATTGAGCTTGAAATATTATTTGATTTTATTTTCCTTCATTTTTGTTCCACATGAAATAACTGGCATCATGTCTCACATTAAATAACTCACTTCTTACTTTTATTTAAATCATTTTAAAACGGATCACTCAATTGCCAGGATTAAAGCAGTGGTGGTATGACAAAATAATGTTTCATTGTTTTTTAAAGCAAAAGGAGCAGATTTCTATGCAATTATGAAACAGAGGAACGTGCATCAGGCTTTCCTAAATGCTGTCTTGAGAATTTCAAACACACTTTGAAAGTAGTCCTGGCCCTCTCCAAGCACTGCATGAGGAGCTCAGATGTGCTGTTAGTTTTTGGATGGAGGTGTTACAATCCTTACCCAGGCAAACACAAGCCAGTGAAAGATGAAGATTGGCCTTTCTCTGTCCCTCTCAGCTTTGCTCATATCTCCCAAAACAATGTTTTGAGATAGGGGCGGCAGTGTAGTATAATGGTTAAGGAGCTGGACTTGTAACTGAAAGGTTGCAGGTTCGATTCCCAGGTAGGACACTGCCGTTGTACCCTTGAGCAAGGTACTTAACCTGAATTGCTTCAGTATATATCCAGCTGTATGAATGGATAAATGTAATAAGAAGTTGTGTAAGTCGCTCTGGATAAGAGCGTCTGCTAAATACCTATAATGTAATGTAATGTAATGTTTGCCTGCATTAATGAATTTATGAGCTTGGATTGTCAGAGTGTGTAATAAAAAAATCTTTGGTTTAGTCTGAGGTTACAGATGGATTCCTACTTTAGCCTGCTGAGGTAGAAATTGCACTAAGCTAGGCAATCGCATTAAAGATTGTTGTACGCTTCTTCTCTCTCGTAAGGACACTGCCAGTGATGGAGGAATGTTTCCACGCTCGCTTTAATCAGAAGAGAAGTGAGATGAAGGATCTTTATTCACAGGGGATGACTTAGCTTTTCACTCCTTATTTGGCTCTGCTGCTCTGGGCGGCTAGTTTCTGGCAGGTGCCCATGTTTTTTTCCCCCCAGAATGCTCTTTGGTTGATCAGTGGAGACAACAGCTGGGATATTAAAACAGGATTTCAGTAGTGGAGTACTGGAGGTTGAGTTTGGCAGAACAGACAAAACATCACAAACAGGTTGCAGATGGGTTTCTCTGAAAAAAAGCAACCAAACCACACACTGAAGTTTCCAACTGAGATGCATTTTTATCTGCACGGCTGTGACTGAATTGACCGTTCGTTAAGCCTGCCCCCCTTGGTTACTGTTGCTATGTCCGTCAAGATTTCTGTGCCATGAAAGTAAACATGTCGTTCGCAGCCATGAATCTGTATGAACTACTGCAGGAAACTTTTGGGAAAAATGGATTTCATATTTGTAGTTTAAATGCTAGTTGAAATGATTCAAAGTAGATTTTATGATGCCAGCAGCATTATTTTCATCACAGCGTGCTATCTCATTTGCTAGATAACTAGTTACCACAGTGACATTGGAAAGCTAACATTACAGACATCAGCAGAGGGTGTCTATATGTAAAGATATAAACCACGACGTGCCGTGTATATACAAGAATATATGGTACGACAGGGGTGCCACCCTATATACACTGGCATGGAGTGGTTTATATCTCTTATACCATGGTTACCAACAATGATTATATACAGTTACTTTTATATTTATTGATTTTTATCTACTTAATCGGCTGAAATTGAAATATCCTTCCGCGGCCCCTTTGGCATGTTGTTTTTTTTTGTTTTGTTTTTTTGCATTGTCAAGCAAAACTCTGGTTGGTAGTTCTATTTTGAACCGAAAACATCTTGTCGTTAATTCTATTTCTGGTTACTAGTTCTATTTCTCATCGTTAGTCCTGAAAAAAATGGTTCCTTCTTGGTTTTATTTGGTTATTTTTGTCATTACATTCTTTAAGAAAATTGTATGAAACCATAACTCAATCAAATTTAATGTTACCTCCCTCTCGCTGTCTTGCTTTTTAAAAATTGTTTGGTCATGCAGGGTAGCCTATTTAAATAGCCTTATTTTTCCATAGAGAATTTGTCAGGAGAAACAACCCTTAAAGTGATCCATCCATATCTACTGCATATATGGCAGCAGAGTGATGGTTTGAGGCTCGTTTGATACCTCAGACCCTTGATGACTTACAGGCATTGTGCTAACCATGTATTCCATACTGTTCCAGCATAATTTACAGCTAAATCTAGTCCCATTCTCCCAATTCCCATAGAGATCCATTCAAATGCAGAGACGTTATAGTATCGCTTGTAAGAGTACCAGAAAATAAGATATCAAGAGTCTTTTGATGTTGTTGAGTCACAGACATCAGGAAGTCATGGCATGCAAAGGATATGCAACCAAATATAAAAAATATTTAGTTAAACTGTCCAATATTTTTTGATGCCCGAAAATGGGGGGGGGGGTCTATGTACAAAAGGTTCTATCATTTCTAAACGGTTCATCCAATATGGATGAAAATACCCTCAAATTAAAGCTGACAGTCTGCACGTCAACCTCATTGTCATTGTAGTTCTAGAGTAGAGAACCAAAATAACAAAGAATGTGTCACTGTCCAATTAATTGTGGTGCTCACTGTATATGTATAGGGGACTATATGTAAAAAGGGCTGTAATTCCTACATGGATCACTGGATATGGACGTAAATACCCTTAAATTAAAGCTGAAAGTCTGCACTTTAACCTCATATTAATTGTTTCAGTTCACATCCAATGTGCTGGAGTACAGAGCCAAAACAACAAAAAATGTGTCACTGTCCAAATACGTACGGACTGCACTGTAGATGTGCTTCTTAATCTTCGAGGGGTTCAACTGAGAATGAGATCGCCCACATAGTTTATCCACAGCCTACACTTTTTTTTTGTTTGATTTGGGTTTTGGAAATGGGAAAAAATATTACATCCTCCTCCAAACTCTTTGCATAATGAGTGTCAGTTTTGCAGGTTGCCAAATCGCACCGTTTGACCGCGATGACAAGCTAGCCTACAACTAGGAAAGCTTGATGGAGTAACGCCTTGTAACGGTTGCTCGGGTATGTTTGGACTCGCCAATTGGAGGAGGGGTTTAGTGAAGGGTCAATTACTTGAGCTAAATTGTGCTGAATTAGAACAATACATGTTGAATCAATGGCTGCCTCTTTGAGTGTGTCATCTCCTAAAGGAAAGTGGTTGAACGCACTGGAATTTGTTCAAATAAACGCTCCTGTGTCTTCCTTGCAGGGTGGAGTTCCAGAACAAGTTCTACACAGGACAGGGCTTCAAATTCATCCCATTCTCCTTCGACAGCATCCTGGAGGGAAGATTTGATGAGTAGACATATTATCCAGCTCCCCCGGCTCTGCCCCTCCTTCTAGGAGCGGTTCTTAGACTTTGTAGTATTTGTGAGCTCTGCCGTAGTTTCCACCACCCACCCCCCCACCCCATTGTTGCTCAATATTGTAAGAGCTGTGGCCCCGCGTTGGTGTTAGTTTTGAATGAGTTTGTGTCTTTGATGAACCCATCAATCAAATCCGTCAATCCGAGTTCTCCGCAATGCATTTTAAGCCAGTGGTCAGTAGTGAATTCCATGTTCTGATCTCTGTTATTAACCAGTATGGCCATTTCAAAGTTGACAGTGCTAAACCAGTGAAACAAGCAGAACTGTCTCTTAAAACATGAATAAAGTCACCTGATCATCTTTTGAAAATGCAGGCATTGTTGAGTTGTCGGTATATCGCTAGTAGACTGAATTCTTGTTAATGTTGTTTATTTTTAATCTGATAAATTATTGGTTGTGTACTTAAAAAAATGGACAGGAAGTCCTCTGGGTGAAACCCAGTGCTCCATGTGTACTGTAAATTGCACAACTGACCACAAAAAAGGAAAACCTAACTGACCATTACCTAAATTTAACAGAGAATCAGGAATCTTTGAAAGCACTGACGTAGCAATGAAACCTGTTAGTTTTGGATTGTCTCTAATTTTAATAACACTAAATGGGCAACCTTTACTTGCCTTTGTGAGAGACACACAATACAGAGCTGTCATGCTCTACATTTCCATGGTACGCTAGTCTGAAATGTCCAGGACACCTTCCTTTTCACACCAGTGAGAGTCCTACAAAATCACGCCCATCAGCTCATTCATAGCCAGAGCCTGAGCTCTTGTGCTCACTATAGCCTTCCCACAATGCCTTGCTCCTCAATCAGGATATTCCTCCATGAAAAATCTGCCAAACCGTTAATCAGAGACTATACACCATCAGACAAACCTGTACAGGCTGTAAGGCGTATGTCTGTCCAAATTGTTATTCCAGCAGAACTATCAGGTTTCTTCAGTTTGCTGAGCACAACAAGGTGCACCCGCACCCATAACTGTAATACTAAGGTTTCCCCACACAGCTTATGTAGGTCTCCACAGAAATGAAGGGCCCAGCATGTACTGTATGTTTGTGTTGAACAGTGTTGGAAACATTGTCAAATGACACTGGAGATCATCTCAAACCTTTCTGTGGAAATTGTGTTGTCATTTGCATCTGTGAATATTCCTTACATTTGTTTACATATTTATTATTTAATTTTGTATTTTTATTTTATTTATAATTGAAATAAAGAAATACTTGTGAAGTGAGCTAAAATCACAAAAAATTTTTTTTTTTCGGATTAGTGGCATTACCTGACAGACCTGCTGAAGCTTTGAATGTCATTCAGGTCTTTTTAAAAAGGTGTATCAGACCTGTTATCCCATCTCAGAATGAACACTCACCTTTGGAGGGATTGTATATCTCCCTCTAAGATTTCAGCTTTCAATTCACAGTGGGTTGTATAAGCTAGTCAAGGCATTTTTCCATTTCTTTAGGTTTTCTATGCAACTGAAATGAGTGTATTCTCTATTTTTGTCACACCACTGAACTTCTAAGGGAGGTTGCTGGCAAAGCAGGCATTTAGAACAATGCAGCTTACAGAGCTTTACTGACACATATTTAATTCTTTTGACATTCATCACTAGATCGGCGTCTCAAGACAAGCGCCGTCGAGGAGTCCTGAGAATGTCGTTTTCTTGCAAATATTAGATTTCTTATCCACCACAGTGCATGAAAGCTTATCTCGCTCAGATGGATTTTTGACCTGCGAGCAAATTTCACGGTAGAACATGACCCCCCTGCTTTAGACATGTTCATAAATGAGAAAACTGCATTCTTTAAAAGCGGCTTCCTCATTTGCTTCACGTTTAAAATGCCCTGCTGCCGTGGCCTTTCTGGAAGTGACGTTCTCACTACCGCTTTCTGGGTTTTCTGCATGAATCATGCACTGCTCTGTAATCAAAACATATCTTGAAGTGAACTGCTATTTTGTCATTGTTTCCCTGTAACAGTAGCTAGCATTATGTCATTGGCGTGTTCTGCAATGATCCCAGTAAAGATGTTTGACCGCCTGTTTTTGTTCATGGGTGACGTGTTGATTTGTGAATGTTTACAGTGTGGGGGGAAAAGGGGGGGGACTTTGGGTTCATGTTTTTATCAAGCCAAAAGACTGTCAACTGGGGGATCAATTGAATTTACTGTGTTGTGTGAGAATTATGTGAAGTGTACTTTTGGAATTGTGGCTGTGTATGTGTATTTAAGTATTAAAGGGGGGCAATCCAGGGAAATGCGTTGTCATGCCTCTTATCTTGTAGCTGACAACAAGTTCCATAACTGAGCATCAAAAATCAAACATCATACTAGTTTTTGTTAGTGAATTTCACCCAGTCAGAATCGAAACAAACAGTTTCCTGCATGTCAGAGTTTATGAGTCCCAGGATAATTAGGATATCTTTAGCAGGACTGGGACAGCAGACCACAGTTTCACAAGAACCATGTACTGTAAATACATTATTTATTAGAATTACATTTGCTTCATATTTCCATGGTTATACACAGTGGCAATAGCTCATGTGATATACCTTACCCATAATACACCTGGATGTTTACTGAGCAAATTCAGGTTTGTTTTTTCTCAGGGATACATCCGTTGAGTCCCATCTGGGAACCAACCCACAAACAACTGGGTAAGTCCAACTGTATCCCGAGAGTACTGCTGAGTGTAACGGTGCCACAGTGCTGTTAAAGGGTAACAAAGCACTAAAACCTTTTTTTTTCTTCTTTTTCCCCCTAAGTGTGCTACTGATTGATTTTGGTCCGAATCTTGACATTTTACTGCAGTCAGTGAAAAACAGCATAAACCTAAAGAATCTGGCTCAAAAGTGTCTAGTGGTAAAACGTTAGGTACTGCACGTCCAGTCTGTCATTGGCCAGAAACTTCCTCCCGGTGATGAAATTGAAATCTGTACAGCTACGCCCTGAAGTTTTTTTTGGAGCGATGGCGGGCTACGCCCCAGCTATAAAAGTGAATCTCAGCGGTTGATCTGCGTGCTGTGGACACCTGTACGGGGAGAGGAGATAGGATAGACATAGCGAGCGATATATATAGCTAGCTTACAGTTTAGCTTTTTTGAATATTCTAGTAAGTTATAGTAACCTACTTTTGGTATGTTTTTTTATATATAGTAAGCTTGATAGTTCCTTGTTTTTTGATTGTTCGTTTTTCAGTCTAGTTTAGCAAGTAGCTAGCAGGTTTATTAAAAATAAATATATAGTATAAAGCATAGTTGAGCCAGGAGTTGTATTATATGCATGCTACACGTTTACCTTAGCAACGTCCCTACAACAGACATTCAGTGCAGTGACCACATGTGCACCCGTTGAAATGGAAACCAATATTGTTGATATCTTGCAGGTAGTGTGATTGCCTACAGCCTGTGTAAAATGAGTAGCCTACATGGCATGGGTAACTATTTGTATGGCGTGTGATTTGTTGTTTACTGGCCGCATCATTATAAGCCCAAACGAGGCTATGCGTGCCACATTCTCCACCATTTCTTCTGCCTCGGCAGCGGCTAGCTACTTGGGGCTCGGCAGTAGCTGGAGCTAGCATGTTTGTTTGTGTGTGAGTGAGAAAGGTAGCGAGAGAGAGAGAGTGGAACAAAGCAGCCGCCGTGAGTCCTTTCCAGAGCAGAATGGGCTTTTGGCTACTAATGAAAAAAAAATAGCCGGGGCGTGGTTTGATACCTGGAGCTCAGCCCCTATATTATTACCTTATCACGCCCAGATTTATGCATTTTGTTTATTTCAAAAGGGAGAGGGGTCTAGCTAAACCAGCATGCTTTGTTACCCTTCAATGCTGACAGCCAGCTGTCTAAAACGAGAGACACTGCAGGCCCACACCGCCTCGGACTAAGGCTCTTTGAGCAGCCCCCAATCATCAGCTCTAAGATCGATTTCTCCTGGAAATTCCCCACGGGCTGGTCATTGTGTGAAGTGATCAGAAGAGCAGGACCCCGAGTGCTGTTCTCAGTGGCGCTCCAGTGCCAAAACCATCCCACCCTTTTCCCCTAATCTCAGTCGCCCATCTCGCCCCTAGAGAACCTGGGAAAGGGCCTGGGAGGACAATGCAGTGCTTAATGAGAACTGCAGACGTTGGCTTCTCCGTGTTTCCTGTGCACTTTGAGGAAATTCATCATGTGCTAATCTTTTCAGAAACAAGGAAAGATGAAGACCCCTTTAACACAACTTTAACATCTGCCATGACAGTGCCACTTCGGCACTGTATGACAAAACATTTGGTACATTTACTCTGAATCATCTAAGAGCTCGTATTGATCTCTTTGGTCATCATGTTCTTTAATAACATGATTCAAGGCTAATTGGCATGTCACATAGCCGACTACCCTCATTTTACAGAAATATTCATCGATTTGTCTTTCCTCCTTTGGTTATAAGGCTGACTGTTCCTTATGTCTCAATGTCCCTAAAGAGCGGGTGAATGTCCACAAACTTGCAAAGTTAGAGTTAGTGATTAAAAAGGGCCAGCGACCCAACCAGTCATCATTCAAATACCAGTGGGTGTCAGTCCGGCACAAAAAACAAGCCGTAAAAGTTTCCCTCTTCCTGATCACTGATCACAGAGTTTCCTAAGAACTGCACGCAAACCCTGCAAAACAATTGGCCGCCCTCAAGCCGCCAATTAACGGAGGACTTCCTTTGTTTTCCCCGATACGCGGGTTCCCTCCAAGTGGAATTGCAGGCTTGCTATCGGCCTTAACTTTCCGCTGCGTTCCCTCCCGGAAAAACACATCGGTGAGCAGGCCTGTGGTAGGGGTTTGTGTTCCAGGCACCGACTGCCCCGTTTAATTATTCGGTTTTGGAATGCAGCCAGAGGCCAGGTTTATGTAACAGAAAGGCGGCGTCTCTTCGGTGGGGGGCAAGGCGAGGATGCAGAGCCCCGGAGCGCAGTGGGTTACCTCACTCTTTCTGGAGCGAGGGATCTCCCTTCTCAGAGAGCTTGGCACGAGAACGATTGACCCAGCCTCCTACTTTAAACACAGCAGGAATTCCTGTGCTGGTCAGTACCATGCCCCCAGGGCTTTCCTACATAGGTTTATTTATTTATTAACACCAGATAGCTATCCTGGGAAGATCTCCATGTGGAAAAGAAATTACAAATAGCAGCAGGTTTTTTTATGTTTAGTATTTATATACTTGCTGGGGAGACGTTGATTGTACAAAGCTGCTCTCCTTCCTGAATCCATCCCTTTGGTATTAATTCCTTTAGGCATTTTCATTTACTGGATTTCAGTGAAGAAATTATTTTCTAATCAATCATTTCACCCGCTGTACTGTTCCCTACAACATGAAAAACACTGCTCCAGTCCGCGTGTTGTGTGGTTCGTTGAATAACACTGCAGCACTGCGTTACTGACGCCCGTTGCTCCGAAATGTAACGTCATGGGAAGTGTTTGTGGATCATTGAAGGGACATAATGAGTGCCAGCCAAAAAGGAAACAGCAGGAACAAAGGTCATATGCTGCTAACATCACCTGCGTATAACCTCTGACTCCTGTTTAAACCTCTGACTCCTGTTTAAACCTCTGACTCCTGTTTAAACCTCTGACTCCCGTTTAAACCTCTGACTCCTGTTTAAACCTCTGACCCCTGTTTAAACCTCTGACCCCCGTTTAAACCTCTGACCCCCGTTTAAACCTCTGACCCCTGTTTAAACCTCTGACCCCTGTTTAAACCTCTGACTCCTGTTTAAACCTCTGACCCCTGTTTAAACCTCTGACCCCTTAAACCTCTGACTCCTGTTTAAACCTCTGACCCCTGTTTAAACCTCTGACCCCTGTTTAAACCTCTGACTCCTGTTTAAACCTCTGACCCCTGTTTAAACCTCTGACCCCTGTTTAAATCTCTGACTCCTGTTTAAACCTCTGACCCCTGTTTAAACCTTAAACCTCTGACTCCTGTTTAAACCTCTGACCCCTGTTTAAACCTCTGACCCCTGTTTAAACCTCTGACTCCTGTTTAAACCTCTGACTCCTGTTTAAACCTCTGACTCCTGTTTAAACCTCTGACTCCTGTTTAAAGTGTTCTTCTCTAACAGATATTTCAAGTCATTACAGATATAAGTGAAATTCCACCCATAATAAAAATGGATAGAAAAAAAAAAAAAGGTCTTATTGCGGTGAGCCATTTATTTCCAAACTGTGAGCCAACACTCTCAGGCTGTAGGAGGTTTGTTACACTGAGGCTGATTATATGCTTCTCCACCTGACCCACGGCCACAGTAAAGGCCTGTCCACACTAAGAACGATAACTATAAATATATATTTTTAAAAAACTTCTAACTCAAGTGGATGGCGGAGTCCACACCACAACCATAACGGCAACGACAGTGACGGACGATATCGTTGGGATCACTTTCAGAGTGGTTTTATGAACGATATAAACACTCACAGCCAATCAAAATCCATCAAAATGTACAGGCTGCCAACACCGCTGGAGCGTGCAGCGTGTGCTTGGTGCCGCTGTTAACAGAACGTTATCGTTTATCAGTGTGGATGCTCACATCGTTCTCGTTATAGTTCTTGGTGTGGATGGGCCTTTATGATCTGATTCCACACTGTGGGGTGCATTACTGCATATAAGGGTTATTGCCTCTACTGAACATGTAACCAGAAAACAACCATTTATTTTATGTAGGAATACAATTCAGATAGATAAAAATGAATACATGAACAAAAGAATGAATGGATGGATGGATGATTTAATGAATATCTTGGTACACAGAAATAAATTTTTCCCAAAATTACATTCCACCTACCTCATGACAGCCATAAGCCCTTCAAGCTGTGACCAAAAGTGTATCATACAATACTTCTGGAAAAAGTTTTTTTGAATATGTGAATTCTGAAATTTTGATGAAATTACACATTTGTCAATTGCGAAGAGGAAACCTTGAGAAAGAAAGTAGTAAATATAAATTTATTTATTGATTTTACAACCATGGATGCGGCACATTTTGACCAAAGGGGGAAAATAAAGACGGACAGTAGGCTAAACTATATCCAAAAGTATGGCCACAAGTATAATGTTACAACCAAAGAAGAAATCATATTAGAAAAAGTCCAACATCTAGATCTGATTAAATAGAGACCAAAGGCATTC
This sequence comes from Ilyophis sp. 1 JC-2022, assembly GCA_022702515.1. NCBI lineage: Eukaryota > Metazoa > Chordata > Actinopteri > Anguilliformes > Synaphobranchidae > Ilyophis > Ilyophis sp. 1 JC-2022. The sequence continues at coordinate 16,219,928 of CM040405.1, read as the reverse complement.
ACTTTTCTTCAAGTTGCCCTGAAGCACAGAAGGTTTTTTGTAGACGGTGTGCCTCTAGTGGTTGTAACCTTTTCACTCCATTGACACCCATCACTCATTTTTACTCATGAGCTCATCTGTAGTCAATTATAAAAAATGTCTATACATATATAATGAAATAAATATGTCTCTAAAGATTTTTAAATAACATTTTTTCCTGAACTGACTTTCAACCGAACCCAACTATAGAGTAAAACTGCTGAACAATGGCTCCCTCTGGTGACCATACAGAGCTTTAAAGTTTAAATTAAGTTTGTGCCCATGTCGTTTTAAAAATCAAAAACAAATATGAAAAATACTTTATGAAAGCATATTATATTATACAAAGACATACAAAAATGTGACAAATTAAAGGAAAAACCGCTACCGTGAGGGAGTGAAAGATTATTATTGTGTATATGAAAACACATCATAATGGTTAGTCAGAATAATATTGATCATAATATTGATCCATATAGCCTATTACTTGATTGCACGCTACTACACGCATGTGCATGTCTGTTTTTGCCAGCTGTAAATCGTCTTACTGTCCCCCATCATATTAGCGATATGTCAAGGTGCAAACAAAGGTCTCTTTTAAAGGGAATTGGATATGACATTTTGATTGGTTTATTGTATGTTACACACAACACACACCTATAATTAATGAAGTTCAGCCGTACTGTCAGGATTCTGTATTTTGTTTCTTTATCTGTGTATTTATGTTTCTGGTTATGTTCATATTTATTTAGTTCTCATTTTGCATTCAGTTTCATTTATGGTTTCACTGTTTCATTGCCGTCACTTCATCACACTTTTCGGGAGCCTTTTTTTTCCTCTTACTGGGGTGCATTTTCCACCCCCAGGTTCGATCCCTGGAATCTTATGCCTTAGAAAACAAATAAAGAGCACACTAAAAATGCGGCTCATAAATGCAAACGCTTGTAGCGATGCATCGTCTGCGACTGCGCGAGTATTTAGCCATGACAGCGAATTACCAATTTGCGCTATTCTGGCAGTCGCTCTATAAGCCTTAGAGAGCAAATTGTGGCGTCCGCTGCATCCCTTCCAGTCCACGTCCCTATTGTTTTCCGCGTTTTCCCCATTTCCTCTCGTTTCATGTCACGTTGTTACATTTCCCTGTCTGTCTTCCATGTTGTGCAGGCTGTGCGTGGTTCTCCTCCTTGTTTCCTCATTTCTCTTCTCATTATCCCTCAGCCTATCACTCTCCTTCCCCGCTCGCATTCCGCACTCACTCTCCTTAGCTCATTCATTCTTGCATACATTCTCACGCTTCACTCATTGTCTATCATTAGTTTCACTATATATTCTCGCTGCTTTCTGTGTCTCGTTGCCGGTTTGTTAAGTCTCTTCACGTTGTTTGTTCATAGAACTTGGTCTTTGTTTGTCATGTCATGCTAACATGTCAAGTCTGTTTTCTAGTTTACCCGCCAGCCTGTGTTCCCTCCAGCCATTGCCCTCACCTTGCCCCGCTTCCAGTCTCAACGGCCCACCTGTCATCCGCCTCGCTCCTCTCCAGCTACCCCTCATCTACTCTGCCCCTTTGCTAGCACCCACCCCGTATCCTGACCCTCATCTTGCCTTCCTTGTTCCTTGTGTTTCTAATAAAAGCGCTCCCCTGGAATTTCACTTTGAGTCTGTCTCTGAGTCCTGTGTTTGGGTCCAAAATCAGTTAGAAGAACGTAACATAAATTGTCTGTTACTCTGCATTATGGCATACAATCTCTGGCTATCCGATACATACCAGGGTGTGGCCAGCCTCTATTTAGCTCCGCCAGAACATGACTGATGCTGGCATAGCCAATTGTGCCCCTTGAGGGGCCCTCTGTCAGATGAGTCTGCTGTCTCGGACCGATTCTGACTCAAGTAGGTGTTTGACGCTGCTGTAGAAAGGGCGTCAAAACCATCACAGTCAGCTGTTGCACTGCCACGCGTAGCTGCGTAACCTCCGCGGACAGGTTGCCGCCTTTGCCAGCCTGGGCCTTTCTTCATGCAGGGGCCTTAGTGGCGGGAGTACTTTTACGTTTGGGCGCAACCTCTATTTCTGCTGGTGTTCTGCCCAAGGGAGGCATGTGCACAAAGTGTTGCTTTAGGAAAATAACGAGCGCTTGCCAACGATGAAAACGTGGCGATGGTCTTTAATACGGGAAGCCGTAGCGAATCACGCATACTTCTGCCTTATGAACTAATCGATGTAGCACAGAGCCCACCTATTGGAGAAGTCTTACTGGGGTGCATTTTCCAGTAAGAAAAACCAAGGCAGCTAGTGTAGCGAAGCACGCATACTCTGCCTTACAAAACGAATCGATGTAACAGATCTCCCTGGGGTATACCCCAGATTTGATCAACAGATTTTCGTACCTTAGTACAATAAAGCGTACCTGCAGACGATAAAACGTGGTAGTGGTCTTTAGTAAGATAAGTTGAGGCAGGTAGTGTAGCGAAACACACACCCTTTGCCTTATAAACCAATCGCTATCGCACTGCACTAGCCTGTTGGGAAGCCCTACTGGTGTGCTAGCGGCAGCCAGTACAGACTCAAAATCAATCACCGGAGCTGTAGCTCACGATTGTATGGTAACAGATCTCACTGGGGTACACTCTTCATGCCAAGGTTCAATCAACAGAATCTCATGCATTAGCAAAACAAAGAGCAACCTCAGATGATAGAACGTGGCGGTGGCTTTAGCAATGAAATTAGTTGAGGATTATTCCGTTGTGCTAATTCTGTTACACTTACTTCGTTCTGTTCTCCATGAGACAGTCTCTTTTGTTGTTTCATTTTCTTTTCACCTTCCTACCGGCCGTTTTAATGTTACGTGCCGAAGGTTTTTCTTTTCTGTTGTCTCCCCGGGTCAGCTCTAGTATTTGAGCTCGGCAGACCTGGTTTTTGTTCTCACTCACTTGTATTTTCGAGTTCGCCCATTTTTCCTGGGTTATTATTATTTGGCTGTTTAGCCAGAAGTGTTTATTCCTTTTTACTTTTCTGCCCATTAGCAGCTTAAGCTCCTTTAGTGGTCCTCACCTTTGTGGGTGACTTGTTCTGATCCCCCTTCCCATCGCATTTGATTCACAGCTAACTGAAACCATTACAGAGGCAGATAGTGTAGTGAATCATGCACTAATCAAAGATACAGACCTGTACTTTACTGCATACAAACCTGTTCACTGTGTATCTTGCTTCACTAGCGTGAACGCAGTAAAATGCGGTAGCACCGCGTGCTCACCTCTGTAGTATCCAAGAGCTGATATACAGACAAAATAGCCAGGCTATTTGCTGGTGCTGTTATGTTCTGAGTCTGTCTGTGTTGTATTTCAGTTAGGTAATTGTTTCGGATTATTTGTGGTTTCGTGTACATACATTTTTCCATGTTTTCCGCAGCCTTGCGTTCTGTGCTGTCCCTCTCGCTTCCTCTCACGGAGTTTTACTTTCGTTTCTGTACGCTTTGTTCGTTTTACCCTGCACTACTAATTATTATATAGGGCTTACAGATTTACTAACTGGCTAAACACGGGTGTGGTTAACTAATCTACTAGTAGTAGTATAGTAGTATAAACTTTATTGATCCCCAAAGGGGAAACTGGTTTGCTACCATAACAAAGACATAGACACAATATACGTACACAATAAATACATAATGACATCAGGCAGAATCATTGAAGGATAAGTGCATAATTCCATTGCAACAACAACAAAAAAAATAAATAAATAAATAAATAAATAAAAAAGATTTTTTTTACAAACATTACATCAACGTTCATTAAAAAACCTGATTGCTGCAGGAACAAAAGATTTCCTGAACCTTTCAGTTGAGCATTTTGGCAATAGGAGCCGATTGCTCCTACTGCCCTTAAAAGTGCTGTACAAGGGATGGTCGTCCCGTGACAGAACACTCCTAAGCTTCCTTCTGGTTCTCTGCACTGTAATGGCCTCCAGAGAATCTGGGGTCAGGCCAATAATAGATCCTGCCTTCTTGATCAACTTATTGATCCTATTCCTATCCTCAACTGTTAGGCTGCCACCCCAGCACACAACAGCATAAAAAAGAACACTTGCCACAATACCTTGATAAAAGACATTTAAAAGAGACCTGCTGACCTCAAATGACCTGAGCTTCCTGAGGAAAAGCAATCTGGACTGGGCCCGCTTAAAAATAACTCTAGTGTTCTCCTTCCAGTCCAGCTTGTTATCCACATAAACACCCAGGTATTTGTATGAGGGGACCACCTCGACTGCCTGTCCTTTAATCAGGACGGGGGTTACCTCTGCTTTTTTCTTCCTAAAATCAACAATGAGCTCCTTAGTCTTATCTGTATTAAGAATAAGGTGGGCTCCCTCACACCATCTGACAAAACTGTCCACTTCCTCTTGGTAAGCTAAGTTATCATCATTTAAAATATAGCCAACCAGGGCAGAATCATCAGAGATTTTTTGTAAGTGGCAAGATTCATTGCTATGCCTGCAGTCAGATGTGTACAGTGTAAATAAAAATGGAGATAAAACTGTGCCTTGCGGCGCCCCGGTGTTGGTAGTGATGGTGTCAGACACAGTGCCATGGATCCTCACATACTGAGGTCTGCATGTTAGGTAATCCATGACCCATGCGACTGTGGACCTATTCAGGTTAAAATTTAAAAGCTTGTTAGCTAAAATATGTGGCTGTATTGTATTAAAAGCGCTAGAGAAGTCAAAGAACATTATTCTAGCAGATGCACCGGCTAACTCTAGATGGCTGTATATTCTGTGTACCATGTAGAGGAGGGCATCATCCACTCCTACTCCCTTCCTGTATGCAAATTGCAGCGGGTCCTGGTAGGCACCAACCTGCCTACTGAAATGCCCCAGGACTGCCCTTTCAAAGGATTTCATTATATGTGAGGTGAGAGCAATAGGCCTAAGGTCTTTAAGAGCCTTGGCATTTGCTCTTTTAGGCACAGGCACAATACATGAAGTTTTCCACTTGACTGGAATCTTGGACTGGGACAAAGACAGAAAAAATAAATAGTGAAGCACTGTGCATAGCTGATCTGCACACACTTTGAGAGCACGTGGAAGGACCCCATCCGGGCCAGGGGCCTTATTTGCATTAAGCCTTCTTAGCTGGGTGCGTACCTCATTAACTGTAATGCTTATAGGGGGGCAAAGAGTAGAACTGCCTTCCAACCCCCTCAAGGAGAGGGTTGAATAGGCCGAATCATGCTCTGCTAGGAGGTCATTGGTGTCAAATCTAGCAAAGAACTGGTTAGCCTCATCAGGAGTAAAAATACCTTCCTGCAGGTTAGAGCTGGCAGGGCCATAGCCTGTTATTGACTTTAAGCCCTTCCATAGGCCCTTTGTGTGACACTCCTGTAATTTACTTTCTACTTTCTCTTTATAATTCCTCTTTCCCTGCCTTATAGCCTGTTTAAGTTTTTTCTGTGCAGATTTGATCGAATCCTTGTCTCTACTAGTGAAAGCTACCTTCTTATTATTAATAGCAATCTTTATCTCCTTAGTGACCCAGGGCTTATTGTTAGAAAACAGTTTAATAGTTTTATATGGGATTATCATATCACTAACGTCAGGGTTTAATAGAATTATTACTAACACAATCTAACAATTTAGTTCTCATCACGTTTCCACAGCTGTTTAATGTTTCCTTACGTATCCAGTCATTGTCGTGTTAACTAATCTACTAACGTCAGGGCTAGGATAGGATAACTACTAACGATTTACTAATTGCCTTGTTAAGTGTCTCAGTTCTCTCAAGCTGTTTTCCGTTTCCTCCTATTCTCAAGCTAAATTGTCTGCACCTAGGGTTGCCAACTATCAGAAATTGAAATAAGGGACACCTTAGCGGCCCTCGCGGCACAGGCCAATTTTTTAAAACCTTTTTTACACCTGCATTACTGCATTATTACTACACTTTAACATATAATATAGGCCTACTTGGTTGTAACAAGTCCTATCCATATACCAGACATGCATCTGTAATAAGCCCATGTACTAAGACACACAAACCTGAATTTGATCAGTTTTGTATTTTTGAGGAATACGTGGGAAACATTATCATTCAATAATTTATTTTGTCAGTGCAAAATAACAGTTCTTCAACACTATGTCGAACTTCAATTTAAAGTAAAATGAGGCACAAGGGCCTATCTATCCTAGCAACACTGACAGCAATTCGAGTCATGACCAATGAGCTGAGTGCATTCTCGCACATAGACAAGATTACCGTAATTTCTCATATAAATCGCTCTGTCATTCATTGAGTCCCCAAAATAAGGGACAGACTGCGTCCCATATCAGTTCGTTAAGGGACGGGTCTTTTATTTTCCAAATAAGGGACGGTCCCTTATTTCAAGGGACGGTTGGCAACACTAGCTGGGTTGGATCTGAGTTGGTGTTGGTATCTCTATCATTGCACACATTTACCACAGCGCTGGTTTCTGCACAAGCTCCCATCACAACATGTAATGTGCAGAGGAGCATCTCTTTAAAGTGTATATTAGCATGTATATGTCTGTGCTGCTGTGCATGTGGATATGTGCCCTGTATTTGGTATTATGTGTGTTGTCTCAGCCTCCACTGTAGACTGAGGAGAGTGCAGACCAGTTATTATTAAAGTAGAGAGTCAACAAAATTGATGAAAAAAAAAGAAGCCACTTAGTGGGTGCGTCCCAATATTCTTCACTCCCCACCTCCTTTCCTCCACTCCCGGAAGTATGCAAAACTGCCTGAATGTTTTGAGTACAAATATTTGCATGTACAGTATACAATGTACCTGACATTGCGGTTTGCGTCGAGACATTAATTTCTAACCATGAATATGTAATTAGTATAATATCAGCAACATTAGATTAGGACACAAAGAAGGGTTTACGGGGAACGGGGAAGAGCAGGTGGTAGTTTAGGAAAGGAGGGTGCATTTTTCAAATATTGGGACACACTCCGTATCCCATCGAGAGGAAATTAATTTTCTTGCGAGAGCAAGTTCGCTCATGTCACAGCTCCGTTCTCGTGGTAGTCGCGGGACTGCATTTTTGCACGCAAAACAAAAGCTCCTTCACGCGGATTGGTTCTCTGCTCGCTCGCTACACATCTGGACATTTACCGATACTGTTCTGATCATTTCACAGCTCCACGCGCGCGATATTTTTGGAACTAAATAAACGTCATATAATATCCACTCTCTGCTCAGCCTGGCCTGAGTCCAACACCACTCCTCCTACAGCTGTGGGCAGAACCAGGAAGTCTCACTCTTTCTCTCTCACGCAGTTTCAGTGAAACGAAACTTAACTCTGTCTCTGTCAGCGTGAGCAGTAACATGGCTGAAGGTGGAGTGTTACTGGATCAGGACCAGTTCAGCTGTCCGATCTGTCTGGATCTACTGAAGGATCCGGTGACTATTCCCTGTGGACACAGTTACTGTATGGGCTGTATTAAGGGCTGCTGGGATCAGGATGATCATACTGGTGTCTACAGCTGTCCCCAGTGCAGACAGACTTTCACCCCAAGACCTGTTCTGGGCAAAAACACCATGCTGGCTGAAGTGGTGGAGAAACTGAAGAAGACAGGACTCCAAGCTGCTCCTCCTGCTCACTATTACGCTGGACCTGGAGACGTGGCGTGTGATGTCTGCACTGGGAGAAAGCGCATAGCTATCAAATCCTGTCTGGTGTGTCTGGCCTCTTACTGTAAAACTCACCTCCAGCCTCACTATGAATCTCTTGCCTTTAAGAAGCACAAACTGGTCAAAGCCACTGGAAACCTGCAGGAGAAGATCTGCTCTCATCATGACAAACTGCTGGAGGTTTTCTGTCGTTCCGATCAGCAGTGTATCTGTCTGCTGTGTGTGATGGATGAACACAGCGGCCATAAAACAGTCTCAGCTGCAGCAGAAAGGACTGAGAAACAGGTAAGGACTGAAACTCTTACACAAAACACTCACGCTTTTTTACACTGATGATGACAGATATTATCTTGGATTATTATTATGTGTAGGTTTATGACTTGCGTTTTATTGAATTTGATTAATGTATTTATTGATAGATTATGTTTTGAAATGTTTGATAAGTTTGAAAAAGTACTGAACAACGCAGTTACTTTGAGGTCTGAACAACAGACGACAACACAGTGATTTCCAGCTCTGTAGTCCACAGTAATAAAAGCAGTAAGAGCAGGAAGTGAACCCAAGTCCGCTCTTTGTGACAGCTCTGTTCACACCCCCTCACTCTATTCACTCCCTGAATGGGAATCAACATGGCTGGAGCAGCTAGTTCACTCACACAGAAGCTTTACCTATAAGGCCAGTACACTTTACACACTGGCCTGCTATCAGTGTGTAGAAGTGCTATTTAGTTTCATTTGGAATATGGATAGTAGTATCGAGCTATATTAATTTTTTTGTGGACTCCGTCACACCTGCTGTGTTTTCAAATATATAAAAATGACAAACTATGGGTGACAAATAAATGCAATCAGTTGAAAAAGGAGGCCCAAAGACAGGTACAAAGGGACGCAAGGAAAGCCAAGTACCAGTACAACGCCTAAACAATACAATACAAGGCCAATACAAGTAATCAGAGGTGAACACATTCAGGTTGTGGAAGAATATAAATATCTGGGGCTTGTTTCTTGTTGTACAAGAAAGGGCAGCAGCTCCTTTTTCTAAAGGAAGCTGATGAGATTAATTAATGTGGACTGTACCATCCTTACAATGTTTTATAGATCCTTCATTTAAAGAGTTTTAACCTGCTGTTTTACGTGTTGGTTTGGAAATACAAGTACAGTCAACCTGAACAGACTGGGAAGAATTCTTAAATTCTGTAGCAAAATCATAGGACAGCCACAAAACAGCATGACTGCCCTGTACAAAATTAGGGCACTTAAGAAAGTGGAGATTATTTTATATGATTCAACCCACCCCCTGTAGACAGAGTTTAATCTCCTACCCTTAGGCAGACGTCTGTCTGTACCGCTCAGTAAGAATTATATGTACAAGAGTTAATTTATTCCTCTAGTCATTCCCTTTTTAAATAGCAAATAACCTTTTGGGTCCACTTTTAAAGCTCTTAATGTAATGTAATGTCTCAGAGTTTTGTATTGTATGTACTGGGTTTTTGTTTGCATTATTGACTTTATTTAGCTGCAAAACCAATTTCCCCATGAGGGATAATACAGTTTTCTACTTCTGCTATGTAGTTGAACATCTGAATATTGTAATATCATGTGAGAAATATCTGTCCACAGAAGCAGCTGCTGGTGACACAGAGTAAATTCCAGCAGAGAATCCAGGAGATAGAGAAGGAGCTGCAGAATCTGAGACAGGCTGTGCAGTCACTCAAGGTGGGTACTGACCAGAGGAGAAGACAACAGTGTGCTGCTGGAAGAGCCATTTCAGGGCTCAGTCAGGGCTCTCCTCCAGTCAGCCAGTGAGCAGCCCAGTGTTGGGCCACTTTCCAGTCCTGTGAGGCTCAATCCCACTGAGCCACACTGTGGGGAATAGGCTGAGTGAAAGGCCTAGTTAAAATGTTCAGTGTCACACAACACGGGTGTGGTCAGGTAAGGCCTGGCGTGTGTCCGGCAAAAACAAACAGTCGGAATGACAAAATGACCAATTTTGTGGGCCTAGAAAAGTGCAAAATTATATACAGTGCGTTTCACCACTCCATATTTAGAATGATCCAAACAGAGACAAAAAATATATATATATATATGCAACAGGAGAATAAAAAAAAATAAAAAAAAGACACACACCAAAGAAATCAATAACTGGACCACATTGCTGGCTCCACTCTAAGCTGAATTATCACCTTCCTTCTCATCCAACTCCTGCAATTCTGCCTACTCCCTCCCTGGAACAGTGGTCTGGGCTGTGTCCGAATCAGAGCCCTATCTACTGCACCCTGTCTCCTGTGTACAGTGCACTGTGTCCGAATCAGAGCCTTATCTACTGCGCCCTGTCTCCTGTGTACAGTGCACTGTGTCCGAATCAGAGCCCTATCTACTGCGCCCTGTCTCCTGCATACAGTGCACTGTGTCCGAATCAGAGCCCTATCTACTGCGCCCTGTCTCCTGCGTACAGTGCACTGTGTCCGAATCAGAGCCAGATCTATGCACCCTGTCTCCTGCGTACAGTGCACTGTGTCCGAATCAGAGCCCGATCAACTGTGCCCTGTCTCCTGCGTACAGTGCACGGTGTCCGAATCAGAGCCCGATCTATGCACCCTGTCTCCTGCGTACAGTGCACTGTGTCCGAATCAGAGCCCGATCAACTGTGCCCTGTCTCCTGCGTACAGTGCACAGTGTTCGAATCAGAGCCCTATCTACTGTGCCCTGTCTAATGCGTATAGTGCACTGTGTCCGAATCAGAGCCCTATCTACTGCGCCCTGTCTGTGCACTGTGTAGCACACTAAGTACAGTCTGGGAAAAATATCAGCAATACCATTTTCCATCCATACTGTTGAAGTGTCGTATGCAGGTCGTATGACGTCCCACCAGTGTTGCCATGTCCACGGTTTTACAGCTAAATTGGGCAACTTTCAAAGTGCAGTCACGGGTAAAAATGTGAAAATATGATGATTTCTATTTAAAATACGTTGGTTTCAGTGAAAAATATATTTTGGCTAGTTTTGAGTCGCCATTTGGCTGGAAAGTCTTATGCGACCAAAATGTTTGTGTACTTCTTGAAAAGTGTGCTCCCGAATATACTCAGCAAAACCCCGGAAGTAAGTGTGTCATCCCCGGAAGTAAGTATACTATATTTAGAGAATATTTTTCCTACATTTTTATTCCTACTTTTTCACCCTGTCTACTCAACAAGCCTATCTAATAGTATGGAAGGGTGCTGATTGGGACACAGCCCCAGTGTACTCATCCTACCTAATAGTATGGAAGGGTGCTCATTGGGACACAGCCCTGGGGTTCATTCCAATCGCTTATTTTATCCGTCTTTGTCTCCTCGGTCCTCGCCTGACCTGGAAATCCATCGAGGTTTGCCATCTTTAAGGACATTCCAAACCGCTAAATGTTCCTCGGAGGAGAGAGGAGTGGGGAACGAGGAGGCTACCGGAGGATGCTTCAGTGAGGAAGCATGAATGTAGCCTGGTTAGACTGCTACAACGGCGTAGATGAGAAGATAATGGGAATCATATGTTGGAAAGAGAAGAAAAAAGTTTAGAAAGGGGAGCTAGTGGAGAGGAAGGGAATATGAAGAAGAGAAGAAACTGTAAATCTGGAAACAGCAACTGAAATGTCGGGTTCACCAAATTGTAAAAATTGGAAACAGCAACTGAAATCACGTCGGGGTCACCAAATTTGTAAATCTCCGTGCAGCTAGACCAATGAGGGAATAGCTCGGAGCGAAGGTTTAAGCGTGACAGAGATTTGGCCTGCCCTGATAACGTCAGATGGTGGCACTGTGGCACTGTTCGTATGCTGGTTTTTACGACAGTCCAAGCGTTATTTCCAGAATCATTCAATCCTGGGACATCTTTTGACGTCATAAACTTCAAACCAGATGGTCCCAGCAGACTTTACGGCACCGAAGTTCTGGTTTATAACGTCTTTCACCCCCGATGGTATGTTTCCAGGTGCCTTGGGATCTCAATTCCAGTCTTACAAAACCAACACACGACTGCCTTTTTAGGCTATGGCCTAGTGTGGACCCGTGGCTGTGTCACATACAGCCCACCTCTCTCTGTGACTCATAACAGCGCTCTGCATATACAGCCGTCCTCTCTCTGTGTCTCCTAACAGCGCTCTGCACATACAGCCCTCCTCTCTCTGTGACTCCTAACAGCGCTCTGCACATACAGCCCTCTTCTCTCTGTGACTCATAACAGCGCTCTGCATATACAGCCGTCCTCACTCTGTGTCTCCTAACAGCGCTCTGCACATACAGCCCTCCTCTCTGTGTCTCCTAACAGCGCTCTGCACATACAGCCCTCCTCTCTCTGTGCTCCTAACAGCGCTCTGCATATACAGCCCTCCTCTCTCTGTGACTCCTAACAGCGCTCTGCACATACAGCCCTCCTCTCTCTGTGTCTCCTAACAGTACTCTGCATATACAGCCCTCCTCTCTCTGTGCTCCTAACAGCGCTCTGCACATACAGCCCTCCTCTCTCTGTGCTCCTAACAGCGCTCTGCACATACAGCCCTCCTCTCTCTGTGTCTCCTAACAGCGCTCTGCACATACAGCCCTCCTCTCTCTGTGTCTCCTAACAGCGCTCTGCACATACAGCCCTCCTCTCTCTGTGTCTCCTAACAGCGCTCTGCACATACAGCCCTCCTCTCTCTGTGACTCCTAACAGCGCTCTGCACATACAGCCCTCCTCTCTCTGTGACTCCTAACAGCGCTCTGCACATACAGCCCTCCTCTCTCTGTGTCTCCTAACAGTACTCTGCATATACAGCCCTCCTCTCTCTGTGCTCCTAACAGCGCTCTGCACATACAGCCCTCCTCTCTCTGTGCTCCTAACAGCGCTCTGCACATACAGCCCTCCTCTCTCTGTGTCTCCTAACAGCGCTCTGCACATACAGCCCTCCTCTCTCTGTGTCTCCTAACAGCGCTCTGCACATACAGCCCTCCTCTCTCTGTGACTCCTAACAGCGCTCTGCACATACAGCCCTCCTCTCTCTGTGACTCCTAACAGCGCTCTGCACATACAGCCCTCCTCTCTCTGTGCTCCTAACAGTGCTCTGCACATACAGCCCTCCTCTCTCTGTGCTCCTAACAGCGCTCTGCACATACAGCCCTCCTCTCTCTGTGTCTCCTAACAGCGCTCTGCACAGACAGCCCTCCTCTCTCTGTGTCTCCTAACAGCGCTCTAAACATACAGCCCTCCTCTCTCTGTGTCTCCTAACAGCGCTCTGCACATACAGCCCTCCTCTCTCTGTGTCTCCTAACAGCGCTCTGCACATACAGCCCTCCTCTCTCTGTGCTCCTAACAGCGCTCTGCACAGACAGCCCTCCTCTCTCTGTGTCTCCTAACAGCGCTCTGCACATACAGCCCTCCTCTCTCTGTGTCTCCTAACAGCGCTCTGCACATACAGCCCTCCTCTCTCTGTGTCTCCTAACAGCGCTCTGCACAGACAGCCCTCCTCTCTCTGTGTCTCCTAACAGCGCTCTGCACATACAGCCCTCCTCTCTCTTTGTCTCCTAACAGCGCTCTGCACATACAGCCCTCCTCTCTCTGTGTCTCCTAACAGCGCTCTGCACAGGCAGCAGTGGAGGACAGCGAGAGGATCTTTACTGAGTTGATCCGCTCCATTGAGAAAAGGCGCTCTGAGGTGAAAGAGCTGATCAGAGATCAGGAGAAGGCTGAAGTGAGTCGGGCTGAAGGACTCCTGGAGCGACTGGAGCAGGAGATTGCTGAGCTGAGGAGGAGAGATGCTGAGATGGAGCAGCTTTCACACACAGAGGATCACATCCATTTCCTCCAGGTAACATCACTGGCTCTCTGATGGTCTGCACTATGTACATTGTACATACATGTTGAGGTGTGTTCTTCATTTACAAATATCTGCTCCTGGCATCTGCACAGGAATCTGTATTGAGACTGTTGTCTGTCTGTCTGTCTGTAGAGCTGTCAGTCTCTCTGTGCAGCTCCTGGGCCTGGAGACTTACCCAGCATCACTGTCAGTCCACAAATCTCTTTTGAGGCTGTGAGGAAATCTGTCTCTGAACTGAAAGAGCGACTTGAGGACGTCTTCAGAAAGGAATTAGTCAAAATCTCTCAAATAGGTTAGAACTGCTGAAACAACTTTTCCCCAATGATTTCTTTCATTAAAAATAACAAGTGTTGATCTTTTGTGAATAGAAGTACAGTGTTGTTGATACTTTGTGTAGCCGTGAGTCTGACAGGAGTGAGCAGAGACTGTTCCTACATCACCGAACCGTAGCAACTTATTTTATCCCTACAGGAACCCACCTGCCACAGTACAACACCAGACACGGTAAGTAAGAATTTATAAAAGGTTTACAGATGACAACCCAGTCAGAACCGGACCCACGCTGGGTTTACAAATATTTAAATGGGGCAAAAAGTGAAGCATGATAACTTGTCAATAAAACAGGGGTCATAGCTGGGGCTTGTTTAAGTTGAGCAATCTTTGTAATCTGAAGAAACCTACTATAATGTATATTCAGGTTTTTTCTAATGCATATACCTTTTAAATGTCACCTTCTCTCCTGTTATAACAGCTAATAGCAGCACAAAGGTTTTAGTGTTTCTGCATCTTATAGCTGATCCTGTGCAGTAAAGCAGTCTGCACTGCTGTAAAACAGCAGCAGAGATTTGTGAGATGGGCGGAGAGATGCAGCATTCCTGGGGAGTGGAATCTCTTCTCATTATTCCCGTTGATTGAGATGAAAGCACATTTAGGTCTTCCTCATGCTTTCACATGGCTGTCTGATGCTTCTTTACATAAATATGTCATCCTGCAACTTCCAGTGACATCACTGGGAGAAACGTTGGTGACTCTACTGTATGACACGTATCTCTGGCCCTGTGAAAACTCGTCTTTTTCTGCCACATATATCCAAGTTATTTACAAATGCAATATGTTACATTTGATCACTTTAGTCTAAAAGTAAGAATTTGGGATATGGGTGAGATTTGTGATATGAATCGCATCTGGAGGTAGTTTGGGTTGGGTTCCGCTGGTATCGGATCTGAATGTAAACGCTCGAGTGTGTGTCTTCTCCTGTCAGCCTTCTACTGACAAAAAACATCCCATAATAAGTATGTGGGAGTGTGTATTGGATATGAGTGTAAACAGGGCCTCTGCTACCTGCCCTCTCTGCTCGCCATGGCAACCAGGGAAATTTCCAACTGCCAAAAACTACTGAACCTTCAGCTTCACCAAGATGATATGTGATATTAATCAAACTTTATATTTAATATTTACATTATTCCTGAATGAGCTGCAGTTTCATTTACATGCACTTAATTTATGAAAATAGATTTAAATTTCTCCAGGAATTATGATATGAAGGTTATCTTTAGGAGCTCATCTTTCTTGTGATCTCTCTCTACAGTGGAAGACGTCCATATTCTAGAGCCCAGGACCAGAGAGGACTTCTTACAATGTGAGTCTGTATTTAAACATAAATTAAAACAATTAAGCAACATGAGAATATGAGGTAAGACGAAGAAAAATATTATTGAAAGTATTGTGGCGGCTTGGAGATTACCAACTGGCCAGCTAGGACCGGGTAGTGAGCCGCTACCTGGTCGATGTGTACATAAATGTAAATAGCGTGCTGTGTGTTCTAATTGTGTCGTTAGCTTGTTAGCCGCGTCTTGTGTCAACTGTTTTGGTTTAAACGTAACTGTCATTTGTAACTGTCTGTTATGTGTGGCTGTGATTGGCTAGGAATCTGTAAGTGTGTGCGTCAATCACAACCGACTAGTTCCTTTATAAAGCAGTATCTGAAGCGATTCGGGGTTAGTGAAAGAGTGTTTTAGAGCTGAGAACGTTGTTGGGGATGAATTCAAACGGCTCGTTTCAGAGTTGGTAAGGTAGCGCTATTAAAACGAAGCTCAGTTTGAGCGATTCGGAACTGCAAGCCGCTGTCTCCCTCCCTCATTCTCCGCGCTCGCTACATTGGTGTCCGGAAGTGGGATGGAACGAGCCCTGCTGAGGGAGATAAGGGAACTGGAGCGGTCGATCGGTGAGCTGACCCGCAGGAAGGCAAGGAGAGCCGGGGCTATGACCAGCTCCGAGTGGCAGACTCCTGCGGTGCGAGTGTCCAGGCGACCGGACGGCTTCAGCGGCAGACGGGAGAATCCGGCGTCGGTAAATCGCGACGGCCCGCTCGCGAAACCGATAATGCAGCAGAAGCTACAGCGTTTTAACGGAACAGCGTCACTAGAGTCATACCTAGCGCAGCTAGAGCTAGCAGCTTTTAGCTGGGTGGCTGGACGCCGGAGCAGACAGCGGGACACCTGGCACTCGCCCTGAAGGGCACAGCGCTGGAGGCGATTCTGGACCTGCCGCCGGCGGAGCGACAAAATCTGCAGGCTCTGACCGCAGCACTCAAACGGCGGTTCACCCAGCACCACTCCGCCGAAGCAAGCCGGGAAAAACTGCTGAGCCGCTACAGCTATGAGGAGGAGAGCTGGGGAAAGTGGCGGCCGACGTGCAGCAGCGCAGGAGAAGCTAGCTAGCGCTGCATGCATTCCTGCGAGCCCTCACGCCAGAGCGGCTACGTGACTGCGTTAGCCTAGCCTAGCCCAACCCAACCGGGTTCCATAAGCGAGGCTCTAATGATGACAACTCGGGCGGAAGACACCCTAGCAATCCGGCCCACTCCACAACCAACCCGCCAGCACGTCAGAGTGGTCGACGGCGAGGAGGTCCGCTGGACACGCACGCCACTACAACGGCCAGCGAGGCGGTTGGCGGTGTCGCAGAGAGCCCTCAGGAGGAGTACTACCACCGGCTGTGGGACCGCCTCCTTCGCCCGCAAGGCCCAGGCTTCCGCCGGCTTTAAGCAGAAGCGGTGGTACGACACTTTGCAGCGGAAGAGCAGGTCTGGGTTCATTGCCCTGAGCGAAAGAATAGCCTGTCGCCCAAGCTGCGAGCGAGCTGGCGGGGGCCTGGGGAAGTTGTAAAACAGCTCTCTGAGGTGGTTTATCGCATCAGGATGCCAGGCCGGGGGCGCCTGGTGGTGCTGCACCAAGACCGGCTCGCACCCTACAGGCCCCTGATGCAGCTGAGCCGAAGGTAAGACACCGTGTTACCCAGTGAGCCTGAGCCCAGCGACACTCCGCTGAGTGCTACCGGGAGGCCTAAACGACACCGGCGGCCCCCAGGCCACTTGCGGGACTTTGATGCGAGTTGTGGGTGGACTGCGGGGTCGTCGGGGACTTGTGACCCCTTGGGTGGGGGCAATGTGGCGACCTGAGGATTACCAACTGGCCAGCTAGGACCGGGTAGTGAGCCGCTACCTGGTCGATGTGTACATAAATGTAAATAGCGTGCTGTGTGTTCTAATTGTGTCGTTAGCTTGTTAGCCGCGTCTTGTGTCAACTGTTTTGTTTAAACGTAACTGTCCATTTTAACTGTTGTGTGGCTGTGATTGGCTAGGAATATGTAAGTGTGTGCGCCTATCACAGCCGACTAGTTCTTTTATAATGCGATATCTTCTGAAGCGATTCGGTGTTAGTCAAAGAGTGTTTTATAGCTGAGAATATTAATTCAAACGGCTCTTTTCTGTCTCCCTCTCTCACACTCCGCGCTCGCTACAGTATTTTCTATATTCATGACATACTTGTTTTGGGTGCATCTGGAGACTTGACAGTATATGCAGAGAAGCTGGGAGGGTGTGCTGGAAAAGGCAGGTCCAGGATATCAAGGTGGAAATGGCTTCTTCCACAGGTTTCCTTTAGAAGACGGGTGTTGATTTTAATTTAAACAGCCTGGTAGCATTAGCATTGCGCCATAGGTTAGTGGTGCTGTCACCACCTGATGGCTTTCTTCCAACACGCCAAAGGTCTCTGGTGCAGTTTTTCTGCTCAGGGCAGCAGTGCTGTATTTTCCCCTGGTCGGGGCAGTACTGGCTCAGGGCAATGGGCAGTATTTTCTTATTTTTAATAATGCCCTGCTCCATCTGCCCCCTCTGTTTGTGCCCTGTTTAAAAGCCCCGTTCATGCGGGCAGGTCTGACCAAACTGGCCCGTTTGAGGAGGGTGGATGTTGGGGGCTGCAGAGCAGCACAGGGGGGTCCGTTCTGTGAGGGGGCGTGTTTCTCAGGAAAACCGTGGATGTCTAAACTCTCCCCGCAGTTGGATTGGCGCATGAACGCGGCTGCGGTTACAGCTGATTGGCCGTTCCAAATTGGGGAGGGAATTGGACATGCTCAGCCCCACATTGAGGGGGTTATAATAATAACATGAGAAAGGATTAAAATATGAAATTAAAATGTTTGTAAAATATGTAAGTTTATTATAATGATCACTGAGCTCTCTTCTCTCCTTCTCCTCTATCAGATTCCTGTCGGCTCACACTGGACCCCAACACAGCGTATAAACTCCTCCGTCTGTCTGAGGGGAACAGAGAGGTGACCAATGTGAGAAAGATCCAGTCATATCCTGATCATCCAGAGAGATTTGAGCACTGTGTCCAAGTGCTGTGCAGAGAGGGTCTGTCTGGACGCTGTTACTGGGAGGCTGAGTGGAGAGGGGATAGGGTTAATATAGCAGTGTCATATAAAGAGATCAGCAGGAAAGGAGCGGGTGATGACTGTGTTCTGGGAAATAATAACAAGTCCTGGAGTTTGCACTGCTCTCGCTCCAGTTACTCTTTCTGGCACAATAATAAGAGCACTAAAATCCCTGTTCCCTCCTCCTCCAGAATAGGAGTGTACCTGGATCACAGGGCAGGAACTCTGTCCTTCTACAGCGTCTCTGACACAATGACCCTCTTGCACAGAGTCCAGACCACATTCACTCAGCCCCTCTATCCTGGGTTTAGGGTTTGTTTTTATTTATCTTCTGTAAAACTGATCTGGGATGAGGCAGAGAGTGAAGGGAAGATCAGCTGTAATTAAAGAGAGAAAAACACTCAAATGAGACAGAAAAACAAAGGAAATTTAAAAAGTTAAAACTTGTTGTTTGTCACAATATTTAACCCTTGTGTTGCTCTCAGGTCAAAACTGACCCTTTTCTGAGGTCAACAGCAGTGAAAATCCCCTAAATGTAATTTTCTCAGCATTCAATTTGATGGCTTTTCCTGGAGTGACCCTACAATTAAAAAGTAAATATTGCACTTTTGTACATTTTCATAAAAGCGGTACATCATCCAGGTACAAAGATTGTTTTATGAGTCTTATGAACCCTGCAGTTATGAAATCATGTCATCATAATTAAGTGCCACGCATCTATTACAGCAAAAAGATCAGTTATTATGTTTGTTTTCTAGTAAAAATGAGTGTTGTAGACTGAAGAAATACAGTCTGTCTGGACTGAAGTAGGAAAGCACAATTATTGACTGGTTTAGTGAAGAATGACGGGTTATTTCATTATAATTCAGTGAAGAGGCTTTTATCACAGGGGGTCTGGTGAGGGGGGTCATTTTTGACCCTGTGGACACGGGGTGCAGATATAATATGAAGGCAACACAAGGGTTAAACAGACACTCTTATGCACGTGTCCAATATTATGTACGAGTGCACAGTAAAATCTACATTTTCAAAAGTTCATTCAGTTCTAACAGAAATCAAATGTCCTCTAAGTTGATTTAACGCTGAACATTTTATTGCAAAAAAATTTTTCAAACTGAATTTATAAATGTGTGAATAAAATATGACTGTTTTTAGTACGGAGCCAAAACATAGGAAAAAATGAGGTGATTCAGCTACTGATAATGTCAGTGTTCATGATTTATTCAAATTACATGACAGCACGTGGTCCCTTTGGACCCTGACAATGAACGTATTGAATTGAATGCCATTCAATGTCTTTAACAAGATAAATTGAGTTTATATGAATGAATAACTAATATAGTACATATAGGGACATTGGGATACTGGGAGTTGTGTGTTTTGAGGGAACAATGTCAAGAAAGATGACATTTTCTTTGCCAGTTATGGTAATGTATGGATAAATATAATTGTATTTGCATAAGATGTATTCCAATATCAACATGTTGTCTTCCTTTTACCTGTCACCAATCATTGTTCGTATATTTCTGATTTGACAATAAACATACAAAATGACAGAAAGAACCCGGTGTCGTTGTGGCTTGAATCGTGGTGGAGGGGAATAGTCCTACAGTTTATTTACCTTTTGTGAATGTCACCATGTTGTGTGAAATAAATATTCTGAAAATGTTCTCTTTGCTTAATGGCTGGTATAATTTATCGGTTTTGTTTTGGAGACCAGACCACCCACATCTAATGAACCCATAGCCATAATAGCAGTGTTAGATCTTTAATCTCAATCATTCATCTTTCAACAATTTGCAAAGTGGATGTACAGCACAGTAGCGCCAGGATGTGTTACATAATATTGTTTAATTTGTCCTTCCCTTCATGTTATTATGGAATTGGTTTATTTGTATGTGGTCCCCTCTGCTGGAATGTGACAGGCAGAGGTCTGCCTATACACTGTCCCATCTGGAGATAGGGAAAACTCCACTTCTCAACAGAAGAACATCAGCAGAACATCCCTTCAGATCCGAATGAGTTGTCTTACTGATTACAAGGATGGTGAAGAGAAATATAAATTAGGTAACTTCCCAAATACTTTGACAAAAATTAATGTGTTATCATTTGGTGGTCCTACCTTAATGTTCTATATGCTCACACCAAATGTTCTGAAGAGGACAATTTTTTGGACAACAGTCCAATTAGGATTATACTCTTAAACCAGCTGTTATACAAATGCAAAAAACACTCATAACAAAGTTGCATCTTTAATTTTATATAAAATATGTTAATCTAATATAGTTACATCATTGAACAAAACATTAAGTTACCTATATTTGGCCAGGCCTTTTTGTTTTGGTTATTTCTTGACACTTCTAGGTTCAGACAACATATTTTATAAAGTTAGAGGTAGGCCTACAGTTGGATTACAGAAGCAGTCAAGAATGAGAATTGACATTTGTTAGTGTAACATTACCAATATTGTACTTTTCACATCCATATTGGTTTATCTCAAGAAAGTACATGTAAGGTACAGTATATAATAACCACAGTAGCGACTATGTGCTACAATCTCAAACTCCCAAAACGCATATTTATTTATTTATTTATGTATTATTTGTATGAATAAAAAAATAAATTCAAGTACACAAAAGTAATGTACAGAAATGTGTTCGATAGGTTGGGCTTATACTAGAACCTCACATTATGAAACAAAATCACATTAATTGAAGTGCAAAAAAAGGATTGTATTAAATAATTTTTTTTTTTTAAATAAGCAATAAGAAAAACAACAAAATAAATATTAATTGTGAAATTAGATAAGAGACCAGAAAGAGGGGGGAAATAGACTACTGCTGTTACATTGTAAGATTGACTAAATAACTCTTATAGCCTACCTGTGTTTGAACACTATTAGGGAGGGGTACATTTCATTTAGATTTTTTTTTAGAGTAGAATCAATACGCCGAGATAGGTGGCGATATTGTGAAATTATCCGCGTTTGTCGTGAGGAAACACCACTCTCTCCTCGCTCTCTAACCAATTCTGTCGTTTGTTAGTTTGAAGGCGCGGCGATGTTGTTGAAGGCGCCCGAGAGCAACTGCACCGCTGCTAAGGCGCCTGCTTAAGCTTATGTTGTCATTTCCGCCTTAGTTCACGCAGCACCGACTTTTCGGCCATCTCGGACAGTTTCCGATGCAGGCCGACGCAGATATGACGTAAATCGGCTCTAGCCGAACACGCCCAGTCTCCCTTAGGGAGGAGTGATCTGAGCTGATATTTAATCAAACGTCAGAAAACACAGGAATCTATGAACAAACCTGCTTTTAGCCGTGTGTAACTTTTCACCCTGATTGCTTTTATTAGTGTTTGTGCTTTTGTTTTGGCCTGTGTGGGTTCAGACTTTTGTTCCATTCCAAGCAGTTACACCTGATTCTACTAACTAACCACTAGAGTCTTTGCTAAGTGCCTTTATTAGTAGAATCAGGCGTGTTACTGCTTGGTTGGAGCAAAAACCTGCACCCACACCGGCCCTTACTGGATAAGATTGAGGCCCCCTGGCCTAAGGGGAAATTGAGAGGTGCGGAGCACTGGACGGCATATTGTTTGCTGTAACTTCTCCAATAGAAGCAAGCGGTTACGTCTGTTTGATATCAGAGCTCAGTGCTTTGTCCACTCACACGAGTGTCTGCATCTCTCTCAGTGCCATTAGTTTAATTTACGTTCAGTTCTGGGCTGTGTCCGAATCAGAGCCCTATCTACTGCACCCTGTCTCCTGCGTGCAGTACACTGGTAAAAGTGTGCTGTTTAATCTGCACTGTAGCAGTCCGTGAAAAATATACGCATACTATTTTCCAATTGTACTGTGGAAGTGTCATAAGCAGGTCATTAGACGACTCATCTGTGTTGCCATGTCCGCGGTTTTACAGCTAAATTGGGAGTCACGGGTCAAAATGAAAAGTTGCAAAGCACAAACTTATTTTAAAAAGTAAAAATGAGATTTCTATTTGAAATACGTTGGCTAATTTTGAGTTGCCATTTGGCTGGAATGTCTTGCAAGATCTGGCCCCCCTGCGCTGCCATGTCATGTGTTGTTTTTGTTGTATTTGAAGGAAAACGTCAGTGATGCTGCGCCTCATTTTTTTTAAAAGCTTCACGTCATATTTATGTGACCAAAATGTTTGTGTACTCCTTATAAAGTGTGCTCCCGAATGTACTCAGCGAAACTACGGAAGTAAATGTGTCATCCGGGTGGTTCAACTCTACTGCAATTTGTAAAATGTTTGCCTACTCAATGACTTTCTTGTCCTGTCGACTCACCAAAGCTACTCAATAGTGTGGGAGTGTTGATTCGGACACGGCCATGGGGTGCATCCCAATATTCTTCACTCCTCACCTCCTTTCCTCCACTCCCCCACTACCACTCCTCTCCTACCCGGAAGTGTTACGGTCCGTAGGACAGGAACCCAAATGCAGGCAGGAGTGTGACAAACCAGGTTTAATCTCCAGATCAAGGTACAAATTCAATGTCCAAGGGGAAGTCAAACAGGCAGGGGTCGATCACGGGAAGACACGGCAGAGATACAAAAACAAAATCCAAAAGAAGGGTCGCGAGAACACGGACAGAGGTCGAAGCCAGGAAATCAATCAGAAGAAAAACAAATTAATAAAAGAACAGACCACAAAAACCTCACTAACTCGGAACTAACAGAAACAAACAAAACCAAACTCAAACACGAAACAGACATGCTAACTCGGAAGGGAAATACAGGTAACAGACTAACGTGTAATTTAGATGACGAACTCGCGACGAGGAACAAAGACAGCAGGTATAAATGCATGTGTAGACAGGTGCAAACACTTAGCTTGAGAATAGCAGGAGATGGAAAACAGCTTGAGAGCTGAGACACGTAACAAGGCAATTAGTAAATCGTTAGTAGTTATCCTATCCTAGCCCTGTCGTTAGTAAATTAATTAACAAGACAATGACTGGATACGTAAGGAAACACTAAACAGCTGTGGAAACGTGATGAGAATTAAATTGTTAGTTTGTGTTAGTAATAATTCTATTAAACCCTGACGTTAGTAGATTAGTTAACCACCCCGTGTTTAGCCAGTTAGTAATGAATAAGTCCTATATAAATATTAGTAGCGCAGGGTAATACAAACGAAGCGTACAGAAACTAAAGTAAAACTCCGTGAGAGGAAGCGAGAGATACAGCACAGAACGCAAGGCTGCGGAAAACATGGAAAAGTGTATGCTACAGAAACTGACAATACTAAACATGACAGAATGACAAAACAAACTCAGAACATGACAGGAAGTATGCAAAACTGCCTCAACGTTTCCAGTATAAGTATTTGCATATGCCTATTCAGGATATGTACCAGGCATTGTGGTTTGCGTCAAGTCATTCATTAATATGTAACCATTAATACGTAATTAAGATGTAATCAGCAACATTAGATTAAAACACAAAGATCAATTTCCGGGGCGTGGAGGAGAGGAGGTAGTGAAAGAAAGGAGGATGCATTTTTTGACTATTGGGACGCACCCCGGGAGATTATTCTTAGGCCTTCTGTCCCTTCTTGATGATGTCACACTTTGTATTCCTGAGACGGACACTGATGTTCTCCCCTTCTGTGCATCACTCTGGATAAGATCATCTGCTCACTGATTGTAATGTAATGTCATTTAATGTGATTTTTAAGTAGTTTGGCTAACATTAGGTGTGAAAGAACAGGCAGTGCAGTAACTAGCTACCCCTTGCAATATACAACACTATACCAGCCTATGCATTAAGAGTACATGGGGGAGTGGCTGACTGTTACTCAAAATACACACAAGGCATGAATGCTCATTCACTCCTGCAGGCATGAGGCTTTACACTTCTGCATTTTGTATCTTCAAAAATATTTTATATTGTGTATTGTGATTGTTTAAGGTATGGAAATAGCAACCAAATAAAATCTTCAAAAATGATGATAAAGTTTCACTTGACTTTAGTGCCACTGACGGAATCAGGAGCAGCAGGAACGTGGCTGGACTCTCAAACAGCACTTTTAAACATTTAAACCAGGAGTAAATACCTCTGTTTTTGTAACCCAATCTTTGCACTGCTCTCTAGTGCAAAAAAGAGTTTAACAAGAACATATTAAGAAATAAAGAGAATGGGTAACTATAAACCGTAAAGAAGATATATACAGATGTTGACATATTAGAAAGACTTTTCCCTGATCATTGCGAACTGCCAAGGCTGTCGCCTGTAATGAGTATGACAGCGACCCCATGTGGTCATGAAGAGAAGTGCAAGACAAGGTTTTTTATTTCTCTCTATTTTTAGGGAAGAAGGCTTTGTCCCACTGGCAACTAGAGGTTTATCCCTCAGATTATCTTGACATTTTATGACGCCTTATATGTTTGGTTTCCGATTGACCCCAAAAGTTTAAACTGACACACAACTATTGTAATAGAAACATTTTGACACTGTTCCACATTTTGTGTGTCTCACAATTGACTAATCTTTTATCCCTAAAAATGAAAAATAACACATAAAAAAATCTCACATCTCATTTTAGAGCCTGAGGTAAGTGGACGTTTGTGAAGTTTAAAATACAGCTATACCACAAATGACCCCATACAACACTTTTGTTTACCAAGTATTACAAGACCTTTGAAAACTTAGCATTATGTTCATTGCATATTTGCTATTTAATCCCAACACATTATAAAAAATCTAAGTGTCAAAATAAAAAATACGGTTAGCTGGGTTTTAAGAGACAAACACTGAATTATGGCTAAGATAATATGAGGGTTAAAGGCATAGCTCACTTTTTGTTTCGTTTTTTAGATTATTCAGTTTCATTGTGTGTTTCTGATTGGCCCAGACAGGTTTACTGTGTGTTTCTGATCGGCCCAGACAAGTTTACTGTGTGTTTCTGATTGGCCCAGACAGGTTTTATGTGTGATGGAGGGTAATTGCGATATTTACAGAAGTTATATCCTAAACCTGGCCCAGATCAGGGACACTGACAGGTTATTATAGACACTTCATTCCTGACTTTGCCTCCCTAGCTGCCCCCTGGACAGAACTCACTCACAAGGCCCAGCCCCAGATGGTGAGGTGGACAGTGGACCTTGAACAGGCCTTCCAGAGTTTGAAGAGGGCCCTGTGCTCCAGCCCAGTATTGGTGACTCCTGACTTCAGCATGGAGATGGTGGTCCACACTGATGTGTCTGAAGTGAGGGGGGGTGTCGTTCTGTCCCAGGAGAGTAATGGGGAGGAACACCTGATCTGGTACGTCAGTAGGAAGTTACTGCCCCCGGGAGCAGAAGTATTCCACTATGGAGAACCAGTGGCTGGAAATCAAGCGGGCACTCGACAGCCTGAGATATTATTCACTGGGTCTGTGGTTCACCCTGGTGAGCGACCTTGTGTACAACCTGTTTTGTTGGAGGAACTGTCTGGTGAACTGACCCTGCATGAGTGAAGAACTGGCCTGGACTTTTCTGAAACGGGAATGGATTTAACAACTCTGAGAGAGCCATTGCGCTTGTGTTTGTTTGATGCTCTGGTAAATAGCTTAGTGATCCAGGTGTAGGGAGGGAATCGGAGAAGAAGAAGTGAATGTAGACTCCAAAATGGAGTTATGTTTATTTTTCTGTTTTCTTCTTGTGTTTGTACCAACTTTAATGTTGGTTTATTTAAGCCCCAGCTAAGCGCTGGGTTGGATCTGAGTTGGTGTTGGTATCTCTATCATTGCACACATTTACGACAGCGCTGTTTTCTGCACAAGCTCCCATCACAACATGTAATGTGCAGAGGAGCATCTCTTTAAAGTGTATATTTGCATGTATATGTCTGTGCGGCTGTGCATGTGGATATGTGCCCTGTATTTGGTATTGTGTGTGTTGTCTCATCCTCCACTGTCGAATGGGGGGTGTGCTGACCAGTTATTATTAATGTACACAGAGTCAACTAAATTAATATCTCGCATGATCAGCCATATTCTTAGTCACAGTATACTTGCGGTCAAATGGCCAATCTCACAAGTCAGGCCGGTATTTAACGTGACCAATCAAAAGACTGGAGACATGAGCCACTCTGTGGGTGCGTCCCAATATTCTTCACTCCCCACCTCCTTTCCTCTACTCCCCTCATTCCCGGAAGTATGCAAAACAGCCTGAATGTTTTGAGTAAAGTATTTGCATGTACAGTATACAATGTACCTGACATTGCGGTTTGCGTCGAGACATTAATTAATTTGTAACCATTAATATGTAATTAGTATGAAATCAGCAACATTAGATTAGGACACAAAGAAGGGTTTACGGGGCACGGGGAAGAGCAGGTGGTAGTTTCGGAAAGGAGGGTGCATTTTTCGAGTATTGGGACACACTCCGTATCTCATCGAGAGGAAATTAATTTTCATGCGAGAGCAAGTTCGCTCGTGTCACAGCTCCGTGCTCGTGGTAGTCGCGGGACTGCATTTTTGCACGCAAAACAAAAGCTCCTTCACGCGGATTGGTTCTCTGCTCGCTCGCTACACATCTGGACATTTACCGATACTGTTCTGATCATTTCACAGCTCCACGCGCGCGATATTTTTGGAACTAAATAAACGTCATATAATAGGAGCAGAAGTACTCCACAGAGGAGAAACAGTGACTTCAACCTCCAGCCAGAGAGTTCCAGCTATCACACAGCTATAACACTCTCTCGCACTCCTCTCTCTCTACGAGGGATGGGACGCTCGATACTCACGTGTCGACATGGTGTCGAGTTTTCAAATCACTGGATCTGGCATCAGAGGCTCTTTTCACTTTTTGTGCAAATACTCTGATTCCAGATCAGCTAATTCCTTTCCCACCGACAAACGTCCAAAATATGAAAAATGGTTCAAACGCCCCCAAGTATGGAGGAAATTAAATAAATAAACAAGCAATGAAATCGATAATTTAATAAATATTTAAGCAATGAAATTAATAAATAAGCAATTAAATATCTATTAATTATTTTACGCATCTTTTATTTATTTCGTCACGTATTTATTTCAAAACGAATCGGCCTGTCAAACATGAAAGGGACGGGGAGGGTCAGCTGTGGTCATTGGTTGCTCAGTCCATATATTCTACTCAAAAGAAGTTAAGGGTCAAAAATAAGTGTGCATATAAATATAAGCGAACGAGCTAAAATGGAGACGACTCATGACAAAATAATGATTTGATGACTCAAGAACAGAAAAAACAAAACAAAACCCTTTTGATTAGACACTAGTTTATTACCCTGATGAAAAAAGTCATGCACCCCCCAAAATGATGATGTGATGATGAATGGAAAATGCTCAGCCATTTTATTGCTAAAATTGGCATGCATGGAATGACACTCATGTAAAACACGTGCAAATGGTGCATGAGGTGTCACAATGGGTGTTTCGAGGCAGTTTGTCAGTTTAGTCTGAATAAGTTTGTGCTTCAAATCCATGAAAAGGAAATCTGGGTTAATTTAAAAAGTTTCTAAAGATAAGGGCAATGAATGCATGTCCCATAATAACGTGATGTCTATAGTCCAAATGACCACCCAAAGGGGGAAATTCTAACCTATCTGGCTTAAAAAGACATACTTACAATACTTCTTTGACCCTTAAAATCTTTTGAGTAGTATATATAAAAACCTAGAATCCGCTCAGCTTTCCTCGCTGCTTATATAGCTTATATAAATATAAGTCTAGATCGGTATTATATTGACTGATGCAGACTTCCACTCATACAATATAGCCTAATATAACTCGCTTAATTCTCGACAAATAAACGTGAGAAATATCTGCATAACACAGGTTACCTTATTTAAAAATTTCTGAGAACAGCAAGTCTATTTGTAAAACGCCCTACTATGGCCTACAGGAGTTGTTAAAATGTAGGGTTACGTTAAATGAATTTATAATTTCAGAGAAATATGAATAGGCAACTATAATTGGGACGTCAACAACAGCCACTCGGGGGCAGCCGTAGATATGGTAGCGTAATGAAAAAGGTAATAATCAACGCAAACCCATAGTTTTCGTTATTCCAGGACATCGCATTCTGCAGAAATATAGCCATTTGGTCTTTTATACCCAAGTCGTGGGGTTTCGTTAGAGGAGAGAGAGACATTTGAGACTGAGTGTCTTTGAGATTTTGTAGAGAGATATTGTTAATAAAGGAAGCTTCACGTAAGACGTCTTTTGTATGTGATTATTTCCAAAAGAAGCACGGTGCGTGATTTTATAATGAGCCAGCCTGGTTCCAGCTCTACAGTGGGAAAGGGGTATAATGAGCCAGCCTGGTTCCAGCTCTACAGTGGGAAAGGGGTATAATGAGCCAGCCTGTCCCAGCTCTACAGTGGGAAAGGGCTAGAATGAGCCAGTCTGTTCCAGCTCTACAGTGGGAAAGGGGTATAATGAGCCAGCCTGGTTCCAGCTCTACAGTGGGAAAGGGGTATAATGACCCAGCCTGGTTCCAGCTCTACAGTGGGAAAGGACTATAATCAGTCCACACTGCCAAATGAAAACGACTCTCCTATCAATTTCCATAATTTCAGACGATGTGAACTATGAAAAATGCAATTCATAACATTACATTACAGTTATTTAGCAGACGATTTTATCCAAAGCGACATACAGTAAGTGCATACAGAAACGTCATCGAAGTAACTACAGAACAGATAAGATAAAACACATCCTTCCCATAATGTAGCAGCTATCCCTAGTAATGAACCTTGAATGCAGTTCACAGTAAACTGGGTAAATCAGCTGTACAATTCTATTCTTAATATTATGAACTTCAATACACAGTTAAACAAGTACAGGCAGGGTTGGCATAGAACGTAGGGGAATGGGAAGTTCGTTCCACCACTGGGGAGCTAGGGTGGAAAAGCTCCACAGTCGGGACGAGCGAGCGTCATTGAGACGGAGGGGTGGGGAGTGCGAGTTGCCCTGCTGTAGACGAGTGAAGTGGTCGAGCAGGAACATAGTTCTGGATCAAGTCCTGCAGGTAGGCAGGGCCTGCCCTATTGGCTGCAGTGTAGGCCAGGGTCAGAACTTTGAACCTGATTATGGCTGCAACTGGCAGCCAGTGGAGTGACCTCAACAGGGGGCTGACATGTGAAAATTTCGGGAGGTTGAACACAAGCCGGGCAGCTGCGTTCTGGATGAGTTGAAGAGGCAGGATGGCGCAGGCTGGTAGGCTTGCTAGCAGGGAGTTGCAGTTGTCCAGGCGTGAGGGGACCATAGTCTGGACGAGAAGCTGGGTGGAATAGGTGGTCAGGTACGGTTAATGTACGGTCAGGTACGGTCAATTAAATTACCTCATATCACATAGTTCACATCGTCCATGCAGAAATTCTAAAATATTAGCCTAAAAGTTCATTACAGTGGACTACCCCTTTCATTTAATTTAATAATTTCTCTCTTTAATTACAGCTGATCTTCACTCTGCATCATCCCAGATCACACAGTTTTACAGAGGATTTAGTATAAACCCCAAACCCAGGATAGAGGGGCTGAGTGAATGTGGTCTGGACTCTGTGCAGGAGGGTCATTGTGTCAGAGACGCTGTAGAAGGACAGAGTTCCTGCCCTGTGATCCAGGTACACTCCTATTTTGGAGGAAGAGGGAACAGGGATGTCAGTGTCCTCATTATTGTGGAAGAAGGAGTCACTGAAGGGAGAGCAGTACAAACTCCAGGACTCATTATTCCGTCCCAGACCACACTCTCCACACCCTCCTTTCCTGCTGATCTCTTTATATGACACTGCTATAGAAACCCCTTCACGCCCTCTCCACTCAGCCTCCCAGTAACAGCATCCAGACAGACCCTCTCTGCACAACACTTGCTGCCGGACGTCAAATCTCTCTGCATGATCAATATATGACTGGATCTTTTTTATACAGGGCACCTCTCTGGTCCCCTCAGACAGACGGAGGCGTTGAGCTAAAGATGACCTCATTTTATAATTTCCTGGAGAAACTGAATTATAATTTCACAAAATAATATGCGGGGGAAATAAGAACGGATATCATCCGGAATACAGTATCACCAAACTGCAGTCTCAATTCTTATCCAAAAATTGGCCAAGAATGCAATGAGATTTCAAAATTTTAGAAAACTACTGAGTTTTGCAACATTAGGAAATTTGATGTCTCCTCTCATCTCTCCACAATAGTTTGCATACTAACAGGAAAAAGCAGGGTCAGAATATATTTGGTTCCTTGAACATTAAACAGAGCTTTAAATGCAAATGTTTTGGGTTACAAACACTTCCATCTAACACATTGGGTGCTGTGGAGGATTCATGCAGGTCTGACTCACAGAAAAAACGCTTCACAAGTTGGGTCATTTCTGAGCACTGTCACTCCACACTGTATAATAAATAAACTGTGAGACAGATTGAAATATCACTCACCCTGTTATTAATATACAGTATAACCTGTGAGACAGACTGAAATATCACTCACCTTGTTATTAATATACAGTATAACCTGTGAGACAGACTGAAATATCACTCACCCTGTTATTAATATACAGTATAACCTGTGAAAGTGGCATTCATGATGTGAATCTTACCAGTGTGTTGTGTGCAGTGGCTAAGCTCACTTTCTGCAGCAAGGTTTGTCCTCCAACCTCTTCCAGAAACTTCGCTCAACTCCATCTTGAATACGTCCTCCAGTCGCTCTTTCAGTAAAGAGACATATTTCCTCACAGCCTCAAAAGAGACATGTGGACTGACAGTGATGCTGGGTAAGTCTCCAGGTCCAAGAGGGAGAGACTGACAGCTCTACAGACAGAGAGACCGACAGACAGAGAACAGTCTCAATACATACTGCATTCTTGTGCACATGCCAGGAGCAGATCTTTAAATGAGGAACACACCTCAACATGTATGTGCAATGAACATAGTGCAAACGGTCAGAGAGCCAGTGATGTTACCTGGAGGAAATGGATGAGATCCTCTTTGTGTGAAAGCTGCTCCAGCTCAGCGTCTCTCCTCCTCAGCTCAGCAATCCCCTGTTCCAGTCGCTCCAGGAGTCCTTCAGCCTGACTCACTTCAGCCTTCTCCTGATCTCT
This sequence comes from Ilyophis sp. 1 JC-2022, assembly GCA_022702515.1. Lineage (NCBI taxonomy): Eukaryota > Metazoa > Chordata > Actinopteri > Anguilliformes > Synaphobranchidae > Ilyophis > Ilyophis sp. 1 JC-2022. The sequence goes on along the minus strand of CM040405.1, from coordinate 16,188,644 downwards.
GATCAGCTCTTTCACCTCAGAGTGCCTTCTCTCAATGGAGCGGATCAACTCAGTAAAGATCCTCTCGCTGTCCTCCACTGCTGCCTGTGCAGAGCGCTGTTAGGAGACACAGAAAGAGGAGGGCTGTATGTGCAGAGTGCTGTTAGAGACACAGAGAGAGGAGGGCTGTATGTGCAGAGCGCTGTTAGGAGACACAGAGAGAGGAGGGCTGTATGTGCAGAGCGCTGTTAGGAGACACAGAGAGAGGAGGGCTGTATGTGCAGAGCGCTGTTAGGAGACACAGAGAGAGGAGGGCTGTATGTGCAGAGCGCTGTTAGGAGACACAGAGAGAGGAGGGCTGTATGTGCAGAGTGCTGTTAGGAGCACAGAGATAGGAGGGCTGTATGTGCAGAGCGCTGTTAGGAGCACAGAGAGAGGAGGGCTGTATGTGCAGAGTGCTGTTAGGAGCACAGAGAGAGGATGGCTGTATGTGCAGAGCGCTGTAAGGAGCACAGAGAGAGGAGGGCTGTATGTGCAGAGCGCTGTTAGAGACACAGAGAGAGGAGGGCTGTATATGCAGAGCGCTGTTAGGAGACAGAGAGAGAGGAGGGCTGTATGTGCAGAGCGCTGTTAGGAGACACAGAGAGAGGAGGGCTGTATGTGCAGAGCGCTGTTAGAGACACAGAGAAGGGCTGTACATTTTAACTATGCCTTTCACTCAGCTCTTACTGGGACCCCAGACAGCCTGTTCCCCACAGTGTGGCTCAGTGGGATTGAGCCCCACAGGGCTGGAAAGTGGCCCAACACTGGGCTCCTCACTGGCTGACTGGAGGAGAGCCCTGACTGAGCCCTGAAATGGCTCTTCCAGCAGCCAGCTGTTGTCTTCTCCTTTGGTCAGTACCCACCTTGAGTGACTGCACAGCCTGTCTCAGATCCTGCAGCTCCTTCTCTTTCTCCTGAATTCTCTGCTGGAATTTACTCTGTGTCGCCAGCAGCTGCTTCTGTGGATAGATTATATTTTTCATATCACATTACAATGCAGAGTTTTTCTAAACTTTTAAACTATCTGCTCCAGCCGGGTTGATTCCCAGTCATGGTGTGAATAGGGGGGTGAGGGGTGTGAACAGAGCTGCCACAGAAAACTGTACTTCCAGTGTTTCCCACGGGATTTTTTAAAACTGTGGTGGGTGGACCCTGAAGTGTCTACGGGGGTCCGTGGGCATGCCTCCCCTTGGAATACATTTTTGTTCATTTCAACAGCTAAATGTATCAATTTGGTGCTCTTTGAGATTAAAATTTTAAGACTAGATCCACATTTTCTTTGTTATTGGAATATGGGGAATGGAAGATGTGAAATAAATAAAATTTTGGTTAGCTGACTTTTTTGGATAGACAGCTAGCTAATATGTGCAAATGTACTCTGATGAAAATTTTCATAAACTTATGGTCAGCCTACAGGACTATACATAAACTACCACTATGCATACTAACCTGTTCTGCCCCTAACCTCAGCCCTGTCTTAAGTGGGACTGAACTTGAAAACTAGCCTACAATAAAAATAAATACATTTTTAAAAAGTAAAAAGTAAATAAAGTTCAATACTTGTTTATTTACAAGAAAGCCTCTGAATTTGATTGGCTGGCTATTAAATGTTTGCTACCTTGATTCTTCCTTTTCGTCTTCTCTAGGCTATGTCTTTTCTTAGTAAAGTACTTTAAAAAGGTAGATCCTAATATGACATTAAAGCCAAACGAGTGAGGCAATGCCAGAAATGTGAGCGTGGTGGGTGTGGATGACCAAACACCACCGTGAGAGGATACCAATAATTATCCACAGACGTGGAAAATCACTAATAAAGGAAAAGGAGAACTTAAAAAAAAGAAAAAAGGCTTCCCGGCGAATATACAGCAAACAGAAAGCGACACAGGAAACGAGCGCGAAACGCTCGAAGGCTTGAGCAGAGAAAAGGAAAAGAAACGAAAACCTCTGACTCGATATAAACGAGCCCTAGTAAGGAGGCGAAAGGAAAAATAAGGTAACTGCCTAAGCAACAGCAGAAAAGCAAAAAGAAATAAAACAGAGCGACAGAATGAAAAGAAGGATCCAACAGATCTAATTACATTACATTACATTACAGTCATTTAGCAGACGCTTTTATCCAAAGCGACGTACAGTAAGTGCATATAGAAAGGTCATCGAAGTAACTACAGAACAGATAAGAAAGCACATTCTTCCCATACAGTATCAGCTATCCCTAGTAACGAACACAGTGCAGTTCACAGTGAACTGGGTAAATCAGCTCTACTACAATTCTATTCTAAATAGTATAAACTTGAGTACACAGTTCGACAAGAAGACATACCATGAGGTCCTAGATAAGTATTTAGTCCAGGTGGAGCCTGAAAAGGTGTGTTTTCAGGCCACGACGGAAAGCAGGCAGGGTTGGTATTGAGCGTAGGGGAATGGGAAGTTCGTTCCACCACTGGGGAGCTAGGGTGGAAAAGCTCCGCAGTCGGGAGGAGCGAGCGCCATTGACACGGAGCATCTAATCCTACACTCAAAATCTAAACAAGGTTCCTGCGTTTCTTTAAAAGGAAAAAATAAATGCCGTCCGCAGACCTACAGGTGCAGCTCAAAAAATGTGAATATCGTGAAAAAGTTCAATATTTTTTGTCACTCATTTCAGAAAGTGAAACTCATATATTATATAGATTCATTACACATAGTGAAATATTTCAAGCCTTTATTTCTTGTAATGTTGATGATGGCTTACAGCTAATGAAACCCAAAATTCAGTGTCTCAGAAAATTAGAATATTTTGCTTTAACATATTTTTTAAGTATCATATTTAATATTTGGTCGCATATCCTTTGCATGCTGTTACTTCCTGAAGTCTGTAACCAATCAACATCAAAAGACTCTCGATATCTTATTTTCAGGTACTGTTACAAGCGATACTATAAGCTCTCTGCATTTGAACTGATCTCTATGGGAATTTGGGGGTGAGACTAGATTCAGCTGTAAATTACGCTGGTACAGTATGGAACACATGACTGGCGAAATGGCTGTACGTCGTCAAGGGTCTGAGCTATCGAACGAGTCCCAAACCATCACTCTGCGGCCAGATATGGAGTAGATGTGGATGGATCACTGCAAGGGTTATATCTCCTCATTTTCCTATAGAACTCTATGGGGAAAAAGTCAGGAGAAACATCCTGTGCAGCGGGGAGGCTATGGGTGGAACTGGTGGCTGATCTTTTCAGGTCAGCCAACTCACTGCTGATCTCTGCGAGACTGTAAACAAAGAAAAGCACAGCATTCAGCCGCCGCCATGCAGGCGTTAGTCATTCACGTTTATTAGGAATCCCTAGGAAGTCGGACAGACAGGGTTGAATAAAATTTTATTATCGTCACTGAGTTTCCAGCTTTAATAATGGACACCTATACAAAACAGGCACGACGTCACAACAGTGTTGCATTGTGGGTATCATTTTTGCAGACACGCAAACTGTAAACATTAACATTAACTAGGTAGCATAACGTTAGATACACGAAGATGACTATACACAACAGAGAAACAAATGGACTGGGTCAATAGTAAAAGTAAGATTCTTTACCCAGAGAAGCTGAACAAAGAAGCTAAGGAACAATACCTGGAGAAAATAGGTGAAATCAATGGTGTAGACCAGGGGTGGGCAACTCCAGGCCTCGCGGGCCGGTGTGTATGCAGGTTTTTGCTGCCGCCAGTTAACAATTATTGAATTAGCCCAATCGTTTACATGATCTGATATTTTAATCTACATATCCGTGATATGAACAGCAGCTGATGAATGTTCTTGTGCCGGTATGCGTGTATTGTAGCGTTTTATCGTTCTGTAATTTACGAGTGAATCGGTGATTGTGTGTATGACTAATTAGCTGATTGAGCCGTGGTAACTGGTGGCAGTAAAAACATGCATACACACCGGCCCGCGAGGCCTGGAATTGCCCACCCCTGGTGTAGACCCATGTGAACACAAAGATTGGTAACACTTTACAATAAGGGAACACACCTCATGCCTGAATTAATGCATGACTCATCATGATTTCATCATGATTTAATGCATGAATTAATGCATGATGTATCATGAACTCTGTGCGGTTCAATATTAATAAATGATCAAGGCATTATTAGTTAATGTGATTACTGTACACTTAATGTATAATCAATTAATGAACATTAACTCATAGTTAAGTCATACATTAAGTAACATGTCATCAAAGTAGCTGCAAACCAGTTAGGTAGACAAAAGCTTCTCAGACCATCAGCTGTTCGCTTAAAAAATAATTCTGCCAGTGTGGCTTCTAAGCCCCCACCTATCATTTTATCTTACAAAGTGCATAATTAGTATTTATAGTCTATATTTGCCAATATTCAGTCATTCAGACTATGCTTCTGGACAAACCCTACAGTAGGCCCATCTCTAATGTGTCATAAAAAAATCACATTTAATAGACTTGATGGTGATCTTTGTAAATAATATGGAGTCAATGTGTGTGGATTATGACAGCCATTCATTTTTTAGAGAATGAGTACTTTGTACTTATTTTTCAATTATATAGTTACCAATACTCAAGGTTAATATATACGCTATTTGTTGGAAAAATTGGGTCGGGGTTCAGTGTGATACCCCAAAAATATCAAGTGGCAGTTCTGAGAGCACAAACAACCTTGTTAATGAGAGGTCAGAGAAGAATGGCCAGACACATTCAAGCTAACAGAAAGGCCAAAGAAATTATAATTAACAACAGTGGTGAGCAGAGGGGCATCACTGAATGCACACGTTGAACCCTGAAAGGGATGGGCTGCAGCAACAGAACATTAGATCGTATCCACTGTTTTAGGAATACCTACCTTGTACTGAGTGTAAATTGTAAGTTCACCATTTATCATTAAATTTCATCATTATTTCTCACATGCAATCACCATTACTTCCTAAGTACTTGGCTGACTTGTGTCCCTCTAAGTAGTCATGGCATGATACTAATTTGTAAATGATTACTTAATGTAGATTGATAAGAGGCAAGCATTTGTTAACCATGAGTTCATCATTACTTAATTATGAGTTCAATGAATTGTGACCCTTCAAGTAGTCACACACGATTCTTCATATAGTAATGATTAGCCCATCATCACATCACTATTACTTAATAAATAGCTCAATGATTTCTGCACCCTTGAAAACCTAATATTAAAATAAACCAGTCAAAAGTCGTCCAAATAGAACATCAATGTTTTATTAATTATACATGTGGAACACAATTTAAGACATTCAAAAGGACCTCAATCCCATTTCCTCTCAGTCACCATATCTGATTTTTATAAATCCCCTTAGCCCTCTCTATATTTTGTGTATGTCCCCCACTGTTAGGATCAATAAAGCTCCTGCTGTGGTTAACAATGAAATGTGTGTATCCAGCAGCGGCAACGCCACTGATCACTTATTATTGTGGTCCCCCGACGAACGTGTCTTCAAAATTTGGGAGCAGTCTTCACCAGTCTCAGAACTGGCCATTTCCTCCGATACCTCAAAATCCCAAAAACCCATTTCCGCCTCCTCCATGTCCTGCCATATCTCCCACGACCCTACTGTTAAAAGAAGATCATTTACTAATCAAAACTAGAATGGCACTCAGATAGACACCAAAAAAAAGTGGGCAATACACTGAACTCTATGATATTGAACGGACTTAACTGCTTGCTTCTAGTGCACTGCACCTCTCAATTTCCGCTTGGGCTATAATTTAGAAACCCTGCCCTTTTCTACCAAAACTAAAAGGTTAGCAGTCATATATTAAAACTAGTTATATCCACAATACATATAAGAATAATAATCAATGCGTGATTATAGTTGACACGATACAAAGCTAGTTGTTGTTTTACTCAACGGAGATTACTCTGGTTGGTCTTCTTGAACACGTGATCACGACTAAATGACATATAGCCTACAGAAATCAGTATGAAAAGGTTGAACTACATGTAGGTTTATTACGACATCACGTAAAGTAGTTTAATCTAATTCAGTTCAATATTTTTTTTGTCCGAGATCACCGAAATAAAGTTAATGAGTTTTCTTGCACACTGAATATGCACGCACAGATAGGAGGCAAAAGAGACCGTTTTAACACACACACACACACACATATATAATGTGGCGATCCGGGGCGATTGCGAGTTATGTAAATAATGTGTGTATAGAATTGTTGTGTGTGTGCTTGTGCCGTGCAGACCAGTGCACGAGTGCTGGGTGATGTAGCTGCATTACCAGAGCGTGTTCGAACGCATTTGATGCTTGTACAGTAAAGTTGGCAGTTAGCATTCAAATATAACCTCCCGCCAGAACGGCGACTACTGTGGTAAACAAGTTGTAATAAAGTCCCGCCAAGTGTGGCGGCATGGGTTCAACCAGGTCCGCTCTAACGATGTTAGAGCGGGGTTAACAATTGTTTTGAGTGTGACCGAAATGATGAAGTGTGATTGGTTAAGGTGAGCTGCATGGCACCTATTAGAGGTCGCCATTGTTAGCTAGCTCATTTGCATAAGCCAGGCTATAAAGCTGGCTACAGTTCAGCGCGCGTTGTCTAGTTCTGCCTGTAAACTGTGAAGTGAAGTAATAAGAAGATTGAGCTCCTGTAAATAAACTGATCTGAACTCAAACCTGACTCCGACTCCATGGCTCGCCACAATATATATATATATATGTCTGGTGGCAACTGAAGGATAACTGAGTTAGGCTACTGTACATGCTCCTCGCAAAATTGAATTATTTAAATAAGTCCAGTCCTGAGTTCACATGACAGGGTAACGTTAGATACATACAAATTTTACTCCGAAAAGGACATTTCTAAGGGAATTATGCAATTTAACATTTGCCTAACTAGCTACTGTTACAGTTAGCAGCAATATGCAAATCCCTGTTTGTTCTAATACTAATGTCACTGAACTAGCCTAAATAAATTTGACATTGGCAAGCCAGCAAGCAAAATTACAAGTGATAGTAGGCCTCATAGCAGCTAGCTTGCTAGCTATTTGTGTCTGAGATTGATTCGCTGCTACGTCGATTTTTTAGCCAACATTGAACGCATTTACAATGAGCTAACTAGCTACATAAACTACTTACCGGAATTTAAGTAACATTCATGTAGTTTTTTCAGTTAGCTTAGCAACTAAAGTTACATAACGTATGCTTAGAATGACGCGCATTTTTTAAAGCCGGTTTTAAAGTTGGTTTTCGTTGGATAGTCACAATCATAACGGGTTGTAAGTAGTAGTACTGGGCCATGACAACATAGCCATAATCTAAAAAGAAAAGGGAAACTTTTCATTTCGTCTGTCTGATAATGACCCGTTTAGCGAACTGTATAAAAACATTTTTCCATTTATCATTTACTTCCTAGATTAATCACTATTGTACCCGTTCCCTAATCAGAGTCATATGTTGAGTAAGTCATATGTTGACCAACCAGAGTCTTTTGTTGGCTGAACAATAAGTAAAACATCAATACTATATGTTTGTTATTGTGTCAAGTAAAATCACGGATTGATTATTCTGTATTATGGTATAACTGGGTTGAAAATATGTCTAAAGCACCATAGTTTTAGTAGAAACATATTAGAAGTAGGCGTAGGGTTCACCCAGCAGCTTATTAGTCTGAATGATTGAATATTGCAAATAGGCTAATATTGATAAATAATGACAAATCATACATTTCCTAAGATAAATGAAATTAAAATAACATAAAACATGTGATATTGTAAGCCACACAGATCCTGTCAGCACAGGAAGAGTTTTGGGGGCCCCAAAATTGATAAATCCACCACTGATGGTCTGAGAAGCTTTTGTCTACCTAACTGGTTTGCAGCTACTTTGATGACATGTTACTTAATGTATGACTTAACTGTGAGTTAATGTTCATTAACTGATGATACATTAAGTGTAAAGTAATCACATGAACTAATAATGCCTTGATCATTTATTAATATTGAACCGCACAGAGTTCATGATACATCATGCATTAATTCATGCATTAAATCATGATGAAATCATGATGAGTCATGCATTAATTCAGGCATGAGGTGTGTTCCCTTATTGTAAAGTGTTACCCAAAGATTGGATGAGTGATCTTGACGCGCTACCACCATTTACGTTTCCCGACGTCTTTTCCTACCTCGTCTGTGGCGTGAGTGCATATACTTTCGAGCAGTTTAGAAATTATAAATCACTGGAGGCTCACGTTCAGTTCACAAATGGACGGGTGCAGGATCTACAGATATAACATTACAGAGTTAACTATCAGAGAAGCGTCGTTCGCACAAAGGTAGGTAACCACCACTCACCTCTCTTAAACAAAACGAACACAACAGTCTGTAACCTATCTTGTTTGTAAGATCAACACTGCAACGCAATTACTCACAACACTTAAAATGACATGTTTGTGCTGTTTGCTTTCACTGCGTGTCGCTGCTTTCCGTAAAAAACGCTGTTGTGGCAGAGCGGTCTTGTGCTAGGGTTTGAGCTGTACATGCGAAGGCTATTTGTATTGTTTATTTTTAGTATTTAGTTTATATTTATCTAATTTAATTTCTCATCTCTTAGGTCTTGCACTCCAAGCGTCTTAATGAACCTCCTCTCAAGCCACGGGTGATACTGAGCTCCAGTGGCCAAGTGAATTGTGCACACTGTTCATGCATGGCTGGCATAGCAGAGTCTTGCACACATGTCGGGGCTCTGCTGTTCAAGGTTGAAGCAGCAGTGCAAATACGGGGAAACAGATGTCTTGTCCTACTGGATGATGCCTACCAGTGTGGACAAGGTTCATACAGAGCTGGGCTACAACATTGATTTCACCACTGGCGCTGCAAAAGAGAAGGACCTCGACAGTCAGTGGAGAGACCAGAAGGTCTGGCATAAGGACTCGTATTGACAGCAACACAACCCCAGCAGCCACACTTGCCGACCTATCACCCCTGCTTCAGACTTTGCATGGTTACAGCAAGGCTGTTTGTCTGTCAGGCATGGAGGACTACTACAAACATTACACAGATTCTGTTCTGCCGTGTGTCTCTTGCCAAAGTCCCTCCCTCAGAAGACTGCGTGACCCAGGAAAGGATGGACGCAAACTTTCTGCCCTGCACTGTGAGGGCCTAAAAGATATAGCAGCAGTTACAGAGGCACAGGCAGCCGCGGTGAAGGCTCGAACGAAACGGCAACATCCATCCCCTGCCCGGGGAGCAGGACCAATAACTGCTTCTAATATCCGTGCCGTTGTTTCCACCATCGTTGGTAGACCAGCTCTGTCAACAGTCAGGAGAGTGAGCTGTTCCAAAAAAACAGCAACTACGGCTGCCATGAGATGGGGGATAGATAGTGTTGCCAACCGTCCCTTGAAATAAGGGACCGTCCCTTATTTGGAAAATAAAAGACCCGTCCCTTAACAAACTGATAAGGGACGCAGTTTGTCCCTTATTTTGGAGACTCAATGAATGACAGAGCGATTTATATGAGAAATTACGGTAATCTTGTCTATGTGCGAGAACGCACTCAGCTCATTGGTCATGACTCGAATTGCTGTCAGTGTTGCTAGGATAGATAGGCCCTTGTGCCTCATTTTACTTTAAATTGAAGTTCGACATAGTGTTGAAGAACTGTTATTTTGCACTGACAAAATAAATTATTGAATGATAATGTTTCCCACGTATTCCTCAAAAATACAAAACTGATCAAATTCAGGTTTGTGTGTCTTAGTACATGGGCTGATTACAGATGCATGTCTGGTATATGGATAGGACTTGTTACAACCAAGTAGGCCTATATTATATGTTAAAGTGTAGTAATAATGCAGTAATGCAGGTGTAAAAAAGGTTAAAAAATTGGCCTGTGCCGCAAGGGCCGCTAAGGTGTCCCTTATTTCAATTTCTGATAGTTGGCAACCCTAGGGATAGACCATGAGGAAGAGGCGAGGCGGACCTATGTCACACTGACAGCACCCCAGCACAGGAGCCTCAAAGTGGAGGATTGTGGATTTATAATAAATCTGGAATATCCAGAGGTTGGGGCATCACCTGACGGGCTCATTCAGTGCGAGTGTTATGGAAAAGGCTGCCTGTAAATAAAATGTACATTTAAGTATCGCAACAGCTCCATCCTGCAGGCCTGTGCTGACGATGACAATAACTTTTGTCTCCATCTAGTGGATGGGAAGGTAGACCTGAAATGAATACACAGATATCACAGCCAAGTACAGGCGCAGATGTTCGCGACCAGGTCAGAGTTCTGTGACTTTGTGTTGTGGACCGAATGATTCTGCTGTGGGCCGTGTCATGCCAGATGTGGATTTCTGGATGACACATCTGAAGGCGGCACAGGAGTTTTTCCACAAAGTTTGTCTACCTGAGCTTGTCGTCTGTTACTACACCCGAGCAGCCTCCACAACACCACCTGACAAGGCTTTAACTGAGTCACAGCGATTAAATGCACAGCAGTCTTGCACAAAAAGGCTAAGAAAAAGTGTGGAAGACAAACTGTGGTGCTTTTGCAGAGGGCCAGAAATGACCCCTGGTTTTGTCACACACGCAAAACAAGAGTGGATCAGAACTGTACCCCACACACACAAACAAGAGTGGATCAGAACTGTACTGTGAACTTTGTGCTTTTCAACTGGTCCCACAGGGGTTTATGTGTGCAACAGTTTTCTTTAAATACTTGACTAAATTACTTGAATAGAATATATGACTGGAATGTATCACTGCCACTTGTGGTACTACCAGTTGCACTGTGAACTTCATTGCACTAGACTACCCCAAATAAATAATATTATTAATTTTGTACATTTCATGCAAGCCAATTCTTCTTTGCTAAATAAAGACATTCAGAATTGTATTCATTGTACATTGTTTATTGCATGTTACACAACATTACACTCTATTAGGTACACTTGCGTTTTTCCATTATAATCCACTAATATGCTCATTGTCATATATTATGTTTCCACATCGACAAGTGCATCATATATGACAATGAGTATAGTGGATTCTAATGGAAAAACGCAAGTGTACCTAATAGAGTGGCCACTGAGCGTATATATTTTAACTAGACGGTTTCATAACAACACTAGGGCACATGTTAGTCAAGGCACAGCACACAGAGACAATCTTGTCCAGGGCGATCATGTCCTCGCCCTCACATGGCAGCACCATACTGATTGGTCCAGTCTCACTTAGTACGGTGTACTTGGTGCGTACACAACCAATCACCCTCTCCACGTGGACTCTCAGGTCTGCCGTGTCTCCTCAACATCTTTTGCATCCAGCTGGAAGCGTCCTCTTGTGAATGCTGGGATTTTCACCTCTGCACACATAAATCCGACACTGTCCCTGATATCAAATCCCCGATCAGCTAACACCAACTCACCAGGTAGAAGTTGATCAAGAAGGCCACTGTTCTCAGTCACCTGTTTGTCAGGTCCTCCCCAACCATTGGAAATGAAAGAGATGGCTCCGTGTGGTGTAGTTCTAATGAGGTACTTCATGGCGTGGTTGTGCTTGTAGTGGGAAAACGTCTGCACTCTAGCTTTCAGATTGGAGGGTCTCAATGAAAATCTCGAAACAGTCCACAATAACGGCAACGCGGTTTCCAAAAGCCTCCACAAATTCATGCGGCATACTACTCTGCAAACAACGTCTCTCTGGCCAGTGAGCCAAAGGGCTGAGGCATGCATGCAAAACACCAATGGTATCTCTGAATGTGGTGGACACAGTCTTTGGGCTTACGTGGAACAGGTGAGCAATGTGCTGGACTGGCAGAGATCAATTATTTGAGATAAATTCTTGCAGTTTTCCTTAAATTTAGATGGTTAAAAACCTTAGTGTAACTATTGATTCAGACCTCTGCTTTCAGCCCCATATTAACAATATCACAAGAATAGCCTTCTGCCACCTGAGGAATATGTCTAAATTAAGGAAGGTGTTGTCCCTGGAGGATGCTGAACAAAATGGTTCATGCCATTGTAACCTCTCGACGAGATTACTGTAATGCCTTATTGTCTGGTTGCACTGGTTCAGCTCTGAATCGTCTCCAACTTGTACAGAATGCAGCTGCTAGGGTTCTTACTAGAACCAAGAAATGGGAGCATATCAGCCCGGTGCTCAAAACTCTTCAGTGGCTGCCTGTCAATTTCTGAATTGACTACAATATTTTACTTCTAGTGTCTAAAGCTTTAAATGGTTTGGCCCCAAAATATCTTAGTGACTTACTCATTCCTTACTGTCCTCCGAGATTACTTTGCTCTCAAAGTATCTGGCTATTTGAAAATTCCTACTATATCTAAAATTACAATGGGTGGCAGAGCCTTCTCTTGCAGAGTTCCTTTCTTATGGAATAATCTTCCCATGTATGTTCGGGCTTCAGACAAACTTTCTGTCTTTAAGCGTAGGCTAAAAACTTACCTCTTTAGGCAATCTTATAGTTAAGGATGTCTGGGGGGCGGGCGGCTAACCTTCTCTTTTCCTCTTTCACCCTGAGCTGCAGACTACTCTGGCCCGTGCCCCCTCGCCCTGAGTTTGCACACTGCTCCAGTCCTGCCTCCTCGCCCTGAGTTTGCACACTGCTCCAGTCCTGTCCCTCCTTTGGTTTATCCTCTCGACTTGACGCAACCAGAGTCCCAGATGCACCAGCCCACCCTTTTGAATTGAACATTTTACATCCTTTTCTTTGGAATTTGTACTTAGCAGCTAGTTTGATTAGATCCCTCTTTACAGTCCATTACCATCCAGTCCACCTTTAGCTGAAACCGGGCCGGCCAGCGAAGGATGGACACCCCCTCTCCTTTAGCTTAAACCGGGCCGGCCAGCGAAGGATGGGCACCACCTCTCTAGCCTGGTTCTTTCCGAGATTTCTTCCCACTGGGGAGTTTTTTCTCACCACTGTTGAGTGTTTTTTCTCCCCTGCCGGGGAGTTTTTTTTACCTCGTTTTGCTGGTTGGGGGCTGAGGTCTGGTTTTGCTGGTTGGGGGCTGAGGTCTGGTTTTTTGCTCAATTTTCCTTCTGTTTTTCTGTGCAGCATTTTTGTGACAGTTCTCTGTAAAAAGCGCTAATTATACAAATAAAATTTAATTTAATTGAATAAAGCTGAAAGTCTCATTGTTCCATTTCAAATCCAATGTGCTGGAGTACAGAGCCAAACCAAAAAAAATTGTGAAACTGTCCAAATACTGTATGTTCCCGTGCTGCAGAATTTCAGGCTTTGCTATAGCGTGTGCTGCAGAATTTCCGGGTTGCTATAGCGTGTGCAGAACGAGATTACTCCCACTCTGGGGACACATCACACCCATGTTCCACAACAGCACACAGAAGAAAGTACCTCTAGCACTCATGGTTGGACACCCGGATGTAAAAAGTGCGCCATTCCCCATCGTTACAATAACAAAACCTGACTCAAGACAAATGCAGTAACATGCTGGCATAAGGTGGGATATCAGCCTTATGATTTGATTTGATTTGAATCCTGCTGTCGCTGTTACCATTTCTCCGACCCACCACCTTTCCAATTGTTGTACTTGATTGCACACAAACTGGTCTGCAGCAGAGATGGATTCCATAAATGTGCTTTGATCTCATAAATGTGCTTTGATCTCATAAATGTGCTATGGCAATGTGCTTTGATCTCATAAATGTGCTTTGATCTCATAAATGTGTTTTGATCTCAAAAATGTGCTTTGATCTCATAAATGTGCTTTGATCTCATAAATGTGCTTTGGCGGTGTGCTTTGATTTCTGTCTTTTTTGGCAGTGTGCTCTGCAGCCGTCTGTCACGGCTACGGGGCCCGTGGTTCGGTTTTCCGTTTTTGAACCTGGCTCACCCTCCGCTGGACTAAGGGATTCTAATACAGGCCACGCGAGTGCTGGTGCAAGCCGCTTCATGTGAATTTGGTTTGACTGAGCTGTGGGTTGAAGACTGGCTCAAGCCTGATTTCAGCTGACTTAGCTATTCTAAGCTCATGTATAGAAAATTGTGTGACTGAGAGTCTGGAGTCATATCCTAAAAGAAAGACGTCAACACTAGTCTTCCAATCAGAAAATATATTTATTGAAGTATTTATTTAAGTATAGTATTTTATCCCATCAGAACCCATCGAATCACTGCAATGTCCAAATCATGAGGGTACGCAGCAGGCAGGGGGGGTCCTCCAAAATGCCCGCGTGTAGACTAAAGGCCACCAGCTCACCAGGAGCACAGCCAGGCAGGCTAAACCCCAGTTCACCAGGAGGGTTGCTATTGAAGCTCAGCCAGGCAGGCTAAACCCTCTCTGTGGGCAGCGCTGTGGACGATCATGGGGGGACGGACGAGAGTCTCAGCCCTGGCGACATCAGGACTCTTTGGAGTGGCGTGGACATTGTTTATCTTTTTGTGCTGTAGCTATGTTTTGTTTGTTGGCCTGACTGATATGCTGGTTGGCTGGATATATGAGCAGGTTCCTTAGCTCTTCTGATTGGTCGGTAGAGCAAGCAAAGGCAACAAGGACTTGATGCCCAGGTAGACCTGGCGGGTATTTCACAAAGCAGGATTACAGAGTTAGCTGGATAACTGCACTGAGTAAAACTTGGAAAAGTTCAATTTACTTCAGTCCATGTACCAGATTTGGGAGGGTTCTGGGTTTTACTCAGTGCAGTTATCCAGCTAACCCAGTAATCCAGCTTTGTGAAATACCCTGGGGGCTGTGTCCAAGCTGCTGGCCAAGGCTGGGCTGAATCTAGTGCTCAGGCTGCAAACTGATCCGGTGGGATAGAGGCTCTGCAAGGCAATGCTGCCAGCCAATCACCATGCTGTATCCTAAATGGCATCCTCCTAAAGGCAACACTGCCAGGGATAAAATTGGTCTCCACAATCTCCAATCTTATTATTTGCTCCTGAGAGGGCGAGAAACCACAAAACAACTTTCCGTCAGCCCGTTATCTGATTGCCTAGCTGAGAAAAGGAAAAAGTGGGTAAAAATTCCCCCTCTGCCACATAAATGGCGACAAAAGTATTACTTTAAGAGCAAATCTGGAATATGTTGTGGCAGATTCGGAGCCAGGAAGCCAAACTAAACACCCAATTTGACACAGAGAAAAGAGAACGCAAAAAAGGGTAGAAAAACACAAATGGTACAACAGCGCCCCTGCAGGTGGACCTGTGAACAGCAGGGATCACGAAGGGTGGGTTCAGCAACAGCGCCCCTGCAGGTGGACCTGTGAACCGCGGGTTATGAAAGCCTAACCCCTTCAGCGATCGCAGTGTTGGTGCCAGTGTCTCCTTTGCCGTCCCGGGCCTCGGTTCCACGCACCTCCACGACCTCTCCTTCCCTCACCCGCCATTCCTGCGCTATCATCCTCTCTGCCACACACAGGCTATCATATGGAGGGAAATACAAGGGAATGAGTGCAAAGGAGAAAGGGATGGGTAGTCTGCCTGGGCTAAAGGCCTAAATGCACAATCAAATCAAATTACGGGTGGAGTCAGTTTCAGTGCTGTCGCAGTGCTATATTAGCGCTCTGTAGCAGTGCTGTATTAGTGAGTATTAGCGCTCTGTAGCAGTGCTATATTAGTGAGTATTAGCGCTCTGTAGCAGTGCTATATTAGTGAGTATTAGTGCTCTGTAGCAGTGCTATATTAGTGAGTATTAGCGCTCTGTAGCAGTGCTATATTAGTGAGTATTAGCGCTCTGTAGCAGTGCTATATTAGTGAGCATTAGTGCTCTGTAGCAGTGCTATTTTAGTGAGTATTAGCGCTCTGTAGCAGTGCTGTATTAGTGAGTATTAGTGCTCTGTAGCAGTGCTATTTTAGTGAGTATTAGCGCTCTGTAGCAGTGCTATATTAGTGAGTATTAGCGCTCTGTAGTAGTGCTATATTAGTGAGTATTAGCGCTCTGTAGCAGTGCTATATTAGTGAGTATTAGCGCTCTGTAGCAGTGCTATATTAGTGAGTATTAGCGCTCTGCAGCAGTGCTATATTAGTGAGTATTAGCGCTCTGTAGTAGTGCTATATTAGTGAGTATTAGCGCTCTGTAGCAGTGCTATATTAGTGAGTATTAGCGCTCTGTAGCAGTGCTATATTAGTGAGAATTAGTGCTCTGTAGCAGTGCTATTTTAGTGAGTATTAGCGCTCTGTAGCAGTGCTGTATTAGTGAGTATTAGTGCTCTGTAGCAGTGCTGTATTAGTGAGTATTAGTGCTCTGTAGCAGTTAGGGTTGCCAACTATCATAAATTTAAATAAGGGACACCTTAGCGACCCTCGCGGCACAGGCCAATTTTGTAACCTTTTTTTACACCTGCATTACTGCATTATTACTACACTTTAACATATAATATAGGCCTACTTGGTTGTAACAAGTCCTATCCATATACCAGACATGCATCTGTAATAAGCCCATGTACTAAGACACACAAACCTGAATTTGATCAGTTTTGTATTTTTGAGAAATACGTGGGAAACATTATCATTCAATAATTGATTTTGTCAGTGCAAAATAACAGTTATTCAACACTATGTCGAACTTCAATTTAAAGTAAAATAACTACAGTTTAACAGTTTAAAGAACAATATAAAAACATATAAAGTATAAAAACATTTAACATTAGTAGTAATGCAAACATCTTTGGTCTGTACTTATTTGAGAGAACTCAGTGCAAAACTGAAATGTTTACTTATTCTTCGGAATAAGTCATTCGTGCAAAAATCATCTTTTAACTGTAAACAAAAACATGAAGCTCTGTCATTCATTGAGTCCCCAAAATAAGGGACAAACTGCGTCCCTTATCAGTTTGTTAAGGGACGGGTCTTTTATTTTCCAAATAAGGGACGGTCCCTTATTTCAAGGGACGGTTGGTAACACTAGTAGCAGTGCTATATTAGTGAGTATTAGCGCTCTGTAGCAGTGCTATATTAGTGAGTATTAGCGCTCTGTAGCAGTGCTATATTAGTGAGTATTAGCGCTCTGTAGTAGTGCTATATTAGTGAGTATTAGTGCTCTGTAGCAGTGCTATTTTAGTGAGTATTAGCGCTCTGTAGCAGTGATATATTAGTGAGTATTAGCGCTCTGTAGTAGTGCTATATTAGTGAGTATTAGCGCTCTGTAGCAGTGCTATATTAGTGAGTATTAGCGCTCTGTAGCAGTGCTATATTAGTGAGTATTAGCGCTCTGTAGCAGTGTTGTATTAGTGAGTATTAGCGCTCTGTAGCAGTGCTATATTAGTGAGTATTAGCGCTCTGTAGCATTGCTATATTAGTGAGTATTAGCGCTCTGTAGCAGTGCTGCATTAGTGAGTATTAGCGCTCTGTAGCAGTGCTATATTAGTATTAGTGCTCTGTAGCAGTGCTATATGAGTATTAGCGCTCTGTAGCAGTGCTATATTAGTGAGTATTAGCGCTCGGTAGCAGTGCTATATTAGTGAGTATTAGCGCTCTGTAGCAGTGCTATATTCGTGAGTATTAGCGCTCTGTAGCAGTGCTATATTAGTGAGTATTAGCGCAGAATCTTTGTGTTTTTGCAGAATCTTTGAATCTTTTCTCCAGCAAAGCGTGCGATTTTTTTTAACATTCTCTTCAGTCTCTGATATTTTACACAAGTTGTCTGGGGAAAATATCACATCTTACTGCAGCCTTGTTCTTGATTGCAGTGTTATGATGCCATTCATAAATGTCCCAAATGTTGTGTTTGTCGCCCCCTTGTGTGATATGCCAGTATTTCCACCGTCCTTTTTTGATACTCACTGCTTTTGAGCGATGTCTTGCTGCCTGGATCCCTCCAGCTCACTGCCTTCCCTCTCAACTAGTGAGTCCTTTCCCTGCTACAGAAACCCCAGTACTAAATCTACACCGTTCACCTGCATGTACAGCTACTGAGTCTGCCTCCTTTCCCTGCTACAGAAAACCCAGTACTAAATCTACACCGTTCACCTGCATGTACAGCTACTGAGTCTGCCTCCTTTCCCTGCTACAGAAACCCCAGTACTAAATCTACACCGTTCACCTGCATATAGAGCTACCGAGTCTGCCTCCTTTCCCTGCTACAGAAAACCCAGTACTAAATCTACACCGTTCACCTGCATGTACAGCTACTGAGTCTGCCTCCTTTCCCTGCTACAGAAACCCCAGTACTAAATCTACACCGTTCACCTGCATGTACAGCTACTGAGTCTGCCTCCTTTCCCTGCTACAGAAAACCCAGTACTAAATCTACACCGTTCACCTGCATGTAGAGCTACTGAGTCTGCCTCTTTTCCCTGCTACAGAAAACCCAGTACTAAATCTACACCGTTCACCTGCATGTAGAGCTACTGAGTCTGCCTCTTTTCCCTGCTACAGAAAACCCAGTACTAAATCTACACCGTTCACCTGCATGTAGAGCTACCGACTCTGCCTCCTTTCCCTGCTACAGAAAACCCAGTACTAAATCTACACCGTTCACCTGCATGTACAGCTACTGAGTCTGCCTCCTTTCCCTGCTACAGAAAACCCAGTACTAAATCTACACCGTTCACCTGCATGTAGAGCTACCGAGTCTGCCTCCTTTCCCTGCTACAGAAAACCCAGTACTAAATCTACACCGTTCACCTGCATGTACACCTATTGGGTCTGCCTCCTTTCCCTGTTACAAAAACCCCAGTACTAAATCTACACCGTTCACCTGCATGTAGAGCTACCGAGTCTGCCTCCTTTCCCTGCTACAGAAAACTCAGTACTAAATCTACACCGTTCACCTGCATGTAGAGCTACCGAGTCTGCCTCCTTTCCCTGCTACAGAAAACTCAGTACTAAATCTACACCGTTCACCTGCATGTAGAGCTACCGAGTCTGCCTCCTTTCCCTGCTACAGAAAACCCAGTACTAAATCTACACCATTCACCTGCATGTAGAGCTACCGAGTCTGCCTCCTTTCCCTGCTACAGAAAACCCAGTACTAAATCTACACCGTTCACCTGCATGTAGAGCTACCGAGTCTGCCTCCTTTCCCTGCTACAGAAAACCCAGTACTAAATCTACACCGTTCACCTGCATGTAGAGCTAATTTAACACATTTTAAAGAGAGGCGTTTGAGACAAAATCCAACCAAAGATGGGCGACCATCAATGAAAGCATTCTGGTATTTCTAATATTCTGTTAATGCTGTACTGTCCAGACGTGAAGTCAAACTAATATTGAATAAAACGTGAATAACTTACGCCGGTGTTTCCTGCTGTTACACTAAAGAGGAAAAGACAAGAAAAGAGAAAAATAAATAAACCTCGAACAAAAAGTTCGGAAATTTGTGTTTGGTAGATTATTTCTCTGTTGTAACAATGCTTGTTGGCAATAAATTGTATACCGTTGGAAAGCCTGTTTATTTCCCTTTTAATTGGTGCCCTTGTGAGCTGAGCAGAAGGAAGAAAGAACTGAAGGCACAATTTGAGAAGGAATGGAGGAGGAGAGAGAAAGAACTCTTGGAGATGTTTGGATCTTCATTAATGGCAAAGCTGGAGAAAGACACAGAGAAAAGCAAACTGCCAGCTAAGTTTAAGACCAAGCCTTGCATTACTCTAAACCGTGAGTATACTGATCCAAGCATTGCATTATTCTATACTGTGAGTATACTGATCCAAGCATTGCATTACTCTATACTGTGAGTATACTGATCCAAGCATTGTATTACTCTAAACTGTGAGTATACTGATCCAAGCATTGCATTACTCTAAACTGTGAGTATACCAATCCAAGCATTGCATTACTCTAAACTGTGAGTATACTAATCCAAGCATTGCATTACTCTGTACTGTGAGTATACTGATCCAAGCATTGCATTACTCTGTACTGTGAATATACTGATGGCAAAATTGTGTGTTCGCTATTTGGCGTTTTATTTCTCTTCAAGAATAACAGCACCAAGAAGAAAATATAATTCACTTTGATTAGTTCCACAGGGACCCCTTAGTTGACTGTTGACTTGATTAATTTTAGGATTATCAAAATAAGTAGTAACTTTTAATCAAAATATTTTAATGCCTATCTACAATTTAAAAAAAGTGAATGCATGAATGTTGTGTTTTACAGCAAAAGAACGCAAAATTAATAAAGAACAGAGAAAGAATGAGGAGAGGAAGAATACTGTCCAGTCTGTGATGACAGAAGTTGGCAAAAGGAGTCTGGACATTAACCCGCCACAACGTGAGTCATACCGCTAACCAACTGCTGTGTTAGGCCCCATCAGCATGGTCTGTCTGTATCTCATCAGCTGTGTTAGGCTCCATCAGCATGGTCTGCCTGTATCTCATCAGCTGTGTTAGGCCCCATCAGCATGGTCTGCCTGTATCTCATCAGCTGTGTTAGGCCCCATCAGCATGGTCTGCCTGTATCTCATCAGTTGTGTTAGGCCCCATCAGCATGGTCTGTCTGTATTTCATCAGCTGTGTTAGGCCCCATCAGCATGGTCTGTCTGTATTTCATCAGCTGTGTTAGGCCCCATCAGCATGGTCTGCCTGTATCTCATCAGCTGTGTTAGGCCCCATCAGCATGGTCTGCCTGTATTTCATCAGCTGTGTTAGGCCCCATCAGCATGGTCTGTCTGTATTTCATCAGCTGTGTTAGGCCCCATCAGCATGGTCTGTCTGAATTTCATCAGCTGTGTTAGGCCCCATCAGCATGGTCTGTCTGTATCTCATCAGCTGTGTTAGGCCCCATCAGCATGGTCTGTCTGTATTTCATCAGCTGTGTTAGGCCCCATCAGCATGGTCTGTCTGTATTTCATCAGCTGTGTTAGGCCCCATCAGCATGGTCTGTCTGTATCTCATCAGCTGTGTTAGGCCCCATCAGCATGGTCTGTCTGTATCTCATCAGCTGTGTTAGGCCCCATCAGCATGGTCTGTCTGTATTTCATCAGCTGTATTAGGCCCCATCAGCATGGTCTGTCTGTATCTCATCAGCTGTGTTAGGCCCCATCAGCATGGTCTGTCTGTATTTCATCAGCTGTGTTAGGCCCCATCAGCATGGTCTGTCTGTATTTCATCAGCTGTGTTAGGCCCCATCAGCATGGTCTGTCTGTATTTCATC
The DNA here is from genome assembly GCA_022702515.1 of Ilyophis sp. 1 JC-2022. Taxonomy (NCBI): domain Eukaryota; kingdom Metazoa; phylum Chordata; class Actinopteri; order Anguilliformes; family Synaphobranchidae; genus Ilyophis; species Ilyophis sp. 1 JC-2022. The sequence goes on along the minus strand of CM040405.1, from coordinate 16,167,567 downwards.
AGCTGTGTTAGGCCCCATCAGTATGGTCTGCCTGTATCTCATCAGCTGTGTTAGGCCCCATCAGCATGGTCTGTCTGTATTTCATCAGCTGTGTTAGGCCCCATCAGCATGGTATGCCTGTATCTCATCAGCTGTATTAGCTGATGAGAATCAAAACACTTGTGTGTGAATCTGCATCATTAATCAACGGTTTAACAATAATTCATTATTTAACAACAATCAACCCATACTGAATACACTATTTTTTGCTCAAGTTGAAACACATCTATTGCTGTCAGTCATAACCAAACCTGTTGCTGTGTGGTTTGACAGTAGGTGGCAGCACTGAGCAGATGTGGACAGAGAATACTGAAGGCATGTACGTCGCCCTGAGGAAGAGAGTCCTGGCTTTGTCGCCCTCCACCTTTTCAGCCTGCCTCCACTGGACAAGATTCCGGAATTAATTTTGGCCAGGGTTCCGTTCAGTCCTTAAGCATCTCTGAGTACCAGGGTGAGACGGACATGCCACTTCCTCCTGGCACAGGAAGCAGGTAGCAAAGGATGGGCAGGACACCAGGGGCTCACCTCTCTCTAATATTCCTCAATCAGCCCTGCTGTCCCAGCCTTTAGCCAGGTGGCTAGCTTAGCTTGCCAGCCATGTGGAGAAGCTGTTGTAACCTGCAGTAGGCCTGGGTGTACTGATGGAGACCATGGGACCGTGTAGCCCTGTGCTTCCCAAAGAGATGGGGGGGTTACCCCTGAGGGGGGGCCGCAGAGAGACAGCAAGGGGGTGGGGTGGAGTGGAGTTGAAAGATAAGGTACAGACGTGTGTACTTTGGGGGGGGGGGGGGGGTGTACCCAAAAAATGACAGACACTGCAGATATACAGGCTTCTATCTACTTGGAATGGAGAGGAATAGGAGGATGTGGGTGAGTGAGGTTTCACAACAATATTTTTAATGCTCTATATATTGCCACATTTATATATATTGTTGTTTAATTTAACTTCCTTGAGTGGATTGTTATGGTTCATTGAAAAATCTGTACCAGAATGTTAGAGCACTCGCCTATGAGTAATTGTATTTAATTGATTAATTATTTGTAAGCTGTAATGAATTGAGACATTCTGCTTATAAATTGGGTTGAAGACAATGCACCATGGCACACTGAAACAGGCTTTCCCCTGTTGCACAATAAAGCATTTGAAAACGATAAAGAAACTCTATGTATAAATCTTGGAGTGAGAAACGAATATATTGTGAGACAGACTGAAATATCCCTCACCCTGTTATTAATATATAACCTGTGAGACAGAATGAAATATCACTCACCCCTGTTATTAATATATAACCTGTGAGACAGACTGAAATATCACTCACCCTGTTATTAATATATAACTGTGAGACAGACTGAAATATCACTCACCCCTGTTATTAATATATAACCTGTGAGACAGACTGAAATATCACTCACCCTGTTATTAATATATAACCTGTGAGACAGACTGAAATATAACTCACCCAGTTATTAATATATAACCTGTGAGACAGACTGAAATATCACTCACCCTGTTATTAATATATAACCTGTGAGACAGACTGAAATATCACTCACCCCTGTTATTAATATATAACCTGTGAGACAGACTGAAATATAACTCACCCTGTTATTAATATATAACCTGTGAGACAGACTGAAATGTCACTCACCCCTGTTATTGATATATTGCGCTTTCGTGTTTGTTTGATGCTCTGGTAAATCACTTAGTGATCCAGGTGTAGGGAGGGAATCAGAGAAGAAGAAGTGAATGTAGACTCCAAAATGGAGTTAGGTTTATTTTTCTGTTTTCTTCTTGTGTTTGTACCAACTTTAATGTTGGTTTATTAAAGCCCCAGCTAAGCGCTGGGTTGGATCTGAGTTGGTGTTGGTATCTCTATTGTTGCACACATTTACCACAGCGCTGTTTTCTGCACAAGCTCCCATCACAACATGTAATGTGCAGAGGAGCATCTCTTTAAAGTGTATATTAGCATGTATATGTCTGTGCTGCTGTGCATGTGGATATGTGCCCTGTATTTGGTATTATGTGTGTTGTCTCAGCCTCTGCTGTAGACTGGGGAGAGTGCAGACCAGTTATTATTAAAGTACAGAGTGAACAAATTAGAAAAACAAAGAAGCCACTCAGTGGGTGCGTCCCAATATTCTTCACTCCCCACCTCCTTTACTCCACTCCCGGAAGTATGCAAAACTGCCTGAATGTTTTGAGTACAAATATTTGCATGTACAGTATACAATGTACCTGACATTGCGGTTTGCGTCGAGACATTAATTTCTAACCATGAATATGTAATTAGTATAAAATCAGCAACATTAGATTAGGACACAAAGAAGGGTTTACAGGGCACGGGGAAGAGCAGGTGGTAGTTTAGGAAAGGAGGGTGCATTTTTCGAGTATTGGGACACACTCCGTATCTCATCGAGAGGAAATACATTTTCTTGCGAGAGCAAGTTCGCTCATGTCACAGCTCCGTGCTCGCGGTAGTCGCGGGACTGCATTTCTGCACGCAAAACAAAAGCTCCTTCACGCGGATTGGTTCTCTGCTCGCTCGCTTCACATCTGGACATTCACCGATACTGTTCTGTTCATTTCACAGCTCCACGCGCGCGATATTTTTGGAACTAAATAATAAATATCCACTCTCCGCTCAGCCTGGCCTGAGTCCAACACCACTCCTCCTGCAGCTGTGGGCAGAACCAGGAAGTATCACTCTTTCTCTCTCTCACGCAGTTTCAGAGAAACAAAACTTAACTCTGTCTCTGTCAGCCTGAGCAGTAACATGGCTGAAGGTGGAGTGTTACTGGATCAGGACCAGTTCAGCTGTCCGATCTGTCTGGATCTACTGAAGGATCCGGTGACTATTCCCTGTGGACACAGTTACTGTATGGGCTGTATTAAGGGCTGCTGGGATCAGGATGATCATACTGGTGTCTACAGCTGTCCCCAGTGCAGAGAGACCTTCACTCCAAGGCCTGTTTTAAAGAAAAACACCATGTTTGCTGAAGTGGTGGAGAAACTGAAGAAGACAGGAATCCAAGCTGCTCTTCCTGCTCACTGTTACGCTGGACCTGGAGACATGGCGTGTGATGTCTGCACTGGGAGAAAGCGCATAGCTATCAAATCCTGTCTGGTGTGTCTGGCCTCTTACTGTGAAATTCACTTGAAACTCCATGACGAACTCAACCCAGGAAAGAGACACAAGCTTACCGATGCCACTGGAAACCTGCAGGAGAAGATCTGCTCTCATCATGACAAAGTTCTGGAGATTTACTGTCGTACCGATCAGCAGTGTATCTGTTATCTGTGTGTGATGGATGAACACAGCGGCCATAAAACAGTCTCAGCTGCAGCAGAAAGGACTGAGAAACAGGTAAGGACTGAAACTCTTACACAAAACACTCACACCTTTTTACACTGATGATGACAGATATTATCTTGGATTATTTCCACAATGTGTAGGTTTATTGAATTTGATTAATGTATTTATTGATAGATTATGTTTTGAAATGTTTGATAAATTTGAAAAAGTACTGAACAACGCAGTTACTTTGAGGTCTGAACAACAGACGACAACACAGTGATTTCCAGCTCTGTAGTCCACAGTAATAAAAGCAGTAAGAGCAGGAAGTGAACCCAAGTCCGCTCTTTGTGACAGCTCTGTTCATACCCCCTCACTCTATTCACTCCCTGAATGGGAATCAACGCGGCTGGAGCAGCTAGTTCACTCACACAGAAGCTTTACCTATAAGGCCAGTACACTTTACACACTGGCCTGCTGTCAGTGTGTAGAAGTGCTATTTAGTTTCATTTGGAATATGGATAGTAGTATCAAGCTATATTTATTTTTTTGTGGACTCCGTCACACCTACTGTTTTTTCAAATATATAAAAATGACAAACTATGGATGCCAAATAAATGCAATCAGTTGAAAAAGGAGGCCCAAAGACAGGTACAAAGGGACGCAAGAAAAGCCAAGTACCAGTACAAGGCCTAAACAATACAATACAAGGCCAATACAAGTAATCAGAGGTGAACACATTCAGGTTGTGGAAGAATATAAATATCTGGGGCTTGTTGGACTGCAAGCTGTGCTGGGAACAGATGCATCAACCTGATGTACAAGAAAGGGCAGCAGCTCCTCTTTTTCTAAAGGAAGCTGATGAGATTAATTAATGTGGACTGTACCATCCTTACAATGTTTTATAGATCCTTCATTTAAAGAGTTGTAACCTGCTGTTTTACGTGTTGGTTTGGAAATACAAGTACAGCCAACCTGAACAGACTGGGAAGAATTCTTAAATTCTGTAGCAAAATCATAGGACAGCCACAAAACAGCATGACTGCCCTGTACAAAATTAGGGCACTTAAGAAAGTGGAGATTATTTTATATGATTCAACCCACCCCCTGTAGACAGAGTTTAATCTCCTACCCTTAGGCAGACGTCTGTCTGTCTGTACCGCTCAGTAAGAATTATACGTACAAGAGTTAATTTATTCCTCTAGTCATTCCCTTTTTAAATAGCAAATAACCTTTTCGGTCCACTTTTAAAGCTCTTAATGTAATGTAATGTCTCAGTTTTGTATTGTATGTACTGGGTATTTGTTTGCATTATTGACTTTATTTAGCTGCAAAACCAATTTCCCCATGAGGGATAATACAGTTTTCTACTTCTGCTATGTAGTTGAACATCTGAATATTATAATATCATGTGAGAAATATCTGTCCACAGAAGGAGCTGCTGGCGACACAGAGTAAATTCCAGCAGAGAATCCAGGAGATAGAGAAGGAGCTGCAGGATCTGAGACAGGCTGTGCAGTCACTCAAGGTGGGTACTGATCAGAGGAGAAGACAACAGTGTGCTGCTGGAAGAGCCATTTCAGGACTCAGTCAGGGCTCTCCTCCAGTCAGCCAGTGAGCAGCCCAGTGTTGGGCCACTTTCCAGTCCTGTGAGGCTCAATCCCACTGAGCCACACTGTGGGGAACAGCCTGAGTGAAAGGCCTAGTTAAAATGTTCAGTGTCACACAACACGAGTGTGGTCAGGTAAGGCCTGGCGTGTGTCCGGCAAAAACAAACAGTCGGAATGACAAAGTGACCAATTTTGTGGCCAATTTTGTGGTCCTAGAAAAGTGCAAAATTATATACAGTGCGTTTCACCACTCCATATTTAGAATGATCCAAACAGAGACAAAATATATATATATATATATATATATGCAACAGGAGAATATATATATATTTTTTAAAACACACACACCAAAGAAATCAATAACTGGACCACATTGCTGGCTCCACTCTAAGCTGAATTATCACCTTCCTTCTCATCCAACTCCTGCAATTCTGCCTACTCCCTCCCTGGAACAGTGGTCTGGGCTGTGTCTGAATCAGAGCCCTATCTACTGCACCCGGTCTCCTGCGTACAGTGCACTGTGTCAGAATCAGAGCCCTATCTACTGTGCCCTGTCTCCTGCGAACAGTGCACTGTGTCAGAATCAGAGCCCTATCTACTGCGCCCTGTCTCCTGCATACAGTGCACTGTGTCCGAATCAGAGCCCTATCTACTGCGCCCTGTCTCCTGCGTACAGTGCACGGTGTCCAAATCAGAGCCCGATCTATGCACCCTGTCTCCTGCGTACAGTGCACTGTGTCTGAATCAGAGCCCGATCAACTGTGACCTGTCTTCTGCGTACAGTGCACAGTGTTCGAATCAGAGCCCTATCTACTGCACCCTGTCTAATGCGTATAGTGCACTGTGTCCGAATCAAAGCCCTATCTACTGCGCCCTGTCTCCTACGTACAGTGCACTCGCAGAAGTGTGCTGTTCAATGTGCACTGTGTAGCACACTACGTACAGTCTGGGAAAAATATCAGCAATACCATTTTCCATCCATACTGTTGAAGTGTCGTAAGCAGGTCGTAAGGCGTCCCACCAGTGTTGCCATGTCCACGGTTTTACAGCTAAATTGGGCAACTTTCAAAGTGCAGTCACGGGTAAAAATGTGAAAATATGATGATTTCTATTTAAAATACGTTGGTTTCAGTGAAAAATATATTTTGGCTAGTTTTTAGTCGCCATTTGGCTGGAAAGTCTTGCAAGATCTGGCAACCTTGTGTCCCACCTTTGCGCGGCCATGTCACGTGTTGTTTTTGTTGTATTTGAAGGAAAACGTCAGCGAAGCTGCACGTCATATTTATGCGACCAAAATGTTTGTGTACTTCTTGAAAAGTGTGCTCCCGAATATACTCAGCAAAACCCCGGAAGTAAGTGTGTCATCCCCGGAAGTAAGTATACTATATTTAGAGAATATTTTGCCTACATAACAACGTTTTCACCCTGTCTACTCAACAAGCCAACCTAATAGTATGGAAGGGTGCTGATTGGGACACAGCCCCAGTGTACTCAACAAGCCTACCTAATAGTATGGAAGAGTGCTGATTGGGACACAGCCCCAGTGTACTCAACAAGCCTACCTAATAGTATGGAAGGGTGCTGATTGGGACACAGCCCTGGGGTTCATTCCAATTGCTTATTTTATCCGTCTTCGTCTCCTCGGTTCTCGCCTGACCTGGAAATCCATCGAGGTTCGCCATCTTTAAGGACATTCCAAACCGCTAAATGCTAAAACCGCTCTCTGTGTCTCCTAACAGCGCTCTGCACAGGCAGCAGTGGAGGACAGCGAGAGGATCTTTATTGAGTTGATCCGCTCCATTGAGAAAAGGCGCTCTGAGGTGAAAGAGCTGATCAGAGATCAGGAGAAGGCTGAAGTGAGTCGGGCTGAAGGACTCCTGGAGCGACTGGAGCAGGAGATTGCTGAGCTGAGGAGGAGAGATGCTGAGATGGAGCAGCTTTCACACACAGAGGATCACATCCATTTCCTCCAGGTAACATCACTGGCTCTCTGATGGTCTGCACTATGTACATTGTACATACATGTTGAGGTGTGTTCCTCATTTACAAATATCTGCTCCTGGCATCTGCATAGGAATGTGTATTGAGACTGTTGTCTGTCTGTCTGTCTGTCTGTCTGTCTGTCTGTCTGTCTGTAGAGCTGTCAGTCTCTCTGTGCAGCTCCTGGGCCTGGAGACTTACCCAGCATCACTGTCAGTCCACAAATCTCTTTTGAGGCTGTGAGGAAATCTGTCTCTGAACTGAAAGAGCGACTGGAGGACGTCTTCAAGAAGGAATTAGTCAAAATCTCTCAAACAGGTTAGAACGGCTGAAACAACTTTTTCCCAATGATTTCTTTCATTAAAAATAACAAGTGTTGATCTTTTGTGAATAGAAGTACAGTGATGTTGATACTTTGATGTTGAAAAATATTTAAATGGGGCAAAAAGTTAAGCATGATAACTTGTCAATAAAACAGGGGTCATAGCTGGGGCTTGTTTAAGTTGAGCAATCTTTGTAATCTGAAGAAACCTACTAGAATGTATATTCAGGTTTTTTCTAATGCATATACCTTTTAAATGTCACTTTCTCTCCTGTTATAACAGCTAATAGCAGCACAAAGGTTTCAGTGTTTCTGCATCTTATAGCTGATCCTGTGCCGTAAAGCAGTCTGCACTGCTGTAAAACAGCAGCAGAGATTTGTGAGATGGGCGGAGAGATGCAGCATTCCTGGGGAGTGGAATCTCTTCTCATTATTCCCTTTGATTGAGATGAAAGCACATTTAGGTCTTCCTCATGCTTTCACATGGCTGTCTGATGCTTCTTTACATAATTATGTCATCCTGCAACTTCCAGTGACATCACTGGGAGAAACGTTGGTGACTAGGGGTGGGACGATTCAATCCCATAACGATTCGATTCGATTACGATTCTTTAGGCAAAGGTTCGATGCATCATAATATCTTACGTTTGACAACGATTCGATAAGATTCGGTTCGATTAATTTAGATACTTTAAAAAAATGTAATAGGTATGCTAATGTGATTTGATACTGATACATTCAGCAGTAATTACATATTCAATTAGAACCTTACACCAAGTTCACAGCATTATGTTTATTGTTAAGGCATGCCATACATTTTGCAGCTGTCTGCAGCAAATAATGCAGCAATAAACATGACTAACAGTGTATTTTCTAAAGTTGCCCTATTTAGGTTATTGTTTTTCAAACAGTGTCAGACATGGTACCCTAATACATTTCCTTTATTTACAAAATGAAAATGGCAAAATGTATAACAATTACTAAACTGGGCCAAGAAAAATTAAATAGCCTATAGGTTAGTGTCATGCATAGTACTTTCCTAAATCTTAGTACGATCTAGAACTTCGGTGGAGCAAGATGCCCATCCATCCGTAGTTAAAGCTACTCTCGTAGCGTTTTGCAAGGACAGTCGAACAGTTTTCTTCACCTCTTCATACAGAGCAGGTATACATTTTTCACTCAAATACTCATGGTATGGTGTATCTAGGTTCCACAACATTCATTTTGTGAATCGGACAGTTAACGTAGTAATAATTAATTAAACGTAAGACATTGGAAATAGTCTTACTATTTTTGTTTTTTGTCTCTAACGTCTACTTGATTTTGAATTGAAAATGGTTTAAATTTACATATCAGAAAGCACTTTACAATGAACTGTCTGGACACGGTATGTGTATAAAAACTAATAAAAACAATTATACAAAAAAATAGAACTGTTTGGCCATTTCTCCAGGAAACTCATGGGAAGTGTCAATGACTCCCGAGTTTAGCTTGCTAACCCGCTTGCTGTCCTTCACGTCAATTGTGTATCGTCGGCTCAAATGGTTTATCATGTTTGTGGTGTTGCCTGTGTATCTGATTTCTACTTGGCAGATCTTGCATATTGCAGCGGTTTTGTCAAGTACACCCTCCTTCTTTCTAAACCCGAAATGCTTCCATACCACTGATTTTCTGTTCGGAACATCGTAAATTCTGTAAGTTTCTGTCTCTTTTGTCGCACGCAGCGAGCACGCAGCTAGCCATTTCGCTCAGATCTGTCCGTCTCATTGTCGCTTGATTCCCGCCTGTCCCTGCTTTCAACTCACGCTTACGTGGGGGTTGGAGCAGAAACATGGATTGAAGCTGGTCAAAACAGTTTTAAAAGTAGTCGTGTCTCAGAAATATATATTTTAAATAATTTTTGAATAAATGAATACATGTGCACATTCATTTAAAATGCGATATTAATCGATGCTTATCGATTCGAATCTTACAGATTGATGCAGTTGTATTTACACATTCGGATCGATGCATCGGTGCATTGTCCCACCCCTATTGGTGACTACTGTACGATACGTATCTCTGGCCCTGTGAAAACTGTGTGGCCACTTTAGTCTAAAAGTAAGAATTTGGGATATGGGTGAGATTTGTGATATGAATCGCATCTGGAGGTAGTTTGGGTTGGGTTCCGCTGGTATCGGATCTGAATGTAAACGCTCGAGTGTGTGTCTTCTCCTGACAAAAAACATCCCATAATAAGTGTGTGGGAGTGTGTATTGGATATGAGTGTAAACAGGGCCTCTGCTACCTGCCCTCTCTGCTCACCATGGCAACCAGGAAAATTTCCAACTGCCAAAAACTACTGAACCTTCAGCTTCATCAAGATGATATGTGATATTAATCAAACTTTATATTTACATTATTCCTGAATGAGCTGCAGTTTCATTTACATGCACTTTATTTATTAAAATAGATTTAAATGTATCCAGGAATTATGATATGAAGGTTATCTTTAGGAGCTCATCTTTCTTGTGATCTCTCTCTACAGTGGAAGACGTCCATATTCTAGAGCCCAGGACCAGAGAGGACTTCTTACAATGTGAGTCTGTATTTAAACATAAATTAAAACAATTAAGCAACATGAGAATATGAGGTAAGACGAAGAAAAATATTATTGAAAGTATTGTGGCGGCCTGGAGATTACCAACTGGCCAGCTAGGACCGGGTAGTGAGCCGCTACCTGGTCGATGTGTACATAAATGTAAATAGCGTGCTGTGTGTTCTAATTGTGTCGTTAGCTTGTTAGCCGCGTCTTGTGTCAACTGTTTTGGTTTAAACGTAACTGTCATTTGTAACTGTGTGTTATGTGTGGCTGTGATTGGCTAGGAATCTGTAAGTGTGTGCGTCAATCACAACCGAGTCCGACTAGTTCCTTTATAAAGCTGTATTTGAAGCGATTCAGGGTTAGTGAAAGAGTGTTTTAGAGCTGAGAACGTTGTTGGGCATGAATTCAAACGGCTCTTTTCAGAGTTGGTAAGGTATCGCTATTAATACGAAAAACGAAGCTCAGCTTGAGCGATTCGGAACTGCAAGCCGGCGAGCCGCTGTCTCCCTCTCTCATTCTCCGCGCTCGCTACATTGGTGTCCGGAAGTGGGATGTAACGAGCCCTGCTGAGGGAGATAGGGGAACTGGAGCGGTCGATCGGTGAGCTGACCCGCAGGAAGGCAAGGAGAGCCGGGGCTATGACCAGCTCCGAGTGGCAGACTCCTGCGGTGCGAGTGTCCAGGCGACCGGACGGCTTAAGCGGCAAACGGGAAAATCCTGCGTCGGTAAATCGCGACGGCGCGCTCGCGAAACCGACAATGCAGCTGAAGCTACCGCGTTTTAACGGAACAGCGTCACTAGAGTCATACCTAGCGCAGCTAGAGCTAGCAGCTCAGCTGGGTGGCTGGACGCCGGAGCAGACAGCGGGACACCTGGAACTCGCCCTGAAAGGCACAGCGCTGGAGGCGATTCTGGACCTGCCGCCGGCGGAGCGACAAGACCTGCAGGCTCTGACCGCAGCACTCCAACGGCGGTTCACCCAGCACCGCTCCGCCGAAGCAAGCCGGGAAAAACAGCTGAGCCGCTACCGCTATGAGGAGGAGAGCTGGGGGAAAGTGGCGGCCGACGTGCAGCAGCGCAGGAGAAGCTAGCGCTGCATGCATTCCTGCGAGCCCTCACGCCAGAGCGGCTACGTGACCGCGTTAGCCTAGCCTAGCCTAGCCCAACCGGGTTCCATAAACGAGGCTCTAATGAAGACAACTCGGGCGAAGACACCCTAGCAATCCGGCCCACTCCACAACCAACCCGCCAGCACGTCAGAGTGGTCGACGGCGAGGAGGTCCGCTGGACACGCATGCCACTACAACGGCCAGCGAGGCTGCAAGGCCGGTGCGACGAGCCGGGCCATATCGCACGCGACTGCCCAGCTCCAGCATCAAAGCCGCCAAAAGTAACGGGACCAGGTGAGCCCAGATGTGGCGGTGGTCCAAGCCAGCGGCGACGCGGAGAGGCCCAGGCTTCCGCCGGCTTTTAGCAGAAGCGGTGATACGACACTTTGCAGCGGAAGAGCAGGTCTGGGTTCATTGCCCTGAGCGAAAGAAAGGCCTGTCGCCCAAGCTGCGAGCGAGCTGGCTGGGGCCTGGGGAAGTTGTAAAACAGCTCTCTGAGGTGGTTTATCGCATCAAGATGCCAGGCCGGGGGCGCCTGGTGATGCTGCACCAAGACCGACTCGCACCCTACAGGCCCCTGATGCAGCTGAGCCAAAGGTAAGACACCGTGTTACCCAGTGAGCCTGAGCCCAGCAACACTCCGCTGAGTGCTACCGGGAGGCATAAACGACACCGGCGGCCCCCAGGCCACTTGCGGGACTTTGATGCGAGTTGTGGGTGGACTGCGGGGTCGTCGGGGACTTGTGACCCCTTGGGTGAGGGCAATGTGGCGGCCTGGAGATTACCAACTGGCCAGCTAGGACCGAGTAGTGAGCCGCTACCTGGTCGATGTGTACATAAATGTAAATAGCGTGCTGTGTGTTCTAATTGTGTCGTTAGCTTGTTAGCCGCGTCTTGTGTCAACTGTTTTGGTTTAAACGTAACTGGCCATTTTAACTGTTTTGTGGCTGTGATTGGCTAGGAATATGTAAGTGTGCGTCAATCACAGCCGACTAGTTTATAATGCGGTATCTTCTGAAGCGATTCGGTGTTAGTGAAAGTGTTTTAGAGCTGAGAATATTAATTCAAACGGCTCTTTTCTGTCTCCCTCCCTCTCTCTCCGCGCTCGCTACAGTATTTTCTATATTCATGACGTACTTGTTTTGGGGACGCATCTGTAGACTTGACAGTATATGCAGAGAAGCTGGGAGGGTGTGCTGGAAAAGGCAGGTCCAGGATATCAAGGTGGAAATGGCTTCTTCCACAGGTTTCCTTTAGAGGACGGGTGTTGATTTTAAACAGCCTGGTAGCATTAGCATTGTGGCATAGGTTAGCGGTGCTGTCACCACCTGATGGCTTTCTTCCAACACGCCAAAGGTCTCTGGTGCAGTTTTTCTGCTCAGGGTAGCAGTGCTGTATTTGCCCCTGGTCGGGGCAGTACTGGCTCAGGGCAGTGGGCAGTATTTTCCTATTTTTAATAATGCCCTGCTCCATCTGCCCCCTCTGTTTGTGCCCCGTTTAAAAGCCCCGTTCATGCGGGCAGGTCTGACCAAACTGGCCCGTTTGAGGAGGGTGGATGTTGGGGGCTGGAGAGCAGCACAGGGGGGTCCGTTCTGTGAGGGGGCGTGAGGGTGACAGCGCGTGTTTCTCAGGAGAACCGTGGATGTCTAAACTCTCCCCGCAGTTGGATTGGCGCATGAACGCGGTTGCGTTACAGCTGATTGGCCGTTCCGAATTGGACATGCTCAGCCCCACATTGAGGGGGTTATAATAATAACATAAGAAAGGATTAAAATATGAAATTATAATGTTTGTAAAATATGTAAGTTTATTATAATGATCACTGAGCTCTCTTCTCTCCTTCTCCTCTATCAGATTCCTGTCGGCTCACACTGGACCCCAACACAGCGCATAAACAATTCCGTCTGTCTGAGGGGAACAGAGAGGTGACCAATGTGGGAGAGATCCAGTCATATCCTGATCATCCAGAGAGATTTGAGTGCAGGGCCCAATTGCTGTGCAGAGAGGGTCTGTCTGGACGCTGTTACTGGGAGGCTGAGTGGAGAGGGGGTGGGGTTTCTATAGCAGTGTCATATAAAGAGATCAGCAGGAAAGGAGAGGGTAATGACTGTGGTCTGGGAAATGATAACAAGTCCTGGTGTTTGAGCTGCTCTCGCTCCAGTTACTCTTTCAGGCACAATGATAAGAGCACTGAAATCCCTGTTCCCTCCTCCTCCAGAATAGGAGTGTACCTGGATCACAGGGCAGGAACTCTGTCCTTCTACAGCGTCTCTGACACAATGACCCTCCTGCACAGAGTCCAGACCACATTCACTCAGCCCCTCTATCCTGGGTTTTGGGTTAATATTGGATCTTCTGTAAAACTGATCTGGGATGAGGCAGAGAGTGAAGGGAAGATCAGCTGTAATTAAAGAGAAAAACACTCAAATGAGATAGAAAAACAAAGGAAATTTAAATAGATAAAACTTGTTGTTTGTCACAATATTTAACCCTTGTGTTGCTCTCAGGTCAAAACTGACCCTTTTCTGAGGGCAACAGCAGTCAAAATCCCCTAAATGTAATTCTCAGCATTCAATTTGATGGCTTTTCCTGGAATGACCCTACAATTTAAAAAAGTAAATATTGCACTTTTGTACATTTTCATAAAAGCGATATATCATCCAGGTACAAAGATTGTTTTATGAGTCTTATGAACCCTGCAGTTATGAAATCATATGTCATCATAATTAAGTGCCACGCATCTATTACAGCAAAAAGATCAATTATGTTTGTTTTCGAGTAAAAATGAGTGGTGTAGACTGAAGAAATCCAGTCTGTCTGGACTGAAGTAGGAAAGCACAATTATTGACTGGTTTAGTGAAGAATGACGGGTTATTTCATTATAATTCAGTGAAGAGGCTTATCACAGGGGGTCTGGTGAGGGGGTCATTTTTGACCCTGTGGATACGGGGTGCAGATATAATATGAAGGCAACACAAGGGTTAAACAGCCACTCTTATGCACGTGTCCAATATTATGTACGAGTGCACAGTAAAATCTACATTTTCCAAAGTGTTCATTCAGTTCTAACAGAAATCAAATGTCCTCTAAGTTGATTTAACGCTGAACATTTTATTTCAAACTGAATTTATAAATGTGTAAATAAAATATAATTGTTTTTAGTACGGAGCCAAAACAGGAAAAAATGAGGTGATTCAGCTACTCATAATGTCAGTGTTCATGATTTATTCAAATTACATGACAGCACGTGGTCCCTTTGGACCCTGACAATGAACGTATTGAATTGAATGCCATTCAATGTCTTTAACAAGATAAATAGAGTTTGTATGAATGAATAACTAATATAGTACATATAGGGACATTGGGATACTGGGAGTTGTTTTGTGTTTTGAGGGAACAATGTCAAGAAAGATGACATTTTCTTTGCCAGTTATGGTAACGTATGGATAAATAGAATTGTATTTGCATAAGATGTGTTTTTAATTATGGATCTTCTGTAAAACTGTGATCTGGGATGAGGCAGAGAGTGAAGGGAAGATCAGCTGTAATTAAAGAGAGAAAAACAAAGGAAGTTTAAATAGATAAAACTTGTTGTTTGTCACAATATTTAACCCTTGTGTTGCTCTCAGGTCAAAACTGACCCTTTTCTGAGGTCAACAGCAGTGAAAATCCTCTAAATGCAATTTTCTCAGCATTCAATTTGATGGCTTTTCCTGGAGTGACCCTACAATTAAAAAAGTAAATATTGCACTTTTGTACCTTTTCATAAAAGTGTTACATCATCCAGGTACAAAGATTGTTTTATGAGTCTTATGAACCCTGCAGTTATGAAATCATATGTCATCATAATTAAGCAAAAATATCAATTATTATGTTTGTTTTCTAGTAAAAATGAGTGGTGTAGACTGAAGAAATCCAGTCTGTCTGGACTGAAGTAGGAAAGCACAGTTATTGACTGGTTTAGTGAAGAATGACGGGTTATTTCATTATAATTTGTTGTCTTCCTTTTACCTGTCACCAATCATTGTTCATATATTTCTGATTTGACAATAAACATACAAAATGACAGAAAGAACCCGGTGTCGTTGTGGCTTGAATGGTGGTGGAGGGGAATAGTCCTACAGTTTATTTACCTGTTGTGAATGTCACCATATTGTGTGAAATAAATATTCTGAAAATGTGGTCTTAATTGCTAGTATAATTTATCGGTTTTGTTTTGGAGACCAGAACACCGACATCTAATAACCCATTGCCATAATAACAGTGTTAGATCTTTAATCTCAATCATTAATCTTTCAACAATTTGCAAAGTGGATGTACAGCACAGTAGCGCCAGGATGTGTTACATAATATTGTTTAATTCGTCCTTCCCTTCATGTTATTATGGAATTGGCTTATTTGTATGTGGTCCCCTCTGCTGGAATGTGACAGGCAGAGGTCTGCCTATACACTGTCCCATCTGGAGATAGGGAAAACTCCACTTCTCAACAGAAGAACATCAGCAGAACATCCCTTCAGATCCAAATGAGTCTTACTGATAACAAGGATGGTGAAGAGAAATATAAATTGGGTAACTTCCCAAATACTTTGACAAAAGTTAATGTGTTATCATTTGGTGGTCCTACCTTAATGTTCTATATGCTCACACCAAATGTTCTGAAGAGGACAATTTTTTGGACAACAGTCCAATTAGGATTTTACTTGTAAACCAGCTGTTATACAAATGCAAAATACAAAACACTCATAACAAAGTTGCATCTTTAATTTTATATAAAATATGTTAATCCAATATAGTTACATTATTGAGCAAAACATTAAGTTACCTGTATTTGGCCAGGCCTTTTTTTTTGGTTATTTCTTGACACTTCTAGGTTCAGACAACATATTTTATAAAGTTAGAGGTAGGCCTACAGTTGGATTACAGAAGCAGTCAAGAATGAGAATTGGCATTTGTTAGTGTAACATTACCAATATTGTACTTTTCACATCCATATTGGTTTATCTCAAGAAAGTACATGTAAGGTACAGTATATAATAACCACAGTAGCGACCGTATGTGCTACAATCCCAAACTCCCAAAACGCATATTTATTTATGTATTATTTGTATAAATAAAAAATAAATTCAAGTACACAAAAGTAATGTACAGAAATGTGTTCGATAGGTTGGGCTTATACTAGAACCTCACATTATGAAACAAAATCACATTAATTGAAGTGCAAAAAAAGGATTGTATTAAATAAAATAAAAATTTAAATAAGCAATAAGAAAAACAACAAAATAAATATTAATTGTGAAATTAGATAAGAGACCAGAAAGAGGGGGGAAATAGACTACTGCTGTTACATTGTAAGATTGACTAAATAACTCTTATAGCCTACCTGTGTTTGAACACTATTAGGGAAGGGTACATTTCATTTAGATTTTTTTTTGGGAGTAGAATCAATACGCCGAGATAGGTGGCGATATTGTGAAATTATCCGCGTTTATCGTGAGGAAACACCACTCTCTCCTCGCTCTCTAACCAATTCTGTCGTTGGTTAGTTTGAAGGCGCGGCGATGTTGTTGAAGGCGCCCGAGAGCAACTGCACCGCTGCTAAGGCGCCTGCTTAACCTTATGTTGTCATTTCCGCCTTAGTTCACGCAGCACCGACTTTTTGGCCATCTCGGACAGTTTCCGATGCAGGCCGACGCAGATATGACGTAAATCGGCTCTAGCCGAACACTCCCAGTCTCCCTTAGGGAGGAGTGATCTGAGCTGATATTTAATCAAACGTCAGAAAACACAGGAATCTATGAACAAACCTGCTTTTAGCCGTGTGTAACTTTTCACCCCGATTGCTCTTATTAGTGTTTGTGCTTTTGTTTTGGCCGGTGTGGGTTCAGACTTTTGTTCCATCCAAGCAGTTACACCTGATTCTACTAACTAACCACTAGAGTCTTTGCTAAGTGCCTTTATTAGTAGAATCAGGCATGTTACTGCTTGGTTGGAGCAAAAACATATACCCTACAGTGTCAGGGGTAATTCTGCACATAATACCCTACAGTGTCAGGGGTAATTCTGCACATAATACCCTACAGTGTCAGGGGTATTTCTGCACATATACCCTACAGTGTTAGGAGTAATTCTGCACATATACCCTACAGTGTCAGGGGTAATTCTGCACATATACCCTACAGTGTCAGGGGTAATTCTGCACATAATACCCTACAGTGTCAGGGGTAATTCTGCACATAATACCCTACAGTGTCAGGGGTAATTCTGCACATAATACCCTACAGTGTCAGGGGTAATTCTGCACATATACCCTACAGTGTCAGGGGTAATTCTGCACATATACCCTACAGTGTCAGGGGTAATTCTGCACATATACCCTACAGTGTCAGGGGTAATTCTGCACATATACCCTACAGTGTCAGGGGTAATTCTGCACATATACCCTACAGTGTCAGGGGTAATTCTGCACATAATACCCTACAGTGTCAGGGGTAATTCTGCACATATACCCGACAGTGTCAGGGGTAATTCTGCACATAATACCCTACAGTGTCAGGGGTAATATTGAACTTCTTTAAGCAAAAACCTGCACCCACACCGGCCCTTACTGGGTAAGATTGAGGCCCCCTGGCCTAAGGGGAAATTGAGAGGTGCGGAGCACTGGACGGCATATTGTTTGCTGTAACTTCTCCAATAGAAGCAAGCGGTTACGTCTGTTTGATATCAGAGCTCAGCGCTTTGTCCACTCACACGGGTGTCTGCATCTCTCTCAGTGCCATTAGTTTAATTTACCTTCAGTTCTGGGCTGTGTCCGAATCAGAGCCCTATCTACTGCGTCCATGTCTCCTGCGTGCAGTACACTGGCAAAAGTGTGCTGTTTAATCTGCACTGTAGCAGTCCGTGAAAAATATTCGCCATACTATTTTCCAATTGTACTGTGGAACTGTCATAAGCAGGTCATTAGACGACTCATCTGTGTTGCCATGTCCGCGGTTTTACAGCTAAATTGGGAGTCACGGGTAAAAATGAAAAGTTGCAAAGCACAAACTTATTTTAAAAAGTAAAAATGAGATTTCTATTTGAAATACGTTGGCTAATTTTGAGTTGCCATTTGGCTGGAATGTCTTGCAAGATCTGGCCCCCCTGCGCTGCCATGTCATGTGTTGTTTTTGTTGTATTTGAAGGAAAACGTCAGTGATGCTGCGCCTCATTTTTTTAAAAAGTTTCACGTCATATTTATGTGACCAAAATGTTTGTGTACTCCTTATAAAGTGTGCTCCCGAATGTACTCAGCGAAACACCGGAAGTAAGTGTGTCATCCGGGTGTTTCAACTCTACTGCAATTTGAAAAATGTTTGCCTACTCAATGACTTTCTTGTCCTGTCGACTCACCAAAGCTACTCAATAGTGTGGAAGTGTGTTGATTTGGACACGGCCCTGGGGTGCGTCCCAATATTGTTCACTCCTCACCTCCTTTACTCCACTCCCCCACTGCCACTCCTCTCCTACCCGGAAGTATGCAAGACTGCCTCAACGTTTCCAGTACAAGTATTTGCATATGCCTATTCTGGATAGTACCTGGCATTGTGGTTTGCGTCAAGACATTAATTAATATGTAACCATTAATACGTAATTAAGATGTAATCAGCAACATTAGATTAAAACACAAAGATCAATTTCCGGGGCACGGAGGAGAGGAGGTGGTAGTGGAGGAAAGGAGGATGCATTTTTCGACTATTGGGATGCACCCCGGAAGATTATTCTTAGGCCTTCTGTCCCTTCTTGAGGATGTCACACTTTGTATTCCTGAGACTAACACTGATGTTCTCCCCATCTGTGCATCACTCTGGATAAAATCATCTGCTCACTGATTGTAATGTAATGTCATTTAATGTGATTTTTAAGTAGTTTGGCTAACATTAGGTGTGCAAGAACAGGCAGTGCAGTAACTAGCTACCCCTTGCAATATACTACACTATACCAGCCCATGCAATAAGAGTACATGGGGGAGTGGCTGACTGTTACTGAAAAACACAAAATACACACAAGGCATGAATGCTCATTCACTCCTGCAGGCATGAGGCTTTACACTTCTGCATTTTGCAAACATCTTCAAAAATATTTTATATTGTGTATTGTGATTGTTTAAGGTATGGAAATAGCAACCAAATAAAATCTTCAAAAATGATGATAAAGTTTCACTTGACTTTAGTGCCACTGACAGGGAATCAGGAGCAGCAGGAACGTGGCTGGACTCTCAAACAGCACTTTTAAACATTTAAACCAGGAGTAAATACCTCTGTTTTTGTAACCCAATCTTTGCACTGCTCTCTAGTGCAAGAAAGAGTTTAACAAGAACATATTAAGGAATAAAGAGAATGGGTAACTATAAACCGGAAAGAAGATCTATACAGATGTTGACATATTAGAAAGACTTTTCCCTGATCATTGCTGAACTGCCAAGGCTGTCGCCTGTAATGAGTATGACAGCGACCCCATGTGGTCATGAAGAGAAGTGCAAGACAAGGTTTTTTATTTCACTCTATTTTTAGGGAAGAAGGCTTTGTCCCACTGGCAACTAGAGGTTTATCCCTCAGATTATCTTGACATTTTATGACGCCTTATATGTTTGGTGTCAGATTGACCCCAAAAGTTTAAACTGACACACAACTATTGTAATAGAAACATTTTGACACTGTTCCACATTTTGTGTGTCTCACAATTGACTAATGTTTTATCCCTAAAAATGAAAAATAACATGAAAAAATCTCACATCTCATTTTAGAGCCTGAGGTAAGTGGACGTTTGTGAAGTTTAAAATACAGCTATACCACAAATGACCCCATACAACACCTTTGTTTACCAAGTATTACAAGACCTTTGAAAACTTTACATTATGTTCATTGCATATTTGCTATCCCAACACATTATAAAAAATCTAAGTGTCAAAATAAAAAATAAGGTTAACTGGTTTTTAAGAGACAAACACTGAATTATGGCAAAGATAATATGAGGGTTAAAGGCATAGCTCACTTTTTGTTTCGTTTTTTAGATTATTCAGTTTCATTGTGTGTTTCTGATTGGCCCAGACAGGTTTACTGTGTGTTTCTGATTGGCACAGACAGGTTTACTGTGTGTTTCTGATTGGCCCAGACAGGTTTTATGTGTGATGGAGGGTAATTGTGATATTTACAGAAGTTATATCCTAAACCTGGCCCAGATCAGGGATACTGACAGGTTATTATAGACACTTCATTCCTGACTTTGCCTCCCTAGCTGCCCCCTTGACAGAACTCACTCACAAGGCCCAGCCCCAGATGGTGAGGTGGACAGTGGACCCTGAACAGGCCTTCCAGAGTTAAAAGAGGGCCCTGTGCTCCAGCCCAGTATTGGTGAATCCTGACTTCAGCATGGAGATGGTGGTCCACACTGATGTGTCTGAAGTGGGGGGGTGTCGTTCTGTCCCAGGAGAGTAATGGGGAGGAACACCCGATCTGGTACGTCAGTAGGAAGTTACTGCCCCCAGGAGCAGAAGTACTCCACCGAGGAGAAACAGTGACTTCAACCTCCAGCCAGAGAGTTCCAGCTATCACACAGCTATAACACTCTCTCGCACTCCTCTCTCTCTACGAGGGATGGGACGCTCGATACTCACGCGTCGACATGGTGTCGAGTTTTCAAATCACTGGATCTGGCATCAGAGGCTCTTTTCCCTTTTTGTGCAAATACTCTGATTCCAGATCAGGTAATTCCTTTCCCACCGACAAACGTCCAAAATATGAAAAATGGTTCAAACGCCCCCAAGTATGGACGAAATTAAATAAATAAACAAGCAATGAAATCGATAATTTAATAAATATTTAAGCAATGAAATTAATAAATAAGCAATTAAATATCTATTAATTATTTTACGCATCTTTTATTTATTTCGTAACGTATTTATTTCAAAACGAATCGGCCTGTCAAACATGAAAGGGACGGGGAGGGTCAGCTGTGGTCATTGGTTGCTCAGTCCATATATTCTACTCAAAAGAAGTTAAGGGTCAAAAATAAGTGTGCATATAAATATAAGCTAACGAGCTAAAATGGAGACGACTCATGACAAAATAATGATTTGATGGCTCAAAAACAGAAAACACAAAACAAAACACTTTTGATTAGACACTAGTTTAATACCCTGATGAAAAAAGTCATGCACCCCCCAAAATGATGATGTGATGATGAATGGAAAATGCTCAGCCATTTTATTGCTAAAATTGGCATGCATGGAATGACACTCATGCAAAACACGTGCAAATGGTGCATGAGGTGTCCCAATGGGTGTTTCGAGGCAGTTTGTCAGTTTATTCTGAATAAGTTTGTGCTTCAAATCCATGAAAAGGAAATCTGGGTTAATTTTAAAAGTTTCTAAAGATAAGGGCAATGAATGCACAGAGAGAGGAGGGTTGTATGTGCAGAGCACTCTTAGGAGCACAGAGAGAGGAGGGCTGTATGTGCAGAGTGCAGTTCGAGACACAGAGAGAGGAGGGCTGTATGTGCAGAGCGCTGTTAGGAGACAGAGAGAGGAGGGCTGTATGTGCAGAGCGCTGTTAGAGACACAGAGAGAGGAGGGCTGTATGTGCAGAGCGCTGTTAGGAGACACAGAGAGAGGAGGGCTGTATGTGCAGAGCGCTGTTAGAGACACAGAGAGAGGAGGGCTGTATGTGCAGAGCGCTGTTAGGAAACACAGAGAGAGGAGGGCTGTATGTGCAGAGCGCTGTTAGAGACACAGAGAGAGGAGGGCTGTATGTGCAGAGCGCTCTTAGGAGCACAGAGAGAGGAGGGCTGTATGTGCAGAGTGCAGTTAGAGACACAGAGAGAGGAGGGCTGTATGTGCAGAGCGCTGTTAGGAGACAGAGAGAGGAGGGCTGTATGTGCAGAGCGCTGTTAGAGACACAGAGAGAGGAGGGCTGTATGTGCAGAGCGCTGTTAGGAGACACAGAGAGAGGAGGGCTGTATGTGCAGAGCGCTGTTAGAGACACAGAGAGAGGAGGGCTGTATGTGCAGAGCGCTGTTAGGAGACACAGAGAGAGGAGGGCTGTATGTGCAGAGCGCTGTTAGAGACACAGAGAGAGGAGGGCTGTATGTGCAGAGCGCTGTTAGGAGACACAGAGAGAGGAGGGCTGTATGTGCAGAGCGCTGTTAGAGACACAGAGAGAGGAGGGCTGTATGTGCAGAGCGCTCTTAGGAGCACAGAGAGAGGAGGGCTGTATGTGCAGAGCGCTGTTAGAGACACAGAGAAGGGCTGTACATTTTAACTAGGCCTTTCACTCAGTTCTGGGACCCCAGACAGCCTGTTCCCCACAGTGTGGCTCAGTGGGATTGAGCCCCACAGGGCTGGAAAGTGGCCCAACACTGGGCTCCTCACTGGCTGACTGGAGGAGAGCCCTGACTGAGCCCTGAAATGGCTCTTCCAGCAGCCAGCTGTTGTCTTCTCCTCTGGTCAGTACCCACCTTGGGTGACTGCACAGCCTGTCTCAGATCCTGCAGCTCCTTCTCTCTCTCCTGGATTCTCTGCTCGTATTTAATCTTTGTCGGCCCCAGCTGCTTCTGTGAAGAAACACAATCTGATCAGGTTTAAAAACACTGATGTAGACACTCCAGTCAACCATAAACAATGCAAGAAATTCTGGGTTCGCTCAATTTTGTTCACTCTGTCCTTTAAAATAACAACTTAGCCGCTCTGTTCTAAACTTTAGAAAGAGACAAAGAAGTAAAACATAAATAAATAAGACAGATGCGGTTCTCGTTGGAGTGCAGTGTGATGCACATGCAAGCAAAGTGCATGCAGGTGAAGGTGCATGCAGGTGAAGGTGCATGGCGAGCTTTTCACATGGAGATTCAGCCCATTTTTCCTTTTTATTGCTGCAGGTACTTTCAGACCTTTTGGGTTCTGTGTTATTAATTGAGCTAACCTGTTTCTCAGTCCATTCTGCTGCAGCTGAGACTGTATCATGGCCTCTGTGTTCATCCATTGCACACCGATAACAGATACACTGCTGATCGGCACGACAGTAAACCTCAAGCAGTTTGTCATGAAGAGAGCAGATCTTCTCCTGCAGGTTTCCAGTGGCTTTGACCAGTTTGTGCTTCTTAAAGGCAGGAGATTCATAGTGAGGCTGGAGGTGAGTTTCACAGTAAGAGGCCAGACACACCAGACAGGACTTGATGGCTCCCAGTGCAGACATCACCCACCACATCTCCAAGTCCAGCGTAACAGTGAGCAGGAGGAGCAGCTTGGAGTCCTGTCTTCTTCAGTTTTTCCACCACTTCAGTCAACATGGTGTTTTTTCTTAAATCTGGTCTTGGAGTGAAGGTCTCTCTGCACTGGGGACAGCTGCACACACCAATATTATCATCCTAATTCCAGCTGCTCTTAATACAGGCCATGCAGAAACTGTGTCCACAGGGAATAGTCACTGGATCCTTAAGTAGATCCACACAGATTGGACAGCTGAACTGATCCAGATCCAGTAAAACTCCACCCAGCCATTTTACTGCTCATACTCACACAGAGACAGATAGTTACGTTTTGTTTCTGTGAAACTGCGTGAGAAAGAGAGGCATAGAGTGGGAGTGACATCGTGGTTCTGCCCACATCTGCAGGAGGAGTGGTTTTGGACTGAGGCCAGGCTAAGCAGACAGAGCTAATTTCTGAGTAAATATGCAATCTTTGAGACCAAAAAAAAAAGATTTATTGAAGGACTGTGTGTGTATTACTAGCAGAAACAGCCTGTATACACATGCATAGTGTGTAGTACCAGTGTATCTGTGTACCCCAGTCAGAAATACACAGATAATACATATAATATGAGTATGCAGGTATTTGCTCTTCCAAAAAGATGACAAATGTAGAATAATCAGGAAATGTACAAAGGTACACCCCTAAAACCTCTGGGGGAGTAACATTACTGTCCCAGCTGCTTTTTTTAACTTTAGGATTATTTTCTTGTTTTAATGCAGAGGCCCCTATGCCAGTTATTATGAAGCCTGCATGTCATCGGAAACTTCTCTATGTATCTGTCATATGCTTCCTTACACACAGAAACTGCCTGGGCCAAACAGTGTTTAACTATTCCTGTTGCTCTCCGGGTGACACCCCTGCAGAAATGCGGCTATTCCGGTTTTGCTCTGACTTGCTCTGACATCCGAGACTACGATTGCAGTTTATTACGTTTCATTTAGGCACAGAAATGCCGTGGTGCTGATACAGGCAGTGACAGACCACTCTGCCGTTCAATAAATACAATAATGAGGATTGCTTTGAATTGTGTGGCATCCAATGGGCACATCAATTACATTCACAAGTGTACATTTAATTGTGCCACAAAATGCAGACGTTTAATCCAATTATAGGCCACAATAAATACAATAACGACAATTACTTAGCATTTTGTCACATTGAGAGCAACGCTCTATGGTCACAGAGCGAAATGCAATGGGTATGTGGATTACATTCTGACGTCAGTACTACATTTATTTGTGGCATAAAAACTGCGTACTGGTATTTAAAAACAATACACCCCATTTTGTATCTCGGTATTTTTCACAGAACATAAAATCCAATGCAATGCGTTTTATTTTTAATTACGGTGTGATAAATTACGTCGTTACGTAAACGCAAACGCAGATATACATTTCACTATGTAACACAATGGCGATTGCATTTAATAAAGTCACTGAAAATCTTCCATACAGAAAAAGGCAACCTGCCAGCTAAGTTAGACCAAGCATTGCATTACTCTAAACCAGGGGTCCTTAGCAAAAACTCTAGTGGTTTATTAGTAGAATCAGGTGTGTAACTGCTTGGGTGGAACAAAAGCCTGCACCCACACCGGCCCTTTCTGGATAAGATTGAGCCCCCTGCACTAAACTGTGAGTATCCTGATCCAATCATTGCATTATTCTAAACTGTGAGTATACTGATAGTAAAACTGTGTGTACGCTATTTGGCATTTTATGTCTCTTGAAGAATAACAGCATACAGTGAGGGTTGAAGTATAAGGTGCAGACGTGTGTGGTACAGAGAGGCCTGAACTTTGGGAAGCACTGATGTAGCCAATCCACTGCAGAAGGAGTGACCAGGTGACCAGGTGTAGGGAGGCCGTTTGGGATTTTAACCAAAACACTGGTTTTGTAAAATTTCTTAAATCTTTAAACTTTTTTTTTTAACATCTCACCTAGAAGACCAGACCTTCTACAGAACAGTTTCCCCTTCACTACACTGGGACAGTGGGTCTCCTACATGATTTAGTGTGTAGCACAGTGTCCCCATCACTGCACTGAGACAGTGGGTCTCCTACATGATTCAATGTGTAGCACAGTGTCCCCATCACTACACTGAGACAGTGGGTCTCCTACATGATTCAGTGTGTAGAGCGCCCCCTACTGACTCAATCCCCAGCAGCAGGGGTGCGCAGGAAGTAACCAGATATCCCTCATCATCACGCCAACCAAGCCCAGCCTCAATATGCTTCAGCTATCTGCCAGTACCAGGCTAAAGAGCCATTTGACTGCTGGCCTTACCATTCTACCATTATATCTGCCACTAGATAACTATCACTGCTGTACTTACCTTTCTACCATTATATCTGCCACTAGATAACTATCACTGCTGTACTTACCTTTCTACCATTATATCTGCCACTAGATAACTATCACTGCTGTACTTACCTTTCTACCATTATATCTGCCACTAGATAACTATCACTGCTGTACTTACCTTTCTACCATTATATCTGCCACTAGATAACTATCACTGCTGTACTTACCTTTCTACCATTATATCTGCCACTAGATAACTATCACTGCTGTACTTACCTTTCTACCATTATATCTGCCACTAGATAACTATCACTGCTGTACTTACCTTTCTACCATTATATCTGCCACTAGATAACTATCACTGCTGTACTTACCTTTCTACCATTATATCTGCCACTAGATAACTATCACTGCTGCTTTTAAAAGCACTTTAATCAAATCACATACTGTACATGTATGGTAAGAAATTTGATTACATAACTTGTTTATTCGTTCATTTCTATGACATTATATTTATTATACTTGGATAATCTCTGGATCTAGTAGCCTTTGAAACAACTGATTACATTATAACCATAAACACTGTTGGGGATAGATGTATTTCTGGCTATGAATTTCTGATTATATTAAATATATTATAAACCCAAAAAATGTATTTCAGTGCAGCTATACATGAGGCTTGTAACTTGTAATTTTAATGCTTGTATATATTATTTGTTTGATTTAACTACTTGAGTGTATTGTTATGGTTAACTGAAAAATCTGTACCAGAATGTTTTCTCCAATTTAGGGTGTATTTAGTTGATTAATCATGTGTAAGTTCACTATTGGAACAACATCAAACAATATTGATGGAAATATAAATAAAAAAATGTTTTCTGTGATTCTTAGTTTGGTTAACATGACTCTTACGTTGCTGATGTGTAATAATAGTGAAAACAGGTTTCCATAAAAATTAGCTCTTGCATAACTATAGATATGTAAAAATGAACAATAAATATAATTACTGGTCATTTGTTTAGATATGTACAAATGAGCTGCCCACTTGAGTTAGCCTACTTAGTATGAACCGTTTCAAACAGAAACAGTTATCCTGAGGCAAAAATAACGTAGGCTAAAATATGTGCTGTGAGGGACTAATTAAAAACAGAACCAACAAAATGATGGTCACAGGAGGAGATATGGGAAATAACTGGACAGATGTAAAAATGAGAGAAATATTAAATATAAGTCGGGATACGCCAATTTTTTTAATTTTTTAAACTTTATTGCAGGTTCGTACCATACATGTAATTCATTTCATCCATCTTATCTTACAAATTTTCTTCACTTGTTTAATTCATCCTGCATCATTTTTATAGATTTTTTAAAATACCTATACAAACAGAAATTAATAATAAAAAAAGGGTAGAAGAAAGGGGAAAATAAGGAAAGTAGAAATAAGAGAAGAAGAATAAAAAGAAAAAGAAAAAGGGGTAGGGATAGTTTTCCTGTAGTACTCCTAAATCTACTTTTACACTTCATGTATTTCTGAGACCCATTTACTCGTTTCTTTTAAATTCGTCTTCACGGTTTCTCATTTTGTAAGTAATTCTTTCCATCTCTTTAATCTCTTCAACTGTTATTTTCCAATTATTAATAGATGGTGGCTTTACCAACCATTTCCGTTTTGTTTTAAAGCAGCAATACGCAATATTGTATACAAATATTTATCTCCGTCCCTGTGTATTTCTAATGGGATAATGCCTAATAAAATATTGATTGGGTGTATGGGGTTCCTTAAGCAGAATGTATTTGTTATATTTACCTGCACTGTCTCCCAAAACCTTTTCAATATTGGACAGAAATAGAAAATGTGTATGATTGGCTTCCAGCTCTGCACATTTCCTCCAACATTCAGCACTGCCTGCTGGCCTGTATTTTGATAACATTTTGGGTGTTAAAAAGATCTTCAAATTAATTTTCCAGTACTTAGATTGTGTCGTCTTAAAAATTATTTTGCATGCTTCTTTCCAATCATCTTCTAAAATTGTTGTTGCTAATTCCTTTTCCCATTTCTCTTTGGTATTATCCTCTTTTACCTTCATTTCTTACAGAATTTTATAAAGTTTTGAGATTTTACTCTTTTCACTATTTCTATTTTTGCTAAAAAATTCCAGTAGCCCATGCATTCTCTGTCCCTGTTCTCTCTGCTGTTTCATGAGGTAGCTTCTAATTTGTAGATACTGAAAGAAATTATTATGATTTATATTACAGTTTTTCACAATTGTTAACACACAAAAAGTGAAAATTCGGCACAATTTGCACAACCTTCACTTCATGTACCAATCGCTCAACCCAATTTGGCACTACTTCACACTCCCTTATCTGCATTAGACTCTGACTTTCCTTCTTTACACTCTGATGTCAATTACACATCACCTTGTTGTCAAAACACTACACACAATGTTCAGTTGTTGCACACACTTATCAAGTAAAATCTCAAAGCATCAACCTACAACACACAAATATTCAAATCTCTAAACATTCAGGTCTGTTGAGCAATTTGCTTCAGGACTGCAGCATAAAAGTGCCTTGAGCCTCTGTTTTGTTTGGTGAACAATGGAGAACTTTGAAGAGAGAGACAACCAGAGAAGGAGAGGGGTAAGAGTGAGAGGAGGAGGAAGAGTAGGACAAGAAGGAGGAGGGAGAGGAAGATGAGGAAGAGGAGGAGGAGGACAAGGAGGAGGAAGAGGACAAGGAGGAGGAGGAGGACAAGGAGGAGGAAGAGGAGGAGGAGGAAGAGGAGGACAAGGAGGAGGAAGAGGAGAAGGAGGACAAGGAGGAGGAAGAGGAGGAGGAGGACAAGGAGGAGGAGGACAAGGAGAAGGAGGCGTGATGCCTAATTCATTTTTGTGGGGGGGGGGGGGGTTGAGCAGGCCGGTTTACAGTACTGTACTGTTCTCTGTGTGTACTGAAATAAAACTTGTTTTTGCTGCATATTTGTGTGCTGTTTTATGTTTGACTATGAAAAGAGTCGGCCTACACTGAAACATTTTACAAAAGGAGAAATGGCTCATTCTCCACAGTCATTGTCATTTATATGGTGTGTTCCATTTCTATGATTGTGTTTTCAATTTTGCACTTCAGTGTGCTGTAAATGCTTGGTAGTGTGCAGCAAATGCTTAGTTGTGTGTACTCAATGAATGGTATGTGTGTGTCATTTGAAAATATGGCTGTGTGTACCAAATGAAAACACGAGTTCCATTTTGTGAACAGTTAAGAGATTTGATGGCAAAGAGTCATCTTGCAAAGGGAGTGTCAGGTTTAGCATTTTGTGTGTGAGGTTTTCAGTTTTGTGTGTGCAGTTTTGAGAAAGCCGTTATTGTTTTGAGAAACGTGTGTTAGCAATTGTGAAAAACTGTAAATTTATTACAGTTTTTCACAATTGTTAACACACGTTTCTCAAAACAATAACGGCTTTCTCAAAACTGCACACACAAAACTGAAAACCTCACACACAAAATGCTAAACCTGACACTCCCTTTGCAAGATGACTCTTTGCCATCAAATCTCTTAACTGTTCACAAAATGGAACTCGTGTTTTCATTTGGTACACACAGCCATATTTTCAAATGACACACACATACCATTCATTGAGTACACACAACTAAGCATTTGCTGCACACTACCAAGCATTTACAGCACACTGAAGTGCAAAATTGAAAACACAATCATAGAAATGGAACACACCATATAAATGACAATGACTCTGGAGAATGAGCCATTTCTCCTTTTGTAAAATGTCTCAGTGTAAGCCTACTCTTTTCATAGTCAAACATAAAACAGCACACAAATATGCAGCAAAAACAAGTTTTATTTCAGTACACACAGAGAACAGTACAGTACTGTAAACCGGCCTGCTCAACCCCCCCACACAAAAATGAATTAGGCATCATCCTCCTTCTCCTTGTCCTCTTCCTCCTCCTCCTTGTCCTCCTCCTCCTCCTTGTCCTCCTCCTCCTCTTCCTCCTCCTTGTCCTCCTCCTCCTCCTTGTCCTCTTCTTCCTCCTTGTCCTCCTCCTCTTCCTCCTCCTCCTCTTCCTCCTCCTTGTCCTCCTCCTCCTCCTTGTCCTCTTCCTCCTCCTCCTCTTCCTCCTCCTTGTCCTCCTCCTCCTTGTCCTCTTCCTCCTCCTTGTCCTCCTCCTCCTCTTCCTCCTCTTCCTCTCCCTCCTCCTTCTTCTCCTCCTCTTCCTCCTCCTCCTCCTCCTCTCACTCTTACCCCTCTCCTTCTCTGGTTGTCTCTCTCTTCAAAGTTCTCCATTGTTCACCAAACAAAACAGAGGCTCAAGGCACTTTTATGCTGCAGTCCTGAAGCAAATTGCTCAACAGACCTGAATGTTTAGAGATTTGAATATTTGTGTGTTGTAGGTTGATGCTTTGAGATTTTACTTGAGAAGTGTGTGCAACAACTGAACATTGTGTGTAGTGTTTTGACAACAAGGTGATGTGTAATTGACATCAGAGTGTAAAGAAGGAAAGTCAGAGTCTAATGCAGATAAGGGAGTGTGAAGTAGTGCCAAATTGGGTCGAGCGATTGGTACATGAAGTGAAGGTTGTGCAAATTGTGCCGAATTTTCGCTTTTTGTGTGTTAACAATTGTGAAAAACTGTAACTAAGGTTTCAAATGAGTCTATAATATTATTTGTAATACACCTGTAATCCCTTTCTAGCCCATTCTTCTGGTATCTTATCAATTTTATTTGGCATAAAATCTGGATCTCTGGCTATCTCTCTCAAATATATACATTTTTCATCACATTTATACATTTTACGAATAGATTTCCAGTTTGTTAACGTATTTTCTACACATCTGTTATTTCCGGTATATTTTTGAATTTCCTTTAAACTCAAATGAGGTAATGTTCCAATTCATATTAATGTTAATTGTTTTTCTATTATTTTCCATTTCGTTTTAACTGAATTATTCATCCATTTCATTATGATATCTATTTGTGTAGCATGAAAGTAAGACATTAGATCGGGGAAATTAAGCCCCCCTTTTTCTCTAGTTTGAGTTAACGTACTGAATTTATTCCGTTTACTTTTGTAGTTCCAAATAAAATTTGAAAGCATTGTATTCCATCTTTTAAAACTACTATGTGAAATGGGCACTGGTAAAGTCTGAAATAAAAACAAAAATTGTGGAAGAATCATCATTTTGACGCTTTCTACTCTACTCGTTATTGATTCTGGTATTGTTTTCCATCTATTAAGATCTTGTCTCACTTTATTTTCGAGGACTTGGTAGTTATCTGTATACAACGTTGTTATATCTCCCGTAAGATAAATTCCCAAATATTTAATTTTCTTTGAATCCCATTTCAGTTTATATCTTTCCTTAATTTCTAATGCTATCTGTTTGCCAAGTGTTAATGCTTCACACTTACTTTCATTTAATTTATAACCGGAATGTTTACTATATTCTGTAATTGCTTCCATTAGATTTGATAAGGATTGGTCAGGTGATGTTAAGTAAATGATGACATCATCTGCATATAATGCCAATTTGTGTTGTTCCTCCTTTATAGTTATACCTTTAATGTTATTATTTTTCCTTATGCTTTCTGCTAGTCCTTCCATGCATATTGCAAATATTACTGCTGAGAGCGAATCTCCTTGTCTTGTACCTTTATAAATTGGGAATCTTCTAGATATTGTGCCATTCACTTTCACTCTCGACATTGGATTTTTATACATTCCTTGAAGCCATTCATTAAACTTCTCATGAAAGCCAAAACTCCTTATAATTTCAAAACATAAATGGCCATAACACTCGATCAAAGGCTTTTTCCGCGTCCAATGTTACAGTTTTTTGCAATTGCTAAGACACAATTTCTGAAACTAGAGCCCTCTTTGTCGAAACTCTACACACAAAAACCAAAAACTCATACATAAAATACTAAATATCTTACATCTCTTGCAAAAGCAAACACTTACAGTTTTTCACAATTGTTAACACACAAAAAGCGAAAATTCGGCACAATTTGCACAACCTTCACTTCATGTACCAATCGCTTGACCCAATTTGGCATTACTTCACACTCCCTTATCTGCATTAGACTCTGACTTTCCTTCTTTACACTCTGATGTCAATTACACATCACCTTGTTGTCAAAACACTACACACAATGTTCAGTTGTTGCACACACTTCTCAAGTAAAATCTCAAAGCATCAACCTACAACACACAAATATTCAAATCTCTAAACATTCAGGTCTGTTGAGCAATTTGCCATCAGGACTGCAGCATAAAAGTGCCTTGAGCCTCTGTTTTGTTTGGTGAACAATGGAGAACTTTGAAGATGGAGACAACCAGAGAAGGAGAGGGGTAAGAGTGAGAGGAGGAGGAGGATGAAGAGGAGGACAAGATGGAGGAGGGAGAGGAAGATGAGGAAGAGGAGGAGGACAAGGAGGAGGAAGAGGACAGGGAGGAGGAGGAAGAGGACAAGGAGGAGGACAAGGAGGAAGAGGTGGACAAGGAGGAGGAAGAGGAGGAGGAGGAGAAGGACATGGAGTGGGGGGGGGGGGGGGGGGGGTTGAGCAGGCCGGTTTACAGTACTGTACTGTTCTCTGTGTGTACCGAAATAAAACTGTTTTTGCTGCATATTTGTGTGCTGTTTTATGTTTGACTATGAAAAGTGTAGGCCTACACTGAGACATTTTACAAAAGGAGAAATGGCTCATTCTCCAGAGTCATTGTCATTTATATGGTGTGTTCCATTTCTATGATTGTGTTTTCAATTTTGCACTTCAGTGTGCTGTAAATGCTTGGTAGTGTGCAGCAAATGCTTAGTTGTGTGTACTCAATGAATGGTATGTGTGTGTCATTTGAAAATATGGCTGTGTGTACCAAATGAAAACACGAGTTCCATTTTGTGAACAGTTAAGAGATTTGATGGCAAAGAGTCATCTTGCAAAGGGAGTGTCAGGTTTAGCATTTTGTGTGTGAGGTTTTCAGTTTTGTGTGTGCAGTTTTGAGAAAGCTGTTATTGTTTTGAGAAACGTGTGTTAACAATTGTGAAAAACTGTAATTCAAAACTATATAAACACTGCCAAAATTTTTATTTTTGCATCACAACTTTACACACAAACACCAAATAAATAGCTCTTTCCACATGCCAACCACACACTGGTTGCTAAGCATAAAACACTATTATCTAGAGTTTTTGGCATTTTAATTTGTAGCATGCTGTAAATATAGACTATGGACACAAATGCAATGGGGAAACAAACAAATTTGTTTATTCTCAATAACATTATCAGACAAAATTATTTGAACTGAAGATTACAAGATCATTGAACTGTACACAGTAATACAATATATTGAAATTAAAGTCCATCCTGTCTTCGATGTGCATCTGGCCACAGCGCCTCAACAACATCGCAAGCAATGTCCTCTCTTGCCAAACATCGGGGGAAGTACCGTTTTGAGTGGCGTATCCAGCCTTGGCATGCCTCCACATCAATGTCGCCACAGGCCTCTTCCATTGCCTGGAGGAGAGTTGCACGTTGGTAGGGTCGGCGGTCATACACCTTCCAATGCCACGCCGAAAATAATTCCTCAATAGGGTTCAGGAAAGGTGAGTAAGGTGGAAGGGGGAGAACTTGAAATAGTGGGTGATTGTCAAACCAATTATGGACCACAGCAGACCGGTGGAAACTTACGTTGTCCCATATGACAACATATCTGGAGTGCCCTGGCACGTTCCTCTGGTCATTGGGAATGAGGATGTCATGCAGGGAGTCAAGGAATGCAATAATATGGGCTGTGTTATATGGGCCAAGAGTGGCATGGTGGTGAAAGACACCATTCTGACCAATTGCAGCACACATTGTGATGTTTCCACCACGCTGCCCAGGAACATGAACAATGGCACGTTGCCCGATGATGTTTCTTCCCCGGCATCTGGTTTTGGCTAGATTGAAACCAACCTCATCGATATATATATATATATAAACATGCTGGTGTTCAGCAGCATCTAGCTCCATGACTCTCTGAAACAGTAGCTATGTTTCCATCTAAATGTCATTCGAATTTTAAGCGAACTTTTGGAAAGTTCGCAAAAAGAAAAAAAAAGAAAATGCGAATTAGGTGCGTTTCCACCAACTGAGTTGGAGCGAAGAAGTAGAGGTTGCATATCGTAAACAAAACCAGTTGCCTTGGTAACATACCCACGTGGAGAACATAACGCTTGGAAACGGCTGATCAGTCACGTGAGTTCAATGTTCGCTACGTCAGAACTTATTCGGCAAATGTGTTTCCATCTACCGTTTTGCGCATTAACTCTTTTTCGCAAAAGACAAAAACCACCTCAAGCGAGCGTATAAACTTTTTTGCGAATTAGAGTAAGTTTTTTCGAATTTTGCCGTTTCCATCAACCTTTTCTGATGCGATACTTGAAAATGCGCATAAAATTAGGTTGATGGAAACATAGCTAGTCAGGAAAAATCATATTGAATGATCATATTGTCCATATAGTGTAGCACAGTAATGCAGTAAACTGGAATACAGTACCAATATTGTAATAGGCTAATATATAAAATGTAACTTACTTGTACATATTCATAGCGCAGTTGTTGCACTCCTCCTCGTCCTCCTTCTCTTCCTTGTCTTCCTTCTCTTTCTTCTCTTCCTAGTCCTCATCCTCTTCTTACACAAACACCTCTTCCTCTAGCTCTCTCTCCAAAATTGGCCTCCATTGTTGTGCACACTGAAGAGAAAATCTGAATCCTATTTATAGTGTTCAAGCTCTGATTTCTAAGTGATCTCTTTGGTTACTGGTGTTTTCACATGTGCATTCTGTGTGCAGGTGATTGATAATTGAGTGTGGTATTTCAATGGCAGTGTTTAGCAAACAACACACACAGTCTTTTAAATTTGAATGATGTGTCTAATGTAGATAACTGTGTGTAGTTATTTGCAAAAAGTGTGTTTTAGAATTTCAAACTTAGTGTAAAGCAGACAATGTGCTTATGGTTGAGCATACCTGGTCAATAGATAGGCTACATGAGTTAATGGTTTCAATAATTGTGCCAGAAGTACCAGTTTTTGTGTCTTAGCAATTGCAAAAAACTGTAATATATAACCTGTGAGACAGACTGAAATATCACTCACCCTGTTATTAATATATAACCTGTGAGACAGACTGAAATATCACTCACCCTGTTATTAATATATAACCTGTGAGACAGACTGAAATATGACTCACCCCTGTTATTAATATATAACCTGTGAGACAGACTGAAATATCACTCACCCTGTTATTAATATATAACCTGTGAGACAGACTGAAATATCACTCACCCTGTTATTAATATATAACCTGTGAGACAGACTGAAATATCACTCACCCTGTTATTAATATATAACCTGTGAGACAGACTGAAATATCACTCACCCTGTTATTAATATATAACTTGTGAGACAGACTGAAATATCACTCACCCTGTTATTAATATATAACCTGTGAGACAGACTGAAATATCACTCACCCTGTTATTAATATATAACCTGTGAGACAGACTGAAATATCACTCACCCTGTTATTACTATATAACCTGTGAGACAGACTGAAATATCACTCACCCTGTTATTAATATATAACCTGTGAGACAGACTGAAATATCACTCACCCTGTTATTAATGTATAACCTGTGAGACAGACTGAAATATCACTCACCCTGTTATTAATATATAACCTGTGAGACAGACTGAAATATCACTCACCCTGTTATTAATATATAACCTGTGAGACAGACTGAAATATCACTCACCCTGTTATTACTATATAACCTGTGAGACAGACTGAAATATCACTCACCCTGTTATTAATATATAACCTGCGAGACAGACTGAAATATCACTCACCCTGTTATTAATATATAACCTGTGAGACAGACTGAAATATCACTCACCACTGTTATTAATATATAACCTGCGAGGCAGACTGAAATATCACTCACCCCTGTTATTAATATATAACCTGTGAGACAGACTGAAATATCACTCACCCTGTTATTACTATATAACCTGTGAGACAGACTGAAATATCACTCACCCTGTTATTAATATATAACCTGCGAGGCAGACTGAAATATCACTCACCCCTGTTATTAATATATAACCTGCGAGACAGACTGAAATATCACTCACCCTGTTATTAATATATAACCTGTGAGACAAACTGAAATATCACTCACCCTGTTATTAATATATAACCTTTGAGACAGACTGAAATATCACTCACCCCTGTTATTAATATATAACCTGTGAGACAGACTGAAATATAATTCACCCCTGTTATTAATATATAACCTGTGAGACAGACTGAAATATCACTCACCCTGTTATTAATATATAACCTGTAAAAGTGCCTTTCATGATGTAAAAGTGAATCTTAGGCAGAGCACCTCACCAGTGTGTTGTGTGCAGTGGCTAAGCTTACTTTCTGCAGCAGGGTTTGTCCTCCAACTGCTTCCAGAAACTTCAATCAACTCCAACTTGAATATGTCCTCCAGTCACTCTTTCAGTTCAGAGACAGATTTCCTCAGAGCCTCAAAAGAGATGGGTTGTGGACTGATAGCGATGCTGGGTAGGTCTCCAGGTCCAGGAGGGGCACAGAGAGACTGACAGCTCTACAGACAGACAGACAGACAGACAGACAGAACAGTTTCAATACAGGTTCCTGTGCAGATTCCAGGAGCATGGTCCTTCAGATGATAAGATGAAAAAACACAGGACCAAGTTACATGACATAATTTATGAAATATTGGGTAGCATTGCTTTGGAATAGAGCTTGTTTAATTTGTGTGAGCTTTTTTTGTTTTTTATTTCTCTCTATTTTTAGGGAAGAATGCTTTGTCCTTCTGGCAGCTAGAGGTTTATCGCTCAGATTATCTCGAAATTTTATGACGCCTTATATGTTTGGTGTCAAATTGACCCCAAAAGTTTAAACGGACACACAACTATTTTAATAGAAACATTTTCACACTTTCTGTTTCACATTTTGTGTGTCTCCCAATTGACCAACCTTTTATCCCTAAAAATGAAAAATCACACTTAAAAAAATCTCACTTCTCATTTTAGAGCCTGAGGTAAGTGGAAGTTTGTGAAGTTTAAAATACAGCTACGCCACAAATGACCCCATACAACACCTTTGTTTACCGAGTATTACAAGACCTTTGAAAACATAGCATTATGTTCATTGCATATTTGCTATTTAATCCCAACACATTCTAAAAAATCTAAGTGTCAAAATAAAAAATAAGGTTTACTGGTTTTTAAAAGACAAACACTGAATTATGCCAAAGATAATATGAGGGTTAAAGGCATCGTTCACTCTTTTTTATTTTAGATTATTCAGTTTTAGTGTGTGTTTCTGATTGGCCCAGACAGGTTTTATGTGTGATGGATAGTTTCGATATTTACAGAAGTTATAGATCGGTAAACAAAAAACATTCGAGACCATTGTTAGTACTGACAGGTTATTATAGACGCTTCATTCATGACTTTGCCTCCCTAGCTGCCCCCTTGACAGATCTCACTCACAAGGCCCAGCCCCAGATGGTGAGGTGGACAGTGGACCCTGAACAGGCCTTCCAGAGTTTGAAGAGGGCCCTGTGCTCCAGCCCAGTATTGGTGACTCCTGACTTCAGCATGGATATGGTGGTCCACACTGATGTGTCTGAAATGGGGGGGGGGGGGGTCGTTCTGTCCCAGGAGAGTAATGGGGAGGAACCCCCGATCTGGTACATCAGTAGGAAGTTACTGCCCCCAGGAGCAGAAGAACTCCACCGAGGAGAAACAGTGACTGGAAATCAAGCGGGCACTCGACAGCCTGCGATATTATTCACTGGGTCTGTGGTTCACCCTTGTGAGCGACCATGTGCCGCCGTCCAACGTCCCTTCACTGAAACAATTTTGCCTTTCTGTTGTAGAGGTAAAATTGTGGTAAATATGAGTTTTCTGGCGACATTGGAATTTGTGTACAACCTGATTTGTTGGAGGAACTGTCTGGTGAACTGACCCTGCATGACTGAAGACCTGGCCTGGATTTTTATGAAAATGGAATGGATTTAACAACTCTGAGAGAGCCATTGCGCTTGTGTTTGTTTGATGCTCTGGTAAATAGCTTAGTGATCCAGGTGTAGGGAGGGAATCGGAGAAGAAGAAGTGAAGGTAGACTCCAAAATGTAGTTAGGTTTATTTTTCTGTTTTCTTCTTGTGTTTGTACCAACTTTAATGTTGGTTTATTAAAGCCCCAGCTAAGCGCTGGGTTGGATCTGAGTTGGTGTTGGTATCTCTATTATTGCACACATTTACCACAGCGCTGGTTTCTGCACAAGCTCCCATCACAACATGTAATGTGCAGAGGAGCATCTCTTTAAAGTGTATATTAGCATTTATATGTCTGTGCTGCTGTGCATGTGGATATGTGCCCTGTATTTGGTATTATGTGTTTTGTCTCAGCCTCCACTGTAGACTGCGGAGAGTGCAGACCAGTTATTATTAAAGTACAGAGTCAAAAAAAAAAAAAAAAAAAGAAGCCACTCAGTGGGTGTGTCCCAATATTCTTCACTCCCCACCTCCTTTCCTCCACTCCCGGAAGTATGCAAAGCTTCCTGAATGTTTTGAGTACAAGTATTTGCATGTACAGTATACAATGTACCTGACATTGCGGTTTGCGTCGAGACATTAATTTCTAACCATGAATCTGTAATTAGTATAATATCAGCAACATTAGATTAGGACACAAAGAAGGGTTTACGGGGCACGGGGAAGAGCAGGTGGTAGTTTAGGAAAGGAGGGTGCATTTTTCGAATTTTGGGACACACTCCGTATCCCATCGAGAGGAAATTAATTTTCTTGCGAGAGCAAGTTCGCTCGTGTCACAGCTCCGTGCTCGCGGTAGTCGCGGGACTGCATTTTTGCACGCAAAATAAAAGCTCCTTCACGCGGATTGATTCTCTGCTCGCACGCTTCACATCTGGACATTTACCGATACTGTTCTGTTAATTTCACAGCTCCACGCGCGCGATATTTTTGGAACTAAATAAACGCCATATAATATCCACTCTCCGCTCAGCCTGGCCTGAGTCCAACACCACTCCTCCTGCAGCTGTGGGCAGAACCAGGAAGTCTCACTCTTTCTCTCTCTCACGCAGTTTCAGAGAAACGAAACTTAACTCTGTCTCTGTCAGCCTGAGCAGTAACATGGCTGAAGGTGGAGTGTTACTGGATCAGGACCAGTTCAGCTGTCCGATCTGTCTGGATCTAATAAAGGATCCAGTGACTATTTCCTGTGGACACAGTTACTGTATGGGCTGTATTAAGGGCTGCTGGGATCAGAATGATCATACTGGTGTCTACAGCTGTCCCCAGTGCAGAGAGACCTTCACCCCAAGGCCTGTTTTAAAGAAAAACACCATGTTTGCTGAGGTAGTGGAGAAACTGAAGAAGACAGGACTCCAAGCTGCTCCTCCTGCTCACTGTTACGCTGGACCTGGAGACGTGGTGTGTGATGTCTGCACTGGGAGAAAGTGCAAAACCGTAAAGTCCTGTCTGATGTGTCTGGCCTCTTACTGTGAAATTCACTTGACACTTCATGACAAACTCAACCCAGGAAAGAGACACAAGCTGACCGATGCCACTGGAAACCTGCAGGAGAAGATCTGCTCTCATCATGACAAACTTCTGGAGATTTACTGTCGTACCGATCAGCAGTGTATCTGTTATCCGTGTGTGATGGATGAACACAGCGGCCATAAAATAGTCTCTGCTGCAGCAGAAAGGACTGAGAAACAGGTAAGGACTGAAACTCTTACACAAAACACTCACGCTTTTTTACACTGATGATGACAGATATTAGCTTGGGTTATTTCCACAATGTGTAGGTTTATGACTTGCTTTTTATTTAATTTTATTCATGTATTTATTGATAGATTATGTTTTGAAATGCTTGATAAGTTTGAAAAAGTACTGAACAATGCAGTACTTTGAGGTCTGAACAACAGATGACAACACAGTGATATCCAGCTCTGTAGTCCATAGTAATAAAAGCAGTAAGAGCAGGAAGTGAACGCAAGTCCGCTCTTTGTGACAGCTCTGTTCACACCCCCTCACTCTATTCAATCAACACACGGCTGGAGCAGCTAGTTCACTCACACAGAAGCTTTACCTATAAGGCCAGTACACTTTACACACTGGCCTGCTATCAGTGTGTAGAAGTGCTATTTAGTTTCATTTGGAATATGGATATTAGTATCAAGCTATATTTATTTTTTTGTGGACTCCGTCACACCTACTGTGTTTTCAAATATATAAAAATGACAAACTATGGGTGACAAATAAATGCAGTTGAAAAAGGAGGCCCAAAGACAGGTACAAAGGGACGCAAGGAAAGCCAAGTTCCAGTACAAGGCCTAAACAATACAATACAAGGCCCAATACAAGTAATCAGAGGTCAACACATTCAGGTTGTGGAAGAATATAAATAGCTGGGGCTTGTTGGACAGCAAGCTGTGCTGGGAACAGATGCATCAACCTGATGTACAAGAAAGGGCAGCAGCTCCTCTTTTTCTAAAGGAAGCTGATGAGATTAATTAATGTGGACTGTACCATCCTTACACTGTTTTATAGATCCTTCATTTAAAGAGTTTTAACCTGCTGTTTTACGTGTTGGTTTGGAAATACAAGTACAGCCAACCTGAACAGACTGGGAAGAATTCTTAAATTCTGTAGTAAAATCATAGGACAGCCACAAAACAGCATGACTGCCCTGTACAAAATTAGGGCACTTAAGAAAGTGGAGATTATTTTATATGATTCAACCCACCCCCTGTAGACAGAGTTTAATCTCCTACCCTTAGGCAGATGTCTGTCTGTACCGCTCAGTAAGAATTATACATACAAGAGTTAATTTATTCCTCTAGTCATTCCCTTTTTATATAGCAAATAACCTTTTCGGTCCACTTTTAAAGCTCTTAATGTAATGTAATGTCTCAGAGTTTAGTATTGTATGTACTGGGTTTTTGTTTGCATTATTGACTTTATTTAGCTGCAAAACCAATTTCCCCATGAGGGATAATACAGTTTTCTACTTCTGCTATGTAGTTGAACATCTGAATATTGTAATATCA
This sequence comes from Ilyophis sp. 1 JC-2022, assembly GCA_022702515.1. Classification (NCBI taxonomy): domain Eukaryota; kingdom Metazoa; phylum Chordata; class Actinopteri; order Anguilliformes; family Synaphobranchidae; genus Ilyophis; species Ilyophis sp. 1 JC-2022. The sequence continues at coordinate 16,126,867 of CM040405.1, read as the reverse complement.
TGTGAGAAATATCTGCCCACAGAAGCAGCTGCTGGCGACACAGAGTAAATTCCAGCAGAGAATCCAGGAGATAGAGAAGGAGCTGCAGGATCTGAGACAGGCTGTGCAGTCACTCAAGGTGGGTACTGACCAGAGGAGAAGACAACAGTGTGCTGCTGGAAGAGCCATTTCAGGGCTCAGTCAGGGCTCTCCTCCAGTCAGCCAGTGAGCAGCCCAGTGTTGGGCCACTTTCCAGTCCTGTGAGGCTCAATCCCACTGAGCCACACTGTGGGGAATAGGCTGAGTGAAAGGCCTAGTTAAAATGTTCAGTGTCACACAACACGAGTGTGGTCAGGTAAGGCCTGGCGTGTGTCTGGCAAAAACAAACAGTCGGAATGACAAAGTGACCAATTTTATGGCCAATTTTGTGGTCCTAGAAAAGTGCAAAATTATATACAGTGCGTTTCACCACTCCATATTTAGAATGATCCAAACAGAGACAAATATATATATATATATATATATATATATATATATATATATATATATATATATAAACTCCTCAAAAAAAGTTTGGAAACGTTATTTCGGTCGATTATTCCTCCCCTTTAATAATACCAATTAGTATTGTATTTTATATCGTTGGAAAGCCTGATTAGTCACCTTTACAACGAGGTACAACTTGTAAGGATCATGCATTCGTGGAATGAGCAACACAGCTAACCGTGTGGGTAGCGGCCCAAAAAAATGTGCCAAAATCCCCTGCAATATTCTTCTGTTGGTATTCACTCTCGTTTTGAGTTGCTTGGTGGACTGGATGATTGCACTCTCCCACAGTAATAAGGAAAAAACAACACATATTGGCCATTTTTACACTTTATTCATTTTACACTGTCAGGGACCTCAGTAGCGTGTGGAAGATCCATACGCAGCCACAGCAGCTTGGCACCTCCTCCTCATGCTGGTCACCAGCCTGGTCACACACTGCTGTGGGATGGCATCCCATTCCTCAACCAGGATTTGTCGCAAGTCAGTGTCATGGTGTGGGGCGGTATCTCTCTCACAGGCAAAACAGAACTTGTCATCATTGAAGGCAATCTCAATGCAGTGAGATATCGGAATGAGATTCTGGAGCCAGTGGCGATCCCATATCTCCAGAATCTGGGACCTAACTCCATCCTCCAGGATGACAACGCTCGCCCCCACAGAGCCAGGATCATCACAGAGTACCTACAGAATTTGGGAGTGGAGAGGATGGAATGGCCTGCCGTGAGTCCAGACCTCAACCCAATTGAACACTTGTGGGATCAGCTTGGGCGTGCTGTACGTGCCAGAGTGACCAACGCAACCATGTTGGCTGACTTGCGACAAATCCTGGTTGAGGAATGGGATGCCATCCCACAGCAGTGTGTGACCAGGCTGGTGACCAGCATGAGGAGGAGGTGCCAAGCTGTTGTGGCTGCGTATGGATCTTCCACACGCTACTGAGGTCCCTGACAGTATAAAATGAATAAAGTGTAAAAATGGCCAATATGTGTTGTTTTTTCCTTATTACTGTGGGAGAGTGCAATCATCCAGTCCACCAAGCAACTCAAAACGAGAGTGAATACCAACAGAAGAATATTGCAGGGGATTTTGGCACATTTTTTTGGGCCGCTACCCACACGGTTAGCTGTGTTGCTCATTCCACGAATGCACGATCCTTACAAGTTGTACCTCGTTGTAAAGGTGACTAATCAGGCTTTCCAACGATATAAAATACAATACCAATTGGTATTATTAAACGGGAGGAATAATCGACCGAAATAACATTTCCGAACTTTTTTTGAGGAGTGTATATATATATATATGCAACAGGAGAATAAAAAAAAATTAAAAAACACACACACCAAAGAAATCAATAACTGGACCACATTGCTGGCTCCACTCTAAGCTGAATTATCACCTTCCTTCTCATCCAACTCATGCAATTCTGCCTACTCCCTCCCTGGAACAGTGGTCTGGGCTGTGTCCGAATCAGAGCCCTATCTACTGCACCCTGTCTCCTGCGTACAGTGCACTGTGTCCGAATCAGAGCCTTATCTACTGCGCCCTGTCTCCTGCATACAGTGCACTGTGTCCGAATCAGAGCCCTATCTACTGCGCCCTGTCTCCTGCATACAGTGCACTGTGTCTGAATCAGAGCCCTATCTACTGCGCCCTGTCTCCTGCGTACAGTGCACTGTGTCCGAATCAGAGCCCTATCTACTGCGCCCTGTCTCCTGCGTACAGTGCACTGTGTCCGAATCAGAGCCCTATCTACTGCACCCTGTCTCCTGCGTACAGTGCACAGTGTTTGAATCAGAGCCCTATCTACCGCGCCCTGTCTAATGCGTATAGTGCACTGTGTCCGAATCAAAGCCCTATCTACTGCGCCCTGTCTCCTACGTACAGTGCACTCGCAGAAGTGTGCTGTTCAATGTGCACTGTGTAGCACACTATGTACAGTCTGGGAAAAATATCAGCAATACCATTTTCCATCCATACTGTTGAAGTGTCGTAAGCAGGTTGTAAGACGTCCCACCAGTGTTGCCATGTCCACGGTTTTACAGCTAAATTGAGCAACTTTCAAAGTGCAGTCACGGGTAAAAATGTGAAAATATGATGATTTCTATTTAAAATATGTTGGTTTCAGTGAAAAATATATTTTTGAGTCGCCATTTGGCTGGAAAGTCTTGCAAGATCTGGCAACCTTGCATCCCACCTTTGCGCGGCCATGTCACGTGTTGTTTTTGTTGTATTTCAAGGAAAACATCAGCGAAGCTGTGCCTCATTTTTTTTAAACAAAGCTGCACGTCATATTTATGCGACCAAAATGTTATGAAAGTTAATAAAGAAATAATAATGTTCTTGCAACCGGGTGAGACTGCTCTTTAGATTCACGGGATCAGCTAATAAGGGACCACATATCAAAGGTAATCGTACCACGTACCACGTTCCGCTGACCCCGGTTTATCCAAAAGACAGCCAGTGTGCATTACCTTAAATCATCAGCCACCAACGCTGATTCTGTGCTCGTTTATCTGACTCCATTATAATTTAGAATTTGGTATGTAAAATTTCCACGTGATTTGCTAAAGGACTCTCATACTTTTAAGACGGTTCTCTGAACTGGATCTGTCTGTTCCACCGCGCACTACATCCGGCCGGGTATGTACACGACTCACAGCTGACTAGATATCTGCGGTTATCTCAGAGGTTGTGGAAGAAGCCACTTCGTGAGGTATAGACTATGGTTAAGACTCAGGGACCGACGAAATAAATATTGACGACCACCATTCTCAACATGTATAACCGCCAGGTGTAGGTGATCTACTTTAAGACATAGTTCTACGGGTACAATACTCCGTGATACATTAAGCTTAAATAGCCAACCTCCCTAGACCAGCTGAGGGGGTAACCATGACTGAGGAAATTAATCAACCCATTACCGGTAAACAGAGATAGTACGTCAATTTTCAGAGAAACCACACAAATCAAGTTTCACTAATTTATTACCAGGTAGGTTATTTACTTAAATCATCAATACACAGTTACAGATTAAACAGCCAAAATTCAATATATAGTACAGAAGAAAAATACCTGGCAATCGCTACACACAATGACCTGAGGTTAGATGTGTGGGAAAGTCTGAATACAGCTTCCCCAATGGCTTTGTTTCCTTTGCTTAAATGCTCAAATTCTGCGTCTGATCTGGCTGCAGATGGTCATAAAACCATAAACTGGCCAGAAAGAGTTAAATTGTACTTTAGTTCCCCCTTCTAGGAGGTTACACAGAGAGGTTTCCTGCAAGGAAAATTCCACAACGGCAGCTTACACCTGTGTTATGAAATATACATTCCATCCATGGTGAACATTTAGGACATGTAGACCATTGCACCACTCACACCGAGAGCATCACAACAATATCAAACATGAATAGGTCTAAGTTTGTGTTGCCATGAGAATCCCCATCTCTACATAGTTTTTCAGATATGATGAATATTAATTACATTACATTACATTAGAGGCATTTAGCAGACGCTCTTATCCAGAGCGACTTACACAGCATTTTTGCATTTATACTAGTGGTGGGCCGTTATCGGCGTTAACGTGCTGCGTTAGCGTGAGACTCTTATCGGGCGATAAAAAAAATATCGCCGTTAATCTATTCTCAAAGTTGGGTTGGGAGCTGGGTCTATACTACGCAAGCTATGATGACTTTCACTTTGATATTTTAGCGCGGATGTATACCTAGCCGAATTGCACTGTAGGGGGCGAGAACGAGTCTTCGAACCTGTGTGTATGCCTACTGTGAAATTACCACATCAAACGTGACGTGCTAACATGGATGCAGCTATGAAGCCGCCGGGTTTGCTTCAGGGAAAATTTATTTTTAAGAAACTTCCCAATGAAAACCTCGACAAGACTAAGGTTGTTTGCACCTTGTGCAATGCGGAATTAGTTTACTGTAGGAGTTCTTCCAGTCTCAAGTACCACCTAAACGCAAAGCATCCCTTAGCTAATGCGGAAGATGCCGGGCCAAGCACTGATGTAGCGCAGGGGAAGAGTCGTCGTCAAACTACTATGTTTGAGTGCAACCGAGGCAAGCCCGTCAGCACAGCTCTATCAGCCAAGCTAACTAATCTCCTCGCTCAGTGGATTGCCACCAGCTGCCGGCCCATCAGCGTGGTTGAAGATGATGGGCTCGAGCTTGTTCTCCAGGCGGCCACAGGTGACCCATCTTACAAACTACCTGCGAGGCGAACTATCATGAGGAGAATACATGACCAGCACGCCGCAGAGAAAGCCGCAAAAGATTTGAAGATGGTAGAGGCGAGTTGTGTAGCACTGACTGGGGACCATTGGACATCTGTCAACAACGAGAACTACCTCGGCGTTACTGTACACCTCATCGATGCCAGCTGGGAACTTCAGTCCTTCGCTTTAGGTAGGCTACGTTATGTAATTTTAAATTACATACAGTAATACCTTGACAGACAAGTTTAATTCGTTCCGTGACCGAGCTCGTAACTCGGTTTACTCGTCTATCAAATCAATTTTCCCCATTGAAATTAATTTAAATACCATTAATCCGTTCCAGCCCCCCAAAAAACACCCTAATTTCTTTGTTACGTAGTTATAAAAATGAGAAATGTATTTATAAGTAATACATAATTAATACAAAACATAATACAAAGATAATAAAATAGAATATAAAGAAATAAACTGGTTCTAAACTTAATTGCTACATTATTATTCTTCACTTACACTTAATCTTCATCAGTGACGTTTGCATCTTTTTCATTGATTTTTGGCTTTTTCGTCACGCTTTTCTGACTCTGATCTGCAGGGCGTTTCGATAAAAACCTATCCATGGTGGTTTGTTTCTTCCTTCCCTTCAGAATTTTTCGGAAATGCGAATGCAATGCGAATGCTCCGCTTGCTCGGCACGTAACTCGGGTCTAGGCTCGTAAGGCGAAGCAAGAAATTGTCCGAGCAACGGCTCGTAACTCGGAATACTCGTAAGTTAGTGCACTCGTATGTCAAGGTTTTACTGTAATTTAATTTAATTACTTAGCCTATTAATTACCACGACACCACGAATTACCACCACATTATGTTTGCTTCTTGATGATTGCTAGTTGTTTACTACTAGTAGTGAACTTATTCTGATCTACTTTGTCTGTCCGTTAGGTGTGATGAAAACAGAGGAGCGTCACTTTGCAGAAGCGTGTGCCAGGCAGTTTCTCGACGTCGCTAATCAGTGGGGGATAGCTGACAAAATCAGCACTATTGGAACAGACAGCGCTCCTAATATGGTGGCAGCAGGGAGGATACTGCCATTCGAGCATTTGCCCTGTGTTGCGCATGTTGTACAGAGAGCTATTGTAATGTCACTTCGGGAAGGTGGTTTTGATGGTGCACTGGCCAAGTGCCGTAAAGTGGTCGGACATTTTAAACACAGTCCGGCCAACTCAGACAAGCTGAATGTCCAGCAAGCCTCCCTTGGACAAGTTCAGGAGCCACTCGTGCAAGATGTTCCAACACGGTGGAATTCCACCCTTGAGATGATCGAGCGCGTGAGGCGCAACAGAGACGCACTGCACACAACGCTGTCTCAGCAGAAGCACAATCTGGCCCTCCCAACAAATGCTGAATATGAGAAGTTGGCAAAGCTAGAGAAACTGCTGGAGCCATGCAGGTATGGTCTACAAAGATAGCGTGTTCATGAATTGGCATACAAGTTCTTTTAAATGTCACTTTGTATTTAAGAAACACGTGCCCTTAAATGTAATGTGATTAAGAACTTTAAAAATGTGTAATCTGAGTTAAATGAATCAGTCATTAATTATTTATTGCTCTGTTTCTGTCTGTCTGTGTGTGTGTCTGTGTGTGTGTCTCTGTCTGTCTGTCTGTGTGTGTGTGTCTGTCTGTGTGTGTGTGTGTGTCTGTCTGTTTGTCTGTCTCTGTGTGTGTGTGTGTGTGTTTGTGTGTGTCTGTCTCTGTGTGTGTGTGTGTGTGTGTCTGTCTGTTTGTCTGTCTGTGTGTGTGTGTGTGTGTGTGTGTGTGTGTGTGTGTCTGTCTGTCTGTCTGTCTGTGTAGGTACATCACTGAGCTCCTTGGTGGGGATAAGTATGTATCCTGCTCTGTGGTTCTACCTGCCCTGTGCCACCTCCAGCACGCGATGAAGATCTCAGATGATGATCCTGCCTATATTGTGCGATTCAAGGCTGCCTTCACCAAGGACCTCAACCAGCGGAGGGAGAAAATAAACCTGGAATGGCTTAAGGTATGTCAGACTGACCAGAAGATAACTGCATTGTTTGACCATTATAGACTGTTAAGCCAGTAGATCGGTCAATGAATAGATGAATGAGTCATGAAGAAATATGGAGGTTGGATTTGGAAAGTGAAATTTTCATCAATCAATAATTATTATTTTTTATTCATCAAAGGTGGCGACTGCTCTAGATCCACGATTTAAGGACCTCAAGTGCTTGCCCAGAGCAGAGAGGGAGCCAGTGTGGGCAAAGCTAAGTGAGTTGGTGAATGGAGAAGAACCTGCTCTGCAGCCACTCGGGGAGGAGAACCCTGAGCCACCCAAGAAGAAAACAGCCCTGCTACTGATGGGATCAGACTCAGAATCAGATGAGGAGACACCAGAAGACAATACTGTGGAGAGGTACAAGGTAGAGCCCAGTGCCAGTCTAGATCAGTGTCCACTGAAGTGGTGGTCGGAGCACACTGCTGTCTATGGTAAGATGGCCCACATTGCCCGTAAATACTTGGGGACTCCTGCCACAACTGTCCCACGCGAGAGACTTTTTTCTTTAGCAGGCCATATTGTACAGAAGAGATCTAGTTTGTCACCAGAAAATGTGAACAAGCTGGTCTGCCTGAGTGACTGGTGGAAGAAGGAGAAATAGAGCTTGGACTGATTGACACAAAGCTACTGACTGTAAACAGTTCATCACGACCTCTTATGTAGGCCTACAGTTCAAAATTCATGTTTAACTGAATAAACAGTTAGTAAACACAAGTACATCTTATTGAACGTGATTTATTTTCATCACCAATTATCATAGTAGAACAGCTTTCTCAAGCAGTTTGTGATGCATTTTGGTAACAGGAGATGAGCCCCTGGTCTAATGCGCCACCTGGCTTGAGAAACCCGTTCTCAAAGACTTACTTTTAGTCATTATTTGGGTAGCACACATATTCTGAATGCCTTCGGCAGAATTCAAATGAGCCATTTTAATCTAGATTAATCTAGATTAATTCCAAGATTACAGTGAGATTAATCTAGATTTAAAAAAATAATATATGCCCACCACTAATTTATACATAGTATCCATTTACAGCTGGATATATACTGAAGCAATTCAGGTGAAGTACCTTGCTCAGGGGTACAACGGCAGTGTCCTACGTGGGACTCGAACCTGCGACCTTTCGGTTACAAACCCAGTTCCTTAACCACTGTACTACACTGCCGCCCTATTAATGCCAAAAAGGTCCCAGAATTCTTGTTGAGAATATTACATTTACACCCTAGTTGTCCCTGTTAATTCAGGTACGTTAACTGGATGTATTTGCTAATGTAACTCAACAACACATGATTATCTCTCTGGAAAAAGAGTGTATAATGTATGTTCCAGTGCCCAGACTAGTTCCAGTGTATACTGTACAATGTAGCAAAAATATCAATCACATCTGTATGTTTTTAGGCTGTTTGAGGACAAAAGCACTCTATAGCCATGTGGTGTTGTGTGTGAAAATATGTTAAGGACAGAGATTTGGCCTGCCCTGATAACGTCAGATGGTGGCACTGTGGCACTGTTCATATGCTGGTTTTTTCGACAATCCAAGCGTTATTTCCAGAATCATTAAATCCTCGGACATCCTTTGACGTCATAAACTTCAAGCCAGATGGTCCCAGCAGACTTTACAGCACCGAAGTTCTGGTTTATAACGTCTTTCACTCCCGATGGTATGTTTCCAGGTGCCCTGGGATCTCAATTCCAGTCTTACAAAACCAACACACGACTGCCTTTTTAGGCTATGGCCTAGTGTGGACCTGTGGCTGTGTCACATACAGCCCTCCTCTCTCTGTGCTCCTAACAGCGCTCTGCACAGACAGCCCTCCTCTCTCTGTGTCTCCTAACAGCGCTCTGCACATACAGCCCTCCTCTCTCTGTGTCTCCTAACAGCGCTCTGCACATACAGCCCTCCTCTCTCTGTGTCTCCTAACAGCGCTCTGCACAGGCAGCAGTGGAGGACAGCGAGAGGATCTTTACTGAGTTGATCCGCTCCATTGAGAAAAGGCGCTCTGAGGTGAAAGAGCTGATCAGAGATCAGGAGAAGGCTGAAGTGAGTCGGGCTGAAGGACTCCTGGAGCGACTGGAGCAGGAGATTGCTGAGCTGAGGAGGAGAGATGCTGAGATGGAGCAGCTTTCACACACAGAGGATCACATCCATTTCCTCCAGGTAACATCACTGGCTCTCTGATGGTCTGCACTATGTACATTGTACATACATGTTGAGGTGTGTTCCTCATTTACAAATATCTGCTCCTGGCATCTGCACAGGAATCTGTATTGAGATTATTGTCTGTCTGTCTGTCTGTCTGTCTGTAGAGCTGTCAGTCTCTCTGTGCAGCTCCTGGACCTGGAGACTTACCCAGCATCACTGTCAGTCCACAAATCTCTTTTGAGGCTGTGAGGAAATCTGTTTCTGAACTGAAAGAGCGACTGGAGGACGTCTTCAAGAAGGAATTAGTCAAAATCCTCAAACAGGTTAGAACTGCTGAAACAACTTTTTTTTCCCAATGATTTCTTTCATTAAAAAGAACAAGTGTTGCTCTTTTGTGAATAGAAGTACAGTGTTGTTGATACTTTGTGGAGCCGTGAGTCTGACAGGAGTGAGCAGAGACTGTTCCTCCATCACCCAACCATAGCAACTTATTTTATCCCTACAGGAACCCACCTGCCACAGTACAACACCAGACACGGTACATAAGAATTTATAAAAGGTTTACAGATGACAACCCAGTCAGAACCGGACCCACGCTGGGTTTAAAAATATTTAAATGGGGCAAAAATTGAAGCATGATAACTTGTGAATAAAACAGGGGTCATAGCTGGGGCTTGTTTAAGTTGAGCAGTCTTTGTAATCTGAAGAAACCTACTATAATGTATATTCAGGTTTTTTCTAATGCTTATACCTTTTAAATGTCACTTTCTCTCCTGTTATAACAGCTAATAGCAGCACAAAGGTTTTAGTGTTTCTGCATCTTATAGCTGATCCTGTGCAGTAAAGCAGTCTGCACTGCTGTAAAACAGTAGCAAAGATTTGTGAGATGGGCGGAGAGATGCAGCATTCCTGGGGAGTGGAATCTCTTCTCATTATTCCCTTTGATTGAGATGAAAGTACATTTAGGTCTTCCTCATGCTTTCACATGGCTGTCTGATGCTTCTTTACATAAATATGTCATCCTGCAACTTCCAGTGACATCACTGGGAGAAACGTTGGTGACTCTACTGTACGACATGTATCTCTGGCCCTGTGAAAACTCGTCTTTTTCTGCCACATGTATCCAAGTTATTTACAAATGCAATATGTTACATTTGATCACTTTAGTCTCAAAGTAAGAATTTGGGATATGGGTGAGATTTGTGATATGAATCGCATCTGGAAGTAGTTTGGGTTGGGTTCCGCTGGTATCGGATCTGAATGTAAACGCTCGAGTGTGTGTCTTCTCCTGTCAGCCTTCTACTGACAAAAAACATCCCATAATAAGTGTGTGGGAGTGTGTATTGGATATGAGTGTAAACAGGGCCTCTGCTACCTGCCCTCTCTGCTCGCCATGGCAACCATGGAAATTTCCAACTGCCCAAAACTACTGAACCTTCAGCTTCACCAAGATTATATGTGATATTAATCAAACTTTATATTTAATATTTACATTATTCCTGAATGAGCTGCAGTTTCATTTACATGCACTTTATTTATTAAAATAGATTTAAATTTCTCCAGGAATTATGATATTGTAGCGTTCCTGCTGAACAATGACCGACGAGCCAGTATGATGTCTCGAATTCACGGTTTATTTCCAGAACAAGCTACTGTAGGCCGTAGCTCACGCCGTAATCAATTACAGAGGCTTAACACATTAGCTCAAAGGCAACCCATTAGAGAGAGACCGTGAAAATGGCGGACTTCCCTTATATCCCCGCAATCACACTCCACCCCCCACAATGTCACATGCCCCCCCCAGACCAGTCCAGGCCTTCCCATTTGGCAGACAGTAGGTTGAGTGACAGGTGACCCCACAGACATGCGTAATGATACAACGGCCTAACAGAGACATTTAGAGGAACTACCGTACACATTCCCTAGGGTCGCTACACTATGAAGGTTATCTTTAGGAGCTCATCTTTCTTGTGATCTCTCTCTACAGTGGAAGACGTCCATATTCTACAGCCCAGGACCAGAGAGGACTTCTTACAATGTGAGTCTGTATTTAAACATAAATGAAAACAATTAAGCAACATGAGAATATGAGGTAAGACAAAGTTATATACAAAAAATATTATTGAAAGTATTGTGGCGGCCTGGAGATTACCAACTGGCCAGCTAGGACCGGGTAGTGAGCCGCTACCTGGTCGATGTGTACATAAATGTAAATAGCGTGCTGTGTGTTCTAATTGTGTCGTCAGCTTGTTAGCCGCGTGTTGTGTCAACTGTTTTGTTTTAAACGTAACTGTCATTTGTAACTGTCTGTTATGTGTGGCTGTAATTGGCTAGGAATCTGTAAATGTGTGCGCCAATCACAGCCGACTAGTTCCTTTATAATGCAGTATCTGAAGCGATTCGGGGTTAGTGAAAGAGTGTTTTAGAGCTGAGGAAATAGTTGTGCATGAATTCAAACGGCTCGTTTCAGAGCTGGTAAGGTAGCGCTATTAAAACGAAGCTCAGCTTGAGCGATTCGGAACTGCAAGCCGCTGTCTCCCTCCCTCATTCTCCGCGCTCGCTACATTGGTGTCCGGAAGTGGGATGTAACGAGCCCTGCTGAGGGAGATAGGGGAACTGGAGCGGTCGATCGGTGAGCTGACCCGCAGGAAGGCAAGGAGAGCCGGGGCTATGACCAGCTCCGAGTGGCAGACTCCTGCGGTGCGAGTGTCCAGGCAACCGCACGGCTTCAACGGGAGAATCCGGCGTCGGTAAATCGCGAAACCGACAATGCAGCTGAAGCTTCCGCGTTTTAACGGAACAGCGTCATTAGTGTCGTACCTAGCGCAGGACTCCGGACTCCGGAGCAGACAGCGGGACACCTGGCACTCGCCCTGAAGGGCACCGCAGCACTCCAACGGCGGTTCACCCAGCACCGCTCCGCCGAAGCAAGCCGGGAAAAACGGCTGAGCCGCTACCGCTGTGAGGAGGAGAGCTGGGGGAAAGTGGCGGCCGACGTGCAGCAGCGCAGAAGAAGCTAGCGCTGCATGCATTCCTGCGAGCCCTCACGCCAGAGCGGCTACGTGACCACGTTAGCCTAGCCCAACCCAACCGGGTTCCATAAGCGAGGCTCTAATGATGACAACTCGGGCGGGAGACACCCTAGCCTAGCAATCCGGCCCACTCCACAACCAACCCGCCAGCACGTCAGAGTGGTCGATGGCGAGGAGGTCCGCTGGACGCGCACGCCACTACAACGGCCAGCGAGGCTGCAAGGCCGGTGCGACGAGCCGGGCCATATCGCACGCGACTGCCCAGCTCCAGCACCAAAGCCGCCAAAAGACCAGGTGAGCCCAAATGTCGCGGTGGTCCAAGCCAGCAGCGACGCGCAGAGGTGGCTGCCTCTGACGCCGATGGAGCTGCGAGAGGCCCAGGAAGCAGACAGCATGCTGGGCAAGTTGCGGGGCAGCGTACCGAGCGGTCGGCGGTGTCGGCAGAGAGCCCTCGGGAGGAGTACTACCACCGGCTGCGGGGACCGCTTCCTTCGCCCGCAAGGCCCAGGCTTCCACCGGCTTTAAGCAGAAGCGGTGGTACGACACTTTACAGCGGAAGAGCAGGTCTGGGTTTATTGCCCTGAGCGAAAGAAGGGCCTGTCGCCCAAGCTGCGAGCGAGCTGGCGGGGGACTGGGGAAGTTGTAAAACAGCTCTCTGAGGTGGTTTATCGCATCAGGATGCCAGGCTGGGGGCGCCTGGTGGTACTGCACCAAGACCGGCTCGTACCCTACAGGCCCCTGGCAACCCCTGATGCAGCTGAGCCGAAGGTAAGACACCATGTTACCCAGTGAGCCTGAGCCCAACAACACTCCGCGAGTGCTAACGGGAGGCCTAAATGACACCGGCGGCCCCCAGGCCACTTGCGGGACTTTGATGCGAGTTGTGGGTGGACTGCGGGGTCGTCAGGGACTTGTGACCCCTTGGGTGGGGGCAATGTGGCGGCCTGGAGATTACCAACTGGCCAGCTAGGACCGGGTAGTGAGCTGCTACCTGGTCGATGTGTACATAAATGTAAATAGCGTGCTGTGTGTCGTTAGCTTGTTAGCTGCGTCTTGTGTCAACTGTTTTGTTTAAACGTAACTGGCCATTTTAACTTGTGTGGCTGTGATTGGCTAGGAATATGTAAGTGTGTGCGCCAATCACAGCCGACTAGTTCCTTTATGAAGCAGTATCTTCTGAGGCGATTCGGTGTTAGTGAAAGAGTGTTTTAGAGCTGAGAATATTAATTCAAACGGCTCTTTTCTGTCTCTCCGCGCTCGCTACAGTATTTTATATTCATGACATACTTGTTTTGGGTGCATCTGGAGACTTGACAGTATATGCAGAGAAGCTGGGAGGGTGTGCTGGAAAAGGCAGGTCCAGGATATCAAGGTGGAAATGGCTTCTTCCACAGGTTTCCTTTAGAGCAGTGTTTTTCAACCTTTTTTGAGCCAAAGCACATTTTTTACATTTAAAAAAATCCTGAGTCACACCACCAACCAAAAGTGTTACTAATTAAGTGAAGTTAATAGGATAAGATAATTTCCCACGGCACACCTGACAATCTCTCACGGCACAGTGGTTGAAAATCACTGCTTTAAAGGACGGGTGCTGATTTTAAACAGCCTGGTAGCATTAGCATTGTGGCATAGGTTAGCGGTGCTGTCACCACCTGATTGCTTTCTTCCAACACGCCAAAGGTCTCTGGTGCAGTTTTTCTGCTCAGGGCAGCAGTGCTGTATTTGCCCCTGGTCGGGGCAGTACTGGCTCAGGGCAATGCGCAGTATTTTCCTATTTTTAATAATGCCCTGCTCCATCTGCCGCCTCTGTTTGTGCCCCGTTCATGCGGGCAGGTCTGACCAAACTGGCCCGTTTGAGGAGGGTGGATGTTGGGGGCTGGAGAGCAGCACAGGGGGCATGAACGCGGCTGCGGTTACAGCTGATTGGCCGTTCCTAATTGGGGAGGGAATTGGACATGCTCAGCCCCACATTGAGGGGGTTATAATAATAACATAAGAAAGGATTACAATATGAAATTAAAATGTTTGTAAAATATGTAAGTTTATTATAATGATCACTGAGCTCTCTTCTCTCCTTCTTCTCCTCTATCAGATTCCTGTCGGCTCACACTGAACCCCAAAACAGCGTATGAAGAGCTCCGTCTGTCTCAGGGGAACAGAGAGGTGACCTGTGTGAGAGAGATCCAGTCATATCCTGATCATGCAGAAAGATTTGAGTGCTGGCCCCAAGTGCTGTGCAGAGAGGGTCTGTCTGGACGCTGTTACTGGGAGGCTGAGTGGAGAGGGCGTGAAGGGGTTTCTATAGCAGTGTCATATAAAGAGATCAGCAGGAAAGGAAGGGGTCATGACTCTGGTCTGGGATTTAATAACAAGTCCTGGAGTTTGCTCTGCTCTCCCTCCAGTTACTCTTTCAGGCACAATAATAATAGCACTAAAATCCCTGTTCCCTCCTCCTTCAGAATAGGAGTGTACCTGGATCACAGGGCAGGAACTCTGTCCTTCTACAGCGTCTCTGACACAATGACCCTCCTGCACAGAGTCCAGACCACATTCACTCAGCCCCTCTATCCTGGGTTTTGGGTTCATAATGTTGGATCTTCTGTAAAACTGATCTGGGATGAGGCAGAAAGTGAAGGGAAGATCAGCTGTAATTAGAGAGAAAAACACTCAAATGAGACAGAAAAACAAAGGAAATTTAAATAGATAAAACTTGTTTGTCACAATATTTAACCCATGTGTTGCTCTCAGGTCAAAACTGACCCTTTTCTGAGGTCAACAGCAGTGAAAATCCCCTAAATGTAATTTTCTCAGCATTCAATTTGATGGCTTTTCCTGGAGTGACCCTACAATTAAAGAAGGTAAATATTTCACTTTTGTACATTTTCATAAAAGCGGGACATCATCCAGGTACAAAGATTGTTTTATGAGTCTTATGAACCCTGCAGTTATGAAATCATATGTCATCATAATTAAGTGCCACGCATCTATTACAGCAAAAAGATCAATTAAGTTTGTTTTCTAGTAAAAATGAGTGGTGTAGACTGAAGAAATCCAGTCTGTCTGGACTGAAGTAGGAAAGCACAATTATTGACTGGTTTAGTGAAGAATGACGGGTTATTTCATTATAATTCAGTGAAGAAGCTCATCACAGGGGGTCTGGTCATTTTCAAAAGTGTTCATTCAGTTCTAACAGAAATCAAATGTCCTCTAAGTTGATTTAACGCTGAACATTTTATTGCAAAAAAAAATTTCAAACTGAATTTATAAATGTGTAAATAAAATATGACTGTTTTTAGTACGGAGCCAAAACATAGGAAAAAATGAGGTAATTCAGCTACTCGTAATGTCAGTGTTCATGATTTATTCAAATTACATGACAGCACGTGGTCCCATTGGACCCTGACAATGAACTTATTGAATTGAATGCCATTCAATGTCTTTAACGAGATAAATTGAGTTTGTATGAATGAATAACTAATATAGTACATATAGGGACATTGGGATACTGGGAGTTATGTGTTTTGAGGGAACAATGTCAAGAAAGATGACATTTTCTTTGCCAGTTATGGTAACGTATGGATAAATAGAATTGTATTTGCATAAGATGTATTCCAATATCAACATGTTGTCTTCCTTTTACCTGTCACCAATCATTGTTCATATATTTCTGATTTGACAATAAACATACAAAATGACAGAAAGAACCCGGTGTCATTGTGGCTTGAATGGTGGTGGAGGGGAATAGTCCTACAGTTTATTTACCTTTTGTGAATGTCACCATGTTGTGTGAAATAAATATTCTGAAAATGTGGTCTTAATTTCTAGTAGAATTTATCGGTTTGGTTTTGGAGACCAGAACACCCACATCTAATAACCCATAGCCATAATTACATTACATTATAGGCATTTAGCAGACGCTCTTATCCAGAGCGACTTAAACAGCATTTCTTTATACATAGTATCCATTGATACAGCTGGATATATACTGAAGCAATGCAGGTGAAGTACCTTGCTCAAGGGTACAACGGCAGTGTCCAACCTGGGAATCGAACCGGCAACCTTTCGGCTACAAACCCAGTTCCTTAACCATTATACCACACTGCCGCTAAAAGTACATTACATTATAGGCATTTAGCAGACGCTCTTATCCAGAGCGACTTACACAGCATTTTTGCATTTATACATAGTATCCATTCACAGCTGGATATATGCTGAAGCAATGCAGGTGAAGTACCTTGCTCAGGGGTACAACGGCAGTGTCCTACCTGGGAATCGAACCTGCAACCTTTCGGCTACAAACCCAGTTCCTTAACCATTGTACTACACATCCGCTTGTAATAACAGTGTTAGATCTTTAATCTTACAACAATTTGCAAAGTGGATGTACAGCACAGTAGCGCCAGGATGTGTTACATAATATTGTTTAATTCATCCTTCCCTTCATGTTATTATGGAATTGGCTTATTTGTATGTGGTCCCCTCTGCTGGAATGTGACAGGCAGAGGTCTGCCGCCTATACACTGTCCCATCTGGAGATAGGGAAAACTCCACTTCTCAACAGAAGAACATCAGCAGAACATCCCTTCAGATCCGAATGAGTCTTACTGATAACAAGGATGGTGAAGAGAAATATAAATTAGGTAACTTCCCAAATACTTTGACAAAAATGTATGTGTTATCATTTGGTGGTCCTACCTTAATGTTCTATATGCTCACACCAAATGTTCTGAAGAGGACAATTTTTTGGACAACAGTCCAATTAGGATTTTACTCTTAAACCAGCTGTTATACAAATGCAAAATACAAAACACTCATAACAAAGTTGCATCTTTAATTTTATATAAAATATGTTAATCCAATATAGTTACATTATTGAACAAAACATTAAGTTACCTATATTTGGCCAGGCCTTTTTTTTTGGTTATTTCTTGACACTTCTAGGTTCAGACAACATATTTTATAAAGTTAGAGGTAGGCCTACAGTTGGATTACAGAAGCAGTCAAGAATGAGAATTGGCATTTGTTAGTGTAATATTACCAATATTGTACTTTTCACATCCATATTGGTTTATCTCGAAAGTACATGTAAGGTACAGTATATAATAACCACAGACCGTATGTGGTACAATCCCAAAGTCCCAAAACGCATATTTATTTATTTATGTATTTGTATGAATAAAAAATAAATTCAAGTACACAAAAGTAATGTACAGAAATGTGTTTGATAGGTTGGGCTTATACTAGAACCTCACATTATGAAACAAAATCACATTAATTGAAGTGCAAAAAAAGGATTGTATTAAATAAAAATTTTTTTTAAATAACAGCAATAAGAAAAACAACAAAATAAATATTAATTGTGAAATTAGATAAGAGACCAGAAAGAGGGGGGAAATAGACTACTGCTGTTACATTGTAAGATTGACTAAATAACTCTTATAGCCTACCTGTGTTTGAACACTATTAGGGAAGGGTACATTTCATTCAGTTTTTTTTTTGAGAGTAGAATCAATACGCCGAGATAGGTGGCGATATTGTGAAATTATCCGCGTTTGTCGTGAGGAAACACCACTCTCTCCTCGCTCTCTAACAGATTCTGTCGTTGGTTAGTTTGAAGGCGCAGCGATGTTGTTGAAGGCGCCCGAGAGCAACTGCACCGCTGCTAAGGCGCCTGGAAAGGCGCCTGCTTAACCTTATGTTGTCATTTCCGCCTTAGTTCACGCAGCACCGACTTTTCGGCCATCTCGGACAGTTTCCAATGCAGGCCGACGCAGATATGACGTAAATCGGCTCTAGCCGAACACGCCCAGTCTCCCTTAGGGAGGAGTGATCTGAGCTGATATTTAATCAAACGTCAAAAAAACAGGAATCTATGAACAAACCTGCTTTTAGCCGTGTGTAACTTTTCACCCCGATTGCTCTTATTAGTGTTTGTGCTTTTGTTTTGGCCGGTGTGGGTTCAGACTTTTGTTCCATCCAAGCAGTTACACCTGATTCTACTAACTAACCACTAGAGTCTTTGCTAAGTGCCTTTATTAGTAGAATCAGGCGTGTTACTGCTTGGTTGGAGCAAAAACCTGCACCCACACCAGCCCTTACTGGATAAGATTGAGGCCCCCTGGCCTAATGGGAAATTGAGAGGTGCGGAGCACTGGACGGCATATTGTTTGCTGTAACTTCTCCAATAGAAGCAAGCGGTTACGTCTGTTTGATATCATAGAGTTCAGCGCTTTGTCCACTCACACGGGTGTCTGCATCTCTCTGTATCATTATAGTTGAATTTACCTTCAGTTCTGGGCTGTGTCCGAATCAGAGCCCTATCTACTGCGCCCTGTCTCCTGCGTGCAGTACACTGGCAAAAGTGTGCTGTTTAATCTGCACTGTAGCAGTCCGTGAAAAATATTCGCCATACTATTTTCCAATTGTACTGTGGAAGTGTCATAAGCAGGTCATTAGACGACTCATCTTTGTTGCCATGT
Source organism: Ilyophis sp. 1 JC-2022 (assembly GCA_022702515.1). Taxonomy (NCBI): domain Eukaryota; kingdom Metazoa; phylum Chordata; class Actinopteri; order Anguilliformes; family Synaphobranchidae; genus Ilyophis; species Ilyophis sp. 1 JC-2022. The sequence continues at coordinate 16,108,386 of CM040405.1, read as the reverse complement.
CCGCGGTTTTACAGCTAAATTGGGAGTCACGGGTAAAAATGAAAAGTTGCAAAGCACAAACTTATTTTAAAAAGTAAAAATGAGATTTCTATTTGAAATACGTTGGCTAATTTTGAGTTGCCATTTGGCTGGAATGTCTTGCAAGATCTGGCACCCCTGCGCTGCCATGTCATGTGTTGTTTTTGTTGTATTTGAAGGAAAACGTCAGTGATGCTGCGCCTCATTTTTTTTAAAAAGCTTCACGTCATATTTATGTGACCAAAATGTTTGTGTACTCCTTATAAAGTGTGCTCCCGAATGTACTCAGCGAAACACCGGAAGTAAGTGTGTCATCCGGGTGTTTCAACTCTACTGCAATTTGAAAAATGTTTGCCTACTCAATGACTTTCTTGTCCTGTCGACTCACCAAGGCTACTCAATAGTGTGGAAGAGTGTTGATTCGGACACGGCCCTGGGGTGCGTCCCAATATTCTTCACTCCTCACCTCCTTTCCTCCACTCCCCCACTACCACTCCTCTCCTACCCGGAAGTATGCAAGACTGCCTCAACGTTTCCAATACAAGTATTTGCATATGCCTATTCTGGATATGTACCTGGCATTGTGGTTTGCGTCAAGACATTAATTAATATGTAACCATTAATACGTAATTAAGATGTAATCAGCAACATTAGATTAAAACACAAAGATCAATTTCCGGGGCGTGGAGGAGAGGAGGTGGTAGTGGAGGAAAGGAGGATGCATTTTTTGACTATTGGGACGCACCCCGGGAGATTATTCTTAGGCCTTCTGTCCCTTCTTGATGATGTCACACTTTGTATTCCTGAGACGAACACTGATGTTCTCCCCTTCTGTGCATCACTCTGGATAAGATCATCTGCTCACTGATTGTAATGTAATGTCATTTAATGTGATTTTTAAGTAGTTTGGCTAACATTAGGTGTGCAAGAACAGACAGTGCAGTAACTAGCTACCCCTTGCAATATACTACACTATACCAGCCTATGCAATAAGAGTACATGGGGGAGTGGCTGACTGTTACTCAAAAACACAAAATACACACAAGGCATGAATGCTCATTCACTCCTGCAGGCATGAGGCTTTACACTTCTGCATTTTGTATCTTCAAAAATATTTTATATTGTGATTGTTTAAGGTATGGAAATAGCAACCAAATAAAATCTTCAAAAATGATGATAAAGTTTCACTTGACTTTAGTGCCACTGACGGAAATACATTTAAACCAGGAGTAAATACCTCTGTTTTTGTAACCCAATCTTTGCACTGCTCTCTAGTGCAAGAAAGAGTTTAACAAGAACATATTAAGGAATAAAGAGAATGGGTAACTAAACCATAAAGAAGATATATACAGATGTTGACATATTAGAAATACACTTTTCCCTGATCATTGCTGAACTGCCGAGGCTGTCAACTGTAATGAGTTGAGGCTATGTGGTCATGAAGAGAAGTGCAAGACAAGGTTTTTTATTTCTCTATTTTTAGGGAAGAAGGCTTTGTCCCACTGGCAACTAGAGGTTTATCCCTCAGATTATCTTGACATTTTATGACGCCTTATATGTTTGGTGTCAGATTGACCCCAAAAGTTTAAATTGACACAACTATTGTAATAGAAACATTTTGACACTTCCATATTTTGTGTGTCTCACAATTGACTAATCTTTTATCCCTAAAAATGAAAAATAACACATAAAAAAATCTCATCTCATTTTAGAGCCTGAGGTAAGTGGACGTTTGTGAAGTTTAAAATACAGCTACACCACAAATGAGTAGTAAATTTACCGAGTATTACAAGACCTTTGAAAACTTAGCATTGTGTTCATTGCATATTTGCTATTTAATCTCAACACATTATAAAAAATCTAAGTGTCAAAATAAAAAATAAGGTTAACTGGTTTTTAAGAGACAAACACTGAATTATGGCAAAGATAATATGAGGGTTAAAGGCATAGCTCACTTTTTGTTTCGTTTTTTAGATTATTCAGTTTCATTGTGTGTTTCTGTTTGGCCCAGACAGGCTTACTGTGTGTTTCTGATTGGCCCAGACAGGTTTTATGTGTGATGGAGGGTAATTGAGATATTTACAGAAGTTATATCCTACACCTGGCCCAGATCAGGGATACTGACAGGTTATTATAGACACTTCATTCCTGACTTTGCCTCCCTAGCTGCCCCCTTGACAGAACTAATAATAATAATAATAATAATACATTTTATTTATATAGCGCTTTTCAGGAACCCAAAGACGCAATTACATAGGTACAAAAAAACAACAACAAAAGAAACAAAACAAAAACACATAACATATGGGCAGTAGCAGTGGGGGACTGGAACATAACAAAACATGAAAACAGATCGTAACAGCATCAAAGGTAGGGGGGGACAACAGTAGAGGCAGGTGACAACAGTACAACAATAACAGCAGTAGTGAGTGGATGCAAGAGATGACAAATGGGGAGGGGGGGGGGGGGGGGTCAGGGGATGAAGTGCATGGTTAGGGGTAGGGGAGGTTGTAGGCCTGGGAGAAGAGATGTGTTTTTAACCGGGATTTGAAGATTTGTACTGTGGGTGAGTCTCTGATGAGCTGGGGGAGTGAGTTCCAGAGGCGGGGTGCTGTACGTGAAAATGCTCGGTCACCGTAGGTTTTCAGTCTGGATGGGGGGACGGTGAGGGTGAGAGTGTGAGCAGATCGGAGGGCTCGGGTGGGGTGGTGAGGGATCAGGAGATCGGACAGATAGGGGGGGGCCAGGGAGTGGAGAGCTTTGTAAGTGAGGAGGAGTACTTTAAAGGTAATGCGGAATTTGATGGGGAGCCAGTGGAATTTAATGAGGACAGGGGTGATATGGTCACGGGATCGGGTGTGGGTGAGGAGGCGGGCAGCTGAGTTTTGAACCATCTGGAGTCTATGGAGGGAGCGAGAGGTGATGCCGGTAAGGAGGGAGTTGCAATAATCCAGACGGGAGGAGATGAAAGCATGAATGAGGGTTTCAGCAGCAGAGGGGGTGAGGCAGTGTCTGATTTTTGCAATGTTGCGGAGGTGGAAGTATGAAATTTTGATGACAGAGTTGATGTGGGGCTCGAAAGAGAGGGTAGGGTCCAGAATGAAACCAAGGTTCCGTGCCAGGGGGGAGGGGGTGATGGTGGAGCTATCAACAGTGAGAGAGATGGGTCCGGTTTTTTGGAGAGTGGATTTTGTGCCGATGAGGAGGAGTTCAGTCTTATCGGGGTTGAGTTGGAGAAAGTTGTGAGTTAACCAGGTTTTTATTGCGGAGATGCAGTTTTCAATGTGGGTGAGGGGTGGGTGGTGGACTGATTTGGTGGTGAGGTACAATTGGGTGTCGTCAGCATAGAGGTGAAAGTCAAGGTTGAAGTTACGGATGATGTAACCAAGGGGAAAGATGTAGCAGATGAAGAGAAGGGGACCTAGGACAGAGCCCGGGGGGACACCCTGCGTGACAGGGGAAAGGGTGGAGGTGTGGCCGGAGAGAGAGATGAACTGTTGTCTGTTGGTGAGGTAGGAGGTGAACCAGTCCAGTGCGATGCCCTCAACACCCAGTTGGCGCAGCCTTTGAAGGAGGATGGAATGGTTGACCGTGTCAAAGGCTGCGCTGAGGTCTAGTAACAACAGGATGCTGAGGGCACCGGAGTCTGCAGAGATGAGGAGGTCGTTGATGACTTTAACCAGGGCTGTTTCAGTGCTGTGGAGGGGGCGGAAACCAGACTGGAGGGGTTCATAGAGGAGGTTGGACTGTAGGTGGGAGTGAAGTTGGGCAGCGACCAGACGTTCAAGGGTTTTAGATAAAAACGGGAGATTTGATATGGGACGGTAGTTGGAGAGGTTGGCTGGGTCAAGGGTGGGTTTTTTAAGAACTCACTCACAAGGCCCAGCCCCAGATGGTGAGGTGGACAGTGGACCCTGAACAGGCCTTCTAGAGTTTGAAGAGGGCCCTGTGCTCCAGCCCAGTATTGGTGAATCCTGACTTCAGCATGGAGATGGTGGTCCACACTTATGTGTCTGAAGTGGGGGGGGTGGGGGTTCGTTCTGTCCCGGGAGAGTAATGGGGAGGAACACCCGATCTGGTACGTCAGTAGGAAGTTACTGCCCCCAGGAGCAGAAGTACTCCACCGAGGAGAAACAGTGACTTCAACCTCCAGCCAGAGAGTTCCAGCTATCACACAGCTATAACACTCTCGCACTCCTCTCTCTACGAGGGATGGGACGCTCGATACTCACGTGTCGACATGGTGTCGAGTTTTCAAATCACGTGATCACAGAAACCGAAGTGTGACGGTGACGCCTGTCATTGTGGGCGGTGTCTCAAACCAATACATGCTGAACCAATGGCCTACCTGTTGAGATGTGTCAGCTGTACGGATCTGGCATCAGAGGCTCTTTTCACTTTTTGTGCAAATACTCTGATTCCAGATCAGCTAATTCCTTTCCCACCGACAAACGTCCAAAATATGAAAAATGGTTCAAACGCCCCCAAGTATGTACGAAATTAAATAAATAAACAAGCAATGAAATCGATAATTTAATAAATATTTAAGCAATGAAATTAATAAATAAGCAATTAAATATCTATTAATTATTTTACGCATCTTTTATTTATTTCGTCACGTATTTATTTCAAAACGAATCGGCCTGTCAAACATGAAAGAGACAGGGAGGGTCAGCTGTGGTCATTGGTTGCTCAGTCTACAGTGGGAAAGGGGTATAATGAGCCAGTCTGTTCCAGCTCTACAGTGGGAAAGGGCTATAATGAGCCAGTCTGTTCCAGCTCTACAGTGAGAAAGGGGTATAATGAGCCAGCTTGTTCCAGCTCTACAGTGAGAAAGGGGTATAATGAGCCAGCCTGGTTCCAGCTCTACAGTGGGAAAGGAGTATAATGAGTCAGTCTGTTCCAGCTCTACAGTGGGAAAGGGCTATAATGAGCCAGCCTGTTCCAGCTCTACAGTGGGAAAGGGGTATAATGAGCCAGCCTGGTTCCAGCTCTACAGTGGGAAAGGACTATAATCAGTCCATACTGCCAAATGAAAACGACTCCTATCAATTTCCATAATTTCAGACGATGTGAACTACGAAAAATGCAATTCATAACATTACATTACAGTCATTTAGCAGACGATTTTATCCAAAGCGACATACAGTAAGTGCATACAGAAAGGTCATCGAAGTAACTACAGAACAGATAAGATAAAGCACATCCTTCCCATAAAGTAGCAGCTATCCCTAGTAATGAACCTTGAATGCAGTTCACAGTAAACTGGGTAAATCAGCTCTACTACAATTCTTAATTATTCTTAATTATTCTTAATATTATGAACTTCAATAGACAGTTAAACAAGAACAAGTACAGACAGGGTTGGCATAGAACGTAGGGGAATGGGAAGTTCGTTCCCCCACTGGGGAGCTAGGCTGGAAAAGATCCACAGTCGGGACGAGCGAGCGCCATTGACACGGAGGGGGGGAAGTGCGAGTCGCCCTGCTGTAGAAGAGCGAAGTGGTCGAGCAGGAACATAGTTCTGGATTAAGTTCTGCAGGTAGACAGGGCCTGCCCTATTGGCTGCAGTGTAGGCCAGGGTCAGAACTTTGAACCTGATTATGGCTGCAACTGGCAGCCAGTGGAGTTACCTCAACAGGGGGCTGACATGTGAAAATTTCGGGAGGTTGAATACAATCCGGGCAGCTGCGTTCTGGATGAGTTGAAGAGGCAGGATGGCGCAGGCTGGTAGGCTTGCTAGCAGGGAGTTGCAGTTGTCCAGGCGTGAGGGGACCATAGTCTGGACGAGAAGCTGGGTGGAATAGGTGGTCAGGTATGGTCAATGTACGGTCAGGTACGGTCAATTCAATGACGTCACATCACATAGTTCACATCGTCCATGCTCATATCAGAGAAAAAGCTTGGAAAATTGCTCAACATTTTCAGAAATTCTAAAATATTAGCCTAAAAGTTCATTACAGTGGACTACCCCTTTCATTTAATTTAATAATTTCTCTCTTTAATTACAGCTGATCTTCACTCTCTGCATCATCCCAGATCACACAGTTTTACAGAGGATTTAGTATAAACCCCAAACCCAGGATAGAGGGGCTGAGTGAATGTGGTCTGGACTCTGTGCAGGAGGGTCATTGTGTCAGAGACGCTGTAGAAGGACAGAGTTCCTGCCCTGTGATCCAGGTACACTCCTATTTTGGAGGAAGAGGGAACAGGGATGTCAGTGTCCTCATTATTATGGAAGAAGGAGTCACTGAAGGGAGAGCAGTACAAACTCCAGGACTCATTATTCCGTCCCAGACCACACTCTCCACACCCTCCTTTCCTGCTGATCTCTTTATATGACACTGCTATAGAAACCCCTTCACGCCCTCTCCACTCAGCCTCCCAGTAACAGCGTCCAGACAGACCCTCTCTGCACAACACTTGCTGCCGGAAGTCAAATCTCTCTGCATGATCAAGATATGACTGGATCTTTTTTATACAGGTCACCTCTCTGTTCCCCTCAGACAGACGGACGCGTTTATGCGCTGTGTTGGGGTCCAGTGTGAGCTGACAGGAATCTGACAGAAGAGAAGAGAAGAAAGCTCCACTTACATATTTTATACAAACCATACATATTTTATATATCTTTCATATTTTACATATTTAAATTTCATATTTTCTTGATGGTTCTCCTTTTCCAAACACTTTCCTTTTTATTCTTGATTGTACCATATTTCAGTAGTTTTTCCCATTTTCAAACCTTTTTCCCCATTTATTGAATTGTCAACCACTATAATTATCAATCAATTATAACTTGCCATGGTTTTGGGTGTCTGTATCATTCAGCTCTCTTCCTTTCCACTCCTGCATCACTAATTTGAGTTTGCCACGTCTATTTGGCTAAATGGTTCTTACACGTGCAGATTTCTCTCTGCCTGCAACTCCTCCTGCGCTCATTGGTCTGCAGGCGAGTTGAGTGCGTTTGTCTGTTGGATAGGACGCCGTGTTAGTGAGTGAGGGGTGACAGTCTTGACAGTATGATAGCAGAACTGCCTGCGCCTTCCTGGTTTCACGGCCCTTGTAAAACCATCTGTGGCGTATCTTCATATTCTTCCCTGTGTGTGGTCCCGCGGGTCTGTCGGCAGGGAGCCCTCGGAGAGCCCATCCCGGTCCTCAGGACCGCCGTTTGTGCCTTTCACCTGGTTCAGTGACAGCGCCAGGGGCTCGGCCTCCTCGTGCAGCACTCCCTCCTTCTCCCCGAAGGGCGCCTCTCAGAGCTACAGCCCACGCAAGTCCAGCTCCCAGGTAACTCTGAACCTGCAGCCGTCACCTTTTAATTATTAGTTTGCAGTGAAGATAGGATGGGTAACGTTGTATGATGCATGGGGAACATTTTTGGTAGCTTACGCAATTCCATCTCTGCATTTCTAGATGCTGATTATGGAGATACTTTATCCCGGAGAGCTAGTTTAATTAGCGTGAGCTACAATAGGCAATATTTTGTTGGTTGTAACTTGGCCTCAATGCTTTTAATGTCAGGCCTTGTTTTTGCAAGTTGTAATTAATAGCTTACAGTGTTTTGTAGGCTGGGTAGCTGCGTGAGTAACCTGCCATTTTTGTACTTTGAACGTTTTTTGTTGAATGTTTTTGTTCAGATTTAAAATACATCAAATATGTATTTAAGAGGTCTGTTGCTTCATCACCAACTTTTCAACTGTTTGCCCATTTTCACTCTGTCTTCATACAAGAGTCATCATTTTGCATTTTAAAGATAAACATTTTGTGCTTCAGAGAAATTCGATGCAGAGCCTTTGGATTGTATTTTTTTTTCCTGCTTTCCAAAAGGCTCTTACCCATAGTTGGCATAGCAATTAGAGACTCCGTTGAAAAACAAAGCCCATTTAATTCCCTGCGGCTGCCTGGCCAGAGATAATGGCTTTCTAATAAGCGCGGTATCCGGGGAGAGCCAGCTGCTGCTAGCTGACTGCGCAGTGGCGGCAGCGGCGTTCGGCTCTGTCATCCAGATGGGGCCTGCTGTCTGCAGGCCGGGAGAATGAGAGGGGTCAATGGGGCGAACGCACAACAGCGTTCCCTGCATAGTGTCATTTCACCACATCGCGAGAGAGAATCTCGGAATTTTCAAACGAGTTTGTGGGCCAGTTTTCCTCTCAAAAACTACAAGTGCGCTAGTGAGAGCTACGCGTTCAAAGACGGATGAGAATTCTGGGCCTGAAATAAGAACCACGTGACCACGGGACACAGGGCATGGGCAGCACTCCAACACTACAACTAACAATCAGAGAAAGAGTAGATGAGTCTCACCATATCATTCGCTCATTAACAGCAGTTTTGTAATAGGCAAATAATTGCATGTGGAAATGAGAAATGTTTCTAATTAAAATCTTATATGACAACCGAGGTCCATTATTACACTGTTCATTAAGTCATTAATAAGGACAGGTCTCATCATTCTGTTTGTATCGGAGCATTGTATCTCTCACTTTGGGCAGAGTATATTACCTGTAATAATGATCGATGAAATATGTGCTCACCTTATCCCTTGTAAAACTGCTCATAGTTAATGGTTTTTATTAATCCCATTATATTCATTTATGATACAAATGTGAATAGGTTCGTTGTAATAAATACAGTGCAGTTCTAGTGAAGAGATAACATCCCTAATTTATGAAAATCTAAAATTGCTGTCCAGTGATACCCTTTAAATGCCGCAAAGACTGGACCCGTAGAGGTCCGTGGTATCACGGTGATATCAAGGTGAGCTGCAGCGGATATCGATAAAACTAGTGAAATCTCAGCTAAACTATCTGGATGGATAGATAGCACTATGGGTATATAGAAATATAGCTTAATTTAATTTTTGGGTGAACTGCCCTTTTAAATTAGTTTCTATGGCAGAAGGAGTATGTTATGCTGATTTTTGTGTGGCGATAACTATGGCGTGTTGGCTCCTCTCACCCCTCCAGGAATCCACTCTCAGTGGCGAAGTGTGCCCCCGGAGCCCTCGCGTCTCCAGCGGGTCAGCGGAAGAGTCCCGATCCTCGCACCCGTACAAGACCCTGTCCCAGTCTTCAGACGAGGTGATTGTCCGCCGGCGGGGGGGGGGGGGGGGGGGGGGTGGGGTGGTTGGTAGCGCCATCCTTAAACTGTCTACTCCATTCCCCAAACTGGAAAAACTGCTGCTTAGCTGGATGAGAACCCACACAACACGTCAGAGGTGGCTATCCCTGCACCCGGCCAATTATGTGTCTCGGTTTGTTGCAGCCAGGGCTTGTCAGTTATGACTATGAGGAAATCTGTTATTTCAAGTAAGCGAGGCTCCCTCCTGGCTGCTCTGCTCCAGTAGCTGAGCGCTGATTGGGGTTCAGTCACTGCCCCTCGCCTGGCCGTCTCCGCCTGAGAAGCGGCCACACGCGGCTCCTAGTCAGCCGGAGGAAGAGGCCGGGGCCCGTTTATATCAGCCGGCCGCCTCTTCCATCTCTGGTGCATTTTAACATGACTGTAACCAGCTGTTTCTGGGCCCCTGCAGGCCGTAGCTGTGGATCGGGCTCCTACTGCCTGACAGTTTCAGATAGCAGCAGGGAGTCACCACTGCAGCTTAGCTGTGCACTTACAGATAAACAGGCACTTTCGTTCCATGATAGCGCCTAATAGTGATGGACTAGGCCTGAATTATAACTATTTATAATTGCTATGCTATGCTATTTGTAATGCGATTTAGCTATGCTGTAAAAGCACCCCTTATTCTGTGTACTGCAAAAAAACTATACAACGTATAGTTGTGTATATATATATATATATATATATATATATCTATATAATGTGGAGCAAATTAGACCATAGCCTTTTTGTTTCCTTTGTAAGCAACAAAACAGTGGATTGTTACTGATTCATTGAGACTACAACTCTCCTGTAATCTCTGAACATTGGTGGGCCCATTTTAAAATGACCTCTCAAACCTGTGATGCATAAAGTCAGATTTTTACATAGTTTTACTGCTGCGCTGGCTTTAACTATAACATCAGAAGAGTTTATATGTAGGGCTGCTGGTGCTGTGGGAAGAGCCCCATAGCCTCGGATTGAATCCGGATTGTGGCCGGTAGCTCCATAGGGCGACTGCGTCACCCAGGGTACAGGAGGATTCAGTCAGCTAGCGGTCTGTGTTTCATTGCTATCTAGTGACCCCCGCTGGTCGATCATGGGACTGCATGCTAAAGTGGCATATGAAAGGTCTTCCTCCGACTCCGCTCTGTGGGAGCTCGGCTGCAGTCTGCGGTGTAAAAAGAAGCAGCTGGCAACATCACATATTTTTAAGGAGAACTGCGGTTGTCTACACTCTCCTGAATCGGCAGTGGCGTTCAAACGTGAACGTGGCTGCGGTTGCATATAGGGTGGGAATTGGACATGCTCAGACCCAAGTTTGGTGCCAAATTAATTTTAAAAAAGAAGAACACTTCATATCTGGGTTAATTTATGAGGTCAGACCAAACTACAGTCAATGTTGTGATGATCAAGGGATTCTAAAAACTCCAAATAACATATCACAGAGGGATGTATCCCCTACACACCCATCAAATACCTTTTCAAGAAAATGTGAATAGGTATATAAATATACATCTCAAAGTCAGCTATCAACAGTCACACAGTCTTGAAAGGACTCCGGATTGTAGGGGTGTGGTCTAAATCCACACCCTCAACCATAGTGCCATCGACTGTTCTTATACTAGCTAGCACCACGGAGGATAAAAAGGTGAACGATTGGGAGAGGGATCAAATTGGTATAGGGATTGGTATAGGGAAAAAATAAATACTTTCTAACTATTCCAAATCAAAATGCTGATAACACGGACAACTATTCTCAAGGGCAAACAAAAAAAAAGTTTGGTTCAGACTTCAGACAGGATTTCTTCATGGAACAGGATAGTTTTATTCGCCTCAAACTATGGGAGGAGTTATGTAATGAGATCAAAGTATGTATTGGTTGAGTTTTGACGTCTACGTCTCTACGGACCCATTTCGACTCCAACCTTTTTTTCAGCATACAGGAATAAAGAAATATAAATAGACTGAAATTTAACGAGATTGCAATGGAATTTATTCCTCGCGCTTTATTGGTGCTCAATACATACCTTAATAGTAAAAGGTGGTTATAAGCATATTACGGATTTTCCTGGACCGTCACGTCATCGTGGCCAGGTGGAGCCATGCTAATTCCACCCTCTTTGGTCACCTCTGGGTTTTATACTGCACCTTCTGGATGAGCCACTGTGCTTGGTGTCGACCTGGAGCACCCAGCAGGTGGAGCAGTACATCCCAGAATTCACCGCCAGAGACATCGACGGGGAGCAGCTGCTGCAGATGGATGGGAGTAAGCTGAAGGTGAGATGGGCGGAGGGCCAGTGGCCGCACAGAACTACAGTCCCACAGTGATACCAGCCACTGCCCTGCTCCCCTCTGTGAAAATATGCTGTCAGCCCTATAGACATGTCACCATCTAATTTATTGAAGGGATGCAGAAATGCTACTTTCCATAGCGCATAAACCCAGAGAAAGTAGTGAATTGGATATACTGATCATCGGTCAGCCTTTTAAGTGCTATCTACTTGGTGTGTACATGGTACACTTAGTGTAAAAAAAGGAAAACACCACAGCGTTCCAGTACTGAAGGTGTCTGTTGGTTCCATAATGGTATGGGATGCATGTTTTGACATGGCAAGGTTGAGGACAATCATTACTTTATGGTATTGAGTAATCATCTCCACCCATATTAAGGCATTTATGACAGCCAGGCGGATAAGGACCCAAATGCACGACGGGATAGGTTTGAAAATAATTCTTTATTTTCAGTAGGCTATACAACAGTTCGCTGTGGAGCCCACGACGAACTGGAATGCAAGACAGGTGAATAAATCCAGGGAAAGTCTTGCCAGGAATCAAGCAAGGATCATGTAGAGGTAGCGTCTGGATCCACACTGGAAGTCAAGGCATGTGGCATCCAGATCGAGGAATGAGCCAGGGTCGAAGCTATAACAAAGCACAGTTGTAGACGCGACAAAGAACACAATAATCTGACAAGGAATCACAGGAACAGCATGGTAATATAGCTAGTGTCATCAGTGCTGATAAACTGCAGCTGGCGGGAAATGCGTGCGAGATCAATGAACTGATTGAACAATTAGCAAAACACGTGAGGAATGCGGTGAAAGCAATTAGATGTGAATTGTGTCATTACGATGTGGTGCAAGTGGTAATTGTGCAATGTAGACACAATTAGGTAATGAACGCCGACATGACACACTCAGGGTCAGGGTAAACAGAGGATAACACCAAGGAAGGGAAGGGGAGCAGGAGCGGATCGTAACAGTACTCCCCCGTCAAGGTACGCCTCCTGGCGGACCACAGGCTCTGGTCGACTGGGACTGGCGGTGATGGAAATCCCGGATGAGGGTAGGGTCCAGGATGAGACGAGGGGCAACCCAGGAACATTCCTCGGGCCCATACCCCTCCCAGTCGACCAGGTACTGGTGGCCCCGTCCCCGGCGCCGGACATCGAGGATGCTGGAGACTGTAAAGGCCGGAGCACCATCAATGTCCCGAACAGGTGGAGGGGCAGGAGTGGGAGCGCTGAGAGGGCAGGAGATAACTGGCTTGACCTGACTGACATGGAATGTGGGGTGAATCTTGAGAGAGGCAGGGAGACGGAGCTTGAGAGTGACAGGGTTGAGGACAGAGTGCACAGTGAAGGGTCCGACGAAGCGGGGTTGGAGCTTGCGGGAGGTGCCGGGGAGGGAGAAAGTGGAGGTGGATAACCAAACCTTCTGTCCCGGGCGGTAGCGAGGGGCTGCGGACCGGTGCTGATCCGCCAGGCGACGAGTTCGGGAGGAGGTCTTGAGGAGGGCGTTGCGGGTGGCCTTCCAAACCCGCTGGCAGCGTCGGATGTGGGCACCCACAGACGGAACCGCCACCTCGGCCTCCTGGGGGGGGAACAGGGGGGGTTGGAAGCCCTGGGAAGCCTCAAAGGGGGACCTCCCTGTGGATGAGCACACCAAGGTGTTGTGGGCGTACTCAACCCACGGGAGGAGCTGGGACCAGGAGGCAGGGTTGCGGGCCGTCACGCACCGTAAGGCGGCTCCCAGGTCCTGGTTGGCCCTCTCCGCCTGACCGTTCGTCTGTGGATGGAACCCGGAGGAGAGGCTGGCGGATGCGCCGAGCGCGGTGCAGAATGCCTTCCGGACCGCAGAGGCAAACTGGGGGCCCCGGTCAGAGACGACGTCCGACGGGATCCCATGCAGCCGCACCACGTGCTGCACCAGGAGGTCGGCCGTCTCAAGGGCGGAGGGAAGCTTGGGGAGGGGAACAAAATAAACCGCCTTGGAGAACCGGTCCACCAGGGTCAAAATGACAGTGTTACCGGCAGATGGTGGTAGTCCGGTAACAAAGTCGACCCCGATGTGGCTCCAAGGACGACCCGGGATGGGAAGGGGGCGGAGGAGACCAGCAGGGGGGGAGTGAGACGCCTTACTCCTGGCGCAGACAGGGCAGGCGTGGACGAAGGCCAGGGTGTCCCGCCGGACGGTGGGCCACCAGAAGCTCCTGCGCACCAGCTCCACAGTGCGGTTGCCTCCGGGGTGGCAGGCCAGTCGGGAGGAGTGAGCCCACTCCAGGACCTGGGAGTGGACAGAGTTGGGAACGAACAGGGCAGAAGAGGGGTTAGGGCGAGGATCGGGATGCGTCACCTGAGCGTCCAGTACGATCTTCTGGATGGGCCACTGGACCGCAGCCACGATGCAGGAAGCTGGAACGATGGTCTCCGGGACAGACAGGTCGGCAGGAGAGGAGTGGATCCGAGAGAGGGCGTCGGGTTTGATGTTTTTTGATCCGGGTTTGAAGGTGATGGAGTAATTGAATCTGGAGAAGAATAGAGACCAACGGGCTTGTCTGGAGTTCAGTCGCTTGGCTGACTGGATGTACTGAAGATTGCGGTGGTCAGTCAGGATCAGGAACGGTTGAGTGGTCCCCTCAAGCCAGTGTCTCCATTCCTCCAGTGCCAGCTTGATGGCCAGCAGCTCCCGATCTCCTACCCCGTAGTTGCGTTGGGTGGGGGAGAGGCGGTGGGAGAAGAAGGCACAGGGATGGAGCTTGTGGTTGAGGGAGGAGTGTTGGGACAGGACGGCCCCTACACCCGTGTCCGAGGCGTCCACCTCCACCACAAATTGGCGGTTGGGTTCCGGGCAGCAGAGGATGGGGGCAGTGGTGAAGAGTGTCTTGAGCTTGATGAAGGTTTCGTCTGCCAGGGAATTCCAAGCAAACCAGGTTTTACAGGAAGTGAGGGCGGTGAGGGGTGCGGCTACCTGGCTGTAGTTGCGGATGAACCGTCTGTAGAAGTTGGCGAACCCCAGGAACTGCTGCAGGTGCTTCCGGGTAGATGGGATAGGCCACTCCGTAACCGGCTGGATCTTAGCTGGGTCCGGCCGTATGTCGCCCCTCTCCACCACAAAACCTAGGAACGAGACTGAGGGAGCATGGAACAAGCATTTATCAGCTTTGACAAACAACTTATTTTCCAATAAGCGTTGTAGGACCAGGGCGACATGGTCTTTGTGTTCCTGTAGATTCTGGGAAAAAATAAGTATATCGTCTAAATAGACGAAGACGAAGCGGTTCAGGAAGTCCCTCAGTACATCATTCACTAGGTTCTGGAAGACGGCTGGGGCATTAGTAAGGCCGAACGGGACCACCCGGTACTCGAAGTGACCCAGGGGGGTGTTGAAGGCGGTCTTCCACTCGTCCCCCTCCCGGATCCGTACCAGGTGGTAGGCGTTACGGAGGTCCAGCTTGGTAAAGACCCGGGCACCCTGCAGCAGTTCGAAGGCCGAGTTGAGTAGGGGTAAAGGGTACTTATTGCGGATGGTGATGGCATTGAGACCCCGGTAGTCGATGCAGGGGCGGAGGGAGCCATCCTTCTTCTTCACGAAGAAGAACCCGGCTCCGACGGGCGAGGAAGAGGGGCGGATGATACCTGCTTCGAGGGAGGTCTTGATATAATCCTCCATGGCTGTTCTCT
Organism: Ilyophis sp. 1 JC-2022; assembly: GCA_022702515.1. Classification (NCBI taxonomy): domain Eukaryota; kingdom Metazoa; phylum Chordata; class Actinopteri; order Anguilliformes; family Synaphobranchidae; genus Ilyophis; species Ilyophis sp. 1 JC-2022. Next base: position 16,093,304 of record CM040405.1, on the reverse strand, counting down.
CCGGGCCGGACAGGCTGTACAGGCGACCGGAGGGCAGGGGGGCATCCGGGAACAGGGAGATGGCACAATCGTAGGGTCTGTGGGGGGGTAGAGACAAGGCAAGAGACTTTGAGAACACACGGGACATGGACAGATAACAGTGAGGAACCCCCTTAAGGTCGACCTCAGGAACGGGCGTTTGGAACTCAGTACTGGAGGGGGGTTCCGCAGAGTGGAGACAGGAGGTATGGCATTGGGTGCTCCAGCTGGTGATGCTGGAAGTGATCCAGTCAAGCAGGGGGTTGTGTTGATGTAGCCAGGGCTGACCAAGGACCAGAGGAGATTGGGGAGTGTTAATGATAAGGAGTTGAATGGCCTCTCGGTGGTTCCCGGACAGAAGCAGTTGGATGGGGATGGTGCGGTGGGTGATGTGGGCTAGGCGGTGGCCGTCCAGGGCGTAAGCATTGACAGGTCTCTCCAGTTCTTCGGTGGGAATCCCGGCCTTGTGGACAAAGTGGACGTCCATAAAGTTGGAGTCAGCTCCAGAATCGATAAGAGCCTGCACAGTGACGGTGGCGGAGGCAGTGATACCCCATTTGAGGACCGCAGGGAGTTGGAAGCGGTTGTGAGCTAGGCCAGAGGTTTGGGTCTGACTCGCCAGTAGGCCTAGGGTTGCTGGCGAGCCCTCCCTTTTGGGGCGTACAGGACAGGAGCTCAGGAGGTGATCCGTGCGGCCGCAGTAGTAGCATGCTCCGGTGGCCCGGCGTAGGTGACGGCGAACAGCAGGATCGGATGTACTGCCACCCAGCTGCATGGGTTCCACGGGATCCGGAGGTTCGGGAAACATAGGAGCCTGGTGGCGAAGCGCAGAGGGCGAAGACGTGGCTCCTCGAGGAGGGTGATAGGAAACGTTAGCCTCCTTCTCACGGGCGCGGGCGCGCAGGCGGTTGTTGACCGTGATGGCCAAGGAGATGAGGTCATTGAGCGTAGAGGTGTCATCGCGGGCGGCCATCTCGTCCTTCATCTCCTCGGACAGAGCGGAGCGGAAGACGCCCTGTAGGGAGGCGTCGTTCCACCCCGACTGCGCCGCGAGGATCCGGAATGCGACCGCGAATTCAGCCACACTACGCTCGCCTTGTCTTAATGCGATCAGCCGCTGGGTGACGTCTCTTCCGCACACGGGATGATCGAAGGTGCGCCGCATCTCCGTCGCGAAGTCCAGGTACCTGGTGCAGAGGGTCGGTTGTTTCTCCCATAGCGCGGCGGCCCAGTCCCGCGCCTCTCCTCCCAGGCAGGTGATGACGTAAGCCACCCGAGTGGCGTCAGCTGAGTAGGATGAGGGTTGCATCCGAAAAGCCAGCTCGCACTGAAGCAGGAAGGGCTGGCATTTCCCCAGCTCCCCCGAGTACCTCTCTGGTGGGTTGGCGCGGGGTTCCCGATGAGGTGGCGACGGACCCGGTGCCGGCGGTGGTTGTGGGTCTTCTGAATCCGGATGACGTAGTGAAGTCTGGGCAACCAGCTGCGTCAGCACGGTGCCCAAATGGTTAGACTGTTCCGCCATGCCCCGCATCTGCTCCATCGCTTCGTCCAGGCGGTTGTTTTGCTGGGCGATCAGAGTAGCCTGGCAGGCGAGGGCGTGGCGAATTTGTTCCGCGTCGGCTGGGTCCATGACTGGTCAGATTATTCTATGACAGCCAGGCGGATAAGGACCCAAATGCACGACGGGATAGGTTTGAAAATAATTCTTTATTTTCAGTAGGCTATACAACAGTTCGCTGTGGAGCCCACGACGAACTGGAATGCAAGACAGGTGAATAAATCCAGGGAAAGTCTTGCCAGGAATCAAGCAAGGATCATGTAGAGGTAGCGTCTGGATCCACACTGGAAGTCAAGGCGTGTGGCATCCAGATCGAGGAATGAGCCAGGGTCGAAGCTATAACAAAGCACAGTTGTAGACGCGACAAAGAACACAATAATCTGACAAGGAATCACAGGAACAGCACGGTAATATAGCTAGTGTCATCAGAGCTGATAAACTGCAGCTGGCGGGAAATGCGTGCGAGATCAATGAACTGATTGAACAATTAGCAAAACACGTGAGGAATGCGGTGAAAGCAATTAGATGTGAATTGTGTCATTACGATGTGGTGCAAGTGGTAATTGTGCAATGTAGACACAATTAGGTAATGAACGCCGACATGACACACTCAGGGTCAGGGTAAACAGAGGATAACACCAAGGAAGGGAAGGGGAGCAGGAGCGGATCGTAACACATTTCTTTTCTTCAGCGAGGGATATCTTTCAGGATGACAATGCCTACGGTCACAAAGCATGAATCGTCTCCCAATAGTTTCCGGAGAATGATTCTGATGTTGTCCATATGACTGACATGGCTTTCTCGGTCACCTGACCTGAAGCTAATCAACCACTGATGGCATGCTCTGGAACAATCTCTGAGACGGTGTGCTCTGCTTCCATCAGCTCAGCGTGAGCTGACTGACTTTCTCATGGAAGAGTGCCGTCATATCCTGCATACGTCCAAACACTGGCGGACACTAAGCCGTGATGCACAGGCAGGGCTGGCCACACTTAATGACCCAACACTTTAAAAAGTGAATTGACATTGGTGTTCACTACCTGTACCTCCAATTCAATAAATAATATATAAATTATCTTGACATACTTAACAAGGTACCCGTTATAATTTTGGGTCAATTTTTTATTGTTATTATTGATTTGCTCAGCAGATGCTCTCTTGCAGGTTAATGTGCTTGCTTTCTTTTTTTCATATAAAATATTTTGCTAGCTGTTTTATACTGCTAGTTTTAGTGCAGCAACTGGTACAATTGCAGCAGAGCACATTATGCAAGAGTACAACAGCAATGTCACGCCAGATTCAAGAATCAATTTAGATATGTTCAGCAATTATACCTGGGTACACCTCTTTTCAAGGTACCTGTCAATGCCCTTGAAGCTGTACAGGTAAATAACAATTTGAGCTCAAAACATTCTAGTCAGACCAACAGCTCATGACCCTGCCACATAAGCGGGTGACTCTGCAGATATCACATCTCTGTGATAACACTACAAAGCTACAAAGGCTGCCCTGGCACAGTAAAGCTACACAGTGAGCAAACGGGCTCCTCCGGACCGCTAGGTCTCAGCTGTTTCTGTGCAGTTTCTTCATTAATTCTCAAGTGCGGCCGCAGAGCTGGGTGGCACTCTGACCTTAGTGAGCAGGGCTGTGCATCACGAGCAGGACGGCATCCCCCTCAATCCATAGTGAGCACATCTAAATCATAGGGGTCAGCGCCAGGCCCGGAGGGGCGGGGTCACGCATCGGCCGCTCCACCATCAGGGAGCACCGGCACTGCAGTTCCTCTGTAGGGCGGAGCCCAGCAAACAAATTCATACGTGTATCCAAAAGCAGGCCCATTACCATACAGGGACCCTAAAAGCAGAATAAATTACAGTAAATTAAAGTTTATGGCCCCTTTTATGTTTACGAATAAACGGCCACGCTGGCCACGCTGTTATTTAACCTGGGGTAAGCTTGGCAGGCAAACGCTGCAGACTTTCGATGGATAGAGAAGCTTTTACATCTTGTCCAAGACATCACTTCCTATGCGCATCTTTGTGGTGTGGCCTCAACTCAGTGTAGCGATTGCTTGTTCGGTTCTCTGGACCGTTAAATCAAATGTTATGGTGCCTTGTTGCCATCTAATGGTATGAACTGCAAACTGCACAGTTCTTCAAAGAATGTCAGACTATTTGATTTTCTATTACATTTAAATATATTTGTTCGACTTAGTGTGTAATTTTTACAGACTTAATATACGGCACAGGGAGCTTTAGTGTAGTGTGTTAAGGTTTGACCTTGCCCAGAGATGGAAATATGCAGTTTTTATCGGAAGAAAAAGTGCTGACACAGGCTTAATCTGGATAAACTATGACTTGGGCTGTATGTTGTATTTGCTGTATGCATTGCTATCCTACCTGTGTTTGCTGAATTTGGTCACAGATTTAAAGGCTTAGTAATGAATATTAATATATTAATGGCCGGACGTTGTCTGTCTGTCTGTCTGTCTCTGACTGTGATCTGTCTGTTGCTCAGGGTCTGGGTGTGAGCAACACATCGGACCGCAGCGCACTGAAACGTCGCCTCAAAGACATGCATGCTGCCGCCGAAAAGGAGCGCAAGGCCCAGGACAAGCTGGAGAAACAGAAGGAGAAACAGCGCAAGAAAGACCAAGAGCAGTGCAAGAGCTAGAAAGGCCACCAGAGGGCTCTACATACACACACACACACACACACACACACACACGCTAATGCACATGTACACACATGGACACACAGCTGTTCGATGGTATGAACCACAAACTATACAGCTCTTTGAATAATGCAGGAATATTTCTATTGATTATTACATTTAAATATATTTGTCCTTTTTAGTGTATACTTTTTACAAACTTAATATACAGCACAGGAATCTTTAATGTAGTGTCTTAAGGTTTAACCTTGCCCAGAAATATGCACTCTTCATTGGAAGACAAAGTGCTGACACAGGCTTAATCTGGATAAACTATGAATTATACTGCTGTCCGTTTTATTTACTGTATGCCTTGCTGTCCTTGCGGAGTTTTAAAAGCTTTACAATACACAGAAACACTTTCAAGATCTTTTCCCTAAGCCAAGGCATACCTTACAAACATGAGACGACCTCAGCCTACGGGATCCATCTAACCACTTTCTTTCTTTATTTTTGTACAAAGAACATAATAGAGGGAGAATAAAACATAACGCACTTCACGACTGTTTTGTTATCACTCTTTTTAATTACCACTCATTTCAAGCTATAATAATAGTATATTATCTAAGGAGATTTTGAGATTTCCTGTTGCCTTTTTACTTCAAAAGATGTCCTCCTTGGCTTGAGGTTATTGTTTAGCAAGCAACTGTGTGAGTTTAGCTGTTCAGAATATGGGCAATGTATGATGGATAAAACCCTTCTGTGAATTCCTTCAATGAATCTGGCCCAAATCATCAGATTCCAGATGTAGATGACAGACTAAGTAGATGACAGACAAGTCATTGAATGTTGGTAAAAACATAACAAAATACTTTTACTGTGAACTGGGTTTCCCCCTCCAATTAATCAAAGTTTACAAGGTAGTTCTTTATGGAAATGTGAATGTGTCAAAACAAACAATGTTTGAATATATCTGAGAATACTGTCAATGGATTCCATTTCATATGAATTTATGCTTTATGGTAAGAAATGTACTGAAAATTATTCTATGCATTCTGATGTATATTCTGCAATTTATGTATGGAATTGCATGATTGAATTGGAAATGATCTTTTTTTTTATTATTTGAAAAATATTCCTCGTGTTGGATTTGATGCCATATACTGTTACTGTCGGGATCACACATGTACTGTATGATGTGTGCTGTGAAGAATGGTCCTAAAAGTATTTGTTTATGACTAAAATTGTGATTGTTTTTCACTGCTGTTGTCACTATTGTGTTTCGGTTTGAACGACTGTATGGTACAAAGATGCATGTTGGTCCCACAGAGACTGAAACTTTGAAAACAAATTGGTCTTTTTTTTCTCCCATTCCCAACAGGTAGCAGTAACAGACTGTATAAATGTGAAAGTACGCTGCATTGTTGCTCTGTATTGCTGTCATTATATTACAGCCCCATAATTGATTTTCCTTTAAGCTAATTCATATAATTATTCAACAAATTACAAAAGTGTTATGAGAATGTTAACGGATCATATTAAAGGTGTCATAGGCCTTAGATGGCCTCAGTGCTGCAAGTCTCTAGTTAAACAGGAATTTTAGTGCTATTGAAACAACAAGAATTTATTTCAATTTTAAAATGTGGTAACCACAGTTATCAACACTCATGGCACATTAGGTATATTTGCCCAAGGCTTTTTAAATGGAGCGCTCCCATCCTATTACACAATATTTTATTTCTGATTTTTTTGCAGGATTGTCTTCATGCACTTGTACAAAGACCAATTTCTTAACTTTTCCAAGTTTTGTGTTGTGAATTGATATATTTGCATCTGTTTAATTTGTAGGCTACAATATTTGGCAACTCATTAAAGCTCAAAATAACCATCTGATCTTTTTTTCCCCCTAAATGGTAATTGTATTATGTTGTTACATGTTCACGCTTAGTTGACAAAATGCTTCTTTAAATGATCCTGTTCATTAAAGTTTCAAGATCAAACACACATAGGTATATCTTTCCACTCCTGCATCACTAATTTGAGTTTGCCACGTCTATTTGGCTAAATGGTTCTTACACGTGCAGATTTCTCTCTGCCTGCAACTCCTCCTGCGCTCATTGGTCTGCAGGCGAGTTGATTGCGTTCGCTGTGGCACCTGTGGAACCTTACATAGGGTCTTGGTTCACAGAGAAACGGCGTGTCTATACAGAGCTGGTATTGGTATTTACTCAGTACTTTTCAGTACTCTGTGCTTTCTATAACGTCAAGTACAATAATTATCTGCTCACGTCTAGTAGATAAGCTCTTGCTTGAGTTATAAAAAGGAGGTTTGGGTTTAGCAATTAGGAGGATATTTCTTACTGCAAGTCTGTGCGGTTTATTCTCTCTCTTTTGTACTACGGAGCTTTATAGTGCAGTGCCCCGTGTTGGGGCTGGATCTGCTCGCTCCTTTCACATAACTATCTTAATTATTTTTATATTACTGTATATTGGTTGTGTAACTTTTGTGGAAGTTACAACACTTTATTCACACAGTCCTACTGTTGGACATGATATTGAATATTATCATATATGATCCATATATTTAATATCAGGATGACTGCAGCTGAATTAACAGGGATCTGATGGGGGAGAAGATGTATGAGATCCCTAAAGCCAGTCAGTTATGTATATATATATAATTATACAAATCATCTTGTTCTTCATATTACCTCATATTCTCATGTTGCTTCATTCTTTTAATTTAGGTTTAATTACAGACTCACATTGTAAAAAGTCCTCTCGGGTCTTGGGCTCTAGAATACGGACTTCTTCCACTGTAGAGAGAGATCACAAGACAGTTGAGCTAAAGATGACCTCATTTTATAATTTCCTGGAGAAACTGAATTATAATTTCACAAAATAATATGCGGGGGAAATAAGAACGGATATCATCCGGAATATAGTATCACCAAACTGCAGTCTCAATTCTTATCCAAAAATTGGCCAAGAATGCAATGAGATTTCTAAATTTTAGAAAACTACTGAGTTTTGCAACATTAGGAAATTTGTTGTCTCCTCTCATCTCTCCACAATACTTTGCATACTAACAGGAAAAAACAGGGTCAGAATATATTTGGTTCCTTGAGCATTAAACAGAGCTTTAAATGAAAATGTTTTGGGTTACAAACACTTCCATCTAACACATTTGGTGCTGTGGAGGATTCATGCAGGTCTGAAAACGCTTCACAAGTTGGGTAATTTCTGAGCACTGTCACTCCACACTGTATAATAAATAACCTGTGAGACAGATTGAAATATCACTCTGTTCTTAATATTCAGTATAACCTGTGAAAGTGCCTTTCATGATGTGAATCTTACCAGTGTGTTGTGTGCAGTGGCTAAGCTCACTTTCTGCAGCAGGGTTTGTCCTCCAACCTCTTCCAGAAACTTCGCTCAACTCCATCTTGAAGACGTCCTCCAGTCGCTCTTTCAGTAAAGAGACATATTTCCTCACAGCCTCAAAAGAGACGGGTGGACTGACAGTGATGCTGGGTAACTCTCCAGGTCCAAAAGGGAGAGACTGACAGCTCTACAGACAGAGAGACTGACAGACAGAGAACAGTCTCAATACATACTGCATTCTTGTGCACATGCCAGGAGCAGATCTTTAAATGAGGAACACACCTCAACATGTATGTGCAATGAACATAGTGCAAACGGTCAGAGAGCCAGTGATGTTACCTGGAGGAAATGGATGAGATCCTCTTTGTGTGAAAGCTGCTCCAGCTCAGCGTCTCTCCTCCTCAGCTCAGCAATCCCCTGTTCCAGTCGCTCCAGGAGTCCTTCAGCCTGACTCACTTCAGCCTTCTCCTGATCTCTGATCAGCTCTTTCACCTCGGAGTGCCTTCTCTCAATGGAGCGGATCAGCTCAGTAAAGATCCTCTCACTGTCCTCCACTGCTGTCTGTGCAGAGCGCTGTTAGGAGACACAGAGAGAGGAGGGCTGTATGTGCAGAGCGTTGTTAGGAGGACAGAGAGAGGAGGGCTGTATATGCAGAGCGCTGTTAGGAGACACAGAGAGAGGAGGGCTGTATGTGCAGAGCGCTGTTAGAGACACAGAGAAGGGCTGTACATTTTAACTAGGCCTTTCACTCAGCTCTTACTGGGACCCCAGACAGCCTGTTCCCCACAGTGTGGCTCAGTGGGATTGAGCCCCACAGGGCTGGAAAGTGGTCCAACACTGGGCTCCTCACTGGCTGACTGGAGGAGAGCCCTGACTGAGCCCTGAAATTGCTCTTCCAGCAGCCAGCTGTTGTCTTCTCCTCTGGTCAGTACCCACCTTGAGTGACTGCACAGCCTGTCTCAGATCCTGCAGCTCCTTCTCTTTCTCCTGAATTCTCTGCTGGAATTTACTCTGTGTCGCCCCCAGTTGCTTCTGTGGATAGATTATATTTTTCATATCACATTACAATGCAGAGTTTTTCTAAACTTTTAAACTAGCTGCTCCAGCCGTGTTGATTCCCAGTCATGGTGTGAATAGGGGGGTGAGGGGTGTGAACAGAGCTGCCACAGAGAACTGTACTTCCAGTGTTTCCCACGGGATTTTTTGAAACTGTGGTGGGTGGACCCTGAAGTGTCTACGGGGGTCCGTGGGCATGCCCCCCCTTGGAATACATTTTTGTTCATTTCAACAGCTAAATGTATCAATTTGGTGCTCTTTGAGATTAAAATTATAAGACTAGATCCACATTTTCTTTGTTATTGGAACATGGGGAATGGAAGATGTGAAATAAATGAAATTTTGGTTAGCTGACTTTTTTGGATAGACAGCTAGCTAATATGTGCAAATGTACTCTGATGAAAAATGTTCATAAACTTATGGTCAGCCTACAAGACTATACATAAACTACCACTATGCACACTAACCTGTTCTGCCCCTCACCTCAGCCCTGTCTTAAGTGGGACTGAACTTACTAGCCTACAATAAAAATAAATACATTTTTAAAAAGTAAATAAAGTTCAATACTTGTTTATTTACAAGAAAGCCTCTGAATTTAATTGGCTGGCTATTAAATGTTTGCTACCTTGAATCTTCCTTTTCGTCTTCTCTAGGCTATGTCTTTTCTTAGTAAAGTACTTTTAAAAGGTAGATCCTAATATGACATGGAAGCCAAACGAGTGAGGCAATGCCAGAGATGTGAGCGTGGTGGGTGTGGATGACCAAACACCACCGTGAGAGGATACCAATAATTCTCCACAGACGTGGAAAATCACAAATAAAGGAAAAGGAGAACTTAAAAAAAAGAAAAAAGGCTTCCCGGTGAATATACGGCAAACAGAAAGCGACACAGGAAAAGAGCGTGAAACGCTCGAAGGCTTGAGCAGAGAAAAGGAAAAGAAACGAAAACCTCTGACTCGATATAAACGAGCCCTAGTAAGGAGGTGAAAGGAAAAATAAGGTAACTGCCTAAGCAACAGCAGAAAAGCAAAAAGAAAAGAAATAGAACAGAGCGACAAAATGAAAAGAAAGATCCAACAGATCTAATCCTACACTCAAAATCTAAACAAGGTTCCTGCGTTTCTTTAAAAGGAAAAAAGAAATGCCGTCCGCAGACCTACAGGTGCAGCTCAAAAAATTAGAATATCGTGAAAAAGTTCAATATTTTTTGTCACTCATTTCAGAAAGTGAAACTCATATATTATATAGATTCATTACACATAGTGAAATATTTCAAGCCTTTATTTCTTGTAATTTTGATGATTATGGCTTACAGCTAATGAAACCCAAAATTCAGTGTCTCAGAAAATTTGAATATTTTGCTTTAACATATTTTTAAAGTATCATATTTAATATTTGGTCGCATATCCTTTGCATGCTGTTACTTCCTGAAGTCTGTGACCAATCAACATCAAAAGACTCTCGATATCTTATTTTCAGGTACTGTTACAAGCGATACTATAAGCTCTCTGCATTTGAACTGATCTCTATGGGAATTTGGGGGTGAGACTAGATTCAGCTGTAAATTACGCTGGTACAGTATGGAACACATGACTGGCGAAATGGCTGTACGTCATCAAGGGTCTGAGCTATCGAACGAGCCCCAAACCATCACTCTGTTGCCAGATATGGAGTAGATGTGGATGGATCACTGCAAGGGTTATTTCTCCTCATTTTCCTATAGAACTCTATGGGGAAAAAAGTCAGGAGAAACATCCTGTGCAGCGGGGAGGCTATGGGTGGAACTGGTGGCTGATCTTTTCAGGTCAGCCAACTCACTGCTGATCTCTGCGAGACTGTAAAGAAAGAAAAGCACAGCATTCAGCCGCCGCCATGCAAGCGTTAGTCATTCACATTTATTAGGAATCCCTAGGAAGTCGGACAGACAGGGTTGAATAAAATTGTATTATCGTCACTGAGTTTCCAGCTTTAATAATGGACACCTATACAAAACAGGCACGACGTCACAACAGTGTTGCATTGTGGGTATCATTTTTGCAGACACGCAAACTGTTAACATTAACGTTAACTAGCTAGCATAACGTTAGATACATGAAGATGACTATACACAACAGAGAAACAAATGGACAGAGTCAATAGCAAAAGTAAGATTCTTTACCCAGAGAAGCTGAACAAAGAAGCTAAGGAACAATACCTGGAGAAAATTGGTGAAATCAGTGGTGTAGACCCATGTGAACACAAAGATTGGACGAGTGATCTTTTCCTACCTCGTCTGTGGCGTGAGTGCATACACTTTCGGGCAGTTTAGAAATTATAAATCACTGGAGGCTCACGTTCAGTTCACAAATGGATGGGTGCAGGATCTACAAATATAACATTAGAGAGTTAACGATCAGAGAAGCGTCGTTCGCACAAAGGTAGGTAACCACCACTCACCTCTCTTAAACAAAACGAACACAACAGTCTGTAACCTATCTTGTTTGTAAGATCAACACTGCAACGCAATTACTCACAACACTTAAAATGACATGTTTGTGCTGTTTGCTTTCACTGCGTGTCGCTGCTTTCCGTACAAAACGCTGTTGTTGCAGAGCGGTCTTGTGCTAGGGTTTTAGCTGTACATGCGAAGGCTATTTGTATTGTTTATTTTTAGTATTTAGTTTATATTTATCTAATTTAATTTCTCATCTCTTAGGTCTTGCACTCCCAGCGTCTTAATGAACCTCCTCTCAAGCCACGGGTGATACTGAGCTCCAGTGGCCAAGTGGATTGTGCACACTGTTCATGCATGGCTGGCATAGCAGAGTCTTGCACCCATGTCGGGGCTCTGCTGTTCAAGGTTGAAGCAGCAGTGCGAATACGGGGAAACAGATGTCTTGTCCTACTGGATGATGTCTACCAGTGTGGACAAGGTTCATGCAGAGCTGGGCTACAACATTGATTTCACCACTGGTGCTGCAAAGGAGAAGGACCTGGACAGGTGCATCAGTTGAGAGACCAGAAGGTCTGGCATAAGGACTCGTATTGACAGTAGGGTTGCCAACTATCAGAAATTGAAATAAGGGACACCTTAGCGGCCCTCGCGGCACAGGTCAATTTTTGATCAGTTTTGTATTATTATTTTTTTGAGGAATACGTGGGAAACATTATCATTCAATAATTTATTTTGTCAGTGCAAAATAACAGTTCTTCAACATTATGTCGAACTTCAATTTAAAGTAAAATGAGGCACAAGGGCCTATCTATCCTAGCAACACTGACAGCAATTCGAGTCATGACCAATGAGCTGAGTGCATTCTCGCACATAGACAAGATTACCGTAATTTCTCATATAAATCGCTCTGTCATTCATTGAGTCCCCAAAATAAGGGACAAACTGCGTCCCTTATCAGTTCGTTAAGGGACGGGTCTTTTATTTTCCAAATAAGGGACGGTCCCTTATTTCAAGGGACGGTTGGCAACAATAATTGACAGCAACACAACCCCAGCAGCCACACTTGCCGACCTATCACCCCTGCTTCAGACTTTGCATGGTTACAGCAAGGCTGTTTGTCTGTCAGGCATGGAGGACTACTACAAACATTACACAGATCCTGTTCTGCCGTGTGTGTCTTGCCAAAGTCCCTCCCTCAGAAGACTGCGTGACCCAGGAAAGGATGGACGCAAACTTTCTGCCCTGCACCAACACTGTGAGGGCTCGAACGAAACGGCAACATCGATCCCCTGCCCGGGGAGCAGGACCAATAACCGCTTCTAATATCCGTGCCGTTGTTTCCACTATTGTTGGTAGACCAGCTCTGTCAACAGTCAGGAGAGTGAGCTGTTCCAAAAAAACAGCAACTACGGCTGCCATGAGATGGGGGATAGACCATGAGGAAGAGGCGAGGTGGTCCTATGTCACACTGACAGCACCCCAGCACAGGAGCCTCAAAGTGGAGGATTGTGGATTTATAATAAATCCGGAATATCCAGAGGTTGGGGCATCACCTGACGGGCTCATTCAGTGCGAGTGTTATGGAAAAGGCTGCCTGGAAATAAAATGTACATTTAAGTATCGCAACAGCTCCATCCTGCAGGCCTGTGCTGACGATGACAATAACTTTTGTCTCCATCTAGTGGATGGGAAGGTAGACCTGAAACGAATACACAGATATCACAGCCAAGTACAGGCGCAGATGTTCGCGACCAGGTCAGAGTTCTGTGACTTTGTGTTGTGGACCGAATGATTCTGCTGTGGGCTGTGCCATGCCAGATGTGGATTTCTGGATGACACATCTGAAGGAGGCAAAGGAGTTTTTCCACAAAGTTTGTCTACCTGAGCTTGTCGCCTGTTACTACACCCGAGCAGCCTCCACAACACCACCTGTCAAGGCTTTAACTGAGTCACAGCGACTAAATGCACAGCAGTCTTGCACAGAAAGGCTAAGAAAAAGTGTGGAAGACAAACTGTGGTGCTTTTGCCGAGGGCCAGAAATGAGCCCTGGTTTTGTCACAAACACGCAAACAAGACTGGATCAGAACTGTACCCCACACACGCAAACAAGAGTGGATCAGAACTGTACCCCACACACGCAAACAAGAGTGGATCAGAACTGTACTGTGAACTTTGTGCTTTTCAACTGGTCCCACAGGGGTTCATGTGTGCAACAGTTTTCCTTAAATACTTGACTAAATTACTTGAATAGAATGTATGACTGGAATGTATCACTGCCACTTGTGGTACTACCAGTTGCACTGTGAACTTAATTGCACTAGACTACCCCAAATAAATAATATTATTAATTTTGTACATTTCATGCAAGCCATTTCTTTTTTGCTAAATAAAGACATTCAGAATTGTATTCATTGTACATTGGTTATTGCATGTTACACAACATTACACTCTATTAGGTACACTTGCGTTTTCCCATTAGAATCCACTGATATGCTCATTGTCATATATTATGTTTCCACATCGACAAGTGCATAATATATGACAATGAGTATAGTGGATTCTAATGGAAAAACGCAAGTGTACCTAATAGAGTGGCCACTGAATGTATATATTTTAACTAGACGGTTTCATAACAACACTAGGGCACATGTTAGTCAAGGCACAGCACACAGAGACAATCTTGTCCAGGACGATCATGTCCTCACCCTCACATGGCAGCACCATACTGATTGGTACAGTCTCACTTAGTACGGTGTACTTGGTGCGTACACAACCAAACACCCTCTCCATGTGGACTCTCAGGTCTGCCGTGTCTCCTCAACATCTTTTGCATCCAGCTGGAAGCATCCTCTTGTGAATGCTGGGATTTTCACCTCTGCACACATAAATCCGACACTGTCCCTGATATCAAATCCCCGATCAGCTAACACCAAATCACCAGCTAGAAGTTGATCTGTTTGTCAGGTCCTCCCCAACCTTTGGAAATGAAAGAGATGGCTCCGTGTGGTGTAGTTCTAATGAGGTACTTCATTGCGTGGTTGTGCTTGTAGTGAGAAAACGTCTGCACTCTAGCTTTCAGATTGGAGGGTCTCAATGAAAATCTCAAAACAGTCCACAATAACGGCAACGCGGTTTCCAAAAGCCTCCACAAATTCATGCGGCATACTACCCTGCAAACAGCGTCTCTCTGGCCAGTGAGCCAAAGGGCTGAGGCATGTATGCATGCAAAACACCAATGGTATCTCTGAATGTGGTGGGCACAGTCTTTGGGCTTACGTGGAACAGGTGAGCAATGTGATGGACTGGCAGAGATCAATTATTTGAGATAAATTCTTGCAGTTTTCCTTAAATTTAGATGGTTAAAAACCTTAGTGTAACTATTGATTCAGACCTCTGCTTTCAGCCCCATATTAACAATATCACAAGAATGGCCTTCTGCCACCTGAGGAATATGTCTAAATTAAGGAAGGTGTTGTCCCTGGAGGATGCTGAAAAAAACGGTTCATGCCATTGTAACCTCTCATTACATTACATTATACATTATAGGCATTTAGCAGACGCTCTTATCCAGAGCGACTTACACAACTTCTTATTACATGTATCCATTCATACAGCTGGATATATACTGAAGCAATTCAGGTTAAGTACCTTGCTCAAGGGTACAACGGCAGTGTCCTACCTGGGAATCGAACCTGCAACCTTTCGGTTACAAGTCCAGTTCCTTAACCATTATACTACACTGCCGCTCTCTACGAGATTACTGTAATGCTTTATTGTCTGGTTGCACTGGCTCAGCCCTCAATCATCTCCAACTTGTACAGAATGCAGCTGCTAGGGTTCTTACTCGAACCAAGAAATGGGAGCATATCAGCCCGGTGCTCAAAACTCTTCAGTGGCTGCCTGTCAATTTCTGAATTGACTACAATATTTTACTTCTAGTGTCTAAAGCTTTAAATGGTTTGGCCCCAAAATATCTTAGTGACTTACTCATTCCTTACTGTCCTCCTAGATTACTTTGCTCTCAAAGTATCTGGCTATTTGAATATTCCTACTATATCTAAAATTACAATGGGTGGCAGAGCCTTCTCTTGCAGAGCTCCTCTCTTATGGAATAATCTTCCCATGTATGTTTGGGCTTCAGACACACTTTCTGTCTTTAAGCGTAGGCTAAAAACGTACCTCTTTAGTCAATCCTATAGTTAAGGATGTCGGGGGGGGCGGGCGGCTAACCTTCTCTTTTCCTCTCTCACCCTGAGCTGCAGACTACTCTGGCCCCTGCCCCCTCGCCCTGAGTTTGCACACTGCTCCAGTCCTGCCCCCTCGCCCTGAGTTTGCACACTGCTCCAGTCCTGTCCCTCCTTTGGTTTATCCTCCCGACTTGACGCAACCAGAGTCCCAGATGCACCAGCCCACCCTTTTGAATTGAACATTTTACATCCTTTTCTTTGGAATTTGTACTTAGCAGCGAGTTTGATTAGATCCCTCTTTACAGTCCATTACCATCCAGTCCACCTTTAGCTGAAACCGGGCCGGCCAGCGAAGGATGGACACCCCCTCTCCTTTAGCTTAAACCGGGCCGGCCAGCGAAGGACGGGCATCACCTCTCTAGCCTGGTTCTTTCCGAGATTTCTTCCCACTGGGGAGTTTTTTCTCACCACTGTTGAGTGTTTTTTATCCCCTGCCGACAGTTTTTTTTACCTCGTTTTGCTGGTTGAGGGCTGAGTTCTGGTTTTTTACAGAGTACAGAGCCAAACCAAAAAAAAACTGTGACACGGTCCAAATACTGTATGTTCCCGTGCTGCAGAATGTCCGGCTTTGCTATAGCGTGTGCAGAACGAGATTACTCCCACTCTGGGGACACATCACACCCACGTTACACAACAGCACACAGAAGAAAGTACCTCTAGCACTCATGGTTGGACACCCGGATGTAAAAAGTGCGGCATTCCCCATCGTTACAATAACAAAACCTGACTCAAGACAAATGCAGTAACATGCTGGCATAAGGTGGGATATCAGCCAAAACAAAAAACGGGTTGATATGTTCCCGGGTTTTCATTGTAAACACCACGGTATACTGTATTGTATTAACTGCAACTGCAAGACAATTTTGTATACTGAATGGCCCTGTATGTCTCCCCCCATTGACCATAGCCAACCTGACAATCAACCAGCCATTTACATTTCTATAGTGTCTGTAGCATAGCTCTGCTAATGGCTCACTTCTGCTTGGTTGGGCCTAAACCAGTTGTCTCCAGACATCCATGTGTATTCACTGTATCAACCCTTTGAAATGTAATGTTAGGTACTTTATTTAAACCACACACACACACTGAGTTTGTCTCTCCCTTGCGCTTTGTAAATAAACCTCAATTCTCTTAAGAGAAGTCGTCAGTGTGTTCTTCACTGTCCTGCATTTGGTTCCACGGAAGGGCAACAGAATCCAAACAGGGTCTATAGCCTACGTGATATTTCCACACAAGCGCTTCCCAGGCAGGAACCGCCGTCATACGCAGCACCACTAACAGAATAGCCTACTTATTGCGCTAGGGTGAGAAAGCCATTGCCGGGGCAAGACCTCCAGCGCCCGGCATGCACTAGGTTGACCTAGTTTAGTATCTCTGACTGATGTTACACATCAATCCTGCTGTCGCTGCTACCATTTCTCCGACACACCACCTTTCCAATTGTTGTACTTGATTGCACACAAACTGGTCTGCAGCAGAGATGGATTCCATAAATGTGCTTTGATCTCATAAATGTGCTTTGATCTCATAAATGTGCTTTGATCTCATAAATGTGCTTTGATCTCATAAATGTGCTTTGGCAATGTGCTTTGATCTCATAAATGTGCTTTGGCAATGTGCTTTGATCTCATAAATGTGCTTTGATCTAAAAAATGTGCTTTGATCTAAAAAATGTGCTTTGATCTCAAAAATGTGCTTTGATCTCATAAATGTGCTTGCTACGGGGCCCATGGTTCGGTTTTCCGTTTTTGAACCTAGCTGACCCTCCGCTGGACTAAGGGATTCTAACACAGGCCACGCGAGTGCTGGTGCAAGCCGCTTCATGTGAATTTGGTTTGACTGAGCTGTGGGTTGAAGACTGGCTCAAGCCTGATTTCAGCTGACTTAGCTATTCTAAGCTCATGTATAGGAAATTGTGTTACTGAGAGTCTGTAGTCATATCCTAAAAGAAAGACGTCAACACTAGTCTTCCAATCAGAAAATATATTTATTGAAGTATTTATTTAAGTATAGTATTTTACCCCATCAGAACCCATCGAATCACTGCAATGTCCAAATCATGAGGGTACGCAGCAGGCAGGGGGGTCCTCCAAAATGCCTGCATGTAGACTAAAGGCCACCAGCTCACCAGGAGGGTTGCTATTGAAGCACAGCCAGGTAGGCTAAACCCCAGTTCACCAGGAGGGTTGCTATTGAAGCACAGCCAGGTAGGCTAAACCCCAGTTCACCAGGAGGGTTGCTATTGAAGCACAGCCAGGCAGGCTAAACCCCAGTTCACCAGGAGGGTTGCTATTGAAGCACAGCCAGGTAGGCTAAACCCCAGTTCACCAGGAGGGTTGCTATTGAAGCACAGCCAGGCAGGCTAAACCCTCTCTGTGGGCAGCGCTGTGGACGATCACGGACGAGAGTCTCAGCCTTGGCGACATCAGGACTGTTCGGCGTGGCGTGGTCATTGTTCATTTTTTTGTGCTGTAGCTATGTTTTGTTTGTTGGCCTGACTGATATGCTGGTTGGCTGGATATATGAGCAGGTTCTTTAGCTCTTCTGATTGGTCGGTAGAGCAAGCACAGGCAACAAGGAATCTTGCGCGGTGTCTCGCCTGCCTACTTAATGCCCAGGTAGACCTGGCGGGTATTTCACAAAGCAGGATTACAGAGTTAGCTGGATAACTGCACTGAGTAAAACTCGGAAAAGTTCCATTTACTTCAGTCCATGTTCCAGATTTGGGAGGGTTCTGGGTTTTACTCAGTGCAGTTATCCAGCTAACCCAGTAATCCAGCTTTGTGAAATACCCTGGGGGCTGTGTCCAAGCTGCTGGTCAAAGCTGTGCTGAATCTAGTGCTCAGGCTGCAAACTGATCCGGTGGGATAGAGGCTCTGCAAGGCAAGGCTGCCAACATAAAGTCTTCAGTCTCTTGTGAAATGTTCCCAAACCGATGGAGGACATTGCAGTGATTGGATGCAAGGCAATGCTGCCAGCCAATCACCATGCTGTATCCTAAATGACATCCTCCTAAAGGCAACACTGCCAGCGTTGAATAAAACTCGTCTCTCCTCAAACCCATCCATAGCTCTTATGTCAGCAATGAAATCCAGCTCCCACCAAAACAAAAACACAAAAGTACAGGAACCTCAATTTCTCGTCTCCGCGGCAACGTAGAATGCTCCGTAACCCCAGGCCAGTCGAGCAATCAGTGCTATGCGACAGATCATGATGTATCCTGAGTGGAATCCTCCGAAGCGCAAAGCCACTCCTAAGTGATTGCCAGCCAATCACCGTGACTGGACCTGAACGACGTCCTCCTCGTAGCTACGCTGCCAGTCAATCACGATTCTGGATACTAAATGGCATCGTTCTCATGGCTATTCTGCCAGCCAATAACCAGCTAAATGACATGCTACTCCCGAGGACACAGCCAGCCAATCAACACGCCAGACCCTAAATTACCTTTGAATGGCGATGCAGCAGCTAACCGCCATGTCTGTCTAATAGAGCCAAGCAGTTGAGACACGCTGAAGAAGACGGCATTGCTGAAATGAGTTGTAGCATACCACGCTTACGGAAAGCAGGTATAGCCATTGCTGGCTTCTTTCCTACATCAGGGCTCCACATAAAGTCTTCAGTCTCTTGTGAAATGTTCCCAAACCGATGGAGGACATTGCAGTGATTGGATGGTCTGATAGGGATAAAATTGGTCGCCACAATCTCCAATCTTATGATTTGCTCCTGAGAGGGCGAAAAACCACAAAACAACTTTCCGTCAGCCCGTTATCTGATTGCCTAGCTGAGAAAAGGAAAAAGTGGGTAAAAATTCCCCCTCTGCCCCATAAATGGCGACAAAAGTATTACTTTAAGAGCAAATCTGGAATATGTTGTGGCAGATTCGGAGCCAGGAAGCCAAACTAAACACCCAATTTGACAGAGAAAAGAGAAAGCAAAAAAGGGCAGAAAAACACAAATGGTACAACAGCGCCCCTGCAGGTGGACCTGTGAACCGCGTGTTATGAAAGCCTAACCCCTTCAGCGATCGCAGTGTTGGTGCCAGTGTCTCCTTTGCCGTCCCGGGCCTCGGTTCCACGCACCTCCACGACCTCTCCTTCCCTCACCCGCCATTCCTGCGCTATCATCCTCTCTGCCACACACAGGCTATCATATGGAGGGAAATACAAGGGAATGAGTGCAAAGGAGAAAGGGATGGGTAGTCTGCCTGGGCTAAAGGCCTAAATGCACAATCAAATCAAATTACGGGTGGAGTCAGTTTCAGTGCTGTCGCAGTGCTATATTAGCGCTCTGTAGCAGTGCTGTATTAGTGAGTATTAGCGCTCTGTAGCAGTGCTATATTAGTGAGTATTAGCGCTCTGTAGCAGTGCTATATTAGTGAGTATTAGTGCTCTGTAGCAGTGCTATATTAGTGAGTATTAGCGCTCTGTAGCAGTGCTATATTAGTGAGTATTAGCGCTCTGTAGCAGTGCTATATTAGTGAGTATTAGCGCTCTCTAGCAGTGCTATATTAGTGAGTATTAGTGCTGCTATATTAGTGAGTATTAGCGCTCTGTAGCAGTGCTATATTAGTGAGTATTAGCGCTCTGTAGCAGTGCTATATTAGTGAGTATTAGCGCTCTGTAGCAGTGCTATATTAGTGAGTATTAGCGCTCTCTAGCAGTGCTATATTAGTGAGTATTAGCGCTCTCTAGCAGTGCTATATTAGTGAGTATTAGCACTGCTATATTAGTGAGTATTAGCGCTCTCTAGCAGTGCTATATTAGTGAGTATTAGCGCTCTGTAGCAGTGCTATATTAGTGAGTATTAGCGCTCTGTAGCAGTGCTATATTAGTGAGTATTAGCGCTCTCTAGCAGTGCTATATTAGTGAGTATTAGTGCTCTGTAGCAGTGCTATATTAGTGAGTATTAGCGCTCTGTAGCAGTGCTATATTAGTGAGTATTAGCGCTCTGTAGCAGTGCTATATTAGTGAGTATTAGCGCTCTGTAGCAGTGCTATATTAGTGAGTATTAGCGCTCTCTAGCAGTGCTATATTAGTGAGTATTAGTGCTGCTATATTAGTGAGTATTAGCGCTCTGTAGCAGTGCTATATTAGTGAGTATTAGCGCTCTGTAGCAGTGCTATATTAGTGAGTATTAGCGCTCTGTACCAGTGCTATATTAGTGAGTATTAGCGCTCTGTAGCAGTGCTATATTAGTGAGTATTAGCGCTCTCTAGCAGTGCTATATTAGTGAGTATTAGCGCTGCTATATTAGTGAGTATTAGCGCTCTCTAGCAGTGCTATATTAGTGAGTATTAGTGCTCTGTAGCAGTGCTATATTAGTGAGTATTAGCACTGCTATATTAGTGAGTATTAGCGCTCTCTAGCAGTGCTATATTAGTGAGTATTAGCGCTCTGTAGCAGTGCTATATTAGTGAGTATTAGCGCTCTCTAGCAGTGCTATATTAGTGAGTATTAGCGCTCTGTAGCAGTGCTATATTAGTGAGTATTAGCGCTCTCTAGCAGTGCTATATTAGTGAGTATTAGCGCTCTGTAGCAGTGCTATATTAGTGAGTATTAGCGCTCTGTAGCAGTGCTGTATTAGTGAGTATTAGCGCTCTGTAGCAGTGCTATATTAGTGAGTATTAGCGCTCTGTAGCAGTGCTATATTAGTGAGTATTAGCGCTCTGTAGCAGTGCTGTATTAGTGAGTATTTGCGCTCTTAGCAGTGCTGTATTAGTGAGTATTAGCGCTCTGTAGCAGTGCTATATTAGTGAGTATTTGCGCTCTGTAGCAGTGCTGTATTAGTGAGTATTAGCGCTCTGCATTAGCACTGGCAGTGTTTCCTCACCGTCTGGTCCGAGTGTTGGGTGGTCTGCTGTCGCTCGGTGTAAATCCTCCGGGGCCGATAAGAGCCAAACTCCACCCTGATTCCTTTGGGTCTCTCCTCCTGCCTGCAGGCCACGACCTCCTGAGCCGGCTTCCTGCAACATCAGATCGAGACCACACGAATCATTCTCACACCCTCATTCCAGCAACTTCTCAAACCTCAACTATATCCTGTGTTTTTGCAGAATCTTTTAATCTTTTCTCCATCAAAGCATATGACTATGTTCTTAACATTCTCTTCAGTCTCTGATATTTTACACAAGTTGTCTGGGGAAAATATCACATCTGACTGCAGCCTTGTTCTTGATTGCAGTTACGATGCCATTCATAAATGTCCCAAATGTTGTGTTTGTCGCCCCCTTGTGTGATATGCCAGTATTTCCACAGACACCATCCTTTTTTGATACTCACTGCTTTTGAGCGATGTCTTGCTGCCTGGATCCCTCCAGCTCACTGCCTTCCCTCTCAACTACCGAGTCCTTTCCCTGCTACAGAAAACCCAGTACTAAATCTACACCGTTCACCTGCATGTAGAGCTACCGAGTCTGCCTCCTTTCCCTGCTACAGAAACCCCAGTACTAAATCTAAACCGTTCACCTGCATGTAGAGCTACTGAGTCTGCCTCCTTTCCCTGCTACAGAAAACCCAGCACTAAATCTACACCGTTCACCTGCATGTAGAGCTACCGAGTCTGCCTCCTTTCCCTGCTACAGAAAACCCAGTACTAAATCTACACCGTTCACCTGCATGTAGAGCTACTGAGTCTGCCTCCTTTCCCTGCTACAGAAAACCCAGTACTAAATCTACACCGTTCACCTGCATGTAGAGCTACCGAGTCTGCCTCCTTTCCCTGCTACAGAAAACCCAGTACTAAATCTACACCGTTCACCTGGATGTAAAGCAAAATTAACTCATTTTAAAGAGGCGTTTGAGGCAAAATCCAACCAAAGATGGGCGACCATCAATGAAAGCATTCTGGTATTTCTAATATTCTGTTAATGCTGTACTGTCCAGTGCCACATTACTTACATGTCCTTCTGAAGCAGCCTTAGACTGGATCATGCATTCACCTATAAGAGGCAGGACAAAAACAGCAATCAGGGGAAAGGTAATACATTTACAACAATCTAAATCTGTGCTCACCTTCAGACATTGCTGGCCAGAGCCCAAACTAGCCTCCACTGTGTGGAACTAGGCATGAATTAGCCTCAAATACAGATAGCAGCTTATTTGCTGTGGATGTCTTTCTTGTTAGCACACTAACTTTTACTATGCATTTATCCAGGTGGCTGTGACTGTATATGGTGAACAGTAGTGCCTGAGTGTGATGTCTGACTGCAGCAGTTAGCGTTGCAGCTACAATGGACAGATGCACACCTTCCGCAGCAATCTTCTCCTGTGCAGCGGGGAGGCTATGGGTGGAACTGGTGGCTGATCTTTTCAGGTCAGCCAACTCACTGCTGATCTCTGCGAGCCTGTAAAGAAAGAAAAGCACAGCATTCAGCCGCCGCCATGCAGTGTGTGAAAATCTGCAATTTAACTCAATTGATTGGCTGCTGAACTCACTTCTTCTGCAGACTGGCTTTTTCTCTCTGTTCCTCCTCCTGTAACAAAACATTGGGACAAAGCATTGCAAACACTTAGTAATTATGTACAAAATGGTGGTAAAGGGTAAACTGTACACACCGGTAGTGCAGGTGAGGCTGCTTACCTGGGCCGTCAGGATGAGTTGCTGTGCTGCCAGCTCACCCTGCAGGACAGAGACGCTCTCCTTAAGCTCACTGATTACCAGCTGCTGGGCCGACTCCTGAGCGATCTTCCTGCAAGCAGAGTACAGAGGCTTCAGGCTCTGCCTGCACCGCTCTTCTGCATAAACACACCTTTCCTCTGCTGTGTTACAGCAACGGCAATGCAGCTGAAAGCCGCCACAACGACTCACCATCCTCCTGTCGCCTACTTTGTAAAACCTGCATGACCCTCGGCAGCCACCGTACTTACTCCTGCAGGACGGCCTCTTGCTGCTGAGACGCTGCAGAAAAGGCTGCCAGCTTCCCGTCCTTCTCGTAGCACAGTTCCTGCAAGGTGGCCATGTTCTCTGCCTTTTCCTGGCAGAGCCGCATCAGATCCGCCGTCTCCTCCTCCTTTTCCTGAAGACCGAAAGCCGCGGCCGCCAGCTGGTACTCCCGCTCCTGGAACAGCTCTACCATGATCTTCAGCTCGCGCTCTTTCCTCTCACACTGCCCTTCCATGGTCGACAGCCCCTTCTCTGCCAAGTCAGCCCATTCCTGTTCCCTAATCTCGTTTCTTTGGGTCACGGCTTCCAGCCTCCGCTCTTTCCTCTTGCAGATGTCCAGAACGACGTCCAGCTCATGCTTCAAGTTTCCAATCGTGGTCTTGCTCCTCTGTCTCTCTGCTTCTGCGGCCTTACAGTTCACTTCCGCCTGTGCAACTGATTCCTGTTGCATCTGGTGGAACGTCGCCATTGAAATATGAAATTATCACATGAAAATTAACAGGGCAATTAACTACAAACAAGGCTATTAACTACAGACAGAGCAATTAACTACAGACAGGGCAATTAACTACAGACAGGGCAATTAACTACAGACAGAGTCCATTTAAAAACAATGGCACGAACAGGCAATCGAAACTCAGCAGTTAAAACGAATGGTCTGTACAGATAATGCACACATTACAGATGGTACAGTAGCTTTATTTTAGCTCAGTCAACAGTGGCCAGAGGCAATGATCTGATGTACCATGTTTCATGGATTAAGCAGACTGGATAATGTGCACCACTGTAGCGGTGGCTTCTGTAGCTCGCGCTAGCGTCTGCTAAAGTCACGCGGTATCATGTAAATGAATGTAAGAAATGACTCACCACGAGCAACGCTACGCAGTTCCCCGCAAACATTATCAGCGATCCCATCACTAACCACTCAGTTGGGACCACATTCCAGAATTCCGATAGGTTTCCCATGAGCTGAACAAAGGTAAAAGTACAGGGGGTAATACACCTGCTCCAAGGGGATCCAGTTAAAGACCCCAATATTAACACACACTCTCCCCACACTCGGGATTGATTAGCCAGTCCTATTAGTTTTCAAATAGGCTACAGTGTAAACAGCACGTAGGTCCCCTTTATTTTACAGGTACCACTCATAGGAGGTTAAATGATACGCTTTTACGCATATTTTAGCCACGTTATTAAAATGCTAAATTAGACTTTTCATGCAAAAGAAAAATAAAGTACTCACAGTTTCAGCAGAGAGCGCTACCCGCTCCTTGATGGGAAGGAGGGCGCCGTCTGACCACATGGGACCAACCGCGGTGTTGTTGGTGACATTGCCTTGAGCACATTTCATTTTTGATATTAATGACAAATGGTCGCGAACAATTAACCGTCAAAAAACATCTATTAAGTGTACATTGATCAGCCTGCCATCACGGACGCTTTTAGATCAGGTCTGATCGGTGCTAGTTAGTTAACCGAATATTATCATCGGGGGCAAAATATTAGCGAGGCTAGACCTTTATCAGTATTAACCAATAACGTCACATAAAACTGCTCCAAATGAAGACACAGACAGGCATCGCATAATTATGTCCAATAATTCTTACCTTGATGTTCTCCATTCAAAAACTCGACGAAGTTCAGAAGGATCTGAGGCACAAAATTTAGGTAGGCCAACCAAAAAGCGAAGACAATTCCACGCCAAATCGCCATCGTTATGGAAGACGCAAAGTGGGTGGAATTATCCAAACAGTTCAATCAGATGTATCGGTTGTAGGATCAAGAAAAAACAAGATCAAGTAAACGCGATAAATCTGATAAGTGGTCTAAAATCAAGCAGCAAAACACCTAAATATAAAGAACAACGAGCGTCATAATCCATTGTGACGTAATAGTGAATGTTAACATGACGGATCATTTCACAGAAACCTCAAGGCAGAGCCCGTTAGAGATCTCTTTCTTGGGCTCTAGCTCAATGCAGGCGTTAGTCATTCACGTTTATTAGGAATCCCTAGTAAGTCAGACAGACAGGGTTGAATACCATTTTAATATCGTCACTGAGTTTCCAGCTTTAATAACGGACGTTTTAGGACGTCACAACAGTGTTGCGTTGTGGGTATTTTTGACTATTTTTGCAGACAAGTAAACTGTAACCATTAACGTTAGCTAGCTAGCGTGTTATGTGTTAACAGCTAGTATAGCTTTTTAAGAAGTACGCTTTTTTAGAAAAGAAGGGCTGGGTACACGCATTTTAACTGAAAATATATTTTATACAGTCCAAAATACCCGTCGAAACTGACTCGATGCATTGCCCACGTGTTTGGGCACAACGTTGACTACATTTCTTCTCTCCGATAACACACTCATCCACACTTACTAGCTCCTCCGTGTGGTGTGGCGGCCCCAAATTCACCATAATCGATCGTGATCCTACTAAAACAGCATCACGTTATTTTTTTTCCTATTTGCACTGTAATTACCAGTAGGCCTCCTAAAAATAGTATTAAGTCCCATCATGGAGTACATTGTAACAATCTTAATTATATTCCTTTTTCTTTGACTCGAGCTGCAGGCTATGCTGGTGTGGAAAATAAATAAATATTATCTGACAATACATACACTAGGACTACTCTTGAAGCTCCCAGTGACTTATTAAATTGCAGTGGTCTTGCAATAATGCATTTAAATATAAGGAGTCTTATGCCAAAACTGGATTCCGTTGAGATTTTGGTTAAACAATCAGATCCTGATATTCTAGTGTTAACAGAAACCTGGCTATCAAGTAAAGTCAAGGATGATATCATAACACTGGATGGTTACAATATGTATAGAACAGACAGAGCCTCACGTGAGGGTGGTGTCGCCATATTTGTAAAAATCTGTTTTGTAGTATCTATTCTTCATTCCATCTCTTTAGCCAAACAGTTTGAGCTCTTATCATTCGCTGTCTCCTTGAATACCCTTGAGTCCATAGTTATTTTTGGTGTTTATGGTCCTCCATCAGCAACACAAAATGCCATTGATAATCTAGTTAATTATTTGATGTTACACGAGACCTCTGTAATGGTTGTTAAAGGTGATCTGAACTTTGATAGGCTATCTAAAATTATTGTACTGAATTAAATTTAGCTCATCTCCACACCAACTAGACCTGATCTAAAGAATCCTGAAAATGCAACCCTCCTGGATCTGATATTGACAAATAGACCACATAAATATGTAGCAAGTGGTGTTTTCTCCTTGGACCTAAGCGATCATTGTCCAATTGCCTGTATTCGATACACCAAAAAGCTCACATATCCATCCTGTATTCATGTCAAGAGGGATTTTAAGCATTTTGTTGATCAAGCATTTCTGCATGACCTTTTCCACAGTGATATTGGAAGAGTATGTAGCATTCCAGAGACTGAATTAGCTCTTAGACATTTTATTGATGTTTTTGATTTTGTTGAAAATAGGCATGCTCCATTTCAGAAGTTCAGGGTAAAAAATAGAAACAATCCATGGTTCTCAGTCGAGCTTTCTGATTTTCTAAGGGAAAGAGATGTTGCATGGGCCATAGCACGCACATCAAAATCGCCAAAGGATTGGCAAGCTTTTCATCAATTTAGGAATAAGTGCATTCGAAAATCAGAGAGGCCAAATCATCATATTTTGTTAAGAAATATTTAGATTGTTATGGCAATCTTGGTAAATTTTTAGAAACTGTTAAGGCGCTAAATAATGTACAGGTCTATCCTCTACCAAATCATCTTATTTATGATTCTAAAACTGTATCAGATAAAGAGCAAATATTTAATGTGTTTAATGAACATTTCATTGATTCTGGTAATCTATTTTTTTTTAAAATCTCTGCCCTGCAACACTCACACACCCAGTATGGAAAGGTTTATCAGGTTGAATTTTACACTGAGGCATTTCTCTGTACATGAGGTACTTCATGAGTTAATGACCATTGATCCAAAAAAAGCTACTGGTGCTGATTCAAGATTGCTTTTGCTGGCAGCTCCCATTTTGGTTTTACCGTTGACTCACATTTTTAAACTGACAATTGCTGGGGGAAGGAATCCTAAAGTTTGGAAAGTAGCTCAAGTCTCTCTTTTATTTAAAACCGGAGAGGTTAGTGACACAAATAATTACCGCCCAATCTCCAAACTTCCTTGCTTAGCCAAAATTTTTGAAAAATTGGTGAATAAACAAGTTTGTTTTTATTTATCTACAAATAGTATTTCAAACTCATATCAGTCTGGTTTTAGGCCTGGGCACAGTACTGTGACTGCAGCTTGCAAGGTGGTAAATGATATAATCTGTTCACTGGATAAGAGAGAGCATTGCTTTGCCCTATTTATTGATTTATCAAAAGCTTTTGACATGGTAAATCACACTATTCTTCTAGATGATCTTAAATCAATTGGTTTTGATGGTAATAACTGTAAGTGGTTTGAGTGTTACCTTAATGGCAGAACTCAAGCAATAGTGGTGGATGGGCATCAGTCTAGTTTTCTTGAGGTTTCCATAGGGGTGCCCCAGAGCTCCAAATGAGGTCCTTTGCTCTTTACTTTATACATAAATGATCTTGGCTCAGTGATTACAAATAGTTCTGTTCATTTTTATGTGGATGATACCATAATTTATACTTCAGCACCCTCAGTTGATAAAGCTTTCACATATTTACAGGCTGCCTTTCATGCCATTCAAAATGCTCTATTGTATCTTAAACTTGTGTTAAACCCAACTAAGACAAGCTATATGCTTTTCAGTAGATCAAAAACGAAACATCGTAAAATTTTAAATTTGTATACTATGGATGGTCTTGAAATTCATAGAGCCCAAGATTACTTAGTACTTAGGCATCTGGTTAGAGGAAGAATTGTCTTTTAAAAGACACATGGATAAACTGGTGAAAAAAAACAAAAATATAAATTGGGTTTTTTTCTATAGGAACAAAAACTGTTTTACAAGAGCGTCAAGATTAGAAGTTATACAGAAAACATTTTTATCTGTGTTGGATTATGCGGATATAATCTACATGCAGGCATCTGCCAGTACCTTCAAACCACTTGATGCAGTGTATCATAGTGCACTCAGGTTTATCACTGGTGCTAATTTCAGAACACATCACTGCATATTATATGAGAATGTCGGCTTGATCTCTCTTAGTGCCAAAAGGGAATACCACTGCCTTATGTTCATTTATAAAGCAGTGTTAAATAAGTTGCCATTTATATCTGTTTCTTGTTTTAGTTTAGATCTATTGCACAGTATACTATATTTCACTCTCTGTAACCCACGTGTGAATACTGAACCTGGAGAGGCTGCGTTAGCCTTCTATGCACCTTTTAAATGGAATCAGTTACAGGTCACCCTCAAATTGGACAGACTGACTAGTATTCAGGAATCTTGTACTTGCTTTTCATAATGTATTTGTTATTTTTGAATCATTTTCATATTGTTCACACTACTCTTGTAATATTTAAATGTATTGTTGTGTTTTATCATTGCATTGCTGTATTCTCAGGGCACCATTGTAAAAGAGAGCTTTGCTCTCAATTGGCATATCCCTGGTTAAATAAAATAATCATCAAATACTTGCATAAACATGATGCGCAGCTTCGTTTAAAAAAAAGTGAGGCACAGCTTTGCTTCGTGTACTGCACATCACATACTAAACAGTACACATGGAACAGCACACATCTGCCAGTACACAGGACGCAGTAGATAGGGCTTCGATTCGGACACAGCCCTGGTCAAGGTGAGCATGGGACATAGTTGCTGAACTGCAACTGCAGTATTATCTTACAATCTCCTACCCTGAAACTAAACACTAAAGAGCCGCGGGGTTCTGAATGAAAACAACTCAAAGCCCTCTCAGCTGTGATGGTACTCCGTACGGTGGCTTGGATAAGCAATGACTGTCTATTTCATGTCGATTGACATTGCAGGGGCAAACAATCATCTTCCTGTGATGCGGGTTGTCCTGATGGGGCAGAAATCGTCTGAGAAGAACGCGGTGGTGACCACCATGCTGGGGCGAGAAGCGTTCCCCACCTGTGAGTCGGTGTGCTGTGAGGTAGAGAAGGGTGTGGTCTCCGGGAGACGGATCACAGTTGTAAGCGCACCCCAGGCTGGTGGGATAATCCAGCACGATGCACCTTGGAGCAGGGTAAAGAGATCATGAAGGGTCTGTCTTCGTGTGTCCCAGGAGCCCACGCTATCCTCCTAGTCATCCCTGTCGATGTGGCCTACAAAGAGAGACACTGGAGGGCGCTAGAGGATCACCTGTGCTGTCTTGGACAGGACATCTGGACTCACGCTATAGTGTTGTGCACCAATGGGGACAGACTGAGAGAAACGTCCATAGAGCAGCACATAGAGAGGGAGGGCTGGCTGCGGGAACAGGTTTCACCTCTTTAACAACAAGATCAAGGGCAACGGCAGTCAGGTGTCAGAGCTGCTGGAGAAGATGGAGATGGTGGCGGAAAACGATGAGGAGCTGTTATCTGCTGACATGAGTCAGGTCTCCCGTGAGCTGGAGAGCAAGTTCAAGAGGAAGGAGGTTGAAGAAATGAAGGAGTGCTACGAGGAGGAGCTGAGCAGAAGGGAGAAAGAACTGAAGGCACAATTTGAGAAGGAATGGAGGAGGACAGAGAAAGAACTCTTGGAGATGTTTGGATCTTCATTAATGGCAAAGCTGGAGAAAGACACAGAGAAAAGCAAACTGCCAGCTAAGTTAAAGACCAAGCCTTGCATTACTCTAAACCGTGAGTATACTGATCCAAGCATTGTATTACCCTAAATTGTGAGTATACTGATCCAAGCATTGCATTACTCTAAACTGTGAGTATACTGATCCAAGCATTGCATTACTCTAAACTGTAAGTATACTGATCCAAGCATTGTATTACCCTAAATTGTGAGTATACTGATCCAAGCATTGTATTACCCTAAATTGTGAGTATACTGATCCAAGCATTGCATTACTTTAAAATGTGAGTATACTAATCCAAGCATTGCATTACTCTGTACTGTGAATATACTGATGGCAAAATCGTGTGTTCGCTATTTGGCGTTTTATTTCTCTTCAAGAATAACAGCACCAAGAAGAAAATATAATTAACTTTGATTAGTTCCACAGGGACCCCTTAGTTGACTGTTGACTTGATTCATTTTAGGATTATCAAAATAAGTAGTAGTAACTTTTAATCAAAATATTTTAATGCCTATCTACAATTGAAAAAAAGTAAATGCATGAATGTTGTGTTTTACAGCAAAAGAACGCAAAATTCATAAAGAACAGAGAAAGAATGAGGAGAGGAAGAATACTGTCCAGTCTGTGATGACAGAAGTTGACAAAAGGAGTCTGGACATTAACCCGCCACAACGTGAGTCATACCGCTAACCAACTGCTGTGTTAGTCCCCATCAGCATGGTCTGCCTGTATCTCATCAGCTGTGTTAGTCCCCATCAGCATGGTCTGCCAGTATTTCATCAGGTGTGTTAGTCCCCATCAGCATGGTCTGCCTGTATCTCATCAGCTGTGTTAGTCCCCATCAGCATGGTCTGCCTGTATCTCATCAGCTGTGTTAGGCCCCATCAGCATGGTCTGCCTGTATCTCATCAGCTGTGTTAGGCCCCATCAGCATGGTCTGTCTGTATCTCATCAGCTGTGTTAGTCCCCATCAGCATGGTCTGTCTGTATCTCATCAGGTGTGTTAGTCCCCATCAGCATGGTCTGCCTGTATCTCATCAGCTGTGTTAGTCCCCATCAGCATGGTCTGTCTGTATCTCATCAGCTGTGTTAGGCCCCATCAGCATGGTCTGTCTGTATCTCATCAGCTGTGTTAGGCCCCATCAGCATGGTCTGTCTGTATTTCATCAGCTGTGTTAGGCCCCATCAGCATGGTCTGTCTGTATCTCATCAGCTGTATTAGGCCCCATCAGCATGGTCTGCCTGTATTTCATCAGCTGTGTTAGACCCCATCTGCATGGTCTAACTGTATCTCATCAGCTGTGTTAGGCCCCATCAGAATGGTCTGCCTGTATGTTGTACATGTGGGGTAGAGTGCTGGCGGAATTTTAGAACTGGGATTGGAACATTCCCTCCCCTAACATTCCAAGAATGTCTCATTGTGGGCAGCAGTAGGTTATTTCAGTTAAGCGCATGGTAATTATGTAGAGATAAACGTATAGATGCCAGTGTTGACCCAACCTGTTACTGTGTGCTTGGACAGTGAGCGGAGCGATGGCCGATCAGAATAGCAGCTCAGACCTCCGGTACCAGATGAGGACCAGCCTTGAGTTAGACCCACCCAGCAGTAAGTGATACTTTTGAAATATCTGTTCTCTGCACACACAGCTGACTACATATATTCCATATAGCTTATGTATATTCCATATAGCCTGCATATGTTCCATATCCCAATATGGACCCACACCTAATGTAAAATGCAACTAAAGATATTTTTATGCTGTGATACAGAAATCACTCATCTCAGTCACTCATCTCAGTCTGTAATTCGGGTACATGTTATTCACAAACACACAGACACAACACACGCACACACACGCACACACATGCACACACACGCACACACACACACACAGACACACACACACACAGTACATGTGACTGGCTAACAAACTCCTTTTTAAAAAAAATGTCATTGTAGATGTATGAGTTAATTAGGGAGAAACTTCCTCAAACACAAAAAAAGTATTCAAATTAAAACTGCAAAATCAATAGTTCACTTATGTTGGCCCTATTCTGAAGCACTGACATTTTTTGAGTCTGATCTTCCCAAAAATTAATGAATCAAAAACGGCAATCAACGATTTAACAATAATTCATTATTTAATGACAATCAACCCATACTGAATACACTATTTTTTGCTCAAGTTGTTGAAACACATCTATTGCTGTCAGTCATAACCAAACCTGTTGCTGTGTGGTTTGACAATAGGTGGCAGCACTGAGCAGATGTGGACAGAGAATACTGAAGGCATGCACGTCGCCCTGAGGAAGAGAGTCCTGGCTTTGTCGCCCTCCACCTTTTCAGCCCGCCTCCACTGGACAAGATTCCGGAATTAATTTTGGCCAGGGTTCCGTTCAGTCCTTAAGCATCTCTGAGTACCAGGGTGAGATGGACATGCCACTTCCTCCTGGCACAGGAAGCAGGTAGCAAAGGATGGTCAGGACACCATCGGCTCACCTCTCTCTGAGGGAAATATTCCTCAATCAGCCCTGCTGTCCCAGCCTTTAGCCAGGTGGCTAGCTTAGCTTGCCAGCCATGTGGAGAAGCTGTTGTAACCTGCAGTAGACCTGAGTGTACTGATGGAGACCATGGGAACGTGTAGCCCTGTGCTTCCCAAAGAGATGGGGGGGTTACCCCCGAGGGGGGGCCGCAGAGAGACAGCAAGGGGGTGGGGTGGGGTGGAGTTGAAAGATAAGGTACAGACGTGTACCAGGCCTGACGGAAAAGGCTTGGGAAGCACTGGTGTACCCAAAAAAATGACAGACACTGCAGATATACAGGCTTCTATCTACTTGGAATGGAGAAGAATAGGAGGATGTGGGTGAGTGAGGTTTCACAACAATATTTTTAATGCTCTATATATTGCCACATTTATGTATATTGTTGTTTAATTTAACTTCCTTGAGTGGATTGTTATGGTTCATTGAAAAATCTGTACCAGAATGTTAGAGCACTCGCCTATGAGTAATTGTATTTAATTGATTAATTATTTGTAAGCTGTAATGAATTGAGACATTCTGCTTATAAATTGGGTTGGAGACAATGCACCATGGCACACTGAAGAAGGCTTTGCAGCCGAAACGTTTGCATTCAATTTTCTTCCCCTGTTGCACAATAAAGCATTTGAAAACGATAAAGAAACTCTATGTATAAATCTTGGAGTGAGAAACGAATATATTGTGAGACAGACTGAAATATCACTCACCCTGTTATTAATATATAACCTGTGACACAGACTGAAATATCACTCACCCTGTTATTAATATATAACCTGTGAGACAGACTGAAATATAACTCACCCAGTTATTAATATATAACCTGTGAGACAGACTGAAATATAACTCACCCTGTTATTAATATATAACCTGTGAGACAGACTGAAATATCACTCACCCCTGTTATTAATATCTAAACTGTGAGACAGACTGAAATATCACTCACCCCTGTTATTAATATATAAGCTGTGAGACAGACTGAAATATCACTCACCCTGTTATTAATATACAGTATAACCTGTGAAAGTGCCTTTCATGATGTGAATCTTACCAGTGTGTTGTGTGCAGTGGCTAAGCTCACTTTCTGCAGCAGGGTTTGTCCTCCAACCGCTTCCAGAAACTTCAATCAACTCCAACTTGAAGATGTCCTCCAGTCGCTCTTTCAGTTCAGAGACAGATTTCCTCACAGCCTCAAAAGCGATGTGTGGACTGATAGCGATGCTGGGTAGGTCTCCAGGTCCAGGAGGGGCACAGAGAGACTGACAGCTCTACAGACAGACAGACAGACAGACAGAACAGTCTCAATACAGGTTCCTGTGCAGATTCCAGGAGCAGGGTCCTTCAGATGATAAAATGAAAAAACACAGGACCAAGTTACATGACATAATTTATGAAATATTGGGTAGCATTGCTTTGGAATAGAGCTTGTTTAATTTGTGTGAGCTTTTTTAAATTTTATTTCTCTCTATTGTGGGGAAGAATGCTTTGTCCTTCTGGCAGCTAGAGGTTTATCGCTCAGATTATCTCGAAATTTTATGACGCCTTATATGTTTGGTGTCAAATTGACCCCAAAAATTTAAACTGACACACAACTATTGTACTAGAAACATTTTCACACTTTCTGTTTCACATTTTTTGTGTCTCCTAATTGATCAACCTTTTATCCCTAAAAAACAAAAATCTCACTTCTCATTTAGAGCCTGAGGTAAGTGGACGTTTGTGAAGTTTAAAAGACAGCTACGCCACAAATGACCCCATACAACAATAAAAAATAAGGTTAACTGGTTTTTAAGAGACAAACACTATATTATGCCAAAGATAATATGAGGGTTAAAGGCATCGTTCACTCTTTTTAAAAATAGATTATTCAGTTTCATTGTGTGTTTCTGATTGGCCCAGACAGGTTTACTGTGTGTTTCTGATTGGCCCAGACAGGTTTTATGCGTGACGGAGGAGAGTCTCAATATTTACAGAAGTTATATATTTACAAAACTTGGTCCAGATCAGTGAACAAAAAACATTTGAGACCATTGTTAGTACTGACGGGTTATTATAGACGCTTCATTCCTGACTTTGCCTCCCTTGCTGCCCCCTAGACAGAACTCACACACAAGGCCCAGCCTCAGATGGTGAGGTGGACAGTGGACCCTGAACAGGCCTTCCAGAGTTTGAAGAGGGCCCTGTGCTCCAGCCCAGTATTGGTGACTCCTGACTTCAGCATGGAGATGGTGGTCCACACTGATGTGTCTGAAGTGGGGGGGGGGGTCGTTCTGTCCCAGGAGAGTAATGGGGAGGAACACCCGATCTGGTACGTCAGTAGGAAGTTACTGCCCACTCCACACCACCTACACCTACTGGTTTATACCAGTACTGTGCTTTCTATATGAGCCCTGCCACTTCACACCTATACCTACTTGTTTATACCAGTACTCTGCTCTCTATATAAGCCCTGCCACTCCACACCTATACCTACTTGTTTATACTGGTACTCTGCTCTCTATATAAACCCTGCCACTCCACACCTATACCTACTGATATATACCAGTACTCTGCTCTCTATATAAGCCCTGCCACTCCCCACCTATACCTACTGATTTATACCAGGACTCTGCTCCCTATATACGCCCTGCCACTCTCCACCTATACCTACTGATTTATACCAGTACTCTGATTTCTATATAAGCCCTGCCACTCCACACCTATACCTCCTGATTTATACCAGTACTGTGCTCCCTATATAAGCCCTGCCACTCTACACCTATACCTACTGATTTATACCAGTACTATGCTCCCTATATAAGCCCTGCCACTCTCCACCTATACCTACTGATTTATACCAGTACTCTGCTTTCTATATAATATAATGAACTTTATTGAAGGATAAACCCCTTGAGATGTCACATCTCGTTTTCGAGGGGGTCCCAAGAACATACAGTAGTTACATCAAGGAAAAAAAAACAACAACAACATATCAACAGAAATACAAAACACAAACACAAAAAACAACAGTCATACAATCCCAGATCCCGGCTCCCCCACATCCCACAGTTCATGTATACCAGTACTCTGCTTTCTATATAAGTCCTGCCACTCCACACCTATACCTACTGATTTATACCAGTACTGTGCTCCCTATATAAGCCCTGCCACTCTATACCTACTGATTTATACCAGTACTGTGCTCCCTATATAAGCCCTGCCACTCCACACTTATACCTACTGATTTATACCAGTACTGTGCTCCCTCTATAAGCCCTGCCACTTCACACCTATACCTACTTGTTTATACCGGTACTCTGCTCTCTATATAAACCCTGCCACTCCACACCTATACCTACTGATTTATACCAGTACTCTGCTCTCTATATAAGCCCTGCCACTCCCCACCTATACCTACTGATTTATACCAGTACTCTGCTCCCTATATACGCCCTGCCACTCTCCACCTATACCTACTGATTTATACCAGTACTCTGCTTTCTATATAAGCCCTGCCACTCCACAACTATACCTACTGATTTATACCAGTACTGTGCTCCCTATATAAGCCCTGCCACTCTCCACCTATACCTACTGATTTATACCAGTACTCTGCTTTCTATATAAGTCCTGCCACTCCACACCTATACCTACTGATTTATACCAGTACTGTGCTCCCTATATAAGCCCTGCCACTCTATACCTACTGATTTATACCAGTACTGTGCTCCCTATATAAGCCCTGCCACTCCACACCTATACCTACTGATTTAGTGTAAATATTAGTTTTCTGGCGACATTTGAATTTGTGTACAACCTGTTTTGTTGGAGGAACTGTCTGGTGAACTGACCCTGCATGACTTGGCCTAAACTTTTCTGAAACTGGAATGGATTTAAGAACTCTGAGAGAGCCATTGCACTTTTGTCTTTGTTTGATGCTGGTAAATTGCTTAGTGATCCAGATGTTGGGAGGGAATCGGAGAAGAAGAAGTGAAGGTAGAATCTAAAATGGAGTTGGGTTTATTTTTCTGTTTTCTTCTTGTGTTTGTACAAACGTTAATGTTGGTTCATTAAAGCCCCAGCTAAGCGCTGGGTTGGATCGGAGTTGGTGTTGGTATCTCTATCATTGCACACATTTACCACAACGCTGTTTTCTGCACAAGCTCCCATCACAACATGTAATGTCCAGAGGAGCATCTCTTTAAAGTATATATTAGCATGTGTATGTATGTATGTCTGTACATGTGGATATAGGTCCTGTATTTGGTATAGTGTGTGTGTGGTCTCATTGTCTCATCCTCCACTGTCGATTGGGGAGAGTACAGACCAGCGTACGCTCTTCTCTTAAAAACACCATGTCAGCCATTGCTTCTTATCACACCGCTATTCACACGTTGGGCTCCAGGGACGTAACACACACACACATGAGTCAGAGGAAGAGGCATTTCATGTGCAACTCTACACACCACATCCCCCACACACGCACACACGTGAACATATAAAATGGTTAGCTATGACATATTATTAAAGTAGCCTACACGGAGTCAAAGACATGTATATCGCATGATCAGCCATGTTCTTAGGGTGCATCCCAATAGTCGGAAAATGCACCCTCCCTTTCTCCACTACCACCTCCTCTACTCCCTTCCTCCACTACCACCTCCTCTCCTCCCTTCCTCCACTACCACCTCCTCTCCTCCCTTCCTCCACTACCACCTCCTCTCCTCCCTTCCTCCACTACCACCTCCTCTCCTCTCTTCCTCCACTACCACCTCCTCTCCTCCCTTCCTCCACTACCACCTCCTCTCCTCCCATCCTCCACTACCACCTCCTCTCCTCCCTTCCTCCACTACCACCTCCTCTACTCCCTTCCTCCACTACCACCTCCTCTACTCCCTTCCTCCACTACCACCTCCTCTCCTCCCTTCCTCCACTACCACCTCCTCTACTCCCTTCCTCCACTACCACCTCTTCTCCTCCCTTCCTCCACTACCACCTCCTCTACTCCCTTCCTCCACTACCACCTCCTCTACTCCCTTCCTCCACTACCACCTCCTCTACTCTGTGCCCCGGAAACGCATCTTTGTGTTCTAATCTAATGTTGCTGATTACATCTTAATTACGTATTAATGGGTACATATTAATTAATGTCTCAACGCAAACCGCAACGTCAGGTACATTGTATACTGTACATGTAAATACTTGTACTCAAAACATTCAGACAGTTTAGCATACTTCTGGGTAAGAGAGGAGTGGTAGTGGGGGAGTGGAGGAAGGGAGGTGGGGAGTGAAAAATATTGGGATGCACCCTTAGTCGCAGTATAGCTGCGATCAAATGGCCAATCTTACAAGTCAAGGCCAGTATTTAAAGTGACCAATCAAAGGAGTGGAGACATCAGCCACTGTGTATCCCAACCCCGCCCCCAAAGTCTCCAAAATCAACTTTCCAAACGAGCGCGAGGAAACGCATTCTCGAGCGAGAGGAAACCAAGTTCGCCGGTGTCACAGCTCCGTGCTCACAGGACTGCCTTTTTTGCAAGCAAAACAGAAAAGCTCCCTCATGCGGATAGTTCTCTGCTCACTCGCGTGACAGCTCCACACGCGCGGATACTGTTCTGTGCGCTCATTTCACAACTCTGCGCGCGATATTTATGGAACTAAATAAACGCCATAAAATATCCATTCTGCTCAGCTTGGCCTCAGTCCAACACCACTCCTCCTGCAGCTGTGGGCAGAACCAGGAAGTCACTCTCTCTCTCAAACGCAGTTTCAGAGAAACGAAACTTAACTCTCTGTCTCTGTCAGTGCGATCAGTACAATGGCTAGTATCTCAGTGGATCAGGACCAGTTCAGCTGTGCGATTTGTCTGGATCTACTAAAGGATCCAGTGGCTATTCCCTGTGGACACAGTTACTGTATGGGCTGTATTAAGGGCTGCTGGGATCAAGATGATCATACTGGTGTCTACAGCTGTCCCCAGTGCAGGGAGACATTCACCACAAGGCCTGTTCTGGGCAGAAACACCATTCTGGCTGAAATGGTGGAGAAACTGAAGAAAACAAGACTCCAAGCTATTACTCCTGCTCACTGTTATGCTGGACCTGGAGACGTGGAGTGTGATTTCTGCACTGGGAGAAAGCGCATAGCTATCAAGTCCTGTCTGGTGTGTCTGGCCTCTTACTGTGAAACTCACCTCCAGCCTCACTATGAATTTCCTGCCTTTAAGAAGCACAAACTGGCCAAAGCCACTGGAAACCTGCAGGAGAAAATCTGCTCTCATCATGACAAAGTTCTGGAGGTTTACTGTCGTACAGATCAGCAGTGTATCTGTTATCTGTGTGTGATGGATGAACACAGCGGCCATAAAACAGTCTCAGCTGCAGCAGAAAGGACTGAGAAACAGGTAAGGACTGGAGCTTTTACAAATAACATTCATGCTTTTTACACTAATGACAGATATTATCTTGGTTGTTTCTACAATATGTAGATTTATGACCTGCATTTTATTGAATTTGTTTAATATATTTATTAAATATGTTTTATACATTTGAAAAAGTGCTAATAAATGCAGCGACTTTGAGGTCCAAGTCCACAGTGATGAAGCAGTAAGAGCAGGAAGTGAACCCAAGTCCGCTCTCTGTACACACCAGGGCTGTACGTTAACTTTTTCTGCACATAGCACTGGTGCTACAGAGGTTGATAGTTTTGTAGCACAGGCCAAAAACTTGTAGCACGAGTATAAAACGTCTCTAAAATCTCTAAAAACAACCACAAGTTATGCAGTTCATCACTTAAATAGGTATGTGACTGGCAAAGGACATGAATGTTGCATGCAGGGCACACAAAATTCAAACCTTAACAATAAATGTTTTCAGACAAACATTTTTTTATTTATTTGCCCATAATGGTAAATTGCAGGGACATAACAACTGTATACAAGAGATCAATATGTTACGCTTCAAATTAGCAGTGCAAATCTCAGTTTAAATTCATATCATCATACAATATTTTTTATTTTAAATTGAGAAAGTGTGTAAATCACTAATAAGAGAATAAAAACACAAACGGTGTGTGTGTGTGCGTGTGCGTGTGCACGTGTCACAGATCTAGCATGTCTGCTGGCCACTTTTTGTCCCCGGACTTAAATTTGATCCCCGTGTGTGCGTCTGTCTGTCTGTCTGTCTGTGTGTCACACATGTATGTACCAGAGCCCACCACCAGAGGGGCGCTATTAAAATGCATTTCCCCATTTTCTTTGTACATAAAAAACTATGCTTAATGTCTCAGCATAGTCTTTGGCATTTCTACTCAGCAGACCGTCGACTTTCTAAATCCACAGAGTTCAGAGCTTAAGGTGTTTAGTCGCTCTTTGTGGAAAATGTAGAATGTATATTTATTTTCCCATTAAAGGTATACTATGTAGTTTCAGAACACCAGATGGCGATATAGAGGACGTAGGAGATCACGGTCACTCTGATCAACCTGTCCTAAATTAATAAATGTCGTAAGTTAGTTAACAGAGGCTTATCTGTAACGTTAGCTTAATCTATTCTCACATACACACGTTAATGTGATGGTTATATAAGACACAGATTTCCTGGTTTCCCTCGAATTGTCCACCATCAATATGCTAATTAATTAAATGGAGGTGGCCATCAGGTATATTGTGATACAAACGTTCAAGAGGAATGGTGATGACTAAGTTAGTTGAAAAAAAAAGAAAAATACAAACATACTGGTTATGCTAGCCAGCTCGTGTTCCCAAATAAACGTTAAGCTTGTTTGATTGCCGTTATTTGAGTGTCAGCTAGCTAGCTAGCTAACGTTACACAGCTACTGGCTGATCAGAGTCAGAGGTTGATACGAAACGTCCAAATGTGCCTGTCAATCTTCTTTCTTGTTTTGCACTTTTCATTTGGCAGGGATTCCTCGCAGGCTCGTTTGGGGGTTTTGCTTAATACTTTTAAACTTGAATACTTTCGATTAAACTTTTAAACTTGAATACTTTCTATTTAATACTTGAAAATACCTCTTCATTTTGTCGTCATCCCGGGGTCCCAGATAGATAGCTTGCTCACTAGACTCGCTGAGTAGAAAGGGATTGTTCGCTAGGAATTGTGTGATTTGGTGTTGGATGTATGGACTCTACGCAGACGGGGGGACATGGTTTTTAATCGCATGACAGACTACAACTACCAACAGAGAATATCGAGGCGCATCGATTCACTTCACACAAACCGTCACTTCACACGCAAAATAAAAAATAGTTTTTTTCTCACACACAGGCTATCGCACGGGTGCTACTGCAGTAAATAAATTTATCGCACAGACCGATTTTTTCATATATATACATATATGTCGCACTGTACAGCCCTGCACACTGACCTGCTGTACATCAAACATGTCATGGTGTTTTATATAATTTGAAATATGAAAATGCAGTTGAAAAGTTGAATATTGTTATATAATATTTAAAAATATCTGTCCACAGAAGCAGCTGGGGGCGACACAGAGTAAATTCCAGCAGATAATCCAGGAGAGAGAGAAGGAGCTGCAGGATCTGAGACAGGCTGTGCAGTCACTCAAGGTGGGTACTGACCAGAGGAGAAGACAACAGTGTGCTGCTGGAAGAGCCATTTCAGGGCTCAGTCAGGGCTCTCCTCCAGTCAGCCAGTGAGCAGCCCAGTGTTGGGCCACTTTCCAGTCCTGTGAGGCTCAATCCCACTGAGCCACACTGTGGGGAATAGGCTGAGTGAAAGGCCTAGTTAAAATGTTCAGTGTCACACAACACGAGTGTGGTCAGGTGAGGCCTGGCGTGTGTCGAGCAAAATAGTTAAGCATGTTAGCATAACATGACACTGACGCTTGATTGAGCAAAGATGTTTCATTTGCCTAATGCATGTTGCCCCATTTCCTCCATCCTCATATCTGATAATGTCGCTGATTACATCCTACTTACGTATTAATGGTTACATATTAATTAATGTCTCAACGAAAACTGCAATGTCAGGTACATTGTATACTGTACATGTAAATACTTGTACTGGAAACGTTCAGGCAGTTTTTAATATTTCCAGGTAAGAGAGGAGTGGTAGTGGGGGAGTGGAGGAAAGGAGGAGAGGAGGTGGGGAGTTGTAATGGGGGAGTGGAGGAAAGGGGAGAGGAGTGGTAGTGGGGGAGTGGAGGAAAGGAGGAGAGGAGTGCTAGTGGAGGTGAGGAGTGCTAGTGGGGGAGTGGAGGAAAGGTAGAGAGGAGTGGTAGTGGGGGAGTGGAGGAAAGGAGGAGGGGAGTGGTAGTGGAGGTGAGGAGTGCTAGTGGGGGAGTGGATGAAAGGTAGAGAGGAGTGGTAGTGGGGGAGTGGAGGAAAGGAGGAGAGGAGTGCTAGTGGAGGTGAGGAGTGCTAGTGGGGGAGTGGAGGAAAGGAGGAGAGGAGTGGTAGTGGGGGAGTGGAGGAAAGGAGGAGAGGAGTGGTAGTGGGGGAGTGGAGGAAAGGAGGAGGGGAGTGGTAGTGGAGGTGAGGAGTGCTAGTGGGGGAGTGGAGGAAACGTAGAGAGGAGTGGTAGTGGGGGAGTGGAGGAAAGGAGGAAGGGAGTGGTAGTGGAGGAGTGGAGGAAAGGAAGAGAGGTGTGCTAGTGGAGGTGAGGAGTGGTAGTGGGGGAGTGGAGGAAAGGAGGAGAGGAGTGCTAGTGGAGGTGAGGAGTGCTAGTGGGGGAGTGGAGGAAAGGTAGAGAGGAGTGGTAGTGGGGGAGTGGAGGAAAGGAGGAGGTGAGTGGTAGTGGAGGAGAGGAGTGGTAGTGGGGGAGTGGAGGAAAGGTAGAGAGGAGTGGTAGTGGGGGAGTGGAGGAAAGGAGGAGAGGAGTGGTAGTGGGGGAGTGGAGGAAAGGAGGAGAGGAGTGGTAGTGGAGGTGAGGAGTGCTAGTGGGGGAGTGGAGGAAAGGTAGAGAGGAGTGGTAGTGGGGGAGTGGAGGAAAGGAGGAGGGGAGTGGTAGTGGAGGAGTGGAGGAAAGGAGGAGAGGTGGATGGTTTGGTTGGCGGATCACCTGCAACTTTAAGGTGCATACACCGCTACCTATTGTGCTGGAGTGTGAGGCCTACCTACATTAAATTATTTTTAATAACCATGTCTCT
This sequence comes from Ilyophis sp. 1 JC-2022, assembly GCA_022702515.1. Classification (NCBI taxonomy): domain Eukaryota; kingdom Metazoa; phylum Chordata; class Actinopteri; order Anguilliformes; family Synaphobranchidae; genus Ilyophis; species Ilyophis sp. 1 JC-2022. Next base: position 16,050,717 of record CM040405.1, on the reverse strand, counting down.
CTAAGAAAAATAAAAAGTGCCTTATCCACCACATCCTTCCCCTTTCCTCCCCCTAATATCTCACATAATCCCCATTCCTGTCCATTCTCTCTGACCCTCTCAAACAACCTCTCCCTGTATGTATGTGAGAGAGTATATATGTATGTGAGAGAGTATATATGTATGTGAGAGAGAGTATATATGTATGTGTGAGAGAGTATATATGTATGTGTGAGAGAGTATATATGTATGTGAGAGTGAGTATATATGTATGTGAGAGTGAGTTGTATGTGAGAGTGAGTATATATGTATGTGAGAGAGAGTATATATGTATGTGAGTGTGAGAGTATATATGTATGTGAGAGTGAGTATATATATATGAGAGAGAGTATATATGTATGTGTGAGAGAGTATATATGTATGTGAGAGAGAATATATATGTATGTGTGAGAGAGTATATATGTATGTGTGAGAGAGTATATATGTATGTGTGAGAGAGTATATATGTATGTGTGAGAGAGCATATATGTATGTGAGAGAGAGTATATATGTATGTGAGAGAGATTATATATGTATGTGAGAGTGAGTATATATGTATGTGAGAGAGAGTATATATGTATGTGTGAGAGAGTATGTATGTGAGAGTGAGTATATATGTATGTGAGAGAGAGTATATATGTATGTGAGAGAGAGTATATATGTATGTGAGAGTGAGTATATATGTATGTGAGAGAGTATGTATGTGAGAGTGAGTATATATGTATGTGAGAGAGAGTATATATGTATGTGAGAGTGAGTATATATGTATGTGAGAGTGAGTTGTATGTGAGAGAGAGTATATATGTATGTGAGAGTGAGTTGTATATGAGAGTGAGTATATATGTATGTGAGAGTGAGTATATATGTATGTGAGAGAGTATATATATATATGTGAGAGTGAGTATATATGTATGTGAGAGTGAGTTGTATGTGAGAGAGAGTATATATGTATGTGAGAGAGAGTATATATGTATGTGTGAGAGAGTATATTTGTATGTGTGAGAGAGTATATATGTATGTGAGAGAGAGTATGTATGTGAGAGAGAGTATATATGTATGTGTGAGAGTATATATGTATGTGACAGAGAGTATATATGTATGTGAGAGAGAGTATATATGTATGTGAGAGAGAGTATGTATGTATGTGAGAAAGAGTATATATGTATGTGAGAGTGAGTTGTATGTGAGAGTGAGTATATATGTATGTGAGAGAGAGTATATATGTATGTGAGAGAGAGTATATATGTATGTGTGAGAGAGTATATATGTATATGAGAGAGAGTATATATGTATGTGAGAGTGAGTTGTATGTGAGAGTGAGTATATATGTATGTGAGAGAGAGTATATATGTATGTGAGAGAGAATATATGTATGTGAGAGTGAGTTGTATGTGAGAGTGAGTATATATGTATGTGAGAGAGAGTATATATGTATGTGAGAGACAGTATATATGTATGTGAGAGAGAGTATATATGTATGTGAGAGTGAGTATATATGTATGTGAGAGAGAGTATATATGTATGTGAGAGACAGTATATATGTATGTGAGAGAGAGTATATATGTATGTGAGAGAGAGTATATATGTATGTGAGAGAGAGTATTTCTGTTTGTGAGAGAGAGTATTTATGTATGTGAGAGAGAGTATATATGTATGTGAGAGAGAATATATGTATGTGAGAGTGAGTTGTATGTGAGAGTGAGTATATATGTATGTGAGAGAGAGTATATATGTATGTGAGAGAGAGTATATATGTATGTGAGAGACAGTATATATGTATGTGAGAGAGAGTATATATGTATGTGAGAGTGAGTATATATGTATGTGAGAGAGAGTATTTCTGTATGTGAGAGAGAGTATTTATGTATGTGAGAGAGAGTATATATGTATGTGAGAGAGAGTATATATGTATGTGAGAGAGAGTATATACAGTCAAGCCGGAAAGTCTGAACACCCCTTTCACCTTCTCCACGTTTTATTACATTACAGACATATTCTAAAATAGATTGAGTTCATTTTTTGTCTCAAAATTCTATACAAAATAGCCCATAATGACAAAGTGAAAACATGTTTTTAGAAATTTTTGCAAATGTATTAAAAATTGAAAACTTAAATCTCTCATTTACATAAGTATTCATACCCTTTGCTTTAACATATTTTTAAAGTATCATATTTAATATTTGGTCGCATATCCTTTGCATGCTGTTACTTCCTGAAGTCTGTGACCAATCAACATCAAAAGACTCTCGATATCTTATTTTCAGGTAATGATACAAGCGATACTATAATCTCTCTGCATTTGAACTGATCTCTATGAGAATTGGGGGGTGAGACTAGATTCAGCTGTAAATTACGCTGGCACAGTATGGAACACATGACTGGCGAAATGGCTGTACGTCATCAAGGGTCTAAGGTATCAAACGAGCACCAAACCATCACTCTGCGGCCAGATACGGAGTAGATGTGGATGGATCCCATTAAGTTTCTCCTGACTTTTTCCCCCATATAGTTCTATAGGAAAATGAGTCAGGAGAAATAACCCTTGCAGTGATCCATCCACATCTACTCCATATCTGGCAACAGAGTGATGGTTTGGGGCTCGTTCGATAGTAAGAGTTGGATTAACATCTCCTGGGAAGGATGAAATCTGCAATATTATGTTAACGGATTTATGTGTTTTAGCATCTATGAAGTTGCTCGGTTTTTATAATAAAGTGGGAAGTGGATAATAAAGTATCAGGAAAATCGGCCAACAGCACTGACGTCGCATATAGGAAAGATAATGGAAAGAATGTTTGCAGAAAGATTAGCATTAGGGGTAGAGGAACCATGGACCCTGGTATGTGTCTGGAAACAGAGATTCAGAAAGCACAAGTTAATAAAGAATCTGTAATGACAGTTTTCTTTGACGTAGAAATGGCATATGATATGGTTTGGAAGGAAGGAGTAATGATCAAATTAAATATGATAGGAATAGCAGTTTGATCATATAATTTGATTAAATACTTTTTATTCAATAAATTTATTCAAGTCAGAATTTGAACAGCCTTATCAGGAAGTTATATCTCTCACCCGCTCCACCCAGGATTTCTCAATTAACATCGACGGCTCCATTGTCACGCCCTCCACCCATGTCTGCAACCTTGGAATCATCCTCGACCCCTCCCTCTCATTCCTCCCTCATGTAAACCAGACTACTAATACTGCCTTTCTTCACCTAAGGAACATTGCCTGCCTCCGCCCCTCTATCTCTGCTGCTGAAACACTGACGCACGCTTTTATAACATCCAGGCTTGATTACTGTAACAGCATCTTATATGATTCATCAAACAAAATCCTCAATAAACTCCAAAATGTACAAAGCTCCGCTGCCCGCCTCCACCCACCGCACTGATCACATCACCCCTGATCACATGACCTCCACTGGCTCCCAATCAAATACAGGATACATTTAAAGTTACTAGTCATCACCTTCAAAGCCATCAACAACCTGGCCTCCCCCCTACCTCTCTGACCTCCTCCAACACCCCTACCCCTCACCTCAGGTCTGCTGATGCAAACTTACTCCAAACCATCAGGACAAAGCATCGGACCTGGGGTGACAGGGCCTTCACTGCAGCTGCCCCCTCCCTCTGGAACGCTCTCCCCAATCACATCCGAAAAGCAGACACTCTGCCGTCCCTTAAAAAAGCCCTCAAAACCCATCTTTTCACCATTGCTTTTAATAACTAACCTTTTACCTCTTCCTTATATTTCTCTTTTTCTTTACTTCTCTATTTCATAAATCTTTTATATTGTTCCAATAAATGTTATTTTATCCTGTGTAACGCGACCTTGAAAAGCGCTATATATACATATATATATATATATATATATATAATTTATTATTATTATTATTATTATTATGGACAGTACAGAGGAGCTGGGAGTCCAGTCCTGTATCTTATATATAATGTATTATTATTATTATACATAGTAGATAATGGTGCTCCTCAGGGTAGTGTTATTAGCCCAATACTCTTCCATTATGATAAATATGTTTTTTCTCAAGTTCAGGGCGATATTGGACGGTCATTGTTCGCTGATGACGAAGCCTTGTGGAAAACGGGAAAGAATATTAATCATATTATGAATAAAATACAGGAGGTAGTTAATGTGGTTGAAAAATGGTCATATTCGTGAGGATTCAAGTTTTCAGTGGAAAAAAACGAAACATTAATGTTCACAAGAAAGAGAGGTGTTGATACACAGATAAAGATATATGGGCAAAGGATAGAGAAAGTGAAAGTCTTTAGGTTTTTGGGTGTGTGGTTTGATGCAAAGCTAACATGGAGTGAGCATATCTATCAGATAAACTCTAAGTGTAAAAAGATATTGAATGTTATGAGATGTTTAACAGGGTCAGAATGGGGAGCGAGCAGACCTGTTTTAAAAAATATTCATGTAGCGTTGATTAGATCAGTGTTAGACTATGGGTGTATTGCTTATGGGTCAGCAGCAAAAACCTCATTAAAGAAGTTGGAGGTGGTGCCAGCTCAAGCTTTGAGACTTTGTTGTGGTGCCTACAAAAGGACCCCTGTGGCCGCTCTTCAGGTTGAGGAGGGTGAAATGCCACTGCATCTTAGACGCAAACAGTTAACGATGAGCTACTGGGTCAATCTTCAAGGGCCTTCTGAAGATCGACATCCAACAGCAAAAGTCCTTCTACCATGTTGGGAGAGACAGGGCTAAGCGGGACTGTTTAGTATGGAGCAGTGAGGAAGTAGCTAGAGACATGGCATTAAGTCAGGTAAGATGTGTCCCTATGCAGCACCATTACCAGTAACACCACCATGGCTGTTCCCTTCTGTGTCAATTCATTTTTATATTCTGGGAAAAATGCAGGTACATAAAGATTTATGAAATATTGCAGTTTTGGTTGAAGATAGGTTACAAACAATATATCAAACATGGATCCAAGGGTCCGAATACAGGGAGCATGAGGTTTTGCTTTTAGTATACCAGCGTTACACATTTCTGCTAAAAGAAGAACATAAGATCATTTGTCAGTTTACACAGTGGATAGAAGAGTTGCTATTTTAAAAAGGTTATTTTTTGTACATTTGTGTTCTGCATTAATGTCATGACAGTCTTTTATTTCACACAGTAGGCAGAATATAGTTAATGAGACAAATGAAACTCTGTACAGATTTAAAAATATTCATATTTGGATAACATTTATGTGGATACCAGCCCACAGAGGGATAAAGGGCGATGAAATGGTGGATGCCTGAGCAAAACAGACACGGAAGCACCAGGAAGTCAGGAACATTTCACTCAGTAAATCTGAAGCAAAAGGAATAGTGAAGAGAAACATGACTAAAGAGTGGCAGCATAGTTGGGAAACAGCAAACACAGGATGACACCTCTATGCAGGGCAGCCAGAAGTGGGCCCAGTGAGCTCAGCTTAAAGGAGCTCCAGAGAGGAGATCATCTTAGCAAGGCTGAGGGTAGGACATACCAGACTTAATAAAACACTGCGCTTAACAAACAAACATCCCTCACCATTATGTGAGCACTGTCAAATAGAGGCCATGAATACTCTCGAGAACGATAGTTATGAAAGAGAGAAGTCAGGAAGCTTGGAGTGGAAGAACGTAGCCTAAACAATGTGTTTTCCATTGGGTTAGGGAGTCGATTCCAGGATTTGAAAGAAACTGGACTGATCAAAATAAGTAAGAGTTCAGGGAATATATATATTGTGATGCACTCGGGTTGGAACGAGTGAACACAAGATTGAAATTAATGAAACCAAGAACCACAAACACATAAATTGAGTGAAACTGTTTATCGACTGTATTGTGGGGAAGAGAGGTAGGGGTTAATGTACACCGAATACGCCAATCCGCAGTCCAGGAGCGTCGTCGTGGTAGGAAAGCAGGGTTCGGTACACAGAGACGGGTCCTCATGGATAGCAGGATTCGGCAGGTAGGCGGGAAGTCGTACAGGCAGGGATCAGGCACGGGGGAGGTAGTCAGACAGGCGGGGGATTCGGCACACAGCAGGGAAGTCAGACGATCCGGGATATCAGCACACAGCAAGGTCCTCCTTTCAAAGATAGTCATACACAGCGCGTCAACAATACTCTTTCTCTCTCTCTCACCAAACTCCACCATTGATTTCCCCTAAGGTACTCTCTCGATTGTGAGTGAGGTGCCTCTTCTTATGGCATTTCCCCTTAGCTCCTTGATGGCTGTCAGGTGCCGCTTGATGAGCAGGAAGCCCATATAAGGACTTCCTGTACTTGCGCTGCTTCCTTTCACCTGTCTCCACTCTGGCCGTATTAAAACCAGCGTATCCTAACAGCGCTCTGCACATACAGCCCTCCTCTCTGTGTGCTCCTAACAGCGCTCTGCACATACAGCCCTCCTCTCTCTGTGCTCCTAACAGCGCTCTGCACATACAGCCCTCCTCTCTGTGTGCTCCTAACAGCGCTCTGCACATACAGCCCTCCTCTCTGTGTGCTCCTAACAGCGTTCTGCACATACAGCCCTCCTCTCTCTGTGCTCCTTACAGTGCTCTGCACATACAGCCCTCCTCTCTCTGTGCTCCTAACAGCGCTCTGCACATACAGCCCTCCTCTCTCTGTGTCTCCTAACAGCGCTCTGCATATACAGCCCTCCTCTCTCTGTGTCTCCTAACAGCGCTCTGCACATACAGCCCTCCTCTCTGTGTGCTCCTAACAGCGCTCTGCACATACAGCCCTCCTCTCTGTGTGCTCCTAACAGCGCTCTGCACATACAGCCCTCCTCTCTGTGTGCTCCTAACAGCGCTCTGCACATACAGCCCTCCTCTCTGTGTGCTCCTAACAGCGCTCTGCACATACAGCCCTCCTCTCTGTGTGCTCCTAACAGCGCTCTGCACATACAGCCCTCCTCTCTCTGTGCTCCTAACAGGAAGTAGCATAACACGAAACCCTCGGAAAATCCCGAAGTCACCTAAACAGTGCATACACGAGACAGGGTAAACAAACACACGAATGCGACTCAGACAACCCACGAACAGAGGGGAATGCAATGATGGTAATAAACAATAATACAAACAGACAGATATACAGAATATAACAGTACCCCCCCCCCCCTAAGAAGCACCTCTTGGTGCTTTAACTGGTGGCACCGGATGAGTCTTATGAAAGTCCTTTATCAAAGTCTTATCAAGAATAAAGCTTGTAGGGATCCAACCTCTTTCCTCGGGGCCGTAGCCCTCCCAGTCGATCAAGTACTGGAGGCCACGACCCCGACGACGGCAGTCCAACAGCTTGCGCACTGTATAAGCGTCGCCTCCATCAATGAGACGGTGGGGAGGGGGGGCATCAGGGGCGGGACAAAGGGGGTGGGTGACAACAGGTTTCAGTCTCGAAACGTGGAAAGTCGGATGTATCCGACGCGTGGCGGAAGGCAGCTTGAGTTTGACGGCAGTAGGGCTTAACACATTGGTGATTGTGTAAGGTCCGATATACCGAGGTGCCAGCTTGCGGGAGTCCACACGGAGAGGAATGTCCCGCGTGGTGAGCCAAACACGTTGACCCACTCGATAAGGGGGTGCCTTGGACCGGCGACGGTCGGCCGTTACCTTCATCCGGGTACTGGCACGGAGCAAATTAAGGCGGGTAGTCTTCCAGGTGCGGATGCAGCGCCGGATGAAGGCTTCGGCCGACGGAACTCCCACCTCCTCCTCCTGGCTCGGAAACAGGGGTGGCTGGTAGCCTAATCAACATTCAAATGGAGACAATTTAGAGGCAGAGGAGGTGTGGGAATTAATGGCATACTCAGCCCAAGGCAATTGATGACTCTAGGAAGTGGGGTTTCTGGAACAAAGGCATCGTAAAACCGTCTCTATGACTTGATTGGCCCGCTCAGTCTGGCCATTGCTCTGTGGGTGGAAACCTGAAGAAAGACTAACCGATGTGCCGAGTAATTTGCAGAATGCCTTCCAGAAGTGAGCTGTGAATTGAGGAACTCTGTCTGAAACTATGTCTGTGGGAATGCCATGTAATCTAATGATATGTTGTACTAAGAGGGATGCTGTGTCTTTAGCAGAGGGAAGCTTAGTGAGGGGGACAAAGTGAACTGCTTTGGAGAACCTATCAACAATAGTGAGGATGGTGGTGTAACTGTTAGAAGGGGGTAAACCGGTGATGAAATCAAGTGCAATGTGTGACCAGGGACGATGTGGGATAGGAAGGGGTTGGAGTAATCCTGCAGGGGGTGTGTGTGGTACCTTGTTCTGGGCACAGACCGAGCAGGCAGAGATAAAGTCCTTGATGTCCTCCTTCATGCGGGGCCACCAGAATCGTCGCTGGATGAATGTGAGAGTTCTGGTGACCCCTGGGTGACATGACAGATTGGACGAGTGACCCCATTGCAGGACATTAGAGCGGACTGACTCTGGCACATATAGACGATTATTGGGGCAATTGCTGGGCCCTGCTTCGCCCTTGAGGGCGTTGGTAACAGTCTTCTCAATGTTGAGGTGGACGGCGTTGATAAAACAACCCGTAGACAGGATGGTGTCAGGGTCCTCCTCCTTGGCTGGAGTGATAAATCGGCGGGACAGAGCGTCTGGTTTGATGTTCTTGGACCCGGGTCGGTAGGCGAGTATGAAATTAAATCGAGCAAAGAACAGTGCCCAGCGAGCTTGGCGGGAGTTCAGTCTCTTGGCAGTCTGAAGATACTCAAGGTTTTTGTGATCCGTCCACACCAAGAACGGTTCTTGTGCTCCCTCCAGCCAATGCAGCCACTCCTCAAGAGCTAATTTGACCGCCAGTAGCTCACGATTGCCGATATCGTAGTTCGCCTCCGTGGGTGTGAGGCGATGTGACAAAAAGGCACATGGGTGAACCTTGTTGTCCTTGGAGGAACGCTGGGAGAGAACCGCCCCTGCTCCTATATTGGACGTGTCAACCTCCACAATAAACTGGGCTGTCGGTTCTGGGTGGATTAATATGGGTGCCGTGGTGAAGCGGTTCTTAAGATCGTCAAATGCCTTGTCGGCTCGAGAGCTCCATGAGAAGGTAGTCTTAGTTGAAGTGAGAGCAATGAGTGGGGCGGCAATGGTGCTATAACTCCGGATGAAGCGCCGATAGACATTGGCAAATCCTAAGAATCTTTGTAGGTCCTTCCGGGACTCAGGACGGGGCCACTCCACAACAGCTTTGACCTTCTCGGGATCCATACTTATACTCCCGGCAGAGATGATGTACCCTAAAAATGCTGTGGTGGTGCAGTGGAAGTCACACTTCTCAGCCTTCACGAACAGTCTATTCTCCAGGAGGCGTCTCAGGACTTGGTGGACGTGAGTGACATGCTCGGCCTCGGTCTTCGAAAAGATGAGTATATCGTCCAGATATACAAAGACGAAACGATTGAGCATGTCACCGAGCACGTCATTGGCTAACTTCTGGAAGACAGCAGGGGCATCAGTTAGGCCAAAGGGCATTACTAAGTACTCCCAGTGGCCAGTAGGGGTGTTGAATGCTGTCTTCCATTCATCGCCCTCTCGGATACGCACCAGGTGGTATGCGTTACGAAGATCTAACTTGGAAAAGATGGATGCCCCCTGGAGGAGTTCAAACGCCGAAGCCATGAGCGGCAGAGGATAGCGGTTCTTGATCGTGATGTTGTTGAGGGCACGGTAGTCGATGCAGGGCCTAAGGGATCCATCCTTCTTGCCCACGAAGAAGAACCCCGCACCAGCGGGAGAGGAAGACGGACGGATGATGCCCGCTGCCAGGGACTCTTGTAGGTACTTCTCCATGGACTCATGTTCTGGTCGGGAAAGAGAAAACCCGACCCCTGGGAGGAACTGCGCCAGGTTGTAGGTTGATGGCACAGTCTAAGGGCCGGTGCGGAGGCAGGGAGACAGCTCGGGCCTTGTTGAAGACCTCCTTGAGGTCCTGGTACTCGGAGGGGATACTGGACAGGTCATCACACTTCTCGGAAGAGGGGCTCGGAAGGGGACTCGGAAGAGGAGAGTGGGCTTCTCGGAGGCAATGAGACGAACAGAATGGGCTCCAGCCCAAAATTTCATGCGTCGACCACTCAAACGTGGGGTTGTGCTTGACCAGCCAGGGATGTCCAAGGATAATAGGAGAATGAGGAGAATCGATAATGTGGAGCTGGAGCTTCTCCCGATGGTTGCCAGAGATCAGTAGCTTGAGTGGGGCGGTGATGTGGTTAACGCTGGCGAACTTCTGGCCGCAGAGGGAGTTGGCTGCTAGTGGGCGTGGAAGCTCGAGGATGGGGACTCCCCATTTGGACACCATCCCAGCATCCAAGAAGCTCTCCTCAGCTCCGGAATCAACAAGGGCAGATGTCTTCCTAGTCTGATCCGCCCACTCGAGCATCACGGGGATGCAGGTGCGGTTCTTAGAGGAGTGTTCAATAGGGATAACACCCACTAGTGCTCCTCTAGTCACTAATGGGCGCTGGCCTTTTACCGGACACTTGGCGACGAAGTGACCCGGTTGACCACAGTAGAGGCAGGCTCTGGACTTCATCCTCCGATCCCATTCCTCCCTCGACAGGCGAGTCCGATCCACCTCCATGGCCTCCGTCTCTGGTGCTCGGGAAGGCGGTTTCTTGATAGTGGTGGGAGGAGTGTTGTAGTGGAACCTCCAGGAGGAGTCATGACTGGAAGTCGCCTGACGACGGAACTTGCTGCGTTCCTGAAGACGATGGTCCACGCGGATGGCAAGCGCGATGAGATCGTCCAGGCTCTCTGGGAGGTCACGAGTCAGCAGCTCGTCCTTGACACGCTCAGCCAGTCCCTGGAGGAAGGTGTCATACAGCGCCCTCTTCTCCCATCTACTAGAAGTTGCCAACGTCTGGAACTCGATAGCGAAATCTGAGACCGAGAGATCCCCCTGGCGCATACACAGCATCTCCCTCGCTGCCTCATGCCCATGCTTGGAGCGGTCGAAGACCCTCCTCATCTCGTCTGCGAACATGTTGGAGGTCTGGATGCACGGAAGCCCCTCCTCCCAGGCCGCCATTCCCCACTTCTTAGCTCGACCGGATAGCTGAGTGATGATATAAGATACCCGTGAAAGCTCAGTGGGGAAGGTAGTAGGCTGCAGCTGGAAGATGAGCTGGCACTGGGTAAGGAAGGGACGACAACCGCCAGGTTCACCGGAGTACTTCTCCGGCAGGGGTAGATGAGGCTTCCGTACCGGAACAGGAGGGGGTGCTGAGGGAGCAGGAGCAGGAACCGGAGCAGGAGGTTGCTGGGGAGCGTGGCCAGGTGGAAGTGCCTGAAGTGATGATGTCAGCTCCGTCACGCAGAGGGTCAGGTTCTGAAGGTGCTGCGAAACCAAATCCAACTGGGTCTGGTGGCGACCAAGCATGGTCCCCTGCTGCTCGAGGGCGAAGTTCACCCGGGAGCTGTCTGCTGGGTCCATCTCTGGTCAAAACGTACTGTTATGTCCCAGACTCAGAGACCCAAATGCAGACAAGGATAATGCAGAAACCTAGTTTTATTCCAGTCCAGTGTCAAAAGCCAGGTAATCAAGAATATCCAAACGAGATCCAAAATCAAAGTCAGAAAACAAGCAAAAGTCAAAACCGGAAATCAAAGGGCTAAGGTACAAAAGGGCTAGGCTAATCAAACGTAGTTAAACACAAAGGAAAGTCGAAAACAGGAAATCAAAGGCTAAAGTACAGATAAGGGCTAGGCTAAATCGGAATCAAAATCAAAGGGTGTCTCAGGAATATCAGCTAGTCTCGGGCTTTACTATAACAGGCTCAGGAAAAGTGAATCAACGTTCTGATAAGGAACAAACAGATTAGTGGGTCTATATATACGTATAGGAAAGGGAGGGGTAACAAACTACGTGCGGTTAACACATGAGGTAGCAATGAAACAATCACGGAAACATAACAAAGACATGGAAGGGACTCCATAACAAACAACGGGCTCGAAGAGGAGCGGAGTATGCTCAGTAATCACGAGAGGTGAAGTCTACATACAAACAGCTGGCGCGAATTACAGAGATCGCGGAAAAACTGGTTAATCTGTTAGTATCTAACTATGACAGACAGTTAGTTGTTAGCATACATTTATGTTAATTGGTTTAGTAAGTGCGCTTAACTAATAAAGCACCCGAGTGATTGTTAGCGCGAGTTAGTAATCAATACAATTACACGTAAAGGAAACCAGGAAGTAGCATAACACGAAACCCTCGGAAAATCCCGAAGTCACCTAAACAGTGCATACACCAGACAGGGTAAACAAACACACGAATGCGACTCAGACAACCCACGAACAGAGGGGAATGCAATGATGGTAATAAACAATAATACAAACAGACAGGTATGCAGAATATAACAGTCTCCTAACAGCGCTCTGCACATACAGCCCTCCTCTCTCTGTGTCTCCTAACAGCGCTCTGCACATACAGCCCTCCTCTCTCTCTGTCTCCTAACAGCGCTCTGCACATACAGCCCTCCTCTCTCTGTGTCTCTAACAGCGCTCTGCACATACAGCCCTCCTCTCTCTGTGTCTCTAACAGCGCTCTGCACATACAGCCCTCCTCTCTGTGTGTCTCCTAACAGCGCTCTGCACATACAGCCCTCCTCTCTCTGTGACTAACAGCACTCTGCACATACAGCCCTCCTCTCTCTGTGTGCTCCTAACAGCGCTCTGCACATACAGCCCTCCTCTCTCTGTGCTCCTAACAGCGCTCTGCACATACAGCCCTCCTCTCTCTGTGACTCCTAACAGTGCTCTGCACATACAGCCCTCCTCTCTGTGTGCTCCTAACAGCGCTCTGCACATACAGCCCTCCTCTCTCTGTGACTCCTAACAGCGCTCTGCACATACAGCCCTCCTCTCTCTGTGACCCCTAACAGCACTCTGCACATACAGCCCTCCTCTCTGTGTGCTCCTAACAGCACTCTGCACATACAGCCCTCCTCTCTCTGTGTCTCCTAACAGCGCTCTGCACATACAGCCCTCCTCTCTCTGTGTCTCCTAACAGCGCTCTGTCACATACAGCCCTCCTCTCCCTGTGCTCCTAACAGCGCTCTGTCACATACAGCCCTCCTCTCTCTGTGTCTCCTAACAGCGCTCTGCACATACAGCCCTCCTCTCTCTGTGTCTCTAACAGCGCTCTGCACATACAGCCCTCCTCTCTCTGTGCTCCAAACAGCGCTCTGCACATACAGCCCTCCTCTCTCTGTGTCTCCTAACAGCGCTCTGCACATACAGCCCTCCTCTCTCTGTGTCTCCTAACAGCGCTCTGCACATACAGCCCTCCTCTCTCTGTGCTCCTAACAGCGCTCTGCACATACAGCCCTCCTCTCTCTGTGTCTCCTAACAGCACTCTGCACATACAGCCCTCCTCTCTCTGTGTCTCCTAACAGCGCTCTGCACATACAGCCCTCCTCTCTCTGTGTGCTCCTAACAGCGCTCTGCACATACAGCCCTCCTCTCTCTGTGCTCCTAACAGCGCTCTGCACATACAGCCCTCCTCTCTCTGTGTCAGGGACGTGCAGAGGATATTAGGGGGGCAGGGGCCCAAATTTATAAAAGGGCATGTCGGCGTTTTTTTGCAAATAATGAAATAAATATATGCCTGGAATGACTACTTTTGCGACACTGTTAAAGGGATATTAAAATGTATGTATTGAAAACAAACCCATGACTGAGGTTGGTTCAAACACTGCCACATGACAGTTCAATAATGATACATGCAAAGACATGAAGTCTATTTCAGTAAATTCTCCTCACATGTTAACCAGCCCAACTCTTACCTAGCCCTCTGACTGACATCCTCACTTGCAGAAGCTCACCTTAATACTGCTGACAAAGATGCACTTCCTCTGGCTGCATGGCTGCCTCTCTCGCCTCCATATTCGTCTCTTACCACCTCTCCAGAGAAGGCATAATTTCTTTAGTAATAACGGGCAATAAGAAGATGCTGATATTGCTTTGTGTACCTGTATACAGTTCATATAACAAATAAAACTACTACTACTACTACTACTACTACTACTACACCCCCCCCCCACCCCCCTAAAGTAAGCCAGCATATAAAATGGTACCATCACTGCTTGGTGACACACACACACAAAGACTATAGAAAAAAAAACTATACACTGTTAATTTGTGATAACTATGTACCTGCTATGCCTTCCTGTCACAGTAGAGGGAGGGGGGCCTGTCTGTAGGCTGTCATTGATGAAAATCTATGAGCATACCCTACAGCAATCCAGTAGAATGAATGGTTATTAAGTTAGAAACCTACAATCAAAATTATGCAGTTACTGTTAAAGTCCATTAGCCTGTATGCCTACCAGAAGAACCCAGTCAACATGTGTGATCTTAATCATGTGTGATTATGATATTAGAGAACATTTATTTTCTTTAATGAGAGAGAGAGAGTGCTAACCTTAGCTAGCTAATGTACAGGGATTAAAGCAAAAAAATCTCTGAAAAAAAATCTCACGACTAAAATTTTGTTAGGTCAAGTTAAGGTCCCAACACGCAATTTATAAAACAGTGAATTTAACCTATGCTTTTATGTAAATATTAGAGACTATCAGCGTAATTTTTCAGATGTAAAGATGTAAGGGGCTCAGCCTCCTGTGTAGGGGGGTCCGGGGGCATCCTCCCCCGGGCAGAAATTTTTGATGAACAACCTCTATTTTGATGCCTTTTCATACACTCTGGCACATATACAAAAATAGCCCATTAAATTTATACATATATTTATGCTACAGTTAAACATCACATTAAACGCAATTCTCATTCGCCTTTAAGTGCTGTGCTGCATCATCATAGCGACAGAGAACTTTAATCCCTGAACATATTACATTAGCTAACCAGCTATCTAGACAACATTAAAACTGCTGTGGTGCGATTGGACAGTTATTTTAGGTTAAGCGGATGGGACACAAGAACTCGACCATATTCCACTGATTATCACATTACTCGCAAAAGTCTAACGATAGCTAGTTTGCACATTTTGAGCTGCTAAATAGTTCAAGCATAGATAGACCCTACTTGCCAAATAGTGTCAAGAAATTCCTAAAGCGCATCAATATCAATATAAAATGAAAATTAACAGTACATTTATACTTTGTTTGGCCACATACCTGATGTCTGCCTCAAAGAAACTCATGACTGACTCACGACTGTCGAGTGCCTATGCATGCAATTTTGCGTGCGTGCGTGCGTTCTTTCACCATAGAAAGGCTCGGTGCCCACACAGCGCTCGCCGCTGCGGCAGGAAATCAGGAGGGATGGTAGAGGGCATCGCCCGGGAGCACAAATCTTCTGACCTGATATTTTGATTCAATCAATATATCTGTTCGGCAGGGCAGGCTGTGCGCAAACAAGAATTTTTTTTTTTTTTTTTTTTTAAATTATAATATATTTTTTTAAACAGAAAAATGGCACTTTTCTATAGGAGGTCAAACGGCAGGTGCTCAAGCCCCCTTTGAGGTCTATGTGTGCACGTGCCTGCTCTGTGTCTCTAACAGCGCTCTGCACATACAGCCCTCCTCTCTCTGTGTCTCCTAACAGCGCTCTGCATATACAGCCCTCCTCTCTCTGTGTCTCCTAACAGCGCTCTGCACAGACAGCAGTGGAGGACAGTGAGATGATCTTTACTGAGCTGATCCGCTCCATTGAGAGAATGCACTCTGAGGTGAAAGAGCTGATCAGAGATCAGGAGAAGGCTGAAGTGAGTCGGGCTGAAGGACTCCTGGAGCGACTGGAACAGGAGATTGCTGAGCTGAGGAGGAGAGACGCTGAGCTGGAGCAGCTTTCACACACAGAGGATGACATCCATTTCCTCCAGGTAACATCACTGGCTCTCTGATGGTCTGCACTATGTACATTGTACATGCATGGTGAGGGGTGTTCCTCATTTACAAAGATCTGCTCCTTGCATCTGCACAGGAATCTGTATTGAGACTGTTCTCTGTCTGTCTGTCTGTCTGTCTGTCTGTCTGTAGAGCTGTCTGTCTTTCTCTGCACCTCCTGGACCTGGAGACTTACCCAGCATCGCTGTCAGTCCACAAATCTCTTTTGAGGCTTTGAGGAAATCTGTCTCTGAACTGAAAGAGCGACTGGAGGACGTCTTCAAGAAGGAATTAGTTAAAATCTCTCAAACAGGTTAGAACTGCTGAAACAACTTTTTCCCAATGATTTCTTTCATTAAAAATAATAATTTCTTATCTTTTGTGACTAGAAGTACAGTGTTGTTGATACTTTGTGTAGCCGTGAGTCTGACAGGAGTGAGCAGAGACTGTTCCTCCATCACCCAACCGTAGCAACTTATTTTATCCCTACAGGAACCCACCTGCCACAGTACAACACCAGACACGGTACATAAAAATGTATAAAAGGTTTACAGATGACAACCCAGTCAGAACCGGACCCACGCTGGGTTTAAAAATATTTAAATGGGGCAAAAAGTGAAGCATGATAACTTGTGAATAAAACAGGGGTCATAGCTGGGGCTTGTTTAAGTTGAGCAATCTTTGTAATTTGAAGAAACCTACTATAATGTATATTCAGGTTTTTTCTAATGCATTTCCCCGGTGTCCTGGCTAAATTCCCAACCTGGCTCTTTCAATCTGCCACCTAATCATCCCCCAGTTTAATTGGCTAAAATCATTCTCTCCCTCTCCACCTCAGCTGATGTGTGGTGAGCATTCTGGCGCAAAATGGCTGCCGTTGCATCACCCAGGTGGGTGCTACACATTGGTGGTGGTAGAGACGAGTTTCCCCCTCATCACTGTAAAGCGCTTTGAGTGTCGAGGAAGGCGCTATATAAATACAAGGTATTATTATTATTATTATTATTATTATTATACCTTTTAAATGTCACTTTCTCTCCTGTTATAACAGCTAATAGCAGCACAAAGGTTTTAGTGTTTCTGGATCTTATAGCTGATCCTTTGCTGTAAAGCAGTCTGCACTGCTGTAAAACAGCAGCAGAGATTTGTGAGATGGGCGGAGAGATGCAGCATTCCTGGGGAGTGGAATCTCTTCTCATTATTCCCTTTGATTGAGATGAAAGCACATTTAGGTCTTCTTCATGCTTTCACATGGCTGTCTGATGCTTCTTTACATAAATATGTCATCCTGCAACTTCCAGTGACATCACTGGGAGAAACGTTGGTGACTCTACTGTACGACACGTATCTCTGGCCCTGTGAAAACTCGTCTTTTTCTGCCACATATATCCAAGTTATTTACAAATGCAATATGTTACATTTGATCACTTTAGTCTAAAAGTAAGAATTTGGGATATGGGTGAGATTTGTGATATGAATCGCATCTGGAAGTAGTTTGGGTTGGGTTCCGCTGGTATCGGATCTGAATGTAAACGCTCGAGTGTGTGTCTTCTCCTGTCAGCCTTCTACTGACAAAAAACATCCCATAATAAGTGTGTGGGAGTGTGTATTGGATATGAGTGTAAACAGGGCCTCTGCTACCTGCCCTCTCTGCTCGCCATGGCAACCATGTAAATTTCCAACTGCCAAAAACTACTGAACCTTCAGCTTCACCAAGATGATATGTGATATTAATCAAACTTTATATTTAATATTTACATTATTCCTGAATGAGCTGCAGTTTCATTTACATGCACTTTATTTATTAAAATAGATTTAAATTTCTCCAGGAATTATGATATGAAGGTTATCTTTAGGAGCTCATCTTTCTTGTGATCTCTCTCTACAGTGGAAGACGTCCATATTCTAGAGCCGAGGACCAGAGAGGACTTCTTACAATGTGAGTCTGTATTTAAACATAAATTAAAACAATTAAGCAACATGAGAATATGAGGTAAGACGAAGAAAAATATTATTGAAAGTATTGTGGCGGCCTGGAGATTACCAACTGGCCAGCTAGGACCGGGTAGTGAGCCGCTACCTGGTCGATGTGTACATAAATGTAAATAGCGTGCTGTGTGTTCTAATTGTGTCGTTAGCTTGTTAGCCGCGTCTTGTGTCAACTGTTTTGGTTTAAACGTAACTGTCATTTGTAACTGTCTGTTATGTGTGGCTGTGATTGGCTAGGAATCTGTAAGTGTGTGCGCCAATCACAGCCGACTAGTTCCTTTATAAAGCAGTATCTGAAGCGATTCAGGGTTCGTGAAAGAGTGTTTTAGAGCTGAGAACATAGTTGTGCAGGAATTCAAACGGCTCGTTTCAGAGCTGGTAAGGTAGCGCTATTAAAACGAAGCTCAGCTTGAGCGATTCGGAACTGCAAGCCGCTGTCTCCCTCCCTCATTGTCCGCGCTCGCTACATTGGTGTCCGGAAGTGGGATGGAACGAGCCCTGCTGAGGGAGATAGGGGAACTGGAGCGGTCGATCGGTGAGCTGACCCGCAGGAAGGCAAGGAGAGCCGGGGCTATGACCACCTCCGAGTGGCAGACTCCTGCGTTGCGAGTGTCCAGGCGACCGGACGGCTTCAGCGGCAGACGGGAGAATCCGGCGTTGGTAAATCGCGACCGGCGTTCGTATAACCGACAATGCAGCTGAAGCTACCGTGTTTTAACGGAACAGCGTCACTAGAGTCGTACCTAGCGCAGCTAGAGCTAGCAGCTCAGCTGGGTGGCTGGACGCCGGAGGAGACAGCGGGACACCTGGCATTCGCCCTGAAGGGCACAGCGCTGGAGGCGATTCTGGACCTGCCGCCGGCGGCGCGACAAGACCTGCAGGCTCTGACCGCAGCACTCCAACGGCGGTTCACCCAGCACCGCTCCGCCGAAGCAAGCTGGGAAAAACTGCTGAGGAGGAGAGCTGGGGGAAAGTGGCGGCCGACGTGCAGCAGCGCAGGAGAAGCTAGCTAGCGCTGCATGCATTCCTGCGAGCCCTCACGCCAGAGCGGCTACGTGACCGCGTTAGCCCAACCCAACCGGGTTCCATAAGCGATGCTCTAAAGATGACAACTCGGGCGGAAGACACCCTAGCAATGCGGCCCACTCCACAACCAACCCGCCAGCACGTCAGAGTGGTCGACGGCGAGGAGGTCCGCTGGACACGCACGCCACTACAACGGCTAGCGAGGCTGCAAGGCCGGTGCGACGAGCTGGGCCATATCGCACGCGACTGCCCAGCTCCAGCACCAAAGCCGCCAAAAGTAACCAGACCAGGTGAGCCCAGATGTGATGGTGGTCCAAGCCAGCGGCTGCCGCTGACGCCCATAGCGCTGCGAGAGGCCCAGGAAGCAGACAGCATGCTGGGCAAGTTGCGGGGCAGAGAGCCCTCGGGAGGAGCGCTACCACCGGCTGTGGGACCGCCTCCTACGCTCGCAAGGCCCAGGCTTCCGCCGGCTTTAAGCAGAAGCGGTGGAACGACACTTTGCAGCGGAAGAGCATGTCTGGGTTTCTTGCCCAAGCTGCGAGCGAGCTGGCGGGGGCCTGGGGAAGTTGTAAAACAGCTCTCTGAGGTGGTTTATCGCATCAGGATGCCAGGCCGGGGGCGCCTGGTGGTACTGCACCAAGACCGGTGTTGTGTCGAATTCTGTTCCCCCACGAAATCATGTTCCCCCTAGCGTTGCTGCGCAATTTTTTCAGGAAATAGCGTAATGGGCGCGCGACCTGAGATCAGCTCGCTCCCAAGGAGGAATGCTCGTGCCACTTACGTGAATCTCAGTTTGTATAGGCTACGTTTTAAGCGATTTGTTCTTTTGCGACTAGGAAATCTTAAGATCAGAAGCCGCGATGTGCAGGTCAGCCTATACGTAAAACAGTGAAATACGTTCAGAAAAGCAGCAAGTGTTCTGGTGGCTTTGTCGTCAGTTTGTATGGCGTCAGTGACTTCGTTCACTTAGTCTTGTAACGAGTACGTTACATAACCGACTGTATAAAATATATATGAAGCCCAATGAACATGATCAGACTGTTTATGAGTAAGATATACAATAAACGTCATACTACAGTTATTTTGACCGTGTCTGAGTATATTATTATTAGTAGCCTACTGTCATTATTATTCCTACGAGTATGATTCTGCAGAAAGGAAGGGCTCACATACACCAAACTAATAGTGGTAACACATCTCCCCATATAGAGATAATTCACCAAGTTTCACCATCATACCACCTTATCTGTCCGTTTCCATAGGGAGATCGAGATCTGACAGCTGAATTCAGGCCTGTCAGATACCGTGCCCCCTATGATTCTGCAGAAAGGAAGGTCTCACATACACCAAACTAATAGTGGTAACTCATCTAACCACATAGAGATAATTCACCAAGTTTCACCATCTTACCACCTTATCTGTCCGTTTCCATAGGGGGAACGGGATCTGACAGCTGAATTTAAACCCATCGGATTCCGTGCCCCCTATGATTTTGCAGAAAGGAAGGTCTCACATACACCAAACTAATACTAGTAACTCATCTAACCATATAGAGATAATTCACCAAGTTTCACCATCTTACCACCTTATCTGTCCGTTTCCATAGGGGGAACGGGATCTGACAGCTGAATTTAAACCCATCGGATTCCGTGCCCCCTATGATTTTGCAGAAAGGAAGGTCTCACATACACCAAACTAATACTAGTAACTCATCTAACCATATAGAGATAATTCACCAAGTTTCACCATCTTACCACCTTATCTGTCCATTTCCATAGGGGGAACGGGATCTGACAGCTGAATTTAAACCCATCAGATTCCGTGCCCCCTATGATTTTGCAGAAAGGAAGGGCTCACATACACCAAACTAATAGTGGTAACTCATCTAAGCATATAGAGATAATTCACCAAGTTTCACCATCTTACCACCTTATCTGTCCGTTTCCATAGGGGGAACGGGATCTGACAGCTGAATTTAAACCCATCAGATTCCGTGCCCCCTATGATTTTGCAGAAAGGAAGGTCTCACATACACCAAACTAATAGTGGTAACTCATCTAACCATATAGAGATAATTCACCAAGTTTCATTATCTTACCACCTTATCTGTCCGTTTCCATAGGGGGAACGGGATCTGACAGCTGAATTTAAACCCATCAGATACCGTGCCCCCTATGATTTTGCAGAAAGGAAGGGCTCACATACACCAAACTAATACTAGTAACTCATCTCCCCATATAGAGATAATTCACCAAGTTTCACCATCTTACCACCTTATCTGTCCGTTTCCATAGGGCGAACGGGATCTGACAGCTGAATTTAAACCCATCAGATTCCGTGCCCCCTATGATTTTGCAGAAAGGAAGGGCTCACATACACCAAACTAATAGTGGTAACTCATCTAACCATATAGAGATAATTCACCAAGTTTCACCATCTTACCACATTATCTGTCCGTTTCCATAGGGGGAACGGGATCTGACAGCTGAATTTAAACCCATCAGATTCCGTGCCCCCTATGATTTTGCAGAAAGGAAGGTCTCACATACACCAAACTAATAGTGGTAACTCATCTAACCATATAGAGATAATTCACCAAGTTTCACCATCTTACCACCTTATCTGTCCGTTTCCATAGGGGGAACGGGATCTGACAGCTGAATTTAAACCCATCAGATTCCGTGCCCCCTATGATTTTGCAGAAAGGAAGGGCTCACATACACCAAACTAATAGTGGTAACTCATCTAAGCATATAGAGATAATTCACCAAGTTTCACCATCTTACCACCTTATCTGTCCGTTTCCATAGGGGGAACGGGATCTGACAGCTGAATTTAAACCCATCAGATTCCGTACCCCCTATGATTTTGCAGAAAGGAAGGTCTCACATACACCAAACTAATAGTGGTAACTCATCTAACCATATAGAGATAATTCACCAAGTTTCACCATCTTACCACCTTATCTGTCCGTTTCCATAGGGGGAACGGGATCTGACAGCTGAATTTAAACCCATCAGATTCCGTGCCCCCTATGATTTTGCAGAAAGGAAGGGCTCACATACACCAAACTAATAGTGGTAACTCATCTAAGCATATAGAGATAATTCACCAAGTTTCACCATCTTACCACCTTATCTGTCCGTTTCCATAGGGGGAACGGGATCTGACAGCTGAATTTAAACCCATCAGATTCCGTACCCCCTATGATTTTGCAGAAAGGAAGGTCTCACATACACCAAACTAGTAGTGGTAACTCATCTAACCATATAGAGATAATTCACCAAGTTTCACCATCTTACCACCTTATCTGTCCGTTTCCATAGGGGGAACGGGATCTGACAGCTGAATTTAAACCCATCAGATTCCGTGCCCCCTATGATTTTGCAGAAAGGAAGGGCTCACATACACCAAACTAATAGTCGTAACTCATCTAAGCATATAGAGATAATTCACCAAGTTTCACCATCTTACCACCTTATCTGTCCGTTTCCATAGGGGGAACGGGATCTGACAGCTGAATTTAAACCCATCAGATTCCGTACCCCCCATGATTTTGCAGAAAGGAAGGTCTCACATACACCAAACTAATAGTGGTAACTCATCTAACCATATAGAGATAATTCACCAAGTTTCACCATCTTACCACCTTATCTGTGCGTTTCCATAGGGGGAACGGGATCTGACAGCTGAATTTAAACCCATCAGATTCCGTGCCCCCTATGATTTTGCAGAAAGGAAGGGCTCACATACACCAAACTAATAGTGGTAACTCATCTAACCATATAGAGATAATTCACCAAGTTTCATTATCTTACCACCTTATCTGTCCGTTTCCATAGGGGGAACGGGATCTGACAGCTGAATTTAAACCCATCGGATTCCGTGCCCCCTATGATTTTGCAGAAAGGAAGGTCTCACATACACCAAACTAATACTAGTAACTCATCTAACCATATAGAGATAATTCACCAAGTTTCACCATCTTACCACCTTATCTGTCCGTTTCCATAGGGGGAACGGGATCTGACAGCTGAATTTAAACCCATCAGATTCCGTGCCCCCTATGATTTTGCAGAAAGGAAGGGCTCACATACACCAAACTAATAGTGGTAACTCATCTAACCATATAGAGATAATTCACCAAGTTTCACCATCTTACCACCTTATCTGTCCGTTTCCATAGGGGGAACGGGATCTGACAGCTGAATTTTAACCCATCAGATTCCGTGCCCCCTATGATTTTGCAGAAAGGAAGGTCTCACATACACCAAACTAATACTAGTAACTCATCTAACCACATAGAGATAATTCACCAAGTTTCACCATCTTACCACCTTATCTGCCTGTTTCCATAGGGGGAACGGGATCTGACAGCTGAATTTAAACCCATCAGATTCCGTGCCCCCTATGATTTTGCAGAAAGGAAGGTCTCACATACACCAAACTAATAGTGGTAACTCATCTAACCATATAGATAATTCACCAAGTTTCACCATCTTGCCACCAAATTTGGGTGGCAGTGTAATGTAATGGTTAAGGAACTGGCCTTGTAACCGAAAGGTTGCAGGTTCAATTCCCGGGTAGGACACTGACGTTGTACCTTTGAGCAAGGTACTTAACTTGAATCGCTTCAGTATATGTCCAGCTGTATAAATGGATAATATGTTTAAAAAAAAGCTAAAAAGTTGTGTTCGTCGCTCTGGATCAGTGCGTCTGCTAAATGCCTGTAATGTAATGTAAAATTGAGCCCCATCTGATACTATTACCCCTTGATTCTTAATAAAGGAACGTCTCAGATTTACCAAACTATTACTGGTTAAACATCTCACCATACAGATATATTTCAGTACCAATACATTACTACATTGATTTACGTATACACCATATGCCCAATAGTATCTGGACACCGCTTGGTCTGGGGCTGTTTTTTATGGTTCAGGCTAGGCTCTTTATTTCCAGTGAAGGCAAATCTCAACACTACAGCATACCATGACATTCTAGACGATTCTGGCTTTCCACATTTTTGGCAAAAGTTTCAGAATGACAAAGCCCCATGCACAAATAGAAGTCCAGATAGAAATGGTTTGTCGAGAATAATGCTCTTCTGACCGAATGGAAACAAATGCACACAGCAATGTTCCAACATCTAGTAGAGAGCCATCCCAGGGGAGTGGAGGCTGTTTTAGCACCAAATGTGGAGTAACTCAAACATATTAATGCCCATGATTTTGGAATGAATGCCCCTGACATTCCATGATTTTGGAATGTCTTCCTGGTGGAAAATATCCCCTTTTGGAATATTGACCTCTCACATATTTCTGATTTTGGACCGTTGTAATGTAACCGTGGAGCATTGACCATTAGTATACTTTCGAGAAAAAAACCCATACCATAAGAAAGCCAGGGACAAAGTGTTCTTTTTCACTCCACATTTGGCCTACCCAGCTCTACTTCCAAGACTTATTTTGACAACCGTAAATGGTAAGGCCAAATCTTGGCCTCATTTTAATCAAAAAGACTTGATCATATTGTAATACTTTGCCTTTGCATTAATTAATTAAGAATTGAAATGAATCATGTAATTACCTGTAAACAACTTTTAAAAAAATGTATCTTATGTTGCTTTATACAGTCTGATGTATGCACATGTCAATTAACAGAGTGGGACCTTTTGTGTTACAGCACTATTATAAGGGGTTATTGACTCTTTAAAGCAGGGGTGCACAGCTCCAGTCCTGTCTATTTTTTTAAATGAATTATTTTATTGTTAATTTTCTGACAGCTCTATAAGCTATGCTGGTTCACTCCTGCAGTCTGCGACTGTAGCTGGTGCTTATACAAATGTCAGCTCAGGATATGATTGAGATAATTAAATAATTAGGAGCAGAAACTTGCACAAAATCCTAAAATGGATCGACCCTTGCTGTGCATCAGTCTGAAAAAGGACATTTTGTCCCAAACTTTTTTATGATGGTATGTTTTTTTTCTTCCCGCAAAGGTATACCAATGGTCATTGCTCCAATGTTACATTATCGGTATCAAATTATCAGAAAGATCGCAGAGTTTAAGATTCAAAAAAGGCCCTTTTACCATACCTCCCATTACATACTTCCCATTACCTTTTTGTGAATGGTAAGATTAATAAATTAATAAATGAGAAGAACTGTGAGACACCATCATAAAAAGAAAAACATAAATAACTTTAATAAGAACAACAAAATAATAATAATATTTACAACAAAAACATTTATAAAAAAATAAGTAATAAGTAATAACAAGAAAATGATAAATAAGTGATAGCTAATTATGAACTATAATACAGTAGAATGGAAGAACAGAAATAAATATAAATACAAAAGCCAGAATTACTACAACATACATGCTGAGCACATGAATGGCTTTTCCATCTCTGGATTCACATTGATGATGGAACCACCTTCCACAGTCATCACATGAAATCTGTAATGTAAAAAAATACTGTTATCTAGCAAAGAAAATAACTTTTTATTAAAATGTAAAGGCCTCCATGAATAACATTTAAAAATGGTATGTTTGGGGGCTGTTGTTGACAAAAATCCAGGTTCAAGAAGTAAAAGACCTCCCCAGTATTTTGTTCCAATCACCTTGATTTGATAATTAGCAGAATTCTTCAGCCAGGAGGTCGGAATAATTAGTGAAATCAGCTGGATGAGTTAATGGGTAGAAGAAACTCATGGCAGGACTTTTACTTTCTGACCCCTGGACTTTCCACCTCAGGGGGGTATTTCACAAAGCAAGATCACTGAGTTAGCTGGATAACTGCACTGAATAAAACCCAGAACAGCTCTTTTTACTTCAGTCCGTGTTCCATATTTGGGAGGGTTCAATCAGTGCAGTAATACAGCTAACTCTGTAGTCCTGCTTCATGAAATACCTCCCTGGTTGGCGGCTCCACCTTTTAAAGCACTGCTTCAGTGCATGGACATGCCACATGGTCTGGTTTCGAATCCAGTGTCAGTGCTTGGTAGACAGCAATGCATAATTGGCTCTTGTGTTGGTGGGATTGGGGAAAAACTTTGGGTGCGTCCCAATACTCAAAAAATGCACCCTCCTTTCCTCCATTACCACCTCTTCTCCTCCGTGCCCCGGAAACCAATCTTTGTGTTTTAATCTAATCACTGATTACATATTAATTATATATTAATGGTTACATATAGTAATAAATAGTTAATATCTCGACACAAACCGCAAAATGTCAGGTACAGTGTATACTGTACATGCAAATACTTGTACTTGAAACGTACAGGCAGTTTTGCATATTTCCGGGTAGGAGACCAATGGAGGAGAGGAGTGGCAGAAAGGAGGTGTGGAGTGAAGAATATTGGGACACATACTGTGTTTTGTGCACTAGTGACCCCCTATTGGTCATGTACATGTCTGTAATAGGCCTGTCAATGCAAACGTATTAAATGTTTCCTCTGATGCTATGACTGCGTAAGCATAGCCAGTGGACTGCAGATGAAAAGAAGTGGTGGCATACAGCAGCATGTGTTTCAGAGAAGAGCACATGCTGGTCTCACATTCTCCTGATTTAACAGGGTATGAGACAGGCTTAGGAAGTTTAAGAAAAATAAAAATTGCGGTTGCAAATTGTTCTACTAAGGTTAGGGTTTTGACTGCATACTGCATTGCATAGCTGTTTTCTTGTTACTAAGAGGTAGGTGAATGCTTGATACATTTTTCTAAGGATTTCACTTGCATGCTATATACATTATGTTATTCAAAATACCCAATTCAGCACTGCCTCAGACTCCTCGTCCACATTTCTCTCTCCGCAGAAGTGACAGAGGTTGGTTAGATCATCTGTGTGATAAACATAATCACTTCAGAAAAGGGAAACGCATTTCTCAAGATAAGCTGTTCCAACTTCTAGCCCATCAATTTTCAAATCTTTTAGTAATTACATTTAATTCTGTCATCAGCTTTAACTGATTGTCATGGTTTTATAGGTAAGTTCTTTAGATTTTGTTTGTCAGTAATGCTACCTGTTAGTAGTGCTATTACACAATATACCTGTGAGCAGAGTGGTGGCAATTTCCCAACGCACACAAGTTAAGTTTCCAGAGTCTGGAGGAAATCTGACTGTTTCCTCCTCCAATATTTTCTCTGCAAACTGAAAATATAAAACAGAAGATATCATTTTATTAACTTCTACTGCTTAAATGATAGTACAACCATTACTATTAGAGGAATTGTAATGTGCATTCACATACTCAGATTTAATGTTAATGGTTCACACACCTTCAATGCAAAGACTCCAAAAGAAGTGGAATCCAGCTGTTGGGGATGAGGCACTGTGTCACATCTCCACCTTGACACATGGATGCCTTTCTTCCTCATCAGTGCTCTAAAAATCATAGGGGGCACGGTATCTGATGGGTTTAAATTCAGCTGTCAGATCCCGTTCCCCCTATGGAAACGGACAGATAAGGTGGTAAGATAATGAAACTTGGTGAATTATCTCTATATGGGGAGATGAGTTACCACTATTAGTTTGGTGTATGTGAGCCCTTGCTTTCTGCAAAATCATAGGGGGCACGGAATCTGATGGGTTTAAATTCAGCTGTCAGATCTCGTTCCCCCTATGGAAACGGACAGATAAGGTGGTAAGATGGTGAAACTTGGTGAATTATCTCTATATGCTTAGATGAGTTACTAGTATTCGTTTGGTGTATGTGTGACCTTCCTTTCTGCAAAATCATAGGGGGCACGGAATCTGATGGGTTTAAATTCAGCTGTCAGATCCCGTTCCCCCTATGGAAACGGACAGATAAGGTGGTAAGATAATGAAATTTGGTGAATTATCTCTATATGGGGAGATGAGTTACCACTATTAGTTTGGTGTATGTGAGACCTTCCTTTCTGCAAAATCATAGGGGGCACGGAATCCGATGGGTTTAAATTCAGCTGTCAGATCCCGTTCCCCCTATGGAAACGGACAGATAAGGTGGTAAGATGGTGAAACTTGGTGAATTATCTCTATATGGTGAGATGAGTTACCACTATTAGTTTGGTGTATGTGAGACCTTCCTTTCTGCAAAATCATAGGGGGCACGGAATCTGATGGGTTTAAATTCAGCTGTCAGATCCCGTTCCCCCTATGGAAACGGACAGATAAGGTGGTAAGATGGTGAAACTTGGTGAATTATCTCTATATGGTTAGATGAGTTACCACTATTAGTTTGGTGTATGTGAGACCTTCCTTTCTGCAAAATCATAGGGGGCACGGAATCCGATGGGTTTAAATTCAGCTGTCAGATCCCGTTCCCCCTATGGAAACGGACAGATAAGGTGGTAAGATAATGAAACTTGGTGAATTATCTCTATATGGGGAGATGAGTTACCACTATTAGTTTGGTGTATGTGAGACCTTCCTTTCTGCAAAATCATAGGGGGCACGGAATCTGATGGGTTTAAATTCAGCTGTCAGATCCCGTTCCCCCTATGGAAACGGACAGATAAGGTGGTAAGATGGTGAAACTTGGTGAATTATCTCTATATGGTGAGATGAGTTACCACTATTAGTTTGGTGTATGTGAGACCTTCCTTTCTGCAAAATCATAGGGGGCACGGAATCTGATGGGTTTAAATTCAGCTGTCAGATCCCGTTCCCCCTATGGAAACGGACAGATAAGGTGGTAAGATGGTGAAACTTGGTGAATTATCTCTATATGGTTAGATGAGTTACCACTATTAGTTTGGTGTATGTGAGACCTTCCTTTCTGCAAAATCATAGGGGGCACGGAATCTGATGGGTTTAAATTCAGCTGTCAGATCCCGTTCCCCCTATGGAAACGGAAAGATAAGGTGGTAAGATGGTGAAACTTGGTGAATTATCTCTATATGGTTAGATGAGTTACCACTATTAGTTTGGTGTATGTGAGCCCTTCCTTTCTGCAAAATCATAGGGGGCACGGAATCTGATGGGTTTAAATTCAGCTGTCAGATCCCGTTCCCCCTATGGAAACGGACAGATAAGGTGGTAAGATGGTGAAACTTGGTGAATTATCTCTATATGGGGAGATGAGTTACCACTATTAGTTTGGTGTATGTGAGCCCTTCCTTTCTGCAAAATCATAGGGGGCACGGTATCTGATGGGTTTAAATTCAGCTGTCAGATCCCGTTCCCCCTATGGAAACGGACAGATAAGGTGGTAAGATGGTGAAACTTGGTGAATTATCTCTATATGGTTAGATGAGTTACCACTATTCGTTTGGTGTATGTGAGACCTTCCTTTCTGCAGAATCATAGGGGGCACGGTATCTGATGGGTTTAAATTCAGCCGTCAGATCCCGTTCCCCCTATGGAAACGGACAGATTAGGTGGTAAAATGGTGAAACTTGGTGAATTGACTATTTTGGGTGATGCATTACCAGTATTAGTTTGTTGAATGTAACCTTTATTGTACATCACTTTGGATAAATAATAACTGTAATGTAATGTAATGTACTGCTACTAATAACAATAATGTTTACTATTAATAATTAATTCACTTTATATATAGCGTTTTTCACACACACACACACACACACACACACACACACACACACACACACATTCGTATATATACTGTGTGTGTATGTATATATATATATATATACTGCATATATACATGTATCCATATACATATATATATACACACACATATAAAATGCTAAAATATACTTATGCCAGATAAAGTAAATAACCGTAGCATCACGTATCTTTTAGCTACCACTAACGTTACCACTATTCGTAATACCACCATCATTAATACCCCACCACATCCTCTTCTACTCGTAGGAATAATAATGACAGTAGGCTACTAATAATAATATACTCATATATTAAGGTCAAAATAACTGTAGTATGACGTTTATTGTATATCTTACTCATAAACAGTCTGATCATGTTCATTGGGCTTCATATATATTTTATACAGTCGGTTATGTAACGTACAACAAGACTAAGCGAACGAATGTTTTTACTAACCAAGTCACTGACACCATACAAACTGACGACAAAGCCACCAGAACTCTTGCTGCTTTTCTGAACGTATTTCACTGTTTTACGTATAGGCTGACATGCATATCGCGGCTTCTGATCTTAAGATTTCCTAGTCGCAAAAGAACAAATCGCTTAAAACGTAGCCTTTTCAAACTGAGATTCACTTAAGTGGCACGAGCATTCCTCCCTGGGAGCGAGCTGATTTCAGGTCGCGCGCACGTTACGCTATTTACTCAAATAACTGCGCAGCAACGCTAGGGGAAACATGATTTCGTGGGGGAACAGAATTCGACACAACACCGGCTCGCACCCTACAGGCCCCTGATGCAGCTGAGCCGAAGGTAAGACACTGTGTTACCCAGTGAGCCTGAGCCCAGCAACACTCCGCTGAGTGCTACCGGGAGGCCTAAACGACACCGGCGGCCCCCAGGCCACTTGTGGGACTTTGATGCGAGTTGTGGGTGGACTGCGGGGTCGTCGGGGACTTGTGACCCCTTGGGTGGGGTCAATGTGGCGACCTGGAGATTACCAACTGGCCAGCTAGGACCGGGTAGTGAGCCGCTACCTGGTCGATGTATACATAAGTGTACACTATGTACGTCGCTCTGGATAAGAGCATCTGCTAAATGTCTATAATGTAATGTAAATAGCGTGCTGTGTGTCGTTAGCTTGTTAGCTGCATCTTGTGTCAACTGTTTTGTTTTAAAAGTAACTGTCCATTTTAACTCGTGTGGCTGTCATTGAATCTGTAAGTATGTGCGCCAATCACAGCCGACACAGTATCTTCTGAGGCGATTCGGTGTTAGTGATAGAGTGTTTTAGAGCTGAGAATATTAATTCAAACGGCTCTTTTCTGTCTCCCTCCCTCACTCTCCGCGCTCGCTACAGTATTTTCTATATTCATGACATACTTGTTTTGGGGACGCATCTGGAGACTTGACAGTGTATGCAGAGAAGCTGGGAGGGTGTGCTGGAAAAGGCAGGTCCAGGATATCAAGGTGGAAATGGCTTCTTCCACAGGTTTCCTTTAGAGGACGGGTGTTGATTTTAAACAGCCTGGTAGCATTAGCATTGTGGCATAGGTTAGCGGTGCTGTCACCACCTGATGGCTTTCTTCCAACACGCCAAAGGTCTCTAGTTCAGTTTTTTGGCTCAGGGCAGTGCAGTGCTGTATTTGCCCCTGGTCGGGGCAGTACTGGCTCAGGGCAGTGGGAAGTATTGTCCTATTTTTAATAATGCCCTGCTCCATCTGCCCCCTC
Source organism: Ilyophis sp. 1 JC-2022 (assembly GCA_022702515.1). Taxonomy (NCBI): domain Eukaryota; kingdom Metazoa; phylum Chordata; class Actinopteri; order Anguilliformes; family Synaphobranchidae; genus Ilyophis; species Ilyophis sp. 1 JC-2022. The sequence continues at coordinate 16,019,551 of CM040405.1, read as the reverse complement.
TGTTTGTGCCCCGTTCATGCGGTCAGGTCTGACCAAACTGGCCCGTTTGAGGAGGGTGGATGTTGGGGGCTGGAGAGCAGCACAGGGGGGTCCGTTCTGTGAGGGGGCGTGAGGGTGACAGCGCGTGTTTCTCAGGAGAACCGTGGATGTCTAAACTCTCCCCGCAGTTGGATTGGCGCATGAACGCGGCTGCGGTTACAGCTGATTGGCCGTTCCAAATTGGGGAGAGAATTGGACATTCTCAGCCCCACATTGAGGGGGTTATAATAATAACATAAGAAAGGATTAAAATATGAAATTAAAATGTTTGTAAAATATGTAAGTTTATTATCATGATCATTGAGCTCTCTTCTCCTTCTCTATCAGATTCCTGTCGGCTCACACTGGACCCCAACACAGCGTTTAAACTCCTCCGTCTGTCTGAGGGGAACAGAGAGGTGACCTGGGTGAGAGAGATCCAGTCATATCCTGATCATCCAGAGAGATTTGAGCTCTGGCCCCAAGTGCTGTGCAGAGAGGGTCTGTCTGGACGCTTTTACTGGGAGGCTGAGTGGAGTGGGGATTGGGTTCATGTAGCAGTGTCATATAAAGAGATCAGGAGGAAAGGAGCGGGTCTTGACTGTGCTCTGGGATTTAATGACAAGTCTTGGTGTTTGCTCTGCTCTCCCCCCAGTTACTCTTTCAGGCACAATAATGAGGACACTGACATCCCTGTTCCCTCCTCCTCCAGAATAGGAGTGTACCTGGATCACAGGGCAGGAACTCTGTCCTTCTACAGCGTCTCTGACACAATGACCCTCCTGCACAGAGTCCAGACCACATTTACTCAGCCCCTCTATCTTGGGTTTGGGGTTTATATTAAATCTTCTGTAAAACTGTGTGATCTGGGATGATGCAGAGAGTGAAGGGAAGATCAGCTGTAATTAAAGAGAAAAACACTCAAATGAGACAGAAAAACAAAGGAAATTTAAATAGATAAAACTTGTTGTTTTTCAAAATATTTGTCGCAATTTTTAACCCTTGTGTTGCTCTCAGGTCAAAACTGACCCTTTTCTGAGGTCAACAGCAGTGAAAATCCCATAAATGTAATTTTCTCAGCATTCAATTTGATGGCTTTTCCTGGAGTGACCCTACAATTAAAAAGTAAATATTGCACTTTTGTACATTTTCATAAAAGCGGTACATCATCCAGGTACAAAGATTGTTTTATGAGTCTTATGAACCCTGCAGTTATGAAATCATATGTCATCATAATTAAGTGCCACGCATCTGTTACAGCAAAAAGATAAATTATTATGTTTGTTTTCTAGTAAAAATGAGTGGTGTAGACTGAAGAAATACAGTCTGTCTGGACTGAAGTAGGAAAGCACAATTAATGACTGGTTTAGTGAAGAATGACGGGTTATTTCATTATAATTCAGTGAAGAGGCTCATCACAGGGGGTCTGGTGAGGGGGGTCATTTTTGACCCTGTGGACACGGGGTGCAGATATAATATGAAGGCAACACAAGGGTTAAACAGCCACTCTTATGCATGTGTCCAATATTATGTACGAGTGCACAGTAACATCTACATTTTCAAAAGTGTTCATTCAGTTCTAACAGAAATCAAATGTCTGGATAAAGTGGATTTAACATTAAACATTTTATTGCAAAAAAGATTTCCAAACTGAATTTATAAATGGGTAAATAAAATATGACTGTTTAAAATGTATTCATTCATGTGGTATAATCACACTTTTCTGAGTTTTTGGGGGATCTGTTGCAGAAATTGGAAATGTACAGATTTTGATATGAAACAGAAAATGACATAAAATTACTGAAATCAAATTCCATAAATAAATAAAATGCAGAAAATAGAACAAATGCATTTATTTTTTGGTCACAATATTAATCTCATGAGTTGTGAGTGATCCAGCAGAACCTCTGGTGCCGGTCCAGGTGTGTCCCTCATTAACTGTTTCCATGGCAACACATCCTAGTAACAGTCTCCCTTTGGGAGGAGTGATCTGAGCTGATATTTAATCAAACGTCAGAAAACAGGAATCTATGAACAAACCTGCTTTTAGCCGTGTGTAACTTTTCACCCCGATTGCTCTTATTAGTGTTTGTGCTTTTGTTTTGGCCGGTGTGGGTTCAGACTTTTGTTCCATCCAAGCAGTTACACCTGATTCTACTAAGTAACCACTAGAGTCTTTGCTAAGGGCCTTTATTAGTAGAATCAGGCGTGTTACTGCTTGGTTGGAGCAAAAGCCTGCACCCACACCGGCCCTTACTGGATAAGATTGAGGCCCCCTGGCCTAAGGGGAAATTGAGAGGTGCGGAGCACTGGACGGCATATTGTTTGCTGTAACTTCTCCAATAGAAGCAAGCGGTTACGTCTGTTTGATATCATAGAGTTCAGCGCTTTGTCCACTCAAACAGGTGTCTGCATCTCTCTGTGCCATTATAGTTTAATTTACCTTCAGTTCTGGGCTGTGTCTGAATCAGAGCCCTATCTACTGCACCCTGTCTCCTGCTTACAGTGCACTGTGTCTGAATCAGAGCCCTATCTACTGCACCCTGTCTCCTGCGTACAGTGCACTGTGTCTGAATCAGAGCCCTATCTACTGCACCCTGTCTCCTGCGTACAGTGCACTGTGTCTGAATCAGAGCCCTATCTACTGTGCCCTGTCTCCTGCATACAGTGCACTGTGTCTGAATCAGAGCCCTATCTACTGCGCCCTGCCTCCTGCGTACAGTCCACTGTGTCCGAATCAGAGCCCTATCTACTGCGCCCTGTCTCCTGCGTACAGTGCACTGTGTCTGAATCAGAGCCCTATCTACTGCACCCTGTCTCCTGCGTACAGTGCACTGTGTCTGAATCAGAGCCCTATCTACTGCACCCTGTCTCCTGCATACAGTGCACTGTGTCTGAATCAGAGCCCTATCTACTGCACCCTGTCTCCTGCGTACAGTGCACTGTGTCTGAATCAGAGCCCTATCTACTGCGCCCTGCCTCCTGTGTACAGTGCACTGTGTCTGCATCAGAGCCCAATCTACTGCACCCTGTCTCCTGCTTACAGTGCACTGTGTCTGAATCAGAGCCCTATCTACTGCACCCTGTCTCCTGCGTACAGTGCACTGTGTCTGAATCAGAGCCCTATCTACTGCGCCCTGCCTCCTGCGTACAGTGCACTGTGTCTGAATCAGAGCCCTATCTACTGCACCCTGTCTCCTGCGTACAGTGCACTGTGTCTGAATCAGAGCCCTATCTACTGCACCCTGCCTCCTGCGTGCAGTACACTGGCAAAAGTGTGCTGTTTAATCTGCACTGTAGCAGTCCGTGAAAAATATTTGCCATACTATTTTCCAATTGTACTGTGGAAGTGTCATAAGCAGGTCATTAGACGACTCATCTGTGTTGCCATGTCCGCGGTTTTACAGCTAAATTGGGAGTCACGGGTAAAAATGAAAATTTCCAAGCAGAAACTTCTTTAAAAAAGTAAACATAAGATTATTTCTATTTGAAATACGTTGGTTTTATTTTGAGTTGGCTAATTTTGAGTTGCCATTTGGCTGGAATGTCTTGCAAGATCTGGCCCCCCTGCGCTGCCATGTCATGTGTTGTTTTTGTTGTATTTGAAGGAAAACGTCAGTGATGCTGCGCCTCATTTTTTTAAAAGCTTCACGTCATATTTATGTGACCAAAATGTTTGTGTACTCCTTATAAAGTGTGCTCCCGAATGTACTCAGCGAAACACCGGAAGTAAGTGTGTCATCCGGGTGTTTCAACTCTACTGCAATTTGAAAAATGTTTGCCTACTCAATGACTTTCTTGTCCTGTCGACTCACCAAGGCTACTCAATAGTGTGGAAGAGTGTTGATTCGGACACGGCCCTGGGGTGCGTCCCAATATTCTTCACTCCTTACCTCCTTTACTCCACTCACCCACTGCCACTCCTCTCCTACCCGGAAGTATGCAAGACTGCCTCAACGTTTCCAGTACAAGTATTTGCATATGCCTATTCTGGATAGTACCTGGCATTGTGGTTTGCGTCAAGACATTCATTAATATGTAACCATTAATACGTAATTAAGATGTAATCAGCAACATTAGATTAAAACACAAAGATAAATTTCCGGGGCACGGAGGAGAGGAGGTGGTAGTGGAGGAAAGGAGGATGCATTTTTCTACTATTAGGACGCACCCCGGGAGATTATTCTTAGTCCTTCTGTTCCTTCTTGATGATGTCACACTTTGTATTCCTGAGACTAACACTGATGTTCTCCCCATCTGTGCATCACTTTGGATAAGATCATCTGCTCACTGATTGTAATGTAATGTCATTTAATGTGATTTTTAAGTAGTTTGGCTAACATTAGGTGTGCAAGAACAGGCAGTGCAGTAACTAGCTACCCCTTGCAATATACTACACTATACCAGCCTATGCAATAAGAGTACATGGGGGAGTGGCTGACTGTTACTCAAAAACACAAAATACACACAAGGCATGAATGCTCATTCACTCCTGCAGGCATGAGGCTTTACACTTCTGCATTTTGTATCTTCAAAAATATTTTATATTGTGTTTTGTGATTGTTTAAGGTATGGAAATAGCAACCAAATAAAATCTTCAAAAATGATGATAAAGTTTCACTTGACTTTAGTGCCACTGACGGAATCAGGAGCAGCAGGAACGTGGCTGGACTCTCAAACAGCACTTTTAAACATTTAAACCAGGAGTAAATACCTCTGTTTTTGTAACCCCCAATCTTTGCACTGCTCTCTAGTGCAAGAAAGAGTTTAACAAGAACATATTAAGGAATAAAGAGAATGGGTAACTATAAACCATAAAGAAGATATGTACAGATGTTGACATATTAGAAAGACTTTTCCCTGATCATTGCTGAACTGCTGAGTCTGTCGCCTGTAATGAGTATGACAGCGACCCCATGTGGTCATGAAGAGAAGTGCAAGACAAGGTTTTTTATTTCTCTATTTTTAGGGAAGGCTTTGTCCCACTGGCAACTAGAGGTTTATCCCTCAGATTATCTTGACATTTTATGACGCCTTATATGTTTGGTGTCAGATTGACCCCAAATATTTAAACTGACACACAACTATTGTAATAGAAACATTTTGACACTGTTCCACATTTTGTGTCTCACAATTGACTAATCTTTTATCCCTAAAAATGAAAAATAACACATGAAAAAATCTCATCTCATTTTAGAGCCTGAGGTAAGTGGACTTTTGTGAAGTTTAAAATACAGCTACGCCACAAATGACCCCATACAACACCTTTGTTTACCAATTATTACAAGACCTTTGAAAACTTAGCATTGTGTTCATTGCATATTTGCTATTTAATCCCAACACATTATAAAAAGTGTCAAAATAAAAAATACGGTTAACTGGTTTTTAAGAGACAAACACTGAATTATGCCAAAGATAATATGAGGGTTAAAGGCATAGCTCACTTTTTGTTTCGTTTTTTAGATTATTCAGTTTCATTGTGTGTTTCTGATTGGCCCAGACAGGTTTACTGTGTGTTTCTGATTGGCCCAGACAGGTTTACTGTGTGTTTCTGATTGGCCCAGACAGGTTTTATGTGTGATGGAGGGTAATTGAGATATTTGCAGAAGTTATATCCTAAACCTGGCCCAGATCAGGGATACTGACAGGTTATGATAGATACTTCATTCCTGACTTTGCCTCCCTAGCTGCCCCCTTGACAGAACTCACTCACAAGGCCCAGCCGCAGATGGTGAGGTGGACAGTGGACCCTGAACAGGCCTTCCAGAGTTTCAAGAGGGCCCTGTGCTCCAGCCCAGTATTGGTGACTCCTGACTTCAGCATGGAGATGGTGGTCCACACTGATGTGTCTGAAGTGGGGGGGGGGGTCGTTCTGTCCCAGGAGAGTAATGGGGAGGAACACCCGATCTGGTACGTCAGTAGGAAGTTACTGCCCCCAGGAGCAGAAGTACTCCACCGAGGAGAAACAGTGACTTCAACCTCCAGCCAGAGAGTTCCAGCTATCACACAGCTATAACACTCTCTCGCACTCCTCTCTCTCTACGAGGGATGGGACGCTCGATACTCACGTGTCGACATGGTGTCGAGTTTTCAAATCACTGGATCTGGCATCAGAGGCTCTTTTCACTTTTTGTGCAAATACTCTGATTCCAGATCAGCTAATTCCTTTCCCACCGACAAACGTCCAAAATATGAAAAATGGTTCAAACGCCCCCAAGTATGGACGAAATTAAATAAATAAACAAGCAATGAAATCGATAATTTAATAAATATTTAAGCAATGAAATTTATAAATAAGCAATTACATATCTATTAATTATTTTATGCATCTTTTATTTATTTCGTCACGTATTTATTTCAAAACGAATCGGCCTGTCAAACATGAAAGGGACAGGGAGGGTCAGCTGTGGTCATTGGTTGCTCAGTCCATATATTCTACTCAAAAGAAGTTAAGGGTCAAAAATATGTGTGCATATAAATATATGCTAACGAGCTAAAATGGAGACGACTCATGACAAAATAATTATTTGATGGCTCAAGAACAGAAAACACAAAACAAAACACTTTTGATTAGACACTAGTTTATTACCCTGATGAAAAAAGTCATGCACCCCCCAAAATGATGATGTGATGATGAATGGAAAATGCTCAGCCATTTTATTGCTAAAATTGGCATGCATGGAATGACACTCATGCAACACACGTGCAAATGGTGCATGAGGTGTCACAATGGGTGTTTCGAGGCAGTTTGTCAGTTTAGTCTGAATAAGTTTGTGCTTCAAATCCATGAAAAGGAAATCTGGGTTAATTTAAAAAGTTTCTAAAGATAAGGGCAATGAATGCATGTCCCATAATAACGTGATGTCTATAGTCCAAATGACAACCCAAAGGGGGATATTCTAACCCTATCTGGCTTAAAAAGACATACTTACAATACTTCTTTGACCCTTAAAATCTTTTGAGTAGTATATATAAAAACCTAGAATCCGCTCAGCTTTCCTCGCTGCTTATATAGCTTATATAAATATAAGTCTAGATCGGTATTATATTGACTGATGCAGACTTCCACTCATACAATATAGCCTAATATAACTCGCTTAATTCTCGACAAATAAACGTGAGAAATATCTGCATAAAACAGGTTACCTTATTTTCAAATTTCCCAGAACAGCTAGTCTATTTGTAAAACGCCCTACTGTGGCCTACAGGAGTTGTTAAAATGTAGGGTTACGTTAAATTAATTTATAATTTCAGAGAAATATGAATAGGCAACTATAATTGGGACGTCAACAACAGCCACTAGGGGGCAGCCATAGACATGGTAGCGTAATGAAAAAGGTAATAATCAACGCAAACCCATAGTTTTCGTTATTCCAGGACATCGCATTCTGCAGAAATATAGCCATTTGGTCTTTTATACCCAAGTCGTGGGGTTTCGTCAGAGGAGAGAGAGACATTTGAGACTGAGTGTCTTTGAGATTTTGTAGAGAGATATTGTTAATAAAGGAAGCTTCACGTAAGACGTCTTTTGTATGTGATTATTTTCAAAAGAAGCACGGTGCGTGATTTTATAATGAGCCAGACTGGTTCCAGCTCTACAGTTGGAAAGGGGTATAATGAGCCAGCCTGTTCCAGCTCTACAGTGGGAAAGGGCTATAATGAGCCAGCCTGTTCCAGCTCTGCAGTGGGAAAGTGGTATAATGAGCCAGTCTGTTCCAGCTCTACAGTGAGAAAGGGGTATAATGAGCCAGCCTGGTTCCAGCTCTACAGTGGGAAAGGGGTATAATGAGCCAGTCTGTTCCAGCTCTACAGTGGGAAAGCGCTATAATGAGCCAGTCTGTTCCAGCTCTACAGTGAGAAAGGGGTATAATGAGCCAGCCTGGTTCCAGCTCTACAGTGGGAAATGACTATAATCAGTCCATACTGCCAAATGAAAACGACTCCTATCAATTTCCATAATTTCAGATGATGTGAACTACGAAAAATGCAATTCATAACATTACATTACAGTCATTTAGCAGATGATTTTATCCAAAGCGACATACAGTAAGTGCATACAGAAATTCTCTGCTGAAATTTACTCTGTGTCGCCCCCAGTTGCTTCTGTGGATAGATTATATTTTTCATATCACATTACAATGCAGAGTTTTTCTAAACTTTTAAACTAGCTGCTCCAGCCGTGTTGATTCCCAGTCATGGTGTGAATAGGGGGGTGAGGGGTGTGAACAGAGCTGCCACAGAGAACTGTACTTCCAGTGTTTCCCACGGGATTTTTTGAAACTGTGGTGGGTGGACCCTGAAATGTCTACGGGGGTCCGTGGGCACGCCCCCCCTTGGAATACATTTTTGCTCATTTCAACAGCTAAATGTATCAATTTGGTGCTCTTTGAGATTAAAATTTTGAGACTAGATCCACATTTTCTTTGTTATTGGAACATGGGGAATGAAAGATGTGAAATAAATACAATTTTGGTTAGCTGACTTTTTTGGATAGACAGCTAGCTAATAATATGTGCAAATGTACTCTGATGAAAAATGTTCATAAACTTATGGTCAGCCTACAAGACTATACATAAACTACCACTATGCATACTAACCTGTTCTGCCCCTAACCTCAGCCCTGTCTTAAGTGGGACTGAACTTGAAAACTAGCCTACAATAAAAATAAATACATTTTTAAAAAGTAAAAAGTAAATAAAGTTCAATACTTGTTTATTTACAAGAAAGCCTCTGAATTTGATTGGCTGGCTATTAAATGTTTGCTACCTTGATTTTTCCTTTTCGTCTTCTCTAGGCTATGTCTTTTCTTAGTAAAGTACTTTAAAAAGGTAGATCCTAATATGACATGGAAGCCAAACGAGTGAGGCAATGGCAGAGATGTGAGCGTGGTGGGTGTGGATGACCAAACACCACCGTGTGAGGATACCAATAATTCTCCACAGACGTGGAAAATCACTAATAAAGGAAAAGGAGAACTTAAAAAAAAGAAAAAAGGCTTCCCGGTGAATATACGGCAAACAGAAAGCGACACAGGAAACGAGCGCGAAACGCTCGAAGGCTTGAGCAGAGAAAAGGAAAAGAAACGAAAACCTCTGACTCGATAAACTATAAACGAGCCCTAGTAAGGAGGTGAAAGGAAAAATAAGGTAACTGCCTAAGGAACAGCAGAAAAGCAAAAAGAAAAGAAATAGAACAGAGCGACAAAATGAAAAGAAAGATCCAACAGATCTAATCCTACACTCAAAATCTAAACAAGGTTCCTGCGTTTCTTTAAAAGGAAAATATAAATGCCGTCCGCAGACCTACAGGTGCAGCTCAAAAAATTAGAATATCGTGAAAAAGTTCAATATATTTTGTCACTCATTTCAGAAAGTGAAACTCATATATTATATAGATTCATTACACATAGAGTGAAATATTTCAAGCCTTTATTTCTTGTAATTTTGATTATGGCTTACAGCTAATGAAACCCAAAATTCAGTGTCTCAGAAAATGTGAATATTTAACTTTAGCATATTTTTAAAGTATATTTAATATTTGGTCGCATATCCTTTGCATGCTGTTACTTCCTGAAGTCTGTGACCAATCAACATCAAAAGACTCTCGATATCTTATTTTCAGGTACTGTTACAAGCGATACTATAAGCTCTCTGCATTTGAACTGATCTCTATGGGAATTTGGGGGTGAGACTAGATTCAGCTGTAAATTACGCTGGTACAGTATGGAACACATGACTGGCGAAATGTCTGTACGTCATCAAGGGTCTGAGCTATCGAACGAGCCCCAAACCATCACTCTGTTGCCAGATATGGAGTAGATGTGGATGGATCACTGCAAGGGTTATTTCTCCTCATTTTCCTCTAGAACTCTATGGGGAAAAAAGTCAGGAGAAACATCCTGTGCAGCGGGGAGGCGATGGGTGGAACTGGTGGCTGATCTTTTCAGGTCAGCCAACTCACTGCTGATCTCTGCAAGCCTGTAAAGAAAGAAAAGCACAGCATTCAGCCGCCGCCATGCAGGCGTTAGTCATTCACGTTTATTAGGAATCCCTAGGAAGTCGGACAGACAGGGTTGAATAAAATTTTATTATCGTCACTGAGTTTCCAGCTTTAATAATGGACACCTATACAAAACAGGCACAACGTCACAAAAGTGTTGCATTGTGGGTATCATTTTTGCAGACAAGCAAACTGTTAACATTAACGTTAACTAGCTAGCATAACGTTAGATTACATTACAGTTATTTGGCAGACGCTTTTATCCAAAGCGACGTACAATTAGTGCATATTGAAGGTCTTAGACACAATCTACAAAGCAAATCCAACAAAGCACAACTTTCTCACAACATAGGAGCTATCGCTAGTAGTCAACAGAATACAGACGGCTATACATTCTAAGCTATGAAATAGCAAAACCAAATAGAAAATAAACAGCAAGAACATACTATATATATTTGGCCTTATATACAGGGTGCGATTTGCCGGTGGGGATGGTGGGGATTTTCCCCCCCTCTGGTTTGCACGTCCTACCCTCTGCTTGGGGATGGAGGTGTTTTTCCCCCCCTCTGGTTTAGACGTCCTACCCTCTGCTGAATTATTGTTATCCTCGGTGGGGACAAAATTTATCCCCCCCACCCAAAGTATTTTCACCATTACATCCTTCTCAGTCGCCCGCGAGGCATGTTCTAAAAATAGCAATATAACGCGTGTATTTACGTGGCTCGTTATCGGCGATTTACTGTTAACTTAGGCACGCAAACAAACAATCGCGGTAAATACGCTAAATGAACAATTTAATAAACAGTATTTGACAACAATTTCAATCGAGGTCAGGGAAATCCTTTGATAGCAACCCCCCCCGTCAACACTTTCAATCGAGGTCAGGGAAATCCTTTGATAGCACCCCCCCCCCCCCCCCGTCAACACTTTCAATCGAGGTCCGCGAAATGTTTTGATAGCATCTCCCCCAACCCCCCCCCCCCCCGTCAACAATCCCCCCCTCTGGTTTTTTCACAAATCGCACCCTGCTTATATATGTAGTTAATCAAGGTGGAGTCTGAAAAAGTGTGTTTTCAGACCACGACGGAAAACAGACAGCGTTTCAGCAGAGCGCAATGGAGTGGGGAGTTAATTCCACCACTGGGGAGCTAGAGTGGAGAAGCTCCGCAGTCGGGAAGAGCGAGTGCCGTTGACACGGAGGGAGGGAAGTGCACGTCGCCCTGCACCAGCGGAGCGAAGTGGTCGAGCAGGAGTGTAGTGCTGGATCAAGTCCTGTAGGTAGGAGGGGCCTGACCTTTTGGCTGCAGTGTAGGCCAGGTTCAGAACTTTGAACCTGATCCTGGCCACGACTGGAAGCCAGTGGAGTGATCTCAGCAGGGGGGTGACGTGTGTGAACTTCGGGAAGTTGAACACAAGCCGAGCGGCCGCGTTCTGGACCAGTTGAAGGGGCAGAATGGCGCAGGCTGGCAGGCTTGTGAAAAGGGAGTTGCAGTAGTCCAGGCGTGAGGTGACCATGGTCTGGACAAGGAGCTGGGCAGAGTAGGTGGTCAGGTACGGCCGAATCCTCCTAATGTTGTACAGGAGGAACCTGCAGGACCGTGTCGTTGCCCTGATGTGCTCTCTGAAGTCCAGCTGGTCATCCAGGACCACCCCCAGGTTTCTTGCAGAGCGGGAGGCGGTCACCATAGTTCCGTTGACGGTGATGGACAGGTCTAAAAGTGGGGATGTCTTGTGTGGCATGAAGAGCAGCTCAGTCTTGTCGAGGTTGAGCTTCAGGTGATGGCTAGACATCCACTCAGAGATGTCAGCCAGGCAAGCAGATATCCTCTCTTTAATCTGTGGGGTAGAGGGAGGGAAAGAGAGGTAGAGTTGAGTGTCATCAGCATAACAATGGTAGGAGAAGCCATGTGAATTAATGACCAAACCAAGAGACTTAGTGTAAATGGAGAACAGCAGAGGACCCAGTACAGATCCCTGCGGGACTCCTGTAGAAAGAGGATGAGGTGCAGAGATAGAGCCCTTCCAGGAGACTTGGTAGGATCTATCTGTGAGATAAGAAGTAAACCAAGAGAGAACAGTTCCAGAGATGCCCATCTCAGCCAGTGTGGAGATCAGTTTGTGGTTGACCGTATCAAATGCTGCAGACAGGTCAAGGAGAATCAGGACAGAGTAGAGGGAGGAGGCTCTAGCAGTGGCGAGTGCCTCGGTCACAGCCAGGAGTGCGGTTTCAGTTGAGTGGCCGGTTCTGAAGCCGGACTGATGAGGATCGAGCAGGTTGTTCTGGTGGAGAAAAACAGACAGTTGATTAAGGGCAGCGCGTTCAACAGCTTTTGACAAGAAGGGCAGGAGAGACACAGGACGATAATTTCTGACATCAGAGGGGTCCAAAGAAGATACATGAAGATGACTATACACAACAGAGAAACAAATGGACAGAGTCAATAGCAAAAGTAAGATTCTTTACCCAGAGAAGCTGAACAAAGAAGCTAAGGAACAATACCTGGAGAAAATTGGTGAAATCAGTGGTGTAGACCCATGTGAACACAAAGATTGGACGAGTGATCTTGACGCGCTACCACCATTTACGTTTCCCGACGTCTTTTCCTACCTCGTCTGTGGCGTGAGTGCATACACTTTCGAGCAGTTTAGAAATTATAAATCACTGGAGGCTCACGTTCAGTTCACAAATGGATGGGTGCAGGATCTACAGATATAACGTTACAGAGTTAACGATCAGAGAAGCGTCGTTCGCACAAAGGTAGGTAACCACCACTCACCTCTCTTAAACAAAACGAACACAACAGTCTGTAACATATCTTGTTTGTAAGATCAACACTGCAACGCAATTACTCACAACACTTAAAATGACATGTTTGTGCTGTTTGCTTTTACTGCGTGTCGCCGCTTTCCGTACAAAACGCTGTTGTTGCAGAGCGGTCTTGTGCTAGGGTTTGAGCTGTACATGCGAAGGCTATTTTTATTGTTTATTTTTTAGTATTTAGTTTATATGTATTGAAGTATAATAAATCGAACAATCCTATCACCGCCTTGTCGGGAGGGGTCAGGACCATTCAACTACACTTTACTTAAACTTTCTTCCAAATAGACACCACATTCCAGAGTCTGGTATAACGTAATTTATTATAAAAAGATTTGCACGAATATACATACCCAGGCTGATCGGCTAAACATACATATGTTAAAAACATTCTCAATCACACGGTCCAGTCTAAGTCAGTCAATTTCATGCTCACCCACAAGACGTAAAACAGGTCCGTTAATGACAGAAGCAAAACATAACAGGCCCACCATGAAGTTCAGCTGACATCTTATATGTTATTGCGACCCCCCTTTTTTTGGGGTGTTCCCATTACCTGGGCGATTACTTTTTCCATGGTCTGCAGCGGTCTCTGCCGGTTTTAATTAAGCATTACATATGACCCTTATTTATATGGTAGTTTTGATGAAATGCCATGATTTAATCATATCAGAAACATCCTAGTCACGGTTTGACAATAGTAGTTCAACACATAGTTTTTACGCCAATGTTTGTAAAGATAGAAGATACATGTTTTCTTTGGATTTAATAAATTCTATCAGTTCCTCAAACTGCACACACACATACATTTCCAAGGCTAGGGTGCTGGATGTTCTTCTCGACAATCAGGCCCCAAAGAATGAGTAGGGAGTAATTCATGCTTATCTCTTCAGACGGGCTAGGAACATTTAATTGCCTGTGTGTGTGTGTGTGTGTGTGTGTGTGTGTGTGTGTGTGTGTGTGTGTGTGAATGAATGGGTCCATTGCCTACTTTTTGAGATAACTAAACCTCACCATGGGAAATTTTGAGGAGTGTATTTGCAATCTGGCTGTTTCCGCTGAGAGCGAGTTTTTCTTCAATTTCCCTGCATGTGGGTGTGTGTATATGTCCTTGATTTACAGGTGTCGAGATGAGCTCATATTGGGTGCCTAGCTTGGGACCATTGTTCATTGAGCACACTCCGATACAAATAATGAGTTCATTTCTCCGGCGTGATTGTCTGCTCTTGAATCTGAGGCCTTGAATATGTGCTGCTGTTCACATATGGGCCTTTTGTGCAATTCATCCTACCACAGAAAAACATATTCATATTAACACTACATTTTAATATAGTTGGTCCTACAGTATGATATATAATTGTATATAAATAATGAATAATCTATAATTTGTCACAACAGTATCTAATTTAATTTCTCATCTCTTAGGTCTTGCACTCCCAGCGTCATAATGAACCTCCTCTCAAGCCACAGGTGATACTGAGTTCCAGTGGCCAAGTGGACTGTGCACACTGTTCATGCATGGCTGGCATAGCAGAGTCCTACACCATGTCGGGGCTCTGCTGTTCAAGGTTGAAGCAGCAGTGCGAATACGGGGAAACAGATGTCTTGTCCTACTGGATGATGCCTACCAGTGTGGACAAGGTTCATGCAGAGCTGGGCTACAACATTGATTTCACCACTGGTGCTGCAAAGGAGAAGGACCTGGACAGGTGCATCAGTGGAGAGACCAGAAGGTCTGGCATAAGGACTCGTATTGACAGCAACACAACCCCAGCAGCCACACTTGCCGACCTATCACCCCTGCTTCAGACTTTGCATGGTTACAGCAAGGCTGTTTGTCTGTCAGGCATGGAGGACTACTACAAACATTACACAGATCCTGTTCTGCCGTGTGTGTCTTGCCAAAGTCCCTCCCTCAGAAGACTGCGTGACCCAGGAAAGGATGGATGCAAACTTTCTGCCCTGCACCAGCACTGTGAGGGCCTAAAAGATATAGCAGCAGTTAGAGAGGCACAGGCAACCGCGGTGAAGGCTCGAACGAAACGGCAACATCGATCCCCTGCCCGGGGAGCAGGACGAATAACTGCTTCTAATATCCGTGCCATTGTTTCCACCATTGTTGGTAGACCAGCTCTGTCAACAGTCTGGAGAGTGAGCTGTTCCAAAAAAAACAGCAACTACGGCTGCCATGAGATGGGGGATAGACCATGAGGAAGAGGCGAGGCGGACCTATGTCACACTGACAGCACCCCAGCACAGGAGCCTCAAAGTGGAGGATTGTGGATTTATAATAAATCCGGAATATCCAGAGGTTGGGGCATCAACTGACGGGCTCATTCAGTGCGAGTGTTATGGAAAAGGCTGCCTGGAAATAAAATGTACATTTAAGTATCGCAACAGCTCCATCCTGCAGGCCTGTGCTGACGATGACAATAACTTTTGTCTCCATCTAGTGGATGGGAAGGTAGACCTGAAACGAATACACAGATATCACAGCCAAGTACAGGCGCAGATGTTCGCGACCAGGTCAGAGTTCTGTGACTGGGTTGTGGACCGAATGATTCTGCTGTGGGCCGTGTCATGCCAGATGTGGATTTCTGGATGACACATCTGAAGGCGGCACAGGAGTTTTTCCACAAAGTTTGTCTACCTGAGCTTGTCGTCTGTTACTACACCCGAGCAGCCTCCACAACACCACACTGCAAATTTCTCTGATCTTGCCAAGATTTAAAAACGTATATCAAGTTATTAATCTTCTTTTAAGATTCATTATCTATTTACCAGTTCTGATTTGGCTGTATAATCTTAAAAAGTATCTCAGATATTTCTTCCATGACTCAACTAGTCAGAAAATCTTAAATTTAGTCAATTTACTCTTAAAAGAAGATAAAATCCATTTACCATATTTTTCCCCTGCAACACCCAACTTGTTTCTAGATCCAGTAATAAACACTTGCTTGATATAAGAGTGACTGCATTTTCTTTTTAGAAAAATAAAACTTTTATTCGAAAGTAATAGCCACAACAAAGGGATTGATCCCCAACAGGTTCACACAAAGGAATCGCATTGAAACAAAATGTGACTACATACTGTAAGTAGGCTAACAGGGTAACAGAGTTACACTCACACTACATATTTTGTTGCCACTTGGCAAGTAATGAACTGATTTTCTTTTCTTTAAAAGTAAGAACCACAACCCCAAAGGGATGGATTTCCACTCCTCAGCCGGCTTATGTAAAGGAATCTGCATTAAAAAAAAATCTGACTACCAAGTAACAATTATTACATAATGATAGATATAATGATATCATGTGCTAGGACCATTTCTGTCAGCAATTATGTCACTAAGATTATATTTTATTGGGACAAACACACTTCCTTTGAAAGAAACAGAGAAATATGAGGTATGATCAATGAGCTCATGCACCAGTTCTGTTGCTTGGGCAAGAGCGGGAATTGTCACTTTATAGGCACACACATCTTTGTCAAAGGTTAAAGTTTCATATGGTATAGTTTCAAAAGCACAAAAAGAGGAATTTACCATAAAAATGCCTTTCACCAATCCAAACACAGGCAAATGATCATCCACGTGAGTGATAATCAAAGACTTCCCACTTATGTATTTATTTCCATTAAGGATGAGCCATTTAACTGATACAACATTCTCTGAAATCTCCATGCCCAAAAAGTCTCTGAATTTAGCCTGAATATACTGTAGATTTGCAACCTCTGAGATAGGCCCCAATTCTCTCTCATTTGCAAAAATAGGATGCTCACAGCCAATTTCATTCTGACAACACTCAAGGAATTGATTATGTTTAGCTAGCGACTTACAAACATTTTTAAAATTCAATTTTGAAGCCCACTGCTTAAAATAACTGTGCTTTGCTTCAAATCGCATGCACATGCATCTTATCAATGGACCAAGGGATTTGATTTGACTTGGTAGATGCAACATGTAATGCTGCTTAGGTATTACATTACTCTCAGGAAAAAGGTGTTTGAATTCATTCAAATGTTCTTCGATCATAATTTTGAGCTGTGATATTGTTTGTAAAGAAATTACTGGAGCAAGTACTATCTGGACTATTTCAATCAATTTATTAATAAAATTCACATACTCATTGTCCACATCTCCCCAAAGAAAAGGTAGTATTTTTATAAGTATTAACATCTGCCCACATGATTGTTTCAATTTGTTGTCATTAGCAGTTAAAGTGGTCACACTGATAGGGCAAGGCTTATCACGTATATCAAGAGGTGAATAAGGAAAATTCTGAAGAGCCAAATTGAATGCATCTAATTCTATTTCTCCTGACAAAATAAGTTTTTTTAACACAAGCTTAATTTCCATTGGTGCGACACCTTCAAAAATTACGTGCATTATATCCTGAGGAGTTTGTTTGATTATATCAAATGCAGGAAAATCAATCAGTCTGCTCCTTCTGTTTATTCCATAAGTGGTTTTGAGGTTGGCCTTCAAATTATCTGTGCTGGCTTTATCTATTTCAAAACATTGCCTAATGTGCTTCTCATGAGTTCTTTGGACAAACTCATTCTCATCAAAACTTGTTTGCATATCTTCAAAAGTACATTCGCAGTGCCTGCACTTGCGATATGCAAAACCAACCCCTTCTTTAAACCCAGCAAGCTCATGTTGGGCAAGTGTGTCTCCACACAAAGCTATCACAGCACCATATAAGTCCATATCACCATTTAATGTTTCAATTTTAACGCCATTATAGAGTAAATCCACATCTTTCAGAATTCTTTGTAAAATAGCATCAACACCCCACTTCTTCACATATTCAGCTTTTGCAATAGCCAGGAGTCGTATTGCTGCTAATTTAGACCTAAATTTGGGATCAATATTGCCTAAGCTGTAATAAACCATTAACAATTTGTTTGGTCTAGCGTAAGAACCCAGGGGATTGCATATTTCGATCTCATCTGTATACAGAATTAATTGCAATGCGTTGGGCTTCATAGAATACAATGGATGTCTTATGAAAATATCCCCATCAATGAAGTCATATAAGTATCCCTCTCGGCTTCTTGGTGGTACAGTATTCAACATGGTAAAGATTCTTGAATCAGAAAGAAGTTGCTTAAGGCTTTCAATTAGTGGTACATAGTAAAAACCTCTGTTTCGTATGGCCATAACTTTTGAACTGCCTTGTTTGACCCGACAAATTGTCTGAGAGACTATGACTTCTTCTGGACTGACTGGACTGAAAAGTTCTGAAATAGCTCTTTCCTGTCCATTTGCAGTAGTGGAGAAGGGATCAATGAAATTATCAAATGTAGCCAGTGCTGCATCTTGAAGCTGAGATGTCCCAGTGTGTTCTTCAAATACCTCTCTCATTTTATTCCTCAATGTTTCCAGGAGAGTGGCTTGATATTGCTGTACCCCTGTGATGATGCTGTTGACAGTCCTCTGTGAAGTTTTAAGTTTAAGTTGTTACAAGGGATTGCCATTATGTTTAGCATATCCAATAAATTATTGTACAGTGGAACACTGGAAATGCTTACCTGTGACAGGTGGCATTGTTCACGAACACTTATGGCAAAAGCTGCTGCAGATCTGGCAATGTCAGGCCTGGTGACAGATGTTGGAGCTGCAGCTTCTCCCTGATCAATCACACAAACACCACTTAGGCTATATCTACTGTATTGGCCATTTGTAGTTCCAAATACGACTTTAAATTTAAATCCCACTTAGCAAATCAATTTTAAATAAATGATTCAAAGTGTAAACTGATAGCTTATATTAGGCCTATGCTGCTTAGAGCTTAGATCCAATACAGTTTTTCAATACATTTCAAATTCATAATTCTAATAACAACCTCTACACATCACATTCCCCCCGCACATAGATAGCAGAACTAGGCTCAACTGCAAACTTACTGCATTGCAAGATTGGGCCTCAGGCATCTCTGGTGGGTCCTGTGTTCCAAGTTCGAGAGGAAGGTCAGGTGATGATTCCATGGAGCTGTCCATAGAAGGAGTCATAGAATTGCCAAATATCCATACGCCGAAGTTTTCTAATAAGGGTGGTGGTGATGTGGGTGTCGTTCTCCATTGAAATGGTGGACATCCAGATGTTACATACAGGGGATGTGTTCGTTTCAGGTGACGATAAAACGAGTTAAAAACTCTGAACTCTTGCTCACAGCCGTCAATCCCACAGTAAACCCAAAATTCTGCATTACGACCATGTGTGACATTAATGTGGCTAAGAAGATTCTTTAAACTAAAAGCAACAAAAATGATACAGATCATGCAGCGCCACACCGACATGTCTTCTGGCGAGGTTGATCAGTGATTTTGGCGGTTCCAG
This sequence comes from Ilyophis sp. 1 JC-2022, assembly GCA_022702515.1. Classification (NCBI taxonomy): domain Eukaryota; kingdom Metazoa; phylum Chordata; class Actinopteri; order Anguilliformes; family Synaphobranchidae; genus Ilyophis; species Ilyophis sp. 1 JC-2022. The sequence goes on along the minus strand of CM040405.1, from coordinate 16,000,375 downwards.
AGTTTAGTTTTCATTGCTGGCTCTCCTGCTTCCTGTTTCGCCTTCCTCCTGATCTCCTGATTGGTTAACCATCAATGCAATTGTGTGAAAAACATGTATATTATTACATAAAAGACAACGTAGCATTCACAAACAATCCTCAAGATTCTCTGGAGAAAAAAAAATCTATAATATAATTTTAAAAAAAATCTTCTGCGCCTATCGTCCGTCACATCTGAATGACGTCGGTGAGGTGAACAAAATAGGCGCCTCAACGGGACTGACCACGCAGTAAGCAGGATATCGATGAGTCAATTTCAACTGAATGCAATTTAAACGTAAGTATAACGCTACTTTGTCGTGCAAAATTGTTTTAGGACTATGTTGTTTCACTGAGAATATTGTTTCCATCTACATTCATTTGGTAACGGCTAGCTACAATTTAAAAAAAAAACCTCAATGGCTAGCTAGCCATCCATAGCTAATGTGTAAATCATGCTAGGTAACTAAATCCAGAGGAGCTTTTCTGAACTTGATTCTGTTTTTTGGGACTGGGATATTCAGAGCTGGATACTACTACTGACTGAGTGGCTAACGCATCATGGATGACTTGGATGACACAACACTGTCTGTGTTACAAGGTAAAATGTATTTGGTTTATATAAAAGTATTAGTGGGTGCATGCTAATCCAACTGCGTGTAGGCTAGACACGTTTAAATAAGTACGTGAGTGCGGGCTCGAACGTGCAGCAGTGGCGGCTGGTGAGTTCTAAAATTGGGGAGGACGGGAGAGACCTTCTATCCTCAATTTGAAAAAAACTAAATTTGAAAAGCTATTTCCACCACCTGAGTGACCCACCACCTACTACTCTCAATTTGAAGAAGAAAAAATACTAAATTTGAACAACTATTTTACACTTGGCTATCTATTACATTCAACTGTCTCTCTCAATGTCAAGCTCAACTCGATGTGAGCCAGCCAGGGCCAGGTACCATGGTTGCCAGATAATTTGTATGTTTCCAGACCAACAGCAGTAAGTGGTTAAAAGCTGCACTAATTGATAAAAACCAGGCAAAATATTATATTCTATAATATAATGATACATATTCAACCCACACAAAGCCATTTTTTCAATCTACAATGCAACCAGCCAAATTGTGTATGAAATCTACAAATAATGCAACCCTGTTGTGTATGGACTCTCCAGGGAATATAAAGCACTCTCAACAGTAAAACCCTACAGCTCTGGCTAGGAAACTCCGATTCACTCACTTTAAAAACTGGGGATGATCAGGGATACGTGCTCTACGGAATGCTCATCTCAGATTTTCATTTCCGATCATGGTATATATTTTTAGATTCGCGATCTTTTGCTCATCAAAATAACCATGATCGGAAATTAAAATCTGATATGAGCATTCCGTAGAGCACGTATCCCTGACCATCCCCAGTTTTTAAAGTGAGTGAATCGGAGTTTCCTAGCCAGAGCTGTAGGGTTTTACTCTTTTTACCTGTTTTTAATACCTCCATGGTTTTACTGTTTAGAGAGTCCTCTGTGCGCACAGCGAGCGTCATGCTCTGTCTGCAATGACCCGCCTCTTCTCATTTTCTATTGGATGAACAGGACGTCATTCTTTTGTTCTGACCATTTTTGGCTTAGGGAGGACGTCCTCCCTAGCAAGTTAGTTTTAACATGGAAAATATAGGAGAGGATAAAAACACCGGGTTAGGTTGCATTTGAATGGAAGTTTATGGAGCTGTAGGGAGGACGGAGAAATATTTCCTCCCTACTCTTTGTTTTTATGCAGGTAGGGGGCGCTGTTGAGACTTTAACATTGGCAATAGGGTTTTGTGCACTGTAAGCTAATGCTTTGAAATGGATTTGAAAGAGATTTTTTTTAATAGAATCTTTTCTTTTTCTTTTTTTCCTTCAAATTATTGGGGAGGACCATCCTCTATGGACGAGCCTCCACTGACGTGCAGGATGCAATCTACAGAAAGTATTGCTCAGAAACTGATATGGGGAAAGAGTTAGATGATTTTTTTTTTTTGCTAGAACGCAAAGTCTGTCAGCAATTTGTTTTCATCTCCGGTGCGTTACCGAATGGTAGCCTACTATTGTTTGCTAGACAGCTGGGTGGACAAGCTACTTTTGCTGCAAGTCGTGGATAACGGATACAACTAATCATCCCCAGTACTACACAAAGTAGGCTAGCTACTTATTTCTGCAAATAAGCTTTAGTATTAAATGTAAGTTAAGGTAAATCATGAGGGAAACAATTAAAGGAGAAGCATGATCTATCAATTAAATATTCTGACATGTGTGGTCCATTGCATTATATTGTCCCTATGTTCAACAGCTTTCTCTGCAATGGGTTTCAACACTCAAATTACAGAGAACTCTCCCATGCAGTAGAGTAGGGCCAGTCAAATTTGACATACTAAATCATGTTTGCTTGCCTGTTCCTTCTAGGTAGGGGTCTGTAGTGCACCTAGTAGGCCACGGTAGTGCCTTAAATGATTTATTTACATGTCCCACCCTACCCTATGCCATAGATATCAGTTTTTGTAATGCATTTTTATTGTATCAAATACAATGGTTTTCATGGAAAGTAGACATGGTGCTCTTAATAGGGAGTGGATCGCAAAATAATGTTAATGTTAAAGGGAGAGTTTGGTGTAAATTCATCCATAGCCCTGTTGGTCAAGGTCACCTTTTGCTGTCCACCAGTGTTTCCCGCAGAAAATGTGTTAGTTAAGGTGGTGATTGTCTGGGGAGATGAGGGTTATGGCTGAAAAATCCATCGCACCAAGATGACCAACATCAGGCCTTTGCAACACCTTTGTTTTGAGCTTTCCTGCTGCTTTGAATGCAATGCTACTGATGACATGTTTAATGTCATACATATTCCTATCATTTCATCACCTAATTTTCACCCTACACCTAGTTTAGTTGGGGGACAACTTAGGCCAGTTAAGGTGGCAGGTGTGGGTTGTTAAGGTGGCTGCCTTAACTATAAAGCTCTGGGGGAAACACTGCTGTCCACAGTCAAATTTGTTAATAACCATCAGCCAGGTCTAATGGATCGTCATTATGGCATTTAATGAGTAATGGTTTGACGTGAAGCTGATTATATTTCCTCTTCCTGTAATTTTAAAGCTGCTGATGTTGATGAAGGGGTTGTAAAAACCCTCTCTCGGGATGATCTTTTGGATCTTTTTCCTGGACCACAGAACTTTATGCGAAGAAAGAAGTTGTGGGATTGCATTCATCCAAAGGTAAATGTCCACATACATGGCTAGAGAGAACCTGGCTGTTCAAGGTCTGTAGGAGAATTGGCAAAACTAATAGAGCACAGTTATTACTGGCAAAGTGACCCTATCACCCACTTAGTTTTCTATTGATTACAGTGAAGAGGGATGGCTGATGTCTACCAATGACACTCCCTCAGAGCCAGCTGATGCACATACAGCTTGATAAAATTCCTTATTAGGGTGTTCCTGTAATGCATTTTTTAAACATTTTGGTAAATTTAAAGCGAAACTGTCGCCAAAATGCAAGCTAGGTTGTTTTCTGAATATACCCGAGTCAAACCTTCGTTTAAAAGCATCATTTCGATGGAAGCGTCACTTTTAAGATTGACTGCATTTTCGTTTTGGATCAAATGGCTTTTTGTATGGGAGCGGTAGGGGCACTATCTGGTCGCATCAATATCGCTAGTTTTAAAATACTAAGAAGGCTCGACACAACATGACACTTTGTTTGTAGTATTATCAGTGTCCCTACACATGAATGCGAGCATTCAGAACATTGTTCGTATACAAATAGTTAGCTTAAAGACGTTTCTGTTAGCACAGGACCTACCTCACGTTGCCTTCCGGTTGTCGCCATAGGTAAGGTCCAGTGTTATAAGCGTTGTTTAAGTAAACTCCTTGTACACAAACAATGTTCCCAATCCTCGAGTTCATGTGCAGAGACCCTGGTGATACTACAAGCAAAGTTTCATGTTGTGTCGAGCCTTCTTAGTATTTTAAAACTAGCGATATTGATGCGACCAGATAGTGCCCCTACCGCTCCCATACAAAAAGCCATTTGATCCAAAACGAAAATGCAGTCAATCTTAAAAGTGACGCTTCCATCGAAATGATGCTTTTACACGAAGGTTTGACTCGGGTATATTCAGAAAACAACCTAGCTTGCATTTTGGCGACAGTTTCGCTTTAACCGGCTCCCGTTTTTAATCTGGTTATGGTCTTGTATACAGGGAAACTGAGAATCCCAATTAATAAAAAAATCTTTGCATAGAAATGGACTATTCAAAGGTGGTTACAGCCCAAAATCTGACATTTTTATCATTTTTGTGACTTAGTTGAATTTTGTTGATGGAAACACTAGTGTCATCACCTGAAACTGTTATATATATATATATAATGTTTATCTGACACCACACTGTAACCCTTAATAGCAAATTAGATTTTTTTTAAAATTTAAACAGGTACAGAGTGAGAATGCAGTGAGTGAAGCCGTTGATCAGCCATCCACAAGTGCCATGTTGCTAAGCCCGTCAAGCCAGCCATCCACAAATGCCATGTTGCCAAGGCCGCCACAGACCTCCACCCCCCAAAGCCATCACCTGAAAACCGTAAAAATGCCAGACCCTCCTGAGTATGTGGTATACACAGATTCAGAACTTGACATGGTTCGGAGCCAGTATTTTGAACTGCTTCGCAGTGGGAAAGGATCACAGTGCAAGATGTCTAAAGACCTGTTTTGCAGACTGATAAGGAACACTGTAACCAGCATGGTGGCGATCCTCCGTGCCAGTAGTTCATGTCAAGAACAGATGTACCCTTCAAATAGTGAAATTCGGGCAGTGGCTGAGAAGATTGTTGATTATTACCCTATGCTGCGAGACTCATCAGACATGCCTTATGTAAGTGCCTTTTCTCTTTCAAATAATGTAGTGGGGTTAGGGTGTGGATGGAGGAGTAGTGACTCAAACATTTCTTTCCTACAGTTGACTGTGTACTCTAAAATGTATAAGCGTGTGCAAAACATCAAGTCCCCAAGAAAAAGGCAAGGACGAATGCCACAACGGGGGGTACCTAAGAGGTCTCTCTTTGAATCAAGTCTTGAAGATGACAGTGATGCTTCAACAGCTTCAACCAATTTGTCGGTTGCTTCAACAGTAATTCTGCCAGACAGCGATGATGGCAACGATGAGCTCAGTCCAGGTATGCCAATAGAAAAGTAAATGAGTGCTAAAATATTACGCCACAGTACAATTTTGTTTGTAAAGACCTGTTATCATGAACCCATTTCTATTTTTTTAAAGCCTTTCTAGGGGCATGTATAATTGTTGTCCTTGTATTTTACCTTTTTTTTTAAGACCAGGACAGCCGCAAAACACAAGCAAGGCACTATCAGACATTACAGACCATGTACAGCAAACCTAAGTCTAAACCAAAAGGAAGTGATGTTGCTCAGATTTTGGACTTGGAGTTCGAGGCCAGGCGGGCCTTTATTGACTCTGATGCAACAAAGGAAGAAGCCAAGATTATGGATGCATATCCATGTTTTAGAGATCCCCGACATGTAAGTAATTTTTGCACCCTTTAACATTTGAAGCAGACACTTCTGCCGTCTTGATGTCTATGTCCCTGTTAAAGGACAATTCCGGCGCAAAAATGTTAGTACATCAATACGAGTTGGAACGATTGCAGGGATTTGTTTTACATTCGGATGTCGTAAAAACAAATCCCTGCAATCGTTCAAACTTGTAATGATGTACCAACAAACCCTAGGTTCATGTTACGCTGGAATTGTCCTTTAGCTGTTCTCCATCGATCATAGTATAGACACCAAATTAGTAAATCTGCTGTATGCCCAATTTTGTCTTGTAGGCAGTTGACGAGCTTGGGCGTATCCTTGGTGGCGCCAACAGGAAATACATTGATGATACCAAGAAAAGATGGGAGACCTTCTGTACCAATGTCCAATTCTATGGTCTGTGGAAGAAGGTCCTAAAACCCCCCATTCCTGTGGATATGCGTGGAGGTATGTTCTGTATTATAATCTGCATAGTAATCTATCAAGTCATGTGCAGAGTCTGTGCATATGCATCTGACATATATGGACTGGAAACCCCACTGTCTCTTCCATGCTGTTCTCTTCATGTGGTAACAGTTGGATCAAGGGGTCATGCCCGGTCTCTACAGATTCATCTGTTCCCATATAAAGTGAATGGAAAGAGGAGGCGAACGACATTTTGCCGTTCAAGTATGCTGTTAACTGTAAACTTCATGTGATAAATTTGCTATGTTGAATGTTAAAGTTCTACGAAGTAGAGCATTATTGTAAGGTTCAATGCATATTGAGTTTTCTCTTATTCTGACATTGCTTCCACCCAGCGGATTTCACCATTGCCCTTCTGAAAGCATTACCATCCCTCTTCCCATCACCAACACCACCACCAAAACGTCTCGGAGGAGCCAGTGAAGCACTAATTCATGTCCTTGAGGTGAGAATTAGGTTGTGTAGTGTCCACATTGTTTTTACTCTTTTATGCTCCACATCCTGATATTTTTCACATTTGGTCAATCTGTAGGAAAATGAGGATCCCAACAAGTACCTTGAGAAACGCCCACTGTCCACCCCAGTCCTTCTATACGACGGCAGTACCTGCATTCTCGCAATTGGCAACTCCCCTGTGAGTCCCCTGGAAGAGGTCTTCAATGGTATGCTTATATTGATGGCCTACTACTACACCCTTCACTTGACATATCCCAAGTTTGTTTCCACACTTTTGTCAGTAATTCAGACTGAGGTGCTTCATGATGCGATTCATGATCAGGATGCCACAACGGCATACAAAAAGGCTATGAATGAATGGAAGTCGTTTGTTCAGAAGTAGCTCAAGCCATGCTTAAATGTTTGCTGTATATCCAAATACTGCAAAACATTGGTTGATCATAAAAATGTTGCTTCTGCGAAAATATTCCCTTTGTAACATACAGTTTGAACAGGTTAAAAGAATTTCAGGGGTGGGGGGGGATTGGGCGGGCACTAATTTGTGTGTCAATCGGGTGTTAGAGCTGCTTATTGCTGGCTTATTTGATATTGGTACTTTTTTTTTTCCATTTGTATATTTGCCATATTTCTTGGGTCCAGTTGAACTTCCTTTTGGAAGCTAAGTGACTTGTTGAAAATCTTTTACACATTGACTGACTTATTTCAATGCAATGTACATTGGCCAGAAATTAAAGCAAGAACCCATGGGGTCAGGTGTTAGAGCTGCTTATTGCTGGCTTATTTGATATTTGTACTTGTTTTTCATTTTTCATTTGTATATTTGGCATATCTGTTGGGTCCAGTTGAACTGGTGACTCGTTGAAAATGTTTTACACGTTGACTGACTTTTATTTCAATGTACATTGGCCAGAAATTAAAGCAAGAACCTGTGTAGTGTTAATCCTGGTTTGTGGTGCCTTATTACACAGCACAACATTTATATTTTAGTTAGTACACACTGGTTTTCCCCTATGATGTTACTTGTTTGGAAATGAATTTATTGGTCTGCTTTCTGGCACATGCTCTCTTCCTGGATAACTGCCTCTATTTTAAGATCAGGCAACTTGTTTCCAGTAACTATTATACTAATTGTTCTGACAATGTAAGACTGATTTCAAGTACTTTTATCTAGAATTTAGCATCTGTGAACTTGTTATCAGGGCATAAACACTATCCAGAGACTGGTTATAAGTACGTTTATCTAGAATTTAGCACCTTTAAACTTATTATCAGGCCACAAATATTAATTGGAGACTGGTTATAAGTATGTTTATCTAGAATTTAGCATCTGTGAACTTATTATTAGACCAAGAATACTAATCAGAGACTGGTTATACCGGTAAGTATGTTTATCTAGAATTTAGCATCTGTGAACTTATTGTTAGACCAAGAATACTAATCAGAGACTGGTTATAAGTATGTTTATCTAGAATTTAGCATCTGTGAACTTATTGTTAGACCAAGAATACTAATCAGAGACTGGTTATAAGTATGTTTATCTAGAATTTAGCATCCACATATGCATTTCCAGCCCAAGAACACTTACCAGAGACTGCTTAATTCTAGTCTAGAGGCAGCTTATTTTAAGATAACTTGTCAAGAAAAGTTTTCTTGCTGCATGGACAGATAATTTCACTACTTTTAAGTCATTTTCTGATAGATTTAAGTGTTTATATCTTAAATTTTGACCAAGCTTTTTTGCAGTGCACCTGTCAAGGCTTTAACTGAGTCACAACGACTAAATGCACAGCAGTCTTGCACAGAAAGGCTAAGAAAAAGTGTGGAAGACAAACTGTGGTGCTTTTGCCGAGGGCCAGAAATGACCCCTGGTTTTGTAAACACGCAAACAAGAGTGGATCAGAACTGTACTGTGAACTTTGTGCTTTTCAACTGGTCCCACAGGGGTTTATGTGTGCAACAGTTTTCTTTAAATACTTGACTAAATTACTTGAATAGAATATATGACTGGAATGTATCACTGCCACTTGTGGTACTACAAGTTGCACTGTGAACTTCATTGCACTAGACTACCCCAAATAAATAATATTATTAATTTTGTATATTTCATGCAAGCCATTTCTTCTTTGCTAAATACAGACATTCAGAATTGTATTCATTGTACATTGTTTATTGCATGTTACACAACATTACACTCTATTAGGTACACTTGCGTTTTTCCATTAGAATCCACTAATATGCTCATTGTCATATATTATGTTTCCACATCGACAAGTGCATCATATATGACAATGAGTATAGTGGATTCTAATGGAAAAACGCAAGTGTACCTAATAGAGTGGCCACTGAGCGTATATATTTTAACTAGACGGTTTCATAACAACACTAGGGCACATGTTAGTCAAGGCACAGCACACAGAGACAATCTTGTCCAGGACGATCATGTCCTCGCCCTCACATGGCAGCACCATACTGATTGGTCCAGTCTCACTTAGTACGGTGTACTTGGTGCGTACACAACCAATCACCCTCTCCACGTGGACTCTCAGGTCTGCCGTGTCTCCTCAACATCTTTTGCATCCAGCTGGAAGCGTCCTCTTGTGAATGCTGGGATTTTCACCTCTGCACACATAAATCCGACACTGTCCCTGATATCAAATCCCCGATCAGCTAACACCAACTCACCAGGTAGAAGTTGACCAAGAAGGCCACTGTTCACAGTCACCTGTTTGTCAGGTCCTCCCCAACCTTTGGAAATGAAAGAGATGGCTCCATGTGGTGTAGTTCTAATGAGGTACTTCATGGCGTGGTTGTGCTTGTAGTGGGAAAACGTCTGCACTTTCAGATTGGAGGGTCTCAATGAAAATCTCGAAACAGTCCACAATAACGGCAACGCGGTTTCCAAAAGCCTCCACAAATTCATGCGGCATACTACTCTGCAAACAGCGTCTCTCTTGCCAGTGAGCCAAAGGGCTGAGGCATGCATGCAAAACACCAATGGTATCTCTGAATGTGGTGGACACAGTCTTTGGGCTTACGTGGAACAGGTGAGCAATGTGCTGGACTGGCAGAGATCAATTATTTGAGATAAATTCTTGCAGTTTTCCTTAAATTTAGATGGTTAAAAACCTTAGTGTAACTATTGATTCATACCTCTGCTTTCAGTCCCATATTAACAATATCACAAGAATGGCCTTCTGCCACCTGAGGAATATGTCTAAATTAAGGAAGGTGTTGTCCCTGGAGGATGCTGAACAAAACGGTTCATGCCATTGTAACCTCTCGATGAGATTACTGTAATGGCTTATTGTCTGGTTGCACTGGCTCAGCCCTGAATCATCTCCAACTTGTACAGAATGCAGCTGCTAGGGTTCTTACTAGAACCAAGAAATGGGAGCATATCAGCCCGGTGCTCAAAACTCTTCAGTGGCTGCCTGTCCATTTCTGAATTGACTACAATATTTTACTTCTAGTGTCTTAAGCTTTAAATGGTTTGGCCCCAAAATATCTGTCCTCCTAGATTACTTTGCTCTAAAAGTATCTGGCTATTTGAAAATTCCTACTATATCTAAAATTACAATGGGTGGCAGAGCCTTCTCTTGCAGAGTTCCTTTCTTATGGAATAATCTTCCCATGTATGTTCGGGCTTCAGACACACTTTCTGTCTTTAAACGTAGGCTAAAAACGTACCTCTTTAGTCAATCTTATAGTTAAGGATGTCTGGGGGGTGGGCGGCTAACCTTCTCTTTTCCTCTTTCACCCTGAGCTGCACACTGCTCCAGTCCTGCCCCCTCGCCCTGAGTTTGCACACTGCTCCAGTCCTGCCCCCTCGCCCTGAGTTTGCACACTGCTCCAGTCCTGCCCCCTCGCCCTGAGTTTGCACACTGCTCCAGTCCTGCCCCCTCGCCCTGAGTTTGCACACTGCTCCAGTCCTGCCCCCTCGCTCTTAGTTTGCACACTGCTCCAGTCTTGCCCCCTCGCCCTGAGTTTGCACACTGCTCCAGTCCTGCCCCCTCGCCCTGAGTTTGCACACTGCTCCAGTCCTGCCCCCTCGCCCTGAGTTTGCACACTGCTCCAGTCCTGCCCCCTCGCCCTGAGTTTGCACACTACTCCAGTCCAGTCCCTCCTTTGGTTTATCCTCCCGACTTGATGCAACCAGAGTCCCAGATGCACCAGCCCACCCTTTTGAATCGAACATTTTACATCCTTTTCTTTGGAATTTGTACTTACCAGCTAGTTTGATTAGATCCCTCTTTCCAGTCCATTACCATCCAGTCCACCTTTAGCTGAAACCGGGCCAGCCAGCGAAGGATGGACACCCCCTCTCCTTTAGCTTAAACCGGGCCGGCCAGCGAAGGACGGGCACCACCTCTCTAGCCTGGTTCTTTCCGAGATTTCTTCCCACTGGGGAGTTTTTTCTCACCACTGTTGAGTGTTTTTTCTCCCCTGCCGGGGAGGTTTTTTTACCTCGTTTTGCTGGTTGGGGGCTGAGGTCTGGTTTTGCTGGTTGGGGGCTGAGGTCTGGTTTTGCTGGTTGGGGGCTGAGGTCTGGTTTTGCTGGTTGGGGGCTGAGGTCTGGTTTTGCTGGTTGGGGGCTGAGGTCTGGTTTTGCTGGTTGGGGGCTGAGGTCTGGTTTTGCTGGTTGGGGGCTGAGGTCTGGTTTTGCTGGTTGGGGGCTGAGGTCTGGTTTTGCTGGTTGGGGGCTGAGGTCTGGTTTTGCTGGTTGGGGGCTGAGGTCTGGTTTTGCTGGTTGGGGGCTGAGGTCTGGTTTTTTGCTAAATTTTCCTTCTGTTTTTCTGTGCAGCATTTTTGTGACGGTTCTCTGTAAAAAGCGCTAATTATACAAATAAAATTTAATTTAATTAAATAAAGCTGAAAGTCTCATTGTTCCATTTCAAATCCAATGTGCTGGAGTACAGAGCCAAACCAAAAATAGCACTCATGGTTGGACACCCGGATGTAAAAAGTGCGGCATTCCCCATCGTTACAATAACAAAACCTGACTCAAGACAAATGCAGTAACATGCTGGCATAAGGTGGGATATCAGCCAAAGCAAAAAACGGGTTGATATGTTCCCGGGTTTTCATTATAAACACCACGGTATACTGTATTGTATTAACTGCAACTGCAAGAAAATTTTGTATATTGAATGGCCCTGTATGTCTCCCCCCATTGACCATAGCCAGCCCGACAATCAACCAGCCATTTACATTTCTATAGTGTCTGTAGCATAGCTCTGCTAATGGCTCACTTCTGCTTGGTTGGGCCTAAACCAGTTGTCTCCAGACATCCATGTGTATTCACTGTATCAACCCTTTGAAATGTAATGTTAGGTACTTTATTTAAACCACACACACACACCGAGTTTGTCTCTCCCTTGCGCTTTGTAAATAAACCTCAATTCTCTTAAGAGAAGTCGTCAGTGTGTTCTTCACTGTCCTGCATTTGGTTCCACGGAAGGGCAACAGAATCCAAACAGGGTCTATAGCCTACGTGATATTTCCACACAAGCGTTTCCCAGGCAGGAACCGCCGTCATACGCAGCACCACTAACAGAATAGCCTACTTATTGCGCTAGGGCGAGAAAGCCATTGCCGGGGCAAGACCTCCAGCGCCCGGCATGCACTAGGTTGACCTAGTTTAGTATCTCTGACTGATGTTACACATCAATCCTGCTGTCGCTGCTACCATTTCTCTGACCCACCACCTTTCCAATTGTTGTACTTGATTGCACACAAACTGGTCTGCAGCAGAGATGGATTCCATAAATGTGCTTTGATCTCATAAATGTGCTTTGATCTCATAAATGTGCTTTGGCGGTGTGCTTTGATTTCTGTCTTTTTGGGCAGCGTGCTCTGCAGCCGTCTGTCACGGATACGGGGCCTGTGGTTCGGTTTTCCGTTTTTGAACCTGGCTGACCCTCCGCTGGACTATGGGATTCTAACACAGGCCACGCGAGTGCTGGTGCAAGCCGCTTCATGTGAATTTGGTTTGACTGAGCTGTGGGTTGAAGACTGGCTCAAGCCTGATTTCAGCTGACTTAGCTATTCTAAGCTCATGTATAGGAAATTGTGTTACTGAGAGTCTGGAGTCATATCCTAAAAGAAAGACGTCAACACTAGTCTTCCAATCAGAAAATATATTTATTGAAGTATTTATTTAAGTATAGTATTTTATCCCATCAGAACCCATCGAATCACTGCAATGTCCAAATCATGAGGGTACGCAGCAGGCAGGGGGGTCCTCCAAAATGCCTGCGTGTAGACTAAAGGCCACCAGCTCACCAGGAGCACAGCCAGGCAGGCTAAACCCCAGTTCACCAGAAGGGTTGCTATTGAAGCTCAGCCAGGCAGGCTAAACCCTCTCTGTGGACAGCGCTGTGGACGATCATGGGGGGACGGACGAGAGTCTCAGCCCTGGCGACATCAGGACTCTTTGGAGTGGCGTGGACATTGTTTATCTTTTTGTGCTGTAGCTATGTTTTGTTTGTTGGCCTGACTGATATGCTGGTTGGCTGGATATATGAGCAGGTTCCTTAGCTCTTCTGATTGGTCGGTAGAGCAAACACAGGCAACAAGGACTTGATGCCCAGGTAGACCTGGCGGGTATTTCACAAAGCAGGATTACAGAGTTAGCTGGATAACTGCACTGAGTAAAACTTGGAAAAGTTCCATTTACTTCAGTCCATGTACCAGATTTGGGAGGGTTCTGGGTTTTACTCAGTATTTCTTTATTCCTGTATGCTGAAAAAAAGGTTGAGGACAATCATTACTTTATGGTATTGAGTAATCATCTCCACCCATATTAAGGCATTTCTTTTCTTCAGCGAGGGATATCTTTCAGGATGACAATGCCTACGGTCACAAAGCATGAATCGTCTCCCAATAGTTTCAGGAGAATGATTCTGATGTTGTGCATATGACTGACATGGCTTTCTCGGTCACCTGACCTGAAGCTAATCAACCACTGATGGCATGCTCTGGAACAATCTCTGAGACGGTGTGCTCTGCTTCCATCAGCTCAGCGTGAGCTGACTGACTTTCTCATGGAAGAGTGCCGTCATATCCTGCATAATTCCAAACACTGGCGGACACCAAGCCGTGATGCACAGGCAGGGCTGGCCACACTTAATGACCCAACACTTTAAAAAGTGAATTGACATTGGTGTTCACTACCTGTACCTCCAATTCAATAAATAATATATAAATGATCTTGACATACTTAACAAGGTACCCGTTATAATTTTCGGTCAATTTTTTATTGTTATTATTGATTTGCTCAGCAGATGCTCTCTTGCAGGTTAATGTGCTTGCTTTTTTTTTCATATAAAATATTTTGCTAGCCGTTTTATACTGCTAGTTTTAGTGCAGCAACTGGTACAATTGCAGTAGAGCACATTATGCAAGAGTACAACAGCAATGTCATGCCAGATTCAAGAATCAATTTAGATATGTTCAGCAATTATACCTGGGTACACCTCTTTTCAAGGTACCTGTCAATGCCCTTGAAGCTGTACAGGTAAATAACAATTTGAGCTCAAAACATTCTAGTCAGACCAACAGCTCATGACCCTGCCACATAAGCGGGCGACTCTGCAGATATCACATCTCTGTGATAACACTACAAAGCTACAAAGGCTGCCCTGGCACAGTAAAGCTACACAGTGAGCAAACGGGCTCCTCCGGACCGCTAGGTCTCAGCTGTTTCTGTGCAGTTTCTTCATTAATTCTCAAGTGCGGCCGCAGAGCTGGGTGGCACTCTGACCTTAGTGAGCAGGGCTGTGCATCACGAGCAGGACGGCATCCCCCTCAATCCATAGTGAGCACATCTAAATCATAGGGGTCAGCGCCAGGCCCGGAGGGGCGGGGGCACGCATCGGCCGCACCACCATCAGGGAGCACCGGCACTGCAGTTCCTCTGTAGGGCGGAGCCCAGCAAACAAATCCATACGTGTATCCAAAAGCAGGCCCATTACCATACAGGGACCCTAAAAGCGGAACAAATTGCAGTAAATTAAAGTTTATGGCCCCTTTTATGTTTACGAATAAACGGCCACGCTGGCCACGCTGTTATTTAACCTGGGGTAAGCTTGGCAGGCAAACGCTGCAGACTTTCGATGGATAGAGAAGCTTTTACATCTTGTCCAAGACATCACTTCCTATGCGCATCTTTGTGGTGTGGCCTCAACTCAGTGTAACGATTGCTTGTTCGTTTCTCTGGACCGTTAAATCAAATGTTATGGTGCCTTGTTGCCATCTAATGGTATGAACTGCAAACTGCACAGTTCTTCAAAGAATGTCAGACTATTTGATTTTCTATTACATTTAAATATATTTGTCCTACTTAGTGTGTAATTTTTACAGACTTAATATACGGCACAGGGAGCTTTAGTGTAGTGTGTTAAGGTTTGACCTTGCCCAGAGATGGAAATATGCAGTTTTTATCAGAAGAAAAAGTGCTGACACAGGCTTAATCTGGATAAACTATGACTTGGGCTGTATGTTGTATTTGCTGTATGCATTGCTATCCTACCTGTGTTTGCTGAATTTGGTCACAGATTTAAAGGCTTAGTAATGAATATTAATATATTAATGGCCAGACGTTGTCTGTCTGTCTGTCTGTCTCTGACTGTGATCTGTCTGTTGCTCAGGGTCTGGGTGTGAGCAACACATCGGACCGCAGCGCACTGAAACGTCGCCTCAAAGACATGCATGCTGCCGCCGAAAAGGAGCGCAAGGCCCAGGACAAGCTGGAGAAACAGAAGGAGAAACAGCGCAAGAAAGACCAAGAGCAGTGCAAGAGCTAGAAAGGCCACCAGAGGGCTCTACATACACACACACACACACACGCTAATGCACATGTACACACATGGACACACAGCTGTTCGATGGTATGAACCACAAACTATACAGCTCTTTGAATAATGCAGGAATATTTCTATTGATTATCTATTACATTTCAATATATTTGTCCTTTTTAGTGTATACTTTTTACAAACTTAATATACAGCACAGGAATCTTTAATGTAGTGTCTTAAGGTTTAACCTTGCCCAGAAATATGCACTCTTCATTGGAAGAAAAAGTGCTGACACAGGCTTAATCTGGATAAACTATGAATTATACTGCTGTGCATTTTATTTACTGTATGCCTTGCTGTCCTTGCTGTGTTTGCGGAGTTTTAAAAGCTTTACAATACACAGAAACACTCAAGATCTTTTCCCTAAGCCAAGGCATACCTTACAAACATGAGACGACCTCAGCCTACGGGATCCATCTAACCACTTTCTTTCTTTATCTTTGTACAAAGAACATAATAGAGGGAGAATAAAACGTAACGCACTTCACGACTGTTTCGTTATCACTCTTTTTAATTACCACTCATTTCAAGCTATAATAATAGTATATTATCTAAGGAGATTTTGAGATTTCCTGTTGCCTTTTTACTTCAAAAGATGTCCTCCTTGGCTTGAGGTTATTGTTTAGCAAGCAACTGTGTGAGTTTAGCTGTTCAGGATATGGGCAATGTATGATGGATAAAACCCTTCTGTGAATTCCTTCAATGAATCTGGCCCAAATCATCCGAATCCAGATGTAGATGACAGACAAGTCATTGAATGTTGGTAAAAACATAACAAAATACTTTTACTGTGAACTGGGTTTCCCCCTCCAATTAATCAAAGTTTACAAGGTAGTTCTTTATGGAAATGTGAATGTGTCAAAACAAACAATGTTTGAATATATCTGAGAATACTGTCAATGGATTCCATTTCATATGAATTTATGCTTTATGGTAAGAAATGTACTTAAAATTCTTCTATGCATTCTGATGTATATTCTGCAATTTATGTATGGAATTGCATGATTGAATTGGAAATGATCTTTTTTTAATTATTTTAAAAATATTCCTCATATGTTGGATTTGATGCCATATACTGTTACTGTCGGGATCACACATGTACTGTATGATGTGTGCTGTGAAGAATGGTCCTAAAAGTATTTGTTTACGACTAAAATTGTGATTGTTTTTCACTGCTGTTGTCACTATTGTGTTTCGGTTTGAACGACTGTATGGTACAAAGATGCATGTTGGTCCCACACAGAGACTGAAACTTTGAAAATAAATTGGTCTTTTTTTTCTCCCATTCCCAACAGGTAGCAGTAGCAGACAATATAAATGTGAAAGTACGCTGCATTGTTGCTCTGTATTGCTGTCATTATATTACAGCCCCATAATTGATTTTCCTTTAAGCTAATTCATATAATTATTCAACAAATTACAAAAGTGTTATGAGAATGTTAACTGATCATATTAAAGGTGTAATAGGCCTTAGATGGCCTCAGTGCTGCAAGTCTCTAGTTAAACAGGAATTTTAGTGCTATTGAAACAACAAGAATTTATTTCAATTTTAAAATGTGGTAACCACAGTTATCAACACTAATGGCACATTAGGTATATTTGCCCAAGGCTTTTTTAATGGAGCGCTCTCATCCTATTACACAATATTTTAAACCATTTCTGATTTTTTTGCAGGATTGTCTTCATGCACTTGTACAAAAACCAATTTCTTAACTTTTCCAAGTTTTGTGTTGTGAATTGATATATTTGCATCTGTTTAATTTGTAGGCTACAATATTTGGCAACTCATTAAAGCTCAAAATAACCATCTGATCTTTTTTTCCCCGTAATGGTAATTGTATTATGTTCAGTTACATGTTCACGCTTAGTTGACAAAATGCTTCTTTAAATGATCCTGTTCATTAAAGTTTCAAGATCAAACACACATAGGTATATCTTTGTGCTCCTGCATCACTAATTTGAGTTTGCCACGTCTATTTGGCTAAATGGTTCTTACACGTGCAGATTTCTCTCTGCCTGCAACTCCTCCTGCGCTCATTGGTCTGCAGGCGAGTTGATTGCGTTCGCTGTTGCACCTGTGGAACCTTACATAGGGTCTTGGTTCACAGAGAAACGGCGTGTCTATACAGAGCCGGTATTGGTATTTACTCAGTACTTTTCAGTACTCTGTGCTTTCTATAACGTCAAGTACAATAATTATCTGCTCACGTCTAGTAGATAAGCTCTTGCTTGAGTTATAAAAAGGAGGTTTGGGTTTAGCGATTAGGAGGATATTTCGTACTGCAAGTCTGTGCGGTTTATTCTCTCTCTTTTGTACTACGGAGCTTTATAGTGCAGCGCCCCGTGTTGGGGCTGGATCTGCTCGCTCCTTTCACATAACTATCTTAATTATTTTTATATTACTGTATATTGGTTGTGTACCTTTTGTGGAAGTTACAACACTTTATTCACACAGTCCTACTGTTGGACATGATATTGAATATTATCATATATGATCGATATATTTAATATCAGGATGACTGCAGCTGAATTAACAGGGATCTGCTGGGGGAGAAGATGTATGAGATCCCTAAAGCCAGTCAGTTATGAATATATATATAATTATACAAATCATCTTGTTCTTCATATTACCTCATATTCTCATGTTGCTTCATTCTTTTAATTTAGGTTTAATTACAGACTCACATTGTAAAAAGTCCTCTCGGGTCTTGGGCTCTAGAATACGGACTTCTTCCACTGTAGAAAGAGATCACAAGACAGTTGAGCTAAAGATGACCTCATTTTATAATTTCCTGGAGAAACTGAATTATAATTTCACAAAATAATATGCGGGGAAATAAGAACGGATATCATCCGGAATACAGTATCACCAAACTGCAGTCTCAATTCTTATCCAAAAATTGGCCAAGAATGCAATGAGATTTCTACATTTTAGAAAACTACTGAGTTTTGCAACATTATGAAATTTGTTGTCTCCTCTCATCTCTCCACAATAGTTTGCATACTAACAGGAAAAAACAGGGTCAGAATATATTTGGTTCCTTGAACATTAAACAGAGCTTTAAATGCAAATGTTTTGGGTTACAAACACTTCCATCTAACACATTGGGTGCAGTGGTGGACTCATGCACTTCTGAAAACGCTTCACAAGTTGGGTGATTTCTGAGCACTGTCACTCCACACTGTATAATAAATAACCTGTGAGACAGATTGAAATATCACTCACCCTGTTATTAATATACAGTATAACCTGTGAAAGTGCCTTTCATGATATGAATCTTACCAGTGTGTTGTGTGCAGTGGCTAAGCTCACTTTCTGCAGCAGGGTTTGTCCTCCAACCTCTTCCAGAAACTTCGCTCAACTCCATCTTGAAGACGTCCTCCAGTCAATAAAGAGACATATTTCCTCACAGCCTCAAAAGAGACGTGTGGACTGACAGTGATGCTGGGTAAGTCTCCAGGTCCAAAAGTGAGAGACTGATAGCTCTACAGACAGAGAGACCGACAGACAGAGAACAGTCTCAATACATACTGCATTCTTGTGCACATGCCAGGAGCAGATCTTTAAATGAGGAACACACCTCAACATGTATGTGCAATGAACATAGTGCAAACGGTCAGAGAGCCAGTGATGTTACCTGGAGGAAATGGATGAGATCCTCTTTGTGTGAAAGCTGCTCCAGCTCAGCGTCTCTCCTCCTCAGCTCAGCCATCCCCTGTTCCAGTCGCTCAAGGGGTCCTTCAGCCCGACTCACTTCAGCCTTCTCCTGATCTCTGATCAGCTCTTTCACCTCAGAGTGCCTTCTCTCAATGGAGCGGATCAGCTCAGTAAAGATCCTATCACTGTCCTCCACTGCTGCCTGTGCAGAGCGCTGTTAGGAGACACAGAGAGAGGAGGGCTGTATGTGCAGAGCGCTGTTAGGAGCACAGAGAGAGGAGGGCTGTATGTGCAGAGCGCTGTTAGGAGACACAGAGAGAGGAGGGCTGTACGTGCAGAGCGCTGTTAGGAGCACAGAGAGAGGAGGGCTGTATGTGAAGAGCGCTGTTAGGAGCACAGAGAGAGGAGGGCTGTATGTGCAGAGCGCTGTTAGAGACACAGAGAGAGGAGGGCTGTATATGCAGAGCGCTGTTAGGAGACAGAGAGAGAGGAGGGCTGTATGTGCAGAGCACTGTTAGGAGCACAGAGAGAGGAGGGCTGTATGTGCAGAGCACTGTTAGGAGACACAGAGAGAGGAGGGCTGTATGTGCAGAGCGCTGTTAGGAGCACAGAGAGAGGAGGGCTGTATGTGCAGAGCGCTGTTAGGAGCACAGAGAGAGGAGGGCTGTATGTGCAGAGCGTTGTTAGGAGACACAGAGAGAGGAGGGCTGTATGTGCAGAGCGCTGTTAGAGACACAGAGAGAGGAGGGCTGTATGTTCAGAGCGCTGTTAGGAGACACAGAGAGAGGAGGGCTGTATGTGCAGAGCGCTGTTATGAGACACAGAGAGAGGAGGGCTGTATATGCAGAGCGCTGTTAGGAGACAGAGAGAGAGGAGGGCTGTATGTGCAGAGCGCTGTTAGGAGACACAGAGAGAGGAGGGCTGTATGTGCAGAGCGCTGTTAGAGACACAGAGAAGGGCTGTACATTTTAACTAGGCCTTTCACTCAGCTCTTACTGGGACCCCAGACAGCCTGTTCCCCAGTGTGGCTCAGTGGGATTGAGCCCCACAGGGCTGGAAAGTGACCCAACACTGGGCTCCTCACTGGCTGACTGGAGGAGAGCCCTGACTGAGCCCTGAAATGGCTCTTCCAGCAGCCAGCTGTTGTCTTCTCCTCTGGTCAGTACCCACCTTGAGTGACTGCACAGCCTGTCTCAGATCCTGCAGCTCCTTCTCTTTCTCCTGAATTCTCTGCTGGAATTTACTCTGTGTCGCCAGCAGCTGCTTCTGTGGATAGATTATATTTTTCATATCACATTACAATGCAGAGTTTTTCTAAACTTTTAAACTAGCTGCTCCAGCCGTGTTGATTCCCAGTCATGGTGTGAATAGGGGGGTGAGGGGTGTGAACAGAGCTGCCACAGAGAACTGTACTTCCAGTGTTTCCCACGGGATGTTTTGAAACTGTGGTGGGTGGACCCTGAAGTGTCTACGGGGGTCCGTGGGCATGCCCCCCCTTGGAATACATTTTTGTTCATTTCAAATGCTAAATGTATCAATTTGGTGCTCTTTGAGATTAAAATTTTAAGACTAGATCCACATTTTCTTTGTTATTGGAACATGGGGAATGGAAGATGTGCAATAAATAAAATTTTGGTTAGCTGACTTTTTTGGATAGACAGCTAGCTAATATGTGCAAATGTACTCTGATGAAAATGTTCATAAACTTATGGTCAGCCTACAAGACTATACATAAACTACCACTATGCATACTAACCTGTTCTGCCCCTAACCTCAGCCCTGTCTTAAGTGGGACTGAACTTGAAAACTAGCCTACAATAAAAATAAATACATTTTTAAAAAGTAAAAAGTAAATAAAGTTCAATACTTGTTTATTTACAAGAAAGCCTCTGAATTTGATTGGCTGGCTATTAAATGTTTGCTACCTTGATTCTTCCTTTTCGTCTTCTCTAGGCTATGTCTTTTCTTAGTAAAGTACTTTAAAAAGGTAGATCCTAATATGACATGGAAGCCTAATGAGTGAGGCAATGCCAGAGATGTGAGCGTGGTGGGTGTGGATGACCAAACACCACCGTGAGAGGATACCAATAATTCTCCACAGACGTGGAAAATCACAAATAAAGGAAAAGGAGAACTTAAAAAAAAGAAAAAAGGCTTCCCGGTGAATATACGGCAAACAGAAAGCGACACAGGAAAAGAGCGCGAAACGCTCAAAGGCTTGAGCAGAGAAAAGGAAAAGAAACGAAAACCTCTGACTCGATATAAACGAGCCCTAGTAAGGAGGTGAAAGAAAAAATAAGGTAACTGCCTAAGCAACAGCAGAAAAGCAAAAAGCAAATAAATAAAACAGAGCGACAAAATGAAAAGAAGGATCCAACAGATCTAATCCTACACTCAAAATCTAAACAAGGTTCCTGCGTTTCTTTAAAAGGAAAAAATAAATGCCGTCCGCAGACCTACAGGTGCAGCTCAAAAAATTTGAATATCGTGAAAAAGTTCAATATTTTTTGTCACTCATTTCAGAAAGTGAAACTCATATATTATATAGATTCATTACACATAGTGAAATATTTCAAGCCTTTATTTCTTGTAATTTTGATGATTATGGCTTACAGCTAATGAAACCCAAAATTCAGTGTCTCAGAAAATTAGAATATTTTGCTTTAACATATTTTTAAAGTATCATATTTAATATTTGGTCGCATATCCTTTGCATGCTGTTACTTCCTGAAGTCTGTGACCAATCAACATCAAAAGACTCTCGATATCTTATTTTCAGGTACTGTTACAAGCGATACTATAAGCTCTGCATTTGAACTGATCTCTATGGGAATTTGGGGGTGAGACTAGATTCAGCTGTAAATTACACTGGTACAGTATGGAACACATGACTGGCGAAATGGCTGTACGTCATCAAGGGTCTGAGCTAACGAACGAGCCCCAAACCATCACTCGGTTGCCAGATATGGAGTAGATGTGGATGGATCACTGCAAGGGTTATTTCTCCTCATTTTCCTATAGAACTCTATGGGGGAAAAAGTCAGGAGAAACATCCTGTGCAGCGGGGAGGCTACGGGTGGAACTGGTGGCTGATCTTTTCAGGTCAGCCAACTCACTGCTGATCTCTGCGATACTGTAAAGATACTGTTAGTCATTCACATTCATTAGGAATCCCTAGGTAGTCGGACAGACAGGGTTGAATAAAATTTTATTATCGTCACTGAGTTTCCAGCTTTAATAACGGACACCTATACAAAACAGGCACGACGTCACAACAGTGTTGCATTCTGGGTATCATTTTTGCAGACACGCAAACTGTTAACATTAACGTTAACTAGGTAGCATAACGTTAGATACATGAAGATGATTATACACAACAGAGAAACAAATGGACAGAGTCAATAGCAAAAGTAAGATTCTTTACCCAGAGAAGCTGAACAAAGAAGCTAAGGAACAATACCTGGAGAAAAGTGGTGAAATCAACGGTGTAGACCCATGTGAACACAAAGATTGGACGAGTGATCTTGACGCGCTACCACCATTTACGTTTCCCGACGTCTTTTCCTACCTCGTCTGTGGCGTGAGTGCACACACTTTCGGGCAGTTTAGAAATTATAAATCACTGGAGGCTCACGTTCAGTTCACCAATGGACGGGTGCAGGATCTACAAATATAACATTAGAGAGTTAACGATCAGAGAAGCGTCGTTCGCACAAAGGTAGGTAACCACCACTCACCTCTCTTAAACAGAACGAACACAACAGTCTGTAACCTATCTTGTTTGTAAGATCAACACTGCAACGCAATTACTCACAACACTTAAAATGACATGTTTGTGCTGTTTGCTTTCACTGCGTGTCGCTGCTTTCCGTACAAAACGCTGTTGTTGCAGAGCGGTCTTGTGCTAGGGTTTGAGCTGTACATGCGAAGGCTATTTGTATTGTTTATTTTTAGTATTTAGTTTATATTTATCTAATTTAATTTCTCATCTCTTAGGTCTTGCACTCCCAGCGTCTTAATGAACCTCCTCTCAAGCCACGGGTGATACTGAGTTCCAGTGGCCAAGTGGAGTGTGCACACTGTTCATGCATGGCTGGCATAGCAGAGTCTTGCACCATGTCGGGGCTCTGCTGTTCAAGGTTGAAGCAGCAGTGCGAATACGGGGAAACAGATGTCTTGTCCTACTGGATGATGCCTACCAGTGTGGACAAGGTTCATGCAGATCTGGGCTACAACATTGATTTCACCACTGGTGCTGCAAAGGAGAAGGACATGGACAGGTGCATCAGTGGAGAGACCAGAAGGTCTGGCATAAGGACTCGTATTGACAGTAGGGTTGCCAACTATCAGAAATTGAAATAAGGGACACCTTAGCGGCCCTCGCGGCACAGGTCAATTTTTGATCAGTTTTGTATTATTATTTTTTTGAGGAATACGTGGGAAACATTATCATTCAATAATTTATTTTGTCAGTGCAAAATAACAGTTCTTCAACACTATGTCGAACTTCAATTTAAAGTAAAATGAGGCACAAGGGCCTATCTATCCTAGCAACACTGACAGCAATTCGAGTCATGACCAATGAGCTGAGTGCATTCTCGCACATAGACAAGATTACCGTAATTTCTCATATAAATCGCTCTGTCATTCATTGAGTCCCCAAAATAAGGGACAAACTGCGTCCCTTATCAGTTCGTTAAGGGACGGGTCTTTTATTTTCCAAATAAGGGACGGTTGGCAACACTAGTGCATCAGCAAGTGTCAGTGTAGCATCCTTCAACAGCAATTCTTCCTGAACTCTGGGATTAGATGTTTTTTCAATGAGCTGGTCTCGTATGAGTTCATCAGTGACGTCACCAAAGTTACAGCTCTGTGAAAGCGCTTTTAAATCTGCTACAAACTGCCGAGCAGACTCACCTGGGCGCTGACATCTTTGTCTGAATAACAGTCGCCGAAGCAGTATGTTCTGGGACTTCACAAAATGACCACTTAAAGACGTTATGGCTGCGTCGTAAGTGTTTGCGGCACCGAGTGTATTGAAAATCCGTCTCCCCTCCGCCCCCACCAAGTGTAGGAGGATAGCCCGCTTCCTCGCGCTAGCAGCGCCGTCCAGACCGGTGGCTAGGAGGTACGATTCAAACGAACTTTTCCATTGATCCCAGGGAACGACAGTGTCGCCAGGGAGAGGTAGAAATGGGTCTGGAAGCGGCAGGGAAAAAATAGGGACAGACTCAGCCATCCTCGTCGCCAATGATATGTTTAAGAATGAGGAAACTGAGGTTTACTTTTAGGCGAAAAAACAGCCGTGTTTACTTTGGTTTCATTCTTCATTACACTGAACTTCCGTTCACGTATGGTGGCCTCTCAGTTACAAAATCAATGCAACGTAAAATACCGTAACGCATAAAGCACAAACAAATAGGTATATCCTTCTAACAGAACAATAACTAACTGGGTTTAGTCAAGGCTTAAACAAACACTTAGTGCCAAAAGGGAATACCACTGCCTTATGTTCATTTATAAAGCAGTGTTAAATAAGTTGCCATTTATATCTGTTTCTTGTTTTAGTTTAGATCTATTGCACAGTATACTTGTTCTCAAGAATATTTCACTCTCTGTAACCCACGTGTGAATACTGAAACTGGAAAGGCTGCTTTAGCCTTCTATGCACCTTTTAAATGGAATCAGTTACAGGCCATTCTCAAATTGGACAGACTGACTAGTATTCAGGAATCTTGTACTTGCTTTTCATAATGTATTTGTTATTTTTGAATCATTTTCATATTGTTCACACTACTCTTGTAATATTTAAATGTATTGTTGTGTTTTATCATTGCATTGCTGTATTCTCAGGGCACCATTGTAAAAGAGAGCTTTGCTCTCAATTGGCATATCCCTGGTTAAATAAAAGAATCATCAAATACTTTGGTTGCTTAAACATGATGCACAGCTTTGTTTAAAAAAAAGTGAGGCACAGCTTTGCTTCGTGTACTGCACATCACATACTAAACAGTACACATGGAACAGCACACATCTGCCAATACACAGTACGCAGTAGATAGGGCTTTGATTCGGACACAGCCCGGGTCAAGGTGAGCATGGGACATAGTTGCTGAACTGCAACTGCAGTATTATCTTATAATCTCCTACCCTGAAACTAAACACTAAAGAGCCGAGGGGTTCTGAATGAAAAAAAAAAAACTCAAAGCCCTCTCAGCTGTGATGGTACTCCGTACAGTGGCTTGGATAAGCAATGACTGTCTGTTTCATGTCGATTGACATTGCAGGGGCAAACAATCATCTTCCTGTGATGCGGGTTGTCCTGATGGGGCAGAAATCGTCTGGGAAGAACGCGGTGGTGACCACCATGCTGGGGCGAGAAGCGTTCCCCACCTGTGAGTCAGTGTGCTGTGAGGTAGAGAAGGGTGTGGTCTCCGGGAGACGGATCACAGTTGTAAGCACACCCCAGGCTGGTGGGATAATCCAGCACGATGCACCTTGGAGCAAGGTAAAGAGATCATGAAGGGTCTGTCTTCGTGTGTCCCAGGAGCCCACGCTATCCTTCTAGTAATCCCTGTCAATGTGGCCTACAAAGAGAGACACAGGAGGGCGCTAGAGGATCACCTGTGCTGTCTCGGACAGGACATCTGGACTCACGCTATAGTGTTGTTCACCTATGGGGACAGACTGAGAGAAACATCCATAGAGCAGCACATAGAGAGGGAGGGCTGGTGGAAAAATGCGGGAACAGGTTTCACCTCTTTAACAACAAGATCAAGGGCAACGGCAGTCAGGTGTCAGAGCTGCTGGAGAAGATGGAAGAGATGGTGGCGGAAAACGATGAGGAGCTGTTATCTGCTGACATGAGTCAGGTCTCCCGTGAGCTGGAGAACAAGTTCAAGAGGAAGGAGGTTGAAGAAATGAAGGAGTGCTACGAGGAGGAGCTGAGCAGAAGGAAGAAAGAACTGAAGGCACAATATGAGAAGGAATGGAGGAGGAGAGAGAAAGAACTCTTGGAGATGTTTGGATCTTTATTAATGGCAAAGCTGGAGAAAGACACAGAGATCCAAGCATTGTATTACCCTAAACTGTGAGTATACTGATCCAAGCATTGTGTTACTCTAAACTGTGAGTATACTGATCCAAGCATTGCATTACTCTAAACTGTGAGTATACTGATCCAAGCATTGCATTACTCTAAACTGTGAGTATACTAATCCAAGCATTGCATTACTCTGTACTGTGAGTATACTGATCCAAGCATTGCATTCCTCTGTACTGTGAATATACTGATGGCAAAATCGTGTGTTCGCTATTTGGCGTTTTATTTCTCTTCAAACATAACAGCACCAAGAAGAAAATATCATTCACTTTGATTAGTTCCACAGAGACCCCTTACTTCATTGCTGGCTTGCTTATCTGCAAGTAAATGCATGAATGTTGTGTTTTACAGCAAACAAACACAAAATGTATAAAGAACAGAGAAAAAATGAGAAGAGGAAGAACACTGTCCAGTCTGTGATGACAGAAGTTGACAAAAGGAGTCTGGACATTAACCCGCCACAACGTGAGTCATACCATCAGCATGGTCTGCCTGTATTTGGCCCCATCAGCATGGTCTGCCTGTATCTAATCAGCTGTGTTAGGCCCCATCAGCATGGTCTGCCTGTATCTCATCAGCTGTGTTAGGCCCCATCAGCATGGTCTGTCTGTATCTCATCAGCTGTGTTAGGCCCCATCAGGATGGTCTGCCTGTATCTCATCAGCTGTGTTAGGCCCCATCAGCATGGTCTGTCTGTATTTCATCAGCTGTGTTAGGCCCCATCAGCATGGTCTGTCTGTATCTCATCAGCTGTGTTAGGCCCCATCAGCATGGTCTGTCTGTATTTCATCAGCTGTGTTAGGCCCCATCAGCATGGTCTGCCTGTATCTCATCAGCTGTGTTAGGCCCAATCAGCATGGTCTGTCTGTATCGCATCAGCTGTGTTAGGCCCCATCAGCATGGTCTGTCTGTATTTATATGTCTGGGACAGAGTGCTGGCGGAATGTTAGAACTGGGATTGGGCAGCAGTAGGTTATTTCAGTTAAGCACATGGTAATTATGTAGAGATAAACTTATAAATGCTAGTGTTGACCCAACCTGTTACTGTGTGTTTGGACAGTGAGCGTAGCGATGGCCAATCAGAATAGCAGCTCAGACCTCTGGTACCAGATGAGGACCAGCCTTGAGTTAGACCCACCCAGCAGTAAGTGATACTTTTGAAATATCTGCTCTCTGCACACACAGCTGACTACATATATTCCATATAGCTTGTGTTTATTCCATATAGCCTGCATATGTTCCATATCCCAATATGGATCTACACCTAATGTAAAATTAAACTAAAGATGTCAGATGTTTTTATGCTGTCATAAAGAAATCACTCATCTCTATCACGTCCGTTATTCACACACACACACACACACACACACACACACACACACACACACACACACACACACACACACACACACACACACACACACACAGAGTACATGTCATTGGCTAACAATCTCCTTTAAAATGAAATGTCATTGTCGATGTATGAGTCAATTAGGGAGAAACTTCCTCAAAAGCTTGACAAAAAAAGTATTCAAATTAAAACTTTAAAATCAAACTTCACTAATGTAGGCTCTATTATGAAGCACTGAGAAGCACTGAGTCTGATCTTCCCAAAAATGAATGAATCAAAAACATTGTGTGAATCTGTATCATTAATACGTTTTCAAAAACTGCAATCAACGATTTAACAATAATTCATTATTTAACAACAATCAACCCATTCTGAATACACTATTTTTTGGTAAAGTTGTGTACATTTGCATTATAGTTTTGTAGAAACACATCTATAGCTGTCAGTCATAACCAAACCTGTTGCTGTGTGGTTTGACAGTAGGTGGTAGCACTGGGCAGATGTGGACAGAGAATACTGAAGGCATGCACGTCGCCCTGAGGAAGAGATTCCTGGCTTTGTTGCCCTCCACCTTTTCAGCTGCCTCCACTGGACAAGATTCCGTAATTAATTTTGGCCAGGGGTCCGTTCAGTCCTTAACCCATCTATTGCATTTCGGGTCAAAAGTGACCGAGTGACTTTGTTTTTAATCATAAATATTGTATTTTTCATCCAATTGCCTCAAGATCTTATGTTATCATCCACACTAGGCCTCTGAACATATACAATTGATGATCACCACTTGCATTGAATTTTGAGTGATTTATTCAACAATGACGCACCTATGATATTTTCGGTCAGAATTG
Source organism: Ilyophis sp. 1 JC-2022 (assembly GCA_022702515.1). Taxonomy (NCBI): domain Eukaryota; kingdom Metazoa; phylum Chordata; class Actinopteri; order Anguilliformes; family Synaphobranchidae; genus Ilyophis; species Ilyophis sp. 1 JC-2022. Next base: position 15,972,052 of record CM040405.1, on the reverse strand, counting down.
ACCGCCATAGGAAATTAATGGGTATGAGTATATTATGTTCATCCTGCAGATGGAAAACATCTCCACACACACACACAGGCTCGCACGCACACACACTGGCACACGCACACACACACACAGGCTCGCACGCACACACACACACACACAGGCACGCACACACACACACAGGCTCGCACGCACACACACATACACAAACACACACACACAGGCTCGCACGCACACACACACACACACACACACACAGGCTTGCACACACACACACAGGCTCGCACACACACACACACACACTGGCACACACACAGGCTCGCACGCACACACACACACTGGCACACACACAGGCTCGCACGCACACACACACACACTGGCACACGCACACACACAGGCTCGCACACACACACACACAGGCACGCACGCGCACACACACACACAGGCTCGCACGCACACACACATACACAAACACACACACAGGCTCGCACGCACACACACACACACAACTTGAACTTGAACAATACCATGGGATGTATTGATCTGATACAGGCAAGCCAGTGTTTCATTGTGTACTTTCAACTACAAGTTGATAACTTGAACTTGAGTATATATAGTATATGGTCCGGACCCACCGGTGGGCCCATCAAGTTCAGCATTCACTGCATTCACTGTGATGAATATAAAATAAGACACTGATACTGTTTTCCTCAATGAACATTTATTGAAATAGAAATATTCAAAAAAATACCATAACAGAACATCAACATGGTGTGTGTGTGTGTGTGTGTGTGTGTGTGCGTGCGAGCCTGTGTGTTTGTGTCTGTGTGTGTGTGTGTGTGTGTGTGTGTGTGTGTGTGTGTGTGGAGATGTTTTCCATCTGCAGGATGAACATAATATACTCATACCCATTCATTTCCTATGGCGGTCAATTCTGACCGAAAATATCATAGGTGCGTCACTGTTGAATAAATCACTCAAAATTCAATGAAACACCGTCTTGCCTGCCACCCCTTGATTCTACTTGCTTTGACTGTTCAAATGAGATGTCAACCATCAAAATTGGATTAGGGGTTCCAGAGATATCACTGTGCAAATCACACCGGTCAATTTTGACCGGAAATAGCATGGGAAGGGGGGAAAACCAAATGCAAGAGAAGGGTTAAGCATCTCTGAGTACCAGGTTGAGACGGACATGCCACTTCCTCCTGGCACAGGAAGCAGGTAGCAAAGGACGGGCAGGACACCAGGGGCTCACCTCTCTCTGAGGGTAATATTCCTCAATCAGCCCTGCTGTCCCAGCCTTTAGCCAGGTGACTAGCTTAGCTTGCCAGCCATGTGGAGAAGCTGTTGTAACCTGCAGTAGACCTGGGTGTACTGATGTAGACCATGGGACCGTGTATCCCTGTGCTTCCCAAAGAGATGGGGGGGTTACCCCCGAGGGGGGGCCGCAGAGAGACAGCAAGGGGGTGGGGTGGGGTGGAGTTGAAAGATAAGGTACAGACGTGTACCAGGCCTGACGGAAAAGGCTTGGGAAGCACTGGTGTACCCAAAATATTAAAGACACTGCTGATATACAGGCTTCTATCTACTTGGAATGGAGAGGAATCAGAGGATGTGGGTGAGTGAGGTTTCACAACAATATTTTTAATACTCTATATATTGCCACATTTATATATATTGTTGTTTAATTTAACTTCCTTGAGTGGATTGTTATGGTTCATTGAAAAATCTGTACCAGAATGTTAGAGCACTCGCCTATGAGTAATTGTATTTAATCGATTCATTATTTGTAAGCTGTAATGAATTGAGACATTCTGCTTATAAATTGGGTTGGAGACAATGCACCATGGCACACTGAAGAAGGCTTTGCAGCCGAAACGTTTGCATTCAATTTTCTTCCCCTGTTGCACAATAAAGCATTTGAAAACGATAAAGAAACTCTATGTATAAATCTTGGAGTGAGAAACTAATACATTGTGAGACAGACTGAAATATCCCTCACCCTGTTATTAATATATAACCTGTGAGACAGACTGAAATATCACTCACCCTGTTATTAATATATAACCTGTGAGACAGACTGAAATATCACTCACCCCTGTTATTAATATATAACCTGTGAGACAGACTGAAATATCACTCACCCTGTTATTAATATATAACCTGTGAGACAGACTGAAATATCATTCACCCCTGTTATTAATATATAACCTGTGAGACAGACTGAAATATCACTCACCCCTGTTATTAATATATAACCTGCGAGACAGACTGAAATATCACTCACGCCTGTTATTAATATATAACCTGTGAGACAGACTGAAATATCACACCCCTGTTATTAATATATAACCTGTGAGACAGACTGAAATTTCACTCATCCCTGTTATTAATATATAACCTGTGAGACAGACTGAAATGTCACTCACCCCTGTTATTAAAAACTGTGAGACAGACTGAAATATCACACCACTGTTATTAATATATAACCTGTGAGACAGACTGAAATTTCACTCATCCCTGTTATTAATATATAACCTGTGAGACAGACTGAAATATCACTCACCCCTGTTATTAATATATAACCTGTGAGACAGACTGAAATATCACACCACTGTTATTAATATATAACCTGTGAGACAGACTGAAATTTCACTCATCCCTGTTATTAATATATAACCTGTGAGACAGACTGAAATATCACTCACTCCTGTTATTAATATATAACCTGAGACAGACTGAAATATCACAGACCCCTGTTATTAATATATGACCTGTGAGACAGACTGAAATATCACTCACCACTGTTATTAATATATAACCTGTGAGACAGACTGAAATATCACTCACCCTGTTATTAATATATAACCTGTGAGACAGACTGAAATATCACTCACCCCTGTTATTAATATATAACCTGTGAGACAGACTGAAATATCACTCACCCCTGTTATTAATATATAACCTGTGAGACAGACTGAAATATCACTCACCCTGTTATTAATATATAACACTCACCCCTGTTATTAATATATAACCTGTGAGACAGACTGAAATATCACTCACCCCTGTTATTAATATATAACCTGTGAGACAGACTGAAATATCACTCACCCTGTTATTAATATATAACCTGTGAGACAGACTGAAATATCACTCACCCTGTTATTAATATATAACCTGTGAGACAGACTGAAATATCACTCACCCCTGTTATTAATATATAACCTGTGAGACAGCTCTATATCCCTTTTCAAAATGTACTTCATAAAGGTGTTAAACAAATTCAATGAAACACAGGTCAGAACCCTACATATTGTAGCTATAAGCCAAGATCATATATGTGAGGACCCCAGGAAGGCTAGCTACTAGTCAGCCACATAGATGCAGACAGATCACACAGCAGAACTGGTCTTGATCCACTGAGATACTGGCCTCTGCCATTTTACTGCTCACACTGACAGAGACAGAGTTAGGTTTAGTTTCTCTGAAACTGCATGAAAGAGAGAGAGAGTGACTTACTGGTTCTACTCACAGGTGCAGTAGGTGTGGTTTTGGACTGAGGCCAGATGTATGTGACATGTTTTAAAAACAAGGTTGCCATAGCAGGCACAGAGCAGACTTTAAATGCAAATTCTTTGGCCTATAAGAGCGCCATTCACGGAAAGGCCATCTGATACTCGCCGTTTCTCTTTTTGTCATTTTGCTCGCTGGTGTGAAAGCTATCCTAGGTAACCCTGACGCTACATTTACCCGCTAATTATGCCAGTTAACCCATTAAGAGCCAGATTTGCTCACAAGTTGCTGTTTTATTTCTCACTCAGCTGTCTGACACACTGTTGGAGCCGACAAGCCATAAACATTGGCAAATAACATTTTATTCAGAAGAGCTAAAATACATCAATGATGAATATTAGACCATTTGAGTCATTTTGCAATTTATTTATTTTATTATTAACCTGTTTTTGTGAGACATTTCCGGAGCCATATGATTACTGGCAAAGAGCCATAGAGAGTTATAGGACCTCGACCCCTGTTATATACCATGCTATACGCTCTATGACAAGCCTTTGACAAATGCAAGTGCTGCTCTTCCACATGTGCCCCCTCCTTAAATTAAAATACATGCAGTTGAAAAATATTTGAGAATTCAGGTCCTTGGCCTCCTCTCAAAGTGTGTGAGACAGTGGGAGTGAGTTCTTGGTTCTACCCACAGCTGCAGGAGGTGTGGTGTTGGACTGAGGCCAGGCTGAGCAGAGCAGTGAGTGGAGAGAGAGAGAGAGAGCAGACTTTCAGCAGCTCATAAAACACACAATCTCTCTCACTGCTGTGCTGCTGTTCAGTTTCATATAAGCTGTATTTTATAGAACAACACAAGAAGGGAACTTGCTGCTGGGGAGCTGATGACATCATTCAAATGTAGACAGGAAGTGACAGACAAACACAGGACAGGTGTAGGTGAGGCTGCTGCACATCACATACAGACATTTCTCCAGATAACAATAAAACTAACACTAGTGTTATTCAAGCTAATAATGCTAATGCATGATGTTCATTTCAAACAGGTAGTTTATTGTGTCTTGCAGCGCATTCATGTGTAATTTTCCACACAACTGTCCAATTACTAATATGAACGGTATTTAATAATTCAGTCACTGGCTTTTACTGTTTCTGATGGCCTACAGTAACACCACACACTTTAAAAACATGCAGCTGTTCATTAGCTTTTGTTTGAATATTTACCAACTTCTCCATACTGTTGTGTTTTTAAATAACTGAACTGGTGTGTGTGTGTGTGTGTGTGTGCATGCATGTGCATGTGTGTGTGCATGCATGTGTGTGTGTGTGTGTGTGCGTGCGTGCGTGCGTGCGTGCGTGCGTGCGTGCGTGCGTGCGTGTGTGCATGCAAGCGAGCGAGCACAGTGCAACGCCTCTCCTGCCAGCCATCAAAGCTGAGTAGAGATTAAACATCACAACTTAAATAAATATTAATTCAAGCATAAAACATTAATCTAATTTTATTTATAGAGCACATTTCAGACAGGAAGCAACTCAATGTGCTTTTTACATAAGCAGCTCACAGAAACCACACAACAAAGAAAATAAAAGTAACAGAAGTTTGTACCAAAAAGTCAAAGTAAAACAATTTAAAAGCTGCACTGAAAGGATATATTTCTCAGGTCAACTGGCAGGTTATTCTAAAGAGAGGGGGCGTAGAAACCGAAAGCTGCTTGCCCTACAGTTTTGGTTCTAACTCTTGGAATAATCAAAAGACTCCTTGCCAGATGATCTAAGGGATCCAATCGGCTCATAATCCAAGATCATATCATGTACGTATGTACTGTGGTGCGAGGCCATTAATAGATTTGTAAACCAATAAAAGACATTTAAAATTAATTCTGGAGCTAATAGGTAGCCAGTGTAATGACTTTAGGACAGGTTTGTTTACTGCCACTTTTAGAAATGAATTATTAACAGTGAAGGGTTAATGTGTGATTCACACAGACAGGCATATCATGACATGTTTAATACAAACAGCTGTAAGAGGTGGATAGATATGAGAAAACACAATGATTAGTCAGAGTGAGTATACAGGGGGAGACAGAAGTTGACATTTCAGTCATACAGAGAATCACGTCTCATTTGAGTGTTTTTCTCTCTTTAATTACAGCTGATCTTCCCTTCACTCTCTGCCTCATCCAGATCACAGTTTTACAGAAGATCCATAACAATAAACCCCAAAGCCGGGATAGATGGGCTGAGTGAATGTGGTCTGGACTCTGTGCAGGAGGGTCATTGTGTCAGAGACGCTGTAGAAGGACAGAGTTCCTGCCCTGTGATCCAGGTACACTCCTATTCTGGAGGAGGAGGGAACAGGGATAGAATAGAATAAAATAGAATAACTTTGATTTTCCCGCAAGAGAACTTCAGTGATTTCAGTGTTCCTGTTATCGTGCCAGAAAGAGTAACTGGAGGGAGAGCAGAACAAACTCCAGGACTTGTCATTACGCCCCAGAGCACAGTCATTACGCTCTCCTTTCCTGCTCCTCTCTTTATATGACACTGCTATATAACCCTCCCCTTTCCCATTCCACTCAGCCTCCCAGTAACAGCGTCCAGACAGACCCTCTCTGCACAACACTTGCTCCCAGTGCTCAAATCTCTCTGGATGATCAGAATATGACTGGGTATCACTCATATAAGTCACCTCTCTGATCCCCTCAGACAGACAGAGGTGTTGATTCACTGTGTTGGGGTCCAGTGTGAGCTGACAGGAATCTGATAGAGGAGAAGAGAAGAGAGCCCCTCTTATAAATTTTGTCTTACATATTTTACATAATTAAACTGAAAATTGTCCGGTTTCATTTCCCTCACATTTAGCTTTTAATTGTGGATTGAATGTTGTTTCAGTTTTTTCCCCCCCAACAATTGCAGGCACACCCATCTCAATCAATACATGTTTCTGTGCAGATTCCAGGAGCAGGGTCCTTCAGATGATAAGATGAAAAAACACAGGGCCAAGTTACATGACATAATTTATGAAATAGTGGGTAACATTGCTTTGGAATAGAGCTTGTTTAATTTGTGTGAGTTTTTTTTGTTTTTATTTCTCTCTATTGTGGGGAAGAATGCTTTGTCCTTCTGGCAGCTAGAGGTTTATCGCTCAGATTATCTCTAAATTTTATGACACCTTGGCTTATATGTTTGGTGTCAAATTGACCCCAAAAATTTAAACTGACACACAACTATTGTAATAAACATTTTGACACACTCTGTTTCACATTTTGTGTGTCTCCCAATTGATCAACCTTTTATCCCTAAAAATGAAAAATCACACTTACAAAAATCTCACTTTTCATTTTAGAGCCTGAGGTAAGTGGACGTCTGTGAAGTTTAAAATACAGCTACGCTGTATACAAGACCTTTGAAAACATAACATTATGTTCATTGCATATTTGCTATTTAATCCCAACACATTATAAAAAATCTAAGTGTCAAAATAAAAAAAATAAGGTTAACTGGTTTTTAAGAGACATCAACCACTGAATTATGCCAAAGATAATATAACATTGGAATTTGTGTACAACCTGTTTTGTTGGAGGAACTGTCTGGTGAACTGACCCTGCATGACTGAAGACCTGGCCTGGCCTTTTCTGAAACTGGAATGGATTTTACAAATCTGAGAGAGCCATTGTGCTTCCGTGCTTGTTTGATGCTCTGGAAAATCGCTAAGTCATCCAGGTGTAGGGAGGGAATCAGAGAAGAAGAAGTGAATGTAGACTCCAAAATGGAGTTGTTTGTACCAACTTTAATGTTGGTTTATTAAAGCCCCAGCTTTATTTATTTAATCCAGCTTTATATAAATTTATATAAATCCAGCTGGGTTGGATCGGAGTTGGTGTTGGAATATCTATCATTGCACACATTCACCACAGCACTGTTTTCTGCACAAGCTCCCATCACAGCATGTAATGTGCAGAGGAGCATCTCTTTAAAGTGTATATTAGCATGTATATGTCTGTGCTGCTGTGCATGTGGATATGTGCCCTGTATTTGGTATTGTGTGTGCGGTCTCATTGTCTCAGCCTCCACTGTAGACTGGGGAGAGTGCAGACCAGTTATTATTAAAGTACAGAGTCAACAAAATTGAAAGAAAAAAAAAGCCACTCAGTGGGTGTGTCCCAATATTCTTCACTCCCCACCTCCTTTACTCCACTCCCGGAAGTATGCAAAACTGCCTGAATGTTTTGAGTACATGTAGTTGCATGTACAATATACAATGTACCTGACATTGCGGTTTGCGTCGAGACATTAACTAATTTGTAACCATTAATATGTAATTAGTATGAAATCAGCAACATTAGATTAGGACACAAAGAAGGGTTTACGGGGCACGGGGAAGAGCAGGTGGTAGTGGAGGAAAGGAGGGTGCATTTTTCAAGTATTGGGACACACTCCGTATCCCATCGAGAGGAAATTTATTTTGTTGCGAGAGCAAGTTCGCTCGTGTCATAGCTACGTGCTCGCGGTAGTCGCGGGACCATAGATATAAACACTAGATGCCTCGTAATGGGTTGAGCGGCGTAAAATAACGCTGCCATATTGGAGCGGTACCGCTGTCACGTGACAACTGCTTTCTTCAGCAGTAGGCCTACAGTGAGAGTCACTCGGCGAAAATGCCGCAGTATTGTGCTTCGTTTGGCTGTTCAAACAAGAGAACGATTGAAAATCGTCAAAAGGGGATAACTTTTCACAGGTAACATGTTTTTTAACTGTTGTATAACGTCATGTGTCTGAAAGTTAATTACGTTACCTCATAGTTTCCTGAAAATGATAGTGGTGAATGGTGATGGCTAACGTTAACGTTAGCTAGCTTTGGGGTGACTGCACATGGGCTAACGTAACTTATTCAGGCAGATAATTTTAATTTTACATGCCAAAAGTAGCTCTGATGGCCATCTATTTGTCATAGATTCCCCAAAGATACAGTGCTCAGAAAAATTTGGACTACAGCAGTCAGAAGGAAGGATTTTGCACCGAGTGATAGCACAGTTCTGTGCAGCTGTCATTTCAAGCCTGACGACTTTGACAGAACTGGACAGACTGTGCGACTCAGGGAAGGTGTCATCCCTAAAGTTTTTCCAGCATTTCCAGACCACCTGAACAAAGTGAGTGTGTTAAAGTTGAAGCTTAGCACCCATAGCAAAGAGTATGGATGCCAAGAGAAGAGACATTACTCACTGACACAGGTGGTGTAACCCGTGTATTCTGTAGGTGCTAAGATTCAACTTCAATTGCTCCGACATGAGCTTTTTATCATATTCTAATATATTTTTAACCAAATTTGAAGGAGCCCTGCAAGGTCAGGACAACACGAACATCACAAGCGTCTGTGGCTGTGGCAAATGATGATCCTGTCCCAGAACCTCCTGAAGTGCCAAGCTCATCAACCTTGGTAAGTTAAAGCATTTCTTGTCCACACTAGGGGTTGAGTTCAAGTACAAAAATCTCTAAACGTTTAGAATGGGATTTTTTTCCTTCTGTGTACACAATCTAAGATTTAACCGACAATGCACTGGTGTACATCGGAGGGTTCGTTGTGCGCCGAGTGATGAAGCAGCTGCCCTGTGATATCTGCCGAAGCAGCTTGGTCTCTGAGGCTGTACCAGTGTCACACTCAGAGAGCTACCACCTGTTGAGCCTCAGAAATCAAGGGGGCCTGATGATTCCATCTCCAGGTACGGTCATCCCCCTTCCCCAGCTCATAAGGTGTTTGTGTATCGAACATTTTGTATGTGTGTAATTCTCACTATGTGTATGTCCTGTTGGTAGTTGTTATCAACCGGTTCACAACATATTCCCACCCACATACAGCCCCAAACAGATTTGGTGCAGTTTGACAGACAGCTTAGCCATTTCAATCAGTATGGTTCCATCTTTTTTTGGACTATGGATTTTGTTAATATCTGTGTATTACGGTCGGTTACTATTGGAATATAATAGTAACTTAAAAATGTTCTGCCAAAAATCGGCAGCCATATATTGCACCTTTAGGTTATTCTCCTTTAGAGTTCATGTCCCTGCTTTTGTATTTATTGTGTGTATGTGGAAAATATATATATATATATTTTTTTTAGGCACAGTCACGGTGATCCGCTCTGCAGAGCGCTGCCTTCGTCGCGTCACAAACATCACATCAGCTTTGAACCAGTGCAGCGTTTCTCTGCTGAGCCACATGGTGAGGTCCGAGGTGGGGTCAGAGGATGTGTTCAAGCTTGGCGAACACATTGTGGAAACTCAGGATGGCATCGACAACCATCACTTCTGCCTCCTGTCGCTGCTGGTCAGCAAATTCCACAAGCTCAGGCAGTACCACATTGCCAAAACGCACACCCTGAAACTACAAAGTGGTAGCTTGCGGAAGAAGCTATCTAAAACTATCCTTTTTCAGGGATACTAATGTGAGGGTGGGGGGTTGGGGGGTTGGGGGGGGGAGATGGGTGTCCTTGTTCTTTTGGGGATACACACTGTGGCAAAGCCCCAGCCAGAAGAAACCGGAGAGAGAGGAGAGAGGCTGGATGCCTCTCTGGACATTTGATTTGAATAGTGTCATGTTCATGTAAGTGTATTAATAATTTTAATTGGTTTAAAATAAAACAATTGGTTTTATTTTATTTTAGAGTATGAATAATTTTAATTTGCTTTATTAAACCACAACACATGTATTAAAAAAAAAAAAAAAAAAAAAAAAAAAAAGAATTAATTTAATTATTTTTTCCTGTTGTGCCTTTGATGCCTGATTCTCAGTAAAAAAAAATATTTTGGGAAGAAAATAGTGCTGGAGGTTACTTGTTTTTATTTGTGAATCGGCTACTATTAATAAAATTGAACAATCAGGTAGGTTGAGCATATCTATGGGCTTTAGAGATATATTAATATAGGCAAAAATACATTGTACGGGAAAATAGTTTAACAATAAGCAATTTATATAATTTGGAGAGTAATTAAAGTTACATAGTAGGTAAGTATATAGGCTATTTACATTTGGCATTCTATTTACTGTACATTTGGATATTCTATTTTCTGTACATTTGGTATTCTAGCATGCATGTCTCTTAAATTGTGCCTATCCAGAAGGTTGAAGTCAGGCATAGAGGTGATTACTTCTGCCATATCGCTCAGTAGCCTGACTGAATTCACTTCCAACAAGTGACTTGTAACATGTCCACATCCCCACCTTCATAACAAACCAAATTTCAGGACAATCGGTTCAATAATCAAAAAGTTACAGTCTATTTTGTGGAGAAGTTCACTCCATTGAGGTAAGGTTCACTCGCGCATTGAGCGCAGTCTCGCGGAGCTCCGTACCGCTCCAAGATGGCGGCCGCGTTTTACGCCGAGCAGCTATCGGATCGACGTCAACGAGGCATCTAGTGTTTATATCTATGCGCGGGACTGCATTTTTGCACCAAAACAAAAGCTCCTTCACGCGGATTGATTCTCTGCTCGCTCGCTTCACACCTGGACATTCATGGATACTGTTCTGTTAATTTCACAGCTCCACGCGCACTAAATAAACGCCATATTATATCCACTCTCCGCTCAGCCTGGCCTGAGTCCAACACCACTCCTCCTGCAGCTGTGGGCAGAACCAGGAAGTGTCTCTCTCTCTCTCTCTCTCTCTCTCTCTCTCTCTCTCTCTCTCTCTCTCTCTCTCTCTCTCTCACGCAGTTTCAGAGAAACAAAACTTAACTCTGTCTCTGTCAGCGTGAGCAGCAAAATGGCTGAAGGTGGAGTGTTACTGGATCAGGACCAGTTCAGCTGTGCGATTTGTCTGGATCTACTGAAGGATCCAGTAACTATTCCCTGTGGACACAGTTATTGTATGGGCTGTATTAAGGGCTGCTGGGACCTGGATGATCATACTGGTGTCTACAGCTGTCCCCAGTGCAGACAGACCTTCACCCCAAGGCCTGTTCTGGGCAAAAACACCATGTTGGCTGAAGTGGTGGAGAAACTGAAGAAGACAGGACTCCAAGCTGCTCCTCCTGCTCACTGTTATGCTGGACCTGGAGATGTGGTGTGTGATGTCTGCACTGGGAGAAAACGCAAATCTGTCAAGTCCTGTCTGGTGTGTTTGGCCTCTTACTGTGAAATTCACATGAAACTTCATGACAAACTCAACCCAGGAAAGAGACACAAGCTTACCGATGCCACTGGAAACCTGCAGGAGAAGATCTGCTCTCATCATGACAAACTGCTGGACGTTTTCTGTCGTACCGATCAGCAGTGTATCTGTCTGCTGTGTGTGATGGATGAACACAGCGGCCATAAAACAGTCTCAGCTGCAGCAGAAAGGACTGAGAAACAGGTAAGGACTGGAGCTCTTACACAAAACACTCACACTTTGATGATGACAGATATTATCTTGGATTATTTCCACAATGTGTAGGTTTATAATAAGTTTAGGTTTGATAAGTTTGAAAAAGTACTGAACAACGCAGTTACTTTGAGGTCTGAACAACAGACGACAACACAGTGATTTCCAGCTCTGTAGTCAAAAGTAATAAAAGCAGTAAGAGCAGGAAGTGAACCCAAGTCCGCTCTTTGTGACAGCTCTGTTCACACCCCCTCACTCTATTCACTCCCTGAATGGGAATCAACACACGGCTGGAGCAGCTAGTTCACTCACACAGAAGCTTTACCTATAAGGCCAGTACACTTTACACACTGGCCTGCTGTCAGCGTGTAGAAGTGCTATTTAGTTTCATTTGGAATATGGATAGTAGTATCAAGCTATATTTATTTTTTTGTACTCCGTCACACCTACTGTGTTTTCAAATATATAAAAATGACAAACTATGGGTGACAAATAAATGCAATCAGTTGAAAAAGGAGGCCCAAAGACAGGTACAAAGGGACGCGAGGAAAGCCAAGTACCAGTACAAGGCCTAAACAATACAATACAAGGCCAATACAAGTAATCAGAGGTGAACACATTCAGGTTGTGGAAGAATATAAATATCTGGGGCTTGTTGGACAGCAAGCTGTGCTGGGAACAGATGCATCAACCTGATGTACAAGAAAGGGCAGCAGCTCCTCTTTTTCTAAAGGAAGCTGATGAGATTAATTAATGTGGACTGTACCATCCTTACAATGTTTTATAGATCCTTCATTTAAAGAGTTTTAACCTACTGTTTTACGTGTTGGTTTTTAAATACAAGTACAGCCAACCTGAACAGACTGGGAAGAATTCTTAAATTCTGTAGCAAAATCATAGGACAGCCACAAAACAGCATGACTGCCCTGTACAAAATTAGGGCACTTAAGAAAGTGGAGATTATTTTATATGATTCAACCCACCCCCTGTAGACAGAGTTTAATCTCCTACCCTTAGGCAGACGTCTGTCTGTACCGCTCAGTAAGAATTATACGTACAAGAGTTAATTTATTCCTCTTGTCATTCCCTTTTTAAATAGCAAATAACCTTTTGGGTCCACTTTTAAAGCTCTTAATGTAATGTAATGTCTCAGAGTTTAGTATTGTATGTACTGGGTTTTTGTTTGCATTATTGACTTTATTTAGCTGCAAAACCAATTTCCCCATGAGGGATAATACAGTTTTCTACTTCTGCTATGTAGTTGAACATCTGAATATTGTAATATCATGTGAGAAATATCTGTCCACAGAAGCAGCTGCTGGCGACACAGAGTAAATTCCAGCAGAGAATCCAGGAGATAGAGAAGGAGCTGCAGGATCTGAGACAGGCTCTGCAGTCACTCAAGGTGGGTACTGACCAGAGGAGAAGACAACAGTGTGCTGCTGGAAGAGCCATTTCAGGGCTCAGTCAGGGCTCTCCTCCAGTCAGCCAGTGAGCAGCCCAGTGTTGGGCCACTTTCCAGTCCTGTGAGGCTCAATCCCACTGAGCCACACTGTGGGGAATAGGCTGAGTGAAAGGCCTAGTTAAAATGTTCAGTGTCACACAACACGAGTGTGGTCAGGTAAGGCCTGGCGTGTGTCCGGCAAAAACAAACAGTCGGAATGACAAAGTGACCAATTTTGTGGCATATTTTGTGGTCCTAGAAAAGTGCAAAATTATATACAGTGCGTTTCACCACTCCATATTTAGAATGATCCAAACAGAGACTAAAAATATATATATATATATATATATATGCAACAGGAGAATTTTTTTTTTTTTTAAAAACACACACACCAAAGAAATCAATAACTGGACCACATTGCTGGCTCCACTCTAAGCTGAATTATCACCTTCCTTCTCATCCAACTCCTGCAATCCTGCCTACTCCCTCCCTGGAACAGTGGTCTGGGCTGTGTCCAAATCAGAGCCCTATCTACTGCACCCTGTCTCCTGCGTACAGTGCACTGTGTCCGAATCAGAGCCTTATCTACTGCGCCCTGTCTCCTGCATACAGTGTACTGTGTCCGAATCAGAGCCCTATCTACTGCGCCCTGTCTCCTGCGTACAGTGCACTGTGTCTGAATCAGAGCCCGATCTATGCACCCTGTCTCCTGCGTACAGTGCACTGTGTCCGAATCAGAGCCCGATCAACTGTGCCCTGTCTCCTGCGTACAATGCACAGTGTTCGAATCAGAGCCCTATCGACTGCGCCCTGTCTAATGCGTATAGTGCACTGTGTCCGAATCAAAGCCCTATCTACTGTCTCCTACGTACAGTGCACTCGCAGAAGTGTGCTGTTCAATGTGCACTGTGTAGCACACTACGTACAGTCTGGGAAAAATATCAGCAATACCATTTTCCATCCATACTGTTGAAGTGTCGTAAGCAGGTCGTAAGACGTCCCACCAGTGTTGCCATGTCCACGGTTTTACAGCTAAATTGGGTAACTTTCAAAGTGCAGTCATGGGTAAAAATGTGAAAATATGATGATTTCTATTTAAAATACGTTGGTTTCAGTGAAAAATATATTTTGGCTAGTTTTTAGTCGCCATTTGGCTGGAAAGTCTTGCAAGATCTGGCAACCTTGTGTCCCACCTTTGCGCGGCCATGTCACGTGTTGTTTTTGTTGTATTTGAAGGAAAATGTCAGCGAAGCTGTGCCTCATTTTTTTAAAACAAAGCTGCACGTCATATGTATGCGACCAAAATGTTATGAAAGTTAATAAAGAAATAATAATGTGCTTGCAACCGGGTGAGACTGCTCTTTAGATTCACGGGATCAGCTAATAAGGGACCACATATAAAAGGTAATCGTACCACGTTACCTTCCGCTTTAAGTCTGGTCTACCCTGACCCCGGTTTATCCAAAAGACAGCCTGTGTGCATTACCTTAAATCATCAGCCATCAACGCTGTTTCTGTACTCGTTTATCTGACTCCATTATAATTTAGAATTTGGTATGTAAAATTTACACTTGATTTGCTAAAGGACTCTCATACTTTTAAGACGGTTCTCTGAACTGGATCTGTCTGTTCCACCGCGCATTACATCCGGCCGGGTATGTACACGACTCACAGCTGACTAGATATCTGCGGTTATCTCAGAGCTTGCGGAAGAAGCCACTTCATGAGGTATAGACTATGGTTAAGACTCAGGGACCGACAAAATAAATATTGACGACCACCGTTCTCAACATGTATAACCGCCAGGCGTAGGTGATCTACTTTAAAACATAGTTCTACGGGTGCAATACTCCGTGATACATTAAGCTTAAATAGTCAACCTCCCTAGACCACCTGAGGGGGTAACCATGACTGAGGAAATTAATCAACCAATTACCGGTAAACAGAGATAGTACGTCAATTTTCAGAGAAACCACACAAATCAAGTTTCACTAATTTATTACCAGGTAGGTTATTTACTTAAATAATCAATACACAGTTACAGATTAAACAGCCAAAATTCAATATATAGTACAGAAGAAAAATACCTGGCAATCGCTACACACAATAACCAGAGGTTAGATGTGTGGGAAAGTCTGAATACAGCTTCCCCAATGGCTTTGTTTTTTTTGCTTAAATGCTCAAATTCTGCATCTGATCTGGCTGCAGACGGTCATAAAACCATAAACTGGCCAAAAAGAGTTAAATTGTACTTTAGTTCCCCCTTCTAGGAGGTTACACAGAGAGGTTTCCTGCGAGGAAAATTCCACAACGGCAGCTTACACCTGTGTTATGAAATATACATTCCATCCATGGTGAACATTTAGGACATGTAGACCATTGCACCACTCACACCGAGACCATCACAACAATATCAAACATGAATAGGTCTAAGTTTGTGTTGCCATGAGAATCCCCATCTCTACATAGTTTTTCAGATGTGATGAATATTAATGCCACAAAGGTCCAAGAATTCCTGTTGAGAATATTACATTTACACCCTAGTTGTCCCTGTTAATTCAGGTACGTTCACTGGATGTATTTTCTAATGTAACACTCAAAAACTCAACAAGACATGATTATCTCTCTGGAAAAAAAGTGTATAATGTATGTTCCAGTGCCCAGACTAGTTCCAGTGTATACTGTACAATGTAGCAAAAATATCACATCTGTATGTTTTTAGGCTGTTTAAGGACAAAAGCACTCTATAGCCATGTGGTGTTGTGTGTGAAAATATGTTAAGGAGAGAGATTTGGCCTGCCCTGATAACGTCAGATGGTGGCACTGTGGCACTGTTCATATGCTGGTTTTTTCGACAGTCCAAGCGTTATTTCCAGAATCATTAAATCCTCGGACATCCTTTGACATCATAAACTTCAAGCCAGATGGTCCCAGCAGACTTTACGGCACCGAAGTTCTGGTTTATAACGTCTTTCACCCCCGATGGTATGTTTCCAGGTGCCCTGGGATCTCAATTCCAGTCTTACAAAACCAACACACGACTGCCTTTTTAGGCTATGGCCTAGTGTGGACCTGTGGCTGTGTCACATACAGCCCTCCTCTCTCTGTGCTCCTAACAGCGCTCTGCACAGACAGCCCTCCTCTCTCTGTGTCTCCTAACAGCGCTCTGCACATACAGCCCTCCTCTCTCTGTGTCTCCTAACAGCGCTCTGCACATACAGCCCTCCTCTCTCTGTGTCTCCTAACAGCGCTCTTCACAGGCAGCAGTGGAGGACAGCGAGAGAATCTTTACTGAGTTGATCCGCTCCATTGAGAAAAGGCGCTCTGAGGTGAAAGAGCTGATCAGAGATCAGGAGAAGGCTGAAGTGAGTCGGGCTGAAGGACTCCTGGAGCGACTGGAGCAGGAGATTGCTGAGCTGAGGAGGAGAGATGCTGAGATGGAGCAGCTTTCACACACAGAGGATCACATCCATTTCCTCCAGGTAACATCACTGGCTCTCTGATGGTCTGCACTATGTACATTGTACATACATGTTGAGGTGTGTTCCTCATTTACAAATATCTGCTCCTGGCATCTGCACAGGAATCTGTATTGAGACTGTTGTCTGTCTGTCTGTCTGTCTGTAGAGCTGTCAGTCTCTCTGTGCAGCTCCTGGGCCTGGAGACTTACCCAGCATCACTGTCAGTCCACAAATCTCTTTTGAGGCTGTGAGGAAATCTGTCTCTGAACTGAAAGAGCGACTGGAGGACGTCTTCAAGAAGGAATTAGTCAAAATCTCTCAAACAGGTTAGAACTGCTGAAACCACTTTTTCCCAATGATTTCTTTCATTAAAAATAACGTGTTGATCTTTTGTGAATAGAAGTACAGTGTTGTTGATACTTTGTGTAGCCGTGAGTCTGACAGGAGTGAGCAGAGACTGTTCCTCCATCACCCAACCGTAGCAACTTATTTTATCCCTACAGGAACCCACCTGCCACAGTACAACACCAGACACGGTACGTAAGAATTTATAAAAGGTTTACAGATGACAACCCAGTCAGAACCTGACCCACGCTGGGTTTAAAAATATTTAAATGGGGCAAAAAGTGAAGCATGATAACTTGTCAATAAAACAGGGGTCATAGCTGGGGCTTGTTTAAGTTGAGCAATCTTTGTAATCTGAAGAAACCTACTATAATGTATATTCAGGTTTTTTCTAATGCATATACATTTTAAATGTCACTTTCTCTCCTGTTATAACAGCTAATCGCAGCACAAAGGTTTTAGTGCTTCTGCATCTTATAGCTGATCCTGTGCAGTAAAGCAGTCTGCACTGCTGTAAAACAGCAGCAGAGATTTGTGAGATGGGCGGAGAGATGCAGCATTCCTGGGGAGTGGAATCTCTTCTCATTATTCCCTTTGATTGAGATGAAAGCACATTTAGGTCTTCCTCATGCTTTCACATGGCTGTCTGATGCTTCTTTACATAAATATGTCATCCTGCAACTTCCAGTGACATCACTGGGAGAAACGTTGGTGACTCTACTGTACGATACGTATCTCTTGCCCTGTGAAAACTCGTCTTTTTCTGCCACATATATCCAAGTTATTTACAAATGCAATATGTTACATTTGATCACTTTAGTCTAAAAGTAAGAATTTGTGATATGGGTGAGATTTGTGATATGAATCGCATCTGGAGGTAGTTTGGGTTGGGTTCCGCTGGTATCGGATCTGAATATAAACGCTTGAGTGTGTGTCTTCTCCTGTCAGCCTTCTACTGACAAAAAACATCCCATAATAAGTGTATGGGAGTGTGTATTGGATATGAGTGTAAACAGGGCCTCTGCTACCTGCCCTCTCTGCTCACCATGGCAACCAGGGAAATTTCCAACTGCCAAAAACTACTGAACCTTCAGCTTCACCAAGATGATATGTGATATTAATCAAACTTTATATTTAATATTTACATTATTCCTGAATGAGCTGCAGTTTCATTTACATGCACTTTATTTATTAAAATAGATTTAAATTTCTCCAGGAATTATGATATGAAGGTTATCTTTAGGAGCTCATCTTTCTTGTGATCTCTCTCTACAGTGGAAGACGTCCATATTCTAGAGCCCAGGACCAGAGAGGACTTCTTACAATGTGAGTCTGTATTTAAACATAAATTAAAACAATTAAGCAACATGAGAATATGAGGTAAGACGAAGAAAAATATTATTGAAAGTATTGTGGCGGCCTGGAGATTACCAACTGGCCAGCTAGGACCGGGTAGTGAGCCGCTACCTGGTCGATGTGTACATCAATGTAAATAGCGTGCTGTGTGTTCTAATTGTGTCGTTAGCTTGTTAGCCGCGTCTTGTGTCAACTGTTTTGTTTAAACGTAACTGTCCATTTTAACGGTTTTGTGGCTGTGATTGGCTAGAAATCTGTAAGTGTGTGCGCCAATCACAGCCGACTAGTTCCTTTATAAAGCAGTATCTGAAGCGATTCGGTGTTAGTGAAAGAGTGTTTTAGAGCTGAGAATATTAATTCAAACGGCTCTTTTCTGCCTCCATCCCTCACACTCCGCGCTCGCTACAGTATTTTCTATATTCATGACATACTTGTTTTGGGGACCTATCTGGAGACTTGACAGTATATGCAGAGAAGCTGGGAGGGTGTGCTGGAAAAGGCAGGTCCAGGATATCAAGGTGGAAATGGCTTCTTCCACAGGTTTCCTTTAGAGGACGGGTGTTGATTTTAAACAGCCTGGTAGCATTAGCATTGCGGCATAGGTTAGCGGTGCTGTCACCACCTGATGGCTTTCTTCCAACACGCCAAAGGTCTCTGGTGCAGTTTCTGCTCAGGGCAGCAGTGCTGTATTTGCCCCTGGTCGGGGCAGTACTGGCTCAGGGCAGTGGGCAGTATTTTCCTATTTTTAATAATGCCCTGCTCCATCTGCCCCCTCTGCTTGTGCCCCGTTTAAAAGCCCCGTTCATGCGGGCAGGTCTGACCAAACTGGCCCGTTTGAGGAGGGTGGATGTTGGGGGCTGGAGAGCAGCACAGGGGGGTCCGGTCTGTGAGGGGGCGTGAGGGTGACAGCGCGTGTTTCTCAGGAGAACCGTGGATGTCTAAACTCTCCCCGCAGTTGGATTGGCGCATGAACGCGGTTGCGTTACAGCTGATTGGCCGTTCCGAATTGGACATGCTCAGCCCCACATTGAGGGGGTTATAATAATAACATAAGAAAGGATTAAAATATGAAATTAAAATGTTTGTAAAATATGTAAGTTTATTATAATGATCACTGAGTTCTCTTCTCTCCTTCTTCTCCTCTATCAGATTCCTGTCAGCTCACACTGGACCCCAACACAGCGCATAAAAAGCTCCGTCTGTCTGAGGGGAACAGAGAGGTGACCTGTGTGGAAGAGATCCAGTCATATTCTGATCATCCAGAGAGATTTGAGATCTGGCCCCAAGTGCTGTGCAGAGAGGGTCTGTCTGGACGCTGTTACTGGGAGGCTGAGTGGAGTGTGGATTGGGTTTATATAGCAGTGTCATATAAAGAGATCAGCAGGAAAGGAGCGGGTTATGACTGTGGTTTGGGACGTAATAACAAGTCCTGGAGTTTGTTCTGCTCTCCCATCAGTTACTCTTTCTGGCACAATGATAAGAGCACTAAAATCCCTGTTCCCTCCTCCAGAATAGGAGTGTACCTGGATCACAGGGCAGGAACTCTGTCCTTCTACAGCGTCTCTGACAAAATGACCCTCCTGCACAGAGTCCAGACCACATTCACTCAGCCCCTCTATCCTGGGTTTGGGGTTCATAATGTTGGATCTTCTGTAAAACTGTGATCTGGGATGAGGCAGAGAGTGAAGGGAAGATCAGCTGTAATTAAAGAGAGGGAAAAACACTCAAATGAGACAAAAACAAAGGAAATTTAAATAGATAAAACTTGTTGTTTGTCACAATATTTAACCCTTGTGTTGCTCTCAGGTCAAAACTGACCCTTTTCTGAGGTCAACAGCAGTGAAAATCCCCTAAATGTAATTTTCTCAGCATTCAATTTGATGGCTTTTCCTACAATTAAAAAAGTAAATATTACAGTATGTTTGTTTTCTAGTAAAAATGAGTGGTGTAGACTGAAGAAATAGTCTGTCTGGACTGTGAAGTAGGAAAGCACAATTATTGACTGGTTTAGTGAAGAATGACGGGTTATTTCATTATAATTCAGTGAAGAGGCTTATCATAGGGGGTCTGGTGAGGGGGGTCATTTTTGACCCTGTGGACACGGGGTGCAGATATAATATGAAGGCAACACAAGGGTTAAACAGACACTCTTATGCACGTGTCCAATATTATGTACAAGTGCACAGTAAAATCTACATTTTCAAAAGTGTTCATTCAGTTCTAACAGAAATCAAATGTCCTCTAAGTTGATTTAACGCTGAACATTTTATTGCAAAAAAAAATTTCAAACTGAATTTATAAATCTGTAAATAAAATAACATATTTTTAGTACGGAGCCAAAACATAGGAAAAAATTAGGTGATTCAGCTACTCATAATGTCAGTGTTCATGATTTATTCAAATTACATGACAGCACGTGGTCCCTTTGGACCCTGACAATGAATGTATTGAATTGAATGCCATTCAATGTCTTTAACAAGATAAATTGAGTTTGTATGAATGAATAACTAATATAAACTCCTCAAAAAAAGTTTGGAAACGTTATTTCGGTCGATTATTCCTCCCCTTTAATAATACCAATTGGTATTGTATTTTATATCGTTGGAAAGCCTGATTAGTCACCTTTACAACGAGGTACAACTTGTAAGGATCATGCATTCGTGGAATGAGCAACACAGCTAACCGTGTGGGTAGCGGCCCAAAGAAATGTGCCAAAATCCCCTGCAATATTCTTCTGTTGGTATTCACTCTCGTTTTGAGCTTCAAGTGCTGGCAGGTGTATGCCAGTGGGATGGAATGGGATGCCATCCCACAGCAGTGTGTGACCAGGCTGGTGACCAGCATGAGGAGGAGGTGCCAAGCTGTTGTGGCTGCGTATGGATCTTCCACACGCTACTGAGGTCCCTGACAGTGTAAAATGAATAAAGTGTAAAAATGGCCAATATGTGTTGTTTTTTCCTTATTACTGTGGGAGAGTTCAATCATCCAGTCCACCAAGCAACTCAAAACGAGAGTGAATACCAACAGAAGAATATTGCAGGTGATTTTGGCACATTTTTTTGGGCCGCTACCCACACGGTTAGCTGTGTTGCTCATTCCACGAATGCACGATCCTTACAAGTTGTACCTCGTTGTAAAGGTGACTAATCAGGCTTTCCAACGATATAAAATACAATACCAATTGGTATTATTAAAGGGGAGGAATAATCGACCAAAATAACGTTTCCGAACGTTTTTTGAGGAGTTTAGTACATATAGGGACATTGGGATACTGGGAGTCGTGTGTTTTGAGGGAACAATGTCAAGAAAGATGACATTTTCCTTGCCAGTTATGGTAACGTATGGATAAATAGAATTGTATTTGCATAAGATGTATTCCAATATCAACATGTTGTCTTCCTTTTACCTGTCACCAATCATTGTTCGTATATTTCTGATTTGACAATAAACATACAAAATGACAGAAATAACCCGGTGTCGTTGTGGCTTGAATGGTGGTGGAGGGGAATAGTGCTACAGTTTATTTACCTTTTGTGAATGTCACCATATTGTGTGAAATAAATATTCTGAAAATGTGGTCTTAATTGCTAGTATAATTTATCGGTTTTGTTTTTGAGACCAGAACATCCACATCTCATGAACCCATAGCCATAATAACAGTGTTAGATCTTTAATCTCAATCATTAATCTTTCAACAATTTGCAAAGTGGATGTACAGCACAGTAGCGCCAGGATGTGTTACATAATATTGTTTAATTCGTCCTTCCCTTCATGTTATTATGGAATTGGCTTTTTTGTATGTGGTCCCCTCTGCTGGAATGTGACAGGCAGAGGTCTGCCTATACACTGTCCCATCTGGAGATAGGGAAAACTCCACTTCTCAACAGAAGAACATCAGCAGAACATCCCTTCAGATCCGAATGAGTTGTCTTACTGTTAACAAGGATGGTGAAGAGAAATATAAATTGGGTAACTTCCCAAATACTTTGACAAAAATTAATGTGTTATCATTTGGTGGTCCTACCGTAATGTTCTATATGCTCACACCAAATGTTCTGAAGAGGAAATTTTTTTGGACAACAGTCCAATTAGGATTTTACTCTTAAACCAGCTGTTATACAAATGCAAAATACAAAACACTCATAACAAAGTTGCATCTTTAATTTTATATAAAATATGTTAATCCAATATAGTTACATTATTGAACAAAACATTAAGTTACCTATATTTGGCCAGGCCTTTTTTTTGGTTATTTCTTGACACTTCTAGGTTCAGACAACATATTTTATAAAGTTAGAGGTAGGCCTACAGTTGGATTACAGAAGCAGTCAAGAATGAGAATTGGCATTTGTTAGTGTAACATTACCAATATTGTACTTTTCACATCCATATTGGTTTATCTCAAGAAAGTGCATGTAAGGTACAGTATATAATAACCACAGTAGCGACCGTATGTGCTACAATCTCAAACTCCCAAAACGCATATTTATTTATTTATTTATGTATTATTTGTATGAATAAAAAATAAATTCAAGTACACAAAAGTAATGTACAGAAATGTGTTCGATAGGTTGGGCTTATACTAGAACCTCACATTATGAAACAAAATCACATTAATTGAAGTGCAAAAAATGGATTGTATTAAATAAAATAAAAATTTAAATAAGCAATAAGAAAAACAATAAAATAAATATGAATTGTGAAATTAGATAAGAGACCAGAAAGAGGGGGGAAATAGACTACTGCTGTTACATTGTAAGATTGACTAAATAACTCTTATAGCCTACCTGTGTTTGAACACTATTAGGGAGGGGTACATTTCATTTAGATTTTTTTTTTAGAGTAGAATCAATATGCCGAGATAGGTGGCGATATTGTGAAATTATCCGCGTTTGTCGTTAGGAAACATCTCTCTCTCCTCGCTCTCTAACTAATTCTGTCGTTGGTTAGTTTGAAGGCGCCTGAGAGCAACTAAGGCACCTGGAAAGGCGCCTGCTTAAGCTTATGTTGTCATTTCCGCCTTAGTTCACGCAGCACCGACTTTTGGGCCATCTCGGACAGTTTCCGATGCAGGCCAACGCAGATATGACGTAAATCGGCTCTAGCCGAACACGCCCAGTCTCCCTTAGGGAGGAGTGATCTGAGCTGATATTTAATCAAACGTCAGAAAACACAGGAATCTATGAACAAACCTGCTTTTAGCTGTGTGTAACTTTTCACCCCGATTGCTCTTATTAGTGTTTGTGCTTTTGTTTTGGCCGGTGTGGGTTCAGACTTTTGTTCCATCCAAGCAGTTACACCTGATTCTACTAACTAACCAATGACACTCATGCAAAACACGTGCAAATGGTGCATGAGGTGTCACAATGGGTGTTTCGAGGCAGTTTGTCAGTTTAGTCTGAATACGTTTGTGCTTCAAATCCATGAAAAGGAAATCTGGGTTAATTTAAAAAGTTTCTAAAAATAAGGGCAATGAATGCATGTCCCATAATAACGTGATGTCTATAGTCCAAATGACCACCCAAAGGAGGATATTCTAACCCTATCTGGCTTAAAAAGACATACTTACAATACTTATTTGACCCTTAAAATCTTTTGAGTAGTATATATAAAAACCTAGAATCCGCTCAGCTTTCCTCGCTGCTTATATAGCTTATATAAATATAAGTCTAGATCGGTATTATATTGACTGATGCAGACTTCCACTCATACAATATAGCCTCATATAACTCGCTTAATTCTCGACAAATAAACGTGAGAAATATCTGCATAAAACAGGTTACCTTATTTTCAAATTTCCCAGAACAGCAAGTCTATTTGTAAAACGCCCTACTATGGCCTACAGGAGTTGTTAAAATGTAGGGTTACGTTAAATGAATTTATAATTTCAGAGAAATATGAATAGGCAACTATAATTGGGACGTCAACAACAGCCACTAGGGGGCAGCCGTAGATATGTTAGCGTAATGAAAAAGGTAATAATCAACACAAACCCATAGTTTTCATTATTCCAGGACATCGCATTCTGCAGAAATATAGCCATTTGGTCTTTTATACCGAAGTCGTGGGGTTTCGTCAGAGGAGAGAGAGACATTTGAGACTGAGTGTCATTGAGATTTTGTAGAGAGATATTGTTAATTACATTACATTACATTACATTACAGTCATTTAGCAGACGCTTTTATCCAAAGCGACGTACAGTAAGTGCATATAGAAAGGTCATCGAAGTAACTACACAACAGATAAGAGAGCACATTCTTCCCATACAGTATCAGCTATCCCTAGTAACGAACACAGAGCAGTTCACAGTGAACTGGGTAAATCATCTCTACTACAATGCTATTCTAAATAGTATAAACTTGGGTACACAGTTCAACAAGAAGACATACCATGAGGTCCTAGATAAGTATTAGTCCAGGTGGAGCCTGAAAAGGTGTGTTTTCAGGCCACGACGGAAAGCAGGCAGGGTTGGTATTGAGCGTAGGGGAATGGGAAGTTCGTTCCACCACTGGGGAGCTAGGGTGGAAAAGCTCCGCAGTCGGGAGGAGCGGGCGCCATTGACACGGAGGGGGGGAAGTGCGAGGCGCCCTGCTGTAGAAGAGCGAAGTGGTCGAGCAGGAACATAGGTCTGGATCAGGTCCTGCAGGTAGACGGGGCCTGTCCTATTAGCTGCAGTGTGGGCCAGGGTCAGAACTTTGAACCTGATCCTAGCTGCAACTGGCAGCCAGTGGAGTGACCTCAACAGGGGGGTGACATGTGAATATTTTGGGAGGTTGAACACAAGCCGGGCAGCTGCGTTCTGGATCAGTTGAAGAGGGAGTATGGCGCAGGCTGGTAAGCTTGCGAGCAGGGAGTTGCAGTAGTCCAGGCGTGAGGTGACCATAGTCTGGACCAGAAGCTGGGTGGAGTAGGTGGTCAGGTACGGTCGAATCCTCCTGATGTTGTACAGGAGGAACCTGCAGGACCGTGCCGTCGCCCTGATGTGGTCTTTGAAGTCCAGCTGGTCGTCTAGGACCACCCCCAGGTTCTTTGCAGAGCGGGAGGCAGCCACCATGGTTCCGTCGACGGTGATGGAGAGGTCAAGTAGTGGGGAGGTTTTGTGTGGCATGAAGAGGAGCTCTGTCTTGTCCAGGTTGAGCTTCAGGTGATGGGTAGTCATCCACTCAGAGATGTCGGCCAGACAAGCAGATATCCTCTCCTTCACCTGTTGGGTAGAGGGAGGGAAAGAAAGGAAGAGTTGAGTATCGTCAGCATAACTATGGTATGAGAAACCATGTGAATTGATTACTGAACCAAGAGACTTTGTATAAATGGAGAACAGCAGAGGACCAAGTACAGATCCCTGCGGGACTCCTGTAGACAGGGGATGGGGTGCAGAAACAGAACCCTTCCAAGAGACTTGGTAGGATCTATCAGTGAGGTACGATACAAACCAGGAGAGGGCAGTCCCAGAAATGCCCATCTCAGAGAGTGTAGAGATCAGGAGTTTGTGGTTGACCGTGTCAAATGCTGCTGACAGGTCAAGTAGAATCAGGACAGAGGAGAGGGATGAGGCTCTAGCATTGGAGAGTGCCTCGGTCACGGCCAGGAGAGCAGTTTCAGTGGAATGTGCGGTTCTGAAGCCGGACTGATGGGGGTCGAGCAGGTTATTCTGGTGGAGAAAAACAGACAGTTGGTTATGTACAGCTCGTTCAAGGGTTTTGGACAGGAAGGGCAAGAGGGATACAGGACGGTAGTTCCTGACATCAGAGGGGTCCAGGCTAGGTTTTTTTAAGAGTGGGGTTACACGGGCAGTCTTAAAAACAGCAGGGACATGGCCACAGGTTAGGGAGGTGTTGATAATAGAAGACAGGTATGGAACAAGCTCAGCGGATATTGACTGGAGGACTGCCGACGGGATGGGGTCCAGCGCACAGGTGGTTGCGCGCTGGTGCGTCATGAGTTGGAGCACGTCTGCCTCCTCCAGAGTCTTGAAGGACGACAGCGTGGCGATGGGTTCGGTATGGGGGATGTGGGGTGTCACCTGAGGTGTGAAGGAGTTGCGGATCATGGCCACCTTCCCCTCGAAGTGGGTTAGGAAGTCATCTGCAGAGAGGGAGGAGGGTGAAGGGGGCGGAGGGGGGTTAAGCAGGGAGGAGAAGGTGGAAAAGAGTTTCCGTGGATTAGACACACATGCATTAATTCTAGACTGAAAAAAAGAAGCCTTAGCCGATGTAGTTGCAGCTGTGAAGGCTGCCAGCAGAGTGTGATAGGAGGCCAGGTCATCTGGGGATCTGGATTTCCTCCACTTCCTCTCAGCGGCTCGCAGCAGGGTTCTGCTGGATCTGAGAGAATCTGTCAGCCACGGGGAGGGGGGTGATGGTCGAGCTGTTTTGGAGACAAGAGGACAAAGTGAGTTGAGAGACTGAGAGAGGCAGGAGTTAAACATAGAGGTGGCAACATCAACATGCATATTCGCAAAGGAGGCGGGAGGAGGAAGTTTAGAGAGAGCGGAAGTAGTGAGGGAGGAGTGCGAGAGGGTGCGGAGATTTCTCCTGAACATAACAGTGGGTAGGTCGTTAGTAGGGTTGAGGGAGAGCGGGAGGGAAAGAGAGAATGAAATAAAGAAATGGTCCGATACGTGGAGCGGGGTCACCGTGAGTTCAGACGTGGCGCAGCTCCTGGTGAGTACAAGGTCTAGTTGGTTACCAGCCTTGTGGGTGGCAGGCGAAGGGGATTGGGTGAGTGCGAAGGACTGGAAGAGTGAGTTAATAAAGGAAGCTTCACATAAGACGTCTTTTGGATGTGATTATTTCCAAAAGAAGCACGGTGCGTGATTTTATAATGAGCCAGCCTGGTTCCAGCTCTGCAGTGGGAAAGGGGTATAATGAGCCAGCCTGGTTCCAGCTCTACAGTGGGAAAGGGGTATAATGAGCCAGCCTGGTTCTATCTCTACAGTGGGAAAGGGGTATAATGAGCCAGTCTGTTCCAGCTCTACAGTGGGAAAGGGCTATAATGAGCCAGTATGTTCCAGCTCTACAGTGGGAAAGGGCTATAATGAGCCAGCCTGTTCCAGCTCTACAGTGAGAAAGGGCTATAATGAGCCAGCCTGGTTCCAGCTCTACAGTGGGAAAGGACTATAATCAGTCCATACTGCCAAATGAAAACGACTCTCCTATCAATTTCCATAATTTCAGACGATGTGAACTACGAAAAATGCAATTCATCACATTACATTACAGTCATTTAGCAGACGATTTTATCCAAAGCGACATACAGTAAGTGCATACAGAAACGTCATCGAAGTAACTACAGAAGAGATAAGATAAAGCACATCCTTCCCATAAAGTAGCAGCTATCCCTAGTAATGAACCTTGAATGCAGTTCACAGTAAACTGGGTAAATCAGCTCTACTACAATTCTATTCTTAATATTATGAACTTCAATACACAGTTAAACAAGAACAAGTACAGGCAGGGTTGGCATAGAACGTAGGGGAATGGGAAGTTCGTTCCACCACTGGGGAGCTAGGGTGGAAAAGCTCCACAGTCGGGACGAGCGAGCGCCATTGACACGGAGGGGGGGAAGTGCGAATCGCCCTGCTGTAGACGAGCGAAGTGGTCGAGCAGGAACATAGTTCTGGATTAAGTCCTGCAGGTAGGCAGGGCCTGCCCTATTGGCTGCAGTGTAGGCCAGGGTCAGAACTTTGAACCTGATTATGGCTGCAACTGGCAGCCAGTGGAGTGACCTCAACAGGGGGCTGACATGTGAAAATTTCGGGAGGTTGAATACAAGCCAGGCAGCTGCGTTCTGGATGAGTTGAAGAGGCAGGATGGCGCAGGCTGGTAGGCTTGCTAGCAGGGAGTTGCAGTTGTCCAGGCGTGAGGGGACCATAGTCTGGACGAGAAGCTGGGTGGAATAGGTGGTCAGGTACGGTCAATGTACGGTCAGGTACGGTCAATTCAATGACGTCACATCACATAGTTCACATCGTCCATGCTCATATCAGAGAAAAAGCTTGGAAAATTGCTCAACATTTTCAGAAATTCTAAAATATTAGCCTAAAAGTTCATTACAGTGGACTACCCCTTTCATTTAATTTAATAATGTATCTCTTTAATTACAGTTGATCTTCACTCTCTGCATCATCCCAGATCACACAGTTTTACAGAGGATTTAGTATAAACCCCAAACCCAGGATAGAGGGGCTGAGTGAATGTGGTCTGGACTCTGTGCAGGAGGGTCATTGTGTCAGAGACGCTGTAGAAGGACAGAGTTCCTGCCCTGTGATCCAGGTACACTCCTATTTTGGAGGAAGAGGGAACAGGGATGTCAGTGTCCTCATTATTATGGAAGAAGGAGTCACTGAAGGGAGAGCAGTACAAACTCCAAGACTCATTATTCCGTCCCAGACCACACTCTCCACACCCTCCTTTCCTGCTGATCTCTTTATATGACACTGCTATAGAAACCCCTTCAGGCCCCCTCCACTCAGCCTCCCAGTAACAGCGTCCAGACAGACCCTCTCTGCACAGCACTTGCTGCCGGAAGTCAAATCTCTCTGGATGATCAGGATATGACTGGATCTATTTTATACAGGTCACCTCTCTGTTCCCCTCAGACAGACGGAGGCGTTTATGCGCTGTGTTGGGGTCCAGTGTGAGCTGACAGGAATCTGACAGAAGAGAAGAGAAGAAAGCTCCACTTACATATTTTATATATCTTTCATATTTTACATATTTAAATTTCATATTTTCTTGATGGTTCTCCTTTTCCAAACACTTTCCTTTTTATTCTTGATTGTACCATATTTCACTAGTTTTTCCCATTTTCAAACCTTTTTCCCCATTTATTGAATTGTCAACCACTATAACTATCAATCAATTATAACTTGTCATGGTTTTGGGTGTCTGTATCATTCAGCTCTCTTCCTTTCCACTCCTGCATAACTAATTTGAGTTTGCCACGTCTATTTGGCTAAATGGTTCTTACACGTGCAGATTTCTCTCTGCCTGCAACTCCTCCTGCGCTCATTGGTCTGCAGGCGAGTTAATTGCGTTCGCTGTTGCACCTGTGGAACCTTACATAGGGTCTTGGTTCACAGAGAAACGGCGTGTCTATACAGAGCCGGTATTGGTATTTACTCAGTACTTTTCAGTACTCTGTGCTTTCTATAACGTCAAGTACAATAATTATCTGCTCACGTCTAGTAGATAAGCTCTTGCTTGAGTTATAAAAAGGAGGTTTGGGTTTAGCGATTAGGAGGATATTTCTTACTGCAAGTCTGTGCGGTTTATTCTCGCTCTCTCCTTTGTACTACGGAGTTTTATCGTGCAGCACCCCGTGTTGGGGCTGGATCTGCTCGCTCCTTTCACATAACTATCTTAATTATTTTTATATTACTGTATATTGGTTGTGTAACTTTTATGGAAGTTACAACACTTTATTCACACAGTCCTACTGTTGGACATGATATTGAATATTATCATATATGATCCATATATTTAATATCAGGATGACTGCAGCTGAATTAACAGGGATCTGATGGGGGAGAAGATGTATGAGATCCATAAAGCCAGTCAGTTATGAATATATATATAATTATACAAATCATCTTGTTCTTCATATTACCTCATATTCTCATGTTGCTTCATTCTTTTAATTTAGGTTTAATTACAGACTCACATTGTAAAAAGTCCTCTCGGGTCTTGGGCTCTAGAATACGGACTTCTTCCACAATAGAGAGAGATCACAAGACAGTTGAGCTAAAGATGACCTCATTTTATAATTTCCTGGAGAAACTGAATTATAATTTCACAAAATAATATGCGGGGGAAATATGAACGGATATCATCCGGAATACAGTATCACCAAACTGCAGTCTCAATTCTTATCAAAAAATTGGCCAAGAATGCAATGAGATTTCTAAATTTTAGAAAACTACTGAGTTTTGCAACATTAGGAAATTTGTTGTCTCCTCTCATCTCTCCAAAACAGTTTGCATACTAACAGGAAAAAACAGGGTCAGAATATATTTGGTTCATTGAACTTTAAACAGAGCTTTAAATGCAAATGTTTTGGGTTACAAACACTTCCATCTAACACATTGGGTGCATGCAGGTCTGACTCACAGAGAAAACGCTTCACAAGTTGGGTAATTTCTGAGCACTGTCACTCCATAATAAATAACCTGTGAGACAGATTGAAATATCACTCACCCTGTTATTAATAAACAGTATAACCTGTGAGACAGACTGAAATATCACTCACCCTGTTATTAATATACAGTATAACCTGTGAAAGTGCCTTTCATGATGTGAATCTTACCAGTGTGTTGTGTGCAGTGGCTAAGCTCACTTTCTGCAGCAGGGTTTGTCCTCCAACCTCTTCCAGAAACTTCGCTCAACTCCATTTTGAAGACGTCCTCCAGTCGCTCTTTCAGTAGAGACATATTTCCTCACAGCCTCAAAAGAGACGTGTGGACTGACAGTGATGCTGGGTAAGTCTCCAGGTCCAAAAGGGAGAGACTGACAGCTGTACAGACAGAGAGACCGACAGACAGAGAACAGTCTCAATACATACTGCATTCTTGTGCACATGCCAGGAGCAGATCTTTAAATGAGGAACACACCTCAACATGTATGTGCAATGAACATAGTGCAAACGGTCAGAGAGCCAGTGATGTTACCTGGAGGAAATGGATGAGATCCTCTTTGTGTGAAAGCTGCTCCAGCTCAGCGTCTCTCCTCCTCAGCTCAGCAATCCCCTGTTCCAGTCGCTCCAGGAGTCCTTCAGCCTGACTCACTTCAGCCTTCTCCTGATCTCTGATCAGCTCTTTCACCTCAGAGTGCCTTCTCTCAATGGAGCGGATCAGCTCAGTAAAGATTCTCTCACTGTCCTCCACTGCTGCCTGTGCAGAGCGTTGTTAGGACACACAGAGAGAGGAGGGCTGTATGTGCAGAGTGCTGTTAGGAGCACAGAGAGAGGAGGGCTGTATGTGCAGAGCGCTGTTAGGACACACAGAGAGAGGAGGGCTGTACATGCAGAGCGCTGTTAGGAGACACAGAGAGAGGAGGGCTGTATATGCAGAGCGCTGTTAGGAAACACAGAGAGAGGAGGGCTGTATGTGCAGAGCGCTGTTAGGAGCACAGAGAGAGGAGGGCTGTATGTGCAGAGCGCTGTTAGGAGCACAGAGAGAGGAGGGCTGTATGTGCAGAGTGCTGTTAGGAGCACAGAGAGAGGAGGGCTGTATGTGCAGAGCGCTGTTAGGACACACAGAGAGAGGAGGGCTGTATATGCAGAGCGCTGTTAGGAGACACAGAGAGAGGAGGGCTGTATGTGCAGAGTGCTGTTAGAGACACAGAGAGAGGAGGGCTGTATATGCAGAGCGCTGTTAGGAAACACAGAGAGAGGAGGGCTGTATGTGCAGAGCGCTGTTAGGAGCACAGAGAGAGGAGGGCTGTATGTGCAGAGCGCTGTTAGGAGCACAGAGAGAGGAGGGCTGTATGTGCAGAGTGCTGTTAGGAGCACAGAGAGAGGAGGGCTGTATGTGCAGAGCGCTGTTAGGACACACAGAGAGAGGAGGGCTGTATATGCAGAGCGCTGTTAGGAGACACAGAGAGAGGAGGGCTGTATATGCAAACTGCTGTTCAGAGACACAGAGAGAGGAGGGCTGTATGTGCAGAGCGCTGTTAGGAGCACAGAGAGAGGAGGGCTGTATGTGCAGAGCGCTGTTAGAGACATAGAGAGAGGAGGGCTGTCTGTGCAGAGCGCTGTTAGGAGCACAGAGAGAGGAGGGCTGTATGTGCAGAGCACTGTTAGGAGACACAGAGAGAGGAGGGCTGTATGTGCAGAGCACTGTTAGGAGCACAGAGAGAGGAGGGCTGTATGTGCAGAGCACTGTTAGGAGCACAGAGAGAGGAGGGCTGTATGTGCAGAGCGCTGTGAGGAGACACAGAGAGAGGAGGGCTGTATGTGCAGAGCGCTGTTAGAGACACAGAGAGAGGAGGGCTGTATGTGCAGAGCGCTGTTAGGAGCACAGAGAGAGGAGGGCTGTATGTGCAGAGCGCTGTTAGGAGCACAGAGAGAGGACGGCTGTATGTGCAGAGCGCTGTTAGGTGCACAGAGAGAGGAGGGCTGTATGTGCAGAGCGCTGTTAGAGACACAGAGAGTGGAGGGCTGTATGTGCAGAGCGCTGTTAGGAGCACAGAGAGAGGAGGGCTGTATATGCAGAGCGCTGTTAGGAGCACAGAGAGAGGATGGCTGTATGTGCAGAGCGCTGTTAGGAGAAACAGAGAGAGGAGGGCTGTATGTGCAGAGCGCTGTTAGGAGCACAGAGAGAGGAGGGCTGTATATGCAGAGCGCTGTTAGGAGCACAGAGAGAGGAGGGCTGTATGTGCAGAGCGCTGTTAGGAGACACAGAGAGAGGAGGGCTGTATGTGCAGAGCGCTGTTAGGAGCACAGAGAGAGGAGGGCTGTATGTGTAGAGCGCTGTTAGGAGTCACAGAGAGAGGAGGGCTGTATGTGTAGAGCGCTGTTAGGAGCACAGAGAGAGGAGGGCTGTATGTGTAGAGCGCTGTTAGGAGTCACAGAGAGAGGAGGGCTGTATGTGTAGAGCGCTGTTAGGAGCACAGAGAGAGGAGGGCTGTATGTACAGAGCGCTGTTAGGAGTCACAGAGAGAGGAGGGCTGTATGTGCAGAGCGCTGTTAGGAGCACAGAGAGAGGAGGGCTGTATGTGTAGAGCGCTGTTAGGAGTCACAGAGAGAGGAGGGCTGTATGTGTATAGCGCTGTTAGGAGCACAGAGAGAGGAGGGCTGTATGTGTAGAGCGCTGTTAGGAGCACAGAGAGAGGAGGGCTGTATGTGTAGAGCGCTGTTAGGAGTCACAGAGAGAGGAGGGCTGTATGTGTAGAGCGCTGTTAGGAGCACAGAGAGAGGAGGGCTGTATGTGCAGAGCACTGTTAGGAGCACAGAGAGAGGAGGGCTGTATGTGCAGAGCGCTGTTAGGAGTCACAGAGAGAGGAGGGCTGTATGTGCAGAGCGCTGTTAGGAGTCACAGAGAGAGGAGGGCTGTATGTGCAGAGCGCTGTTAGGAGCACAGAGAGAGGAGGGCTGTATGTGTAGAGCGCTGTTAGAGACACAGAGAGAGGAGGGCTGTACGTGCAGAGCGCTGTTAGGAGCACAGAGAGAGGAGGGCTGTATGTGCAGAGCGCTGTTAGGAGCACAGAGAGAGGAGGGCTGTATGTGTAGAGCGCTGTTAGGAGTCACAGAGAGAGGAGCGCTGTATGTGTAGAGCGCTGTTAGGAGTCACAGAGAGAGGAGGGCTGTATGTGTAGAGCGCTGTTAGGAGCACAGAGAGAGGAGGGCTGTATGTGTAGAGCGCTGTTAGGAGTCACTGAGAGAGGAGGGCTGTATGTGCAGAGCGCTGTTAGGAGCACAGAGAGAGGAGGGCTGTATGTGTAGAGCGCTGTTAGGAGCACAGAGAGAGGAGGGCTGTATGTGTAGAGCGCTGTTAGGAGCACAGAGAGAGGAGGGCTGTATGTGTAGAGCGCTGTTAGGAGTCACAGAGAGAGGAGGGCTGTATGTGTAGAGCGCTGTTAGGAGCACAGAGAGAGGAGGGCTGTATGTGTAGAGCGCTGTTAGGAGCACAGAGAGAGGAGGGCTGTATGTGTAGAGCGCTGTTAGGAGTCACAGAGAGAGGAGGGCTGTATGTGCAGAGCGCTGTTAGGAGCACAGAGAGTGGAGGGCTGTATGTGTAGAGCGCTGTTAGGAGTCACAGAGAGAGGAGGGCTGTATGTGTATAGCGCTGTTAGGAGCACAGAGAGAGGAGGGCTGTATGTGTAGAGCGCTGTTAGGAGCACAGAGAGAGGAGGGCTGTATGTGTAGAGCGCTGTTAGGAGCACAGAGAGAGGAGGGCTGTATGTGTAGAGCGCTGTTAGGAGTCACAGAGAGAGGAGGGCTGTATGTGCAGAGCGCTGTTGGGAGCACAGAGAGAGGAGGGCTGTATGTGTAGAGCGCTGTTAGGAGTCACAGAGAGAGGAGGGCTGTATGTGTAGAGCGCTGTTAGGAGTCACAGAGAGAGGAGGGCTGTATGTGTAGAGCGCTGTTTGGAGCACAGAGAGAGGAGGGCTGTATGTGTAGAGCGCTGTTAGGAGCACAGAGAGAGGAGGGCTGTATGTGTAGAGCGCTGTTAGGAGTCACAGAGAGAGGAGGGCTGTATGTGCAGAGCGCTGTTAGGAGCACAGAGAGAGGAGGGCTGTATGTGCAGAGCGCTGTTAGGAGCACAGAGAAAGGAGGGCTGTATGTGTAGAGCGCTGTTAGGAGCACAGAGAGAGGAGGGCTGTATGTGTAGAGCGCTGTTAGGAGTCACAGAGAGAGGAGGGCTGTATGTGTAGAGCGCTGTTAGGAGCACAGAGAGAGGAGGGCTGTATGTGTAGAGCGCTGTTAGGAGTCACAGAGAGAGGAGGGCTGTATGTGTAGAGCGCTGTTAGGAGCACAGAGAGAGGAGGGCTGTATGTGTAGAGCGCTGTTAGGAGCACAGAGAGAGGAGGGCTGTATGTGTAGAGCGCTGTTAGGAGTCACAGAGAGAGGAGGGCTGTATGTGCAGAGCGCTGTTAGGAGTCACAGAGAGAGGAGGGCTGTATGTGTAGAGCGCTGTTAGGAGTCACAGAGAGAGGAGGGCTGTATGTGTATAGCGCTGTTAGGAGCACAGAGAGAGGAGGGCTGTATGTGTAGAGCGCTGTTAGGAGCACAGAGAGAGGAGGACTGTATGTGTAGAGCGCTGTTAGGAGTCACAGAGAGAGGAGGGCTGTATGTGTAGAGCGCTGTTAGGAGCACAGAGAGAGGAGGGCTGTATGTGCAGAGCACTGTTAGGAGCACAGAGAGAGGAGGGCTGTATGTGCAGAGCGCTGTTAGGAGTCACAGAGAGAGGAGGGCTGTATGTGCAGAGCGCTGTTAGGAGTCACAGAGAGAGGAGGGCTGTATGTGCAGAGCGCTGTTAGGAGCACAGAGAGAGGAGGGCTGTATGTGTAGAGCGCTGTTAGGAGACACAGAGAGAGGAGGGCTGTATGTGCAGAGTGCTGTTAGAGACACAGAGAGAGGAGGGCTGTATATGCAGAGCGCTGTTAGGAAACACAGAGAGAGGAGGGCTGTATGTGCAGAGCGCTGTTAGGAGCACAGAGAGAGGAGGGCTGTATGTGCAGAGCGCTGTTAGGAGCACAGAGAGAGGAGGGCTGTATGTGCAGAGTGCTGTTAGGAGCACAGAGAGAGGAGGGCTGTATGTGCAGAGCGCTGTTAGGACACACAGAGAGAGGAGGGCTGTATATGCAGAGCGCTGTTAGGAGACACAGAGAGAGGAGGGCTGTATATGCAAACTGCTGTTCAGAGACACAGAGAGAGGAGGGCTGTATGTGCAGAGCGCTGTTAGGAGCACAGAGAGAGGAGGGCTGTATGTGCAGAGCGCTGTTAGAGACACAGAGAGAGGAGGGCTGTCTGTGCAGAGCGCTGTTAGGAGCACAGAGAGAGGAGGGCTGTATGTGCAGAGCACTGTTAGGAGACACAGAGAGAGGAGGGCTGTATGTGCAGAGCACTGTTAGGAGCACAGAGAGAGGAGGGCTGTATGTGCAGAGCACTGTTAGGAGCACAGAGAGAGGAGGGCTGTATGTGCAGAGCGCTGTGAGGAGACACAGAGAGAGGAGGGCTGTATGTGCAGAGCGCTGTTAGAGACACAGAGAGAGGAGGGCTGTATGTGCAGAGCGCTGTTAGGAGCACAGAGAGAGGAGGGCTGTATGTGCAGAGCGCTGTTAGGAGCACAGAGAGAGGACGGCTGTATGTGCAGAGCGCTGTTAGGTGCACAGAGAGAGGAGGGCTGTATGTGCAGAGCGCTGTTAGAGACACAGAGAGTGGAGGGCTGTATGTGCAGAGCGCTGTTAGGAGCACAGAGAGAGGAGGGCTGTATATGCAGAGCGCTGTTAGGAGCACAGAGAGAGGATGGCTGTATGTGCAGAGCGCTGTTAGGAGAAACAGAGAGAGGAGGGCTGTATGTGCAGAGCGCTGTTAGGAGCACAGAGAGAGGAGGGCTGTATATGCAGAGCGCTGTTAGGAGCACAGAGAGAGGAGGGCTGTATGTGCAGAGCGCTGTTAGGAGACACAGAGAGAGGAGGGCTGTATGTGCAGAGCGCTGTTAGGAGCACAGAGAGAGGAGGGCTGTATGTGTAGAGCGCTGTTAGGAGTCACAGAGAGAGGAGGGCTGTATGTGTAGAGCGCTGTTAGGAGCACAGAGAGAGGAGGGCTGTATGTGTAGAGCGCTGTTAGGAGTCACAGAGAGAGGAGGGCTGTATGTGTAGAGCGCTGTTAGGAGCACAGAGAGAGGAGGGCTGTATGTGCAGAGCGCTGTTAGGAGTCACAGAGAGAGGAGGGCTGTATGTGCAGAGCGCTGTTAGGAGCACAGAGAGAGGAGGGCTGTATGTGTAGAGCGCTGTTAGGAGTCACAGAGAGAGGAGGGCTGTATGTGTATAGCGCTGTTAGGAGCACAGAGAGAGGAGGGCTGTATGTGTAGAGCGCTGTTAGGAGTCACAGAGAGAGGAGGGCTGTATGTGTAGAGCGCTGTTAGGAGCACAGAGAGAGGAGGGCTGTATGTGCAGAGCACTGTTAGGAGCACAGAGAGAGGAGGGCTGTATGTGCAGAGCGCTGTTAGGAGTCACAGAGAGAGGAGGGCTGTATGTGCAGAGCGCTGTTAGGAGTCACAGAGAGAGGAGGGCTGTATGTGCAGAGCGCTGTTAGGAGCACAGAGAGAGGAGGGCTGTATGTGTAGAGCGCTGTTAGAGACACAGAGAGAGGAGGGCTGTACGTGCAGAGCGCTGTTAGGAGCACAGAGAGAGGAGGGCTGTATGTGCAGAGCGCTGTTAGGAGCACAGAGAGAGGAGGGCTGTATGTGTAGAGCGCTGTTAGGAGTCACAGAGAGAGGAGCGCTGTATGTGTAGAGCGCTGTTAGGAGTCACAGAGAGAGGAGGGCTGTATGTGTAGAGCGCTGTTAGGAGCACAGAGAGAGGAGGGCTGTATGTGTAGAGCGCTGTTAGGAGTCACTGAGAGAGGAGGGCTGTATGTGCAGAGCGCTGTTAGGAGCACAGAGAGAGGAGGGCTGTATGTGTAGAGCGCTGTTAGGAGTCACAGAGAGAGGAGCGCTGTATGTGTAGAGCGCTGTTAGGAGTCACAGAGAGAGGAGGGCTGTATGTGTAGAGCGCTGTTAGGAGCACAGAGAGAGGAGGGCTGTATGTGTAGAGCGCTGTTAGGAGTCACTGAGAGAGGAGGGCTGTATGTGCAGAGCGCTGTTAGGAGCACAGAGAGAGGAGGGCTGTATGTGTAGAGCGCTGTTAGGAGCACAGAGAGAGGAGGGCTGTATGTGTAGAGCGCTGTTAGGAGCACAGAGAGAGGAGGGCTGTATGTGTATAGCGCTGTTAGGAGCACAGAGAGAGGAGGGCTGTATGTGTAGAGCGCTGTTAGGAGCACAGAGAGAGGAGGACTGTATGTGTAGAGCGCTGTTAGGAGTCACAGAGAGAGGAGGGCTGTATGTGTAGAGCGCTGTTAGGAGCACAGAGAGAGGAGGGCTGTATGTGCAGAGCGCTGTTAGGAGCACAGAGAGTGGAGGGCTGTATGTGTATAGCGCTGTTAGGAGTCACAGAGAGAGGAGGGCTGTATGTGTATAGCGCTGTTAGGAGCACAGAGAGAGGAGGGCTGTATGTGTAGAGCGCTGTTAGGAGCACAGAGAGAGGAGGGCTGTATGTGTAGAACGCTGTTAGGAGCACAGAGAGAGGAGGGCTGTATGTGTAGAGCGCTGTTAGGAGTCACAGAGAGAGGAGGGCTGTATGTGCAGAGCGCTGTTGGGAGCACAGAGAGAGGAGGGCTGTATGTGTAGAGCGCTGTTAGGAGTCACAGAGAGAGGAGGGCTGTATGTGTAGAGCGCTGTTAGGAGTCACAGAGAGAGGAGGGCTGTATGTGTAGAGCGCTGTTTGGAGCACAGAGAGAGGAGGGCTGTATGTGTAGAGCGCTGTTAGGAGCACAGAGAGAGGAGGGCTGTATGTGTAGAGCGCTGTTAGGAGTCACAGAGAGAGGAGGGCTGTATGTGCAGAGCGCTGTTAGGAGCACAGAGAGAGGAGGGCTGTATGTGCAGAGCGCTGTTAGGAGCACAGAGAAAGGAGGGCTGTATGTGTAGAGCGCTGTTAGGAGCACAGAGAGAGGAGGGCTGTATGTGTAGAGCGCTGTTAGGAGTCACAGAGAGAGGAGGGCTGTATGTGTAGAGCGCTGTTAGGAGCACAGAGAGAGGAGGGCTGTATGTGTAGAGCGCTGTTAGGAGTCACAGAGAGAGGAGGGCTGTATGTGTAGAGCGCTGTTAGGAGCACAGAGAGAGGAGGGCTGTATGTGTAGAGCGCTGTTAGGAGCACAGAGAGAGGAGGGCTGTATGTGTAGAGCGCTGTTAGGAGTCACAGAGAGAGGAGGGCTGTATGTGCAGAGCGCTGTTAGGAGTCACAGAGAGAGGAGGGCTGTATGTGTAGAGCGCTGTTAGGAGTCACAGAGAGAGGAGGGCTGTATGTGTATAGCGCTGTTAGGAGCACAGAGAGAGGAGGGCTGTATGTGTAGAGCGCTGTTAGGAGCACAGAGAGAGGAGGACTGTATGTGTAGAGCGCTGTTAGGAGTCACAGAGAGAGGAGGGCTGTATGTGTAGAGCGCTGTTAGGAGCACAGAGAGAGGAGGGCTGTATGTGCAGAGCACTGTTAGGAGCACAGAGAGAGGAGGGCTGTATGTGCAGAGCGCTGTTAGGAGTCACAGAGAGAGGAGGGCTGTATGTGCAGAGCGCTGTTAGGAGTCACAGAGAGAGGAGGGCTGTATGTGCAGAGCGCTGTTAGGAGCACAGAGAGAGGAGGGCTGTATGTGTAGAGCGCTGTTAGGAGCACAGAGAGAGGAGGGCTGTATGTGTAGAGCGCTGTTAGGAGCACAGAGAGAGGAGGGCTGTATGTGTAGAGCGCTGTTAGGAGTCACAGAGAGAGGAGGGCTGTATGTGTAGAGCGCTGTTAGGAGCACAGAGAGAGGAGGGCTGTATGTGTAGAGCGCTGTTAGGAGCACAGAGAGAGGAGGGCTGTATGTGTAGAGCGCTGTTAGGAGTCACAGAGAGAGGAGGGCTGTATGTGCAGAGCGCTGTTAGGAGCACAGAGAGAGGAGGGCTGTATGTGTAGAGCGCTGTTAGGAGTCACAGAGAGAGGAGGGCTGTATGTGTATAGCGCTGTTAGGAGCACAGAGAGAGGAGGGCTGTATGTGTAGAGCGCTGTTAGGAGCACAGAGAGAGGAGGGCTGTATGTGTAGAGCGCTGTTAGGAGTCACAGAGAGAGGTGGGCTGTATGTGTAGAGCGCTGTTAGGAGCACAGAGAGAGGAGGGCTGTATGTGCAGAGCACTGTTAGGAGCACAGAGAGAGGAGGGCTGTATGTGCAGAGCGCTGTTAGGAGTCACAGAGAGAGGAGGGCTGTATGTGCAGAGCGCTGTTAGGAGTCACAGAGAGAGGAGGGCTGTATGTGCAGAGCACTGTTAGGAGCACAGAGAGAGGAGGGCTGTATGTGTAGAGCGCTGTTAGGAGTCACAGAGAGAGGAGGGCTGTATGTGTAGAGCGCTGTTAGGAGCACAGAGAGAGGAGGGCTGTATGTGTAGAGCGCTGTTAGGAGTCACAGAGAGAGGAGGGCTGTATGTGTAGAGCGCTGTTAGGAGCACAGAGAGAGGAGGGCTGTATGTGCAGAGCGCTGTTAGGAGCACAGAGAGAGGAGGGCTGTATGTGTAGAGCGCTGTTAGGAGCACAGAGAGAGGAGGGCTGTATGTGTAGAGCGCTGTTAGGAGTCACAGAGAGAGGAGGGCTGTATGTGTAGAGCGCTGTTAGGAGCACAGAGAGAGGAGGGCTGTATGTGTAGAGCGCTGTTAGGAGTCACAGAGAGAGGAGGGCTGTATGTGCAGAGCGCTGTTAGGAGCACAGAGAGAGGAGGGCTGTATGTGTAGAGCGCTGTTAGGAGTCACAGAGAGAGGAGGGCTGTATGTGTAGAGCGCTGTTAGGAGTCACAGAGAGAGGAGGGCTGTATGTGTAGAGCGCTGTTAGGAGTCACAGAGAGAGGAGGGCTGTATGTGTAGAGCGCTGTTAGGAGCACAGAGAGAGGAGGGCTGTATGTGTAGAGCGCTGTTAGGAGCACAGAGAGAGGAGGGCTGTATGTGTAGAGCGCTGTTAGGAGTCACAGAGAGAGGAGGGCTGTATGTGTAGAGCGCTGTTAGGAGCACAGAGAGAGGAGGGCTGTATGTGCAGAGCGCTGTTAGGAGCACAGAGAGAGGAGGGCTGTATGTGCAGAGCGCTGTTAGGAGTCACAGAGAGAGGAGGGCTGTATGTGCAGAGCGCTGTTAGGAGTCACAGAGAGAGGAGGGCTGTATGTGCAGAGCGCTGTTAGGAGCACAGAGAGAGGAGGGCTGTATGTGTAGAGCGCTGTTAGGAGCACAGA
The DNA here is from genome assembly GCA_022702515.1 of Ilyophis sp. 1 JC-2022. Classification (NCBI taxonomy): domain Eukaryota; kingdom Metazoa; phylum Chordata; class Actinopteri; order Anguilliformes; family Synaphobranchidae; genus Ilyophis; species Ilyophis sp. 1 JC-2022. The sequence continues at coordinate 15,931,077 of CM040405.1, read as the reverse complement.
GAGAGGAGGGCTGTATGTGTAGAGCGCTGTTAGGAGCACAGAGAGAGGAGGGCTGTATGTGCAGAGCGCTGTTAGGAGCACAGAGAGAGGAGGGCTGTATGTGCAGAGCGCTGTTAGGAGCACAGAGAGAGGAGGGCTGTATGTGCAGAGCGCTGTTAGGAGCACAGAGAGAGGAGGGCTGTATGTGTAGAGCGCTGTTAGGAGCACAGAGAGAGGAGGGCTGTATGTGTAGAGCGCTGTTAGGAGTCACAGAGAGAGGAGGGCTGTATGTGTAGAGCGCTGTTAGGAGTCACAGAGAGAGGAGGGCTGTATGTGTAGAGCGCTGTTAGGAGTCACAGAGAGAGGAGGGCTGTATGTGTAGAGCGCTGTTAGGAGTCACAGAGAGAGGAGGGCTGTATGTGTAGAGCGCTGTTAGGAGCACAGAGAGAGGAGGGCTGTATGTGTAGAGCGCTGTTAGGAGTCACAGAGAGAGGAGGGCTGTATGTGCAGAGCGCTGTTAGGAGCACAGAGAGAGGAGGGCTGTACGTGCAGAGCGCTGTTAGGAGCACAGAGAGAGGAGGGCTGTAGAGCGCTGTTTAGGAGCGCTGTTAGGACAGAGAGAGGAGAGGGCTGTATGTGCAGAAGAGCGCTGTTAGGAGCACAGAGAGAGGAGGGCTGTATGTGTAGAGCGCTGTTAGGAGCACAGAGAGAGGAGGCGCTGTTAGGAGCACAGAGAGAGGAGGGCTGTATTATGCAGAGAGCGCTGTTAGGAGACACAGAGAGAGGAGGGCTGTATTTGCAGAGCGCTGTTAGGAGACACAGAGAGAGGGCTGTATGTGCAGAGCGCTGTTAGGACACAGAGAGAGGAGGGCTGTTGCACAGAGCGCTGTTAGGAGCACAGAGAGAGGAGGGCTGTATGCAGAGCGCTGTTAGACACACAGAGAGAGGAGGGCTGTATGTGCAGAGCGCTGTTAGGAGGAGCACAGGAGAGGAGGGCTGTACGTGCAGAGCGCTGTTAGGAGCACAGAGAGAGGAGGGCTGTATATGCAGAGCGCTGTTAGGTGACACAGAGAGAGGAGGGCTGTATGTGCAGAGCGCTGTTAGGAGACACAGAGACAGGAGGGCTGTATGTGCAGAGCGCTGTTAGGAGACACAGAGAGAGGAGGGCTGTATGTGCAGAGCGCTGTTAGAGACACAGAGAAGGGCTGTAATTTTTTAACTAGGCCTTTCACTCAGCTCTTACTGGGACCCCAGACAGTTCCCCACAGTGTGTTCTCAGTGGGATGAGCCCCACAGGCTGGAAAGTGGCCCAAACTTCACTGGGCTCCTGGAGACCTGACTGAGAGACTGAGCCCTGAAATGGCTCTTCCAGCAGCCAGCTGTTGTCTTCTTCTCCTCTGGTCAGTACCACCTTGAGTGACTGCACAGCCTGTCAGATCCTGCAGCTCCTTCTCTTTCTCCTGAAATTTCTGCTGGAATTTACTGAATTGTCAGTGGCTTCTGTGGATAGATTATATTTTTCTAATACATTTAAATGGCAGAGTTTTTCTAAACTTTGTGAATAGGGCGGTGAGGTGTTAACAGAGCTGCACATGGAACAGTGATTTCGGTTTTGAAACTGTGGTGACCCAGAAGTGGGTGTTAACAGCTCCGTGGCATGCCTCAATTTGGAGATAAAACAGCTGTCAATTGCTCTTTGTTATTAAAATGAAGACTAGAACATTTAGAAATAAAGATATACACTTTTCTTTTCTTTTTGGATGGAAAAATAAAGCTACTTTGTGCTAATTGTCAAATGTACTATGATCATAAATAAATGTTCATAAACTAATGGTCAGCCTAGACTATACATAAACTACCACTATGCATACTAACCTGTCTGCCCCTAACCTCAGCCCTGTCTTAAGTGGGACTGAACTTGAAAACTAGCCTACAATAAAAATAAATACATTTTTAAAAAGTAAAAAGTAAATAAAGTTCAATACTTGTTTATTTACAAGAAAGCCTCTGAATTTGATTGGCTGGCTATTAAATGTTTGCTACCTTGATTCTTCCTTTTCGTCTTCTCTAGGCTATGTCTTTTCTTAGTAAAGTACTTTAAAAAGGTAGATCCTAATATGACATGGAAGCCAAACGAGTGAGGCAATGCCAGAGATGTGAGCGTGGTGGGTGTGGATGACCAAACACCACCGTGAGAGGATACCAATAATTCTCCACAGACATGGAAAATCACTAATAAAGGAAAAGGAGAACTTACAAAAAAGAAAAAAGGCTTCCCGGTGAATATACGGCAAACAGAAAGCGACACAGGAAAAGAGCGCGAAACGCTCAAAGGCTTGAGCAGAGAAAAGGAAAAGAAACGAAAACCTCTGACTCGATATAAACGAGCCCTATAAGGAGGTGAAAGGAAAAATAAGGTAACTGCCTAAGGAACAGCAGAAAAGCAAAAAGAAAAGAAATAGAGCAGAGCGATAAAATGAAAAGAAAGATCCAACAGATCTAATCCTACACTCAAAATCTAAACAAGGTTCCTGCGTTTCTTTAAAAGGAAAAAATAAATGCCGTCCGCAGACATACAGGTGCAGCTCAAAAAATTAGAATATCGTGAAAAAGTTCAATATTTTTTGTCACTCATTTCAGAAAGTGAAACTCATATATTATATAGATTCATTACACAGAGTGAAATATTTCAAGCCTTTATTTCTTGTAATTTTGATGATTATGGCTTACAGCTAATGAAACCCAAAATTCAGTGTCTCAGAAAATTAGAATATTTTGCTTTAACATATTTTTAAAGTATCATATTTAATATTTGGTCGCATATCCTTTGCATGCTGTTACTTCCTGAAGTCTGTGACCAATCAACATCAAAAGACTCTCGATATCTTATTTTCAGGTACTGTTACAAGCAGTGGCGGGCCGTGCATTTCACACCTAGGCCTTCAGTGATGTCCTACACAGTCCTACCTGAATTATTCCACCTCTTAATACCATCATTATGACGGCATGGCTCTAGAAACTATACATTTAGACAGAAACGCAGTATAAGCGGGCGTTGCATCACCTTAACATAGTCAAGTACAACAGAGTTATATTAATATTTCCGAAGCATTTATAATCAATAAATCCGCATTTACAATTAAGAGTGTTAAACTCCCAGCTTTAAGATCGCTTGGATACTGTCAAAACTTTAAAATAAAAGGCGCTTTTAAGGGATTAGTCTACAAAGTTTTATTAAGTCCACCAAAAGTATGTGAGCTTTAACAAGTTTGTTCACTAAACAGCGTATTGTCGCACCCAAAGCAGTTTCATTTAAGAAACGTGACGATAAAGACACATAAACTATTCACTGAAAATAAAAGAAAACAAACAAATAATTTGCATTTGTTCATGAGGATATATTTGCGTCAGTGGTGAAAGTGTATTCCTAGCCTTGAATGTCCACTTTGACTCGCTAGGGTCGGCTCGCTAGCGTCGGGGTTGGCCGTTCTCTTCTGACGATGTCTAGCTTTTCTTGAAAAGTTCGTCTTGAAAATGGCGTTGTAATTATATCTGCGACCAAATCGATCTCTTCTCCTCCTTCAGCCATTGTGGGTTGAAAAAAAACAGCTTGTAGAAATCTACACAAATGAGCTCGTTCAAGTTCAGTTTGCTAGCTCTGCATAGCTCTGCCTCTCAATAGTGCGTATCCAATCAAAAGACGTGCACGTGCTGACGTTATCGTACGCCTGCTAGCTGGCCCCGGTGTCGCCAACTCGAAATCTGATTGGTTAACACCACTGGTTTGTTTCCGTTCACTTTAAGCTACAGGCGCCCGCACTGTTGATTTTGAAGGCCTAAGTGTAGGTGTACACCTAGAGTGTGCATATATTTCTTGATATGTATATGTATGATATGTATGATATCTACGATAACCTTTCCCTCAAAATAGCCTCACCCAATCGCACCCATGAACTCGGCCTTAGGCTCGGCCAATCAATGACTTGCATGCAGGTGCACTGGCGAATGGGAGGAGAGGGCGGGACTAGAGTGAGTTGGCGGCGCTCTGAGAGGTCCCATGCTGACGGAGATTTCGGTATGATATATCCGTTAAATAACAGTTTAGCTCTTAGTTATTGCGTGTGCTACATGTTTTAATCTGAGCTACGGAACAGTTACGGCTTGAGTGGCGTGTGGAAGAGCGGAAGACTCCACGCCATCAGCATTGAAGATTCATCCGGTGTCTTATCATTAACAAGTATAGTTCGCATAGTGCGAGGCGAATGACCTCGCTAGGTAGTGAAAAGTGTTGATTATTCAGCTATATTACTAGCCCGTCGCCAACGTTGGAAGCTTGTCACGCCAGAGGACGAAGAGCCAGCCAGTTCTCTGCTACAGACCGTGTCTGTGGCTCATCTCACCTGCGCTCTCCCTCTCCCTCCCTCTCTCACGCCATTGATACACGGTGCGGTTGGTGAGTAAATAGGCTACCCTGCCACACATGACTCTATCATTCTCAACGGACAGCAACGCGCTCGTGATGGACATGTTCAATTGGTGAACGGTCGGCACATACGTAACGTGGACAATCCGAACCAAAAGGAACATTGAACTGAGAGTGGACAGTGAGTGTGATTATGTGTATTGTGCAAAACCGTTTCTGAGGTTACAATTTACATACTAATGTTACCGTTGTGTGAATTGCATTAACGAGCATATGCTGTTGCTATGTGCATATGAGGTTGATCTGCAGTGTATTGTATTAGAGATACATGCTGATAGTGTTGTTTAAGCCAAACTGTGAAAGTGTTACTGAGCCACTCTGGTGAAGTGGATGTTAATATAAGGTTTTGAACATTATATGGTGGTTACAGCTTGATAGGGAAACTATTCCTATATGGTTTACATTTGATATATATATATATATATATATATATATATATATATATTTCTATTTTTATTTTTCATTTACTTTTCTATTTTACCTAGTATAAGAAGGCTAGTATTTAGTATAATAAATAACCACTCATTTTTCAACTTTTACACTATTGCTTTTATTGTGGTGTTTTTCCATCTTCTCTGAAGTAGGGGCGTCTCATCCTCTGTCTTTAAAGTATAGTAGTTAGGGGGAATACAGGGTAAGTCACACACACCGATACTTACTGATATCCTGTTCTTTAGGTCTTCACCGTGACCGGTCCAAATCCTAAAGCCTAAGCTATTGTACTTCAACTGAGCAGGCAGAGTAGACACGAGACTAATAGGCCTGGGGGTTAGGGACCTAGATCTTCTGACTTCCAGCCATTCAGGGAAGAGTGATTTACCCCTACTAAGCGGACGTAGGTCCCGTCCGCTACATAAGGGCAGATTTCTTGGACCCTGGCAACACATTATGGCTGAAATATGATTGGATAAAAGCTCTAACATAAAGGCCAGCCCTCCAAATCTTGATCTGAGGCTGGAAGCAGCGCAACCAAGAGGAAAGCTATGAAATGAAGAGAATAGACTATGGGGAATAATTTAATACATATTTGTGGAAAAAATATATCAAAATTAAATTTATATTCTGATGATGTTTAGGCCAGCAGAGAAGGCCTTGCTGGCCCTGACAGCCCGCCACTGGTTACAAGCGATACTATAAGCTCTCTGCATTTGAACTGATCTCTATGGGAATTTGGGGGTGAGACTAGATTCAGCTGTAAATTACGCTGGTACAGTATGGAACACATGATTGGCGAAATGGCTGTATGTCATCAAGGGTCTGAGCTATCGAACGAGCCCCAAACCATCACTCTGTTGCCAGATATGGAGTAGATGTGGATGGATCACTGCAAGGGTTATTTCTCCTCATTTTCCTATAGAACTCTATGGGGAAAAAAGTCAGGAGAAACATCCTGTGCAGCGGGGAGGCTATGGGTGGAACTGGTGGCTGATCTTTTCAGGTCACTGCTGATCTCTGCGAGACTGTAAAGAAAGAAAAGCACAGCATTCAGCCGCCGCCATGCAGGCGTTAGTCATTCACGTTTATTAGGAATCCCTAGGAAGTCGGACAGACAGGGTTGAATAAAATTGTATTATCGTCACTGAGTTTCCAGCTTTAATAATGGACACCTATACAAAACAGGCACGACGTCACAACAGTGTTGCATACCGGACTGCCCAGAGTCATATAGGCCTATTGCACTCACATCGGTGCTTTGTAAAGTAATGGAAAGAATGGTTACGGATAGGTTGGTGTATTATTTGGAGAGGAGAGGGTATTTTGCTGGTTATCAGAGTGGGTTTAGGGTGGGCTTAGGCACTATGGACGCTGTGTTGACATTGGAGTATGATGTGGCGAGGGCACTGGCTAACAAGGAGGGTGTGGTGGCGGTATTCTTAGACATAGAAAAGGCTTATGATATGTTGTGGAGGGAGGGCCTGCTGATGAAATTGTATGATGCTGGGGTGAGAGGTAGGATGCTTAACTGGATCCAGGATTTTTTGAGGGGCCGTACTATTCAGGTGAGGGTGGGTGGGGAGTATTCCACATTGGTTGCCATAGAAAATGGGACACCGCAGGGCAGTGTTATTAGTCCGGTATTATTTAACATCATGGTCAATGATATGTTTCAGGAGGTTGGGGAGGGCTTCGGGTTGTCCCTCTTTGCAGATGACGGGGCATTGTGGAAGAGGGGTAGGAACATGCCTTTTGTCCTGAGGAAGGTCCAGGAAGCACTGGGTAAGGTGGAGGAGTGGGCTGGCAAGTGGGGATTTAGACTGTCGGTGGGCAAAACAAAATATATGGTGTTTGGACATAAGAGGAAGGGACTGGATGGGGGCGGGGGCTTATCATTGTATGGTGTAATGTTTTTAAGTTTTTGGGGCTCTGGTTTGATGAGCGGAGAACTTGGCGGGTGCACGTGGGAAAAGTGGTGTGTAAATGTGAGAAAATAATTAATGTAATGAGGAGCTTAGCGGGTAGTGCGTGGGGGGCTTCTAGGGCTACACAGCTGTTAATTTACCGTGCAATGGTTCGCTCTGTTTTAGATTATGGGTGCATGGCATTTGGGTCGGCGTTGAACACCATCCTACGCAGGTTAGATATAGTGCAGGCTAAGGCACTGAGAGTGTGTAGTGGGGCATTTCGCACCACCCCGGTCCCTGCAATGTTGGTGGACATGGGGGAGTCTCCACTGAGGATACGGCGGGCAAAATTGGGCTTGCACTATTATGTGAAAGTGCGTGGATATCGCTCATGTCATCCTGCAAAGAGGCTGTTGAAGGGGGCTTGGGAGTGGGGAGGCAGGAGGGGAAGGGGGGGTAAGGGTAGCTATGTGTCCCAATTGGGTAGCTGGGAGGGGGAGGTGGGGTTGGAGGATGTGGAGGTGGGGCCCCCAGTGTGCTGGCCGTGTGTCCCTCCGTGGATGTTGCCTGAGCCAAATGTAGATTTCTCAATTAAGGGGGCATTGCAGGCTGAGAAGGCAGACGGGCCTGCATGGCTGGTGGATAGGTGCCTGCGGCAGAACTGGGGGTCTCACATTCACATCTTCACTGATGGGTCTAAGGATCCGGTCAGTGGGAGGGCGGGGTTCGCAGTACACATTCCAGAGCTGCAGTTTACACAGGGCAGGCGGCTGTCAGACAGGGTGTCAGTTTTTACAACATTACATTATAGGCATTTAGCAGACGCTCTTGTCCAGAGCGACTTACACAACTTCTTATTACATGTATCCATTCATACAGCTGGATATATACTGAAGCAATTCAGGTTAAGTACCTTGCTCAAGGGTACAACGGCAGTGTCCTACCTGGGAATCGAACCTGCAACCTTTTGGTTACAAGTCCAGCTCCTTAACCATTATACTACACTCACACTTACAACTGAGGTAGTGGCGCTCCTGTGGGCATTAGAGTGGTTGGGGGAGGTGGGAGTAGGCAAGGCGGTCCTGTGTTCGGACTCTGCCGCTGCGCTGATGGCCCTGCAGGGGGGAAAGAGGGGGGCGAGGCCGGACCTGGTGGCGGAGTTATTAGTGGCCTTGTATAGGGTGGTTCAGGGCGGGTGTGAAGTGGGTTTCATGTGGGTGCCGGCTCATGTGGGCGTGGGTGGGAATGAGGCCGCGGATGCAGCTGCTAAGGCAGCACTGAGGAGGGAGGGGGTTGATGTAGTGGTTTCCCTGGGGGTGTCGGAATGTAGGAGCATTATTAGGGAGGGGACCACTCAGATATGGCAGCGGGATTGGGACCAGGAAGGGAGGGGTAGGCATTTTTATAAAATCCAGAAATCGGTCAGTAAAAATACAGGCTGTGAATGGCCAGTGAGGAGGGATGGGGTCATTATGACCAGGCTGAGGATGGGACATTGTGGGCTGGCAGGAGGGTTAGTGAAGGTGGGGAAGCATTTGGATGGGCTGTGTGGCGAGTGTGGAGTGATAGAGGATGTCAAGCATGTTCTGATGGATTGTGTGAGGTTTAGAGAGGAACGGAGGGTGCTATATAGGGAATTGCAGGATGTTGGTGTAACCACTTACTCTGTGAGAGCTTTGTTAGGTCCAGAGACTAGTGCTAGAGAGGTGGGGAGGAGAGTATTACAATTTATTTACACTACTGGCCTGCACATGAGGGTGTGAGGATCCAGGCCTGCGGAGGGCAGCAATACACCGGAAGGTGTCGAGTCTGCCGGAAATCCAAATGAAGAAGAAGAAGAAGAAGAAGAAGAAGAAGTGTTGCATTGTGGGTATCATTTTTTCAGACACGCAAACTGTTAACATTAACGTTAACTAGCTAGCATAACGTTAGATACATGAAGATGACTATACACAACAGAGAAACAAATGGACAGGGTCAATAGCAAAAGTAAGATTCTTTACCCAGAGAAGCTGAACAAAGAAGCTAAGGAACAATACCTGGAGAAAATTGGTGAAATCAGTGGTGTAGACCCATGTGAACACAAAGATTGGACGAGTGATCTTGACGCGCTACCACCATTTACGTTTCCCGACGTCTTTTCCTACCTCGTCTGTGGCGTGAGTGCATATACTTTCGGGCAGTTTAGAAATTATAAATCACTGGAGGCTCACGTTCAGTTCACAAATGGATGGGTGCAGGATCTACAAATATAACATTAGAGAGTTAACGATCAGAGAAGCGTCGTTCGCACAAAGGTAGGTAACCACCACTCACCTCTCTTAAACAAAACGAACACAACAGTCTGTAACCTATCTTGTTTGTAAGATCAACACTGCAACGCAATTACTCACAACACTTAAAATGACATGTTTGTGCTGTTTGCTTTCACTGCGTGTCGCTGCTTTCCGTACAAAACGCTGTTGTTGCAGAGCGGTCTTGTGCTAGGGTTTGAGCTGTACATGCGAAGGCTATTTGTATTGTTTATTTTTAGTATTTAGTTTATATTTATCTAATTTAATTTCTCATCTCTTAGGTCTTGCACTCCCAGCGTCTTAATGAACCTCCTCTCAAGCCACGGGTGATACTGAGCTCCAGTGGCCAAGTGGATTGTGCACACTGTTCATGCATGGCTGGCATAGCAGAGTCTTGCACCATGTCGGGGCTCTGCTGTTCAAGGTTGAAGCAGCAGTGCGAATACGGGGAAACAGATGTCTTGTCCTACTTGATGATGCCTACCAGTGTGGACAAGGTTCATGCAGATCTGAACTACAACATTGATTTCACCACTGGTGCTGCAAAGGAGAAGGACATGGACAGGTGCATCAGTGGAGAGACCAGAAGGTCTGGCATAAGGACTTGTATTGACAGTAGGGTTGCCAACTATCAGAAATTGAAATAAGGGACACCTTAGCGGCCCTCGCGGCACAGGTCAATTTTTGATCAGTTTTGTATTATTATTTTTTTGAGGAATACGTGGGAAACATTATCATTCAATAATTTATTTTGTCAGTGCAAAATAACAGTTCTTCAACACTATGTCGAACTTCAATTTAAAGTAAAATGAGGCACAAGGGCCTATCTATCCTAGCAACACTGACAGCAATTCGAGTCATGACCAATGAGCTGAGTGCATTCTCGCACATAGACAAGATTACCGTAATTTCTCATATAAATCGCTCTGTCATTCATTGAGTCCCCAAAATAAGGGACAAACTGCGTCCCTTATCAGTTCGTTAAGGGACGGGTCTTTTATTTTCCAAATAAGGGACGGTCCCTTATTTCAAGGGACGGTTGGCAACACTAGTGCATCAGCAAGTGTCAGTGTAGCATCCTTCAACAGCAATTCTTCCTGAACTCTGGGATTAGATGTTTTTTCAATGAGCTGGTCTCGTAAGAGTTCATCAGTGACGTCACCAAAGTTACAGCTCTGTGAAAGCGCTTTTAAATCTGCTACAAACTGCCGAGCAGACTCACCTGGGCGCTGACATCTTTGTCTGAATAACAGTTGCCGAAGCAGTATGTTCTGGGACTTCACAAAATGACCACTTAAAGACGTTATGGCTGCGTCGTAAGTGTTCGCGGTACTATGGAGGTAGATTTCTATCAAAAATAACCAAGCACAAAAGTATAATCCACAATCGTATTTATCATCCACACACACACACCTCTCAATTTGTGTTTCGTAAAAATAATCCACAATCGTATTTACCATCCACACACACACACCTCTCAATTTGTGTTACGTAAAAATAATCCACAATCGTATTTACCATCCACACACACCTCTCAATTTGTGTTTCGTAACACTGGCGAATCTACAGTTGCCGATCGAAGGACACGCTTGATGTGCTTGGATTTACGGACAGAATTTTGAGACAAATATTCCGCTGTTTTTCACCGTGTCGTTTCACGCTCGTAACTTGCAATTCGTAATCGTAAACTTCTTCTTCTTTGGTGCTTACATAACACGGCGGTGGGTCTGTTCGGCTCATCAGCGCCACTTTTAGAACAAGTGGCCAAAATTGCACATTATCTTTAAGAAGCGGATTCATGGTAAATTTAATTAAAACAACCGAGTTGTGAGTTTATTTAGGTTGTAAAGTTAACCCCACGCTAATCTTGCGATGGCAAGTTTTTTAAACAGTCATTGCACAAAACTCCTATCAGATTGCATGTAGCTAGCTAGCTAGATTACATTACACAGGGGTAGGTCCGTACACAGTAGCTACATAACTCTTTCGCCCCTCATGGGAAAGATTATGTAAAACAAACTCAACCATGTGAAGTATTATAGCCAATTAAATTAATTTGACAGCTATTCTCACTGATACCGATGTCTCCTATTAAATCTTTTATTTGTTCAGCTAGCTAGCTAGTAGATAAGACACATAAATGAAAATGAGAATTCAAATTGCATGGAGTGCTCTCCTTATTTTAGTGTTGTACTTCCTAGTTCCTATCAATGTACGGACCTACCCCTGTGTAATGTAATGATAGGAGGCGTGCAAAAATTGGAGTTTTGTGCAATGACTGTTTAAAAAACTTGCCATCGCAAGATTAGCGTGGGGTTAACTTTACAACCTAAATAAACTCACAACTCGGTTGTTTTAATTAAATTTACCATGAATCCGCTTCTTAAAGATAATGTGCAATTTTGGCCACTTGTTCTAAAAGTGGCGCTGATGAGCCGAACAGACCCACCGCCGTGTTATGTAGCACCAAAGAAGAAGAAGTTTACGATTACGAATTGCAAGAAGTGATGGGCAGTTCGGCTCTATTCGTACCATTCAGTTTGAAGAGTCGGAGTCGGAGTCGGAGTTGCCATTTTGGTACTTCCGGTTAATACAGAAGAGCCGTTTGAGCCGCATCTTTTTCCTTCAGCGGCGCTACTCGCGAGCTGGAATTAGAAGCTGTTTCAGACAGCAGACCCTAGCTGGTAACAAAGTAGACAAAATAAGTTTGTAAACTAGCCTTGATATTTTATTCAGACCCAAATCATCTGAATGATACTCATTGCTAATATTCTCAATTTACAGTAGCCTACTGTCTCAAGCTAGTTTGTAATCGCAGGTTACGTTTATTTACGACTTTCTCATCTCCGTTTTTTCGATCATAGATTGTAACATTAGATCTTACAGGTAATAATAGCCATTGAATGGTTATATTTGTATAGAGCTATTTAATCTATGCTAATATTAATCTTATATTTTTTTATCAGATCCCAGAATCCAGTAGTCTAGGTCTACTGAAAATGAGGTGGATGGAAGACTGTATAAGAGAGATAGCCAGCCAAATTGGACAAACAAGCCAGATATTTATTGTGTGTGTCAGTGTGTACATATGATGTACAGGAGCCTGTGTCGTTTATTTATTTGGACACCATAAGGTTATTTAAATGTGTTTATTTTAACTGTACTTTATTTATTATATCATACGCAATTGTAGGCTATTTATTCTGTTCACTGTTGTTGTTGGTCAAGAGTTCTAAAATAAAAATGCCACCACTTTAAATAAGTCTTTTCTGTCATTTTTTTGTAGCCTAATCTAGCTGAACACAATCGCAATATCGCAAATTTGGCCTAATTGTTTCATCGTTGACTGGAATTGGGTTGCAATTCTCGCAAAAAGTTTAATAATTTCGTAATATACAGTCGGCGTCTCGGAATATCATTAGGCTAACATAATTCCTTTGTCAATAGGGTTTCCGTTTGAATCACGCTGAGTAGTAAACCCGATTAATAGCTTAATGGTGTACTTCATTTTGCCCTTTATTAAAACCACAGAACTCTATAAGAACAGTTATGTGGTTAAAACTCGAAAATGACTTCGGTTTGTGTCACGGCTCTGGTTCCGGCTCTGTCTGGAGCCGTGGAATATTGCTACGGCTCATGGCTCTTAAATTGAGTCGAGTTGATTTCGTGCTGATCAGTTGGGTAGTATAGCTACTGTAGCTACGTATCTTTCTTTCAACCATTAGTAGTCATAATAACTTTGGAATGAGCTGGGGCGATTATTAACTTCACAAAAGTGTGTGCAATATTGTTAGATCAAATTAAAAATATATATATTCTTACGTAGGTTCTAACTTAGCAATCAGAAACTGCGCGCTGCGCATTAACCAGTGCTGAGTGTCTCGGGAGAGTGTCTCCCGGCTGTAGTAGAAAGCAGGCAGAGTCAGAGCCAGAGCCGAGAGCCGAGAGCCAGAGCCGAGAGCCGAGAGCCGAGAGCCAGAGCCGAGAGCCGAGAGCCGAGAGCCGAGAGCCGAGAGCCAGAGCCAGAGCCGAGAGCCGAGAGCCGAGAGCCGAGAGCCGAGAGCCGAGAGCCGAGAGCCGAGAGCCAGAGCCGAGAGCCAGAGCCGTGAGCCGAGAGCCAGAGCCGTTTGAGCCGCATCTTTGAGCCGCATCTTTTTCTTTCAGCGGCGCTACTCGCGAGCTGGAATTAGAAGCTGTTTCAGACAGCAGACCCTAGCTGGTAACAAAGTAGACAAAATAAGTTTGTAAACTAGCCTTGATATTTTATTCAGACCCAAATAATCTGAATGATACTCATTGCTAATATTCTCAATTTACAGTAGCCTACTGTCTCAAGCTAGTTTGCAATCGCAGGTTACGTTTATTTACGACTTTCCCATCTCCGTTTTTTCGATCAGATTGTAACATTAGATCTTACAGGTAATAATAGACATTGAATGGTTATATTTGTATAGAGCTATTTAATCTATGCTAACCATAGGGTTATTTAAATGTGTTTATTTTAACTGTACTTTATTATATCATACACAATTGTAGGCTATTTATTCTGTTCACTGTTGTTGTTGGTCAATAGTTCTAAAATAAAAATGCCACCACTTTAAATATATTTGCTGTCATTTTTAGTAGCCTAACCTGTCATTTTGAAGTATTTGCTGTCATTTTTAGTAGCCTAGCTTAGCTGAACACAATCGCATATTAATTCTGTTTTATAGCCTACTGCAATTTCCTCGCAAACAGCCAAATGTATTAATATAATAATAAACAGTTGGCTATTAAAGTGTCGACGTCTCGGAATATAATTAGATAGCCTATTAGGTACAGAATTCCTTTGCAAATATGGTTTCTGGTTGATACACGCTGAGTAGGCTAAACTCGATTATTAATGCTGTCGCCTACAGCATTTCTTTTCCTCTCCGTTAAAACTTGAAAGGGCTTTGTTTGTTTCACGGCTCTGAGTCGAGGTGATTTCGTGCTGAACGGAGTTAGGTCCGACTACTAGCCTACTATTGCTACCTATCCTTTAACCGTTCTTTTTCATAATATGAGCTCGATGTCTCGCTATGGGATGTGACCCTCCGCAGCCCTGACAGAAGTACCTATCTCAAATAACCAATCCTGATTGGTCAGAGAAGCGTGTCCCTCCGCTGCGTGATGTAGTCCCCCCCACTACAAATACCGCAACAGGAGGACACGCCCGCCATTCTAAAAATTCTTCTCACCTAGAAGCATTATCTCACCCGAGCCTAAGTTAGTTTAACTGTCCACAGACGGAATTAATTATTATTAGCTTCTGTCGACGGACGCTAACTCAGCTCACGATATTCGCCGAGGTTTTGCACGCCAGCTCCCCTCGACGTTTCCTGCTAACACACCAGTTAGCATCTTGCTTTTAACACGCCAGTTATCAGCCTCTCGCTTCTAACACACCAGTTAGCTAGCTATCTGCTCCTAACACACCAGTTAGCTAGCTACCTGCTCCTAACACACCAGTTAGCTAGCACTTACCGTAAAAAACACCCGCGCACCAGCCGGTGTTTTTTGCCCCCATGGCGTCCGCTGCTCCTCATGCCAGAGGAGACTCCCGGCCCTGCTCCTGTGGTGCCCGGATTTCGGGGAAGGATACGCACTCCGTGTGTGTGAGGTGTCTCGGGACTGACCACGCCAGGCTGTCCCTATCCGTCCCCGGTTCGTGTGTACATTGTAAAATGTTCACGACGAAAAGCTTGAGACGCCGCCTGGCTCGCCAAGCCAGCCTGTCCGACCAGGACCCGCTTCTGACCGCCGCTGCCCCGGTAGCCGCTGACGAAGGGGAGCCCATGGTAGAGGAGGAACAGGAGGTGCACACCGACTGGGCCGCCCTGTCTGTGATGTCCCCGGTTCCTGCCTTTCCTTCCGACGATGTGTTAGAGCTGGAGTGTGTAGAGGATGACTCCGACTATCCCCCTCTCATTTCAGAGAGCGAGGATGAGTATGAGGCCTTAATCACTCCGGTGCCGGCTGCAAAGCCGGGGCTGCTTTCCGAGGGCTCGGAGGACGGCGAGGACGCACGTCCCTTGTCCCCGGTTCCTGTGGTCCTGCTCGACACGTGCAAACGTGCGGCAGCGAGCATGGGTATTCCCTGGCCCGCTCCGGTGACACAGCCCTCGCGCTCGCGCTACGAGGGCAGGCTATTAGCACCGGGCGGTAACACGGCCAAGCAGCTTCTTCCCGTCTTTCCTGACTTACTGCTCGAGCTCACCAAGATGTGGAGCGACAAGCCGTACAGCGGAAGGAACCAGATTCCGGGTGCCTCCGTTCTCGACACCGAGAACATGGAAGCCCTGGGTCTCCTCGTCATGCCCCCGGTCGAGTCCCCGGTTGCAGCGCATCTGTACCCGGGTGGCGCCATGGCTGGCTCAAGCAGACGTCCGTCCCTCCCCGCTAAATCGGAGCGTCTTCAGTCTGCTTTGACCGAGAGGGCGTACAAGCAGGCCGCGCTCTCGATGAGGGCTTTGAATGTGCTGTCGCTTCTCTCCGCTTACCAAGCCGACATTCTCCACGGCGCACCTAGCGCCGCGGTTTGGCGCGAGGCGGGAGTGATTACCGACCTGTGCCTTCATGTCCAGCGGGTGGCTGTGCTCGCCACGGGGAAAGCTATGGCTTCTCTCGTGGTCCAGGAACGAGCCAGGTGGCTCAATCTCGCCAGGCTGACTGACAGAGAGCGAGATGACATCCTGGATGCGCCCGTCATACCGGAGGGTATCTTCGGCTCAGCTCTGACCTCCATGCAGGAGAGAGCGGAGGCGAGGAAGAAAGATAACGAGGCGTTTGCGCTCTGCCTGCCGCGTAGAGCCCCCTCGCCGTCTCCCCCGCCCCGGGGAAAATCTTTCGCCCAGGCCGCTGCTCAATCTGCGCGATTTAAGGTCCCAAAGAGGCCGCAGCAGCAGCCTTCCCCGGCCCGATCCCAGTCGCCTGCCCCTCGGGTTGGTTGGAAGGGTCCCCCCGGCGCTCAGCCCGCAGCCCCGCCGCCTCCACCGGCCGCTTCAGCTGCGCAGGGTAGGAGGAAGAAGAAGGCTACTTGACCGCCTTCGCCTTTTCTCCAGGTGACGCGCCCATCAGTTCCCCGTTCATGGGCTCCACCAAAGAGTGTTTTAAGTGCTCATCTCCAGTCGCTGATCTCCGCCCCAGGGCCAGACGAGACGAGGAGGGACATTGCCACTGGGCTGTTTGCCGTTGCACAGCCGTGTTCACATGTCCACAAGCACGCACATACACAAAATGTTCTGCCTTTATTCAAAGAAATAAAGTTGAAAACAAAATGTGTAAAAAAACACCAAAAACAAAGCAAGCACAAACAAAATGAATGCTTTGCACATAAGCATGCTGTCCCTCTGTTGCCGGCGATGGGCACCCCATTTCCGGCTACGGAGGAATTTACCCAGGCTGCAGCGCGAGTTCGCGCATGCGCAGTACGGCCCGAGGGACATTCTCTCGCTCTGCCACTGGAGGGAGCCATACCACCACTTATGAGCCCTCCCGTGTTGGCAAAGCCTCAGCCGAATTTCTCCCCTTCACTGTGCTTTCACATTCAAAAGTGGAGAGAAATAGGGGCTCATCCGTGGGTATTACGCACGATAGAGCGGGGTTACCGGCTACAGTTCAACACTGTGCCGCCTCGTTTTTCCGGCATAATACAGTCACGAGCACAGGGACGTTTAGCTGGCGTGCTAAAGGAGGAGATAATGTCTCTTTTAGACAAAAAAGCTATTCAAATCGTCTCTCCCGAGCAGAGTCAATCCGGGTATTATTCAAGATATTTTCTCGTCCCCAAACCGGGGGGGAGAGGAATTCGCCCTATCTTGGACCTCAGGGCTCTGAACTGTCACTTAAGGAAATACAAGTTCAGGAGGCTGACACAGGCATCACTGTTGCGTCTAATAAAACCAGGCGACTGGTTCACATCAGTGGATCTGAGGGACGCTTATTTCCATATAAAAGTGTACGCTGCCCACAGAAAGTATCTGAGGTTTGCGTTTCAGGGAGTGTGCTATCAGTACCGAGTGCTCCCGTTCGGACTTTCCCTCAGCCCGAGGGTGTTCGTGAAGTGTACGGACGCGGCGGTCGCCCCGCTAAGGCGGGGGGGAATACGCCTGGCCACATATTTGGACGACTGGCTTCTCCTAGCGCGCTCGGAGCAGGAGGCCAGGTCGCACACGGAGTTTGTCACACGTCATCTGTCAGAGTTGGGCTTTGTGATAAACACGGAAAAGAGCAATCTCTCACCGGGTCGAGAAATAATCTTCCTCGGGTTACAGCTGCTATCAATGCCGTTCACTGCGCGCCTCTCGGAGGAGAGGGCGAACAGTTTCAAGGCATGTCTTGCTCTTTTTCAGAGACACTGCTACGTTCCATTCAGGGTGTGTCTGCGCCTGCTGGGCCTGATGGCCTCGGCTATACACGTAATACGCCTCGGTCGCCTCCACATGAGGGAGTTTCAGCGCTGGGTTGCTGCGCTCAGGCTGGACCCCGTGCGTCATGGCGCACGGAGGATTTTGGTGACGTCGGATTGCGTGTTGGCCCTACGTCACTGGCGGGCACCCTCTTTTCTGACTCAGGGTGTGCCCCTGGGCACCGTCCTGTCCAGGAAAGTGGTCACTACGGATGCCAGCCTCCAGGGGTGGGGCGGCATTCACGAGGGCAGATCTGTGAGGGGCCGCTGGAGCCTGGGTCTCCAGCGACATCACATACATTTTCTGGAGCTCTCGGCAGTGTTTCTCTCTCTGAAACATTTCCTCCCATTCCTCAGGGGTCATCATGTCCTGGTGAGGACGGACAATACGACCACGGTGGCGTACATAAATCACCAGGGGGGTTTGCACTCACGTCAATTACACATATTGGCACGCAAACTGATCCTGTGGAGCAGTGTGCGTCTCCTGTCATTGAGGGCAACGCATGTCCCGGGGACCCTGAACGTGGGGGCGGACCTCTTGTCCAGGGGTGCGCCCGTATACGGAGAATGGACTTTACACCCTCTCGTGGTGACTCAGATTTGGTCCATTTATGGCCGCGCCAAAGTGGACCTGTTTGCGTCGGAGGGGAACACCCAGTGTCAGCTGTTCTTCTCCCTACACAGTCGGGGGGCCCCCTTGGGGCTGGACGCTCTGGCGCACGACTGGCCTCACGAGCTGCTCTATGCGTTTCCCCCTCTGGCGCTGGTTCCTCCCACCCTGGCGAGGGTGAGGGAACACAGACACTCTCTTATCCTGATAGCTCCACACTGGCCGGCGATGCACTGGTTGGCGGAGATTTATCAGTTGCTGTGCGCCCGGCCTTGGCAGTTGCCAATACGCAGGGACCTGTTGTCACAGGGGGGGGGGGACGGTGTTCCACCCACACCCGGACAGGTTACAACTGTGGGCGTGGCCCCTGAGTGGCTCTCTATGACCACTGCGGGCCTTCCTCCGAGTGTGATTAACACTATTCAGAATGCTCGGGCCCCCTCTACCAGGTCTTTGTACACTGGTAAGTGGGGGGTGTTTGAGCGGTGGTGCCATGATCGGAATCACGCCCCTTTTCAGTGCTCTGTTCCGGTGGTCTTATCATTCCTTCAGAGCCTCATCGATGATGGCAGAGCCTTCTCGACAGTCAAAGTGTATCTGGCGGCCATTGCCGCCAGTCACGTGGGCTTTGGGGACAAAACAGTGAGTCAGCACCCTCTGGTGTGCCGCTTTATGAAGGGTGCCCGTAGACTGCTCCCAGTCTCCAGGCCACTTATGCCCCCATGGGATCTGACGGTGGTTTTGGAGGGGCTTAAGGGTCCCCCCTTTGAGCCTTTACAGGGTGCTAGTTTGAAGCATTTGTCTCTTAAGACAATGTTGTTGCTGGCGCTCGCTTCCGCGAAGCGGGTCAGCGATATTCATGCACTCTCGGTGCATCCATCATGCACTCAGTTTGCCCCAGGGGACGTAAGGGTGTCGCTGAGACCTAACCCAGCCTTTGTGCCTAAGGTGGTGGGTTCATGCTCCCCGATTTCTCTCGCTGCGTTCACAGCTCCAGCTGCGGACCAGCGGGCTCATACATTGTGTCCGGTCCGGGCCATACGTTGTTATGTGGACAGGACTCGGTGCTTCCGACGGAGCGATCAGCTCTTTATTTCCTGGGCTAATCCCAGGAAAGGTCAGCCTGTTTCGAGGCAGCGCCTCTCACACTGGCTGGTGGAAGCTATAACTTTGGCCTACGCTAATGAGGGGTTGCGCCCGCCTGCGGGCCTGCGCGCTCACTCTACGCGGGGCATGGCTGCATCCTGGGCCTTGTTCAGGGGGGTGTCTATTCAGGACATTTGTGCGGCGGCGAGTTGGACTTCGCCTCTGACTTTTGTCCGATTCTACATGCTGGATGTGTCGGGCCCGTGCGTTGCCAGCGCGGTCCTTCAGGCCTAGCATCTGGACATCTGGACCCTCCCATCGGTTGGTGGCTGTTCGATAAAGCTGTCTGGCAATTCGGGAGTAACCACATCCCATAGCGAGACATCGAGCTCATATTATGAAAAAGAACTTTAGGTTACTGTCGTAACCCCGGTTCTTTGAGTAATATGAGCGAGATGTCTCGCCAGACAACCCTTCTTGCTGGGCGGTGAGAAGGAATTTCGGGCTTTAGAATGGCGGGCGTGTCCTCCTGTTGCGGTATTTGTAGTGGGGGGGACTACATCACGCAGCGGAGGGACACGCTTCTCTGACCAATCAGGATTGGTTATTTGAGATAGGTACTTCTGTCAGGGCTGCGGAGGGTCACATCCCATAGCGAGACATCTCGCTCATATTACTCAAAGAACCGGGGTTACGACAGTAACCTAAAGTTAGTAGTAGCCTAGTCAAAATTACTTTGGAATGAGCTGGGGCGATTATCTAATTCACAAAATTGTGTGCAATATTGTTTAGATCAACTTTAAATGTATTCATAAAGCATTATAAAGAAGATATTCGTGTGACCTATTTTGTTGGGCGCATCAATCGCTGCTCGACTTCAACGCCGCGCATTACCACTGCTGAGTGTCTCGGGGGAGTGTCTCCCGGCTGTAGTAGAAAGCAGGCAGAGTCAGAGCCGGAGCTAAGAGCCGAGAGCCGAGAGCCGTGGGTTAGCACGATTCCCTCGAACTGGCGAGTCGACTCAGACGACTCAGCATAAAGAGTCGACTCATAATACCGATTCGTTCGCGAACTGCACATCACTAATTGCAAGTTACGAGCGTGAAACGACACGGTGAAAAACAGCGGAATATTTGTCTCAAAATTCTGTCCGTAAATCCAAGCACATCAATCGTGTCCTTCGATCGGCAACTGTAGATTCGCCAGTGTTACGAAACACAAATTGAGAGGTGTGTGTGTGTGGATGGTAAATACGATTGTGGATTATTTTTACGAAACACAAATTGAGAGGTGTGTGTGTGTGGATGGTAAATACGATTGTGGATTATTTTTACGAAACACAAATTGAGAGGTGTGTGTGGATGGTAAATACGATTGTGGATTATTTTTACGAAACACAAATTGAGAGGTGTGTGTGTGTGGATGATAAATACAATTGTGGATTATACTTTTGTGCTTGGTTATTTTTGATAGAAATTTACCTCCATACGGTACCGAGTGTATTTAAAATCCGTCTCCCCTCCGCCCCCAGCAAGTGTAGGAGGATAGCCCGCATCCTCGCGCTAGCAGCGCCGTCCAGACCGGTGGCTAGGAGGTACGTTTCAAACGAACTTTTCCATTGATCCCAGGGAACGACAGTGTCGCCAGGGAGAGGTAGAAATGGGTCTGGAGGCGGCAGGTAAAAAATAGGGACAGACTCAGCCATCCTCGTCGCCAATGATATGTTTAAGAATGAGGAAACTGAGGTTTACTTTTAGGCGAAAAAACAGCCGTGTTTACTTTGGTTTCATTCTTCATTACACTGAACTTCCGTTCACGTATGGTGGCCTCTCAGTTACAAAATCAATGCAACGTAAAATACCGTAACGCATAAAGCACAAACAAATAGGTATATCCTTCTAACAGAACAATAACTAACTGGGTTTAGTCAAGGCTTAAACAAACACAACACTCTCTTAGTGCCAGAAGGGAATACCACTGCCTTATGTTCATTTATAAAGCAGTGTTAAATAAGTTGCCATTTATATCTGTTTCTTGTTTTAGTTTAGATCTATTGCACAGTATACTTGTTCTCAAGAATATTTCTCACTCTGTAACCCACGTGTGAATACTGAAACTGGAAAGGCTGCTTTAGCCTTCTATGCACCTTTTAAATGGAATCAGTTACAGGCCATTCTCAAATTGGACAGACTGACTAGTATTCAGGAATCTTGTACTTGCTTTTCATAATGTATTTGTTATTTTTGAATCATTTTCATATTGTTCACACTACTCTTGTAATATTTAAATGTATTGTTGTGTTTTATCATTGCATTGTTGTATTCTCAGGGCACCATTGTAAAAGAGAGCTTTGCTCTCAATTGGCATATCCCTGGTTAAATAAAAGAATCATCAAATACTTTGGTTGCATAAACATGATGCGCAGCTTCGTTTAAAAAAAAATTGAGGCACAGCTTTGCTTCGTGTACTGCACATCACATACTAAACAGTACACATGGAACAGCACACATCTGCCAGTACACAGGACGCAGTAGATAGGGCTTTGATTCGGACACAGCCCGGGTCAAGGTGAGCATGGGACATAGTTGCTGAACTGCAACTGCAGTATTATCTTACAATCTCCTACCCTGAAACTAAACACTAAAGAGCCGAGGGGTTCTGAATGAAAAAAACTCAAAGCCCTCTCAGCTGTGTTGGTACTCCGTACGGTGGCTTGGATAAGCAATGACTGTCTATTTCACATTGCAGGGGCAAACAATCATCTTCTTGTGATGCGGGTTGTCCTGATGGGGCAGAAATCGTCTGAGAAGAACGCGGTGGTGACCACCATGCTGGGGCGAGAAGCGTTCCCCACCTGTGAGTCAGTGTGCTGTGAGGTAGAGATGGGTGTGGTCTCCGGGAGACGGATCACAGTTGTAAGCGCACCCCAGGCTGGTGGGATAATCCAGCACGATGCACCTTGGAGCAGGGTAAAGAGATCATGAAGGGTCTGTCTCCGTGTGTCCCAGGAGCCCACGCTATCCTCCTAGTCATCCCTGTCGATGTGGCCTAGAAAGAGAGACACAGGAGGGCGCTAGAGGATCACCTGTGCTGTCTTGGACAGGACATCTGGACTCACGCTATAGTGTTGTGCACCTATGGGGACAGACTGAGAGAAACGTCCATAGAGCAGCACATAGAGAGGGAGGGCTGGCCCCTCCAGTGGGTGGTGGAAAAATGCGGGAACAGGTTTCACCTCTTTAACAACAAGATCAAGGGCAACGGCAGTCAGGTGTCAGAGCTGCTGGAGAAGATGGTGGCGGAAAACGATGAGGAGCTGTTATCTGCTGACATGAGTCAGGTCTCCCGTGAGCTGGAGAGCAAGTTCAAGAGGAAGGAGGTTGAAGAAATTAAAGAGTGCTACGAGGAGGAGCTGAGCAGAAGGAAGAAAGAACTGAAGGCACAATATGAGAAGGAATGGAGGAGGACAGAGAAAGAACTCTTGGAGATGTTTGGATCTTCATTAATGGCAAAGCTGGAGAAAGACACAGAGAAAAGCAAACTGCCAGCTAAATTAAAGACCAAGCCTTGCATTACTCTAAACCGTGAGTATACTGATCCAAGCATTGCATTACTCTAAACCGTGAGTATACTGATCCAAGCATTGCATTACTCTAAACTGTGAGTATACTGATCCAAGCATTGCATTACTCTAAACCGTGAGTATACTGATCCAAACATTGCATTACTCTAAACTGTGAGTATACTGATCCAAGCATTGCATTACTCTAAACCGTGAGTATACTGATCCAAACATTGCATTACTCTAAACTGTGAGTATACTGATCCAAGCATTGCATTACTCTAAACTGTGAGTATACTGATCCAAGCATTGCATTACTCTAAACTGTGAGTATACTGATCCAAACATTGCATTACTCTAAACTGTGAGTATACTGATCCAAGCATTGTATTACCCTAAATTGTGAGTATACTGATCCAAGCATTGCATTACTCTAAACTGTGAGTATAACAATCCAAGCATTGCACTACTCTAAACTGTGAGTATACTAATCCAAGCATTGCATTATTCTAAACTGTGAGTATACTAATCCAAGCATTGCATTACTCTAAACTGTGAGTATACTAATCCAAGCATTGCATTACTCTAAACTGTGAGTATACTAATCCAAGCATTGCATTACTCTGTACTGTGAGTATACTGATCCAAGCATTGCATTACTTTAAAATGTGAGTATACTGATCCAAGCATTGCATTACTCTAAAATGTGAGTATACTAATCCAAGCATTGCATTACTCTGTACTGTGAATATACTGATGGCAAAATCATGTGTTCGCTATTTGGCGTTTTATTTCTCTTCAAGAATAACAGCACCAAAAAGAAAATATAATTCACTTTGATTAGTTCCACAGGGACCCCTTAGTTGACTGTTGACTTGATTCATTTTAGGATTATCAAAATAAGTAGTAACTTTTAATCAAAATATTTTAATGCCTATCTACAATTTAAAAAAGTAAATGCATGAATGTTGTGTTTTACAGCAAAATAACGCAAAATTCATAAATAACAGAGAAAGAATGAGGAGAGGAAGAATACTGTCCAGTCTGTGATGACAGAAGTTGGCAAAAGGAGTCTGGACATTAACCCGCCACAACGTGAGTCATACCGCTAACCAACTGCTGTGTTAGGCCCCATCAGCATGGTCTGTCTGTATTTCATCAGCTGTGTTAGGCTCCATCAGCATGGTCTGTCTGTATTTCATCAGCTGTGTTAGGCCCCATCAGCATGGTCTGTCTGTATTTCATCAGCTGTGTTAGGCCCCATCAGCATGGTCTGTCTGTATTTCATAAGCTGTGTTAGGCCCCATCAGCATGGTCTGCCTGTATTTCATCAGCTGTGTTAGGCCCCATCAGCATGGTCTGCCTGTATTTCATCAGCTGTGTTAGGCCCCATCAGCATGGTCTGCCTGTATTTCATCAGCTGTGTTAGGCCCCATCAGCATGGTCTGTCTGTATTTCAAATGCTGTGTTAGGCCCCATCAGCATGGTCTGTCTGTATTTCATCAGCTGTGTTAGGCCCCATCAGCATGGTCTGCCTGTATCTCATCAGCTGTGTTAGGCCCCATCAGCATGGTCTGTCTGTATTTCATCAGCTGTGTTAGACCCCATCAGCATGGTCTGTCTGTATCTCATCAGCTGTATTAGTCCCCATCAGCATGGTCTGTCTGTATTTCATCAGCTGTGTTAGGCCCCATCAGCATGGTCTGTCTGTATCTCATCAGCTGTATTAGGCCCCATCAGCATGGTCTGTCTGTATCTCATCAGCTGTGTTAGGCCCCATCAGCATGGTCTGTCTGTATTTCATCAGCTGTGTTATGTCCCATCAGCATGGTCTGTCTGTATTTCATCAGCTGTGTTAGGCCCCATCAGCATGGTCTGTCTGTATTTCATCAGCTGTGTTAGGCCCCATCAGCATGGTCTGTCTGTAACTCATCAGCTGTGTTAGTCCCCATCAGCATGGTATGTCTGTATTTCAACTGCTGTGTTAGGCCCCATCAGCATGGTCTGTCTGTATTTCATCAGCTGTGTTAGGCCCCATCAGCATGGTCTGCCTGTATCTCATCAGCTGTGTTAGGCCCCATCAGCATGGTCTGTCTGTATTTCATCAGCTGTGTTAGCCCCCATCAGCATGGTCTGTCTGTATTTCAACTGCTGTGTTAGGCCCCATCAGCATGGTCTGCCTGTATTTCATCAGCTGTGTTAGGCCCCATCAGCATGGTCTGCCTGTATCTCATCAGCTGTATTAGCTGATGAGAATCAAAACACTTGTGTGTGAATCTGTATCATTAATCAACGATTTAACAATAATTCATTATTTAACGACAATCAACCCATACTGAATACACTATTTTTTGCTCAAGTTGTTGAAACACATCTATTGCTGTCAGTCATAACCAAACCTGTTGCTGTGTGGTTTGACAGTAGGTGGCAGTACTGAGCAGATGTGGACAGAGAATACTGAAGGCATGCACGTCGCCCTGAGGAAGAGAGTCCTGGCTTTGTCGCCCTCCACCTTTTCAGCCGCCTCCACTGGCCAAGATTCCGGAATTAATTTTGGCCAGGGTTCCGTTCAGTCCTTAAGCATCTCTGAGTACCAGGGTGAGACGGACAAGACACTTCCTCCTGGCACAGGAAGCAGGTAGCAAAAGGATGGGCAGGACACCAGGGGCTCACCTCTTTCTGAGGGTAATATTCCTCAATCAGCCCTGCTGTCCCAGCCTTTAGCCAGGTGGCTAGCTTAGCTTGCCAGCCATGTGGAGAAGCTGTTGTAACCTGCAGTAGACCTGGGTGTACTGATGGAGACCATGGGACCGTGTAGCCCTGTGCTTCCCAAAGAAATGGGGGGGTTACCCCCGAGGGGGGGCCGCAGAGAGACAGCAAGGGGGTGGGGTGAGGTGGAGTGGAAAGATAAGGTACAGACGTGTGTACTTTGGGGGGGTGTTATTAATATATAACCTGTGAGACAGACTGAAATATCATTCACCCCTGTTATTAATATATAACCTGTGAGACAGACTGAAATATCACTCACCCCTGTTATTAATATATAACCTGTGAGACAGACTGAAATATCATTCACCCCTGTTATTAATATATAACCTGTGAGACAGACTGAAATATCACTCACCCCTGTTATTAATATATAACCTGTGAGACAGACTGAAATATCACTCACCCCTGTTATTAATATATAACCTGTGAGACAGACTGAAATATCACTCACCCTGTTATTAATATATAACCTGTGAGACAGACTGAAATATCACTCAACCCTGTTATTAATATATAACCTGTGAGACAGACTGAAATATCATTCACCCCTGTTATTAATATATAACCTGTGAGACAGACTGAATTATCACTCACCCTGTTATTAATATATAACCTGTGAGACAGACTGAAATATCACTCACCTCTCTTATTAATATATAACCTGTAAAAGTGCCTTTCATGATGTAAAAGTGAATCTGAGGCAGAGCACCTCACCAGTGTGTTGTGTGCAGTGGCTAAGCTTACTTTCTGCAGCAGGGGTTGTCCTCCAACCGCTTCCAGAAACTTCAATCAACTCCAATTTGAAGACGTCCTCCAGTCGCTCTTTCAGTTCAGAGACAGATTTCCTCACAGCCTCAAAAGAGATGTGTGGACTGATAGCAATGCTGGGTAGGTCTCCAGGTCCAGGAGGGGCACAGAGAGACTGACAGCTCTACAGACAGACAGACAGACAGACAGAACAGTCTCAATACAGGTTCCTGTGCAGATTCCAGGAGCAGGGTCCTTCAGATGATAAGATGAAAAAACACAGGACCAAGTTACATGACATAATATTGGGAAGCATTGCTTTGGAATAGAGCTTGTTTAATTTGTATGAGCTTTTTTTGTTTTTTATTTCTCTCTATTGTGGGGAAGAATGCTTTGTCCTTCTGGAAGCTAGAGGTTTATCGCTCAGATTATCTCTCAATTTTATGACGCCTTATATGTTTGGTGTCAAATTGACCCCAAAAATTTAAACTGACACACAACTATTGTAATAGAAACATTTTCACACTCTCTGTTCCACATTTTGTGTGTCTCCCAATTGACCAACCTTTTATCCCTAAAAATGAAAAATCACACCTACAAAAATCTCACTTACCTGAGGTAAGTGGACGTTTCTGAAGTTTAAAATACAGCTACGCCACAAATGACCCCATACAACACCTTTGTTTACCGAGTATTGCAAGACCTTTGAAAACATAGCATTGTGTTCATTGCATATTTGCTATTTAATCCCAACACATTATAAAAAATCTAAGTGTCAAAATAAAAAATATGGTTAACTGGTTTTTAAAAGACAAACACTGAATTATGCCAAAGATAATATGAGGGTTAAAGGCATCGCTCACTCTTTTTTTTTTATAGATTATTCAGTTTTAGTGTGTGTTTCTGATTGGCCCAGATAGGTTTTATGTGTGATGGATAGTTTCGATATTTACAGAAGTTATAGATCGGTAAACAAACAACATTTGAGACCTTTGAGGGGTCGTTCTGTCCCAAGAGAGTGATGGGGAGGAACACCTACGTCAGTAGGAAGTTACTGCCCCCAGTCTGTGCTGCTGTGCATGTGGATATGTGCCCTGTATTTGGTATTATGTGTGTTGTCTCAGCCTCCACTGTAGACTGAGGAGAGTGCAGACCAGTTATTATTAAAGTACAGAGTCAACAAAATTGAAGAAAGAAAAAGAAGCCACTCAGTGGGTGCGTCCCAATATTCTTCACTCCCCACCTCCTTTCCTCCACTCCCGGAAGTATGCAAAACTGCCTGAATGTTTTGAGTACAAGTATTTGCATGTACAGTATACAATGTACCTGACATTGCGGTTTGCGTCGAGACATTAATTTCTAACCATGAATATGTAATTAGTATAATATCAGCAACATTAGATTAGGACACAAAGAATGGTTTACGGGGCACGGGGAAGAACAGGTGGTAGTTTAGGAAAGGAGGGTGCATTTTTCGAATATTGGGACACACTCCGTATCCCATCGAGGAAATTAATTTTCTTGCGAGAGCAAGTTCGCTCGTGTCACAGCTCCGTGCTCGCGATAGTCGCGGGACTGCATTTTTGCACGCAAAATAAAAGCTCCTCCACGCGGATTGATTCTCTGCTCGCTCGCTTCACATCTGGACATTTACCGATACTGTTCGGTTAATTTCACAGCTCCACGCGCGCGATATTTTTGGAACTAAATAAACGCCATATAATATACACTCTCCGCTCAGCCTGGCCTGAGTCCAACACCACTCCTCCTGCAGCTGTAGGCAGAACCAGGAAGTCTCACTCTTTCTCTCTCTCACGCAGTTTCAGAGAAACGAAACTTAACTCTGTCTCTGTCAGCCTGAGCAGTAACATGGCTGAAGGTGGAGTATCACTGGATCAGGACCAGTTCAGCTGTCCGATCTGTCTGGATCTACTAAAGGATCCAGTGACTATTTCCTGTGGACACAGTTACTGTATGGGCTGTATTAAGGGCTGCTGGGATCAGGATGATCATACTGGTGTCTACAGCTGTCCCCAGTGCAGAGAGACCTTCACTCCAAGGCCTGTTTTAAAGAAAAACACCATGTTTGCTGAAATGGTGGAGAAACTGAAGAAGACAGGACTCCAAGCTGCTCCTCCTTCTCACTGTTACGCTGGACCTGGAGACGTGGTGTGTGATGTCTGCACTGGGACAAAACGCAAAGCCGTCAAGTCCTGTCTGGTGTGTCTGGCCTCTTACTGTGAAACTCACTTGAAACTCCATGACGAACTCAACCCAGGAAAGAGACACAAGCTGACGGATGCCACTGGAAACCTGCAGGAGAAGATCTGCTCTCATCATGACAAACTTCTGGAGATTTACTGTCGTTCCGATCAGCAGTGTATCTGTTATCTGTGTGTGATGGATGAACACAGCGGCCATAAAACAGTCTCAGCTGCAGCAGAAAGAACTGAGAAACAGGTAAGGACTGAAACTCTTACAGAAAACACTCACGCTTTTTTACACTGATGATGATAGATATTAGCTTGGATTATTTCCACAATGTGTAGGTTTATGACTTGCGTTTTATTGAATTTGATTAATGTATTTATTGATAGATTATGTTTTGAAATGTTTGATAAGTTTGAAAAAGTACTGAACAACGCAGTTACTTTGAGGTCTGAACAACAGACAACAACACAGTGATATCCAGCTCTGTAGTCCACAGTAATAAAAGCAGTAAGAGCAGGAAGTGAACCCAAGTCTGCTCTTTGTGACAGCTCTGTTCACACCCCCTCACTCTATTCACTCCCTGAATGGGAATCAACACACGGCTGGAGCAGCTAGTTCACTCACACAGAAGCTTTACCTATAAGGCCAGTACACTTTACACACTGGCCTGCTATCAGTGTGTAGAAGTGCTATTTAGTTTAATTTGGAATATGGATAGTAGTATCAAGCTATATTTATTTTTTTGTGGACTCCGTCACACCTACTGTGTTTTCAAATATATAAAAATGACAAACTATGGGTGACAAATAAATGCAATCAGTTGAAAAAGGAGGCCCAAAGACAATACAATACAAGGCCAATACAAGTAATCAGAGGTGAACACATTCAGGTTGTGGAAGAATATAAATATCTGGGGCTTGTTGGACAGCAAGCTGTGCTGGGAACAGATGCATCAACCTGATGTACAAGAAAGGGCAGCAGCTCCTCTTTTTCTAAAGGAAGCCGATGAGATTAATTAATGTGGACTGTACCATCCTTACAATGTTTTATAGATCCTTCATTTAAAGAGTTTTAACCTGCTGTTTTACGTGTTGGTTTGGAAATACAAGTACAGCCAACCTGAACAGACTGGGAAGAATTCTTAAATTCTGTAGCAAAATCATAGGACAGCCACAAAACAGCATGACTGCCCTGTACAAAATTAGGGCACTTACAAAAGTGGAGATTATTTTATATGATTCAACCCACCCCCTGTAGACAGAGTTTAATCTCCTACCCTTAGGGAGATGTCTGTCTGTACTGCTCAGTAAGAATGATACGTACAAGAGTTAATTTATTCCTCTAGTCATTCCCTTTTTAAATAGCAAATAACCTTTTGGGTCCACTTTTAAAGCTCTTAATGTAATGTAATGTCTCAGAGTTTAGTATTGTATGTACTGGGTTTTTGTTTGCATTATTGACTTTATTTAGCTGCAAAACCAATTTCCCCATGAGGGATAATACAGTTTTCTACTTCTGCTATGTAGTTGAACATCTGAATATTGTAATATCATGTGAGAAATATCTGTCCACAGAAGCAGCTGCTGGTGACACAGAGTAAATTCCAGCAGAGAATCCAGGAGATAGAGAAGGAGCTGCAGAATCTGAGACAGGCTGTGCAGTCACTCAAGGTGGGTACTGACCAGAGGAGAAGACAACAGTGTGCTGCTGGAAGAGCCATTTCAGGGCTCAGTCAGGGCTCTCCTCCAGTCAGCCAGTGAGCAGCCCAGTGTTGGGCCACTTTCCAGTCCTGTGAGGCTCAATCCCACTGAGCCACACTGTGGGGAATAGGCTGAGTGAAAGGCCTAGTTAAAATGTTCAGTGTCACACAACACGGGTGTGGTCAGGTAAGGCCTGGCGTGTGTCCGGCAAAAACAAACAGTCGGAATGACTAAATGACCAATTTTGTGGCCAATTTTGTGGTCCTAGAAAAGTGCAAAATTATATACAGTGCGTTTCACCTCTCCATATTTAGAATGATCCAAACAGAGACAAAAAAAAATATATATATATATATATGCAACAGGAGAATAAAAAAATAAAATAAAAAGACACACACCAAAGAAATCAATAACTGGACCACATTGCTGGCTCCACTCTAAGCTGAATTATCACCTTCCTTCTCATCCAACTCCTGCAATTCTGCCTACTCCCTCCCTGGAACAGTGGTCTGGGCTGTGTCCGAATCAGAGCCCTATCTACTGCACCCTGTCTCCTGCATACAGTACACTGTGTCCGAATCAGAGCCCTATCTACTGCGCCCTGTCTCCTGCATACAGTGCACTGTGTCCGAATCAGAGCCCTATCTACTGCGCCCTGTCTCCTGCGTACAGTGCACTGTGTCCGAATCAGAGCCAGATCTATGCACCCTGTCTCCTGCATACAGTGCACTGTGTCCGAATCAGAGCCCGATCTATGCACCCTGTCTCCTGCGTACAGTGCACTGTGTCCGAATCAGAGCCCGATCAACTGTGCCCTGTCTCCTGCGTACAGTGCACAGTGTTCGAATCAGAGCCCTATCTACTGCGCCCTATGTACAGTGCACTCACAGAAGTGTGTTGTTCAATGTGCACTGTGTAGCACACTACGTACAGTCTGGGAAAAATATCAGCAACACCATTTTCCAGCCATACTGTTGAAGTCTCGTAAGCAGGTCGTAAGACGTCCCACCAGTGTTGCCATGTCCACGGTTTTACAGCTAAATTGGGCAACTTTCAAAGTGCAGTCACAGGTAAAAATGTGAAAATATGATGATTTCTATTTAAAATACGTTGGTTTCAGTGAAAAATATATTTTGGCTAGTTTTGAGTCGCCATTTGGCTGGAAAGTCTTATGCGACCAAAATGTTTGTGTACTTCTTGAAAAGTGTGCTCCCGAATATACTCAGCAAAACCCCGGAAGTAAGTGTGTCATCCCCGGAAGTAAGTATACTATATTTAGAGAATATTTTCCCTACATTTTTCTTCCTACTTTTTCACCCTGTCTACTCAACAAGCCTACCTAATAGTATGGAAGGGTGCTGATTGGGACACAGCCCCAGTGTACTCAACAAGCCTACCTAATAGTATGGAAGGGTGCTCATTGGGACACAGCCCTGGGGTTCATTCCAATCGCTTATTTTATCCGTCTTTGTCTCCTCGGTCCTCGCCTGACCTGGAAATCCATCGAGGTTTGCCATCTTTAAGGACATTCCAAACCGCTAAATGTTCCTCGGAGGAGAGAGGAGTGGGGAACGAGGAGGCTACCGGAGGATGCTTCAGTGAGGAAGCATGAATGTAGCCTGGTTAGACTGCTACAACGGCGTAGATGAGAAGATAATGGGAATCATATGTTGGAAAGAGAAGAAAAAAGTTTAGAAAGGGGAGCTAGTGGAGAGGAAGGGAATATGAAGAAGAGAAGAAACTGTAAATCTGGAAACAGCAACTGAAATGTCGGGTTCACCAAATTGTAAAAATTGGAAACAGCAACTGAAATCACGTCGGGGTCACCAAATTTGTAAATCTCCGTGCAGCTAGACCAATGAGGGAATAGCTCGGAGCGAAGGTTTAAGCGTGACAGAGATTTGGCCTGCCCTGATAACGTCAGATGGTGGCACTGTGGCACTGTTCGTATGCTGGTTTTTACGACAGTCCAAGCGTTATTTCCAGAATCATTCAATCCTGGGACATCTTTTGACGTCATAAACTTCAAACCAGATGGTCCCAGCAGACTTTACGGCACCGAAGTTCTGGTTTATAACGTCTTTCACCCCCGATGGTATGTTTCCAGGTGCCCTGGGATCTCAATTCCAGTCTTACAAAACCAACACACGACTGCCTTTTTAGGCTATGGCCTAGTGTGGACCCGTGGCTGTGTCACATACAGCCCTCCTCTCTCTGTGACTCATAACAGCGCTCTGCATATACAGCCGTCCTCTCTCTGTGTCTCCTAACAGCGCTCTGCACATACAGCCCTCCTCTCTCTGTGACTCCTAACAGCGCTCTGCATACAGCCCTCTTCTCTCTGTGACTCATAACAGCGCTCTGCATATACAGCCGTCCTCACTCTGTGTCTCCTAACAGCGCTCTGCACATACAGCCCTCCTCTCTGTGTCTCCTAACAGCGCTCTGCACATACAGCCCTCCTCTCTCTGTGCTCCTAACAGCGCTCTGCATATACAGCCCTCCTCTCTCTGTGACTCCTAACAGCGCTCTGCACATACAGCCCTCCTCTCTCTGTGTCTCCTAACAGTACTCTGCATATACAGCCCTCCTCTCTCTGTGCTCCTAACAGCGCTCTGCACATACAGCCCTCCTCTCTCTGTGCTCCTAACAGCGCTCTGCACATACAGCCCTCCTCTCTCTGTGTCTCCTAACAGCGCTCTGCACATACAGCCCTCCTCTCTCTGTGTCTCCTAACAGCGCTCTGCACATACAGCCCTCCTCTCTCTGTGTCTCCTAACAGCGCTCTGCACATACAGCCCTCCTATCTCTGTGACTCCTAACAGCGCTCTGCACATACAGCCCTCCTCTCTCTGTGTCTCCTAACAGCGCTCTGCACATACAGCCCTCCTCTCTCTGTGTCTCCTAACAGTACTCTGCATATACAGCCCTCCTCTCTCTGTGCTCCTAACAGCGCTCTGCACATACAGCCCTCCTCTCTCTGTGCTCCTAACAGCGCTCTGCACATACAGCCCTCCTCTCTCTGTGTCTCCTAACAGCGCTCTGCACATACAGCCCTCCTCTCTCTGTGTCTCCTAACAGCGCTCTGCACATACAGCCCTCCTCTCTCTGTGACTCCTAACAGCGCTCTGCACATACAGCCCTCCTCTCTCTGTGACTCCTAACAGCGCTCTGCACATACAGCCCTCCTCTCTCTGTGCTCCTAACAGTGCTCTGCACATACAGCCCTCCTCTCTCTGTGCTCCTAACAGCGCTCTGCACATACAGCCCTCCTCTCTCTGTGTCTCCTAACAGCGCTCTGCACAGACAGCCCTCCTCTCTCTGTGTCTCCTAACAGCGCTCTAAACATACAGCCCTCCTCTCTCTGTGTCTCCTAACAGCGCTCTGCACATACAGCCCTCCTCTCTCTGTGTCTCCTAACAGCGCTCTGCACATACAGCCCTCCTCTCTCTGTGCTCCTAACAGCGCTCTGCACAGACAGCCCTCCTCTCTCTGTGTCTCCTAACAGCGCTCTGCACATACAGCCCTCCTCTCTCTGTGTCTCCTAACAGCGCTCTGCACATACAGCCCTCCTCTCTCTGTGTCTCCTAACAGCGCTCTGCACAGACAGCCCTCCTCTCTCTGTGTCTCCTAACAGCGCTCTGCACATACAGCCCTCCTCTCTCTGTGTCTCCTAACAGCGCTCTGCACATACAGCCCTCCTCTCTCTGTGTCTCCTAACAGCGCTCTGCACAGGCAGCAGTGGAGGACAGCGAGAGGATCTTTACTGAGTTGATCCGCTCCATTGAGAAAAGGCGCTCTGAGGTGAAAGAGCTGATCAGAGATCAGGAGAAGGCTGAAGTGAGTCGGGCTGAAGGACTCCTGGAGCGACTGGAGCAGGAGATTGCTGAGCTGAGGAGGAGAGATGCTGAGATGGAGCAGCTTTCACACACAGAGGATCACATCCATTTCCTCCAGGTAACATCACTGGCTCTCTGATGGTCTGCACTATGTACATTGTACATACATGTTGAGGTGTGTTCTTCATTTACAAATATCTGCTCCTGGCATCTGCACAGGAATCTGTATTGAGACTGTTGTCTGTCTGTCTGTCTGTAGAGCTGTCAGTCTCTCTGTGCAGCTCCTGGGCCTGGAGACTTACCCAGCATCACTGTCAGTCCACAAATCTCTTTTGAGGCTGTGAGGAAATCTGTCTCTGAACTGAAAGAGCGACTTGAGGACGTCTTCAGAAAGGAATTAGTCAAAATCTCTCAAATAGGTTAGAACTGCTGAAACAACTTTTCCCCAATGATTTCTTTCATTAAAAATAACAAGTGTTGATCTTTTGTGAATAGAAGTACAGTGTTGTTGATACTTTGTGTAGCCGTGAGTCTGACAGGAGTGAGCAGAGACTGTTCCTACATCACCGAACCGTAGCAACTTATTTTATCCCTACAGGAACCCACCTGCCACAGTACAACACCAGACACGGTAAGTAAGAATTTATAAAAGGTTTACAGATGACAACCCAGTCAGAACCGGACCCACGCTGGGTTTACAAATATTTAAATGGGGCAAAAAGTGAAGCATGATAACTTGTCAATAAAACAGGGGTCATAGCTGGGGCTTGTTTAAGTTGAGCAATCTTTGTAATCTGAAGAAACCTACTATAATGTATATTCAGGTTTTTTCTAATGCATATACCTTTTAAATGTCACCTTCTCTCCTGTTATAACAGCTAATAGCAGCACAAAGGTTTTAGTGTTTCTGCATCTTATAGCTGATCCTGTGCAGTAAAGCAGTCTGCACTGCTGTAAAACAGCAGCAGAGATTTGTGAGATGGGCGGAGAGATGCAGCATTCCTGGGGAGTGGAATCTCTTCTCATTATTCCCGTTGATTGAGATGAAAGCACATTTAGGTCTTCCTCATGCTTTCACATGGCTGTCTGATGCTTCTTTACATAAATATGTCATCCTGCAACTTCCAGTGACATCACTGGGAGAAACGTTGGTGACTCTACTGTATGACACGTATCTCTGGCCCTGTGAAAACTCGTCTTTTTCTGCCACATATATCCAAGTTATTTACAAATGCAATATGTTACATTTGATCACTTTAGTCTAAAAGTAAGAATTTGTGATATGGGTGAGATTTGTGATATGAATCGCATCTGGAGGTAGTTTGGGTTGGGTTCCGCTGGTATCGGATCTGAATGTAAACGCTCGAGTGTGTGTCTTCTCCTGTCAGCCTTCTACTGACAAAAAACATCCCATAATAAGTATGTGGGAGTGTGTATTGGATATGAGTGTAAACAGGGCCTCTGCTACCTGCCCTCTCTGCTCGCCATGGCAACCAGGGAAATTTCCAACTGCCAAAAACTACTGAACCTTCAGCTTCACCAAGATGATATGTGATATTAATCAAACTTTATATTTAATATTTACATTATTCCTGAATGAGCTGCAGTTTCATTTACATGCACTTTATTTATTAAAATAGATTAAAATTTCTCCAGGAATTATGATATGAAGGTTATCTTTAGGAGCTCATCTTTCTTGTGATCTCTCTCTACAGTGGAAGACGTCCATATTCTAGAGCCCAGGACCAGAGAGGACTTCTTACAATGTGAGTCTGTATTTAAACATAAATTAAAACAATTAAGCAACATGAGAATATGAGGTAAGACGAAGAAAAATATTATTGAAAGTATTGTGGCGGCTTGGAGATTACCAACTGGCCAGCTAGGACCGGGTAGTGAGCCGCTACCTGGTCGATGTGTA
Organism: Ilyophis sp. 1 JC-2022; assembly: GCA_022702515.1. Classification (NCBI taxonomy): domain Eukaryota; kingdom Metazoa; phylum Chordata; class Actinopteri; order Anguilliformes; family Synaphobranchidae; genus Ilyophis; species Ilyophis sp. 1 JC-2022. The sequence continues at coordinate 15,895,100 of CM040405.1, read as the reverse complement.
CATAAATGTAAATAGCGTGCTGTGTGTTCTAATTGTGTCGTTAGCTTGTTAGCCGCGTCTTGTGTCAACTGTTTTGGTTTAAACGTAACTGTCATTTGTAACTGTCTGTTATGTGTGGCTGTGATTGGCTAGGAATCTGTAAGTGTGTGCGTCAATCACAACCGACTAGTTCCTTTATAAAGCAGTATCTGAAGCGATTCGGGGTTAGTGAAAGAGTGTTTTAGAGCTGAGAACGTTGTTGGGGATGAATTCAAACGGCTTGTTTCAGAGTTGGTAAGGTAGCGCTATTAAAACGAAGCTCAGTTTGAGCGATTCGGAACTGCAAGCCGCTGTCTCCCTCCCTCATTCTCCGCGCTCGCTACATTGGTGTCCGGAAGTGGGATGTAACGAGCCCTGCTGAGGGAGATAAGGGAACTGGAGCGGTCGATCGGTGAGCTGACCCGCAGGAAGGCAAGGAGAGCCGGGGCTATGACCAGCTCCGAGTGGCAGACTCCTGCGGTGCGAGTGTCCAGGCGACCGGACGGCTTCAGCGGCAGACGGGAGAATCCGGCGTCGGTAAATCGCGACGGCCCGCTCGCGAAACCGATAATGCAGCAGAAGCTACCGCGTTTTAACGGAACAGCGTCACTAGAGTCATACCTAGCGCAGCTAGAGCTAGCAGCTCAGCTGGGTGGTTGGACGCCGGAGCAGACAGCGGGACACCTGGCACTCGCCCTGAAGAGCACAGCGCTGGAGGCGATTCTGGACCTGCCGCCGGCGGAGCGACAAGATCTGCAGGCTCTGACCGCAGCACTCCAACGGCAATTCACCCAGCACCGCTCCACCTTAGCAAGCCGGGAAAAACAGCTGAGCCGCTACCGCTATGAGGAGGAGAGCTGGGGGAAAGTGGCGGCCGACGTGCAGCAGCGCAGGAGAAGCTAGCGCTGCATGCATTCCTGCGAGCCCTCACGACAGAGCGGCTACGTGACTGCGTTAGCCTAGCCTAGCCCAACCCAACCGGGTTCCATAAACGAGGCTCTAATGATGACCACTCGGGCGGAAGACACCCTAGCAATCCGGCCCACTGCACAACCAACCCGCCAGCACGTCAGAGTGGTCGACGGCGAGGAGGTCCGCTGGACACGCACGCCACTACAACGGCCAGCGAGGCGGTTGGCGGTGTCGCAGAGAGCCCGGAGGAGTACTACCACCGGCTGTGGGACCGCCTCCTTCGCCCGCAAGGCCCAGGCTTCCGCCGGCTTTAAGCAGAAGCGGTGGTACGACACTTTGCAGCGGAAGAGCAGGTCTGGGTTTATTGCGCTGAGCGAAAGAAAGGCCTGTCGCCCAAGCTGTGAGCGAGCTGGCGGGGGCCTGGGGAAGTTGTAAAACAGCTCTCTGAGGTGGTTTATCGCATCAGGATGCCAGGCCGAAGGCGCCTGGTGGTGCTGCACCAAGACCGACTCGCACCCTACAGGCCCCTGATGCAGCTGAGCCGAAGGTAAGACACCGTGTTACCCAGTGTGCCTGAGCCCAGCGACGCTCCGCTGAGTGCTACCGGGAGGCCTAAACGACACCGGCGGCCCCCAGGCCACTTGCGGGACTTTGATGCGAGTTGTGGGTGGACTGTGGGGTCGTCGGGGACTTGTGACCCCTTGGGTGGGGGCAATGTGGCGACCTGGGGATTACCAACTGGCCAGCTAGGACCGGGTAGTGAGCCGCTACCTGGTCGATGTGTACATAAATGTAAAGAGCGTGCTGTGTGTTCTAATTGTGTCGTTAGCTTGTTAGCCGCGTCTTGTGTCAACTGTTTTGTTTAAACGTAACTGTCCATTTTAACTGTTGTGTGGCTGTGATTGGCTAGGAATATGTAAGTGTGCGCGCCAATCACAGCCGATTAGTTTATAATGCGGTATCTTCTGAGGCGATTCGGTGTTAGTGAAAGTGTGTTTTAGAGCTGAGAATATTAATTCAAACGGCTCTTTTCTGTCTCCCTCCCTCACTCTCCGCGCTCGCTACAGTATTTTCTATATTCATGACATACTTGTTTTGGGTGCATCTGGAGACTTGACAGTATATGCAGAGAAGCTGGGAGGGTGTGCTGGAAAAGGCAGGTCCAGGATATCAAGGTGGAAATGGCTTCTTCCACAGGTTTCCTTTAGAGGACGGGTGTTGATTTTAAACAGCCTGGTAGCATTAGCATTGTGGCTTAGGTTAGCGGTGCTGTCACCACCTGATGGCTTTCTTCCAACACGCCAAAGGTCTCTGGTGCAGTTTTTCTGCTCAGGGCAGCAGTGCTGTATTTGCCCCTGGTCGGGGCAGTACTGGCTCAGGGCAGTGGGCAGTGTTTTCCTATTTTTAATAATGCCGTGCTCCATCTGCCCCCTCTGTTTGTGCCCCGTTTAAAAGCCCCGTTCATGCGGGCAGGTCTGACCAAACTGGCCCGTTTGAGGAGGGTGGATGTTGGGGGCTGCAGAGCAGCACAGGGGGGTCCGTTCTGTGAGGGGGCGTGAGGGTGACGGCGCGTGTTTCTCAGGAGAACCGTGGATGTCTAAACTCTCCCCGCAGTTGGATTGGCGCATGAACGCGGCTGCGGTTACTGCTGATTGGCCGTTCCAAATTGTGGAGGGAATTGGACATGCTCAGCCCCACATTGAGGGGGTTATAATAAAAACATAAGAAAGGGTTAAAATATGAAATTAAAATGTTTGTAAAATATGTAAGTTTATTATAATGATCACTGAGCTCTCTTCTTCTCTATCAGATTCCTGTCGGCTCACACTGGACCCCAACGCAGTGAATCAACGCCTCCTTCTGTCTGAGGGGAACAGAGAGGTGACCCGTGTTAGAGAGATCCAGTCATATCCTGATCATCCAGAGAGATTTGAGTGCTGGGAGCAAGTGCTGTGCAGAGAGGGTCTGTCTGGACGCTGTTACTGGGAGGCTGAGTGGAGAGGGGATGAAGAGGTTTCTATAGCAGTGTCATATAAAGAGATCAGCAGGAGAGGAGGGGGTAATGACTGTGGTCTGGGATTTAATAACAAGTCCTGGTGTTTGCACTGCTCTCCCTCCAGTTACTCTTTCAGGCACAATAATAAGAGCACTGACATCCATGTTCCCTCCTCCTCCAGAATAGGAGTGTACCTGGATCACAGGGCAGGAACTCTGTCCTTCTACAGCGTCTCTGACACAATGACCCTCCTGCACAGAGTCCAGACCACATTCACTCAGCCCCTCTATCCTGGGTTTTGGGTTTATAATGTTGGATCTTCTGTAAAACTGATCTGGGATGAGGCACAGAGTGAAGGGAAGATCAGCTGTAATTAAAGAGAAAAACACTCATGAGACAGAAAAACAAAGGAAATTGAAATGGATAAAACTTGTTTGTCACAATATTTAACCCTTGTGTTGCTCTCAGGTCAAAACTGATCCTTTTCTGAGGTCAACAGCAGTGAAAATCCCCTAAATGTAATTTTCTCAGCATTCAATTTGATGGCTTTTCCTGGAGTGACCCTACAATTAAAAAGTAAATATTGCACTTTTGTACATTTTCATAAAAGTGTTACATCATCCAGGTACAAAGATTGTTTTATGAGTCTTATGAACCCTGCAGTTATGAAATCATATGTCATCATAATTAAGTGCCACGCATCTATTACAGCAAAAAGATCAATTATTATGTTTGTTTTCTAGTAAAAATGAGTGGTGTAGACTGAAGAAATCCAGTCTGTCTGGACTGAAGTAGGAAAGCACAATTATTGACTGTTTTAGTGAAGAATGACGGGTTATTTCATTATAATTCAGTGAAGAGGCTTTTATCACAGGGGGTCTGGTGAGGGGGGTCATTTTTGACCCTGTGGACACAGGGTGCAGATATAATATGAAGGCAACACAAGGGTTAAACAGCCACTCTTATGCACGTGTCCAATATTATGTACGAGTGCACAGTAAAATCTACATTTTCAAAAGTGTTCATTCAGTTCTAACAGAAATCAAATGTCCTCCAAGTTGATTTAACATTGAACATTTTATTGCAAAAAAAATTTTTAAACTGAATTTATAAATGTGTAAATAAAATATGACTGTTTTTAGTACGGAGCCAAAACATAGGAAAAAATGAGGTGATTCAGCTACTCATAATGTCAGTGTTCATGATTTATTCAAATTACATGACAGCAGGTGGTCCCTTTGGACCCTGACAATTAACTTATTGAATTGAATGCCATTCAATGTCTTTAACAAGATAAATAGAGTTTGTATGAATGAATAACTAATATAGTACATATAGGGACATTGGGATACTGGGAGTCGTTATGTGTTTTGAGGGAACAATGTCAAGAAAGATGACATTTTCCTTGCCAGTTATGGTAACGTATGGATAAATATAATTGTATTTGCATAAGATGTATTCCAATATCAACATGTCTTCCTTTTACCTGTCACCAATCATTGTTCGTATATTTCTGATTTGACAATAAACATACAAAATGACAGAAAGAACCCGGTGTCATTGTGGCTTGAATGGTGGTGGGGGGGGAATAGTCCTACAGTTTATTTACCTTTTGTGAATGTCACCATATTGTGTGAAATAAATATTCTGAAAATGTGGTCTTAATTGCTGGTATAATTTATCGGTTTTGTTTTGGAGACCAGAACACCCACATCTAATGAAACCATAGCCATAATAACAGTGTTAGATCTTTAATCTCAATCATTAATCTTTCAACAATTTGCAAAGTGGATGTACAGCACAGTAGCGCCAGGATGTGTTACATAATATTGTTTAATTCGTCCTTCCCTTCATGTTATTATGGAATTGGCTTATTTGTATGTGGTCCCCTCTGCTGGAACGTGACAGGCAGAGGTCTGCCTATACACTGTCCCATCTGGAGATAGGGAAAACTCCACTTCTCAACAGAAGAACATCAGCAGAACATCCCTTCAGATCCGAATGAGTTGTCTTACTGATAACAAGGATGGTGAAGAGAAATATAAATTAGGTAACTTCCCAAATACTTTGACAAAAATGTATGTGTTATCATTTGGTGGTCCTACCTTAATGTTCTATATGCTCACCAAATGTTCTGAAGAGGACAATTTTTTGGACAACAGTCCAATTAGGATTTTACTCTTAAACCAGCTGTTATACAAATGCAAAAAACACTCATAACAAAGTTGCATCTTTAATTTTATATAAAATATGTTAATCCAATATAGTTACATTATTGAACAAAACATTAAGTTACCTATATTTGGCCAGGCCTTTTTTTTTGGTTATTTCTTGACACTTCTAGGTTCAGACAACATATTTTATAAAGTTAGAGGTAGGCCTACAGTTGGATTACAGAAGCAGTCAAGAATGAGAATTGGCATTTGTTAGTGTAACATTACCAATATTGTACTTTTCACATCCATATCTCAAGAAAGTACACGTAAGGTACAGTATATAATAACCACAGTAGCGACCGTATGTGCTACAATCTCAAACTCCCAAAACGCCTATTTATTTATTTGTATGAATAAAAAAATAAATTCAAGTACACAAAAGTAATGTACAGAAATGTGTTCGATAGGTTGGGCTTATACTAGAACCTCACATTATGAAACAAAATCACATTAATTGAAGTGCAAAAAAAGGATTGTATTAAATAATATTTTTTTAAAAATAAGCAATAAAAACAACAAAATAAATATTAATTGTGAAATTAGATAAGAGACCAGAAAGAGTGGGAAATAGACTACTGCTGTTACATTGTACGATTGACTAAATAACTCTTATAGCCTACCTGTGTTTGAACACTATTAGGGAAGGGTACATTTCATTTAGATTTTTTTTGAGAGTAGAATCAATACGCCGAGATAGGTGGCGATATTGTGAAATTATCCGCGTTTGTCGTGAGGAAACACCACTCTCTCCTCGCTCTCTAACCAATTCTGTCGTTTGTTAGTTTGAAGGCGCGGCGATGTTGTTGAAGGCGCCCGAGAGCAACTGCACCGCTGCTAAGGTGCCTGGAAAGGCGCCTGCTTAAGCTTATGTTGTCATTTCCGCCTTAGTTCACGCAGCACCGACTTTTCGGCCATCTCGGACAGTTTCTGATGCAGGCCGACGCAGATATGACGTAAATCGGCTCTAGCCGAACACGCCCAGTCTCCCTTAGGGAGGAGTGATCTGAGCTGATATTTAATCAAACGTCAGAAAACACAGGAATCTGAACAAACCTGCTTTTAGCTGTGTGTAACTTTTCACCCCGATTGCTCTTATTAGTGTTTGTGCTTTTGTTTTGGCCGGTGTGGGTTCAGACTTTTGTTCCATCCAAGCAGTTACACCTGATTCTACTAACTAACCACTAGAGTCTTTGCTAAGTGCCTTTATTAGTAGAATCAGGCGTGTTACTGCTTGGTTGGAGCAAAAACCTGCACCCACACCGGCCCTTACTGGGTAAGATTGAGGCCCCCTGGCCTAAGGGGAAATTGAGAGGTGCGGAGCACTGGACGGCATATTGTTTGCTGTAACTTCTCCAATAGAAGCAAGCGGTTACGTCTGTTTGATATCAGAGCTCAGCGCTTTGTCCACTCACACGAGTGTCTGCATCTCTCTCAGTGCCATTAGTTTAATTTACGTTCAGTTCTGGGCTGTGTCTGAATCAGAGCCCTATCTACTGCGCCCTGTCTCCTGCGTGCAGTACACTGGTAAAAGTGTGCTGTTTAATCTGCACTGTAGCAGTCCGTGAAAAATATTCGCCAAACTATTTTCCAATTGTACTGTGGAAGTTTCATAAGCAGGTCATTAGACGACTCATCTGTGTTGCCATGTCCGCAGTTTTACAGCTAAATTGGGAGTCACGGGTAAAAATGAAAAGTTGCAAAGCACAAACTTATTTTAAAAAGTAAAAATGAGATTTCTATTTGAAATACGTTGGCTAATTTAGAGTTGCCATTTGACTGGAATGTCTTGCAAGATCTGGCCCCCCTGCGCTGCCATGTCATGTGTTGTTTTTGTTGTATTTGAAGGAAAACGTCAGTGATGCTGCGCCTCATTTTTAAAAAAAAGCTTCACGTCATATTTATGTGACCAAAATGTTTGTGTACTCCTTATAAAGTGTGCTCCCGAATGTACTCAGCGAAACACCGGAAGTAAGTGTGTCATCCGGGTGTTTCAACTCTACTGCAATTTGAAAAATGTTTGCCTACTCAATGACTTTCTTGTCCTGTCGACTCACCAAGGCTACTCAATAGTGTGGAAGAGTGTTGATTCGGACACGGCCCTGGGGTGCGTCCCAATATTCTTCACTCCTCACCTCCTTTCCTCCACTCCCCCACTACCACTCCTTTCCGGAAGTGTTACGGTCCGTAGGACAGGAACCCAAATGACAATGACAGGACGGCGGCGCAGACAGTGCCGCTCAGGCGGACGGCGGCGCAGACAGTGCCGCTCAGGCGGACGGCGGCGCAGGAGTGACCGCTCAGGAGGGAATGCAGCGATGCAGCCGTCGCCGCCGGCCCCCTGAGCGATGCAGCCGTCGCCGCCGGCCCCCTGAGCGATGCAGCCGTCGCCGCCGGCCCCCTGAGCGATGCAGCCATCGCCGCCAGCCCCCTGAGCGATGCAGCCGTCGCCGCCGGCCCCCTGAGATCAATTTCCGGGGCGTGGAAGAGAGGAGGTAGTGAAAGAAAGGAGGATGCATTTTTCGACTATTGGGACGCACCCCGGGAGATTATTCTTAGGCCTTCTGTCCCTTCTTGATGATGTCACACTTTGTATTCCTGAGACGGACACTGATGTTCTCCCCTTCTGTGCATCACTCTGGATAAGATCATCTGCTCACTGATTGTAATGTAATGTCATTTAATGTGATTTTTAAGTAGTTTGGCTAACATTAGGTGTGCAAGAACAGGCAGTGCAGTAACTAGCTACCCCTTGCAATATACAACACTATACCAGCCTATGCAATAAGAGTACATGGGGGAGTGGCTGACTGTTACTCAAAATACACACAAGGCATGAATGCTCATTCACTCCTGCAGGCATGAGGCTTTACACTTCTGCATTTTGTATCTTCAAAAATATTTTATATTGTGTATTGTGATTGTTTAAGGTATGGAAATAGCAACCAAATAAAATCTTCAAAAATGATGATAAAGTTTCACTTGACTTTAGTGCCACTGACGGAATCAGGAGCAGCAGGAACGTGGCTGGACTCTCAAACAGCACTTTTAAACATTTAAACCAGGAGTAAATACCTCTGTTTTTGTAACCCAATCTTTGCACTGCTCTCTAGTGCAAGAAAGAGTTTAACAAGAACATATTAAGGAATAAAGAGAATGGGTAACTATAAACCGTAAAGAAGATATATACAGATGTTGACATATTAGAAAGACTTTTCCCTGATCATTGCGAACTGCCAAGGCTGTCGCCTGTAATGAGTATGACAGCGACCCCATGTGGTCATGAAGAGAAGTGCAAGACAAGGTTTTTTATTTCTCTCTATTTTTAGGGAAGAAGGCTTTGTCCCACTGGCAACTAAAGGTTTATCCCTCAGATTATCTTGACATTTTATGACGCCTTATATGTTTGGTGTCCGATTGACCCCAAAAGTTTAAACTGACACACAACTATTGTAATAGAAACATTTTGACACTGTTCCACATTTTGTGTGTCTCACAATTGACTAATCTTTTATCCCTAAAAATGAAAAATAACACATAAAAAAATCTCACATCTCATTTTAGAGCCTGAGGTAAGTGGACGTTTGTGAAGTTTAAAATACAGCTATACCACAAATGACCCCATACAACACTTTTGTTTACCAAGTATTACAAGACCTTTGAAAACTTAGCATTATGTTCATTGCATATTTGCTATTTAATCCCAACACATTATAAAAAATCTAAGTGTCAAAATAAAAAATACGGTTCGCTGGTTTTTAAGAGACAAACACTGAATTATGGCAAAGATAATATGAGGGTTAAAGGCATAGCTCACTTTTTGTTTCGTTTTTTAGATTATTCAGTTTCATTGTGTGTTTCTGATTGGCCCAGACAGGTTTACTGTGTGTTTCTGATTGGCCCAGACAGGTTTACTATGTGTTTCTGATTGGCCCAGACAGGTTTTATGTGTGATGGAGGGTAATTGAGATATTTACAGAAGTTATATCCTAAACCTGGCCCAGATCAGGGATACTGACAGGTTATTATAGACACTTCATTCCTGACTTTGCCTCCCTAGCTGCCCCCTTGACAGAACTCACTCACAAGGCCCAGCCCCAGATGGTGAGGTGGACAGTGGACCCTGAACAGGCCTTCCAGAGTTTGAAGAGGGCCCTGTGCTCCAGCCCAGTATTGGTGACTCCTGACTTCAGCATGGAGATGGTGGTCCACACTGATGTGTCTGAAGTGAGGGGGGGGGAGGGTGTCGTTCTGTCCCAGGAGAGTAATGGGGAGGAACACCTGATCTGGTACGTCAGTAGGAAGTTACTGCCCCCGGGAGCAGAAGTATTCCACCATGGAGAACCAGTGGCTGGAAATCAAGCGGGCACTCGACAGCCTGAGGTATTATTCGCTGGGTCTGTGGTTCACCCTGGTGAGCGACCTTGTGTACAACCTGTTTTGTTGGAGGAACTGTCTGGTGAACTGACCCTGCATGAGTGAAGAACTGGCCTGGACTTTTCTGAAACGGGAATGGATTTAACAACTCTGAGAGAGCCATTGCGCTTGTGTTTGTTTGATGCTCTGGTAAATAGCTTAGTGATCCAGGTGTAGGGAGGGAATCGGAGAAGAAGAAGTGAATGTAGACTCCAAAATGGAGTTATGTTTATTTTTATGTTTTCTTCTTGTGTTTGTACCAACTTTAATGTTGGTTTATTTAAGCCCCAGCTAAGCGCTGGGTTGGATCTGAGTTGGTGTTGGTATCTCTATCATTGCACACATTTACGACAGCGCTGTTTTCTGCACAAGCTCCCATCACAACATGTAATGTGCAGAGGAGCATCTCTTTAAAGTGTATATTTGCATGTATATGTCTGTGCGGCTGTGCATGTGGATATGTGCCCTGTATTTGGTATTGTGTGTGTTGTCTCATCCTCCACTGTCGACTGGGGGGTGTGCCGACCAGTTATTATTAATGTACACAGAGTCAACTAAATTAATATCTCGCATGATCAGCCATATTCTTAGTCACAGTATACTTGCGGTCAAATGGCCAATCTCACAAGTCAGGCCGGTATTTAACGTGACCAATCAAAAGACTGGAGACATGAGCCACTCTGTGGGTGCGTCCCAATATTCTTCACTCCCCACCTCCTTTCCTCTACTCCCCTCTTTCCCGGAAGTATGCAAAACAGCCTGAATGTTTTGAGTAAAGTATTTGCATGTACAGTATACAATGTACCTGACATTGCGGTTTGCGTCGAGACATTAATTAATTTGTAACCATTAATATGTAATTAGTATGAAATCAGCAACATTAGATTAGGACACAAATAAGGGTTTACGGGGCACGGGGAAGAGCAGGTGGTAGTTTCGGAAAGGAGGGTGCATTTTTCGAGTATTGGGACACACTCCGTATCTCATCGAGAGGAAATTAATTTTCACGCGAGAGCAAGTTCGCTCGTGTCACAGCTCCGTGCTCGTGGTAGTCGCGGGACTGCATTTTTGCACGCAAAACAAAAGCTCCTTCACGCGGATTGGTTCTCTGCTCGCTCGCTACACATCTGGACATTTACCGATACTGTTCTGATCATTTCACAGCTCCACGCGCGCGATATTTTTGGAACTAAATAAACGTCATATAATAGGAGCAGAAGTACTCCACCGAGCAGAAACAGTGACTTCAACCTCCAGCCAGAGAGTTCCAGCTATCACACAGCTATAACACTCTCTCGCACTCCTCTCTCTCTACGAGGGATGGGACGCTCGATACTCACGTGTCGACATGGTGTCGAGTTTTCAAATCACTGGATCTGGCATCAGAGGCTCTTTTCACTTTTTGTGCAAATACTCTGATTCCAGATCAGCTAATTCCTTTCCCACCGACAAACGTCCAAAATATGAAAAATGGTTCAAACGCCCCCAAGTATGGACGAAATTAAATAAATAAACAAGCAATGCAATCGATAATTTAATAAATATTTAAGCAATGAAATTAATAAATAAGCAATTAAATATCTATTAATTATTTTACGCATGTTTTATTTATTTCGTCACGTATTTATTTCAAAACGAATCGGCCTGTCAAACATGAAAGGGACGGGGAGGGTCAGCTGTGGTCATTGGTTGCTCAGTCCATATATTCTACTCAAAAGAAGTTAAGGGTCAAAAATAAGTGTGCATATAAATATAAGCGAACGAGCTAAAATGGAGACGACTCATGACAAAATAATGATTTGATGACTCAAGAACAGAAAAAACAAAACAAAACACTTTTGATTAGACACTAGTTTATTACCCTGATGAAAAAAGTCATGCACCCCCCAAAATGATGATGTGATGATGAATGGAAAATGCTCAGCCATTTTATTGCTAAAATTGGCATGTATGGAATGACACTCATGCAAAACACGTGCAAATGGTGCATGAGGTGTCACAATGGGTGTTTCGAGGCAGTTTGTCAGTTTAGTCTGAATAAGTTTGTGCTTCAAATCCATGAAAAGGAAATCTGGGTTAATTTAAAAAGTTTCTAAAGATAAGGGCAATGAATGCACAGAGACGGGAGGGCTGTATGTGCAGAGCGCTCATAGGAGCACAGAGAGAGGAGGGCTGTATGTGCAGAGTGCTGTTAGAGACACAGAGAGAGGAGGGCTGTATGTGCAGAGCGCTGTTAGGAGCACAGAGAGAGGAGGGCTGTATGTGCAGAGCGCTGTTAGTGTTAGGAGCACAGAGAGAGGAGGGCTGTATGTGCAGAGCGCTGTTAGGAGCACAGAGAGAGGAGGGCTGTATGTGCAGAGCGCTGTTAGAGACACAGAGAGAGGAGGGCTGTATGTGCAGAGCGCTGTTAGGAGACACAGAGAGGAGGGCTGTATGTGCAGAGCGCTGTTAGAGACACAGAGAAAGGAGGGCTGTATGTGCAGAGCGCTGTTAGGAGCACAGAGAGAGGAGGGCTGTATGTGCAGAGCGCTGTTAGAGACACAGAGAAAGGAGGGCTGTATGTGCAGAGCGCTGTTAGGAGACACAGAGAGAGGACGTCTGTATGTGCAGAGCGCTGTTAGGAGCACAGAGAGAGGAGGGCTGTATGTGCCGAGCGCTGTTAGGAGCACAGAGAGAGGAGGGCTGTATGTGCAGAGCGCTGTTAGGAGCACAGAGAGAGGAGGACTGTATGTGCAGAGCACTGTTAGGAGCACAGAGAGAGGAGGGCTGTATGTGCAGAGCGCTGTTAGGAGCACAGAGAGAGGAGGACTGTATGTGCAGAGCGCTGTTAGGAGACACAGAGAGAGGAGGGCTGTATGTGCAGAGCGCTGTTAGAGACACAGAGGGAGGAGGGCTGTATGTGCAGAGCGCTGTTAGGAGACACAGAGAGAGGAGGGCTGTATGTGCAGAGCGCTGTTAGGAGCACAGAGAGAGGAGGGCTGTATGTGCAGAGCGCTGTTAGGAGCACAGAGAGAGGAGGACTGTATGTGCAGAGCGCTGTTAGGAGCACAGAGAGAGGAGGGCTGTATGTGCAGAGCGCTGTTAGGAGCACAGAGAGAGGAGGGCTGTATGTGCAGAGCGCTGTTAAGAATTAATTAAAAGCAAAGGTAGAGAACTAAAAGGAACTAATCTCGGTATGAACGACCAATTTCCGCGTGAAATAAATGAACGCCGCAAAATATTGTATCCGATTTTAAAGGAGAATAGGAATAATAACAAGCGAGCTTACCTGGTTGTGGATAAGCTTTACATTGACGGTCAACTCCTCCGAAATACGAAGTTAACTCCATGGCTCTTCTAAATATAACATAAGATAGATATAACAGGATCTACATAATGTACTGTAAACCTCTCACCGGTTCTATGCTTTTCTTTCTGTTTTTTTCTTATTTAACTTGTTTGAGTGTTTCCTCCCCCCCTCTTTTTCTTTTCACCCCACGCCTATGTGCGCACCGGCTCCGTTCAATGCATACACGCACACATTTGCGTGCGCTAGCATACACACTCATAGGCCTACTGTCGCCCTACATACAGATAAACACACATACACACACTCCCTTCCCTCTTGCTATTTTCCCTATGTCTGTTTTTTTCTACTTTTGCTTACTCTCTCACTTTATGTCTTCACACCAATCCACCTTTATATTATGTATGTGCAGTTATATGTGGTATTGTATTTGCCTCACAAAAAAAAGACTCACGCACACGCACACAAATCAATCACACACACAGATCAACTCTAACAGAGGTTCACTCACACTAACATGACACAAACACTTAACTTAATAACATGGAACGTCCGTGGCATTCGTACTCAGATTAAAAAAACAAAAATTCGAAACCATCTTATTAAACTAAAGGCAGACATATGTTTGCTACAAGAGACACATCTATCACATTCTGAATTACATAACCTTAAATCTCAACAATTTAATCAAGTTTTTTCAGCAACTTACAACAGCAGACAAAGAGGTGTCTCTATTTTAGTAAACAAAAGAATACCTCTAATTCACCATTCCACAATTGCCGACTCTGAAGGACGTTATATTATAATTACTGCATCCATCTATGACACAAAATTCACAATTGCCAACATATACGGTCCCAACAGCGACAATCCATCTTTCTTTGACACATTATTCTCTACACTACAAGAATCAACAAATATCATAATTGGCGGTGACTTCAATACAGTAATCAATCCCGCAATTGATCGGTCAAGTACAGCCGGTAATTTAAGAAACTGGCACTCTACAGAATTATTAAAACAATATATGGGAGATTTTGGTCTTGGCGACAGTTGGAGATTGAGAAACCCATCATCTAGAGAATATTCTTATTTCTCCCCACTACACCAATCATTCTCCCGATTAGACTTTTTTTTGATCAATAATATACTTCTAACTAAGGTATCCGAAACCATCATACATCCAATTATTATTAGTGACCATGCACCAGTATCCCTCACTTTAAACATTAAATCCTCTACCACTACCAAACACTCTTCACGCTGGCGATTCAATACCTCACTGCTCAAAGATTTTGATTTTACTGCCTTTATACAGAGAGAGTGGGCATCCTATATGGAATTGAACGACTCCCCAGAAATCTCATCATCAATACTATGGGAAACAGGTAAAGCAGTAATTAGGGGATACATAATATCATACTCAACAAACAAGAAAAAAAAGGAACAGGAATTAGAAATACATCTGGAACAGAAGATTAAACAACTTACAGATACATACTCAAACAATCCCGATGAACAAATACAAAATGAGCTACAAAATACCAAATTCCAGTTAAACGAAATTATAAACAAAAAAAACACAATTTATGATTCAACAACTTAAATATGATAATTTTGAAAATAGCAATAAGTCAGGCAAATATTTAGCTAGTCAGTTGCAACGCAAAAAAGAAAAAGCAATAATTTCAACCATAAAGAATTCAGTAGGCGAACCCACACAAAACCCACAAGAAATAAATAAAATATTTCAAATTTTTTACAGTAATTTATATTCTTCAAATACAGACCCTGACCCATCAGAGATACAGTCCTTCCTTAACAATCTAGATTTACCCAATCTATCTAATCAAGATGCAGACACCCTAGATGCGCCATTAACACCAGACGAACTCTACAAAGCTCTACTCCAGATGCCAAATAATAAGTCACCCGGACCCGATGGCTTCCCTCCTGAATTTTATAAACACTTTTGGCACATACTATCCCCACTATTTTACAAACTAACATCAGAAATACAAAATACATCGCAAATTCCTACACACATGAATACATCTGTTATATCAGTTTTACTTAAACCTAATAAAGATCCAACTCAACCTACCAGCTACCGCCCTCTGTCATTAATAAACACCGATCTAAAAATAATTACAAAAGCCCTAGCCATCAGATTAGAAACAGTCATTTCCACATTAATACACCCCGACCAGACAGGCTTTATCAAGGGAAGACATGCCTCAGATAATGTACGAAGACTGATTAATATCATCAACTTCTCACAACAAACTCAAACCAAGACAATAATTGCATCACTTGACGCAGAAAAAGCATTTGACCAAGTTAACTGGATCTTCCTATTAAACACACTACACAAATTTGGCTTCGGGGAGTCGTTTATCCATTGGATAAGGACACTCTACACCTCACCCAAAGCCACAGTCACCACAAATGGAATTACATCAAAGAGTTTCACACTTCACCGGGGCACCAGGCAAGGATGCCCACTCTCTCCCTCATTATTTGCTATCTTTATAGAACCACTTGCTGCAGCTATACGTCAAAACAATACCATTAAAGGAGTTCACACCACAAACCTTCAACATAAAATTAGCCTCTATGCTGATGATATTTTATTGTATTTACAGGACCCCGTACCCTCGTTAAAAGAAACCTTTAATCTCATCGCCACCTTCTCTAAAATCTCTAATTATACAATAAACTGGAATAAGTCCATTATACTTCCACTTTCTGAAGATGCTTGGGATTCTGCAGAACAAAACTCATCACTCCCACTTCGCACTGGTAACATTAGATATTTGGGTATTGACATTTCCCCCCGGCTGTCAGAGTTGTTTCATCTTAACTATACTCCATTGCTAAAAACAGTAGAAGATAACCTCCGGCGCTGGATGAATCTACCTCTTACTCTCATAGGACGAATTGCAACTGTTAAAATGAAAATACTCCCCCACATTAACTATTTCTTTTCAATGCTGCCTGTCACACCAACAGATAAATGGTTCAAATCTATTAACTCTCTCATTACACATTTCTACTGGAAAAATAAAAAAGCCAAAGTTAAATTATCCACTTTACAAAAAAGTAAATCTCAAGGTGGACTAGACGCCCCAAACTTTCTTTTCTACTACCTGGCAAATCAAATACAATACCTTACCAAATGGATCCATCTAACTGACCACAACATCCCATGGATAGACTTAGAAGATCTATATTGCAAAAACATTTCACTCCCAGATTTACCTCTTCTTAACATAACCATCAAACAGCACCCCTGCTATAAAAATACGGCAATATCCACAACTCTGACAGCCTGGTGGAAAGTCATTAAGATATTTGGTTCTACTCCGACACCATGTAAATACACTCCTATATGGCATAACCCAGACTTCCAACTCCGCGGCACCCCTCTTCACTATCACACTTGGGCACAAAAAGGTATCACACACCTTCACCATCTTTTCAATAACAATCAGTTCATAGACTTTAAAGACCTCATAAAGAAGTACGGACTTGGGAGACATCAATTTTTAGAATATCTACAACTTAAATCCGTAATCAAAACAAAAATTAATATTTCTTCTAACCCACTCGAACCTTTCAAAATAATCAATGATATAATTCAATTTAAAAATTTAAATAAACTAACTTCACAACTTTACAGACTTTTATTAACCTCAGATGATTCTATAACAGTCCCAGCAGCCAGCTGGAACACCGATTTAAGCATCTCTCCCTCAAACGACTTCTGGATAGAAATCAATAAAAATATTTTTACCATGACACCCAATACAAACCTACAGCTAATTCAATACAAAATCATCCATAGAACACATGTTACTCAATATAAAATGTACAAAATGGGACTGGCAAACACAGGCATTTGCTCACAATGCACGATAGGCACAATAGATAATTATTTTCATGCACTCTGGGTTTGTCAACCGGTTCACTCTTTTTGGGACTCCGTAACACAAAAACTTTCCACCATCTTGAACTGCAGAATCCCTCCATCCCCACAGCTCTGTCTATTAGGAGACACTTCAGAAATCAATATCCCAAATAAATACAAGAACAGCTTGCTCGTTTCTCTAGCTGTCGCCAAGAAAACTATTCTCTTAAACTGGAAATCAAAAAATGCAATAAATATTAATCATTGGACCAATCTCATTTCAGAATATATATCTATGGAAAAAATCACTGCTCACAATAACAACATCACCACAGTCTTCAAGGAAAGATGGTCTCCATTCTTGTGCTTGTTGGGGCTGGGCTAATGCCACGCACATTCCCACACTCCCACACATAAATCATATTGCAACACACACATTAACTTTATAAGTTATTTAATTATTTTTATTTCAATGTTTTTGTTTCGTTGTTGTTATTATCATTATTACTGTTGTTATTTTTGTTGACAATATTAACTATGTTTTGTTGATACTTATTACTGTTATTATTATAAAAAGTTGTAAATATGCACCCACAACTTCCATAACACTGACATCCCCCTATCTGCTCATGAACCAATGTATTTATCAATTTTTGTTATTTGTCTATCTTTTGCATCCCGGTATTTGTTATTAATATTATATCTTCTCAACGTTTTTGTATTATGTTTTGTGTAGCAGTCACCCCTTCTCACTTTAATTATTGATGTTTCAATGTGCTTAGTTTTTCTATTTTATTTATATATATATATATATGTATTTTTTTTTAAAATATATAATTTCTTTTTGCATACACACACACACACACACACACACACAAACTCACACATACTGCATTAATCTGTATATTTTTTGTTTGTTTGTTTATTTGTTTGTTTTGCTTACTTAACCCCCCCTCAAAGAGACTTCACAATATTTTTCTCCCCTTTTTTTTTTTCTTCTCTCTTTTCTTTCTTACAAGTTGCAAATGTAATAATAAAAAATAAAGTTGACCTCCCAAGAGGGGGGGGTGGTGGCGGGAAATAAAAAAAAAAAAATATATAAATAAAAAAAAATATATATATATATATATATATATATATATATATATGAAAAATGGTTCAAACGCCCCCAAGTATGGACGAAATTAAATAAATAAACAAGCAATGCAATCGATAATTTAATAAATATTTAAGCAATGAAATTAATAAATAAGCAATTAAATATCTATTAATTATTTTACGCATCTTTTATTTATTTCGTCACGTATTTATTTCAAAACGAATCGGCCTGTCAAACATGAAAGGGACGGGGAGGGTCAGCTGTGGTCATTGGTTGCTCAGTCCATATATTCTACTCAAAAGAAGTTAAGGGTCAAAAATAAGTGTGCATATAAATATAAGCGAACGAGCTAAAATGGAGACGACTCATGACAAAATAATGATTTGATGACTCAAGAACAGAAAAAACAAAACAAAACACTTTTGATTAGACACTAGTTTATTACCCTGATGAAAAAAGTCATGCACCCCCCAAAATGATGATGTGATGATGAATGGAAAATGCTCAGCCATTTTATTGCTAAAATTGGCATGCATGGAATGACACTCATGCAAAACACGTGCAAATGGTGCATGAGGTGTCACAATGGGTGTTTCGAGGCAGTTTGTCAGTTTAGTCTGAATAAGTTTGTGCTTCAAATCCATGAAAAGGAAATCTGGGTTAATTTAAAAAGTTTCTAAAGATAAGGGCAATGAATGCACAGAGACGGGAGGGCTGTATGTGCAGAGCGCTCATAGGAGCACAGAGAGAGGAGGGCTGTATGTGCAGAGTGCTGTTAGAGACACAGAGAGAGGAGGGCTGTATGTGCAGAGCGCTGTTAGGAGCACAGAGAGAGGAGGGCTGTATGTGCAGAGCGCTGTTAGTGTTAGGAGCACAGAGAGAGGAGGGCTGTATGTGCAGAGCGCTGTTAGGAGCACAGAGAGAGGAGGGCTGTATGTGCAGAGCGCTGTTAGAGACACAGAGAGAGGAGGGCTGTATGTGCAGAGCGCTGTTAGGAGACACAGAGAGGAGGGCTGTATGTGCAGAGCGCTGTTAGAGACACAGAGAAAGGAGGGCTGTATGTGCAGAGCGCTGTTAGGAGCACAGAGAGAGGAGGGCTGTATGTGCAGAGCGCTGTTAGAGACACAGAGAAAGGAGGGCTGTATGTGCAGAGCGCTGTTAGGAGACACAGAGAGAGGACGACTGTATGTGCAGAGCGCTGTTAGGAGCACAGAGAGAGGAGGGCTGTATGTGCAGAGCGCTGTTAGGAGCACAGAGAGAGGAGGGCTGTATGTGCAGAGCGCTGTTAGGAGCACAGAGAGAGGAGGACTGTATGTGCAGAGCGCTGTTAGGAGCACAGAGAGAGGAGGGCTGTATGTGCAGAGCGCTGTTAGGAGCACAGAGAGAGGAGGGCTGTATGTGCAGAGCGCTGTTAGGAGACACAGAGAGAGGAGGGCTGTATGTGCAGAGCGCTGTTAGGAGACACAGAGAGAGGAGGGCTGTATGTGCAGAGCGCTGTTAGAGACACAGAGAGAGGAGGGCTGTATGTGCAGAGCGCTGTTAGGAGCACAGAGAGAGGAGGGCTGTATGTGCAGAGCGCTGTTAGGAGCACAGAGAGAGGAGGGCTGTATGTGCAGAGCGCTGTTAGAGACACAGAGAAAGGAGGGCTGTATGTGCAGAGCGCTGTTAGGAGCACAGAGAGAGGAGGGCTGTATGTGCAGATCGCTGTTAGAGACAGAGAGAGAGGAGGGCTGTATGTGCAGAGCCCTGTTAGGAGACACAGAGAGAGGAGGGCTGTATGTGCAGAGCGCTGTTAGGAGACACAGAGAGGAGGGCTGTATGTGCAGAGCGCTGTTAGAGACACAGAGAAAGGAGGGCTGTATGTGCAGAGCGCTGTTAGGAGACACAGAGAGAGGAGGGCTGTATGTGCAGAGCGCTGTTAGGAGACACAGAGAGAGGAGGGCTGTATGTGCAGAGCGCTGTTAGGAGACACAGAGAGAGGAGGACTGTATGTGCAGAGCGCTGTTAGAGACACAGAGAGAGGAGGGCTGTATGTGCAGAGCGCTGTTAGAGACACAGAGAGAGGAGGGCTGTATGTGCAGAACACTGTTAGAGACACAGAGAGAGGAGGGCTGTATGTGCAGAGCGCTCTTAGGAGCACAGAGAGAGGAGGACTGTATGTGCAGAGCGCTGTTAGGAGCACAGAGAGAGGAGGGCTGTATGTGCAGAGCGCTGTTAGGAGCACAGAGAGAGGAGGGCTGTATGTGCAGAGCGCTGTTAGGAGACACAGAGAGAGGAGGGCTGTATGTGCAGAGCGCTGTTAGGAGACACAGAGAGAGGAGGGCTGTATGTGCAGAGCGCTGTTAGAGACACAGAGAGAGGAGGGCTGTATGTGCAGAGCGCTGTTAGGAGCACAGAGAGAGGAGGGCTGTATGTGCAGAGCGCTGTTAGGAGCACAGAGAGAGGAGGGCTGTATGTGCAGAGCGCTGTTAGAGACACAGAGAAAGGAGGGCTGTATGTGCAGAGCGCTGTTAGGAGCACAGAGAGAGGAGGGCTGTATGTGCAGATCGCTGTTAGAGACAGAGAGAGAGGAGGGCTGTATGTGCAGAGCCCTGTTAGGAGACACAGAGAGAGGAGGGCTGTATGTGCAGAGCGCTGTTAGGAGACACAGAGAGGAGGGCTGTATGTGCAGAGCGCTGTTAGAGACACAGAGAAAGGAGGGCTGTATGTGCAGAGCGCTGTTAGGAGACACAGAGAGAGGAGGGCTGTATGTGCAGAGCGCTGTTAGGAGACACAGAGAGAGGAGGGCTGTATGTGCAGAGCGCTGTTAGGAGACACAGAGAGAGGAGGACTGTATGTGCAGAGCGCTGTTAGAGACACAGAGAGAGGAGGGCTGTATGTGCAGAGCGCTGTTAGAGACACAGAGAGAGGAGGGCTGTATGTGCAGAACACTGTTAGAGACACAGAGAGAGGAGGGCTGTATGTGCAGAGCGCTCTTAGGAGCACAGAGAGAGGAGGGCTGTATGTGCAGAGCGCTGTTAGAGACACAGAGAAGGGCTGTACATTTTAACTAGGCCTTTCACTCAGCTCTGGGACCCCAGACAGCCTGTTCCCCACAGTGTGGCTCAGTGGGATTGAGCCCCACAGGGCTGGAAAGTGGCCCAACACTGGGCTCCTCACTGGCTGACTGGAGGAGAGCCCTGACTGAGCCCTGAAATGGCTCTTCCAGCAGCCAGCTGTTGTCTTCTCCTCTGGTCAGTACCCACCTTGAGTGACTGCACAGCCTGTCTCAGATCCTGCAGCTCCTTCTCTCTCTCTTGGATTCTCTGCTCAAATTTATTCTTTGTCGCCCCCAGCTGCTTCTGTGAAGAAACACAATCTGATCAGGTTTAAAAACACTGGTGTAGACACTCCAGTCAACCATAAACAATACAAGAAATTGTGGGTTCGCTCAATTTTGTTCACTTAGTCCTTTAAAATAACAACTGAGCCGCACTGTTCTAAACTTTACAAAGAGACAAAGAAGTAAAACATAAATAAATAAGACAGATGCGGTTCTAGTTGGAGTGCAGTGTGATGCACATGCAAGCAAAGTGCATGCAGGTGAAGGTGCATGCAGGTGAACGTGCATGGCGAGCTTTTCACATGGAGATTCAGCCCATTTTTCCTTTTTATTGCTGCAGGTACTTTCAGACCTTTTGGGTTCTGTGTTATTAATTGAGCTCACCTGTTTCTCAGTCCATTCTGCTGCAGCTGAGACTGTATCATGGCCTCTGTGTTCATCCATTGCACACCGATAACAGATACACTGCTGATCGGTACCACTGTAAACCTCAAGAAGTTTGTCATGAAGAGAGCAGATCTTCTCCTGCAGGTTTCCAGTGGCTTTGACCAGTTGGTGCTTCTTAAAGGCAGGAGATTCATAGTGAGGCTGGACATGAGTTTCACAATAAGAGGCCAGACACACCAGACAGGACTTGATGTCTCCCAGTGCAGACATCACACACCACATCTCCAAGTCCAGCATAACAGTAAGCAGGAGGAGCAGCTTGGAGTCCTGTCTTCTTCAGTTTTTCCACCACTTCAGCCAACATGGTGTTTTTTCTTAAGTCTGGTCTTGAGGTGAAGGTCTCTCTGCACTGGGGACAGCTGCACACACAAATATTATCATCCTGATTCCAGCTGCTCTGAATACAGGCCATGCAGAAACTGTGTCCACAGGGAATAGTCACTGGATCCTTAAGTAGATCCACACAGATTGGACAGCTGAATTGATCCAGATCCAGTAAAACTCCACCTTCAGCCATTTTACTGCTCATACTCACACAGAGACAGATAGTTACGTTTTGTTTCTGTGAAACTGCGTGAGAAAGAGAGGGATAGAGTGGGAGTGACCTCGTGGTTCTGCCCACAGCTGCAGGAGGAGTGGTTTTGGACTGAGGCCAGGCTAAGCAGACAGAGCTAATTTCTGAGGAAATATGCAATCTTAGAGACCAAAAAAAATATTTATTGAAGGACTGTGTGTGTATTACTAGCAGAAACAGCCTGTATACACATGCATAGTGTGTAGTACCAATGTATCTGTGTACCCCAGTCAGAAATACACAGATAATACATATAATATGAGTATGCAGGTATTTGCTCTTCCAAAAAGATGACAAATGTAGAATAATCAGGAAATGTACAAAGGTACACCCCTAAAACCTCTGGGGGAGTAACATTACTGTCCCAGCTGCTTTTCTTAACTTTAGGATTATTTTCTTGTTTTAATGCAGAGGCCCCTATGCCAGTTATTATGAAGCCTGCATGTCATCAGAAACTTCTCTATGGGCGCCGCGATAGTACAACGGTAAGAGCGCTGACTGAAAGTTATATCTGCCACTAGATAACTATCACTGCTGTACTTACCTTTCTACCATTATATCTGCCACTAGATAACTATCACTGCTGTACTTACCTTTCTACCATTATATCTGCCACTAGATAACTATCACTGCTGGCCTTACCTTTCTATCATTATATCTGCCACTAGATAACCATCACTGCTGGCCTTACCTTTCTACCATTATATCTGCCACTAGATAACTATCACTGCTGCTTTTAAAAGCACTTTAATCAAATCACATACTGTACATGTATGGTAAGAAATGTTTTATTACATAACTTGTTTATTCGTTAATTTCTATGACATTATATTTATTATACTTGGATAATCTCTGGATCTAGTAGCCTTTGAATAAAACTTCTTCATTCATTCATTAAACTTCTCATGAAAGCCAAAACTCCTTATAATTTCAAACATAAATGGCCATAAAACTCGATCAAAGGCTTTTTCCGCGTCCAATGTTAAGAGTAAAAGGTTTGTATCTTTATTCTGTGCATAATCATTTATATTTAGAGTCCTTCTGATATTATCTGACAGCAGTCTACCTGGTATAAAACCACATTGATCACTGTCTATTATATCCAGCACAATGTCCTTTAATCTGTTGGCTATAATTGATGTTATTATTTTATGATCTGTATTCAATAGTGATATTGGCCTATATGAAGAGCATTCCGTGGCGTCTTTACCTTCTTTGTGAATCACCGTTATTGTAGATGAATTCCAAGTGGTTGCCCATGTTCCTGTTTGTAATGCAAAGTTATAGGCTTGTAGGAGTAATGGTATCAACTGTTTTTTAAAATGTTTTATAAAATTCATTAGTATATCCATCGTCACCTGGTGTTTTGCCCATTTTTAGTTTATTTATTTGTTGTAATGTTTCATCTGCTGTGATAACTTTAATTAGCTCCTCATTTTTCCTTCCCGCTACCTGTTTTAAATTCAACTTATCTAAAAATCCTTTCATTTGTTTCAAATCCATATCTCCTGTGCTGTTTTTATAAAGGTTTTCATAATATTTTGCAAATTCTTCAGCTATTTTATCCTTTTCTGTTAATATTTCAGAACTGTCTCCTGTCTTCAATTTAGTAATATATGCTCTTTTACTCTGTTTCTTAAGTCTATATGCTAAGAGTTTTAAAGAATTTGGTCCTCCATCATAATATTGCTGTTTGGTGTATGTCATTAACTTCTCCACTTCCTCTGTACGGATCCTATCCAACTCCTTATATTTATTTTTTAATTCAATTTTAAACTTTAGTTCATTTGTGTTTTTTTAATTTATCTTCCAAAATTTGTATTTGTTGTTCAAGCATCTTTTGTTTTTGTTGTCTTTGTCTTTTCTTAAATGCACCGTATGCTATTATATGTCCTCGTAACACAGCTTTAGCACCTTCCCATATGATGATTGGATTAGTATCCCCATTATCATTTATCTCCACATATTCTTTTAGTACTTTATTTATTTTTCTTACAAATACCATATCTTGTAGAAATGAGTTGTTTAATCTCCATATTTTCTCTCCTTCCTTTATATTAAGATTTATAGTTATAGTCACTGTAGTATGGTCTGATAAATCTCTTAAACCAATGATGCATATTTCAATCAACTCTACATCTTTTTTAAACATAAAAAAATAGTCTAGTCTATTAGAAGTTGAGAATCGACCTGAATAATATGTATATGCTTTTTTGGTTGGATTTAGCATCCGCCACGTGTCTACCAATCCAAACTCTGACATTGCACCTCTTAAAATTTATGCTTTATTGGCTCTATGCGCTTTATTATTGAAGGAATCCAGTCTAGATTCATTCTTATTGTAAAATTCATATCTCCTCCCATCAAAGTAATTCCTTTACATTTTGTCATTAGCAATTCGATTATTTCTGACATGAATTCTGGGCCTAATTCTGGTGGATAATATACATTTAAAAATGAGACAGTAATTGAGTCTATTTTACCAATTACTAAAACGAACCTACCCTCTTTATCAATTATATAATGTTCTTCTTTAAATAGTATGTGTGGTTGTATCTCCTCCATCTCCTCCAGCTTTCTTCAACTGTAGGAGAATCTTCCTCCTCTTAATTTGATTATTCAGTCCATTAGCATTTATTGAAATTATTTTCGACTTTTTCATATCACCTGTTAACGGATTATAGTCCTCATTTTTAAATGATCTTGATTCGTACGTACTAACAGGGTAAGCAGGGTAAAATTAGGAGCATTCATATCTCCTGTTAACGGATTATAGTCCTCATTTTTAAATGATCTTGATTCGTAAGTACTAACAGGGTAAGCAGGGTAAAATTAGGAGCAGTAGGAGTAAGTACTAACAGGGTAAGCAGGGTAAAATTAGGAGCAGTAGGAGTAAGTACTAACAGGGTAAGCAGGTAAAATTAGGAGCAGTAGGAGTAAGTACTAACAGGGTAAGCAGGGTAAAATTAGGAGCAGTAGGAAAGCAGGAACAACTAAAAAAGGGAAAAGCACAATTTAAAAGTAAAAAAAAGGGGAAAAATGAAAAAACAAACAAACACATGGACAGGTTCAATTTGTACCACCTTAAGATCAGGTAGTGTTTATCAATGACCATTGTTAGGGGGTCAAAATGGTCCTTAGGGCGGACTGTATCAGCCGCCAAAATGTATTTACTTATCAAATTTTTTTACCTTTTTTACACCTGCATTACTGCATTATTACTACACTTTAACATATAATATAGGCCTACTTGGTTGTAACAAGTCCTATCCATATACCAGACATGCATCTGTAATAAGCCCATGTACTAAGACACACAAACCTGAATTTGATCAGTTTTGTATTTTTGAGGAATACGTGGGAAACATTATCATTCAATAATTTATTTTGTCAGTGCAAAATAACAGTTCTTCAACACTATGTCGAACTTCAATTTAAAGTAAAATGAGGCACAAGGGCCTATCTATCCTAGCAACACTGACAGCAATTCGAGTCATGATCAATGAGCTGAGTGCATTCTCGCACATAGACAAGATTACCGTAATTTCTCATATAAATCGCTCTGTCATTCATTGAGTCCCCAAAATAAGGGACAGACTGCGTCCCATATCAGTTCGTTAAGGGACGGGTCTTTTATTTTCCAAATAAGGGACGGTCCCTTATTTCAAGGGACGGTTGGCAACACTATCTGCACCTGTCTACACTGCATTTAAACCAGTAGTCTAGTTCCTCTTACTAAAATTTGTCAAGCATAGTTTGTTGCCTGTTTACTCCCGAGCTAGTTTGTTTCAGTGTTTCTTTTCCCGAGTCCGTGTTTTCGTGTCTTAGTAGGTTTTTGTTTCTGTTTGTTTGTTGGTCTTGTTCGAGTTTTTGATTTCCTGGTGATTGACCCCCGTCCGTGTTCTCGCGACTATTCTTTGGATTCCGTTTTGTACCTCTGCCGAGCCTTCCCGATTTCGACCCCTGCCTGTTTGACTTCCCTTTTGGATCTTGTTTTGTACCGTGCCTGGACAATAAACCTTTGTTTGTTGCACTCCTGCCTGCTTTTGGGTTCCTGTCCAATGGATCGTAACAGTATGAACTCGCCACGTTGGGACCCAGCAGGCTTCCAACCATGGAGTTCCAGGAGGATCCCTTCTTCGACTCAAGTTGTTACGACCAGTACCTGATGGACACATGGGAGCGGAATATGGAATTCGCTCACCGTCATGCCGACCACCACCCACCACCATGGACTCCTCAACCCAGCCCCCACTCCATTATTTCACTCCAACCTACCAGCTCCGAGTCTAAATACAAACCCCAACCATCATTCGCAGGAACCCGTCTAGCCCTGTGCCCGGGTAACTATGGGTCCAGGCGTAAACGATGGGGTCCTGGTTCCCGGCTCCGTCAACGGGCTCGGCTACTCGTTGACGAAGGATCCATTGTTGTCCCGTTCCGTCCCACACCTCCTGCTCAGTCCCGTTCCAGCTCTCCAGTTCAGCTCCGTTCCAGCTCTTCTGTCCCGCCCCGGGCCCCGCCTCCTGTCCCGTCCCGGGCCCCGCCTCCTGTCCCATCCCGGGCCCCGCCTCCTGTCCAGTCCTGGGCCCCGCCTCCTGTCCTGTCCCGGGCCCCGCCTCCTGTCCTGTCCTGGCCCACTCCTCCTGTCCCGTTCCGGCCCCCGCTTCCCGTCCCATTCCACGCCACCGGTCCCGTCCCGTTCCACGCCACCAGTCCCGTCCCGTTCCACGCCACCAGTCCCGTCCCATTCCACGCCACCAGTCCCGTCCCGTTCCACGCCACCAGTCCCGTCCCGTTCCACGCCACCAGTCCCGTCCCGTTCCAACGCTCTGGGCCAGTCCCGTTCCTACTCTCCGGTCCAGTCCCGTTCCAGCTCTCCTGTCCCACCCCGGTCCATGCCTCCAGACCCTCCCCGGTCCATGCTTCCAGTCCCTCCCCGGTCCATGCCTCCTGTCCCTCCCCGGTCCATGTCTCCTGCCCCGTCCGGTTCCGGCCCTCCGGCCTTGTCCGGTCCCGGGTCTTCTGGTCCATTCTGTTCCACGCCACCAGTCCCGTCCCGTTCCACGCCACCAGTCCCGTCCCGTTCAACGCCACCAGTCCCGTCCCGTTCCACGCCACCAGTCCCGTCCTGTTCCCTGCCTCCTCTCGAGCGGCAGAGCCCGCTAACCTCCTGTCCTGAGCGGCCGAGCCCGCTAACCTCCTGTCCTGAGCGGCCGAGCCCGCTAACCTCCTGTCCTGAGCGGCCGAGCCCGCTAACCTCCTGTCCTGAGCGGCCGAGCCCGCTAACCTCCTGTCCTGAGCAGCCGAGCCCGCTAACTTCCTGTCCTGAGTGGCCGAGCCCGCTAATCTCCTGTCCTGAGCGATGCAGCCGTCGCCGCCGGCCCCCTGAGCGGTGCAGCCGTCGCCGCCGGCCCCCTGAGCGGTGCAGCCGTCGTCGCCGCCGCCGGCCTCCTGAGCGGTGCAGCCGTCGCCGCCGCCGTCCTCCTGAGCGGTCACTCCTGAGCCACCGTCCACCTGAGCGGTCACTCCTGAGCCGCCGTCCACCTGAGCGGTCACTCCTGAGCGGCCGTCCACCTGAGCGGTCACTCCTGAGCCGCCATCCTCCTAAGTGGTGCTTGGTGATTAGTGAGTTCACTTGTCCTGCATTTCCTCTCTCTATTTATACCCCACTTCCTCCTGTTCTCGTTGCTTCCATGTTATTTCACGTAACATTCGAGCCGGTAAAAATGGTATAGGAAGTTGTACTGCTATCGACCGCTTTGCTTCTCAACGCGGGACTTGTTAGCAGTACAATTTTAGAAAGAAAGCAAAGTTATCTTTTCGCTCTTATTTCAGAGCAGAGGGTTTTCGTTTCTTTGTTTTTCCACTCATACCTACGAGTGCTCTTACTTTAAGCCTTTTGAGAGTTTATTTTCTTTCTGTTTGTTCGCTCCACAAACGGGAGTTAGATAAGCGTTACTGCTTATTCTTTGTTTTGGTTGGATATCGAGTTCCTCGTTAGATAAGCGTTACTGCTTATTTCTTTGTTTTGCTTGGATACCGAGTTCCTCGTTAGATAAGCGTTACTGCTTATTTCTTTGTTTTGCTCGCATATCGAGTTCCTGGTTAGATAAGCGTTACTGCTTATTTATTTTGTTTTGCTCAAGCTCCTCGCCTTTTATCGCGAAGTTATTTGTGTTCCCCTTATTTCCCCCTTTTCCACCACGGACTATTGTCAGTTTCTGTGGTGTTCATAGTGTTTCTCCGTGTTTCTGGCACAGAGAACCACTACAGAAACAAAATAGGAACTCCAAATATCAATGTAATACAAACACCAATAATGGCTTAAATTAAAGAAGACCCTGGTATCATTTATTATCATGTTATTTTTATAACTTTATAATGTAAATTATGGGCAGTGAATGCTGTAGGTGACGTAAATAGTATTTAAATAATAATCAGTCTCAAAATTATCGTTACCATGTAATTTAGAATTCTACTTAACAGTTAAAATTACAATTACAATTACAGATGGTTACATTTATTAGATGGTAAAATATTGTAAATTCGATTATTAATCAAATGTTACGAATATTAACAATCACATATCTATGAAGGCATTTGTTCTTGGGATAGAATATGTTGGCTTCAACTAACATTCAAAGAACATCACGCAGACAACTGGGTGTAAATCACTCACGTTTACTTAACATGATTGAGAGAGAGAGAGAGTGTGTGTGTGTGTGTGTGTGTGTGTGTGTGTGTGTGTGCGTGTATGTGTGTGTGTGCGTGTGAACACGTGTGTGTGTCCTGTGCTGGACACGTGGAGAGGGAGAGAGAGAGAACAAAGGGTTATGTGTAGGCCTAGATATGACTCAGAGGTTGGCTAGATAGTGTGTGATTAGGTTCTAAACTAGGTTAAACAGCATGCAGGAACAAGGTGGTTAATAAGGAGAGAGAGAGAGAGAGAGACATATAGATAGCGCTTGTGCGTAGCCTCTAGTACTGAGCCTTAGGCTCACAACAATTACTATCCTATAACACAATAAATTAGTTCCAGCAGTCATGCATATAAAATATATAAATTTACAAAGACTAAACATATGCTCAAAATGTTACAGCCTTACTTGTGGTTGAATATCGTGAGATATCCAACTCAGAAGTCTTTCACTGTCCGCCATCTTCAAGGGAAATTGTCCGAGGTCCAATTTTCAGTGGAGGGAAAAGAAGAAACGTGTTGCCCAGGTGGGGTTGACCAGGCCAGGATCCACGTCTCTGGCTTTGTCCAGGGAAGCATGGTACCTTGATGCTGAGAAGATCCAGTCATTCTCGGCACGCAACTTGCAGTTCTTGGGAAATAACTGCCTCCAACTTAATGTCGGGAATAAACTTTACCGGTAGTTTTAACAAATAACTCATTCCTAATGCTACAACTTTGATCAGAAGTTGTAAGCTGTATAAAAGAATAGCATTAAATTTAAAAATCTGCAGACTTCTTCTCTATGAACGCCGTCAGCTCGAATCCCACGACTGAGAAAGAATGAAAGATGGCGGTCCCTCCTTTTTATGCGGTTTATAGCGGGTTGGGGGTTACATGTCTTATAGCATTGGCTTACTGTAAATTTGAATTCTGCGCTCCGTGGGGTGGAAGTAAAGAAATTTTAGTTTTTGTGGAGTGTCAATGGTTGTCCATAGTTGTAGTCCATGGAGGATGGTGTCCCTGGGGAGCGTCTTGTTGGGAAAAGGAGACACCATTTTCAAAGGATGGGTGAAGTACGCCTCATCGCAATCCTTTGGTGTTAAGGAGTTAGAGGGTTCACAGATCACCGAGATGGTGAGCTCAAAATCGTAGAATGAGCTATCTATGAGGTAACCCAATGGTTTTCTCGCGGTCACCTGTGTGGTTGCATTAGTCAGATTCTGAACAAAAAGGTAAGCTGAACGGTTGTTCACTTCCAAAAGAGGGGTGCCGCAAATGGTTAAGTTTTGCTCGTAAAAATATGGAGCAGGTTGGAAGAAAACTTCCATGCTATCAAGAGCCTGCCCCTTCAGGGGCGCCGGCAGTCCTGGCAGGAATAGTCAAGTCACCTGTCACCTGACATGCCTGGAAAATTGTTTGACCAGAGCGCATATTTTCTAGGTCTGCCGACAAAAGTTTATCTTGTGTGCATGCTTGGGACCACAAGACACCTACAGTCAAGCCGGAAAATCTGAACACCTTTTATTACATTACAGACATATTCTACAATAGATTGAGTTCATTTTTTGTCTCAAAATTCTACACAGAATAGCCCACGATGACAAAGTGAAAACATGTTTTTAGAAATTTTAGCAAATGTATTAAAAATCGAAAACGGAAATCTTTAATTTACATAAGTATTCATACCCTTTGCTTCAAAAAATTTTTTTAAAGTATCATATTTAATATTTGGTCGCATATCCTTTGCATGCTGTTACTTCCTAAAGTCTGTGACCCATCAACATCAAAAGACTCTCGATATCTTATTTCCAGGTACTGTTACAAGCAATACTATAAACTCTCTGGCCCTGATAAGACATATCTGTCTCAATTAAAGAATTAAAGTATTCTTGTTTGTCTGAAATTAGATCGATGTGTTAAGATTCGAGAATTCTCTCCTGGTGTTAGCATTTCTGCCTGTTTTTGGCTCAGCATTGAGAGCCTGATATAGTGGTCCATATACCATAATTGATGCCCCCATCCGGACCCCCCCATGTCAAAAAGTTGACTCGTCGCCACATTACAGAGGGGTAGGTCCGTACACAGTAGCTACATAACTCTTTCGCCCCTCATGGGAAAGATTATGTTAAACAAACTCAACCATGTGAAGTATTGTAGCCAATTAAATTAATTTGACAGCTATTCTCACTGATACTGATGTCTCCTATGAAATATTTTATTTGTTCAGCTAGCTAGCTCGTAGATAAGACACCTAAATAAAAATGATAATTCAAATTGCATGGAGTGCTCTCCTTATTTTAGCTCATAGTGTTGTACTTCCTAGTTTCTATCAATGTACGGACCTACCCCTCTGTAATGTAATCTAGCTAGCTTGCTACATGCAATCTGATAGGATTAAAACAAAACTCGGTTGTTTTAATTTAGCATTAATCCACTTCTTAAAGATAATGTACAATTTTGGCCACTTGTTCTAAAAGTGGCTCTGATGAGCCGAACATACACTTCGCCGTGTTAGGTAGCACCGAAGAAGAAGAAGTTTTGCTTGCGAATCACAAGTTAAGCGTGTGTGAATCGACACGGGGAAAAACAATGGAATATTTGTCTCAGAATTCTGTCCGTAAATCCAAGCAGATCAAGCATGTCCTTCGATCGGCAAATGTAGATTCGCCAGTTCGCAAGTCAAGCTTTTGATTTGTACATGTGAACATTGGAAACATATCTCTAAATGTTATTGCATTTGTGAATATAATTTTTGCATTCATCCAAATGATGATTTACGAAACACAAGTTGAGAAGTGTTTGTGTGTGGATGGTGAATACAATTGTAGATTATACTTTTGTGTTTGTTTATTTTTGATAGAAATCTACCTCCATAGAATTGTCCCTGTCCAAAATTGAAATAGTTTTGCCCCTGTGGGATTCAGGCCGAGATCGCTGGATTAGTAAGCAGGAACTTTACCACTGGGCTACCCAGAAAGATAGCTAGGCTATAGGCTATAGTTTGTGAAATATCATAAAGGTTAAAGCTCAATCGGTTTTGCTTGATCATTCAAATCTTTAAACAGGCAATAAAACCAATGGACTGTCATTAATCAATGAGAAGCTATGGTTATGAATCTCTTATGCACAATGGCCCCCTAGTGGTAGTTGTCGATGTCCCAATTACAGTATAGGCGATTCATATTTCTCTGAAATTATAAATTACAGGTTAAACCTGTGAATTAAAAAATAAAAATTCTGCCATAACCTTCATCTTGCCACAGTCACAGACAATAAAATGCATAAAACGCGTTTCTAGATAAAAGAAAATATAATTTTTTGATATAGGAAAAACAATAGCCTATAGGCTATTATTTAAAAAGTTGTATAAACAAAATTTGGGTTACAGTTCGCCAGTGTCCAGCAAAATGTCCACAGCGACAACCTATCGCACTTGTGGCTGTAATAACCTACATTGCTGTGGTTGTAAAAACATACCTTTTTAACGTAGGCCTATTTTTTTACCCAATGTATGCTATAGGCTACAAACAATAGGCTATGTATTTTTATGTGTATTATGCAGCCTATATCTATAGGCTTATGTGACAATTCTGACAAATGTATTCTGTTGCAAATGTCTGAATGGTAGGCTATAGCCTCTTCTTCCATTCGAACTTTAAAACATGGATGTGCAGTAGCCTAAGTAGTTTTTTGAGACATAGGCTAAGTAAGACTATTTGAAAATAGGTGAAAATTGCTTCTGGTGGGCCAAAGTTAATAGCTGATAACTGATTTTGTAAGCCCTTCGCTTGAATTGAACAACTGTTGCCGTGCAGATAGCTGCAGACTCAAACTGCAAATGCAAGAGAAATGATAAATGATTAATGCAGAAATAGTAATAAATAAATAATAATCTCCAATCCAGTGGGTTGCCAGGTCTCTCAGTTGTCTCCGCTGGCCTCAGCAGTCTTATTTTTGGCACTTATCCTGCACCATAAAAGTCAAGGTAAAAGGTTCATTAATGCCCCAGTGACCAATAAGAAAGAAGTATTTGGGGTGAGGTTATCGCTCCCCTATGGTCATGGTTGAGTGCGTCCATTGATCGTTGATATTAGAAAATGCCCCCGGTTTTCCCACCCAGGCCAACAATGCCATTTTCAACAGTAAATCAGAAAATTGGAAAAAATTAAAAAAGTTTTAATTCTCAATTTTCCTATAATTTCAAGGATGAAAAAATTCAAATATCAAATCCAATTTTCAATTTGAGATATATCAGAAAATCAAAGTGAAAAGCGTTACACAGACCCAGCCTTTCCTCAGGCTTTCACCCTCAGTCCAACAGTCAGACAGAACGTGTCAACCAGGACCTTGAGACATTCCTGAGGTGCTACACATCCGAAAATCCCTCGTCGTGGAGTGAGCTACTACCCTGGGCTGAGTATGCGCACAAGCTCACCATTAAACACATCCCCATGTTGTGAGAACAGAGCATCCAATTCCTGTTTCTGGTCTATGTGATGTCTGAAAATGGCCCTTCAGTCTAGCCGAATAGCCTTGAGCTAATTTCTTCACAGTAGATTTGGGGCGTTCTACTTTTACGACTAGCTATGCCAACTGCTTAGTCTGCCCCTTGTAATTTTGGCATGCATTTTGCCAAACACTCCAACTGTCTCTGGTGTAGGTGTATAGCTTTATCCTTGTTGGATAGAGTGTGCCCCCTCCAATCCCCCTCTATGTGTTCTCATTCGGAATTGTCATTCCTGAACCAGTGTCTATTTCAAAATCAATTTTATGTCCATTCCCTGACAGTTGCTGTTTGTATGGTGCTACTCTCTTTCCATCATCCAGCATATGCATTATCATGCATTGTACAACATAAGAGCATAGACCTCTTCATGTGTTCTAGCATGTGGGGGCGGCAGTGTAGTATAATGGTTAAAAAACTGGACTTGTAACTGAAAGGTTGCAGGTTCGATTCCCAGGTAGGACACTGCCGTTGTACCCTTTAACAAGGTACTTAACCTGCATTGCTTCAGTATATATCCAGCTGTATGAATGGATAAATGTAATAAGAAGTTGTGTAAGTCGCTCTGGATAAGAGTGTCTGCTAAATGCCTGTAATGTAATGTAAATGTGGGTGAAACTGCGCACATTTCCTCTGTTGCCTGGTGCTGTGGCATTTCCTGGCCGAGTGACTAAGTGCGTTAGAAGTTGGTTGCCGTCCAAGGCCACAGACTGTACTTTATGGATGGGTCCCTTCACCCCTGTTTATTGGGGCAATAGCATGGTTTCTTTATCAGACATTGCTGACGCAGGGAGGGACAACTATGTTGCCCTGGACCGAGGAGGAGGAGGGGCGAGGGGCAGACAATAGTCTGTGAACTTGCGGTAAATATAATGTAAGAATATAATTTTTTCCTGGCCCGGGAATTTCCCCCAGCAGCCCTGGTTATAACCCCAGCTACGTTGCTCCCAGTTGAAAATTGAACATTGGAATTCGACCAACTTCAGCTTCTTCTCATTCAGCCTAATTACTTCTACCAAGCGCCAGTTTCACTATGACGGACATTCTATGGATAACTAAGAGGCTTTGAGGGGTGGCTATAGCTACTGTAAGCCACTCCCTGGCACTGCCTATGGTGCTGGTCAATAAACAACTGGTCAATAAATACTCCAACCCATGAAAGTTAAAACATATGAGCGACTAGCTGTGCTGCTGAGGTCACATTAACTGAACATATTTTTTGGATCAGTAAGTCTATCTCTTTTTTAAATGCACAGTGAAATAGTCTGTGTTAATTCTATGGTTTTATTATTTTAAATTACCTTAAAAAGGATTATTTATTGATAATGTTGCGCCGTGTTGTACATATTTGAGGAAAATAAGTAGACATAAACTTAATATGTTGTTTTAATTCAGGCTGTGAATGTGAATCTTGTGGAGACTGCTGATGCAGATCAGCTTTCAAGTTAATTTAAGCTAAGCTCTAGTTATATAAAATAAAAAATGAAATGGCAAGCAGTATATTTATATGGAACAATCTAATCACGTTGCAGTCATAGCCTATAGGGTCTAAATGTCAGATAAAGAAAGAGACAAAGATTATTCCTTTTCAAACAGAATTTGTGCAGGGCCCATCATGATCGATAAGCTGGTGGTTATGATTGGCCTGATCACAGTCAGTTCTACACATTCTGAAGGTAAGAGCCTTTCCATTTTGAAGGGGCTGACTGTCATAATCATTCTATGCATGCTTATAGTGGCTCTTATAACTCTACCATTCATGAAAAATTACTCCAGTGACTCCAGGATTAATTTTCCTTTCAGCAGTGGCACTTGAAACCTATTAAAATAACTTGTTTTCCACTCTCTGAAGTCCCAACAGATCTTACGGGGAAAGTTTTTACATTCCCTTCGGCATCTGCTACTGCATATGCAACACTCACACCTGATGTGGAGGGACCTTTTTCAGCCGTGACACTCTGCCTGAGATCCTTCCCCGACAACAGAAGAATAAATACTCTCTTTTCCCTGGCCACACCATCACACGACAATGCTTTTTTGCTGTTTCAACCAGAAAAAGGAAGGACAACATACCGTGTGCATGTCAACAATAAGGCTCATGACTTCTTTGGGATGCCAGATAATCAATACGAATGGAACTCAGTCTGCTGGACCTGGGACAGTAAAACTGGACTTACTCAAATTTGGGTAAATGGAAAGCGCAGCATAAGGGCGAAGATCTACTCCGACCCTATTGCAGCTGCAACTCCCATCATAATCCTTGGCCAAGAGCAGGACACTTATGGTGGGGGCTTTGACGCAAGCCAGTGTTTCGTTGGAGAACTTTCAGATGTGCACATGTGGAATTATGTTCTTAATCCTTGTGAAATTCAGAATTACATGAGTGGCAACGCATTTACACCAGGGAATGTTCTGAACTGGAAAGCACTAACTTACAAAGTGAATCAGGAAGTGCTTGTCGAACCGAAACAATCAGGAGGCTGTAATTTGAAAGCATATACACTGTAAAAATGCAAAAATAGTGCTAATAAACAAATGCCTTGCTTTTAGCATACGCCTGTTTATGTTTCTCTTCTATATGGATGTAATCTGTTTGTATTTAGAATTTGTTTTTTGATTCTTGGTTAGCATTGTTAACTAGGTCTTAAAGATGTTAAATCTTTACTCACTGGTCGCAGAAAGTTATTTGCCAGGTCTGGCCCTATTAATCATACAATCAGGTGAATACACAGCTGTTCTCCTCTAGTGTAAGTCACTCTGTATAAAAGTTAAATAAATGTAATGCATTATAAACTTTGGCAGTTGTACAACAAACCTCCTGCCATTTTTCTGCTCTTACAAAAAAGGCAATATATGAAGAAATATGAAATTTGTGTGAAACATTAAGTAGATTTGTAACTATTGTGATTTTCGGATACATAATGTGCTGAAAAATATAAGTAACGTATGCGATACATTTGTAATAATAAGATAATTCCATCTCTAAGAACACGAACATGACACCCACTATCACAAATAATCCTGCGAAGTCCTTTAGGAGTAATAAAAGAATAAGATTAGCATCCCTGAAGAATTATTGGTAACACCTTATAATAATGTCTTGTAATAGATCATTAGTAACGCATTTGTTCATTATTTATTTACAATTTATAAACCATTATTCCTATATTCACAAACATCTATAAATGTATTAATTAACATGAGTTAAGTAAAGATCAGAGACTCGCTGGTCAACTGGGAGAGAAAATGTGAACAATGTATCTTATATATCCTCCTGCTTCCAGTGGGTGGGGCTGGAGCTTAGATAGATCGATAGACTTTATTAATCCCCAGGTGGGTAAATTTGGGTGTTACAGCAGCAGATAAAAAACATATCACACAAAGGCATATGAAAGAAAGCATTCATAGAGTGCTTGTAGTAATTATAATACAACATAAAATGTATAATAATACAAATAAGTGCTTTAAAGATAAAGATATAAATGAAAAAAGTGCCTTTAAAAGGCATGGCTGTAAGACTGAAAAATGGAATATCAGTCATAAACCCTGGGAGCTGGTGGCGACTTCCTTGAGGGTGCAATAAAACAATTCACCAGATGGCCTGAGAACCCTTTTTTCTTCCTCTGACCTCTACTAAAATACTGACTGTTCCAAACCACCAATCACAAGGTCGTAAACAACAGCTGGAATTGACCCTACAACTGGACATCAGAAGGAAACGGCATTCTGCAGGCAGTTTTGCACTGTTTGTTCCGCCTAATGACGCTGGGAACTCAGGCCTGTTCACAGGTCTTTTACGGCCTAGGTTCCGGACTGAAACAAAGCTGTATATGTATCTTGCATCATATGTATGTGCATGTAAATAATTGTGGATGTGGGGTATGTGAAAGTATTGGAGGCGGCAAAATACATGAGAAGGAATAAAGAATGCGAAAGAAAGGAGGATTGTATAGGTTATCAGGGATGCGCTTGTCCATATAAGTATCTGGAACATAGAGTGGCCATCACCGGGACCTCACCTGATATCTAGATAAATGATAGGGAAGATCATAAGATCACGCGCCGTCGTTAAAAAAAATCGTATTACTATTACTAGATCGGGGGGAGTAGACTATGCAGTTTATCTTCCTGGAGGGGGGTCTCTGTCACGAATCTACTGTCATGTCACGTTTTATTTTCTCTTCTTGTCTTTGTTAGATTTCTTGTTTATGTCACGTATTGTGTTTAGTCTAGTCACGCCACGTTTTATGTTTTATTTTTGTTACGTTTCATTTTTATGTCATGTCATGTTTCATGATTGATTATTGTTACGAGTTATTTTCTAGTCTTGTCATGTCACGTTTTACGTTTGATTCATTTTACGTTTCCCGTTCATTGTTAGCATACACATTTCCATGTTTTTCCGCAGCCTTGCGTTCATGCTGTTTCTCTTTCTCTTGCTGTCGCTCACGCTTCCCTAATTGTTTCATTCTCCCATGTCTATTTACTAATCTACTAACGTTAGATCAGGATTGGGTAATACTAACTCTCTAACCATGTGTTCATGTTTACCTTAAGTTTCTCGTGCATGTCATTTACTAATTTACTAACGCTAGGTCAGGATAGGTTTTTTACTAACGAGTACTAATTATCTTGTTACCTTGTCAGCCTTCCACACCTGATTTCCATTCGCATGCTGCTCTCAAGCTAAGTGTCTGCACCTGTCTACACCTGTATTTAAGCTCAGTGTTCATGTCTTGTCTTTGCGAAATTGTTGCCCCTGTTTATCAGTGCACTATTGAGCGGGGTTTTTTTTTTCTTTTCTTCTTCTTCTTCCTCCCTCTTTCAAGCCTGTGTTTTGTTACGTTCAAGCCTGTTTTTGACCATTGTTATTGACCTCTGTTTTGTTACCACTGCCTGCCTGTACCACAAGTTTTTGCCTACTGTCTTTTTGTACTTTTGCCCCACGGAGCGGACTTCAGTCTTGACTCTTGCTTTGCCTTCGACCCTGAGCCTGCCTACCGTCTGCCTGTACTTCTGCCCCGCTGACAGCTACTCTGGTTCCTGCATGGTGTACCGATTCCGAGACTGCCTTCTCCTTCGGTACTGTACATTGGTTTTGGTTGGATTTTTGTGTATGAACTTTGCTTGTTTTTGACCACGCTCTTTGGACATTCCTGAAATAAAGCCCGAACGGGACTTTATTTTACCACTGTTTCTGAGTCGTGCATTTAGGGTCCAACCCTCACACACCCGTCTCAGTCTCCGCGTGGTGAAGAGTGACATCTCTTCCTGCCAGACCTTATTTGGACAAACAAAGGAAATTGTAGAATGTGGAACGCCTGCTCAGGACTGCATTTAAGGGAAGTCCAAAGGGATATTCAGGGAGAATCTGCTTAACAGTTCTCCTGGTACCATAGTCACACCGTACGGAATAATTTGGTTATATACTTTGTTGGTGAACTTGTTCATGTTTGTTTGTCTTAGCAGCATATTATTCTGTTTAGCTATAGGTATTGAATGTGTTCGTATTTGCTCTCACAGTCTTAACCACTGATTATTGTCATTAATAAATTACCATGTTTCATATCATCTGCATTTTTCTTTTCAACCCTTTTTCCAGCTTCAACTGCTTATATGATCTGAGCTGCAGTGTTCCGAGCACTGTGGTATGTATGCTTGAGTCTCGGAGTCAGAACCCCTGTGTCTCGCTCAGGGCTGAGTGCAAGTTCCCAGTATGGGAGAATCTGCTTAACAGGTCTCCTGGTGCTGTTGTGGTACCATAGTCATTCAAGTATGGGGAAGCTTTAGTCAGTCTTTCCCACACATCACACCTCAGGTCATTGTGTGTAGCGATTGCCAGGTATGACAAATTATTTTTCTTTGTACTATATTGGATGTTTAAACTGCAACTGTATATTGATTATTTTAAGTAAATAACCTACCTGGTAATACAATTGTTAAACTTGATTTGTGTGGTTTCTCTGAAAGTTGATGTACTATCTCTGTTCACCGGTAATGAGTTGATTAATTTCCTCAGTCTTGGTTACACCCTCAGCTGGTCTAGGGAGGTTGACTATTTAAGCTTAATGTATCACGGAGTATTGCACCCGTAGAACTATGTCTTAAAGTAGATCACCTCCGCCTGACGTTTATACATGTTGAGAACGGTGGTCGCCAATATTCCTTTCGTGGGTCCCTGAGCCTTAATCATAGGATATATCTCACGAAATGGCTTCTTCCGCAACCTCTGAGATAACCGCAGAAATCTAGCCAGCTGTGAGTCGTGTACATAACTGCCGAATGTAACGCGCAGTGGAACAGACAGATCCAGTTCAGAGAACCGTCTTAAAAGTATGGGAGTCCTTTAGCAAATCAAGTGGAAACTTTACATAGCGAATGATTATTTATAATTAAATTGGAGTCAGATAAATGAGTACAGAATCAGCGTTGGTGGCTGATAATCAATGTAATGTACACAGGCTGTCTTTTGGATAAACTGGGGTCAGCGTAGACCAGACTTAAAGCGTGGTACGATTACGTTTGATACGTGGTCCCTTATTAGCTGATCCCATGAATCTAAAAAGCAGTCTCACCCGGTTGCAAGAACAGTAATATTTCTTTAACTTTAATATCTTTTACCTTTTCCACAGCAATAGCGGAATACATCACGCTTAAACCTTCGCTCCGAGCTATTCCCTCATTGGTCTACAATTTGGTGACCTCGACGTGATTTCAGTTGCTGTTTCCAAGATTTACATGGCCGTATTTTAAACACTGTTATTATACAGGTGCAGCTCAAAAAATTTGAATATTGTGAAAAAGTTCAATATTTTTTGTCACTCATTTCAGAAAGTGAAACTCATATATTATATAGATTCATTACACATAGAGTGAAATATTTCAAGCCTTTATTTCTTGTAATTTTGATGATTATGGCTTACAGCTAATGAAAACCCAAATTCAGTGTCTCAGAAAATCAGAATATTGTGAAAAAGTTCAATATTGGAAACTCATGGTGTCACACTCTAATCAGCTAATTAACTCAAAACACCTGCAAAGGTTTCCTGAGCCTTTAAATGGTCTCTCAGTCTGGTTCAGTAGGCTACACAATCATGGGGAAGACTGCTGACTTGACAGATGTCCAGAAGACAGTCATTGACACCCTCCACAAGGTAAGCCACAAAAGGTCATTGCTAAAGAAGCTGGTTGTTCACAGAGTGCTGTATCCAAGCATATTCATAGAAAGTTGAGTGGAAGGAAAAAGTGTGGTAGGAAAAGGTGCACAAGCAACAGGGATAACCGCAGCCTTGAGAGGATTGTCAAGCAAAATCCATTCAAGAATTTGGGGAAGCTTCACAAGGAGTGGACTGAGTCAGTGCATCAAGAGCCACCACGCACAGACAAATCCAGGACATGGGCCATAAATGTTGCATTCCTCATGTCAAGCCACTCCTGAACCAGAGACAACATCAGAAGCGTCTTACCTGGGCTAAGGAGAAAAAAAACTGGACTGTTGCTCAGTGGTCCAAAGTCCTCTTTTCAGATTAAAGTAAATTTTGCATTTCATTTGGAAATCAAGGTTGCAGAGTCTGGAGGAAGAGTGGAGAGGCACAGAATCCACGTTGCTTTAAGTCCAGTGTGAAGTTTCCACAGTCAGTGATGATTTGGGGTGCCATGTCCACTGTGTTTTCTGAAGTTCACAGTCAACGCAGCCAGCTACCAGGAAATCTTTGAGCACTTCATGCTTCCT
The DNA here is from genome assembly GCA_022702515.1 of Ilyophis sp. 1 JC-2022. Lineage (NCBI taxonomy): Eukaryota > Metazoa > Chordata > Actinopteri > Anguilliformes > Synaphobranchidae > Ilyophis > Ilyophis sp. 1 JC-2022. Next base: position 15,853,989 of record CM040405.1, on the reverse strand, counting down.
TCTGCTGACAAGCTTTATGGAGATGCTGATTTCATTTTCCAGCAGGACTTGGCACCTGCCCACACTGCCAAAAGTACTAAGTACCATGGTATTACTGTGTTTGATTAGCCAGCAAACTCGCCTGACCTGAACTCCATAGAGAATCTATGGGGTATTGTCAAGAGGAAGATGAGAGACACCAGACCCAACAATGCAGACGACCTGAAGGCCGCTATCAAAGCAAGCTGCCCTTTCTTGATACGAGAGAAGTGCTTCTCTCGTCTATATAGTCGGGTTTGGCCCGTGACACATAGCTGCTAAAAACACTAGAAAGCACTGACAAGCACTAAAAAAGCAGAAAAGCTAAGTAAAACTATGTAAAAGCTGAACTAAGTAAAAGCTGTGGTCACAGGCTGCCGTCACACAGACGCCATCTTGGAATTGGCCCAAAGGCAGGGCCCAGGCTGAGGCCGGTACTAGGCCCCTTTACTGTACTCGCTCTGGGCTCTTATCAGACAAACTTCAAATTAATTATTAGATGAGGAGCATGGTCAGATGGAGTGATGCGTGTGTGTGTGTGTGTGTGTGTGTGTGTGTGTGTGTGTGTGTGTGTGTGTGTGTGTGTCTGTAAATCAATTAAATTTTATTTAAAATGCATTATCACCAACATGGGTCTCAAAACACTGTTAACTCATGTTATTTAATACATTTATAGATGTTTGTGAATGTAGAAATAATGATTTATTTAAATACAAATGCCTTACTAATGATCGATTAATATATGATCTATGACATTAATATAAAGTGTTACCAAATTATTTTGTTGAAATATGGTTTGGTTTAAAGGAAATATTGCTAATTGATTACATCCTTTTAGATGCCATAGGAATCATATGATATTGATTTAATATAGTTCTCAATATCCGATTTGCACCAGAATCTTCCCTGATAATGTTTCAGACATGAGGAATCCATCTAAATTGTCAAAATGCACCCAAGGACCCCACAAACTCTACTACAATCCCACCCTTATAGACAGCATCTAATGCAAGTTCTCATATAATGCAAACACATGAGAAGCTGTGGCTAGATTATTGCTTTTTTATATATTTATAAATATGCACCGTGGAAATGGTGACTGTTAAATCCTCCCATGAAGTTTAATTAGTGTTTGAGTATTAGTATTGTGCATATCCTTGCATATCACATAGTAATACCATATTTTGACCACAACATGGTGCCATTTCAACTATCCGTTATTCAGTATTGATTGAAATTCCAACCAGAACCATCCGGAGCACAAACTGAAAAGTTAATAGACCTCAGCGTTCTATTGGTTGAGAATGAATTGGATGCATTGGCAGTTCATTGAAAATTATCCTGGATCATTTTGTGTTGAACAAGCAGACCAGAAGACACCTGTTGTATCGCCTCTACTGTTCTTCCCAGGTAAACTTTTTTTTTGTTGCTTTTTCTGCTTTAACAGTTTTTTAGTGCTTTAATCACACCATCAATGTGCTAATACTATGTGATATGCAAGGACATGATATCACCAACTTCAAACACTAATTAAACGTCATGGGGGATATACATCACCATTTTCACCTTGCATATTTATAAATTCATGAAGAAACAATAATCCAAGCCATAGCTTCTCATGTGTTTGCATTCTATGAGAACTTGCATTATATTCTGTCTATAACTTTCCCATCACTTTCCCACATAGAACTTCTATGCTGTCTATAAGGATAGGATTGTAGTAGGTTGTAGGGGGTCCTTGGGTGTATTTTGACAATGTAGATGGATTCCTCATGTCTGAAACAAATCAGATATTCAGAACTATATTAATCCAATATTATGATTTCTATGGCATGAGAAGGTTCTATCTGGATGTAATCAATTAGCAACATTTCCCTGAACCAAATAATTTTTCAACAAAATAAGGCTTCAGCAATGCTAATGCTATTCCTTTCTTACCCCTAAATCACTTTTCAGAACAATATTTGATGGTGGGTGTCGAAATCCACTTTTCTGTGTCTGATTCATATGGAATTGCTCAATAGTATTGTCTGATTTTGCATCACAATTTGTTCATATACTCATTCTCTCTGTATATTACTACAATGAGGTTATACAATAATGATATATGTCAGATGTCAGATGTGTGACACGGTACGATGTAAAGCCAATTTAAGCAAAATATTACAGATTGTCCTCAATAAATATAGCCACATTAGCATCGCTTTTGATGCATTACATTACATTTTTTTAATTTTTATTATTATTATTTTATTTGACATTTAAATTCAAGAAATACATGCGCAACAAAAAGAAACAGATTGAGGCAAGTATCTCCGGTGAAAAGAAAAACATCAAGGATGAAACACAATAAAGTCAAGACTTATTTCCATTGTGGTCCTTGGTCTCAAAACAGGTAAGCAATACAAAACACACAAACAATAATATGACAAACTATATAGATATGACAATTAAGTGCAGTACAAACGTAACCACAGGCAACAATGTAACATAGACAATATTATACATTTAAAATCTAGTTTTTAACATTGTCGAGGAGCCATGATTTAACTTTTTTCTTGAAATTGTATCGGCTGCTAATACATTTTAACTGTGAAGGTAGCAAATTCCAATTGGTGGCTCCCCAAAATTTAAAAGAACATTTGCCCATATTTGTTTTGAACCTTGGAATACACAGATCGGCAATGCTGGCTCTGGTGTTATGGGTATGCATGTCCATATTTCTCTGAAAATAATTAGTGAAATAATCGGGGGTCCTATTGTTGTAAATATTGTGAACTATATTAAGCTGAAGTTGAACAGACCTGGCTTCCAGAGGGAGCCAGCCCAACAACTGGAAATGTTGTTTGCCCACGTGTGCTCTAGAGGCTAGTCCTAGTGTTACGCGGATGAGTTTATTCTGAGAAACCTGTAAATGTTCTTTTAAAACTTTCGTCAGACCTCTGTACCAAGAACAGATTGCATAGTCGAGACAACAAGAAACAAGTGAATTAGCCAGTATGCGGAGACTTTCTGGGTCTTGTAAAGGGGCTTTTCTGGCCAGAAATCTGGTTCTGCCATTCACCTTGCTCATCGTTTTGAGAGCCATGGATTCCCCACTCAGGCTGCTGTCTAGGTGACAACCTAGATAGCTGATTGACTTTTTTGCAGCAAAAAGCTGGCCCTCGAGATTAATGCTGGGCGAGACCAGTTTACGCATCCTGGGTTGGGAACCAAAGATGATGAATTCTGTTTTGGCCATGTGCAGAGATAATTTATTGTCAATGAGCCAAGATTTGATAGTAGAGAATTCCTTACTGAGAGTGGCCTGCAGCTTGTCCACATCCTTATCAGAGGAAAGGATAGCAGAGTCATCAGCATACAGAAACAGATTCACTTTACAGGCGGCTTGCAGGTCATTAATATAAATTAAAAACAGTAAAGGACCCAGGACACTCCCTTGAGGGACTCCGCAAGTCACTGGTAAAGCAGATGAGTGATGGCCATGGATGTCAATCAATTGGTCTCTATCGGAGAGATAAGAGGAGAACCATTTTAGACTAACGGGGCTGATGCCAAGAGCTGACAGTTTATTAAAAAGTAAGCTGTGGTCGACAGTGTCAAAAGCCTTTTGAAGGTCAATTAAAATCATACCACAGAATTTGCCAGCATCCATTTCAGCTCTGATAAAATCCGTTAAAAAAAGTAAACAAGAATCGGTGGAATGTGATTTCCTAAAACCCGATTGGAATTTATAAAGTAATTTTGAGTCGGTAATGTACTCATAGAGCTGCTCGTGTATTACCTTTTCTAAAACTTTGGAGGTGACACTCAGAATCGAGATGGGCCTAAAATTACCAGGGTCAGACCTATTGCCTTTCTTAAAAACGGGGATGACTTTGGCATGTTTCATGTCGCTTGGGACAGTGCCCTGCTCCAAGGACAGGTTGACCACATGGGTAATAGGTGGCGCTATCAACTCAGCTACGTTGTTTAAAAACCTGGCTGGAATGTTGTCTAGACCAGTTGCCTTGGAGCACTTGAGACCTTTAAGGCATTTAGCAGACGCTCTTATCCAGAGCGACTTACACAGCATTTATTTTGCATTTATACATAGTATCCATTGATACAGCTGGATATATACTGAAGCAATGCAGGTGAAGTACCTTGCTCAAGGGTACAACGGCAGTGTCCGACCCGGGAATCGAACCTGCAACCTTTCGGTTACAAACCCAGTTCCTTAACCATTACACCACACTGCCGCCCATAAGTTCATGTACTTATGAACTTATGCGTTAGTTAACACACCACATTCGCTTACTATATAGGAATTAGCTAGCTAGTGCTAAAGTAAATGTAATTGGGTTAGAGATGTTCTTATCACTATACATACAATGAGAATGATTGTAGGACAAGCATGCTACTGCCTCTTATTGTCATTCTTCTCATTACAGGCGGCCATAAGAAAGAAAACAGAACGCAGTAACCCAGGACCACAATGCAGTATAAGAACAGCCATAAACAATTACAAACAGAATGAACGTTACAAAAGACAATGAACAATACATGCAAAGTATGCATTTTTCCTGCATGTGGTACTTATATAAAAGTCTAACTGGACAGGAAGCAAGGTGCATCTCAGAGTGGTGCATTAACTAAATGAACCATCCAGCAGCCCCTTTTTATACTTTTTAAGGTCTCAAAACTTGACTCCTTAGGCCTTAAATTAAACCAGGTGAAGACCATTTCAGAGCTTAATAAATACTCTGACCCTTCTAACCTCTCAGGGTTTATGCTTACTCTCAACAACCATGGGTTCCTCTAAGCAACTGATATTACACTCAAACATTTTAACTATTCAAGCATTCAATTGTGAAATTGGGAGTTGAAAGGGAGCAGTAAATTATATTTTACCATGAAAGTGTAAGGATCTGTGTTTTGCTGGTTATCTGTATCTTTATTTTGAATGTATTGTTTATTCATAGTTCTCATCTGACTTGTTTATTTTCTGGTTTTTCCTAGTTGTCCTTTGTCTGCTTGTTTACTTCTGATCTGTCACTCCCTGTTTACGTCTCTTTACCATTCGGGTGATCTCATTGGTGTTCGGGTTCCCTCTTGCTTCACACCTATCTCTGTGCACTTAAATTTACTAATTACCACTAACATACTAACGATAGATTAGATCTACTAACTCCACTAACAGACTAATTTGTATATACTTACTAATCATACTAACGGCAGGGGTGTGTATAGTTACTAATCTCACTAACATATTAGAGCGCACATTTTCACGCTGTTCTGTCCTTGCTAATCATTCCCAGCTGCATCTGATCTTCTCTTCCTGTCCTCTTAATCTATGCACGATTTCCTGAAACTCCAGGTCATCTGTTATCGTGTGTATGTTTGGAATCCAGTCCGCGTTTTCCCTAGTTGTCTCCGTGATTGTTTCATTGTTTCCCAAATGTATTTAAATTGTCTCTCGTTTGGAGCCCCACCCTTTCACACACCTGATTCCCTTTGTGTCATTTGTACCTTGTGTATTTATACCTGCTGTCTTTGTTCCTTGTCGTGAGTTCGTCATTCTAATTTCACGTGAGTCTGTTTCTAGTTAGTATATCTGTTTCCGAGTCCGTTTCGAGTTAGTGTCTGTTTCCGAGTCTGTTTTCGTGTTTTTGTTGATTCCGAGTTAGTTAGTCTTTGTGGTCTGCTTTTGCTATTGTTTTTCTTCTGACTGATTTCCTGGCTTCGACCTCTGTCCGTGTTCTCGCGACCCTTCTTTTGGATTTTGTTTTTGTACCTCTGCCGTGTCTCCCCGTTATCGACCCCTGCCTGTTTTGACTTCCCCTTGGACTCTGTTTTTGTACTTTAATCTGAGATTAAACCTGGGTTATTGCACTCCTGCCTGCGTTTGGGTTCCTGTTCCATCGGAACGTAACAGAAAGATTTTCTGCAAATCCTTTGGAACAGAAAACGATGTATTAAAAACGATGTCTTGGCAAAAGAAACATAATACATTGCGATGTCTTCACAAAAAAAAAAGGAATGTTTCTCTTGGCATAAACAAGGCAGTTTATGCAACCATTTTAAAATTGCTGTTATAGAGCCAAAACATTAAGCAATCAGATGTGTGCTACAACTGGTCAATAAATACTCCAACCATTGAAAGTTTAAACAAAGGAATAGCTAGCAGTGCTGCTGAAGTCACTTCACAGAAGTAAAAATATTTTTTGGATTGGTGAGACTCTGTTTTTAAATGCACAGCAAAATAGCAAGTGATAATTCTGTGGATTATTTTAAATTGCCTGAAAAAAAATATTTTCTTGATTATGTTGCTTTGTGGTGTACATATTTGAAGAAAATAAGTACATGAACTTATGTTGTGTGAATTCAGGCTGTGAATGAATCTTGTGGAGGCTGCTGGTGCAGGTCCTTTTTCAAGTTACTGTAGCCAAAGCTAAGCTCTAGTTCTTTAAAAATTAAAAAGAAAATGGCAAGCAGTATATTTCTATGGAAGAATGTAATTAAGTTGCACTGGTATATGGTCTAAATGTTAGACAAGGAAAGAAACAAAGATTTTCCTTTTCCAACAGAATTTCTACAGGATCCATGATGATTGAAAAGCTAGTGGTTTTGCTTGTCCTGCTCACCGGCAGCTCTACAACATCTGAAGGTAAGAGCATTTCAATTTTGAAGGAGCTGATTGTCATAATCATTCTAGGCATGCTTATGATGGCTCGTAACTGATTAGTAACTGAACTAAAAAAGGATTGGGAGCAGTGACTTCAGGATACATTTTATTTTCAGCAGTGTCACTTGAAACCTATTAAAATAACTTGTTTTCCACTCTCTGAAGTCCCAACAGATCTTACGGGGAAAGTTTTTACATTCCCTTCGGCATCTGCTACTGCATATGCAACACTCACACCTGATGTGGAGGGACCTTTTTCAGCTGTGACACTCTGCCTGAGATCCTTCCCCGACAACAGCAGAATAAATACTCTCTTTTCCCTGGCCACACCATCACACGACAATGCTTTTTTGCTGTTTCAACCAGAAAAAGGTAGGACAACATACCGTGTGCATGTCAACGATAAGGCTCATGACTTCTTTGGGATGCCAGTCAATCAATATGAATGGAACTCAGTCTGCTGGACCTGGGACAGTAAAACTGGACTTACCCAAGTGTGGGTGAATGGAAAGCGCAGCATAAGGGCGAAGATCCACTCCGACCCTATTGCAGCTGCAACTCCCATCATAATCCTTGGCCAAGAGCAGGACGCTTATGGTGGGGGCTTTGACGCAAAGCAGTGTTTCGTTGGAGAACTTTCAGATGTGCACATGTGGAATTATGTTCTTAATCCTTGTGAAATCCAGAATTACACAAGTGCCAACGCATTTACAGCAGGGAATGTTCTGAACTGGAAAGCACTAACTTACAAAGTGAATCAGGAAGTGCTTGTCGAACCGAAACAATCAGGATGCTGTAATTAACAAGCATATACACTGTAAAGCATACAAAAAGTGCTAATAAACAAATGCCTTGCTTTGAGGATACGCATGTTTATGTTTCTCTTAGGCCTTATTATGGATGTAATCTGTTTGTATTTAGAATTTGTACTTTAGTTATTGGTTAGTATAGTTAACTAGGTCTTAATGATGTTACATCTTTACTCACTGGTCACAGAATGTTCTTTGCCAGGTCTGGCCCTATTAATCATAAAATACACATCTGTTCTCCTGTAGTGTAAGTTATTCTGTATAAAATAAATGCAATGTAATATAAACTTTATCTGTGGAAATTGTATAACAAATCTCCTGCCATTTCTCTGCCCTTACAAAAAAAAGGCGCTATATAAAGAAATGTGAAATTTGTGTGAAATAATCAAGATGCAATCAAGATTTGTAATAATTGTGATTTTCAGATACATAATCTGCTGAAAAATATAAGCAATGTATCCAATACATTTGTAATAATAGTATTGTCTGATTTTGGATCACAATTTTTCCATATACATTCTCATAAGGTTGTTTTCTTTCTGTATATTACTACAATTCGGATATACAATGATATAAAAACATATTAAATAATAATAAATTTAAAAAAATGTACATTACCACATGCTATTCTAAAAGGGACATTGGTTTATATTCTTTTTCCAAACACTAGGATGGGACTGTCATGGTCTTCCTTCATTCCCTCTAATTCCACGCCTCGTCTTTTCGATCTATCAAATTTTTTCTTCGCATTCCCTTGCGGGATTTCCTTTCGCCCAGGTGATTATCTGGTTCACCTGTCGTCCACGTCATGAGGTATTTAAACCCCTGAGTTCCGCTTCCTGGCGCTTCTATATCATTTCGTGCCTTCACGAATGTTAGGGTTGTTTTTTTTCTCTGCTCGCATATAAAACTTTTTTTTTCTTTATTCGCGCAGTAGAGCTGTATTTTGTGAACTACCTAGAAGCTCAGGGAGAATAGTTTAGGTTCTCCCTTCTCCTTTTCCACTCCCGCTCTCTTTGTTTTTGGAGAGCGTTATTTAATTTTCATTTGTTTCACCATTTGTCGGGCGATATAGTCACATTCCGAGGGTGCTTTTGTTTTTGCTGTTCTTCCTTCTACCATTATTAGCATTGTCCGTGTTTACGTGGCTATCCCGTTTTACAAGGGTGTTTTTGGTTTCGGCTACGACTGAGGTTTTTTTTCATTCTTTCTTTTCTTGTTCGCGTTTGGCTCGTCATTGTACCGCTACAACGCCATTACAGGGACCAGGGGCGGACTGGGACACAAATTCAGCCTGGGACGTTCAGACGTTCAGAGGCCCACACACCTATGGAGGTAGATTTCTATCAAAAATAAACAAGCACAAAAGTATAATCCACAATTGTATTTACCATCCACACACACACACCTCTCAATTTGTGTTCGTAGATATAATCCACAATTGTATTTACCATCCACACTACACACACCTCAATTTGTGTTTCGTAAAAATAATCCACAAGTATGTGTTTTCCATCCACACACAAACACCTCTCAACTTGTGTTTCGTAAATCATCATTTGGATGAATGCAAAAATTATATTCACAAATGCAAATAACATTTACAGATATGTTTCCAATGTTCACATGTACAAATCAAAAGCTTGGCTTGCGAACTGGCGAATCTACATTTGCCGATCGAAGGACACGCTTGATCTGCTTGGATTTACGGACAGAATTTTGAGACAAATATTCCGCTGTTTTTCACCGTGCCGATTCACGCACGCTTAACTTGCAATTCGTAAACTAAACTTCTTCTTTTTTGGTGCTACATAACACGGCGGTTTGTGTGTTCGGCTCATCAGCGCCACTTTTAGAACAAGTGGCCAAAAGTGCACATTATCTTTAAGAAGTGGATTCATGGTACATTTAATTAAAACAACCGAGTTCTGAGTTTATTTAGGTTGTAAAGTTAACCCCACGCTAATCTTGCGATGGCAAGTTTTTTAAACAGTCATTGCACAAAACTCCTATCAGATTGCATGTAGCTAGCTAGCTAGATTACATTACACAGGGGTAGGTCCGTACCAGTGGCGGCTGCTGAGCTGAAAATTGATTATTGAAACTGATTATTGGTCTCAATCATTTTCCAATCATTTCCCTTGATTAACAAGTGTGCCGACGATCTGAACAATAATTAGCAGGTGAGGACACAGCGTCTTTCTTCACATCATGTCAGGGATATTAAACGGGAAAGTACACGTTAATAGAAATGCACAACCTGCAATAAAAATAATCGAACAAAAGCTGAGCTTTAAGATCGTTTAATATCCATGAATATTCTCGGAATTTGAGTGCGGAGAAAAAAAGAGCAGATGTATCCACAATTATAATGTTGATTAAAATGAACACAATTTTGCGACGCAAATTAAAATAATTGAATTACTTGCCTAATAGCCTAATTGAGGAGAACTGGCTACATTCGATGGCATTGAGTCATTTGTGAATTAAACGGTGTAGCCTATTGTTAATCAAGGAAAATCATTGGGAAATGATTGAGACCAATAATCAGTTTAAGGGGAAGTTTCCAACCTCGAACCTCCTCAATTTTCAGGTCAGCAGCCGCCACTGGTCCGTACACAGTAGCTACTCTTTCGTCCCTCATGGAAAAGATTATGTAAAACAAACTCAACCATGTGAAGTATTGTAGCCAATTAAATTCATTTGGCAGCTATTCTCACTGATACCGATGTCTCCTATGAAATCTTTTATTTGTTCAGCTAGCTAGCTAGTAGATAAGACACCTAAATGAAAATGATCATTCAAATTGCATGGAGTGCTCTCCTTATTTTAGCTCATAGTGTTGTACTTCCTAGTTCCTCTCAATGTACGGACCTACCCCTGTGTAATGTAATCTAGCTAGCTAGCTACATGCAATCTGATAGGAGTTTTGTGCAATTACTTTTTTTTTGTGGGGTTAACTTTACAACCTAAATAAACTAAAAACTCGGTTGTTTTAATTAAATGTACCATGAATCCACTTCTTTAATGTGCAATTTTGGCCACTTGTTCTAAAAGTGGCGCTGATGAGCCGAACAACACTACCGCCGTGTTATGTAGCACCAAAGAAGAAGAAATTTAGTTTACGAATCGCAAGTTAAGCGAGCGTGAATCGGCACGGTGAAAAACAGCGGAATATTTGTCTCAAAATTCTGTCCGTAAATCCAAGCAGATCAAGCGTATGCTTCGATCGGCAAATGTCGATTCGCCAATTCGCAAGCCAAGCTTTTGATTTGTACATGTGAACATTGGAAACATATCTGTAAATGTTATTTGCATTTGTGAATATAATTTTTGCATTCATCCAAATGATGATTTACGAAACACAAATTGAGAGGTGTTTGTGTGTGGATGGAAAACACATACATGTGGATTATTTTTACGAAACACAAATTGAGAGGTGTGTGTGTGTGGATGGTAAATACAATTGTGGATTATATCTACGAACACAAATTAAGAGGTGTGTGTGTGTGTGTGGATGGTAAATACAATTGTGGATTATACTTTTGTGCTTGTTTATTTTTGATATAAATCTACCTCCATAGTCACGATACTCTGAAGACAGAGAGTATTTGTGAAATAATTATTTAGCTCAGCACACAGCATTTTCTGTCCAACTCAAGCACATAGCAGCCGAAAAATCATTCTAAAACTGCGTCTGTGAGAATCTGTCTTCCAATTGGAAGAATCCTTCTCGTCATCATGGGGGCCGCTCTTATCTCCCCCTTCAGTAATAAGATTGACGTTAAAGCTAACCTATCGTAATAGTTCACTCTGAACACCTGAACAGCAAACAACACGAGTCACGACTGAATGTGTAATGTATGCAGAGAGCGTCAAGTGAGGAGGGCCGGCCCATGCCCGAACGTGGACCGCATCGCAGTACTGACAGCTAGCGTAACATTTACTACACATTAAAAAAAAAAAAATTATATTTGTAAAAAAAAAATTTTTTTGAGATTCGAAGTGGACCGGCCCAGAAGTGGACCGGCCCTTCGGGATTGGTCCCGAACGTCCCGATGGCCAGTCCGCCCGTGACAGGGACTAATAAAAAAAAGATACTGGGTGCTCAAAGATATGTATGGTAGAATTGATGGTGGATCATAGGTGCTCTTTGGAAAAGAGGAAAATGTAACATCTGCCGTTTACCTTCAGTCCACCTCCCTTTCGTTTGCTCTATTCTCCCATTACTTATGTTTCATGTCGTGTTTTTCAGTTTACCCTTGTTCGTCTTGTTTCTGTGTTCGCTGCTGGCTGGGCGTGGACCCCGTTTAGTTCCTTTTTTCTCCCCTTATTGGTTAGCCCAGGGGTAGGCAACCCTGGTCCTGGAGAGCCGCAGGGTCTGCTGGTTTTTGTTTTCACCTTAAATACAGCAACTACTTTGACCAAAGAAACCAGGTGAGGTGAGTTAACTGTGTAATTAACTGCTTTAATTGATCAATTAAATGGCGAGTAACAACAAAAACCAGCAGACCCTGCGGCTCTCCAGGACCAGGGTTGCCTACCCCTGGGTTAGCCTATCACTCTTGCACTCCTTTTAGTTTTTCCAATTAGGAAAAAAAAAAAACAAGGAAAAATAAGCCCAGAATGTAGAACTAGCTTATATCCTATATCCAAGGCACACTTGTGAAGAGAAGGAGGAAAGGCAAAAAATATATATTTGACCAAAACTACAGGGCATGTAGATGAAGGAATGTGGTCCAAGGAGACAATATATAGACAGGTGAACCAATCATGAAAAAAGGGGAGGGAACAATAAGTAAATCCAACCACAAGAGACCATCAAGAAAAAAATACAAATAACATGAATATATAAACAGTTACAAAAAAACCTTCAAATCAATTTCCTCATTTAAACCGGGAAAGGTCAGAGCATCAAACATATGTATCCAGAAGGTTTCCCTTTGTAGAAGATGTTGAAGCCTATTGCCTCCTTGGATCGAAGGTTTGATAAAGCTATTCTGTAGTTTGATAAACACCCTCTTTCCGTAGGAGCAAATCATCACGATTGTGTTGCTTCGCAAAGTGCCTCTCCATGGGATAATCCTGGTTATTAGTTCTGATGGCGTATTTACGTTCCGCCAGACGGTCACGGAGATAACGTGCAGCCCAAATAGAAACATAGACATGGACACGTTAAAAGATATACTATATAGGACATATTGCAATTAATAAAATATTTGTGTTTATATAACTTATTCGTTTTGACAACTTTAAATTCCTTTGTTTGTGAGACATTATTGCAGTTCATGCATTTAAAAGTGCCTACTGGTTTTTTAAGCCACATCACTTTTAGCTCCGCTGGAAGATAATTATGAAATAGTCTAGTCCTCAGCGTGGGAGCATGTCTAAAGGTCACCAGTCGCGTCACACTCAACAATTTTTCAATTTGAGCGCAATATTCGTTTCAGCTGTTCTGCGAAAGTGCTATAGTGAGTAATAAAAATCGGTTGAGCCTGCTTTTTGTCACATTTAGTTTTTCTAAGAAGGTCAGAACGATTTAAGGACTGCGCTTTTTTGCGGGTTTGTGTCATAATTTAAGGTTTGTATGCTCTTAGATTAAATCTTTAGACTTCACCTGTATTATCGAACGCTGTATTTATACGTATACCCTTTGACCTAATGAGGAAACTGCTTGTTAGTGACATATAGCGGTGCATGTCAGCAGGGAAACCATCATTTCTATTTAGCGAACTATAAAACCTGGAGAAATCTCCACCAGTCACACTTAGAAATCGTTAAATCCAAAAGATGTATATAATCCAATGAATATACAATGGTTAATTTGATATTCTCATTAATCAAATTGAGAAAAGAGTGAAAATTGAGAAGGTCAGTCTCACTACCCGAAAAGAACAACAATATGTATTCACTGTTGTATTATTTCAGCATAAAACATCAGGAGTTAAAAAGAATATTACCACCATTTTCAAAGCAAATTCTCTCTAATCTAGAAACTTAGACGTTTTAAAGGCTCTTTCAAAAATCTGACCCCAGTCTTTCTCTGTTATTGTTACATTCAGTTCCGTCTCCCACTTGGCTTTAACCCCTTAGTGCAGATGGCATATTTGGTAAATCATGGGGGTACTCTGTTTAAGGCTTTATAACTCCAGGTGTGAGCATCACATAAACTTGGTAAATGGCTTAAATGAAACAAAACCGGTGTACCATTTTTTGTACAAACTTAGATTTGTTTATTTTCATAATTTAAGTCAAAATAAAGTTCCGGAAATGCAAGCAAAACTTTTCAAAAAAAAGCATAACAAAACATATTTCTTCAAAATACTGAGAGCTACATAAGTGAAACAGGTAAAACTACACATTTCCTGGATCATAAACTCCTTGTCCACAAGCATTCAATAATCGCAGGGTGATATACAGAACTACTAAAGATCTATGACACGAAATGTAAGCAGTGTAGCCTGATGTACCCAGGGTCTCCAAACCTATCCAAATTGGCTAAAATGTGAATAGCTGTAAATCTTAAAATAATCATACATTTCAGTGCAAATCAACCGTTTTGACTCATTTAACACACCTTTTTATCATTTTCATGTGGGAATTATTTTGGATCAGTACAGGGGGGTGGATATCTAGGTGTCCAATAACCTACCCAAAACCTCTCCGAGAAATTATTAAAAAGCCTTTTGTCCTTTATAAAGCATATACATTTTACCTTACGATCACTTAATGGATGAAAACATTGATATTGCACAGTTTCAGTTCAGTGTTTGATGCCAAGTGTGCCATTTTTTCACCATTATCCTTCATAAACTGCTTTATCCTGTGCGGTGCCTTCGTGGGCAACATGCACTCATCAATGGCACGGTCTTCAGTATGCTGTAAGGATCTGGTCCTGCAGTGGCTTCACTCTGAACAGTAGAGGGCACTGCTGGAGTGGCAGAGGTGGAGGGTCAAGCATGTTATAGGAACAAATTACATAATGCAGAAGCATTATAACACTGTGGTACACACAGCTAAATATGAAATCATTCACTCTTGTACTTCAGTAAACACTTTCTTCTGTATGCTACATTATGTTATATTTTGTTGCGTGCTCTAGGATGGCATTACTCTGTAGTGTGTTTCACAACTGTTGCTTATTTATTTTATTTATTTATTTTACATTCATCTTGCACACATCTGGGCACAGTACATTTGAATACATATTTTCCATTCCCTAAGTGAAAAGCATCACCCATGGATATACTAATACCCCATAGAGTACATTATGCACAAAGAAATTACAATACAATAAAATAATATCGGAAAACACTACAAATGTTCTAGCTTCACGGCAAATCGAGGCATAAAATAAACTTCTAAAAAAAAGGTTGGAAACGTTATTTCGGTCGATTATTCCTCCCCTTTAATAATACCAATTGGTATTGTATTTTATATCGTTGGAAAGCCTGATTAGTCACCTTTACAACGAGGTACAACTTGTAAGGATCATGCATTCGTGGAATGAGCAACACAGCTAACCGTGTGGGTAGCGGCCCAAAAAAATGTGCCAAAATCCCCTGCAATATTCTTCTGTTGGTATTCACTCTCGTTTTGAGCTTCAAGTGCTGGCAGGTGTATGCCAGTCACAGGTGTGTGACTGGCACCTGATTGGCACCGAGGAATGGGATGCCATCCCACAGCAGTGTGTGACCAGGCTGGTGACCAGCATGAGGAGGAGGTGCCAAGCTGTTGTGGCTGCGTATGGATCTTCCACACGCTACTGAGGTCCCTGACAGTGTAAAATGAATAAAGTGTAAAAATGGCCAATATGTGTCGTTTTTTCCTTATTACTGTGGGAGAGTGCAATCATCCAGTCCACCAAGCAACTCAAAACGAGAGTGAATACCAACAGAAGAATATTGCAGGGGATTTTGGCACATTTTTTTGGGCCGCTACCCACACGGTTAGCTGTGTTGCTCATTCCACGAATGCACGATCCTTACAAGTTGAACCTCGTTGTAAAGGTGACTAATCAGGCTTTCCAACGATATAAAATACAATACCAATTGGTATTTTTCAAGGGGAGGAATAATCGACCGAAATAACGTTTCCGAACTTTTTTTGCGGAGTTTATAACGTACGACTGAGCAACCAAACAGAACAGCGCTAAAATACTCAATTTCATTGTGAATGCTATGAATTCTAACAAAGCAGGCCACCACGAGCCACTACGGGAACGGCACGAACACAATAGTATCAATACATTACAGTTATTTCGCAGACGCGTTTATCCAAAGCGACGTACAATAAGTGCATATTGAAGGTCATAGACACAATCTACGAAGCAAAGTCACGAAAGCGCTACTTTCTCACAACGTAGAAGCTATCGCTAGTCATCAACCGAATACAGTCAGCTATACATTCTAAGCTATGAGATAGCTAAACCAAATAGAACATAAAACATAAACGGAAAGAACGTACTATATAATTTGCCTTATACATGTAGTTATTCAAGGTGGAGTCTGGAAAAGTGTGTTTTCAAATATGTTCAGCATTATTAGCAGGCTAACAGTGGTCTATTACGACCGATGCAAATACAAAAAAAACGAAAATATAGCACAGTGGAAAAACGAATGTATATAATCAAAATATTACAAGCAGTAATACTTACATGTCGAGGAGGATATCTTCCCCATATTGATAGGCACCTCTTCCACAGAATCTATGCTACAGGGATTAGAAGAATCTCTGTTGTTGTCCTCTTCTGACCGACTTCGGGTGAAAACTACTAAAAAGTCAATTCAAAGTTGCGCGCAGTTTTATCGCGTAATACCAAATGCGTCATACCAAATGCGTCAAACCAAATGCGTCATCTGCGCATGTCTGCGTAAAATTGTCGTGATATAACAAGTATTGCAGTTACGCTCGCCCTTAAATAGTTAATCCAAGCTTTCAATTACACATGTAAATAACTTTTGGGAAGCTTGTCGTGCCTTCTATTGGATAAAACAATTGTCGATCAAACCAGAATAAAATTGAAAGCGTCACGACTGTGCAATCAGGAAGGGGGGTTTACGCAGAGCTAGTTTCGTTTGTCTAATAGTGTTCCAATGCGCTGTGTATTTTTCAAACGGATTGTCCAAGACAATAAATGACCACGGAATCTTGAAAGGGACATATCTACGCTTAAATCCACGGGAGGATTGCACACGAATTCCATATTTAATAGCAGATATTGATAGTAGAATGGCATTGTATGATTTCACTTGTTTATGTCGGTATTGATTGAGCAGCGATTTGCACCGCTGTATTTGCATACGGTCGGGCTATTGGTGGGTTTATCTGGTTGCTGGACGGAATTCTGATACTATATGATGAATACATATATTTATGAACTCCCAACATAGACGCTATTGCCCACTATGTCACGCATGGGTAGGTATAGGCTGGGTGGGGAGTGCTTGTTAAATGGACTTGCTACGGAAAGATAGTGACACTTAGAAACTACGCATTGGCCAGAAATCGTCGCGAATCGTCTACCAATAAAGTTAAAATACCGCGTTTGGGTTTTCCACTAATAGTTTGGCTGCAGGAGCAACGCGTGTCTCAGTTGCGTAAAACTGTCTCGCATGCGAGACAAAATAGACTATCTGCACTAAGGGGTTAACTACATTATCTTCTACCTCTGCTATCTTGTATACAGTCTATTTCCAATGCAATATATTTCCAATGGAGGTTCTTATATTCTCCTTTATGATTTTTTAAAATGTAGTTAAGCAGAGGGTGGAGTTTTTTTTTAATGATTACATTTTTATAGTTTCCATTAAATAACTGTTAAATAAATGTAAGTATTTATAAAATGGTCTAATTCGAAATAATCTATTCCTTTTTCATTCCAAATCTTACCAACCCATGTTTTTCCCAATTTCTGAAAACATTATCTATTTGATTTGGCTTGAAATCTAAATCATAGGCGATTTCTCTAAGAGGTATCATTTCAGAATCTTTAATCTTCATTGACCTTCATACATGTACCTTCCTCCAAATATCTATGGTATTTCTAGCACGGTTATTAATCTGAATTTCTTGTGTGGGCCTCCTTCTGCAAATAATAAATGTACTTAAGGAGCTTACTACATTACTTTCTATACTTTTCTATTTTACATTGGTTTTCATCCAAATCATAATGGGCTTTATTTGGGTAGCATAATAATACTTAAATCTGGAACTGCAAGTCCACCTTCATTGTTCTAAATTTAAATTGAATTATTGGCTTTCTCTTTTCCCATATAAACTTTTAAAGTAATGTATCCCAATCCTTAAAACCTTTCGGTAGAATCTGGGTGGGAAGATTCTGGAACATAAATAAAAAATATCCCAAATATCTTAATTTAGTACACTTCCATTTAAAGTTATACTTTTGCTTCAATTCCTCTTTTATTGATTCTATTATTTCCATTGCCTCAGATTTATTTACATTTAATTGATACCCTGAGAGCTTACTATATTTCTCAATTTCTGCCATTAGTTCTGGTAATGACTTATAAATATCTGATACACCATCACATCATCTGCATGTAGTGCCAACTTACAGTCAAGCCGGAAAGTCTGCACACCCCTTTCACCTTCTCCACGACTTATTACGTTACAGACATATTCTACAATAGATTGAGTTCATTTTTTGTCTCAAAATTCTACACAAAATAGCCCATAATGACAAAGTGAAAACAGGTTTTTAGACATTTGTGCTAATTTATTAAAAATCTAAATGTAAAATATCATATGTACACAAGTGTGCACACCCTTTGATATGACACCCAAAAGTGAGCTGAGATGCATTTTGTTTCCACTGATACTGCTTGAGATGTTTCTACAACTTAATTGGAGTCCACCTGTGATAAATCCAATTGATTGGACATGATTGGGGATTGCCAACACCTGCCTATATAAGGTCCCACAGTTGACAGTGCATGTCAGAGCAAACTCCAAGCCATGGGGTCAAAGGAATTATCTGCAGACCTCAGAAACAGGATTGTGTCAAGGCAGAGATCTGGAGAAGGGTACGGAAAAATCTCTGCAGCTTTACAGGTCCCAAAGAGCA
Organism: Ilyophis sp. 1 JC-2022; assembly: GCA_022702515.1. Taxonomy (NCBI): domain Eukaryota; kingdom Metazoa; phylum Chordata; class Actinopteri; order Anguilliformes; family Synaphobranchidae; genus Ilyophis; species Ilyophis sp. 1 JC-2022. The sequence continues at coordinate 15,835,409 of CM040405.1, read as the reverse complement.
CAGTGGCCACCATCATTCGTAAATGGGAAGTTTGGAACCACCAAGAATCTTCCTAGACCTGGCTGCCCGGCCAAACTGAGCAATCGGGGAATACGGGCCTTGGCCAGGGAGGTGAGCAGGAACCCGAGGGTCACTCTGACAGAGCTCCAGCGTATCCTTGTGGAGATGGAAGAACCTTTCAGAAGATCAACCATCCAGGCAGCACTCCACCAATCAGGCCTTTATGGTAGAGTAGCCAGACGGAAGCCCCTCCTTAGTAAAATGCACATCACAGCCCACTTTGAGTTTGCCAAAAAGCACCTAGAGGACTCTCAAACCATGAGAATCAAGATTCTCTGGTCTGATGAAACCAAAATTGAACTTTTTGGCCTGAATAACAAGCGTCACTTCTGGAGGAAACCAGGCTGATGAATGCAGCCAAGTACACCGAGATCCTTGAAGAAAACTTGCTCCAGAGCGCTCTGGACCTCAGACTGGAGCGAAGGTTTACTTTCCAACATGACAACGACCCGAAGCACTCAGCCAAGAGAACAAAGGAGTGGCTTCGGAAAATGTCTGTGCATGTCCTTGAGTGGCCCAGCCAGAGCCCAGACCTGAATCCAATTGAACATCTGTGGAAAGAGCTGAAAATGGCTGTGTACCGACGCTCCCCATCCAACCTGACAGAGCTTGCAAGGATATGCCAAGAGGAATGGGCAAAAATGTCCAGAAAAAAGTGTGCCAAGCTCGTAGCTTCTTTCCCAAGATGCCTTGAAGCTGTAATCGCTGCCAAAGGTGCAGCAACCAAGTATTAGGCTAAGGGGGACGTGGACGTGGAGCGGATTTTTCCGCTCAGGGCGGAATTTTCTGGGCGTCCGCATGCACAATCTCATAGAAATACATTGTATATGCACAATATCTGCATCATATGACCACATATTAATGTTTTTCAACCTACTAATAGTTTTACTATTGTTATTCATTATTTTAATACATATTATATTTTAATATAGGCTTTAATGAAAAAGGGAACAGAGACAATCACCATTGTGGGATGAATGAAGTTATATCAAGTCATACATTTTACATATAACCAGTTATTCCCGTTTTTAGAATGCTTTTTCTTTATTATAGGATACATATTTGTTCAATTAATTAAGACTATGCTTACTTCCCGAAAGGGAAATAAACGTTATTATATTCTATTCTATTCTGGGTTCAGTTCTGCTCAAATCTGCACGCGCAATAAGGATCTGTGCACCCAAAACATCGGTTTTCAATGGGAAAAGTCAGTTTTTGACTGCAGTATCACTTTAAATGTTACTTTGGCACAATGACTCACAAGTTCAGTCCTTTACTGTGACTTTTTATTAATTGACATGCTATAATTGATATGGGTTACAGCAATACAGCATGAGTTGAAAGACAGATTCAAGCTTTCCCCTTTATTTTGGGAACAAGACACACCCAGTATGTCACAGTAAGTTACACAACTAGAAATGCACTGTAACCTAGATGTCTCCATATAAATACCATTATGTATATCAATATCAACATTTTTGGTGAAAACCATAAGAAAAAAGGATGCTTTTAAAGTATTTTACAGTAATTACAGTACCTATCCATTAAGAGAAGAAAAGGAGAAGTAGCGCGTCTGGTGGGTTCAGGGCGTTATGCCTGCTGAGCCGTCACTACTGCTCACGTCACTCACAATGCACAGACAGACCATGTGTTGTGACTGAGTGTGTGACAGAGACATTTTTTTTGTGTGATTTAGAGGAAAAATGCGTGCATTTTAGCGTTTGAGTCACTTTTCAAAAGTTTTTTTGTTGCTAGGTGCTTGCTTAGAAGTCACATTGGCAGAATTTTCCCTTAAGCGAACAACTTTGTCAGCACGCTGTCAGGAGGAGTTTTGGTGGTCCCAATATGGATAAATGCACCACTGATGGTCTGAGAAGCTTTTGTCTACCTGGTTTGCAGCTACTTTGATGACATGTTACTTAATGTATGACTTAACTATGAGTTAATGTTCATTAATTGGTGATACATTAAGTGTACAGTAATCACATTAATTAATAATGACTTGATCATTTATTAATATTGAGCCACACAGAGTTCATGATACATCATGCATTAATTCATGCATTAAATCATGATGAGTCATGCATTAGTTAAGGCATGAGGTGTGTTCCCTTATTGTAAAGTGTTACCGGAAAAACCACTACCTAACCCAGATAGTTGAACCCAGCAATGTTATGGGTTCCATGTGTGAAAGGGGCTAATGTTACTAGCTAGATGGTAACATTTTATCAGCCAATTTATTTTCAGAGGGCCTGGCTTATCACAAAAATGCTAATAATTCTAAAACCGTTTGACGTTATGAAACTTGGTGCTGTTACATCCAGACTCTATTTTTTGCTCAAGTTGTTGAAACACATCTATTGCTGTCAGTCATAACCAAACCTGTTGCTGTGTGGTTTGACAGTAGGTGGCAGCACTGAGCAGATGTGGACAGAGAATACTGAAGGCATGTACGTCGCCCTGAGGAAGCGAGTCCTGGCTTTGTCGCCCTCCACCTTTTCAGCCTGCCTCCACTGGACAAGATTCCGGAATTAATTTTGGCCAGGGTTCCGTTCAGTCCTTAAGCATCTCTGAGTACCAGGGTGAGACGGACATGCCACTTCCTCCTGGCACAGGAAGTAGGTAGCAAAGGATGGGCAGGACACCAGGGGCTCACCTCTTTCTAATATTCCTCAATCAGCCCTGCTGTCCCAGCCTTTAGCCAGGTGGCTAGCTTAGCTTGCCAGCCATGTGGAGAAGCTGTTGTAACCTGCAGTAGGCCTGGGTGTACTGATGGAGACCATGGGACCGTGTAGCCCTGTGCTTCCCAAAGAGATGGGGGGGTTACCCCCGAGGGGGGGCCGCAGAGAGACAGCAAGGGGGTGGGGTGGGGTGGGGTGGGGTGGAGTTGAAAGATAAGGTACAGATGTGTGTACTTTGGGGGGCGGGGGGTGGTGGCTTAAAAAATGTTCTATTACCAGGCCTGACGGAAAAGGCTTGGGAAGCACTGGTGTACCCAAAAAAATGACAGACACTGCAGATATACAGGCTTCTATCTACTTGGAATGGAGAGGAATAGGAGGATGTGGGTGAGTGAGGTTTCACAACAATATTTTTAATGCTCTATATATTGCCACATTTATATATATTGTTGTTTAATTTAACTTCCTTGAGTGGATTGTTATGGTTCATTGAAAAATCTGTACCAGAATGTTAGAGCACTCGCCTATGAGTAATTGTATTTAATTGATTAATTATTTGTAAGCTGTAATGAATTGAGACATTCTGCTTATAAATTGGGTTGGAGACAATGCACCATGGCACACTGAAAAAGGCTTTGCAGCCGAAACGTTTGCATTCAATTTTCTTCCCCTGTTGCACAATAAAGCATTTGAAAACGATAAAGAAACTCTATGTATAAATCTTGGAGTGAGAAACGAATATATTGTGAGACAGACTGAAATATCCCTCACCCTGTTATTAATATATAACCTGTGAGACAGACTGAAATATCACTCACCCCTGTTATTAATATATAACCTGTGAGACAGACTGAAATATAACTCACCCAGTTATTAATATATAACCTGTGAGACAGACTGAAATATCACTCACCCTGTTATTAATATATAACCTGTGAGACAGACTGAAATATCACTCACCCTGTTATTAATATATAACCTGTGAGACAGACTGAAATATCACTCACCCCTGTTATTAATATATAACCTGTGAGACAGACTGAAATATCACTCACCCTGTTATTAATATATGACCTGTGAGACAGACTGAAATGTCACTCACCCCTGTTATTAATATATAACCTGTGAGACAGACTGAAATATCACTCACCCTGTTATTAATATAACCTGTGAGACAGACTGAAATATCACTCACCCTGTTATTAATATATGACCTGTGAGACAGACTGAAATGTCACTCACCCCTGTTATTAATATATAACCCGTGAGACAGACTGAAATGTCACTCACCCCTGTTATTGATATATTGCGCTTTCGTGTTTGTTTGATGCTCTGGTAAATCACTTAGTGATCCAGGTGTAGGGAGGGAATCAGAGAAGAAGAAGTGAATGTAGACTCCAAAATGGAGTTAGGTTTATTTTTCTGTTTTCTTCTTGTGTTTGTACCAACTTTAATGTTGGTTTATTAAAGCCCCAGCTAAGCGCTGGGTTGGATCTGAGTTGGTGTTGGTATCTCTATTGTTGCACACATTTACCACAGCGCTGTTTTCTGCACAAGCTCCCATCACAACATGTAATGTGCAGAGGAGCATCTCTTTAAAGTGTATATTAGCATGTATATGTCTGTGCTGCTGTGCATGTGGATATGTGCCCTGTATTTGGTATTATGTGTGTTGTCTCAGCCTCTGCTGTAGACTGGGGAGAGTGCAGACCAGTTATTATTAAAGTACAGAGTCAACCAATTTGAAAAACAAAGAAGCCACTCAGTGGGTGCGTCCCAATATTCTTCACTCCCCGCCTCCTTTACTCCACTCCCGGAAGTATGCAAAACTGCCTGAATGTTTTGAGTACAAGTATTTGCATTTACAGTATACAATGTACCTGACATTGCGGTTTGCGTCGAGACATTAATTTCTAACCATGAATATGTAATTAGTATAAAATCAGCAACATTAGATTAGGACACAAAGAAGGGTTTACGGGGCACGGGGAAGAGCAGGTGGTAGTTTAGGAAAGGAGGGTGCATTTTTCGAGTATTGGGACACACTCCGTATCTCATCGAGAGGAAATACATTTTCTTGCGAGAGCAAGTTCGCTCATGTCACAGCTCCGTGCTCGCGGTAGTCGCGGGACTGCATTTCTGCACGCAAAACAAAAGCTCCTTCACGCGGATTGGTTCTCTGCTCGCTCGCTACACATCTGGACATTCACCGATACTGTTCTGTTCATTTCACAGCTCCACGCGCGCGATATTTTTGGAACTAAATAATAAATATCCACTCTCCGCTCCGCCTGGCCTGAGTCCAACACCACTCCTCCTGCAGCTGTGGGCAGAACCAGGAAGTATCACTCTTTCTCTCTCTCACGCAGTTTCAGAGAAACGAAACGTAACTCTGTCTCTGTCAGCCTGAGCAGTAACATGGCTGAAGTTGGAGTGTTACTGGATCAGGACCAGTTCAGCTGTCCGATCTGTCTGGATCTACTGAAGGATCCGGCGACTATTCCTTGTGGACACAGTTACTGTATGGGCTGTATTAAGGGCTGCTGGGATCAGGATGATCATACTGGTGTCTACAGCTGTCCCCAGTGCAGAGAGACCTTCACCCCAAGGCCTGTTTTAAAGAAAAACACCATGTTTGCTGAAGTGGTGGAGAAACTGAAGAAGACAGGACTCCAAGCTGCTCTTCCTGCTCACTGTTACGCTGGACCTGGAGACGTGGCGTGTGATGTCTGCACTGGGAGAAAGCGCATAGCTATCAAATCCTGTCTGGTGTGTCTGGCCTCTTACTGTGAAATTCACTTGAAACTCCATGACGAACTCAACCCAGGAAAGAGACACAAGCTTACCGATGCCACTGGAAACCTGCAGGAGAAGATCTGCTCTCATCATGACAAAGTTCTGGAGGTTTTCTGTCGTACCGATCAGCAGTGTATCTGTTATCTGTGTGTGATGGATGAACACAGCGGCCATAAAACAGTCTCAGCTGCAGCAGAAAGGACTGAGAAACAGGTAAGGACTGAAACTCTTACACAAAACACTCACGCTTTTTTACACTGATGATGACAGATATTATCTTGCATTATTTCCACAATGTGTAGGTTTATGACTTGCGTTTCATTGAATTTGATTAATGTATTTATTGATAGATTATGTTTTGAAATGTTTGATACATTTGAAAAAGTACTGAACAACGCAGTTACTTTGAGGTCTGAACAACAGACGACAACACAGTGATTTCCAGCTCTGTAGTCCACAGTAATAAAAGCAGTAAGAGCAGGAAGTGAACCCAAGTCCGCTCTTTGTGACAGCTCTGTTCACACCCCCTCACTCTATTCACTCCCTGAATGGGAATCAACACGGCTGGAGCAGCTAGTTCACTCACACAGAAGCTTTACCTATAAGGCCAGTACACTTTACACACTGGCCTGCTGTCAGTGTGTAGAAGTGCTATTTAGTTTCATTTGGAATATGGATAGTAGTATCAAGCTATATTTATTTTTTTGTGGACTCCGTCACACCTACTGTTTTTTCAAATATATAAAAATGACAAACTATCGGTGACAAATAAATGCAATCAGTTGAAAAAGGAGGCCCAAAGACAGGTACAAAGGGACGCAAGAAAAGCCAAGTACCAGTACAAGGCCTAAACAATACAATACAAGGCCAATACAAGTAATCAGAGGTGAACACATTCAGGTTGTGGAAGAATATAAACATCTGGGGCTTGTTGGACTGCAAGCTGTGCTGGGAACAGATGCATCAACCTGATGTACAAGAAAGGGCAGCAGCTCCTCTTTTTCTAAAGGAAGCTGATGAGATTAATTAATGTGGACTGTACCATCCTTACAATGTTTTATAGATCCTTCATTTAAAGAGTTTTAACCTGCTGTGTTACGTATTGGTTTGGAAATACAAGTACAGCCAACCTGAACAGACTGGGAAGAATTCTTAAATTCTGTAGCAAAATCATAGGACAGCCACAAAACAGCATGACTGCCCTGTACAAAATTAGGGCACTTAAGAAAGTGGAGATTATTTTATATGATTCTACCCACGCCCTGTAGACAGAGTTTAATCTCCTACCCTTAGGCAGATGTCTGTCTGTACCGCTCAGTAAGAATTATACGTACAAGAGTTAATTTATTCCTCTAGTCATTCCCTTTTTAAATAGCAAATAACCTTTTGGGTCCATTTTTAAAGCTCTTAATGTAATGTAATGTCTCAGAGTTTAGTATTGTATGTACTGGGTTTTTGTTTGCATTATTGACTTTATTTAGCTGCAAAACCAATTTCCCCATGAGGGATAATACAGTTTTCTACTTCTGCTATGTAGTTGAACATCTGAATATTGTAATATCATGTGAGAAATATCTGTCCACAGAAGCAGCTGCTGGCGACACAGAGTAAATTCCAGCAGAGAATCCAGGAGATAGAGAAGGAGCTGCCGGATCTGAGACAGGCTGTGCAGTCACTCAAGGTGGGTACTGACCAGAGGAGAAGACAACAGTGTGCTGCTGGAAGAGCCATTTCAGGGCTCAGTCAGGGCTCTCCTCCAGTCAGCCAGTGAGCAGCCCAGTGTTGGGCCACTTTCCAGTCCTGTGAGGCTCAATCCCACTGAGCCACACTGTGGGGAATAGGCTGAGTGAAAGGCCTAGTTAAAATGTTCAGTGTCACACAACACGAGTGTGGTCAGGTAAGGCCTGGCGTGTGTCCGGCAAAAACAAACAGTCGGAAAGACAAAATGACCAATTTTGTGGTCCTAGAAAAGTGCAAAATTATATACAGTGCGTTTCACCACTCCATATTTAGAATGATCCAAACAGAGACAAAAAAAAAATATATATATATGCAACAGGAGAATAAAAAAAAATAAAAAAAAGACACACACCAAAGAAATCAATAACTGGACCACATTGCTGGCTCCACTCTAAGGTGAATTATCACCTTCCTTCTCATCCAACTCCTGCAATTCTGCCTACTCCCTCCCTGGAACAGTGGTCTGGGCTGTGTCCGAATCAGAGCCCTATCTACTGCGCCCTGTCTCCTGCATACAGTGCACTGTGTCCGAATCAGAGCCCTATCTACTGCGCCCTGTCTCCTGCGTACAGTGCACTGTGTCCGAATCAGAGCCAGATCTATGCACCCTGTCTCCTGCGTACAGTGCACTGTGTCCGAATCAGAGCCCGATCAACTGTGCCCTGTCTCCTGCGTACAGTGCACGGTGTCCGAATCAGAGCCCGATCTATGCACCCTGTCTCCTGCGTACAGTGCACTGTGTCCGAATCAGAGCCCGATCAACTGTGCCCTGTCTCCTGCGTACAGTGCACAGTGTTCGAATCAGAGCCCTATCTACTGTGCCCTGTCTAATGCGTATAGTGCACTGTGTCCGAATCAGAGCCCGATCAACTGTGCCCTGTCTCCTGCGTACAGTGCACAGTGTTCGAATCAGAGCCCTATCTACTGTGCCCTGTCTAATGCGTATAGTGCACTGTGTCCGAATCAGAGCCCTATCTACTGCGCCCTGTCTCCTGCGTACAGTGCACTGTGTCCGAATCAAAGCCCTATCTACTGCACCCTGTCTCCTACATACAGTGAACTGTGTCAGAATCAAAGCCCTATCTACTGCACCCTGTCTCCTATGTACAGTGCACTCACAGAAGTGTGTTGTTCAATGTGCACTGTGTAGCACACTAAGTACAGTCTGGGAAAAATATCAGCAATACCATTTTCCATCCATACTTTTGAAGTGTCGTAAGCAGGTCATATGACGTCCCACCAGTGTTGCCATGTCCACGGTTTTACAGCTAAATTGGGCAACTTTCAAAGTGCAGTCACGGGTAAAAATGTGAAAATATGATGATTTCTATTTAAAATACGTTGGTTTCAGTGAAAAATATATTTTGGCTAGTTTTGAGTCGCCATTTGGCTGGAAAAACTTGCAAGATCTGGCAACCTTGCGTCCCACCTTTGCGCGGCCATGTCACGTGTTGTTTTTGTTGTATTTGAAGGAAAACGTCAGCGAAGCTGTGCCTCATTTTCTTAAAACAAAGCTGCACGTCATATTTATGCGACCAAAATGTTTGTGTACTTCTTGAAAAGTGTGCTCCCGAATATACTCAGCAAAACCCCGGAAGTAAGTGTGTCATCCCCGGAAGTAAGTATACTATATTTAGAGAATATTTTTCCTACATTTTTCTTCCTACTTTTTCACCCTGTCTACTCAACAAGCCTACCTAATAGTATGGAAGGGTGCTGATTGGGACACAGCCCCAGTGTACTCAACAAGCCTACCTAATAGTATGGAAGGGTGCTCATTGGGACACAGCCCTGGGGTTCATTCCAATCGCTTATTTTATCCGTCTTTGTCTCCTCGGTCCTCGCCTGACCTGGAAATCCATCGAGGTTTGCCATCTTTAAGGACATTCCAAACCGCTAAATGTTCCTCGGAGGAGAGAGGAGTGGGGAACGAGGAGGCTACCGGAGGATGCTTCAGTGAGGAAGCATGAATGTAGCCTGGTTAGACTGCTATAACGGCGTAGATGAGAAGATAATGGGAATCATATGTCGGAAAGAGAAGAAAAAAAGTTTAGAAAGGGGAGCTAGTGGAGAGGAAGGGAATATGAAGAAGAGAAGAAACTGTAAATCTGGAAACAGCAACTGAAATGTCGGGTTCACCAAATTGTAAAAATTGGAAACAGCAACTGAAATCACGTCGGGGTCACCAAATTTGTAAATCTCCGTGCAGCTAGACCAATGAGGGAATAGCTCGGAGCGAAGGTTTAAGCGTGACAGAGATTTGGCCTGCCCTGATAACGTCAGATGGTGGCACTGTGGCACTGTTCGTATGCTGGTTTTTATGACAGTCCAAGCGTTATTTCCAGAATCATTCAATCCTGGGACATCTTTTGACGTCATAAACTTCAAACCAGATGGTCCCAGCAGACTTTACGGCACCGAAGTTCTGGTTTATAACGTCTTTCACCCCGATGGTATGTTTCCAGGTGCCCTGGGATCTCAATTCCAGTCTTACAAAACCAACACACGACTGCCTTTTTAGGCTATGGCCTAGTGTGGACCCGTGGCTGTGTCACATACAGCCCTCCTCTCTCTGTGACTCCTAACAGCGCTCTGCACATACAGCCCTCCTCTCTCTGTGACTCATAACAGCGCTCTGCACATACAGCCGTCCTCTCTCTGTGTCTCTAACAGCGCTCTGCATATACAGCCCTCCTCTCTCTGTGCTCCTAACAGCGCTCTGCACATACAGCCCTCCTCTCTCTCTGACTCCTAACAGCGCTCTGCACATACAGCCCTCCTCTCTCTGTGTCTCCTAACAGCACTCTGCATATACAGCCCTCCTCTCTCTGTGTCTCCTAACAGCGCTCTGCACATACAGCCCTCCTCTCTCTGTGTCTCCTAACAGCGCTCTGCACATACAGCCCTCCTCTCTCTGTGTCTCCTAACAGCGCTCTGCACATACAGCCCTCCTCTCTCTGTGTCTCCTAACAGCGCTCTGCACATACAGCCCTCCTCTCTCTGTGTCTCCTAACAGCGCTCTGCACATACAGCCCTCCTCTCTCTGTGACTCCTAACAGCGCTCTGCACATACAGCCCTCCTCTCTCTGTGACTCCTAACAGCGCTCTGCACATACAGCCCTCCTCTCTCTGTGCTCCTAACAGTGCTCTGCACATACAGCCCTCCTCTCTCTGTGTCTCCTAACAGCGCTCTGCACAGGCAGCAGTGGAGGACAGCGAGAGGATCTTTACTGAGTTGATCCGCTCCATTGAGAAAAGGCGCTCTGAGGTGAAAGAGCTGATCAGAGATCAGGAGAAGGCTGAAGTGAGTCGGGCTGAAGGACTCCTGGAGCGACTGGAGCAGGAGATTGCTGAGCTGAGGAGGAGAGATGCTGAGATGGAGCAGCTTTCACACACAGAGGATCACATCCATTTCCTCCAGGTAACATCACTGGCTCTCTGATGGTCTGCACTATGTACATTGTACATACATGTTGAGGTGTGTTCTTCATTTACAAATATCTGCTCCTGGCATCTGCACAGGAATCTGTATTGAGACTGTTGTCTGTCTGTCTGTCTGTTTGTCTGTCTGTAGAGCTGTCAGTCTCTCTGTGCAGCTCCTGGGCCTGGAGACTTACCCAGCATCACTGTCAGTCCACAAATCTCTTTTGAGGCTGTGAGGAAATCTGTCTCTGAACTGAAAGAGCGACTTGAGGACGTCTTCAGAAAGGAATTAGTCAAAATCTCTCAAACAGGTTAGAACTGCTGAAACAACTTTTCCCCAATGATTTTTTTCATTAAAAATAACAAGTGTTGATCTTTTGTGAATAGAAGTACAGTGTTGTTGATACTTTGTGTAGCCGTGAGTCTGACAGGAGTGAGCAGAGACTGTTCCTACATCACCCAACCGTAGCAACTTATTTTATCCCTACAGGAACCCACCTGCCACAGTACAACACCAGACACGGTAAGTAAGAATTTATAAAAGGTTTACAGATGACAACCCAGTCAGAACCGGACCCACGCTGGGTTTAAAAATATTTAAATGGGGCAAAAAGTGAAGCATGATAACTTGTCAATAAAACAGGGGTCATAGCTGGGGCTTGTTTAAGTTGAGCAATCTTTGTAATCTGAAGAAACCTACTATAATGTATATTCAGGTTTTTTCTAATGCATATACCTTTTAAATGTCACCTTCTCTCCTGTTATAACAGCTAATAGCAGCACAAAGGTTTTAGTGTTTCTGCATCTTATAGCTGATCCTGTGCAGTAAAGCAGTCTGCACTGCTGTAAAACAGCAGCAGAGATTTGTGAGATGGGCGGAGAGATGCAGCATTCCTGGGGAGTGGAATCTCTTCTCATTATTCCCTTTGATTGAGATGAAAGCACATTTAGGTCTTCCTCATGCTTTCACATGGCTGTCTGATGCTTCTTTACATAAATATGTCATCCTGCAACTTCCAGTGACATCACTGGGAGAAACGTTGGTGACTCTACTGTATGACACGTATCTCTGGCCCTGTGAAAACTCGTCTTTTTCTGCCACATATATCCAAGTTATTTACAAATGCAATATGTTACATTTGATCACTTTAGTCTAAAAGTAAGAATTTGGGATATGGGTGAGATTTGTGATATGAATCGCATCTGGAGGTAGTTTGGGTTGGGTTCCGCTGGTATCGGATCTGAATGTAAACGCTCGAGTGTGTGTCTTCTCCTGTCAGCCTTCTACTGACAAAAAACATCCCATAATAAGTATGTGGGAGTTGGATATGAGTGTAAACAGGGCCTCTGCTACCTGCCCTCTCTGCTCGCCATGGCAACCAGGGAAATTTACAACTGCCAAAAACTACTGAACCTTCAGCTTCACCAAGATGATATGTGATATTAATCAAACTTTATATTTAATATTTACATTATTCCTGAATGAGCTGCAGTTTCATTTACATGCACTTTATTTATTAAAATAGATTTAAATTTATCCAGGAATTATGATATGAAGGTTATCTTTAGGAGCTCATCTTTCTTGTGATCTCTCTCTACAGTGGAAGACGTCCATATTCTAGAGCCCAGGACCAGAGAGGACTTCTTACAATGTGAGTCTGTATTTAAACATAAATTAAAACAATTAAGCAACATGAGAATATGAGGTAAGACGAAGAAAAATATTATTGAAAGTATTGTGGCGGCCTGGAGATTACCAACTGGCCAGCTAGGACCGGGTAGTGAGCCGCTACCTGGTCGATGTGTACATAAATGTAAATAGCGTGCTGTGTGTTCTAATTGTGTCGTTAGCTTGTTAGCCGCGTCTTGTGTCAACTGTTTTGATTTAAACGTAACTGTCATTTGTAACTGTGTGTTATGTGTGGCTGTGATTGGCTAGGAATCTGTAAGTGTGTGCGTCAATCACAACCGACTAGTTCCTTTATAAAGCAGTATCTGAAGCGATTCGGGGTTAGTGAAAGAGTGTTTTAGAGCTGAGAACGTTGTTGGGTGTGAATTCAAACGGCTCGTTTCAGAGTTGGTAAGGTAGCGCGATTAAAACGAAGCTCAGTTTGAGCGATTCGGAACTGCAAGCCGCTGTCTCCCTCCCTCATTCTCCGCGCTCGCTATATTGGTGTCCGGAAGTGGGATGGAACGAGCCCTGCTGAGGGAGATAGGGGAACTGGATCGGTCGATCGGTGAGCTGACCCGCAGGAAGGCAAGGAGAGCCGGGGCTATGACCAGCTCCGAGTGGCAGACTCCTGCGGTGCGAGTGTCCAGGCGACCGGACGGCTTCAGCGGCAGACGGGAGAATCCGGCGTCGGTAAATCGCGACGGCCCGCTCGCGAAACCGATAATGCAGCTGAAGCTACTGAGTTTTAACGGAACAGCGTCACTAGAGTCGCACCTAGCGCAGCTAGAACTAGCAGCTCAGCTGGGTGGCTGGATGCCGGAGCAGACAGCGGGACACCTGGCACTCGCCCTGAAGGGCACAGCGCTGGAGGCGATTCTGGACCTGCCGCCGGCGGAGCGACAAGATCTGCAGGCTCTGACCGCAGCACTCCAACGGCGGTTCACCCAGCACTACTCCGCCGAAGCAAGCCGGGAAAAACTGCTGAGCCGCTACGGCTATGAGGAGGAGAGCTGGGGGAAAGTGGCGGCCGACGTGCAGCAGCGCAGGAGAAGCTAGCTAGCGCTGCATGCATTCCTGCGAGCCCTCACGCCAGAGCGGCTACGTGACTGCGTTAGCCTAGCCTAGCCCAACCCAACCGGGTTCCATAAGCATGGCTCTAATGATGACCACTCGGGCGGAAGACACCCTAGCAATCCGGCCCACTCCACAACCAAATCCGCTGGACACGCACGCCACTACAACGGCCAGCGAGGCGGTTGGCGGTTTCGCAGAGAGCCCTCAGGAGGAGTACTACCACCGGCTGTGGGACCGCCTCCTTCGCCCGCAAGGCCCAGGCTTCCGCCGGCTTTAAGCAGAAGCGGTGGTACGACACTTTGCAGCGGAAGAGCAGGTCTGGGTTCAATGCCCTGAGCGAAAGAAAGGCCTGTCGCCCAAGCTGCGAGCGAGCTGGCGGGGGCCTGGGGAAGTTGTAAAACAGCTCTCTGAGGTGGTTTATCGCATCAGGATGCCAGGCCGGGGGCGCCTGGTGGTGCTGCACCAAGACCGACTCGCACCCTACAGGCCCCTGATGCGGCTGAGCCGAAGGTAAGACACCGTGTTACCCAGTGAGCCTGAGCCCAGCGACACTCCGCTGAGTGCTACCGGGAGACCTAAACGACACCGGCAGCCCCCAGGCCACTTGCGGGACTTTGATGCGAGTTGTGGGTGGACTGTGGGGTCGTCGGGGACTTGTGACCCCTTGGGTGGGGGCAATGTGGCGACCTGAGGATTACCAACTGGCCAGCTAGGACCGGGTAGTGACCCGCTACCTGGTCGATGTGTACATAAATGTAAATAGCGTGCTGTGTGTTCTAATTGTGTCGTTAGCTTGTTAGCCGCGTCTTGTGTCAACTGTTTTGTTTAAACGTAACTGTCCATTTTAACTGTTGTGTGGCTGTGATTGGCTAGGAATATGTAAGTGTGTGCGCCAATCACAGCCGACTAGTTCTTTTATAATGCGGTATCTTCTGAAGCGATTCGGTGTTAGTGAAAGTGTTTTAGAGCTGAGAATATTAATTCAAACGGCTCTTTTCTGTCTCCCTCCCTCATTCTCCGCGCTCGCTACAGTATTTTCTATATTCATGACATACTTGTTTTGGGTGCATCTGGAGATTTGACAGTATATGCAGAGAAACTGGGAGGGTGTGCTGGAAAAGGCAGGTCCAGGATATCAAGGTGGAAATGGCTTCTTCCACAGGTTTCCTTTAGAGGACGGGTGTTGATTTTAAACAGCCTGGTAGCATTAGCATTGCGGCATAGATTAGCGGTGCTGTCACCACCTGATGGCTTTCTTCCAACACGCCAAAGGTCTCTGGTGCAGTTTTTCTGCTCAGGGCAGCAGTGCTGTATTTGCCCCTGGTCGGGGCAGTACTGGCTCAGGGCAGTGGGCAGTATTTTCCTATTTTTAATAATGCCCTGCTCCATCTGCCCCCTCTGTTTGTGCCCCGTTTAAAAGCCCCGTTCATGCGGGCAGGTCTGACCAAACTGGCCCGTTTGAGGAGGGTGGATGTTGGGGGCTGGAGAGCAGCACAGGGGGGTCCGTTCTGTGAGGGGGCGTGAGGGTGACAGCGCGTGTTTCTCAGGAGAACCGTGGATGTCTAAACTCTCCCCGCAGTTGGATTGGCGCATGAACGCGGCTGCGGTTACAGATGATTGGCCGTTCCAAATTGGGGAGGGAATTGGACATGCTCAGCCCCACATTGAGGGGGTTATAATAATAACATAAGAAAGGATTAAAATATGAAATTAAAATGTTTGTAAAATATGTAAGTATTATAATGATCACTGAGCTCTCTTCTCTCTTCTCCTCTATCAGATTCCTGTCGGCTCACACTGGACCCCAACACAGCGAATAAACAACTCCGTCTGTCTGAGGGGAACAGAGAGGTGACCAATGTGGAAGAGATCCAGTCATATCCTGATCATCCAGAGAGATTTGAGCGCAGGGCCCAAGTGCTGTGCAGAGAGGGTCTGTCTGGACGCTGTTACTGGGAGGCTGAGTGGAGAGGGGATAGAGGGGTTTATACAGCAGTGTCATATAAAGAGATCAGCAGGAAAGGAGGGGCTGTTGACTCTCTTCTGGGACGTAATGACAAGTCCTGGTGTTTGCGCTGCTCTCCCTCCGGTTACTCTTTCTGGCACAATGAGAAGAGCACTAAAATCCCTGTTCCCTCCTCCTCCAGAATAGGAGTGTACCTGGATCACAGGGCAGGAACTCTGTCCTTCTACAGCGTCTCTGACACAATGACCCTCCTGCACAGAGTCCAGACCACATTCACTCAGCCCCTCTATCCTGGGTTTGGGGTTTATTATGTTGGATCTTCTGTAAAACTGTGTGATCTGGGATGAGGCAGAGAGTGAAGGAAAGATCAGCTGTAATTAAAGAGAGAAAAACACTCAAATGAGACAGAAAAACAAAGGAAATTTAAATGGATAAAACTTGTTGTTTGTCACAATATTTAACCCTTGTGTTGCTCTCAGGTCAAAACTGACCCTTTTCTGAGGTCAACAGCAGTGAAAATCCCCTAAATGTAATTTTCTCAGCATTCAATTAGATTGCTTTTCCTGGAGTGACCCTACAATTAAAAAGTAAATATTGCACTTTTGTACATTTTCATAAAAGCGGTACATCATCCAGGTACAAAGATTGTTTTATGAGTCTTATGAACCCTGCAGTTATGAAATCATATGTCATCATAATTAAGTGCCACGCATCTATTACAGCAAAAAGATCAATTATTACGTTTGTTTTCTAGTAAAAATGAGTGGTGTAGACTGAAGAAATACAGTCTGTCTGGACTGTGAAGTAGGAAAGCACAATTATTGACTGGTTTAGTGAAGAATGACGGGTTATTTCATTATAATTCAGTGAAGAGGCTCATCACAGGGGGTCTGGTGAGGGGGGTCATTTTTGACCCTGTGGACACGGGGTG
The DNA here is from genome assembly GCA_022702515.1 of Ilyophis sp. 1 JC-2022. NCBI lineage: Eukaryota > Metazoa > Chordata > Actinopteri > Anguilliformes > Synaphobranchidae > Ilyophis > Ilyophis sp. 1 JC-2022. The sequence continues at coordinate 15,819,066 of CM040405.1, read as the reverse complement.
CAGATATAATATGAAGGCAACACAAGGGTTAAACAGCCACTCTTATGCATGTGTCCAATATTATGTACACAGTAAAATCTACATTTTCAAAAGTGTTTGTTCAGTTCTAACAGAAATCAAATGTCCTCCAAGTTGATTTAACGCTGAACATTTTATTGCAAAAATTTTTATAAATGTGTAAATAAAATATGACTGTTTTTAGTACGGAGCCAAAACATAGGAAAAAATGAGGTGATTCAGCTACTCATAATGTCAGTGTTCATGATTTATTCAAATTACATGACAGCACGTGGTCCCTTTGGACCCTGACAATGAACATATTGAATGCCATTCAATGTCTTTAACAAGATAAATTGAGCTTATATGAATGAATAACTAATATAGTACATATAGGGACATATAGGGTAATAACTAATATAGTACATATAGGGACATTGGGATACTGGGAGTTATGTGTTTTGAGGGAACAATGTCAAGAAAGATGACATTTTCCTTGCCAGTTATGGTAACGTATGGATAAATAGAATTGTATTTGCATAAGATGTATTCCAATATCAACATGCTGTCTTCCTTTTACCTGTCACCAATCATTGTTCGTATATTTCTGATTTGACAATAAACATACAAAATGACAGAAAGAACCCGGTGTCGCTGTGGCTTGAATGGTGGTGGAGGGGAATAGTCCTACAGTTTATTTACCTTTTGTGAATGTCACCCTATTGTGTGAAATAAATATTCTGAAAATGTGGTCTTAATTGCTGGTATAATTTATCGGTTTTGTTTTGGAGACCAGAACACCCACATCTAATGAACCCATAGCCATAATAACAGTTAGATCTTTAATCTCAATCATTCATCTTTCAACAATTTGCAAAGTGGATGTACAGCACAGTAGCGCCAGGATGTGTTACATAATATTGTTTAATTCGTCCTTCCCTTCATGTTATTACGGAATTGGCTTATTTGTATGTGGTCCCCTCTGCTGGAATGTGACAAACACTGCCTATACACTGTCCCATCTGGAGATAGGGAAAACTCCACTTCTCAACAGAAGAACATCAGCAGAACATCCCTTCAGATCCGAATGAGTTGTCTTACTGATAACAAGGATGGTGAAGAGAAATATAAATTAGGTAACTTCCCAAATACTTTGACAAAAATTAATGTGTTATCATTTGGTGGTCCTACCTTAATGTTCTATATGCTATATGCAACAGTCCAATTAGGATTTTACTCTTAAACCAGCTGTTATACAAATGCAAAATACAAAACACTCATAACAAAGTTGCATCTTTAATTTTATATAAAATATGTTAATCCAATATAGTTACATTATTGAACAAAACATTAAGTTTCCTATATTTGGCCAGGCCTTTTTTTTTGGTTATTTCTTGACACTTCTAGGTTCAGACAACATATTTTATAAAGTTAGAGGTAGGCCTACAGTTGGATTACAGAAGCAGTCAAGAATGAGAATTGGCATTTGTTAGTGTAACATTACCAATATTGTACTTTTCACATCCATATCTCAAGAAAGTACATGTAAGGTACAGTATATAATAACCACAGTAGCGACTGTATGTGCTACAATCCCAAACTCCCAAAACGCATATTTATTTATTTATGTATTTGTATGAATAAAAAAATAAATTAAAGTACACAAAAGTAATGTACAGAAATGTGTTCGATAGGTTGGGCTTATACTAGAACCTCACATTATGAAACAAAATCACATTAATTGAAGTGCAAAAAAAGGATTGTATTAAATAATAATAAAATTTAAAAAAGCAATAAGAAAAACAACTAAATAAATATTAATTGTGAAATTAGATAAGAGACCAGAAAGGGGGGAAATAGACTACTGCTGTTACATTGTAAGATTGACTAAATAACTCTTATAGCCTACCTGTGTTTGAACACTATTAGGGAGGGGTACATTTCATTTAGATTTTTTTTGAGAGTAGAATCAATACGCCGAGATAGGTGGCGATATTGTGAAATTATCCGCGTTTGTCGTTATTATCGAATATTATCAAATTATATTGTGAAATTATCCACTCTCTCCTCGCTCTCTAACCAATTCTGTCGTTTGTTGTTAGTTTGTGCTTTTGTTTTGGTCGGTGTGGGTTCAGACTTTTGTTCCATCCAAGCAGTTACACCTGATTCTACTAACTAACCACTAGAGTCTTTGCTAAGTGCCTTTATTAGTAGAATCAGGCGTGTTACTGCTTGGTTGGAGCAAAAACCTGCACCCACACCGGCCCTTACTGGGTAAGATTGAGGCCCCCTGGCCTAAGGGGAAATTGAGAGGTGCGGAGCACTGGACGGCATATTGTTTGCTGTAACTTCTCCAATAGAAGCAAGCGGTTACGTCTGTTTGATATCAGAGCTCATCGCTTTGTCCACTCACATGGGTGTCTGCATCTCTCTCAGTGCCATTAGTTTAATTTACGTTCAGTTCTGGGCTGTGTCCGAATCAGAGCCCTATCTACTGCGCCCTGTCTCCTGCGTGCAGTACACTGGTAAAAGTGTGCTGTTTAATCTGCACTGTAGCAGTCCGTGAAAAATATTTGCCATACTATTTTCCAATTGTACTGTGGAAGTGTCATAAGCAGGTCATTAGACGACTCATCTGTGTTGCCATGTCCGCGGTTTTACAGCTAAATTGGGAGTCACGGGTAAAAATGAAAAGTTGCAAAGCAACTTTACTTAAAAAGTAAAAATGAGATTTCTATTTGAAATACGTTGGCTAATTTTGAGTTGCCATTTGGCTGGAATGTCTTGCAAGATCTGGCCCCCCTGCGCTGCCATGTCATGTGTTGTTTTTGTTGTATTTGAAGGAAAACATCAGTGATGCTGTGCCTCATTTTTAAAAAAAGCTACACGTCATATTTATGTGACCAAAATGTTTGTGTACTCCTTATAAAGTGTGCTCCCGAATGTACTCAGCGAAAAACCGGAAGTAACTGTCATCCGGGTGTTTCCAATATTCTTCACTCCTCACCTCCTTTCCTCCACTCCCCCACTGCCACTCCTCTCCTACCCGGAAGTATGCAAAACTGCCTCAACGTTTCCAGTACAAGTATTTGCATATGCCTATTCTGGATATGTATCTGGCGTTGTGGTTTGCGTCAAGACATTAATTAATATGTAACCATTAATACGTAATTAAGATGTAATCAGCAACATTAGATTAAAACACAAAGATCAATTTCCGGGGCGCGGAGGAGAGGAGGTGGTAGTGGAGGAAAGGAGGATGCATTTTTCGACTATTGGGACACACCCCGGGAGATTATTCTTAGGCCTTCTGTCTCTTCTTGATGATGTCACACTTTGTATTCCTGAGACGAACACTGATGTGCTCCCCTTCTGTGCATCACTCTGGATAAGATCATCTGCTCACTGATTGTAATGTAATGTCATTTAATGTGATTTTTAAGTAGTTTGTCTAACATTAGGTGTGCAAGAACAGGCAGTGCAGTAACTAGCTACCCCTTGCAATATACTACTCTATACCAGCCTATGCAATAAGAGTACATGGGGGAGTGGCTGACTGTTACTGAAAAACACAAAGTACACACAAGGCATGAATGCTCATTCACTCCTGCAGGCATGCGGCTTTACACTTCTGCATTTTGTATCTTCAAAAATATTTTATATTGTGTATTGTGATTGTTTAAGGTATGGAAATAGCAACCAAATAAAATCTTCAAAAATGATGATAAAGTTTCACTTGACTTTAGTGCCACTGCAAGAAAGAGTTTAACAAGAACATATTAAGGAATAAAGAGAATGGGTAACTATAAACCATAAAGAAGATGTATACAGATGTTGACATTAGAAAGACACTTTTCCCTGATCATTGCTGAACTGCTGAGGCTGTCAACTGTAATGAGTATGACAGCGACCCCATGTGGTCATGAAGAGAAGTGCAAGGCGACAAGGTTTTTTATTTCTCTATTTTTAGGGAAGAAGACTTTGTCCTTCTGGCAGCTAGAGGTTTATCCCTCAGATTATCTTGACATTTTATGACGCCTTATATGTTTGGTGTCAGATTGACCCCAAAAGTTTAAACTGACACACAACTATTGTAAAATAAACATTTTGACACTGTTCCACATTTTGTGTCTCACAATTGACTAATCTATCTAAAAAAATCACATCTCATTTTAGAGCCTGAGGTAAGTGGACGTTTGTGAAGTTTAAAATACAGCTACGCCACAAATGACCCCATGCAACAGCTTTGTTTACCGAGTATTACAAGACCTTTGAAAACTTAGCATTGTGTTCATTGCATATTTGCTATTTAATCCCAACACATTAAAAAAATCTAAGTGTCAAAATAAAATATACGGTTAACAGGTTTTTAAGAGACAAACACTGAATTATGCCAAAGATAATATGAGGGTTAAAGGCAGAGCTCACTTTTTGTTTCATTTTTTAGATTATTCAGTTTCATTGTGTGTTTCTGTTTGGCCCTGACAGGTTTACTGTGTGTTTCTGATTGGCCCAGACAGGTTTACTGTGTGTTTCTGATTGGCCCAGACATGTTTACTGTGTGTTTCTGATTGGCCCAGACAGGTTTTATGTGTGATGGAGGGTAATTAAGATATTTACAGAAGTTATATCCTAAACCTATACAGGGATACTGACAGGTTATTATAGACACTTCATTCCTGACTTTGCCTCCCGAGCTGTCCCCTTGACAGAACTCACTCACAAGGCCCAGCCCCAAATGGTGAGGTGGACAGTGGACCCTGAACAGGCCTTCCAGAGTTTGAAGAGGGCCCTGTGCTCCAGCCCAGTATTGGTGACTCAAAATTTTTCAAATCACGTGATCACAGAAACCATAGTGTGACGGTGACACCTGTCATTGTGGGCGGTGTCTCAAACCAATACATGCTGAACCAATGGCCTACCTGTTGAGATGTGTCAGCTGTACGGATCTGGCATCAGATGCTCTTTTCACGTTTTGTGCAAATACTCTGATTCCAGATCAGCTAATTCCTTTCCCACCGACAAACGTCCAAAATATGAAAAATGGTTCAAACGCCCCCAAGTATGGACGAAATTAAATAAATAAACAAGCAATGAAATCGATAATTTAATAAATATTTAAGCAATGAAATTAATAAATAAGCAATTAAATATCTATTAATTATTTTACGCATCTTTTATTTATTTCGTCACGTATTTATTTCAAAACGAATCGGCCTGTCAAACATGAAAGGGACGGGGAGGGTCAGCTGTGGTCATTGGTTGCTCAGTCCATATATTCTACTCAAAAGAAGTTAAGGGTCAAAAATATGTGTGCATATAAATATAAGCTAACAAGCTAAAATGGAGACGACTCATGACAAAATAATGATTTGATGGCTCAAGAACAGAAAACACAAAACAAAACACTTTTGATTAGACACTAGTTTATTACCCTGATGAAAAAAGTCATGCACCCCCCAAAATTATGATGTGATGATGAATGGAAAATGCTTAGCCATTTTATTGCTAAAATTGGCATGCATGGAATGACACTCATGCAAAACACGTGCAAATGGTGCATGAGGTGTCACAATGGGTGTTTCGAGGCAGTTTGTCAGTTTAGTCTGAATAAGTTTGTGCTTCAAATCCATGAAAAGGAAATCTGGGTTAATTTAAAAAGTTTCTAAAGATAAGGGCAATGAATGCACAGAGAGAGGAGGGCTGTATGTGCAGAGCGCTGTTAGGAGCACAGAGAGAGGAGGGCTGTATGTGCAGAGCGCTCTTAGGAGCACAGAGAGAAGAGGGCTGTATGTGCAGAGCGCTGTTAGAAACACAGCGAGAGGAGGGCTGTATATGCAGAGCGCTGTTAGGAGACACAGAGAGAGGAGGGCTGTATGTGCAGAGCGCTGTTAGGAGCACAGAGAGAGGAGGGCTGTATGTGCAGAGTGCTGTTAGAGACACAGAGAGAGGAGGGCTGTATGTGCAGAGCGCTGTTAGGAGACACAGAGAGAGGAGGACTGTATGTGCAGAGCGCTGTTAGGAGCACAGAGAGAGGAGGGCTGTATGTGCAGAGCGCTGTTAGGAGCACAGAGAGAGGAGGGCTGTATGTGCAGAGCGCTGTTAGAGACACAGAGAGAGGAGGGCTGTATGTGCAGAGCACTGTTAGGAGCACAGAGAGAGGAGGGCTGTATGTGCAGAGCGCTGTTAGGAGACAGAGAGAGGAGGGCTGTATGTTCAGAGCGCTGTTAGAGACACAGAGAGAGGAGGGCTGTATGTGCAGAGCGCTGTTAGAGACACAGAGAGAGGAGGGCTGTATGTGCAGAGCGCTGTTAGGAGACACAGAGAGAGGAGGACTGTATGTGCAGAGCGCTGTTAGAGACACAGAGAGAGGAGGGCTGTATGTGCAGAACACTGTTAGAGACACAGAGAGAGGAGGGCTGTATGTGCAGAGCGCTGTTAGAGACACAGAGAGAGGAGGGCTGTCTGTGCAGAGCGCTGTTAGGAGACACAGAGAGAGGAGGGCTGTATGTGCAGAGCGCTGTTAGGAGACACAGAGAGAGGAGGGCTGTATGTGCAGAGCGCTGTTAGAGACACAGAGAAGGGCTGTACATTTTAACTAGGCCTTTCACTCAGCTCTTACTGGGACCCCAGACAGCCTGTTCCCCACAGTGTGGCTCAGTGGGATTGAGCCCCACAGGGCTGGAAAGTGGCCCAACACTGGGCTCCTCACTGGCTGACTGGAGGAGAGCCCTGACTGAGCCCTGAAATGGCTCTTCCAGCAGCCAGCTGTTGTCTTCTCCTCTGGTCAGTACCCACCTTGAGTGACTGCACAGCCTGTCTCAGATCCTGCAGCTCCTTCTCTCTCTCCTGGATTCTCTGCTCAAATTTATTCTTTGTCGCCCCCAGCTGCTTCTGTGAAAAAACACTGGTGTAGACACTCCAATCAACCATAAACAATGCAAGAAATTCTGGGTTCGCTCAATTTTGTTCACTTAGTCCTTTAAAATAACAACTGAGCCGCACTGTTCTAAACTTTACAAAGAGACAAAGAAGTAAAACATAAATAAATAAGACAGATGTGGTTCTAGTTGGAGTGCAGTGTGATGCACATGCAAGCAAAGTGCATGCAGGTGAAGGTGCATGCAGGTGAACGTGCATGGCGAGCTTTTCACATGGAGATTCAGCCCATTTCTCCTTTTTATTGCTGCAGGTACTTTCAGACCTTTTGGGTTCTGTGTTATTAATTGAGCTAACCTGTTTCTCAGTCCATTCTGCTGCAGCTGAGACTGTATCATGGCCTCTGTGTTCATCCATTGCACACCGATAACAGATACACTGCTGATCGGTACGACTGTAAACCTCAAGAAGTTTGTCATGAAGAGAGCAGATCTTCTCCTGCAGGTTTCCAGTGGCTTTGACCAGTTGGTGCTTCTTAAAGGCAGGAGATTCATAGTGAGGCTGGACATGAGTTTCACAGTAAGAGGCCAGACACACCAGACAGGACTTGATTTCTCCCAGTGCAGACATCACACACCACATCTCCAAGTCCAGCATAACAGTAAGCAGGAGGAGCAGCTTGGAGTCCTGTCTTCTTCAGTTTTTCCACCACTTCAGCCAACATGGTGTTTTTTCTTAAATCTGGTCTTGGGGTGAAGGTCTCTCTGCACTGGGGACAGCTGCACACACAAATATTATCATCCTGATTCCAGCTGCTCTGAATACAGGCCATGCATAAACTGTGTCCACAGGGAATAGTCACTGGATCCACACAGATTGGACAGCTGAACTGATCCAGATCCAGTAAAACTCCACCTTCAGCCATTTTACTGCTCATACTCACACAGAGACAGATAGTTACGTTTTGTTTCTGTGAAACTGCGTGAGAAAGAGAGGGATAGCGTGGGAGTGACATCGTGGTTCTGCCCACAGCTGCAGGAGGAGTGGTTTTGGACTGAGGCCAGGCTAAGCAGACAGAGCTAATTTCTGAGGAAATATGCAATCTTAGAGACCAAAAAAAAGATTTATTGAAGGACTGTGTGTGTATTACTAGCAGAAACAGCCTGTATACACATTCATAGTGTGTAGTACCAGTGTATCTGTGTACCCCAGTCAGAAATACACAGATAATACATATAATATGAGTATGCAGGTATTTGCTCTTCCAAAAAGATGACAAATGTAGAATAATCAAGAAATGTACAAAGGTACACCCCTAAAACCTCTGGGGGAGTAACATTACTGTCCCAGCTGCTTTTCTTAACTTTAGGATTATTTTCTTGTTTTAATGCAGAGGCCCCTATGCCAGTTATTATGAAGCCTGCATGTCATCAGAAACTTCTCTATGTATCTGTCATATGCTTCCTTACACACAGAAACTGCCTGGGCCAAACAGTGTTTAACTATTCCTGTCACACTGCACTGCACTGAGCTTTAAACCTTTTTATTTTTTATTTTTTTTATTTTTTTAACATCTCACCTAGAAGACCAGACCTTCTACAGAACAGTTTCACCTTCACTACACTGGGACAGTGGGTCTCCTACATGATTCAGTGTGTAGCACAGTGTCCCCATCACTGCACTGGGACAGTGGGTCTCCTACATGATTCAGTGTGTAGCACAGTGTCCCCATCACTGCACTGGGACAGTGGGTCTCCTACATGATTCAGTGTGTAGCACAGTGTCCCCATCACTGCACTGGGACAGTGGGTCTCCTACATGATTCAATGTGTAGCACAGTGTCCCCATCACTGCACTGGGACAGTGGGTTTCTTAGATGATTTAGTGTGTAGCACAGTGTCCCCATCACTGCACTGGGACAGTGGGTCTCCTCCATGATTCAGTGTGTAGCACAGTGTCCCCATCACTGCACTGGGACAGTGGGTCTCCTACATGATTCAGTGTGTAGCACAGTGTCCCCATCACTGCACTGGGACAGTGGGTCTCCTACATGATTCAGTGTGTAGCACAGTGTCCCCATCACTACACTGGGACAGTGGGTCTCCTACATGATTTAGTGTGTAGCACAGTGTCCCCATCACTGCACTGGGACAGTGGGTTTCTTACATGATTCAGTGTGTAGAGCGCCCCCTACTGACTCAATCCCCAGCAGCAGGGGTGCGCAGGAAGTAACCAGATATCCCTCATCGTCACGCCAACCAAGCCCAGCCTCAATATGCTTCAGCTATCTGGCAGTACCAGGCTAAAGAGCCATTTGACTGCTGGCCTTACCGTTCTACCATTATATCTGCCACTAGATAACTATCACTGCTGTACTTACCTTTCTACCATTATATCTGCCACTAGATAACTATCACTGCTGTACTTACCTTTCTACCATTATATCTGCCACTAGATAACTATCACTGCTGTACTTACCTTTCTACCATTATATCTGCCACTAGATAACTATCACTGCTGGCCTTACCTTTCTACCATTATATCTGCCACTAGATAACTATCACTGCTAGACTTACCTTTCTACCATTATATCTGCCACTAGATAACTATCACTGCTGCTTTTAAAAGCACTTTAATCAAATCACATACTGTACATGTATGGTAAGAAATTTTTTATTACATAACTTGTTTATTCGTTAATTTCTATGACATTATATTTATTATACTTGGATAATCTCTGGATCTAGTAGCCTTTGAATAAAACTTCTTCATTCATTCATTAAACTTCTCATGAAAGCCAAAACTCCTTATAATTTCAAACATAAATGGCCATAAAACTCGATCAAAGGCTTTTTCCGCGTCCAATGTTAAGAGTAAAAGGTTTGTATCTTTATTCTGTGCATAATCTATTATATTTAGAGTCCTTCTGATATTATCTGACAGCAGTCTACCTGGTATAAAACCACATTGATCACTGTCTATTATATCCAGCACAATGTCCTTTAATCTGTTGGCTATAATTGATGTTATTATTTTCTGATCTGTATTCAATAGTGATATTGGCCTATATGAAGAGCATTCCGTGGCGTCTTTACCTTCTTTGTGAATCACCGTTATTGTAGATGAATTCCAAGTGGTTGCCCATGTTCCTGTTTGTAATGCAAAGTTATAGGCTTGTAGGAGTAATGGTATCAACTGTTTTTTAAATGTTTTATAAAATTCATTAGTATATCCATCGTCACCTGGTGTTTTGCCCATTTTTAGTTTATTTATTTGTTGTAATGTTTCATCTGCTGTGATAACTTTAATTAGCTCCTCATTTTTCCTTCCCGCTACCTGTTTTAAATTCAACTTATCTAAAAATCCTTTCATTTGTTTCAAATCCATATCTCCTGTGCTGTTTTTATAAAGGTTTTCATAATATTTTGCAAATTCTTCAGCTATTTTATCCTTTTCTGTTAATATTTCGGAACTGTCTCCTGTCTTCAATTTAGTAATATATGCTCTTTTACTCTGTTTCTTAAGTCTATATGCTAACAGTTTTAAAGAATTTGGTCCTCCATCATAATATTGCTGTTTGGTGTATGTCATTAACTTCTCCACTTCCTCTGTACGGATCCTATCCAACTCCTTATATTTATTTTTTAATTCAATTTTAAACTTTAGTTCATTTGTGTTTTTTAAATTTCTCTTCCAAAATTTGTATTTGTTGTTCAAGCATCTTTTGTTTTTGTTGTCTTTGTCTGTTCTTAAATGCACCGTATGCTATTATATGTCCTCGTAACACAGCTTTAGCACCTTCCCATATGATGATTGGATTAGTATCCCCATTATCATTTATCTCCACATATTCTTTTAGTACTTTATTTATTTTTCTTACAAATACCATATCTTGTAGAAATGAGTTGTTTAATCTCCATATTTTCTCTCCTTCCTTTATATTAAGATTTATAGTTATAGTCACTGTAGTATGGTCTGATAAATCTCTTAAACCAATGATGCATATTTCAATCAACTCTACATCTTTTTTAAACATAAAAAAATAGTCTAGTCTCTTAGAAGTTGAGAATCGACCTGAATAATATGTATATGCTTTTTTGGTTGGATTTAGCATCCGCCACGTGTCTACCAATCCAAACTCTGACATTGCACCTCTTAAAATTGATGCTTTTAAATTTGCTCTATCGCATTATTATTGGAGAATCCAGTCTAGAATTTATTGTAAGATTCATATCTCCTCCCATCAAAGTAATTTCCTTTACATCTTGTCATTACAATTCGATATTTCTGACATGAATTCTGGGCCTAATTCTGGTGGATAATATACCTTAAAAATGAGACAGTAATTGAGTCTATTTTTACCAATTCTAAAACAACCTACCCTCTTTATCAATTATATAATTTCTTTCTTAAATAGTATGTGTGAAATTATTAACTTAATCATATGTAAAATTTTCCCTTATGTGCTTTTTCTTCAAAATGGGGTAATAGGACATCTCTCCTCATTTTCAAGATTAATCTCCTCTTAAAAATTTTTATTAATATAATTATTTAACATTTAAATAGCAGGTAAGTATAGTCCCCATTATAGGAGTAAGTAGGGTAAAATAGACAGTAGGAGCAGTAATGGAAAAGCACATTTTTAAGGGAAAGAAAACAGACAACTATCAGGGTACAGGTAGGAATTTCAAATTAGTAATCAGGTAAAATATTTAACGTATCATATCAAACATATTTACCAAAATGTTTTCTGATTTTTATGGGGATCTTACAAATTACCATCAAATAAAAATAATAAATATGTAAAATAATCTTAATAGCAATCTATGTCCCTTACAACAAACTTAATAATAAGATTTAAGCCCACGTCCTTAACGGGTCCCGTTAAAGGTCCCGTCCATCCCGGGGGTCCTGTAGTTCCACGCCACCGTCCCGTTCCACGGTCCGTCCCGTTTAAACCGGTCCCGTTTCCACGCCACGTCCCGTCCCGTTTACGCCACCGGTCCCGTCCCGTTCCACGCCACCGGTCCCGTTCACAGGTCCCGTCCGTTCCACGCCAGTCCCGTCCCGTTCGTTCCAGTCCATGTTCCAGTCCCGTTCGTCCCGTCCATGTTTTAATGTCCGGTCCGTCAGGGTCTTCTGTCCGGGGTTTTGTCAACGCCACCAGTCCCGTCCTGTTCCATAAAAGTCATGATAAAATCCTGTCCTGAGCGGCGGCCCGCTAACCTCCTGTCATAATTAACCAGCGGAGGAGCCCGCTAACCTCCTGTCCTGAGCGGCCGAGCCCGCTAACCTCCTGTCCTGAGTAATGAGAGGTTGAGCGATGCAAAAGCCGGAACGGTGGTGGCCGGGAGAGCGATGCAACCGTCGCCGCCGGCCTCCTGAGCGAAAGTGGCGGGTGTCGTCGTCCTAGAGCGGTCACTCCTGAGCAGTGGCGGGCGTGCATTTCACACCTAGGAGTGATGTCCTACACAGGGAAGACGAGGACGCCATGGGAAACTATAATTTAGACAGAAAAGTATAACCGGGCGGCATCACCTTAACATAGTCAAGTACAACAGAGATTATTGAAGCAATAATCAATAAATCCGCAAAAATTATAAGAGTGTTAAGAAAGGGATACTGTCAAAACTTTAAAATAAAAGGCAAAGGGATAGAGGTATTAAGTCCACCAAAAGTATGTTAAAGAAAAGTTTGTTCGCAAAAGCGCATTGGAAAAGAAAGTGAAAGTGAAAAGATTAAAATGAAAATAAAAGAAAACAAACAAAAAAAGCATTTGCATGAGGATATAAGACAGTGGTGAAAGTGGGAATGTGAAAGACTCGAAGCAGCGTAGCGTCGGGGGGGTCGTTGATGTCTTGAAAGATGGTTTGACGTTGTAATTATATCTGCGATCAAATCGATCTTCAGCAAGTGGAAAAAAAAAAAATTGTAGAAATCTAAATGAGCTAAGTTCGATAGCTCTGCGATATGCTCTATGTGCGTGAATCAAAAGGGGGGTGTCGACGTTGAAGGGTGCCAACTCGAAAGAGTTCGCCAGGATGGTTTTTAAGGGGTGGAATATTAAGGGCAGATTTGATGGAATGGATGAAAAGGGAATATGGATAAAGAAAAGGTGATGAAATGAAGAGGAATATGATATGGGGAAAGTTATTTGGAAAAAAAAATATAAAAAAAATGAAATATGGAAAATTGCTGGCCCCTGAAGTCCCGCCCCTGAGCCCTGAGTCCTACACGTCCACCTGAGAGCCCCTCCTCCTCCTGAGTGGTGCATTAGTGAGTTCACCGTCCTGCATTCCTCTCTCTATTTCTTCCTCCTGTTTCGTTGCTTCCATTTATTTCAATAACATTCGAGCCGGTAAAAATAAGGTTGTACTACCCGTTGCGTATACGTCTTTTGCGCTTTTGGGATTAGTCGCTTTTATTAAGCCCAAAGTTTAGCTTTTCGTTTTCGCTCCACGCATGTCGCACCCAGCTCATTACTACGATGCCTTTCTTTTTGAGAGTTTCTTTGCTCTGTTTTTGCGACAGTGGTGAAAGTGTATTCCTAGCCTTGAATGTCCACTTTGACTCGCTAGCGTCGGCTCGCTAGCGTCGGGGTTGGTCATTCTCTTCTGACGATGTCTAGCTTTTCTTGAAAGATTCGTCTTGAAAATGACGTTGTAATTATATCTGCGATCAAATCGATCTCTTCTCCTCCTTCAGCCATTGTGGGTTGAAAAAAACCAGCTTGTAGAAATCTACACAAATGAGCTCATTCAAGTTCAGTTTGCTAGCTCTGCGATAGCTCTGCCTCTCAATAGTGCGTATCCAATCAAAAGACGTGCACGTGCTGACGTTATCGTACGCCTGCTAGCTGGCCCCGTTGTCGCCAACTCGAAATCTGATTGGTTAACGCCACAGTTAACGTTCCGTTCACTTTAAGCTACAGGGGCCCGCAATGTTTATTCTGAAGGCCTAAGGGCAGATTTCTTGGACCCTGGCAACACATTATGGCTGAAATATGACTGGATAAAAGCTCTAACATAAAGGCCAGCCCTCCAAATCTCGATCTGAGGCTGGAAGCAGCGCAACCAAGAGGAAAGCTATGAAATGAAGAGAATAGACTATGGGGAATAATTTAATACATATTTGTGGAAAAAATATATCAAAATTAAATTTATATTCTGATGATGTTTAGGCCAGCAGAGAAGGCCTTGCTGGCCCTGACGGCCCGCCACTGCTCCTGAGCGGCCGTCCACCTGAGCGGTCACTCCTGAGCCGCCGTCCTCCTGAGTGGTGCTTGGTGATTAGTGAGTTCACCTGTCCTGCATTTCCTCTCTCTATTTATACCCCACTTCCTCCTGTTCTCGTTGCTTCCATGTTATTTCACGTAACATTCGAGCCGGTAAAAATGGTATAGGAAGTTGTACTGCTATCGACCGCTTTGCTTCTCAACGCGGGACTTGTTAGCAGTACAATTTTAGAAAGAAAGCAAAGTTATCTTTTCGCTCTTATTTCAGAGCAGAGGGTTTTCGTTTCTTTGTTTTTCCACTCATACCTACGAGTGCTCTTACTTTAAGCCTTTTGAGAGTTTCTTTTCTTTCTGTTTGTTCGCTCCACAAACGGGAGTTAGATAAGCGTTACTGCTTATTCTTTGTTTTGCTCGGATATCGAGTTCCTCGTTAGATAAGCGTTCTGCTTATTTCTTTGTTTTGCTTGGATACTGAGTTCCTCGTTAGATAAGCGTTACTGCTTATTTCTTTGTTTTGCTCGCATATCGAGTTCCTGGTTAAATAAGCGTTACTGCTTATTTCTTTTGTTTTGCTCGGATATCGAGCTCCTCGCCTTTTATCGCGAAGTTATTTGTGTTCCCCTTATTTCCCCCTTTTCCACCACGGACTATTGTCAGTTTCTGTGGTGTTCATAGGAACACTTTAAGACTCCCTATCTGTCGCACCTGGACCTCCAAATATTACCTCCGTGTTTCTGGCACAGAGAACCACTACAGAAACAAAATAGGAACTCCAAATATCAATGTAATACAAACACCAATAATGGCTTAAATTAAAGAAGACCCTGGTATCATTTATTATCATGTTATTTTTATAACTTTATAATGTAAATTATGGGCAGTGAATGCTGTAGGTGACGTAAATAGTATTTAAATAATAATCAGTCTCAAAATTATCGTTACCATGTAATTTAGAATTCTACTTAACAGTTAAAATTACAATTACAATTACAGATGGTTACATTTATTAGATGGTAAAATATTGTAAATTCGATTATTAATCAAATGTTACGAATATTAACAATCACATATCTATGAAGGCATTTGTTCTTGGGATAGAATATGTTGGCTTCAACTAACATTCAAAGAACATCACGCAGACAACTGGGTGTAAATCACTCACGTTTACTTAACATGATTGAGAGAGAGAGAGAGAGAGTGTGTGTGTGTGTGTGTGTGTGTGTGTGCGTGTGAACACGTGTGTGTGTCCTGTGCTGGACACGTGGAGAGGGAGAGAGAGAGAACAAAGGGTTATGTGTAGGCCTAGATATGACTCAGAGTTTGGCTAGATAGTGTGTGATTAGGTTCTAAACTAGGTTAAACAGCATGCAGGAACGAGGTGTTTAATAAGGAGAGAGAGAGAGAGACATATAGATAGCGCTTGTGCGTAGCCTCTAGTACTGAGCCTTAGGCTCGCAACAATTACTATCCTATAACACAATAAATTAGTTCCAGCAGTCATGCATATAAAGTATAAATTTACAAAGACTAAACATATGCTCAAAATGTTACAGCCTTACTTGTGGTTGAATATCGTGAGATATCCAACTCAGAAGTCTTTCACTGTCCGCCATCTTCAAGGGAAATTGTCCGAGGTCCAATTTTCAGTGGAGGGAAAAGAAGAAACGCGTTGCCCAGGCGGGTTTGACCAGGCCAGGATCCACGTCTCTGGCTTTGTCCAGGGAAGCTGAGAAGATCCAGTCATTCTCGGCACGCAACTTGCCGTTCTTGGGAAATAACTGCCTCCAACTTAATGTCGGGAATAAACTTTACTGGTAGTTTTAACAAATAACTCATTCCTAATGCTACAACTTTGATCAGAAGTTGTAAGCTGTATAAAAGAATAGCATTCAATTTAAAAATCTGCAGACTTCTTCTCTATGAACGCCGTCAGCTCGAATCCCACGACTGAGAAAGAATAAAAGATGGCGGTCCCTCCTTTTTATGCGGTTTATAGCGGGTTGGGGGTTACATGTCTTACAGCATTGGCTTACTGTAAATTTGAATTCTGCGTAAAGAAATTGTAGTTTTTGTGGAGTGTCAATGGTTGTCCATAGTTGTAGTCCATGGAGGATGGTGTCGCTGGGGAGCGTCTTGTTGGGAAAAGGAGACACCATTTTCAAAGGATGGGTGAAGTACGCCTCATCGCAATCCTTTGGTGTTAAGGAGTTAGAGGGTTCACAGATCACCGAGATGGTGAGCTCAAAATCGTAGAATGAGCTATCTATGAGGTAACCCAATGGTTTTCTCGCGGTCACCTGTGTGGTTGCATTAGTCAGATTCTGAACAAAAAGGTAAGCTGAACGGTTGTTCACTTCCAAAAGAGGGGTGCCGCAAATGGTTAAGTTTTGCTTGTAAAAATATGGAGCAGGTTGGAAGAAAACTTCCATGCTATCAAGAGCCTGCCCCTTCAGGGGCGCCGGCAGTCCTGGCAGGAATAGTCAAGTCACCTGTCACCTGACATGCCTGGAAAATTGTTTGACCAGAGCGCATGTTTTCTGGGTCTGCCGACAAAAGTTTATCTTGTGTGCATGCTTGGGACCACAAGACACCTACAGTCAAGCCGGAAAGTCTGAACACCCCTTTCACCTTCTCCACATTTTATTACATTACAGACATATTCTACAATAGATTGAGTTCATTTTTTGTCTCAAAATTCTACACAAAATAGCCCACAATGACAAAGTGAAAACATGTTTTTAGAAATTTTAGCAAATGTATTAAAAATCGAAAACTGAAATCTTTAATTTACATAAGTATTCATACCCTTTGCTTTAACATATTTTTAAAGTATCATATTTAATATTTGGTCGCATATCCTTTGCATGCTGTTACTTCCTAAAGTCTGTGACCCATCAACATCAAAAGACTCTCGATATCTTATTTCCAGGTACTGTTACAAGCAATACTATAAACTCTCTGGCCCTGATAAGACATATCTGTCTCAATTAAAGAATTAAAGTATTCTTGTTTGTCTGAAATTAGATCGATGTGTTAAGATTCGAGAATTCTCTCCTGGTGTTAGCATTTCTGCCTGTTTCTGGCTCAGCATTGAGAGCCTGATATAGTGGTCCATATACCATAATTGATGCCCCCATCCGGACCCCCCCATGTCAAAAAGTTGACTCGTCGCCACATTACAGAGGGGTAGGTCCGTACACAGTAGCTACATAACTCTTTCGCCCCTCATGGGAAAGATTATGTTAAACAAACTCAACCATGTGAAGTATTGTAGCCAATTAAATTAATTTGACAGCTATTCTCACTGATACTGATGTCTCCTATGAAATATTTTATTTGTTCAGCTAGCTAGCTCGTAGATAAGACACCTAAATAAAAATTATAATTCAAATTGCATGGAGTGCTCTCCTTATTTTAGCTCATAGTGTTGTACTTCCTAGTTTCTATCAATGTACGGACCTACCCCTCTGTAATGTAATCTAGCTAGCTAGCTACATGCAATCTGATAGGATTAAAACAAAACTTGGTTGTTTTAATTTAGCATTAATCCACTTCTTAAAGATAATGTGCAATTTTGGCCACTTGTTCTAAAAGTGGCACTGATGAGCCGAACATACACTTTGCCGTGTTAGGTAGCACCGAAGAAGAAGAAGTTTTGCTTGCGAATCACAAGTTAAGCGTGTGTGAATCGACACAGGGAAAAACAGTGGAATATTTGTCTCAGAATTCTGTCCGTAAATCCAAGCAGATCAAGCGTGTCCTTCGATCAGCAAATGTAAATTCGCCAGTTCGCAAGCCAAGCTTTTGATTTGTACATGTGAACATTGGAAACATATCTGTAAATGTTATTGCATTTGTGAATATAATTTTTGCATTCATCCAAACGATGATTTACGAAACACAACTTGAGAAGTGTTTGCGTGTGGATGGCAAACACATACTTGTGGATTATTTTTACGAAACACAAATTGAGAGGTGTTTGCGTGTGGATGGCAAAAACACATTTGTGGATTATATCTACGAACACAAATTGAGAGGTGTGTGTGTGTGGATGGTGAATACAATTGTGGATTATACTTTTGTGTTTGTCTATTTTTGATAGAAATCTACCTCCATAGAATTGTCCCTGTCCAAAATTGAAATAGTTTTGCCCCTGTGGGAATCAGTCCGAGATCGCTGGATTAGTAAGCAGGAACTTTACCACTGGGCTACCCAGAAAGATAGCTAGGCTATAGGCTATAGTTTGTGAAATATCATAAAGGTTAAAGCTCAATCGGTTTTGCTTGATCATTCAAATCTTTAAACAGGCAATAAAACCAATGGACTGTCATTAATCAATGAGAAGCTATGGTTATGAATCTCTTATCCACAATGGCCCCCTAGTGCTAGTTGTCGATGTCCCAATTACAGTAGAGGCGATTCATATTTCTCTGAAATTATAAATTACAGGTTAAACCTGTGAATTAAAAAATAAAAATTCTGCCATAACCTTCATCTTGCCACAGTCACAGACAATAAAATGCATAAAATGCGTTTCTAGATGCTAAAAATATAATTTTCTGATATAGGAAAAACAATAGCCTATAGGCTATTATTTAAAAAGTTGTATAAACAAAATTTGGGTTACAGTTCGCCAGTGTCCAGCAAAATTTCCACAGCAACAAGCTATCGCACTTGTGGCTGTAATAACCTACATTGCTGTGGTTGTAAAAACATACCTTTTTAACGTAGGCCTATTTTTTTACCCAATGTATGGGCTACAAACAATAGGCTATGTATTTTTACGTGTATTATGCAGCCTATATCTATAGGCTTATGTGACAATTCTGACAAATCTATTCTGTTGCAAATGTCTGAATGGTAGGCTATAGCCTCTTCTTCAATTCGAACTTTAAAACATGGATGTGCAGTAGCCTAAGTAGTTTTTGAGATATGACACTTAGGCTAAGTAAGACTATTTGAAAATAGGTGAAAATTGCTTCTGGCGGGCCAAAGTTAATAGCTGATAACTGATTTTGTAAGCCCTTCGCTTGAACTGAACGACTGTTGCCGTGCGGATAGCTGCAGACTCAAACTGCAAATGCAAGAGAGATGATAAATGATTAATGCAGAAATAGTAAAAAATAAATAAATAAATAAAAATCTCCAATCCAGTGGGTTGCCAGGCTAGGTATGACCAGCCTAGGAATGCTAATGACCAGTCAGGTCAGTTGCAAATCCAGTGGGCTGCTAAGCTACCAGCCTCTGTGAATCAATAGATGGCTTCTCATTTACCACCGCCGGCTTATCAGTCACTGCATTTGCTTCAAGTAGGATATACGCTCTGCAGGCCTCTCAGTTGTCTCCGCTGGCCTCAGCAGTCTTATTTTTGGCACTTATCCTGCACCATAAAAGTCAAGGTAAAAGGTTCATTAATGCCCCAGTGACCAATAAGAAAGAAGTCTTTGGGGTGAGGTTATCGCTCCCCTACGGTCATGGTTGAGTCCGTCCATTGATCGTTGATATTAGAAAATGCCCCCGGTTTTCCCACCCAGGCCAACAATGCCATTTTCAACAGTAAATCAGAAAATTGGAAAAAAAAAAAAGTTTTAATTCTCAATTTTCCTAAATTTTCAATTTGAGATAAATCAGAAAATCAAAGTGAAAAGCGTTACACGGACCCCATGGCTAGCCTTTCCTCAGGCTTTCACCCTCAGTCCAACAGTCAGACAGAACGTGTCAACCAGGACCTTGAGACATTCCTGAGGTGCTACACATCCGAAAATCCCTCGTCGTGGAGTGAGCTACTACCCTGGGCTGAGTATGCGCACAAGCTCACCATTAAACACATCCCCATGTTGTGAGAACAGAGCATCCAATTCCTGTTTCTGGTCTATGTGATGTCTGAAAATGGCCCTTCAGTCTAGCCGAATAGCCTTGAGCTAATTTCTTCACAGTAGATTTGGGGCGTTCTACTTTTACGACTAGCTATGCCAACTGCTTAGTCTGCCCCTTGTCATTTTGGCATGCATTTTGCCAAACACTCCAACTGTCTCTGGTGTAGGTGTATAGCTTTATCCTTGTTGGATAGAGTGTGCCCCCTCCAATCCCCCTCTATGTGTTTGTTCTCATTCAGAATTGTCCTTCCTGAACCAGTGTCTATTTCAAAATCAATTTTATGTCCCTGACATTTGCTGTTTGTATGGTGCTACTCTCCATCATCCAGCATATGCATTATCATGCATTGTACAACATAAGAGCATAGACCTCTTCATGTGTTCTAGCATGTGGGTCAAACTGCGCACATTTCCTCTGTTGTCTGGTGTTGTGGCATTTCCTGGCTGAGTGACTAAGTGTGTTAGAAGTTGGTTGCCACTCCAAGGCCACAGGCTGTACTTTATGGATGGGTCCCTTCACCCCTGTTTATTGGGGCAATAGCATGGTTTCTTTATCAGACATTGTTGACGCAGGGAGGGACAACTATGTTGCCCTGGACCGAGGAGGAGGAGGGGCAAACAATAGTCTGTGAACCAATTTAAGAATATAATTTTTTCCTGGCCCGGGAATTTCCCCCAGCAGCCCTGGTTATACAGTGCTGTGAAAAAGTTTTTGCCCCCTTCCTGATTTCCTCTATTCTTGCATATTTCTCACACTGGATGTTTTCAGATCTTTAGACAAAATATAATATTGATTTTAGGGAACCTGAGTAAACAAATGACACATTTGTTTTTTACTTATTAAATTTATTTAATGAACAATAAATCCCAACACCCATTTCCCTTGTGTGAAAAAGTAATTGCCCCCTTACAATAACTGCAGCCAATGTATAATAAAGTAATCATTTGTAATATTTGGTCACATATCCTTTGCATGCCATGACTTCCTGATGTCTTTGACCCAACAATATCAAAAGACTCTTGAAATCTTATTTTCTGGTATTTCTACAAGCGATACTATAACCTCCTGATCACTGATCACAGAGTTTCCTAAGAACTGCACACAAACCCTGCAGAACAATTGGCCGCCCTCAAGCCGCCAATTAACGGAGGACTTCCTTTGTTTTCCCCGATACGCGGGTTCCCTCCAAGTGGAATCGCAGGCTTGCTATCAGCCTTACCTTTCCGCTGCATTCCCTCCCTGCATTCCCTCCAGCCAGAGGCCAGGTTTATGTAAGAGAAAGGCGGCGTCTCTTCGGTGGGGGGCAAGGCGAGGATGCAGAGCCCCGGAGCGCAGTGGGTTACCTCACTTTTTCGGGAGCGAGGGATCTCCCTTCTCAGAGAGCTTGGCACGAGAACGATTGACCCAGCCTCCTACTTTAAACACAGCAGGAATTCCTGTGCTGGTCAGTACCATGCCCCCAGGGCTTTCCTACATAGGTTTATTTATTTATTAACACCAGATAGCTATCCTGGGAAGATCTCCATGTGGAAAAGAAATTACAAATAGCAGCAGGTTTTTTTATGTTTAGTATTTATATACTTGCTGGGGAGACATTGATTGTACAAAGCTGCTCCTCTGCCTGGAATCCATCCCTTTGGTATTAATTCCTTTAGCCATTTTCATTTACTGGATTTCAGTGAAGAAATTATTTTCTAATCAATCATTTCACCGCTGTACTGTTCCCTACAACATGAAAAACACTGCTCCAGTCCACGTGTTGTGTCATTTGTTGAATAACACTACAGCACTGCGTTTACTGATGCCCGTTGCTCCAGAATGTAACGTCATGGGAAGTGTTTGTGGATCATTGAAGGGACATAATGAGTGCCAGCCAAAAAGGAAACAGCAGGAACAAAGGTCATATGCTGCTAACATCACCTGCGTATAACCTCTGACTCCTGTTTAAACCTCTGACCCCTGTTTAAACCTCTGACCCCTGTTTAAACCTCTGACCCCTGTTTAAACCTCTGACTCCTGTTTAAACCTCTGACTCCTGTTTAAACCTCTGACCCCTGTTTAAACCTCTGACTCCTGTTTAAACCTCTGACTACTGTTTAAACCTCTGACTCCTGTTTAAACCTCTGACTACTGTTTAAACCTCTGACTCCTGTTTAAACCTCTGACTCCTGTTTAAACCTCTGACTCCTGTTTAAACCTTTGACTCCTGTTTAAACCTCTGACTCCTGTTTAAAGTCTTCTTCTCTTACACATATTTCAAGTCATTACAGATATAAGTGAAATTCCACCCATAATAAAAATGGATAGAAAAAAAAAAAAGTCTTATTGCGGTGAGCCATTTACTTTCAAACTGTGGGCCAACACTCTCAGGCTGTAGGTTTGTGACACTGAGGCTGATTATGTGCTTCTCCACCTGACCCACGGCCACAGTAAAGGCCTGTCCACACTAAGAACGATAACTATAAATATATATTTTTAAAAATTGTTCTAACTCAAGTGGATGGCGGAGTCCACACCACAACCATAACGGCAACGAGTGACGAACGATATCGTTGGGATCGCTTTCAGAGCGGTTTGATGAACTATATAAACACTCACAGCCAATCAAAATCCATCAAAATTTACAGGCTGCTGACACAGCTGGAGCGTGCAGCGTGTGCTTGGTGCCGCTGTTAACAGAACGTTATCGTTTATCAGTGTGGATGCTCACATCGTTCTCGTTATAGTTCTTGGTGTGGATGGGCCTTTATGATCTGATTCCACACTGTGGGGTGCATTACTGCATATAAGGGCTATTGCCTCTACTGAACCTGTAACCAGAAAACAACTCTTTATTTTATGTAGGAATACAATTCAGATAGATAAAAATGAATACATGAACAAAAGAATGAATGGATGGATGGATGATTTAATGAATATCTTGGAACACAGAAACACATTTTTCCCAAAATTACATGACAGCCATAAGCCCTTCTAGCTGTGACAAAAAGTGTATCACACAATACTTCTGGAAAAGGTTTTTTTGAATCTGTGAATTCTGATAGTTCGCAAAATTTTGATGAAATTACACATTTGTCAATTGCGAAGAGGAAAGCTTGAGAAAGAAAGTAGTAAATATAAATTTATTTATTGATTTTACAACCATGGATGCGGCACATTTTGACCAAAGGGGGAAAATAAAGATGGACAGTAGGCTAAAACATATCCAAAAGTATGGCCACAAGTATAATGTTACAACCAAAGAAGAAATAATTTATTAGAAAACGTCCAACATCTAGATCTGATTAAATAGAGACCAAAGGCATTCACATTTCTTCAAGTTGCCCTGAAGCACAGAAGGTTTTTTGTAGACGGTGTGCCTCTAGTGGTTGTAACCTTTTCACTCCATTGACACCCATCATAAAATGTCACTTTTTTAAACAAAAAAGTGCTGAGCATATTTTTGTTACAGAAGTGTTTATATGAAATATATTGAGGCAATGTTCTGAGTGCTTTAAAAACCATCACAAAAAATTTCTGTCTTATTACTCATGAGCTCATCTGTAGTCAATTATAAAAAATGTCTATACATATATAATGAAATAAATATGTCTCTAAAGATTGTTTAATTTAAAAAGTTTTAAATGACATTTTTTCCTGAACTGACTTTCAACCGAAACCAACTATAGAGTAAAACTGCTGAACAATGGCTCCCTCTGGTGACCATACAGAGCTTTAAAGTTTAAATTAAGTTTGTGCCCATGTCGTTTTAAAAATCTAAAACAAATATGAAAAATACTTTATGCAAGCATATTATATTATACAAAGACATACAAAAATGTGACAAATTAAAGGAAAAACCGCTACCGTGAGGGAGTGAAAGATTATTATTGTGTAAAACACATCATAATGGTTAGTCCGAATAATATTGATCATAATATTGATCCATATAGCCTATTACTTGATTGCACGCTACTACACGCATGTGCATGTCTGTTTTTGCCAGCTGTAAATCGTCTTACTGTCCCCCATCATATTAGCGATATACCAAGGTGCAAACAAAGGTGACTTTTAAAGGAAATTAGACATTTTGATTGGTTTATTGTACGTTACACACAACACACACCTTTAATTAATGAAGTTCAGCCGTACTGTCAGGATTCTGTATTTTGATTCTTTATCTGTGTATTTATGTTTCTGGCTATGTTCATATTTATTTAGTTCTCATTTTGCATTCAGTTTCATTTATGGTTTCACTGTTTCATTGCCGTCACTTCGTCACACTTTTCGGGAGCCTTTTTTTTTTTCTTACTGGGGTGCATTTTCCACCCCCAGGTTTGATCCCTGGAATCTTATGCCTTAGCAAACAAATAAAGAGCACACTAAAAATGCGGCAGTGGTTTTTTAGTAAGAAAAACCAAGGCAGCTAGTGTAGCAAAGCACGCATACTCTGCCTTACAAAACAAATCGATGTAACAGATCTCCCTGGGGTATACCCCAGATTTGATCAACAGATTTTCGTACCTTTAGTACAATAAAGCGTACCTGCAGACGATAAAACGTGGCAGTGGTCTTTAGTAAGAGAAGTTGAGGCAGGTAGTGTAGCGAAACACACACCCTTTGCCTTATAAACCAATCGCTATCGCACTGCACTAGCCTGTTGGGAAGCCCTACTGGTGTGCTAGCGGCAGCCAGTACAGACTCAAAATCAATCACCGGAGCTGTAGCTCACGATTGTATGGTAACAGATCTCACTGGGGTACACTCTTCATGCCAAGGTTCAATCAACAGAATCTCGTGCATTAGCAAAACAAAGAGCAACCTCAGATGATAGAACGTGGCGGTGGCTTTAGCAATGAAATTAGTTGAGGATTATTCCTTTGTGCTAATTCTGTTACACTTACTTCGTTCTGTTCTCCATGAGACAGTCTCTTTTGTTGTTTCATTTTCTTTTCACCTTCCTACCGGCCGTTTTAATGTTACGTGCCGAAGGTTTTTCTTTTCTGTTGTCTTCCCGGGTCAGCTCTAGTATTTGAGCTCGGCAGACCTGGTTTTTGTTCTCACTCACTTGTCTTTTCGAGTTCGCCCATTTTTCCTTGGTTATTATTATTATTTGGCTGTTTAGCCAGAAGTGTTTATTCCTTTTTACTTTTCTGCCCATTAGCAGCTTAAGCTCCTTTAGTGGTCCTCACCTTTGTGGGTGACTTGTTCTGATCCCCCTTCCCGTCGCATTTGATTCACAGCTAACTGAAACCATTACAGAGGCAGATAGTGTAGTGAATCATGCACTAATCAAAGATACAGACCTGTACTTTACTGCATACAAACCTGCTCACTGTGTATCTTGCTTCACTAGCGTGAACGCAGTAAAATGCGGTAGCACCGCGTGCTCACCTCTGTAGTATCCAAGAGCTGATATCCAAACAAAATAGCCAGGCTATTTGCTGGTGCTGTTATGTTCTGAGTCTGTCTGTGTTGTATTTCAGTTAGTTAATTGTTTCGGATTATTTGTGGTTTCGTGTACATACATTTTTCCATGTTTTCCGCAGCCTTGCGTTCTGTGCTGTCCCTCTCGGTTCCTCTCACGGAGTTTTACTTTCGTTTCTGTACGCTTTGTTCGTTTTACCCTGCACTACTAATTATTATATAGGGCTTACAGATTTACTAACTGGCTAAACACGGGTGTGGTTAACTAATCTACTAACGTCAGGGTTTAATAGAATTATTACTAACACAATCTAACAATTTAGTTCTCATCACGTTTCCACAGCTGTTTAATGTTTCCTTACGTATCCAGTCATTGTCGTGTTAACTAATCTACTAACGTCAGGGCTAGGATAGGATAACTACTAACGATTTACTAATTGCCTTGTTAAGTGTCTCAGTTCTCTCAAGCTGTTTTCCTTTTCCTCCTATTCTCAAGCTAAATTGTCTGCACCTAGGGTTGCCAACTATCAGAAATTGAAATAAGGGACACCTTAGCGGCCCTCGCGGCACAGGCCAATTTTAAAAAACCTTTTTTACACCTGCATTATTACTACACTTTAACATATAATATAGGCCTACTTGGTTGTAACAAGTCCTATCCATATACCAGACATGCATCTGTAATAAGCCCATGTACTAAGACACACAAACCTGAATTTGATCGGTTTTGTATTTTTGAGGAATACGTGGGAAACATTATCATTCAACAATTTATTTTGTCAGTGCAAAATAACAGTTCTTCAACACTATGTCGAACTTCAATTTAAAGTAAAATGAGGCACAAGGGCCTATCTATCCTAGCAACACTGACAGCAATTCGAGTCATGACCAATGAGCTGAGTGCAAGATTACCGTAATTTCTCATATAAATCGCTCTGTCATTCATTGAGTCCCCAAAATAAGGGACAGACTGCGTCCCATATCAGTTCGTTAAGGGACGGGTCTTTTATTTTCCAAATAAGGGACGGTCCCTTATTTCAAGGGACGGTTGGCAACACTAGCTGGGTTGGATCTGAGTTGGTGTTGGTATCTCTATCATTGCACACATTTACCACAGCGCTGGTTTCTGCACAAGCTCCCATCACAACATGTAATGTGCAGAGGAGCATCTCTTTAAAGTGTATATTAGCATGTATATGTCTGTGCTGCTGTGCATGTGGATATGTGCCCTGTATTTGGTATTATGTGTGTTGTCTCAGCCTGCACTGTAGACTGAGGAGAGTGCAGACCAGTTATTATTAAAGTACAGAGTCAACAAAATTGATGAAAAAAAAAGAAGCCACTTAGTGGGTGCGTCCCAATATTCTTCACTCCCCACCTCCTTTCCTCCACTCCCGGAAGTATGCAAAACTGCCTGAATGTTTTGAGTACAAATATTTGCATGTACAGTCTACAATGTACCTGACATTGCGGTTTGTGTCGAGACATTAATTTCTAACCATGAATATGTAATTAGTATAATATCAGCAACATTAGATTAGGACACAAAGAAGGGTTTACGGGGCACGGGGAAGAGCAGGTGGTAGTTTAGGAAAGGAGGGTGCATTTTTCAAATATTGGGACACACTCCGTATCCCATCGAGAAGAAATTAATTTTCTTGCGAGAGCAAGTTCGCTCATGTCACAGCTCCGGTCTCGTGGTAGTCGCGGGACTGCATTTTTGCACGCAAAACAAAAGCTCCTTCACGCGGATTGGTTCTCTGCTCGCTCGCTACACATCTGGACATTTACCGATACTGTTCTGATCATTTCACAGCTCCACGCGCGCGATATTTTTGGAACTAAATAAACGTCATATAATATCCACTCTCTGCTCAGCCTGGCCTGAGTCCAACACCACTCCTCCTACAGCTGTGGGCAGAACCAGGAAGTCTCACTCTTTCTCTCTCTCACGCAGTTTCAGTGAAACGAAACTTAACTCTGTCTCTGTCAGCGTGAGCAGTAACATGGCTGAAGGTGGAGTGTTACTGGATCAGGACCAGTTCAGCTGTCCGATCTGTCTGGATCTACTGAAGGATCCGGTGGCTATTCCCTGTGGACACAGTTACTGTATGGGCTGTATTAAGGGCTGCTGGGATCAGGATGATCATACTGGTGTCTACAGCTGTCCCCAGTGCAGACAGACTTTCACCCCAAGACCTGTTCTGGGCAAAAACACCATGCTGGCTGAAGTGGTGGAGAAACTGAAGAAGACAGGACTCCAAGCTGCTCCTCCTGCTCACTGTTACGCTGGACCTGGAGACGTGGCGTGTGATGTCTGCACTGGGAGAAAGCGCATAGCTATCAAATCCTGTCTGGTGTGTCTGGCCTCTTACTGTAAAACTCACCTCCAGCCTCACTATGAATCTCTTGCCTTTAAGAAGCACAAACTGGTCAAAGCCACTGGAAACCTGCAGGAGAAGATCTGCTCTCATCATGACAAACTGCTGGAGGTTTTCTGTCGTTCCGATCAGCAGTGTATCTGTCTGCTGTGTTTGATGGATGAACACAGCGGCCATAAAACAGTCTCAGCTGCAGCAGAAAGGACTGAGAAACAGGTAAGGACTGAAACTCTTACACAAAACACTCACGCTTTTTTACACTGATGATGACAGATATTATCTTGGATTATTATTATGTGTAGGCTTATGACTTGCGTTTTATTGAATTTGATTAATGTATTTATTGATAGATTATGTTTTGAAATGTTTGATAAGTTTGAAAAAGTACTGAACAACGCAGTTACTTTGAGGTCTGAACAACAGATGACAACACAGTGATTTCCAGCTCTGTAGTCCACAGTAATAAAAGCAGTAAGAGCAGGAAGTGAACCCAAGTCCGCTCTTTGTGACAGCTCTGTTCACACCCCCTCACTCTATTCACTCCCTGAATGGGAATCAACACGGCTGGAGCAGCTAGTTCACTCACACAGAAGCTTTACCTATAAGGCCAGTACACTTTACACACTGGCCTGCTATCAGTGTGTAGAAGTGCTATTTAGTTTAATTTGGAATATGGATAGTAGTATCGAGCTATATTTATTTTTTTGTGGACTCCGTCACACCTGCTGTGTTTTCAAATATATAAAAATGACAAACTATGGGTGACAAATAAATGCAATCAGTTGAAAAAGGAGGCCCAAAGACAGGTACAAAGGGACGCAAGGAAAGCCAAGTACCAGTACAAGGCCTAAACAATACAATACAAGGCCAATACAAGTAATCAGAGGTGAACACATTCAGGTTGTGGAAGAATATAAATATCTGGGGCTTGTTGTACAGCAAGCTGTGCTGGGAACAGATGCATCAACCTGATGTACAAGAAAGGGCAGCAGCTCCTCTTTTTCTAAAGGAAGCTGATGAGATTAATTAATGTGGACTGTACCATCCTTACAATGTTTTATAGATCCTTAATTTAAAGAGTTTTAACCTGCTGTTTTACGTGTTGGTTTGGAAATACAAGTACAGCCAACCTGAACAGACTGGGAAGAATTCTTAAATTCTGTAGCAAAATCATAGGACAGCCACAAAACAGCATGACTGCCCTGTACAAAATTAGGGCACTTAAGAAAGTGGAGATTATTTTATATGATTCAACCCACCCCCTGTAGACAGAGTTTAATCTCCTACCCTTAGGCAGACGTCTGTCTGTACCGCTCAGTAAGAATTATACGTACAAGAGTTAATTTATTCCTCTAGTCATTCCCTTTTTAAATAGCAAATAACCTTTTGGGTCCACTTTTAAAGCTCTTAATGTAATGTAATGTCTCAGAGTTTAGTATTGTATGTACTGGGTTTTTGTTTGCATTATTGACTTTATTTAGCTGCAAAACCAATTTCCCCATGAGGGATAATACAGTTTTCTACTTCTGCTATGTAGTTGAACATCTGAATATTGTAATATCATGTGAGAAATATCTGTCCACAGAAGCAGCTGCTGGCGACACAGAGTAAATTCCAGCAGAGAATCCAGGAGATAGAGAAGGAGCTGCAGAATCTGAGACAGGCTGTGCAGTCACTCAAGGTGGGTACTGACCAGAGGAGAAGACAACAGTGTGCTGCTGGAAGAGCCATTTCAGGGCTCAGTCAGGGCTCTCCTCCAGTCAGCCAGTGAGCAGCCCAGTGTTGGGCCGCTTTCCAGTCCTGTGAGGCTCAATCCCACTGAGCCACACTGTGGGGAATAGGCTGAGTGAAAGGCCTAGTTAAAATGTTCAGTGTCACACAACACGAGTGTGGTCAGGTAAGGCCTGGCGTGTGTCCGGCAAAAACAAACAGTCGGAATGACAAAGTGACCAATTTTGTGGCCAATTTTGTGGTCCTAGAAAAGTGCAAAATTATATACAGTGCGTTTCACCACTCCATATTTAGAATGATCCAAACAGAGAGAAAAAAAAAAATATATGCAACAGGAGAATAATTTTTTTTTTTAAAAACACACACACCAAAGCAATCAATAACTTGACCACATTGCTGGCTCCACTCTAAGCTGAATTATCACCTTCCTTCTCATCCAACTCCTGCAATTCTGCCTACTCCCTCCGTGGAACAGAGGTCTGGGCTGTGTCCGAATCAGAGCCCTATCTACTGCACCCTGTCTCCTGCGTACAGTGCACTGTGTCCGAATCAGAGCCCTATCTACTGCGCC
Source organism: Ilyophis sp. 1 JC-2022 (assembly GCA_022702515.1). NCBI lineage: Eukaryota > Metazoa > Chordata > Actinopteri > Anguilliformes > Synaphobranchidae > Ilyophis > Ilyophis sp. 1 JC-2022. The sequence goes on along the minus strand of CM040405.1, from coordinate 15,788,990 downwards.
CTGTCTCCTGCGTACAGTGCACGGTGTCCGAATCAGAGCCCTATCTACTGCGCCCTGTCTCCTGCGTACAGTGCACGGTGTCCGAATCAGAGCCCTATCTACTGCGCCCTGTCTCCTGCATACAGTGCACTGTGTCTGAATCAGAGCCCTATCTACTGCACCCTGTCTCCTGCGTACAGTGCACAGTGTTCGAATCAGAGCCCTATCTACTGCGCCCTGTCTCCTGCGTACAGTGGACTGTGTCCGAATCAGAGCCCTATCTACTGCACCCTGTCTCCTGCGTACAGTGCACTGTGTCCGAATCAGAGCCCTATCTACTGCGCACTGTCTCCTGCGTACAGTGGACTGTGTCCGAATCAGAGCCCTATCTACTGCGCCCTGTCTCCTGCGTACAATGCACTGTGTCCGAATCAGAGCCTGATCTATGCACCCTGTCTCCTGCGTAAAGTGCACAGTGTTCGAATCAGAGCCCTATCTACTGCGCCCTATGTACAGTGCACTCATAGAAGTGTGTTGTTCAATGTGCACTGTGTAGCACACTACGTACAGTCTGGGAAAAATATCAGCAATACCATTTTCCAGCCATACTGTTGAAGTCTCGTAAGCAGGTCGTAAGACGTCCCACCAGTGTTGCAATGTCCACGGTTTTACAGCTAAATTGGACAACTTTCAAAGTGCAGTCACGGGTAAAAATGTGAAAATATGATGATTTCTATTTAAAATACGTTGGTTTCAGTGAAACATATATTTTGGCTAGTTTTGAGTCGCCATTTGGCTGGAAAGTCTTGCAAGATCTGGCAACCTTGCGTCCCACCTTTGCGCGGCCATGTCACATGTTGTTTTTGTTGTATTTGAAGGAAAACGTCCAGTCTTCCAGTCTTACAAAACCAACACACGACTGCCTTTTTAGGCTATGGCCTAGTGTGGACCCGTGGCTGTGTCACATACAGCCCTCCTCTCTCTGTGACTCCTAACAGCGCTCTGCATATACAGCCCTCCTCTCTCTGTGCTCCTAACAGCACTCTGCACATACAGCCCTCCTCTCTCTGTGCTCCTAACAGCGCTCTGCATATACAGCCCTCCTCTCTCTGTGACTCCTAACAGCGCTCTGCATATACAGCCCTCCTCTCGCTGTGCTCCTAACAGCGCTCTGCACATACAGCCCTCCTCTCTCTGTGCTCCTAACAGCACTCTGCACATACAGCCCTCCTCTCTCTGTGCTCCTAACAGTGCTCTGCACATACAGCCCTCCTCTCTCTGTGTCTCCTAACAGTGCTCTGCACATACAGCCCTCCCTCTCTCTGTGTCTCCTAACAGCGCTCTGCACATACAGCCCTCCTCTCTCTGTGTCTCCTAACAGCGCTCTGCACATACAGCCCTCCTCTCTCTGTGTCTCTAACAGCGCTCTGCACATACAGCCCTCCTCTCTCTGTGACTCCTAACAGCACTCTGCACATACAGCCCTCCTCTCTCTGTGCTCCTAACAGTGCTCTGCACATACAGCCCTCCTCTCTCTGTCTCTCCTAACAGCGCTCTGCACAAACAGCCCTCCTCTCTCTGTGACTCCTAACAGCGCTCTGCACATACAGCCCTCCTCTGTCTGTGCTCCTAACAGCGCTCTGCACATACAGCCCTCCTCTCTCTGTGTCTCCTAACAGCGCTCTGCACAAACAGCCCTCCTCTCTCAGTGACTCCTAACAGCGCTCTGCACATACAGCCCTACTCTCTCTGTGCTCCTAACAGCGCTCTGCATACAGCCCTCCTCTCTCTGTGCTCCTAACAGTGCTCTGCACATACAGCCCTCCTCTCTCTTTGTCTCCTAACAGCGCTCTGCACATACAGCCCTCCTCTCTCCGTGCTCCTAACAGCGCTCTGCACATACAGCCCTCCTCTCTCTGTGTCTCCTAACAGCGCTCTGGATATACAGCCCTCCTCTATCTGTGCTCCTAACAGCGCTCTGCACATACAGCCCTCCTCTCTCTGTGTCTCCTAACAGCGCTCTGCACATACAGCCCTCCTCTCTCTGTGTCTCCTAACAGCGCTCTGCACATACAGCCCTCCTCTCTCTGTGCTCCTAACAGCGCTCTGCACATACAGCCCTCCTCTCTCTGTGTCTCCTAACAGCACTCTGCACATACAGCCCTCCTCTCTCTGTGCTCCTAACAGCACTCTGCACATACAGCCCTCCTCTCTCTGTGCTCCTAACAGCGCTCTGCACATACAGCCCTCCTCTCTCTGTGTCTCCTAACAGCGCTCTGCACATACAGCCCTCCTCTCTCTGTGTCTCCTAACAGCACTCTGCACATACAGCCCTCCTCTCTCTGTGCTCCTAACAGCGCTCTGCACATACGGCCCTCCTCCTCTCTTTGTGCTCCTAACAGTGCTCTGCACATACAGCCCTCCTCTCTCTGTGTCTCCTAACAGCGCTCTGCACAAACAGCCCTCCTCTCTCTGTGACTCCTAACAGCGCTCTGCACATACAGCCCTACTCTCTCTGTGCTCCTAACAGCGCTCTGCACATACAGCCCTCCTCTCTCTGTGCTCCTAACAGTGCTCTGCACATACAGCCCTCCTCTCTCTGTGTCTCCTAACAGCGCTCTGCACATACAGCCCTCCTCTCTCCGTGCTCCTAACAGCGCTCTGCACATACAGCCCTCCTCTCTCTGTGTCTCCTAACAGCGCTCTGGATATACAGCCCTCCTCTATCTGTGCTCCTAACAGCGCTCTGCACATACAGCCCTCCTCTCTCTGTGTCTCCTAACAGCGCTCTGCACATACAGCCCTCCTCTCTCTGTGCTCCTAACAGCGCTCTGCACATACAGCCCTCCTCTCTCTGTGCTCCTAACAGCACTCTGCACATACAGCCCTCCTCTCTTTGTGCTCCTAACAGTGCTCTGCACATACAGCCCTCCTCTCTCTGTGCTCCTAACAGCGCTCTGCACATACAGCCGTCCTATCTCTGTGCTCCTAACAGCACTCTGCACATACAGCCCTCCTCTCTCTGTGCTCCTAACAGCGCTCTGCACATACAGCCCTCCTCTCTCTGTGACTCCTAACAGCGCTCTGCACATACAGCCCTCCTCTCTCTGTGTCTCATAACTGCCCTCTGCACATACAGCCCTCCTCTCTCTGTGTCTCCTAACAGCGCTCTGCACAGACAGCAGTGGAGGACAGTGAGAGGATCTTTACTGAGTTGATCCGCTCCATTGAGAGAAGGCACTCTGAGGTGAAAGAGCTGATCAGAGATCAGGAGAAGGCTGAAGTGAGTCGGGCTGAAGGACTCCTGGAGCGACTGGGACAGGAGATTGCTGAGCTGAGGAGGAGAGACGCTGAGCTGGAGCAGCTTTCACACTCAGAGGATCACATCCATTTCCTCCAGGTAACATCACTGGCTCTCTGATGGTCTGCACTATGTACATTGTACATACATGGTGAGGGGTGTTCCTCATTTACAAAGATCTGCTTCTGGCATCTGCACAGGAATCTGTATTGAGACTGTTCTCTGTCTGTCTGTCTATAGAGCTGTCCGTCTTTCTCTGCACCTCCTGGACCTGGAGACTTACCCAGCTTTGCTGTCAGTCCACAAATCTCTTTTGAGGCTGTGAGGAAATCTGTCTCTGAACTGAAAGAGCGACTGGAGGACGTCTTCAAGAATGAATTAGTTAAAATCTCTCAAACAGGTTAAAACTGCTGAAACAACTTTTTCCCAATGATTTCTTTCATTAAAAATAATAATTTCTGATCTTTTGTGACTAGAAGTACAGTGTTGTTGATACTTTGTGTAGCCGTGAGTCTGACAGGAGTGAGCAGAGACTGTTCCTCCATCACCCAACCGGAGCAACTTATTTTATCCCTACAGGAACCCACCTGCCACAGTACAACACCAGACACGGTAAGTAAGAATTTATAAAAGGTTTACAGATGACAACCCAGTCAGAACCGGACCCACGCTGGGTTTAAAAATATTTAAATGGGGCAAAAAGTGAAGCATGATAACTTGTCAATAAAACAGGGGTCATAGCTGGGGCTTGTTTAAGTTGAGCAATCTTTGTAATCTGAAGAAACCTACGATAATGTATATTCAGGTGTTTTCTAATGCATATACCTTTTAAATGTCACTTTCTCTCCTGTTATAACAGTTAATAGCAGCAAAAAAAGGTTTTAATTTTTCTGCATGTGATTGCTGATCCTGTGCAGTAAAGCAGTCTGCATTGCTGTAAAACAGCAGCAGAGATTTGTGAGATGGGCGGAGAGATGCAGCATTCCTGGGGAATGGAAACTCTTCTCATTATTCCCTTTGATTGAGATGAAAGCACATTTAGGTCTTCCTCATGCTTTCACATGGCTGTCTGATGCTTCTTTACATAAATATGTCATCCTGCAACTTCCAGTGACATCACTGGGAGAAACGTTGGTGACTCTACTGTACGATACGTATATCTGGCCCTGTGAAAACTCGTCTTTTTCTGCCACATATATCCAAGTTATTTACAAATGCAATATGTTACATTTGATCACTTTAGTCTAAAAGTAAGAATTTGGGATGGGTGAGATTTGTGATATGAATCGCATCTGGAAGTAGTTTGGGTTGGGTTCCACTGGTATCGGATCTGAATGTAAACGCTCGAGTGTGTGTCTTCTCCTGTCAGCCTTCTACTGACAAAAAACATCCCATAATAAGTATGTGGGAGTGTGTATTGGATATGAGTGTAAACAGGCCCTCTGCTACCTGCCCTCTCTGCTCGCCATGGCAACCAGAGGAATTTCCAACTGCCAAAAACTACTGAACCTTCAGCTTCACCAAGATGATATGTGATATTAATCAAACTTTATATTTAATATTTACATTATTCCTGAATGAGCTGCAGTTTCATTTACATGCACTTCATTTATGAAAATAGATTTAAATTTCTCCAGGAATTATGATATGAAGGTTATCTTTAGGAGCTCATCTTTCTTGTGATCTCTCTCTACAGTGGAAGACGTCCATATTCTAGAGCCCAGGACCAGAGAGGACTTCTTACAATGTGAGTCTGTATTTAAACATAAATTAAAACAATTAAGCAACATGAGAATATGAGGTAAGACGAAGAAAAATATTATTGAAAGTATTGTGGCGGCCTGGAGATTACCAACTGGCCAGCTAGGACTGGGTAGTGAGCTGTTACCTGGTCGATGTGTACATAAATGTTAATAGTGCTGTGTGTTCTAATTGTGTCGTTAGCTTGTTAGCCGCGTCTTGTGTCAACTGTTTTGGTTTAAACATAACTGGCTGTTATGTGTGGCTGTGATTGGCTAGGAATCTGTAAGTGTGTGCGCCAATCACAGCCGACTAGTTCCCTTACAAAGCAGTATCTGAAGCAATTCGGGGGTAGTGTAATAGCGCTTTAGAGCTGAGAACATTGTTGCGCATGAATTTAAACGGCTCTTTTCAGAGCTGGTAAGGTAGCGCTATTAAAACGAAGCTCAGCTTGAGCGATTCGGAACTGCAAGCCGTTGTCTCCCTCCCTCATTCTCCGCGCTCGCTATATTGGTGTCCGGAAGTGGGATGGAACGAGCCCTGCTGAGGGAGATAGGGGAACTGGAGCGGCCGATCGGTGAGCTGACCCGCAGGAAGGCAATGAGAGCCTGGGCCATGACCAGCTCCGAGTGGCAGACTCCTGCGGTGCGAGTGTCCAGGCGACCGGACGGCTTCAGCGGCAGACGGGTGAATCCGGCGTCGGTAAATCGCGACGGCCCGCTCGCGAAACCGATAATGCAGCAGAAGCTACCGCGTTTTAACGGAACAGCGTCACTAGAGTCATACCTAGCGCAGCTAGAGCTAGCAGCTCAGCTGGGTGGCTGGACGCCGGAGCAGACAGCGGGACATCTGGCACTCGCCCTGAAGGGCACAGCGCTGGAGGCGATTCTGGACCTGCCGCCGGCGGAGCGACAAGACCTGCAGGCTCTGACCGCAGCACTCCAACGGCGGTTCACCCAGCACCACTCCGTCGAAACAAGCCGGGAAAAACTGCTGAGCCGCTACCACTATGAGGAGGAGAGCTGGGGGAAAGTGACGGCCGACGTGCAGCAGCGCAGGAGAAGCTAGCGCTGCATGCATTCCTGCGAGCCCTCACGCCAGAGCGGCTACGTGACCACGTTAGCCTAGCCTAGCCCAACCGGGTTCCATAAGCAAGGCTCTAATGATGACCACTCAGGCGGAAGACACCCTAGCAATCCGGCCCACTCCACAACCAACCCGCCAGCACGTCAGAGTGGTCGACGGCGAGGAGGTCCGCTGGACACGCACGCCACTACAACGGCCAGCGAGGCGGTTGGCGGTGTCGCAGAGAGCCCTCAGGAGGAGTACTACCACTGGCTGCGGGACCGCCTCCTTCGCCCGCAAGGACCAGGCTTCCGCCGGTTTTAAGCAGAAGCGGTGGTACGACACTTTGCAGCGGAAAAGCAGGTCTGGGTTCATTGCCCTGAGCGAAAGAAGGGCCTGTCGCCCAAGCTGCGAGTGAGCTGGCGGGGGCCTGGGGAAGTTGTAAAACAGCTCTCTGAGGTGGTTTATCGCATCAGGATGCCAGACCGGGGCGCCTGGTGGTGCTGCACCAAGACCGGCTCGCACCCTACAGGCCCCTGATGCAGCTGAGCCGAAGGTAAGACACCGTGTTACCCAGTGTGCCTGAGCCCAGCGACGCTCCGCTGAGTGCTACCGGGAGGCCTAAACGACACCGGCGGCCCCCAGGCCACTTGCGGGACTTTAATGCGAGTTGTGGGTGGACTGTGGGGTCGTCGGGGACTTGTGACCCCTTGGGTGGGGGCAATGTGGCGACCTGAGGATTACCAACTGGCCAGCTAGGACCGGGTAGTGAGCCGCTACCTGGTCGATGTGTACATTAATGTAAATAGCGTGCTGTGTGTTCTAATTGTGTCGTTAGCTTGTTAGCCGCGTCTTGTGTCAACTGTTTTGTTTCAACGTAACTGTCCATTTTAACTGTTGTGTGGCTGTGATTGGCTAGGAATCTGTAAGTGTGTGCGCCAATCACAGCCGACTAGTTTATAAAGCAGTATCTTCTGAGGCGATTCGGTGTTAGTGAAAGAGTGTTTTAGAGCTGAGAGTATTAATTCAAACGGCTCTTTTCTGTCTCCCTCCCTCTCTCTCCGCGCTCGCTACAGTATTTTCTATATTCATGACATACTTGTTTTGGGTGCATCTGGAGACTTGACAGTATATGCAGAGAAGCTGGGAGGGTGTGCTGGAAAAGGCAGGTCCAGGATATCACGGTGGAAATGGCTTCTTCCACAGGTTTCCTTTAGAGGACGGGTGTTGATTTTAAACAGCCTGGTAGCATTAGCATTGTGGCATAGGTTAGCGGTGCTGTCACCACCTGATGGCTTTCTTCCAACACGCCAAAGGTCTCTGGTGCAGTTTTTCTGCTCAGGGCAGCAGTGCTGTATTTGCCCCTGGTCGGGGCAGTACTGGCTCAGGGCAGTGGGCAGTATTTTCTTATTTTTAATAATGCCCTGCTCGATCTGCCCCCTCTGTGCCCCGTTTAAAAGCCCCGTTCATGCGGGCAGGTCTGACCAAACTGGCCCGTTTGAGGAGGGTGGATGTTGGGGGCTGGAGAGCAGCACAGGGGGGTCCGTTCTGTGAGGGGGCGTGAGGGTGACAGCGCGTGTTTCTCAGGAGAACCATGGATGTCTAAATTCTCCTCGCAGTTGGATTGGCGCATGAACGCGGCTGCGGTTACAGCTGATTGGCCGTTCCAAATTGGGGAGGGAATTGGACATGCTCAGCCCCACATTGAGGGGGTTATAATAATAACATAAGAAAGGATTAAAATATGAAATTAAAATGTTTGTAAAATATGTAAGTTTATTATAATGATCACTGAGCTCTCTTCTCTCCTTCTCCTCTATCAGATTCCTGTCGGCTCACACTGGACCCCAACACAGCGTATAAACACCTCCGTCTGTCTGAGGGGAACAGAGAGGTGACCAATGTGGGAGTGTTCCAGTCATATTCTGATCATCCAGAGAGATTTGAGCGCTGGGACCAAGTGCTGTGCAGAGAGGGTCTGTCTGGACGCTGTTACTGGGAGGCTGAGTGGAGAGGGGATTGGGTTTATATAGCAGTGTCATATAAAGAGATCAGCAGGAAAGGAGGGGCTGTTGACTCTGTTCTGGGACGTAATGACAAGTCCTGGAGTTTGTGCTGCTCTCCCTCCAGTTACTCTTTCCTGCACAAGAATAAGAGCACTAACATCCCTGGTCCCTCCTCCTCCAGAATAGGAGTGTACCTGGATCACAGGGCAGGAACTCTGTCCTTCTACAGCGTCTCTGACACAATGACTCTCCTGCACAGAGTCCAGACCACATTCACTCAGCCCCTCTATTCTGGGTTTAGGGTTCATTATGTTGGATCTTCTGTAAAACTGATCTGGGATGAGGCAGAGAGTGAAGGGAAGATCAGCTGTAATTAAAGAGAGAAAAACACTCAAATGAGACAGAAAAACAAAGGAAATTTAAAAAAAAATAAAACTTGTTGTTTGTCACAATATTTAACCCTTGTGTTGCTCTCAGGTCAAAACTGACCCTTTTCTGAGGTCAACAGCAGTGAAAATCCCCTAAATGTAATTTTCTCAGCATTCAATTTGATGGCTTTTCCTACAATTAAAAAAGTAAATCTTACAGTATGTTTGTTTTCTGGTAAAAATTAGTGGTGTAGACTGAAGAAATCCAGTCTGTCTGGACTGAAGTAGGAAAGCACAATTATTGACGGGTTATTTCATTATAATTCAGTGAAGAGGCTTATCACAGGGGGTCTGGTGAGGGGGGTCATTTTTGACCCTGTGGACACGGGGTGCAGATATAATATGAAGGCACCACAAGGGTTAAACAGCCACTCTTATGCACGTGTCCAATATTATGTACGAGTGCACATTAAAATCTACATTTTCAAAAGTTCATTCAGTTCTAACAAATCAAATGTCCTCCAAGTTGATTTAACGCTGAACATTTTATTGCAAAAAAGATTTCCAAACTGAATTTATAAATGTGTAAATAAAATATAACTGTTTTTAGTACGGAGCCAAAACAGGAAAAAATGAGGTGATTCAGCTACTCATAATGTCAGTGTTCATGATTTATTCAAATTACATGACAGCACGTGGTCCTTTTGGACCCTGACAATGAACGTATTGAATTAAATGCCATTCAATGTCTTTAACAAGATAAATTGAGTTTGTATGAATGAATAACTAATATAGTACATATAGGGTAATAACTAATATAGTACATATAGGGACATTGGGATACTGGGAGTTATGTGTTTTGAGGGAACAATGTCAAGAAAGATGATATTTTTCTTGCCTGTTATGGTAATGTATGGATAAATAGAATTGTATTTGCATAAGATGTATTCCAATATCAACATGTTGTCTTCCTTTTACCTGTCATCTATCATTGTTCATATATTTCTGATTTGACAATAAACATACAAAATGACAGAAAGAGCCCGGTGTCGTTGTGGCTTGAATGGCGGTGGAGGGGAATAGTGCTACAGTTTATTTACCTTTTGTGAATGTCACCATATTGTGTGAAATAAATATTCTGAAAATGTGGTTTTAATTGCTAGTATAATTTATCGGTTTTGTTTTGGAGACCAGAACACCCACATCTAATGAACCCATAGCCATAATAACAGTGTTAGATCTTTAATCTCAATAATTAATCTTTCAACAATTTGCAAAGTGGATGTACAGCACAGTAGCGCCAGGATGTGTTACATAATATTGTTTAATTCGTCCTTCCCTTCATGTTATTATGGAATTGGCTTATTTGTATGTGGTCCCCTCTGCTGGAATGTGACAGGCAGAGGTCTGCCTATACACTGTCCCATCTGGAGATAGGGAAAAATCCACTTCTCAACAGAAGAACATCAGCAGAACATCCCTTCTAATCCGAATGAGTTGTCTTACTGATAACAAGGATGGTGAAGATAAATATAAATTAGGTAACTTCCCAAATACTTTGACAAAAATTAATGTGTTATCATTTGGTGGTCCTACCTTAATGTTCTATATGCTCACCAAATGTTCTGAAGAGGACAATTTTTTGGACAACAGTCCAATTAGGATTTGACTCTTAAACCAGCTGTTATACAAATGCAAAATACAAAACACTCATAACAAAGTTGCATCTTTAATTTTATATAAAATATGTTAATCCAATATAGTTACATTATTGAACAAAACATTAAGTTACCTATATTTGGCCAGGCCTTTTTTTGGGTTATTTCTTGACACTTCTAGGTTCAGACAACATATTTTATAAAGTTAGAGGTAGGCCTACAGTTGGATTGCAGAAGCAGTCAAGAATGAGAATTGGCATTTGTTAGTGTAACATTACCAATATTGTACTTTTCACATCCATATCTCAAGAAAGTACATGTAAGGTACAGTATATAATAACCACAGTAGCGACCGTATGTGCTACAATCTCAAACTCCCAAAACGCATATTTATTTATTTATTTATGTATTATTTGTATGAATAAAAAAATAAATTCAAGTACACAAAAGTAATGTACAGAAATGTGTTCGATAGGTTGAGCTTATCCTAGATCCTCACATTATGAAACAAAATCACATTAATTGAAGTACAAAAAAAGGATTGTATTAAATAATATATTTTTTTAAATAAGAGCAATAAGAAAAACAACAAAATAAATATGAATTGTGAAATTAAATAAGAGACCAGAAAGAGGGGGAAATAGACTACTGCTGTTACATTGTAAGATTGACTAAATAACTCTTACAGCCTACCTGTGTTTGAACACTATTAGGGAGGGGTACATTTCATTTAGATTTTTTTTTTGAGAGTAGAATCAATACGCCGAGATAGGTGGCGATATTGTGAAATTATCCGCGTTTGTCGTGAGGAAACACCACTCTCTCCTCACTCTCTAACCAATTCTGTCGTTTGTTAGTTTGAAGGCGCGGCGATGTTGTTGAAGGCGCAGCACCGACTTTACGGCCATCTCGGACAGTTTCTGATGCAGGCCGACGCAGATATGACGTAAATCGGCTCTAGCCGAACACGCCCAGTCTCCCTTAGGGAGGAGTGACCTGAGCTGATATTTAATCAAACGTCAGAAAACACAGGAATCTATGAACAAACCTGCTTTTAGCTGTGTGTAACTTTTCACCCCGATTGCTCTTATTAGTGTTTGTGCTTTTGTTTTGGCCGGTGTGGGTTCAGACTTTTGTTCCATCCAAGCAGTTACACCTGATTCTACTAACTAACCACTAGAGTCTTTGCTAAGTGCCTTTATTAGTAGAATCAGGCGTGTTACTGCTTGGTTGGAGCAAAAACCTGCACCCACACCGGCCCTTACTGGGTAAGATTGAGGCCCCCTGGCCTAAGGGGAAATTGAGAGGTGCGGAGCACTGGACAGCATATTGTTTGCTGTAACTTCTACAATAGAAGCAAGCAGTTACGTCTGTTTGATATCAGAGCTCAGCGCTTTGTCCACTCACACGGGTGTCTGCATCTCTCTCAGTGCATCTCTCTCAGTGCCATTAGTTTAATTTACCTTCAGTTCTGGGCTGTGTCCGAATCAGAGCCCTATCTACTGCGCCATGTCTCCTGCGTGCAGTACACTGGCAAAAGTGTGCTGTTTAATCTGCACTGTAGCAGTCCGTGAAAAATATTCGGCATACTATTTTCCAATTGTACTGTGGAAGTGTCATAAGCAGGTCATTAGATGACCCATCTGTGTTGCCATGTCCGCGGTTTTACAGCTAAATTGGGAGTCACGGGTAAAAATGAAAATTTGCAAAGCACAAACTTATTTTAAAAAGTAAAAATGAGATTTCTATTTGAAATACGTTGGCTAATTTTGAGTTGCCATTTGGCTGGAATGTCTTGCAAGATCTGGCCCCCCTGCGCTGCCATGTCACGTGTTGTTTTTGTTGTATTTGAAGGAAAATGCCAGTGATGCTGCGCCTCATTTTTTTAAAAGGCTTCACGTCATATTTATGTGACCAAAATGTTTGTGTACTCCTTATAAAGTGTGCTCCCGAATGTACTCAGCGAAACACCGGAAGTAAGTGTGTCATCTGGGTGTTTCAACTCTACTGCAATTTGAAAAATGTTTGCCTACTCAATGACTTTCTTGTCCTGTCGACTCACCAAGGCTACTCAATAGTGTGGAAGAGTGTTGATTCGGACACGGCCCTGGGGTGCGTCCCAATATTCTTCACTCCTCACCTCCTTTCCTCCACTCCCCCACTGCCACTCCTCTCCTACCCGGACGTATGCAAGACTGCCTCAACATTTCCAGTACAAGTATTTGCATATGCCTATTCAGGATATGTACCTGGCATTGTGGTTTGCGTCAAGTCATTCATTAATATGTAACCATTAATACGTAATTAAGATGTAATCAGCAACATTAGATTAAAACACTAAGATCAATTTCCGGGGCGTGGAGGAGAGGAGGTAGTGAAGGAAAGGAGGATGCATTTTTCGACTATTGGGATGCACCCCGGGAGATTATTCTTAGGCCTTCTGTCCCTTCTTGATGATGTCACACTTTGTATTCCTGAGACAAACACTGATGTTCTCCCCTTCTGTGCATCACTCTGGATAAGATCATCTGCTCACTGATTGTAATGTAATGTCATTTAATGTGATTTTTAAGTAGTTTGGCTAACATTAGGTGTGCAAGAACTGGCAGCGCAGTAACTAGCTACCCCTTGCAATATACTACACTATACCAGCCTATGCAATAAGAGTACATGGGGGAGTGGCTGACTGTTACTCAAAAACACAAAATACACACAAAGCATGAATGCTCATTCACTCCTGCAGGCATGAGGCTTTACACTTCTGCATTTTGTATCTTCAAAAATATTTTATATTGTGTATTGTGATTGTTTAAGGTATGGAAATGGCAACCAAATAAAATCTTCAAAAATTATGATAAAGTTTCACTTGACTTTAGTGCCACTGACAGGGAATCAAGAGCAGCAGGAACGTGGCTGGACTCTCAAACAGCACTTTTAAACATTTAAACCAGGAGTAAATACCTCTGTTTTTGTAACCCAATCTTTACACTGCTCTCTAGTGCAAGAAAGAGTTTAACAAGAACATATTAAGGAATAAAGAGAATGGCTAACTTAACCATAAAGAAGATATATACAGATGTTGACATATTAGAAAGACACTTTTCCCTGATCATTGCTGAACTGCAATGAGTATGACAGCGACCCCATCTGGTCATGAAGAGAAGTGCAAGACAAGGTTTTTTATTTCTCTATTTTTAGGGAAGAAGGCTTTATCCCACTGGCAACTAGAGGTTTATCTTGACATTTTATGACGCCTTATATGTTTGGTGTCAGATTGACACCTTAAAAGTTTAAACTGACACACAACTATTGTAATAGAAACATTTTGCCACATTTTGTGTGTCTCACAATTGACTAATCTTTTATCCCTAAAAATGAAAAATAACACGTAAAAAATCTCACATCTCATTTTAGAGCCTGAGGTAAGTGGACGTTTGTGAAGTTTAAAATACAGCTATGCCACAAATGACTTCATACAACACCTTTGTTTACTGAGTATTACAAGACCTTTGAAAACTTAGCATTGTGTTCATTGCATATTTGCTATTTAATCCCAACGTCAAAATAAAAAATACGGTTTTTAAGAGACATCAAACACTGAATTATGCCAAAGATAATATGAGGGGTAAAGGCATAGCTCACTTTTTGTTTCGTTTTTTAGATTATTCAGTTTCATGTTTGGCCCAGACAGGTTTACTGTGTGTTTCTGATTGGCCCAGACAGGTTTTATGTGTGATGGAGGGTAATTGAGATATTTACAGAAGTTATATCCTAAACTTGGCCCAGATCAGGGATACTGACAGGTTATTATAGACGCTTCATTCCTGACTTTGCCTCCCTAGCTGCCCCCTTGACAGAACTCACTCACAAGGCCCAGCCCCAGATGGTGAGATGGACAGTGGACCCTGAACAGGCCTTCCAGAGTTTGAAGGGGGGGGGGGGGGGGGTGTCGACACGGTGTCGAGTTTTCAAATCACTGCTGTTTGGAAGTCGTGCTCCGATGCTTTTTTCAAATCACGTGATCACAGAAACCGAAGTGTGACGGTGACGCCTGTCATTGTGGGCGGTGTCTCAAACCAATACATGCTGAACCAATGGCCTACCTGTTGAGATGTGTCAGCTGTACGGATCTGGCATCAGAGGCTCTTTTCACTTTTTGTGCAAATACTCTGATTCCAGATCAGCTAATTCCTTTCCCACCGACAAACGTCCAAAATATGAAAAATGGTTCAAACGCCCCCAAGTATGGACGAAATTAAATAAATAAACAAGCAATGAAATCGATAATTTAATAAATATTTAAGCAATGAAATTAATAAATAAGCAATTAAATATCTATTAATTATTTTACGCATCTTTTATTTATTTAGTCACATATTTATTTCAAAACGAATCGGCCTTTTCAAACATGAAGGACAGGGAGGGTCAGCTGTGGTCATTGGTTGCTCAGTCCATATATTCTACTCAAAAGAAGTTAAGGGTCAAAAATATGTGTGCATATAAATATAAGCTAACGAGCTAAAATGGAGACGACTCATGACAAAATAATGATTTGATGACCCAAGAACAGAAAAAACAAAACAAAACACTTTTGATTAGACACTAGTTTATTACCCTGATGAAAAAAGTCATGCACCCCCCAAAATGATGATGTGATGATGAATGGAAAATGCTCAGCCATTTTATTGCTAAAATTGGCATGCATGGAATGACACTCATGTAAAACACGTGCAAATGGTGCATGAGGTGTCACAATGGGTGTTTCAAGGCAGTTTGTCAGTTTAGTCTGAATAAGTTTGTGCTTCAAATCCATGAAAAGGAAATCTGGGTTAATTTAAAAAGTTTCTAAAGATAAGGGCAATGAATGCATGTCCCATAATAACCTGATGTCTATAGTCCAAATGACAACCCAAAGGGGGATATTCTAACCCTATCTGGCTTAAAAAGACATACTTACAATACTTATTTGACCCTTAAAATCTTTTGAGTAGTATATATAAAAACCTAGAATCCGCTCAGCTTTCCTCGCTGCTTATATAGCTTATATAAATATAAGTCTAAATCAGTATTATATTGACTGATGCAGACTTCCACTCATACAATATAGCCTAATATAACTCGCTTAATTCTCGACAAATAAACGTGAGAAATATCTGCATAACACAGGTTACCTTATTTTCACATTTCTGAGAACAGCAAGTCTATTTGTAAAACGCCCTACTATGGCCTACAGGAGTTGTTAAAATGTAGGGTTACGTTAAATGAATTTATAATTTCAGAGAAATATGAATAGGCAACTATAATTGGGACGTCAACAACAGCCACTCGGGGGCAGCCGTAGATATGGTAGCGTAATGAAAAAGGTAATAATCAACGCAAACCCATAGTTTTCGTTATTCCAGGACATCGCATTCTGCAGAAATATAGCCATTTGGTCTTTTATACCCAAGTCGTGGGGTTTCGTCAGAGGAGAGAGAGACATTTGAGACTGAGTGTCTTTGAGATTTTGTAGAGAGATATTGTTAATAAAGGAAGCTTCACGTAAGACGTCTTTTGTATGTGATTATTTCCAAAAGAAGCACGGTGCGTGATTTTATAATGAGCCAGCCTGGTTCCAGCTCTACAGTGGGAAAGGGGTAGAATGAGCCAGCCTGGTTCCAGCTCTACAGTGGGAAAGGGGTATAATGAGCCAGCCTGTTCCAGCTCTACAGTGGGAAAGGGGTATAATGAGCCAGCCTGTTCCAGCTCTACAGTGGGAAAGGGCTAGAATGAGCCAGTCTGTTCCAGCTCTACAGTGGGAAAGGGGTATAATGAGCCAGCCTGGTTCCAGCTCTACAGTGGGAAAGGGGTATAATGACCCAGCCTGGTTCCAGCTCTACAGTGGGAAAGGACTATAATCAGTCCATACTGCCAAATGAAAACGACTCTCCTATCAATTTCCATAATTTCAGACGATGTGAACTACGAAAAATGCAATTCGTAACATTACATTAGTCATTTAGCAGACGATTTTATCCAAAGCGACATACAGTAAGTGCATACAGAAACGTCATCGAAGTAACTACAGAACAGATAAGATAAAGCACATCCTTCCCATAAAGTAGCAGCTATCCCTAGTAATGAACCTTGAATGCAGTTCACAGTAAACTGGGTAAATCAGCTGTACAATTCTATTCTTAATATTATGAACTTCAATACACAGTTAAACAAGTACAGGCAGGGTTGGCATAGAACGTAGGGGAATGGGAAGTTCGTTCCACCACTGGGGAGCTAGGGTGGAAAAGCTCCACAGTCGGGACGAGCGAGCGCCATTGACACGGAGGGGTGGGGAGTGCGAGTTGCCCTGCTGTAGACGAGCGAAGTGGTCGAGCAGGAACATAGTTCTGGATTAAGTCCTGCAGGTAGGCAGGGCCTGCCCTATTGGCTGCAGTGTAGGCCAGGGTCAGAACTTTGAACCTGATTATGGCGGCAACTGGCAGCCAGTGGAGTGACCTCAACAGGGGGCTGACATGTGAAAATTTCGGGAGGTTGAACACAAGCCAGGCAGCTGCGTTCTGGATGAGTTGAAGAGGCAGGATGGCGCAGGCTGGTAGGCTTGCTAGCAGGGAGTTGCAGTTGTCCAGGCGTGAGGGGACCATAGTCTGGACGAGAAGCTGGGTGGAATAGGTGGTCAGGTACGGTCAATGTACGGTCAGGTACGGTCAATTCAATTACCACATATCACATAGTTCACATCGTCCATGCAGAAATTCTAAAATATTAGCCTAAAAGTTCATTACAGTGGACTACCCCTTTCATTTAATTTAATAATTTCTCTCTTTAATTACAGCTGATCTTCACTCTGCATCATCCCAGATCACACAGTTTTACAGAGGATTTAGTATAAACCCCAAACCCAGGATAGAGGGGCTGAGTGAATGTGGTCTGGACTGTAGAAGGACAGAGTTCCTGCCCTGTGATCCAGGTACACTCCTATTTTGGAGGAAGAGGGAACAGGGATGTCAGTGTCCTCATTATTATGGAAGAAGGAGTCACTGAAGGGAGAGCAGTACAAACTCCAGGACTCATTATTCGGTCCCAGACCACACTCTCCACACCCTCCTTTCCTGCTGATCTCTTTATATGACACTGCTATAGAAACCCCTTCACGCCCTCTCCACTCAGCCTCCCAGTAACAGCATCCAGACAGACCCTCTCTGCACAACACTTGCTGCCGGAAGTCAAATCTCTCTGCATGATCAAGATATGACTGGATCTTTTTTATACAGGGCACCTCTCTGGTCCCCTCAGACAGACGGAGGCGTTGAGCTAAAGATGACCTCATTTTATAATTTCCTGGAGAAACTGAATTATAATTTCACAAAATAATATGCGGGGGAAATAAGAACGGATATCATCCGGAATACAGTATCACCAAACTGCAGTCTCAATTCTTATCCAAAAATTGGCCAAGAATGCAAAATGAGATTTCAAAATTTTAGAAAACTACTGAGTTTTGCAACATTAGGAAATGTGTTGTCTCCTCTCATCTCTCCACAATAGTTTGCATACTAACAGGAAAAAGCAGGGTCAGAATATATTTGGTTCCTTGAACATTAAACAGAGCTTTAAATGCAAATGTTTTGGGTTACAAACACTTCCATCTAACACATTGGGTGCTGTGGAGGATTCATGCAGGTCTGACTCACAGAAAAAACGCTTCACAAGTTGGGTCATTTCTGAGCACTGTCACTCCACACTGTATAATTGAATTGAATTGAATTGAATTGATCTTTATTTCGAACATGATTTAAAAACAAAAAACAAAAAGACGAATAACAAAAGTACATTGATCACTGTTCGAAAAGGAGTAGGATGAAGCCTAAGCTTATCATGCCCTACCCCTATCCGTCACTTCCGAGTAAGAACATTAATTTATACTTAAATTACCTAATATCGAATATCCATAGTACTAATAATTTTTCCATTCTTAACATTGAAACAACACAAAATAAATAAATAAACATCAGTATCCGCAATGTAATACAAAAGAAAGAAAAGAAAACAACAGATTATAATCCAGAAGATTGACAATAGTGACCTTCTCTTTCCTCATTTTGGTAATTAGCAAATATCATTCTTTTATACATTTTTGTAAATAGAGCAATATTTCTGTTTTCCTTCATTTTATCTTCTAGCCCATTCCACATGGTAATTCCATAGAATGATATGCACCTGCTCCTGAGATTGGTGCGAGCAAAACCTTTATTAAAGTTGCAGTTACCTCTCAAATTATATCCCTTATCCCTCTCTATAAATAATTTTTGAATGTTACCTGGAAGTTCTTGAGTCTTTGCTCGATACATTAACTGTGCCACTTTAAATTTGAATAAGTCCATAAGCTTTAAGGCATTTGACTTTAAGAACAAGTTGTTTGTATGATCACGAAATCCGACCTTGTGTACAATTCTCATAGCTTTTTTCTGTAGTATAATCTATGGTTTTAAAGTGCTTGTGTATGCATTTCCCCATATCTCCACACAGTAACTCAAATATGGTAAGACAAGACAACAATACAGAGTATACAACATCATCTGTTCCAGAATATGTTTTGCCCTGCACAATACTCCAATACGCCTTGATACTTTGGTTCTAACATATCTTATATGAGATTTCCAACATAATTTACTGTCCAATATTACTCCTAAAAATTTTATCTCATATACTTGTTCAATATTGACATTATCTATTGTTACTTGCACATGTGTATCTATTTTGCGGTTTCCAAAGACCATCAATTTGGTTTTGTCCACATTCAATGATAGTTTATTAATGTCAAACCATATTTTTAATTTGGCCAATTCAGTTGTAATAATCTCCAAGAGTTTCTTTAAATTATCTCCTGAACAAAAGATGTTGTGTCGCCCGCAAAAATAATACATTTAAAAATAGTTGACACCTTACAAATGTCATTTATGTACAAAATAAATAATATCGGGCCCAACACTGACCCCTGTGGGACTCCACAGGTAATGTCTAGGATTGATGATATGTGATTGCCCATCTTAACAAACTGTTGTCTATTAGAAATGTAACTTTTTAACCAGCTCAATGCCACACCTCTCATCCCATATCTTTCCATTTTATACAGTAATATGTTATGGTCAATGGTATCAAAAGCTTTTTTCAAATCTATGAATACTCCTACCGCATATTCCTTGTTGTCAATACAGTTAGTTATTTCTTCCGTCAAATCCATTAGTGCCATAGTTGTTGATCTCTTTGTTCTAAATCCGTATTGGCTGTAAGTTAACAAGTTGTGTTTCTCAATGAAGCTATTCAGTCTCTCAATTAAGAGTTTCTCCAAGATTTTAGAGAATTGCGGTAATAGAGATACCGGTCTATAATTTGTAAAGAGATGTTTATCTCCTGTTTTATACAGTGGGATAACCTTAGCCGTTTTCATTCTGCTAGGGAATGCACCAGTTTTAAAAGACAAATTAAAGATGTATGTCAGAGGATTTACCACTCCATCAACAACTTCCTTAATTAAGGTCATGTCGACGTCATTCCCGTCTGTGGATGTTTTATTTTTACAATTTTTTATTGTATCTATAACTTCTTTCTCTTCCACCGCTCTCAAAAACATTGAACTTGGGTTAATTTCAATGCCATCTCCTACAGCTCTACCCTGCTCTGTCGGCGGGTCACTGATACCATCAGCCAATTTTGGTCCTACATTCACAAAAAATGCATTAAAATCATTGACAGCATCTCCCATGTTGTTTATGGTCTTGTCATTATCCATGAAGTGTTCAGGATACTTTGTGTTTGCAGGTCCTTTCCTGATAATACTATTTAAAACAGTCCATATTCCTTTACTATTGTTTTTATTTTTCTCTATTAAATTGTTGTAGTATTCCTTCTTGCTCCTCCTCATAATTTGCGTCAACTTATTTTTATATCTTTTGTACTTAATTTCTGTCTCTATGGTTCTATGCTTTATAAATTCTCTATACATAAAATTTTTCTTTTTACTGGCATTTTGTAGTCCTTTTGTGATCCATGGGGACTCTGTATACTTATGCTTCCTATTGCATTGCTTCAGTGGGCAGTTGTTATCATATAATGACATAAATCTTTCTAGGAATATATCATATGCTATGTCTACGTTACACTCATTATACACACAATTCCAGTCTTCCATCAATAGATCAGCTCTGAAAGCATTCAGGGATTCTGCTGTTCACACCCTCCTGTATACTTTACTTCCATCCTTTACATTATTATAATCACAGTCATAAATCACAAAAACAGGCAAATGGTCAGTTATATCATTCAACAATAACCCACTAATGATATTGTTTTCCAAGCTATTTGTGAATATGTTGTCAATTACATTATAGGCATTTAGCAGATGCTCTTATCCAGAGCGACTTACACAACTTACACAACTTCTTGTCAATGAGAGTGGCACAGTGTATTGTTACTCTGCTTGGCTTGGTGATCATAGGAAAGAGACTCATACTAAACAATGCATCAAATAACTCATCAGTCTGTTTATGTTTGTTGGGATTTAGCAGATCTATGTTGAGATCACCACAGATGAAGTACAATCTCTGATTTATATTGGCAAATAATCCCTCCATAATATCCTTAAAAATATCAATGCTGGAGCCAGGAGCTCGATAAACACAACTAACAATTACATTTCTTTTTTTACCCATGTCAATTTCTACGGTAATACATTCCATTACATCAGTAATAGTTCTAGTCATATTTTCTATCACCTTATAACTAAGATTCTGGTCTACAAACAAGGCCACTCCCCCTCCCTTTTTATCCACCCTGCTCTTGTACTGGAGTTCATAACCATTCAACTCAAAATCTGCACCCTTCTCAGAGTTAATCCAAGTCTCAGAGATAGCTACAATATTGAATGGCTTCTTAAATTTGTTTAAGTACTCCTTAATATGTTGAAAGGTGGCATAAAGGCTTCTGCTATTAAAATGGATAATTGACAGTCCTTGATTTACCTTGATTCTGGCATTAAATTGGTCATCTGTATAGTAATCACAATTGTTGTTTACATTCTTAAAGAAGTTGCTTTCAGGGTCAATGTTATATTCAAATTCATGCATGTTATGTTCCGTGAGTTCTGTATCAGAGGAGCCTAATGCCATTTCGGTCCACAGTCATTTCCACAGGTAGCCTACAGTCCATAGTCATTTTCACAAACATTTCCACAGGTATACAGTCCATAAGTTTAGACATTGTTACCTTGTGTAGTTGTCGACTGAGTGTCACTGATACTTGTTCAATTCTTCTATGCTTCTGATGACCATCACTTTGGATTCCTCTGGCGATCCGTTCAGTTTTGTGTAGACTTTGCAGTTTGCTGTCCATGTAGATTGGATCTTTCTATCCTTTCGCAAAAAGCTGGCCTTCTTGGCGATATCCGCATTCTTTTTAGTTAAGTGTTCATTCAGGTAAACGTCGGATCCTCTCAGCATTTTCTTTTGCTTCAGTAGTGCCGTTTTATGTTTTTGATTTGCAAACCTCAGTATTACAACAGGTTTGTCGCTCGCCCTTCTCAGCGGGAGTGGGTGACAAGCCTCTATGCTGTGCCCGTCCACGTCTATGCCCTTGGACAGGAAAAAGGCTGTCACCTGTTGCTCCACGCTGTTGGAGTCAGCCTGGTTGGACTCATCGAAACCCACTGTCGCTCGGGCAAATGACCGGGGTTTAATCGCAAGTCCAGAGACAATTATGTCATTCATTCTCGTGTACTGCTCGAGGTCTGACACTCGATTTTCCAAATGTGCAATTGTTTTCTCCTTCTCGTTGATTTGTAGTCGTAGCATTTTAACTTCTTCCACCAAGTTGATAATTGATTTCTGCTCCAGTCTGAGAGCCGCCATTTCCTCAGTCAGAAAGTCGAGCGCTTCCTTAAGCTCTTTTTCCATTTTCGTCGGCATGGTAAAAAGTTAGTTGGTGTAACCAAGTGGAGATCTAAATAGCCTATTTGTAGGTTTAAACCCCGTAGGTTTTAAACTTTAAACTCTAAACAAACAAACAAACTTTAGACAAACCAACGGAGAGGAGCCTCCTTGTTCTTCCGCATTCAACTGTAGTTCCTCTCATGGATGTGAGTGGAGATAATAAATAAACTGTGAGACAGATTGAAATATCACTCACCCTGTTATTAATATACATTATAACCTGTGAGACAGACTGACATATCACTCACCCTGTTATTAATATACAGTATAACCTGTGAGACAGACTGAAATATCACTCACCCTGTTATTAATATACAGTATAACCTGTGAAAGTGGCATTCATGATGTGAATCTTACCAGTGTGTTGTGTGCAGTGGCTAAGCTCACTTTCTGCAGCAAGGTTTGTCCTCCAACCTCTTCCAGAAACATCGCTCAACTCCATCTTGAAGACGTCCTCCAGTCGCTCTTTCAGTAAAGAGACATATTTCCTCACAGCCTCAAAAGAGACATGTGGACTGACAGTGATGCTGGGTAAGTCTCCAGGTCCAAGAGGGAGAGACTGACAGCTCTACAGACAGAGAGACCGACAGACAGAGAACAGTCTCAATACATACTGCATTCTTGTGCACATGCCAGGAGCAGATCTTTAAATGAGGAACACACCTCAACATGTATGTGCAATGAACATAGTGCAAACGGTCAGAGAGCCAGTGATGTTACCTGGAGGAAATGGATGAGATCCTCTTTGTGTGAAAGCTGCTCCAGCTCAGCGTCTCTCCTCCTCAGCTCAGCAATCCCCTGTTCCAGTCGCTCCAGGAGTCCTTCAGCCTGACTCACTTCAGCCTTCTCCTGATCTCTGATCAGCTCTTTCACCTCAGAGTGCCTTCTCTCAATGGAGCGGATCAACTCAGTAAAGATCCTCTCGCTGTCCTCCACTGCTGTATGTGCAGAGCGCTGTTAGGAGACACAGAGAGAGGAGGGCTGTATGTGCAGAGCACTGTTAGGAAACACAGAGAGGGGAGGGCTGTATGTGCAGAGTGCTGTTAGGAGCACAGAGATAGGAGGGCTGTATGTGCAGAGCGCTGTTAGGAGCACAGAGAGAGGAGGGCTGTATGTGCAGAGCGCTGTTAGAGACACAGAGAGAGGAGGGCTGTATGTGCAGAGCGCTGTTAGAGACACAGAGAGAGGAGGGCTCTATGTGCAGAGTGCTGTTAGGAGCACAGAGAGAGGATGGCTGTATGTGCAGAGCGCTGTAAGGAGCACAGAGAGAGGAGGGCTGTATGTGCAGAGCGCTGTTAGTAGCACAGAGAGAGGAGGGCTGTATGTGCAGAGCACTGTTAGGAGCACAGAGAGAGGAGGGCTGTATGTGCAGAGCGCTGTTAGAGACACAGAGAGAGGAGGGCTGTATGTGCAGAGCACTGTTAGGAGACACAGAGAGAGGAGGGCTGTATGTGCAGAGCGCTGTTGGAGACACACAGAGAGGAGGGCTGTATGTGCAGAGCGCTGTTAGAGACACAGAGAGAGGAGGGCTGTATATGCAGAGCGCTGTTAGGAGACACAGAGAGAGGAGGGCTGTATGTGCAGAGCGCTGTTAGAGACACAGAGAGAGGAGGGCTGTATGTGCAGAGCGCTGTTAGAGACACAGAGAGAGGAGGGCTGTATATGCAGAGCGCTGTTAGGAGCACAGAGAGAGGAGGGCTGTATGTGCAGAGCGCTGTTAGGAGACAGAGAGAGAGGAGGGCTGTATATGCAGAGTACTGTTAGAGACACAGAGAAGGGCTGTACATTTTAACTATGCCTTTCACTCAGCTCTTACTGGGACCCCAGACAGCCTGTTCCCCACAGTGTGGCTCAGTGGGATTGAGCCCCACAGGGCTGGAAAGTGGCCCAACACTGGGCTCCTCACTGGCTGACTGGAGGAGAGCCCTGACTGAGCCCTGAAATGGCTCTTCCAGCAGCCAGCTGTTGTCTTCTCCTTTGGTCAGTACCCACCTTGAGTGACTGCACAGCCTGTCTCAGATCCTGCAGCTCCTTCTCTTTCTCCTGGATTCTCTGATGGAATTTACTCTGTGTCGCCAGCAGCTGCTTCTGTGGATAGATTATGTTTTTCATATCACATTACAATGCAGAGTTTCTCTAAACTTTTAAACTATCTGCTCCAGCCGGGTTGATTCCCAGTCATGGTGTGAATAGGGGGGTGAGGGGTGTGAACAGAGCTGCCACAGAGAACTGTACTTCCAGTGTTTCCCACAGGATTTTTTTAAACTGTGGTGGGTGGACCCTGAAGTGTCCGTGGGCATGCCCCCCCTTGGAATACATTTTTGTTCATTTCAACAGCTAAATGTATCAATTTGGTGCTCTTTGAGATTAAAATTTTAAGACTAGATCCACATTTTCTTTGTTATTGGAATATGGGGAATGGAAGATGTGAAATAAATAAAATTTTGGTTAGCTGACTTTTTTGGATAGACAGCTAGCTAATATGTGCAAATGTACTCTGATGAAAATTTTCATAAACTTATGGTCAGCCTACAAGACTATACATAAACTACCACTATGCATACTAACCTGTTCTGCCCCTAACCTCAGCCCTGTCTTAAGTGGGACTGAACTTGAAAACTAGCCTACAATAAAAATAAATAAATTTTTAAAAAGTAAAAAGTAAATAAAGTTCAATACTTGTTTATTTACAAGAAAGCCTCTGAATTTGATTGGCTGGCTATTAAATGTTTGCTACCTTGATTCTTCCTTTTCGTCTTCTCTAGGCTATGTCTTTTCTTAGTAAAGTACTTTAAAAAGGTAGATCCTAATATGACATGAAAGCCAAACGAGTGAGGCAATGCCAGAGATGTGAGCGTGGTGGGTGTGGATGACCAAACACCACCGTGAGAGGATACCGATAATTCTCCACAGACGTGGAAAATCACTAATAAAGGAAAAGGAGAACTTAAAAAAAAAGAAAAAAGGCTTCCCGGCGAATATACGGCAAACAGAAAGCGACACAGGAAAAGAGCGTGAAACGCTCGAATGCTTGAGCAGAGAAAAGGAAAAGAAACGAAAACCGCTGACTTGATATAAACGAGCCCTAGTAAGGAGGTGAAAGGAAAAATAAGGTAACTGCCTAAACAACAGCAGAAAAGCAAAAAGAAAAGAAATAAAACAGAGCGACAAAATGAAAAGAAGGATCCAACAGATCTAATTACATTACATTACAGTCATTTAGCAGACGCTTTTATCCAAAGCGACGTACAGTAAGTGCATATAGAAAGGTCATCGAAGTAACTACAGAACAGATAAGAAAGCACATTCTTCCCATACAGTATCAGCTATCCCTAGTAACGAACACAGTGCAGTTCACAGTGAACTGGGTAAATCAGCTCTACTACAATTCTATTCTAAATAGTATAAACTTGAGTACACAGTTCGACAAGAAGACATACCATGAGGTCCTAGATAAGTATTAGTCCAGGTGGAGCCTGAAAAGGTGTGTTTTCAGGCCACGACGGAAAGCAGGCAGGGTTGGTATTGAGCGTAGGGGAATGGGAAGTTCGTTCCACCACTGGGGAGCTAGGGTGGAAAAGCTCCGCAGTCGGGAGGAGCGAGCGCCATTGACACGGAGCATCTAATCCTACACTCAAAATCTAAACATGGTTCCTGCGTTTCTTTAAAAGGAAAAAATAAATGCCGTCCGCAGACCTACAGGTGCAGCTCAAAAAATGTGAATATCGTGAAAAAGTTCAAAAAAAGTTTGGAAACGTTATTTCGGTCGATTATTCCTCCCCTTTAATAATACCAATTGGTATTGTATTTTATATCGTTGGAAAGCCTGATTAGTCACCTTTACAACGAGGTACAACTTGTAAGGATCATGCATTCGTGGAATGAGCAACACAGCTAACCGTGTGGGTAGCGGCCCAAAAAAATGTGCCAAAATCCCCTGCAATATTCTTCTGTTGGTATTCACTCTCGTTTTGAGCTTCAAGTGCTGGCAGGTGTATGCCAGTCACAGATCGCGTGACACCTTTCATTGGGGGCAGTGTCATGGTGTGGGGCGGTATCTCTCTCACAGGCTAAACAGAACTTGTCATCATTGAAGGCAATCTCAATGCAGTGAGATATCGGAATGAGATTCTGGAGCCAGTGGCGATCCCATATCTCCAGAATCTGGGACCTAACTCCATCCTCCAGGATGACAACGCTCGCCCCCACAGAGCCAGGATCATCACAGAGTACCTCCAGAATTTGGGAGTGGAGAGGATGGAATGGCCTGCCGTGAGTCCAGACCTCAACCCAATTGAACACTTGTGGGATCAGCTTGGGCGTGCTGTACGTGCCAGAGTGACCAACGCAACCATGTTGGCTGACTTGCGACAAATCCTGGTTGAGGAATGGGATGCCATCCCACAGCAGTGTGTGACCAGGCTGGTGACCAGCATGAGGAGGAGGTGCCAAGCTGTTGTGGCTGCGTATGGATCTTCCACACGCTACTGGTGCATCTAGGTAGCGAATCGATTTTTTCTGCCGACGGACGGGTAAAAGTATCTTTAGAACTTTCGGTTTCAGCCGTGCATTTTGTAAATTGAACCACTCTGTAGTGATTTGTGTAGTTGAAGTAAATAGCAATAGTTAGAGATTTGTTTAAAGTCGATTGTAGCCATCATTAAGCCTACAATCTGCGCTTTTGTGTTGCTAATATTAACTGGTTTCACAGGAGCGAATATAAAGCGTGTATGCAGCACTCCTTCAGTGTGCATCTAGGTAGCGAATCGATTTTTTCTGCCGACGGACGGGTAAAAGTATCTTTAGAACTTTCGGTTTCAGCCGTGCATTTTGTAAATTGAACCACTCTGTAGTGATTTGTGTAGTTGAAGTAAATAGCAATAGTTAGAGATTTGTTTAAAGTCGATTGTAGCCATCATTAAGCCTACAATCTGCGCTTTTGTGTTGCTAATATTAACTGGTTTCACAGGAGCGAATATAAAGCGTGTATGCAGCACTCCTTCAGTGTGCATCTAGGTAGCGAATCGATTTTTTCTGCCGACGGACGGGTAAAAGTATCTTTAGAACTTTCGGTTTCAGCCGTGCATTTTGTAAATTGAACCACTCTGTAGTGATTTGTGTAGTTGAAGTAAATAGCAATAGTTAGAGATTTGTTTAAAGTCAATTGTAGCCATCATTAAGCCTACAATCTGCGCTTTTGTGTTGCTAATATTAACTGGTTTCACAGGAGCGAATATAAAGCGTGTATGCAGCACTCCTTCAGTGTGCATCTAGGTAGCGAATCGATTTTTTCTGCCGACGGACGGGTAAAAGTATCTTTAGAACTTTCGGTTTCAGCCGTGCATTTTGTAAATTGAACCACTCTGTAGTGATTTGTGTAGTTGAAGTAAATAGCAATAGTTAGAGATTTGTTTAAAGTCGATTGTAGCCATCATTAAGCCTACAATCTGCGCTTTTGTGTTGCTAATATTAACTGGTTTCACAGGAGCGAATATAAAGCGTGTATGCAGCACTCCTTCAGTGTGCATCTAGGTAGCGAATCGATTTTTTCTGCCGACGGACGGGTAAAAGTATCTTTAGAACTTTCGGTTTCAGCCGTGCATTTTGTAAATTGAACCACTCTGTAGTGATTTGTGTAGTTGAAGTAAATAGCAATAGTTAGAGATTTGTTTAAAGTCGATTGTAGCCATCATTAAGCCTACAATCTGCGCTTTTGTGTTGCTAATATTAACTGGTTTCACAGGAGCGAATTAGCCCTACAAGCAGCTGAATGCAATCGGCAATTAGCAAATAGTGCATAAATTAAAGCCGAGGCTGCCGTAAGTACGGCAGCCTCATCAGCAATTTGTACGACTTCTCTGTTTGTTCTTGTCTTTTCACCACCTACCATGTGCTTAACCCCCATTTCTCTGTGCTATATACCTCGAGCATGGAGGTCCAACCACCGCAGGCGCTGCCCGGCTAACCTGGTCTGCCCACCCCTGTCCCTTCATAAGGAACTCTCAGTGGTGGGTGGACTATGGAACTGCCGCTCTGCTGTCCAGAAAACTGACTTCATCACTGCCTATGCTAAGGTGAAGTCCCTCCACTTCCTGGCTCTCACTGAGACCTGGATCACTCCAGATAACACAGCCACTCCTGCTGCTCTGTCTGCCGGCTATTCCTTCTCCCACACCCCCAGGGCCTCTGGCCGAGGCGGGGGTACTGGTCTGCTGATTTCCACATCCTGGAAATTCTCTATTCCCACTGCACGCTGCCTGAATTTCTCCTCTTTTGAGTTTCATGCAGTCACTGTAACCCACCCGTCTACACTTAACATTGTTGTTCTCTATCGCCCCCCAGGTCCGCTCGGCGCTTTCCTGGATGAACTGGACACTCTCCTGAGCTCCTTCCCTGAGGATGGCACCCCTGTAATCCTACTGGGAGACTTCAACCTCCATCCAGAGAGTTCCCAGCTATCCAGTGTCGCCTCACTCCTCCAGTCCTTCGCTCTCACTCAATCCCCATCGCCTGCCACCCACAAGGCTGGTAACCAACTTGACCTTGTACTCACCAGGAGTTGCGCCACATCTGAACTCACGGTGACCCCGCTCCACGTATCGGACCATTTCTTTATTTCATTCTCTCTTTCCCTCCCGCTCTCCCTCAACCCTACTAACGACCCACCCACTGTTATGTTCAGGAGAAATCTCCGCACCCTCTCGTACTCCTCTCTCACTACTTCCGCTCTCTCTATACTTCCTCCTCCTGCGTCTTTCGCTAATATGCATGTTGATGTTGCCACCTCTATGTTTAACTCCTGCCTCTCTCAGTCTCTCAACTCACTTTGTCCGCTTGTCTCCAAACCAGCTCGACCATCACCCCCTTCCCCGTGGCTAACAGATTCTCTCAGATCCAACAGAACCATACTGCGAGGCGCTGAGAGAAAGTGGAGGAAATCCAGATCCCCAGATGACCTGGCCTCCTATCACACTCTGCTGGCAGCCTTCACAGCTGCAACTACATCGGCTAAGACTTCTTTTTTTCAGACTAAAATTAATGCATGTGTGTCTAATCCACGGAAACTCTTTTCCACCTTCTCCTCCCTCCTTACCCCCCCTCCACCCCCTTCACCCTCCTCCCTCTCTGCTGATGACTTCCTGACCCACTTTGAGGGGAAGGTGGCCATGATTCGCAACTCCTTCACACCTCAGGTGACACCCCACATCCCCCGTACCGAACCTATCGCCACGCTGTCGTCCTTCAAGACTCTGGAGGACGCAGATGTGCTCCAACTTGTGACGCACCATCGCGCGACCACCTGTCCGCTGGACCCCATCCCGTCAGCAGTCCTCCAGTCAATATCTGCTGAGCTCGTTCCATATCTGTCCACTATTATCAACACCTCCCTAACCTGTGGCCATGTCCCTGCTGTTTTTAAGACTGCCCGTGTATCCCCACTCCTAAAAAAACCTAGCTTAGACCCCTCTGATGTCAGGAACTACCGTCCTGTATCTCTTTTGCCCTTCCTGTCCAAAACTCTGGAACGAGCTGTCCATAACCAACTGTCTGTTTTTCTCCACCAGAACAACCTGCTTGACCCCCATCAGTCCGGCTTCAGAACCGGACATTCCACAGAAACTGCTCTCCTGGCCGTGACTGAGGCGCTCTCCACTGCCAGAGCCTCATCCCTCTCCTCTGTCCTGATTCTACTTGACCTGTCTGCAGCGTTCGACACGGTCAACCACAAACTCCTGATTTCCACACTTTCTGAGATGGGCATTTCTGGGACTGCCCTCTCCTGGTTTGTATCGTACCTCACTGATAGATCCTACCAAGTCTCTTGGAAGGGTTCTGTGTCTGCACCCCATCCCCTGATTACAGGAGTCCCGCAGGGATCTGTACTGGGTCCTCTGCTGTTCTCCATCTATACAAAATCCCTTGGTTCAGTAATCAATTCACATGGCTTCTCATACCATAGTTATGCTGACGATACTCAACTCTTCCTCTCTTTCCCTCCCTCTACCCAACAGGTGAAGGAGAGGATATCTGCTTGTCTGGCCGACATCTCTGAGTGGATGACTACCCATCACCTGAAGCTCAACCTCGACAAGACAGAGCTCCTCTTCATGCCACACAAAACCTCCCCGCTACTTGACCTCTCCATCACCGTTGACGGGACCGTGGTGGCTGCCTCCCGCTCTGCAAAGAACCTGGGGGTGGTCCTGGACGACCAGCTGAACTTCAAAGACCAGATCAGGGCGACGGCACGGTCCTGCAGGTTCCTCCTGTACAACATCAGGAGGATTCGACCGTACCTGACCACCTATTCCACCCAGCTTTTGGTCCAGACCATGGTCACCTCACGCCTGGACTACTGTAACTCCCTGCTCGCAAGCCTACCGGCATGCGCCATCCTGCCTCTCCAACTGATCCAGAACGCAGCTGCCCGGCTTGTGTTCAACCTCCCGAAATTTTCACATGTCACCCCCCTGTTGAGGTCACTCCACTGGCTGCCAGTTGCAGCCAGGATCAGGTTCAAAGTTCTGACCCTGGCCTACAGTGCAGCCAATAGGACAGGCCCTGTCTACCTGCAGGACTTGATCCAGAACTATGTTCCTGCTCGACCGCTTCGCTCATCTACTGCAGGGCGACTTGCACTTCCCCCCCTCCGTGTAAATGGCACTCGCTCGTCCCGACTGCGGAGCTTTTCCACCCTAGCTCCCCAGTGGTGGAACGAACTTCCCATTCCCCTACGTTCCATGCCAACCCTGCCTACTTTCCGTCGTGGCCTGAAAACGCACCTTTTCAGACTCCACCTGGACTAATACTTATCTAGGACCTCATGATTTGTGCTCTTGTTGAACTGTGTACTCAAGATAGTAAAGTTTATAATAGTTAGAATAGAATTGTATTAGAGCTGATTTACCCAGTTCACTTTGAACTGCATTGTGTTCATTACTAGGGATAGCTGCTACTGTTTGGGAAGAATGTGCTTTCTTATCTGTTCTGTAGTTACTTCGATGACCTTTCTGTATGCACTTACTGTACGTCGCTTTGGATAAAAGCGTCTGCTAAATGAATGTAATGTAATGTAATGTAATACTGAGGTCCCTGACAGTGTAAAATGAATAAAGTGTAAAAATGGCCAATCTGTGTTGTTTTTTCCTTATTACTGTGGGAGAGTGCAATCATCCAGTCCACCAAGCAACTCAAAACGAGAGTGAATACCAACAGAAGAATATTGCAGGGGATTTTGGCACATTTTTTTGGGCCGCTACCCACACGGTTAGCTGTGTTGCTCATTCCACGAATGCACGATCATTACAAGTTGTACCTCGTTGTAAAGGTGACTAATCAGGCTTTCCAACGATATAAAATACAATACCAATTGGTATTATTAAAGGGGAGGAATAATCGACCGAAATAACGTTTCCGAACTTTTTTTGAGGAGTGTATTATATAGATTCATTACACATAGTGAAATATTTCAAGCCTTTATTTCTTGTAATGTTGATGATTATGGCTTACAGCTAATGAAACCCAAAATTCAGTGTCTCAGAAAATTAGAATATTTTGCTTTAACATATTTTTAAAGTATCATATTTAATATTTGGTCGCATATCTTTTGCATGCTGTTACTTCCTGAAGTCTGTGACCAATCAACATCAAAAGACTCTCGATATCTTATTTTCAGGTACTGTTACAAGCGATACTATAAGCTCTCTGCATTTGAACTGATCTCTATGGGAATTTGGGGGTGAGACTAGATTCAGCTGTAAATTACGCTGGTACAGTATGGAACACATGACTGGCGAAATGGCTGTACGTCGTCAAGGATCTGAGCTATCGAACGAGCCCCAAACCATCCCTCTGTTGCCAGATATGGAGTAGATGTGGATGGATCACAGCATGGGTTATTTCTCCTCATTTTCCTATAGAACTCTATGGGGGAAAAAGTCAGGAGAAACATCCTGTGCAGCGGGAAGGCTACGGGTGGAACTGGTGGCTGATCTTTTCAGGTCAGCCACCTCACTGCTGATCTCTGCGAGACTGTAAACAAAGAAAAGCACAGCATTCAGCCGCCGCCATGCAGGCGTTAGTCATTCACGTTTATTAGGAATCCCTAGGAAGTCGGACAGACAGGGTTGAATAAAATTGTATTATCGTCACTGAGTTTCCAGCTTTAATAATGGACACCTATACAAAACAGGCACGACGTCACAACAGTGTTGCATTGTGGGTATCATTTTTGCAGACACGCAAACTGTAAACATTAACATTAACTAGGTAGCATAACGTTAGATACACGAAGATGACTATACACAACAGAGAAACAAATGGACTGGGCCAATAGTAAAAGTAAGATTCTTTACCCAGAGAAGCTGAACAAAGAAGCTAAGGAACAATACCTGGAGAAAATTGGTGAAATCAGTGGTGTAGACCCATGTGAACACAAAGATTGGTAACACTTTACAATAAGGGAACACACCTCATGCCTGAATTAATGCATGACTCATCATGATTTCATCATGATTTAATGCATGAATTAATGCATGATGTATCATGAACTCTGTGCGGTTCAATATTAATAAATGATCAAGGCATTATTAGTTCATGTGATTACTGTAGACTTAATGTATCACCAATTAATGAACATTAACTCATAGTTAAGTCATACATTAAGTAACATGTCATCAAAGTAGCTGCAAACCAGTTAGGTAGACAAAAACTTCTCAGACCATCAGTGGTGGATTTATCTATATCGGGGCCGCTAAAACTCAGAAAAAACGCCGACAAAGCTGTTCGCTTAAAAAATAATTCTGCCAGTGTGGCTTCTAAGCCCCCACCTATCATTTTATCTTACAAAGTGCATAATTAGTATTTATAGTCTATATTTGCCAATATTCAGTAATTCAGACTATGCTTCTGGGCAAACCCTACAGTAGGCCCATCTCTAATGTGTCATAAAAAAATCACATTTAATAGACTTGATGGTGATCTTTGTAAATAATATGGAGTCAATGTGTGTGGATTATGACAGCCATTCATGTTTTAGAGAATGAGTACTTTGTACTTATTTTTCAATTATATAGTTACCAATACTCAAGGTTAATATATACGCTATTTGTTGGAAAAATTGGGTCGGGGTTCAGTGTGATACCCCAAAAATATCAAGTGGCAGTTCTGAGAGCACAAACAACCTTGTTAATGAGAGGTCAGAGAAGAATGGCCAGACACATTCAAGCTAACAGAAAGGCCAAAGAAATTATAATTAACAACTGTGGTGAGCAGAGGGGCATCACTGAATGCACATGTTGAACCCTGAAAGGGATGGGCTGCAGCAACAGAACATTAGATAGTACTAGGTAGGTATTCCTAATACAGTGGATACTGAGTGTAAATTGTAAGTTCACCATTTATCATTAAATTTCATCATTATTTCTCACATGCAATCACCATTACTTCCCAAGTACTTGGCTGATTTGTGTCCCTCTAAGTAAAGTCATGGCATGATACTAATTTGTAAATGATGTACATTGATAGGAGGCAAGCATTTGTTAACCATGAGTTAATCATTACTTAATTATGAGTTAAATGAATTGTGACCCTTCAAGTAAAGTCGCACACGATTCTTCATATAGTAATGATTACCCCATCATCACATCACTATTACTTAATAAATAGCTCAATGATTTCTGCACCCTTGAAAACCTAATATTAA
Source organism: Ilyophis sp. 1 JC-2022 (assembly GCA_022702515.1). Lineage (NCBI taxonomy): Eukaryota > Metazoa > Chordata > Actinopteri > Anguilliformes > Synaphobranchidae > Ilyophis > Ilyophis sp. 1 JC-2022. Next base: position 15,755,188 of record CM040405.1, on the reverse strand, counting down.
AATAAACCAGTCAAAAGTCGTCCAAATAGAACATCAATGTTTTATTAATTATACATGTGGAACACAATTTAAGACATTCAAAAGGACCTCAATCCCATTTCCTCTCAGTTACCATATCTGATTTTTATAAATCCCCTTAGCCCTCTCTATATTTTGTGTATGTCCCCCACTGTTAGGATCAATAAAGCTCCTGCTGTGGTTAACAATGAAATGTGTGTATCCAGCAGTGGCAACGCCACTGATCACTTATTATTGTGGTCCCCCGACGAACGTGTCTTCAAAATTTGGGAGCAGTCTTCACCAGTCTCAGAACTGGCCATTTCCTCTGATACCTCAAAATCCCAAAAACCCATTTCCGCCTCCTCCATGTCCTGCCATATCTCCCACGACCCTACTGTTAAAAGAAGATTATTTACAAATCAAAACTAGAATGGCACTCAGATAGACACCAAAAAAAAGTGGACAATACACTGAACTCTATGATATTGAACGGACTTAACTGCTTGCTTCTAGTGCACTGCACCTCTCAATTTCCACTTGGGCTATACTTTAGAAACCCCTGCCCTTTTCTACCAAAACTAAAAGGTTAGCAGTCATATATTAAAACTAGTTATATCCACAATACATATAAGAATAATAATCAATGCGTGATTATAGTTGACACGATACAAAGCTAGTTGTTGTTTTACTCAACGGAGATTACTCTGGTTGGTCTTCTTGAACACGTGATCACGACTAGCTGACATATAGCCTACAGAAATCAGTATGAAAAGGTTGAACTACATGTAGGTTTATTACGACATCACGTAAAGTAGTTTAATCTAATTCAGTTCAATATTTTTTTTTGTCCGAGATCACCGAAATAAAGTTAATGAGTTTTCTTGCACACTAATATGCACGCACAGATAGGAGGCAAAAGAGACCGTTTTAACACACACACACACACACACACACACACACACACACATATATATATATATATATGTCTGGTGGCAACTTAAGGATAACTAAGTTAGGCTACTGTACATGCTCCTCGCAAAATCGAATTATTTAAATAAGTCCAGTCCTGAGTTCACATGACAGGGTAACGTTAGATACATACAAATTTTACTCCGAAAAGGACATTTCTAAGGGAATTATGCAATTTAACATTTGCCTAACTAGCTACTGTTACAGTTAGCAGCAATATGCAAATCCCTGTGTGTTCTAATACTAATGCCATTGAACTAGCCTAAATAAATTTGACATTGGCAAGCCAGCAAGCAAAATTACAAGTGATAGTAGGCCTCATAGCAGCTAGCTTGCTAGCTATTTGTGTCTGAGATTGATTCGCTGCTACGTCGATTTTTTAGCCAACATTGAACGCATTTACAATGAGCTAACTAGCTACATAAACTACTTACCGGAATTTAAGTAACATTCATGTAGTTTTTTCAGTTAGCTTAGCAACTAAAGTTACATAACGTATGCTTAGAATGACGCGCATTTTTTAAAGCCGGTTTTAAAGTTGGTTTTCGTTGGATAGTCACAATCATAACGGGTTGTAAGTAGTAGTACTGGGCCATGACAACATAGCCATAATCTAAAAAGAAAAGGGAAACTTTTCATTTTGTCTGTCTGATAATGACCCGTTTAGCGAACTGTTTTGTAAAAACTCAACTGACTTCCATTCATTCAATGAGCGCCTGTTGTCTGTCTAATAGATTTTATTCGTTTTCATGGAAGTTCGAACTACCGTACATTACGGTTGTGGTTTTTGTATACGAAAAGCTAAAGGCGACAAAAGTCACAAACAGGTTATCTGGATTGTAAAAAATAAAAACGCTTTTAATAATTTCCTTAGCCTCCAATCAGTAGATAAAATAAAAAAATAAAAACATTTTTCCATTTATCATTTACTTCCTAGATTAATCATTATTGTACCCGTTCCCTAATCAGAGTCATATGTTGAGTAAGTCATATGTTGACCAACCAGAGTCTTTTGTTGGCTGTACAATAAGTAAAACATCAATACTATATGTTTGTTATTGTGTCAAGTAAAATCACGGATTGATTATTCTGTATTATGATATAACTGGGTTGAAAATATGACTAAAGCACCATAGTTTTAGTAGAAACATATTAGAAGTAGGCGTAGGGTTCACCCAGCAGTTTATTAGTCTGAATGATTGAATATTGCAAATAGGCTAATATTGATAAATAATGACAAATCATACATTTCCTAAGATAAATGAAATTAAAATAACATAAAGCATGTGATATTGTAAGCCACACAGATCCTGTCAGCACAGGAAGAGTTTTGGGGGCCCCAAAATTGATAAATCCACCACTGATGGTCTGAGAAGCTTTTGTCTACCTAACTGGTTTGCAGCTACTTTGATGACATGTTACTTAATGTATGACTTAACTGTGAGTTAATGTTCATTAACTGATGATACATTAAGTGTAAAGTAATCACATGAACTAATAATGCCTTGATCATTTATTAATATTGAACCGCACAGAGTTCATGATACATCATGCATTAATTCATGCATTAAATCATGATGAAATCATGATGAGTCATGCATTAATTCAGGCATGAGGTGTGTTCCCTTATTGTAAAGTGTTACCCAAAGATTGGACGAGTGATCTTGACGCGCTACCACCATTTACGTTTCCCGACGTCTTTTCCTACCTCGTCTGTGGCGTGAGTGCATACACTTTCGAGCAGTTTAGAAATTATAAATCACTGGAGGCTCACGTTCAGTTCACAAATGGACGGGTGCAGGATCTACAGATGTAACATTACAGAGTTAACGATCAGAGAAGCGTCATTCGCACAAAGGTAGGTAACCACCACTCACCTCTCTTAAACAAAACGAACACAACAGTCTGTAACCTATCTTGTTTGTAAAATCAACACTGCAACGCAATTACTCACAACACTTAAAATGACATGTTTGTGCTGTTTGCTTTCACTGCGTGTCGCTGCTTTCCATACAAAACGCTGTTGTTGCAGAGCGGTCTTGTGCTAGGGTTTGAGCTGTACATGCGAAGGCTATTTGCATTGTTTATTTTTAGTATTTAGTTTATATTTATCTAATTTAATTTCTCATCTCTTAGGTCTTGCACTCCAAGCGTCTTAATGAACCTCCTCTCAAGCCACGGGTGATACTGAGCTCCAGTGGCCAAGTGGATTGTGCACACTGTTCATGCATGGCTGGCATAGCAGAGTCTTGCACCCATGTCGGGGCTCTGCTGTTCAAGGTTGAAGCAGCAGTGCAAATACGGGGAAACAGATGTCTTGTCCTACTGGATGATGCCTACCAGTGTGGACAAGGTTCATACAGAGCTGGGCTACAACATTGATTTCACCACTGGCGCTGCAAAAGAGAAGGACCTCGACAGTCAGTGGAGAGACCAGAAGGTCTGGCATAAGGACTCGTATTGACAGCAACACAACCCCAGCAGCCACACTTGCTGACCTATCACCCTTGCTTCAGACTTTGCATGGTTACAGCAAGGCTGTTTGTCTGTCAGGCATGGAGGACTACTACAAACATTACATAGATTCTGTTCTGCCGTGTGTCTCTTGCCAAAGTCCCTCCCTCAGAAAACTGCGTGACCCAGGAAAGGATGGACGCAAACTTTCTGCCCTGCACCGGCACTGTGAGGGCCTAAACGATATAGCAGCAGTTACAGAGGCACAGGCAGCCGCAGTGAAGGCTCGAACGAAACGACAACATCGATCCCCTGCCCAGGGAGCAAGTCGAATAATCGCTTCTAATATCCGTGCCATTGTTTCCACCATTGTTGGTAGACCAGCTCTGTCAACAGTCAGGAGAGTGAGCTGTTCCAAAAAAACAGCAACTACGGCTGCCATGAGATGGGGGATAGACCATGAGGAAGAGGCGAGGCGGACCTATGTCACACTGACAGCACCCCAGCACAGGAGCCTCAAAGTGGAGGATTGTGGATTTATAATAAATCCGGAATATCCAGAGGTTGGGGCATCACCTGACGGGCTCATTCAGTGCGAGTGTTATGGAAAAGGCTGCCTGGAAATAAAATGTACATTTAAGTATCGCAACAACTCTATCCTGCAGGCCTGTGCTGACGATGACAATAACCTTTGTCTCCATCTAGTGGATGGGAAGGTAGACCTGAAACGAATACACAGATATCACAGCCAAGTACAGGCGCAGATGTTCGCGACCAGGTCAGAGTTCTGTGACTTTGTGTTGTGGACACCGAATGATTCTGCTGTGGGCCGTGTCATGCCAGATGTGGATTTCTGGATGACACATCTGAAGGCGGCACAGGAGTTTTTCCACAAAGTTTGTCTACCTGAGCTTGTCGCCTGTTACTACACCCGAGCAGCCTCCACAACACCACCTGTCAAGGCTTTAACTGAGTCACAGCGATTAAATGCACAGCAGTCTTGCACAAAAAGGCTAAGAAAAAGTGTGGAAGACAAACTGTGGTGCTTTTGCCGAGGGCCAGAAATGACCCCTGGTTTTGTCACACACACAAAACAAGAGTGGATCAGAACTGTACTGTGAACTTTATGCTGTTCAACTGGTCCCACAGGTTTTTATGTGTGCAACAGTTTTCTTTAAATACTTGACTAAATTACTTGAATAGAATATATGACTGGAATGTATCACTGCCACTTGTGGTAATACCAGTTGCACTGTGAACTTCATTGCACTAGACTACCCCAAATAAATAATATTATTAATTTTGTACATTTCATGCAAGCCATTTCTTCTTTGCTAAATAAAGACATTCAGAATTGTATTCATTGTACATTGTTTATTGCATGTTACACAACATTACACTCTATTAGGTACACTTGCGTTTTTCCATTATAATCCACTAATATGCTCATTGTCATATATTATGTTTCCACATCGACAAGTGCATCATATATGACAATGAGTATAGTGGATTCTAATGGAAAAACGCAAGTGTACCTAATAGAGTGGCCACTGAGCGTATATATTTTAACTAGACGGTTTCATAACAACACTAGGGCACATGTTAGTCAAGGCACAGCACACAGAGACAATCTTGTCCAGGGCGATCATGTCCTCGCCCTCACATGTGTTAGCAATTTAAATATATTGCTTTTCGTGGTCAAGGAGGTGGATCAAGGATACTCTTCAATTCAATTCGAAAGGTTAAAACACTTTATTTATTTGTCAGCTCGAAGTCTTTACATAAGAATACAATGGGTTAATACATCTGTGGTCCTCTGGAAGCGCGCTGGAAGCGCGCTCTCCCTCGCACGCTTGCGCGTGCACGCTCTCGCTCGTGGACCCCCCCATCTCTGCTACTGTGGTGCTTATATACTGTATGCTAAAAAGGGGTATGTCTTCTACCTTCCATTTTCATACATCACTGGGCGTATAATTCAAACCAATCAAACGTTTAGAATTACACGTGTTCAGTTCATGTCTAGTATTTTTCCATTATGATAGAAACTCATCTATGAGTTTTGGCGTTTCCTGTTTTGCATAAACTGGCTCTGCTTTTTGTGGCAAATCCTTTATCTGAAGAATGTTGTGGCCCTCCCTCTCAGAACTCTCAGAACACAGGCCCAAGGTCACCCATTCGAAACTTAACTACCACAGACAAGTTTATACACTCTATTACAACATACTTTTTATAGAATTAAATGTTAAATTCCCACAATTCCCTCCTTTGATCCCTCCTTGGGATCAACACTATACAGCGGTATTTCAAGCTTGTATGGGTGATATCTTCACTCCATACCTGAAGCAGGTACACATTGCAAACCCAGTTTTCTTAATTTTATTTACTCTAACTATCAGGGTTATAATACTGGCACAGCGGTAAGCAATGATGTCAGAGCTCTTACTTAATCACCAGGAAAACCTCATAGGCAAAACCACAGAACTCTAGACTGAGTCTGCTGCTGGTGAGGACATGTCTCTGTCCGATATCCATCTTAAGCGATACTCCTTCATTTTTAATACATTTTACTTTTTACCCTTCTATCAATAGGAAAGAAAATCCTAGCATTTTGGCAACAGTGCATTGGCAGCTTTTTCTAAACATTTTATCACAATATAGTTACATAGGGGATTTCCAATCGGGCAGTTGGGGGTGTAGGGAGGTTCTGGTATCTCCCACACGGTTGGCATAGGCATAGTGTGCTCATCACATGGTTCAATCAGTAATGGTAGTACAAAACATTTAATCGACTAACATACAATATTTTTCCCGCAAAATTATGTTGGCTTCTTCTTCTTTGGTCCAAGTAGCCTCAACGTCGGACCAATGGACAGAGGAGAGGTTACTAGCACATCACTCAGCCACGGTCTTTCTTTGGCAGATTATGTAATGCATCTCTGTGTGTGTATTCTCTCTATCTGCCATTGATGAGGGAGCACATAGCTCCTGGTTGTGTAATTCTTTCTTCGTGTGTGTGTATATTCAGTGTTAGTGTTACTTTAATATACACCCAATCCCCTGTTGGAAAATAATCTTGCACATTCTGGTTAAGTGTTACACATAGCTCGCCAGTTCCCTCTTGAACTGTTCAAGCGGGGTCCATTGTACGGACCTCATACAAACGGCATAGGCCCTCCTATGGTCGATTGTGCCCTATTGGGGAAAAAACTGATACTTTCCAAATTATTATACATCACACAAACCTCACAATCATACACTTCCCCCCTTGCGCAATGGTCCTGCCCATGCGCATCCTTAATCACACTTTGCTATGGGTGTGTTATCTGTTTATTAGTTGCTCGAGGTTGTGTGCTTCTGTCTTCTTGGGCCCAATATCTGTAGAGAAACCTGACAATTTCAGTTAGTCACACAGTACTTTGTCATCTCATCTCCAATCCCCTGTAATTCTTCACAGCAGTGATAATTCGTCCCTGGAATTATCATTGGAGTTCCTGTCATAAATTCAAAAAAGGGGAGAAATTAACAATAATTAGTGGGGCCTAGTTCAGCTCTCATTGTCAGTAGAGCTGCTTGAGAGCCGCCACCCAGTTCCTGCTGGAAACAGAGAAGAACTCTTTATTAGTCTTTTCCCTTCACTTAGGGTACATTTTCACATACGGGGCAGCGTAGGATTTATTTGTCTGTTCAGTTTATTTATTTATCTTTGTTTTGGTTGTGCATCTAAACTGACAACCCCTTAGGAGAGATCGCATTGCCGGGTTTCACTTTGATGGTTTTTAGACAAAATCAAACAATTAAACACAAAACAAAACCACACAATTTAGGATGTAAATGAAACTAATTATTTATCTGCACCCGAACAAAAAACACAAACATTGGGAAGGTGGCCTTGCCCTCCACTTCCCCCAGCTTAAACTGTAAAGTTTCCACTTCTTATCTTCGTTTAAACATTGTTTCAATACTCCGCTGTTGCTCAATTATTTTCACTTGGTCCCTTATAGCGCCGCCAACTATGGTTATGCACAGCTTGATACAGATGCAGGCGCGGGTGTTTGAACATTTTTAGCCTGTCAAAACAGAGCTCTTCGGCTCTTTTGACCATTAATAATAAAACCCAGAAAATTCGAAATCAAACAAAACCCACAGCAAGAAGGAAAACAATATCCATTTCGAATGCTTCCACCTTATCCATAGCTGAACAACTCTCTCCCACTTTTCCCTTGCAAAGTCTTTGATCAGATCCTCATAACCAATCTTACAGAGCACATCTGCTTCTATACATAATAGAGATAAGGCATTCAGCCTGCCTTATTGGATAGTTGTTCTGAGGGGATTTCCTCAACAAAACGCTTGTAAAACTAGTGTTTAACAAATAAACTGAAATAAATGTACGCCTATATAAAACATGGTTATAGCATGGCCTCCTTAAAATAGCCTACATTTATTGTGCTATTTCGATACAAAAGAAAACAAAAATGTGCTTTATTTAATCAATATCATTATTTGAAATGGTTTAATAACGGGCAGACTTTCATTAACTAGGGGTAATCTGTGGTCAGTACAGTTCGCTACAGTTCCTGACCGCTGATGCGCACTCAAGCATATGAACGAATCATTGAGTGATGATCCGGTACACTCAATTCACTTTAAAGATTCGTTCAAAAAGATTCGTTCGTTCACGTACTGCACATCACTGAGACACGCTCGCGCATGCCCACTACACTGGTTAAAGAATGAGTTCCTGGTCGTTCCTGACAGTGTTGTTGTTATACAATATATACACATACTCGGTTAAATCACACTAAAACACTGTCTCACTTTCTATGTCTTGGCTGCTGGAAACTACAACTAAAGTTCCCTCATGGGAAAATAAGTTATTCTATCCTGTTCTATTCCATTCTCTTCTCTGGCCACCAAACAAGTCCCCTTTCCCTGAAAGACTGAAAAGTTAAATTCAAAGCGGGCAACGCAGACCCTCTCTCTGCTTGAAATCAAATCGCACATGCAGAAAATGGCACTCAAAACGAATTGTAACATTTTGCTTAAACACTAATATCTACTTTCACTTCTGAGGCACTAACCACATTCCAGGCAGCAAGGAAACATCGAATCAACCTCGCCAGCATGTTATTGGCAACAGTATCGGTCAGCAACCAACTTTCCATGATTGAGCACCCACCGGTCACTGATGTATCAGTGTAATAATAACACTGAAGTCATACTGATGAATAACATTAATTTTTACTTTGATAAATCAAATTCAGATGCGCTTTCTTTTTTGTAAACCCGTTAGAATTATTCATTTGCTATTTGTGCAGTCGCTGCTGTAGTTATATTCTTCTTAATGCAGCAAAAACCATCCAATCATAAGCGAATAATGTCTCAATACTCCTCCATTCCTTTATCTACAGAATGTGCCCTTTGCACCATTCTGTCCACTGCACAGGACTCTCTGCTCCAGCCTCACATGCATAAACCTTCAATCTCCTTTCACCAGACCCCCCTTCATGACCAACAGGTTTTGTCTGATTGTGTCAAAACCTTCCAGTAAACATGTGATCATACATTTTGGATAATAAACACCTCTATTTAATAGCTTTAATCATTGAGTACTGCATAGATTTATTTTTCTCTAACAATCATCCCTCCTTTTATCACCTTTAGTGATAAATATACATTAAAAAAAAAAAAATATTCAAAATGAACTTAACCGCAAATGTTTGTGGTTAATGCCAACGTTTATCAATTTGTTATTTTTATTTTTATTTTTTTACCTAAGAATCCCGATATCTCACGATGGAAAATGTAATAACACTTGTAATCGAAATCGGTGCTCGGCCCGACCTCCCTGCTAGAAATAAATTATCATCACGTTATCATGGCAACTCACACCGTGACCCTTGTTGTGAAACAACCCCGTATTAGAGTTCAGCTGTTGTGACTTATTATAGATTATTCATTATTTATATATAATTATATATCATACTGTAGGACCAACTATATGAAAATGTAGTGTTAATATGAATATGTTTTTCTGTGGTAGGATGAATTGCACAAAAGCCCATATGTGAACAGCAGCACACACTCAAGGCCTCAGACTCAAGGGCAGACAACCACGCCGGAAAAATGAGCTCATTATTTGTATCGAAGTGTGTTCAATGAACAATGGTCCCACGCCAGGCACCCAACACGAGCCCATCTCGACACCTGCAAATCAAGGACACACACACACACCCACACGCAGGGAAACTGCCTGTTCCTAGCCCGTCTGAAGAGATAAGCATGAACCACTCCCTACACATTCCTTGTCTGGAAGATCATCCAGCACGCTAGTTTTGAAAATGTATGTGTGTGTGCAGCTTGAGGAACTGATAGTTTCTTAAATCCAAATAAAACATTTATCTTCTATCTTTACATACATTGGTGTAAAAACTATGTATTGGACTACTATTGTCAAACCGTGACTAGGATGTTTCTGATATGATTAAATCATAGCATTTCATCAAAACTACCATATAAATAAGGGTCATATGTAATGCTTAATTAGGACAGGCAGAGACCTCTGCAGACCATGGAAACACCAAAAAAAATGGGGGGTCGCAATAACACACAAGATGTCAGCTGAACTTCATGGTGCGCTATTATGTTTTGCTTCTGTCATTAACGGACTCGTTTTTACGTCTTGCGGGTGAGCATGAAATTGACGGACTCAGACTGGACTGTGTGATTGAGTGTTTTTAACATATGTATGTTTAGCCGATCAGCCTGGGTATGTATATTTGTGCTAAATCTTTTATAATAAATTACATTATACCAGACTCTAGAATGTTGTGTCTATTTTGGAAGAAAGTTTGAATTATGTGTAGTGCAATGGTCCTGACCCCTCCCGACAGGACGGTGAAAGGATTGTTCGATTTATTATACTTCACTAGCATGAAGCTATAACTGTATAACTATAACTATAACTGCGTGCATTATCTGCATTAACCAGAGGTTTTAAATCAGTACATTGGCCTGCATTACTTACTTATTTATTTATTTGGTAAATCAGACCTTTTTCTTCACGAGATTCAGGGTGCATCATCTCATATTTCACTTAAATTAAAGCCTGCTAATATATATGTAGGTTTCTGTATTGCCATACCCGTTCTGTATGCAAAATCCTCTAGATTTACAGAATTTAAAAGTTAAAATCTTTACCACAAATTGTTACCTGATCGTCAAACTTGTGTTACAAAATGACGCTTGAGCTTGTACTCAATTTATTTCTTTCAAACACTTTGAAGGACAAAAAATACGGTTCGGTTATCATGCTGAGATCAATCTTAGTTTTTATTTATTTATAACCATAGGCTAAAACCTTCTCCACAGCAAATTCGCTGTAGCCAGTAGCCTATGCTATTTGAGCACAATAAACTGCAACAGACTGTCTCTGCCTTGTTTTGCCTGCAACTAAATCGAATCACTACCTGAAAATAGAGAACTGAGTAGCACATAACTCCAAGCCAGTCAAAGGACAAAATTACAAATTAGTGCGCTCAGAATTTTCCATGAAAATAAACTGCATATATGTATAATATCATATAATATATATGTAATGTAATAACAAATTAACTAATAACGCAAATTGAATAACACTTTCACTTCCTTCTATGTTGTCTTGCTTTCTGTCACAATCCTATGCAAGTTTCCCTCGCGTATAACTTCCACTTATCTATCTGTACTAACCATAAACTTAATCAACCGTAAACTCTGATTAAGATCTTCCACACTTCTCTGCACAACACTGTTTACTAGGGATGCACCGATACCATTTTTTTCAGACCGAGTACGAGTACGAGTACTCACTTTTGAGTACTCGCCGATACCGATACCGATACCATTTTTTGTGTGTTTTTTTAAGTATGAGTACTTTATAATAATACTGTATAATAATACCACAATAATGAGACGGCTGATTTTGAAGATACTGTGTTTATTTTCTCCTGTTGATGGAGCACAGTCTATAAATTTACTGATTATTTAAATCAAATGAGGTCCAATAAAAATAAATAAATAAACATAAATAATAACCAAAATAAAACTTTGTGCATCATTCTATTTATACTGGAACGTCGTGTCGAGTTTTGAGATGTTTTATCAAGTTACTAGTATTGAATGAACTAGCCTTCGTGCCACCTCTTGATATTTTCACTGAGCAGAGCTTGCATTTTGCTACAGTTTGGTCAGATTCGTCTACCTCAAAGTACTTCCAAACTTTCGACATTTTGTCTTGATTTCTCGTGAAGGAGGGCGTGGCGTGAGCGTGAGCACGCAGGTCAGGATTAGGTGTTGCTAAGGTGATAGCATTAGCGTGCGGACGTTTGGACGTTGGTGTCATGGTTTCTCTGCCTGCTCTGTGTATATTGTCCACTTCCCTGGGGAGCGCTCATGTTGCGTCCCTTCTTTGTTTTCCTAGTCCGTTTCAGGTTTTGGTTTTCAGTTCAGTGTGTTCACCTGGCAGTATTTAAACCACACGTCAGCATTATTTGACGCTTCCATTTTTTACGAAGATAGCCGGTATCCTTGGACCTTCGTCCTTTTCCAGCCCTGCTCTCTTCGTGTTTGGAAACTGTAAGCGTTATTTTGTTTTCATTTCTTTCACCATTTATCGGGCGTTATAGCCACGTACCGAGGGTGCAATTGTTTTTGCGTTGTCTTTCCTTTTACCATTATTGTTACTGCCCGTGTATTCAGGGCTATCTCTTTTTGCAAGAGAGTTTTTGGTTTCGGTTCTTTCGTTGTTAGCTATAGGGTTTTTTTCGTTGTTATTGCATTGCATAAAGTGTTAAGAGTTTTTTCGCCTTTAGGGTTGTTTTCAGTTGTTAGCGGTATCTCTCCTGGGGCGGAGAGTTATATTTTGTTTGTTTATTATTAGTCCCTGTTTGCGGGGTTTCGCTCCCGCTTTGAGGTGTTCAGTGAGCATCCTCTGAAACCCCTACTGTCGCGTCTGGTCCTTCGTTCCCACGCTAGCCCTGACAGTTGGTATCGGTTTTGGAGTATCGGTACATTTTTTCGAGTACGAGTACGAGTACATGAGCATGGTATCGGCCCCGATACCGATACTGGTATCGGTATCGGTGCATCCCTACTGTTTACACTATCCCAGGCGGGTCTTCATTACGATGCGTCTGATCATAAGTTTCACAAATCTTATAGTACACTGAGTTATTGCAAAAACAAACTATTGCAAATATATCATACATTGTAGTATAGCTCCAGAGACACAGAAAATAATTGGGCACATATTTTAACTTTTTTAAGGTCTCTCCTACATGAGCTATTACGGTAATTCTGGTGGTCAGGTTACACACACACTGCAAAACGAAAGCTGCGGGATCTTTTAACAAAATAAACTGCTTATTTCACTCAAGGTGTAAAGGGTTCAAAGCACTGCAAGTATTTTTAGTTTTCCTTTATAAATTCACCAATAATGTGCCTTCTACCCACGTAATAACTGCTCACTTCATTACGAAGGCTACAACTCAACAAGCCAAAAGTATTTGGACGCCTTTATGCGTGCACCGTTAGATTGTCTGTTCTTCCAGTCTCTCCGCTATCGGGCTGCCCACGATCAACAGGACACGATAATTTGTTCAATCAGAATCCCACTTTATCACAATATACCATGAGTTAGGCTTTCCATTCACTTTTAAAATCACATTCTTCTGGGTCAAACAATTTACAGGTTTTTTTCTTCTAAACTACTCAGCTGATTTAACATAAACACAACACAGCTCACAACCCACACAGCGCTTTTTCTCATACTTGTGTCGACACACATGGCCATCACTCATACACAACCCACACCTTTTCTCAGACAAAAATGGTTTGTCTGGCTCGGGGAACCATCTCAATTTGTTCCACTCGGCTAAATATTTAGTCCATTTATCACGACGATTTTTCAATTCCTGGGCACATAATTTTGTGCTCAGATTGTCCCATAGTTTACGCATGACTTCTACTGTAGTAGCCATTTTATTTTATTCCGTAAAACGTTATTTATTACTTAGATATTGACTCGTTTTAATTTCTACTTGATTGATTAGGATCCACAATTTAACAGTTCTAATTAAATTAACACAACCTTATTTCCCTTAATAATTCACCAAATATCAGTTATATTGCAGTCATTGGCTGTGATCAGCTGCATTCAGTTACTCATTTAATTTTCTCAATGCACGTCTGCATTATCAGAAAATATTTTCACTGAATCAGTATCACGAAGGCTTACAATGACACCCACAATTTTGTTTATCCCCTTTTATCATTTTAATACAGCAGATATACAACAGATAAAAAAAATAAAATAAAAAATAAAAAATAAAAAACTCAAAGACCTGTTTATGAATCAAAACTGTATTCCATGAATCAAGTCCTTTTGTATGTTTTCACTCGTGGCTTTAGCGCCATTCTATCTATCTCACCCGTTTAATGTCGACTATTTGGTTCGACGGACCTTACATTGATATCACTAGATCAATGTATCACCACAGTAATTTGCGTATTTCGTTTCCGAGGTGCATATGCGTCGCACTATGTAACTTGATAATGGCCCAGAATCCTAAGGCTGAATTCGTTTCCAAAGGACTACGCCCTTAGAATCTCATTACATAGGTCCCACAAATAATGGACCCGCAAATTTTTAATTACACACAACCAAAGAATATTTTATTCTGTGTCTTCACTACACTTTTTATCCTTATTCTTCGTCAACTTGGGTAACCAAAGAATATTTTATTCTGTGTCTTCATCACACTTTTTATCCTTATTATATACAGTCTCACTTAGTACGGTGTACTTGGTGCGTACACAACCAATCACCCTCTCCACGTGGACTCTCAGGTCTGCCGTGTCTCCTCAACATCTTTTGCATCCAGCTGGAAGCGTCCTCTTGTGAATGCTGGGATTTTCACCTCTGCACACATAAATCCGACACTGTCCCTGATATCAAATCCCCGATCAGCTAACACCAACTCACCAGGTAGAAGTTGATCAAGAAGGCCACTGTTCTCAGTCACCTGTTTGTCAGGTCCTCCCCAACCATTGGAAATGAAAGAGATGGCTCCGTGTGGTGTAGTTCTAATGAGGTACTTCATGGCGTGGTTGTGCTTGTAGTGGGAAAACGTCTGCACTCTAGCTTTCAGATTGGAGGGTCTCAATGAAAATCTCGAAACAGTCCACAATAACGGCAACGCGGTTTCCAAAAGCCTCCACAAATTCATGCGGCATACTACTCTGCAAACAACGTCTCTCTGGCCAGTGAGCCAAAGGGCTGAGGCATGCATGCAAAACACCAATGGTATCTCTGAATGTGGTGGACACAGTCTTTGGGCTTACGTGGAACAGGTGAGCAATGTGCTGGACTGGCAGAGATCAATTATTTGAGATAAATTCTTGCAGTTTTCCTTAAATTTAGATGGTTAAAAACCTTAGTGTAACTATTGATTCAGACCTCTGCTTTCAGCCCCATATTAACAATATCACAAGAATAGCCTTCTGCCACCTGAGGAATATGTCTAAATTAAGGAAGGTGTTGTCCCTGGAGGATGCTGAAAAAAACGGTTCATGCCATTGTAACCTCTCGACGAGATTACTGTAATGCCTTATTGTCTGGTTGCACTGGTTCAGCTCTGAATCGTCTCCAACTTGTACAGAATGCAGCTGCTAGGGTTCTTACTAGAACCAAGAAATGGGAGCATATCAGCCCGGTGCTCAAAACTCTTCAGTGGCTGCCTGTCAATTTCTGAATTGACTACAATATTTTACTTCTAGTGTCTAAAGCTTTAAATGGTTTGGCCCCAAAATATCTTAGTGACTTACTCATTCCTTACTGTCCTCCGAGATTACTTTGCTCTCAAAGTATCTGGCTATTTGAAAATTCCTACTATATCTAAAATTACAATGGGTGGCAGAGCCTTCTCTTGCAGAGTTCCTTTCTTATGGAATAATCTTCCCATGTATGTTCGGGCTTCAGACAAACTTTCTGTCTTTAAGCGTAGGCTAAAAACTTACCTCTTTAGTCAATCTTATAGTTAAGGATGTCTGGGGGGCGGGCGGCTAACCTTCTCTTTTCCTCTTTCACCCTGAGCTGCAGACTACTCTGGCCCGTGCCCCCTCGCCCTGAGTTTGCACACTGCTCCAGTCCTGCCTCCTCGCCCTGAGTTTGCACACTGCTCCAGTCCTGTCCCTCCTTTGGTTTATCCTCTCGACTTGACGCAACCAGAGTCCCAGATGCACCAGCCCACCCTTTTGAATTGAACATTTTACATCCTTTTCTTTGGAATTTGTACTTAGCAGCTAGTTTGATTAGATCCCTCTTTACAGTCCATTACCATCCAGTCCACCTTTAGCTGAAACCGGGCCGGCCAGCGAAGGATGGACACCCCCTCTCCTTTAGCTTAAACCGGGCCGGCCAGCGAAGGATGGGCACCACCTCTCTAGCCTGGTTCTTTCCGAGATTTCTTCCCACTGGGGAGTTTTTTCTCACCACTGTTGAGTGTTTTTTTTACCTCGTTTTGCTGGTTGGGGGCTGAGGTCTGGTTTTGCTGGTTGGGGGCTGAGGTCTGGTTTTGCTGGTTGGGGGCTGAGGTCTGGTTTTTTGCTCAATTTTCCTTCTGTTTTTCTGTGCAGCATTTTTGTGACAGTTCTCTGTAAAAAGCGCTAATTATACAAATAAAATTTAATTTAATTGAATAAAGCTGAAAGTCTCATTGTTCCATTTCAAATCCAATGTGCTGGAGTACAGAGCCAAACCAAAAAAAATTGTGAAACTGTCCAAATACTGTATGTTCCCGTGCTGCAGAATTTCAGGCTTTGCTATAGCGTGTGCTGCAGAATTTCCGGGTTGCTATAGCGTGTGCAGAACGAGATTACTCCCACTCTGGGGACACATCACACCCATGTTCCACAACAGCACACAGAAGAAAGTACCTCTAGCACTCATGGTTGGACACCCGGATGTAAAAAGTGCGCCATTCCCCATCGTTACAATAACAAAACCTGACTCAAGACAAATGCAGTAACATGCTGGCATAAGGTGGGATATCAGCCTTATGATTTGATTTGATTTGAATCCTGCTGTCGCTGTTACCATTTCTCCGACCCACCACCTTTCCAATTGTTGTACTTGATTGCACACAAACTGGTCTGCAGCAGAGATGGATTCCATAAATGTGCTTTGATCTCATAAATGTGCTTTGATCTCATAAATGTGCTTTGATCTCATAAATGTGCTTTGGCAATGTGCTTTGATCTCATAAATGTGCTTTGATCTCATAAATGTGTTTTGATCTCAAAAATGTGCTTTGATCTCATAAATGTGCTTTGATCTCATAAATGTGCTTTGGCAGTGTGCTTTGATTTCTGTCTTTTTTGGCAGTGTGCTCTGCAGCCGTCTGTCACGGCTACGGGGCCCGTGGTTCGGTTTTCCGTTTTTGAACCTGGCTCACCCTCCGCTGGACTAAGGGATTCTAATACAGGCCACGCGAGTGCTGGTGCAAGCCGCTTCATGTGAATTTGGTTTGACTGAGCTGTGGGTTGAAGACTGGCTCAAGCCTGATTTCAGCTGACTTAGCTATTCTAAGCTCATGTATAGAAAATTGTGTGACTGAGAGTCTGGAGTCATATCCTAAAAGAAAGACGTCAACACTAGTCTTCCAATCAGAAAATATATTTATTGAAGTATTTATTTAAGTATAGTATTTTATCCCATCAGAACCCATCGAATCACTGCAATGTCCAAATCATGAGGGTACGCAGCAGGCAGGGGGGGTCCTCCAAAATGCCTGCGTGTAGACTAAAGGCCACCAGCTCACCAGGAGCACAGCCAGGCAGGCTAAACCCCAGTTCACCAGGAGGGTTGCTATTGAAGCTCAGCCAGGCAGGCTAAACCCTCTCTGTGGGCAGCGCTGTGGACGATCATGGGGGGACGGACGAGAGTCTCAGCCCTGGCGACATCAGGACTCTTTGGAGTGGCGTGGACATTGTTTATCTTTTTGTGCTGTAGCTATGTTTTGTTTGTTGGCCTGACTGATATGCTGGTCGGCTGGATATATGAGCAGGTTCCTTAGCTCTTCTGATTGGTCGGTAGAGCAAGCACAGGCAACAAGGACTTGATGCCCAGGTAGACCTGGCGGGTATTTCACAAAGCAGGATTACAGAGTTAGCTGGATAACTGCACTGAGTAAAACTTGGAAAAGTTCAATTTACTTCAGTCCATGTACCAGATTTGGGAGGGTTCTGGGTTTTACTCAGTGCAGTTATCCAGCTAACCCAGTAATCCAGCTTTGTGAAATACCCTGGGGGCTGTGTCCAAGCTGCTGGCCAAGGCTGGGCTGAATCTAGTGCTCAGGCTGCAAACTGATCCGGTGGGATAGAGGCTCTGCAAGGCAATGCTGCCAGCCAATCACCATGCTGTATCCTAAATGGCATCCTCCTAAAGGCAACACTGCCAGGGATAAAATTGGTCTCCACAATCTCCAATCTTATGATTTGCTCCTGAGAGGGCGAGAAACCACAAAACAACTTTCCGTCAGCCCGTTATCTGATTGCCTAGCTGAGAAAAGGAAAAAGTGGGTAAAAATTCCCCCTCTGCCACATAAATGGCGACAAAAGTATTACTTTAAGAGCAAATCTGGAATATGTTGTGGCAGATTCGGAGCCAGGAAGCCAAACTAAACACCCAATTTGACACAGAGAAAAGAGAACGCAAAAAAGGGTAGAAAAACACAAATGGTACAACAGCGCCCCTGCAGGTGGACCTGTGAACAGCAGGGATCACGAAGGGTGGGTTCAGCAACAGCGCCCCTGCAGGTGGACCTGTGAACCGCGGGTTATGAAAGCCTAACCCCTTCAGCGATCGCAGTGTTGGTGCCAGTGTCTCCTTTGCCGTCCCGGGCCTCGGTTCCACGCACCTCCACGACCTCTCCTTCCCTCACCCGCCATTCCTGCGCTATCATCCTCTCTGCCACACACAGGCTATCATATGGAGGGAAATACAAGGGAATGAGTGCAAAGGAGAAAGGGATGGGTAGTCTGCCTGGGCTAAAGGCCTAAATGCACAATCAAATCAAATTACGGGTGGAGTCAGTTTCAGTGCTATCGCAGTGCTATATTAGCGCTCTGTAGCAGTGCTGTATTAGTGAGTATTAGCGCTCTGTAGCAGTGCTATATTAGTGAGTATTAGCGCTCTGTAGCAGTGCTATATTAGTGAGTATTAGTGCTCTGTAGCAGTGCTATATTAGTGAGTATTAGCGCTCTGTAGCAGTGCTATATTAGTGAGTATTAGCGCTCTGTAGCAGTGCTATATTAGTGAGTATTAGCGCTCTGTAGCAGTGCTGTATTAGTGAGTATTAGTGCTCTGTAGCAGTGCTATTTTAGTGAGTATTAGCGCTCTGTAGCAGTGCTATATTAGTGAGTATTAGCGCTCTGTAGTAGTGCTATATTAGTGAGTATTAGCGCTCTGTAGCAGTGCTATATTAGTGAGTATTAGCGCTCTGTAGCAGTGCTATATTAGTGAGCATTAGTGCTCTGTAGCAGTGCTATTTTAGTGAGTATTAGCGCTCTGTAGCAGTGCTGTATTAGTGAGTATTAGTGCTCTGTAGCAGTGCTGTATTAGTGAGTATTAGTGCTCTGTAGCAGTTAGGGTTGCCAACTATCATAAATTTAAATAAGGGACACCTTAGCGACCCTCGCGGCACAGGCCAATTTTTTAACCTTTTTTTACACCTGCATTACTGCATTATTACTACACTTTAACATATAATATAGGCCTACTTGGTTGTAACAAGTCCTATCCATATACCAGACATGCATCTGTAATAAGCCCATGTACTAAGACACACAAACCTGAATTTGATCAGTTTTGTATTTTTGAGAAATACGTGGGAAACATTATTATTCAATAATTTATTTTGTCAGTGCAAAATAACAGTTATTCAACACTATGTCGAACTTCAATTTAAAGTAAAATAACTACAGTTTAACAGTTTAAAGAACAATATAAAAACATATAAAGTATAAAAACATTTAACATTAGTAGTAATGCAAACATCTTTGGTCTGTACTTATTTGAGAGAACTCAGTGCAAAACTGAAATGTTTACTTATTCTTCGGAATAAGTCATTCGTGCAAAAATCATCTTTTAACTGTAAACAAAAACATGAAGCTCTGTCATTCATTGAGTCCCCAAAATAAGGGACAAACTGCGTCCCTTATCAGTTTGTTAAGGGACGGGTCTTTTATTTTCCAAATAAGGGACGGTCCCTTATTTCAAGGGACGGTTGGCAACACTAGTAGCAGTGCTATATTAGTGAGTATTTGCGCTCTGTAGCAGTGCTGTATTAGTGAGTATTAGCGCTCTGTAGCAGTGCTATATTAGTGAGTATTAGCGCTCTGTAGCAGTGCTATATTAGTGAGTATTAGCGCTCTGTAGCAGTGCTATATTAGTGAGTATTAGCGGTCTGTAGTAGTGCTATATTAGTGAGTATTAGCTCTCTGTAGCAGTGCTATATTAGTGAGTATTAGCGCTCTGTAGCAGTGCTATTTTAGTGAGTATTAGTGCTCTGTAGCAGTGCTATTTTAGTGAGTATTAGCGCTCTGTAGCAGTGATATATTAGTGAGTATTAGCGCTCTGTAGTAGTGCTATATTAGTGAGTATTAGCGCTCTGTAGCAGTGCTATATTAGTGAGTATTAGCGCTCTGTAGCAGTGCTATATTACTGAGTATTAGCGCTCTGTAGCAGTGTTGTATTAGTGAGTATTAGCGCTCTGTAGCAGTGCTATATTAGTGAGTATTAGCGCTCTGTAGCATTGCTATATTAGTGAGTATTAGCGCTCTGTAGCAGTGCTGCATTAGTGAGTATTAGCGCTCTGTAGCAGTGCTATATTAGTGAGTATTAGCGCTCTGTAGCAGTGCTATATGAGTATTAGCGCTCTGTAGCAGTGCTATATTAGTGAGTATTAGCGCTCGGTAGCAGTGCTATATTAGTGAGTATTAGCGCTCTGTAGCAGTGCTATATTCGTGAGTATTAGCGCTCTGTAGCAGTGCTATATTAGTGAGTATTAGCGCAGAATCTTTGTGTTTTTGCAGAATCTTTGAATCTTTTCTCCAGCAAAGCGTGCGATTTTTTTTAACATTCTCTTCAGTCTCTGATATTTTACACAAGTTGTCTGGGGAAAATATCACATCTTACTGCAGCCTTGTTCTTGATTGCAGTGTTACGATGCCATTCATAAATGTCCCAAATGTTGTGTTTGTCGCCCCCTTGTGTGATATGCCAGTATTTCCACCGTCCTTTTTTGATACTCACTGCTTTTGAGCGATGTCTTGCTGCCTGGATCCCTCCAGCTCACTGCCTTCCCTCTCAACTACTGAGTCCTTTCCCTGCTACAGAAACCCCAGTACTAAATCTACACCGTTCACCTGCATGTACAGCTACTGAGTCTGCCTCCTTTCCCTGCTACAGAAAACCCAGTACTAAATCTACACCGTTCACCTGCATGTACAGCTACTGAGTCTGCCTCCTTTCCCTGCTACAGAAACCCCAGTACTAAATCTACACTGTTCACCTGCATATAGAGCTACCGAGTCTGCCTCCTTTCCCTGCTACAGAAAACCCAGTACTAAATCTACACCGTTCACCTGCATGTACAGCTACTGAGTCTGCCTCCTTTCCCTGCTACAGAAACCCCAGTACTAAATCTACACCGTTCACCTGCATGTACAGCTACTGAGTCTGCCTCCTTTCCCTGCTACAGAAAACCCAGTACTAAATCTACACCGTTCACCTGCATGTAGAGCTACCGAGTCTGCCTCCTTTCCCTGCTACAGAAAACCCAGTACTAAATCTACACCGTTCACCTGCATGTACAGCTACTGAGTCTGCCTCCTTTCCCTGCTACAGAAAACCCAGTACTAAATCTACACCGTTCACCTGCATGTAGAGCTACCGAGTCTGCCTCCTTTCCCTGCTACAGAAAACCCAGTACTAAATCTACACCGTTCACCTGCATGTACACCTATTGGGTCTGCCTCCTTTCCCTGTTACAGAAACCCCAGTACTAAATCTACACCGTTCACTTGCATGTAGAGCTACCGAGTCTGCCTCCTTTCCCTGCTACAGAAAACTCAGTACTAAATCTACACCGTTCACCTGCATGTAGAGCTACCGAGTCTGCCTCCTTTCCCTGCTACAGAAAACTCAGTACTAAATCTACACCGTTCACCTGCATGTAGAGCTACCGAGTCTGCCTCCTTTCCCTGCTACAGAAAACCCAGTACTAAATCTACACCGTTCACCTGCATGTAGAGCTACCGAGTCTGCCTCCTTTCCCTGCTACAGAAAACCCAGTACTAAATCTACACCGTTCACCTGCATGTAGAGCTACCGAGTCTGCCTCCTTTCCCTGCTACAGAAAACCCAGTACTAAATCTACACCGTTCACCTGCATGTAGAGCTAATTTAACACATTTTAAAGAGAGGCGTTTGAGACAAAATCCAACCAAAGATGGGCGACCATCAATGAAAGCATTCTGGTATTTCTAATATTCTGTTAATGCTGTACTGTCCAGACTGGACAGTCCAGTGCAACATTACTTACATGTCCTTCTGAAGCAGCCTTAGACTGGATCATGCATTCACCTATAAGAGGCAGGACAAAAACAGCAATCAGGGGAAAGGTAATACATTTACAACCATCTAAATCTGTGCTCACCTTCAGACATTGCTGGCCAGAGCCCAAACTAGCCTCCACTGTGTGGAACTAGGCGTGAATTAGCCTCAAATACAGATAGCAGCTTATTTGCTGCTGATGTCGTTCTTGTTAGCATGCTAACTTTTACTATGCATTTATCCAGGTGGCTGTGACTGTATATGGTGAACAGTAGTGCCTGAGTGTGATGTCTGACTGCAGCAGTTAGCGTTGCCGCTACAATGGACAGATGCACACCTTCCGCAGCAATCTTCTCCTGTGCAGCGGGGAGGCTTGAGGATTTTTTGATCAAGCTCTTTCTTAGTCCCTAATAATACAAAATTAAAATGAATTTAAAACCGTATGCCTTTAATAACATAATATAAATAATAACAAATGTTACTGAAGTCAAACTAATATTGAATAAAACGTGAATAACTTACGCCGGTGTTTCCTGCAGTTACACTAAAGAGGAAAAGACAAGAAAAGAGAAAAATAAATAAACATCGAACAAAAAGTTCGGAAATTTGTGTTTGGTAGATTATTTCTCTGTTGTAACAATGCTTGTTGGCAATAAATTGTATGCCGTTGGAAAGCCTGTTTATTTCCCTTTTAATTGGTGCTCTTGTGAGCTGAGCAGAAGGAAGAAAGAACTGAAGGCACAATTTGAGAAGGAATGGAGGAGGAGAGAGAAAGAACTCTTGGAGATGTTTGGATCTTCATTAATGGCAAAGCTGGAGAAAGACACAGAGAAAAGCAAACTGCCAGCTAAGTTTAAGACCAAGCCTTGCATTACTCTAAACCGTGAGTATACTGATCCAAGCATTGCATTACTCTATACTGTGAGTATACTGATCCAAGCATTGCATTACTCTATACTGTGAGTATACTGATCCAAGCATTGTATTACTCTAAACTGTGAGTATACTGATCCAAGCATTGCATTACTCTAAACTGTGAGTATACCAATCCAAGCATTGCATTACTCTAAACTGTGAGTATACTAATCCAAGCATTGCATTACTCTGTACTGTGAGTATACTGATCCAAGCATTGCATTACTCTGTACTGTGAATATACTGATGGCAAAATTGTGTGTTCGCTATTTGGCGTTTTATTTCTCTTCAAGAATAACAGCACCAAGAAGAAAATATAATTCACTTTGATTAGTTCCACAGGGACCCCTTAGTTGACTGTTGACTTGATTAATTTTAGGATTATCAAAATAAGTAGTAACTTTTAATCAAAATATTTTAATGCCTATCTACAATTTAAAAAAAGTGAATGCATGAATGTTGTGTTTTACAGCAAAAGAACGCAAAATTCATAAAGAACAGAGAAAGAATGAGGAGAGGAAGAATACTGTCCAGTCTGTGATGACAGAAGTTGGCAAAAGGAGTCTGGACATTAACCCGCCACAACGTGAGTCATACCGCTAACCAACTGCTGTGTTAGGCCCCATCAGCATGGTCTGTCTGTATCTCATCAGCTGTGTTAGGCTCCATCAGCATGGTCTGCCTGTATCTCATCAGCTGTGTTAGGCCCCATCAGCATGGTCTGCCTGTATCTCATCAGCTGTGTTAGGCCCCATCAGCATGGTCTGCCTGTATCTCATCAGTTGTGTTAGGCCCCATCAGCATGGTCTGTCTGTATTTCATCAGCTGTGTTAGGCCCCATCAGCATGGTCTGTCTGTATTTCATCAGCTGTGTTAGGCCCCATCAGCATGGTCTGCCTGTATCTCATCAGCTGTGTTAGGCCCCATCAGCATGGTCTGCCTGTATTTCATCAGCTGTGTTAGGCCCCATCAGCATGGTCTGTCTGTATTTCATCAGCTGTGTTAGGCCCCATCAGCATGGTCTGTCTGAATTTCATCAGCTGTGTTAGGCCCCATCAGCATGGTCTGTCTGTATCTCATCAGCTGTGTTAGGCCCCATCAGCATGGTCTGTCTGTATTTCATCAGCTGTGTTAGGCCCCATCAGCATGGTCTGTCTGTATTTCATCAGCTGTGTTAGGCCCCATCAGCATGGTCTGTCTGTATCTCATCAGCTGTGTTAGGCCCCATCAGCATGGTCTGTCTGTATTTCATCAGCTGTGTTAGGCCCCATCAGCATGGTCTGTCTGAATTTCATCAGCTGTGTTAGGCCCCATCAGCATGGTCTGTCTGTATCTCATCAGCTGTGTTAGGCCCCATCAGCATGGTCTGTCTGTATTTCATCAGCTGTATTAGGCCCCATCAGCATGGTCTGTCTGTATCTCATCAGCTGTGTTAGGCCCCATCAGCATGGTCTGTCTGTATTTCATCAGCTGTGTTAGGCCCCATCAGCATGGTCTGTCTGTATTTCATCAGCTGTGTTAGGCCCCATCAGCATGGTCTGTCTGTATTTCATCAGCTGTGTTAGGCCCCATCAGCATGGTCTGCCTGTATCTCATCAGCTGTGTTAGGCCCCATCAACATGGTCTGTCTGTATTTCATCAGCTGTGATAGGCCCCATCAGCATGGTCTGTCTGTATTTCATCAGCTGTGTTAGGCCCCATCAGCATGGTATGCCTGTATCTCATCAGCTGTATTAGCTGATGAGAATCAAAACACTTGTGTGTGAATCTGTATCATTAATCAACGGTTTAACAATAATTCATTATTTAACAACAATCAACCCATACTGAATACACTATTTTTTGCTCAAGTTGAAACACATCTATTGCTGTCAGTCATAACCAAACCTGTTGCTGTGTGGTTTGACAGTAGGTGGCAGCACTGAGCAGATGTGGACAGAGAATACTGAAGGCATGTACGTCGCCCTGAGGAAGAGAGTCCTGGCTTTGTCGCCCTCCACCTTTTCAGCCTGCCTCCACTGGACAAGATTCCGGAATTAATTTTGGCCAGGGTTCCGTTCAGTCCTTAAGCATCTCTGAGTACCAGGGTGAGACGGACATGCCACTTCCTCCTGGCACAGGAAGCAGGTAGCAAAGGATGGGCAGGACACCAGGGGCTCACCTCTCTCTAATATTCCTCAATCAGCCCTGCTGTCCCAGCCTTTAGCCAGGTGGCTAGCTTAGCTTGCCAGCCATGTGGAGAAGCTGTTGTAACCTGCAGTAGGCCTGGGTGTACTGATGGAGACCATGGGACCGTGTAGCCCTGTGCTTCCCAAAGAGATGGGGGGGTTACCCCTGAGGGGGGGCCGCAGAGAGACAGCAAGGGGGTGGGGTGGAGTGGAGTTGAAAGATAAGGTACAGACGTGTGTACTTTGCGGGGGGGGGGGGGGGGGGTGTACCCAAAAAATTACAGACACTGCAGATAAACAGGCTTATATATACTTGGAATGGAGAGGAATAGGAGGATGTGGGTGAGTGAGGTTTCACAACAATATTTTTAATGCTCTATATATTGCCACATTTATATATATTGTTGTTTAATTTAACTTCCTTGAGTGGATTGTTATGGTTCATTGAAAAATCTGTACCAGAATGTTAGAGCACTCGCCTATGAGTAATTGTATTTAATTGATTAATTATTTGTAAGCTGTAATGAATTGAGACATTCTGCTTATAAATTGGGTTGAAGACAATGCACCATGGCACACTGAAACAGGCTTTCCCCTGTTGCACAATAAAGCATTTGAAAACGATAAAGAAACTCTATGTATAAATCTTGGAGTGAGAAACGAATATATTGTGAGACAGACTGAAATATCCCTCACCCTGTTATTAATATATAACCTGTGAGACAGAATGAAATATCACTCACCCCTGTTATTAATATATAACCTGTGAGACAGACTGAAATATCACTCACCCTGTTATTAATATATAACTGTGAGACAGACTGAAATATCACTCACCCCTGTTATTAATATATAACCTGTGAGACAGACTGAAATATCACTCACCCTGTTATTAATATATAACCTGTGAGACAGACTGAAATATAACTCACCCAGTTATTAATATATAACCTGTGAGACAGACTGAAATATCACTCACCCTGTTATTAATATATAACATGTGAGACAGACTGAAATATCACTCACCCCTGTTATTAATATATAACCTGTGAGACAGACTGAAATATCACTCACCCTGTTATTAATATATGACCTGTGAGACAGACTGAAATGTCACTCACCCCTGTTATTAATATATAACCTGTGAGACAGACTGAAATATAACTCACCCTGTTATTAATATATAACCTGTGAGACAGACTGAAATGTCACTCACCCCTGTTATTGATATATTGCGCTTTCGTGTTTGTTTGATGCTCTGGTAAATCACTTAGTGATCCAGGTGTAGGGAGGGAATCAGAGAAGAAGAAGTGAATGTAGACTCCAAAATGGAGTTAGGTTTATTTTTCTGTTTTCTTCTTGTGTTTGTACCAACTTTAATGTTGGTTTATTAAAGCCCCAGCTAAGCGCTGGGTTGGATCTGAGTTGGTGTTGGTATCTCTATTGTTGCACACATTTACCACAGCGCTGTTTTCTGCACAAGCTCCCATCACAACATGTAATGTGCAGAGGAGCATCTCTTTAAAGTGTATATTAGCATGTATATGTCTGTGCTGCTGTGCATGTGGATATGTGCCCTGTATTTGGTATTATGTGTGTTGTCTCAGCCTCTGCTGTAGACTGGGGAGAGTGCAGACCAGTTATTATTAAAGTACAGAGTGAACAAATTAGAAAAACAAAGAAGCCACTCAGTGGGTGCGTCCCAATATTCTTCACTCCCCACCTCCTTTACTCCACTCCCGGAAGTATGCAAAACTGCCTGAATGTTTTGAGTACAAATATTTGCATGTACAGTATACAATGTACCTGACATTGCGGTTTGCGTCGAGACATTAATTTCTAACCATGAATATGTAATTAGTATAAAATCAGCAACATTAGATTAGGACACAAAGAAGGGTTTACAGGGCACGGGGAAGAGCAGGTGGTAGTTTAGGAAAGGAGGGTGCATTTTTCGAGTATTGGGACACACTCCGTATCTCATCGAGAGGAAATACATTTTCTTGCGAGAGCAAGTTCGCTCATGTCACAGCTCCGTGCTCGCGGTAGTCGCGGGACTGCATTTCTGCACGCAAAACAAAAGCTCCTTCACGCGGATTGGTTCTCTGCTCGCTCGCTTCACATCTGGACATTCACCGATACTGTTCTGTTCATTTCACAGCTCCACGCGCGCGATATTTTTGGAACTAAATAATAAATATCCACTCTCCGCTCAGCCTGGCCTGAGTCCAACACCACTCCTCCTGCAGCTGTGGGCAGAACCAGGAAGTATCACTCTTTCTCTCTCTCACGCAGTTTCAGAGAAACAAAACTTAACTCTGTCTCTGTCAGCCTGAGCAGTAACATGGCTGAAGGTGGAGTGTTACTGGATCAGGACCAGTTCAGCTGTCCGATCTGTCTGGATCTACTGAAGGATCCGGTGACTATTCCCTGTGGACACAGTTACTGTATGGGCTGTATTAAGGGCTGCTGGGATCAGGATGCTCATACTGGTGTCTACAGCTGTCCCCAGTGCAGAGAGACCTTCACTCCAAGGCCTGTTTTAAAGAAAAACACCATGTTTGCTGAAGTGGTGGAGAAACTGAAGAAGACAGGAATCCAAGCTGCTCTTCCTGCTCACTGTTACGCTGGACCTGGAGACATGGCGTGTGATGTCTGCACTGGGAGAAAGCGCATAGCTATCAAATCCTGTCTGGTGTGTCTGGCCTCTTACTGTGAAATTCACTTGAAACTCCATGACGAACTCAACCCAGGAAAGAGACACAAGCTTACCGATGCCACTGGAAACCTGCAGGAGAAGATCTGCTCTCATCATGACAAAGTTCTGGAGATTTACTGTCGTACCGATCAGCAGTGTATCTGTTATCTGTGTGTGATGGATGAACACAGCGGCCATAAAACAGTCTCAGCTGCAGCAGAAAGGACTGAGAAACAGGTAAGGACTGAAACTCTTACACAAAACACTCACACCTTTTTACACTGATGATGACAGATATTATCTTGGATTATTTCCACAATGTGTAGGTTTATTGAATTTGATTAATGTATTTATTGATAGATTATGTTTTGAAATGTTTGATAAATTTGAAAAAGTACTGAACAACGCAGTTACTTTGAGGTCTGAACAACAGACGACAACACAGTGATTTCCAGCTCTGTAGTCCACAGTAATAAAAGCAGTAAGAGCAGGAAGTGAACCCAAGTCCGCTCTTTGTGACAGCTCTGTTCATACCCCCTCACTCTATTCACTCCCTGAATGGGAATCAACGCGGCTGGAGCAGCTAGTTCACTCACACAGAAGCTTTACCTATAAGGCCAGTACACTTTACACACTGGCCTGCTGTCAGTGTGTAGAAGTGCTATTTAGTTTCATTTGGAATATGGATAGTAGTATCAAGCTATATTTATTTTTTTGTGGACTCCGTCACACCTACTGTTTTTTCAAATATATAAAAATGACAAACTATGGATGCCAAATAAATGCAATCAGTTGAAAAAGGAGGCCCAAAGACAGGTACAAAGGGACGCAAGGAAAGCCAAGTACCAGTACAAGGCCTAAACAATACAATACAAGGCCAATACAAGTAATCAGAGGTGAACACATTCAGGTTGTGGAAGAATATAAATATCTGGGGCTTGTTGGACTGCAAGCTGTGCTGGGAACAGATGCATCAACCTGATGTACAAGAAATGGCAGCAGCTCCTCTTTTTCTAAAGGAAGCTGATGAGATTAATTAATGTGGACTGTACCATCCTTACAATGTTTTATAGATCCTTCATTTAAAGAGTTTTAACCTGTTGTTTTACGTGTTGGTTTGGAAATACAAGTACAGCCAACCTGAACAGACTGGGAAGAATTCTTAAATTCTGTAGCAAAATCATAGGACAGCCACAAAACAGCATGACTGCCCTGTACAAAATTAGGGCACTTAAGAAAGTGGAGATTATTTTATATGATTCTACCCACCGCCTGCAGACAGAGTTTAATCTCCTACCCTTAGGCAGATGTCTGTCTGTACCGCTCAGTAAGAATTATACGTACAAGAGTTAATTTATTCCTCTAGTCGTTCCCTTTTTAAATAGCAAATAACCTTTTCGGTCCACTTTTAAAGCTCTTAATGTAATGTAATGTCTCAGAGTTTAGTATTGTATGTACTGGGTTTTTGTTTGCATTATTGACTTTATTTAGCTGCAAAACCAATTTCCCCATGAGGGATAATACAGTTTTCTACTTCTGCTATGTAGTTTAACATCTGAATATTGTAATATCATGTGAGAAATATCTGTCCACAGAAGCAGCTGCTGGCGACACAGAGTAAATTCCAGCAGAGAATCCAGGAGATAGAGAAGGAGCTGCAGGATCTGAGACAGGCTGTGCAGTCCCTCAAGGTGGGTACTGACCAGAGGAGAAGACAACAGTGGGCTGCTGGAAGAGCCATTTCAGGGCTCAGTCAGGGCTCTCCTCCAGTCAGCCAGTGAGCAGCCCAGTGTTGGGCCACTTTCCAGTCCTGTGAGGCTCAATCCCACTGAGCCACACTGTGGGGAATAGGCTGAGTGAAAGGCCTAGTTAAAATGTTCAGTGTCACACAACACGAGTGTGGTCAGGTAAGGCCTGGCGTGTGTCCGGCAAAAACAAACAGTCGGAATGACAAAGTGACCAATTGTGTGGCCAATTTTGTGGTCCTAGAAAAGTGCAAAATTATATACAGTGCGTTTCACCACTCCATATTTAGAATGATCCAAACAGAGACAATATATATATATATATATATATGCAACAGGAGAATAAAAAAATAAATAAAAAAAACACACACCAAAGAAATCAATAACTGGACCACATTGCTGGCTCCACTCTAAGCTGAATTATCACCTTCTTTCTCATTCAACTCTTGCAATTCTGCCTACTCCCTCCCTGGAACAGTGGTCTGGGCTGTGTCTGAATCAGAGCCCTATCTACTGCGCCCTGTCTCCTGCGTACAGTGCACTGTGTCCGAATCAGAGCCCTATCTACTGCGCCCTGTCTCCTGCATACAGTGCACTGTGTCTGAATCAGAGCCCTATCTACTGCGCCCTGTCTCCTGCGTACAGTGCACTGTGTCCGAATCAGAGCCCTATCTACTGCGCCCTGTCTCCTGCGTACAGTGCACTGTGTCCGAATCAGAGCCCGATCTATGCACCCTGTCTCCTGCGTACAGTGCACTGTGTCCGAATCAGAGCCCGATCAACTGTGCCCTGTCTCCTGCGTACAGTGCACGGTGTCCGAATCAGAGCCCAATCTATGCGCCCTGTCTCCTGCGTACAGTGCACTGTGTCCGAATCAGAGCCCGATCAACTGTGCCCTGTCTCCTGCGTACATTGCACAGTGTTCGAATCAGAGCCCTATCTACTGTGCCCTGTCTAATGCGTATAGTGCACTGTGTCCGAATCAGAGCCCTATCTACTGCGCCCTGTCTCCTGCGTACAGTGCTCTGTGTCCGAATCAAAGCCCTATCTACTGCGCCCTGTCTCCTATGTACAGTGCACTTGCAGAAGTGTGCTGTTCAATGTGCACTGTGTAGCACACTACGTACAGCCTGGGAAAAATATCAGCAATACCATTTTCCATCCATACTGTTGAAGTGTCGTAAGCAGGTCGTATGACGTCCCACCAGTGTTGCCATGTCCACGGTTTTACAGCTAAATTGAGCAACTTTCAAAGTGCAGTCACGGGTAAAAATGTGAAAATATGATGATTTCTATTTAAAATACGTTGGTTTCAGTGAAAAATATATTTTGGCTAGTTTTGAGTCGCCATTTGGCTGGAAAGTCTTGCAAGATCTGGCAACCTTGCGTCCCACCTTTGCGCGGCCATGTCACGTGTTGTTTTTGTTGTATTTGAAGGAAAACGTCAGCGAAGCTGTGCCTCATTTTCTTAAAACAAAGCTGCACGTCATATTTATGCGACCAAAATGTTTGTGTACTTCTTGAAAAGTGTGCTCCCGAATATACTCAGCAAAACCCCGGAAGTAAGTGTGTCATCCCCGGAAGTAAGTATCTTATATTTAGAGAATATTTTGCCTACATAACAACCTTTTCACCCTGTCTACTCAACAAGCCTACCTAATAGTATGGAAGGGTGCTGATTGGGACACAGCCCCAGTGTACTCAACAAGCCTACCTAATAGTATGGAAGGGTGCTGATTGGGACACAGCCCTGGGGTTCATTCCAATCGCTTATTTTATCCGTCTTCATCTCCTCGTTCCTCGCCTGACCTGGAAATCCATCGAGGTTCGTCATCTTTAAGGACATTCCAAACCGCTAAATGTTCCTCGGAGGAGAGAGGAGTGGGGAACGAGGAGGCTTCCGGAGGATGCTTCAGTGAGGAAGCATGAATGTAGCCTGGTTAGACTGCTACAACAGCGTAGATGAGAAGATAATGGGAATCATAAGTCGGAAAGAGAAGAAAAACGTTTAGAAAGGGGAGCTAGTGGAGAGGAAGGGAATATGAAGAAGAGAAGAAACTGTAAATCTGGAAACAGCAACTGAAATGTCGGGTTCACCAAATTGTAAAACTTGGAAACAGCAACTGAAATCACGTCGGGCTCACCAAATTTGTAAATCTCCGCGCAGCTAGACCAATGAGGGAATAGCTCGGAGCGAAGGTTTAAGCGTGATTTATTCCGCTATTGCTGTGGGAAAATGGAAAAGTTATGAAAGTTAATAAAGAAATAATAATGTTCTTGCAACCGGGTGATTCACGGGATCAGCTAATAAGGGACCACATATCAAAGGTAATCGTACCACGTTACCTTCCGCTTTAAGTCTGGTCTACCCTGACCCCGGTTTATCCAAAAGACAGCCTGTGTGCATTACCTTAAATCATCAGCCACTAACGCTGATTCTGTACTCGTTTATCTGACTCCATTATAATTTAGAATTTGGTATGTAAAATTTCCACTTGATTTGCTAAAGGACTCTCATACTTTTAAGACGGTTCTCTGAACTGGATCTGTCTGTTCCACCGCGCATTACATCCGGCCGGGTATGTACACGACTCACAGCTGACTAGATATCTGCGGTTATCTCAGAGGTTGCGGAAGAAGCCACTTCGTGAGGTATAGATTACTGAATAAGGCTACAGCTTGAGTCGTGCAATATATGTTCACTTACGGGTTTTATGGGTACTGTGCAATACAGTTGCTGTGTTGTCTCTGGGTACTGTGCAATATACCAGTAGTTATTGTTGATTTCGCTATGCCATTCCACCCTTTACACGCCCGATCTTGTCGGATCTTGGAAGCTGTGCAGTGTGCAAGCTTGTTGTGATTTTAGGTACTGTGCAATATAGTTATGGTTGTGACTCTGCAATATTGTGCAATATATTTATTTATTGATGGTGGGTTTTACTGCTGTATGAATGAATGTTTTGTTTTATCGTTATGCATACATGCTACTTTGCTTATGATGTATCTGTTGCGCAAATGTGCAACCCCATCCATTTCTGTTGGGCAAATGTGCAACACTTCTCATTCATTGTAATATTGTATGTGTATTTTTAAGACGGCAGCTTGTCCCAGCTCACAGAGTCCAAGACAAATTTCCCTTCGGGGACAATAAAGTATATATCTATCTATCTATCTATCTATAGACTATGGTTAAGACTCAGGGACCGACGAAATAAATATTGACGACCACCGTTCTCAACATGTATAACCGCCAGGCGTAGGTGATCTACTTTAAGACATAGTTCTACGGGTGCAATACTCCGTGATACATTACGCTTAAATAGTCAACCTCCCTAGACCAGCTGAGGGGGTAACCATGACTGAGGAAATGAATCAGCCCATTACCGGTAAACAGAGATAGTACGTCAATTTTCAGAGAAACCACACAAATCAAGTTTCACTAATTTATTACCAGGTAGGTTATTTACTTAAATCATCAATACACAGTTACAGATTAAACAGCCAAAATTCAATATATAGTACAGAAGAAAAATACCTGGCAATTGCGACACACAATGACCTGAGGTTAGATGTGTGGGAAAGTCTGAATACAGCTTCCCCAATGGCTTTGTTTCCTTTGCTTAAATGCTCAAATTCTGCGTCTGATCTGGCTGCAGACGGTCATAAAACCATAAACTGGCCAGAAAGAGTTAAATTGTACTTTAGTTCCCCCTTCTAGGAGGTTACACAGAGAGGTTTCCTGCGAGGAAAATTCCACAACAGCAGCTTACACCTGTGCTATGAAATATACATTCCATCCATGGTGAACATTTAGGACATGTATACCATTGCACCACTCACACCGAGACCATCACAACAATATCAAACATGAGTAGGTCTAAGTTTGTGTTGCCATGAGAATACCCATCTCTACATAGTTTTTCAGATGTGATTAATATTAATGCCACATTAATGCCACAAAGGTCCCAGAATTCCTGTTGAGAATATTACATTTACACCCTAGTTGTCCCTGTTAATTCAGGTACGTTAACTGGATGTATTTGCTAATGTAACACTCAAAAACTCAACAATA
The DNA here is from genome assembly GCA_022702515.1 of Ilyophis sp. 1 JC-2022. Classification (NCBI taxonomy): domain Eukaryota; kingdom Metazoa; phylum Chordata; class Actinopteri; order Anguilliformes; family Synaphobranchidae; genus Ilyophis; species Ilyophis sp. 1 JC-2022. The sequence goes on along the minus strand of CM040405.1, from coordinate 15,721,512 downwards.
CATGATTATCTCTCTGGAAAAAGAGTGTATAATGTATGTTCCAGTGCCCAGACTAGGTCCAGTGTATACTGTACAATGTAGCAAAAATATCAATCACATCTGTGTGTTTTTAGGCTGTTTGAGGACAAAAGCACTCTATAGCCATGTGGTGTTGTGTGTGAAAATATGTTAAGGACAGAGATTTAGCCTGCCCTGATAACATCAGATGGTGGCACTGTGGAACTGTTCGTATGCTGGTTTTTACGACAGTCCAAGCGTTATTTCCAGACTCATTAAATCCTGGGACATCCTTTGACGTCATAAACTTCAAGCCAGATGGTCCCAGCAGACTTTAATGTCTTTCACCCCCGATGGTATGTTTCCAGGTGCCCTGGGATCTCAATTCCAGTCTTACAAAACCAACACACGACTGCCTTTTTAGGCTATGGCCTAGTGTGGACCCGTGGCTGTGTCACATACAGCCCACCTCTCTCTGTGCTCCTAACAGCGCTCTGCACAGACAGCCCTCCTCTCTCTGTGTCTCCTAACAGCGCCCTGCACATACAGCCTTCCTCTCTCTGTGTCTCCTAACAGCGCTCTGCACATACAGCCCTCCTCTCTCTGTGTCTCCTAACAGCGCTCTGCACAGGCAGCAGTGGAGGACAGCGAGAGGATCTTTACTGAGTTGATCCGCTCCATTGAGAAAAGGCGCTCTGAGGTGAAAGAGCTGATCAGAGATCAGGAGAAGGCTGAAGTGAGTCGGGCTGAAGGACTCCTGGAGCGACTGGAGCAGGAGATTGCTGAGCTGAGGAGGAGAGATGCTGAGATGGAGCAGCTTTCACACACAGAGGATCACATCCATTTCCTCCAGGTAACATCACTGGCTCTCTGATGGTCTGCACTATGTACATTGTACATACATGTTGAGGTGTGTTCTTCATTTACAAATATCTGCTCCTGGCATCTGCACAGGAATCTGTATTGAGACTGTTGTCTGTCTGTCTGTCTGTAGAGCTGTCAGTCTCTCTGTGCAGCTTCTGGGCCTGGAGACTTACCCAGCATCACTGTCAGTCCACAAATCTCTTTTGAGGCTGTGAGGAAATCTGTCTCTGAACTGAAAGAGCGACTGGAGGACGTCTTCAGAAAGGAATTAGTCAAAATCTCTCAAACAGGTTAGAACTGCTGAAACAACTTTTTCCCAATGATTTCTTTCATTAAAAATAACACGTGTTGATCTTTTGTGAATAGAAGTACAGTGTTGTTGATACTTTGTGTAGCCGTGAGTCTGACAGGAGTGAGCAGAGACTGTTCCTCCATCGTCCAACCGTAGCAACTTATTTTATCCCTACAGGAACCCACCTGCCACAGTACAACACCAGACACGGTAAGTAAGAATTTATAAAAGGTTTACAGATGACAACCCAGTCAGAACTGGACCCACGCTGGGTTTAAACATATTTAAATGGGGCAAAAAGTGAAGCATGATAACTTGTCAATAAAACAGGGGTCATAGCTGGGGCTTGTTTAAGTTGAGCAATCTTTGTAATCTGAAGAAACCTACTAGAATGTATATTCAGGTTTTTTCTAATGCATATACCTTTTAAATGTCACTTTCTCTTCTGTTATAACAGCTAATAGCAGCACAAAGGTTTTAGTGTTTCTGCATCTTATAGTTGATCCTGTGCAGTAAAGCAGTCTGCACTGCTCTAAAACAGCAGCAGAGATTTGTGAGATGGGCGGAGAGATGCAGCATTCCTGGGGAGTGGAATCTCTTCTCATTATTCCCTTTGATTGAGATGAAAGCACATTTAGGTCTTCCTCATGCTTTCACATGGCTGTCTGATGCTTCTTTAGATAAATATGTCATCCTGCAACTTCCAGTTACATCACTGGGAGAAATGTTGGTGACTCTACTGTACGACACGTATCTCTGGCCCTGTGAAAACTCGTCTTTTTCTGCCACATATATCCAAGTTATTTACAAATGCAATATGTTTCATTTGATCACTTTAGTCTAAAAGTAAGAATTTGGGATATGGGTGAGATTTGTGATATGAATCGCATCTGGAGGTAGTTTGGGTTGGGTTCCGCTGGTATCGGATCTGAATGTAAACGCTCGAGTGTGTGTCTTCTCCTGTCAGCCTTCTACTGACAAAAAACATCCCATAATAAGTGTGTGGGAGTGTGTATTGGATATGAGTGTAAACAGGGCCTCTGCTACCTGCCCTCTCTGCTCGCATTGGCAACCATGGAAATTTCCAACTGCCAAAAACTACTGAACCTTCAGCTTCACCAAGATGATATATGATATTAATCAAACTTTATATTTAATATTTACATTATTCCTGAATGAGCTGCAGTTTCATTTACATGCACTTTATTTATTAAAATAGATTTAAATTTCTCCAGGAATTATGATATGAAGGTTATTTTTAGGAGCTCATCTTTCTTGTGATCTCTCTCTACAGTGGAAGTCCATATTCTAGAGCCCAGGACCAGAGAGGACTTCTTACAATGTAAGTCTGTATTTAAACATAAATTAAAACAATTAAGCAACATGAGAATATGAGGTAAGACAAAGAAAAATATTATTGAAAGTATTGTGGCGGCCTGGAGATTACCAACTGGCCAGCTAGAACCGGGTAGTGAGCCGCTACCTGGTCGATGTGTACATAAATGTAAATAGCGTGCTGTGTGTTCTAATTGTGTCGTTAGCTTGTTAGCCGCGTCTTGTGTCAACTGTTTTGGTTTAAACGTAACTGTCATTTGTAACTGTCTGTTATGTGTGGCTGTGACTGGCTAGGAATCTGTAAGTGTGTGCGCCAATCACAGCCGAATAGTTCCTTTATAATGCAGTATCTGAAGCGATTCGGGGTTAGTGAAAGAGTGTTTTAGAGCTGAGAACATAGTTGTGCATGAATTCAAACGGCTCTTTTCGGAGCTGGTAAGATAGCGCTATTAAAACGAAGCTTAGCTGGAGCGATTCGGAACTGCAAGCCGCTGTCTCCCTCCCTCATTCTCCGCGCTCGCTACATTGGTGTCCGGAAGTGGGATGGAACGAGCCCTGCTGAGGGAGATAGGGGAACTGGAGCGGCCGATCGGTGAGCTGACCCGCAGGAAGGCAAGGAGAGCCGGGGCTATGACCAGCTCCGAGTGGCAGACTCCTGCGGTGCGAGTGTCCAGGCGACGGCTTCAGCGGCAGACGGGAGAATCCGGCGTCGGTAAATCGCGACGGCCCGCTCGCGAAACCGATAATGCAGCAGGAGCTACCGCGTTTTAACGGAACAGCGTCACTAGAGTCATACCTAGCGCAGCTAGAGCTAGCAGCTCAGCTGGGTGGCTGGACGCCGGAGCAGACAGCGGGACACCTGGCACTCGCCCTGAAGGGCACAGCGCTGGAGGCGATTCTGGACCTGCCGCCGGCGGAGCGACAAGATCTGCAGGCTCTGACCGCAGCACTCCAACGGCGGTTCACCCAGCACCACTCCGCCGAAGCAAGCCGGGAAAAACTGCTGAGCCGCTACAGCTATGAGGAGGAGAGCTGGGGGAAAGTAGCGGCCGACGTGCAGCAGCGCAGGAGAAGCTAGCGCTGCATGCATTCCTGCGAGCCCTCACGCCAGAGCGGCTACGTGACTGCGTTAGCCTAGCCTAGCCCAACCCAACCGGGTTCCATAAACGAGGCTCTAATGAAGACAACTCGGGCGGAAGACACCCTAGCAATCCGGCCCACTCCACAACCAACCCGCCAGCACGTCAGAGTGGTCGACGGCGAGGAGGTCCGCTGGACACGCACGCCACTACAACGGCCAGCGAGGCGGTTGGCGGTGTCGCAGAGAGCCCTCAGGAGGAGTACTACCACCAGCTGTGGGACCGCCTCCTTCGCCCGCAAGGCCCAGGCTTCCGCCGGCTTTAAGCAGAAGCGGTGGTACGACACTTTGCAGCAGAAGAGCAGGTCTGGGTTCATTGCCCTGAGCGAAAGAAAGGCCTGTCGCCCAAGCTGCGAGCGAGCTGGCGGGGGCCTGGGGAAGTTGTAAAACGGCTCTCTGAGATAGTTTATCGCATCAGGATGCCAGGCCGGGGGCGCCTGGTGGTGCTGCACCAAGACCGGCTCGCACCCTACAGGCCCCTGGTGCAGCTGAGCCGAAGGTAAGTCACCGTGTTACCCAGTGAGCCTGAGCCCAGCAACACTCCGCTGAGTGCTACCGGGAGGCCTAAACGACACCGGCGGCCCCCAGGCCACTTGCGGGACTTTGATGCGAGTTGTGGGTGGACTGCGGGGTCGTCGGGGACTTGTGACCCCTTGGGTGGGGGCAATGTGGCGACTTGAGGATTACCAACTGGCCAGCTAGGACCGGGTAGTGACATAAATGTAAATAGCGTGCTGTGTGTTCTAATTGTGTCGTTAGCTTGTTAGCCGCGTCTTGTGTCAACTGTTTTGTTTAAACGTAACTGTCCATTTTAACTGTTGTGTGGCTGTGATTGGCTAGGAATATGTAAGTGTGTGCGCCAATCACAGCCGACTAGTTCTTTTATAATGCGGTATCTTCTGAAGCGATTCGGTGTTAGTGAAAGAGTGTTTTAGAGCTGAGAATATTAATTCAAACGGCTCTTTTCTGTCTCCCTCCCTCATTCTCCGCGCTCGCTACAGTATTTTCTATATTCATGACGTACTTGTTTTGGGTGCATCTGGAGACTTGACAGTATATGCAGAGAAGCTGGGAGGGTGTGCTGGAAAAGGCAGGTCCAGGATATCAAGGTGGAAATGGCTTCTTCCACAGGTTTCCTTTAGAGGACGGTGTTGATTTTAAACAGCCTGGTAGCATTAGCATTGTGGCATAGGTTAGCGGTGCTGTCACCACCTGATGGCTTTCTTCCAAAGGTCTCTGGTGCAGTTTTTCTGCTCAGGGCAGCAGTGCTGTATTTGCCCCTGGTCGGGGCAGTACTGGCTCAGGGCAGTGGGCAGTATTTTCCTATTTTTAATAATGCCCTGCTCCATCTGCCCCCTCTGTTTGTGCCCCGTTTAAAAGCCCCGTTCATGCGGGCAGGTCTGACCAAACTGGCCCGTTTGAGGAGGGTGGATGTTGGGGGCTGGAGAGCAGCACAGGGGGGGTCCGTTCTGTGAGGGGGCGTGAGGGTGACAGCGCGTGTTTCTCAGGAAAACCGTGGATGTCTAAACTCTTCCCGCAGTTGGATTGGCGCATGAACGCGGCTGCGGTTACAGCTGATTGGCCGTTCCAAATTGTGGAGGGAATTGGACATGCTCAGCCCCACATTGAGGGGGTTATAATAATAACATAAGAAAGGATTAAATTATGAAATTAAAATGTTTGTAAAATATGTAAGTTTATTATAATGATCACTGAGCTCTCTTCTCTCCTTCTCCTCTATCAGATTCCTGTCGGCTCACACTGGACCCCAACACAGTGTATAAACAGCTCCGTCTGTCTGAGGGGAACAGAGAGGTGACCCGTGTGGAAGAGATCCAGTCATATCCTGATCATCCAGAGAGATTTGAGGACTCGCCCCAAGTGCTGTGCAGAGAGGGTCTGTCTGGACGCTGTTACTGGGAGGCTGAGTGGAGAGGGAAATATGTTTCTATAGCAGTGTCATATAAAGAGATCAGCAGGAAAGGAGAAGGTAATGACTGTGGTCTGGGAAATAATAGCAAGTCCTGGAGTTTGTGCTGCTCTCCCTCCAGTTACTCTTTCAGGCACAATAATGAGGACACTGAAATCCCTGTTCCCTCCTCCTCCAGAATAGGAGTGTACCTGGATCACAGGGCAGGAACTCTGTCCTTCTACAGCGTCTCTGACACAATGACCCTCCTGCACAGAGTCCAGACCACATTCACTCAGCCCCTCTATCATGGGTTTAGGGTTTATTGTTATGGATCTTCTGTAAAACTGTGTGATCTGGGATGAGGCAGAGAGTGAAGGAAAGATCAGCTGTAATTAAAGAGAGAAAAACACTCAAATGAGACAAATTTAAATAGATAAAACTTGTTGTTTGTCACAATATTTAACCCTTGTGTTGCTCTCAGGTCAAAACTGACCCTTTTCTGAGGTCAACAGCAGTGAAAATCCCCCTAAATGTAATTTTCTCAGCATTCAATTAGATGGCTTTTCCTGGAGTGACCCTACAATTTAAAAAGGTAAATATTGCACTTTTGTACATTTTCATAAAAACGGTACATCATCCAGGTACTAAGATTGTTTTATGAGTCTTATGAACCCTGCAGTTATGAAATCATATGTCATCATAATTAAGTGCCACGCATCTATTACAGCAAAGAGATCAATTATGTTTGTTTTCTAGTAAAAATGAGTGGTGTAGACTGAAGAAATACAGTCTGTCTGGACTGTGAAGTAGGAAAGCACAATTATTGACTGGTTTAGTGAAGAATGACGGGTTATTTCATTATAATTCAGTGAAGAGGCTCATCACAGGGGGTCTGGTGAGGGGGGTCATTTTTGACCCTGTGGACACGGGGTGCAGATATAATATGAAGGCAACACAAGGGTTAAACAGCCACTCTTATGCACGTGTCCAATATTATGTACGAGTGCACATTAAAATCTACATTTTCAAAAGTGTTCATTCAGTTCTAACAGAAATCAAATGTCGAAGTTGATTTAACACTGAACATTTTATTGCAAAAAAAAATTTCAAACTGAATTTATAAATGTGTAAATAAAATATGACTGTTTTTAGTACGGAGCCAAAACAGGAAAAAATGAGGTGATTCAGCTACTCATAATGTCAGTGTTCATGATTTATTCAAATTACATGACAGCACGTGGTCCCTTTGGACCCTGTCAATGAACGGATTGAATTGAATGCCATTCAATGTCTTTAACAAGATAAATTGAGTTTATATGAATGAATAACTAATATAGTACATATAGGGACATTGGGATACTGGGAGTCATGTGTTTTGAGGGAACAATGTCAAGAAAGATTACATTTTCCTTGCCAGTTATGGTAACATATGGATAAATATAATTGTATTTGCATAAGATGTATTCCAATATCAACATGTCTTCCTTTTACCTGTCACCAATCATTGTTCGTATATTTCTGATTTGACAATAAACATACAAAATGACAGAAAGAACCTGGTGTCATTGTGGCTTGAATGGTGGTGGAGGGGAATAGTGCTACAGTTTATTTACCTTTTGTGAATGTCACCATATTGTGTGAAATTAATATTCTGAAAATGTGGTCTTAATTGCTGGTATAATTTATCGGTTTTGTTTTGGAGACCAGAACACCCACATCTAATGAACCCATAGCCATAATAACAGTGTTAGATCTTTAATCTCAATCATTAATCTTTCAACAATTAGCAAAGTGGATGTACAGCACAGTAGCGCCAGGATGTGTTACATAATATTGTTTAATTCGCCCTTCCCTTCATGTTATTATGGAATTGGCTTATTTGTCTGTGGTCCCCTCTGCTGGAATGTGACAGGCAGAGGTCTGCCTATACACTGTCCCATCTGGAGATAGGGAAAACTCCACTTCTCAACAGAAGAACATCAGCAGAACATCCCTTCAGATCCGAATGAGTTGTCTTACTGATTACAAGGATGGTGAAGAGAAATATAAATTAGGCAACTTCCCAAATACTTTGACAAAAATGAATGTGTTATCATTTGGTGATCACACCAAATGTTCTGAAGAGGACAATTTTTTGGACAACAGTCCAATTAGGATATTACTCTTAAACCAGCTGTTATACAAATGCAAAATACAAAACACTCATAACAAAGTTGCATCTTTAATTTTATATAAAATATGTTAATCCAATATAGTTGCATTATTGAACAAAACATTAAGTTTCCTATATTTGGCCAGGCCTTTTTTTTTGGTTATTTTTTGACACTTCTAGGTTCAGACAACATATTTTATAAAGTTAGAGGTAGGCCTACAGTTGGATTACAGAAGCAGTCAAGAATGAGAATTGGCATTCATTAGTGTAACATTACCAATATTGTACTTTTCACATCCATATCTCAAGAAAGTACATGTAAGGTACAGTATATAATAACCACAGTAGCGACTGTATGTGCTACAATCTCAAACTCCCAAAATGCATATTTATTTATTTATGTATTATTTGTATGAATAAAAAAATAAATTCAAGTACACAAAAGTAATGTACAGAAATGTGTTCGATAGGTTGGGCTTATACTAGAACCTCACATTATGAAACAAAATCACATTAATTAAAGTGCAAAAAAAGGATTGTATTAAATAATATTTTTAAAAAAATAAGCAATAAGAAAAACAACAAAATAAATATGAATTGTGAAATTAGATAAGAGACCAGAAAGAGGGGGGAAATAGACTACTGCTGTTACATTGTAAGATTGACTAAATAACTCTTATAGCCTACCTGTGTTTGAACACTATTAGGGAGGGGTACATTTCATTTAGATTTTTTTTGAGAGTAGAATCAATACGCCGAGATAGGTGGCGATATTGTGAAATTATCCGCGTTTGTCGTGAGGAAACACCACTCTCTCCTCGCTCTCTAACCAATTCTGTCATTGGTTAGTTTGAAAGCGCGGCGATGTTGTTGAAGGCGCCCGAGAGCAACTGCACCGCTGCTAAGGCGCCTGGAAAGGCAAGGGGCGTGTTCGGTTAGAGCCGATTTACGTCATACTGCGTCGGCCTGCATCGGAAACTGTCCGAGATGGCCGAAAAGTCGGTGCTGCGTGAACTAAGGCGGAAATGACAACATCAGGTTAAGCAGGCGCCTTAGCAGCGGTGCAGTTGCTCTCGGGCGCCTTCAACAACATCGCCGCGCCTTCAAACTAACCAACGACAGAATTTGTTAGAGAGCGAGGAGAGAGTGGTGTTTCCTCACGACAAACGCGGATAATTTCACAATATCGCCACCTATCTCGGCGTATTGATTCTACTCTCAAAAAAAAAATCTAAATGAAATGTACCCCTCCCTAATAGTGTTCAAACACAGGTAGGCTGTAAGAGTTATTTAGTCAATCTTACAATGTAACAGCAGTAGTCTATTTCCCCCCTCTTTCTGGTCTCTTATCTAATTTCACAATTCATATTTATTTTGTTGTTTTTCTTATTGCTCTTATTTAAAAAAATATATTATTTAATACAATCCTTTTTTTGTACTTCAATTAATGTGATTTTGTTTCATAATGTGAGGATCTAGTATAAGCTCAACCTATCGAACACATTTCTGTACATTACTTTTGTGTACTTGAATTTATTTTTTATTCATACAAATAATACATTAATAAATATGCGTTTTGGGAGTTTGGGATTGTAGCACATACGGTCACTACTGTGGTTATTATATACTGTGCCTTACATATACTTTCTTGAGATAAACCAATATGGATGTGAAAAGTACAATATTGGTAATGTTACACTAACAAATGCCAATTCTCATTCTTGACTCTGTAATCCAACTGTTGGCCTACCTCTAACTTTATAAAATATGTTGTCTGAACCTAGAAGTGTCAATAAATAACCAAAAAAAAAGGCCTGGCCAAATATAGGTAACTTAATGTTTTGTTCAATAATGTAACTATATTGGATTAACATATTTTATATAAAATTGATGCAACTTTGTTATGAGTGTTTTGTATTTTGCATTTGTATAACAGCTGGTTTAAGAGTAAAATCCTAATTGGACTGTTGTCCAAAAAATTGTCCTCTTCAGAACATTTGGTGTGAGCATATAGAACATTAAGGTAGGACCACCAAATGATAACACATTCATTTTTGTCAAAGTATTTGGGAAGTTGCCTAATTTATATTTCTCTTCACCATCCTTGTTATCAGTAAGACAACTCATTCGGATCTGAAGGGATGTTCTACTGATGTTCTTCTGTTGAGAAGTGGAGTTTTCCCTATCTCCAGATGGGACAGTGTATAGGCAGACCTCTCTGCCTGTCACATTCCAGCAGAGGGGACCACATACAAATAAGCCAATTCCATAATAACATGAAGGGAAGGATTATGTAACACATCCTGGCGCTACTGTGCTGTACATCCACTTTGCAAATTGTTGAAAGATTAATGATTGAGATTAAAGATCTAACACTGTTATTATGGCTATGGGTTCATTAGATGTGGGTGTTCTGGTCTCCAAAACAAAACCGATAAATTATACTAGCAATTAAGACCACATTTTCAGAATATTTATTTCACACAATATGGTGACATTCACAAAAGGTAAATAAACTGTAGGACTATTCCCCTCCACCACCATTTAAGCCACAACGACACCGGGTTCTTTCTGTCATTTTGTATGTTTATTGTCAAATCAGAAATATACGAACAATGATTGGTGACAGGTAAAAGGAAGACAACATGTATATATTGGAATACATCTTATGCAAATACAATTCTATTTATCCATACGTTACCATAACTGGCAAGGAAAATGTCATCTTTCTTGACATTGTTCCCTCAAAACACATAACAACTCCCAGTATCCCAATGTCCCTATATGTACTATATTAGTTATTCATTCATATAAACTCAATTTATCTTGTTAAAGACATTGAATGGCATTAAATTCAATACGTTCATTGTCAGGGTCCAAAGGGACCACGTGCTGTCATGTAATTTGAATAAATCATGAACACTGACATTATGAGTAGCTGAATCACCTCATTTTTTCCTATGTTTTGGCTCTGTACTCCAGCACTTTTGATGTGAAATGATACAACAACTGTGAGGCTAAAGTACAGACTGTAAGCTTTAATTTGAGGGCATTCTCATCCATATTGTAACTGAAGAAGGCTGGAGTACAGGCCTGGCATAGCATCACCAGTGAAGATACCCAGCATCTGATGATTTCTACAGCTCGCAGACTTCAGGCAGTCCTTGCATGCAAAGGACATGCAACCAAGTATTATTCTTTCATAGCAACATAATTAATGATTAGGATTAATACACTTTCCCCTTATGTCACAAGGAATATATTCAATGCATTAACTGTACAACTCTAAAAAAAAGTCCCATGAAAGAGACATTTCTCATTTATATTGGTACAGATATTCTGCAATAAAATATGCTTTAGAACCACCACTCAAAGGTCTATGAAAACATGCATGTAAGTTATGATACTTAACATAGCTACATAGATTCTCACATTACAATGTATGACTACCGATGGCTACGATGTCTTCTGGGTTTAGATGAACTAAAATGACATGTCTACCATGTTTGCAAGTCTAAACAGAGATGACAGGTGTAGTTTAGGCCATCTCATGAATTGACAGACAAGAAACAGCTGAATATGAGCAATAGAACATAAGCAGCCTAATGTTTATGTTACCATAACAGATGACAGCTTAGCTAAATAATTTAGTTATTCGACAATGAAAGGGCACCCGGCGCTTTAATTCCAATGGAAATGATACGTATTTATTCAAGAACTTTAACTGGAGTTTCACTGTGGCACAATTCAGGGTGATAGCCAAAGTCGCGTAGCAAAAGATAAATATTGACTACCCGAACAAAAGACCTCGGTCAAGCTATCCGTTCGTCAAATTTGTGTGCGCAGCTACATTATGTATAGTGGTAGAACGGGAACCACGACGTCTTTAGGCAACGCCCTTGTGCGAAAAAAAAGGAAAGAGCGACTTCTCGCCAAGACGCCTGATAAAAATGTGTAATGCCGTCTTTTTAACTACCATTTCGAAAATGTAATACTATAGTAGGAAAGTAATTTAATATATGTTGGCTACTGTACTGCTGAAACGTACGTGTGATTGAAATATTGACCAATAATTGTAAATAATAATAATAATAATAATAATAATAATAAACTCCTAGGCTAAACCAAACTGTGCACACCCAACATGAAAATGTTCCACAGCAGCAATTTGGAGATCTGGAGAAATGACCAATGAATGTCGTTATAATTGTCTAAAGGAAAAAACGTAGATCATGCGTTTACCAATAATACGTCTCTGCATTTGTGCTGACAAAGAGCCAGACGATGCATACTAAATAAGAAAATATTGATTATAAAGGTGATTATAACGGTAGATAGGAATATATGACAGTACTATCTTTGGGAGCCCATTACCCTGTGGTTTTTCATAATTACTCCAAACATTCAACTAATTGTTGATAGATAAAGGCCAGACTATATGTGTGGCAAGTAAAAAGACATTTAACTGTGAACATTCTGAGATATGGCTATTAAGGTCATTATCACTGTGTGCAAGCAAATATGGAAACATTACATTTGAAAGAGCATTACACAGGATTTTCCCGTAGTAAGTGAATAATTTCAACTTCGGAATGACTATTTATTTTCTTTATTGCTGTATATGGGTATATGGCAACACTATCATAGACAGACCATTACACACAATTTTCCCATAATTACTCTTGAACATCAATTGGCTGGCAATGAACAAGGTCCATTCTATATGCCTGCTAATTATGAAAAAATTCTACTGTGAAAATTTGAGATATGCCCACTTATGTTCATTATTGTTATATATAGGTATATATGGCACCACAATCATTGACAAACTATTACACAAAATTTTCCCATAATTACTCTTGAACATCAACTGGCTGGCAATGAACAAGGTCCATTCTATATGCCTGCTAATTATGAAAACATTCTACTGTGGAAATTTTGAGATATGCCCACTTATGTTCATTATTGTTGTATATAGGTATATATGGCACCACAATCATTGACAAACTATTACACAAAATTTTCCCATAATTACTCTTGAACATCAACTGGCTGGCAATGAAAAGGGTCCATTCTATATGCCTGTTAAGTATGAAGATATTCTACTGTGGAAATTTGGAGATATGACCATTTATGTTCTTCATTGCTGTATGAGGGTATATATGACACCACTATCATTGACAAACCATTACACATAATTTTCCCATAAGTACTTTTGAACATCAACTGGCTGGCAATGAACAAGGTCCATTCTATATGCCTGCTAAGTATGAAGATATTCTACTGTGGAAATTTTGAGATATGACCATTTATGTTCATCATTGCTGTATATGGGTATATATGACACCACTATCATTGACAAACCATTACACAACATTTTCCCATAAGTACTTTTGAACATCAACTGGCTGGCAATGAACAAGGTCCATTCTATATGCCTGCTAAGTATGAAAATATTCTACTGTGGAAATTTTGAGATATGACCATTTATGTTCATCATTGCTGTATATGGATATATATGACACCACTATAATTGACAAACCATTACACAAAATTTTCCCATAAGTACTTTTGAACGTCAACTGGCTGGAAATGAACAAGGTCCATTCTATATGCCTGCTAAGTATGAAGATATTCTACTGTGGAAATTTTGAGATATGACCATTTATGTTCTTCATTGCTGTATGAGGGTATATATGACACCACTATCATTGACAAACCATTACACATAATTTCCCCATAAGTACTTTTGAAAATCAACTGGCTGGCAATGAACAAGGTCCATTCTATATGCCTGCTAAGTATGAAGATATTCTACTGTGGAAATTTTGAGATATGACCATTTATGTTCTTCATTGCTGTATGAGGGTATATATGACACCACTATCATTGACAAACCATTACACATAATTTCCCCATAAGTACTTTTGAAAATCAACTGGCTGGCAATGAACCAGGTCCATTCTATATGCCTGCTAAGTATGAAGATATTTTACTGTGGAACCTTTGAGATATGACCATTTATGTTCATCATTGCTGTATATGGGTATATATGACACCACTATCATTGACAAACCATTACACAAAATTTTCCCATAAGTACTTTTGAACGTCAACTGGCTGGCAATGAACAAGGTCCATTCTATATGCCTGCTAAGTATGAAGATATTCTACTGTGGAACTTTTGAGATATGACCATTTATGTTCATCATTGCTGTATATGGGTATATATGACACCACTATCATTGACAAACCATTACACAAAATTTTCCCATAAGTACTTTTGAACGTCAACTGGCTGGCAATGAACAAGGTCCATTCTATATTCCTGCTAAGTATGAAGATATTTTACTGTGGACATTTTGAGATATGACCATTTATGTTCATCATTGCTTTATAAGGGTATATATGACACCACTATCATTGACAAACCATTACACAGGATTTTCCCATAATTAGTTAAAATTTTCATATGATTGGTGACGAACAAGACCAACCATATATGCCTGCCAAGTCTTCAGCAGTTTTACTGTAGAAATTTTGACATATGAAGATTTATTTTCATGATAGCGGCATATGGTGAATTTGGCAGCAGGATTTCCAATAAATAACTTGTCAATTTCAAGTAATTTAACGTCATTATGTGTGCATATATGTGTACATGACAGCACTTTCCATCGAATGCTTCCCTGTATCTTTTATTTATTTTTTAAATATTTGGTAGCACTTTATTTGACAGTGGTCATCATGACATGAGAAAGACACTGTCATTACCATGACATAATACCTGTCATAAAGTGTCATGTTCATTCATAACTATGACATAGTGTTGTTATAACACAATTTGCAATTACATTACATATCTATCGAGATGAACTAATCCCAACTAAAATAATTTTAATTAATGTGTTTTTGCATGAAGTATCACTATTTGGCAAACTGACACATCGTCACATTGCTTTCAACAAATAATGGACATAGTCATTTTCAAATGTCATGGTGAATCAGTGTTATGACAACCCTGTCAAAGTGAGCCTTATATGCAGGTTGTTATGTCAGTTGTTATAACACAAATTGCAGATTGTGTCATAACAACACTATGTCATAGTTATGAATGATCATGACACTTCATGAAAGGTATTATGTCATGGTAATGACACTGTGAATGTCATGAAGTGTTACCAAAGATTTTTAAAAATAAATAAAAGATACGGGGAAGCAGTCAATGGAAAATGCTGTCATGTACACATATATGCAAACATAATGATGTTAAATGACTTCAAATTGTCAAGTTATTTTTTGAGAATCCTGTTTAATGGATTCTTAAAGTTAGTGTTGCTAAATTCACCATATGCAGCTATAATAAAAATCTTCAAATCTCAAAATTTCTACAGTAAAACTGCTTAAGACCTTTAGGCAGGCATATAGGATTGTACTTGTTCATCACCATTCTGGCCTTGATAATCAGCATTCTGTTAACATTTGGAAATACTTTTGGGACAATCCTGTGTAATGGTCTGTCAATGATAGTGGTGCCATTAATGAACATAAGTGGGCATATCTCAAAATTTTCACAGTATAATTTGTTCATAATTAGCAGGCATATAGAATGGACCTTGTTCATTGCCAGCCAGTTGATGTTCAAGAGTAATTATGGGAAAACTTTGTGTAATAGTTTGTCAATGATTGTGGTGCCATATATACCTATATACAACAATAATTAACATAAGTGGGCATATCTCAAAATTTTCACAGTAGAATTTTTTCATAATTAGCAGGCATATAGAATGGACCTTGTTCATTGCCAGCCAATTGATGTTCAAGAGTAATTATGGGAAAATTTTGTGTAATGGTCTGTCTATGATAGTGTTGCCATATACCCATATACAGCAATAAAGAACATAAATAGTCATTCCGAAGTAATGTTTCCATATTTGCTTGCACACAGTGATAATGACCTTAATAGCCATATCTCAGAATGTTCACAGTTAAATGTCTTTTTACTTGCCACACATATAGTCTAGCCTTTATCTATCAACAATCAGTTGAATGTTTGGAGTAATTATGAAAAACCACAGGGTAATGGGCTCCCAAAGGTAGTACTGTCATATATTCCTATCTACCGTTATAATCACCTTTATAATCAATATTTTCTTATTTAGTATGCATCGTCTGGCTCTTTGTCAGCACAAATGCAGAGACGTATTATTGGTAAATCGCATGATCTACGTTTTTTCCTTTAGACAATTATAACGACATTCATTGGTCATTTCTCCAGATCTCCAAATTGCTGCTGTGGAACATTTTCATGTTGGGTGTGCACAGTTTGGTTTAGCCTAGGAGTTTATTATTATTATTATTTACAACTATTGGTCAATATTTCAATCACACGTACGTTTCAGCAGTACAGTAGCCAACATATATTAAATTACTTTCCTACTATAGTATTACATTTTCGAAATGGTAGTTAAAAAGACGGCATTACACATTTTTATCAGGCGTCTTGGCGAGAAGTCGCTCTTTCCTTTTTTTTCGCACAAGGGCGTTACCTAAAGACGTCGTGGTTCCCGTTCTACCACTATACATAATGTAGCTGCGCACACAAATTTGACGAACGGATAGTTTGACCGAACATTTTTAAAGAGCGGATAGCTTGACCGAGGTAACAAAAGTCATGAAATAATGTAAGGCAGTATTAAAACAACCTTCATTCGTTCTCCTCCATTCCTCCAAGATTTGAAGTAAAAAGGACATCTGTGTCGCCTCCAAGTCCTCCGCAACCACAAACAACACGGCTAACTCCTCCATGTTGTTTTTCTCCCAGCCGGTTTCAGAAACGTCCGAATCTGTCCCAGTTGGATCTGCTCAGGCGATTTTCATTTCCGCCTGAGGCAGGTAAGCCAACTGCTCACCGATGTCTACTCGAACACGCCCAAGTTTACAAAGCTGCAGCTGCAGACTCCAAGAAACGCCCCTCACTAAAATAAACGCCCCTTCAGCTAATTAGCTATGTGAACGTAGTTGAACGTCAAAAAAAAACAAAAAACGAGGGAATTTAGCCTACGTTATCATAGCAACGTGTTAACGTGTGTTGACGTAAGTTAGTTTGCTGACTCTCTTTAGTTTATCTAACAAGTGATCATCCATGTAACTAGCTAGGTATAGCACATTCAGTTCCAGAAGGGAACTAACTGACGTAGTTACTTCAGCTTATTGTCAGAGAGCAATGCAGGGCAACGTTAATGTTAAATGATGTCATGCTGTAGGCCTATCTGTGTGGAATTGTGTATTTTTGTAAGCGGGGTAATGAGCGAAATCTGGTTCAGTCGACTGAGGTCATTAGACTACGTAAAGTATGCCGTTACCAGCCTATTCGTTAATTTTCAGCAATGCCACTTATACTTGCAAATTTATGAAATACAAAGTTTGTTCAGAAACACGTCTAATCCAGTGCTGAAACTAGCTACTAAAGTGATGTGTCAAACGAAAGAATGTTGTGCTATCAGTCAGACACCATCTGCCAATCACAACTTGTTCTTCCCTGGAGAGGGGTACCCTAAATTACCCCAGACCTTATCAGAATGCCCATTTGTATTATTGATAGAAGCATGGCGCAAATAATCAGAAATAGCATTACTTTTCATGATGTGATATAGGCCAACTACACTACAATAATGACATTCCTGGTTAGTTAAACTAAGAGTAAGATTTTCAATTAAAATTATTAATTTATAATCCACCAGGCAAGAGCCTACATTTTAGATTAACGTTAGCTACATACATTCTGCAAATTTCTCAGTGTAGATAACGTTATTTAATGACGGTTTTAGGACGAAATAAATGTATATATATTTGTTTCAAGGAACATTTTAGTTGGGCTATTCGTTTTTCACGATCAGCTTTAAAACAGTACAGTGAGATTTACTATTTACTATTACTATTAACTCCGAGAATTAGGTTACCTATTGTCTCCCAGCACAGTCTCAAGAGCGTGGAGGAGATATTAAACGAGGAGTTGATTAAGTGTTCCCTTAATGTCTTTAAGCAGTGTATATACTATATGACCAAAAGTATGTGGACACCCCTACTAAGTATTGAGTTCAGGTGTTTCAGCCTCCCCCACTGCTAAGAGGTACATAAAATCAAGCACATAGCCATGAAATCTCCATAGATAAACATTGGCATTAGAATGGGTCGTACTGAAGAGCTTAGTGACTTTAAACATGGCACTGTCATAGGATGCCACCTAGAAAAGGTTTTATAATTTCTAAACCGTTCATCCGATATGGATGGAAATACCCTCAAATCAAAGCTGACAGTCTGCACTTCAACGTCATTGTCATTGTATCCTTTCAAACCCAAAGTGCTAGAGTACGGAACCGAAATAACGAGACAACTGATAATTTTGCAGTGGTCTCTTAATTTTTTTCCAGAGCTGTATATGTAACTCCAACCTGCCCATTAGTTAGGCCAACAAATTGACGTGAACAATCATGTCTGTCAATATGTGCATTTTTTTATTATAACTTTTTTAAAAAGTTTTTAATTGAGAGAAAAGGCTATAAAATGTATTATGCTGGAAGTCGTTTTCCTATTTCAATAGGCCAATACAGCCCATTAAAATGCTACTGTTGCATTAACGAATCTCAGAGTGGATTTAGGAGTGACATTTAAAAAAGAGGGGTTGTTCTGTTTTATTCTGGAGGGTTTAATAATGAACAAAATGAAATGGCTGGCACAGCTGGTGGTAACAAGCTTGCTCAAATGATAACCTGCCGAATGATTAAACAATAATGATTCAGAAATACAAAATAACAATTCAAAATTACAATTAGGTTACACATGGGTTCATTGAACAGTTATAAATTGCATTAACGAATGAGTTTCATTCATAAAATATTCCTAAAGTATTCTACTTTTGTCTTCAATACAACGAAATAACAATGTAGTAAATTGCTTTCGATATGAATATCTTCAGACACAGCACCATATTATTCCATTGAAAAAAGTGAACGCTGTGGGCCGAAAGCAATCGAGTAATTCTGAAAGTTTATCTATTCTGGCACTTCACCTCTCCACAAATATCAGCCGGCTGGGGCAGGCTATGAACGGTTCGCCGTAATCCATACTTTTAGCGAGCTATAACAGACCATTTCAATACAAACTACTGACTTCTTCAATAGACTCCCTGTCCATGTTAATTTTCACTATCTTATATTGTAAAAATATATAGCACTCTAACGTAATTAATTTGGCTCATGACAGAAAAATGAGTG
Source organism: Ilyophis sp. 1 JC-2022 (assembly GCA_022702515.1). Taxonomy (NCBI): domain Eukaryota; kingdom Metazoa; phylum Chordata; class Actinopteri; order Anguilliformes; family Synaphobranchidae; genus Ilyophis; species Ilyophis sp. 1 JC-2022. Next base: position 15,702,546 of record CM040405.1, on the reverse strand, counting down.
GTAACAATGGATAGAATGGATATGGATAGAACGGACTGTTTAGCTGCCTTACATACATTTAAATACTTTCCCATTTATATTAGCGTGCATAATTTTGCTGCGGATTAACAGCAGCGAACCAACAGGATCCCCCAAGGCCACCGTAGTTGGTTGGGGGCGTTTCTTGGAGTGAGGGGCGTTTCTTGGAGGGCGTTTCTTGGAGTCTGCAGGCTGCAGCTATACCCTACTCTGGAAAGGCGCCTGCTTAAGTTTATGTTGTCATTTCCGCCTTAGTTCACGCAGCACCGACTTTTCGGCCATCTCGGACAGTTTCTGATGCAGGCCGACGCAGATATGACGTAAATCGGCTCTAGCCGAACACGCCCAGTCTCCCTTAGGGAGGAGTGATCTGAGCTGATATTTAATCAAACGTCAGAAAACACAGGAATCTATGAATAAACCTGCTTTTAGCTGTGTGTAACTTTTCACCCCGATTGCTCTTATTAGTGTTTGTGCTTTTGTTTTGGCCGGTGTGGGTTCAGACTTTTGTTCCATCCAAGCAGTTACACCTGATTCTACTAACTAACCACTAGAGTCTTTGCTAAGTGCCTTTATTAGTAGAATCAGGCGTGTTACTGCTTGGTTGGAGCAAAAACCTGCACCCACACCGGCCCTTACTGGATAAGATTGAGGCCCCCTGGCCTAAGGGGAAATTGAGAGGTGCGGAGCACTGGACGGCATATTGTTTGCTGTAGAAGCAAGCGGTTACGTCTGTTTGATATCAGAGCTCAGCGCTTTGTCCACTCACACGAGTGTCTGCATCTCTCTCAGTGCCATTAGTTTAATTTACGTTCAGTTCTGGGCTGTGTCCGAATCAGAGCCCTATCTACTGCGCCCTGTCTCCTGCGTGCAGTACACTGGTAAAAGTGTGCTGTTTAATCTGCACTGTAGCAGTCCGTGAAAAATATTCGCCATACTATTTTCCAATTGTACTGTGGAAGTGTCATAAGCAGGTCATTAGACGACTCATCTGTGTTGCCATGTCCGCGGTTTTACAGCTAAATTGGGAGTCACGGGTAAAAATGAAAAGTTGCAAAGCACAAACTTATTTTAAAAAGTAAAAATGAGATTTCTATTTGAAATACGTTGGCTAATTTTGAGTTGCCATTTGGCTGGAATGTCTTGCAAGATCTGGCCCCCCTGCGCTGCCATGTCATGTGTTGTTTTTGTTGTATTTGAAGGAAAACGTCAGTGATGCTGCGCCTCATTTTTTTTTTTTTAAAAGCTTCACGTCATATTTATGTGACCAAAATGTTTGTGTACTCCTTATAAAGTGTGCTCCCGAATGCACTCAGCGAAACACCGGAAGTAAGTGTGTCATCCGGGTGTTTCAACTCTACTGCAATTTGAAAAATGTTTGCCTACTCAATGACTTTCTTGTCCTGTCGACTCACCAAGGCTACTATAGTGTGGAAGAGTGTTGATTCGGACACGGCCCTGGGGTGCGTCCAAATATTCTTCACTCCTCACCTCCTTTCCTCCACTCCCCCACTACCCGGAAGTGTTACGGTCCGTAGGACAAGAACCCAAACGCAGGCAGGAGTGCGACAAACCAGGTTTAATCTCCAGATCAAGGTACAAATTCAATGTCCAAGGGGAAGTCAAACAGGCAGGGGTCGATCACGGGAAGACACGGCAGAGATACAAAAACAAAATCCAAAAGGGTCGCGAGAACACGGACAGAGGTCGAAGCCAGGAAATCAATCAGAAGAAAAACAAATTAATAAAAGAACAGACCACAAAAACTCACTAACTCGGAACTAACAGAAACAAACAAAACAAAACCAAACCAAACTCAAACACGAAACACTCGGAAACAGATATGCTAACTCGGAAGGGCAATACAGGTAACAGACTAACGTGTAATTTAGATGACGAACTCACGACGAGGAACAAAGACAGCAGGTATAAATGCATGTGTAGACAGGTGCAAACACTTATCTTGAGAATAGCAGGAAATGGAAAACAGCTTGAGAGCTGAGACACGTAACAAGGCAATTAGTAAATCGTGAGTAGTTATCCTATCCTACCCCTGTCGTTAGTAAATTAGTTAACAAGACAATGACTGGATACGTAAGGAAACACTAAACAGCTGTGGAAACGTGATGAGAACTAAATTGTTAGTTTGTGTTCGTAATAATTCTATTAAACCCTGACGTTAGCAGATTAGTTAACCACCCCCCGTGTTTAGCCAGTTAGTAATTAATAAGTCCTATATAAATATTAGTAGTGCAGGGTAATACAAACGAAGTGTACAGAAACGAAAGTAAAACTCCGTGAGAGGAAGCGAGAGATACAGCACAGAACGCAAGGCTGCGGAAAACATGGAAAAGTGTATGCTACAGAAACTGACAATACTAAACATGACAGAATGACAAAACAAACTCAGAACATGACAGGAAGTATGCAAAACTGCCTCAACGTTTCCAGTACAAGTATTTGCATATGCATATTCAGGATATGTACCTGGCATTGTGGTTTGCGTCAAGTCATTCATTAATATGTAACCATTAATACGTAATTAAGATGTAATCAGCAACATTAGATTAAAACACAAAGATCAATTTCCGGGGCGTGGAGGAGAGGAGGTAGTGAAAGAAAGGAGGATGCATTTTTCCACTATTGGGACGCACCCCGGGAGATTATTCTTAGGCCTTCTGTCCCTTCTTGATGATGTCACACTTTGTATTCCTGAGACGGACACTGATGTTCTCCCCTTCTGTGCATCACTCTGGATAAGATCATCTGCTCACTGATTGTAATGTAATGTCATTTAATGTGATTTTTAAGTAGTTTGGCTAACATTAGGTGTGCAAGAACAGGCAGTGCAGTAACTAGCTACCCCTTGCAATATACTACTCTATATCAGCCTATGCAATAAGAGTACATGGGGGAGTGGCTGACTGTTACTCAAAATACACACAAGGCATGAATGCTCATTCACTCCTGCAGGCATGAGGCTTTACACTTCTGCATTTTGTATCTTCAAAAATATTTTATATTGTGTATTGTGATTGTTTAAGGTATGGAAATAGCAACCAAATAAAATCTTCAAAAATGATGATAAAGTTTCACTTGACTTTAGTGCCACTGACGGAATCAGGAGCAGCAGGAACGTGGCTGGACTCTCAAACAGCACTTTTAAACATTTAAACCAGGAGTAAATACCTCTGTTTTTGTAACCCAATATTTGCACTGCTCTCTAGTGCAAGAAAGAGTTTAACAAGAACATATTAAGGAATAAAGAGAATGGGTAACTATAAACCGTAAAGAAGATATATACAGATGTTGACATATTAGAAAGACTTTTCCCTGATCATTGCGAACTGCCAAGGCTGTCGCCTGTAATGAGTATGACAGCGACCCCATGTGGTCATGAAGAGAAGTGCAAGACAAGGTTTTTTATTTCTCTCTATTTTTAGGGAAGAAGGCTTTGTCCCACTGGCAACTAGAGGTTTATCCCTCAGATTATCATGACATTTTATGACGCCTTATATGTTTGGTGTCCGATTGACCCCAAAAGTTTAAACTGACACACAACTATTGTAATAGAAACATTTTGACACTGTTCCACATTTTGTGTGTCTCACAATTGACTAATCTTTTATCCCTAAAAATTAAAAATAACACATAAAAAAATCTCACATCTCATTTTAGAGCCTGAGGTAAGTGGACGTTTGTGAAGTTTAAAATACAGCTATACCACAAATGACCCCATACAACACTTTTGTTTACCAAGTATTACAAGACCTTTGAAAACATAGCATTATGTTCATTGCATATTTGCTATTTAATCCCAACACATTATAAAAAATCTAAGTGTCAAAATAAAAAATACGGTTAGTTGGTTTTTAAGAGACAAACACTGAATTATGGCAAAGATAATACGAGGGTTAAAGGCATAGCTCACTTTTTGTTTAGTTTTTTAGATTATTCAGTTTCATTGTGTGTTTCTGATTGGCCCAGACAGGTTTACTGTGTGTTTCTGATCGGCCCAGACAAGTTTACTGTGTGAATGTAGACTCCAAAATGGAGTTATGTTTATTTTTATGTTTTCTTCTTGTGTTTGTACCAACTTTAATGTTGGTTTATTTAAGCCCCAGCTAAGCGCTGGGTTGGATCTGAGTTGGTGTTGGTATCTCTATCATTGCACACATTTACGACAGCGCTGTTTTCTGCACAAGCTCCCATCACAACATGTAATGTGCAGAGGAGCATCTCTTTAAAGTGTATATTTGCATGTATATGTCTGTGCGGCTGTGCATGTGGATATGTGCCCTGTATTTGGTATTGTGTGTGTTGTCTCATCCTCCACTGTCGACTGGGGGGTGTGCCGACCAGTTATTATTAATGTACACAGAGTCAACTAAATTAATATCTCGCATGATCAGCCATATTCTCACAGTATACTTGCGGTCAAATGGCCAATCTCACAAGTCAGGCCGGTATTTAACGTGACCAATCAAAAGACTGGAGACATGAGCCACTCTGTGGGTGCGTCCCAATATTCTTCACTCCCCACCTCCTTTCCTCTACTCCCCTCTTTCCCGGAAGTATGCAAAACAGCCTGAATGTTTTGAGTAAAGTATTTGCATGTACAGTATACAATGTACCTGACATTGCGGTTTGCGTCGAGACATTAATTAATTTGTAACCATTAATATGTAATTAGTATGAAATCAGCAACATTAGATAAGGACACAAATAAGGGTTTACGGGGCACGGGGAAGAGCAGGTGGTAGTTTCGGAAAGGAGGGTGCATTTTTCGAGTATTGGGACACACTCCGTATCTCATCGAGAGGAAATACATTTTCATGCGAGAGCAAGTTCGCTCGTGTCACAGCTCCGTGCTCGTGGTAGTCGCGGGACTGCATTTTTGCACGCAAAACAAAAGCTCCTTCACGCGGATTGGTTCTCTGCTCGCTCGCTACACATCTGGACATTTACCGATACTGTTCTGATCATTTCACAGCTCCACGCGCGCGAAATTATTGTTATAAACAACCATCTTACACAACCACCTTTATATTTTTCATCAAATCCTTATTTTCAATAGAAACACTTTACACCAAAACATTCATTAATTTACCTTATATTGACTTAAAACACTACATTTAATTTCCCTAGTAACAAAAACTCATCACCAAAAATCTAAAATTATATTGCTTTAAAGACAACCATATTCTACATTTTAATTTGACAACACAAAACTCAACAAATACAACAAATATTTATTACATCTTATATATCCAGACAAACAGCACATACCCCTACAAGTGAACACAACAACCATCCAAATATACAAACAAATCCATTATACTCAATTTTTTTTTTCCCTATATGTACTTATACACAAAAAATGCAATTCAACCAAATATATAACAACATTATTACATTGTTCACATAACATCAAACATTTAATCATCAAAACACATCATCCCACCTAATTTCAAAATTTTATAAACAAATGTTGAACATTTCCAATATCTATCCATGCATTAATTTTGTGATTACATGAAATTGTAAAAAACGCTATAATTGTGTTGCTGCACTATTATGTCAGACTGACCTACACATATCTTTACTTCAACATTTTGTATAAATAAGTAAAATTCCACCTAAAGTATAAACCCAATTACACCAATCTGCATTAACCAACCCAATTGCAACACTGTTTTGTAGGGTGTAACTTACTCTTAGTAACCTCATAAAATATTATGCCTAACTGAAACTGTTTTTAACATCCACTTTTACTCGGTTTGATACAGATAAAAAACCCTCATTAGTGTGCTCCTACATTAACATTGTTTCATCACAATACATTTGTGTCTTTTTGATGTTAAGTGTGCACTGTATGATTTAATGTTTGTGTTCTCCTGTGTGTCTATGTGTATGTTATTTCGCTGTTATGACACAGACTGTCGTCACATTATATTACTATTACTTTTACATTTCAAACTCATAGATAGTTTCCTTCATTACAGGGCTCACACCTCAGAGAAGATGTCATAATACAGTGATACCTGAGCACACATGAACTGTTGTCTCCCCACTCTCACTGTTTATTGCATACATGTATATTCACTAATTGAGTCTTCATGTTATTTGTTCAGGTTATTTTGTTGTATTCTTTTTGTGTGTGTGTGTGGTTCTATACATGTATGTCACTTCTCCTTTTTTCATTAAACTGGAGACATGGGTGTTTATACATGTGTGTCTGTTTTAATGTTTTTGTCTTATGTCAAGTTATATCCATTTCTGTGTGCACTTGATGTTTTTCTTGTTTGCAATGTTCCCCTGTTATCTTTCTTCATTGACACTGGTATTTGGTTCCGTGTTCATTTAGATGTTATTTATTGTGAACCTCTCACTCATTCTCACTTATACATGTTTCTTCATTGAAACTTCATTTTTCTTTTAAATTCTGTATCACTAAGTGAGTTTCTGTGGTCCCTACATGTTTTTATAACTTTTTTTTTTTTAACTCATTGTAACTGTCTAGAATCTCACCATTGCATTATTTTGCGTGATTAATTGTGGTTGAATTCAGTGCTTACACTGTTTTTCTTTATATTTGTATTTTTACATTTATATTTATGAATTGGTTTTTTTAACACATTTTCTATGAACTTGTGTATCACTACACTGATATTGTCATCTCCTCATTCACTAGTCATGTGCTTGTTTATGTTATAGACGTGATAGATTTTGTGTGTTTGTGTTATTCCACTGTGTGTGTTTGTGGTCTCCTCTTATAGTCTGTGTTCCTGTGTTGTATAGCTGCTATGTGTGTGTAGCATTCAGTTTCCTTTCACCTGTCTTTCCTACAATATTTGTTATATATCATGATTCACCATTGTGTGCAGTGTGATTTGAACATTATGATCTTTTTTCAGATACCATTTCTGTAACACTGAGACAGTGTATGAACTCCCATTCAGTCTTTTTCAATGATCAGATGACAGATTCCGTCAATTGTTCTGTTTCTGTTCACTCTGTCAGTGATCTCTACATGTGATAGTGTGTGTCTGTCAAAACTGGACAATGTGTCTCTCATCATGTTGTCACAATCCGATCCAATTCTCTAACACGACAGTTTTCTCTTACATGATTCTGTCTCAATGTGTGTTCGCACATGCTAATCTCCCCACTTAACTTGCTTCACGTCATTTCCTTTATACTCTCATTTTCCTTCACTTACACTCATCCTTCTCTGAATGAAAGAGATCCTTTAAAGTCGCCCTCACTCACTCTTCTGCTTCACATCTTTTGTGTCACGTCACCTTATATAGTTGCCATTTCTTGTAGTGTAATCCTGTGTACCGTTTATTTCATCACACGAAACTATTAAAAAATCCCAAATACTTGAGACCTGTATCTATGATGTAGAGGAGATCTTCACTACTCACAGTGCCTCCTCGTCTGTGTAGCACAGTTCATCCCCATCACTCATTTGTCTCTTACAAGATAGTAAAAACAGTAGATCAGTGTGTTATTGTCCTGTTCAAACGCCACAGACAGTAGAAAGCTCCAGCATATATCTCGTAGATAGAGAGTAAAAAAAAATGAAAATAGACAGTGTTCTCCCCATCACGACGTCTTATTCTTTGAGACAGTGTTGTCACTACAATTCTCTAGTCAATAATATACTACCGTTATGGTCTCTCTCTAATGGTTTCCAGATCCTCTAAGTCCTCTCCACAGATCCTGAGTGCTTTTCATGTCTGCCTCTTTTTGTGCAATACATTTCACTCTCTCATGTATCCTGTTACAATCAACATGGTTCTCTACAGTGGATGTGTAAGTATTGTCGCAGACCAGATATATCCTCTCATTTTGTGACTAATGACAGTTGCTTCTCTATATTGCATAGCATTTCTGAGTTTTTTAATTATTCAGTTGTAGACCGTCCCATCACGTTCCAGAGACATATCAGCTACATGATTCTGTCATTTATTCAAAAAGACATAATCTCATAAGTTGTACCCACATATCTCATAGTTTTCAATAATTCAGTATAGTTCTCCTCAACGTTTTGACACTTTGTGATTAACTGACACTGATTTTTTCCCTGAAAGTCTTCTTCACATTCTTTCTAAATATATGTAATTCTCATGCTGTTTCATGAATAAATTATCTCAAATTTCAATAGTCTGTCTTTATGTTTCAAGATATGTTACATTAATATAGTTCTGTATAAAAAATCCCATGCATAAACTTCGACCTCAATTCTTCATTTTATAAACCATTTTGCTCTTATGAAACATGTGTGAACACCTATACTACCATGAGACACTGTCTTTTCATTCTTCACTGTGTTGCTTAGTGCAGCTACTGAGAGTGTGTTGATACAATTCTGTTAACACTAGTGACATAAACTGAGAAGAATGGTCATCCTGTGTCTGTGTCGCAAAGAGTCGCCATCACTACCCACTGACTCTCTTTTCCAGACAGTGATTCTAGTGTGTGTGTGTTACAGTAAAACACGCCTCACATACTCAGTTGTTAGATTTGTTATACATGAGAAAATTTTTATAGGTAACACTGAGACAGTGATCCTCTTGTTCAGTAGCCAGAGTGACCCCATCATATCTCTCTGACTGATGTCTCCTAAGGAATTCTAGTCTCACTCTGTGCAGTCTCTATAGAGTCATCTGGCATGTCGAATGCTCAAGTGTAGCTATCTCACCGCAAATTCTCACGTCATCTCTACTCTATCTTCATGTGAACGGAAGAGAGTCCACTGGTGTTTGCACTTTCGTCCCTCTCTGAATCGAGTGGCGATAGATATACTGATAGCTATGAGTATACGACTACACAGTGTCTTAGTCTACCTCTCACCTCTGTAAGTCTTGTCATCTACTAGACACTCGCTCTCTCTGCTGACAGCCACTGTGTGATGTCTATCTCTTCTTGTCCTCTTTTCTGTACGATGTCCAGTGTGTGGTCGCAGCCCTACTATAAAGTAAGCACTCTACACCCTCCACGCGTCATGTCTGTGATTCTGAGAGAGAAGTCTAGACTGTCCTGGAGAGACTCTCATTGTTCGACATTGTGTCCAGATAACATCTCTGAGATATAGAGATAGAGTATATCCGTACGCCACGTTCCTCCCTCTGCCCTCGCTGTTCATTTCTCCCCCCCCGGTTTATTCCCTATTCCCAGCACCAATACTGTTTCAGTACTTGTTCATTGCGACGCTCGCGCACACGCTTCATTACTTATTTCACAACGTGTCCCTAGCCACAACTCAAACTGAGCTGTGTCACGACCAGTAACAATCCTCTCCTCTACCACCCCTGCATCCTACACTGTGTCAAGAGAAACATTAGTAAACTTCTACTAACCTAGAAGAGAACCCAGACAGAGAGACACTATCTCGTCACTCCATGTAGTGATCACCCAGTGTCCACTCCATAACCTCTCCAGAGATCCCCATGTCCTCATCCCAAACACACACACACCAATGCTATACAGACATGTCACCAATCAAAAAATAAATAAAGACTACTCTATACCACCCTCTAATCAACTCCTCGCTCTATCCCGCTGCTCTCTACGGTGCCACACCGATGCAACCTCTGTCACTGACTCTCTCTGCCGATCTCAAAGAACCTTCCATATGTAGAGTGTTTGAGTATACACACGCTAAGGTCACTATGTATGACACTTTGTGCGACATCTATTCACTGTCTATATCCCTTTCACAAACTCTCTTGTTCGTTTAGTGCAACCCCGCTTGAGACACTGTAGATATAACTCAACTGGTGTACAGTAGTGTCAATTAAAAAAGACCCTCTTTGTAGTCGATAGATAGAGCTCTCACACCTCAGAGATAGTATGTAAGTGTGATCTCGGCTCTCCTATCTATCTCCCATCACCCGTCCCACTCCTGCCCTAGTCCATTAGTACATCATGTATTGATCGAGATACTCTAGATAGACGCCGCTGTCCTTCGCGTCGCACAGTGCTATCAGACTGTAGTGTGCATGCTCGCTCACGCGCTTCCTTAGAGTGATTCAGAGAGATAGCTCGAGTGCACGCGGAGAGCTATGACACTCAAGAAATCTAAGTAGCACGTCGTCAGGCTCTATGGTTTGCGTGTCTCTTAGGTCTGGATGATTAGTGTTGGCTCTAGCTCACAAGGGGCTTCTGCGGCCGAGTCTCTCGCTCTCTCTCTATAGGTTCATCCTAATATACACAACGCAGAATCGCACGCACTCGGACAATGATGGGATCTCGCACTCGATCTGAAGATAGCACTGCTCGCTCGCACGTGAGCTATATGTCGTTCATCATGTTGTCACGCAGCCTGTAGATATTGTATCGCTACGCTACTCACTCGAGACATTCTATCCGCGTTTGCCACAGTATCGCTGTCAAGCTCCTCACATCAACACGTGTGCATTATGGACTCGCTCGCAGCAGTACGCGCTGTCATCTCTGGGGCGAGGTGCGTGTTTCCTAGCGCGCGCTTCGTGCTCCTCATCGAGCTTCTGGGGAGATTGCCACTTAGAGTATGAGCTGTGTGTGCTCGTTTCATAATGAGTGGAGCTGGGATATCTGGACGTGCTTTTTAACTCTCAGGAGATGGCTATAGTGTGTCCACGCGAGATATCAGTGTCTTGGGTATCGCGTCTTCCGTAGCTAGACAGTACTCAGAGATATCACGAGTTACATATACTCTTCTGAGAGCGTCCCTATAGCCACATAGTGTATGAGTGAGAATGGAGCGAGGCAGTGAGGCTCGCGCGGTAGTCTCTGTATCTTCTGATGCTCAGTCGGTTTTTCGCGCACGATTTGCGCACTCGCACCTAAAGTGGGGGTTGGCAATCGTTGATGTCTGGAATCTTGGGGTGGATCTCGAGCGCTGTAGGCTTCGCCACACGCGCGCGCGCTGCTAGCTCGCACACATTGCGCTCACTGACGAGTGCACGCGCTCGTAGATCGATGTGTTGGTGGCACGTGCGCCAGTGATTGCAGCTAGCCTGTGTGCGAATACATGGCACAGGCCATGCAGAAACTGTGTCCACAGGGAATAGTCACTGGATCCTTAAGTAGATCCACACAGATTGGACAGCTGAATTGATCCAGATCCAGTAAAACTCCACCTTCAGCCATTTTACTGCTCATACTCACACAGAGACAGATAGTTACGTTTTGTTTCTGTGAAACTGCGTGAGAAAGAGAGGGATAGAGTGGGAGTGACATCGTGGTTCTGCCCACAGCTGCAGGAGGAGTGGTTTTGGACTGAGGCCAGGCTAAGCAGACAGAGCTAATTTCTGAGGAAATATGCAATCTTAGAGACCAAAAAAAAGATTTACTGAAGGACTGTGTGTGTATTACTAGCAGAAACAGCCTGTATACACATGCATAGTGTGTAGTACCTGTGTATCTGTGTACCCCAGTCAGAAATACACAGATAATACATATAATATGAGTATGCAGGTATTTGCTCTTCCAAAAAGATGACAAATGTAGAATAATCAGGAAATGTACAAAGGTACACCCCTAAAACCTCTGGGGGAGTAACAATACTGTCCCAGCTGCTTTTCTTAACTTTAGGATTATTTTCTTGTTTTAATGCAGAGGCCCCTATGCCAGTTATTATGAAGCCTGCATGTCATCAGAAACTTCTATATGTATCTGTCATATGCTTCCTTACACACAGAAACTGCCTGGGCCAAACAGTGTTTAACTATTCCTGTCACACTGCACTGCACTGAGCTTTAAACCTTTATTTTTTTTATTTTTTTTTAAACATCTCACCTAGAAGACCAGACCTTCTACAGAACAGTTTCACCTTCACTACACTGGGACAGTGGGTCTCCTACATGATTCAGTGTGTAGCACAGTGTCCCCATCACTACACTGGGACAGTGGGTCTCCTACATGATTTAGTGTGTAGCACAGTGTCCCCATCACTACACTGGGACAGTGGGTCTCCTACATGATTTAGTGTGTAGCACAGTGTCCCCATCACTGCACTGGGACAGTGGGTTTATTACATGATTCAGTGTGTAGCACAGTGTCCCCATCACTGCACTGGGACAGTGGGTCTCCTACATGATTTAGTGTGTAGCACAGTGTCCCCATCACTACACTGGGACAGTGGGTGTCCTACATGATTCAGTGTGTAGCACAGTGTCCCCATCACTACACTGGGACAGTGGGTCTCCTACATGATTCAGTGTGTAGCACAGTGTCCCCATCACTGCACTGGGACAGTGGGTCTCCTACATGATTTAGTGTGTAGCACAGTGTCCCCATCACTGCACTGGGACAGTGGGTTTATTACATGATTCAGGGTGTAGAGCGCCCCCTACTGACTCAATCCCCAGCAACAGGGGTGCGCAGGAAGTAACCAGATATCCCTCATCGTCACGCCAACCAAGCCCAGCCTCAATATGCTTCAGCTATCTGGCAGTACCAGGCTAAAGAGCCATTTGACTGCTGGCCTTACCGTTCTACCATTATATCTGCCACTAGATAACTATCACTGCTGTACTTACCTTTCTACCATTATATCTGCCACTAGATAACTATCACTGCTGTACTTACCTTTCTACCATTATATCTGCCACTAGATAACTATCACTGCTGTACTTACCTTTCTACCATTATATCTGCCACTAGATAACTATCACTGCTGGCCTTACCTTTCTACCATTATATCTGCCACTAGATAACTATCACTGCTAGACTTACCTTTCTACCATTATATCTGCCACTAGATAACTATCACTGCTGTACTTACCTTTCTACCATTATATCTGCCACTAGATAACTATCACTGCTGTACTTACCTTTCTACCATTATATCTGCCACTAGATAACTATCACTGCTGTACTTACCTTTCTACCATTATATCTGCCACTAGATAACTATCACTGCTGGCCTTACCGTTCTACCATTATATCTGCCACTAGATAACTATCACTGCTGGCCTTACCTTTCTATCATTATATCTGCCACTAGATAACTATCACTGCTGCTTTTAAAAGCACTTTAATCAAATCACATACTGTACATGTATGGTAAGAAATTTTTTATTACATAACTTGTTTATTCGTTAATTTCTATGACATTATATTTATTATACTTGGATAATCTCTGGATCTAGTAGCCTTTGAATAAAACTTCTTCATTCATTCATTAAACTTCTCATGAAAGCCAAAACTCCTTATAATTTCAAACATAAATGGCCATAAAACTCGATCAAAGGCTTTTTCCGCGTCCAATGTTAAGAGTAAAAGGTTTGTATCTTTATTCTGTGCATAATCTATTATATTTAGAGTCCTTCTGATATTATCTGACAGCAGTCTACCTGGTATAAAACCACATTGATCACTGTCTATTATATCCAGCACAATGTCCTTTAATCTGTTGGCTATAATTGATGTTATTATTTTATGATCTGTATTCAATAGTGATATTGGCCTATATGAAGAGCATTCCGTGGCGTCTTTACCTTCTTTGTGAATCACCGTTATTGGACATTACATTACATTACAGTCATTTAGCAGGAGTAATGGTATCAACTGTTTTTTAAATGTTTTATAAAATTCATTAGTATATCCATCGTCACCTGGTGTTTTGCCCATTTTTAGTTTATTTATTTGTTGTAATGTTTCATCTGCTGTGATAACTTTAATTAGCTCCTCATTTTTCCTTCCCGCTACCTGTTTTAAATTCAACTTATCTAAAAATCCTTTCATTTGTTTCAAATCCATATCTCCTGTGCTGTTTTTATAAAGGTTTTCATAATATTTTGCAAATTCTTCAGCTATTTTATCCTTTTCTGTTAATATTTCGGAACTGTCTCCTGTCTTCAATTTAGTAATATATGCTCTTTTACTCTGTTTCTTAAGTCTATATGCTAAGAGTTTTAAAGAATTTAATTTAATTTAATAATTTAATTTAATTTAATAATATTGCTGTTTGGTGTATGTCATTAACTTCTCCACTTCCTCTGTACGGATCCTATCCAACTCCTTATATTTATTTTTTAATTCAATTTTAAACTTTAGTTAATTTGTGTTTTTTTAATTTATCTTCCAAAATTTGTATTTGTTGTTCAAGCATCTTTTGTTTTTGTTGTCTTTGTCTGTTCTTAAATGCACCGTATGCTATTATATGTCCTCGTAACACAGCTTTAGCACCTTCCCATATGATGATTGGATTAGTATCCCCATTATCATTTATCTCCACATATTCTTTTAGTACTTTATTTATTTTTCTTACAAATACCATATCTTGTAGAAATGAGTTGTTTAATCTCCATATTTTCTCTCCTTCCTTTATATTAAGATTTATAGTTATAGTCACTGTAGTATGGTCTGATAAATCTCTTAAACCAATGATGCATATTTCAATCAACTCTACATCTTTTTTAAACATAAAAAAATAGTCTAGTTTATTAGAAGTTGAGAATCGACCTGAATAATATGTATATGCTTTTGTGGTTGGATTTAGCATCCGCCACGTGTCTACCAATCCAAACTCTGACATTGCACCTCTTAAAATTGATGCTTTATTGGCTCTATGCGCTTTATTATTGGAGGAATCCAGTCTAGAATTTATTGTAAGATTCATATCTCCTCCCATCAAAGTAATTCCTTTACATTTTGTCATTAGCAATTCGATTATTTCTGACATGAATTCTGGGCCTAATTCTGGTGGATAATATACATTAAAAATGAGACAGTAATTGAGTCTATTTTACCAATTACTAAAACGAACCTACCCTCTTTATCAATTATATAATGTTCTTCTTTAAATAGTATGTGTGGTTGTATAATTATAGTGACACCCCTCTTTTGTGATCCATATGAACTGGAGTAAATGAGTCCCTTACCCAACTTATCGTGGTCCTTTTTCTTCAAATGGGTTTCTTGTAGGAATAGGACATCTCCTCCAGCTTTCTTCAACTGTAGGAGAATCTTCCTCCTCTTAATTTGATTATTCAGTCCATTAGCATTTAATGAAATTATTTTCAACTTTTTCATATCACCTGTTAACGGATTATAGTCCTCATTTTTAAATGATCTTGATTCGTACGTACTAACAGGGTAAGCAGGGTAAAATTAGGAGCATTCATATCTCCTGTTAACGGATTATAGTCCTCATTTTTAAATGATCTTGATTCGTAAGTACTAACAGGGTAAGCAGGGTAAAATTAGGAGCAGTAGGAGTAAGTACTAACAGGGTAAGCAGGGTAAAATTAGGAGCAGTAGGAAAGCAGGAACAACTAAAAAAGGGAAAAGCACAATTTTTTTTTTAAAAAGGGGGGAAAATGAAAAAAAAACAGAAAAAAACACACAAAAAAAACACATGGACAGGTTCAATTTGTACCACCTTAAGATCAGGTAGTGTTTATCAATGACCATTGTTAGGGGGTCAAAATGGTCCTTAGGGCGGACTGTATCAGCCGCCAAAATGTATTTACTTATCAAACTTCCCATTGCCATCAACGTAATATAGTCTTTCTATTCTCCTACTTATATGTACACTTAATTACTTTGCATCTTTATGCCTATAGCTTAAGTCTTACAAAGAACAACAACAAAAAAATAAATAAAAAAATAATAATTTATAATAAAAGAAGATCCACAGTATTCATCATTAGCTCACCCCCCCCACCCCCCCACCCCCCCCCCCACCCCCCATTCCGTTACTTTAAAGGTAAGACCCTTACATTATCAATTCCACATAGGGTTGCCAACTATCAGAAATTGAAATAAGGGACACCTAAGCGGCCCTCGCGGCACAGGCCAATTTTTTAAAACCTTTTTTACACCTGCATTACTGCATTATTACTACACTTTAACATATAATATAGGCCTACTTGGTTGTAACAAGTCCTATCCGTATACCAGACATGCATCTGTAATAAGCCCATGTACTAAGACACACAAACCTGAATTTGATCAGTTTTGTATTTTTGAGGAATACGTGGGAAACATTATCATTCAATAATTTATTTTGTCAGTGCAAAATAACAGTTCTTCAACACTATGTCAAACTTCAATTTAAAGTAAAATGAGGCACAAGGGCCTATCTATCCTAGCAACACTGACAGCAATTCGAGTCATGACCAATGAGCTGAGTGCATTCTCGCACATAGACAAGATTACCGTAATTTCTCATATAAATCGCTCTGTCATTCATTGAGTCCCCAAAATAAGGGACAGACTGCGTCCCTTATCAGTTCGGTAAGGGACGGGTCTTTTATTTTCCAAATAAGGGACGGTCCCTTATTTCAAGGGACGGTTGGCAACACTATCTGCACCTGTCTACACTGCATTTAAACCAGTAGTCTAGTTCCTCTTACTAAAATTTGTCAAGCATAGTTTGTTGCCTGTTTACTCCCGAGCTAGTTTGTTTCAGTGTTTCTTTTCCCGAGTCCGTGTTTTCGTGTCTTAGTAGGTTTTTGTTTCTGTTTGTTTGTTGGTCTTGTTCAAGTTTTTGATTTCCTGGTGATTGACCCCCGTCCGTGTTCTCACGACTATTCTTTGGATTCCGTTTTGTACCTCTGCCGAGCCTTCCCGATTTCGACCCCTGCCTGTTTGACTTCCCTTTTGGATCTTGTTTTGTACCGTGCCTGGACAATAAACCTTTGTTTGTTGCACTCCTGCCAGCTTTTGGGTTCCTGTCCAATGGATCGTTACAGTACGAACTCGCCACGTTGGGACCCAGCAGGCTTCCAACCATGGAGTTCCAGGAGGATCCCTTCTTCGACTCAAGTTGTTACGACCAGTACCTGATGGACACATGGGAGCGGAATATGGAATTCGCTCACCGTCATGCCGACCACCACCCACCACCATGGACTCCTCAACCCAGTCCCCACTCCATTAGGCGATGGGGTCCTGGTTCCCGGCTCCGTCAACGGGCTCGGCTACTCGTTGACGAAGGATCCATTGTTGTCCCGTTCCGTCCCACACCTCCTGCTCAGTCCCGTTCTAGCACTCCGGTTCAGCTCCGTTCCAGCTCTTCTGTCCCGCCCCGGGCCCCGCCTCCTGTCCCGTCCCGGGCCCCGCCTCCTGTCCCGTCCCGGGCCCCGCCTCCTGTCCTGTCCCGGCCCACTCCTCCTGTCCCGTTCCGGCCCCCGCCTCCTGTCCCGTCCCGGGCCCCGCCTCCTGTCCCGTCCCGGGCCCCGCCACGAGTCCCATCCCATTCCACGCCACCAGTCCCGTCCCGTTCCACGCCACCAGTCCCGTCCCGTTCCAACGCTCCGGGCCAGTCCCGTTCCTACTCTCCGGTCCAGTCCCATTCCAGCTCTCCTGTCCCACCCCGGTCCATGCCTCCAGACCCTCCCCGGTCCATGCCTCCAGTCCCTCCCCGGTCCATGCCTCCTTTCCCTCCCCGGTCCATGTCTCCTGCCCCGTCCGGTTCCGGCCCTCCGGCCTTGTCCGGTCCCGGGTCTTCTGGTCCGTTCTGTTCCATGCCACCAGTCCCGTCCCGTTCCACGCCACCAATCCCGTCCCGTTCCACGCCACCAGTCCCGTCCCGTGCCACCAGTCCCGTCCCGTTCCATGCCACCAGTCCCGTCCTGTTCCCTGCCTCTTCTCGAGCGGCCGAGCCCGCTAACCTCCTGTCCTGAGCGGCCGAGCCCGCTAACCTCCTGTCCTGAGTGGCCGAGCCCGCTAACCTCCTGTCCTGAGCGGCCGAGCCCGCTAACCTCCTGTCCTGAGCGGCCGAGCCCGCTAACCTCCTGTCCTGAGCGGCCGAGCCCGCTAGCCTCCTGTCCTGAGCAGCGGAGTCCGCTAATCTCCTGTCCTGAGCAGCGGAGTCCGCTAATCTCCTGTCCTGAGCGATGCAGCTGTCGCCGCCGGGCCCCTGAGCGATGCAGCCGTCGCCGCCGGCCCCCTGAGTGATGCAGCCGTCGCCGCCGGCCTCCTGAGCGGTCCTGTCTGCGCCGCCGGCCCCCTGAGCGGTGCAGCCGTCGTCGCCGCCGCCGGCCTCCTGAGCGGTGCAGCCGTCGCCGCCGCCGTCCTCCTGAGCGGTCACTCCTGAGCCGCCGTCCACCTGAGCGGTCACTCCTGAGCCGCCGTCCACCTGAGCGGTCACTCCTGAACGGCCGTCCACCTGAGTGGTGCTTGGTGATTAGTGAATTCACCTGTCCTGCATTTCCTCTCTCTATTTATACCCCACTTCCTCCTGTTCTCGTTGCTTCCATGTTATTTCACGTAACATTCGAGCCGGTAAAAAAGGTATAGGAAGTTGTACTGCTATCGACCGCTTTGCTTCTCAACGCGGGACTTGTTAGCAGTACAATTTTAGAAAGAAAGCAAAGTTATCTTTTCGCTCTTATTTCAGCAGAGCAGAGGGTTTTCGTTTCTTTGTTTTTCCACTCATACCTACGAGTGCTCTTACTTTAAGCCTTTTGAGAGTTTCTTTTCTTTCTGTTTGTTCACTCCACAAACGGGAGTTAGATAAGCGTTACTGCTTATTCTTTGTTTTGCTCGGATATCGAGTTCCTCGTTAGATAAGCGTTCTGCTTATTTCTTTGTTTTGCTTGGATACCGAGTTCCTCGTTAGATAAGCGTTACTGCTTATTTCTTTGTTTTGCTCGCATATCGAGTTCCTGGTTAGATAAGCGTTACTGCTTATTTCTTTTGTTTTGCTCAAGCTCCTCGCCTTTTATCGCAAAGTTATTTGTGTTCCCCTTATTGCCCCCTTTTCCACCACGGACTATTGTCAGTTTCTGTGGTGTTCATAGGAACACTTTAAGACTCCCTATCTGTCGCACCTGGACCTCCAAATATTACCTCCGTGTTTCTGGCACAGAGAACCACTACAGAAATAAAATAGGAACTCCAAATATCAATGTAATACAAACACCAATAATGGCTTAAATTAAAGAAGACCCTGGTATCATTTATTATCATGTTATTTTTATAACTTTATAATGTAAATTATGGGCAGTGAATGCTGTAGGTGACGTAAGTAGTATTTAAATAATAATCAGTCTCAAAATTATCGTTACCATGTAATTTAGAATTCTACTTAACAGTTAAAATTACAATTACAATTACAGATGGTTACATTTATTAGATGGTAAAATATTGTAAATTCGATTATTAATCAAATGTTACAAATATTAACAATCACATATCTATGAAGGCATTTGTTCTTGGGATAGAATATGTTGGCTTCAACTAACATTCAAAGAACATCACGCAGACAACTGGGTGTAAATCACTCACGTTTACTTAACATGATTGAGAGAGAGAGAGAGAGAGTGTGTGTGTGTGTGTGTGTGTGTGTGAACACGTGTGTGTGTGCGTGTGAACACGTGTGTGTGTCCTGTGCTGGACACGTGGAGAGGGAGAGAGAGAGAACAAAGGGTTATGTGTAGGCCTAGATATGACTGAGTTTGGCTAGATAGTGTGTGATTAGGTTCTAAACTAGGTTAAACAGCATGCATGAACGAGGTGGTTAATAAGGAGAGAGAGAGAGAGAGACATATAGATAGCGCTTGTGCATAGCCTCTAGTACTGAGCCTTAGGCTCACAACAATTACTATCCTATAACACAATAAATCAGTTCCAGCAGTCATGCATATAAAGTATATAAATTTACAAAGACTAAACATATGCTCAAAATGTTACAGCCTTACTTGTGGTTGAATATCGTGAGATATCCAACTCAGAAGTCTTTCACTGTCCACCGTCTTCAAGGGAAATTGTCCGAGGTCCAATTTTCAGTGGAGGGAAAAGAAGAAACGCGTTGCCAAGGCGGGGTTGACCAGGCGGGGTTGACCAGGCCAGGATCCACGTCTCTGGCTTTGTCCAGGGAAGCTTTGTCCAGGGAAGCTGAGAAGATCCAGTCATTCTCGGCACGCAACTTGCAGTTCTTGGGAAATAACTGCCTCCAACTTAATGTCGGGAATAAACTTTACCGGTAGTTTTAACAAATAACTCATTCCTAATGCTACAACTTTGATCAGAAGTTGTAAGCTGTATAAAAGAATAGCATTAAATTAAAAAATCTGCAGACTTCTTCTCTATGAACGCCGTCAGCTCGAATCCCACGACTGAGAAAGAATGAAAGATGGCGGTCCCTCCTTTTTATGCGGTTTATAGCGGGTTGGGGGTTACATGTCTTATAGCATTGGTTTACTGTAAATTTGAATTCTGCGCTCCGAGGGGTGGAAGTAAAGAAATTGTAGTTTTTGTGGAGTGTCAATGGTTGTCCATAGTTGTAGTCCATGGAGGATGGTGTCCCTGGGGAGCGTCTTGTTGGGAAAAGGAGACACCATTTTCAAAGGATGGGTGAAGTACGCCTCATCGCAATCCTTTGGTGTTAAGGAGTTAGAGGGTTCACAGATCACCGAGATGGTGAGCTCAAAATCATAGAATGAGCTATCTATGAGGTAACCCAATGGTTTTCTCGCGGTCACCTGTGTGGTTGCATTAGTCAGATTCTGAACAAAAAGGTAAGCTGAACGGTTGTTCACTTCCAAAAGAGGGGTGCCGCAAATGGTTAAGTTTTGCTTGTAAAAATATGGAGCAGGTTGGAAGAAAACTTCCATGCTATCAAGAGCCTTGCCCCTTCAGGGGCGCCAGCAGTCCTGGCAGGAATAGTCAAGTCACCTGTCACCTGACATGCCTGGAAAATTGTTTGACCAGAGCGCATATTTTCTGGGTCTGCCGACAAAAGTTTATCTTGTGTGCATGCTTGGGACCACAAGACACCTACAGCCGGAAAGTCTGAACACCCCTTTCACCTTCTCCACATTTTATTACATTACAGACATATTCTACAATAGATTGAGTTCATTTTTTGTCTCAAAATTATACACAAAATATCCCACAATGACAAAGTGAAAACATGTTTTTAGAAATTTTAGCAAATGTATTAAAAATCGAAAACTGAAATCTTTAATTTACATAAGTATTCAAACCCTTTGCTTTAACATATTTTTAAAGTATCATATTTAATATTTGGTCGCATATCCTTTTGCATGCTGTTACTTCCTAAAGTCTGTGACCCATCAACATCAAAAGACTCTCGATATCTTATTTCCAGGTACTGTTACAAGCAATACTATAAACTCTCTGGCCCTGATAAGACATATCTGTCTCAATTAAAGAATTAAAGTATTCTTGTTTGTCTGAAATTAGATCGATGTGTTAAGATTCGAGAATTCTCTCCTGGTGTTAGCATTTCTGCCTGTTTCTGGCTCAGCATTGAGAGCCTGATATAGTGGTCCATATACCATAATTGATGCCCCCATCCGGACCCCCCCATGTCAAAAAGTTGACTCGTCGCCACATTACAGAGGGGTAGGTCCATACACAGTAGCTACATAACTCTTTCGCCCCTCATGGGAAAGATTATGTTAAACAAACTCAACCATGTGAAGTATTGGAGCCAAATAAATTAATTTGACAGCTATTCTCACTGATACTGATGTCTCCTATGAAATATTTTATTTGTTCAGCTAGCTAGCTAGTTTATAAGACACCTAAATGAAAATGATAATTCAAATTGCATGGAGTGCTCTTCTTATTTTAGCTCATAGTGTTGTACTTCCTAGTTTCTATCAATGTACGGACCTACCCCTCTGTAATGTAATCTAGCTAGCTAGCTGCATGCAATCTGATAGGATTAAAACAAAACTCGGTTGTTTTAATTTAGCATTAATCCACTTCTTAAAGATAATGTGCAATTTTGGCCACTTGTTCTAAAAGTGGCACTGATGAGCCGAACATACACTTCGCCGTGTTAGGTAGCACCGAAGAAGAAGAAGTTTTGCTTGCGAATCACAAGTTAAGCGTGTGTGAATCGACATGGGGAAAAACAGTGGAATATTTGTCTCAGAATTCTGTCCGTAAATCCAAGCAGATCAAGCGTGTCCTTCGATCGGCAAATGTAGATTCGCCAGTTCGCAAGCCAAGCTTTTGATTTGTACATGTGAACATTGGAAGCATATCTGTAAATGTTATTGCATTTGTGAATATCATTTTTTCATTCATCCAAACGATGATTTACGAAACACAAATTGAGAGGTGTTTGCGTGTGGATGGCAAAAACACATTTGTGGATTATATCTACGAACACAAATTGAGAGGTGTGTGTGTGTGGATGGTGAATACAATTATGGATTATACTTTTATGTTTGTTTATTTTTGATAGAAATCAACCTCCATAGAATTGTCCCTGTCCAAAATTTAAATAGTTTTGCCCCTGTAGGATTCAGGCCGAGATCGCTGGATTAGTAAGCAGGAACTTTAGCACTGGGCTACCCAGAAAGATAGCTAGGCTATAGGCTATAGTTTGTGAAATATCATAAAGGTTAAAGCTCAATCGGTTTTGCTTGATCATTCAAATCTTTAAACAGGCAATAAAACCAATGGACCAATTAATCAATGAGAAGCTATGGTTATGAATCTCTTATCCACAATGGCCCCCTAGTGGTAGTTGTTGATGTCCCAATTACAGTATAGGCGATTCATATTTCTCTGAAATTATAAATTACAGGTTAAACCTGTAAATTAAAAAATAAAAATTCTGCCATAACCTTCATCTTGCCACAGTCAGAGACAATAAAATGCATAAAACGCGTTTCTAGATGCTAAAAATATAATTTTCTGATATAGGAAAAACAATAGCCTATAGGCTATTATTTACAAAGTTGTATAAACAAAATTTGGGTTACGCCAGTGTCCAGAAAAATTTCCACAGCAACAACCTATCGCACTTGTGGCTGTAATAACCTACATTGCTGTGGTTGTAAAAACATACCTTTTTAACGTAGGCCTATTTTTTTACCCAATGTATGCTATAGGCTACAAACAATAGGCTATGTATTTTTATGTGTATTATGCAGCCTATATCTATAGGCTTACGTGACAATTCTGACAAATTTATTCTGTTGCAAATGTCTGAATGGTAGGCTATGGTCTCTTCTTCAATTCAAACTTTAAATCATGGATGTGCAGTAGCCTAAGTAATTTTTTGAGATATGACACTTAGGCTAAGTAAGACTATTTGAAAATAGGTGAAAATTGCTTCTGGCGGGCCAAAGTTAATAGCTGATAACTGATTTTGTAAGCCCTTCGCTTGAATTGAACGACTGTTGCCGTGCGGATAGCTGCAGACTCAAACTGCAAATGCAAGAGAAAAATGATTAATGCAGAAATAGTAAAAAATAAATAAATAAATAAAAATCTCCAATCCAGTGGGTTGCCAGGCTAGGTATGACCAGCCTAGGAATGCTAATGACCAGTCAGGTCAGTTGCAAATCCAGTGGGCTGCTAAGCTAGGCACATGAGTTACCAGCCTCTGTGAATCAATAGATGGCTTCTCATTTACCACCGCCGGCTTATCAGTCACTGCATTTGCTTCAAGTAGGATATACGCTCTGCAGGCCTCTCAGTTGTCTCCGCTGGCCCCAGCAGTCTTATTTTTGGCACTTATCCTGCACCATAAAAGTCAAGGTAAAAGGTTTATTAATGCCCCAGTGATCAATAAGAAAGAAGTCTTTGGGGTGAGGTTATCGCTCCTCTACGGTTATGGTTGAGTCCGTCCATTGATCGTTGATATTAGAAAATGCCCCCGGTTTTCCCACCCAGGCTAACAATGCCATTTTCAACAGTAAATCAGAACATTGGAAAAAAAAATAAAAGTTTTAATTCTCAATTTTCCTATAATTTCAAGGATGAAAAAATTAAAATATCAAATCCAATTTTCAATTTGAGATATATCAGAAAATCAAAGTGATAAGCGTTACACGGACCCCATGGCTAGCCTTTCCTCAGGCTTTCACCCTCAGTCCAACAGTCAGACAGAACGTGTCAACCAGGACCTTGAGACATTCCTGAGGTGCTACACATCCGAAAATCCCTCGTCGTGGAGTGAGCTACTACCCTGGGCTGAGTATGCGCACAAGCTCACCATTAAACACATCCCCATGTTGTGAGAACAGAGCATCCAATTCCTGTTTCTGGTCTATGTGATGTCTTAAAATGGCCCTTCAGTCTAGCCGAATAGCCTTGAGTGTGCCCCCTCCAATCCCCCTCTATGTGTTCTCATTCAGAATTGTCATTCCTGAACCGGTGTCTATTTCAAAATCAATTTTATGTCCCTGACATTTGCTGTTTGTATGGTGCTACTCTCCATCATCCAGCATATGCATTATCATGCATTGTACAACATAAGAGCATAGACCTCTTCATGTGTTCTAGCATGTGGGGGCGGCAGTGTAGTATAATGGTTAAGGAACTGGACTTGTAACTGAAAGGTTGCAGGTTCGATTCCCAGGTAGGACACTGCTGTTGTACCCTTGAGCAAGGTACTTAACCTGCATTGCTTCAGTATATATCCAGCTGTATGAATGGATAAATGTAATAAGAAGTATGTAAGTCACTCTGGATAAGAGCGTCTGCTAAATGCCTATAATGTAATGTAATGTAAATGTGGGTCAAACTGCGCACATTTCCTCTGTTGTCTGGTGCTGTGGCATTTCCTGGCTGAGTGACTAAGTGCGTTAGAAGTTGGTTGCCGCTCCAAGGCCACAGACTGTACTTTACGGATGGGTCCCTTCACCCCTGTTTATTGGGGCAATAGCATGGTTTCTTTATCAGACATTGTTGACGCAGGGAGGGACAACTATGTTGCCCTGGACCGAGGAGGAGGAGGGGCGAGGGGCAGACAATAGTCTGTGAACTTGCGGTAAATATAATGTAAGAATATAATTTTTTCCTGGCCCGGGAATTTCCCCCAGCAGCCTGGCTATAACCCCAGCTACGTTGCTCCCAGTTGAAAATTGAACATTGGCATTCGACCAACTTCAGCTTCTTCTCATTCAGCCTAATTACTTCTACCGAGCGCCAGTTTCACTATGACGAACATTCTATGGATAACTAAGAGGCTTTGAGGGGTGGCTATAGCTACTGTAAGCCACTCCCTGGCACTGCCTATGGTGCTGGTCAATAAACAACTGGTCAATAAATACTCCAACCCATGAAAGTTAAAACATATGAGTGACTAGCTGTGCTGCTGAGGTCACATCAAGTGAACATATTTTTTGGATCAGTAAGTCTTATCTCTTTTTTAAATGCACAGTGAAATAGTCTGTGTTAATTCTATGGTTTGACTATTTTAAATTACCTTAATAAGGATTATTTATTGATAATGTTGCGCCGTCTTGTACATATTTGAGGAAAATAAGTAGACATAAACTTAATATATTGTTTTAATTCAGGCTGTGAATGTGAATCTTGTGGAGACTGCTGATGCAGATCAGCTTTCAAGTTAATTTAAGCTAAGCTCCAGTTATATAAAATTAAAAATGAAACGGCAAGCAGTATATTTATATGGAACAATCTAATCACGTTGCAGTCATAGCCTATAGGGTCTAAATGTCAGATAAAGAAAGAGACAAAGATTATTCCTTTTCAAACAGAATTTGTGCAGGTCCCATCATGATCGATAAGCTGGTGGTTATGATTGGCCTGATCACAGTCAGTTCTACACATTCTGAAGGTAAGAGCCTTTCCATTTTGAAGGAGCTGATTGTCATAATCATTCTATGCATGCTTATAGTGGCTCTTATAACTCTACCATTCATGAAAAAATACTCCAGTGACTCCAGGATTCATTTTACTTTCAGCACTAGCACTTGAAATATATTAATAGCTTATTTACCACTCTCTGAAGTCCCAACAGATCTTACGGGGAAAGTTTTTACATTCCCTTCGGCATCTGCTACTGCATATGCAACACTCACACCTGATGTGGAGGGACCTTTTTCAGCTGTGACACTCTGCCTGAGATCCTTCCCCGACAACAGAAGAATAAATACTCTTTTCTCCCTGGCCACACCATCACACAACAATGCTTTTTTGCTGTATCAACCAGAAAAAGGAAGATATCAAGTGCATGTCAACGATAAGGTTCATGACTTCTTTGGGATGCCAGATAATCAATACGAATGGAACTCTGTCTGCTTGAGTTGGGACAGTAAAACTGGACTTACCCAAGTGTGGGTGAATGGAAAGCGCAGCATAAGGGCGAAGATCACCACTGATGCTGTCCTAGCTGGAACTCCCATCATAATCCTTGGCAGTAGTATAATACGATTCGGTATCTGTCAAAATTTGATTGATGGGTTCAAAAGGGCATTTTTTGAATATTAATGAGTTTATGAAAAATTATGATTATGCATAAATAAAAAAAAATTATGATTTTTTTTTTATGATTATGATGATGCATCATCATTCGGGGCGGGGGTTTGTGGGTTTTTCGTTTCAAGGGTTTGGCGATGTCATTTTATTGGGAATTGTTGTAAGCGTTGTGGTTTTGTGACAAATTGTTTTTAGGGTTGGGGACAGGGTGGTTAGGGGGAAACATATTGGCAATGTAATGTGCTGTACATTTGTTTTATTTGAAAAACATCGTGAAAAAGTATGGTTGTATAAATGTATATGTTGTTAGTTGTAGAAGTAGTAGCAGCGGCAATTACGTTTTATTTTTAAAAAGCCGTTTGTGCTAGCGGCAGCAGCCGCTTGTTAAAAAGAATAATTCAAGCAGGCTGTTAAAACGTGAAAAATCGCTATAACGGCTATAATGAAAAAACATTAAACAGAATCATTGTAAAGACAATTGTTAGATACCATGAAACTTAGAGCCGAAAAAGGCGAGCTCAATACGGCGCATGTAGACCAAAAAACTTAGAAACATTTCCAGAGTCCGCTAAATCACAATACTGTTCAAAAATAGACAAAAGATAGGTTCAAAAGGCGAGATAGCGCGCTTAAAAGCCTAGAATGGTTCGCATGAAAGACTATGAAGAAAATAATTTAAATAAAAGAATATGTTACGTTTTAAAGAATTAAAACGAAAAAACGAAAAAAATAACTTGGAAAAGTTTTCTGTCGTTGCGGAGGTCCGTAGAACTGCGAAGATAGAGCGCTAACTTCACAATACGTCGGCAGCTAGTGGCTACCATGCAGGACTAAAATTGTTCAGAGAGCGAACACGGGTGTGTATCAGAAGCCAAAATGACGTACCAACGTCTTGTCACGTGGAGTTTGACGCAAGTTTACGTAGGAGTTTTTGATGGACGTTTGCGCGAACCAATGGTCGTGACGGTGTCGGAGGGTTGGTCCAAAAGGGGTCAAAGGCCACGCACAGGCGCAGAAAGCGTTCTTAAAGTTTATGACAAAGTCTTGCCTGAGGTGTGGGTTGGGGTGATTGATGGGGGGAGATGGTTTCAAGTGAGTTTGCTGGCTGACTGTACAACTTTCTTCAAATAGCCCACTCAAATGTAATGTCGACATTCTAACTTCTCCGATTTTTTATTTTTACGTTTTTAAAAAAAGTAAATTAGACGCAGCATTGTGTAGGCTATTCAAAGCACAAGGATATAATCTACTGGTTGGTCATGGAGATGTTTGTGTAAAATTTTTGGATTTTATTTGTTCTAAAACTTTAATTTGGAAAACCGTTTGCTACCTTGGTAGGCTATTAAATAGTCCACGCAGAAAATGGCCTATTGCATAAAGTTATGTAGGCTAATGTATGGCTACGAACGTTTTCAGTATTCCAGGGTCCTGTATAACGAAGCGGTCTAAAACGGGTTAGTTGGATAAATGTGTGCCTAGTTGTTGTAACTTCTCCGATTTTGTATTTTTACGTTTTTTTTTAAAAAAAGAAGAAAAAGTAAATTAGACGCAGCATTGTGTAGGCTATTCAAAACACAAGGATAGTCTACTGTTTGGTCATGGCGAGGTTTGTGTAAAATTTTTAGATTTTATTTGTTCTAAAACTTTAATTTGGAAAAACATACCTTGGCAGGCTATTAAATAGCACACTCAGAAAATGGCCTATTGCATAAAGTTATGTCGGCTAATGTATGGCTATGAACGTTTTCAGTATTCCAGGGTCTTGTATAACGTTGCGGTCTAAAAGAGTTAGTTGGATAAATGTGTGCCGAAATTTATTAACACATTGGTAATACATTACGGGGGCATAAAGTGTGCGACTTTCATTGTTTATTTATGCGTCTTCACCAGTTTGTATGCAACACGTGGTTTACATGGGGTAACAAGATACGACTTTCCACTGTTTAGTTTTTTTATCTGTTTATTTATTCTGTCCTTACAAGCAAAAATGTTAGATTTAAGACGCGATAATCAACTTACGCCTTTCCACGTTGGATTTTTTCAGTATACAAAGGGGGAAATTATCAGGCATGCGAACGCAGTAGTGTTTTCAGTTATCATGGCAACTAAAGTTACATAACGTAGAATTCAGGCACTGTTGTAATTGTGTGTATGTGTGTGTGTGTGCGTGTGCGCGAGCGCACTATGATTTTTAAATAATAAAGTTTGTTTATTTGAACATTGTTGCGACAAGATTGCAAACGTGTAATGTTTTCAAAAGTATACCAAAAGTGTATTCCTAATAATAGAGGACCCCACAACACACATGCTTGAATAGGTCTTTGAATGTCAATCTACCCTTCAGATTAAGAGGCCGTAGACAGCAGACAGTAGATTTTGGTGGGTTTTGTGGTATTTATTCTGCTAATTACCAAATGTTATATTGAAACATTGTGTATTGTAGGTTATAGTAAATACAATTATATCAAAGTTCAAATGAAGAAAAAAGATGTGCGCTGTGTTTTAGCTGTTTTTTTTCTTTCTTTCAAGTTTACAATATTTGAAAAAGTAATTCCAGACACTTACTATAAACTAATTCAGGTACTGGGGGGGGGGGGGGGTGTAATTGTGTGTGCGCGTGTGTGTGTGCGTGTGTGTGCGCGCGCATGTGCTATGGTTTTTAAATAATAAAGTTTGTTGTGACAGGGTTGCAAAAGTGTAATGTTTTAAAAACTAGGGTTATACCAACAATGTATTACTAATAATAGAGGACCCCACAACACACCTAATTAAATAGGTCTTTCTGCCCCCCTGCATTTTAAATTCAAATTTAAGAGGCAGAAGTCAAACTTACCATAATGAAAGGTGCTACAGCACTTTTGAAATAAAATGATTCAGTTCAACAGTTTTGTTAAATGACTGTGTAATTTTATTCTTATACATATCAAATTTTATTTCAGCATTGCTCATCTTAATGCGCGGAACATACCCAACACATGTTTAAGGCCACAGCTTCGGTATCACCAGGAGGGGGGTTCACAAGGAAGTTATTTATTTTTTCAGGAGTGTTTGTGTGTGTGTGTGTGTGTGTGCTTGATACAATTTTATTTTTAAATGGGTTGTTTTGTTTGTAACTGTAGATTTTAACAAAATAACAGGACGAACATGGACAACGTAACCTATCGTTTAGGTAATAGGACTTATGCGCACAAACATAAACAGCTAACCATCTAAAGACCGATCTAACCATGTGTATTTTGAGGGGTTTTTCTCTGTTATGGAAAAGAGGTTGCTAGCTACAGATAGTGTGGTATAAAAATATGTGAAAGTTAAGGTCTTAAACTGAAAAGGTCAAACCATTAAAGCCGGTGATATGTTGCGTTAGAATGTTCGATGTAACAGAATTAAAGGAGGCTATTCATCACTCACATTACTTACCTGTAAATAACGGAACTTTTAAACAGACATCAACAGAATGACAAGGAGTTGTTTAAACTTATTAAGTTGTATTTTATTTCCACAAGAGTTATTGTTGAATGACGACTACCTGCAAAGAAAAGACATAAGTTGCATTTTCACAAGCGCCGTGAAAGCTATGTTTCATGTAAATGTCAGATGACTATTGAAAAATATATTTTGGCACATAATTACCAACTACGCAATCCAAGAACAACCACCCCACCATCAGCCAGAGTTTTACCAACATAGGATTCAGTATAGGGACAATATCGTACAGCTTGTTCATATTAGATTCCCATACCAGGAGTCCAACCCAGCAGGTATGCTTTTGCCAAGAATATACCACTTCAACCAGACCATTTTTAGAACAACAATTAAATGATCTTGGATTTTTGGATTTTCCAGATGAACAAGTTGCTTCGCCATTTGTATGGCCAGAAACAAAATATTCAGTCGATAGTTTAGTGGGAGTTCAACTTCAATAAAAAATGTGGCTAATGGACATGTAGACTGATTGTTGGAAAGTATTCTTTCATTGTCACAAATACTTAAATAACCCAATCAGACCCATTCCTTTGGGCAAAGACAACAGATAATTATTTTCATTGTTTTGATTTAAAAGTAACCATTCCCATACCGGGAGTCGAACCCGGGGCGCCTGGGTGAAAACCAGGAATCCTAACCGCTAGACCATATGGGAAAGACTTCCAGAAGGCGTCTTGGATAACAAACAGAGGGATATATGAGAGTACATGGCGGCAACGCCAAACGCTAGATAACAGGTATCCATTTTCTCTATCCTTCCGTAGGGCATTGCCCAGTAGCCCACTATGTGGCTTTTAACAAAATAACAGGACGAACAGGGACAACGTGACCGATCGTTTAGGTAATAGGACTTATGCACACAAACATAAACATCTAACCATCTAAAGACCGATCTAACCAAGTGTATTTTGAGGGTTTTTAGACCTACAGGTGAAAATAGAGGGCATCATAGCCTGATTAAGAGACAGATTTTTGCAGCATCAAAACGCAATGCATACCAGAGACTGAGAGATTGTCTCCAGTCGGGGTCACACTATGGTGCCAACAAGAACAGCCAACATGTGAAGAGACTAAGGACACTAAAGTCTCTTTACGGTGGCTGTGTGTGTGTGTGTGTGTGTGTGTGTGTGTGTGTGTGTGACATTATGGTGCCCTAAGACTCAATATTGTACAAATGTTGTTTTGTTGTGAAGTGACTATGTTTTTAAAAAGCATTTAATACACAAAAAGACACTGTCAATATTATTTACAAGTTGTTGTTTTTGGTTCTAAGTTTTTGAGGCTTGAAACAATAGATATGGTGACAGTGTGTTGTTAGAAGGGTTATCAAAACCAGAAAAAGTGTACCCTATACTGACATGAAACGCATAACACCAAAGGTGCATAGGGGACGACAGGCATTACCTTGGTACAATTAAACGGAAGCGTTTAATTATTTTGTTGTTTAAAACAGAGCGAGCATATCTTGTTGTTGCTGAATTAAAGTACACATTACACACAAACCATGCAAACAATGGAACTTTTGTACAGTATTTTCTTCAGACTGCCAACCATTGAAAGACATAAGGGTACCACAATCAACTGAACAATAGTTTTGAAACACTTTAAAGTTTGTTTCAAGATCAGATCAATTGAAAAGCACTTTGTTGCATACCTGTTTGGGGTTTTTCAAGACGAACCGTGTATAATTGATAGGCTGCCACAATGGTCTGTTTAGATGTTTACACAAATTACAATATTTTAGTAAATGTGTTCAAACGCACCACAGAGTTGATTAATATTGTAATTTTTCAACATTGGCCATTCTAAATCAACATGTTACATGCATTGAATGGCTTGATCTTTTCTGTTTAAGACCTACTCTTTCGCATAATTATGTCGCCAACACAAACGTGCCACATTATTTGGACATCTGTGGTCGTAGGCTAACAGCTAATAGATCTCTAAATACACTCGAAAAGAGGGTTGATTTAATCATCTAAGCGTACAGGCAGCTTCAAAATGTTGTTACACAGGCGCAAATGTTTGTAAACAACACATAATAAGCTATACACAACAATAGTATACTAGTTTCTTCAACACCAATATTTTAGTTGTAAGCATTATTCAGATTACGTTTACTTACCTAAATTGTATCTTAAACCATCTTTTTAAGAGCACTCTACCGTGTATGCGGGGAAAAGCAGTGTACAGTCATGTTAAAAAGTAAGTACACCCTTCAAGTGATCCATACACATCTACTGCATATCGGGCTGCAGAGAGATGGTTTGAGGCACATTTGATACCTCAGGCTCTTGATGACTTGCGCGACCATTTTACTAACCATGTATTACATACTGTTCCGGCATAGTTTACTGCTAAAGACAGGCCAATGTGATACGTTCAAATGCAGAGACGTTATAGTATCGCCTGTAAGAGCACCAGAAAATCAAGAGTCTTTTGAAACTAAGCTAATAAAGCCAAACGATGAATTTTTTATAAACCTTTTCACACATCGTTACCAGGGTTGGCAATAATAGGGGTGGCAATAATAGTGGAGGGACCGGTATCTCGGGCCGTCGAGCAATTTGCCAAAGAAGCGTGTGGCTGTGCACGCTGCGGTTTGTCGCAACTTGTCAACGCATCTCAAACTCATCCAACCCCCGCCTCAGTTGAGCCGCGATCCTGTAAAATTAATTTGTCCACATTGACTTAACATTGGTTGGACAAAGGGGCATATATCAGTCGTACGCGCACACCCCTGTCGAGTAGCCTTTGACACACGGTGTTGTACACTTTCACACACCGCCACACATCCAAGAGAATAGAGGAGACACGCCAAGATGAGACCAACCCTATCTCCGCAAATGCAATTGGTGAACTACCTGAGGACTAACAATGAAGTTTTCGTGAATTTGTTGAAATCTATACGGACCTGCACTCTGCCAATGAATCATGAACATAAAACCAAACTCCACAACTTAATTCAGAAAACTTCATTGTTAGTCCTCAGGTAGTTCACCAATTGCATTTGCGGAGATAGGGTTGGTCTCATCTTGGCGTGTCTCCTCTATTCTCTTGGATGTGTGGCGGTGTGTGAAAGTGTACAACACCGTGTGTCAAAGGCTACTCGACAGGGGTGTGCGCGTACGACTGATATATGCCCCTTTGTCCAACCAATGTTAAGTCAATGTGGACAAATTAATTTTACAGGATCGCGGCTCAACTGAGGCGGGGGTTGGATGAGTTTGAGATGCGTTGACAAGTTGCGACAAACCGCAGCGTGCACAGCCACACGCTTCTTTGGCAAATTGCTCGACGGCCCGAGATACCGGTCCCTCCACTATTATTGCCACCCCTATTATTGCCAACCCTGGTAACGATGTGTGAAAAGGTTTATAAAAAATTCATCGTTTGGCTTTATTAGCTTAGTTTCAAAAGACTCTTGATTTTCTGGTGCTCTTACAGGCGATACTATAACGTCTCTGCATTTGAACGTATCACATTGGCCTGTCTTTAGCAGTAAACTATGCCGGAACAGTATGTAATACATGGTTAGTAAAATGGTCGCGCAAGTCATCAAGAGCCTGAGGTATCAAATGTGCCTCAAACCATCTCTCTGCAGCCCGATATGCAGTAGATGTGTATGGATCACTTGAAGGGTGTACTTACTTTTTAACATGACTGTACACTGCTTTTCCCCGCATACACGGTAGAGTGCTCTTAAAAAGATGGTTTAAGATACAATTTAGGTAAGTAAACGTAATCTGAATAATGCTTACAACTAAAATATTGGTGTTGAAGAAACTAGTATACTATTGTTGTGTATAGCTTATTATGTGTTGTTTACAAACATTTGCGCCTGTGTAACAACATTTTGAAGCTGCCTGTACGCTTAGATGATTAAATCAACCCTCTTTTCGAGTGTATTTAGAGATCTATTAGCTGTTAGCCTACGACCACAGATGTCCAAATAATGTGGCACGTTTGTGTTGGCGACATAATTATGCGAAAGAGTAGGTCTTAAACAGAAAAGATCAAGCCATTCAATGCATGTAACATGTTGATTTAGAATGGCCAATGTTGAAAAATTACAATATTAATCAACTCTGTGGTGCGTTTGAACACATTTACTAAAATATTGTAATTTGTGTAAACATCTAAACAGACCATTGTGGCAGCCTATCAATTATACACGGTTCGTCTTGAAAAACCCCAAACAGGTATGCAACAAAGTGCTTTTCAATTGATCTGATCTTGAAACAAACTTTAAAGTGTTTCAAAACTATTGTTCAGTTGATTGTGGTACCCTTATGTCTTTCAATGGTTGGCAGTCTGAAGAAAATACTGTACAAAAGTTCCATTGTTTGCATGGTTTGTGTGTAATGTGTACTTTAATTCAGCAACAACAAGATATGCTCGCTCTGTTTTAAACAACAAAATAATTAAACGCTTCCGTTTAATTGTACCAAGGTAATGCCTGTCGTCCCCTATGCACCTTTGGTGTTATGCGTTTCATGTCAGTATAGGGTACACTTTTTCTGGTTTTGATAACCCTTCTAACAACACACTGTCACCATATCTATTGTTTCAAGCCTCAAAAACTTAGAACCAAAAACAACAACTTGTAAATAATATTGACAGTGTCTTTTTGTGTATTAAATGCTTTTTAAAAACATAGTCACTTCACAACAAAACAACATTTGTACAATATTGAGTCTTAGGGCACCATAATGTCACACACACACACACACACACACACACACACACACACACACACAGCCACCGTAAAGAGACTTTAGTGTCCTTAGTCTCTTCACATGTTGGCTGTTCTTGTTGGCACCATAGTGTGACCCCGACTGGAGACAATCTCTCAGTCTCTGGTATGCATTGCGTTTTGATGCTGCAAAAATCTGTCTCTTAATCAGGCTATGATGCCCTCTATTTTCACCTGTAGGTCTAAAAACCCTCAAAATACACTTGGTTAGATCGGTCTTTAGATGGTTAGATGTTTATGTTTGTGTGCATAAGTCCTATTACCTAAACGATCGGTCACGTTGTCCCTGTTCGTCCTGTTATTTTGTTAAAAGCCACATAGTGGGCTACTGGGCAATGCCCTACGGAAGGATAGAGAAAATGGATACCTGTTATCTAGCGTTTGGCGTTGCCGCCATGTACTCTCATATATCCCTCTGTTTGTTATCCAAGACGCCTTCTGGAAGTCTTTCCCATATGGTCTAGCGGTTAGGATTCCTGGTTTTCACCCAGGCGCCCCGGGTTCGACTCCCGGTATGGGAATGGTTACTTTTAAATCAAAACAATGAAAATAATTATCTGTTGTCTTTGCCCAAAGGAATGGGTCTGATTGGGTTATTTAAGTATTTGTGACAATGAAAGAATACTTTCCAACAATCAGTCTACATGTCCATTAGCCACATTTTTTATTGAAGTTGAACTCCCACTAAACTATCGACTGAATATTTTGTTTCTGGCCATACAAATGGCGAAGCAACTTGTTCATCTGGAAAATCCAAAAATCCAAGATCATTTAATTGTTGTTCTAAAAATGGTCTGGTTGAAGTGGTATATTCTTGGCAAAAGCATACCTGCTGGGTTGGACTCCTGGTATGGGAATCTAATATGAACAAGCTGTACGATATTGTCCCTATACTGAATCCTATGTTGGTAAAACTCTGGCTGATGGTGGGGTGGTTGTTCTTGGATTGCGTAGTTGGTAATTATGTGCCAAAATATATTTTTCAATAGTCATCTGACATTTACATGAAACATAGCTTTCACGGCGCTTGTGAAAATGCAACTTATGTCTTTTCTTTGCAGGTAGTCGTCATTCAACAATAACTCTTGTGGAAATAAAATACAACTTAATAAGTTTAAACAACTCCTTGTCATTCTGTTGATGTCTGTTTAAAAGTTCCGTTATTTACAGGTAAGTAATGTGAGTGATGAATAGCCTCCTTTAATTCTGTTACATCGAACATTCTAACGCAACATATCACCGGCTTTAATGGTTTGACCTTTTCAGTTTAAGACCTTAACTTTCACATATTTTTATACCACACTATCTGTAGCTAGCAACCTCTTTTCCATAACAGAGAAAAACCCCTCAAAATACACATGGTTAGATCGGTCTTTAGATGGTTAGCTGTTTATGTTTGTGCGCATAAGTCCTATTACCTAAACGATAGGTTACGTTGTCCATGTTCGTCCTGTTATTTTGTTAAAATCTACAGTTACAAACAAAACAACCCATTTAAAAATAAAATTGTATCAAGCACACACACACACACACACACAAACACTCCTGAAAAAATAAATAACTTCCTTGTGAACCCCCCTCCTGGTGATACCGAAGCTGTGGCCTTAAACATGTGTTGGGTATGTTCCGCGCATTAAGATGAGCAATGCTGAAATAAAATTTGATATGTATAAGAATAAAATTACACAGTCATTTAACAAAACTGTTGAACTGAATCATTTTATTTCAAAAGTGCTGTAGCACCTTTCATTATGGTAAGTTTGACTTCTGCCTCTTAAATTTGAATTTAAAATGCAGGGGGGCAGAAAGACCTATTTAATTAGGTGTGTTGTGGGGTCCTCTATTATTAGTAATACATTGTTGGTATAACCCTAGTTTTTAAAACATTACACTTTTGCAACCCTGTCACAACAAACTTTATTATTTAAAAACCATAGCACATGCGCGCGCACACACACGCACACACACACGCGCACACACAATTACACCCCCCCCCCCCCCCAGTACCTGAATTAGTTTATAGTAAGTGTCTGGAATTACTTTTTCAAATATTGTAAACTTGAAAGAAAGAAAAAAAAACAGCTAAAACACAGCGCACATCTTTTTTCTTCATTTGAACTTTGATATAATTGTATTTACTATAACCTACAATACACAATGTTTCAATATAACATTTGGTAATTAGCAGAATAAATACCACAAAACCCACCAAAATCTACTGTCTGCTGTCTACGGCCTCTTAATCTGAAGGGTAGATTGACATTCAAAGACCTATTCAAGCATGTGTGTTGTGGGGTCCTCTATTATTAGGAATACACTTTTGGTATACTTTTGAAAACATTACACGTTTGCAATCTTGTCGCAACAATGTTCAAATAAACAAACTTTATTATTTAAAAATCATAGTGCGCTCGCGCACACGCACACACACACACATACACACAATTACAACAGTGCCTGAATTCTACGTTATGTAACTTTAGTTGCCATGATAACTGAAAACACTACTGCGTTCGCATGCCTGATAATTTCCCCCTTTGTATACTGAAAAAATCCAACGTGGAAAGGCGTCAGTTGATTATCGCGTCTTAAATCTAACATTTTTGCTTGTAAGGACAGAATAAATAAACAGATAAAAAAACTAAACAGTGGAAAGTCGTATCTTGTTACCCCATGTAAACCACGTGTTGCATACAAACTGGTGAAGACGCATAAATAAACAATGAAAGTCGCACACTTTATGCCCCCGTAATGTATTACCAATGTGTTAATAAATTTCGGCACACATTTATCCAACTAAC
Source organism: Ilyophis sp. 1 JC-2022 (assembly GCA_022702515.1). Taxonomy (NCBI): domain Eukaryota; kingdom Metazoa; phylum Chordata; class Actinopteri; order Anguilliformes; family Synaphobranchidae; genus Ilyophis; species Ilyophis sp. 1 JC-2022. Next base: position 15,665,328 of record CM040405.1, on the reverse strand, counting down.
CCTTTTAGACCGCAACGTTATACAAGACCCTGGAATACTGAAAACGTTCATAGCCATACATTAGCCGACATAACTTTATGCAATAGGCCATTTTCTGAGTGTGCTATTTAATAGCCTGCCAAGGTATGTTTTTCCAAATTAAAGTTTTAGAACAAATAAAATCTAAAAATTTTACACAAACCTCGCCATGACCAAACAGTAGACTATCCTTGTGTTTTGAATAGCCTACACAATGCTGCGTCTAATTTACTTTTTCTTCTTTTTTTTAAAAAAAACGTAAAAATACAAAATCGGAGAAGTTACAACAACTAGGCACACATTTATCCAACTAACCCGTTTTAGACCGCTTCGTTATACAGGACCCTGGAATACTGAAAACGTTCGTAGCCATACATTAGCCTACATAACTTTATGCAATAGGCCATTTTCTGCGTGGACTATTTAATAGCCTACCAAGGTAGCAAACGGTTTTCCAAATTAAAGTTTTAGAACAAATAAAATCCAAAAATTTTACACAAACATCTCCATGACCAACCAGTAGATTATATCCTTGTGCTTTGAATAGCCTACACAATGCTGCGTCTAATTTACTTTTTTAAAAAACGTAAAAATAAAAAATCGGAGAAGTTAGAATGTCGACATTACATTTGAGTGGGCTATTTGAAGAAAGTTGTACAGTCAGCCAGCAAACTCACTTGAAACCATCTCCCCCCATCAATCACCCCAACCCACACCTCAGGCAAGACTTTGTCATAAACTTTAAGAACGCTTTCTGCGCCTGTGCGTGGCCTTTGACCCCTTTTGGACCAACCCTCCGACACCGTCACGACCATTGGTTCGCGCAAACGTCCATCAAAAACTCCTACGTAAACTTGCGTCAAACTCCACGTGACAAGACGTTGGTACGTCATTTTGGCTTCTGATACACACCCGTGTTCGCTCTCTGAACAATTTTAGTCCTGCATGGTAGCCACTAGCTGCCGACGTATTGTGAAGTTAGCGCTCTATCTTCGCAGTTCTACGGACCTCCGCAACGACAGAAAACTTTTCCAAGTTATTTTTTTCGTTTTTTCGTTTTAATTCTTTAAAACGTAACATATTCTTTTATTTAAATTATTTTCTTCATAGTCTTTCATGCGAACCATTCTAGGCTTTTAAGCGCGCTATCTCGCCTTTTGAACCTATCTTTTGTCTATTTTTGAACAGTATTGTGATTTAGCGGACTCTGGAAATGTTTCTAAGTTTTTTGGTCTACATGCGCCGTATTGAGCTCGCCTTTTTCGGCTTTAAGTTTCATGGTATCTAACAATTGTCTTTACAATGATTCTGTTTAATGTTTTTTCATTATAGCCGTTATAGCGATTTTTCACGTTTTAACAGCCTGCTTGAATTATTCTTTTTAACAAGCGGCTGCTGCTGCTAGCACAAACGGCTTTTTAAAAATAAAACGTAATTGCCGCTGCTACTACTTCTACAACTAACAACATATACATTTATACAACCATACTTTTTCACGATGTTTTTCAAATAAAACAAATGTACAGCACATTACATTGCCAATATGTTTCCCCCTAACCACCCTGTCCCCAACCCTAAAAACAATTTGTCACAAAACCACAACGCTTACAACAATTCCCAATAAAATGACATCGCCAAACCCTTGAAACGAAAAACCCACAAACCCCCGCCCCGAATGATGATGCATCATCATAATCATAAAAAAAAAAATCATAAAAAAAATTAATTTATGCATAATCATAATTTTTCATAAACTCATTAATATTCAAAAAATGCCCTTTTGAACCCATCAATCAAATTTTGACAGATACCGAATCGTATTATACTACTTGGGAGGTTGCTTTGGCGGAGATTCAATACCCCTATACTTGGTGCATGCTAAATACTGACGAAAACTATTTTATCGTGCGCGACGCGAAAAAAGCCACAGACTATGTTGTCACAACAAGCTGGGGTTATTACAAGAGCCTGAAAGCGCTTGTGGATGAGATTAACAGAAGTTTAAAGATGAAAAAATGGGCTATTGAGTTGGGCTACACCGTAATGAAAAACAGAGTTTATATTAGCGCAGACGAAAATCTAGCCCTATCGGCTAACGGAAAGCTCGCCAGAATGTTGGGGTTGGAGTCAGATGTTGCATTATCGGTTGCAAAGCCTGTGGCGCCCCACCCCGCGGATATTCGGGCGGGGTTCTACACAATGTATGTATACACAGACATTATTGACTACCAGAGAGTCGGTGATAGTTTTGTGCCACTGCTACGATGTGTACATATAACAGGATCTAGCAACGATGTAATCACAATATCTTACGAGAAGCCACACTACGTACATGTCAGCAAGAAGCACATTGACGATATAACAATTGAGCTGAAATCAGATCAGAACGAGAACATAGCCTTTACTTACGGCAAAGCCAACATAAAACTACACTTTAGGCCTGTGAAATATCGGTATCACAAATAAAAATGGCGAGGACACCCCTCTACGTAGATCCAAATAGGTATATAGCCTATTATACGGAACAGGCTGGTAATGGACTGCCGGGGTATAAGGGTGCTAGTGTTATGTATGGTAGTGGACTTGGAGGACTATTTCGCGGTTTATTCCGAATGGCCTTGCCCCTACTAAAGAAAGGTTTCAACATAGCCAAGCCACATTTGAAAGCAGCAGCCAAGAACATAGCCAAAGATGTGGTGAACAAAGCTGTGATGAGTCGTTTGAACACCGGTGACCAGGACGGTTCGGGGCTTATGGTTATGACAAGACGGGCACGTAAGAGGCCCCCAGGGGGGCGTGTCACGAGCAGGTCTAAAGCTAAAAAGCGTCGCACAGTGAGCAGTCGAGCCACAGTGACGAAAAGCACGCGGAGGGTGAAAAAGCACACCAAGAAGGTTAAGAGAAAAAGTAGATACATTTTTTAAAAATGGCCTTCATACACAACATGTCAGAGGAATGTATGAAGTCAGAACTGGACCTCTTCGCAGTACCGTATACGCAAACAAGCATTGATAAGAACATCTATGTTGAAGTATCCCCCCTGTCAGCCCTTTCGGACACGGGCCCCCTAGAGTTCTATATAGCCGGCAATGGTGAAGATTACCTTGACTTAAACAACACTCTATTATACCTACAGTGTAAGATAACCCGTGCAGATGGTACCAATATCACCAACGCAGACACGGTTGGGATTATTAATTACCCCATAGCGACCATTTTTTCACAGGTGGATGTTTCGTTGGGTGACAGGCTGGTGAGCCAGTCTAGCAACACATACCCCTACAGAGCAATTATGGAATGTCTACTTAATTATTCTGAAGCCACATTGGCTAATCAATTTACGAGTGGCTTATTCTATAAGGATACCGGTGGCCATATGGACGAAACAGACCCGGCGGGGGACAACAACGGTTTGAAAAGCAGAGCCATATATACCGCGGGGAGCAACACTTTTGAATTGCTCGGACCCATCCACGCAGACATGTTTTTTCAGGAGAGACTACTTATAAACGGTGTCGATATTAAAATCAAGATGGTGCGTTGTAAGGATGCTTTCTGTCTAATGACCGCTGATGCACAACAACACCCGTACAAGCTTAAAATAGTCTCGGCAACAATGTTTTCAACCTTATAAGTTTTGTCTTTCCCAACTATAACTTTTTGTAATTCAGCCTCATAAAACACCCCGTCAATGTTCGTACCATCATAATCCTTCAATCTGTATACAGGCGGTCTTCTGTGAACCCTTTCAACAACCGTGAAATATTCATCTGTATATGTTTGTTCATATCCTTTTGCAAACTTTCCACGTACTTTGGAGACCCTGACGGTGTCACCCTCCTCAAACTTAAACTTTGGCTTTTTAGATTTTTTTGGAAAGAGACCATACATGTTTTTAAAAACTTTAAAAACATTATCTTTGTTTACTTCAAGGGGTTTCATTTTAATAGCGCTGTGATAGCTATTATTGTACCCCAGCACCAAGGCCTGCACAACATCTATATAGCGTCTTGTATTGTGGGCTGTAAAATAACGCCACATTCTCGTTTTCAACGTTCTATTGAAACGTTCAACCACAGATGCTTTAACATCTTCGTTATCTGTGGCAAAGTGTATTATTTTGTTGCGTTTCATCAGACTTTGGAACATTTTATTGAAAAACTCTTTACCTTTATCTGTTTGTATTTTTTTAGGTTTTCGACCTTTTGCGAGAATGCTTTGAAAAGCCCTGTGCACTTCGACAGCTGTTTTGTTTTTAAGAACACACACCCATGCATGTTTTGACAATATATCTATACATGTTAGCATAAACTTCATATTATCATTATGTTCAGAGACATTTGACATGTCAACTAAATCGACCTGCCATTGTGAATCAATGTTACTCACAAAAACCCTGTTTCTCTTGAAATTGGTTTGTGTAAGGTGTACGCATCTTCACCAGATAACCAAGCAGCAACTTTCTTGTCTGAGACTCTCAAATCTTTTGTATCACAAACACCCCGCTGTAGGCGCTTTTTGCCGCCGTAAGACCCAGGGTTTTCTGGCGAATAATACACATCTTTCAGGTGTTTATCAACATCCATCCTTACGGTTATAGAAGTAATGAAGCACAATATAAAAAAAACACAGTATTTATTATTTCTTTTTTATAAAAAACACAGATTTCATTTTACACTACAATTGTGTATGTTGCAATGTTTCGCCTTCAGAACATATGGGCCACAGGTCTTCCTTCATGGCGCCCTCGATTTCCCTGAAGTCTGTATCGACCGCCCAAAAGGCCTTCTCGCTGGCCTGGTCAAGGTCCGTTTGTAGGATTTTACGAAGTTTGTCACGAATGTTTGTTTCCTCGCGAATTTCAGCAATAATCGTATCAACAGACCCCAGGATCCTCATAGGTTCGGGTTTAGCCACAAACAGCTCCATGGCTTTGACAAGCAGAGGACTTAACCAGGGTTTCTTCACTCTTGCAACGAAATTGTCAAAGTGATATGTGAAATAGTGTGCGTCCGTCTCGTTTAAACAATTGTGTCGAAGCTGGCTTGGATGGTCAACTTCACAACCCAGACATTGACTCTTCAGATGTTGTTCAATAGAGCAGTCCAGAAGTCTCGCGATGATGATTTTCAAAAGTTTAATCATCGGCGTTGTTAGACAACCGTCTGTTTCACAGCCTTGTCTTTCGAACGAACCAGCGTATAAAACATTGTCCACCGCGTTCAGCTCGTCAACGAGCCACGGACCTGTAGCCGGAATGTCATTGTGACCTGGGTAATCCGTCTCCCAAGATTCTGAACCCTCTGCAGCCTGTAGGGGCTCGTACATTTAGTCAAAATTCTGAGACATGTTGGTCAAGAGGTTTGTGCCGTGGGTATGTTATCAGGTTTGTACCGCTTGTCTTTTTAAAGGCCAACTCAAACTTATAACCACGCCTTGAAAACCCCTAGAGTTCTGAAAGGGCGCTTTGATTGGGTTTTCGTGTTTGCGGGGCGTGCTTTGAATTTTAACATGCTTGAATGGTTGATATAACAATGATGACACCGGTCTTTAGTATGTAAAAGAAATACTTTTTTATTTTAAAGTTCACAAAACAATAAAAAACAACAGCGCCACAATATGTATACAGTGATAATGGCAATATACAAGCCCACACAAAACAAACTAGAACACTTTTTTCTTTTTTTTTTTTTTAAACATCAAAGTTACGTTATACACGTCTGTAAAGCGTGTCTAACAATCTTCATCAGAGACACACTGCGTTGATGTTGCCGTGTTTTCCAAAGTATCCGACATGTTGGCAGCGGCGTCAAATCTTGCCCGCAGGTTAGTTTTCACAAAACCCATTGAACGCATTAGCCGATAGTCCTCAATCCTTGTATTGGCTTGTTCGATACAAAGTTCCAACAACGGCAGGTCATCAAAATGAAAACAAATTTGTACATCCGTGATTGTTGCTGATGCGAAATGCTCGCTAATAAATAGTCGATCAGCTTTTCTGCGTCTTCTAACACACACCACAGAGCAGACGGGTTCTTGCCAACTCACAAAGTTTCTTTCGCGGTGTATATTGTTGACAACATCGCGGTAACAGTTTTGGAATAGGCCCCATTCCTTAGGCTCGAAAGTTACACAGTCTGTGTTCTCACCAAACAACTCGCCGGCACACATGTTGAAAAGTGTGATTCTTGGCACGCCTGCATCGGTGTGAAGTTGATATCCACATTGGATATTGTCGCGACCAGTACTGGACCAGTCCCGGTACACAAGGTCTACACGTAGCCGTGATATCGCCGCAAAGGGCTTTCTTGGTGTTTGCAACACCGTGCTGTCAGCCATCATAGCGTCTGGTGATTCGGGTGTCATAAGTTGTGCGTTCGCCATTTTCTGGTTGCTTTGACAAGTTAGTGTTTCGATGCCTGCTTCTGCTAAATATCTGTGCCGAAAAGCCGGTCTTTTATACAGGTCTTTTCGACTGCAAAGCCTGTGGGCCGCTCCTGTGGGCTACACCCCACCCCAATCACCCCCCCCCCCCCCCCCATCTACCCCATCAATCACACACCCCCCCCCCCCCCCCCTCCACACATATACAATGTCTTGTAAGACTTTGTCATAAACTTTAAAAACGCTTCTGCGCCTGTGCGTGGCCTTTTGACCCCTTTTGGAACAGCCCTCCGACACCGTCACGACCATTGGTTCGCGCAAACGTCCATCAAAAACTCCTACGTAAACTTGCGTCAAACTCCACGTGACAAGACGTTGTTACGTCATTTTGGCTTCTGATACACACCCGTGTTCGTTCTCTGAACAATTTTAGTCCTGCATTGTAGCCACTAGCTGCCGACGTGCTGTGAAGTTATCGCTCTATCTTCTAGCGTATACCACGGACCTCCGCAACGACAGAAAACTTTCCCAAGTTATTTTTTGCGTTTTTCGTTTTAATTCTTTAAAACGTAACATATTCTTTTATTTAAATTATTTTCTTCATAGTCTTTCATGCGAACCATTCTAGGCTTTTAAGCGCGCTATCTCGCCTTTTGTACCTATCTTTTGTCTATTTTTGTACAATATTGTGATTTCACGGAACCAGAAAAAGTTTCTAAGTGTTTTGCTCGCGGGCGCCTTTAACCCACGGAGTTTATTTTTCTTCCTTCATGGCATCTAACAAGTCTTTACAATGATTCTGTTTAATGTTATTTCGTTATAGTCCACGCGATTTTTCACGTTTTAACAAAACTGCTTGAATTATTCTTTTTAACAAACGGCTGCTGCCGCTAGCACAAACGGCTTTTTAAAAATAAAACGTAATTGCCGCTGCTACTACTGCTACAACTAACAACGTATACATTTATACAACCATACTTTTTCACGATGTTTTTCAAAACAATGTACAACACATTACATTGCCAATATGTTTCCCCTAAACAACCCTGTCCCCAACCCTAAAAACAATTCGTCACAAAACCACAACGCTTACAACAATTCCCAATAAAATGACATTGCCAAACCTTGAAACGAAAAACCCACAAACCCCCGCCCCGAATGATGATGCATCATCATAATCATAAAAATGAAAAAATCATAAATAAAAAAATAATTTATGCATAATCATAATTTTTCATAAACTCATTAATATTCAAAAAATGACCTTTTGAACCCATCAATCACTTTTGACAGATACCGAATCGTATTATACTACTGGGGAGGCTATGGGTGGAACTGGTGGCTGATCTTTTCAGGTCAGCCAACTCACTGCTGATCTCTGCGAGACTGTAAACAAAGAAAAGCACAGCATTCAGCCGCCGCCATGCAGGCGTTAGTCATTCACGTTTATTAGGAATCACTAGGAAGTCGGACAGACAGGGTTGAATAACATTTTATTATCGTCACTGAGTTTCCAGCTTTAATAATGGACACCTATACAAAACAGGCACGACGTCACAACAGTGTTGCATTGTGGGTATCATTTTTGCAGACACGCAAACTGTTAACATTAACGTTAACTAGGTAGCATAACGTTAGATACACGAAGATGACTATACACAACAGAGAAACAAATGGACTGGGTCAATAGTAAAAGTAAGATTCTTTACCCAGAGAAGCTGAACAAAGAAGCTAAGGAACAATACCTGGAGAAAATTGGTGAAATCAATGGTGTAGACCCATGTGAACACAAAGATTGGTAACACTTTACAATAAGGGAACACACCTCATGCCTGAATTAATGCATGACTCATCATGATTTCATCATGATTTAATGCATGAATTAATGCATGATGTATCATGAACTCTGTGCGGTTCAATATTAATAAATGATCAAGACATTATTAGTTCATGTGATTACTGTACACTTAATGTATCATCAATTAATGAGCATTAACTCATAGTTAAGTCATACATTAAGTAACATGTCATCAAAGTAGCTGCAAACCAGTTAGGTAGACAAAAGCTTCTCAGACCATCAGTGGTGGATTTATCTATATCGGGGCCGCTAAAACTCAGAAAAAACGCCGACAAAGCTGTTCGCTTAAAAAATAATTCTGCCAGTGTGGCTTCTAAGCCCCCACCTATCATTTTATCTTACAAAGTGCATAATTAGTATTTATAGTCTATATTTGCCAATATTCAGTCATTCAGACTATGCTTCTGGGCAAACCCTACAGTAGGCCCATCTCTAATGTGTCATAAAAAAATCACATTTAATAGACTTGATGGTGATCTTTGTAAATAATATGGAGTCAATGTGTGTGGATTATGACAGCCATTCATGTTTTAGAGAATGAGTACTTTGTACTTATTTTTCAATTATATAGTTACCAATACTCAAGGTTAATATATACGCTATTTGTTGGAAAAATTGGGTCGGGGTTCAGTGTGATACCCCAAAAATATCAAGTGGCAGTTCTGAGAGCACAAACAACCTTGTTAATGAGAGGTCAGAGAAGAATGGCCAGACACATTCAAGCTAACAGAAAGGCCAAAGAAATTATAATTAACAACAGTGGTGAGCAGAGGGGCATCACTGAATGCACACGTTGAACCCTGAAAGGGATGGGCTGCAGCAATAGAACATTAGATAGTACTAGGTAGGTATTCCTAATACAGTGGATACTGAGTGTAAATAGTAAGTTCACCATTTATCATTAAATTTCATCATTATTTCTCACATGCAATCACCATTACTTCCTAAGTACTTGGCTGACTTGTGTCCCTCTAAGTAAAGTCATGGCATGATACTAATTTGTAAATGATTACTTAATGTAGATTGATAGGAGGCAAGCATTTGTTAACCATGAGTTCATCATTACTTAATTATGAGTTCAATGAATTGTGACCCTTCAAGTAAAGTCACACACGATTCTTCATATAGTAATGATTACCCCATCATCACATCACTATTACTTAATAAATAGCTCAATGATTTCTGCACCCTTGAAAACCTAATATTAAAATAAACCAGTCAAAAGTCGTCCAAATAGAACATCAATGTTTTATTAATTATACATGTGGAACACAATTTAAGACATTCAAAAGGACCTCAATCCCATTTCCTCTCAGTTACCATATCTGATTTTTATAAATCCCCTTAGCCCTCTCTATATTTTGTGTATGTCCCCCACTGTTAGGATCAATAAAGCTCCTGCTGTGGTTAACAATGAAATGTGTGTATCCAGCAGTGGCAACGCCACTGATCACTTATTATTGTGGTCCCCCGACGAACGTGTCTTCAAAATTTGGGAGCAGTCTTCACCAGTCTCAGAACTGGCCATTTCCTCTGATACCTCAAAATCCCAAAAACCCATTTCCGCCTCCTCCATGTCCTGCCATATCTCCCACGACCCTACTGTTAAAAGAAGATCATTTACAAATCAAAACTAGAATGGCACTCAGATAGACACCAAAAAAAAGTGGGCAATACACTGAACTCTATGATATTGAACGGACTTAACTGCTTGCTTCTAGTGCAGGGGTTTTCAAAGTGGGGGCCGCGGCCCCACAGGGGGCCGCCAGGGGGCGCCAGGGGGGCCAATTGGAAGGGAGAGGAAAATGGAAAATGCAAAAAAAATAAAATAATAATAATAAAAGAATAAAATGTATTTAAAAAATACATTTCAATTCAATTCATACGATTATTGTGCCAGTTTAAAATAAAACATAAAAAATTGTTTATAAGTCTTTTCATATCGAAATGAGGTCTTTGCCATGCCCTTCTTTCAATCGCAGCCAATAACTAACCGTCTGCCTGTCAGTCAAAGCGTTACGTTGAGCTGCTAACGACCCGATTATGGAATCAAAATAGGGTCAAAAGTATTGTGTTGTGTATCAAGAAGCTGTATGTTTGATTTTTTTATATTTGCCAGTGTAATTTAAATGTTTTTTTTAAGCCATTTCGCAATAGGGGGGCCCCAGCCAGAGGCTACGGCTATTTGGGGGTCCTTGGCATGAAAAAGTTTGGGAACCCCTGTTCTAGTGCACTGCACCTCTCAATTTCCGCTTGGGCTATAATTTAGAAACCCCTGCCCTTTTCTACCAAAACTAAAAGGTTAGCAGTCATATATTAAAACTAGTTATATCCACAATACATATAAGAATAATAATCAATGCGTGATTATAGTTGACACGATACAAAGCTAGTTGTTGTTTTACTCAACGGAGATTACTCTGGTTGGTCTTCTTGAACACGTGATCACGACTAGCTGACATATAGCCTACAGAAATTAGTATGAAAAGGTTGAACTACATGTAGGTTTATTACGACATCACGTAAAGTAGTTTAATCTAATTCAGTTCAATATTTTTTTTTGTCCGAGATCACCGAAATAAAGTTAATGAGTTTTCTTGCACACTGAATATGCACGCACAGATAGGAGGCAAAAGAGACCGTTTTAACACACACACACACACACACACACACACACACACACACACATATATATATGTCTGGTGGCAACTGAAGGATAACTAAGTTAGGCTACTGTACATGCTCCTCGCAAAATCGAATTATTTAAATAAGTCCAGTCCTGAGCTCACATGACAGGGTAACGTTAGATACATACAAATTTTACTCCGAAAAGGACATTTCTAAGGGAATTATGCAATTTAACATTTGCCTAACTAGCTACTGTTACAGTTAGCAGCAATATGCAAATCCCTGTGTGTTCTAATACTAATGCCATTGAACTAGCCTAAATAAATTTGACATTGGCATGCCAGCAAGCAAAATTACAAGTGATAGTAGGCCTCATAGCAGCTAGCTTGCTAGCTATTTGTGTCTGAGATTGATTCGCTGCTACGTCGATTTTTTAGCCAACATTGAACGCATTTACAATGAGCTAACTAGCTACATAAACTACTTACCGGAATTTAAGTAACATTCATGTAGTTTTTTCAGTTAGCTTAGCAACTAAAGTTACATAACGTATGCTTAGAATGACGCGCATTTTTTAAAGCCGGTTTTAAAGTTGGTTTTCGTTGGATAGTCACAATCATAACGGGTTGTAAGTAGTAGTACTGGGCCATGACAACATAGCCATAATCTAAAAAGAAAAGGGAAACTTTTCATTTCGTCTGTCTGATAATGACCCGTTTAGCAAACTGTTTTGTAAAAACTCAACTGACTTCCATTCATTCAATGAGCGCCTGTTGTCTGTCTAATAGATTTTATTCGTTTTCATGGAAGTTCGAACTACCGTACATTACGGTTGTGGTTTTTGTATACAAAAAGCTAAAGGCGACAAAAGTCACAAACAGGTTATCTGGATTGTAAAAATTAAAAACGCTTTTAATAATTTCCTTAGCCTCCAATCAGTAGATAAAATAAAAAAATAAAAACATTTTTCCATTTATCATTTACTTCCTAGATTAATCATTATTGTACCCGTTCCCTAATCAGAGTCATATGTTGAGTAAGTCATATGTTGACCAACCAGAGTCTTTTGTTGGCTGTACAATAAGTAAAACATCAATACTATATGTTTGTTATTGTGTCAAGTAAAATCACGGATTGATTATTCTGTATTATGGTATAACTGGGTTGAAAATATGACTAAAGCACCATAGTTTTAGTAGAAACATATTAGAAGTAGGCGTAGGGTTCACCCAGCAGCTTATTAGTCTGAATGATTGAATATTGCAAATAGGCTAATATTGATAAATAATGACAAATCATACATTTCCTAAGATAAATTAAATTAAAATAACATAAAACATGTGATATTGTAAGCCACATAGATCCTGTCAGCACAGGAAGAGTTTTGGGGGCCCCAAAATTGATAAATCCACCACTGATGGTCTGAGAAGCTTTTGTCTACCTAACTGGTTTGCAGCTACTTTGATGACATGTTACTTAATGTATGACTTAACTGTGAGTTAATGTTCATTAACTGATGATACATTAAGTGTAAAGTAATCACATGAACTAATAATGCCTTGATCATTTATTAATATTGAACCGCACAGAGTTCATGATACATCATGCATTAATTCATGCATTAAATCATGATGAAATCATGATGAGTCATGCATTAATTCAGGCATGAGGTGTGTTCCCTTATTGTAAAGTGTTACCCAAAGATTGGACGAGTGATCTTGACGCGCTACCACCATTTACGTTTCCCGACGTCTTTTCCTACCTCGTCTGTGGCGTGAGTGCATACACTTTCGAGCAGTTTAGAAATTATAAATCACTGGAGGCTCACGTTCAGTTCACAAATGGACGGGTGCAGGATCTACAGATATAACATTACAGAGTTAACGATCAGAGAAGCGTCGTTCGCACAAAGGTAGGTAACCACCACTCACCTCTCTTAAACAGAACGAACACAACAGTCTGTAACCTATCTTGTTTGTAAGATCAACACTGCAACGCAATTACTCACAACACTTAAAATGACATGTTTGTGCTGTTTGCTTTCACTGCGTGTCGCTGCTTTCCATACAAAACGCTGTTGTTGCAGAGCGGTCTTGTGCTAGGGTTTGAGCTGTACATGCGAAGGCTATTTGTATTGTTTATTTTTAGTATTTAGTTTATATTTATCTAATTTAATTTCTCATCTCTTAGGTCTTGCACTCCAAGCGTCTTAATGAACCTCCTCTCAAGCCACGGGTGATACTGAGCTCCAGTGGCCAAGTGGATTGTGCACACTGTTCATGCATGGCTGGCATAGCAGAGTCTTGCACCCATGTCGGGGCTCTGCTGTTCAAGGTTGGAGCAGCAGTGCGAATACGGGGAAACAGATGTCTTGTCCTACTGGATGATGCCTACCAGTGTGGACAAGGTTCATACAGAGCTGGGCTACAACATTGATTTCACCACTGGTGCTGCAAAGGAGAAGGACCTCGACAGTCAGTGGAGAGACCAGAAGGTCTGGCATAAGGACTCGTATTGACAGCAACACAACCCCAGCAGCCACACTTGCTGACCTATCACCCCTGCTTCAGACTTTGCATGGTTACAGCAAGGCTGTTTGTCTGTCAGGCATGGAGGACTACTACAAACATTACATAGATTCTGTTCTGCCGTGTGTCTCTTGCCAAAGTCCCTCCCTCAGAAAACTTTCTGCCCTGCACCAGCACTGTGAGGGCCTAAACGATATAGCAGCAGTTACAGAGGCACAGGCAGCCGCGGTGAAGGCTCGAACGAAACGGCAACATCCATCCCCTGCCCAGGGAGCAAGACGAATAATCGCTTCTAATATCCGTGCCGTTGTTTCCACCATTGTTGGTAGACCAGCTCTGTCAACAGTCAGGAGAGTGAGCTGTTTCCAAAAAAACAGCAACTACGGCTGCCATGAGATGGGGGATAGACCATGAGGAAGAGGCGAGGCGGACCTATGTCACACTGACAGCACCCCAGCACAGGAGCCTCAAAGTGGAGGATTGTGGATTTATAATAAATCCGGAATATCCAGAGGTTGGGGCATCACCTGACGGGCTCATTCAGTGCGAGTGTTATGGAAAAGGCTGCCTGGAAATAAAATGTACATTTAAGTATCGCAACAGCTCTATCCTGCAGGCCTGTGCTGACGATGACAATAACCTTCAGTGGATGGGAAGGTAGACCTGAAACGAATACACAGATATCATAGCCAAGTACAGGCGCAGATGTTCGCGACCAGGTCAGAGTTCTGTGACTTTGTGTTGTGGACACCGAATGATTCTGCTGTGGGCCGTGTCATGCACAGGAGTTTTTCCACAAAGTTTGTCTACCTGAGCTTGTCGCCTGTTACTACACCCGAGCAGCCTTCACAACACCACCTGTCAAGGGTTTAACTGAGTCACAGCGATTAAATGCACAGCAGTCTTGCACAAAAAGGCTAAGAAAAAGTGTGGAAGACAAACTGTGGTGCTTTTGCCGAGGGCCAGAAATTACCCCTGGTTTTGTCACACACGCAAACAAGAGTGGATCAGAACTGTACTGTGAACTTTGTGCTTTTCAACTGGTCCCACAGGGGTTTATGTGTGCAACAGTTTTTTTTAAATACTTGACTAAATTACTTGAATAGAATATATGACTGGAATGTATCACTGCCACTTGTGGTACTACCAGTTGCACTGTGAACTTCATTGCACTAGACCAGGGGTTTTCAAAGTGGTGGCCGCGGCCCCACAGGGGGCCACCAGGGGGCGCCAGGGGGGCCAATTGGAAAGGAGAGGAAAATGGAAAATGCAAAAAAAAATATATAATAATAATAAAATAATAAAATGTATTTAAAAAATACATTTCAATTCAATTCATAAGATTATTGTGCCGGTTTAAAATAAAACATAAAAAATTGTTTATAAGTCTTTTCATATCGAAATGAGGTCTTTGCCATGCCCTTCTTTCAATCGCAGCCAATAACTAACCGTCTGCCTGTCAGTCAAAGCGTTACGTTGAGCTGCTAACGACCCGATTATGGAATCAAAATAGGGTCAAAAGTATTGTGTTGTGTATCAAGAAGCTGTATGTTTGATTTTTTTATATTTGCCAGTGTAATTTAAATGGTTTTTTTTAAGCCATTTCGCAATAGGGGGGCCCCAGCCAGAGGCTACGGCTATTTGGGGGTCCTTGGCATGAAAAAGTTTGGGAACCCCTGCACTAGACTACCCCAAATAAATAATATTATTAATTTTGTACATTTCATGCAAGCCATTTCTTCTTTGCTAAATAAAGACATTCAGAATTGTATTCATTGTACATTGTTTATTGCATGTTACACAACATTACACTCTATTAGGTACACTTGCGTTTTTCCATTAGAATCCACTAATATGCTCATTGTCATATATTATGTTTCCACATCGACAAGTGCATCATATATGACAATGAATATAGTGGATTCTAATGGAAAAACGCAAGTGTACCTAATAGAGTGGCCACTGAGCGTATATATTTTAACTAGACGGTTTCATAATAACACTAGGGCACATGTTAGTCAAGGCACAGCACACAGAGACAATCTTGTCCAGGGCGATCATGTCCTCGCCCTCACATGGCAGCACCATACTGATTGGTACAGTCTCACTTAGTACGGTGTACTTGGTGCGTACACAACCAATCACCCTCTCCACGTGGACTCTCAGGTCTGCCGTGTCTCCTCAACATCTTTTGCATCCAGCTGGAAGCGTCCTCTTGTGAATGCTGGGATTTTCACCTCTGCACACATAAATCCGACACTGTCCCTGATATCAAATCCCCGATCAGCTAACACCAACTCACCAGGTAGAAGTTGATCAAGAAGGCCACTGTTCTCAGTCACCTGCTTGTCAGGTCCTCCCCAACCTTTGGAAATGAAAGAGATGGCTCCGTGTGGTGTAACGTCTGCACTCTAGCTTTCAGATTGGAGGGTCTCAATGAAAATCTCGAAACAGTCCACAATAACGGCAACGCGGTTTCCAAAAGCCTCCACAAATTCATGCGGCATACTACTCTGCAAACAGCGTCTCTCTGGCCAGTGAGCCAAAGGGCTGAGGCATGCATGCAAAACACCAATGGTATCTCTGAATGTGGTGGACACAGTCTTTGGGCTTACGTGGAACAGGTGAGCAATGTGCTGGACTGGCAGAGATCAATTATTTGAGATAAATTCTTGCAGTTTTCCTTAAATTTAGACGGTTAAAAACCTTAGTGTAACTATTGATTCAGACCTCTGCTTTCAGCCCCATATTAACAATATCACAAGAATGGCCTTCTGCCACCTGAGGAATATGTCTAAATTAAGGAAGGTGTTGTCCCTGGAGGATGCTGAAAAAAACGGTTCATGCCATTGTAACCTCTCGACGAGATTACTGTAATGCCTTATTGTCTGGTTGCACTGGCTCAGCCCTCAATCATCTCCAACTTGTACAGAATGCAGCTGCTAGGGTTCTTACTAGAACCAAGAAATGGGAGCATATCAGCCCGGTGCTCAAAACTCTTCAGTGGCTGCCTGTCAATTTCTGAATTGACTACAATATTTTACTTCTAGTGTCTAAAGCTTTAAATGGTTTGGCCCCAAAACATCTTAGTGACTTACTCATTCCTTACTGTCCTCCTAGATTACTTTGCTCTCAAAGTATCTGGCTATTTGAAAATTCCTACTATATCTAAAATTACAATGGGTGGCAGAGCCTTCTCTTGCAGAGTTCCTTTCTTATGGAATAATCTTCCCATGTATGTTCGGGCTTCAGACACACTTTCTGTCTTTAAGCGTAGGCTAAAAACATACCTCTTTAGTCAATCTTATAGGTAAGGAGGGATGTTGGAGAGAGGGGGGGGCGCTAACCTTCTCTTTTCCTCTCTCACCCTGAGCTGCAGATTACTCCGGCCCGTGCCCCCTCGCCCTGAGTTTGCACACTGCTCCAGTCCTGCCCCCTCGCTCTGAGTTTGCACACTGCTCCAGTCCTGCCCTCCTCGCCCTGAGTTTGCACACTGCTCCAGTCCTGCCCCCTCGCCCTGAGTTTGCACACTGCTCCAGTCCTGCCCTCCTCGCCCAGAGTTTGCACACTGCTCCAGTCCTGCCCCTCCTTTGGTTTATCCTCCCGACTTGACGCAACCAGAGTCCCAGATGCACCAGCCCACCCTTTTGAATTGAACATTTTACATCCTTTTCTTTGGAATTTGTACTTAGCAGCTAGTTTGATTAGATCCCTCTTTACAGTCCATTAACATCCAGTCCACCTTTAGCTGAAACCGGGCCGGCCAGCGAAGGATGGACACCCCCTCTCCTTTAGCTTAAACCAGGCCGGCCAGCGAAGGACGGGCACCACCTCTCTAGCCTGGTTCTTTCCGAGATTTCTTCCCACTGGGGAGTTTTTTCTCACCACTGTTGAGTGTTTTTTTCTCCCCTGCTGGGGAGTTTTTTTTACCTCGTTTTGCTGGTTGGGGGCTGAGGTCTGGTTTTGCTGGTTGGGGGCTGAGGTCTGGTTTTTTGCAAAATTTTCCTTCTGTTTTTCTGTGCAGCATTTTTGTGACGGTTCTGTGTAAAAAGCGCTAATTATACAAATAAAATTTAATTTAATTGAATAAAGCTGAAAGTCTCATTGTTCCATTTCAAATCCAATGTGCTGGAGTACAGAGCCAAACCAAAAATAAATTGTGAAACTGTCCAAATACTGTATGTTCCCGTGCTGCAGAATTTCCGGCTTTGCTATAGCGTGTGCTGCAGAATTTCCGGGTTGCTATAGCGTGTGCAGAACGAGATTACTCCCACTCTGGGGACACATCACACCCATGTTCCACAGCAGCACACAGAAGAAAGTACCTCTAGCACTCATGGTTGGACACCCGGATGTAAAAAGTGCGGCATTCCCCATCGTTACAGTAACAAAACCTGACTCAAGACAAATGCAGTAACATGCTGGCATAAGGTGGGATATCAGCCAAAGCAAAAAACGGGTTGATATGTTCCTGGGTTTCCATTATAAACACCAAGGTATACTATATTGTATTAACTGCAACTGCAAGACAATTTTGTATATTGAATGGCCCTGTATGTCTCCCCCCATTGACCATAGCCAGCACGACAATCAACCATCCATTTACATTTCTATAGTGTCTGTAGCATAGCTCTGCTAATGGCTCACTTCTGCTTGGTTGGGCCTAAACCAGTTGTCTCCAGACATCCATGTGTATTCACTGTATCAACCCTTTGAAATGTAATGTTAGGTACTTTATTTAAACCACACACTGAGTTTGTCTCTCCCTTGTGCTTTGTAAATAAACCTCAATTCTCTTAAGAGAAGTCGTCAGTGTGTTCTTCACTGTCCTGCATTTGGTTCCACGGAAGGGCAACAGAATCCAAACAGGGTCTATAGCCTACGTGATATTTCCACACAAGCGCTTCCCAGGCAGGAACCGCCGTCATACGCAGCACCACTAACAGAATAGCCTACTTATTGCGCTAGGGCGAGAAAGCCATTGCCGGGGCAAGACCTCCAGCGCCCGGCATGCACTAGGTTGACCTAGTTTAGTATCTCTGACTGATGTTACACATCAATCCTGCTGTCGCTGCTACCATTTCTCCGACCCACCACCTTTCCAATGGTTGTACTTGATTGCACACAAACTGGTCTGCAGCAGAGATGGATTCCATAAATGTGCTTTGATCTCATAAATGTGCTTTGGCAATGTGCTTTGATCTCATAAATGTGCTTTGGCAATGTGCTTTGATCTCATAAATGTGCTTTGATTTCTGTCTTTTTGGGCAGCGTGCTCTGCAGCCGTCTGTCACAGCTACGGGGCGCGTGGTTCGGTTTTCCGTTTTAGAACCTGGCTGACCCTCCGCTGGACTAAGGGATTCTAACACAGGCCACGCGAGTGCTGGTGCAAGCCGCTTCATGTGAATTTGATTTGACTGAGCTGTGGGTTGAAGACTGGCTCAAGCCTGATTTCAGCTGATTTAGCTATTCTAAGCTCATGTATAGAAAATTGTGTGACTGAGAGTCTGTGGTCATATCCTAAAAGAAAGACGTCAACACTAGTCTTCCAATCAGAAAATATATTTATTGAAGTATTTATTTAAGTATAGTATTTTACCCCATCAGAACCCATCGAATCACTGCAATGTCCAAATCATGAAGGTACACAACAGGCAGGGGGGTCCTCCAAAATGCCTGCATGTAGACTGAAGGCCACCAACTCACCAGGAGGGTTGCTATTGAAGCACAGCCAGGTAGGCTAAACCCCAGTTCACCAGGAGGGTTGCTATTGAAGCACAGCCAGGCAGGCTAAACCCCAGTACACCAGGAGGGTTGCTATTGAAGCACAGCCAGGCAGGCTAAACCCTCTCTGTGGGCAGCGCTGTGGATGATCATGGGGGGACGGACGAGAGTCTCAGCCCTGGCGACATCAGGACTCTTCGGCGTTGCGTGGACATTGTTTATCTTTTTGCGCTGTAGCTATGTTTTGTTTTTTGGCCTGACTGATATGCTGGTTGGCTGGATATATGAGCAGGTTCTTTAGCTCTTCTGATTGGTCGGTAGAGCAAGCACAGGCAACAAGGAATCTTGCGCGGTGTCTCGCCTGCCTACTTGATGCCCAGGTAGACCTGGCGGGTATTTCACAAAGCAGGATTACAGAGTTAGCTGGATAACTGCACTGAGTAAAACTCGGAAAAGTTCAATTTACTTCAGTCCATGTTCCAGATTTGGGAGGGTTCTGGGTTTTACTCAGTGCAGTTATCCAGCTAACCCAGTAATCCAGCTTTGTGAAATACCCTGGGGGCTGTGTCCAAGCTGCTGGCCAAAGCTAGGCTGAATCTAGTGCTCAGGCTGCAAACTGATCCGGTGGGATAGAGGCTCTGCAAGGCAATGCTGCCAGCCAATCACCATGCTGTATCCTAAATGGCATCCTCCTAAAGGCAACACTGCCAGCGTTGAATAAAACTCGTCTCTCCTCAAACCCATCCATAGCTATTATGTCAGCAATGAAATCCAGCTCCCACCAAAATAAAAACACAAAAGTACAGGAACCTCAATTTCTCATCTCCGCGGCAACGTAGAATGCTCCGTAACCCTAGGCCAGTCGAGCAATCAGTGCTATGCGGCAGATCATGATGCATCCTGAGTGGAATCCTCCTAAACCACTCCCAAGTGATTGCCAGCCAATCACCGTGACTGGACCTGAACGACGTCCTCCTTGTAACTATGCTGCCAGCCAATCACGATTCTGGATACTAAATGGCATCGTTCTCATGGCTATTCTGCCAGCCAATAACCATGGCGGAAGCTAAATGACATGCTACTCCCGACGTCGCAGCCAGCCAATCAACACACCAGACTCTAAATGACCTTTGAATGGAGATGCAGTAGCTAACCGCCATTTCCTGCTAAAAGAGCCAAGCAGTTGAGACACGCTGAAGCAGACGACATTGCTGAAATGAATTGTAGCATACCACGCTTATGGAAAGCAGGTATAGCCATTGCTGGCTTCTTTCCTACATCAGGGCTCCACTTAAAGTCTTCAGTCTGTTGTGAAATGTTCCCAAACTGATGGAGGACATTGCAGTGATTGGATGATCTGATAGGGATAAAATTGGTCTCCACAATCTCCAATCTTATGATTTGCTCCTGAGAGGGCGAAAAACCACAAAACAACTTTCCATCAGCCCGTTACCTGATTGCCGAGCTGAGAAAAGGAAAAAGTGGGTAAAAATTCCCCCTCTGCCCCATAAATGGCGACAAAAGTATTACTTTAAGAGCAAATCTGGAATATGTTGTGGCAGATTCGGAGCCAGGAAGCCAAACTAAACACCCAATTTGACACAGAGAAATGAGAACGCAAAAAAGGGTAGAAAAACACAAATGGTACAACAGCGCCCCTGCAGGTGGACCTGTGAACAGCAGGGATCACGAAGGGTGGGTTCAGCAACAGCGCCCCTGCAGGTGGACCTGTGAACCGCAGGTTATGAAAGCCGAACCCCTTCAGTGATCGCAGTGTTGGTGCCAGTGTCTCCTTTGCCGTCCCGGGCCTCGGTTCCACGCACCTCCACGACCTCTTCTTACCTCACCCGCCATTCCTGCGCTATCATCCTCTCTGCCACACACAGGCTATCATATGGAGGGAAATACAAGGGAATGAGTGCAAAGGAGAAAGGGATGGGTAGTCTGCCTGGGCTAAAGGCCTAAATGCGCAATCAAATCAAATTACGGGTGGAGTCAGTTTCAGTGCTGTAGCAGTGCTATATTAGTGAGTATTAGCGCTCTGTAGCAGTGCTATATTAGTGAGTATTAGCGCTCTGTAGCAGTGCTATATTAGTGAGTATTAGCGATCTATAGCAGTGCTATATTAGTGAGTATTAGTGCTCTGTAGCAGTGCTATATTAGTGAGTATTAGTGCTCTGTAGCAGTGCTATATTAGTGAGTATTAGTGCTCTGTAGCAGTGCTATATTAGTGAGTATTAGCGCTCTGTAGCAGTGCTATATTAGTGAGTATTAGTGCTCTGTAGCAGTGCTATATTAGTGAGTATTAGCGATCTGTAGCAGTGCTATATTAGTGAGTATTAGCGCTCTCTAGCAGTGCTATATTAGTGAGTATTAGCGATCTGTAGCAGTGCTGTATTAGTGAGTATTAGTGCTCTGTAGCAGTGCTATATTAGTGAGTATTAGTGCTCTGTAGCAGTGCTATATTAGTGAGTATTAGCGATCTGTAGCACTGCTATATTAGTGAGTATTAGCGCTCTGTAGCAGTGCTATATTAGTGAGTATTAGCGCTCTGTAGCAGTGCTATATTAGTGAGTATTAGCGCTCTGTAGCAGTGCTGTATTAGTGAGTATTAGTGCTCTGTAGCAGTGCTATATTAGTGAGTATTAGCGCTCTGTAGCAGTGCTATATTAGTGAGTATTAGAGCTCTGTAGCAGTGCTATATTAGTGAGTATTAGCACTCTGTAGCAGTGCTATATTAGTGAGTATTAGTGCTCTGTAGCAGTGCTATATTAGTGAGTATTAGCGATCTATAGCAGTGCTATATTAGTGAGTATTAGTGCTCTGTAGCAGTGCTGTATTAGTGAGTATTAGCACTCTGTAGCAGTGCTATATTAGTGAGTATTAGTGCTCTGTAGCAGTGCTATATTAGTGAGTATTAGCGATCTGTAGCACTGCTATATTAGTGAGTATTAGCGCTCTGTAGCAGTGCTATATTAGTGAGTATTAGCGCTCTGTAGCAGTGCTATATTAGTGAGTATTAGCGCTCTGTAGCAGTGCTATATTAGTGAGTATTAGCGCTCTGTAGCAGTGCTATATTAGTGAGTATTAGCGCTCTGTAGCAGTGCTATATTAGTGAGTATTAGCGCTCTGTAGCAGTGCTGTATTAGTGAGTATTAGTGCTCTGTAGCAGTGCTATATTAGTGAGTATTAGCGCTCTGTAGCAGTGCTATATTAGTGAGTATTAGAGCTCTGTAGCAGTGCTATATTAGTGAGTATTAGCGCTCTGTAGCAGTGCTGTATTAGTGAGTATTAGCGCTCTGTAGCAGTGCTGTATTAGTGAGTATTAGCGCTCTGTAGCAGTGCTGCATTAGTGAGTATTAGCGCTCTGTAGCAGTGCTATATTAGTGAGTATTAGCGCTCTGTAGCAGTGCTGTATTAGTGAGTATTAGTGCTCTGTAGCAGTGCTGCATTAGTGAGTATTAGCGCTCTGTAGCAGTGCTATATTAGTGAGTATTAGCGCTCTGTAGCAGTGCTGTATTAGTGAGTATTAGCGCTCTGTAGCAGTGCTATATTAGTGAGTATTAGCGCTCTGTAGCAGTGCTATATTAGTGAGTATTAGCGCTCTGTAGCAGTGCTATATTAGTGAGTATTAGCGTTCTGTAGCAGTGCTATATTAGTGAGTATTAGCGCTCTGTAGCAGTGCTATATTAGTGAGTATTAGCGCTCTGTAGCAGTGCTATATTAGTGAGTATTAGCGCTCTGTAGCAGTGCTATATTAGTGAGTATTAGTGCTCTGTAGCAGTGCTATATTAGTGAGTATTAGTGCTCTGTAGCAGTGCTGCATTAGTGAGTATTAGCGCTATGTAGCAGTGCTATATTAGTGAGTATTAGCGCTCTGTAGCAGTGCTATATTAGTGAGTATTAGCGCTCTGTAGCAGTGCTATATTAGTGAGTATTAGTGCTCTGTAGCAGTGCTATATTAGTGAGTATTAGCGATCTGTAGCAGTGCTGTATTAGTGAGTATTAGCACTCTGTAGCAGTGCTATATTAGTGAGTATTAGCGCTCTGTAGCAGTGCTATATTAGTGAGTATTAGCGCTCTCTAGCAGTGCTATATTAGTGAGTATTAGCGCTCTGTAGCAGTGCTGTATTAGTGAGTATTAGCGATCTGTAGCAGTGCTATATTAGTGAGTATTAGCGCTCTGTAGCAGTGCTATATTAGTGAGTATTAGCGCTCTGTAGCAGTGCTATATTAGTGAGTATTAGTGCTCTGTAGCAGTGCTATATTAGTGAGTATTAGCGCTCTGTAGCAGTGCTATATTAGTGAGTATTAGTGCTCTGTAGCAGTGCTATATTAGTGAGTATTAGCGATCTGTAGCAGTGCTATATTAGTGAGTATTAGCGCTCTGTAGCAGTGCTATATTAGTGAGTATTAGCGCTCTGTAGCAGTGCTGTATTAGTGAGTATTAGCGCTCTGTAGCAGTGCTATATTAGTGAGTATTAGAGCTCTGTAGCAGTGCTATATTAGTGAGTATTAGCGCTCTGTAGCAGTGCTATATTAGTGAGTATTAGTGCTCTGTAGCAGTGCTATATTAGTGAGTATTAGAGCTCTGTAGCAGTGCTATATTAGTGAGTATTAGCGCTCTCTAGCAGTGCTATATTAGTGAGTATTAGCGCTCTGTAGCAGTGCTGTATTAGTGAGTATTAGCGCTCTGTAGCAGTGCTATATTAGTGAGTATTAGAGCTCTGTAGCAGTGCTATATTAGTGAGTATTAGCGCTCTGTAGCAGTGCTATATTAGTGAGTATTAGTGCTCTGTAGCAGTGCTATATTAGTGAGTATTAGAGCTCTGTAGCAGTGCTATATTAGTGAGTATTAGCGCTCTCTAGCAGTGCTATATTAGTGAGTATTAGCGCTCTCTAGCAGTGCTATATTAGTGAGTATTAGCGCTCTGTAGCAGTGCTATATTAGTGAGTATTAGCGCTCTGTAGCAGTGCTATATTAGTGAGTATTAGCGCTCTGTAGCAGTGCTGTATTAGTGAGTATTAGCGCTCTGTAGCAGTGCTATATTAGTGAGTATTAGAGCTCTGTAGCAGTGCTATATTAGTGAGTATTAGCGCTCTGTAGCAGTGCTATATTAGTGAGTATTAGTGCTCTGTAGCAGTGCTATATTAGTGAGTATTAGCGCTCTGTAGCAGTGCTATATTAGTGAGTATTAGCGCTCTGTAGCAGTGCTATATTAGTGAGTATTAGCGCTCTGTAGCAGTGCTATATTAGTGAGTATTAGCGCTCTGTAGCAGTGCTGTATTAGTGAGTATTAGCGCTCTGTAGCAGTGCTATATTAGTGAGTATTAGCGCTCTGTAGCATTGCTATATTAGTGAGTATTAGCGCTCTGTAGCAGTGCTGCATTAGTGAGTATTAGCGCTCTGTAGCAGTGCTGTATTAGTGAGTATTAGCGCTCTGTAGCAGTGCTGTATTTGTGAGTATTAGCGCTCTGTAGCAGTGCTATATTAGTGAGTATTAGCGCTCTGTAGCAGTGCTGTATTAGTGAGTATTAGCGCTCTGTAGCAGTGCTATATTAGTGAGTATTAGCGCTCTGTAGCAGTGCTATATTAGTGAGTATTAGCGCTCTGTAGCAGTGCTATATTAATGAGTATTAGCGCTCTGTAGCAGTGCTATATTAGTGAGTATTAGCGCTCTGTAGCAGTGCTATATTAGTGAGTATTAGCGCTCTGTAGCAGTGCTATATTAGTGAGTATTAGCGCTCTGTAGCAGTGCTATATTAGTGAGTATTAGCGCTTTGAAGCAGTGCTATATTAGTGAGTATTAGAGCTCTGTAGCAGTGCTATATTAGTGAGTATTAGCACTCTGTCGCAGTGCTATATTAGTGAGTATTAGCGCTCTGTAGCAGTGCTATATTAGTGAGTATTAGCGCTCTGTAGCAGTGCTGTATTAGTGAGTATTAGCGCTCTGTAGCAGTGCTGTATTAGTGAGTATTAGCGCTCTGTAGCAGTGCTATATTAGTGAGTATTAGCGCTCTGTAGCAGTGCTATATTAGTGAGTATTAGTGCTCTGTAGCAGTGCTATATTAGTGAGTATTTGCGCTCTGTAGCAGTGCTATATTAGTGAGTATTAGCGCTCTGTAGCAGTGCTATATTAGTGAGTATTAGCGCTCTGTAGCAGTGCTATATTATTGAGTATTAGCGCTCTGTAGCAGTGCTATATTAGTGAGTATTAGCGCTCTGTAGCAGTGCTATATTAGTGAGTATTAGCGCTCTGTAGGAGTGCTATATTAGTGAGTATTAGCGCTCTGTAGCAGTGCTGTATTAGTGAGTATTAGCGCTCTGTAGCAGTGCTATATTAGTGAGTATTAGCGCTCTGTAGCAGTGCTATATTAGTGAGTATTAGCGCTCTGTAGCAGTGCTATATTAGTGAGTATTAGCGCTCTGCATTAGCACTGGCAGTGTTTCCTCACCGTCTGGTCCGAGTGTTGTGTGGTCTGCTGTCCCTCTGTGTAAATCCTCCGGGGCCGATAAGAGCCAAACTCCACCCTGATTCCTTTGGGTCTCTCCTCCTGCCTGCACGAGACCACACGAATCATTCTCACACCCTCATTCCAGCAACTTCTCAAACCTCAACTATATCCTGTGTTTTTGCAGAATCTTTTAATCTTTTCTCCAGCAAAGCGTGCGATTTTTTTAACATTCTCTTCAGTCTCTGATATTTTACAAAAGTTGTCTGGGGAAAATATCACATCTTACTGCAGCCTTGTTCGTGATTGCAGTGTTACGATGCCATTCATAAATGTCCCAAAGGTTGTGTTTGTCGCCCCCTTGTGTGATATGCCAGTATTTCCACCGTCCTTTTTTGATACTCACTGCTTTTGAGCGATGTCTTGCTGCCTGGATCCCTCCAGCTCACTGCCTTCCCTCTCAACTACTGAGTCCTTTCCCTGCTACAGAAAACTCAGTACTAAATCTACACCGTTCACCTGCATGTAGAGCTACTGAGTCTGCCTCCTTTCCCTGCTACAGAAAACCCAGTACTAAGTCTACACCGTTCCCCTGCATGTACAGCTACCGAGTCTGCCTCCTTTCCCTGCTACAGAAAACCCAGTACTAAATCTAAACCGTTCACCTGCATGTAGAGCTACTGAGTCTGCCTCCTTTCCCTGCTACAGAAAACCCAGTACTAAATCTACACCGTTCACCTGCATGTACAGCTACCGAGTCTGCCTCCTTTCCCTGCTACAGAAAACCCAGTACTAAATCTAAACCGTTCACCTGCATGTAGAGCTACTGAGTCTGCCTCCTTTCCCTGCTACAGAAAACCCAGTACTAAATCTACACCGTTCCCCTGCATGTAGAGCTACCGAGTCTGCCTCCTTTCCCTGCTACAGAAAACCCAATACTAAATCTACACCATTCACCTGCATGTACACCTACTGAGTCTGCCTCCTTTCCCTGCTACAGAAAACCCAGTACTAAATCTACACCGTTCACCTGTATGTAGAGCTACCGAGTCTGCCTCCTTTCCCTGCTACAGAAAACCCAGTACTAAATCTACACCATTCACCTGCATGTACACCTACTGAGTCTGCCTCCTTTCCCTGCTACAGAAAACCCAGTACTAAATCTACACCGTTCCCCTGCATGTACAGCTACCGAGTCTGCCTCCTTTCCCTGCTACAGAAAACCCAGTACTAAATCTACACCATTCACCTGCATGTACACCTACTGAGTCTGCCTCCTTTCCCTGCTACAGAAAACCCAGTACTAAATCTACACCGTTCACCTGCATGTAGAGCTACCGAGTCTGCCTCATTTCCCTGCTACAGAAAACCCAGTACTAAATCTACACCGTTCACCTGCATGTACAGCTACCGAGCCTGCCTCCTTTCCCTGCTACAGAAAACCCAGTACTAAATCTACACCGTTCCCCTGCATGTACAGCTACCGAGTCTGCCTCCTTTCCCTGCTACAGAAAACCCAGTACTAAATCTACACCGTTCACCTGCATGTACACCTACTGAGTCTGCCTCCTTTCCCTGCTACAGAAAACCCAGTACTAAATCTACACCGTTCACCTGCATGTACACCTACTGAGTCTGCCTCCTTTCCCTGCTACAGAAACCCCAGTACTAAATCTACACCGTTCACTGCATGTACACCTACTGAGTCTGCCTCCTTTCCCTGCTACAGAAACCCCAGTACTAAATCTACACCATTCACCTGCATGTAGAGCTACCGAGTCTGCCTCCTTTCCCTGCTACAGAAACCCCAGTACTAAATCTACACCGTTCACTGCATGTACACCTACTGAGTCTGCCTCCTTTCCCTGCTACAGAAACCCCAGTACTAAATCTACACCATTCACCTGCATGTAGAGCTACTGAGTCTGCCTCCTTTCCCTGCTACAGAAACCCCAGTACTAAATCTACACCGTTCACCTGCATGTACACCTACTATGTCTGCCTCCTTTCCCTGCTACAGAAACCCCAGTACTAAATCTACACCGTTCACCTGCATGTAGAGCTAATTTAACTCATTTTAAAGAGAGGCGTTTGAGACAAAATCCAACCAAAGATGGGCGACCATCAATGAAAGCATTCTGGTATTTCTAATATTCTGTTAATGCTGTACTGTCCAGTGCAACATTACTTACACGTCCTTCTGAAGCAGCCTTAGACTGGATCATGCATTCACCTATGAGAGGCAGGACAAAAACAGCAATCAGGGGATAGGTAATACATTTACAACCATCTAAATCTGTGCTCACCTTCAGACATTGCTGGCCAGAGCCAAAACTAGCCTCCACTGTGTGGAACTAGGTGTGAATTAGCCTCAAATACAGATAGCATCTTATTTGCTGCTGATGTCTTTCTTGTTAGCATGCTAACTTTTACTATGCATTTATCCAGGTGGCTGTGACTGTATATGGTGAACAGTAGTGCCTGAGTGTGATGTCTGACTGCAGCAGTTAGCGTTGCAGCTACAATGGACAGATGCACACCTTCCGCAGCAATCTTCTCCTGTGCAGCGGGGAGGCTTGAGGATTTTTTGATCAAGCTCTTTCTTAGTCCCTAATAATACAAAATTAAAATGAATTTAAAACCGTATGCCTTTAATAACATAATATAAATAATAACAAATGTTACTGAAGTCAAACTAATATTGAATAAAATGTGAATAACTTACGCCGGTGTTTCCTGCTGTTACACTAAAGAGGAAAAGACAAGAAAAGAGAAAAATAAATAAACATCGTAGAAAAAGTTCGGAAATTTGTGTTTGGTAGATTATTTCTCTGTTGTAACAATGCTTGTTGGCAATAAATTGTATACCGTTAGAAAGCCTGTTTATTTCCCTTTTAATTGGTGCCCTTGTGAGCTGAGCAGAAGGAAGAAAGAACTGAAGGCACAATTTGAGAAGGAATGGAGGAGGAGAGAGAAAGAACTCTTGGAGATGTTTGGATCTTCATTAATGGCAAAGCTGGAGAAAGACACAGAGAAAAGCAAACTGCCAGCTAAGTTAAAGACCAAGCCTTGCATTACTCTAAACCGTGAGTATACTGATCCAAGCATTGCATTACTCTAAACTGAGTATACTGATCCAAGCATTGCATTACTCTAAATTGTGAGTATACTGATCCAAGCATTGTATTACCCTAAATTGTGAGTATACTGATCCAAGCATTGCATTACTCTAAACTGTGAGTATACTGATCCAAGCATTGCATTACTCTAAACTGTGAGTATACTGATCCAAGCATTGCATTACTCTAAACTGTGAGTATACTGATCCAAGCATTGCATTACTCTAAACTGTGAGTATACTGATCCAAGCATTGCATTACTCTAAACTGTGAGTATACTGATCCAAGCATTGCATTACTCTAAACTGTGAGTATACTGATCCAAGCATTGCATTACTCTAAACTGTGAGTATACTGATCCAAGCATTGCATTACTCTAAATTGTGAGTATACTGATCCAAGCATTGTATTACCCTAAATTGTGAGTATACTGATCCAAGCATTGCATTACCCTAAATTGTGAGTATACTGATCCAAGCATTGCATTACTCTAAACTGAGTATACTGATCCAAGCATTGCATTACTCTAAACTGTGAGTATACTGATCCAAGCATTGCATTACTCTAAACTGTGAGTATACTGATCCAAGCATTGCATTACTCTATACTGTGAGTATACTGATCCAAGCATTGCATTACTCTAAACTGTGAGTATACTGATCCAAGCATTGCATTACTCTAAACTGTGAGTATACTGATCCAAGCATTGCATTACTCTAAACTGTGAGTATATTGATCCAAGCATTGCATTACTCTAAAGTACTGTGAGTATACTAATCCAAGCATTGCATTACTCTAAACTGTGAGTATACTGATCCAAGCATTGCATTACTCTAAACTGTGAGTATACTGATCCAAGCATTGCATTACTCTAAACTGTGAGTATACTAATCCAAGCATTGCATTACTCTAAACTGTGAGTATACTAATCCAAGCATTGCATTACTCTGTACTGTGAGTATACTGATCCAAGCATTGCATTACTCTATACTGTGAGTATACTGATCCAAGCATTGCATTACTCTAAACTGTGAGTATACTAATCCAAGCATTGCATTACTCTGTACTGTGAATATACTGATGGCAAAATTGTGTGTTCGCTATTTGGCGTTTTATTTCTCTTCAAGAATAACAGCACCAAGAAGAAAATATAATTCACTTTGATTAGTTCCACAGGGACCCCTTAGTTCACTGTTGACTTGATTCATTTTAGGATTATCAAAATAAGTAGTAACTTTTAATCAAAATATTTTAATGCCTATCTACAATTTAAAAAAAGTAAATGCATGAATGTTGTGTTTTACAGCAAAAGAACGCAAAATTCATAAAGAACAGAGAAAGAATGAGGAGAGGAAGAATACTGTCCAGTCTGTGATGACAGAAGTTGGCAAAAGGAGTCTGGACATTAACCCGCCACAACGTGAGTCATACCGCTAACCAACTGCTGTGTTAGGCCCCATCAGCATGGTCTGCCTGTATCTCATCAACTGTGTTAGGCTCCATCAGCATGGTCTGCCTGTATCTCATCAGCTGTGTTAGGCCCCATCAGCATGGTCTGCCTGTATCTCATCAACTGTGTTAGGCTCCATCAGCATGGTCTGTCTGTATTTCATCAGCTGTGTTAGGCCCCATCAGCATGGTCTGTCTGTATTTCATCAGCTGTGTTAGGCCCCATCAGCATGGTCTGTCTGTATCTCATCAGCTGTGTTAGGCCCCATCAGCATGGTCTGTCTGTATCTCATCAGCTGTGTTAGGCCCCATCAGCATGGTCTGTCTGTATTTCATCAGCTGTGTTAGGCCCCATCAGCATGGTCTGTCTGTATTTCATCAGCTGTGTTAGGCCCCATCAGCATGGTCTGTCTGAATTTCATCAGCTGTCTTAGGCCCCATCAGCATGGTCTGTCTGTATTTCATCAGCTGTGTTAGGCCCCATCAGCATGGTCTGTCTGTATTTCATCAGCTGTATTAGGCCCCATCAGCATGGTCTGCCTGTATCTCATCAGCTGTGTTAGGCCCCATCAGCATGGTCTGTCTGTATTTCATCAGCTGTGTTAGGCCCCATCAGCATGGTCTGTCTGTATTTCATCAGCTGTGTTAGGCCCCATCAGCATGGTCTGTCTGTATTTCATCAGCTGTATTAGGCCCCATCAGCATGGTCTGTCTGTATTTCATCAGCTGTGTTAGGCCCCATCAGCATGGTCTGCCTGTATCTCATCAGCTGTGTTAGGCCCCATCAGCATGGTCTGCCTGTATCTCATCAGCTGTGTTAGGCCCCATCAGCATGGTCTGTCTGTATTTCATCAGCTGTGTTAGGCCCCATCAGCATGGTCTGTCTGTATTTCATCAGCTGTGTTAGGCCCCATCAGCATGGTCTGCCTGTATCTCATCAGCTGTGTTAGGCCCCATCAGCATGGTCTGTCTGTATGTCCTCAGCTGTTTTAGGCCCCATCAGCATGGTCTGTCTGTATTTCATCAGCTGTGTTAGGCCCCATCAGCATGGTCTGCCTGTATTTCATCAGCTGTGTTAGGCCCCATCAGCATGGTCTGTCTGTATCTCATCAGCTGTGTTAGGCCCCATCAGCATGGTCTGTCTGTATTTCATCAGCTGTGTTAGGCCCCATCAGCATGGTCTGTCTGTATCTCATCAGCTGTGTTAGGCCCCATCAGCATGGTCTGTCTGTATTTCATCAGCTGTGTTAGGCCCCATCAGCATGGTCTGCCTGTATCTCATCAGCTGTGTTAGGCCCCATCAGCATGGTCTGTCTGTATTTCATCAGCTGTGTTAGGCCCCATCAGCATGGTCTGTCTGTATTTCATCAGCTGTGTTAGGCCCCATCAGCATGGTCTGTCTGTATTTCATCAGCTGTGTTAGGCCCCATCAGCATGGTCTGCCTGTATCTCATCAGCTGTGTTAGGCCCCATCAGCATGGTCTGTCTGTATTTCATCAGCTGTGTTAGGCCCCATCAGCATGGTCTGTCTGTATTTCATCAGCTGTGTTAGGCCCCATCAGCATGGTCTGTCTGTATTTCATCAGCTGTGTTAGGCCCCATCAGCATGGTCTGTCTGTATCTCATCAGCTGTATTAGGCCCCATCAGCATGGTCTGTCTGTATTTCATCAGCTGTGTTAGGCCCCATCAGCATGGTCTGCCTGTATCTCATCAGCTGTATTAGCTGATGAGAATCAAAACACTTGTGTGTGAATCTGTATCATTAATCAACGGTTTAACAATAATTCATTATTTAACAACAATCAACCCATGCTGAATACACTATTTTTTGCTCAAGTTGTTGAAACACATCTATTGCTGTCAGTCATAACCAAACCTGTTGCTGTGTGGTTTGACAGTAGGTGGCAGCACTGAGCAGATGTGGACAGAGAATACTGAAGGCATGTACGTCGCCCTGAGGAAGAGAGTCCTGGCTTTGTCGCCCTCCACCTTTTCAGCCTGCCTCCACTGGACAAGATTCCGGAATTAATTTTGGCCAGGGTTCCGTTCAGTCCTTAAGCATCTCTGAGTACCAGGGTGAGACGGACATGCCACTTCCTCCTGGCACAGGAAGTAGGTAGCAAAGGATGGGCAGGACACCAGGGGCTCACCTCTTTCTAATATTCCTCAATCAGCCCTGCTGTCCCAGCCTTTAGCCAGGTGGCTAGCTTAGCTTGCCAGCCATGTGGAGAAGCTGTTGTAACCTGCAGTAGGCCTGGGTGTACTGATGGAGACCATGGGACCGTGTAGCCCTGTGCTTCCCAAAGAGATGGGGGGTTACCCCCGAGGGGGGGCCGCAGAGAGACAGCAAGGGGGTGGGGTGGGGTGGGGTGGAGTTGAAAGATAAGGTACAGACGTGTGTAATTAGGGGGGGGGGGGGGTGGGTGGCGTAAAAAAAATTCTATTACCAGGCCTGACGGAAAAGGCTTGGGAAGCACTGGTGTACCCAAAAAAATTACAGACACTGCAGATATACAGGCTTCTATCTGAAAAAGGCTTTGCAGCCGAAACGTTTGCATTCAATTTTCTTCCCCTGTTGCACAATAAAGCATTTGAAAACGATAAAGAAACTCTATGTATAAATCTTGGAGTGAGAAACGAATATATTGTGAGACAGACTGAAATATCCCTCACCCTGTTATTAATATATAACCTGTGAGACAGAATGAAATATCACTCACCCCTGTTATTAATATATAACCTGTGAGACAGACTGAAATATCACTCACCCCTGTTATTAATATATAACCTGTGAGACAGACTGAAATATCACTCACCCTGTTATTAATATATAACTGTGAGACAGACTGAAATATCACTCACCCAGTTATTAATATATAACCTGTGAGACAGACTGAAATATCACTCACCCTGTTATTAATATATAACCTGTGAGACAGACTGAAATATCACTCACCCCTGTTATTAATATATAACCTGTGAGACAGACTGAAATATCACTCACCCTGTTATTAATATATGACCTGTGAGACAGACTGAAATGTCACTCACCCCTGTTATTAATATATAACCTGTGAGACAGACTGAAATATCACTCACCCCTGTTATTAATATATAACCTGTGAGACAGACTGAAATATCACTCACCCTGTTATTAATATATAACCTGTGAGACAGACTGAAATATAACTCACCCAGTTATTAATATATAACCTGTGAGACAGACTGAAATATCACTCACCCTGTTATTAATATATAACCTGTGAGACAGACTGAAATATCACTCACCCTGTTATTAATATATAACCTGTGAGACAGACTGAAATATCACTCACCCTGTTATTAATATATAACCTGTGAGACAGAATGAAATATAACTCACCCAGTTATTAATATATAACCTGTGAGACAGACTGAAATATCACTCACCCTGTTATTAATATATAACCTGTGAGACAGACTGAAATGTCACTCACCCCTGTTATTAATATATAACCTGTGAGACAGACTGAAATATAACTCACCCTGTTATTAATATATAACCTGTGAGACAGACTGAAATGTCACTCACCCCTGTTATTGATATATTGCGCTTTCGTGTTTGTTTGATGCTCTGGTAAATCACTTAGTGATCCAGGTGTAGGGAGGGAATCAGAGAAGAAGAAGTGAATGTAGACTCCAAAATGGAGTTAGGTTTATTTTTCTGTTTTCTTCTTGTGTTTGTACCAACTTTAATGTTGGTTTATTAAAGCCCCAGCTAAGCGCTGGGTTGGATCTGAGTTGGTGTTGGTATCTCTATTGTTGCACACATTTACCACAGCGCTGTTTTCTACACAAGCTCCCATCACAACATGTAATGTGCAGAGGAGCATCTCTTTAAAGTGTATATTAGCATGTATATGTCTGTGCTGCTGTGCATGTGGATATGTGCCCTGTATTTGGTATTATGTGTGTTGTCTCAGCCTCTGCTGTAGACTGGGGAGAGTGCAGACCAGTTATTATTAAAGTAGTCAACAAATTTGAAAAACAAAGAAGCCACTCAGTGGGTGCGTCCCAATATTCTTCACTCCCCACCTCCTTTACTCCACTCCCGGAAGTATGCAAAACTGCCTGAATGTTTTGAGTACAAGTATTTGCATTTACAGTATACAATGTACCTGACATTGCGGTTTGCGTCGAGACATTAATTTCTAACCATGAATATGTAATTAGTATAAAATCAGCAACATTAGATTAGGACACAAAGAAGGGTTTACGGGGCACGGGGAAGAGCAGGTGGTAGTTTAGGAAAGGAGGGTGCATTTTTCGAGTATTGGGACACACTCCGTATCTCATCGAGAGGAAATACATTTTCTTGCGAGAGCAAGTTCGCTCATGTCACAGCTCTGTGCTCGCGGTAGTCGGGGGACTGCATTTCTGCACGCAAAACAAAAGCTCCTTCACGCGGATTGGTTCTCTGCTCGCTCGCTTCACATCTGGACATTCACCGATACTGTTCTGTTCATTTCACAGCTCCACGCGCGCGATATTTTTGGAACTAAATAATAAATATCCACTCTCCGCTCAGCCTGGCCTGAGTCCAACACCACTCCTCCTGCAGCTGTGGGCAGAACCAGGAAGTATCACTCTTTCTCTCTCTCACGCAGTTTCAGAGAAACGAAACTTAACTCTGTCTCTGTCAGCCTGAGCAGTAACATGGCTGAAGGTGGAGTGTTACTGGATCAGGACCAGTTCAGCTGTCCGATCTGTCTGGATCTACTAAAGGATCCAGTGACTATTTCCTGTGGACACAGTTACTGTAAGGGCTGTATTAAGGGCTGCTGGGACCTGGATGATCATACTGGTGTCTACAGCTGTCCCCAGTGCAGAGAGACCTTCACCCCAAGACCTGTTCTGGGCAAAAACACCATGCTGGCTGAAGTGGTGGAGAAACTGAAGAAGATAGGACTCCAAGCTGCTCTTCCTGCTCACTGTTATGCTGGACCTGGAGACGTGGTGTGTGATGTCTGCACTGGGAGAAAACGCAAAGCTGTCAAGTCCTGTCTGGTGTGTTTGGCCTCTTACTGTGAAATTCACTTGAAACTTCATGACGAACTCAACCCAGGAAAGAGACACAAGCTTACCGATGCCACTGGAAACCTGCAGGAGAAGATCTGCTCTCATCATGACAAACTTCTGGAGATTTACTGTTGTACCGATCAGCAGTGTATCTGTTATCTGTGTGTGATGGATGAACACAGCGGCCATAAAACAGTCTCAGCTGCAGCAGAAAGGACTGAGAAACAGGTAAGGACTGAAACTCTTACACAAAACACTCACGCTTTTTTACACTGATGATGACAAATATTATCTTGGATTATTTCCACAATGTGTAGGTTTATGACTTGCGTTTTATTGAATTTGATTAATGTATTTATTGATAGATTATGTTTGGAAATGTTTGATAAGTTTGAAAAAGTACTGGACAACGCAGTTACTTTGAGGTCTGAACAACAGACGACAACACAGTGATTTCCAGCTCTGTAGTCCACAGTAATAAAAGCAGTAAGAGCAGGAAGTGAACCCAAGTCCGCTCTTTGTGACAGCTCTGTTCACACCCCCTCACTCTATTCACTCCCTGAATGGGAATCAACACGGCTGGAGAAGCTCGTTCACTCACACAGAAGCTTTACCAATAAGACCAGTACACTTTACACACTGGCCTGCTATCAGTGTATAGAAGTGGTATTTAGTTTAAGTAGTATCAAACAAAATAATTTTTTTTGTGGACTCTCTCAGACCTATTGTGTTTTCAAATATGTCAAAATGACAAACTATGGGTGACAAAAAAATGTCAATTTGCTCTTAACAAAAATAAGTATGCTTTTCTCCTGGGTGATGAACACTGAACAGTTGAAAAAGGAGGCCCAAAGACAGGTACAAAGAGACGCAAGGAAAGCCAAGTACCAGTACAAGGCCTAAACAATACAATACAAGGCCAATACAAGGCCTAAACAATACAATACAAGGCCAATACAAGTAATCAGAGGTGAACACATTCAGGTTGTGGAAGAATATAAATATCTGGGGCTTGTTGGACAGCAAGCTGTGCTGGGAACAGATGCATCAACCTGATGTACAAGAAAGGGCAGCAGCTCCTCTTTTTCTAAAGGAAGCTGATGAGATTAATTAATGTGGACTGTACCATCCTTACAATGTTTTATAGATCCTTCATTTAAAGAGTTGTAACCTGCTGTTTTACGTGTTGGTTTGGAAATACAAGTACAGCCAACCTGAACAGACTGGGAAGAATTCTTAAATTCTGTAGCAAAATCATAGGACAGCCACAAAACAGCATGACTGCCCTGTACAAAATTAGGGCACTTAAGAAAGTGGAGATTATTTTATATGATTCAACCCACCCCCTGTAGACAGAGTTTAATCTCCTACCCTTAGGCAGACGTCTGTCTGTACCGCTCAGTAAGAATTATACGTACAAGAGTTAATTTATTCCTCTAGTCATTCCCTTTTTAAATAGCAAATAACCTTTTGGGTCCACTTTTAAAGCTCTTAATGTAATGTAATGTCTCAGAGTTTAGTATTGTATGTACTGGGTTTTTGTTTGCATTATTGACTTTATTTAGCTGCAAAACCAATTTCCCCATGAGGGATAATACAGTTTTCTACTTCTGCTATGTAGTTGAACATCTGAATATTGTAATATCATGTGAGAAATATCTGTCCACAGAAGCAGCTGCTGGTGACACAGAGTAAATTCCAGCAGAGAATCCAGGAGATAGAGAAGGAGCTGCAGGATCTGAGACAGGCTGTGCAGTCACTCAAGGTGGGTACTGACCAGAGGAGAAGACAACAGTGTGCTGCTGGAAGAGCCATTTCAGGGCTCAGTCAGGGCTCTCCTCCAGTCAGCCAGTGAGCAGCCCAGTGTTGGGCCACTTTCCAGTCCTGTGAGGCTCAATCCCACTGAGCCACACTGTGGGGAATAGGCTGAGTGAAAGGCCTAGTTAAAATGTTCAGTGTCACACAACACGAGTGTGGTCAGGTAAGGCCTGGCGTGTGTCCGGCAAAAACAAACAGTCGGAATGACAAAGTGACCAATTTTGTGGCCAATTTTGTGGTCCTAGAAAAGTGCAAAATTATATACAGTGCGTTTCACCACTCCATATTTAGAATGATCCAAACAGAGAGAAAAAATATATGCAACAGGAGAATTTTTTTTTTTTTTAAAAACACACACACACCAAAGCAATCAATAACTTGACCACATTGCTGGCTCCACTCTAAGCTGAATTATCACCTTCCTTCTCATCCAACTCCTGCAATTCTGCCTACTCCCTCCGTGGAACAGAGGTCTGGGCTGTGTCCGAATCAGAGCCCTATCTACTGCACCCTGTCTCCTGCGTACAGTGCACTGTGTCCGAATCAGAGCCCTATCTACTGCGCCCTGTCTCCTGCGTACAGTGCACGGTGTCCGAATCAAAGCCCTATCTACTGCGCCCTGTCTCCTGCGTACAGTGCACGGTGTCCGAATCAGAGCCCTATCTATTGTGCCCTGTCTCTTGCGTACAGTGCACGGTGTCTGAATCAGAGCCCTATCTACTGCGCCCTGTCTCCTGCGTACAGTGCACAGTGTTCGAATCAGAGCCCTATCTACTGTGCCCTGTCTCCTGCGTACAGTGGACTGTGTCCGAATCAGAGCCCTATCTACTGCGCCCTGTCTCCTGCGTACAGTGCACTGTGTCCGAATCAGAGCCCTATCTACTGCGCCCTGTGTCCTGCGTACAGTGCACTGTGTCCGAATCAGAGCCCTATCTACTGCGCCCTGTCTCTTGCGTACAGTGCACGGTGTCAGAATCAGAGCCTGATCTATGCACCCTGTCTCCTGCGTAAAGTGCACTGTGTCCGAATCAGAGCCCGATCAACTGTGCCCTGTCTCCTGCGTACAGTGCACAGTGTTCGAATCAGAGCCCTATCTACTGCGCCCTATGTACAGTGCACTCACAGAAGTGTGTTGTTCAATGTGCACTGTGTAGCACACTACGTACAGTCTGGGAAAAATATCAGCAATACCATTTTCCAGCCATACTGTTGAAGTCTCGTAAGCAGGTCGTAAGACGTCCCACCAGTGTTGCCATGTCCACGGTTTTACAGCTAAATTGGACAACTTTCAAAGTGCAGTCACGGGTAAAAATGTGAAAATATGATGATTTCTATTTAAAATACGTTGGTTTCAGTGAAAAATATATTTTGGCTAGTTTTGAGTCGCCATTTGGCTGGAAAGTCTTGCAAGATCTGGCAACCTTGCGTCCCACCTTTGCGCGGCCATGTCACGTGTTGTTTTTGTTGTATTTGAAGGAAAACGTCCAGTCTTCCAGTCTTACAAAACCAACACACGACTGCCTTTTTAGGCTATGGCCTAGTGTGGACCCGTGGCTGTGTCACATACAGCCCTCCTCTCTCTGTGACTCCTAACAGCGCTCTGCATATACAGCCCTCCTCTCTCTGTGCTCCTAACAGCACTCTGCACATACAGCCCTCCTCTCTCTGTGACTCCTAACAGCGCTCTGCATATACAGCCCTCCTCTCTCTGTGACTCCTAACAGCGCTCTGCATATACAGCCCTCCTCTCTCTGTGACTCCTAACAGCGCTCTGCATATACAGCCCTCCTCTCTCTGTGCTCCTAACAGCGCTCTGCACATACAGCCCTCCTCTCTCTGTGCTCCTAACAGCACTCTGCACATACAGCCCTCCTCTCTCTGTGCTCCTAACAGTGCTCTGCACATACAGCCCTCCTCTCTCTGTGTCTCCTAACAGTGCTCTGCACATACAGCCCTCCCTCTCTCTGTGTCTCCTAACAGCGCTCTGCACATACAGCCCTCCTCTCTCTGTGTCTCCTAACAGCGCTCTGCACATACAGCCCTCCTCTCTCTGTGTCTCTAACAGCGCTCTGCACATACAGCCCTCCTCTCTCTGTGACTCCTAACAGCACTCTGCACATACAGCCCTCCTCTCTCTGTGCTCCTAACAGTGCTCTGCACATACAGCCCTCCTCTCTCTGTGTCTCCTAACAGCGCTCTGCACAAACAGCCCTCCTCTCTCTGTGACTCCTAACAGCGCTCTGCACATACAGCCCTCCTCTGTCTGTGCTCCTAACAGCGCTCTGCACATACAGCCCTCCTCTCTCTGTGTCTCCTAACAGCGCTCTGCACAAACAGCCCTCCTCTCTCTGTGACTCCTAACAGCGCTCTGCACATACAGCCCTACTCTCTCTGTGCTCCTAACAGCGCTCTGCACATACAGCCCTCCTCTCTCTGTGCTCCTAACAGTGCTCTGCACATACAGCCCTCCTCTCTCTGTGTCTCCTAACAGCGCTCTGCACATACAGCCCTCCTCTCTCCGTGCTCCTAACAGCGCTCTGCACATACAGCCCTCCTCTCTCTGTGTCTCCTAACAGCGCTCTGGATATACAGCCCTCCTCTATCTGTGCTCCTAACAGCGCTCTGCACATACAGCCCTCCTCTCTCTGTGTCTCCTAACAGCGCTCTGCACATACAGCCCTCCTCTCTCTGTGCTCCTAACAGCGCTCTGCACATACAGCCCTCCTCTCTCTGTGTCTCCTAACAGCGCTCTGCACATACAGCCCTCCTCTCTCTGTGCTCCTAACAGCGCTCTGCACATACAGCCCTCCTCTCTCTGTGTCTCCTAACAGCACTCTGCACATACAGCCCTCCTCTCTCTGTGCTCCTAACAGCACTCTGCACATACAGCCCTCCTCTCTCTGTGCTCCTAACAGCGCTCTGCACATACAGCCCTCCTCTCTGTATCTCCTAACAGCGCTCTGCACATACAGCTCTCCTCTCTCTGTGTCTCCTAACAGCACTCTGCACATACAGCCCTCCTCTCTCTGTGCTCCTAACAGCGCTCTGCACATACAGCCCTCCTCTCTTTGTGCTCCTAACAGTGCTCTGCACATACAGCCCTCCTCTCTCTGTGCTCCTAACAGCGCTCTGCACATACAGCCCTCCTATCTCTGTGCTCCTAACAGCACTCTGCACATACAGCCCTCCTCTCTCTGTGACTCCTAACAGCGCTCTGCACATACCGCCCTCCTCTCTCTGTGCTCCTAACAGCGCTCTGCACATACAGCCCTCCTCTCTCTGTGTCTCCTAACAGCGCTCTGCATATACAGCCCTCCTCTCTCTGTGCTCCTAACAGCGCTCTGCATATACAGCCCTCCTCTCTCTGTGCTCCTAACAGCGCTCTGCACATACAGCCCTCCTCTCTCTGTGTCTCCTAACAGCGCTCTGCACATACAGCCCTCCTCTCTCTGTGCTCCTAACAGCGCTCTGCATATACAGCCCTCCTCTCTCTGTGACTCCTAACAGCGCTCTGCATATACAGCCCTCCTCTCTCTGTGACTCCTAACAGCGCTCTGCATATACAGCCCTCCTCTCTCTGTGCTCCTAACAGCGCTCTGCACATACAGCCCTCCTCTCTCTGTGACTCCTAACAGCGCTCTGCACATACAGCCCTCCTCTCTCTGTGCTCCTAACAGTGCTCTGCACATACAGCCCTCCTCTCTCTGTGTCTCCTAACAGTGCTCTGCACATACAGCCCTCCTCTCTCTGTGTCTCCTAACAGCGCTCTGCACATACAGCCCTCCTCTCTCTGTGTCTCCTAACAGCGCTCTGCACATACAGCCCTCCTCTCTCTGTGTCTCTAACAGCGCTCTGCACATACAGCCCTCCTCTCTCTGTGACTCCTAACAGCACTCTGCACATACAGCCCTCCTCTCTCTGTGCTCCTAACAGTGCTCTGCACATACAGCCCTCCTCTCTCTGTGTCGCCTAACAGCGCTCTGCACAAACAGCCCTCCTCTCTCTGTGACTCCTAACAGCGCTCTGCACATACAGCCCTCCTCTGTCTGTGCTCCTAACAGCGCTCTGCACATACAGCCCTCCTCTCTCTGTGTCTCCTAACAGCGCTCTGCACAAACAGCCCTCCTCTCTCTGTGACTCCTAACAGCGCTCTGCACATACAGCCCTACTCTCTCTGTGCTCCTAACAGCGCTCTGCACATACAGCCCTCCTCTCTCTGTGCTCCTAACAGTGCTCTGCACATACAGCCCTCCTCTCTCTGTGTCTCCTAACAGCGCTCTGCACATACAGCCCTCCTCTCTCCGTGCTCCTAACAGCGCTCTGCACATACAGCCCTCCTCTCTCTGTGTCTCCTAACAGCGCTCTGGATATACAGCCCTCCTCTATCTGTGCTCCTAACAGCGCTCTGCACATACAGCCCTCCTCTCTCTGTGTCTCCTAACAGCGCTCTGCACATACAGCCCTCCTCTCTCTGTGCTCCTAACAGCGCTCTGCACATACAGCCCTCCTCTCTCTGTGTCTCCTAACAGCGCTCTGCACATACAGCCCTCCTCTCTCTGTGCTCCTAACAGCGCTCTGCACATACAGCCCTCCTCTCTCTGTGTCTCCTAACAGCACTCTGCACATACAGCCCTCCTCTCATGTGCTCCTAACAGCACTCTGCACATACAGCCCTCCTCTCTCTGTGCTCCTAATAGCGCTCTGCACATACAGCCCTCCTCTCTCTGTGTCTCCTAACAGCGCTCTGCACATACAGCTCTCCTCTCTCTGTGTCTCCTAACAGCACTCTGCACATACAGCCCTCCTCTCTCTGTGCTCCTAACAGCGCTCTGCACATACAGCCCTCCTCTCTTTGTGCTCCTAACAGTGCTCTGCACATACAGCCCTCCTCTCTCTGTGCTCCTAACAGCGCTCTGCACATACAGCCCTCCTATCTCTGTGCTCCTAACAGCACTCTGCACATACAGCCCTCCTCTCTCTGTGACTCCTAACAGCGCTCTGCACATACCGCCCTCCTCTCTCTGTGCTCCTAACAGCGCTCTGCACATACAGCCCTCCT
Source organism: Ilyophis sp. 1 JC-2022 (assembly GCA_022702515.1). NCBI lineage: Eukaryota > Metazoa > Chordata > Actinopteri > Anguilliformes > Synaphobranchidae > Ilyophis > Ilyophis sp. 1 JC-2022. The sequence continues at coordinate 15,623,231 of CM040405.1, read as the reverse complement.
CTCTCTGTGTCTCCTAACAGCGCTCTGCATATACAGCCCTCCTCTCTCTGTGCTCCTAACAGCGCTCTGCATATACAGCCCTCCTCTCTCTGTGCTCCTAACAGCGCTCTGCACATACAGCCCTCCTCTCTCTGTGTCTCCTAACAGCGCTCTGCATATACAGCCCTCCTCTCTCTGTGCTCCTAACAGCGCTCTGCATATACAGCCCTCCTCTCTCTGTGCTCCTAACAGCGCTCTGCACATACAGCCCTCCTCTCTCTGTGCTCCTAACAGCGCTCTGCATATACAGCCCTCCTCTCTCTGTGACTCCTAACAGCGCTCTGCATATACAGCCCTCCTCTCTCTGTGACTCCTAACAGCGCTCTGCACATACAGCCCTCCTCTCTCTGTGCTCCTAACAGCGCTCTGCACATACAGCCCTCCTCTCTCTGTGACTCCTAACAGCACTCTGCACATACAGCCCTCCTCTCTCTGTGCTCCTAACAGTGCTCTGCACATACAGCCCTCCTCTCTCTGTGTCTCCTAACAGTGCTCTGCACATACAGCCCTCCCTCTCTCTGTGTCTCCTAACAGCGCTCTGCACATACAGCCCTCCTCTCTCTGTGTCTCCTAACAGCGCTCTGCACATACAGCCCTCCTCTCTCTGTGTCTCTAGCAGCGCTCTGCACATACAGCCCTCCTCTCTCTGTGACTCCTAACAGCACTCTGCACATACAGCCCTCCTCTCTCTGTGCTCCTAACAGTGCTCTGCACATACAGCCCTCCTCTCTCTGTGTCTCCTAACAGCGCTCTGCACAAACAGCCCTCCTCTCTCTGTGACTCCTAACAGCGCTCTGCACATACAGCCCTCCTCTGTCTGTGACTCCTAACAGCGCTCTGCACATACAGCCCTACTCTCTCTGTGCTCCTAACAGTGCTCTGCACATACAGCCCTCCTCTCTCTGTGCTCCTAACAGTGCTCTGCACATACAGCCCTCCTCTCTCTGTGTCTCCTAACAGCGCTCTGCACATACAGCCCTCCTCTCTCCGTGCTCCTAACAGCGCTCTGCACATACAGCCCTCCTCTCTCTGTGTCTCATAACAGCCCTCTGCACATACAGCCCTCCTCTCTCTGTGTCTCCTAACAGCGCTCTGCACAGACAGCAGTGGAGGACAGTGAGAGGATCTTTACTGAGTTGATCCGCTCCATTGAGAGAAGGCACTCTGAGGTGAAAGAGCTGATCAGAGATCAGGAGAAGGCTGAAGTGAGTCGGGCTGAAGGACTCCTGGAGCGACTGGAACAGGAGATTGCTGAGCTGAGGAGGAGAGACGCTGAGCTGGAGCAGCTTTCACACTCAGAGGATCACATCCATTTCCTCCAGGTAACATCACTGGCTCTCTGATGGTCTGCACTATGTACATTGTACATACATGGTGAGGGGTGTTCCTCATTTACAAAGATCTGCTTCTGGCATCTGCACAGGAATCTGTATTGAGACTGTTCTCTGTCTGTCTGTCTATAGAGCTGTCCGTCTTTCTCTGCACCTCCTGGACCTGGAGACTTACCCAGCTTTGCTGTCAGTCCACAAATCTCTTTTGAGGCTGTGAGGAAATCTGTCTCTGAACTGAAAGAGCGACTGGAGGACGTCTTCAAGAAGGAATTAGTTAAAATCTCTCAAACAGGTTAGAACTGCTGAAACAACTTTTTCCCAATGATTTCTTTCATTAAAAATAATAATTTCTGATCTTTTGTGACTAGAAGTACAGTGTTGTTGATACTTTGTGTAGCCGTGAGTCTGACAGGAGTGAGCAGAGACTGTTCCTCCATCACCCAACCGTAGCAACTTATTTTATCCCTACAGGAACCCACCTGCCACAGTACAACACCAGACACGGTAAGTAAGAATTTATAAAAGGTTTACAGATGACAACCCAGTCAGAACCGGACCCACGCTGGTTTTAAAAATATTTAAATGGGGCAAAAGTGAAGCATGATAACTTGTCAATAAAACAGGGGTCATAGCTGGGGCTTGTTTAAGTTGAGCAATCTTTGTAATCTGAAGAAACCTACGATAATGTATATTCAGGTGTTTTCTAATGCATATACCTTTTAAATGTAACTTTCTTTCCTGTTATAACAGTTAATAGCAGCACAAAGGTTTTAATTTTTCTGCATGTGATTGCTGATCCTGTGCAGTAAAGCAGTCTGCACTGCTGTAAAACAGCAGCAGAGATTTGTGAGATGGGCGGAGAGATGCAGCATTCCTGGGGAGTGGAAACTCTTCTCATTATTCCCTTTGATTGAGATGAAAGCACATTTAGGTCTTCCTCATGCTTTCACATGGCTGTCTGATGCTTCTTTACATAAATATGTCATCCTGCAACTTCCAGTGACATCACTGGGAGAAACGTTGGTGACTCTACTGTACGATACGTATCTCTGGCCCTGTGAAAACTCGTCTTTTTCTGCCACATATATCCAAGTTATTTACAAATGCAATATGTTACATTTGATCACTTTAGTCTAAAAGTAAGAATTTGGGATGGGTGAGATTTGTGATATGAATCGCATCTGGAAGTAGTTTGGGTTGGGTTCCACTGGTATCGGATCTGAATGTAAACGCTCGAGTGTGTGTCTTCTCCTGTCAGCCTTCTACTGACAAAAAACATCCCATAATAAGTGTGGGAGTGTGTATTGGATATGAGTGTAAACAGGCCCTCTGCTACCTGCCCTCTCTGCTCGCCATGGCAACCAGGGGAATTTCCAACTGCCAAAAACTACTGAACCTTCAGCTTCACCACGATGATATGTGATATTAATCAAACTTCATATTTAATATTTACATTATTCCTGAATGAGCTGCAGTTTCATTTACATGCACTTCATTTATGAAAATAGATTTAAATTTCTCCAGGAATTATGATATGAAGGTTATCTTTAGGAGCTCATCTTTCTTGTGATCTCTCTACAGTGGAAGACGTCCATATTCTAGAGCCCAGGACCAGAGAGGACTTCTTACAATGTGAGTCTGTATTTAAACATAAATTAAAACAATTAAGCAACATGAGAATATGAGGTAAGACGAAGAAAAATATTATTGAAAGTATTGTGGCGGCCTGGAGATTACCAACTGGCCAGCTAGGACTGGGTAGTGAGCCGTTACCTGGTCGATGTGTACATAAATGTAAATAGTGCTGTGTGTTCTAATTGTGTCGTTAGCTTGTTAGCCGCGTCTTGTGTCAACTGTTTTGGTTTAAACGTAACTGTCTGTTATGTGTGGCTGTGATTGGCTAGGAATCTGTAAGGGTGTGCGCCAATCACAGCCGACTAGTTCCCTTACAAAGCAGTATCTGAAGCGATTCGGGTTTAGTGTAATAGCGCTTTAGAGCTGAGAACATTGTTGCGCATGAATTCAAACGGCTCTTTTCAGAGCTGGTAAGGTAGCGCTATTAAAACGAAAATCAGCTTGAGCGATTCGGAACTGCAAGCCGTTGTCTCCCTCCCTCATTCTCCGCGCTCGCTACATTGGTGTCCGGAAGTGGGATGGAACGAGCCCTGCTGAGGGAGATAGGGGAACTGGAGCGGCCGATCGGTGAGCTGACCCGCAGGAAGGTAAGGAGAGCCGGGGCTATGACCAGCTCCGAGTGGCAGACTCCTGCGGTGCGAGTGTCCAGGCGACCGGACGGCTTCAGCGGCAGACGGGAGAATCCGGCGTCGGTAAATCGCGACGGCCCGCTCGCGAAACCGATAATGCAGCAGAAGCTACCGCGTTTTAACGGAACAGCGTCACTAGAGTCATACCTAGCGCAGCTAGAGCTAGCAGCTCAGCTGGGTGGCTGGACGCCGGAGCAGACAGCGGGACACCTGGCACTCGCCCTGAAGGGCACAGCGCTGGAGGCGATTCTGGACCTGCCGCCGGCGGAGCGACAAGACCTGCAGGCTCTGACCGCAGCACTCCAACGGCGGTTCACCCAGCACCACTCCGCCGAAGCAAGCCGGGAAAAACTGCTGAGCCGCTACCGCTATGAGGAGGAGAGCTGGGGGAAAGTGGCGGCCGACGTGCAGCAGCGCAGGAGAAGCTAGCGCTGCATGCATTCCTGCGAGCCCTCACGCCAGAGCGGCTACGTGACCGCGTTAGCCTAGCCTAACCCAACCGGGTTCCATAAGCAAGGCTCTAATGATGACCACTCGGGCGGAAGACACCCTAGCAATCCGGCCCACTCCACAACCAACCCGCCAGCACGTCAGAGTGGTCGACGGCGAGGAGGTCCGCTGGACACGCACGCCACTACAACGGCCAGCGAGGCTGCAAGGCCGGTGCGACGAGCCGGGCAAGTTGCGGTCGGCGGTGTCGCAGAGCCCTCGGAATGAGTACTACCACTGGCTGCGGGACCGCCTCCTTCGCCCGCAAGGCCCAGGCTTCCGCCGGCTTTAAGCAGAAGCGGTGGTACGACACTTTGCAGCGGAAGAGCAGGTCTGGGTTCATTGCCCTGAGCGAAAGAAGGGCCTGTCGCCCAAGCTGCGAGCGAGCTGGCGGGGGCCTGGGGAAGTTGTAAAACAGCTCTGAGGTGGTTTATCGCATCAGGATGCCAGGCCGGGGGCGCCTGGTGGTGCTGCACCAAGACCGGCTCGCACCCTACAGGCCCCTGATGCAGCTGAGCCGAAGGTAAGACACCGTGTTACCCAGTGAGCCTGAGCCCAGCGACACTCCGCTGAGTGCTACCGGGAGGCCTAAACGACACCGGCGGCCCCCAGGCCACTTGCGGGACTTTGATGCGAGTTGTGGGTGGACTGCGGGGTCGTCGGGGACTTGTGACCCCTTGGGTGGTGGCAATGTGGCGACCTGAGAATTACCAACTGGCCAGCTAGGACCGGGTAGTGAGCCGCTACCTGGTCGATGTGTACATAAATGTAAATAGCGTGCTGTGTGTTCTAATTGTGTCGTTAACTTGTTAGCCGCGTCTTGTGTCAACTGTTTTGTTTAAACGTAACTGTCCATTTTAACTGTTGTGGCTGTGATTGGCTAGGAATATGTAAGTGTGTGCGCCAATCACAGCCGACTAGTTCTTTTATAATGTGGTATCTTCTGAGGCGATTCGGTGTTAGTGAAAGAGTGTTTTAGAGCTGAGAATATTAATTCAAACGGCTCTTTTCTGTCTCCCTCCATCATTCTCCGCGCTCGCTACAGTATTTTTTATATTCATGACATACTTGTTTTGGGTGCATCTGGAGACTTGACAGTATATGCAGAGAAGCTGGGAGGGTGTGCTGGAAAAGGCAGGTCCAGGATATCAAGGTGGAAATGGCTTCTTCCACAGGTTTCCTTTAGAGGACGGGTGTTGATTTTAAACAGCCTGGTAGCATTAGCATTGTGGCATAGGTTAGCGGTGCTGTCACCACCTGATGGCTTTCTTCCAACACGCCAAAGGTCTCTGGTGCAGTTTTTCTGCTCAGGGCAGCAGTGCTGTATTTGCCCCTGGTCGGGGCAGTACTGGCTCAGGGCAGTGGGCAGTGTTTTCCTATTTTTAATAATGCCCTGCTCCATCTGCCCCCTCTGTTTGTGCCCCGTTTAAAAGCCCTGTTCATGCGGGCAGGTCTGACCAAACTGGCCCGTTTGAGGAGGGTGGATGTTGGGGGCTGGAGAGCAGCACAGGGGGGTCCGTTCTTTGAGGGGGCGTGAGGGTGACAGCGCGTGTTTCTCAGGAGAACCGTGGATGTCTAAACTCTCCCCGCAGTTGGATTGGCGCATGAACGCGGCTGCGGTTACAGCTGATTGGCCGTTCCAAATTGTGGAGGGAATTGGGCATGCTCAGCCCCACATTGAGGGGGTTATAATAATAACATAAAGGATTAAAATATGAAATTATAATGTTTGTAAAATATGTAAGTTTATTATAATGATCACTGAGCTCTCTTCTCTCCTTCTCCTCTATCAGATTCCTGTCGGCTCACACTGGACCCCAACACAGCGTATAAACACCTCCGTCTGTCTGAGGGGAACAGAGAGGTGACCCGTGTGGAAGAGATCCAGTCATATCCTGATCATCCAGAGAGATTTGAGCACTGTGCCCAAGTGCTGTGCAGAGAGGGTCTGTCTGGACGCTGTTACTGGGAGGCTGAGTGGAGAGGGGGTCTGGTTGATTGGGTTTCTATAGCAGTGTCATATAAAGAGATCAGCAGGAAAGGAGCGGGTGTTGACTCTGGTCTGGGAAATAATAACAAGTCCTGGAGTTTGTTCTGCTCTCGCTCCAGTTACTCTTTCTGGCACAATGATAAGAGAACTGAAATCCCTGTTCCCTCCTCCTCCAAAATAGGAGTGTACCTGGATCACAGGGCAGGAACTCTGTCCTTCTACAGCGTCTCTGACACAATGACCCTCCTGCACAGAGTCCAGACCACATTCACTCAGCCCCTCTATCCCGGGTTTGGGTTTGAATTTTATTGGATTTTTGTTGGATCTTCTGTAAAACTGTGTGATCTGGGATGAGGCAGAGAGTGAAGGAAAGATCAGCTGTAATTAAAGAGAAAAACACTCAAATGAGACAAATTTAAATAGATAAAACTTGTTGTTTGTCACAATATTTAACCCTTGTGTTGCTCTCAGGTCAAAACTGACCCTTTTCTGAGGTCAACAGCAGTGAAAATCCCCTAAATGTAATTTTCTCAGCATTCAATTTGATGGCTTTTCCTGGAGTGACCCTACAATTAAAAAGTAAATATTGCACTTTTGTACATTTCCATAAAAGCGGTGCATCATCCAGGTACTAAGATTGTTTTATGAGTCTAATGAACCCTGCAGTTATGAAATCATGTCATAATTAAGTGCCACGCATCTATTACAGCAAAAAGATCAATTATTATGTTTGTTTTCTAGTAAAAGTGAGTGGTGTAGACTGAAGAAATACCGTGTCTGGACTGAAGTAGGAAAGCACAATTATTGACTGGTTTAGTGAAGAATGACGGGTTATTTCATTATAATTCAGTGAAGAGGCTCATCACAGGGGGTCTGGTGAGGGGGTCATTTTTGACCCTGTGGACACGGGGTGCAGATATAATATGAAGGCAACACAAGGGTTAAACAGCCGCTCTTATGCACGTGTCCAATATTATGTACGAGTGCTCAGTAAAATCTACATTTTCAAAAGTGTTCATTCAGTTCTAACATAAATCAAATGTCCTCTAAGTTGATTTAACACTGAACATTTTATTGCAAAAAATGTTATAAATGTGTAAATAAAATATGACTGTTTTTAGTACGGAGCCAAAACATAGGAAAAAATGAGGTGATTCAGCTACTCATAATGTCAGTGTTCATGATTTATTCAAATTACATGACAGCACGTGGTCCCTTTGGACCCAGACAATGAACATATTGAATTGAATGCCATTCAATGTCTTTAACAAGATAAATTGAGTTTATATGAATGAATAACTAATATAGTACATATAGGGACATTGGGATACTGGGAGTCGTTATGTGTTTTGAGGGAACAATTTCAAGAAAGATGACATTTTCCTTGCCAGTTATGGTAACGTATGGATAAATATAATTGTATTTGCATAAGATGTATTCCAATATCAACATGTTGTCTTCTTTTTTCCTGTCACCAATCATTGTTCGTATATTTCTGATTTGACAATAAACATACAAAATGACAGAAAGAACCTGGTGTCGTTGTGGCTTGAATGGTGATGGAGGGGAATAGTCCTTCAGTTTATTTACCTTTTGTGAATGTCACCATATTGTGTGAAATAAATATTCTGAAAATGTGGTCTTAATTGCTAGTATAATTTATCGGTTTTGTTTTGGAGACCAGAACACCCACATCTAATCAACCCATAGCCATAATAACAGTGTTAGATCTGTAATCTCAATAATTAATCTTTCAACAATGGATGTACAGCACAGTAGCGCCAGGATGTGTTACATAATATTGTTTAATTCGTCCTTCCCTTCATGTTATTATGGAATTGTCTTATTTGTATGTGGTCCCCTCTGCTGGAATGTGACAGGCAGAGGTCTGCCTATACACTGTCCCATCTGGAGATAGGGAAAACTCCACTTCTCAACAGAAGAACATCAGCAGAACATCCCTTCAGATCCGAATGAGTCTTACTGATAACAAGGATGGTGAAGAGAAATATAAATTAGGTAACTTCCCAAATACTTTGACAAAAATGTGTGTTATCATTTGGTGGTCCTACCTTAATGTTCTATATGCTCACACCAAATGTTCTGAAGAGGACAATTTTTTGGACAACAGTCCAATTAGGATTTTACTCTTAAACCAGCTGTTATACAAATGCAAAAAACACTCATAACAAAGTTGCATCTTTAATTTAATATAAAATATGTTAATCCAATATAGTTACATTATTGAACAAAACATTAAGTTACCTATATTTGGCCAGGCCTTTTTTTTTGGTTATTTCTTGACACTTCTAGGTTCAGACAACATATTTTATAAAGTTAGAGGTAGGCCTACAGTTGGATTACAGAAGCAGTCAAGAATGAGAATAGGCATTTGTTAGTGTAACATTACCAATATTGTACTTTTCACATCCATATCTCAAGAAAGTACATGTAAGGTACAGTATATAATAACCACAGTAGCGACTGTATGTGCTACAATCTCAAACTCCCAAAACGCATATTTATTTATGTATTATTTGTATGAATAAAAAAATAAATTCAAGTACACAAAAATAATGTACTGTGTTCGATAGGTTGGGCTTATACTAGAACCTCACATTATGAAACAAAATCACATTAATTGAAGTGCAAAAAAAGGATTGTATTTTTTAAAAAAAAATAAGCAATAAGAAAAACAACAAAATAAATATTAATTGTGAAATTAGATAAGAGACCAGAAAGAGGGGGGAAATAGACTACTGCTGTTACATTGTAAGATTGACTAAATAACTCTTATAGCCTACCTGTGTTTGAACACTATTAGGGAGGGGTACATTTCATTTAGATTTTTTTTGAGAGTAGAATCAATACGCCGAGATAGGTGGCGATATTGTGAAATTATCCGCGTTTGTCGTGAGGAAACACCACTCTCTCCTCGCTCTCTAACCAATTCTGTCGTTTGTTAGTTTGAAGGCGCGGCGATGTTGTTGAAGGCGCCCGAGAGCAACTGCACCGCTGCTAAGGCGCCTGCTTAAGCTTATGTTCTCAGACAGGCTGTCGAAAATCTTATTTGCAGATGACACAAGTGTATTCTATTCACATAAAGATCCTGATACCATTATTAGGGTCTTAAATGAAGAACTTAACAAACTATCAATATGGTTTAAATGCAACAAATTATCACTAAACATTAAAAAAACAAATCTCATCTTTTTTGGTCTTAAATCTGTGATTTTTAACTCCTCATCTAAAGTTATGATCGATGACATCCCCATAACTAGGGTGTGTTCTACATGATTCCTTGGTGTTCTACTTGATGAATCTTTATCTTGGAAACCTCATATCACGGCCATAACTACAAAAATGGCCAAGAGTATTGGTATTCTTGGAAAAACACGTCACTTGATGAGCACTGAGGTTGCCACTATGTTATATCACTCTATGGTTTACCCATATATCAATTACTGTAATTTAGTTTGGGGTAGTATTCATCAGTCCAAACTTGAGCCCATATATCGTCTGCAGAAACGAGCTCTAAGAATAATCAGCCGTGTACATCGAAGTCATTCTTCTCAGCCTATATTTCTTAAGTTAAGTATCCTCAGTGTTTATCAAGTGAACCATCTCCAGATTGGTTTATTTGTGTATAGTTCTTTAAAAAGAGCCCTTCCCCCTTTCTTTCATGACATGTTTGCACACAATTACCAATTTCATAATTACTCCACACGTAGCTCCTGTCTTCTTAGACCACCCCATTCCCGCACTTCCCAATCTCAGTTTAGTATACTCTACCGAGGGTCAAAGTTGTGAAACTCTTTGCCTCCACATATTTTGGATTTTTCTTTTCTGAAGTTCAAAAGAGCACTGAAATCACATCTTCTAGCTCACCAATATTTTCCATATGGGCTCCCTATACAAACTGTTGTCTGATGGCTTTCTTCTCATAGAGCTTGTTTTTATTTTGTTGTATTTTGTTCATTTTTCGGGGGGATCGGGGGGATTTTATATTTATGTAATTTGTCTATTATTTTGTTTCTTGGAGAATGCCACATACAAGCCCCTAGAGGGTTTTCAGGCAATTCTCCTTCACATTTCTTTGTGGATTATATTGTATTATATGTAATTGTTTTTATATGTGTAAATAAACAAACAACAACAATGTTGTCATTTCCGCCTTAGTTCACGCAGCACCGACGGGCATCTCGGACAGTTTTTGATGCAGGCCGACGCAGATATGACGTAAATCGGCTCTAGCCGAACACGCCCAGTCTCCCTTAGGGAGGAGTGATCTGAGCTGATATTTAATCAAACGTCAGAAAACACAGGAATCTATGAACAAACCTGCTTTTAGCCGTGTGTAACTTTTCACCCCGATTGCTCTTATTAGTGTTTGTGCTTTTGTTTTGGCCGGTGTGGGTTCAGACGTTTGTTCCATCCAAGCAGTTACACCTGATTCTACTAACTAACCACTAGAGTCTTTGCTAAGTGCCTTTATTAGTAGAATCAGGCGTGTTACTGCTTGGTTGGAGCAAAACCTGCACCCACACCGGCCCTTACTGGATAAGATTGAGGCCCCCTGGCCTAAGGGGATATTGAGAGGTGCGGAGCACTGGACGGCATATTGTTTGCTGTAACTTCTCCAATAGAAGCAAGCGGTTACGTCTGTTTGATATCAGAGCTCAGCGCTTTGTCCACTCACACGGGTGTCTGCATCTCTCAGTGCCATTAGTTTAATTTACGTTCAGTTCTGGGCTGTGTCCGAATCAGAGCCCTATCTACTGCGCCATGTCTCCTGCGTGCAGTACACTGGCAAAAGTGTGCTGTTTAATCTGCACTGTAGCAGTCCGTGAAAAATATTCGCCATACTATTTTCCAATTGTACTGTGGAAGTGTCATAAGCAGGTCATTAGACGACTCATCTGTGTTGCCATGTCCGCGGTTTTACAGCTAAATTGGGAGTCACGGGTAAAAATGAAAAGTTGCAAAGCACAAACTTATTTTAAAAAGTAAAAATGAGATTTCTATTTGAAATACGTTGGCTAATTTTGAGTTGCCATTTGGCTGGAATGTCTTGCAAGATCTGGCCCCCCTGCGCTGCCATGTCATGTTGTTTTTGTTGTATTTGAAGGAAAACGTCAGTGATGCTGCGCCTCATTTTTTTTTTAAAAGCTTCACGTCATATTTATGTGACCAAAATGTTTGTGTACTCCTTATATAGTGTGCTCCCGAATGTACTCAGCGAAACACTGGAAGTAAGCGTGTCATCCGGGTGTTTCAACTCTACTGCAATTTGAAAAATGTTTGCCTACTCAATGACTTTCTTGTCCTGTCGACTCACCAAGGCTACTCAATAGTGTGGAAGAGTGTTGATTCGGACACGGCCCTGGGGTGCATCCCAATATTCTTCACTCCTCACCTCCTTTCCTCCACTCCCCCACTACCACTCCTTTCCGGAAGTGTTACGGTCCGTAGGACAGGAACCCAAATGCAGGCAGGAGTGCGACAAACCAGGTTTAATCTCCAGATCAAGGTACAAATTCAATGTCCAAGGGGAAGTCAAACAGGCAGGGGTCGATCACGGGAAGACACGGCAGAGATACAAAAACAAAATCCAAAAGAAGGGTCGCGAGAACACGGACAGAGGTCGAAGCCAGGAAATCAATCAGAAGAAAAACAAATTAATAAAAGAACAGACCACAAAAACTCACTAACTCGGAACTAACAGAAACAAACAAAACCAAACTCAAACATGAAACAGACTCGGAAACAGATATGCTAACTCGGAAGGGAAATACAGGTAACAGACTAACGTGTAATTTAGATGACGAACTCGCGACGAGGAACAAAGGTAATAGTTGGATGGAAGGTAATAGTTCAGGAGGGTGAAAAGGACTCGGGGTGAAATGTCCGGAATGCTGAGCAGGGTGGGTGGAGGGGGTCCGGAGAAGGGAAACAATGACAGGACGGCGGCGCAGGAGTGACCGCTCAGGCGGACGGCGGCGCAGACAGTGCCGCTCAGGCGGACGGCGGCGCAGACAGTGCCGCTCAGGCGGACGGCGGCGCAGGAGTGACCGCTCAGGAGGGAATGCAGCGATGCAGCCGTCGCCGCCGGCCCCCTGAGCGATGCAGCCGTCGCCGCCAGCCCCCTGAGCGATGCAGCCGTCGCCGCCGGCCCCCTGAGATCAATTTCCGGGGCGTGGAAGAGAGGAGGTAGTGAAAGAAAGGAGGATGCATTTTTCGACTATTGGGACGCACCCCGGGAGATTATTCTTAGGCCTTCTGTCCCTTCTTGATGATGTCACACTTTGTATTCCTGAGACGGACACTGATGTTCTCCCCTTCTGTGCATCACTCTGGATAAGATCATCTGCTCACTGATTGTAATGTAATGTCATTTAATGTGATTTTTAAGTAGTTTGGCTAACATTAGGTGTGCAAGAACAGGCAGTGCAGTAACTAGCTACCCCTTGCAATATACAACACTATACCAGCCTATGCAATAAGAGTACATGGGGGAGTGGCTGACTGTTACTCAAAATACACACAAGGCATGAATGCTCATTCACTCCTGCAGGCATGAGGCTTTACACTTCTGCATTTTGTATCTTCAAAAATATTTTATATTGTGTATTGTGATTGTTTAAGGTATGGAAATAGCAACCAAATAAAATCTTCAAAAATGATGATAAAATTCACTTGACTTTAGTGCCACTGATGGAATCAGGAGCAGCAGGAACGTGGCTGGACTCTCAAACAGCACTTTTAAACATTTAAACCAGGAGTAAATACCTCTGTTTTTGTAACCCAATCTTTGCACTGCTCTCTAGTGCAAGAAAGAGTTTAACAAGAACATATTAAGGAATAAAGAGAATGGGTAACTATAAACCGTAAAGAAGATATATACAGATGTTGACATATTAGAAAGACTTTTCCCTGATCATTGCGAACTGCCAAGGCTGTCGCCTGTAATGAGTATGACAGCGACCCCATGTGGTCATGAAGAGAAGTGCAAGACAAGGTTTTTTATTTCTCTCTATTTTTAGGGAAGAAGGCTTTGTCCCACTGGCAACTAAAGGTTTATCCCTCAGATTATCTTGACATTTTATGACGCCTCATATGTTTGGTGTCCGATTGACCCCAAAAGTTTAAACTGACACACAACTATTGTAATAGAAACATTTTGACACTGTTCCACATTTTGTGTGTCTCACAATTGACTAATCTTTTATCCCTAAAAATGAAAAATAACACATAAAAAAATCTCACATCTCATTTTAGAGCCTGAGGTAAGTGGACGTTTGTGAAGTTTAAAATACAGCTATACCACAAATGACCCCATACAACACTTTTGTTTACCAAGTATTACAAGACCTTTGAAAACTTAGCATTATGTTCATTGCATATTTGCTATTTAATCCCAACACATTATAAAAAATCTAAGTGTCAAAATAAAAAATACGGTTAGCTGGTTTTTAAGAGACAAACACTGAATTATGGCAAAGATAATATGAGGGTTAAAGGCATAGCTCACTTTTTGTTTCGTTTTTTAGATTATTCAGTTTCATTGTGTGTTTCTGATTGGCCCAGACAGGTTTACTGTGTGTTTCTGATCGGCCCAGACAAGTTTACTGTGTGTTTCTGATTGGCCCAGACAGGTTTTATGTGTGATGGAGGGTAATTAAGATATTTACAGAAGTTATATCCTAAACCTATACAGGAATACTGACAGGTTATTATAGACACTTCATTCCTGAATTTGCCTCCCTAGCTGCCCCCTTGACAGAACTCACTCACAAAGCCCAGCCCCAGATGGTGAGGTGGAGTGGACCCTGAACAGGCCTTCCAGAGTTTGAAGAGGGCCCTGTGCTCCAGCCCAGTATTGGTGACTCCTGACTTCAGCATGGAGATGGTGGTCCACACTGATGTGTCTGAAGTGAGGGGGGGGGGGGGTTGTCGTTCTGTCCCAGGAGAGTAATGGGGAGGAACACCTGATCTGGTACGTCAGTAGGAAGTTACTGCCCCCGGGAGCAGAAGTATTCCACCATGGAGAACCAGTGGCTGGAAATCAAGCGGGCACTCGACAGCCTGAGGTATTATTCGCTGGGTCTGTGGTTCACCCTGGTGAGCGACCTTGTGTACAACCTGTTTTGTTGGAGGAACTGTCTGGTGAACTGACCCTGCATGAGTGAAGAACTGGCCTGGACTTTTCTGAAACGGGAATGGATTTAACAACTCTGAGAGAGCCATTGCGCTTGTGTTTGTTTGATGCTCTGGTAAATAGCTTAGTGATCCAGGTGTAGGGAGGGAATCGGAGAAGAAGAAGTGAATGTAGACTCCAAAATGGAGTTATGTTTATTTTTATGTTTTCTTCTTGTGTTTGTACCAACTTTAATGTTGGTTTATTTAAGCCCCAGCGAAGCGCTGGGTTGGATCTGAGTTGGTGTTGGTATCTCTATCATTGCACACATTTACGACAGCGCTGTTTTCTGCACAAGCTCCCATCACAACATGTAATGTGCAGAGGAGCATCTCTTTAAAGTGTATATTTGCATGTATATGTCTGTGTGGCTGTGCATGTGGATATGTGCCCTGTATTTGGTATTGTGTGTGTTGTCTCATCCTCCACTGTCGACTGGGGGGTGTGCCGACCAGTTATTATTAATGTACACAGAGTCAACTAAATTAATATCTCGCATGATCAGCCATATTCTTAGTCACAGTATACTTGCGGTCAAATGGCCAACCGGTATTTAACGTGACCAATCAAAAGACTGGAGACATGAGCCACTCTGTGGGTGCGTCCCAATATTCTTCACTCCCCACCTCCTTTCCTCTACTCCCCTCTTTCCCGGAAGTATGCAAAACAGCCTGAATGTTTTGAGTAAAGTATTTGCATGTACAGTATACAATGTACCTGACATTGCGGTTTGCGTCGAGACATTAATTAATTTGTAACCATTAATATGTAATTAGTATGAAATCAGCAACATTAGATTAGGACACAAATAAGGGTTTACGGGGCACGGGGAAGAGCAGGTGGTAGTTTCGGAAAGGAGGGTGCATTTTTCGAGTATTGGGACACACTCCGTATCTCATCGAGAGGAAATTAATTTTCATGCGAGAGCAAGTTCGCTCGTGTCACAGCTCCGTGCTCGTGGTAGTCGCGGGACTGCATTTTTGCACGCAAAACAAAAGCTCCTTCACGCGGATTGGTTCTCTGCTCGCTCGCTACACATCTGGACATTTACCGATACTGTTCTGATCATTTCACAGCTCCACCCGCGCGATATTTTTGGAACTAAATAAACGTCATATAATAGGAGCAGAAGTACTCCACCGAGGAGAAACAGTGACTTCAACCTCCAGCCAGAGAGTTCCAGCTATCACACAGCTATAACACTCTCTCGCACTCCTCTCTCTCTACGAGGGATGGGACGCTCGATACTCACGTGTCGACATGGTGTCGAGTTTTCAAATCACTGGATCTGGCATCAGAGGCTCTTTTCACTTTTTGTGCAAATACTCTGATTCCAGATCAGCTAATTCCTTTCCCACCGACAAACGTCCAAAATATGAAAAATTCGATTATTAATCAAATGTTACGAATATTAACAATCACATATCTATGAAGGCATTTGTTCTTGGGATAGAATATGTTGGCTTCAACTAACATTCAAAGAACATCACGCAGACAACTGGGTGTAAATCACTCACGTTTACTTAACATGATTGAGAGAGAGAGAGAGAGAGTGTGTGTGTGTGTGTGTGTGTGTGTGTGTGTGTGTGTGCGTGTGAACTCGTGTGTGTGTCCTGTGCTGGACACGTGGAGAGGGAGAGAGAGAGAACAAAGGGTTATGTGTAGGCCTAGATATGACTGAGTTTGGCTAGATAGTGTGTGATTAGGTTCTAAACTAGGTTAAACAGCATGCAGGAACGAGGTGGTTAATAAAGAGAGAGAGAGAGAGAGAGACATATAGATAGCGCTTGTGCGTAGCCTCTAGTACTGAGCCTTAGGCTCGCAACAATTACTATCCTATAACACAATAAATTAGTTCCAGCAGTCATGCATATAAAGTATATAAATTTACAAAAACTAAACATATGTTCAAAATGTTACAGCCTTACTTGTGGTTGAATATCGTGAGATATCCAACTCAGAAGTCTTTCACTGTCCGCCGTCTTCAAGGGAAATTGTCCGAGGTCCAATTTTCAGTGGAGGGAAAAGAAGAAACGCGTTGCCCAGGCGGGTTTGACCAGGCCAGGATCCACGTCTCTGGCTTTGTCCAGGGAAGCTGAGAAGATCCAGTCATTCTCGGCACGCAACTTGCAGTTCTTGGGAAATAACTGCCTCCAACTTAATGTCGGGAATAAACTTTACTGGTAGTTTTAACAAATAACTCATTCCTAATGCTACAACTTTGATCAGAAGTTGTAAGCTGTATAAAAGAATAGTATTAAATTTAAAAATCTGCAGACTTCTTCTCTGTGAACGCCGTCAGCTCGAATCCCACGACTGAGAAAGAATGAAAAAATGGCGGTCCCTCCTTTTTATGCGGTTAATAGCGGGTTGGGGGTTACATGTCTTACAGCATTGGCTTACTGTAAATTTGAATTCTGCGCTCAGAGGGGTGGAAGTAAAGAAATTGTAGTTTTTGTGGAGTGTCAATGGTTGTCCATAGTTGTAGTCCATGGAGGATGGTGTCGCTGGGGAGCGTCTTGTTGGGAAAAGGAGACACCATTTTCAAAGGATGGGTGAAGTACGCCTCATCGCAATCCTTTGGTGTTAAGGAGTTAGAGCAGGGGTGGGCAATTCCAGGCCTCGCGGGCCGGTGTGTATGCATGTTTTTACTGCCACCAGTTACCACGGCTCAATCAGCTAATTAGTCATACACACAATCACGGATTCACTCGTAAATTACAGAACGATAAAACGCTACAATACACGCATACCGGCACAAGAACATTCATCAGCTGCTGTTCATATCACGGATATGTAGATTAAAATATCAGATCATGTAAACGATTGGGCTAATTAAATAATTGTTAACTGGCGGCAGCAAAAACCTGCATACACACCGGCCCGCGAGGCCTGGAGTTGCCCACCCCTGAGTTAGAGGGTTCACAGATCACCGAGATGGTGAGCTCAAAATCGTAGAATGAGCTATCTATGAGGTAACCCAATGGTTTTCTCGCGGTCACCTGTGTGGTTGCATTAGTCAGATTCTGAACAAAAAGGTAAGGTGAACGGTTGTTCACTTCCAAAAGAGGGGTGCCGCAAATGGTTAAGTTTTTCTTGTAAAAATATGGAGCAGGTTGGAAGAAAACTTCCATGCTATCAAGAGCCTGCCCCTTCAGTGGCGCCGGCAGTCCTGACAGGAATAGTCAAGTCACCTGTCACCTGACATGCCTGGAAAATTGTTTGACCAGAGCGCATGTTTTCTGGGTCTGCCGACAAAAGTTTATCTTGTGTGCATGCTTGGGACCACAAGACACCTACAGTCAAGCCGGAAAGTCTGAACACCCCTTTCACCTTCTCCACATTTTATTACATTACAGACATATTCTACAATAGATTTAGTTCATTTTTTGTCTCAAAATTCTACACAAAATAGCCCACAATGACAAAGTGAAAACATGTTTTTAGAAACTTTAGCAAATGTATTAAGAATCGAAAACGGAAATCTTTAATTTACATAAGTATTCATACCCTTTGTTTTAACATATTTTTAAAGTATCATATTTAATATTTGGTCGCATATCCTTTGCATGCTGTTACTTCCTAAAGTCTGTGACCCATCAACATCAAAAGACTCTCGATATCTTATTTCCAGGTACTGTTACAAGCAATAGTATAAACTCTCTGGCCCTCATAAGACATATCTGTCTCAATTAAAGAATTAAAGTATTCTTGTTTGTCTGAAATTAGATCGATGTGTTAAGATTCGATTAAATTCTCTCCTGGTGTTAGCATTTCTGCCTGTTTCTGGCTCAGCATTGAGAGCCTGATATAGTGGTCCATATACCATAATTGATGCCCCCATCCGGACCCCCCCATGTCAAAAAGTTGACTCGTCGCCACATTACAGAGGGGTAGGTCCGTACACAGTAGCTACATAACTCTTTCGCCCCTCATGGGAAAGATTATGTTAAACAAACTCAACCATGTGAAGTATTGTAGCCAATTAAATAAATTTGACAGCTATTCTCACTGATACTGATGTCTCCTATGAAATATTTTATTTGTTCAGCTAGCTAGCTCGTAGATAAGACACCTAAATGAAAATGATAATTCAAATTGCATGGAGTGCTCTCCTTATTTTAGCTCATAGTGTTGTACTTCCTAGTTTCTATCAATGTACGGACCTACCCCTCTGTAATGTAATCTAGCTAGCTAGCTACATGCAATCTGATAGGATTAAAACAAAACTCGGTTGTTTTAATTTAGCATTAATCCACTTCTTAAAGATAATGTGCAATTTTGGCCACTTGTTCTAAAAGTGGCACTGATGAGCCGAACATACACTCACCGTGTTAGGTAGCACCGAAGAAGAAGAAGTTTTGCTTGCGAATCACAAGTTAAGCGTGTGTGAATCAACACGGGGAAAAACAGTGGAATATTTGTCTCAGAATTCTGTCCGTAAATCCAAGCAGATCAAGCGTGTCCTTCGATCGGCAAATGTAGATTCGCCAGTTCGCAAGCCAAGCTTTTGATTTGTACATGTGAACATTGGAAACATATCTGTAAATGTTATTGCATTTGTGGAAATAATTTTTGCATTCATCCAAACGATGATTGACGAAACACAACTTGAGAAGTGTTTGCGTGTGGATGGCAAACACATACTTGTGGATTATTTTTACGAAACACAAATTGAGAAGTGTTTGCGTGTGGATGGCAAAAACACATTTGTGGATTATATCTACGAACACAAATTGAGAGGTGTGTGTGTGTGGATGGTGAATACAATTGTGGATTATACTTTTGTGTTTGTCTATTTTTGATAGAAATCTACCTCCATAGAATTGTCCCTGTCCAAAATTTAAATAGTTTTGCCCCTGTGGGAATCAGGCCGAGATCGCTGGATTAGTAAGCAGGAACTTTACCACTGGGCTACCCAGAAAGATAGCTAGGCTATAGGCTATAGTTTGTGAAATATCATAAAGGTTAAAGCTCAATCGGTTTTGCTTGATCATTCAAATCTTTAAACAGGCAATAAAACCAATGGACTGTCATTAATCAATGAGAAGCTATGGTTATGAATCTCTTATCCACAATGGCCCCCTAGTGGTAGTTGTCGATGTCCCAATTACAGTATAGGCGATTCATATTTCTCTGAAATTATAAATTACAGGTTAAACCTGTGAATTAAAAAATAATTGCCATAACCTTCATCTTGCCACAGTCACAGACAATAAAATGCATAAAACGCGTTTCTAGATGCTAAAAATATAATTTCCTGATATAGGAAAAACAATAGCTTATAGGCTATTATGTAAAAAGTTGTATAAACAAAATTTGGGTTACAGTTCGCCAGTGTCCAGCAAAATGTCCACAGCAACAACCTATCGCACTTGTGGCTGTAATAACCTACATTGCTGTGGTTGTAAAAACGTACCTTTTTAACGTAGGCCTATTTTTCTACCCAATGTATGGGCTACAAACAATAGGCTATGCATTTTTATGTGTATTATGCAGCCTATATCTATAGGCTTATGTGACAATTCTGACAAATCTATTCTGTTGCAAATGTCTGAATGGTAGGCTATAGCCTCTTCTTCAATTCGAACTTTAAAACATGGATGTGCAGTAGCCTAAGTAGTTTTTGAGATATGACACTTAGGCTAAGTAAGACTATTTGAAAATAGGTGAAAATTGCTTCTGGCGGGCCAAAGTTAATAGCTGATAACTGATTTTGTAAGCCCTTCGCTTGAATTGAACAACTGTTGCCGTGCGGATAGCTGCAGACTCAAACTGCAAATGCAAGAGAAAAATGATTAATGCAGAAATAGTAAAAAATAAATAAATAAATAAAAATCTCCAATCCAGTGGGTTGCCAGGCTAGGTATGACCAGCCTAGGAATGCTAATGACCAGTCAGGTCAGTTGCAAATCCAGTGGGCTGCTAAGCTAGGCACATGAGTTACCAGCCTCTGTGAATCAATAGATGGCTTCTCATTTACCACCGCCGGCTTATCAGTCACTGCATTTGCTTCAAGTAGGATATACGCTCTGCAGGCCTCTCAGTTGTCTCCGCTGGCCTCAGCAGTCTTATTTTTGGCACTTATCCTGCACCATAAAAGTCAAGGTAAAAGGTTTATTAATGCCCCAGTGACCAATAAGAAAGAAGTCTTTGGGGTGAGGTTATCGCTCCCCTACGGTCATGGTTGAGTCCGTCCATTGATCGTTGATATTAGAAAATGCCCCCGGTTTTCCCACCCAGGCCAACAATGCAATTTTCAACAGTAAATCAGAACATTGGGGGGAAAAAAAAAAAGTTTTAATTCTCAATTTTCCTAAATTTTCAATTTGAGATATATCAGAAAATCAAAGTGATAAGCGTTACACGGACCCCATGGCTAGCCTTTCCTCAGGCTTTCACCCTCAGTCCAACAGTCAGACAGAACGTGTCAACCAGGACCTTGAGACATTCCTGAGGTGCTACACATCCGAAAATCCCTCGTCGTGGAGTGAGCTCCTACCCTGGGCTGAGTATGCGCACAAGCTCACCATTAAACACATCCCCATGTTGTGAGAACAGAGCATCCAATTCCTGTTTCTGGTCTATGTGATGTCTGAAAATGGCCCTTCAGTCTAGCCGAATAGCCTTGAGCTAATTTCTTCACAGTAGATTTGGGGCGTTCTACTTTTACGACTAGCTATGCCAACTGCTTAGTCTGCCCCTTGTCATTTTGGCATGCATTTTGCCAAACACTCCAACTGTCTCTGGTGTAGGTGTATAGCTTTATCCTTGTTGGATAGAGTGTGCCCCCTCCAATCCCCCTCTATGTGTTCTCATTCGGAATTGTCATTCCTGAACCAGTGTCTATTTCAAAATCAATTTTATGTCCATTCCCTGACATTTGCTGTTTGTATGGTGCTACTCTCCATCATCCAGCATATGCATTATCATGCATTGTACAACATAAGAGCATAGACCTCTTCATGTGTTCGAGCATGTGGGGGCGGCAGTGTAGTATAATGGTTAAGGAACTGGACTTGTAACTGAAAGGTTGCAGGTTCGATTCCCAGGTAGGACACTGCTGTTGTACCCTTGAGCAAGGTACTTAACCTGCATTGCTTCAGTATATATCCAGCTGTATGAATGGATAAATGTAATAAGAAGTATGTAATTCGCTCTGGATAAGAGCGTCTGTTAAATGCCTATAATGTAATGTAATGTAAATGTGGGTCAAACTGTGCACATTTCCTCTGTTGCCTGGTGTTGTGGCATTTCCTGGCTGAGTGACTAAGTGCGTTAGAAGTTGGTTGCCGCTCCAAGGCCACAGGCTGTACTTTATGGATGGGTCCCTTCACCCCTGTTTATTGGGGCAATAGCATGGTTTCTTTATCAGACCTTGCTGACGCAGGGAGGGACAACTATGTTGCCCTGGACCGAGGAGGAGGAGGGGCGAGGGGCAGACAATAGTCTGTGAACTTGCGGTAAATATAATGTAAGAATATAATTTTTTCCTGGCCCGGGAATTCCCCCCAGCAGCCCTGGTTATAACCCCAGCTACGTTGCTCCCAGTTGAAAATTGAACATTGGAATTCGACCAACTTCAGCTTCTTCTCATTCAGCCTAATTACTTCTACCGAGCGCCAGTTTCACTATGACGAACATTCTATGGATAACTAAGAGGCTTTGAGGGGTGGCTATAGCTACTGTAAGCCACTCCCTGGCACTGCCTATGGTGCTGATCAATAAATACTCCAACCCATGAAAGTTAAAACATATGAGCGACTAGCTGTGCTGCTGAGGTCACATCAAGTGAACATATTTTTTGGATCAGTAAGTCTATCTCTTTTTTAAATGCACAGTGAAATAGTCTGTGTTAATTCTATGGTTTGACTATTTTAAATTACCTTAATAAGGATTATTTATTGATAATGTTGCGCCGTGTTGTACATATTTGAAGAAAATAAGTAGACATAAACTTAATATGTTGTTTTAATTCAGGCTGTGAATGTGAATCTTGTGGAGACTGCTAATGCAGATCAGCTTTCAAGTTAATTTAAGCTAAGCTCTAGTTATATAAAATTAAAAATGAAACGGCAAGCAGTATATTTATATGGAACAATCTAATCACGTTGCAGTCGTAGCCTATAGGGTCTAAATGTCAGATAAAGAAAGAGACAAAGATTATTCCTTTTCAAACAGAATTTGTGCAGTACCCATCATGATCGATAAGCTGGTGGTTATGATTGGCCTGATCACAGTCAGTTCTACACATTCTGAAGGTAAGAGCCTTTCCATTTTGAAGGAGCTGATTGTCATAATCATTCTATGCATGCTTATAGTGGCTCTTATAACTCTACCATTCATGAAAAATTACTTGTGACTCCAGGATTAATTTTACTTTCAGCACTAGCACTTGAAATATATTAATAGCTTATTTACCACTCTCTGAAGTCCCAACAGATCTTACGGGGAAGGTTTTTACATTCCCTTCGGCATCTACTACTGCATATGCAACACTCACACCTGATGTGGAGGGACCTTTTTCAGCTGTGACACTCTGCCTGAGATCCTTCCCCGACAACAGAAGAATAAATACTCTCTTTTCCCTGGCCACACCATCACACGACAATGCTTTTTTGCTGTTTCAACCAGAAAAAGGAAGGACAACATACCGTGTGCATGTCAACAATAAGGCTCATGACTTCTTTGGGATGCCAGATAATCAATACGAATGGAACTCAGTCTGCTGGACCTGGGACAGTAAAACTGGACTTACCCAACTGTGGGTGAATGGAAAGCGCAGCATAAGGGTGAAGATCCACTCCGACCCTATTGCAGCTGCAACTCCCATCATAATCCTTGGCCAAGAGCAGGACACTTATGGTGGGGGCTTTGACGCAAGCCAGTGTTTCGTTGGAGAACTTTCAGATGTGCACATGTGGAATTATGTTCTTAATCCTTGTGAAATTCAGAATTACATGAGTGGCAACGCATTTACACCAGGGAATGTTCTGAACTGGAAAGCACTAACTTACAAAGTGAATCAGGGAGTGCTTGTCGAACCGAAACAATCAGGAGGCTGTAATTTGAAAGCATATACACTGTAAAAATGCAAAAATAGTGCTAATAAACAAATGCCTTGCTTTTAGCATACGCCTGTTTATGTTTCTCTTCTATGGATGTAATCTGTTTGTATTTAGAATTTGTTTTTTGATTCTTGGTTAGCATAGTTAACTAGGTGTTAATGATATTAAATCTTTACTCACTGGTCGCAGAAAGTTATTTGCCAGGTCTGGCCCTATTAATCATACAATCAGGTGAATACACAGCTGTTCTCCTCTAGTGTAAGTCACTCTGTATAAAAGTTAAATAAATGTAATGCATTATAAACTTTGGCAGTTGTACAACAAACCTCCTGCCATTTTTCTGCTCTTACAAAAAAGGCAATATATGAAGAAATATGAAATTTGTGTGAAACATTAAGTAGATTTGTAACTATTGTGATTTTCGGATACATAATGTGCTGAAAAATATAAGTAACGTATGCGATACATTTGTAATAATAAGATAATTCCATCTCTAAGAACACGAACATGACACCCACTATCACAAATCATCCTGCAAAGTCCTTTAGGAGTAATAAAAGAATAAGATTAGCATCCCTGAAGAATTATTGGTAACACCTTATAATAATGTCTTGTAATAGATCATTAGTAACGCATTTGTTCATTATTTATTTACAATTTATAAACCATTATTCCTATATTCACAAACATCTATAAATGTATTAATTAACATGAGTTAAGTAAAGATCAGAGACTCGCTGGTCAACTGGGAGAGAAAATGTGAACAATGTATCTTATATATCCTCCTGCCTCCAGTGGGTGGGGCTGGAGCTTAGATAGATAGATAGACTTTATTAATCCCCAGGTGGGTAAATTTGGGTGTTACAGCAGCAGATAAAAAACATATCACACAAAGGCATAGAAAGCATTCATAGAGTGCTTGTAGTAATAATAATACAACATAAAATGTATAATAATACAAATAAGTGCTTTAAAGATAAAGATACAAATTAAAAAGTGCCTTTAAAAGGCATGGCTGTAAGACTGAAAAATGGAATATCAGTCATAAACCCTGGGAGCTGGTGGCGACTTCCTTGAGGGTGCAATAAAACAATTCACCAGATGGCCTGAGAACCCTTTTTTCTTCCTCTGACCTCTACTAAAATACTGACTGTTCCAAACCACCAATCACAAGGTCGTAAACAACAGCTGGAATTGACCCTACAACTGGACATCAGAAGGAAACGGCATTCTGCAGGCAGTTTTGCACTGTTTGTTCCGCCTAATGACGCTGGGAACTCAGGCCTGTTCACAGGTCTTTTACGGCCTAGGTTCCGGACTGAAACAAAGCTGTATATGTATCTTGCATCATATGTATGTGCATGTAAATAATTGTGGATGTGGGGTATGTGAAAGTATTGGAGGGGGCAAAATACATGAGAAGGAATAAAGAATGCGAAAGAAAGGAGGATTGTATAGGTTATCAGGGATGCACTCGTCCACATAAGTATCTGGAACATAGAGTGGCCATCACCGGGACCTCACCTGATATCTAGATAAATGATAGGGAAGATCATAAGATCACGCGCCGTCGTTAAAAAAAATCTTATTACTATTACTAGATCGGGGGGAGTAGACTATGCAGTTTATCTTCCTGGAGGGGGGGTCTCTGTCACGAATCTACTGTCATGTCACGTTTTATTTTCTCTTCTTGTCTTTGTTAGATTTCTTGTTTATGTCACGTATTGTGTTTAGTCTAGTCACGCCACGTTTTATGTTTTATTTTTGTTACGTTTCATTTTTATGTCATGTCATGTTTCATGTTTGATTATTGTTACGAGTTATTTTCTAGTCTTGTCATGTCACGTTTTATGTTTGATTCATTTTACGTTTCCCGTTCATTGTTAGCATACACATTTCCATGTTTTTCCGCAGCCTTGCGTTCATGCTGTTTCTCTTTCTCTTGCTGTCGCTCACGCTTCCCTAATTGTTTCATTCTCCCATGTCTATTTACTAATCTACTAATGTTAGATCAGGATTGGGTAATACTAACTCTCTAACCATGTGTTCATGTTTACCTTAAGTTTCTCGTGCATGTCATTTACTAATTTACTAACGCTAGGTCAGGATAGATTTTTTACTAACGAGTACTAATTATCTTGTTACCTTGTCAGCCTTCCACACCTGATTTCCATTCGCATGCTGCTCTCAAGCTAAGTGTCTGCACTTGTCTACACCTGCATTTAAGCTCAGTGTTCATGTCTTGTCTTTGCGAAATTGTTTCCCCTGTTTATCAATGCACTATTGAGCGGGTTTTTTTTCTTTTTTCTTTTCTTTTTTCTTCTCTCCTTTCTTCTTCCTCCTCCTCCCTCTTTCAAGCCTGTTTTTGACCATTGTTATTGACCTCTGTTTTGTTACCACTGCCTGCCTGTACCACAAGTTTTTGCCTACTGTCTTTTTGTACTTTTGCCCCGCGGAGCGGACTTCGGTCTTGACTCTTGCTTTGCCTTCGACCGTGAGCCTGCCTACCGTCTGCCTGTAGGATAGGATAGGATAAACTTTATTGATCCCCAAAGGGGAAACTGGTTTGCTACCATAACAAAGACATAGACACAATATACGTACACAATAAATACATAATGACATCAGGCAGAATCATTGAAGGGTAAGTGCATAATTCCATTGCAACAACAATTAAAAAAACATTACATCAACGTTCATTAAAAAACCTGATTGCTGCAGGAACAAAAGATTTCCTGAACCTTTCAGTTGAGCATTTTGGCAATAGGAGCCGATTGCTCCTACTGCCCTTAAAAGTGCTGTACAAGGGATGATCGTCCCGTGACAGAACACTCCTAAGCTTCCTTCTGGTTCTCTGCTCTGTAATGGCCTCCAGAGAATCTGGGGTCAGGCCAATAATAGATCCTGCCTTCTTGATCAACTTATTGATCCTATTCCTATCCTCAACTGTTAGGCTGCCACCCCAGCAGACAACAGCATAAAAAAGAACACTAGCCACAATACCTTGATAAAAGACATTTAAAAGAGACCTGCTGACCTCAAATGACCTGAGCTTCCTGAGGAAGAACAATCTGGACTGGGGCCCGCTTAAAAATGACTCTGGTGTTCTCCTTCCAGTCCAGCTTGTTATCCACATAAACACCCAGGTATTTGTATGAGGGGACCACCTCGACTGCCTGTCCTTTAATCAGGACGGGGGTTACCTCTGCTTTTTTCTTCCTAAAATCAACAATGAGCTCCTTAGTCTTATCTAAATTAAGAATAAGGTGGGCTCCCTCACACCATCTGACAAAACTGTCCACTTCCTCTTGGTACTTCTGCCCCGCTGACAGCTACTCTGGTTCCTGCATGGTGTACCGATTCCGAGACTGCCTTCTCATTCGGTACTGTACATTGGTTTTGCTTGGATTTTTGTGTATGAACTTTGCTTGTTTTTGACCACGCTCTTTGGACATTCCTGAAATAAAGCCCGAACGGGACTTTATTTTACCACTGTTTCTGAGTCGTGCATTTAGGGTCCAACCCTCACACACCCGTCTCAGTCTCCGCGTGGTGAGGAGTGACATCTCTTCCTGCCAGACCTTATTTGGAAAAACAAAGGAAATTGTAGAATGTGGAACGCCTGCTCAGGACTGCATTTAAGGGAAGTCCAAAGGGATATTCAGGGACAATCTGGTTAACAGTTCTCCTGGTACCATAGTCACACCGTACGGAATAATTTGGTTATATACTTTGTTGGTGAACTTGTTCATGTTTATTTGTCTTAGCGGCATATTATTCTGTTTAGCTATAGGTATTGAATGTGTTCGTATTTGCTCTCACAGTCTTAACCACTGATTATTGTCATTAATAAATGACCATGTTTCATATCATCTGCATTTTTATTTTCAACCCTTTTTCCAGCTTCAACTGCTTATATGATCTGAGCTGCAATGTTCCGAGCACTGTGGTATGTATGCTTGAGTCTCGGAGTCAGAATCTCTGTCTCGCTCAGGGCTGAGTGCAAGTTCCCAGTATGGGAGAATCTGCTTAACAGGTCTCCTGGTGCTGTAGTGGTACCATAGTCATTCAAGTATGGGGAAGCTGTAGTCAGTCTTTCCCACACATCACACCTCAGGTCATTGTGTGTAGCGATTGCCAGGTATGACAAAGTATTTTTCTTTGTACTATATTGGATGTTTAAACTGCAACTGTATATTGATTATTTTAAGTAAATAACCTACCTGGTAATAAAATAGTTAAACTTGATTTGTGTGGTTTCTCTGAAAGTTGATGTACTATCTCTGTTCACCGGTAATGAGTTGATTCATTTCCTCAGTCTTGGTTACCCCCTCAGCTGGTCTAGGGAGGTTGACTATTTAAGCTTAATGTATCACGGAGTAGTGCACCCGTAGAACTATGTCTTAAAGTAGATCACCTCCGCCTGGCGTTTATACATGTTGAGAAAGGTGGTCGCCAATATTCCTTTCGTGGGTCCCTGAGCCTTAATCATAGGATATATCTCACGAAATGGCTTCTTCCGCAACCTCTGAGATAACCGCAGAAATCTAGCCAGCTGTGAGTCGTGTACATAACGGCCGAATGTATCGCGCAGTGGAACCGGCAGATCCAGTTTAGAGAACCGTCTTAAAAGTATGGGAGTCCTTTAGCAAATCAAGTGGAAACTTTACATAGCGAATGATTATTAATAATTAAATTGGAGTCAGATAAATGAGTACAGAATCAGCGTTGGTGGCTGATAATCAATGTAATGTACACAGGCTGTCTTTTGGATAAACTGGGGTCAGCGTAGACCAGACTTAAAGCGTGGTACGATTACCTTTGATACGTGGTCCCTTATTAGCTGATCCCGTGAATCTAAAAAGCAGTCTCACCCGGTTGCAAGAACCGTAATATTTCTTTAACTTTAATATCTTTTACCTTTTCCACAGCAATAGCGGAATACATCACGCTTAAACCTTCGCTCCGAGCTATTCCCTCATTGGTGTAGCTGCGCAGTGTTCTACAATTTGGTGACCTCGACGTGATTTCAGTTGCTGTTTCCAAGATTTACATGGCCGTATTTTAAACAATGTTATTATACAGGTGCAGCTCAAAAAATTAGAATATCGTGAAAAAGTTCAATATTTTTTGTCACTCATTTCAGAAAGTGAAACTCATATATTATATAGATTAATTACACATAGAGTGAAATATTTCAAGCCTTTATTTCTTGTAATTTTGATGATTATGGCTTACAGCTAATGAAAACCCAAATTCAGTGTCTCAGAAAATCAGAATATTGTGAAAAAGTTCAATATTGGAAACTCATGGTGTCACACTCTAATCAGCTAATTAACTCAAAACACCTGCAAAGGTTTCCTGAGCCTTTAAATGGTCTCTCAGTCTGGTTCAGTAGGCTACACAATCATGGGGAAGACTGCTGACTTGACAGATGTCCAGAAGACAGTCATTGACACCCTCCACAAGGTAAGCCACAAAAGGTCATTACTAAAGAAGCTGGTTGTTCACAGAGTGCTGTATCCAAGCATATTCATAGAAAGTTGAGTGGAAGGAAAAAGTGTGGTAGGAAAAGGTGCACAAGCAACAGGGATAACCGCAGCCTTGAGAGGATTGTCAAGCAAAATCCATTCAAGAATTTGGGGGAGCTTCACAAGGAGTGGACTGAGTCAGTGCATCAAGAGCCACCACGCACAGACGAATCCAGGACATGGGCTACAAATGTTGCATTCCTCATGTCAAGCCACTCCTGAACCAGAGACAACATCAGAAGCGTCTTACCTGGGCTAAGGAGAAAAAAAACTGGACTGTTGCTCAGTGGTCCAAAGTCCTCTTTTCAGATTAAAGTAAATTTTGCATTTCATTTGGAAATCAAGGTTGCAGAGTCTGGAGGAAGAGTGGAGAGGCACAGAATCCACGTTGCTTGAAGTCCAGTGTGAAGTTTCCACAGTCAGTGATGATTTGGGGTGCCATGTCCACTGTGTTTTCTGAAGTCCACAGTCAATGCAGCCAGCTACCAGGAAATCTTTGAGCACTTCATGCTTCCTTCTGCTGACAAGCTTTATGGAGATGCTGATTTCATTTTCCAGCAGGACTTGGCACCTGCCCACACTGCCAAAAGTACTAAGTACCATGGTATTACTGTGCTTGATTGGCTAGCAAACTCGCCTGACCTGAACTCCATAGAGAATCTATGGGGTATTGTCAAGAGGAAGATGAGAGACACCAGACCCTACAATGCAGACGACCTGAAGGCCGCTATCAAAGCAAGCTGCCCTTTCTTGATACGAGAGAAGTGCTTCTCTCGTCTATTTAGTCGGGTTTGGCCCGTGACACATAGCTGCTAAAAACACTAGAAAGCACTGACAAGCACTAAAAAAGCAGAAAAGCTAAGTAAAACTAAGTAAAAACGAAGTAAAAGCTGTGGTCACAGGCTGCCGTCACACAGACGCCATCTTGGAATTGGCCCAAAGGCAGGGCCCAGGCTGAGGCCGGTACTAGGCCCCTTTACTGTACTTGCTCTGGGCTCTTATCAGACAAACTTCAAATTAATTATTAGAAGAGGAGCATGGTCAGATGGAGTGATGCGTGTGTGTGTGTGTGTGTGTGTGTGTGTGTGTGTGTGTGTGTGTGTGTCTGTAAATCAATTACATTTTATTTAAAATGCATTATCACCAACATGGGTCTCAAAACACTGTTAACTCATGTTATTTAATACATTTATAGATGTTTGTGAATGTAGAAATAATGATTTATTTAAATACAAATGCCTTACTAATGATCGATTAATATATGATCTATGACATTAATATAAAGTGTTACCAAATTATTTTGTTGAAATATGGTTTGGTTTAAAGGAAATATTGCTAATTGATTACATCCTTTTAGATGCCATAGGAATCATATGATATTGATTTCATATAGTTCTCAATATCCGATTTGCACCAGAATCTTCCCTGATAATGTTTCAGACATGATGAATCCATCTAAATTGTCATAATGCACCCAAGGACCCCACAAACCCTACTACAATCCCACCCTTATAGACAGCATCTAATGCAAGTTCTCATATAATGCAAACACATGAGAAGCTGTGGCTTTGATTATTGCTTTTTTATATATTTATAAATATGCACAGTGGAAATGGTGACTGTTAAATCCTCCCATGAAGTTTAATTAGTGTTTGAGTATTAGTATTGTGCATATCCTTGCATATCACATAGTAATACCATATTTTGACCACAACATGGTGCCATTTCAACTATCCGTTATTCAGTATTGATTGAAATTCCAACCAGAACCATCCGGAGCACAAACTGAAAATTTAATTGACCTCAGCATTCTATTGGTTGAGAATTAATTGGATGCATAGGCAGTTCATTGAAAATTATCCTGGATCATTTTGTGTTGAACAAGCAGACCAGAAGACACCTGTTGTATCACCTCTACTGTTCCATTGTACCGCCTCTACTGTTCTTCCCAGGTAAACTTTTTTTTTGTGCTTTTTCTGCTTTAACAGTTTTTTAGTGCTTTAATCACACCATCAATGTGCTAATACTATGTGATATGCAAGGACATGATATCACCAACTTCAAACACTAATTAAATGTCATGGGGGATATACATCACCATTTTCACCTTGCATATTTATAAATTCATGAAGAAACAATAATCCAAGCCACAGCTTCTCATGTGTTTGCATTCTATGAGAACTTGCATTATATTCTGTCTATAACTTTCCCATCACTTTCCCACATAGAACTTCTATGCTGTCTATAAGGATAGGATTGTAGTAGGTTGTAGGGGGTCCTTGGGTGTATTTTGACAATGTAGATGGATTCCTCATGTCTGAAACAAATCAGATATTCAGAACTATATTAATCCAATATTATGATTTCTATGGCATGAGAAGGTTCTATCTGGATATAATCAATTAGCAACATTTCCCTGAACCAAATAATTTTTCAACAAAATAAGGCTTCAGCAATGCTAATGCTATTCCTTTCTTACCCCTAAATCACTTTTCAGAACAATATTTGATGGTGGGTGTCGAAATCCACTTTTCTGTGTCTGATTCATATGGAATTGCTCAATAGTATTGTCTGATTTTGCATCACAATTTGTTCATATACTCATTCTCTCTGTATATTACTACAATGAGGTTATACAATAATGATATATGTCAGATGTCAGATGTGTGACACGGTACGATGTAAAGCCAATTTAAGCAAAATATTACAGATTGTCCTCAATAAATATAGCCACATTAGCATCGCTTTTGATGCATTACATTACATTTTTTTATTTTTTATTATTATTATTTTATTTGACATTTAAATTCAAGAAATACATGCGCAACAAAAAGAAACAGATTGAGGCAAGTATCTCCGGTGAAAAGAAAAACATCAAGGATGAAACACAATAAAGTCAAGACTTATTTCCATTGTGGTCCTTGGTCTCAAAACAGGTAAGCAATACAAAACACACAAACAATAATATGACAAACTATATAGATATGACAATTAAGTGCAGTACAAACGTAACCACAGGCAACAATGTAACATAGACAATATTATACATTTAAAATCTAGTTTTTAACATTGTCGAGGAGCCATGATTTAACTTTTTTCTTGAAATTGTATCGGCTGCTAATACATTTTAACTGTGAAGGTAGCAAATTCCAATTGGTGGCTCCCCAAAATTTAAAAGAACATTTGCCCATATTTGTTTTGAACCTTGGAATACACAGATCGGCAATGCTGGCTCTGGTGTTATGGGTATGCATGTCCATATTTCTCTGAAAATAATTAGTGAAATAATCGGGGGTCCTATTGTTGTAAATATTGTGAACTATATTAAGCTGAAGTTGAACAGACCTGGCTTCCAGAGGGAGCCAGCCCAACAACTGGAAATGTTGTTTGCCCACGTGTGCTCTAGAGGCTAGTCCTAGTGTTACGCGGATGAGTTTATTCTGAGAAACCTGTAAATTTTATTTTAAAACTTTCGTCAGACCTCTGTACCAAGAACAGATTGCATAGTCGAGACAACAAGAAACAAGTGAATTAGCCAGTATGCGGAGACTTTCTGGGTCTAGTAAATGGGCTTTTCTGGCCAGAAATCTGGTTCTGCCATTCACCTTGCTCATCGTTTTGAGAGCCATGGATTCCCCACTCAGGCTGCTGTCTAGGTGACAACCTAGATAGCTGATTGACTTTTTTGCAGCAAAAAGCTGGCCCTCGAGATTAATGCTGGGCGAGACCAGTTTACGCATCCTGGGTTGGGAACCAAAGATGATGAATTCTGTTTTGGCCATGTGCAGAGATAATTTATTGTCAATGAGCCAAGATTTGATAGTAGAGAATTCCTTACTGAGAGTGGCCTGCAGCTTGTCCACATCCTTATCAGAGGAAAGGATAGCAGAGTCATCAGCATACAGAAACAGATTCACTTTACAGGCGGCTTGCAGGTCATTAATATAAATTAAAAACAGTAAAGGACCCAGGACACTCCCTTGAGGGACTCCGCAAGTCACTGGTAAAGCAGATGAGTGATGGCCATGGATGTCAATCAATTGGTCTCTATCGGAGAGATAAGAGGAGAACCATTTTAGACTAACGGGGCTGATGCCAAGAGCTGACAGTTTATTAAAAAGTAAGCTGTGGTCGACAGTGTCAAAAGCCTTTTGAAGGTCAATTAAAATCATACCACAGAATTTGCCAGCATCCATTTCAGCTCTGATAAAATCCGTTAAAAAAAGTAAACAAGAATCGGTGGAATGTGATTTCCTAAAACCCGATTGGAATTTATAAAGTAATTTTGAGTCGGTAATGTACTCATAGAGCTGCTCGTGTATTACCTTTTCTAAAACTTTGGAGGTGACACTCAGAATCGAGATGGGCCTAAAATTACCAGGGTCAGACCTATTGCCTTTCTTAAAAACGGGGATGACTTTGGCATGTTTCATGTCGCTTGGGACAGTGCCCTGCTCCAAGGACAGGTTGACCACATGGGTAATAGGTGGCGCTATCAACTCAGCTACGTTGTTTAAAAACCTGGCTGGAATGTTGTCTAGACCAGTTGCCTTGGAGCACTTGAGACCTTTAAGGCATTTAGCAGACGCTCTTATCCAGAGCGACTTACACAGCATTTCTTTTGCATTTATACATAGTATCCATTAATACAGCTGGATATATACTGAAGCAATGCAGGTGAAGTACCTTGCTCAAGGGTACAACGGCAGTGTCCGACCCGGGAATCGAACCTGCAACCTTTCGGTTACAAACCCAGTTCCTTAACCATTATACCACACTGCCGCCCATAAGTTCATGTACTTATGAACTTACGCGTTAGTTAACACACCACATTCGTTTACTATATTGGACTTAGCTAGCTAGTGCTAAAGTAAATGTAATTGGGTTAGAGATGTTCTTATCACTATACATACAATGAGAATGATTGTAGAATGAGCATGCTACTGCCTCTTATTGTCATTCTTCTCATTACAGGCGGCCATAAGAAAGAGAACGGAACGCAGTAACCCAGGACCACAATGCAGTATAAGAACAGCCATAAACAATTACAAACAGAATGAACGTTACAAAAGACAATGAACAATACATGCAAAGTATGCATTTTTCCTGCATGTGGTACTTATATAAAAGTCTAACTGGACAGGAAGCAAGGTGCATCTCAGAGTGGTGCATTAACTAAATGAACCATCCAGCAGCCCCTTTTTATACTTTTTAAGGTCTCAAAACTTGACTCCTTAGGCCTTAAATTAAACCAGGTGAAGACCATTTCAGAGCTTAATAAATACTCTGACCCTTCTAACCTCTCAGGGTTATGCTTACTCTCAACAACCATGGGTTCCTCTAAGCAACTGATATTACACTCAAACATTTTAACTATTCAAGCATTCAATTGTGAAATTGGGAGTTGAAAGGGAGCAGTAAATTATATTTTACCATGAAAGTGTAAGGATCTGTGTTTTGCTGGTTATCTGTATCTTTATTTTGAATGTATTGTTTATTCGTAGTTCTCATCTGACTTGTTTATTTTCTGGTTTTTCCTAGTTGTCCTTTGTCTGCTTGTTTACTTCTGATCTGTCACTCCCTGTTTACGTCTCTTTACCATTCGGGTGATCTCATTGGTGTTCGGGTTCCCTCTTGCTTCACACCTATCTCTGTGCACTTAAATTTACTAATTACCACTAACATACTAACGATAGATTAGATCTACTAACTCCACTTACAGACTAATTTGTATATACTTACTAATCATACTAACGGCAGGGGTGTGTATAGTTACTAAGCTCACTAACATATTAGAGCGCACATTTTCACGCTGTTCTGTCCTTGCTAATCATTCCCAGCTGCATCTGATCTTCTCTCCCTGTCCTCTTAATCTATGCACGATTTCCTGAAACTCCAGGTCATCTGTTATCGTGTGTATGTTTGGAATCCAGTCCGCGTTTTCCCTAGTTGTCTCCGTGATTGTTTCATTGTTTCCCAAATGTATTTAAATTGTCTCTCGTTTGGAGCCCCGCCCTTTCACACACCTGATTCCCTTTGTGTCATTTGTACCTTGTGCATTTATACCTGCTGTCTTTGTTCCTTGTCGCGAGTTCGTCATTCTAATTTCACGTGAGTCTGTTTCTAGTTAGTATATCTGTTTCCGAGTCCGTTTCGAGTTAGTGTCTGTTTCCGAGTCTGTTTTCGTGTTTTTGTTGATTCCGACTTAGTTAGTCTTTGTGGTCTGCTTTTGCTATTGTTTTTCTTCTGACTGATTTCCTGGCTTCGACCTCTGTCCGTGTTCTCGCGACCCTTCTTCTGGATTTTGTTTTTGTACCTCTGCCGTGTCTCCCCGTTATCGACCCCTGCCTGTTTTGACTTCCCCTTGGACTCTGTTTTTGTACTTTAATCTGAGATTAAACCTGGGTTATTGCACTCCTGCCTGCGTTTGGGTTCCTGTTCCATCGGAACGTAACAGAAAGATTTTCTGCAAATCCTTTGGAACAGAAAACGATGTATTAAAAACGATGTCTTGGCAAAAGAAACATAATACATTGCGATGTCTTCACAAAAAAAAAAGAACGTTTCTCTTGGCATAAACAAGGCAGCTTATGCAACCATTTTAAAATTGCTGTTATAGAGCCAAAACATTAAGCAATCAGATGTGTGCTACAACTGGTCAATAAATACTCCAACCATTGAAAGTTTAAACAAAGGAATAGCTAGCAGTGCTGCTGAAGTCACTTCACAGAAGTAAAAATATTTTTTGGATTGGTGAGACTCTCTGTTTTTAAATGCACAGCAAAATAGCAAGTGATAATTCTGTGGATTATTTTAAATTGCCTGAAAAAAAATATTTTCTTGATTATGTTGCTTTGTGGTGTACATATTTGAAGAAAATAAGTACATGAACTTATGTTGTGTGAATTCAGGCTGTGAATGTGAATCTTGTGGAGGCTGCTGGTGCAGGTCCTTTTTCAAGTTACTGTAGCCAAAGCTAAGCTCTAGTTCTTTAAAAATTAAAAAGAAAATGGCAAGCAGTATATTTCTATGGAAGAATGTAATTAAGTTGCACTGGTATATGGTCTAAATGTTAGACAAGGAAAGAAACAAAGATTTTCCTTTTCCAACAGAATTTCTACAGGATCCATGATGATTGAAAAGCTGGTGGTTTTGCTTGTCCTGCTCACCGGCAGCTCTACAAAGTCTGAAGGTAAGAGCATTTCAATTTTGAAGGAGCTGATTGTCATAATCATTCTAGGCATGCTTATGATGGCTCGTAACTGATTAGTAACTGAACTAAAAAAGGATTGGGAGCAGTGACTTCAGGATACATTTTATTTTCAGCAGTGTCACTTGAAACCTATTAAAATAACTTGTTTCCACTCTGAAGTCCCAACAGATCTTACGGGGAAGGTTTTTACATTCCCTTCGGCATCTGCTACTGCATATGCAACACTCACACCTGATGTGGAGGGACCTTTTTCAGCTGTGACTCTGCCTGAGATCCTTCCCCGACAACAGCAGAATAAATACTCTCTTTTCCCTGGCCACACCATCACACGACAATGCTTTTTTGCTGTTTCAACCAGAAAAAGGTAGGACAACATACCGTGTGCATGTCAACAATAAGGCTCATGACTTCCTTGGGATGCCAGTCAATCAATATGAATGGAACTCAGTCTGCTGGACCTGGGACAGTAAAACTGGACTTACCCAAGTGTGGGTGAATGGAAAGCGCAGCATAAGGGCGAAGATCTACTCCGACCCTATTGCAGCTGCAACTCCCATCATAATCCTTGGCCAAGAGCAGGACACTTATGGTGGGGGCTTTGACGCAAGCCAGTGTTTCGTTGGAGAACTTTCAGATGTGCACATGTGGAATTATGTTCTTAATCCTTGTGAAATCCAGAATTACACAAGTGCCAACGCATTTACAGCAGGGAATGTTCTGAACTGGAAAGCACTAACTTACAAAGTGAATCAGGAAGTGCTTGTCGAACCGAAACAATCGGGATGCTGTAATTAACAAGCATATACACTGTAAAGCATACAAAAAGTGCTAATAAACAAATGCCTTGCTTTGAGGATATGCATGTTTATGTTTCTCTTAGGCCTTATTATGGATGTAATCTGTTTGTATTTAGAATTTGTACTTTAGTTATTGGTTAGTATAGTTAACTAGGTCTTAATGATGTTACATCTTTACTCACTGGTCACAGAATGTTCTTTGCCAGGTCTGGCCCTATTAATCATGAAATACATCTGTTCTCCTGTAGTGTAAGTTATTCTGTATAAAATAAATGCAATGTAATATAAACTTTATCTGTGGAAATTGTATAACAAATCTGCCATTTCTCTGCCCTTACAAAAAAAGGCGCTATATAAAGAAATATGAAATTTGTGTGAAATAATCAAGATGCAATCAAGATTTGTAATAATTGTGATTTTCAGATACATAATCTGCTGAAAAACATAAGCAATGTATCCAATACATTTGTAATAATAGTATTGTCTGATTTTGGATCACAATTTTTCCATATACATTCTCATAAGGTTGGTTTCTTTCTGTATATTACTACAATTCAGATATACAATGATATAAAAACATATTAAATAATAAAAATTTTAAAATGTACATTACCACATGCTATTCTAAAAGGGACATTGGTTTATATTCTTTTTCCAAACACTAGGATGGGACTGTCATGGTCTTCCTTCATTCCCTCTAATTCCACGCCTCGTCTTTTCGATCTATCAAATTTTTTCTTCGCATTCCCTTGCGGGATTTCCTTTCGCCCAGGTGATTATCTGGTTCACCTGTCCACGTCATGAGGTATTTAAACCCCTGAGTTCCGCTTCCTGGCGCTTCTATATCATTTCGTGCCTTCACGAATGTTAGGGTTGTTTTTTTCCCTCTCTGCTCGCATATAAAAATATATTTTTTTCTTTATTCGCGCAGTAGAGCTGTATTTTGTGAACTACCTAGAAGCTCAGGGAGAATAGTTTAGGTTCTCCTTCTTTTCCCTTCTCCTTTTCCACTCCCGCTCTCTTTGTTTTTGGAGAGCGTTATTTAATTTTCATTTGTTTCACCATTTGTCGGGCGATATAGTCACGTTCCGAGAGTGCTTTTGTTTTTTGCTGTTCTTCCTTCTGCCAGTATTAGCATTGCCCGTGTTTACGTGGCTATCCCGTTTTACAAGGGTGTTTTTGGTTTCGGCTACGGCAGGGAGGTTTTCGTCATTCTTTTCTTGTTCGCGTTTGGCTCGTCATTGTACCGCTACAACGCCATTACAGGGACTAATAAAAAAAAGATACTGGGTGCTCAAAGATATGTATGGTAGAATTGATGGTGGATCATAGGTGCCCTTTGGAAAAGAGGAAAATGTGTAACATCTGCCGTTTACCTTCAGTCCACCTCCCTTTCGTTTGCTCTATTCTCCCATTCCTCATGTTTCATGTCGTGTTTTTCAGTTTACCCTGTTCGTCTTGTTTCTGTGTTCGCTGCAGGCTGGGCGTGGACCCCGTTTAGTTCCTTTTTTCTCCCCTTATTGGTTAGCCTATCACTCTTGCACTCCTTTTAGTTTTTCCAATTAGGAAAAAAAAAACAAGGAAAAATAAGCCCAGAATGTAGAACTAGCTTATATCCTATATCCAAGGCACACTTGTGAAGAGAAGGAGTAAAGGCAAAAAATATATATTTGACCAAAACTACAGGGCATGTAGATGAAGGAATGTGGTCCAAGGAGACAATATATAGACAGGTGAACCAATCATGAAAAAAGGGGAGGGAACAATAAGTAAATCCAACCACAAGAGACCATCAAGAAAAAATAAATAAAAAAATACAAATAACATGAATATATAAACA
The DNA here is from genome assembly GCA_022702515.1 of Ilyophis sp. 1 JC-2022. Taxonomy (NCBI): domain Eukaryota; kingdom Metazoa; phylum Chordata; class Actinopteri; order Anguilliformes; family Synaphobranchidae; genus Ilyophis; species Ilyophis sp. 1 JC-2022. Next base: position 15,584,472 of record CM040405.1, on the reverse strand, counting down.
GTTACAAAAAAAAAAAGTTACAAAAAAACCTTAAAATCAATCTCCTCATTTAAACCGGGAAAGGTCAGAGCATCAAACATATGTATCCAGAAGGTTTCCCTTTGTAGAAGATGTTGAAGCCTCAACACCCTCTTTCCGTAGGAGCAAATCATCACGATTGTGTTGCTTCGCAAAGTGCCTCTCCGTGGGATAATCCTGGTTATTAGTTCTGATGGCGTATTTACGTTCCGCCAGACGGTCACGGAGATAACGTGCAGCCCAAATAGAAACATAGACATGGACACGTTAAAAGATATACTATATAGGACATATTGCAATTAATAAAATATTTGTGTTTATATAACTTATTCGTTTTGACAACTTTAAATTCCTTTGTGAGACATTATTGCAGTGATTGCAGTTCATGCATTTAAAAGTGCCTACTGGTTTTTTAAGCCACGTCACTTTTAGCTCCGCTGGAAGATAATTATGAAATAGGCTGCATTCCAATCCCATATTTTTACTGCTTGCATCTTTTCCTCGGTCCTTTCCTCGCTCATTAGCTCCACCCAGTGGAGGCCATAAGGAAAGGATCCAAGGATCACATACGAGGACGCAGCAACCGAGGCAACATGAATTAAGCAAATGGAACGTCCTTGCTCAGTCAAGCGTCAGCTGAAGCGACGTCAATTACTAATGACGTGTTGCACAGCTGTATCACCTGTCAAAAAAAAAAAAACCCGTATCAGCTGTCAGTGGCCTTTAATGCTAACGGATTGTTCTGTAGCCTATCGTATTTTTATCTCTGAGCTTGTTTTTGCATGCAACATGGTATAAACTATTGTTTTATTAGACGCTATATTGCACTGTGAAGTTATCACAATTATTTGCAATGATTTTCTCCCATGCAATTTCACAGATGTGAAAATGACATGTGAAATAAGAATATTGTCTCTCAATTACAGATGTTTGTGTTTGACGTACAGTGTCCCATTAACACATCCACAACAAACGGCTATTTATCAGTGTGTGAGTAAAGATCGCACGAAGCATAATTTAAATTGTAAGTAAGCAACGCCTATATTCCACACGCTCAATGGCCAATTCATCAATGGACTCGAATGCATGTTTGTTCGTTAAAATTGGAGCACATTACAAATGACACTTCCAGCCAATAACCGAGCTGATGCCGTTTAATTAATTAATCAACAATTAAGCATGTATGATCTGATGGTATATAAGCGACAGATACTGATTTCAAAACTTAGATCGGCGACTTCAATAGGCTAGTATACTGGTCTGCTACTGTACGCAATCAACATTTCCGCAATGAACCTAGCGTTCGCCATAAACGCATGGCACCGGCTTCAGCGGGAACGGTGGCGTTGCCAGTTCAGGGGATCGCGACTGCTTCGCTCCGTCCTGTTCCTAAGTGAGGTAAGAATCACGTATTCTCAACAGTAGTCATAAGACAGTGCTCTTGATCAAACATGGACATTGATAAGCATGAAGCACTTTTAACAGTGGGTTGAGTAGAATTCACCTGGATAAATATACAGCAAAGTTATGTCATGCACACATAGTAATTGCATGTTCTATAATACCACACATTTACCTGCATGTCGGACTACAAACTATACATTTGGCTACTGTGGTTTGGTGTTAATCAATCAACTTGTGTGAACTGTAGGCTGCATGTACACACCATGTTTTTCATTTCATTCTTTTTTAGGTCGACGATCCAACAGCTGGGCATTATGCCCAAGAAAATGCCACTGTGCCAGTGCTCCAGCTTTACTTTAATGGGGACCAGGACCTCATGGAGGACTACCGTCTGAGCCATGGCTCCATGGAAGCATTGATAATGCTACTGCCGCATGGGGGAGCGTTGTCTGGGCACACCACTTAAGGGTCCAGGAGGTGCCTGCTCTTCAAGGCTCTGGAGGTGGACCACACCTTTGTACCCACGGTCATCACCGCATGTGCCATGCTCCATAACATCTGCCTGACAAAGGGGGACATCCTTGAGGTTGTCGAGGATGTTGGTGATATTGGTGTGGCTCCACCACATCCAGTGAGGGGGGAAAAAAGCGGACATGGCCGGCGAGACCGACTGGCGGGGCAACCGTCTGCTCCAAATATGTGTCCAGTAGCACTGAATGAACATGATTATATGTAATTTGCCAATTGTTTGAAATATTATTTATACAGGAGAGCTTTTTGTTAGTGTCTCCGTTTCTTGTTATGTTTGTATATTCTCCCTTGCAGCCCCTCTTTCTGTCCAGTGTTAATCCACGTTTTATTTGTTATGTTAGTGTTAATAAAATCACTTATGGATACTAACATATCAGTTTCATACATCTTTTCTGTGCCACTTTTTCATTACCTTTATTTATTTCAAAACACACTATAAGCATACCACTTTGACACCAATGTATGTCAACCACCTGTCAGGGAAGTGAGGATTCTGTATAATGTCTATTTTCTGAATCCAGTGTTTCCAACGGTCAATGCCCTTCCTTGTTTAAATGTTCAGCACTCTGAATACTGAACACAGGCGATATTGCGTGCTAGAACCACTCACTTATCCTGCAGTAAAAATATATTTAACATCATTTCATAATTATTAGAAATGACAATCCTCAATTCAATCGCATTATTCGTCCATAGGACAGTAACCTGGTGGAAGCAACAAGTCAAAACAAAGTCTAATTCAGACCTAAGAGTACATCATTTCAGTAAAATAAAAACAGTAAATTAGAATAATGACTGCAAATCATTCATTAATGAATGTAGGCTGACTACTTAGAATTTACAAAAAGGAAGACATTCACTTGAAGTTACCAGTAAAGAGCGAGAGACCGATAAGCCAGAAATAGCCTAGGTATTACCCTCCTGAAGCTTACACGATCAGCAAAATTGTTAGTATTTGTGTGTTTCTTTTCTCCCAAATAGTTTTGTGCTGCTGAAGGGGGCACTCAGATGAAAACTATATCTTAAAATGTAAAAACACAAGTAAAAAACAAATTGACAAACACTTGTGAACTATTTACATTTTATTAAGCATTTTCTCAAACTCATTAGAGCTTTCCAGTGTGGCCTTGAATCGCTCCTCTTTTCTGGCAGCATCTTCCTTCAGGAACCGCAGAACGGCTCCCTCACCGGTCCTTCTCCTTTTGGGGGGTGTGGGACAGGCACAGCCTTTAGCCAGGCTGTGCATCCTCTTCCTCCTCCTCCACACACGCCCGGCTACAAGTGACCACCACAAATCCAGGAAGAGATGAGCCAGTGCCATCTGAGGTCTCATCAGCCACATGTGCCAGGTTTTCTGAAACACATGAATCCATCAGGACAGGAGGATCAATAGATGGCCTCCCCCCGATGGCCTCATGCATTGCATTAAACCATGGCCATGTGGCTGCTGTGGCCTCTACCCTGTCTGTTCTGTCTCTGTAGCAGGGCATCTGAGTGCCTACAAGGAAAGATGCAAGGGTGAAGGTGAGCCGTGAGCCTATTGCACAGGCATAATTTTGTTTCAGTATGCAATAGAAACTACAAATTCGCAAAGGAAAAACATCATAAATTGAACCTCACCTTATATTTTTGCTTGAGGTTGTCCCATTTTTTTGCAATTTGGGTGGGGCTCACCTGGCCCTGTAGGCCCATCTGCAGACAAATTTCACTGAGGAAAACAACACATGTTACCATACCATACCCAAGTGCCCTACAACAATTACTGCCATGCCATAACATGTTTATGTGTTATCCATTTACAGGGCAGGCATGCCTCTTGCCATCACACTTACATTAGGGATATCAGAAGTTGTAATTTGCATACAATTAACTACTTCAACACAAGACATGAATCATGGTGCTGAGGAGTGATTCCGTCAACATTAATCTATGACATGTAGGAACACCAATATGGAAAGTGACATGGTCCTGCAAGAACATAAAAAATGGCTTATTGCCAATGTTTCTGTGTAACATATTTTAGTTCTATGTGACATCACACATTATAGAATGTCACTAATGACTCACCCCCAAGCTTTCTTTGCTACATGCCTCTTACCCGTAAACAGATGCTCATTCTCACACCTCAGCCGAATGAGGCTGAGGGTGCTCTCATCTGTCCCTGTAAATGACACAACAGACCTGCAAGTAAAAACCAGCTAGTAATGTCTGTGTATAGCCCTAAATCACAACGGCATGTGTCAAGGGGCTTCACAAGCCCATAATTCAGACATGACATATGTAAGTAGGCTACATGATGCAAAATAGTAGCCTATCCTAATAAGCTAGCCTAATGTGCATTTCATCAGTCAAAGACAGCAAATGCAATAACATAGACTGAAATTACATTATTTCTGTCATACAAGAGTGAGGAAAAATATATTTTAAACGCAAAGCAGCTGCGTGTTCATGTTTCAGTTGTTACACTGGAAATCGAGCAGCGACTGTCGAGCCTATTTCAGTTAGCCTACTTGCCGGGATGCATTCAACAGTGTGAACATAGGCTAAACGTAACATAGCCTATTGCATAGCGTACAATATAAAATTGTATACAGTTTTGAAAGGACATGGGTTAATTGAAGCTTGCGTTTCCTATGCAGTAACGTTAGCTAACAAACTATATGGGACAGAAACATGTCCTAAATGTTACGCTTACACGCTGAACTACAATATTTGTTGTCTCTTTTTTCATGAATAAACTTGCCTTTCGTTTGTCCGAAAGAACGAGTGACATTATAAATTAAATAGAAAGGAACGATAAGCACTTACATTTGTGTATGAGTGGTCCCGCCATGTTTTTACACAGTGACAGATGTGGTTGTGGATCAAACACGTCACGCGTTTCGAGTAAAGACTTCCGCAAAGGCTGCACTCGTGTTTCCTCACTGAAGGATTCTCCGGGAGCTTCCTCTTTCCCCACTCCTCGCTCCTTGGTGGAGCATTTAGCGGTTTGGAATGTCCTTAAAGATGGCGGACCTCGATCGATTTCCGGGTCAGACGAGGACCAAGGAGAGAGGACAGCTAAAAAATGCGATTGGAATGCAGCCATAGTCTAGTCCTCAGCGTGGGAGCATGTCTAAAGGTCACCAGTCGCGTCACACTCAACAATTTTTCAATTTGAGCGCAATATTCGTTTCAGCTGTTCTGCGAAAGTGCTATAGTGAGTAATAAAAATCGGTTGAGCCTGCTTTTTGTCACATTTAGTTTTTCTAAGAAGGTCAGAACGATTTAAGGACTGCGCTTTTCTGCGGGTTTGTGTCATAATTTAAGGTTTGTATGCTCTTAGATTAAATCTTTAGACTTCACCTGTATTATGGAACGCTGTATTTATACGTACACCCCTTGACCTAATGAGGAAACTGCTTGTTAGTGACATATAGTGGTGCATGTCAGCAGGGAAACCATCATTTCTATTTAGCGAACTATAAAACCTGGAGAAATCTCCACCAGTCACACTTAGAAATCGTTAAATCCAAAAGATGTATACAGTATAATCCAATGAATATACAATGGTTAATTTGATATTCTCATTAATCAAATTGAGAAAAGAGTGAAAATTGAGAAGGTCAGTCTCACTACCCGAAAAGAACAACAATATGTATTCACTGTTGTATTATTTCAGCATAAAACATCAAGAGTTAAAAAGAATATTACCACCATTTTCAAAGCAAATTCTCTCTAAAATAGAAACTTAGATGTTTTAAAGGCTTTTTCAAAAATCTGACCCCAGTCTTTCTCTGTTATTGTTACATTCAGTTCCATCTCCCACTTGGCTTTAACTACATTATCTTCTACCTCTGCTATCTTGTATACAGTCTATTTCCAATGCAATATATTTCCAATGGAGGCTCTTATATTCTCCTTTATGATTTTTTAAAATGTAGTTAAGCAGAGGGTGGAGGTTTTTTTAATGATTACATTTTTATAGTTTCCATTAAATAACTGTTAAATAAATGTAAGTATTTATAAAATGGTCTAATTCGAAATAATCTATTCCTTTTTCATTCCAAATCTTACCAACCCATGTTTTTCCCAATTTCTGAAAACATTATCTATTTGATTTGGCTTGAAATCTAAATCATAGGCGATTTCTCTAAGAGGTATCATTTCAGAATCTTTAATCTTCATTAACCTTCGTACATGTACCTTCCTCCAAATATCTATGGTATTTCTAGCACGGTTATTAATCTGAATTTCTTGTGTGGGCCTCCTTCTGCAAATAATAAATGTACTTAAGGAGCTTACTACATTACTTTCTATACTTTTCTATTTTACATTGGTTTTCATCCAAATCATAATGGGCTTTATTTGGGTAGCATAATAATACTTAAATCTGGAACTGCAAGTCCACCTTCATTGTTCTAAATTTAAATTTAATTATTGGCTTTCTCTTTTCCCATATAAACTTTTAAAGTAATGTATCCCAATCCTTAAAACCTTTCGGTAGAATCTGGGTGGGAAGATTCTGGAACATAAATAAAAAATATCCCAAATATCTTAATTTAGTACACTTCCATTTAAAGTTATACTTTTGCTTCAATTCCTCTTTTATTGATTCTCTTATTTCCATTGCCTCAGATTTATTTACATTTAATTGATACCCTGAGAGCTTACTATATTTCTCAATTTCTGCCATTAGTTCTGGTAATGACTTATAAATATCTGATACACCATCACATCATCTGCATGTAGTGCCAACTTACAGTCAAGCCGGAAAGTCTGCACACCCCTTTCACCTTCTCCACGACTTATTACGTTACAGACATATTCTACAATAGATTGAGTTCATTTTTTGTCTCAAAATTCAACACAAAATAGCCCATAATGACAAAGTGAAAACAGGTTTTTAGACATTTGTGCTAATTTATTAAAAATCTAAATGTAAAATATCATATGTACAGAAGTGTGCACACCCTTTGATATGACACCCAAAAGTGAGCTGAGGTGCATTTTGTTTCCACTGATACTGCTTGAGATGTTTCTACAACTTAATTGGAGTCCACCTGTGATAAATCCAATTGATTGGACATGATTGGGGATTGCCAACACCTGCCTATATAAGGTCCCACAGTTGACAGTGCATGTCAGAGCAAACTCCAAGCCATGGGGTCAAAGGAATTATCTGCAGACCTCAGAAACAGGATTGTGTCAAGGCAGAGATCTGGAGAAGGGTACGGAAAAATCTCTGCAGCTTTACAGGTCCCAAAGAGCACAGTGGCCACCATCATTCGTAAATGGGAAGTTTGGAACCACCAATCTTCTATGAATCTTCCTAGACCTGGCTGCCCGGCCAAACTGAGCAATCGGGGAATACGGGCCTTGGCCAGGGAGGTGAGCAGGAACCCGAGGGTCACTCTGACAGAGCTCCAGCGTATCCTTGTGGAGATGGAAGAACCTTTCAGAAGATCAACCATCCAGGCAGCACTCCACCAATCAGGCCTTTATGGTAGAGTAGCCAGACGGAAGCCCCTCCTTTGTAAAAGGCACATCACAGCCCACTCGGAGTTTGCCAAAAAGCACCTAGAGGACTCTCAAACCATGAGAATCAAGATTCTCTGGTCTGATTAAACCAAAATTTAACTTTTTGGCCTGAATAACAAGCGTCACTTCTGGAGGAAACCAGGCTGATGAATGCAGCCAAGTACACCGAGATCCTTGAAGAAAACTTGCTCCAGAGCGCTCTGGACCTCAGACTGGAGCGAAGGTTTACTTTCCAACATGACAACGACCCGAAGCACTCAGCCAAGAGAACAAAGGAGTGGCTTCGGAAAATGTCTGTGCATGTCCTTGAGTGGCCCAGCCAGAGCCCAGACCTGAATCCAATTGAACATCTGTGGAAAGAGCTGAAAATGGCTGTGTACCGACGCTCCCCATCCAACCTGACAGAGCTTGCAAGGATATGCCAAGAGGAATGGGCAAAAATGTCCAGAAAAAAGTGTGCCAAGCTCGTCGCTTCTTTCCCAAGATGCCTTGAAGCTGTAATCGCTGCCAAAGGTGCAGCAACCAAGTATTAGGCTAAGGGGGACGTGGACGTGGAGCGGATTTTTCCGCTCAGGGCGGAATTTTCTGGGCGTCCGCATGCACAATCTCATAGAAATACATTGTATATGCACAATATCTGCATCATATGACCACATATTAATGTTTTTCAACCTACTAATAGTTTTACTATTGTTATTCATTATTTTAATACATATTATATTTTAATATAGGCTTTAATGAAAAAGGGAACAGAGACAATCACCATTGTGGGATGAATTAAGTTATATCAAGTCATACATTTTACATATAACCAGTTATTCCCGTTTTTAGAATGCTTTTTCTTTATTATAGGATACATATTTGTTCAATTAATTAAGACTATGCTTACTTCCCGAAAGGGAAATAAACGTTATTATATTCTATTCTATTCTGGGTTCAGTTCTGCTCAAATCTGCACGCGCAATAAGGATCTGTGCACCCAAAACATCGGTTTTCAATGGGAAAAGTCAGTTTTTGACTGCAGTATCACTTTAAATGTTACTTTGGCACAATGACTCACAAGTTCAGTCCTTTACTGTGACTTTTTATTAATTGACATGCTATAATTGATATGGGTTACAGCAATACAGCATGAGTTGAAAGACAGATTCAAGCTTTCCCCTTTATTTTGGGAACAAGACACACCCAGTATGTCACAGTAAGTTACACAACTAGAAATGCACTGTAACCTAGATGTCTCCATATAAATACCATTATGTATATCAATATCAACATTTTTGGTGAAAACCATTAGCAAAAAGGATGCTTTTAAAGTATTTTACAGTAATTACAGTACCTATCCATTAAGAGAAGAAAAGGAGAAGTAGCGCGTCTGGTGGGTTCAGGGCGTTATGCCTGCTGAGCCGTCACTACTGCTCACGTCACTCACAATGCACAGACACAAGTGTGTTGTGACTGAGTGTGTGACAGAGAATTTTTTTTTGTGTGATTTAGAGGAAAAATGCGTGCATTTTAGCATTTGAGTCACTTTTCAAAAGTTTTTTTGTTGCTAGGTGCTTGCTTAGAAGCCACATTGGCAGAATTTTCCTTTAAGCGAACAACTTTGTCAGCACGCTGTCAGGAGGAGTTTTGGTGGCCCCAATATGGATAAATGCACCACTGATGGTCTGAGAAGCTTTTGTCTACCTAACTGGTTTGCAGCTACTTTGATGACATGTTACTTAATGTATGACTTAACTATGAGTTAATGTTCATTCATTGGTGATACATTAAGTGTACAGTAATCACATTAATTAATAATGACTTGATCATTTATTAATATTGAGCCACACAGAGTTCATGATACATCATGCATTAATTCATGCATTAAATCATGATGAGTCATGCATTAGTTAAGGCATGAGGTGTGTTCCCTTATTGTAAAGTGTTACTGGAAAAACCACTACCTAACCCAGATAGTTGAACCCAGCAATGTTATGGGTTCCATGTGTGAAAGGGGCTAATGTTACTAGCTAGATGGTAACATTTTATCAGCCAATTTATTTTCAGAGGGCCTGGCTTATCACAAAAATGCTAATAATTCTAAAACCGTTTGACGTTATGAAACTTGATGCTGTTACATCCAGACTCCAGTTGCAAGGGCTTAGCCCAATCAAACCACAAGGTGGCACTATAGAAATCCAAAAAATCACTGTTCCCTTGCAGACAATTTGCAACAAAGCCCTGCTTAGAAACACAGATAGGCCTATGTGCTTTTTGGTCAAGTCTGTCTTGAATTGTCCACCATTTTGCATTACTCATCTATTTATTTTCCAAGTTCAGAATTCAGTAAAATCACTGATGCATCAGATAAGTTGATGGGATAGTCCATCATCTCTGTTGGAATATATACAGGGGTGGACAAAATATCACCTACAAAAACAGAATATCTAGTAACTAGTAACGAGTAGGACCACCCTTTGCCTTCAAAACAGTTTCAATCCTTCTAGGAATGCTGTCATACAATTTCTGAACTGAGTGTAGTGAGATATTGGCCCATTGTTCAAGAAGGACATTCTCCAGTTCTTTGAGGGATGAAGGAGGTAAAAATCTAGTGTGCACTCTGCACTCCAGAACTTCCCATAAAGGTTCAATTATGTTTAGATCTGGTGATTGTGCAGGCCATGGAAGGCATTTGACATCGTCCTTGTGTTCTTGGAATCATTTTTTAATGTATTTAGCAATGTGTAGGAGTTATCATGTTGGAATATGGGCGCATCAGGAGGGAACAGTGTTTGCACCATAGGATGCACTTGGTCTTGTAAAATGGTTTCATATTGTTTGCCCGTTACACGTCCATGGAGAGCAATCATTGGACCCAATGAGTCCCATGAAATGGCCGCCCATTCCATTACAGAACCACCACCATACTTAATAGTTGGCAACAGACATTGTGGATTGAATAGACTTTCTCCAAACATAAAACCATCCAGATGTGTTAAAAAGAGTAAAAGATGACTAATCAGACTCATCACTTTTCTCCATTGCTCAGGGGTCCAGGTTTTGTGTTCCTTATCCCAATGTTATGCAATTTTGTGCATTAGCCTTGGATACAAATGGTTTCTGAATGGTGGCCCTGCCATTAATACCAGCTTTGTGAAGCTCACGGTGTACTGTTTTTGTTGAGACAGGTTCAGATATGGGTTAGGGTTCTGTGGTGACTTTCAGAGCTGTAGTTCTGTGGTTATTAGCAATTATCCTACCAAGTGTCCGTCTGTCCCTGTCGGAGAGCTTTGACTTGCGGCCACAGTTCATTTTTGCTGATGTTGTTCTTTGGTGTTGGGCATATGTTGCCATCATTTTTGACACTGTTCCTCTTGCCACTTTAAATAATTTTGTGGCTGATGCACCTGCAATTTGGGCACCAACTATTTGGCCTATTAGGATACTGTTAGTATCCTCATCTTGCTTTGTAGACTTACTTAGCAAAGTGCTGCTCTTTTAAGCAGACACATGCTGCTAATTAGCATTCAAATTAATAAGAATCACCTGTGTAGATGATTTTGTAAATGTGGTTTAGATGAAAATAAGATATCAAGAGTTTTTTGATGTTGTTGGGATATGCAACCAAATATAAAAAATGATTACTTTATTCTGCATTATGTTAAACTGTCCAATATTTTTTGATGCCCAAAAGGTTATGTACAAAAGGTTTTATAATTTCTAAACAGACCATACCATATGGATGAAAATACCCTCAAATTAAAGCTGACAGTCAGCACTTCATTGTCATTGTATTCTTTCAAACTCAAAGTGCTAAAGTCCAGTCAATGAGTAAATGAGACAACTGATAATTTTGCAGTGATCATTTTTTCCAGAGCTGTATATACGGTATATACAGTAAACTGTATATAGTTGTGATCCCCCATAATAGAGTCTCTGTGTTTGACAACTGCTGATTATGCTGCTTGTTCGCTGCTCACAGCACATTATGTTGCGACCATGTTTATGCCCCATGTTAATATGTTTCAAAAACAGAAATGTGACCCGTCCAAAAAACATATCGAAATACAGTAAGAAGAGCAATTAAAAACAGTTGGTATTCTTTTGCTTCAACGCTATTAACATTTGTTAAAAACTCTACATGTGCTGTTTTCAATTGAAGTTGATTAGAAGTGTTTGTTTGGTCTTGGGCTGTAGGCAGAGGAAGTTATACAGTGAGCTGTCTGTGGCAGCCAAGAAGCAGGGACCGCCATGGGGGAATGGACCCGAATCCTAGTTACAAGGCTGAGATGAAGGCCTGTCTTGATATCTTTAGTACCGGTCCCTTGGGGGAAAAATGTGTGCGCAAGTTGTCTTCTAGGTTTCATCATGCTCTGGATTAGTATGCCACTGCCATTATACCCGTGAGCAAGGTACTTAACCTAATTGCTTCAGTATTTATCCAGCTGTATAAATATAATTTGTAAAAAATGCCAAAAGTGTGCTAAATGCCAGCGATGTTATCATGTTATCTAATTTCCCTATACTTTACATTACATTACATTATAGACATTTAGCAGACGCTCTTATCCAGAGCGACGTACATAGTGCATGTATATACTATACTCACATACGACAGAGAGATTGTGCTCTACTGCCTCTTTAATGAGGAACATAAGGGCAGAGGCATTTCCACATTATGTAAGGTGTTAGCGTGCTTCAGTGAAACGGGAGAAGGCTGAGAACATTCCGATCCACTGTGAACTTATGCACGCACCATTTTTAGTTGTTTTCATTTGCAAAATTAATTTAAACATTGGGGTGAATTAGCACACAGTTAAATACTGCAGGGAAAAATGTGACCTTTGGGAGTGGATCAAATATGTTTAAATCACTCTATCTGTTTGATAGTTCTGGCCACCAGCGTCAATGTCTGAAGCTATTCATGCTTATTTCAGTGAGTTTGGGTGTGATATTTTAATGGGCAAAAGGGAAAGTCAAAAGGAAAACCAGAGGGCAGTCGATTCAGACAGGATTTAGTATTTCATTTATAATAAAAGCATCATTCTCTGTAAAAGCATTTTCATCTGCCTCCCCTTTTCTCAACATTTATTTTGGTATTTGGAAAGTTTACTTTCCCCACATTTGCAGAGAGCTGGCGCTTCAATGGGCCCAAGAAAAGGTTGTTTTTATGAACTCAAAACCCACTGCATAACTTTGGGCCTGGGAGGCGTAGAGCATGTAGAAGTTCATGTGGGGGTGGTGAGTGAGTGGATAGCAATCAAGGAGAAACAGAAACACCCCCCTGAGAAAACAAGCCCAAACTAGGATAAAAAGGAGGGAAAAAAACCCTTTCTTTCATGCCACATATAAAGCAGCAGGATACTCCTGAGGGAAGCAGATACTGATAGGCTTAGCCTTTGGCACAAGTCCCCATGAAGAGGCTTTTTTGGTTTTCAGCTAGACTGGAGAAAGCCCAGCCCAATGGGCCACACAGAGGAAATGCAGATTAAAGAAGGAATTTAGGTCCTTGGCAACTGGTGTGATGGTTCAACCTGCTGTGGGTAAACAAGGGGGCTGGAGAAAAGGAGCTATGCATGTGACGGAGATGAAGTAGGGTAGAACAGGAGGCGGGGTTTGTTTGGCAGAGGGGAGGGGGGTGTGTACTTGCTGTCTTGGACATAGGCTGTGTCCGAATCAGAGCCATATCTATTGTGTCCTGTCTCCTGTGTACTGTTTACTGTGTACTGTTGACTACATGGCTGGCTAAATGGCTGTAAGTCATCAAGGGTCTGAGCTATCGAACGAGTCCCAAACCATCACTCTGTTGCCAGATATGGAGTAGATGTGGATGGATCACTGCAAGAGTTATTTCTCCTGACTTATTTTTCTATAGAACTCTATGGGGGAAAAAGTCAGGAGAAACAACCCTTAAATGGATCCATCCACATCTACTCCATATCTGGCCGCAGAGTGATGGTTTGGGGCTCGTTTGATACCTTAGACCCTTGATGACGTACAGCCATTTCGCCAGTCATGTGTTCCATACTGTACCAGCGTAATTTACAGCTGAATCTAGTCTCACCCCCCAATTCTCATAGAGATCCATTCAAATGCAGAGACGTTATAGTATCGCTTGTAAGAGTACCTGGAAATAGGATATCGAGTCTTTTGATGTTGATGGGTCACAGTCTTCAGGAAGTAACAGCATGCAAAGGATATGCGACCAAATATTATATATGATACTTTAAAAATATGTTAAAGCAAAGGGTATGAATACTTATGTAAATGAGAGATTTCAGTTTTCGATTTTGAATACATTTGCAAAAATGTCTAAAAACATGTTTTCACTTTGTCATTATGGGCTATTTTGTGTAGAATTTTGAGACAAAAAAATGAACTCGTCTGTAACGTAATAAAACGTGAAGAAGGTGAAAGGGGTGTGCAAACTTTCCGGCTTGACTGTAGTTGCACTTGATAGTCTACAAAATCTCATTAGGTTGTATTAAATTTTAAGATGCTCCATAACTTCTTCATCTGGCAACAGCTAAACAAATGCTGAAGCAACCACAATAAAGTTTATTCATAAACCTTACATTAAATGTATTAATTTTTTCCCCCAAACGAAGTCATATTTATGCATACTTTTTGAAAAGTGTGCTCCCGAATATACTCAGCAAATATCATCCGGAGGTTTTAAGTATACTACATTTTGAGAAAATGTCACTTAACTACTCTGTCTACTCAACAAGCATACTCAATAGTATGGAAGGGTACTGATTTCAGACTGTTGTGCAAATTTCCTACAAAGAGGGGCTTCATATTTCTGTGAAGCCATCAAAGATGACTGCGTCACTGACAGTTGGGTTTGTTGTGCAAAAGTATAAAATATGGTTTCATGCAACTGGCACGGCTGTTCAACATTTCAGTGATGTGCGAAAATGAGTTTTGGAAAAGATTCTTATGAGGACTGCCTGTTGAGGGACTTTGCTTTGAAGTTTTGGAAACTGGCTCACCTATAATAGAAAAAGGATTAACCAAACCACAGGAACACCAGTAAAGTAAAATGCTGAGACAATGATTTAATATTACAACTTTTATAATTTCATACAACATGAGCCATAAAATAAAAAAAGACAATAGAAAAATATTTTTTTTAAAGAGCATTCACCTAAAAATAAACACAAATACAAAATTCAGTACTTTCTCGGTTGACGGTGACAGGAATTCAAAAAAGTCTCATAACGTAACACCAAAACCCACAGGAATCTTGAACAGATCCATTTACTGCCCAGTATGTGTGATATTGCTGCATTCTGGTCTTTTAGATTTTAGATCTACACAGCTTGATTTGATGGTAAAGCTGAAAGAACAAGGAAATAAAATTTAAGTTATGTGAATAATGCAATTTTGAACAGTCATGGAAATATATAAAAACGGTGCAACACTAGATGTGTTAAAACAGTAAATATTATAAAAAGGTGTACTGCATGGCACTTGGTGGAAAGAAAGCATTTGTTGTCTGTGTGTGCGCATTTGTGTCAACCTGAAACAGACAAACGCACGGTTGAGCCATGTTTCCAAAAGTCTTTGCAGATATGAACATTCAAGAATTGTTGCTTGGTCACTGACAAAAGTGCTTAGAAGCTGGATTGTCATTGCCTACAAAAGACACCAAACTTGAATTAATTATTAAAATGCTGGCTGCATGGCGAGACTTGAGTTAAGGGGGCGGGGGTAAAACAAGCAAACAAATAAACAAACCAAAAGAGCATTTGACACTTTTGAAACTGCATTCTGACTGGTCTTTGTGAGGTATATCCCATGACCATCAGTTTATCTGCACTTTCTTAAGAGAAATTCCCAACAGTACAGCATCTGTCCACATAGCTTCTGCCGGATCGCAAACAGACATTTCTTACATGTTTGGCAAAACGGAGCCATTCCAGCTAAGCTTTGATGTGATCATCCCTGGTCAATTGACCTTCCTTTTGAAGGAAGTAGTCCAAGGTCAGCTTTTGAGTGCCGTGGATGTGAAAACAAAGAGAGCAAACAACAAACCACAAAAAGCACGCTTGCCACATTCTTCTTATTCACAGCATGAGGGGGGAAAAGAATGCTTTTTTTATTTAAATTTTTTTTAAAGAGCCGTTTTTGCCCATTTTTTAAAGAAACGTTTTCCAGCACTATGCTCATGAATTGCTGAGGAATAAATCAAGAGCAATCTCCCTCTTCCCAGAGTCTCCTTCTGCACTACAGGGAAGGGCAAAGCTACACTTTACATTCATACAGTGCCCGCACTGGCAGATGTGCATGCATGAGGCATTGCAAAGTGCTGAAAATGGCACCATACTGGGCCTAGCTACGGGCTTTCAGCCTTGTTCATTTGGTGTCAGTCAGACATTTGTGGTCCATGGCAGAATTGCCTGCACAGCTCAGCAGATGAGCTCTCGCTTGATCTCAGGTTGGGTAGGGAAGGGCTTATTGAAGCTGAAGGTGCCCCTCCCTGGATTTAGGTCGCTCAGGCTGGAGCAGAGGGTGTAGGAAGCCATGATGACCAGCCCTGGGGTTGAGGCTGGGCTCTCTGGCTCGGGGTCTGACTCAGACTGGCTGATCTCAGGCTCATCCAGGGAGGGAAGATGGCTGGAGTTGAGGCGAGGGTGAAGGGGCGGATGTCCACTCAGCCAGGGGTGCTTCAGACATTCTTCGGCAGTCGCTCTCTTTCTGCAAACACAGGGAAAAGGGTACATCACGGTTAGGGTTGGGTTGGGCCTCATTGGTTTCACAAAACCACCAAGATGGACATCTCTCCATTTTTGATCAGGTCAGAATGTCTTGGTTGGACACTTACATAATAGGTGATTATGCTTGGGTTAAGAAATATACAACCACATTCCAATACATTCTATTATGTTTTCGGTCTTTGCTACCATTGAATTTTTCCCCTTATATGATCTCCAAACCAATCTTGTTCTACTTTAAAAAATACACTCTACCAGGGTAGGAATTAATCAGTAGCCCTGCAGAATGAACTACAAACTTGCCCTGAAATAGTCTACCCAATATTTCTTTAAAGTGACGGTTAAAGCCATCATAAATTAATTGTAGCAAGCAGCCTATGGTTTTGGAGCATCTGTAATATTGATAGTACTGTAATATTCATTTCACTGCATCTAACTTCTTTTCATTTAATTATGAACTTCTACTCCCCGCCTTCCTAAGAAATGGCATGCGCTGTGAAGAGTATTCCACTGATCATTCACAGTTGATACATTACAGCCATTAAATGGTGTGGCGTTTATGACCTGGGATCAGAGTTCTAACTGTCCCGGTAATGGGTTCTCAATGAAACATCATTGCAACAGTCTGTGCTAAACAAATTAAAAAAATATAATGGCAAATCATGCTGATGGTACCCTTTCTTTTCTAGGAATGGGGTACTGAAGACCCATGTCACTGATATTAAGCTCCAGTATTTATAAAAAAAATGTATATTGTAACAAAGTGTAATGTGTGTAAGTGAATAGTTTCACCTCATTTCTTAAGACCACACAACAAGATCAAGAGCCAAATCCCTTATTGTGTTAATAAGGTTATAATCAGTACATTTAGCTTCTCCACACCCAAGCACAGAGTGCACGTTCCTCATGATGGGGTCACTCAACTGTTGGTTCCACGATTAGATGAATTAAGCAAGAATGGCTGGTGGAGGGCTATCACTCCATCACAAGAATGAAATAGAAGTAGGCTGCTTGACCTCAGTAAGTACTTTTTCCAAGCCTGTCCTGCTCTGCACCCTTGTGAACTCTAAGCATATGAGCATCACAAAACCACGTCTATTGAGGTCATATTTTTACTTGGCTGAGCACTGTGGCTATAGACAGAAGACTTGCAGCACAGTAATACCAGCATGTGTGCTTACCTTGGGGTCTTGTCCAGCAGGGACTTTATGAAATCTATGGCCAGGGATGATACTCCCTCAAAGACATCTTGGGAGTAGTCCACATTGACCTGAGAGATGTTGAGGAATGTCTCCTGCTTATCGCTGCCCTGGAAAGGGGATTCCCCAGTCAGCATAACATAGGTCAGGACTCCAATACTCCTGAATGGGAGAGGTAGTTGAGAGTCAGTTGTGGACCAAATCAAACCTATTCTTCCAATTCACCAGCATCCTCTTGTACACCCCTCAGCTAATGGAGAACAAAGTCAGTCCGTCTATTACTGGCTGCCCGGTCAAAAAAATATTTTGGCATGCATTACTGGTATAATACAGATTTATTCTAAGTTTTACGTTTCAACAAAGTTTAATACAAATTTCCTGAGCTCTAACAAAACCTCACACAGAAGCAATGTCACTGTGGTTAATACACTGCTCAAAGTAATTAAGGGAACACTTAACGAACACAGTATAACACCAAGTCAATTACACCAACTTCTGGGATATCAATCTGTCCAGTTAGGAAGCGTAAACGATTGTGAATCAATTTCACCTGCTTTGGTGCAAATGAAAGTGACAACAGATGGACAGGAGAGGCAACAGCAAGACAACCCCCAAAAAGTAAATTGTTTTGCAGGTGGTGGCCACAGACCATTTCTCTCTGCTTATCCTTCCTGACTGATTTTTCTCTAGTTTTGCATTTTGCTTGTGCCCCTGTCACTACTGGTAGCATGAGGCGGTACCTGCAGCCCATTCAGGTTGCACAGGTAGTCCAGCTCCTCCAGGATGGCACATACATGCCGTCGCAAGAAGGTTTGCCGTGTCTCCCAGCACAATCTCAAGAGCGTGGAGGAGATACCAGGAGACGGGCCATTACACGATGAGAGCTGGACAGGGCCGTAGAAGGGCAACAACCCAGCGGCAGGACCGGTATCTGCTCCTTTGTGTGAGGAGGAACAGGAGAAGCACTGCCAGAGCCCTACCAAACTGTCAGAAACAGACTCCATGAGGGTGGCATGAGGGCCTGACGTCCTGTAGTGGGACCTGTGCTCACAACCCAGCACCGTGCAGCTCGATTGGCATTTGCCAGACAACACCAGAATTGGCAGGTTCGCCATTGGCGCCCCGTTCTCTTCACAGATGAGAGCAGGTTCACAATGAGCACACGTGACAGACGTGAAAGAGTCTGGAGATGCCGTGGCGAATGTTATGCTGCCTGCAACATCATCCAGCATGACCGGTTTGGTTAAATTGACGGTGTTATACTGTGATGATTAAGTGTTCCCTTAATTTTTTTGAGCAGTGTATATTTCCACATAGAACATGAAGGGCCATGGCTTGTTGGCTCATGCTTACCACATGTCTGTTGCTGTGCTGATGGGTTCATAGTTCAGGACCTCAGGAGCTATAAAAAGAATGACAGAAACTATGAGCTCTGATGACTATTGGAACACTGAAGCAAAAGGAGACAGAAAGTCTCACATTAAACTTTAACGGAACATTCAGTCTGCTCACCAACATACTCCGGAGTGCCCACGATTTCTCGCACCTCCTTCATGTTGTCCATGCGTCGGGACAGGCCAAAGTCCACGATGCGGATGTCTCCCAGGGGCCGAGCACTGGTCAGCAGGATGTTCTGAGGCTGGAGGACAATTTAAATACATATGGAGACATCATTAGGTCAAACCACAAGGATTCAAACGATAAAGGGCAACAGATAATCTGTGAACTGGTGGAAGAAGGGTGGCGAGAAGCATTATGTATCCTTTCATTTAAATAGATGCACAATTTTAAGTGTTGTAACTGGGAAAAAAAATAAGCCATTTTTATTGGGTTGCATTATTTCAACAATAAGTTGAAAAACAGCCAACAGATTTTGATGCAAGCTGGCTCATCTCAGTTGTAATGTCAACATTGATATTTTATGGCGAAATTCCTCAGTGGACACAGTTAAGTGCTCTAAACCTCTTAACATTTTGTGTTCTGTATCAGATTTCTGCTGAGAGTCAACAGTATGGCAGCGTGACATCTCACTCCGTCTCAGACAACTAGAGGCCAAACTTGGGCTTTAGTTTGCCTTACATCAATCTTACATTCATTGGTCTGCCTAGCTCATCCCTTCAGGCAAATTAGCAAACGACTATAAATGTCCTGATGCCTTAATGGCTTCATTTGACAATGCTGACTGATGGTGCCAACAGAAATTCCATGAGTGGAATCTTCTTACGAATGAGAAAAAAAAGGCAACCCTCTGCCACAACGTCTTTACAAGCAGGAGAGCTTTCCACCAACATTAATGCAAATTTTTTATTTTTCATTACAACCTTTTGTCATTTGCTGTAAAGCATATACACAGTAGAACAAATCAAGCGCTATGCGTGGGGAGGAAAAAAAAACAAAACAAAAAACAGGCAACATTTGTATTCTTTACAACTTTCACACTAGTGTCCCTAGTGGTAAATGTGGTCCTTGCACCATCACTAAGAATCAAAAAGATATTCACATTCACATACAAAGAGTCTTAACCACAAGATGATTAAGTTGACTTTCACAAGAGAACAGCCAGTTTGTAATGTGATCGACATT
Organism: Ilyophis sp. 1 JC-2022; assembly: GCA_022702515.1. NCBI lineage: Eukaryota > Metazoa > Chordata > Actinopteri > Anguilliformes > Synaphobranchidae > Ilyophis > Ilyophis sp. 1 JC-2022. Next base: position 15,564,515 of record CM040405.1, on the reverse strand, counting down.
ACATTCACTCCACCCAAAGCTTTAGGATACAAGTAAAAAATATCAACCAGATGTGACGTGGTAATGATGTGATCCACCCCACCCAAAGCTTTAGGGTACAAGTAAAAGATATCAACCAAAGCTTTATGATTGAAGTAAATTTATTATGGAGAAAAAAAATCCCTCATCAAGAAAAAATTATTTTTCACAAAACACATGTGCCACAATTATTGTCACCCCTGCATTTATATATAATAAAGTAATATTTTTTTATCAATAAGGAAGCACTCGTGCACATCCAGACTCCAGAATGGGAGGTGCTGGTCAAGGCAAGAAAGTATTCAAAAACATAAAAAATGACACCTTCCTTGAATGCATATAGGAAGGGACCACACACTCCTTTGCAAAAAGACACACAGACTGACTTCTCTCTCTGCACCTGACGAAGCGCAAGCGAAACGCGTTGTGCAAGTTAAGAATAAATCTTGATGAAGCATTGAAGTCAGTCTGTGTGTCTTTTTGCAAAGGAGTGTGCGGTCCCTTCCTATATGCATTCAAGGAAGGTGTCATTTTTTATGTTTTTTTAATATTTTTTTATATTTGGTCACATATCCATTGCATGCCATGACTTCCTGATGTCTGTGACTCAACAACATCAAAAGACTCTTGAGATCTTATTTTCTGGTACTCTTACAAGCGATACTATAACGTCTCTGCATTTGAATGGATCTCTATGGGAATTGGGGGTCCCTTTTTCCACTGACCTTCAGATCCAAGTGCACCACATTGTTACGGTGCAGACAGGCCACTCCCATCAGTATCTGCCTCGCCAGCCTGATCACATCCTGCTCTGTGAAGGCCTCATCATTGTCTGCCACGCATTGGTTGAAGATTTCTCCACCAGCAGCACTATGGACAGAGGGGGAGGAAAAGGGAAAGCTTAGATTCGTTATCAAAAGCTACAGAAAACTTTTACAAACCGATGGTGAAGACGTTACAGAGCTGTGAGTTAACGGGATGCTTCGCTTCAACATTTCCAAGCTCAACATTTCAAAGCTTTAAAAACGTTTGACATACACAAAGGTGTGCTTTCAACATTCAAGCTTAAACATTCATTTCATGCAGGCTTGTTTAGCGCTTTTCATTGAACGCAGACAAAAGGCACCCTCTTACTGCACGTCACCCCATAATTCCCAGACACTATTTCTGTCAATATAGGATTCGGGGTGTTCAGGTATTTTAAGAAATAGGAAACATATTTTTGCACCAGCTCCTGAAATATGCAAAAACAGTCACTGTATATTTTTCCAAGAGAACCACATTGGCTTGGCCACTTAGGATTTCTGAGAAAAAGCAAATGCCCTCTCATTCTCCTCCTTCTCAAATGTGTAACTGCAAGAACAATCTAAACCTCAAATCAGATGGTCTTCAAGGCAATCAGAGAGGCAGTCCCCCAAAAACCACATGCTGCTTGGGCCCAACAGAGGCGTTTCATCCGGGATCTGTTATTGCCCTATGGGTGCAGACGCAACTTCGCCTCTCGAACCCAACCTCCCCTCCTGCATCCCTTCAACTCCTTCCTTCTCACCCAGCATTCACCCCATTCACCTCCTCCACGCTCATCAGCTGTCAAAATATGGGCCTTATTTTTGCGTCCGTCGCTAATCCCCCTCACAGGGGCCCATGAACGGGATGGGGGAGTTGAGAATGCTGCTGTGTTTAACCATAGTTAAATTAAACATGCTATGCCCTCTGGTAAAGCCCACAGTGCAGTACATATGATGCTCATCAGTGGTTCAGTACACAAGGAAACAGCAAAGTGTCCTCCCACCGTACACAAACAAAGACTGTACATGGCAATACTGGACACTAGGAAAAGGTTAATGATGAAATGGAGCACAAATGTAGTATGTCCTGAGGGAATTGAAACAATTACACCATGTATAATCATCAAATTCATATTGGGTTCTAATGATAAGACTAGTTAAATAAATACTTTTTTTTTTTTTTTTTTTTATCTGAACAAACCTTTCCAAGACTTTCCTTTGCAAGTTACATGTATGTTACATCACAGCAATCATGTTTCATTCCATGCTATTCCCCACAGATAATGCTTGTAATATAGACTTGTATAAAAGTTAAAACTTTTACAAACCCAAAAGCTTTGTAGACGAAGCATGCATTTTTTTTGTTCTCTCATAGCAAGGGGATGCAGTAAATCCCTGACAGAAAGTTCTGCACTGCATGGCAGCAATTCATTTGCATCTCTATATACAGCTGTTTTCAGGGGCACATTCAAATCTACCAGCCTGGATGTGCCTAAAGAAGATTCTACACCCTGTGGTTAACCAATGCCCATGAGTGAGGAGAGGCAAGACAGAGGGGGTCAGAGGTACTGTCAGTCTGGCTTCCTTTCCCCGTCTGACTTATTTAGGCTCCTAGAATGGGCCACAAGTGGTAACACATACACAAGTTCCTTCAGTGCAGCCAACTCAGGAGAGGTTTTGTGCATTGACATCTGGTACACTTCTTAAATCAGACCCTTGGCAATATCTGATGGCGGTGCTTAGACTGCTGTCTTTAACGAGTGGCTCATTTCATAGAGCACTCGGTTTCAGTGCTGGGCCAGGGAACACAATGCATGGCAAATGTGCCGTGCTAAACAGGGGAAAGTGATGCTTGCTTCTTCACTTTAGACATGATAGCCTACAGAATGTGGCTGGCCTTGGTTTCCTTTTATAGAACAAAGCCCATCCAGGCCTTGGGAACAGTTAACAAGATCAACTAGAAACCTAAACTTCACCTCTTACTTTGCTCTAGAGAGACTTTGTGCAGATTTATTTTTCCTTAAGATGATCCAGAGGGAAATGTTTTAACTCGACATTTTCACAACATATTAAAGTGTAGACTTCTGTTGGCAGTGGTTTGCAGATGAAACCAGACAAAGCTCAAAGTTTTGGTAGTGACAGTTAAAACCTACTGTGGCTGTAGAGCCCACCGGCTTAGACTCGGTCCAATAATGCACTTCAAATAACCTAGAGCACAAGTTGATGTCCAAACCTGTCAAGGACATGCATTTCCATTTCCATTTGTGATAATCTTGCCAAGTACAGACTGCAGTTGAGTTAACGGTTAAAAATAAATAACTGAGCTAATCACTCATGGCAGAGTCAAATGAGTCAAAAGAACATCCAAATGGCAAAACAGGTAGCGTACTGACAAGAAAAACACAACGTGACACCGATCAGAAATGAAGGCATTTCTAGATTACGTAAGATTTGTCAAAAACCGCTTGTGAAAAAATAGAATGAGAATGAAAGAGGGCTCACGGAAGAGAGGGAGCAAAATGAGGCATTTATTTAAATTAAAAAGGGGCCGAAAAAGAGATCGGAGTCAGTCCTATTAAAGTACACTCTTAAACCCCAAGAATGCCACAGTCAGTCTTAAAAGTTCAGCCAAGCCTCTAGAATTACACAAGGGATGTGGTCGAGCTGGCCTGCGTGTAGAGTGTTTCAATTAAGCAGAGAAGGAGAGAAGAACCCCAACTTTAGGGATTTGGGGGCTGGGGATGCTGCAATTCCAGATATAACCTCTCAGTCAACACCAAAATGAAGGGAGACACAGCAGCTAGGATCGCACACTCTCTTCCTCAGGGTACCGATGAAGGCACATTCAGGTTTACACAGCCAGCCTTTGCAAAAGTAAACGTTTCCAAAAGAGGCAAAGTCACAGGTGAAATGCTTGTCGAGAAGGTAGCCGTCAGGGGTCACACATAATTGCTGATGTACTTTGCCTGGCAGGTATGTTGAATGGAAGAAAATGTACAGAATGCAGGGCCAGGACACAATTCCTTTACCTCTAGTTCACTGCAATGGTTCCAGTTATTCAAGTTTGCGCATTGGTACCACTTCGGTGCTTTCAGCCTCCCAATCAACCAGGCAACAGCTTCCTACAGCTCAACCCCAAGAAAGGCCTTTGGCATTTCATTGAAAGAACATTGTGGACACGGCGGGAGTGCTCAGCTTGGAGCAATTCTGCACTCTGCCGTGAACATTCACAGTAAACTGCAGGATTTCGGATGAGAGCTATAGTGAAAGCAATTGGGAACATAGTGGACCATCCATTTCCACAGTGCTGGAAATGCACCAGACTTCACCCATGTCCTTCAGGACCTGACATGAACCTTACTGTAACAGACCCAACAATGGGGGGGGGGCAATTTAATGTTATGATTGCCGATTAATATCAACTTTATTTTGGTTGAGTCAGTCTTTAGAATTGGTCAGATGTAATCCCTTGCCCAACCAAAATGTGAGGATCTTGCATTTCAGGTCCAACTAAAAACTCCAGACAGGTCTGAAGCATGGCTCCAACCTCAAGTCTCATAAACGGAGACAATGAGCGAAACGGAGGTCGCGTGAGACAGCACGGCATTGTAATCGTCTCTGATAACATGAGGGCGATAGCAGTTGGAAGTCATTACCATATACATGTGTAAGTCTATGTACTATACCAAATTCAAACTGAAGTTTTCACTCATCACCATATATTGTACTCCACAGTAAACTGGCCTGCTTTTTTCCATACGTCGGCCTAGTCATTGATACGTTTTTATTTATAAGGCTATTTTAGGTAGTCTGCCCTGATATTTATCTTGGTTTATGTCCCAAAAATTGGTTATGGTCTCAGGACACTGTGTTTATGACCTGAAGTGTGGAGTTGGGAAAAATAGCCTTTATGTTTTCTGCACCCTCTACCTGAAATAGCCTGCAAAAGTAGGCTACTGCTGTCCTTCTGGGCCCGGTCTTGGAAAATAGATTTTATCTCAAGAGGACTAACCTGGTAAAGGTTAAAAAAAAAAAAAAACATTAAGATCGGTATGATTGTTTACATGGTTTTGGTGAATCTGCCCATCAATGCTGGCCAAATGCAAACACCACTTTAAAATTAAAATAAAAAAGTAGACATTTTCCAGAGCTGAAACAGGGACCATAAAAAAAAATCTTAACCTGAACAAACCATCACAGAAACACAATACCTGCATCACATTGAAACACTGGGAATCTATACGTGTATGCATATATACAATATGCTAAATTTCCTTAAAATGTTACAGCATGTCAATTCTGAAATACTGCACCTTCATTTCTTCCAGTAAATACAGCACGTAGGCCTGTCGGTAAGCGTCTTTTAATATACGGGAAAACGCAGTAAACCAAATGGTGAGAAGGCAGCACGGCTTCTCGTTTCTGCTTCGCATGCAAGCTTAAGGATGTGGTTGTGGCAGCGCAAGTGCAAATGTGTGCACTGCTGCTTTTGGGTGCGCTCCGGCTCGCCGCGTTCAGGCCAAAGGAAATGGAACATTTCAGCACACTGCTTTACATAGAAACGCACCCACGCTGAGGTTGTGGCGCTGAGAGAACTGCGTCTCTGGGGACCACAGCTGACAGACACAAGTCACGTGGCTTCCTGCACTCGCTTTTTAAATTTTATTTTTTTAAAGGCCATGTGGCAACATTTCTTTTCAGAAGTGGCCCATAAGTGCTTTTTTTGGGAAGAGATCCCAAGGCAAAAGGCAATGCAAGGTCAGACTGTCATACTGGTGCCCTGTTTCTCACTGAGTGAAGGTGAGGTGGGCCTCACAGTTAGCTCAGAACATAAAGCAAGGGGTTATTAGGAGAGCGTGCAGCAGGGTGTTGTTGGAGCACACAGGACACACTGGGCTGTGAAAAGTGTCACAAGAGCAGCTGACTGAAACTTGTCGTTCGGGGGCTGCGGTGTCTGGTCTGGTTCCTGGGAGTAGAGTGCTCACAGTGCAAGCCTCGGGGCGGTGTGCAGCCAGGAGACAAACTGCAGCTGGGAAAGGGTCCTTTCTGCACTGCAGTTGTGCAAAGGTGATCTGACAGCTCCATTTCCTCTTTCACACTTTCAGAAATGTTAAGAATGTGTATTCCACACTTAGCTCAAGACACTACAACAGAGCTCACTGAAGGACAAAGACGCGAGCGAGCTGCAGTTTCAGCAGGGGCCCAAAGACGCGAGCGAGCTGCAGTTTCAGCAGGGGCCGAATAGAGCGTTCGCTCACTTAACTTTGCTTTTCTTAGTGACAGCAGGTTCATATTCAGGGCAGGGATGCATGTTCTAAACTCAGTTCCCAACATTTAATCACTGATCCTACTCTCTGCATCTGTGCTAGAGTAGTGGTGCTTTTTGAAAGCCAATGGGCATGAATATGACCCCACACTCCCTTACCAAGCTCATGCAGCAATCAAAGTTTCAGCTCCATGTCATCCCAACCCAGCTGCACACGGTCATACAGTATAACCCTCAGCAGCAACATCAATTATATCCATTCATTTAGAGGAACAACGGCCAAGAACAGACTCAAGAAAACATTATGATACTCTTAGCACCCCTCAGCTTATATTGAGATGTGCAACTTGAAGCAGGACAGCAAAGACCTCCTTATCGTCTCCCTTATAAAGAAAGACGCTTATCATCAGGGCCAGCCGCGGTTTAAGGGTGAGAACTATCAAGTGGCACTTTGACGACAAGGAGCATCTTCCACACAAAGGCATACTCAGATGTTTCTGAACTGAAGATCTAATCTCACTTCCCACCAACGAGAAGCCCGAGAGTCTGCAAGGCGACATTCTGGCAGCACACTTCTCAGCAGCATGACTCAAATCAAAAACAAACAATACAGCAAAAAACCACAGGCTGAAAACATTTTTTTAACTGACTTCAATAGTTTTCTTTTCCACTGATTTAAAAAATATATATCGCATAATTTCATCTGATGTGCTCAAATTCAGTCAAATGTGGTCAATTATGCAATATATATCTAGACAACTTGGTCTTCTTTTAATGAATAAGTAAACTATTATCAATGTCACATTCTTTGTATGTATAATTATTATGGTGCTCTGTAGTGACGCCGTGTAATTTCTGATCTACGAGATTGCAAGCCACAATCAGCCATTTATATCTATACTAACTAACCTGTAGCCATTTTGGCCCATCATTGAACCATTACATACAGCCATTTGGCACATCTATATCTACCCCTGTAAAAGTTTTCAGGAGATTAATTAATGCCAAAGTAAGTTAATCATTGCACCAATTTAAATGATTGATAGGAGTAGGAGAATTCCAAGAATTGTACCATGATGTGAATTTCTGTTGATGGATTATTTATGCTCGAGAATTGTTTGACAAGGACGCTATATTAAAAAAAAAAGTGTCTGTTGCATCTTGTTTGTTATTACTTCCAAAATAAAATTTCTGAACTAGGAAAAACATCAACATATGCTGGCCCTTTCCAATGAGAGAAAATAAATGCACTGAAGATGATCCAAGATGTTTCTAAGCAATACTTGTCCCAGGGTGCTGCAGAGGAGCAGGTTAATGACCTTCATAACCATGGGAAATCATGCACATCTTTCAGGGTGTTCATTAAACAGTAGTTCACAACTATATGGTGACAGTGATGTGTATTAATTGAGAAAATTGTACAGTATTGGCCCCCCAAACAGTGTAGTCAGTTTGCACAACAGGACCCATTTTTCTACACGCGGTTTATCCGTGGTACTCAGAAAAGCTGTGAACACTGCATTCAAGTTAGGGTACAAATTTGTTTTCGCAGTGCTCGGACTAGAGCGGGGATAAACTTACCACTCCAGCACAAGGATGATCTCAGAGGTGGTCTCGTAGACCTCATGTAGAGACACGACGTAGGGGTTGGACTTGGCGGACTCCAGGACGGCGATCTCATTGATTATGTCCATGCGGCAGTCCTCGCCTTTCCTTCGCTTCCGCAGGAACTTGGCCGCATGCTCCTTCCCGGTCTTCTTCTCAAAGCACTTCTTCACCACAGCAAATTTCCCCCTGTGGAGATGAGCATGGAGATAAGGCTGAGGCCTCTTCACCAGGAAATTGCCTACCTGTTCTGAGATCTGTTCATTCGTGGCAAACCACGTCATGTCAAACAAAATTTGTAGACCTTGATTTAAAGTGACTTCACAAGTGTTTTCAGCTTGATCTTAATGTACTTTCCGAGCCTTTATGGCATTTCTAAACTTGGGCCTCCTCATATATTCATTCCTACTACACATTATTAGACATTCCTAAAGGTCATAACTAAAAAGTTTGGAAATGGAGGGCTTAGTGAGCAACTCACGAGAGATGACCACTGCTTGACTTTGTATTGAGATGTGATGTTTAAAAACACTGAACTCACACAGGACAGCTTTGATGACTGTAGAGATAAAACTACAGCAAGTAGGATATGGTGAAAAAAACAAAACAAATGACCCACTGGCAGAACACCACAATTTCCTGAATATGGGCAGAGTAAATGACAGACTGAGCTGCACCATGCAGTGGACGTTTCCCTGCTCTGAAATTTGTGTGTGTATTCAAAGTTTGTGAAAAAGAACCCATGTGGAAAAACTAAGAGATACATCTGATGGTAGATTACTACCCGTTTTAAGTGAGGTTTTTCAATGAATTCTCTCTTGCGCTGTGAGAGAATCAGACACACCCTCCATATATATATATATATATATACATACATACATACTATATACTACATGCTGGAGCTAGGCTGTAGACATCACTACAAGGGAAGCCAGTTACTGGTGTGTATACCATTTCAGCCCTATTCAGTCATATTTCAGTGTAGACAGAAAATGATCTTTCTTACTGCCTGGCACTACCAAGTAGAAAAGATTCCACAAATGACAGGATTCAATTATACTAAAATTATAAACATCAGCAAACTAGGAGATATTAGACAGAGGCAAACAATCCAGGCAAACAAGGGGATGGTCCGGTAACCATGATGAGCTGCAACTGCCCTGTACCGACATCCCCACACCCCTCATTTCCCAAATCTTGAATTATTGCATCTTGTAAAAAGGACATCCCCAATTCAGGGCTGAAGCCTTGCTCCCTTGTGCCAGTCAAACAATGGGCCCTCACCTGGCTGCTGAGACACACTGCCATCCTTTGCCTGAGACGACCCTGACTTGTCTTTGCTAAAGTACTTTGAGTATACTACTGCAACCTTGATGGGACATTTACCATTTACCATTTACATTAATACAACCATACTGACAAAGTACACTCCCTAAGCCGTTTCTGCTCACCCGGCCAGTAGAGCCATGCAGAAGATTCCCCGTACTCAAAATCTATGGGTTCCTTTAAGGGAACTAGAATGGGAAAGAATGATGGATTGCTTCAGGGTGTCCCGTAGGATTCCAATCTAGACCTATCAATGAATAGCCTGCTGAAAAACATGAAAGTAAGGGGATAGTAAGATGTCTTTGGCCTCCTCTAGCTCAGTCACTCAGTGAGAGGTGTAATGCTTAGCAGATGGAAGAATACAGGTTCAAGTTCACTTGTAAACATTTCCACTATGAGGTGAGTAGAAGGCAGGGGTGAGAGCAAGGTAAATATTTGAGGAAATCTCACAGATGAGGAACAATGGTGCCATGCTGTGCTGCAGGATGGCCCGGAATTTGAAGAAGAGTTAAGAAGTGGATATTCAGCTCAGCAATAATATTTTACACACATTCACTCATGGGATGTTGTGCTGTGTAGACTGCAGCTTAGTGCTTTAAATAGTGTGCCTTTTTAGTAAGGAGAACATGGTTATCCCCCCAAGTACAAGCGAGAGTTAATGCTTATAATTCGATAGCTTTGCACTCCAGTGGGCAGGGGCATTTGGACCTGCATTGTAAACAGGAACAGCCTTACGCTCCCTTTGAAGGTTGTAATAGAATAACTAGCGGGATGATGAGGCAGCGAGGCCCCAGCTAGGTCTTATGTAATCAGCCATATCTGTACCCTTCAGCTATTCCACTGGTTACGCTCAGTGATTTTGAAAGCATAATGTACAACACAAAAACTGAGGAGTTTAACTGAAACATACACATTGGTTTCTTACTTAAAACCAGGTCACCAATGCCTTTATTCTACAATTCAAACCACAACCAACTAAAGAAGGTGCAAGCAACAGCATTTATTTAAATGGACTGAATACACTCAGAACAATGACTCAGAACAAAACGCTAATCGAACATTGGTTTTCCTGTCGAGTCTGTGTGTCAGTCTCAGTATCAGTCACATCTTAAGCATTGCAACTGATTAAGAGAACCGTCCCCGACCACTTCCCTACTTAGGCTGGTGATTAACTTGAAGATTTGACACATTAAAGCGTCACTCTTACTAATGCTGACAAACTCACTCCGGGTTATGAACTGACACAGTAAGAGGGCAGGAAGGTTCTCTAAAATATGTCCCTCGTTGACGTGTTAACGAGTTTGTAGATGAGTCAGAATTAATCTCCATGCAGAAATCAGTATAGCCTATGAAATGGTGGATTGAGGTAAGACTTCCAAAATATATCGATCTTAGTTCAAAACAGTAACACTCACAGGAACAGTAACACTCACACTCACAGGAACAGTAACACTCACAGGAACAGTAACACCTTCAGTAGCCTAGGCTGAGGAGCACTTTTATAACCACAGGACAATCTTGTTTAGGCCTGGGTGTCAGTGTCTTATGTTTCCTTAGCATCCACGAGTGTACAAGCGACAGGCTGGGTTAACTGGAAGCCCATAAGGCAGTTTCAGCAGCCGGGTAGGGTTGGATTCAGTCTTAGCAGTAGGCATTACACAGTATAGATAGCTTGACAGCATTCCTTCCTCTATTACTGGCCTTCTAATATTCATAAGCTAGTCTCCTGGCATCAGCATAGGTGGAATTCTTGTAATTAATGAGATTTACTAGCTGTACCTGGAGATGCATGCAGGGGTGAAGAGGGGCCAGCAGACAGTGTCTGCACAGCCAAAAAGGCTGGCTGCTTGCCCAGGATGTCCCAGGATGTCAAGCAAGAAAATATCTACAACTAGCTGGCTGGCATGAAAATTATTTTTTATAAAGACCTTGTTATACCACTGGCCTACCTAAGGAGGGGGGGGGGGGGGGGGGCTACCTATTGCTTTACGTACAATGAAATGTATGGGCAGCTCTCAATGTTGAAGATAAGCTAAACTAATAAGATGTACAGTCTGTATGTCTAAAGAAGTTTACACACTGCATGTTTAAGAATTTTTTTTTTTAATTATCAAGCCAAAAAATAAACGATACGAACTGTGTCTGTGTAACACTGTCAGAGTCACAGATACAGAAAATGGATCTACTACACTTAATATGGAATGAAACAAGGTAAAGGGGAAACGGGGGGGTTTCCTTCTGTCACAGGACTTTCAAAAACATTATTCTTTTTTATACGTTTTAAAAGTTATAGTAAGCTACATTCTACCTTGTTCGGAGCAGAGCCTAAACTATAGGACAAATGGTCCCTTTACGTTAAGTCCAATTGTTCTTACAATTTATTTAGTTTCCCCCCATGATGTCCACATCACCTGAAACAGAAGGCTGCACTACCGGGGCATTAACGTTAGATAAACTGAAGCATTTGTATCCTTTACATCGAATGGAGTACATTTTATGGCGTGAATATTGTTTTCTATTGTAATTGATATAGGTTTTGGGCGTTTGGATGCCGTTGATCACGTAATAACAGACCGCAAAAACTGACCAACTGTGAGGGTAGCTACTTAAACGGAGCACAAAAGCATAGGCAGGAAAAGTATTTCTCTATCTGATTAAAAGGTTTCCCTCACGTTATCTAAAGGCTTAACTAATACACAAAATCAACTGAAATAAATTCACAAAACTCTTATACAATGTATTGCTTTGTAAATAAGCTCGCCATGTTGGTCATCAATATTGATTATTGGGTGTCAATGTCTTATGTTTCCTTTGCATCCACCACAAAGCTAACCATCACATTTGGAGGCACCAGTAGGTAGCCTAATGCCATAATCCCGTAGAATGATTAGGTAAGAGTGGGAATGTTCACTATTTATCGTAACCATTTGACAACTTGAATCAATACAGATCCAAGAACACCCTGCTGGTAATAGGTACAATGTAATTATGTGCATTTCAATAACTGATACAGGCAACTACAACGGTAGAACCCCAGACCTAAGGTGTCGGAAGGATTTACATCCAGCCTTACACGCCTTCAGTTACACTGATGAACATCCAAAAGAAACGGCATGTTACCTGCGCGCTTATCGATACCAACACTCCAGCCTTGAGACTTACCTGCCCAATTCTTTGCCAACCAAGTCGTAATTGTTCTTGAATGGATCGGTCCTTATTCGCGTCTGTATGCTTGACACCATCCCGTTTTTATTCATCATCCTTGAATCGGGCATTTGTTCAATAACCTACTAGCCTACTAGTTTTAACAAGTTTTAGCCGACGTCTCAGGTTCGTAGTCTATCCTATCAGGCACCGAAATCAATCCGACGAATAATTAAATAGTCTACAAAAGCACTAGGCTAAAACGACAAATACGACAGAAATGTTGTCACACCGGCAAACATTCAGCAAACAACATTATTTATAAATTCACAACCAGCGTATCTATCTTGACGATCTCCCAGAGCTAATGCTGTTTTGGAAGTAACAAATAAAAAGTTCGTTTCACAAAGCAATGCGCTACTGTTGACTGGAGTATGCAACTCATCTATTTGAGGTGGATAATGCTAGTTTGTAACCTGCCACACATCCAAAAACACAATGCAACTCTCTAGAGCCAGCCCTTTTTAATGACGCAACCATAAAAGAACCAATAAATGACTAGTGATCTAGAAGGGGCGGGGCAGAAGCTGGAGAATAATCCACATCCACTGAAAGTGGTTGAGCACTGAGCAGACCGCAGATGAGTCGATTTAACATGTGACAGAATACAACTGCGAGAATGACGCATTTAACTAGAATCTTTTGCACATTTTAATAAAATCATTTTGCATACACAAAAAAATCAATTCACAAGGTGAATATATTTTATAAATAATTATGTTCGTGTTGATTATTAAAGCTAATGCAAGACATTTTTATAAGTGATATCTACGAACAAAAACACATTTTCTCAGTTTGCGTGGCTTAATTGCATGCGTTCCGTTCGTGAGTTTGACAATAAGAGTGCAATAAATTGTTTATCTATTAATATAACTAGATCGCAAATGATGGGAAAAAATGCACTCCTGCTAATGATTTAAGAGCCACAACCTGAGCTCTGAAAGCTGGTTTGAACCTGAGGTGCCAATTAATTAGTTTTGTTTGAGCTGTTAATTTGACTACTGATCTGTAATTGGCATTGCTTAACAAGTACCAGCTGTACATAATTAGGCTTGATATGGGCTTTTTGGAAGTGTTTCGTATACAATGTAGTTTGACTGTACAACATATAGAGCCAAACCTAACGGAGCACTCAGCAGGAACAGAGACCTGGCTTCTCTAGGATTAGGGTTGGTGTTGATAAAATGATAATTTAGCATTTACAGGGATCTGCAGAAAAAGTCTTGGGATATTAAGCTTTAGTTTTTTCACATGCTGAATTAATGAGCAGCTTTAGTTAATATGAAACAAACTTGAGTTTGATAGTGTTACCACTGTTACAGGGGTAGTTCACTTTTGTTTTGTTGATCATTTAAAATTTTGTATATTTTTGATTGTTGTAAACAGTTTTCATGTTTTATAGGAAATATTTGGAGATGTTAAACCACACACTTTTCCAGTTATTTTGTTTATCCGCTTTATGAACAGAATGCTTGTTATAATATACAACAAAAAAAAGTGGTGCATTATACATGCTCTGCAATGGCTGGTGGCAGGTAATGGTAACGATTAGCAGATAACTGTGCCATTTCGGAAGCTGAGAAGTTCACATGCAGGTAAGGATGATGATCAGGACCTGTTTTCAGTTGTAGGTATAGAGCTACAGATTATACATTGTAAAATGGTATAATGGCAGCCAACAATCTTAGCTTTCATCATCCCCAAAAGATATCTGCAAAAAATAAGAGCACCACTTTCCACACATGCACATATACAGCAGTGATGGGCAACTCCAGGCCTCGCAGCCCGGTGTGTATGCAGGTTTCTGCTGCCACCAGTTACCAATTATTTAATTCTTGCACAATCATTTTCATAATCTGATATTTTAGCTACATTCCGGGATATAAACAGGAGCTGGTGAATGTTCTTGTGCCTGAATGCATTTTATTGTCATCTAATTTACGAGTCGGTCGTTGTTGGTGTATATAACTAATTAGCTGATTGAGCCAGGGAAACTGGTGGCAACAAAAATCTGCAGCCTGGAGTTGCCCATCCCTGATGTACAGTATATGCACATACACAAAATTATTTTGATTTGTAGTGTAAATAATCATATATCAGGTGATTATTTTTGATGACAAAGGAATGGTCAGGAAGGTTACCAACGCTGCTTTGCATCACTGCAAACAGAATGCAGAAATAGCTACTGAAAGTTAGCGTTCCAGCAGCTTGTAAAGCCATTAGGCTAGAGTAATGACAGGTTACATAACTTTGTTGAGCTTTCTAAAATTGTTACCTTAAGTGTGTAAAATGTTCCAAGTTGTGACCCTGCTGTTCATGAGAGGTCAGGGTTCAGACAGACCACAGTAGTGATCAAGGGCTCAATTAGTCCCTTGAGGCTCTCCAAACACATACCAGTAAATTAGCCTGCCAGTCCACAGCTAAACTTGCATAAGTTTGGGAAGTTCATGCATAACCACATTCATTCTGAACAAGAACAATAAGCTCAGGCTAGAGCAGGGGTGGGCGGGGCTCGCGGCGCGGTGTTTTTTATTTTTGTTTTTTTTTTACCAGTTACCATTTATTTTTAATTTAATTTTCGTTGATGATTTGATTTAATAATCTACATATTAATATAAATAACAGCGATGATGTGAATGTTCATGATGTGGTGTGCGTTGTATAGCGTTTATTTATCGTGTTTGTAATTTAACGAGTGAATCGTGATTGTGTGTATGACTAATTAGCTGATTGAGCCGTGGTAACTGGTGGCAGTAAAAACATGCATACACACCGGCCCGCGAGGCCTGGAGTTGCCCACCCCTGGGCTAGAGTCATGACTGTCAATATGCTTGCTTGGTTTGACTGACTTAATTTGAAGAATGGATCAAGAGTATTGGTTTTGGCTATTTGCCTATTATTATTTTGTGATTATGGTTGTACCAAGGAATATAAATGGTACTGAAACTAAAAATTTATGGTAAGATAATTTGGAATGAAACAACCAAAAAATTGAACAAAATGAATTTTCAGTGTGGAACAAAAACATTCACAAAAATGAATGTTATTGAGTTCCTAAACAGGATAATAATTTTTACAGATCAGCCAGCGTTCGTTCTGCCTTGAAACAACACAATTCCAACTTCTTTGCCCATTAGCTTGTTTGGTCTCCTAGCAAGTTGCTACAAAAATAAATCAACAGAAAAAATATAATTGACAAAACCATTTAAATTGGCCTTACCAGATGTTTGGCTTGCTAATTCTAGCAAGCTAAAATATTTAATTACTTACAATAAATTGCCAAATAATACATTAACTTTTCAGCTGACTCTAAAAATGTTTATTGACTTGATATTAACCATTATTAAATTTCGGCTCAACTGGTTAGGAAACTTAAGAAGTGCTAAAAATGCAAGGAACATGACAAAATATATAGGCATGTTTACAATAACCTGACAGGATTGTCCTGCATGTACACAGGTGGATAAATAAAATATCATTGGACAAATACTTTAGCCCCATCGATGTAAAATAAGACCTAGTGTGGACTTCAATATTTCAAGAAGAAATGCAACGAGACACTTGCTATTCTCCCAAGAGACCAACTGGGAAGCAAGAAATGTGCACTTTAATTCCATGCTCCTCATTTTATGTATTGGGATGTACGCTCCATGGGGGATATTGGATGGACTGTAATTTCTTTAACTAGTTTGTGCAACAAATAGCCTTTTGTGTTCACAGTTGAAGACATTCTCGTCCTGAACAGGACCATTTAATGAACTGATTATCTATATATTTTCTGCTGAGATCATATGATAAATCCACCGGGGGGAGTTCCAAGAGGCAGGGGAGAGAATGAGCAGAGTAATGAAGATCTTCTCAGATTATTTTCAAACGCGGGTGCTGTTTGACTTTTCGCTTTCTTCTCAGATGGAACGCAATGACCTGATTTTGTGTAAATGAGCCAGCCTTTTAGTGAAGGACTCTGTGTGCTCTGGTTGTGGCAGATGGTACATCGAGGGCAAGTATTCCATTTCACACATCCCGCCATAGCTTATGCAAGGACAGTAACAATGAAACGGCACTTCCAGCACACCATTGATGTAACTGACATTAATCCAAACATCCCGAACAATAAATAATAAATACAGGCAGAGGTGCAAAGATTGGGCAAATGTGCTCAAAGACAGAGGTTACCAGTGCATCATAGATATGAACATGGTTATTTTATAATATCTTCAAGGTGTACCTTTAAAACAAGTATTATGTAGCCTTTAGGCTGAACAAAAGCACACATACAAAATACACATACACACACAATTTAAATGTGTTTTAACCACAGAATGACATCTGGGGGTTCCCCGTATTTTTTTAAAGAAATTTAAATGTTTAATATTTTGTTTGTACTCCCAAGGGTAAAGTTTTATTGGTTATCCAGACAGGCCAGTTTTTCCAATCCAAGAGTTTCCTTTGAATGGCTTCAGTCACCGTCTGGATGGGTTTCCACAGTCCTCATACGTCTTGCGTGGGGCGCAGTACTTTACAGTCAGCCTATAATACTGTAAAGGAATTAATTTGTTGAGCTGCCACAGGGCGCATTGTCCACTAATCGCTTACATCTAAAGTTTCTGAAAAACAGCCAAAGCTAACGACTTGCGTTATGTACGTAGAATCTGAGCCAATGTTTGCACTTCTTCTACAAAGCCTGGTGGTGTCGTTTAACCTGAATACCTGATAACAGACAAAGAGCTCTAACGGACAAAGAGCTCTTGTAACAGTTGAAGTGAGGCGGTCCATGACAGTGCAGTGATTTGATAATCGTTTTGCCTTGCACAAATTAGAAGTTAAAAGGCCAACATATTACATTTTTTTTTTCTGACTGCACCATACCAGTGTTTTATATTATAATGCTCATGCACCGTGCAATTAATATATTGGCAAGTTTCATTTGAGAAACGATGGAAAGTTACTGAAAGCAGGAAGAGGTATGACAGTTACTCTGAAGGCAGGAAGAGGTTTTTCCACTGCAGATGCTCAGCTCTACACTGGAGGCTGAGACAAACCAGACAAAAAGCACAGGAAAGAGAAAACGATAACGAGAAAAGAAGAAAGCCAGAGTTGGGTCAAGGTGACAGAGACGGCTCTCCACATCCTGTTGAACTTCAAAGCTGTCAGAGGTTTTAATCTACTGCTACAGAACTGTTTATGAAAACCGCATGCAATGAGCTTTCTGGTACGTCTGTTCACGCGAATCGTGTACAATGCTCAGTATGTGAATTTGCACGTAAACACAGATTTGTACAGCCTCTTTCGCAGGTACAAAAACATACATAGGTTTCTGTGTACACATATGGACATTATTGCGAACACATTTTCTGCAAAGGTCCTAACGAGAGACATTAGTAGAGGACACATGCGGATGTAAAGGCAGGGTCTCTGTGCTGCATGGGAGGGTGCTCACACGAGAGCCACGCTGAAGTGAACAGTAGAGCTGAAGCATCTGTTGGGATTTGTTTCCTGTCAACAGAAGAGGCCCAGCTAGGCCTCAGCCTATTGTCAAGTGCCTCCAGTGACAGGCCAGCCTGGTGCATGAGACAGGCTCTCAATGCACAGTAATGGGATTTGAGCTCGGATTGATGTGCAACAGGAAGAACAGACCGTAGGGGGTCTGGGCATTGCATAGCTACACAGCCAGTACATTCAAATGAGCACCTGGTTAGAGCCCAATCCAGACAGCGAGAGAGAGAGAGAAAGTATAATTATTTGTAATTGATGCTCAGTTGATACTCAGACCTTGAATTTGAAAACCATTTTGCTGGATATTTGTTGTCACTTTATCCATCCAAATTATCTATCACATTGCTAAGAAATCTATTTAATTCACCAGGCACTCATTAGCGCCTGGATATTTGCTGTCACTTTATCCATCCAAATTATCTATCACATTGCTAAGAAATCTATTTAATTCATTAGCTCATTAGCGCCTGGAATATATTTTTGACATGAAGCATTCCCTGGTGATTGTAACATGTATTTTAAAGTAAAATGAATTAAGTTTTAACACAAAGATTCCCTCTGATGTCACTCAGAATGTGGGGTGCCAGCGACAACAGATGGACTCGCTCTTGTGACAGCCAGTGTTTTTTTGAGAGTCTCCCCTGACAATACTACCCCAGACCTGCATTGTAGCCTCACCCAGACAGAGGCAGCATTAGTAATGTGGCAGAAGGTCCCCTTATCTGGCTGGTTTAATCCCCTCCCCCACCACCACATACAAGAGATCATAAATATTTACAAGCCTCAGCACTCACAAAACTACCTCCAAACAAAACAATGTTTTAATAAAAGTCAGGTTCATCTCCGCTGTTGCTGCGGACCAAAGTTGCCTCGATTATGAACAGTCCAAAGATTATGGAATTGTTGAGCAGGGACTGGAAACCTTGCATTCAATGTATTTAGTGCATCTTAAGCAGAGGGCTCAAACAAAGCAAACCACCATTGTTGGATGCAGAACAACCATTGCAAAAAAGCATATAGTAAAACTTATATGGGAGGGAAGAGCTCCCAAGACCTGCACAAAACCTTCTTAAATTAAAGCGTGATCTCCACCAAATGCTAAACTGTCAATGTGCTTTCCTGAAAAAAGTTTTAAACATTGGGAGTGGAACTTGACCTGTCTGAACTTTTCCTTAAGGCAAAGCTTCTGTCTGCAGCTGTCTGCAGGCAAGACTGTAGAGCCCGTCACAAAATATGGATGCCTCTCCAGCATGGAAGCCAAGATTCCAGGAGAGTTTGAACTGTGTGACAGTTGAAGAGGAGCAAGGGGTAGAAGGGGCACATATTGCCATCTCGGTCCGAAGAGAGAGATCTTCTTGGTCATTGGACAGAATGATCACAGTGTTTAACTTTGCTTCTGTGAAGCCCCGACTTGGAAGTGTGGCACTCTGGTTGTGAAAATACCAAATAGTGGGAACAGCAGCTGGAGTCACTCAGAAATGCTGCTGCTGTTTCAAAGTATTCTCATAAAATTTCAAGCAATAAACTTTCACAGTAACTTCAAAGTTTTTTCCCATGGATTACCCACTTTAGAGTGCACCAATTTGCTTCCCTTTTATAGCTTTTCTTTACAGTCGAGGTTTTGCAACTCAAAGCTTAACTATTTGGGCAACACTTTATTCTATTTGGAAAACTAGTAATATCAGCTGTAACATGTGTATTGCGTTGCAGTTTGGATATTTAACTGGTTAATGCTGGGAACCTTCTTCCTCTTGTGCGAACATAATGAACAGCTAACAGCCTCCCATTGTTTGTTTTCTTGTAGCAACTGCTGGGGATCAGCCTAAGGCTAACGGTAACCTGCCCAAGTGTACGTTACTTCTTCTGTTTGGCCACCTTGGGGGGAGGCTTTCAATATGACTGTCCTGAAAAACAAGACAAGCATGCCGGGCCATTTTCTCTCCTGTATACATCAATTACTGTAGACAGAATAGAGTAGGGTTACAGAGATTACCTTCACCGGCACCCATTTTGTGCTGAAAACAAATAGTACCTTGCCTTGACACCAGTTTAGATCACACAAATATATTCCATTAGGATGGTCGGCACAGGAGAGCCATACCAAAAGCGAAAAGCTGTGAAAACACCTGTATACAGAGACATAGAGAACAGTCTGCATATTCTACATGCAGATAAGGTGAAGTGGATGGAAGCAATCACTGCAAATGGCTGCCAGTGTTATATTCAGCTTTTAAGGGATGCACATTTTTCAAACACCTTATAGAAACACTAACATCAGTAAAACAAACACAAAACGAAGAGGTTGTCGGGCAGAAGACCACATGCTGAGATTCTCTCCTGGCCTTAAAGAGCCTTAAGGGATGTACACACGTGGAAAAAAAACAGCTGAAGCCAAACTTGCGGCACTCAGAGTGTGAGGGCCTCTCTGTCGTGTCAGACCACACAGAGGTATCTGGCATCTCTGCCCGGAGGCGGGGACATTCGTCTGCTGTCAACCTGTACTTTCAGACACAAGTGGCTCCTGTGTGGTCTTCACATACAAGTAACCCCTTTGTGTCTCTCTCACTGTCACCTTTCTCTGACCTACAAGCAACTTCAATATGTGGACCCCTCCTCTTGACCCTGACAATCTCTACCCTCTAATTGTAGTTACCAGTTTTGAATACAATGGTGGAGGGTATTGTTTTGTTAAGAGCTAAAATTTCTACATTACATTTGCAGTGATTTGCAAAACATAACTACACCTGACACAAATGTAAGAGAGGTGACATCAGAAGGAGTCATGCTTTGCACTGTTTTTACTGCATCTGCACTGTAAAGAATATGCAATGGGGTGTTACCATAAAATCTTCATCGCTCCAGATATTTGTGTCCCACTTTATACTAAAAGCAGAAGTGGATGGAGACTGTGCCCAAAGGTTTGGAACTCTGCATGGTTGAATATTTCTGAGCATGAAGCCTGAGCCAAGGATCGTGAGAGTGGAAGACTTCCTGTCTTTAAGAGGGTGCCTTTTGTCTGGGAGAGTACCTCTCAGCTTATCATCTTTTTTGGGAGGTCCTAGCCTCATATACAGAGGTTTTCCAGTCATGGCTCTGAAGCTGCCTTTGTTCCTTGAGAGCTCCAAACGGATTCAAATAGACATCCGTTCAAACACCTTTCCGATGGCCTTCTATGTGGGAACAGCCACAGACACAAAGGAATACTCAGGCCCTTGTTTCCTGGCTATTGACTGCTGCTCTCCCCAATGCAGAAAGAAAAAATAGCACCGGACATGCTCTGAAATTCCTGCCTTATTCAACGTGGCTTCGGATTTTCCCTTTGCCAAGTCCTTTTAACTGAGTTATGAAAAAAATTAGACTCAGGTCTCAGTGAAAATGTATGTGTCGTCAGCTGAAATTATTGAACAAACATTTAAATTAAAGGCATGTTCTTCTCGGCGTCTTTTGGGGGAAATGCTTCCTACGTCACTTGAGGGCATAAGTTGTCTTGTGCTTGCAGCTATGCTAAAATTGTGTTCACGGGTAAAGTCGAACAGGAAGCAACAAGCCTCAGTCTCCTGCTGGACTGAACTTGACTCTGGTGTGTAATACAAAGTGTCTAATGACTGGGTAAAAAAATATTGAAGAAATTCAATGTCCTGCTATGAGCCCTTGGAATGTATGTAACATTTGCCTGAAATCTGTCTACTGTGAATAATCTGAGAGGAAAAAAAATTCACCTCTTCTTTGAGTTCTTTGGCAAGGTGAATTTAAATTGACATTACAGTCATTTAGCAGACGCTTTTATCCAAAGCGACGTACAGTAAGTGCATATCGAAAGGTCATCGAAGTAACTACAGAACAGATAAGAAAGCACATTCTTCCCATACAGTATCAGCTATCCCTAGTAACGAACACAGTGCAGTTCACAGTGAACTGGGTAAATCATCTCTACTACAATTATTTTCTAAATAGTATAAACTTGAGTACACAGTTCAACAAGAAGACATACCATGAGGTCCTAGATAAGTATTAGTCCAGGTGGAGCCTGAAAAGGTGTGTTTTCAGGCCACGACGGAAAGCAGGCAGGGTTGGTATTGAGCGTAGGGGAATGGGAAGTTCGTTCCACCACTGGGGAGCTAGGGTGGAAAAGCTCCGCAGTCGGGAGGACCACTGACCAATTGACCACTGCAAGTAGGAGAACAGACGTAACAAGGCTAAAGCTATGTGAGCCATTACTTGACCCTAGCATTTCCTGACCCGATTTTCTCTTGTTGAAGTAAGATTGTGGCGTGTTATTTCAGGGGGTATTTTCTCTGCATGGGATCTGGGATTTCCTGTAAATTATATTTCCGAGCGGAGTGGAGAAATGGGGATCTGGTCTATTTTCAGCTTGCTGCTGGCTCTCCGCAAGCTCCAGGAGACTGAGAATCTGCTGATCCTGCTTTGTAGTTAATTTCCCTGTGTGGATATGGCAACATTAATATTATGCAGTCATGCATATCTCCATGTGTAACTCTGGCAGGCACCCAGCACTGAGCTTGCTTTCCCTTTTCTCTTCAGATCTATACACTTTCTACAGTCAAAAATGATCCCCTGTACTTTAAATTATATTGCCCCCGTACTTTAATATCCCAATAATTCCATCTAAAGGTATTTTTAAATCTATTTTATTGCACCCCAAATATCAAAAAGGTATTTATCAGAAGTGTTTATGCTCTTCTCCTTTAATGTTTGCTATTTTACCTCATGTTAACAATGCTATATTCATTTACTTAAATAATTTCCCTAAAACCACCACCTGATAAAACCACCTTGACTCATGGTTTGCTGATTTGCATAGTTTTGGCAAAAGAGCTCTGCATTCCTATAAAATATTTTTTGAAAACCAAAAGACAGCAGCAAAATTTTATGGGCTTTCAATGATGAGAAGATAGAAAAGCCATGTAATTGGAAAAATGAAAGACAATATTGTTCCCTTAGACTGTTTTTGCTATTATCTGTGAATAATGAAAAAAACAGTCAGCCTCTACAGTGAAGAGGGGTCTGAGAGTTTCAGATTTAACAAGTATGGTTTCGGCTCCATTGGGGCCATTGAATAATATGGCCATAGAATACCATGGCAATAACTTTATACCTTTGCCTGTTTTAATGATTGCAATATTCCCATGCTGTATACTTAGAATGGAGATTTGACTCTGATTTATGACACTTCTCACCTTAGTGCTTTGAAAAGAAGCCATTTAATTCTACATAAATATGCTATCAAATTTGATATTCACTGTTCTCTAAGCTTTTTTTTTTTGGGGTCAGGCATGCAGGCTACACCACATCCTCAATATGATTCATTGAGGTCAACCTACGATGCTGTTTTTGTCCACTAAAATTGACCTCCAGATATGCTTTTGCGGTTTTAGATAGACCACATGACCTTCAAACGAGATTGTACAGTCAAGCCGGAAAGTCTGCACACCCCTTTCACCTTCTCCACATTTTATTACGTTACAGACATATTCTACAATAGTCTCAAAATTCACAAAATAGGCCATAATGACAAAGTGAAAACAGGTTTTTAGACATTTGTGCTAATTTATTAAAAATCTAAATGTTAAATATTATATGTACGCAAGTGTGCACACCCTTTTATATGACACCCAAAAGTGAGCTGAGGTGCATTTTGTTTCCACTGATACTGCTTGAGATGTTTCTACAACTTAATTGGAGTCCACCTGTGATAAATCCAATTGATTGGACATGATTGGGGATTGCCAACACCTGCCTATATAAGGTCCCACAGTTGACAGTGCATGTCAGAGCAAACTCCAAGCCATGAGGTCAAAGGAATTATCTGCAGACCTCAGAAACAGGATTATGTCAAGGCATAGATCTGGAGAAGGGTACGGAAAAGTTTCTGCAGCTTTACAGGTCCCAAAGAGCACAGTGGCTACCATCATTCGTAAATGGAAGAAGTTTGGAACACCAAGAATCTTCCTAGACCTGGCCGCCCGGCCAAACTGAGCAATCGGGGAAGACGGGCCTTGGCCAGGGAGGTGAGCAGGATCCCGAGGGTCACTCCAGCGTATCCTTGTGGACATGGGAAAACTTTTCAGAAGATCAACCATCCAGGCAGCACTCCACCAATCAGGCCTTTATGGTACAGTGGCCAGACGGAAGCCCCTTAGTAAAAGGCACATCACAGACCGCTTGGAGTTTGCCAAAAGGCACCTAGAGGACTCTCAAACCATGAGAATCAAGATTCTCTGGGCTGATGAAACCAAAATTAAACTTTTTGGCCTGAATACCAAGCGTCACGTCTGGAGGAAACCAGGCACCGCTCATCACCTGGCTAATACCATCCCTACAGTGAAGCATGGCGGTGGCAGCATCATGATGTGGGGATGTTTTTCAGCAGCTAGAACGGGGCGACTAGTCCTGATAGAGGGAAAGATGAATGCAGCTAAGTACACCGAGATCCTTGAAGAAAACCTGCTCCAGAGCGCTCTGGACCTCAGACTGGGGCGAAGGTTTACCTTCCAACATGAAAACGACCCGAAGCACACAGCCAAGAAAACAAAGGAGTGGCTTCGGAGAAAGTCTGTGTATGTCCTTGAGTGGCCCAGCTAGAGCCCAGACCTGAATCCAATCTGTGGAAAGAGCTGAAAATGGCTGTGTACCGACGCTCCCCATCCAACCTGATGGAGCTTGCAAGGATATGCCAAGAGGAATGGGCAAAAATGTCCAGAAACAAGTGTGCCAAGCTCGTAGCTTCTTTCCCAAGATGCCTTGAAGCTGTAATCGCTGCCAAAGGTGCAGCAACCAAGTAAGGCTAAGGGTGTGTACAGATATGTAACCCCTAAATAACCTATTTTTGTCAGTAAAATAAAATTGCATATTTTCTAAAAACCTGTTTTCACTTGGCTACTGTGTGTAGATGTTTGAGGGAAAAAATGTCCTCTATCTATTTTAGAATAAGTCTGTAACATAATAAAACGGGGAGAAGGTGAAAGGGGTGTGTAGACCTTCCGGCTTGACTGTATGTATATATATATATATAAAATTTCGTAAAATCTTTTAATAAAAAGTCATCTTGCTTTAAAATTTGAAGAAATGTGTCATGTTTGAGGTCATGTTAGCTTCTGTTCACTTCTATATTAATTGTAAAAGGCATTTTGACCAGGGGTACCCAAGGTTTTGCAACCCACTGTGTGTGTGTATACAGTATATATGCATAGAGACGTGGAGAACTACAGCTGCTACCATCAAAAAAGTGCAAGTCTTCATTAACAGCTGCCTGCGAAAGATCCTCCACATCCGATGGCCAGACACCATCAGCAACAGCGATCTCTGGCAGAGAACAAACCAGCTGCCCGCAGAAGAGGAAATAAAGAAACGCCGATGGCGCTGGATAGGTCACACCCTGCGAAAGCCCGCAAGTACCATCATTAGACAAGCCCTAACATGGAACCCGCAGGGCAAGCGAAAAAGGGGTCGCCCAAGAAACACCTGGCGCAGAGACCTGGAGGCAGACACCAAGACCATGAAGATGACATGGAACCAACTGGAGAGAACAGCTCAAGACAGAGATGCTTGGAGATCGCTTGTTGGCGGCCTATGCCCCAGAAGGGGTAGTAGGCGTAAGTAAAAGTAAGTAAGTATATATACAGTGGGTATGGAAAGTATTCATACCCCTTCACTTTTTGCACTTCATTGTTTTTAGATTTAATTTTAAATGGATAAAATTGCCATTTTCCCCCATCAATCTACACTCAATAACCCATAATGACAAAGTGAAAACTTGTTTTTAGAAACTCCATATCTGGGCGCAGAGTGCTGATTTGGGGGGCTTTTTGATCGTCAGACCTTTTGATGACTATAGCCATTTAGCCAGTCATGTGTTTCATACTGTACCAGCAGCTAAATTACAGCTTGAATCTAGTCTCACCCACCATTTCCCATAGAGATCTATTCAAATGCAGAGAGGTTATAGTATCGCTTATAACAGTACCTGAACATAAAATATCGAGAGTCTTTTGATGTGTATGGTTCACAGACTTCAGGAAGTAACAGCATGCAAAATATATGCAACCAAATATTAAATATGATACTTTAAAAATACGTTAAAGCAAAGGGTATGAATACTTATGTAAATGAGATTTCAGTTTTAGATTTTTTATAAATTTGCAAATATTTCTAAAAACATGTTTTCACTTTGTCATTATGGGTTATTGAGTGTAGATTGATGGGCAAAAATGGCAATTTTATCCATTTAAAATTAAATCTACAACACAATAAATTGTGCAAAAAGTGAAGGGGTATGAATAATTTCCATCCCCACTGTATATATATATATATATATATATATATATATATAGGAGTAGGAGTACCAGAAAATAAGATATAAGACATCAGGAAGTGATGGCATGCAAAGGATATGCAACTAAATATTTAAAATGATTCCTTTATTCTACATTATGTTAAACTGTCCAATATTTTTTGATGCTTGAAAATGGGGACGGGGGGGAACTATGTACAAAAGGTTCTATAATTTCTAAGTGGTTCATCCGATATGAATGAAAATACCCTCAGCTGACAGTCTGCACTTCAACCTTCTTGTCATTGTATCCTTTCAAAATCAAAGTGCTAGAGTACAGAACCAAAATAACAAAAAATGTGTCACTGTCCAATTAATTATGGCGCTCACTGTACATACAGTATATACTTTTATTCACCAAGGTAGCATTAAATTGATCAAACAATACAGTCAAGGCATTGATAATGTAACAAACTACTATTTTTATTTCTACTTTAGCAATTGCAGCCATTTTTACACATAGTTCCCCCCCCCCCCCCCCCTCCCCCTCCCCCAAATGTAATTCACATAGATTTAAATAACATCATCATGTTTAATATTTTGTTGCATATCCTTTGCATGCCATGACTTCCTGATGTCTGTGACCCAACAACATAAAATTACTCTTGATATCTTACTTTTAGGTACTCAACAGATGTGTATTCCACAGGAGCTGCTTTGTTCCTTGTTTGTACTGTGTGCCATTTCTGATAAGACCATTAGTGGAGACACAGATAAAATGAGATTGTGCAGAGCAATCTACTCCATTACTTAGAAACACTGAACACATGTCCTGTAGCCTGACGTATTTCATATGGTGTGTACAGCCACGTAACCACATACTTTCTGGGTTTGTCACATTACTGTGGTATTGGCAATATAGTGCATGCATTATTCGAGAAGAGTACTGAAAATAACTTCATATAACTTTCTAGTTTGACACTACTTGTATACAATGTATTAATCGCTTTTAAAAAATAAATGATAAGTGCTTAGAAAGTAAAGAAATGTACAGTTAACCAATTGTTCATGGGTAAAGTCGAACAAAAAGCAGGAATGCTTCTAAATATTGCAATACTGAGACTTAAAAGTAACATAATACAAATCACTGACCCTCACAGATGAGTCTATCACCTTGTTGTAAAGATCTGTCCTGACCACCATCAATTCAACAGAGACATCAAAGAGCATTAAGGGTTTGTGCTGATGTTGGGTGGAACTCTGACTTTTGCCAATCTAACAAAGAAACAATGCCTACTGTTTTTATTATTGGGGTCTTTAGACAGGCGACTGAATTGTTATTTTGGAGATGAGGGTTTAGTTAATCACGAAAGAACGGAAGACAAACTGATCAGCTTCTTTCCATGGGACACTGGAGTACTTTAATGATCAGTGACAGAGAAGGGATGTGGTATTTTTGAGGCAGGGAATAGTAATATTTTAAAATGAATGCTCAAAGTGGATCAATTGTAAAGGTGTGAAATTACAGTCAGGTCCATAAGTATTTGGACAGTAACACAATTTTTGTTGTTTTGGCTCTGTACTCAGCACATTGGATTTGAAATGGAACAGTGACTATGAGGTTAAACTGCAGACTTTCAGCTTTAATTTGAAGGTTTTTACGTCCAAATCGGGGGAACGGTGTAGCAATTGTAGCCATTTTTATACATAGCCCCCCCCCCCCCCCCCCATATTTTATGGGACCAAAAGTAATTAGGCAAATTAAGATACATTTCATAAACTTTAATAAAGTCATCATTTTAAATATTTGGTTGCATATCCTTTGCATGTCATGACTTGGGGATGTCTGTGACCCAACAACATCAAAAGACTCTTGATTTCTTATTTACAGGTACTCTTACACGCATTATTATCTCTCTGCATTTGAATGGATCTCTATGG
Organism: Ilyophis sp. 1 JC-2022; assembly: GCA_022702515.1. Lineage (NCBI taxonomy): Eukaryota > Metazoa > Chordata > Actinopteri > Anguilliformes > Synaphobranchidae > Ilyophis > Ilyophis sp. 1 JC-2022. The sequence continues at coordinate 15,536,581 of CM040405.1, read as the reverse complement.
GAATTGGGGGGTGAGACTAGATTAAGTTGTAAATTACATGGGAATAGTATGGAACACATGGTTGGTTAAATGGCTGTGAGTCACCAAGAGGTATCAAATGAGCCTCAAACCATCACTCTGCTGCCAGATATGCAGTAGATATGGATGGATCACTTTACGGGTTGTTTCTTCAGACTCATTTTTTCATTGAGTTCAATAAGAAAAATAGGTCAGGAGAAACAACCCTTAAGTGATCCATCCATATCTACTGCATAGCTGGCAGCATAGTGATGGTTTGAGGCTAGTTTGATACATCATACCCTTGATGACTTACAGACATTTAGCCAACCATGTGTTCCATACTATTCCTGTGTTATTTACATCTTAATCTAGTCCCACCCCCAAATTCCCATAGAGATCAATTCATATGCAGAGAGATTGTAGTATCGCTTGTAAGAGTACCTGCAAATAAGAAATCAAGAGTCTTTTGATGTTGTTGGGTCACAGACATCAGGAAGTCATGACATGCAAATGATATGCAACCAAATATTGAATATGATAACTTTATTAAAGTTTATGTTCATTTATCCAATTACTTTTGGTCCCCTAAAATGGGGGGCACTATGCATAAAAATGGCTACAATTGCTACACCATTCACCCGATATGGACGTAAAAACTCTCAAATAGGCCTCACTGAACAGGCTGTCTGTCATTGTATGTTGTTACTGTGTGCTGTTGTGTGTACTGTTGTCTGGTGTGTACAGTACTCTGGAAAATAATTTCCCCTTGGGGACAATAAAGTCTAAAGTCAATTTAATGCAGAAAGTCTGCACTTTAACCTCATAGTCACTGTTCCATTTCAAATCCAATGTGCTGGAGTACAGAGCCAAAACACCAAAAATGTCACTGTCCAAATACTTATGGACCTGACTGTATATAACAGTAAAGAATGTGTATATATATATATATAATGGTTAAGAATTATATAAAGATGAAGAATGTGCATATGGTTTCTCAAATTTACAACAGTTAAGTATTTGACCCTGTTTCTGGGCTTTTTTATATGTAGGAAATTATGCTTTTTAATGATACAACGCAGATGTTCCTGTGGAATGTCTTTATGGGTACATCATTTTGTACGCCTTCATGACCCCTCAAAAGCACACACAACATAAATACAGATTAATCTGGTATACTGGAAAAATCCATGAGAAAGTCCATGAGAAAATAAGTCATGGATTTATTCAACCATAATGAAAGAAGAATGACTCATTTATTTGCTGTGAGTCATCATTTCCAATGATTTCCTTAATTTCCCTTAATTTATACTTTAACAAGGATGACTGGTATTGTCCTGTAGTACCTCAAGTACATACTTATGACTTCCTGATGTGACCAACTGATCAATAATAAACATATTACATGCAGGAAACAAGGACATGCATGTACAGTACTCTCCAAAAAGTATTCACACCCTTCATAAAGATTAGCTGAAAGATTGTATAAAATAAACGACGCAGGTAATGAACGATAATGTAGGCCCAAAAATGGAAAGAATTACATTATTTTATACTAATACAATTGGTCAGAGGAAAAGGTTTTATCAAGTTATATATTTATTTTCCGAAAATATATAGATTACTGGTTACAATTACTGGTACCCCTGTTTTCAGTATGTCGTGAACCCTTCCTCCCCAAGGATCACACCTCTCAGTTGTCTTTTATCGTGTTTTATGAGATGGGTAAACATATTTCTGGGCGGGGTTCTTCCTCATAAAATCCCTCAGATCCTTTTTTGTGCACTTGTGGACTTCTTTAATTCAAACTACAAATGTTTATCAGTTTAAAGTCTGGAAACTGAGATTTCCATTGCGAAACAGTAATTTGTGGTCAGGTAAACATTTCTTGGTTGATTTTGTGGTATGCTTAAATGAGCTTCCCCATGCATTGGTCCTTAATGGAGTTCATCATTCTATTGATCTTAACAAGAGCTCCAGGACTGGTAGATGCAAACCAATAACATCGAAGCTCCAGTGCTATATTTCACTGTAGGTGTGAAATCCGTTTCAACATACGCACACGTCTTCTGATGCCAGATCCACTGCAGTGCGCATGGCCAAAATGATAAATTTGATATCATTTGACCATAACACCTAGTCAAAGTTGTCTAAACATGCAGTCTAAAACAACTTGTCTCACTGAACATCTTTTGTTCGGTTGCATCATTGACTGTTGAACATACAGTCGATAAACAAAGCTAGACATTAATCTCATTTCATCCACGTCTGCTAGTTTTCTGCTTTTTTAATAGCTAGCTGTTTGTTTTAGCTATAGCGTTAGAAGGATTGATTCAGTTATTTGAGGAGAACCCCAGTGCTGAGGATAGTGGAGGCAGATAATCACTACAAAAGGGGAAAAGATCCTGTATTGCATGCTCTGCATTATCCTGCTCTTGTTTACAACCCCATTGTGTGAGTCAACATCACGGATTACTATTTGAATCCACACCCAGTTGTAAGGCCTGGGAATAACAAAAGGATTTTGTTTAAAATATTTATTTTACATATTTGTGCTGAGTGCTCTCTTGCAGAAAATACTGAGAACCGTTTGCCTTCAACAAGTGTCCGTTGTTGAAGGGGAGATCAATGGAGGAGGACATCAGACCAGGCAGATATTACCAGTTGGTCAGTAGCATGCACAGAAAATTGTTGTCAACAAGAAGAACCACTGGCATTCAAAGAATGGAAAGAGGTCTTTCCCCCTTTTTTAATTGTGTGCGCATGCTAATTCAGGCAGAGGTTTATGGACAATCCAAGATGACTGCTGTAGGAATGTGAAATCGTTTAAGGCTAAAGACAGATACATGACTTGACATTTGAGGAATGCAACAATGACCTCAAGTCTCAATGGAAACTCAGGTGAATCACATTGCGTTCTCACATACTCGTCATGAAATGTTCGAGATTTCCGGGTACCGGGAAATGGCAATGTGGTATCAACAAGATTCCAACTTATATAAATGTTTATACATTTAGTTTACCGACATCCCTCGTCACTATTACCAACAATGATCCTCTACCAGTTTATTCAGTCAGACTACATTTTTTCAGTAGTTCAATATTTTGCTATGCTTTACGTCAAAGTGCTACCTATTTATACACTGCAAAAAAACAAATCTTAACAAGCATTTTAATCATATATTTAGACTTTAAATATCTTTAAAAATTCTTATTTCTGTTACTTTTTTGCTGAATAAAACAAACTATCTGCCAGTGGGGTAAGATAATTTCACTTGTCAAGTAAAAAGTAACTTAAAACAAGCAAATATTTTCCACTTTTGAGGGGAAAAATATGATTTTAAGTCTCATTACAAGACTAAAACACTTGTTAAGACACACGTGTAAAGAGGCTTATATTTTTCATTCACAGACCATCGGTTTCATTGGGCTATAAGACGTCTGGTGGTTGGGATCACCCCACAAAGTAGTGTCATTCTCAGCCAGAAAGCCTGCAAGGATATAGAAGATGCTGGCTGAACTGAGGGCACTGCAAAAAGGTAATACTTTCATATTCATGATGTCTCGGGATGGTTGTTACATAGTTCTGTGCCAAAATCAGGTCCATCAGTGACCAAAAGACTGCACAGTATTTGCCTTCCTGGAGGAAAAGGCTCGGCACAGGTGATATAGGTAAAAGGAAAACCACTTGCTATTGGTCGTGAAAGGACGTTGGATGTAAATAGCAAAACGCCAAATGCACATAGCGACACAATATGCATTAACATGTAAATCCTCTTTCAGCTTGAATCATCTTTGTTTTACCTTCCAGATCTTATCAAGAGTTGCCCGGCTGTCTGGACTGGGAAGGGAAGAAGCAGGGAAGAAGCTAGTACAAATATGGCAAAAGCACCTAATATGACGTTCACACAAAAATTCAGCTGTTCACTGTTTCCATAGACACAAACATATAAACAAACAGATGAGTTGGGGAAATGCCTGGATACCAGTGAAAACCAGTGAAAGAGAAACTGTGACATTGCACAAATATTTGGGTGTGTGAGCTGTGGGACAGAAATGTTTCTCAGTTTTCGATACACTATAGAAACACTTTGGGACACTCCTGCAGAAATTATTTGTTGACTCACCAACAACACTGTGTTTGGTCATGTCACATCACTTTCTCACATTACTGGTCTGACGACAGTGCTTAAGAGCACCAGACAAAACCATGGCTGTGGCAGTGTGGACGGAAAAATCTTGTTTAGCTTTAAACAGGAAAGTTCTTGATTGAATAGTGTAAATATGTTTGTCACTATTGTTCAGAAAGTACAACTTATTTTGTATTATTTGTTGTGTGTGGCTGCATACTGTCTTATTCTCCATTATAATAAAAACTTGAACCCTTACATTTAAATTATTTGTACTATTTGAAATATGTTCATTGTATAGTATATTTAAATCCATATTGCAACCATTTGCTAAGACATGGCTGTGACACAGCATGAAAGTTCAGAGGTTTTATGTCATATTTGTCATGGCCGCCTTGTGATTAAAAAAGATTTAGGTCGTGGCATTAAAAATGTAAGAACTTACATTACGTCGATCTATCTGAATCTCATAATTGGTTCCTCCATTACCAGCATAGTTCAATTAACAGCCAAGTTGAATTGGCCTCTTGTTACTTTTCTGTCAGTCAGTGCTGGCCTAGTTAGCCTTCAGATGTTTTACAGGAAGGGGATGTTAAAAATGACCGAAAAGACTCGTAGTGAAATGTAGTGCAAATTCCCACAAGTACAATCCCAGGCATTTCCTGAACACTTGAACTGTGTATATTAACTGGTCCTGTGGAATTTCCAGCCTCCAAGCTTGGCTCTGTTATGAAATGGAGTAAAGGATTATACTAATGTCTCCCTGTAGACTTCATCGCAGTCCATACATCCTCTGCAGCTGAGCATTCTGGGAAAACACATAAATCCACAAAAAGTGTAATGGATTTTTTTTTTAATGGAACATGTTTGTTTCTGTTTTAAATTATGTCTTTCCTCAACCAATTGTCCTTGGCTCTTTTGGCTTTTATAGTTATTATAGATGTTTGATTATGTAGTTTCTTTCTTTCATACTTAAATAGCTATGAGCTTTCCTACTCTTCATAGTCATGTGACTTTTTTTCCCCCCACTTCCCATATACATTTGCTGTTTGTAGATATAGCTGAATAAATATTTAACAACCCAGTGATAAAAATATGTTTTGACACATTTTGACATAAACCAACTAGGTTAACCCCAATATAGCTCAGGTTTTACCCTGATATGTAGACCATCCTAGTGGCTCCAGCCTAGTCGGCCAGAAAACTTTCACTTTTCAACGAAATGTAGCCGTTTTCACCTGATCGCCTAGACAACATTTCACAACAAAGATTTTCACTGGGAAAGGTCTTTATGGCAGACTAATGTTTGCAAGTGCAAACATGAATTCCCCACCCTGCCACACTCACCTTTTAATACCATTGTATTTCAAATAATAGGGAAATTATTACATACCCCAGATTTAAATGTGTTATTTTCCCATAAAGGCATCATTTGCAGGAGCACAGTGTGCCAATATTGCTGATACATTTTTCTCCTGAACACTGACCTTTCAGATCTTTCCAAATAATCTGTAAATGATATTTACAGATATCAGTTTTGTATTGCATAATTTAAAAAACTTTGAGGAAATGAACAAAACTTTTTTTTTAAAAGAACAAAAGATGCAAGGTACAGGTGCACGTTTCAACCGAGTCACTTTTTGTAACTTGCAGTATATTCAGAGGAACATTAATCAGAATGCATTACATGTCACATGTTTCACTTATCATTTCGGCTTTAGTTTGACTCAAACATAACATAACAAAGTTAATATGACAAGGTCACTTAAACCTGGCTATACCTGGCTCAATGTAAAAATGAATAACAAAGAAGCACCGGGGAAGCGGAAGTGAGGAGCTTAAATACCCCGCAGGTAGAAGCACAGGTGAAAACAATGATGAGAATGGGGAAGCAAAACCCCGGACCGGAACGCGGAAAAAATCTGATAGATTCTCAATCGGGAAACAGGACGAGAATCGCAGCGGAAAAGAAAACAAAAACCCACGAAACATGACACCCTGGCCAAACAATTTGTCTAAAGTAAGTGTCTACTGATTTCTAAAATGCTAGAAATGGGAAATACTTTTTAAATTACATTTACATTACAATCATTTATAGTTTTATATCATTTATATACAATCATAGATGCTTTCATCCAAAGCGAAATACAAAAAGTAAATGGACTGCACTTATATAGCGCCTTTATCCAAAGCGCTTTACAATGGCCTCTCACTCACCCGTTCACACACACATTCACACACACATTCACACACCAATGGCGGCAGCCACCATGCAAGGCGCTAGCCTGCTCATTGGGAGCAATTTGGGGTTCAGTGTCTTGCCCAAGGACACTTCGACATGCGGACAGGAGGAGCCAGGGATCGAACCGCCAACCCTGCGATCAGCGGACGCCCCGCTCTACCTCCTGAGCCACAGCCGCCCCGATAAGTGCATACAGAAGGTCATCGAAGCAACTACAGAACAGATCAGACAAAGCACATCCTTCCCATAACGTAGCAGTCATCCCTAGTAACGAACATTGAGTGTAGTTCACAGTAAACTGTGGGTAAATCAGCTAGACTATAATTCTAAATACTATTCTAAACTAATTTATTTGTCCATTATTAGCAAATAATCCTGAAACTGAAACTACTGCCACTCTTCAAACTGATGGGCTTGTTTTGCTTTGGAGGCTGACTGCCTGGATTGGCAAAGCAAAAGAGAATTTTAAGCAGGGCCAGTGACCCGTGCAGATGTATGTCACACCTGTCCTTGGCCTGTCTGTGGCCTCGCCGGGAGCTCCTGGGGAATGAGTCTGCTGGATTAAGAGGCTTTTCATATTATTTTCATAATGCCCATTTGGCATTCTGCCACTACTGCATGCTGCCAAAAACACAAATACCTGACGCAAGGGGACAGTCTGGAAATAGAAGAATATGGGCTCTATCTTCACTCAGCGTTAAGCAGCGGCAACCCAAACACAAGTGTCTTACTGGTTTCAGACCTACGTAGTTGTCATTTTTCCATCCAGCGCCCACGTTGCTTACGTAGCAAATTAACTTGCTTTATTCTGGGCCGGTTGGTCTCAAGATGAGGCGTGGCCAGGCGCATTGTTGGCGTATTGCTATTTTGACGCAGCTGAAAGCATTCGCACTAAGACCAACAAAAATCTGGTCTTACGTCATGCCGCAGTTGTTCCATCATTATTTTAAGGGCAGAATATTAAGATGTGTGCATAGGAGAACGCTCTTATATATGAGAACTGTAAGAGGCCGCTCAATCTACATCCAGATGATTTGCGATGCGAGGTGTAAGATTACATATGTATTCACAATTATCCTGGATCAAGCCATGGCATTCCTGCAGTCTTCCAGGGGGATCCCTCCTGAAGGGGTGGCTGTTAGTGGACAATGGCTATCAATTAAATACATGGCTGATGACACCGTATGTCATGCCGACAATGGTGCTCGAATTGACATTCAATTGAAAACTCATGAAAACACGCAATGTAATAGAGACGACTTCGTAGTGCTGAAAATGAGCTTGAGATGTTTGGATAAGTCAGGTGGAGCGTTATAATACAGCCCTCAGAAGGCTGGGCCATTTTGTGTGGCATGTTGTGTGTTGCATAACATTGCCAAAAGTCATGGATGTCTCCTGGACATAAACGAGTACACATTACAAGACTTTAGAAGGCGTGACGCTGAACTGCATGTACCGATGGCAATGAGCCTAGATACACCAGCAGCCGCACGGGCAAGGAGGTATCAGCAGAAGAGTTGATTCATCTATAGCCTGGTATACAAGTGAAATGGTTTGATTGAATATTTGATTGAAAGAAGTCAACGAGGGGGGAAACAGTTTGAAATGAGCGGGCTAACATTAACGCACACAGTTTGAATATTGACTTGCTTATGTGGAAAAAAGGCTTTTACCTTTGTCACGGATAGGGACGGGGCTAAACTTTTCACTTTGGGTGGCAGCAAATAGTTGTTGTTTTTTGCGCAAAATGTGGTGGCACGGCTTAATTCAAATTTTTTTTTTTAACTATAGGATTTATGTGATTTGGTTAATGGAGACAAGATTCTGATATCTTTACCTTATAACTCAAAAAACGTGATTTAGTGTTTATAAACCCCCTTCAAAGCCTCCTGCGTTTGCAGCTTGTGGATTGCTAATATAATGGTGCAGGCATGCAAAAATGCATTAATGTGATTTAAAACTGCCAAATAAATGCAATATTTGCCAGACAAAAGTTTTGGACTTCTTTCAATCAAATTTTCAATCAAAACATTTCACTTGTATACCAGGCTATAGATGAATCACTTTTAATAAGTGATACTGATAAGTATGTATGAGCATTTGTGTGGGTGGCAAGCATGCTCTCAGTTAACCACAATCCTGCTCTGAATCACCCCCGCAGGCTCAAAGCAGCACTGCATTCTAAGATATAAACAGAAATACATGAGACCGGAGATATGAACACGTGTTGTGCATACCGATCATAGCGTGCAGATGAGCAGAACCTCAATGGCCACAAAACACCTGTTGATGTTTCATTTGCGCTGAACTCAGCTGAATTGGTTTGCTGTATGTAAAGGACTGGAGATGTATTTACATAACTGATATTAGAAATACACAGATAGTTTGCATGTGTGGCCTTTCATCATTTTTAAATGAAAATGTTTCTATTCTGACAAGTCCAGAAGCCTGGAGTTTGAGCAATGGTAATAGATTTTGTTTTTCTATGTGTAAAAATAGGGCTTATTGGGTATGTTTATCAGGTAATCAGGCATCCTTAGCAGCCAAAATTGAATCTTTTTCATGGGTTGGGGATTAGGGATAGGATGACATTAAAAAACAGGGTCTGAGGTATCTAAGGAGCCTCAAACCATTACTCTGCTGCCAGATATACAGTAGATATGGATGGTTCACTTTAAGGGTTGTTTAAAAAAGATATATATTGATGTTGTTGGGTCACAGACATCAGGAGGTCATGGCATGCAAAGAATATGCGACCAAAAAAATGTTTTTTTCATTTAAAGGCACAGTCAACTTAGTGTATGCAAACTTCTGACCCACTGGAATTGTGATATAGTGAATTAAAAGTGAAATAATCTGTCTGTAAACAATTGTTGGAAAAATGACTTGTGTCATGCACAAAGTAGATGTCCTAACTGCCTTGTCAACACTATAGTTTGCTAACATGAAATCTGTGGAGTGGTTAAAAATGAGTTTTAATGACTTCAACCTAAGTGTATGTAAACTTCCGACTTCAACTGTATATATATATTTTTTTTTAAAAATTAAATTATCAGACATCCAGCTGAAATTTGTTCAACATATACTGAAATCTGGTATGCATCCAGTACTTTCTCAAGCATTCCACCTATCAACTCAAACAGCTCAATGTTAAAATTTGAATTCTGTGGAGTCACATGTAGTGAGACATAAGGCTGACAGCCCTGGGCAGCACCAAAGCCCTCTGATTCACAATCTGGACTGAGAGAAAGTCATTCTTCCCTCAGTGAAGAGTTTGGCCATGAGCAAGTCAGAACAAACACCAGCACATTCTGTGAACATCATCAGCATATGTAATGATTGTACCAGATCAGAATTTGAACACTAGCGGGTGCATGCACATGCACAAGCATATACAGACAGACAGAGACGGACGGACAGACGGACAGACACACACACACACACACACAAACACAAGGAGGTGGGATTGACAGACAATTTTATGAATGTGCTCTTACATGATATGGGTCCACTAGGGATCCCCCTCCTGATTCACTTGTAGTTCTGCCAATTCTCCAGAGAATGATATGCTGTTGTTACTACTAATATATTCTTATCTCTCTCACAGCCACCAAGGCAAGCTCGTCTCAAAGGAATAAAAAATAATACCAAGGGTTTAAACAATATAAAATGATAGGAAATTCCACTCTGATTGGGTCCCTGTGACATATTCCACCAGCAATGAGAATTATTTTCAATTAAGACATCGTAATGTTCCACGTCATTAATATTAAACAACAGCCAGGATGGGTCAACTCAGGAGAATGAAAATGGCCATTTAATTAGAAAATATCTGCATATAGAGAGAATATTTAAAGCATGTAGCATAATTTAATGTAAGAAGAGAATGACAGCAGATGGTGTTCCATAAAAGCACATAAAATGCTTTTTGTCTATGCACTTGCAGTAGGCTAGGCCATGACATTGATACACTAGCAAACTCATTAGTCCATGCAGAACTGAGCCCATTGGTCAAACATCCCTTTTGTCATAAAGATTTATGATATACATTGCAGTACATAATAGGAAGCTCGTTGGTCGAGAAATAAATAAACTGGATATCACAGAATGACTTTTATCACCATCTAGTGGATACATAGAATATAACAGCTCAAGATCAAGGTATACACAGATGAATTATGTTAAATATTATTTTTTATTACTGCTATAGGAGTTCTGTGAAAATGGCCCATATTTTAATCACCTGTAACAAATTTCTACGTATTAGCTTTTTTTTTGCCAATATGAAGAAGAATGGTGGCCCATATAAAAAATCTCTGGCAAGTCACTAACAGAATTCTCATGAGCCCAACTGATCTCAAATGTTCCTTGCATTTTTATGTTATATATTGAACAACCAGAATGCTCCTGTTCACCTGATCCACAAACTCCCAACGCTCAGCCATATCACTCCCCTCTAGGCTTTGAGCCGCCCTAGGCGAGATTGCGGACTGACGGTGGTGGGGTGGAATAGCGTATTTTTGGAGTGAGGTAGAATGAGGTAGAATTCTTAAGAATGTCATTCCCGCTCCACAGAACTGGACAAAGTCCATCACAACTGTGGACGTGATGACAGATGCGGCACAGCAGACACTGAGCCCACATCCTGCTTCCTCCGCTCAGCTGAGAGGGCACGTGCATGGCTGACAATGCTAAATGTTACTCGTGCACATGTTTCCATGGGAATGCAGGAATGCAGTAGCTCTGACGTCGGTTCGTTTTGCAGCTAGCACTGCTTACTTCTGACTATATTATTGACATTTGTTTAATAACATGATAGCGCTACTCCATGATCCACACTACTTGTGATACACAAAATGTACCAGAGTATGTAAAGTTTTTTGCACATTAGAAACCGGGCAATTTATCATTGTCAAGATGTACCCTGACGTTCTCAATTCATAAAACTTCAACCTGAATAAAAACGGCTACTTCAGCTGCTGTCTTGTTATCAAAAGCAATACAACTTAATTAATCGGAACAGTGCATATGCAGCTCAACTTTGTACAACAAAAATAGATTTTCCAGTCAGAACATTGTTTCATAACTAATTTACATTGCTTGAGTGGTCGTGACGATATCAGCCTAAATTGGAGTTGAAATGCAATGTTTTCACCTCTCCTCGTTTTGATTGAGTCATGTGATTCATAGTACAACGTTGTTGCCGTTCGCACACGCATTCTCGGCTGTGATTGGTTGTGCAAGCTCATAGCTATCCAAAATCGAGCTCTGATTGGCTAATGCAAAGTAAGGAAAAGTACGCTTCCTGTTCATTTTACTAAATACAAATTGAATGTTTGCATAGTCGTGCTTTGATGCACCGGGCACTTTCCCTCAGATTACTCTTTTCAAAATGATACATAGCAATCTCTCGATTACCCTGCTCGTGATAATCGTGGTTATCTTTTCTGTAGATAGTGAGTTCCAATCTTTGGATCATTTGAAACCGCAAGCGAACGACAAAATCCAGACAAGAGCGGTCGCCGACCTTCTCAAGCGGCTTCTTGGGAACAGAGCTCGAGAGTTCAAAGTGCTAGTCAACAGAACTATGGTCAATGGCAGCCTTGACGTCTGCGAACTCCGGTCAGCTAGAAACAACATAATCGCAGCGACTGGAAGCACGGGGGTAGCGTTGGCCAACGGAATATACAACTATTTGAAGTATTTCTGCAACTGTCATGTGTCTTGGTCAGGTAGTCAGCTGAATGTCCCGCGCCCATTGCCCGCCGTTACTGGGGTTCTGAGAATCAGCACACAACACAGGTATGTGTATGACAGCTCTGTCGTGTTCTAACGTTAACAGGCTGCCTAAGTTACTGTAATGCGCGCATGTGTTCTTTAATTTTCTATCTGTCATCATAACCAATTTAGACTAATAGTATGTAGGTGACCACTAGCATTTCAGCAACGTCAAATAACCCTTTCCATTCGCTGACTAGTTTAGAGCATCTCAACCAGTACTCAAGAACGCTTAACTTACAACAAGCCTTTAAGATCCATCCGTAGAACCATGTGTGTTCGCCGCTGTATCTGAATGTTGTCACTGGCCATTAACAATTGAAACACGATGAGTAAATTATGGAAACAATTACACTCCGAGCACTCAGCATCTAATGTATTACTTCTCCAAAAAAAAGATTGAATGCATAGTGGCATTTGGTTAGTATTCTACTATGAGGCTGATGTAATCTAGGTGTATTGCTAGAGTACAGTGATGGAGTATAGAGAATGTATTTTATTTATTTATTTATTTTGTAAAATCTCGTCCATAAGGCCAATATTATTTTGCCATCTGGTTTCTCTCAAGATCTGTATTTGGTCTCATTCTTAGATGTTCTTTTTTAATACGCTAGTCTCCCTATCTTTGGCAGTGTTTGTCTTGCACGCCTTGTTTTTGGTCTTTGTCTCATTGACTCCCAACATTTTTATGCACAGTCGAGTTCTCCGGAAGGCTTGCATCTGTGTCAGAGGTCTATGACAAAATGGGGCACAGTTAACGTTTTGTTGTTATTGTTCATTGTGAGTGCAGCGGACACTTCTCCTGTCGGCACTCTGTGATCAGGCTTTAAAGTTCTCTCCAATGAACTATGGCTCATTAGGGGCGCTTCAGCTGACAGCAGCTATGCATGGTGGTTAGAATGTAAACATGCAGCAGAGACAGCAACAACATGACACTGCTTCTTGAAGCATACAGGCAGTGTTCATACAAGGCACAGAGAAATGATGTTACTACTGCTATCAGCTTTCAGCAAATTTGAGAGCGAGTTCCATTGCTCAAATTTGGCACGATGGTCATTTGCACTGGATCTTTACTGAAACATTTAATTAGAAGTGTCTTGCTCATGGGTCAGGTGCAGTAGCAATCTGCAATACAACATTAAAACCTGCAATATTGTCCACAAACACTGGCTAACGTCTGCACTACACTACTTATGTTTTATATTAATTTGGATATGGTGTTAGATTGATTTGCCGTCCTGTTTGTGGTACCTCACTCGTTCTCCTCCCCTGTGTTGGCAGGTTCAGGTATTACCAGAATGTGTGCACTCAAAGCTACTCCACGGTGTGGTGGGATTGGCCACGGTGGGAACAGGAGATTGACTGGATGGCGCTGAATGGAATCAACCTGCCCTTGGCATTTAATGGGCAGGAAGCCCTGTGGCAAGAGGTGAATGCCTTTCCCAAGATTAATGAGTGTATGTATTTTATATTCCCAAGCCAGGGACAAGGGAATAATGTGGCTAAAATTAAGTTTCACTAACTGAATCTGAATACTAATATAGTAGTAGTTACAGAAAGAAAGACTATAACTGTAGTTACAAGAATCAACAGGCCTGTGCAGTTCAACCGAACCATCTGCTGCATGTAAATCTTTTCACATTTATGTATTTCAAACTGCATTATAATTCCCAGAAACCACTGTTACTATCTAGCACCCTTACTAACCTAACTATTTCAAACTGCAAACATGTAGGAGAGGGCGTGCATATATCGTGGGAAGGGAAGCCCAAGTGAAATTGAATTAAGATTGACATAATGGGGGCAAAATTGAATGACAATTGCTAAAATGTGATTAAGAATTAAGTTTTGTCCTCTTTTGTCCTGATCCATGAGGTTATGAACTCTGTACACAGCCCCAGGGCTATGGTATCTGCCATTACAATCTCTCCCAGCTAACAAAATTACGTCCTGAGGACGTCCTCTAAATGGACCACAAAGTTATTAGGATGTTGGAAATTAACGTTCTCCGGACGTTATTTTGTAGGGGAAAAATTTGATGTCCTGGGGACGTTTTTCTTAACGTCAAAACGATGTTTTCAGGACGTTCTTAATACAGTCATAGGACCATAAAATGACGTTATGTACACATCCTCTAAATGGACCACAAAGTTATTATGACGTTGTATGACTGTATTAAGAACGTCCTGAAAACGTCGTTTTGACGTTAAGAAAAACGTCTCCGGGACAACTATGGAACCCTACAAAATAACGCCTGGAGAACGTTCTTCTTTAACGTCCTGATAACGTAGTGTTCTATTTAGAGGACGTCATTTTATGGTCCTATGACTGTATTAAGAAGGTCCTGAAAATGTAGTTTTGACGTTATTAAAAACGTCCCCAGGACAACAATGGAACACTACAAAATAACGCCTGGAGAACGTTAATTTTTAACGTCTTGATAATGTTGTGTTCCATTTAGAGGACGTCCACAGGACGTCATTTTATGGTCCTATGACAGTATTAAGAACGTCCTGAAAACGTAATTTTAACGTTAAGAAAAACGTCCCCGGGACAACAGTGGAACCCTACAAAATAACGATAAGATTTTAGATATCCGACTAGCCTACCCTTTTTTTCAAAACTATATTCAACAAGAAATACATTCATAGACACAGAACACAGCCAGGGGTACATATATTAAACTAAACAAAATGATAATTTATAAAAAGACAGTCAACAGTTTTGATTGCTTTCTTGTTTTTAGAAAATGATATTGTTTTCATATAAAGTTAAACTACCTTTAGAAAATTTCTGTTTATGAATATGATATTTTTCCAAAAGTAAAATAAGGTTAAAAATACATCTTGAAGCGTATTATTGTAATGCATAAAACCAAAAATAATGTTTTCAATATCCGCATAACCTCTTTGTTATTAGTCATGTTCGAGTGACGGACCCGGAAGTGACCAAGAAAAATGATACGTTGGGAACAGGCAAAGACTGTAGATAAGACAAGATCCGCAACTGCCGCCTTTCCCCATTGTATTTTTTGTCTGCACAAAAGGAAGTGATCAGGCATGCGCAGTAGTGTTTTCAGTTAACGACCAAAAGAGACCAAAGTACTGTGACGGTCATGTTTGTAACGTTGTTCCATGACTAAGGTAGGACCAAACGAGAATGTTTTTGAAAGTACTGTGACGGTCATATTGTAACGTTCTTCTGTGACCAAGGTAGGACCCAAACAGAACGTTTTTGAAAGTACTGTGATGGTCATGTTTGTAACGTTGATCCATGACCAAGGTAGGACCAAACAAGAACGTTTTTGAAAGTACTGTGATGGTCATATTGTAACGTTCTTCTGTGACCAAGGTAGAATCAAAAGAGAACGTTTCTCAAAGTACTGTGATGGTCATGTTTGTAACGTTGTTTCATGGCCAAGGTAGGATCAAAAGAGAACGTTTCTCAAAGTACTGTGATGGTCATCCATGTTCCTATAAACAGGACCTTCATATGTCTGTTTACAGAACGTTCTTCTGTGACCAAGGTAGGACCAAAAGAGAACGTTTCTCAAAGTACTGTGATGGTCATGTTTGTAACGTTGTTTCATGACCAAGGTAGGACCAAAAGAGAACGTTTCTCAAAGTACTGTGATGGTCATCCATGTTCCTATAAACAGGACCTTCATATGTCTGTTTTGTTATCTTCTCTTTTCTCCCTCCTAAATGTGTGTGCATGTTCAGGCATGAATTCTAACCTAACTTGTATCACTGATGTTAATATGCTTACTACATATAAATATGGAATTTTTTAGAGCTTGACAATTGTTTTGACACTGTTTAAAAACATTTTCCAATGTAAATTTCTTTGACGTACACATATTCTACTATAATGTAGTGGTATAATGAGCAAATAATGGATGCAGCTTGTCCTACTTCTGCCCATGTTATACCATTAACCGTTATTCCGGTTGTGGTTTGTTGGTCAATACATTTTCAGTACTGACATTTTAAGCCTGTTGACAGGGCTTACCTATCACATGTTCAATTTCAGTTTACAATGAAATGTTTCGCCTTCTTAGGTGTACCTCTCGCTTGGCTTGAATCAGACAGACATCGACTACTTCTTCACAGGCCCTGGCTTCCTGGCTTGGAACCGAATGGGCAACCTGTTCGAGTGGGGAGGCCCACTGCCCCAGTCCTGGCATACTAAGCAGCTGTACCTCCAAGTACTGACAGTTACTTTTATAAGAGTCCTTCTCTTTGAGAGTACACGGGTTCTTTTACTCATTATGATGTCTCTTGTCCTCTAGTACAAAATTGTGGATCGAATGAGAGCATTGGGAATGATGCCAGTCTTACCTGCCTTTTCGGGGAATGTGCCTCTTGCCATCACCAGGTTTCTGAATCTTGAGTTTCTGCATTGTCCTAAAGTATAACCAGATTGAATATATAATGTGACAGACACAATTACTTCTTGCAAAATCTTGTGTAATTTATGTGTTTATCTTATGTAAATGTTTATACCATCATCAATCATCCCAAAAAAATATATATACAGGTGCAGCTCAAAAAATTAGAATATCGTGAAAAAGTTCAATATTTTTTGTCACTAATTTCAGAAAGTGAAACTCATATATTGTATAGATTCATTACACATAGAGTGAAATATTTCAAGCCTTTATTTCTTGTAATTTTGATGATTATGGCTTACAGCTAATGAAACCCAAAATTCAGTAGATTATAGATATGGAGTAGATGTGGATGGATCCCTTTAAGGGTTGTTTCTCCTGACTTTTTTCCCCATAGAGTTCTATAGGAAAATGAGTCAGGAGAAATAACCCTTGCAGTGATCCATCCACATCTACTCCATATCTGGCAACAGAGTGATGGTTTGGGGCTCGTTCGATAGCTCAGAGCCTTGATGACTTACAGCCATTTAGCCAGCCATGTGTTCCATACTGTACCAGTGTAATTTACAGCTGAATCTAGTCTCACCCCCCAATTCTCATAGAGATCAGTTCAAATGCAGAGAGGTTATAGTATCGCTTGTAACAGTACCTGAAAATAAGATATCGAGAGTCTTTTGATGTTGATTGGTCACAGACTTCAGGAAGTAACAGCATGCAAAGGATATGCGACCAAATATTAAATGTGATACTTTAAAAATATGGTAAAGCAAAATATTCTAATTTTCTGAGACACTGAATTTTGGGTTTCATTAGCTGTAAGCCATAATCATCAAAATTACAAGATATAAAGGCTTGAAATATTTCACTCTATGTGTAATGAATGTATATAATATATGAGTTTCACTTTCTGAAATGAGTGACAAAAAATATTGAACTTTTTCACGATATTCTAATTTTTTGAGCTGCACCTGTATAATGTGACAAAGACACAATTACTTGTTGCAAAATCTTGTGTAATTTATTTGTTTATCTTATGTAAATGTTTATACCATCATAAATCATCCAAAAAAAAAATATATATATATTATTTTGGATGAAAAAGCATCTTATTATTATCTCTTATTCTTGTCAACACTGTGTAATAAAGTGCTTTTACGATCTTTACAGGCTGTTTCCAAAAGCAAATGTGACCAAGCTGAATCCCTGGGGCCACTTTAACTGTAGCTACTCCTGCGCTTATATCCTGGACCCTCGTGACCCCCTATTCCAGCGCATCGGAGCTCTATTCCTGTCCCAACTAGTGAAGCAGTTTGGGACGGACCACATCTACAATACTGACACCTTTAACGAGATGTTGCCTGCTACTTCAGATCCGTCCTATCTGACTGCAGTCAGCCGCTCTGTGTTTGCCACCATGACCTCAGGTAAAAATGGCAACTGAGCCATCCCGAGTTGCTATTGTAATTGTAATTGTCCTAGTTTGATGATGCAGTCCTGCCCTGTCGCTTATATGGGCCACAGACAGTTTTTTTGCCCCCTAACTGTGTCCCCAGGCAAAATGAAATCCTAGCTTTTGTTCTCTCTCCCCCCATGTCTTTGTCTACAGTTGACCCCCAGGCAATTTGGCTGATGCAGGGCTGGCTGTTTGTTCAAGATATGGGCTTCTGGAAGCCAGCCCAGATCCAGGCCCTCCTGCACGGTGTGCCCATTGGCAGAATGATAGTGCTGGACTTAATTGCTGAGTCCACACCGGCCTTCTCCTTCACCAAATCGTTCTATGGCCAGCCGTTCATATGGTGCATGCTACACAACTTTGGGGGCAACAGTGGGCTATTTGGTACAGTGGAGAGCATCAACATGGGACCCTTTGAGGCTCTTCGCTTCCCCAACTCCACTCTGGTGGGATTGGGCATGGCACCAGAGGGCATAGAGCAGAACCCTGTGGTGTACGAGCTAATGAGTGAGCTTGCCTGGCGTAAGAAGCCTGTTAACTTGGGGAAGTGGGTCTCCCTGTACGCTGCCAGACGCTATGGTAGCACCAACGAGAACCTTACCAGAGCCTGGAAGCTTCTATTTCGGAGCGTGTATAACTGTACTATTCCACACTATAAGAACCACAACCGCAGCCCCTTGGTGCGCAGGCCCTCATTGCGCATGTCCACTGATGTGTGGTATGACCGCAGCGACCTGTATGAGGCCTGGAGGCTCCTATATGAGGTTGCTCAGCCCCTCGTGTCTGTGGAGACCTTCAGGCATGACCTGGTTGACGTCACACGGCAGGCCTTGCAGCTCCTTGCCACAGAGTTCTACAGAGAAATCAGGGACTCCTACCAGAGCCGGAAGTTGCCAGAGCTGCTGACGGCTGGTGGGGTGCTGGTGTATGACCTTCTGCCAGAGCTGGACCGTCTCCTGTCCAGCGAGAGCCACTTCCTTCTGGGGGTGTGGCTGGAGCGAGCGCATTCACTGGCACTGACTGAGCAGGAGGTGCAGCAGTATGACCTCAATGCCAGGAACCAGATCACACTGTGGGGCCCAGTGGGGAACATTCTGGATTACGCCAGCAAGGAGTGGGGTGGACTTATGAAGGACTACTACTCCCAGCGCTGGAGCCTGTTTGTCAACACCTTGGTGGAGTGTCTGGATAAGGGGTTGCCTTTTAAGCAGGAGGCCTTCAACAAAGCTGTCTTCCAGGTGGAGAAAGGTTTTGTTTTCAACCAGAGGAAATACCCATCCAAGCCAGAGGGAGACACCTATGATATTGCCAACAGAATCTTCTTGAAATATTACCCACATGCCTTGAAGAGACTGAACTGAGCTTTGACTTTTTTGTCAGTCGAATGATGATTGTTTCTTACTGCAGCATAAAGAATGTATCTGCTTCTGTCTTCCCTGATAGATGAACAGGGACAGGAAATAATGGGCCTCATTCACCAATCACCATAACAAATTTGTTCTTAAAAACGTTTTTACAAATATTTCGGAAAAATTAACTGATGTTTGCGTTTGCGAGTTTCTTTTCTACTCAAGAAAAAATCCCGAATAAGAAAACATTGGTAAATGCCACAATGTTCATAAAAACAACTTAAGACCAAATGTATTTGCAGAATGGTTGGTCAAACTCTCGCTGTGTGGTGTGTATCTGAGGGGGCGGCAGAAACGAAATAAAACAATGGTATTTACTTGGGTGCAATAAATTATGCTATTTTTAATGCATTATTTGACAAGTTGATGGATGTGTTTATTCATGAACAGTGCTAGAAGCAGTGTAAGTTGAGCTGGGTGGTTGGAAGCTGCCTACTTGTGGCAGATCACTCCTCATACTTCAATATTCCCTCACTGGCGCTATGTCCATGACAAGAATAATCTATAGCCTGCGTTGGGTTTGGCCCATGTATCCTTCATAAGGGCTATTATTAGCTTTTAGTTACTGTGTACTGAACACACACATGCACTCTATGGCATTCCATTTGTTTTGTTTTCTGTTTTCAAAGCACAAAATATAGATCATACAAAGGATTATTTTTTTTGCTAACCCTTATCAGCTGCAGGCAGATTATCTTTCACTGCAAGCTTATGCTAATTACACGCCCACTGCAAAGATGTTGAAAAACACATTTTAATGAATTCCGCTTTTCACTTGTTTGGGTATTATAACTACAAAATTTCTACTACAAAAATGAATTAAAATTACAACTGATCTATTTTCAATTTGCATACAATGTTATAAACGTTTCCTAGGCTCCCATTGCCAAAGTGTTTGTATCTCTGGCATTCTATTGTATGTAAAGCCATGACTCAGGTGGGACAGAAGTTCCAGAAGTTTACTGACTGTTGCTTTCACTGTAAAGTATTCCTCAACATCAACTACTGGAAAACACTTTACAATAATTACTTACAAGTTGACACTTCCGATCAGTTTGTGAAGACATTGAGATGGAACATAATTTGTAAATGTAATAGTTAAATGTGCTTTTCGGTTTATGGAGTTCTGTTCTGCTGCCAAACATTCTGCCTCTCAGAAGACCAGGGATAACAAATAGCTCTGCAGCACTTTTTAAATTTCTCTGGAAATACATTTTATGTCAAATTAGTAATGGTAAACTTGAACTTAGTGCCTTATGCGAAACAAATCATAAACATTTAATTGTGAGATTATCTTTTTATTATTCCCACAAGTCACTGTCACTGCTTCTATATGCACGGCAGCTATACTACGTATTTACGGTAAAACGTAAAGGTAAATAAAAACTTGAAGGTTAAATAAATAAAATAAAATTGTGGAATGACTTTAACAATAGTATGACTTTTTCTCCCAAATTTAATTTGTTGGATCATTCGATTGTAAGGAACATAGGAAATATTGTTTTCTCTTAAAATTAGTAAGTAATCACAAAGAGCCAGATTCATAGATGGCATCTCCTGCACGGATTTAACACTGACCGAGACGCTGTATTCTAACCTACGCTACGCGGGTGCGTTTCTCAAAATGTGGGTGGAACAGGGCATGATATTCTAATTACCAGTTTCTTGTACCTGCTCCCTGGGTTACCAGCTTTCTACTAAAAAAATGTATGTTGGGGTATACATTTTCAACGTGTCAGTGACCGCATTTGCCTTTTGTAAAATCCTGCCTTTGTGTATCGTTGCTCTTGCGTGACGGGGTAGGCAGTGAACATATTAATACATCGCATTGATAAAATGATCGTAGCTTCTATTGATGACACATCCAAAAGACTTTCAATGGGGGCCAATGCATGGCCAATGCATGTGTGGCCATGTGCATGTGTGAAAATGATTCCTCATGCTCCCTGAACCACTCTTTCACAATTTGAGCCCGATGAATCTTGGCATTGTCGTCCTGGAACATGCCCATTGATGGGATAACCTGGTCATTCAGTACATTCAGGTACTTCATTTTATTGCTGCATAATGTTGCTGAGCCCAGACCTGACCAATTGAAGCAACCCCAGATCATAACACTGCCTCCAGAGGCTTGTACAGTGGGCACTATGCATATGGCGGGTGCAACAGCAACTTTTGGCCAGGCAGTGTATTTATTCTGAAGATGGTTTCTGTACTATACTGTAAAATTCATACAGTTTAATTGCAACATTCAGAATGCTAAGAGTATTGTATAGCTGATGTATCCCCATTTGTTTTTTATTTTGGTAAAATGTCCAATAAAATTGATTTGCAATACAAATGGAGAGTAATGAGACAATTGTGTATAAATAACAGTACAAACATTCAAATTACAGTGATTTATGTGGGGAGTATGAGTATGAAATGCTTTTACAGTTATTTTCATGGAAGAGCAAGACTATTCCATGTTGGAGAGTGGCTGATTGTAAAGCCACAAGAATACACATTTTTTGTCTTAACCCAAAAAGCAAATGTGGTAAATGACTGATTTGTTTCGCTCTGTGAAAACTCATGTAATCACATAGTAGCTTCTCAGTGCAGTAAACAGTTGACTGTCTCCTCTAACGGACTAATCTATCCCTACCAGGGGAGTGGACAACACAATTAAATTGTAAAAGTTTCTTGAAGCCAATGGCATGCTGTACAGCTTAGCAGGAAAAAATAGCATGACCAAGGTCACAGATGATACTCTAGAGTAAGGTATATATGTTTCACATATTCACCTTTCACATATCAGTTCAGTGATTGTAGAATAGATATGTTTATAGTTTATTAAAATTAATTTCCACTGAGGTGCGAATTTAAGTGGAAATATTTAAAGGGGAATTCCACTGATAAATTATGTAAAATTTTTAGAAAACTCTCCTCCTGATTAAAATGAGCTCTCAGCCAACTCTACCTCTAGTGAGAGCAGAGATACATAATACATAGATACAAAATATCAGAAAAACCTACAAAAACTGAATATCTAGTCACTAAAACAGTTTAAATCCTTCTAGGAATGCTGTCATACAATTTCTGAACTGTGTGTAGTGGGACATTGGCCCATTGTTCAAGAAGGACAGTCTCCAGTTCTTTGAGGGATGAAGGAGGCAGAAATCTAGTTGGCACGCTGTTTAGATCTGGTGATTGTGCAGGCCATGGAAGACATTTGACATCATCCTCGCGTTTTTGGAACCATTCTTTAATGTTTTTAGCAGTGTGTATGGGGGCGTTATCATGTTGGAATATGGGGACATCATGAGGGAACAGTGTTTGCACCATAGGGTGCACCTCGTGTTGTAAAATGGTTTTATATTGTTTGCCCGTTACACGTCCATGGAGAGCAATCATTGGACCCAATGAGTCCCATGAAATGGCTGCCCATACCATACGCATATTTGAGTCCACTTTTGATTGCTTTTGAGTAAGCGACTTTTTCTCACAAATGGGGTCACTTAAAATACCAGGATGAAATCATTATTTCTGGGGTTTTGTTGAGGGAATTCAGCACACTCATTCACAGAACTGTGCATTCATCCGACAATTTTGAGTAATCCGAAAGTAAAAACGTAGAGACATAGAGCGTATATGTATATCTATGGTACAAGAGCGGGTCATACGAACTACTTTCTTTTTATTTTTGTTAATTCTATCTTTATTCATAATCTACACTTTGTAACCATCGTCATATGTAAACTGATTGATATTTTCACTAAAAATAAAAATAAATAAAAAATATTACGAACTACTTCACTACTTTGGAAAGAGTTTTGCGGGATTTATTTCGGGCACACTGCTTGCAAAGTGATGTGACGGGGCACATAGTAGACAGGGGTCTGAGGGAACAGGGTCGCATTCAGTCATGGCTATTTGTGTTCCTTACACCATGTTATGCATTTCTGTGCATTAGCCTTGGATACAAATGGTTTCCAAATGGCGGCCCTACCATAAATACCAGCGTTGAGAAGCTCACGACGTACTGTTTTTGTTGAGACTGGTTCAGATATTAATTGATTCAATTCTGTGGTGACTTTTAGAGCGTTGTTTGTTACCCCTCCCCTTCCTCTGTGTTTTTAAGACCCACATTTCCACTTCTTTGTTGTCAGAACGTTGATCAGATTACTAGTGCCTATACGCCTTTCTAAGCCTGAGTATTTCTTGAGATTCCCGAGACACCCTTTGTTTGACTTTGATTTTGCCTAGCCCTTTTTGTACTTTCGCCTTTTGATTTCAGGTTTAGACTTTTCTTTGTGTGTCTACCGACGTTGAGTAGCCTAGCAATTTTGTACCTTTTCTTTTCTGATTTCCCGGTTTTTACTTTTTGCTTGTTTATTGGTTTCCGATTTTCTGGAATTTACTTTGGGTTTTCTGAGTCAAGACGTTTCACTAGCATTCAAATGAAGCATTGCAGTTGGCATTGCAGTACAGTTACCACACCTAGGCTACACCACTCGTTTACCCAGCCGAACCGGCCGGGTTGGCAGTGCGTTCAGCTCCGGATCCGGCCGTGCATTCGAGCTCAAAAGGTGTCGGCAAGTGTCATCATCCAGCGTATTGTCCACAAAATCACCAGAAGCCATTGTACTGGAATAATTGGTGATTTAGCCAAGAACTTTTTGAGCTAGCTCGCAAGCTAATTCTGTTTCCAGCTATAATAGCAGATTGCCTCTCTCTCTGTGGCTGTGTCTGAATCAGAGCGAATTATCTGTGAAAACCAGGAAATGATATGCTATATCATCCGAAGATGACAACACTCAATTTTCAAAATTGTCACATAACATTACTTAACAGCTTTTAAAAAAAAGTATATTCAACTGCCATACTCAATATTACGCAAGTGCGCCAATTCGTACCATAGACCATAGAAATTTAAATAGATTTGGACAAGGCCTTTGGTCAATACCTCTTTCATATAGCATGGAAGGTCAGGGGGAGGGGGACTTGACGCCGCTGTAGTTTTTCAAAAGCGAGGAAGGGTAGAGGTAGAGGTATACGTCATTATGACATATACCTCTACCAAAATTATCTGCAGATATCTCAGTCTGGAAATGTTTTTGGCCAGCCACAAAGAGAGACTTAAGTAGTTGCGCCTTGATCTGTTAAATAAGACTAATGTTGTTTTTTGGTGGAATTGCCCTTAAAACATGAAAACAAAAACTAAATTAAGCATTCATAATAGTTTCCTTTGTTTATAATGTATTATGTGAGAGCTTATTGGACTTCAAAGACTGCCATTATTGTTTCTTTAAGTTACTTCTATTCTATACTACTATTCACAACACCTGTTGTAATCAGTAATGTTTTCAATGATCGAGTTTTTCAAAATTCAAAATTATGGGGATAGGCTATGTATTGTATCTTGAGGTACCTGATAATACCAAGCCCTAATACAGACGTGCTCAAATTTGTTGGTACCCCTGGTAAAAATGAGTAAAAAGGGTTATAAAAAAAAATGCACTGTTTGGTGAAGTAGCTTAATCTCACACTGAAACAAATCCATCCTTTAATTGACATTAATTTATTATGAAAAAAAAAAATCCCTCATATCAAGAAATTATTACTTTTAACAAAACCACGTTGGCCACAATTATTGGCACCGACAGGGACAGTTGGGACAGATATAATGATTGTGTGACCAGTATGAAGGCTGATTTTCTGAAGTGGTTGAATTGACACACTTTGCCTTTCACAATCAAGAAACATTTTTAGATTTTTTATGTCTTTACAACACCATTAGTCTCATTGCCACTAAGAAACATTGAACATGGATACATCCCTCAGTTGCAGTTTTAGATCTAGAAATAATTTTGATGGAGGTGTGTGTGTGTCTGTCTGTCTGTGTGTTCTGAAGGTCTCCTGTAAATGATTTACAAACAGGTAAGCAATCCATAACCTTTTTTTAAGTTTGGTTTGCTTTTATTTCAGACCAAAAAAATAGTCACAATTAAAATGTATTTTCGAACCAAATCAAGCGTATGTTTTCCAGTTGTTGCTCAATGTAGGCCAGGATTTTATTGGTTTAATATTGAAACTTTTCAGTTGTGCTTGGTTTGCTTGCACTTTTTAGAGAATATGCTAGAATGCTAGAGAATACAGACAAATTGCGCACTGCTCTCTTGCTTCCCCATTTTATCTGGTGTTTTAAGTGTAACACATGTTAATACACATCCAATATCTTACGTAGTTGTAGAAGAGGAAAACAATAGTCTAGTGTGGGTTGAAACATCATGTTGAGGTGAATAATAAACCTTTGATTTAGGGAGTGGTAATTACAGTATGCGGACTCTTTTATCCCTTAATTGGTTGGGTTTAAACACCAATTAAGGGATAAAAGAGTCAATGTACTGTAATTACCACTCCCTAAATCAAAGGTTTATTATTCACCTCAACATGATGTTTCAACCCACACTAGACTATTGTTTTCCTCTCCTACAACTACGTAAGATATTGGATTGCATAGTGAAAGCATACTGTTTCTATGTGGCAAATATTGTTCATATGGAAGTATTTTGCATGCATACCAGGTTTAAAACAGTCTAAGACCGCATCTCAAGTGATCTTTACTTGAATACTTTCATCCACATCTTGGTGTGGTTATATCCCTGTCAGATGTCTGACATACAGCTCCAAACTAACCGAAACAAACAGAAGTAGTGAAATCGGCCTGATAGAACAGTTTCAGTAAAGTTAAATATTCTGTAACGGTATTTTGCCTCCTTTGAAATAACTGTAAAGCGTACATAAAAATAAAAACGTTTTAAGAAATGAGAAAAATAAATGTTGGTTTACTGTTTAAGATATAGGAAACCCACGAGTAGGTATGGAAAATTGTCACCTGAATCTGGCATCCCTCTTTCATTTTATCACTCATTTCTTCACATTTGAGAGGATGGAGTGACTGGCACACTGACAGCCACACCTCAAGTTAACCAGGACACTGTCTTCGAAATGAAATATACAAAGTGGTTAGTCTTACCATTGTATTGTCTAAAAATGTCACAAGATGTTCACACAAGGGCGGCAGTATAGTACAATGGTTAAAAGACTGGACTTGTAACCAAAAGGTTGCAGGTTCGATTCCCAGGTAGGACACTGCTGCTGTACCCTTGAGCAAGGTACTTAACCTGAATTGCTTCAGTATATATCCAGCTGTATGAATGGATAAATGTAATAAGATGTAGAAGTTGTGTAAGTCGCTCTGGATAAGAGCGTCTGCTAAATGCCTGTAATGTAATGTAATGTAAGAAGACAGGTCGGGAATGAAAACCAAAGAGGTTGTTTTTCTCTTTTCTGTGGCTTGTGTTTTATTCCTTTTTATTATACCAAGCTGGGAAGTAAATAGTTTTTGCTTTGTTGGAAACGCCAACAGAGAGCAATTTTTGTCTTTAACATTTGTTTTATTTAGCATGTACAGTGGTGTTCAAATAAATAGCAGTGTGTTAAAAAAAAGTGAATAGAGTGCAAATATTTTTAAATAGCTTTTAGTTCCATATTTCAAATGTAGTGGAAAAATTACACATTCAATTCCAAATCAAAGCATTAACAAATTTTTATCAAGTCTGCGTTATTCTTTTACAGGAAGCAAAGAAAATGAATATTAATCTGTTCAAAAAAATAGCAGTCTCGCCATTTTTCTTTTCAAACTCAAACACTTACCGTATAAACTGAAGACATTTTTCAAGATTTAACTTCACTTTAAATTACTGAACTAATATTTAGTTGCATAACCATTGTTTTTGATAACTGCTGCGCATCTGCGTTGCATCAGTCAACCAACTTTTGGCACCGAGAAACAGGTATTTCAGCCTGATGAACAAACTACATTCCACAGTTCCTGTTTTGCTTCAGCTACTTGCTAATGCGAACTGCGAAGACGATGCGAGACAACGTGTTACACTATTGTGCAACTCTTATATTAACTGTATTTGTGGAAATGCATCAAATAAATCACTGTATTAACCTAGCCCTGTGAGAAAGCAACCACTTTTTGTCGCTTGTTTCAACTCCGGACTCGCTCTCCCTGCCCTGAGCTGAAGGTCTGGCTGCACGAATCACTCACTCACTTGCTCTCCCAGCCCGCCCGGAGCTGTCTGACTCAGGTTGCACGAAATAGCTACTCACTCGGTCACCCAGTACTCGCCCAGCCCCGGAACCATCTCCCCTGCCCTGAGCTCGTTAACTTGTGAGTGAAAGTACTGAGCAATCCCCCAGAACAGCGCTGGGCTTTGAAGCCAATTTTATTTAGTGGTCAAACCGTGTAATTACAACTTCCAGGTCCGAAAAGCAGTTTTCTTGCACACAATCATGGGGAAAGGAGCGGCTATAAAACGATGGATAATTTTTTTTGAGCGTCACAACTAGGGATGCACCGATACCATTTTTTTCAGACCGAGTACGAGTACGAGTACTCACTTTTGAGTACTCGCCGATACCGATACCGATACCATTTTTTGTGTGTTTTTTTAAGTATGAGTACTTTATAATAATAATACCACAATAATGAGACGGCTGATTTTGAAGATACTGTGTTTATTTTCTCCTGTTGATGGAGCACAGTCTATCAATTTACTGATTATTTAAATCAAATGAGGTCCAATAAAAATAAATAAATAAACATAAATAATAACCAAAATAAAACTGTAGTCTTTTGTGCATCATTCTATTTATACTGGAACGTCAAAGTATAAGTGACCCCTAACCCTTATCACTAATATACATGGTCAACTTAACAGGGGGGGGGGGGGGGGGGCTGACTGTAAAAAAACAATTGTGAAATAGGTCTACATACATTATAGGCTAACCTACTGTACTGACATGGAACAGCCTGTGTGCTATCTAAAGACTAGGTCTAATGCTGCTTATTGGCATAATGTCCTTTTCAACCATCAACCTCAGAGAGTCCTACTGAATTGACTAGCCTATATGAACTGCTGACTACCGCACCGCAGTAGCCTACATAATTGTCAACCGAATCAGTTACTCTCTGCATAGGCTACGGGCTACTCAATTAGTTTGCAACAAATGGCGGGGGTATTAGTAAAATAATATAGCCCGGTCAACTGTTTTTTGGTACAGTTTCACATTTAAAAAATATAGCCTGCAATCATGATCGGAACCTGTAGCCTACCTACTGGCATCTGACGTCCACCCAACGTAACGTTACCGAAAGCAAAACGGTTCAAGCATTTCTAATCAAAATCGCATAGGCTACTGTAGGCTATATTGTACATTTTCCATGTAGGCCTATTCTGTAACTATCAAACTAAGAGTTAATAAAAGTCTGCCCGTTATTAAACCATTTCAAATCTGTAATAATGATATTGATTAAATGAAGCACATTCGTGTTTTCGTTTGTATCGAAATAGCACAATAAATGTAGGCTATTTTAAGAAGGCCTAATATGCTATAACCATGTTTTATAGGCTACACAAATATAACCAATATGTGGCTATACGTTTGTTTCTTCTTTACACTTGAAATTCAGTAAGAAGTCTAGCTAAAGCCCTTTTCTTTATTTGTTGTCAGGTAATTTGAGTCTAGATCACGCACTGCGTGAATGGTTGCTATTTTAATCTGAACCGCTATTTTAATCAAGTAGCCTACTGACGAACTGGGTGATTAATAGCACTATGCTACATCAGTGCACCTAGCTCAACCCTTTGTATAAGGGCTCCCCCCATACATGACTGAACATCGACATTCAATTTGGGAGAAAAGAATCATCTGCTTTAAAAAAAAAGTATGGCCCTTGTCACCCTTTTGACAACTTTACCATTTGAAAACGCAATGTTTTACAATAGGTTACTTACCACGAAATGGTCAGAACTTGAGAACACACAAATTGTCATATATTTCCGTAGTTTCTAATCCATATTTAAAACGCTCACTGGAGCGACCATAAACCTAATCCATAAAACTATATAACTACAAGGAAAAAATACAAAAAGTTCATACGAGGTTTATAGGAAAAGTTCGCATTTCAGGTGGTAGGCTACATTAACTTCGCCCTCGCGTGGAGACCTTAAACCATGATTACGTTTCACACAAAAACTGCCATTGAAACAAGATCGCAGATTATTCAGTTAATTGTTTCATTTGAAATCTTATCGATTAAATTCTTATTAGCAATTAATCATCGATAGTCGATTAACTGTTAACATCCCTAGTGAGCACGCAGGTCAGGATTAGGTGTTGCTAAGGTGATAGCATTAGCGTGCGGACGTTTGGACGTTGGTATCGGTTTTGGAGTATCGGTACATTTTTTCGAGTACGAGTACGAGTACATGAGCATGGTATCGGCCCCGATACCGATACTGGTATCGGTATCGGTGCATCCCTAGTCACAACCCCCACGAAATAACTCGTTTCACTATCCGAATTTGATCCATTTGTTCCAATAACATTTGGAAAGTCTCAAAGTCGCCGCACTATTAAATTACTTTATCCCATTCAGGAGGGCTAAACCGGAAGTTAGACTGACTTGATGACTCGAGTGACTCCAAAACCCGACTCTCTTTGGTGAGTGACTCATACAAACTCGAGTTAGTAAAAAGAGTCGAACCTCCCATCACTATCCCATACCATGATTTTTGCGCCACCATTCTTCACTGTCTTCACAGTGTACTGTGGCTTGAATTCAGCACCCTATGGCAAGCCCTTTTTAACATTTATTCCTCAAGACTTACTAGTAAATATTCATTAGATACTAGTACTTATTCTTTAGTTACTAGTAACTATTGGAATAGTTACTAGTATCTATTTCAGTTTTACTAGTAACTATTCATTAGATACTAGTACTTATTCTTTAGTTACTAGTAACAATTCCAATAGTTACTAGTAACAATTCCAATAGTTACTAGTAACTATTCCATTTTTACTAGTAAGAAATTGAGATTTTTTGCAATTGAATTCTATGGGGCTCTGCGGTTCAGATATCAACTATTTGCTTCTGACTAGTAACTATTCCAATAGTGACTAGTATCTATTTCAGTTTTACGAGTAACTATTTATTAGATACTAGTTCTTATTCTTTAGTGACTAGTAACAATTGCAATAGTTACTAGTATCTATTTCAGTTTTACTAGTAACTATTCATTCGATACTAGTACTTATTCTTTAGTGACTAGTAACTATTCCAATTGTTACTAGTAATATTTTTATTCTTACTAGTAACTATTTCTGTTTTACTCGTCATCGGTAATGACTAGTCAAAATGACTATTTGATAGTTCAATTAACATTTTTACTAGTAGCAATACAAATGTTACTAGTAACGATTGGAATAGTTACTAGTAACTAAAGAATAAGTACTAGTGTCTAATTAATAGTTACTAGTAAAACTGAAATAGATACTAGTAACTATTGGAATAGTTACTAGTAACTAAAGAATAAGTACTAGTATCTAATGAATAGTTACTAGTAAAACTGAAATAGATACTAGTAACTATTCCAATAGTTACTAGTAACTAAAGAATAAGTACTAGTATCTAATGAATAGTTACTAGTAAGTCTCGAGGAATAAATGTTAAAACGGCTTGCCATAGCACCCGGGGGTCGTCTGACGTACTGTCGACGACCACTAGAGCCGAAAAGAACAATTTTACTCTCATCAGTCCACAGAATGTTACGCCATTTCTTTTTGGGCCAATCGATGTGTTCCTTGGCAAATTTTAACCGATTCTGCACATGCCGTTTTTTCAACAATGGTGCTTTACGGGGGCTTCTTGCTGATAGCTTAGCTTCGATCAAACGTCTTCTGACTGTAACAGCACTAACAGGTCATTTTAGATCATCTTTGATCTTTCTGGAGGTGATGATTGGCTGAATATTTGCCATTCTGACTATTCTTCGATCCGTTTTAACAGTAGTTGCTCATTTTCTTCCGCGTGTTTCAGGTTTTTGTTGCCATTTTAAAGCATTTGAGATCTTTTTAGCTGAACATCCTATAATTTGCTGCACTTCTTTATACATTTTCCCCTCTCCAATCAACTTTTTAATCAAATTACGTTGTTCCTCTGAACAATGTTTGGAAAGGCCCATTTTACTTAGCAACTCAGAAGGAAATATATTTTATAACAATGTGTGAAACATTTGCTTCCCTTCTTCCGTAATAAAGGACAATTATTGACACCTGTTTTTTCACAGAATTAATTAATTTTCTAATTAAACTCCACACTGCTATTATTTTGAACACGCCCCTTTCAATGAATGAGTCAATTACTCAGAACAAGCAGCGTGCATGTCATGACAGTTGGGTCTGTTGTTTTTCTATTACACTACTACATCTACAAGTAAATTATTTGCCATGCAGAAATATCACTACTACTAATAAAAGTGGTTCATCAGGTTAGTGATGTTGTACTGCTATCTTTTTTAACACAACTGTATACATCTTGTATACCAGCACATTCAAAAGTTTAATAGGTACAAAAGAGTACAATAGCACAATAATATTCTACTTCTAAGAGGGAAACAATTTGAAAAGTGTTCAAGGAGGTGAATATTTTCTTCAGCCACTATACCTCAAAATAAAACTTGAAAAATGTTCCTTTAAATATTACAGAGTTGTAGACAAAAGACCAGAGGACATGGCTGCAATAAAAAAAAAAATCAGTTTGTTGTTCCAAAGAAGAAAAATGTTAAAATTATATGCCAAACTACACTGAATTAAAGTTATGGACACCAACTGTACAAAGTAGATGGGTTTTTATGATACAGATTTATAAACATCCCCAGAATTCTTGTTTTTTATGGAAGAATCATAGCTGAATTTAATCCCAGTTGCACCCTCTGAGGTTACCACTGCATTAGCTGCTGTGTCTGCATGTCTTTGGCTGAGGATGTGGAAAAAACTGGAGCACTATGGTCCACCTGCAGACCTCTGTTACTGAAGTAAGACTGCAGGCACTCAGAAACTACAAACCCCAATTCCAAAAAAGTTGTGACAGTAGGTAAAATGCACATAAAAGCAGAAAGCAGTCATTTGTAAATTCTCTTTTAAATATATTTAATTGAAAACCATAAAAAGATGAGATATTTCATGTTTTACCTTATCAACTTTAATGATTTTTGTAAATATACGCTAATTTTGAATTTGATGCCTGGAACACGTTCCAAAAAAGTTGGGACAGGGGCAAAAAAAAAAAAAGACTGGGAAGTTCAAAAAACACCTGTTTGGAACATTCCACAGGTTAACAGGTGATGCTATCATGATTGGGTATAAAAGGATATCAAAAAACTTGATATCCTATTTTCAGGTACTATTACAAGCGATACTATAACCTCTCTGCATTTGAATGTATCTCTATGGAAATTGGGGAGTGGGCTGTAAATTAAACAGGAATAGTATGAAACCCATGGTTCGCTAAATGGCTGTAAGTCATCAAAGGTCTGAGGTATCAAACGAGCCTCAAACCATCACTCTGCTGCCAGATATGCAGTAGATATGGATAGATCACTAAGGGTTGTTTCTACTGACTCATTTTCCTATTGAACTCTATGAACAACCATGTGGTTGATCTGCAATATTTTGACATTGATACACAATTTTGTTTAATATATTTTACTCATTCAGCTCATTTACTCAACTCAATTACAGGGTCACAAAAACGGTTGTTAAAACACTGATTTACATCGCTGTTACAATATTAAGCACTGGCAATAATAAAATGTTAAAATCCATAAAAAGGAAAGCTTCACTGTACAGTGAAATTTTAAAATCCATATTTGTTTGAGACTTTCATTAACATGAATAACTTAGTTGAAATTGCAATCTTTTCTCCCGAGAGACATCCTTACCTTTACTGTTCTTCTCTTCAGCTCAAGCAAAGGAGGGACTCAAGTGCAGATGGACAGTGATCACTTGGAAGTGCTTGCATGCTCTTTTATAGATCTATTATTGTAATTCCAACTGCCCAATCCCTTCACATTAAATGCCATATTCTTCTGTTATTGTATACTGAGCCTAAATATTGTTAGCAGTAGGCTATTTTTCCTTGTTAAAATGACCACACTTACTTAAACCTACTGTCACAGAACTAGATTTTGCAAGAGCCAAAACGGCTCACATTATCAATCAATTTTATTATATAGCCTATCTTAGGTAATTTTGACAAAAATAATAAATTCCTTTGTCTTAAACTGACAAGTAATTATTTTTCTTTTGCATTCATGAAACAACGGTGGCCTCTGTCTAACGAGCCTAATTTAGCTAACTAACTAGATCTACGTACTCGACACATTATTTTCTTGAGCCCGTTGTGATGAGTTTGATATCGCATCCAGTTACTACATTTCCCAGAAATACATGGTCATGTGACACAAACTGTGCACCAATCAGCATGCAATAACGTGTCAGATGGCTGTCCAACTGTTAGGTCATGCAGATGCAGGTTTTCATTGCGGAAGCATAACATAACCCGTGAAAATAAATCGAAGTTTAAGAAGCGATTGTGTCTAAAAAAAAGCATGCCCGTCATATTATTTTAACCCTTCCAGTACTTACACTACGGTACGGTAATATATCATGCTGTTCTTTATGCATCAGATACTTTTATCAGTTAAAACCTAATGTAGGGTAATCAGCTAGTAGTTAGCTAGTTAGCTAACGTTACAATGAACGTTACGTTACCTTAGTTACTAACTTAGCTAGATGGCTCTTCTCTGAAATCAGAAGCTGTCTGAACTTCATTATGGCTCGCAGTTAGTTTGCTAAATTGGCTCGCTAACGTAGCTTATTCATAAGTTACTCTTAAGGGTTTGCTTACTTGATAGCTAGCAGCCGTCTATAAAGCAAGCGAGTAGGCAACTAACGTAAGACACGGGGTTTTGTTCTCCGATTTCCAGTGACTTTTTTCTATTCTTAGTCTGTGGTAACCAAGTCTAAAGTATTTTAGCTTACAGAATCGCTTGTCAACATCAGTGCTTTCTGAAGCCATTCGAATAAATACTTAATTTAAAGGGGTGTCGGACTCTAGTCTTGGAGGCCGCAGTGTCTGCTGGTTTTCAGTGTCTTTCAGCGCTTCAATGATTAATTGTAAGTCATTGCTTGGCTAGAGTCCGCACACCTTGTTTCCTGGCTGCTGATTGAAACGAAAATATCTGCAGTCACTGTGACCCTTATAATAAAACTGACTAACGCCATACCTCGTTAAAGATCTTTTGCATAATGTAAAAAAAAGTGTTTGACTACTAATATTGGACATATTTAAAATGTATGTCTACGCCTCATCTTACTCTTTTAGCTCTTTGTAAATACCTATCTAGACAGGTCATGCACTTACAGTAACAATTTTGTGAAATTAAGCTCTTGTGAACTGGAAATATTCAATGCACTTTGCCCTTGTCTTCTTCTGTTAAGTATTTCCCTGTTGCAGACCTGGTTTAATTTAGTTAGGAGTAGCTTCAGTTTGTCAGTCAGACACTGTACATTTACTGCAATAATTATCAGAAAGTTGTACTGGTCCATTTTCCCTGACCTCCAGGCGGCCCCACTCCAGTGCGTGTCTGTCGCCGGCCGACCAGCATGTCTATGTTCAGCACGGGCATCCTGGTCCTTACCTCCCCGCTGCACACTCTCCCCCTACGCATCGCGCCCGTCCTCAGCTCGGCCGCCCAGGTCGTGGAGCGGACGCTCTACGTGCACCTGCACCCGGGGCTCAACCTGGGCAGTGCGGGCCAGGCTGGACCGGTCTACATCCCCCCGGTTGCGGATATCGCCAGCCTTATTTCCCATCTCTACAGCAACGCGGCCGACGTGTGCGGGCACCTGGACGTGCGGGTGTTGCTGACCAATTTCCGGGCTCAGCAGGGCCTGGCGGGGACGAGGGGAACCGATAACCCGTTCCCTTCTCCGCAGACCCTGTCCCACTCCCCAGAGGTTGTGCTGACCGACTTCCCCCTGCAGGACCCGGGTCTGTCTTCGCTGGTGGCCCAGTGCCTGCAGAGATATGCCGGACGCTGCTACGCCTGCACCCCGGGGTTGTTCTCCGTGCTGCTGCATCCCCGGCTGAGCTCTGTGCTGGAGGACAGAGAGCAGCCGGAGGAAGACGAGCTGAAGCGGGGCGGGGCGGCTGAACCAGAGCCTCTGGAGACCTACGGCGACGTGGTGGTGGGTGGCACATTCGACCGGCTCCATGGCGCACACAAGACCCTGCTCAACATCTCCTGTCTCCTGGCTAACAGGCGCTTTGTAATTGGGCTTTGCGATACAGAACTGTTGAAAAGTAAGTGGACGGGTAGGGCCAGGGTAAGTGGGTGTGAAGGGTCAGGACTTTGACTTTAGATGGTTACAGATTTGAATCCCAGAGTGTCTGTTGAACAGTCGAGCAAGGTATCCAATTTGAATTTCTCCATCTGTAAAAATAATGGTGTCAGTAGTGTATTGTAAGGCTGTGGTAGCTAGCTTAATTCTCCATTGTTGCCATGCTTAGCAATATAAATAATATCCGTACTTTATGAAACATTTTTAATTAGTGGGCTTTTACTACAGCTATTGAGGTTGCAAGACGTTTTCCATTTGGGATTTGAATCGGTGACCATCAGATCCAGTGTACGGTTCTCAAGGCTATTGTTTGCTGCCTAAAATTGTAACAGACAAAAGTATGCTGGTGTTTTGAACTGCAACATATCCGGCAAATTGTGTAAAATGTCAGATCCTATAATAAATAGTTATAGTTTGTTATTAACCAATAGCCTCATTTCATAGTTCATTTTTATCTGATCAGTGCATCTGCTGCTGTGGTTGTGGCTGTCACATAAATCCTTTTTTTAATTGAGTGGACTTTCTTTTTTATACTTCATCTGGCATTACAATATAAAGGGTAGTATAGAGACCTACCATGAAGAAGGACAATACTGTGATACCACTTTAGGTGAAAGTAGAATGATTGTAGATAGATGGAGCTTGTTTGTCAGTGTTGTCCGATTGCTGTGATGTGATTCCTGAAAATATCATTTATGAATGACAGTGTAATGCAATTCTGAGAGTGAGAGCTGCATATAAAAGACAGGTACAAACTGCAGCTTTGTGTTTATGGTTTCATGCTGATCGTAACGTCAAGTAAATGCAGTAATACAATTTCATTTAAAAAACAATGAAAGAACAATATAGTCCAGGTCCAGCAGGCATGTAGACACTTTCCATTTCACCCAACATTATTCAACCTCCTCCAACCATTCAAATTTATTTCCTGGCTAACATAATGGGACACCAGGAACCATCTGCATGGCACACTATGCCATCCAAGATTATCATAGTACCATGAGAACATTTGCCCCTTGGCAGTTGTGATTGTGCTTGAGTTATCATTTAGAAACTCAGATCAAAAATGACTGTGGTGACACAACTGTGAATAAGTACTTGAACTGCCACAGAACTCTTCTAATGTCAGAATATATGTGGTGAGCGCAGATTGCTTTTCGGCCAGGTGTCCTCAGTTAAAGCTGCCTCATCTCTACCCCCCCCCCCCCCACAAAGTCCCCCAATCGGTCTCTTTCCACTACCTGGGCTAGCTCACTGCATTTGTTTCCTGTCCCTCACCCCAGACAAAGTGCTGAAGGAGTTAATCGAGCCCTATGTTCTACGGGTCGAGAGGCTCCAGGAGTTCCTTCGAGATGTCAAGCCCTCGCTACAGTATGAGATCGTGCCCCTCTCCGAGCCCTTTGGCCCCTCCATCACCGACTCTGAGCTGCAGTGCATCGTGGTCAGCGAGGAGACGAAGAAGGGAGGCGAGGCCGTCAACAAGAAGCGCCTGGAAAACGTGAGCGCCTCTTCCGTGAGCGGCGCCTAAAAAACGGGCCGTTGATGCGTCATGCCCTTACTTTTTCTGCCCTGTCTGAGTGCTCAATGCTAAGTGGGTACACTGTGTGCTAATAGTTTCGGAAGCATCCGAGATACTGCTTTGTACATTGGTGCTCGAAAGTATTCATACCCCTTCACTTTTTGCACACTTTGTGTTGTAGATTTAATTTTAAATGGATAAAATTGCCATTTTTGCCCATCAATCTAGACACAATAACCCATAATGACAAAGTGAAAACATGTTTTTAGAAATTTTTGCAAATGTATTAAAAATCTAAAACTGAGATTTTTCATTTGCATAAGTATTCATACCCTTTGCTTTAATGTATTTTTAAAGTATCATATTTTATATTTGGTCGTATATTTTTTGCATGCTGTTACTTTCTGGAGTCTGCGACCCATCAACATCAAAAGACTCTTGATATCTTATTTTCAGGTACTGTTACAAGCGATACTATAACCTCTCTGCATTTGAATGGATCTCTGTTGAATTGGGGGGTGAGACTAGATTCAGCTGTAAATTACACTGCTACAGTATGGAACACATGGCTGGCTAAATGGCTGTAAGTCATCAAGGGTCTGAGCTATCGAACGAGCCCCAAACCATCACTCTGTTGCCAGATATGGAGTAGATGTGGATGGATCACTGCAAGGGTTATTTCTCCTGACTCATTTTCTTATAGAACTCTATGAGGAAAAAAGTCAGGAGAAGAAACCCTTAAAGTGATCCATCTACATCTACTCCATATCTGGCAACAGAGTGATGGTTTGGGGCTCGTTCGATAGCTCAGACCCTTGATGACTTACAGCCATTTCGCCAGTCATGTGTTCCATACTGTACCAGCGTAACTTACAGCTGAATCTAGTCTCACCCCCCAATTCTCATAGAGATCAATTCAAATGCAGAGAGGTTATAGTATTGCTTGTAACAGTACCTGAAAATAAGATATCAAAAGTTTTGATGTTGATGGGTCACAGACTTCAGAAAGTAAAAGCATGCAAAAAATAAGGATATGCGACCAAATAAGAAATATGATACTTTAAAAATACATTAAAGCAAAGGGTATGAATACTTACGCACTTGAGAGATTTCAGTTTTAGATTTTTAATACATTTGCAAAAATTACTAAAAACATGTTTTCACTTTGTCATTATGGGTTATTGAGTGTAGATTGATGGGCAAAAATGGCAATTTTATCTATTTAAAATGAAATCTACAACACAATAAAGTGTAATTACCGCTAATTAAGGTAATTGCATAATTGTTCACGTTTCTGTGCTATTTGAGTGCCTACAGTGACCCCTTGAGGATAACAATTTAAATACTAATTTAAGGGTGATGCGACTGAATCAAAGCGGAATTATATTTCTTATTAAGGATAAACATAGTCTTAGTAATACTGCCAGAAAGACTGCCATGTATGACAGTATAACTGTGTGTTTTCTGGTTTTGTGTGTGCGCGCACATGACATGTACTTGTGCTGATTGTTCTTGACGTTCTAATTCTGTGGTTACAGATGTGCCTGCAGCTGTGTGTACGTACGTGCGTGCGCGCGCACGTGTGACGATTGCGTATGCCAGTATAGTGTTGTATGATCGCAGTCCCATGTATGTGGTATGTTTGGCGGACGGGCGTTATCTGACTGTATTTCTATGTTTGTGCATGCGTGTGTCATTACATTACATTACATTATAGGCATTTAGCAGACGCTCTTATCCAGAGTGACTTACATCGAATTACATTTATCCATTCATGCAGCTGGATATATACTGAAGCAATGCAGGTTAAGTACCTTGCTCAAGGGTACAACGGCAGTGTCCTACCTGGGAATCGAACCTGCAACCTTTCAGTTACAAGTCCAGTTCCTTAACCATTATGCTACACTGCCGCCCTGCTACAGGGTCTCTCAGAGCTGGTGCTGCACGAGATCCAGGTGATCAAAGATGCCCACCACAGTGAGATAGAGGAGGAGAAGATCAGCTCCTCCAGCCTGCGATTCCGCCTGCTCGGGACTCAGCTCACGCCCCGCCAGGTACCGACACTCCTTCTCACGTTGTTTCTCACGTGGCTCCTTACAGCGCACATGAAATATTTTTCATTCATTTAGATCACACATTAAACTTCATATATCATTTATATTTACTATTCTTACCTGTGATATCGATACAATGAACAAAATACATGCGTTTATCTGATAGTTGTACATGTAAAGAGGGTGAATTGTTGTACACTGCAATCGTGCTAGCCACATGGGCAGCTAACGAAACCAAGCAGGAGCTTCTGTATAATTTCCTTCCATTGACCTTTGTTGCTTTATAAATAGCAGTTACTAAATTGATCAATGGGGCCCCGACTTTGTCACAAATAGTTTTTATTCTTCAGTTCAATCCTTCAGTACTGGAAATGTGCTCTCAGCATCTTTGAGAAGTGACCTGGTGAGGAAACGTATCTAATTTGCCCCATTTTGTAAAAATGTGTTCATTTCTTTTGTTTCTTGTTTATCTAGCTTTTAAAAACACTATATAAACAAGGAATTACACATATCATGCTCAGGGTGTTCTTCTTATTGTAGATATTGGGTAAAAAATTTGATATTTCAAGAAAATATCAATTTTTTTGCCCCTCAATTTCAGATTGACATCAAGGGAACATGAGACTGAAAGCCAACCATATTTAATCACGGAACGCAAACAACCTGGTGCTAAGTGCATATTTTTCAGACTTGGGTGTTCAGCTGGGATCTCCAGGACACAGGGTTGTGTGGTCCTTCTTTGCTAGAGCAATGTCAGACTGTTCATTTGCTTGAAGAGCCATGTCAGACTGTTCATTTGCTTGTAGAGCCATGTCAGACTGTTCATTTGCTTGTAGAGCCATGTCAGACTGTTCATTTGCTTGTAGAGCCATGTCAGACTGTTCATTTGCTTGTAGAGCCATGTCAGACTGTTCATTTGCTTGTAGAGCCATGTCAGACTGTTCATTTGCTTGTAGAGCCATGTCAGACTGTTCATTTGCTTGTAGAGCAATGTCAGACTGTTCATTTGCTTGTAGAGCCATGTCAGACTGTTCATTTGCTTGTAGAGCCATGTCAGACTGTTCATTTGCTTGAAGAGCCATGTCAGACTGTTCATTTGCTTGAAGAGCCATGTCAGACTGTTCATTTGCTTGTAGAGCCATGTCAGACTGTTCATTTGCTTGTAGAGCCATGTCAGACTGTTCATTTGCTTGAAGAGCCATGTCAGACTGTTCATTTGCTTGTAGAGCCATGTCAGACTGTTCATTTGCTTGTAGAGCCATGTCAGACTGTTCATTTGCTTGTAGAGCCAAGTCAGACTGTTCATTTGCTTGTAGAGCCATGTCAGACTGTTCATTTGCTTGTAGAGCCATGTCAGACTGTTCATTTGCTTGTAGAGCCATGTCAGACTGTTCATTTGCTTGTAGAGCCATGTCAGACTGTTCATTTGCTTGTAGAGCCATGTCAGACTGTTCATTTGCTTGTAGAGCCATGTCAGACTGTTCATTTGCTTGTAGAGCCATGTCAGACTGTTCATTTGCTTGTAGAGCCATGTCAGACTGTTCATTTGCTTGAAGAGCCATGTCAGACTGTTCATTTGCTTGTAGAGCCATGTCTGACTGTTCATTGCGTACTGTGGTGAATAGGAAGCTCAAGTCCTTGGAAGGCCTTTGTTTCCCTGTCCAACCCCTATTTCATACCAATGTGCTGGGATTCACCGTGTTTTCTCTCAACTAACAAAGAGATCATGATCAGATAACTACACAGAGATGCCTCGTTTCTTTGTGTGAATTTTTACGATCCACACCCTCTTTTCTTAGCTGGAATAAGAAAGTGGCATTTTTTTGTTAATGTCATTAGGAGGCTTTGCTCTACCTTTGTCATTCATTTTCCTTTCAAAAACAGCAGCGTTTCCCTTTAATATGTTATTTGTAGAAACAAGAGGCAGTAGGCCTTTTTTTCCCTCCTGCTTACTTATGATGAACTTTGTACATGGTTTCTCCTACCTTGTGCCCGGAGTCCTGTTTTGAAACTTTTCATACGATATGATACCATTACGGCAGTAAAGCAGTGAGTTCTCGCTGTCAAAACAAAACCTTGCTTCTTCACTTTTCTTTCCACATGACACCATCCCTCTCTTAATCTTCTGGAGATATCTTTTCCTCTTTGTTGTTTGAAAGCAACTTCCCCATTCTTAAAAGGACTCCTCCAGTCCAATCTAAAAAGGACTTCTCCAGTCTATTCTTAAAAGGACTCCTCCAGTCTATTCTTAAAAGGACTCCTCCAGTCTATTCTTAAAAGGACTCCTCTAGTCCATTCTTAAAAGGACTCCTCCAGTCCATTCTTAAAAGGACTCCTCTAGTCCATTCTTAAAAGGACTCCTCTAGTCCATTCTTAAAAGGACTCCTCCAGTCTATTCTTAAAAGGACTTCTCCAGTCTATTCTTAAAAGGACTCCTCCAGTCCATTCTAAAAAGGACTCCTCCAGTACAATCTAAAAAGGACTCCTCCAGTCCAATCTAAAAAGGACTCCTCCAGTCTATTCTTAAAAGGACTCCTCTAGTCTATTCTTAAAAGGACTCCTCCAGTCTATTCTTAAAAGGACTCCTCTAGTCCATTCTTAAAAGGACTCCTCCAGTCTATTCTTAAAAGGACTCCTCCAGTCCAATCTAAAAAGGACTCCTCCAGTACAATCTAAAAAGGACTCCTCTAGTCCATTCTTAAAAGGACTCCTCCAGTCTATTCTTAAAAGGACTCCTCTAGTCCATTCTTAAAAGGACTCCTCCAGTCCATTCTTAAAAGGACTCCTCTAGTCTATTCTTAAAAGGACTCCTCTAGTCCATTCTTAAAAGGACTCCTCCAGTCTATTCTTAAAAGGACTTCTCCAGTCTATTCTTAAAAGGACTCCTCCAGTCTATTCTTAAAAGGACTCCTCTAGTCCATTCTTAAAAGGACTCCTCCAGTCCATTCTAAAAAGGACTCCTCCAGTACAATCTAAAAAGGACTCCTCCAGTCCAATCTAAAAAGGACTCCTCCAGTCTATTCTTAAAAGGACTCCTCTAGTCTATTCTTAAAAGGACTCCTCCAGTCTATTCTTAAAAGGACTCCTCTAGTCCATTCTTAAAAGGACTCCTCCAGTCCATTCTTAAAAGGACTCCTCTAGTCCATTCTTAAAAGGACTCCTCCAGTCCATTCTTAAAAGGACTCCTCCAGTACAATCTAAAAAGGCCTCCTCCAGTACAATCTAAAAAGGACTCCTCCAGTACAATCTAAAAAGGACTCCTCCAGTCCATTCTTAAAAGGACTCCTCCAGTCCAATTTTATTTTGGAGGGAAAAAGGCCATGGTCACTGTGAGGTATACTCCTGCTTGCTGGTGGCAAAAATTAAGCTCTTCTCAGGACTCGGAAGCATATGCTATATTTCTGGGCTGCATTGCTTAGCATCTGGTGGGTATTTGTTGTTGACACAGCTTTTTGTGACTGAAAGCGTTAACGCCTCACGCAGCACACTCAGTGTGTTGTGCCGTTTGCCATTCCTGCTTCAGGGTTAGTCGGGTTACAAGCACATTCTCAAATTATTACCCCTGTTATGGCTGTTACCTTTCCAGTTCAAGTTTTGAGTGCTTTTGAAAACCTTATGCTATTTTCACACGTTGAATTATTTTTGTTTTCTTAAAAGGAGAACAGACAGTCTGCCCTCTTTTTGCATTTGTTGCTTTATTTTGATAGAAAGATAGAAAGCAGACCGGAGTAACAGGTAGAGAAGGGACCACAGCTGAGTGCCATGGTGGGAATCGAACCCATCACCCGCACTGGGGAACCACATATGGCTCGAGAGTCAGCCGCCCTATGCACTGTGCCTTTCTCTGTAGAAATGTAATCAGCCTGTCTCAGCTCATGGATCCAGGTTGAAAAATGAGAATTTTCAGTTGACGTGGTCAGGTAAAAGTGTGATTAATGCAGTAAATAAGATTGTTTCAGCAAAGACAAGTATACACATTCCAGCCCTCCAGAACCTAGAACCTGGAACCTGGAATTTAATGCGTTTGAACGCTCCCCTCTGCTTTGTTCCGCTTGCAGGACAATCCCCTCCTCCCCCCTGCTCCGTACGTGATCGGGCTGTCGGGGGGCAGCGGCAGTGGGAAGACTTCCATCGCCCGGAGTCTGGAGGCCCTGGGAGCCGTCCGCATCGACAGCGACCAGATGGGGCACGAGACCTACCGTCCTGGGGCAGCCGCATACCGGAGAGTGGTAGAGGAATTTGGTGAAGGTGCGGAGGCCTCCTATCCTGTCGTACTCTACAAAATTATCCTCCACATTAGTTTGTTGACCAATAGTGCTGTGCAACTTTGCTTAATTTACTTAGTTAAATATTTTAAATTATTTTTGGAGCCGTCTTAAATGGTCTGGCAGAGTTAGTGGACCAGAGTCGGATTACTAGACTGCATATCAAGGCCAGAATATTTAAAAGCACAAAAGAAAAAATCTTAATATTGTGGATAACTGCACTGCATTGTTCCGCCTCTATTAACAAGATTCAAAATTCTTTAGAATTCAGGCATCACACAATGTGTTCTATACTGCCGTGTATA
The DNA here is from genome assembly GCA_022702515.1 of Ilyophis sp. 1 JC-2022. NCBI lineage: Eukaryota > Metazoa > Chordata > Actinopteri > Anguilliformes > Synaphobranchidae > Ilyophis > Ilyophis sp. 1 JC-2022. The sequence continues at coordinate 15,492,737 of CM040405.1, read as the reverse complement.
ACCACTTCCTACGTATACTTTGTTGTTTTATACTCCATTTTAGATATTCTGCATGATGATAAAGCAATCAACCGACGTGCCCTAGGAAAAAAAGTCTTTGGAAACAAGGTACAGTGTGGTGTCCGTATAATTAACTGCTCATATTTTTAATGTGCAATACTATTCTGTGTTGACTGCACACTTTACGGCATTACAGGAGAGGTTGAAGTCCCTCACTGATATTGTGTGGCCAGAGATAGCACTCCTTGTCAAGCACAAGATCCAGCAAGCCAGAGAGGAAGGTAAGAACATACAGTACCGTGGATGGGTGTTGGTGTACGTGCGTCTGTCTGTGTATGCTTTTTAAATGTTTTTTTAATGTTTTTTATGCGTGTGTATGACCTGGTTCCTTGACTTCCTCAGGTAAGGAGGTATGTGTCGTAGATGCAGCTGTACTGCTGGAAGCTGGCTGGACTGATATGGTGCACGAGGTCTGGGTCACCATCATCCCGGAGGAAGAGGTACCTCCGTTCCTCACTCTTCACACCGTTCCATTACAGAATTGGCCATTTCTCAGAGGAATGGCCATTTTACGATGGCTGCAGACAGTGAAAATGCAGACATGACCACTCGTGTTAGGCGACTTACGTCAGTGTCCCCTAAAGACGTCCTCTGAAAGACGAATGGTTCTCTCTCTGCGTCGCCCCTGGCGACTCGATTAGGCGGTGTTGCGGATCACGGCGCGGGACGGGGTGAGCGAGGAGGACGCGCGGAGCAGACTGCAGAGCCAGTGGTCTAACGCCCGACAAGTCGAGCGCGCCAACGTGGTGCTGTGCACCCTGTGGGACCCTGATGTCACGCAGAGACAAGTGAGGATTCACACATTGTTGTGACTGCTGGGAGAATGAGGCTTCAAGAACCATAATGGGCAGACCTGCCGTATGTCGGGTAGCACCAGCTTCTATGACCCAATGAAAGGTTTTTATTCTCCATAGCAAAAGACTGATTATAATGTGTTTATAATAGGGGAGTTATAGCACAATACCACAATACCTCACTTCATGTAATTTCGCAGCAGAAAAGTGTAGAAACATTGTGAGATTGCTGTTTGTAGCTAGAGTGCAACCTTTTGTACACACATGTACACAAAATGTGTAGGTAAAAATTGTGAAGTGACGTGACATGCTCTGTTAAACCCCTTGTGCTCATTTCAAAGAAAATGAGGCATCTGAGATCCATCTAAGATCCAAATCCCATCTTCCATCTGTTAGCTGCAACTCCCTTTCATTAGACCATGTTGAGGGAATGTGGTAAAAGTGCATTTCCTGCATCAAAAGAACAATGTGGAAAAGCATCGGATGTGCTCATCTTTTTTCTGACGCTGTCCTAACTCTTTTTGGTCTGTGTGGGTGTCCGTCCGTAGGTTCAAAAGGCCTGGAACCTTCTACAGGAGAGGATTTGCAAGAGTCAGCAGAAGAGCAACCCTCTGTCATGAATGGCGTGACCAGAAGCATTCTAAAGGAGATTGCAGCCAGGGCTTGGCTGGATGAAGCCTGATGCGTATAATGGGTCACGTCACTGGTGACAGAATCAATAGGCCAGCAGCAGAACTGTGCGCAAATTTTGAGGAGTGACTCAGAGGTTTGATTTTGACATATTATGTAATGTTAGCCTCAGAGTCATTGGACCGTCATGGTCCCAGGCCTGTTTAAGACCTTATATTTGGTACAAAATGTGCCTGTGATGTAAAAATTCACAATGGATGGACATGTTTCTGAGTTTATTGATATAAACTGGATATGTTTCTAGCCTTATTTATGAATGGCACTATTGCTGTGAGAAAATAGTGGAAAACAGACTAACAAATGGCAAGACTCTTCCTATTGTACGTGATAAAAGTGTACCGACTGTCTATAGTTATAGGGAGTCTGTCAGATTGTATTTTAACAGTGCTGCACATACATTAGTTTTTTCGATGGCGTATTCAGAACATTGAACTATAAAGACTGGGCACTATAATTTCATACACGGTTTATTATTTCTGTTTAAGATCAAAATGCGAGTACTGCTATTTTAAACAAATGTGAAAACGAGCATACATTGTCGAATGAATTTCTTTTCTTGGGGACAGTTTGGCAAAAAAAGGTTGAATAGTACCATATATATATATAAAACATTTAAAAACAAAACTGAAAATCTGTGTTTTCTTTGCTTAAGCGATGATTATGGTAAACCGGTGTTAGTTGATGTCCATTTGAAGCCACTTGTAATTCATCACTTCAGCCACAAGGTGCCGCATTCCTAATGTGTTCCCAGGTCTTCATAAGGTACTCATGCATAGCAAAGAATTCAAATCAGAGGCCAAATCAATTTCAATATTTCTGGGCTTCTCAAAATAAGTTTAAAAAACTGGTCTTAGGGTATACCGGTCAAAATTAACTTCAATTTTAACTCACATGAATGTGCTGCATTTACTCCATCTTTTAAAAAAAAAAAATAAATAAATTTGTTTTTCGGATTTTCCCCCCATTTTTCTCCCAATTTAGTAGCCAATTGAACCCCTATTCTAATTAAATTCCCCCTGTGTAGCAACCGCTAGAGAACCACCACTACACAACCCTGTCAGCTGGTAGTAGGAAAGAGGGCGCCACGTCCTCTACAGGGCGCGACTCCTCGAGCTCCTGACCGTGATTCCAACTCGCCCAGGGCCTTTTTGTGTGCAGCGATTCTCTCCGAGCCCCTCCCCCCACCCGGAAGCAGCCGCCAATTGCTGCTCCCACAGGGCACCGGCCATGCTCGGATCTGGCAGGACCGGGGCGCGAACCCCGATCCTCGGAGTACAACTGCACTGACTGAAAGTCAGCGCTCTTACCGTTGTACCACCGCGGCGGCCGCATTTACTCCATCTTGTGAATGCGGCCAATAACAGCCATTTTCCTATAAATAAAGTTGCATCACATGTCTTGCACTTTTAATGCTTAAAATGTATTATCAATTAAATGTTATTCTTAAAGCGTGAATACAGCCCACTTCAGGGATCCGCGAGCAGTACTGAAACGTGCAGTACCTCCACATAACCAGCAGGTAATTAACTTACATCTAGTACAAACCTTACGTAGAGATACGATCATATCCACGTCAAAGTGATATTTTATAAATAACTATTGTATCATGGTTTTCTGTGTAAGCCACTATTTAAGAATTTGATGGTTAGACCATTTTGTAAATGAGGCCCCTGGTCTGTAGCCTAGACTGCATTGGAAAGGGCAGTGTCCGTCTGGGTTGAGTGGTGATGTGTCTGTGGGGAGATGGTGGTAATAATATTATAGTGCCTGTCTAGCTCTAATGGGGATGTTTTTCCTGCATGTGAATGGTGGTAATATAGTGTCTGTCCTTTTGCAGGCTGTCTGTACAGATGGCTCCCTCTTTAGTCACCTGGAGACTGTGTGGAGATTCGGTCCTGGAACACACAACCAGACCAACTCCTCCAATGTGGAATTCTATGTAAGTGCTCTAATTTGCACCATTTCTTATTATCCTTTATTTTAAATGATATAGTCTAACCACGTTACGATGTGCTGCACATCACTTGTGATAGACCTGGCTCAAGAAAACAGAAATCACTTAAAACGTTGAATTATACACATCTTTTTAAATGCTCATTTTGAAATCTCAAATATTTTGAATTTTGTATCCCATGCATACAGTTTGGATCTATTTTTACTAAACCTGGGTAAATCCTGCTCCTGAAATAGCTGACTTTTGTGAGGTCCTGCTGAAATGTTGCTGGCTGGGACGTTGTGACCTAAATACTTGCCAGGATTACCTGTGAAGGATTGCTTGATTAATCTCTGAATGTGGTTGTATTCAAGTATACCCGTTGAGGAAAACGGGTCAATGCCTTTCAGTGAGGATTAATGCTAAGCACAAACTGTTCTGTTGGTTAAATTCTAGTGAAATTTGATGTTGGCTGTATTATGTGACTTTCATGACTTTCAAGGAACAGCAGAGGTATCTGCTAGTTAACATTATCTGCCAGTCTGAACCATTGTGTTTTATTTCCAGGTATGTTTTGAGTTTAAGTCCCTACTGCACACTCATCTGGCATCTGGTTCTTCAATGACATGGTCAAGCAGATGGTGAATGCTTTTGAAAAGCGGGCAGACATGCTGTAATACATTGCTTGTGCACCTTTTCCTACCACACTTTTTCCTTCCACTCAACTTTCTATGAATATTCTTGGATACAGCACTCTGTGAACAACCAGCTTCTTTAGCAATGACCTTTTGTGGCTTACCCTCCTTGTGGAGGGTGTCAATGACTGTCTTCTGGACATCTGTCAAGTCAGCAGTCTTCCCCATGATTGTGTAGCCTACTGAACCAGACTGAGAAACCATTTAAAGGCTCAGGAAACCTTTGCAGGTGTTTTGAGTTAATTAGCTGATTAGAGTGTGACACCATGAGTTTCCAATATTGAACTTTTTCACAATATTCTAATTTTCTGAGACTGAATTTGGGTTTTCATTAGCTGTAAGCCATAATCATCAAAATGACAGGAAATAAAGGCTTGAAATATTTCACTATGTGTAATGAATCTATATAATATGAGTTTCACTTTCTGACATGAGTGACAAAAAATATTTTACTTTTTCACGATATTCTAATTTTTTGAGCTGCACCTGTATATATCAAGCAAAAAAATGTAAGAATTACAAACACTGGTAGATTGCGAAAAACCAAATGTGCTTCTGTTTTATGACCCTTCATCACTTGCCCCATTTTACTGACAGGTCAGATAGAACGGTCCACTGATTAAACACAAAAATACACCAGTGAGGGATGTCACATGCACGTTCTTATCTGATACAAATAATTTACTTATCCCAGAACAGACCTGTAAGAAAACGGCCAAATGACAATATGGTCCTTGCCTTAATGTTAGTGGACCAGGTAGATTTTCCACTCAGGGTAGTAATTCAATTCTTCATAAAGAAGAAAATGTGGGAGGAAAGTTAATTTTGTTTTTCACCTGTGGCACCTGTTTTACATGCTCAGGGCATTTCTGTTGGAGTGAGAGATTCTGGCTGTGGTAGTTTTGAGTGATAACTCAAGAGGAAGAAATGACATTATTCCCGTTTATGCACATACCAATTTATGGTTTATTGGAATTCCAGAAAGTGAAAACTGAGAATCTGTAAACTGATATCTTGAATAATTGGTAACAATTTGTGTTTTCAGAACATAATTTAATGATCAGTATTTTTTAAACCCCTTCCCCCCTCACTCAGTGTTTTAAACACTCTCAAAAAAAAATTGTAGTGATATTGCAAAAGTATAAAAGAATAGCTCCTCCTGCAATGCTCCCGATACTTGAAGTTGCAGCGCTGCTTGTGACCCCCTTGATCACTGCCATTTCTGCTCACAGTGCTGGGTTTGTATGAAACTGATATTCCATGGCACAGTGAGAGTCTGGTGAGAGGGGTGGGTAAACTCCATGGGATTCTCCTTACCACCTATAATCCGAGTAACTTCATATAAAACAAACGCTCACGTTCACTGACCAGCATCTTGACAAGTGAATAAGTATATATTTATAAGTAAACAAAAAATGTAATTAATTAAAATGTATTGGCAATACCTGCATTTGTGCCAAGCTAATTTGGTGACCAAAAATTTAAATTCTAATCTTATTTATTGCATAAAACATACAAGCATATTTACATGGTTTCATATTGTCAACAGGTGTCATATTGCAGGCAGATTTGTAACTTTTTTTCCTGAAACAGGCATCTGACAAATATATTCCATATATAATTCCATTTAGCATATTTGATAAATATGGCACCCTGTGATTACAATATTTAAAAAAAATTTGTATCCATCACAATGTACACATTTGAGAGAAACCAGAAACCAGTGAAATGAAAGGACCACTTTCTTTAACTAGTATACCTTGAATAGCTGGCTTTCTATCATTTAGCCATCAAACGACCAACAACCACCTTAGAATTCACCACCTTTGAAGGTTTTTCTTACCCGTAGAACACTACTAAATGTAAAACTACAGATAAACATGCAATTACACATATCATAGTTTTTATTACACTTATTCCACTAGTTATGAATTAAAATTATATATCAACATATATCAAGCCTGCAAAGAAGTCTTGCCTCAGATTTAGCATCAATCACAGGTGAAAGAAAGGCTAATAAATACGCATGTAAACTTGTGCTCTGTATGTTCAACTGGGAAAACTCTGGAAAGTTACCATCCTATGTGGTCTGAATGTAATTTCACACAATTCACAACACACTGGAATGCCTTGACTATGTGTGCTAATATCTGAATGCTTCTTAACATCTGTGTGCCTGCATGTGCATAGGTATGCGAGTGTAGCCATCTGTGTGCGCGTGTGTACCTGTCCATCCGTTTGTATGAGCAGCATCCGCTTTTCTAAAGCATCGTAGTCACTATGAGTTTGCAGGAGCACAGTGCCTCCCCAAGGCTGTTGGTGGCCTTGCAGGTGTAAACCGCAGAGTCCTCTACCCCCACACTAGACAGGACCAGGGTGCAGCGGCCATCCTCCTCATACTTGATCTGCACACAGGAGGACTCCTCCACAGGCTCCTCCCCCTGTAACCACAGAACCTCTGGATCAGGGTACCCTGTTTAGAAAAGGACACAAGTAGGAGAGGGGGAGCCATTCAGAACAAATCACATCAAAGGGTTTCAAAGACTCCTGGCGTTATCATTTAATTATACAAGAAGAAAAATAAATAAGAATTTCTTCTGAAGACCTTATCTTCACGAGCATTCACAACCGCTCCTGGAGCTGCGTTGCTTTGGTAACGTGGAGCTGCGTTGCTTTGGTAACGTAGAACTGCAGCTGTGGAATATAGCGGGCGCGCGCGATAAGATGGGACAGAGCTGGTGTCCACCAGAGGTCGCTAGAGGAGTGGGAAACATCGGTGGTCAGAAGCCCCTTTTTTCACCGGGTTGTATGAACTAAAAGAGGGCAGGAAGTACCCACAACGGGGACTAAAATTGTTCGTATTTGCTTTCCCACCGCACCTTGAGAACCGCAAAGATTAAGCAACCATGGTTGTGTTTAAGACATATTGTGGTTTATATTTTTTTGTAATCCTGCTTCAGTTTTAAAATTTTCATGTTAGTGTTTAACTGAGTAGTCCCGTTATTCAAATCACGGTTCTCGAGGGCCGAAAACTGCTGGTTTCCCCACCTCCCTTTACCTGGGAGTCAGGTGTGAAGACAGTCTGGCCAACCAGTAGCACTAATTGTTCAGTTAATCACCTGGGAGAAAAAAAAAAACTAGGGCCAGATTTGGATTCAAGGTCCAGATTTGAATATCCACGGAGTAGTCTATGCCCAGTTCAGCTAAACACATGTATAATTTTCATTCCATAGAATACAGAATCACCCTGTATGAATAATAAAATGTTGCGTTACTTATTGAATCAATACTGGACGCTAATGGTTCCGTATTTTCCTACTACAGAAAGTTCCATAAACACAGTCTTTCACTATAGAGAGAGTAACATAACCATGAATAAAATCAAACTCGTTTCAGGTGAAATAGGCTAGTTGAGATGCAGAATTAATGGTAGAAAGCACGGTGGAAAGGGGACTAGAGAGGCGCTGGAGTGAAAAGTCTGTACCCTGTATATGGCAGGTCAGGTGGACTGTGGTGCCCTGCGGCTGGGTCTGGTCCTTCAGGGCCTGGGAGAATCGTGGCTCACACTGCAGCTGTTCCTCCAGAGACGTCAGGGCACAATGCGCCTCTGGACTCAGCGTCGAGTCTGCAAACAGAGAATATGACAAAGGCCAAGAGAGACCCCCAATGAAAACCAGTGATGGTGTTGAACAGGTCACAGCGTGCAGATATGGCCTGTGTCTAACATTTTTGAATCTCCTTCCTTTCTTCACCTGGGGCCATGTATAAAACTGAGTAAAAGAATACGTAAAAGAACGGTCAGGGTGAAAGTTGGAAATCTGCTTAAAAAAAAAGTTTAGCATTTTCTACCTCTGCCTTTCTGTCACAGTGTCGGCATATCACACAGACTCTAAACATTGCATCCATATGGTGTCCATCGTGTGCAGAGGTACGCAGATTCTCACAGTGCGTGTTATATTACGCATCTGAATTTCTGCATGGAAACTCGTTTACGCTGCTTTCTGAGGGCATTTTTCTGCTCAGCACTGTTTATACTGTACATGTGGCCCCTGATCATAGAGCACATACAGGTAAAAGCAATATGAAGGACACCTGACCTCGTCAATCAGTAGTCAATTCAGTTCTGTGAAATGTAGAAAGGAAGAAGGGAGGTGGGATGCTACTTTATAGTAGACAGGGCCAAAGGGTGACTTCTCTGTGCCTTACCCTCTCCAGGGCTGGCGGGAGAGTCAGACCCCTCTGATTTGTTGGAGAGGAGAGCCATCCTCGTCAATGCCAGCAGAGCCTTCCCCGTTTTCTGGGAAAGAGAAATAAAACAGGATTAGAGGGGAACAAGGATGTGGGAGGGAATATTGCGAACCTGAACAACATAGCGGAAAACCTTTTCGAGGCACCAGCCAGCCAAAACGTCATACCTTCCATTTCTGCTTTGCCAGGAACTTCTTCATTTTCTGCTTGGACAGACACTTGGTGGAGCGAGGGTCTGTCGAGGCAAAGGCAGCCATCCAGGGTTGGGCCAAGGCATTTTCACAAGACAGCCGTTGCCTATCGATTGAACCAATGGGTTAGACACGGCAGGGAACAGGCCATAGCTCCAGTGAGTCTGTAGACCAGGGGTCCTCAATCTTATCCAGAAAGGCCAGTGTGGGTGCATGCTTCTGTTCCAACCAAGCAGTTACACACCTGATTCTACTAATCAATCACTAGAATCTTCACTAAGGGCCTTGATTAGTAGAGTCAGGTGTGTTACTGCTTGGTTTGGGGAAAAAAAGCCTGCACCCACACCAGCCATCCTGCTGTAGACTGACCTCATATCTTTTTTCAGCAGATTGCTGATGAAGTCTTTGGCCTGGTCAGTGATCTCCTGGAAGCTCTCCTCATCAAATTCCCACCGTGCTGCAGTCACCAGGGCCAGAGTCTCGTCGTCGCTGTTTCCCTGGAATGGTGACTCGCCGCTCAGGCTTATGGAGAGAGAGAGGGAGAGAAAGAGTGTTCGAGACACAACCTAATGGCCTCCGTCCTACCACAAGTACAGTACATCTGGCTAGGGTGGAACCTGAGCTCTCGTTGCAAGTGCCTCATGTTACTGGTCACAGGCTCAGCACACCTTGCTTTTTGAAACGTTGTGTTCAGACTAATTTAAGGACATGTGGGTATTTTAGGATACCTCATCTGATCTTATCTGCCGACTGACATTTAGTTGCATCTTTTCACTTTTTGGATGCAAGGCTATAACATTGCGTATTTTGTCACTGAAATAGATTAGAAAGTGATCATAAATGTCTTCAAACACAGTTTCATTAATTTATTTCACCGTTGTTGGAATTCCTATTCATGTTTATTGGAAAATGACAGAATATTTGCATTTGTCACTTTTTTGATGCAAAACTATAATCTTATGTATCGTTTTTCCACTGAAATAGATGAGAAATGTCTTTGAACGCATTTCTATTCATTTATTGCACCATGGCTGGAATAAAAGCTGCAGATTCAAAAGGTTGTGGCCCGAGGCCTACCGGCCAGTACACCAGCCACAGGCTATAACTGCCCTGCGGCCTTTCCCCACACAAACCGTTCTCCTTCTTGGATAGTAGATCAGATGCAATTTCAGCCTGCTACCACAGCTCAAAGATTTATAAGGTACAGCTTAGCTAACCATTTATTTAAGATATTCTCCTTCACCGCTTAAATTATGGTACTTTTGATTAATTACACTCAAACCATGCCATCCAAGTTCCCACAAAGCAAAGGGAATTAGCGGTCCATTTAAGCCACTAAGTCTTCCTGTTGCCTGGTCTCAGTCAGGCCAGAATACAAGGCAATAACATCTAAAGTTGCTCACAGTGTCTGAAGCGAAAGGAAATTGTGTCAGGCACTTACAGGATGTAGCAGATGACTCCAATACTCCACATATCTGTGGCCAGACCCACCGGCTCATAGCCAATAACCTCTGGAGCCACAAACTCAGGGGTCCCGTGCAGCACCCTAAGTGGAGTGGTGGGGTCTATACAAAAAAAAAAAAAAAAAAACAGGACACTCAGTGCATTCACAAGAAGCCATAACTAAGCATGGCTGACCTAGTTAAATAGGTAAAACCAAATGGTTCTTTTGAGGTTCAAAAGCTAATAATTATAAAGTAATAATGTAAAGTGCTCAAAAATGGAATTCACATTTCCCCCATTGGTTCTGAAAAGACTAAGATCACAATACGTTGCACGTGCTGGAGCTGAAGTGCAGATACATGCAGAGACACTTGGTTCTGCACAAATTTAATTCTGCCTCCAAAAAAAAAAAAAATGGTGTTGCCAGCTGCTTCTTTTCACAGCGCAAACTACAGCTAAGCTCACATAGCAAAGTCAGAGGAGGGGCCTTTCATATGGCTGCTTTGACTGAACCCTCACAATCACCAATTGCGTGACAAACAGTCAACATAAAGCACACAACAGAACTGAGATCCAGAGGACACCAATTTATCTGCAATGAAAACACCAGTACACTGCAACCTCCACAGCTGACTGCAATGACTTTGCGAGTTTGACGACACAGCAGTACATTTTAAATGGGTCAGCGAGCCTTCAGGCCTCCCAGCTCCACACTCACCCAGCTTGCTGGCCAGGCCGAAGTCGATGATCTTGATGAGGGTCCCGGTTGTGTTCACGCACACAATGTTCTCTGGTTTGAGGTCCAGGTGCACGATGCCCTGCTGGTGTACGTACTGCACGCCCTCTAGGATCTGCTGCATGTAGTGCACAGACGTAGGCTCTGTGTGCTCAAAGTTCTCATCCACAATGCGCTCGAACAGCTCCCCACCGGCAATGCTGTAGACCAGGGGTACAGACCAAATGGCCGATCGGTTTTAGAATTTTGTGCCAACTTCTGCTCTTAATTCAATTAGCTCAATCATATCTTGATCTGACATTTGTATAAGCACCATCTAAGGTAAGACTGCAAGTGTATACTAAATATTTTAGGACTAGGAAGTAAAAAAAAACACCCGTTTGGTACATTCCACAGGTAAACAGGTTATGCTATAATGACTGGGTATAAAAGGATATGAAAAAAACTCTTGATCTTTTTTTCAGGTACTCCTACAAGTGATACTATAACCTCTCTGCATTTGAATGGATCTCTATTAAAACATTAAATATATACTCTTTGTACCGTTTTCAATTAAGTATATGTAAAAGAGAATTTACAAATCCCTGCTTACGTGTATTTTACATACTGTCCCAACGTTTTTGGAAATGGGGTTTGTAGTAGTTGCATGTACAGTATACAATGTGCCTGACATTGCGGTTTGCGTTGAGACATTCATTAATTTGTAACATTTAATATGTAATCATACATTAGGACACAGAGATCGGTTTCCGGGGCACGGAGGAGAGGAGGTGGTAGTGGAAGAAAGGAGGATGTATTTTTCAAGTATTGGGACGCACCCCTCAGGTTAATTCCAATTGCTTATTTTATCAGTCCTCGTCTCTTCGGTCCTCGCCTGACCCGGAAATTCGCTTGAGGTTCACCATCTTTAAGGTTTAAGGACATTCCAAACCACTAAATGTTCCTTGAAGGAGCGAGGAAGCTCCCGGAGAATGCTTCAGTGAAGAAACGCGTGTATAAATTATTCACCTCTCAAGATTTGCCATGTGGCGGGTACAGCCGTACAGAAATCCCACTGTTCCTTTGCATTTATTATAATGAGCTTTAATCCCTATTGACACTCATTCTTTATGAACAAAAGCCACGTTTATTCATAGAAATAAAAAAAAGCGTATTATAGCTAAGCACGCAAGCGAAATATATGACGCCGACGCTTGACTCAGCAAGGACGTTCCATTTGCCTAATGCACGCTTCCTCGATTCCTCCATCCTCATATCTGATCCTTGCATCCTCACGTCCTCCATTGGGCGGGCAAGGAAAGGACACAAGGAGTGAAGATAAGCGATTGGAATGAACCCCAGCAGAGCCTGCAGCTCTCCAGGACCAGAAATGAAGAGCACTGATCTGGACTATCGATTCCTTCCTCATCCACTGTGTGGTCTTTCGGTCAAGCAACGTGTATGCAGATTTGAAGCCAATCCAGTTGCCCCGTTTTTTATTCCCAAAAAATCCACTTTGCTCTTCCCCTCTACCACAGCCATGAAAATGAGCCTAAGGAATAGGACACATTACTCCGATACTGAGAGGAGATGGAAGAGCATCACTCACTACTCCATGACCATGACAATCTGACGGCCACTGTCGTAGGCCCCCAGGCACTGCACCAGCTTGCGGTGGCGCAGGTGGTTCATCAGCTCGATCTCACCGCGCGCCGCCGCCTTGTCCTTGGACCCGCGGGCCTTGTAGAACTTCCCAGCGCACAACCGGCCGGTCTCCTTATGGGTCAGCAGGAACACCTGCCCGAACTTCCCTCTGAAAGGACAACCAATGCATGTTGACAGAGACGAAGACTGCAACTAGGGCAGTGGTCCCCAACCCTGTTCAGGGAGATTTACCATCATGTAGGTTTTCATTTCAACACTAATTTGCCACACCCGATTCGACTACTCAGCTCAACAAAATCTCTAGCTGTTGAGAGGTGTGCTTCGTTAGGGTTGGAGTAAATGTGTACAGGGATGGTAGATCTCTAGGAACAGGGTTGGGACCACAGATATGGACATTCAAACCGGCATGCTTCTTGTGACAAATTCTGTTCATTCTGCGATGCCAGATTTCGGCACTATGGGACACTGCTGAACAAACACTGCATAAACCTTCAGCTGAATCCTTCCTCGACAAGCTTGAGAAAGTTCTCTGCTCACATGAACAAGCTACAACTTGAATAGTGGAAGAGCAGCCAACGGTGTTAATTTTACTGGTAGTCTCCTTCCTTTTCACATGGAAAACCCTCGCATTAAGAAACATGGAACCGAACGACATTAGAAACTGCTGTGGGGGCATCTGATCCAGGTCACAGCTCAACAATTGTAAGAAAATGTCATTAACATTGTTGTCATTTTATGGTTCTCTTTCTTAAACCCTTAGGGCCTGATTTACTAAAAACTTTAGCATGTGCAAAACATTTTAGCACACGCAAATCTAATAACACAACCAACGATTGGTGCAAAGCTGGTCATTGGTCATGTTATTAGTTTTGCGTGTGCTAAAAGGTTTTGCACATGCTAAAGGTCTTGGCGTAAAGGTCTCTGATAAGCCACTCTGTCATAGCTTTGTGCAGGGAATAAAATGGCCTGCCAGTCTCATTAGGCTGTTAAGACTACCAGGCCTCAGGATGATGTTCCAGGTATCAAGTACACTCACACCCCCAGCTTCTTCCGTACGTCATAGTGGTCTGTCACTTTGTTGGTGGTATCGATTGTGATGCCTATGTACTCCTGGGGCTCTTCCACCACCTCTCCTTGAAAGCACACACATTAAAGCATGCCATCAGCTTACATGCAGCTGAATTACAATAGCCCAACTATATAAAATTATTTAAAAACTAAGCTATAAAAAGTGATTACACACACACACACACACACACACACACGCTCTAAGCCACACTTAAACTGAAGTCAGGCTGTTCCCGTTCCACAGGTAATAATTTGCACTCGAGCAAATTATGCATATGTAGTGCCCACCAGGATTATTGGCAACCCTAGAAAACATGAGCAAAAAAGGCAATAAAAAGAACTGTCGTTTATTGGCATGACCTTACACTCAAAATATGAATCTAATCTTTAATTTCGGCCAACGTAAAGAGAAAAATGAATGAAAAAAGTCACAATTATTGGCAACACTAGAAATGGTTACAAAACAAAACCAAATTGAAGTATACTACCATTAATATTTTACTTTTTGTAAGCACACCTGAGTCTTTAGGAACTACACTGCAAAAAATGTCTGTCTTAAGTGTTTTGAAAGTGGAAAAGATTCGCTTGTTTTACGTTACTTTTTGCTTGATAAATTTAATTTTTACCCCACTGGAAAATCTTGAAATGAGTAAAACAGAAATACAATTTTAAAGTCCAAATAAAACATTAAAATTCTTGTTAAGATTCGGTTTTTTGCAGGGTATTGTGGCAATTCTTAACTTCCCGTTTCACTGTTTAAATATGTGTTTCTATTTTTAACATCACGAATGCTATGGACTATGGGGAATACCCTCAGCAAAATTTGCGCTCGGAAAAAAAAGGGATCGAAAAGTCCATGACAGAGCCGTCATGCACTTCCCTGAGCCCTCATGGACTTATCGGGAACGCGCCTCAAAGTCTGCGAGGGCGGACATTGAGATTCGGCCTTAGGCGGTGTCCGAATCAGCTCCCTTCCATACTATCGAGTATGCTTGTTGAGTAGCTACACTGGACGAGAAAGTAGTTATGCGAGCAAAATTGTCTCTAAATGCAGTGGATGATATACTACCGGGGTTTCACCGAGTATATTCAGGAGCATACTTTTCAAGGAGTAAGAGAACATTTCGGTCACATAAATATCATGTGCAGCTTCGCATTCAAAATCAGGCGCACCTTCGCTGATGTTTTCCTTCTTACGACACTTTCACAGTACAGTTGGAAAATAGTACGGAGGATACGTTTCACATTCTGCACGTTGTGTACTAAACAGTATACAGTAAACAATACACAATTGCTTGTATAAGTACACAGTACATAGATATAGCTCAGATTCAGACACAGATCTAGTCATCCATCAACGTGGGGAAGATCAGCGAATACACGAATGAAATGAGACCAAAAGTTGTTGACCTTCATAAATCAGGCAATGGCTATAGAAAAATAACTTCAGGTCTGAAACCATTTCCACCATTCATTGTCACGGCTCATATCAGCCTGTGATAAAACATAATTACAAAATACGATAAGATAATACTACATTGTCCGAAATTTATCTTGCATCTTAAAGCAGCACAGTTTCACATAGTTACAAACAGTAAAAACAGATACATCCACACAAAACAGATATTACATCCACGTAACCATCTCCCCGATTAAACCCCTAGTAGCCATCAAACTGAAACTGCATTGTTGGACCTCGCATTCAGCATTTGAATGTATTCTGAATTTCTGGGATAAAAAGAATCGTATGTGTCTGTGCTGTTGGGAGTCTGCGGCCTCCCTGATGGAAATGTAATATCGTGTCACTGGCGATAGTACGGTTTTTCTGTCAGTCTGGATGCTTAAATATAGACTTTCAAACCAAAACCAAAAAGATAAACCATTTTGACCTGGATGTTCCTTTGACAAGGGATGTGATTATTAGAAGGGATGTGATTATTAGAAGGCCGTGTCATTTGATATGAAGTGAAAGGAACTGAGTTAAATGACTCAGGACATTAATCTCTATTTCACTACTTTGCCAGTGGAGTCGCCAATTCCCACAGTCTCGAAAATGTGCATACGCATGGGTCATAGTTTGCGTAAATGTGCGCATGTTTTGACGTGAATTTTTATAAATCCCAAATCCCCAAATAATTCTCAAATTTTCCTGAGCATAGAAGACAATTGATAAAAAAATAAACAATCTATTCCTGCAAGTTTTGCTCATATTAATTGATGTTGCCAATAATAATGGTGGGTACTGTATGTATGCGAAGAAATATCTCATCATTAAGCACAAAAATATTTTTCTATAATCACAAAAAAGAACGAAAATACAGCCGCTCACCTGTTGTGTCCATCCTGATAGAGTCCGACTCCTCGCTGGGTTCACTGACTCCAACGATGTTGTAGGCCTTCACCCGGAAGCGGTACTCCCCCTGGGGCTCCAGTCCCGAGCGCACGCGGTACGAGGTGCTCTTACAGCGGCCGGTCACCTCGCTCCACTCCCCTGACCTTCCGGGGCCTTCCCTCCTCACCTCGAGCACGTAGCCTGTGACCGCGCTTCCCCCGTCGTAGCAAGGCCCGGACCAGGACAGGACTAAGGAGCTGGAGGACAGCTGGGAGATGACAGGACAGGATGCTGGGGGCTGGGGGCGATCTGGGGAGAGGGGCAGGAACACAACAGTAGAACAAAAGGTCTTCCTTCGTATTGAGAATTTTAACCCTGCAATTCCCCGTTTCAAAAACATGCACCCTGTGGAAAAAGAGGTTGGAGGTATAACATTATACTCCTGCACACACGGCAAAAGAGGTCTAGACTTTCTACCTACCCAGGGCAGATCATTTTTACACTACGTATAAACTTAAACATTCAAAGATAAACACCCTAAAAACGCCATTACAAATTAATTTTAGTTGCATTTCTTCATCTGGCAATTATGAATCATGGCTCCAGGTACTTCCTACCAACAAAAAAAAACATCCAGGATCGAGCCCTCACTGTAAAAGACAACACTAATTATAATGAGGTAGGCAATGTTCACCTATGACTGAAAGGCACTGTGGATTGGTATAGGTAGGCAAGGTTCACCTATGACAAGGGCACTGTGGATTGGTACAGGCGAGGTTCACCTATGACTGAAAGGCACAATGGATTGGAATAGGTAGGCAAGATTTGCCTATGACTGAGAGACACTGAGAATTGGAATAGGTAGGCACCCATGACTGAAAGGCACTGTGGATTGGTATAGGTAGGCAAGGTTCACCTATGACTGAAAGGCACTGTGGATTGGTAGACAGTGCCGTGAAAGTTTTTGCCCCCTTCCTGATTTTTTCTATTGTTGCATATTTCTCGCACTGGATGTTTTCAGATCTTTAGACAAAATATCATATAGATTTTAGGGAACCTGAGTGAACAAATGATACATTTGTTTTTTACTCAATTTATTTATTTAATGAACAAAATATCCTTTCATTCCATTGTGTGAAAAAGTAATTGCCCTTTTACACTTAACTGCAGCCAATGTAGAGTAAAATATTAATTTTTAATATTTGGTCGCATATCCTTTGCATACCATGACTTCCTGATGTCTGTGACTCAACAATATCAAAAGACTTGATATCTTATTTTGTGGTACTCCTACAAGCGATACTATAACCTCTGCATTTGATTACTTTATTCTACATTGGCTGCAGTTAAGTGTAAAAGGGCAATTACTTTTTCACACAACAGAAATGGGTGTCGGGATTTTTTGTTCATTAAATAAATTAATAAGTAAAAAACAAATGTGTCATTTGTTCACTCAGGTTCCCTAAAATCAATATGATATTTTGTCTAAAGATCTAAAAACATCCAGCGCGAGAAATATGCAACAATAGAAGAAATCAGGAAGGGGGCAAAAACTTTCACGGCACTGTAGGTAGGCAAGGTTCATGACTGAGAGGCACTGTGGATTGGTATAAGTAGGCAAGGTTCACCTATGACTGAGAGGATGACACTGTGATGGGCGGAGCCTCTGCGGTCCCGCACCACAATGGTGTAGCTGCCTGCGTCGTCGGGACGTGCTTCCGAAATCAGCAGCCTGCTGCCCCAATCGCTGCTCTCCACTTGAGTCCGGAAGGTGTTCACTACCTATAGAAACAGAGTAGAGGAAGTGAGTTAACTTTGAGAAAAACAGGAAGTGGGGGAAAGAGATACACAGAAAGAGGAAGAGGGAGAATGTTAGGGAGTGAGCGCATTGAAGAGTAAGATGGTATTAAGAAGAAAGAAATAAGGTGTTAGGGAGTGAGAGATCAGAGGTTAGGGAGAGAGGGGGCATTAGGAAAAGAAAGGGAGATATTGAGCGAGAAAGATCAGCAGAGAAGAGGCAGTTCTTGAGAGCCCGATTCAAAGGCCTGTGTGCCAGGCTCATCCCTCAGGCCTGGTCTGACTGGAGGAAGTGTACCTGCTGTTTGTTATGGATCCAGCAGGAAGCCACAGGGAAGCTGCTGCTGAAGGAACACTGCAACTGGGCTTGCTCTCCTACTCGCACCTCCACCTGCTCCGGGGGCTCCTTCAACTGTACCGGGGGGTCTGCAAAAGACAGAGGCTGCATTTCTGCATCTGTCCACAGCACATGCTCACGAGGAACGGAATGATAACATTCAGTCGGGCCATACGTTTCGCCAAAAAATTCCATACAGCTCTTTCCATGCACTATTCAACAGACAACTGCACAAAAGACTGCAGATTTAGTGTTATCAACGATAAGACCGGAGCTTTAATAAATTGCTGTACGCTTGTACGGCCAAACCAAGTTCGGTTTATTCTCTGGTACCTGAATGCACGTTCATTACATTACATTACATTTATATTTAGCGCTCAGCTCAGATCCAGAGCGAGCGACACAGCATTTTTTTTTTTTTTACATAGTATATATATTTTTAGCTGGATATATACTGAAAGAAATTTCAGGTGAAGTACCTTGCTCAGGGGTACAACGGCAGTGTCCTACGTGGGATTCGAACCTGCGACCTTTCGGTTACAAACCCAGTTCCTTAACCACTGTACTACACTGCCCACTGTTGCAATTAGACCGTTCATAAACGCTGGGTTCTTGTTTGAGTTGACATTTACTTAAATCTTTCCTAATTATAGCTCAGATCCTGCCTTGGCCCTCAGCCGTCACTGACCAGCTGCCATTGGGAAAACCAGGTCCGTTTGAAATAAGCATTTTCCCATTGCCTTTCATGCAAATTATTAACCCGATACGCCATCCGGTGGCCAAAATTAGGCACCAGAACGGCAGCAGAACTCAATTCCATTGGTCCTAGTTGGAATAGCCAATATTTTCACTATCTGCTTCTGCCTCAGTAGCCAAGGCCAAACAACGGTCAGCAATCTACAACAGTAAACAGGGGGGAGGGGCAGGATCTCTGCATACATAGACTCAGATACAGAAAATACCAGCAGCCTTCATGTTTTGGATATCAACACCATTCTTTTTTTCTCTTTTTTGTACATGTACATATTAGAGCACCACATCATATTTATACTAGAAAGAACATATGCACATCCTGTATGACTATACCTAAAATTACATTGTTTTCTTTATTTCCAAGTGTGAAATATTAGAAAAATGCTTCATTAATCAACCATGTTTGTACGGTGTATACTTTTACACATGTAGGGGTTAATGTAAAAACCACTAAAAAACAGGCACAAATCAGGGTTAAAGATAGCAGCAGTTAGTCCTATTCCACATTTTCTCAGCATGGCTTTTATAGAGCACAAGCCACCAGTAGCTACTGCATTTTCTGAATTTGAGTTGAATTTATCAAGAGAAGTAGAGTTAGGCTCTTTATCAGTGCCATTCCACCGCTGTTTTACTGTCCATTATCTACAGTCTAGTATAGAAAGGCACATTTTTTATTCCAGTGCATGTTCCTGTACTAACACAAACCGATGTATTACAATGCTACATTGTCATGACCTTTCTCAAGTAAGATACCAATAATTTCACTCAATATTTTCTTTCCAATGGCTAAGTTTTAATCTCTTGTACCTCGTGACTGTGCCAGATGAGCTCGACATTCACTGAGATAAGTGCATAACAGAATAACTGTTGCAAAAATTATCCTATGACAGTAATTATTCAAATGTAAGATGAAGTTCCATTTCATTCATTTGACTGGTGTAGCATGACAGCTAAGAAACCCGGACAGTTTTACATAAGTTTAACAATGCTAGTCATTATGGCACACTGTGACAGTTATCATGCGATCATGGCCATCTAAATGGCCAATAAACGACCTCCACTTCATTCTACAGGATCATATTACAGAATAGCCTAAAATAAGTAATAAAGATTGTTTTTAACCAGTCTGAAGCATTACACCATATGATTTCAAGACTGACTAAAATAGGTTTGGATGAGAAAATGTTTTTTCAGTTACGTCGCCTGTATTTGAATGCAATCTCGATAGTTTACAGTTCCACATTTAACTATACATTCCTGGTACTGTCACGGCATCATGTGCTGAACACATACAATGTCATTATACCAGTGATAAAATATTGCTAAGAAGAGTTGTGTCAGTACAGCTCAGAGGCTGAGCAGTGCCAAGCCCATATAGGAATGAACTTGGTGTAAATAGAATTAGGATGAATTAGAAGTCATGACAATATATATTTTTTTTTAAAACACTGACGACAGCTGCTAGAAGGTTATACAAGAAAAGGACAGTTAAAAGAACTGGCATAAAGTTCTAATTTTAGGACACAGCTATTGCTAAAGAGAACCAGGCCAACAAAAACACATTAACACATTAACACATTAACACATTAAACACACCCACAATACAAATACAAAAAAGGCGTTATTTCAGCATGCATTCATTCTTATCCAACCAAGCAGCTATACCAAAAAGCCAAATCAACAGGTGAATGTTGAATCTTTAATCCTTTTGGGAAAGAAAAGAGCAACGCAAACCAGTGCAATTACTGAGCTTTTGTACCAAAAACTCAATGAAGTCAAAGTCTGGCAGAATTAAAGAAAAGATGGCAACCACAACCAATCTACCCAAGAGGTATATTTCTTAAGCCCATTGGCTCTTACCTGTTCCTGAGAACACTCTTCTCTTTGGAGTGATCACTGAAAGGGAGAGCAAAAGTCCTTTCAGACAAGTACGTAACGGAATGGGTAGAGCCTCATCACAGTCAGATGCAGGAAGGAGGGCGTGTTACAGAAGCTGAGGGACGTGTGGGTGCTCCTGGGCAGAACTCTGAAAAATGCTATCTCAGCAGAGACCGGAGTAATTCAACCGGCCAATTTCTCAGTATGGAGGAGGTTAACTTGTTTGTTTAATGCTGAACTCGTTGAACTAAACCATGCAGGGGTCCTCAATCTTATCCAGAAAGGGCCGGTGAGGGTGCAGGTTTTTGTTCCAACCAAGCAGTTACACACCTGATTCTATTAATCAACCACAATAGACTTTGCTAAAGACCTTGATGAGTAGAATCAGGTGTGTTACTGCTTGGTTGGAACAAAAGCCTGCAGCCACACCGGCCCTAACTGGATAAGATTGAGGACCCCTGAACTAAACGATTGAGTACTAGTCAAATTCTCTCCTATTTTTAACAGAAGGGAAGACACCCTACCGGTGTGGCAAGCATTTCCCCTGCTGGAGGCATAATTGGGTTTCTAATTGCTATGATTCATTGATTAGCCACAGAGGGGATTAATCAGTGAGGAATTGGGCCTCAGTATAATAAAACATTAGGAACAGCTTGGGGGACAGGCAAATGAGCAGCGCAAAAGAGAACATTGGGTCTCCTTCACCAATAACTCTACGAACACATTTGTTCTTGAGACTTTTTACAAAATGTTTTAAAAGAAAGTTTTTAAAGAACGAGGGGGCTTCCGGAGGGTGCTTCAGTGAGGAAACACAAGTGTAGCCTTTGCGGAAGCCTTTTCTCAGAACGCATGACGTGTATAAATGATCCACCGCTCTTCACATCTGCACAAATGCAATTTTATCGCTCCTTTCCATTTATTAAAAGGTGCTAATCCATAATGACACTTATTCTTTATAACTAGCAAAAGATACATTTATTCAAGCTAGAAAACATTATAGTTAAGCACTTAAGCATAATATAACGCTAACACACGATTGAGCAAGGACGTTCCATTTGCCTAATGCATGTTGCCTCGATTCCTCTGTCCTCATATCTGATCCTTGCATCCTTTCCAGCTGCGTCCCAATATTGTTCACTCCCCACCTCCTTTCCTCCACTCCCCCACTACCAGTCCTCTCCTACCCGGAAGTGTGCAAAACTGTCTGAACGTTTCGAGTACAAGCCTTTGCATGTACAGTATACAATGTACCTGACATTGCGGTTTGCGTCGAGACATTAATTCATATGTAAATTAATACATAATTATTAAGATGTAATCTGCAATATTGGATTAAAACACAACGATCTGTTTCCGAGGAGAGGAGGTGGTAGTGGAGGTAATCAACAGCATCATCGATCAGCTGTGTCAGCTGCCGGAACATTTTGACACCATACAGACCAGAGCAGTGGTCCCCAACCCTGTTCCTGGAGATCTGTCCTGGAGGCTTTCCCTCCAAGTTCTCCAACCCTAACAAAGCACTCCTCATTCAACAGCAAGAGATCTAATTGAGCTGCTAATTAGTAGAATCAGATGTGCCAAATTAGGGTTGAAATGAAAACCTACAGGATGGTAGATCTCCAGGAACAGGGTTGGGGATCACTGGACCAGAGGATCTGACTGCACTAGAGCTGAATTAATGCCTATGAGCCAACTGTTTTTTTTCTGCAAGCAAGAATTTTATTGTAGGAGTAATGGTGTCATAAATAATCACTCTTCCAATTTGGCTTTCTCTGAGAAATTAATTACCACAGTTGTTGATTACCAGTTAATAAAAAAATAAAAAAACTGAACAGTAACTTTGGACACCTCTGATATGAAATCAGTGTTCATAGATCATTACATATGTACACATGTGCATGTGTAAGTGGCACACAATAGTTTGTTGAATTATTGGTGGAATAGTTTGGCTTTTAATGATTGGGTAAACCATTTATTATGTATTTGTTTATTATTTATGACCATGCACGAGCCAATGAGCTAATGCAGAAGTAGTCATGAATCTATAAAATATCTAACTAAATATCTAACCTAACTGTCAAAGGTTAAGCCATTACAATGATGGTCATTTTTGGCTTCCTGTCCAGTATTTTCAAGGCTTGCTTATAGAAAGTGTACAGTGGTTTCAATGTGGTAACCCCAGCCTGGGTCCAGCTTGTAATGTATCAAGAAAACTGTATGAAAGTATTACTGAGTGCATATACAGTTAAGCAGCAATTATATTTCTAATGTTTTTAAAATTCCTCAAATTTAACTTCAACAAGCCAGATTAATTGAGCTATGAAAGGACAAGTTAGCGTCAGTAATGATAATCATCTCTAAAATTCAGTTTTTTAGAAAAAAAAACTCCCAGATGTGCATGCTATTTCCTTGAACGTTGCGATTAACAAAGGTATTTGCTTCAGGCTTTCTTTGTTCATTTATTACTTTATTGTGTAAATGCTGAAAGTCTCCTGGCTCATATAAACTTCACGGCAGTTTTTTCTTTTCCTTTTTTCCACTAATGTTGACACCATTTCCGCACATTTGCTTCAGTTTTTTCCTCAATTTTATCATATGTTTCTATAGTATTATTAGAGAAATGCATTTCTTCATGTTAGTTTTTTCTTTGCTACCAGGGTCACATGATGATACGACAGGCCAATGAGAAGATTGAATGATCTGGTTACTAGTACCACCAAGAAGCCAGAGGCCCATTTATAACCAATAAGTGTACATTTACTCCATATCTCATAAGGCTGATAATTCAGTTTGCTTGCACTTTATATTGTCCTTCACGTGCATAAGGTATACGCTACACTTTTCAATCTTCTCTGAAAACAGTTAATCTTGGTGTGAGTAGGCAGATGTACATAAAAAATTCAGATCACAGACGTAACATTTTTTCCAGGTTACTCAACCTCTATAACAACAAGAAAAAACAAGAGCAAAAGAAGTGCAGAACATAACTTAGGAAAGGGCAGCTGGTGTTGATTACATTACATCAGGGGTGGGGAATCTTATCCAAAAAGGGCCGGTGTGGGTGCTGGGCTGCACTCAGATACATTTTAACACATTCCCTTCCCTTACTCTCTTCCCTCGAGGGAGCCACGTTGTGACAAATTTGTGACACGCAGCAAGCAATGGATCCCTGTTCCCTGCCCCCTGTCCCCTGTTCCCTGCCCCCTGTCCCCTGTCCACTACTCTCTTTTTATTTTTGTTAATTCTATCTTCATTCATAATTTACACTTTGTAACCATCATCAATAAAAAAATAAAATATATATATATATATTACAAACGACTTCTTCACTAGTTTGTAAAATGTTTTGCAGGATTTCTATCGCACACTGCGTGCAAAGTGAGAGGACAGGGCACATAGCAGGCAGGGGTCTGAGTGGACAGGGGACAGGGGGCAGGGAACAGAGATCATATTCGGTCACGGCCCAAAATAGAACCGAGTGGCCCTCTCAACCAATATAGAAAGTTCTACGCCAGGGGTCTTCAATCTTATCCAGTAAGGGCCGGTGTGGGTACAGGCTTTTGTTCCAACCGAGCAGCTACACACCTGATTCTACGAATCAAGGTGCTTAGCAAATACACTAGTGATTGATTAGTGGAATCAGGTGTGTAACTGCTTGGTTGGAACAAAAGCCTGCACCCTCACCGGCCCTTTCTGGATAAGATTGAGGACCCCTGTTCTACGCCATAGAGCTGAAACGTGACGGCCCCCTTTTTCCACATGGAGCATTGCATTGTGGCTGGGATCGTCTTTTTGCTGGAAGCTTGCATTTTATACCCTTGATCCAGCCAGGGTTTTTTGTTTTAGCCCTGTACCAACACACCTGATTCTACTTATTAAGGTCTTGATTGAAGACCATGATTAATTAATTAGTTGAATCAGCTGTCTTAGTACTGGGCAAAATCAAATACCTGTACCCACACCGGTTCTTTTCTGCCCACCCCTGCATTCAACCGTAATCACAAGCACATATCCATATGGTGTCAATTGATCACTGCAGTTTTAACTTATTTCTCAAGCAGAAGTTATCATTTATGTGCAAATTTGTACAATGTGTATCCTATATCAACACTGTTCCTATCTTCTGTGTCACCATACAAGTGGTTATCGTGAAGTTACAGTTTAACATGGGAACTGGTCAATTGGTCATTCAGAGATAGGAGCATTACCTTTCCGGGGCGATGAAGTCTTTGTCAAAACTTTGTCTGAAGTCAGCCGATCCACATTCAAGCTGTTATTTTGAACGGTACAAGGGTCCTTCGTAATTTTGTTCCCAATGACGCAGTTGGAAAGTAGAGCAGGTGACTTCTTGTTGTTGATCCCACAGATTGATTCAATGTCTGGTTTTGAACAGAGAAATGAAAATAAATAGCCAGTTTCAAAGGCAGAGAGAGTCAGCCCACACCAAAGACTACACACCAAAAAATATATATACCAAGTAAATGTCCACGTTTGGATAAAGATGAAAAATAAACATAAACATAAATTGATAGGAAATATTGAGCATACTACGGGTTCAGCAGTCACACCTCCACGATGTTGCTACGCAGTGAATACTTGAAACACGATCTATGTTCCTCTTATTTAAACATCAGCATTAGAAATGTCAACATGCTGATAGGCTGAAGTGTTAAGTTGACACAATGATAAAAGCAAAGTGAACTAAGCGCTTGTACTCTGCAGCAATACTGTGGTCATACCTCTGACATACACAGCCGCGCTGCTGGAGGCCTTCCCCCCACTGTTCTCTGCCACGCAGGTGTAGGCACCTGCGTCCTCAGGCAAACACTCACACACCACGATTGTTGCCACACTGCCATCGAAGGAGGAGTCCCCAAAGTTCACAGCACTACCTACAGGCAAGAGCATTGGAGCACTTCAAAATAACCTCCAAAATTGACAAAATCATTGAATGTGAAAGTTTTATAAAAAATCTAAATTGTGCGTACATGGACAGACAGAGACTGGAGACGTTTCAACAGTAGTTTCAGCGGAGAACATAATATTGTTAATCATGCAAATGAGAGACACAGGTTTGACAACATTATGTTCATTCAGAAAACGAGGTGTCAGGATAATGACTTTAGCTCAGAAAATATGCAGCTCTTCTCATCTGAATAGAATGTCTAACACATGCCAACATTGGAATATGACTCAACCACACAGCTTTAAGTGTCAAATCCACAAAGAAGCTTTCTTTGGTCAGTGTATGAAAGAATGTGTGTCATAATCACATGTGCATGTAGTGCGATTTTAGCTTTAGCACTTCTGTGTGCATGTAATGCAATTTTAGCTTGATGTCATGCTACATAAGATGAGACATGGAAAGAGAGTTGCTGTGTGCATGTAGTGCGATTTTAGCTTGATGTTGTGCTACATAAGATGAGACATGGAAAGAGAGTTGTTGTGTGCATGTAGTGCGATTTTAGCTTGATGTTGTGCTGCATGAGATGAGACATGGAAAGAGAGTTGCTGTGTGCATGTAGTGCAATTTTAGCTTGATGTTGTGCTACATAAGATGAGACATGGAAAGAGAGTTGCTGTGTGCATGTAGTGCAATTTTAGCTTGATGTTGTGCTACATAAGATGAGACATGGAAAGAGAGTTGCTGTGTGCATGTAGTGCAATTTTAGCTTGATGTTGTGCTACATAAGATGAGACATGGAAAGAGAGTTGCTGTGTGCATGTAGTGCGATTTTAGCTTG
Organism: Ilyophis sp. 1 JC-2022; assembly: GCA_022702515.1. Lineage (NCBI taxonomy): Eukaryota > Metazoa > Chordata > Actinopteri > Anguilliformes > Synaphobranchidae > Ilyophis > Ilyophis sp. 1 JC-2022. The sequence goes on along the minus strand of CM040405.1, from coordinate 15,466,394 downwards.
ATGTTGTGCTACATAAGATGAGACATGGAAAGAGAGTTGCTGTGTGCATGTAGTGCGATTTTAGCTTGATGTCATGCTACATAAGATGAGACATGGAAAGAGAGTTGCTGTGTGCATGTAGTGCAATTTTAGCTTGATGTTGTGCTACATAAGATGAGACATGGAAAGAGAGTTGCTGTGTGCATGTAGTGCGATTTTAGCTTGATGTTGTGCTACATAAGATGAGACATGGAAAGAGAGTTGCTGTGTGCATGTAATGCGATTTTAGCTTGATGTCATGCTACATAAGATGAGACATGGAAAGAGAGTTGCTGTGTGCATGTAATGCGATTTTAGCTTGATGTCATGCTACATAAGATGAGACATGGAAAGAGAGTTGCTGTGTGCATGTAATGCGATTTTAGCTTGATGTCATGCTACATAAGATGAGACATGGAAAGAGAGTTGCTGTGTGCATGTAATGCGATTTTAGCTTGATGTCATGCTACATGAGATGAGAGATGGAGAAAGAGTTGCTGTGTGCATGTAGTGCGATTTTAGCTTGATGTTGTGCTACATGAGAAGAGAGATGGAAAGAGTTGCTGTGTGCATGTAGTGTGATTTTAGCTTGATGTTGTGCTACATGAGATGAGAGATGGAGAAAGAGTTGCTGTGTGCATGTAGTGCGATTTTAGCTTGATGTTGTGCTACATGAGAAGAGAGATGGAAAGAGTTGCTGTGTGCATGTAGTGTGATTTTAGCTTGATGTTGTGCTACATGAGATGAGAGATGGAGAAAGAGTTGCTGTGTGCATGTAGTGCGATTTTAGCTTGATGTTGTGCTACATGAGAAGAGAGATGGAGAAAGAGTTGCTGTGTGCATGTAGTGCGATTTTAGCTTGATGTTGTGCTACATGAGAAGAGAGATGGAAAGAGTTGCTGTGTGCATGTAGTGTGATTTTAGCTTGATGTTGTGCTACATGAGATGAGAGATGGAGAGAGAGTTGCTGTGTGCATGTAGTGCGATTTTAGCTTGATGTTGTGCTACATGAGAAGAGAGATGGAAAGAGTTGCTGTGTGCATGTAGTGCGATTTTAGCTTGATGTTGTGCTACATGAGATGAGACATGGAAAGAGAGTTGCTGTGTGCATGTAGTGTGATTTTAGCTTGATGTTGTGCTACATGAGATGAGAGATGGAGAGAGAGTTGCTGTGTGCATGTAGTGCGATTTTAGCTTGATGTTGTGCTACATGAGAAGAGAGATGGAAAGAGTTGCTGTGTGCATGTAGTGCGATTTTAGCTTGATGTTGTGCTACATGAGATGAGACATGGAAAGAGAGTTGCTGTGTGCATGTAGTGCGATTTTAGCTTGATGTTGTGCTGCATGAGAAGAGAGATGGAAAGAGAGTTGCTGTGTGCATGTAGTTCGATTTTAGCTTGATGTTGTGCTCAAAGCCGTCTTAATGCACGGGCTTACCGGGGCTGCAGCCCAGGGGACTACGAAGATCAGGGGCCTATCAAAAAAAAAAAGCTTGATCAAAATGTCGGAGAAGAAAAAGTTTGAGAGTGGTGCGCAGAAGAGGAAAGCTATACGAGAAAAAGAGACATGAAAAGGAATTGTTGAAAAACATTCCAAAGCTTACAGGGTTTTTCAAGCCTGTAAATGAACGATCATCATCAACCCCCCCTACACAGCTTCTTAGCCCCAGGGCCTAAGGGAAGGTTAAGACGGCCCTGGTTGTGCTGCATGAGAAGAGAGATGGAAAGAGTTGCTGTGTGCATGTAGTGTGATTTTAGCTTGATGTTGTGCTACATGAGAAGAGACATGGAAAGAGAGTTGCTGTGTGCATGTAGTGCGATTTTAGCTTGATGTTGTGCTACATGAGAAGAGAGATGGAAAGAGTTGCTGTGTGCATGTAGTGTGATTTTAGCTTGATGTTGTGCTACATGAGAAGAGACATGGAAAGAGAGTTGCTGTGTGCATGTAGTGCGATTTTAGCTTGATGTTGTGCTACATGAGAAGAGAGATGGAAAGAGTTGCTATGTGCATGTAGTGCGATTTTAGCTTGATGTTGTGCTACATGAGAAGAGAGATGGAAAGAGTTGCTGTGTGCATGTAGTGCGATTTTAGCTTGATGTTGTGCTACATGAGAAGAGAGATGGAAAGAGTTGCTGTGTGCATGTAGTGCGATTTTAGCTTGATGTTGTGCTACATGAGAAGAGAGATGGAAAGAGTTGCTGTGTGCATGTAGTGCGATTTTAGCTTGATGTTGTGCTGCATGAGAAGAGAGATGGAAAGAGTTGCTGTGTGCATGTAATACAATTTTAGCTTAATGTCATGCTACATGAGATGAGAGATGGAGAGAGAGTTGCTGTTGCCAGAAGATGGCTGTCCGCTCACCATTGTGCAACCAGGAAACCCTTAGAGGCTGAGTTCCTGTGATAACGCCTCGCAGAATTATGTCACCACCTTCCTCCACCGAACAGTCGTCCAGTGGCTTTGTAAACTGTGGGGCCTCCAGTGGCCTGACAAGAGCTGACTTGTCCTCTGGAGAAGGGAGACAGACCAGGCACTGTTAGACCTGCCTTTCACATGTCCAGGCCACTGACCCCTCACATTCTCACCTCCTGCATGTAACAAAAGTGCCCTCGTGTCACTGCTGATCTATTCCAGCAAATGTTATACTCTGCTAAGTAAAAATGTTAAATATGGAGGAAATGTAAAAGAATTTGGCACAAGTGTATGAGCATGGCAGCTAAGTGCCAAAATGGCTGCATTCCTGCTATTTTTAAATAAATACTCTTTGATGCAGGAAATTGCCGTCTGATTAACTTCCTTCCAAACAATCGCTTCCCAACATGTTTTACCCTGAGAAATTAAACAAAAACAACATAGTGTGCAAATGAATACTTTAACTTCTCACAATACCCTGAGAGCGAAAGACAATGTTGTGGGTGAAACCAATGTAGCATTTCCTCTAACCACTGAGGCCTTTCTTGTTTGTACTTCCTCTTCATCATACTAGATTTAATTTCTCTTCTCAAAGGCCGTTCCAGTTACTGTTAAGAGGTGTTGAACGTCAGTAAATATATCCGGTGACAAAGGCACACACACCAAACTATGCCTAACTACATATGCTAACTGTTCATCCACAACGCAGACACAGTTGCTTCTGTTCTTGCCAGCGTTTTTCTTATTGAGGTGGGAGTATAGGATTATGATGGCACGGTTGAGATCACAGGTTAGTGTAATATGCGACACTCATCGTGTTCTTAGTTAGCGACATGCCTTCCATACCATGGGCTGATTTTAGCTTGATGTTTTTGCTCGTTTAAAAAAAAAGTCACATTCCATTCCAGTCAATGGATTTCTGCACAATCGCCCCCGCTGTCCTCGTTCACAAAGTACCCCTGTTAGATGGCTGCTCGGATGGCTTAGATCTTGTTTGCATCGCTTGTTGACTTCTACTCTGCTAGAGTAGAAATCAATTCCTGGACCTTGAAATACTGGCATGAGCACAAAATGTGAAAATAACAAATCAGTTACAGCAGGAGAACTTTGGTTTGAGGGCTGTGCACACCTCTGCCTCAATACAATAACTACGTCACAACACAACACAAGCTCACCATTTTATTTTATTTTTTTATCATTAGCTGCATTTAATTGAATGCCATTTAAATCCGAAAAATGATCAGTGTTTTACCTTAGAATCAGAATTTAAGATATGTTTAGAATTACAGCTATTACGTAACTGAATATGTTGTGGGGAAAATCAGTATATATTTAAGAATTGACAGAGGAAAATGTTTAACTGAATGTGCTAAGTGGTATCTCTGTGTTAAGATGAGCCAGTCATGGTTTGGTGGTGACTGTCTCAGGGCTGCCCTCTAGACTGTGTTGCCCCCTTACCTTTGTTCCTCGACTTATTCTGCCAGGGTTTTTCCTTATTGCACACAAATACCGCTATCTCTCCTGCTCGGCTCACTGTGTACTGATTATATCTTTTTTCTCTTTTCCCCACTTCGGGCAACTGCTGGAACGATAACCATAAGATCGCCTGAGCACCCTCCTCCAGCTTCACGCCTGTCCCCTGCCTGACAGTGCCACCCGTTGGCCCTCCAGCTTCACGCCTGTCCCCTGCCTGACAGTGCCACCCGTTGGCCCTCCAGCTTCACGCCTGTCCCCTGCCTGACAGTGCCACCCGTTGGCCTTCAAACTCGTCTCTCATCATTGGCCGGCTTCTATTACATATTATCACTGACATGTATGTACTTTTCTGCTTATTATACATGTATTATGTAATCAGCCTTTCTGATTTAACCAGAGGTGGCCAGTGGTAGATAGCCTCCCCCCTCTGAGTCAGGTTCTGCTCAAGGTTTCCTCCTAGTACTATGCAGGGAGTTTTTCCTTCCCACTGTTGCCCTAGGTGTGCTCTTGGGGGTTTCGATGTGACGATGCCCTTTGTAACAAGCGCTATACAAATTAAATTAACTTGAGTTCACTGGATGCATAGTGTTTTTTAGCATATCACTTGCACAGTTATCTCCTACTCAACTATTAGGTCAAGGTCTAATGTTATCTATCTAGTGGTATTTACTTTTGTCACAATACAAATTGTTTGTTTGTTAGTATACCTGAAGCTATGTTCTTCACTTCTGTAAGTTGTTCTAGATAACAGCGTCTGCTTAGTTATTGTAAAGTAATGTAATGTACTATCAGGAGTCATACATCAGCTATCTGATAGCTCACTATATTGCCTCAATGGGTAAAAGCTGCTTGTCCGAGGTGGTCAAAGATTCTACCTGTAGACTGGGGGTCTATTATATAGCATAATGGTTAGAGAACTGGATTCAACTCCAAAGTTGTAAGTTGATTCTCACCAGAGACATTACCACTGTACCCTTGAGAAAGATAAATATCCATTTGTATAAATGGATCATATGTATATAAAAAAACTGTTGTTGTGGACAACAGCATCTACTATGCAATGACTCCTCGGACACTTGTTTGGCCCAGTCTGTGGGCTGCATTGTGCTGGTACATGGGTTAGTGTAACAGTGGTAAGCTTACTACTCATTATCATGCTTCCTTTTTAACAGGAAACGGACACCACAGATACATGTATTATAAACCAATCAGACGGTCAGCTCCCGCATTCCTTATGTTATGCACATCAGGAGGTTTCGGTTAGCAACAGACGTTTCCCTAGCATCCATTTGAACTGTATTGTACTTGGTCACACACCTCTGACTACATTTTCAGACAATGGATCAAATTAGGATGTTTTGTCAAGAGAAGGGAAACAGAGCTTTCATTGTAAAGAATAAAGAACTGACCATCTGGTTAGTCTATAATAAACATTGTGGAAACACACAATGGTTGCTGTGATAAAATGTGGTTTACATTTAAAACTTGATACAGTTACATTGTATACAATTTTGCTTTGCTTTGTATATTTGTTATTTTAGCATGGTCCAAGACATGCCTTCCATTTTGGCCGATGTCACTAAATAGTCTCTTTTGTGTGTTTGTGCTTGTGAAAGTCTGTATGAGTGATTTGCTGTAGACTGATGTCCTTGTGCCCTTTGACCACTGAGCATGTCCCTGGTTCACCCTCTGCATAGTGAAACATTTTCTAACAATACACATATCAATTGATGTCTTCGTACCAGGATTCAATTTCACAATGGTGTAACATTGATTCAAAATGTAACCAAAACTGAATATGAATGGTTACGGCAAGCAATGAAAGAATGTCCGAGTATTCAGCAGAAATTACATATTACATTATCAGTTCAATACAACGGTAATATATGCATCATGTTAGTTCTTCAATATAGGCCCATCTAGGTTCCATCTCCTTGCCTGTTTTAAGCAGTTACACCTTGGATTACCTTACTTATAGCCTGGCAAGACAAATTAGTACACCCATCCAAAATATAGTTACACAATCTCTGATGTCTGAGATCAGATCAGTTCCTCAGCTATCCACGCAATCACACAATATTATTATTACCTCCATATCTCTACTGCTGCTCTCTACTGCTGCTCCATTTTTACTTACTTTATATGAAAATATAGCTTTCAGTTTCAGTTGCTCTAAGACAAACCATGACTGCTGTTGTACAATACGTGTGAACACATGTTATCTCAAGCTTCATTTAGAAGTTCATTTGACCACGCTCTCACTTACATTACATTACATTATAGGCATTTAGCAGACGCTCTTATCCAGAGCGACTTACACAGCATTTTTATACATAGTATCCATTTTACAGCTGGATATATACTGAAGCAATTCAGGTGAAGTACCTTGCTCAGGGGTACAACGGCAGTGTCCTACGTGGGACTCGAACCTGCGACCTTTCGGTTACAAACCCAGTTCCTTAACCACTGTACTACACTGCCACCCACTTCTGTTTGGCAGCATCTGTGCACAGTCTAACATCTGCTGGTGCCTCGGACCTTAGGTGGAAGAGCTTACCCTTAACGTCACTGTATGAGGGTACTGTGCACTTACTTTAGGTGGAGCTCTTGCCTCGGACCTTAGGTGGAAGAGCTTACCCTTAACGTCACTGTATGAGGGTACTGTGCACTTACTTTAGGTGGAGCTCTTGCCTCGGACCTTAGGTGGAAGAGCTTACCCTTAACGTCACTGTATGAGGGTACTGTGCACTTACTTTAGGTGGAGCTCTTGCCTCGGACCTTAGGTGGAAGAGCTTACCCTTAACGTCACTGTATGAGGGTACTGTGCACTTACTTTAGGTGGAGCTCTTGCCTCGGACCTTAGGTGGAAGAGCTTACCCTTAACGACACTGTATGAGGGTACTGTGCACTTACTTTAGGTGGAGCTCTTGCCTCGGACCTTAGGTGGAAGAGCTTACCCTTAACGTCACTGTATGAGAGTACTGTGCACTTACTTTAGGTGGAGCTCTTGCCTCGGACCTTAGGTGGAAGAGCTTACCCTTAACGTCACTGTATGAGAGTACTGTGCACTTACTTTAGGTGGAGCTCTTGCCTCGGACCTTAGGTGGAAGAGCTTACCCTTAACGTCACTGTATGAGGGTACTGTGCACTTACTTTAGGTGGAGCTCTTGCCTCGGACCTTAGGTGGAAGAGCTTACCCTTAACGTCACTGTATGAGAGTACTGTGCACTTACTTTAGGTGGAGCTCTTGCTTGTCTGTTATTCATACTTTCTTTAATTTCACAGTTCACTGAGACCTCGATAAGGGTGTAGCAGATCAAAATCTAGTTCCGCTCCCGTGCCAAGTCTAGTTCCGCTCCCGTGCCAAGTCTAGTTCCGCTCCCGTGCCAAGTAGTCAGCTTAGTGCACTATTAATTTGCCTCTTTTTAGCTTCACTCTGGTTAACGGATAAGCTTTTTATATTGTAAATCCTAAATCCAGTTCAAGTCAACTGTGACAATGTGTTTTGATGCCGTCAATATGCTGTCACGTTGACATAATGTTAGGAAGTGGGAGGAAGCCCCTGTTGATTCATGCCACATGAAATCTCACTATTTACAGTACATACTGCGGCAGTAGAGGAACGGACACGTGCATCGTCCTTATCAAGGGGATTTACACACAATGGATGTGAGTGGAACAAAGTGAGACCATATGTTGCCAAAGAATTAAAAGGGAGTAAGCCCATCAGGACGTGGCCAGAGCGACAGATCTGAAAATGGTCAAAGAATTCCAAAGAAGGACGTCTAACAGGATGTTTATGCGTCATTTCAAAACAAATGACATATAAATATGCTGTACGTGGTATTTGAGGTGAAAGATAAATAACCTTTAAATCAGACACTGCTTAGTTCAAAGTTCACAAATAAATCAGCTTCAAAGTTGGAATGAGGAATGAGGAATGTTGCATCAAGAAGTGAACGCTCTTTTCAATTAATATTACTCATAGTTATTACTATAGCTGTACTACAGCTCGATCAAGCACAATCAAATACTATGTACATTTAGCGTAAAAATAACACGGTTGCATCACTTTTATGTGAACAGAGAGATAAACTGTGCAGGAAAATGGAGTCAAATACAATACATTCGAGCTCAAAAATATAATGAGTCAGTTTGCCTGTAGTGCATTGTCTGTCTCACTGTAATCAGGTACAAGGAAGATTAACATATGCTGCTACATGTTACTAAATTGTTTTTGGCAAAGACACAATGAAACGAGATTAGTTTGTGATTCTAAGAAGCAGGTAATTATGAAGGCAATAGTCACCTGCAAAAAATGGTCAATAAAATAAACCTCCCAATAAACCTAAAACTATTTCCTTCTATTAAGCCTCGTATTGTGTTGAAAAATGGTTACATCCATTATGTTACATGTCAAATTTACCCACACAATGTAAACATATTCAACACAGTCAAATAATCATGAAACACTATTAACCCAAGTTGACCCGCAACATCATGTTTGTATTCAGAGTATACACAGACATTCCACAGCACAGCTGTGAGAGGAAAACACGACATACAACGTCATTACTCCAACGGAGAAAAAAGTCATACAATTTCACTGTGAAAAAGAGAAGTTATCCAGCCAGTATTTAAGGTACATTAAAAACTGAAATGGTTCAAAACTGACCTGCAACATAATAGGAGGGTTAACCCAGTCATGCAGATCCATGAAGATTAAAGTCCAGCACAGTGTAATATAAGCATAAAATCAAATATCTGTGTATAAAGGTACACTCTGTGTCTCAGTGTCTTCAGTTCTCAATCATCTTGGAGAACTATACCTCATCAATAACAATTACATTCTGTCCACAACTGTGGAAAGGGGCTGTTAATATGAGACTGATTTTCACAGCGGAAGCACAGCAGCCTGTTGAACAGTCAGTAACATGCCATATTTGTTTCCCTCTCTTCTTGCCAACACTGATTTAACACAGATAAAATCTCTTGAGTCTCTTGAACATCTGAGGCATACTCATGATTTATGATGAGCGTCAGTTGAACTAGTTTTCCTACGATATGAAGTGTATTTTTAGTTTGACTTGTTCTTCAAAACACCAAAATAATAAGGGCTTTGAATAGCCACGTTTCTCAAAATACAAACTGTGCCAGCAGGAGGCACTAAACTAACAGTGTTGACATTCAGCATGTCTATAGCCTGCCTGTGCCCCTATATCTCTACAGCACTTCTGACACTTACCACAAATAAACAAGCTGCCGTCTTCAGACAGCACAGAGCACAGACAAACCCCTAACCCTACTGGGCCACCAATGCTTCCAGGGCTGACCGGTTGAACTTGCACACTATAGGACGTTGTCCTCACATCCACATCATGTATAAACCCTTGACAACTGTCCTCAAATTTATTTGTGTCAGAGAGAATAAATGCAGTGACTTTTTATGGCAATGCGTTATGTTGTCCTTTAATATCTCACTACACAATAAGGAATGTATTTCTTGTGATAGACACTCCTTGCCACTTCTACCAAACAGTCTATTAAAAGTGGCAATTGTCCTTCATTTTTCAGTTGGGACCATTTTGGGGGTTTTAATATCAGACCACTTTTGTTTTTTACACAAGACCACTTATTCACATTAGGGATTATCTAAGAGGAAATCTGAGACAACATGAAAGCAGTTTTTTCAGTGCCAAGGCTGAAATTGTCTCCCTCAACTTCCAAATGAATGACCCTGTGTCAAATTGGCTGCCACACAGACAATTAAGTCCAGTTCAGCGACAACATCTTTTTGTGTCACTCTACATGCAAAACCATGCAGGTAGAGGCACCCATCCTTAAAAGATTGAGATGTTTTACAAGTGTGTCTGACTAGATGACTGGCAAACAAAATAGAAAAAAACACCCAACCCTGGGGTATAAGTAGACATTTCCTGTCAAATGTAAATACTGATGAAAGTCACACTACAGATATATAACCACAATTAGTAGAATGAGTGTACAAGACCCAAAAGTAAGCTACTGCGCTGCTAAACCCGAAGAGAAACAGAATTCAGTCTAACCTCACCTCTCAAACAAAGCATGAACACTCACTCGTCTTGATCCAAAACATGCTAATCCTATGCACAGTAGCAGCACTACAGAAAACAATTCTCACTTTGCATCTTTCAAACGTGGTGGTTTCTTTAGCACGATGCTGTGAATTCATACATGCACTAGAACCAGGAGTACAAAAACAAACAAAAGTTGATAATCTAATTTTACAAGCGTGCTGCCCCCAAAACTATTACTTTTGCATTTTTAACAGCTCATTCTTGATTTTCAAGTGTCAGTTAACCAATTCTTGAAGTGTAAAGCTGGCTAACCAAGAGGACTATTTATCACTTTATACAGATAAATTTACAGTACATAGGCCTACTATTCTTATACAAATCCATTTTTAAATCGCAGTGCAGTTATGTACTGTTGTTGTCACTGAATTCACTTATCATGTGAAGTAAATGGATACACACTGCATTTACGTAATGGCTCTTCTTTTCAATATTACAAATGGTTTAGTTGTAACTATAAGTTGTAAATAATTAAATCAATTAATATATTTACCATCAATTCTACAACACACTGAAAGTAAACATCTATAGCAGATGCCATCAATAAGTTATTTTGAAACACTGAAATATAGGCTAATTCATTTACTGTCAATAATTTCAATTCAATACTGTCACCTGTAGCTAAAGTAACACAAGATTGTATTCATGTTACATTTTTGTTAGCTAAAAAAGAGAAAATATAGATTTTTGCACACCAATATAATCTCTGATAGTATCCCTAAATAAGAAAGTTATACAAAACACAGAAGAGCTCAGAGCACCCTAGTCTTGCATTATTTGGGCTACTAGACTGAAACTAGCCTTTCTGGTAACCCATACCAAGGATGGTCCTTACCTGAAACTGTTCTCTCCTCCATCCTGCTTTTAAAGGTGGTATTTCTGACAGCGGGTCCATTCTCCAACACCCTCCTGCTGGCACTGTTTTCCTGAGTTGGTGTGGAAGGCGTAAGCTGTATCCTAAAAGTGGACACATACGTCTGTTTTGTGTTGTTGCTGCTCATATCTGTATGTAGCAAACAGACTCCGAACTCGCTATGCACTCTGCCCTCTGCGAATCCCTGCTTAACTCTCTCACTCTTTCAATTTCTCTCTCTCTCTCTACCCTACGTCCCCATTCACCCCCTCGCTAAAGTGCTAGTATACACGGCAGCTCAAGAATATCTCTCCCTCTGGCCGGTCGCGTCCTCTTTACAGGAAGCCGCATGCTTTATCAGGTCAGACTTGGCGCTGCAGTGCGTGAACTTTAACCAAAGTGTGAGAGAGTGGAAGAGAGAAAGAGACAAAAAAGGTGTGGGGAAACCTGCTGCATACCTGGTGCTCCCTGCGCGAAATCTCCACAGCCACGCTCCGTCAACAAACGACGCTCCGTCAACAAACGACGCTCAAACTGTCGCTATGAAAAAACATTACAAACTAACGCTCCATTTGAAGGAGGTAGACAACTTCCTGAATAGCTGTATTACCCATCTTCTGCATTGAGAGTGAGACTGCGTGATCCTGTAATGTTGCATCCAAACGACCCTTGGTCTAACGAATTGTTTATCTTTTAAAAATCTGTGATTTTATACATTTGTCATGTACACAATTTAAAGTGAAGCAAATTCACTTTGGATATTAAAGCAGTGATGTGTGAGATCTGTCTCTTTGAATGGACTGAGTACTGTCACTGGCCTGACTGGTTTGTACTAAAGCCTGTGACTTATTTCATTGTTGTTGAGGATGGGCATTCTTTGACAGAACGATGAGAAATACTGATGAATGCGTCACTGGCTCCAGCTGCTTCGTGCTGCCTGAGGAGGCGTGTTATAGCGGTGACATCACAAGAATCTGAGCAAGCCAGTGGAGCAGCTTTGTACATGAACTATAGTGAAGAAGAACGTTTAAGGATTAAACCTTTTGCGAGGACAGTGTGATCAGAGGCGTCATTTCAGAAAAAAGCTAGAGGGTGGCAAAAAGAGATAAAAAAAATACAATAAATAATCCCTAACCCATAATGCTATGATCACTGGCGTAGCTAGCCTATATGACACGACGGCCCCGGTGCAAATACACACACCAATATATCGGCGAAATCCACAGAGCAACACACACACACACACCAATATATCCACAGAGCAAGCACATGAACGGGGCTGCTTCAATACAATAAAACTTGACTTTCAAAAAGTTAACTGCATCAACACCTTATATCAAATATTAGTAGAAGGAGGCGCTACTTCTACTCAGGGGCGTTTCTAGACTGCTTTGATTGGGGGGGACATGAAGAGATGTTGGTGGGGCACAAGGGGGGACGAAGAAGCGAGGGGTCTGGGGGTACTCCCCCAATAATATTTGAGCCTTTTAAAACAAAAAGGCTCAAATATTTTTCTGCATTTCTACACAACTGCACACAGGGCATTTTCTAAAATAAAATGTTTTATTTATAACATTTTGAAGATTTTTTTCCCCCAAAGCCCTACATGATGCTTTCATATAAAGCTAAAGCATAAGCTAATCAGTATATTAGTGGATACGATCATTTTATTACATTTTAAACCCACCTCCACACTCCCTCATCTTATAGGAGGACAACTTTATGCCCAATAATACCAAATCATTATCTAATCTTGGAAACAAGTATATTAAAGATGAGCTATATTCCTTCATCATTTCAGTCTCTTTGTGCTATTTTCTATTTACACGTGAAACTACGTTGCTGTAGGCTCATCATTTTCATTTATATTTTAGCCACTCCACTGACTAGCCAACACGCAGCAGTAGGCTAGCTAACACACACACACGGGCGCCGCACACACAAGTGCAGCCAGCTAGTGCAATGCTGCAGATGTTTCACAGAATCGCAGCTATAACAACTAGTCTAGGCTAGATGCAACATGTAATCAATCTATTTAAAATCAAATCTCGCAGACGGAGATTCTCGCCACTATCCTGAACTCACTGAGTAAGCTAGGCTAGCGAATATTATATCCTAAGCAATGCGTAACAGTTACAGTTATCAAGAGGAGACTCTTATATTCTACTAATATAAGAGATGCAACCTCTTTCTCTCTCGTTGCATCTCCATGTTTTATATGGCCAAACCAACCAATCAGATATTAGAGAAATATATTATTTTGATATGGCATTTTTATGATTGGCTGAATCGTCTGTAGCACTAATAGCCTAGCTGTAGCGCCGACTTCATATTGTCTGATTTAATTTTTTCTGGATTTGGCTTCAAAATGGCCAATAGGAAAGCAGTGCATTTTTTGACGACCAATTACAAAATTACAGAATCCATTCGTGAATCTTATACGCTTGTGCCGAAAAACGTCTTCCATTCGTGGATGGAAGACAATTGAGGCTGGACAGGGGGGTCATTTTTTGTCTTGTTAACGTCTAACACGCTGCTTAGCCCACTTGCTGTTGATGGTCTTGCTGCTATTAACAACTATTAAGTTAACTTACTTACGCTACCTCTTTGAATCATAGCTGCACCTCATCACTTGGCGGCCTCCTTCACGTAGGCCTTCTCGCTCTCGTTCAGAATCACTCGTCTCGGATTGTGAGTGAAGCTGGCTGCATCAAATAATCCCCTTGTTGCCTGAATCTGCGATATAAACATTTTTGCAATTTAATTTAATTTTAGATCAGCGTTTATAGATATAGTGGGCGTTTATTATGAGGCCACACAGAGGAATAAAATATGTCAAAATAACTTATTTTTATATAGGCCTAGGATTCTCACCAACTCAACCAAGAAGCTAGGGGATCGCAACTGCCATTCCCTGCCACCCCCAAACAACGCCTCTGAGTGTGATATTACTCTGCTTATAAAACATGACCCATGCTGCCATTGTCCCTTGCCTTGAGTTTACATTCTCCCTCCCTAATTATCTGCCTCAGAGGGGATGGTCGCCCTGGAAACAGCCAGGGTATAATATACCCGAGAGTCCTTTCTGGAAACAGCAACAACAGTCCATTCTGCCAACCAGCACTGAGCAACTGATAGGACAGCAGACTCACGGGGAACAGGCAAATACAGCAAAATGTATCTTCCCACAGGTCACCGGTAGTGAGCGTGTTCTGTCACCTTCACAGGTGTGAAAGTGTCCATTCTTACTAAGAATTCAGGCAAGGAAGATCTTACACACCATGATGCTATAACTTTAAATATGTGCATGAAATACAATCATGTGTAAAATAGTAATCTTATAAAAAATAATGTATATTTTTGGTCTATTGAGGCTAATAAACATATACCAAATCTGAGCCCCGGACTTCTTAGTGACTAGTTTTGTGTCTCTGTGGATACACACAATGCTTGCAGCTCTGGGTTAAAAACACTGAGGGACACACAATGCTGGCAGCTCTTGCTTAAAACACTGAGGGGCACACAATGCTGGCAGCTCTTGGTTAAAAACACTGAGGGGCACACAATGCTGGCAGCTCTTGCTTAAAACACTGAGGGACACACAATGCTGGCAGCTCTGAGTTAAAAACACTGAGGGACACACAATGCTGGCAGCTCTTGGTTAAAAACACTGAGGGGCACACAATGCTGGCAGCTCTTGGTTAAAAACACTGAGGGACACACAATGCTGGCAGCTCTTGGTTAAAAACACTGAGGGGCACACAATGCTGGCAGCTCTTGGTTAAAAACACTGAGGGACACACAATGTTGGCAGCTCTTGGTTAAAAACACTGAGGGGCACACAATGCTGGCAGCTCTTGGTTAAAAACACTGAGGGGCACACAATGCTGGCAGCTCTTGGTTAAAAACACTGAGGGGCACACAATGCTGGCAGCTCTTGGTTAAAAACACTGAGGGACACACAATGTTGGCAGCTCTGAGTTAAAAACACTGAGGGGCACACAATGCTGGCAGCTCTTGGTTAAAAACACTGAGGGGCACACAATGCTGGCAGCTCTTGGTTAAAAACACTGAGGGACACACAATGTTGGCAGCTCTGAGTTAAAAACACTGAGGGGCACACAATGCTGGCAGCTCTGAGTTAAAAACACTGAGGGGCACACAATGCTGGCAGCTCTTGGTTAAAAACACTGAGGGGCACACAATGCTGGCAGCTCTTGGTTAAAAACACTGAGGGACACACAATGTTGGCAGCTCTGAGTTAAAAACACTGAGGGGCACACAATGCTGGCAGCTCTTGGTTAAAAACACTGAGGGGCACACAATGCTGGCAGCTCTTGGTTAAAAACACTGAGGGGCACACAATGCTGGCAGCTCTTGCTTAAAACACTGAAGGGCACACAATGCTGGCAGCTCTTGGTTAAAAACACTGAGGGGCACACAATGCTGGCAGCTCTTGGTTAAAAACACTGAGGGACACACATTGCTGGCAGCTCTGGGTTAAAAACACTGAGGGACACACAATGCTGGCAGCTCTTGGTTAAAAACACTGAGGGACACACAATGTTGGCAGCTCTGAGTTAAAAACACTGAGGGACACACAATGCTGGCAGCTCTTGGTTAAAAACACTGAGGGACACACAATGTTGGCAGCTCTGAGTTAAAAACACTGAGGGACACACATTGCTGGCAGCTCTGGGTTAAAAACACTGAGGGGCACACAATGCTGGCAGCTCTTGGTTAAAAACACTGAGGGACACACAATGTTGGCAGCTCTTGGTTAAAAACACTGAGGGACACACAATGTTGGCAGCTCTGAGTTAAAAACACTGAGGGACACACATTGCTGGCAGCTCTGGGTTAAAAACACTGAGGGACACACAATGCTGGCAGCTCTTGCTTAAAACACTGAGGGGCACACAATGCTGGCAGCTCTTGGTTAAAAACACTGAGGGGCACACAATGCTGGCAGCTCTTGGTTAAAAACACTGAGGGGCACACAATGCAGGCAGCTCTGGGTTAAAAACACTGAGGGACACACATTGCTGGCAGCTCTGGGTTAAAAACACTGAGGGACACACAATGCTGGCAGCTCTTGGTTAAAAACACTGAGGGACACACAATGTTGGCAGCTCTGAGTTAAAAACACTGAGGGACACACATTGCTGGCAGCTCTTTCTTAAAACACTGAGGGGCACACAATGCTGGCAGCTCTTGGTTAAAAACACTGAGGGGCACACAATGCTGGCAGCTCTTGGTTAAAAACACTGAGGGACACACATTGCTGGCAGCTCTGGGTTAAAAACACTGAGGGGCACACAATGCTGGCAGCTCTTGGTTAAAAACACTGAGGGACACACAATGTTGGCAGCTCTGAGTTAAAAACACTGAGGGGCACACAATGCTGGCAGCTCTTGGTTAAAAACACTGAGGGGCACACAATGCTGGCAGCTCTTGGTTAAAAACACTGAGGGGCACACAATGCTGGCAGCTCTTGCTTAAAACACTGAGGGGCACACAATGCTGGCAGCTCTTGGTTAAAAACACTGAGGGGCACACAATGCTGGCAGCTCTTGGTTAAAAACACTGAGGGACACACATTGCTGGCAGCTCTGGGTTAAAAACACTGAGGGGCACACAATGCTGGCAGCTCTTGGTTAAAAACACTGAGGGACACACAATGTTGGCAGCTCTGAGTTAAAAACACTGAGGGGCACACAATGCTGGCAGCTCTTGGTTAAAAACACTGAGGGGCACACAATGCTGGCAGCTCTTGGTTAAAAACACTGAGGGGCACACAATGCTGGCAGCTCTCGGTTAAAAACACTGAGGGGCACACAATGCTGGGAGCTCTTGGTTAAAAACACTGAGGGGCACACAATGCTGGCAGCTCTTGGTTAAAAAACACTGAGGGACACACAATGCTGGCAGCTCTGAGTTAAAAACACTGAGGGGCACACAATGCTGGCAGCTCTTGGTTAAAAACACTGAGGGGCACACAATGCTGGCAGCTCTTGGTTAAAAACACTGAGGGGCACACAATGCTGGCAGCTCTTGGTTAAAAAACACTGAGGGACACACAATGCTGGCAGCTCTTGGTTAAAAACACTGAGGGGCACACAATGCTGGCAGCTCTTGGTTAAAAACACTGAGGGGCACACAATGCTGGCAGCTCTTGGTTAAAAACACTGAGGGACACACAATGCTGGCAGCTCTGAGTTAAAAACACTGAGGGGCACACAATGCTGGCAGCTCTTGGTTAAAAACACTGAGGGGCACACAATGCTGGCAGCTCTTGGTTAAAAACACTGAGGGACACACAATGCTGGCAGCTCTTGGTTAAAAACACTGAGGGGCACACAATGCTGGCAGCTCTTGGTTAAAAACACTGAGGGGCACACAATTCTGGCAGCTCTTGGTTAAAAACACAGAGGGACACACAATTCTGGCAGCTGTTGGTTAAAAACACTGAGGGACACACAAGGGAAAGGAAACTTGTTAGTAGCTCCTCTCCCCTTTCCACGTCTCACTCCCAGGGGATGGGTACATTGCCAACACTCTGGGCTCAAAATCCCGCTTTAGGGAGGAAAACCTACAGTCCTGCTTTGTGGCGCCTTGCTATGTGACGCCTTGCTTTGTGACGCCTTGGGGTATTCAATACAAATGAAAAGTAGACACAATAGACACAGGGCACGAGCTGTGCTGGCGGCAACTTTATTGAGTGGTGAGTTTTTCAGCCTACTAATCGTATCAGAACCTGTTTTGCTGAACACTCTGATGTTATAGTCGAAGCTAGAAGACGATATGAATGCATCAAGAATGGAAGTAGTTCAGAACTCGGAAACAGGATTGTGTCAAGGCATAGATCTGGAGAATGGTACGGAAAATGTTTTGCAGCTTTACAGGTCCCAAAGAGCACAGTAGCCACCATCATTCGTAAATGGAAGAAGTTTGGAACACCAATAATTTTCCTAGACCTGGTCGCCCGGCCAAACTGAGCAATCGGGGAAGACGAGGGTCACTCCAGCGTATCCTTGTGAAGATGGGAGAACCTTTCAGAAGATCAACTATCCAGGCAGCACTCCACCAATCAGGCCTTTATGGTAGAGTGGCCAGACGGAAGCCCCTCCTTAGTAAAAGGCACATCACAGCCCGCTTGGAGTTTGCCAAAAGGCACCTAGAGGACTCTCAAACCATGAGAATCAAGATTCTCTAGTCTGATGAAACCAAAATGGAACTTTTTGGCCTGAATACCAAGCGTCACGTCTGGAGGAAACCAGGCACCGCTCATCACCTGGCTAATACCATCCCTACAGTGAAGCAGTTTTTCAGCAGCGGGAACGGGGCGACTAGTCTTGATAGAGGGAAAGATGAATGCAGCTAAGTACACTGAGATCCTTGAAGAAAACCTGCTCCAGAGCGCTCTGGACCTCAGACTGGGGCGAAGGTTTACCTTCCAACATGACAACGACCCAAAGCACACAGCCAAGAAAACAAAGGAGTGGCTTTGGAGAAAGTCTGTGCATGTCCGTGAGTGGCCCAGCCAGAGCCCAGACCTGAATCCAATTGAACATCTGTGGAAAGAGCTGAAAATGGCTGTGTACCGACGCTCCCCATCCAACTTGACGGAGCTTGCAAGGATATGCCAAGAGGAATCCAAGACGCCTTGAAGCTGTAATTGCTGCCAAAGGTGCAGCAACCAAATATTAGGCTAATATGTAACCCCTAAATAACCTATTTTTGTCAGTAAAATAAAATTTTATATTTTCTAAAAACCTGTTTTCACTTCGTCATTATTGGCTATTGTGTGTAGATGTTTGAGGCAAAAAATAAACTCAATCTATTGTAGTATAAGTCTGTAACGTAATAAAACGTGGAGAAGGTGAAAGGGGTGTGCAGACTTTCCGGCTTGACTGTATGTATATACAGTGCCCTCCACTATTATTGGCACCCCTGGTAAAGATGAGTAAAAAGGGTTATAAAAAATTCACTGTTTGGTGAATTAGCTTAATCTCACACTTCAAATTAAACCTTTAATTGAAGTAAATTTAGTATGAGAAAGAAAAATCCCTCATCAAGAAATAATTATTTTTTACAAAAACACCTGTGCCACAATTATTGGCACCCCTGCATTTATATATAGAATGAAGTAATCATTTTTTATATTTGGTCGCATATCATTTGCATGCCATGACTTCCTCATGTCTGTGACCCAACAACATCAAAAGACTCTTGATGTCTTATTTTCAGGTACTCATTATTCTCAGCTAAATCTAGTCCCACCCCCCAATTCCCATAGAGATCCATTCAAATGCAGAGACGTTATAGTATCGCTTGTAAGATTACCAGAAAATAAGATATCAAGAGTCTTTTGATGTTGTTTGGTCACAATGCGACCAAATATTAAAAATAATTACTTTATTCTATATATAAATGCAGGGGTGCCAATAATTGTGGCACACATGGTTTTGTTAAAAATAATAATCCTTTGATGAGGGATTTTTTTTTTCCTCATAATAAATTTACTACAATTAAAGGTTGGATTTTTCTCATTTTTTCAGTGTGAGTTTAAGCTAATTCACCAAACGGTGAATTTTTTATAACCCTTTTAACTCATCTTTACCAGGGGTGCCAATAAAAGTGGAGGGCACTGTATATGTATATGTGTATATATTCAATCATATTGTTCTATTATTACTCTGTTTATCAAATGTTTTATGTTTCTTGCCATGCTTTGGCAATACAAATGCAAATTTTGTCATGCCAACAAAGCACTTTGAATTTGAATTTGAGAGAGAGAGAGAGAAATGGACTGCACTTATATAGCGCTTTTATCCAAAGCGCTTTACAATGGCCTCTCACTCACCCGTTCACACACACATTCACACACCAATGGCGGCAGCTGCCATGCAAGGTGCTAGCCTGCTCATTGGGAGCAATTTGGGGTTCAGTGTCTTGCCCAAGGACACTTCGACATGTGGACAGGAGGAGCCGGCGATCGAACCGCCAACCCTGCGATTAGCGGACGACCCGCTCTACCTCCTGAGCCACAGCCGCCCCATGGAGAAGAGTAAGCCCAGCTGTAAGAGTGGGACAGAGGTCTTTTTTACTCTTTCACGCCCACTCTGAGGAATTCATCAGCGAGGATGAAACTATTTCATCTAGTATGAAAAAGTGCCCCTCGCTTAATGGGATCTCCATAGAGACGGCTTTACAAAGGTATTCTTTTCATTCTAGTGCTGCCCTAGATATAAACATGCTTATCTCGGCATCATTTTTAACTCACATTTCCTTCTGCACTCGTATTATCCAGACAACTGGACATTGAGGCAGTGAGAATGCCCAGGAGAGATACAGCAAAATCAGTTCTACATCTGAGGTTCTTTACACTTTCCAGATGAGAGACATGCCACAGAACCAAAGCACCTTCCAAACCATGTCATTACATTACATTACATTATAGGCATTTATAGCATTTCTCAGATATCCAGCGACACACAACTTCTTATATTTACATTTATTCATACACACAGCTGGATATATACTGAAAGCAATTTAAGTAGTAGTTACCTTGCTCAAGGGTACAACGGCAGTGTCCTACCTGGGAATCGAACCTGCAACCTTTCGGTTACAAGTCCAGCTCCTTAACCATTATACTACACTGCCACTCAACACACTGAGCCTCCAGAGTCCCAGGTTATCTGAAAGCCTACAAACATCCAGTAGGCCTGTGTTACATTTGTCTAAACAGGCAGGAAATGAGTTAATCCCTACAATGGCCTTTCCTTTCCTATGATTTGTAAGGAACATCAAGTATTGTTGCGCTTTCAAAACCATCCTTACCAATTTTTCACAATTTTTTTCTTAACAACTAAAAAATTAATGAATCTGTAATCGTGCCTCTCGAGCCTCCATCTGTGCAAGGACTAGAAACTGTCGCTACCAACATAGCCAAGGCTCAAACCGGCAACTACATATGGGGTCCAGTCTGAAGGCCTGCACAGACTGAGGCGCCTAGAAGCACCTTTCAAGACCGTCTTCGGAGTTTGTGATTTTGACTATTACTAATTTAATATCTGGTTGCAAGGCTCCGTTGTACAGTTCTGAAGAACAAAAGGTTTTGCATTGATAATCCTGTTACGTGACATTACTTCACAGTCACCCTGTGTCACAGAATAAGTGATAGTGTGACAAACACAACCTGCATAGACCCAGGCTCCCTCCAAGCATGAATATACTTACTGATTTGCCATGGAGTTGGGGTTGGGCCTAGAGCAAAAGCTTTGATCTGGAAAAAAAAGTCAAACAAAAAACCTGTTTTAAGAAAAATATTCTCTTGAGATGTCTATCACTGCTGATGGGGTTGTTCAAACCGCTCAAGAGCCTTCTTTAAAAATCAGTGGGCCTCAAGTTCATGTAACACTGGGGGTGCTCAGTCATCTCCCTCAGTGTACTTGAAGTCAACTATACATTTTGTGCCAGACATAAATGAAAATAATTTACAAAATCAATACCCAGACATTTTACATCAGTCAGAGATATATTTGTACTGTTCCGTGGTGCCATTATTTTTTAAGGCCGGAAGAGTAAAATATCATTATAGTATTATTCAGGACTGGCATGTTATTTTCTTCTCACACGGCCCTAATTGGGCCTCTCACTGACTCTCAAAGTGTTTTTATTTATCAAGTGCACAGTATAACACAAGGTCATTCTGAACAATGAAATTCTTAGGACATGGCAAGCAACAACTATGTAGTAGGCATAACAAACAAAAACAAAATATATATATATATTAAATTGTTAAAAAGAGTCAAATAAGGGCAAGAATAACATACATATACATAGCAGTAAAACACTAGCAGCAGTTCCAGACTCTGCATGAGAAGGAAAAAAAGAAAAGTATTTTGAAAAGTCTACTGAAACGGATACTTTTTTAAATAGAGAAAAGAAAATGTAAGTGTCAATAATAAGTTTGTACTTTCTTACAATATAGCTGTTTGTGTTATGTAACATGGGGTTTGTATATATGTACCATAAAATCTTGGCCGACAGATCTAGTACGGTGACTGTGATCGGGTCCGGAAAATTGTCCTATCAATAGCACGTGCCATTGTGGCAGCCAAGGCTAATTTATGTATGAAATAGTGAAATAGATGTGTGATGCATGCACACCACTGTATATGTAAATGAAAATTGTAAAGTCAGATTTAAATAAACAACAGAAATTCTTTATGACTGAGTTTCCACCACAAGACATTACATATAATCTCATTGCATTCTATTTAGAAATGAATTAAAAGTTGTGACATGGCAGGACAAGGCTGATGAGATCATGAAAGGGCTTACCTAATGCACCTGTGAGAGCAGCAATGATGTGTTAGTCAGGTTTGCGTAATGTACCTGAGGCTGTTCGCTGCGCTCATGCGCTGCCTTGGTTTGCGTAATGTACCTGTGACGGTCAGCTGTGCAGATGCGCTGCTCTCCCCAGCTGCGCTGTGCAGCTGGCAGGTGTACAGGCCCTGATCGTCCCTATGCACTGCCTGCAGCTCCAGCAGATGAAAGCCAGCAGAGAAGGAACAGCAGGCTGCAGACCTCTCTGGCAGTGTGACACAGTCCTACCACACAGAGAGAGAGAGAGAGAGAGAGAGAGAGAGAGAGAGAGAGAGAGAGAGAGAGAGAGAGAGAGAGAGAGAAAGAGAGTGAGAGAGAGAGAGAGAGAGAGCGAGAGAGAGCGAGAGAGATAGATAGATAGATAGAGAGAGAGAGAGCGAGAGAGAGCGAGAGAGATAGATAGATAGATAGATAGAGAGAGAGAGAGAGAGAGAGAGAGAGAGAGAGAGAGAGAGAGAGAGAGAGAGAGAGAGAGAGAGAGAGAGAGAGAGTCAGGCATGTCTGTACTCTGATGCCTAATTCGACCGCTATTCTTCACTGGCACTCTTTAAGAATCTCCTTCTGTGTAGCAGTCTTAGGAGGTCTAACAATGATCCTCTGTTACCGTGGAACAATGCTGACCTGGACACTGTCAACAAGCCTCCTAAATATAGAAGCACAACTTGAACTCATAACCCTTCTTCTAAGCCATGAATTATACAGACCTTCCCCAACCCCCCCCCCCCCCCCCAGCCCACTCCTCTGCAATGATGCTAATCTGTTTAAAGGCACATGTGCAGAGCTCTGAGCAGTTGGACAGGAATCCAAAACAGGAAAACAGCCTAATTGGTGCCAGGACACAGAAGTGTATTTTTTTTTGTGTAAAATAATGAGATTCCAAGAAACAAAACTAACTGGTCCATTCCCATGACTGTAATAGATGGCAGTGAGATCAGAAATTTACTTCTAAGATTGTTGCGCTTCAACTTGTCTGCTTATGATTTAATTGTGAGCGCCCTTTTAATTGTGATAGTACATCCATCTACAACAGTCAGTACTACTGACCTGGGGGGTTCTCCCTTTAGGAACTACATCAAAGAGGCAGAAAACTGCAATGTAGCGAGCATACACTCACAGTCACCGGGGCCCATAAAGTACAGTAAAGTCAGAAGCAAAGTACAGTCAAAAAGATAGTTTTAGTCAGCAGCATTGTGAAATGAGTACACCACAGGATAAAAACAAAGGGAGGATTCCGCTTTCTACACATATCATGCCTCACAGCACGCACACATGCAAGTATGCGTGCCACAAAACCCTCTCGTTTTCTGGTCAGATGAGAGGATAAACCTCAGAGCAGGGCTCTGTGCCAGTTCCGCAATCATGACTTCCATCAGAGCCACTCAAGCGTACAGCTCTGACCACTGGCTATTCCAGCCCCTTCTGTGAGTGGGTCTCTGTCTCACACTAGCCAGACATTTCTTCTCAAGACCTCTCTGTTTTATTGTGGTTCCTGCAACCATCACATTAACAGTTTGAACCAACACCCCCAGGCCCTGGGAACAACAGAAACCAACACCCCCAGGCCCTGGGAACAACAGAAACCAACCCAAACATCCTCACAAAATCACAAAATTACCTCTGAAATTTTTGTGTTTTTTACACTGTGCTATACTATACTATACTATACTATACTGTACTATACAGTGTACATTCAATAACATACTAATTACAATGTTATTTTAATAATTAGATATTGTAAATTATAAATATTATAAATTAAGTAGCATTATTTCAATAATTTAAAAATACCTTTGCTATTTTAACAACATCCCCAACTCAGGTCAAGCGCATGGAAGCTGACCTGTTGAGGGTATGCTCATGGGAGCGTGTAATTGAATATGGTGTGTGTATGTTACCTTCAGCCAGGTAACAGAGGGAGAGGGCCTCCCCGTGACTCTGGCCTTGAACTCCACTCGGTCCCCCTCCTTCACCGTCACAGCATACGGTTTGGACACAAAGCGGGGGTGACTCTCTCCCCAACTATGAACTCGCCTGAGTGAGAGAAATAATAAATAATCTCCCATCTGATCAGAATTTAGTTCCGAATTTAGTTCTGATCATCATTCTAAACATCACAAAAGTGTTACGTTTATGTCATGTTTATGTCATGTTTCATGTTTAGTGTTTGTCACAGTTTATTTTCTGTTTATGTTACGATGCAGTTCATTGTTTGCATACATATTTCCATGTTTTTCCGCAGCCTTGCGTTCATGCTGTTTCTTCTCTTGCTGTCACTCACGCTTCCCTAATTGTTTCATTCTCCCTTGTCTAGTTACTAATATACTAACATTAGATCAGGATTGGGTAATACTAACTATCTAACCATGTGTTCATGTTTACCTTACGTTTCTCGTGCATGTTGATTACTAATTTACTAACGCTAGGTCAGGATAGGTTAACTACTAACGATTTACTAATTGCCTCGTTACGTGTCTCATTTTCTCAAGCTGTTGTGAATTTCCTGCTGCTCTCAAGCTAAATGTTTGCACCTGTCTACACCTGCATTTAAGCTCAGTGTTCATGTCTGTTCGTTGCGAAATTGTTGCCTTAGTTTACTATTGTCATTCTTGAGCGTTTTTCCATTGTTTTGACCACCGTTATTGATCTAGCCTGTTTATTGACCATCGTTACTGCCTGCCTATTGTTTCCACTGCCTGTTTTTGACCACGAGTTTTGCCTACTGTCTATTTCCTCTGCCCCGCGGATAGGACTTCGGTCTGACTCACGACTACAAACTTTGCTTTTCCCCTGTTTTGTACTTCTGCTCCGCTGACAGCTACTCTGGTTAACGAACTCTTGCATGGATACCGACTTCGAGACTGCCTTCTCCCTCGGTACTGTATCTTTGGTCTGGCTGGATTTATTGGTTTTTGGACTTTGCTTGTGTGACTACGATTTTGGATTTCCCCATAATAAAGCCCTTGCGGGTATTTATTATCAAGTCAGTGTTCTGAGTCGTGCATTACGGGTCCAACCCGCACACATCCGTCTCAAAAAGATGTGTAAATACAGAGTTGTTCAAAATATTACACATCTGATAAGATTAACATGAAGGACTTTCCATAAGTTATTTTCTAACTTAAATAACTAAATTGAATAGTGCTCTAAGATCGTTCCTTCAATGTTCTAATAAATATTTTTTAAGGGACAGTGGAAACTGAAAAGATGTACACAGTGGAACAAAAGGCTAACTTTCCTCATGTTCTGGGAATGTTTGAAACTGAGAATTGTTAGCTGAGCTCCTACTAGTTCTACAGAATTTTTCACATTCTCCTGCCTGTCTAATAACAGGATGTGTCTTCCTGTTTGTAAGAATGAACTTGCAGTTACTTTGATTTCTGCAATGCCCCATAAAAGTTGGTTACGTAGTTTGGACTTTGGACTGATTAGCCTACATAAGGACTGATGTAATAAAAGTAACATTGTTTACTTGTTTTGGTTCGAAGACAACAGTAGAACCTCAAAGGTGGATGATTGTTGTTTGGAACTGCTGTCCGGAGACATGTTACTAACGTCATATGAAAATACATAAATTTTTAGAATTTAATCCAATATACATTGCCAAACGTATCCGGACACTCCTTGGTCTGGGGCTGTTTTTTATGGTTCAGGGTAGGCTCCTTATTTCCAGTGAAGGCAAATCTTAACACTACAGCATGCAATGACATTCTAGACGATTCTGGGTTTCCAATTTTGTGGCAACATTTTGGGGAAGGCCCTTTCCTGTTTCGTAATGACAATGCCCCCGTGCACAAATAAAGGTCCATACAGAAATGGTTTGTCGAGATCGGTATGGAAGAACTTAACTGGCCTGCACAGAGCCCTGACCTCAACCCCATCAAACACCATTGGGATCAATTGGAAAGCCGACTGCGAGCCAGGCCTAATAGCCCCACATCAGTGCCCATAAGAGTGGAGGCTGTTATAGCAGCAAATGGGGACCAACTCTGTATTAATGTACATGATTTTGAAATGAGATGTCCATATATTTTTGGCCATGTAGAGTAGGTTACTCCCTGCTATCCTTTGTTGAATTAAAAAATGTACAATAAATATAGCAGCAATCAGGAACTCATTAGAATATTAATTTCGTTTTTTCAGCTTTCCAAATTATACAAATTTTCAGAGAATATGTATCTGTGGTATTTGATTTATTTAATTTTGTTCTCTGCCTTCTTCATATGTATTGTCCAAAAACATTTTTATGGCGTTCGAGTTTTTTATAACTAGAAAGTGTGACTTGTTTCTGTGTAATGCTTGCAACCTTCGTATAATTAAAACTGAGCTTGATATAGTTTAATTGCATATGTTACTTCTGGTTTCAAAGCTGTTCGGTTGACAGATCAGACTGTGACATTTTATGCAATGTAATTGACTTCTCTTAAATGTGTATACTTAAATTCTGCATGGAAAAATGTAAAATTATGGTAGCTAGATACAGTAGTTGTAGTCCAGAATCAGTTTAATACAGATTGATACTAACCGTTTTCTTTTTTTTTATATCATAGAAAACATTGTTAGTCTGAAAAAACCATAAGCAAGATATTGTTTTATTCTTCAGGAAACACATTTCACATGCAGACTAATGACTGTTTCCTGAAGATGTTGTGTTGGCTGACGTAGACACTCATTCTGTTTTTACACACACCTAGTGGCTGATCTGGTGATAGAAGATCACTGATTTTTTCAGTGAAAAAAACAATTTATATAATAAACAGGAGGCAATAACATTAAGTTTCAAAAGAACTTGGGAGTGTTTGTTAGGAATTTCAATATCTATGATAGATTTTACATAGCTGTTTTTACCCACCTCAGAACACGCTGGACAGGGCGTTGTCTCTCTTGATCTAAAATGAACACTGAATCAGTTCCCATCATAAACAACCCGATCATAAAAAATAATCAATCATCACAATTTTAAATTAGTATAATTTTCAATCATCAGATCATTTGTTGTTTTTATTTGCCACTCCTAGCTGGATAACTGCAAGTAAAACCTGGAACAGATCTTTTTACTACAGTCCATGTTCCAGATTTGGGAGGGTTCCGGGTTTTACTCAGTGCAGTTATTCAGCTAACTCTGTAATCCTGCTTTGAGATACCAGGCCCCAGGTCTACATCTTACCCAGTTATGTGAATGTAAATACCCCCTGACGGTTTCCCCACAACCTGAGTGCAACCTTCCAGCTTACCCTTTAGCTGGAGTCGGAAGCTGGCTTGTACCTGGCCGGCACAGTTGGCGACCTCACACACGTATCGCCCTGCATTTGTGTGGTTCACATTGGTGACAGTGAAGATGTGGACGCCTCTACCGAGCTGGCGGAAGTCATACTGTCCACTGGGGGCCACAGGTACCCCGCTGGTAGAGAAGACCACTGTTGGCTCTGGTTGGCCCTGGACCTAAAACCATAAGGAAGAAATGTCAGTGATCTGAAAGAGAAGAAAAATCGACATAACTCTGAAAATAAAGTTGTGGGCTTACATGAAACTGCTCTGAAATGTAGCTATGCAAATTCAATCATATAAATGTTCCTATGATTATTGTGAAACATGACATAAAGAATAATAACAGTGTACAAATTTTAGTGTACAAATAAACACTTGGAACAAATGCTGCTGATAATTTGCCTATGTTGGTTTAATATAGGACAAGTGTTAAGACAGCATTCTGATTTATTTATGGAAAAATGTGCCAGTCATTTTCTGGGAAAAGTATTTGAAAATGATATCTGATGTCTTTAGTTGGATGTATCAAGCACAAACAAGTGAATGCCCTGCTCAGGTCCCCTGACTATGCTTATATACAAACCATAACATTTACATATTTATTTTAACACAGAACTATCCCAGGTGTATTTCATTACTGTGCATTATGTGCAAATAAGAATCACTATGTGATTCAAGTGATTCAGTCAAGTGCAGTGGAACAAGATACTGACTTTGCCATGTGCATATTCTTTTGGTTTCATTTCAGCTTTAGTTTAATAATGGCTTTCAAAACCTAAGCTGTGTAACTGCAACAGCATATAATCATCTATGAAAACATGGGTGCCCTCTGCTGGACTCAGTTGAAAAGTGAACTATTGATATGAAAACATCTGGAAGAGCGGTACAGAGGAGAAGAAAAAAAGGCGCTCGTAATTCAACAACATCCATACATTCACTTGTCGAGTAGCAGGCTTGGTGATGATGTCATTATGACTGTTACGGCTCTGACTGTAATGAGCAGCAGCTGGCGACGTCCCCCAAGCCCACGAAGGTTCTCAGCCTGCCATGAACCGGGTCTGTCACTTCATTAGCAAGTCAGTCCTGACCACTGTGACACGGTGTCTCACTTTTCTCACGGTCTACTGGCCTCCATCCTCTTCAGTGCATGACACTGGAACTTTTATGCTGTGGGGTCTCTTTAAACTCATATGGGGGTCTGTTTAAACTCATATGGGGTCTCTTTAAACTCGTATTTCAGTGGATGGTCCTATTTGACCATGTACGTGTGACTGAGTGTTGGCTATACGCAAACAGCATGGAGCAGTGACCCAGTCACCAAAAGACTGGCTTACTGTGTAAAACCTGATATACAAATGTATGATTAAAATATGTTTCCTGCTCACCGCTAGCGGCAATGAGAATTTGCAGGGGTTTTTTTTTTTAACAGCCCCTCCCACCTTCTCTATTTATTGCAATCAAACCCTTTCTTTTCTGTATTCCAACTTCTGACCAGTAGAGTGCCCCACTCCCGCCCACCATACCTTGACATAGAATGCAGCAGTGTCCCCGGAATACACAGCAGCGTTGCGGGGTGGGAGCAGGAAGAAAGGTGCCTCTTCTTGGCTGGCGGGGTGCCTCCGGGACCCAGTCTTCCGTAAGAAGGAGGCCATGGATGGTGGACCTGTGGAGATGGGGGCGGCGGGTCAGGACTGAGTGATTCCCGGGATCATAATGGAATATCTTTACAGCTGCCTGTCCTCAGGTGTCACAGTGAAACATGTCCCAAGACCAAATTGTACAGAATTATTTTGAACAAGTATATTTATAGTATGTGAGCGTTACATTGTTGCATCACTTATACTCAGTGTTCGAATCCCGTTCCCCCTGGTAAATTAGGAAAAAAAATCAAAATCCTTTGTTAAGATTAACATATCTGTAATTAAAAAAACATTGATTGGTCCAACAACACATTATTCAGTCCAACAATCTATTTTCATTCCTCCTTTCATTTCTTCATCTCCTCCTTTCGGCCCAGACAGGCCATCCCAGGCCCAGAGCTGGTTCTCTTTTCTTTTGTTTTTTTTTTAGTTAGCGTATAATGTTTCTAGGCAGCGTCCCGGATACTTCGGGTACTTCTGAAACGTCAACAAATAAACAACCAATCTGCAGGAAGGGAGAGGAAGGGAGTTGAATGTCCAACAAGATAACAATTCATTGTGCATGTTTATGAAAAAAAAAGCTTAGCTTAATTTTGAACAACCCATCGTGAACCACGGTCAGTAGTAGCGCATTCGCTGCTAAGTAATGCGAGTGTATCGAGTGTATATGTTTTATTTACATGCGGCCAATTGAACATATACATAATGTATCAGTGAATCAGTGGTCAGTAGTAGCTAGCGCTGACGTAGCTACAGTAGTAGCAATGGACCCTGGAAAGTGGGAAAACTGTTGGGAAAACGAAGAATTTGTAGGCTACGTACTGGTGGTCCGACTGCGCCTTGTTGCAGAGAGAGAGAAGAGGAGGGGGGAGAGGACAGTTTTATTATTTTTTTCTATATTCTTAATTTTTGTTTTTGGCATATTTATGATTTGATTGGTAAAGTTGTTGTTGTGTGTATTTTTTTTGGGGGGCCGTGCCATGCGCGTGTGTGTGAATGTGTTTGTATGACATGAATTGCATCGGTCAAAGACACATAAATAGATGTAGACTAAATTACATAATTCTTTCTCAATCATACAGTTTGAATGCTGCGGTTTCCACTTCTGCTCGTTATTAGCGCAGGACAAATCATATGTCTGTTTGTAAAATTATGGCTGAAATGTAATTGTTAAAGTTTTATTTTTGGTTTGGCGGGGGATACATTACATAGGCCTTCAGATAAATAAACGGTGGTGGCCTGTAAACTGTAATTTGTTCCGCTGCTGTTTCAGAACAAGGACGACCTGCACCTAAAAAACTGAGGGGGCACAGAGGAATAATGATAGGAGTTGATAACAATATCCTGTTTGGAGAATAGATTTGAGAGAATATACAGTCATTTTACAATATTTTTGGATGTATAATAACATTTGGAAATAAAATAAAACTTACTTATTTATATGTACATAGATTCTGAGAGAGCAGAGACAATCTGAAATCTGGCCAAATCGAGGAGACAACATCCTTTGCAGTAATTATCTATTTGCTAGTTACATTGATGTGAATGTGGTTACAATCGTTTAAAACATTATTTCCAGCATCAAGTTAGCAAAGCTGTATCCCAACTGTGAAGTTGAATGTGATCTCTATATCTGACGTAGCCTAACATGCGTTGCGTATATTTTTACTGCAACCTTGGAGTGTGATTCCAAACACTTTAAATAAACCAGTACAACAAACGTGACAGTTTTTATGTAATTTATTTGATGGCTCAAGTGTAGGATCAAGCGTCTTACAAGTTGATGGGTTTTTGGATTGTTTACAAGAGCACACAATTTTTCACGGATCTAGCATCTTAATTTTTCCCTGAAAGTGCACCAGATTAATGCATTTAACTGTTAAAATTGACAAAAAATTATATTCTATATTCTATAAGGACATGGGTTAACGTTAAGCATTGAAGGTTGCGTTTCCTAGTAAAAAACACACGGAATGATATGGGAAACAAAAACGTCAGTATGCTCTTTTTTTCATGAATAAACGTGGCTTTTGCTCATCCTAAAGAATGAGTGTTGTTATATGGATTAAAGCGCTTTATAATAAATTTAAAAAAACGGAGATTGGAAAGATTGGATTGTGTGTGCCTGACTGCGGCAAATGTATAGCAATCGCTTCCACATTATAGTCTGCTTATACTGTATATGTCAGTTACAAAACACAAAGTAGTTAATAATTACATGACTTTACACTTACTTGGCAGAGGCTCTTATCCAGAGTGACACACAGAAGTGGAAAACTCATAAAAAAAACATAATTGACATTTTCTTGCATTTGTTGTTAAAGTTGAGCGTTACATATACATTGTTTCTTTGTATGAGCACTGTACAGTACTATTTTCTGAGCGTTATATATACATTGTTTCTTTGTATGAGCACTGTACAGTACTATTTTCTGAGCGTTACATATACATTGTTTCTTTGTATGAGCACTGTACAGTACTATTTTCTGAGCGTTATATATACATTGTTTCTTTGTATGAGCACTGTACAGTACTATTTTCTGAGCGTTACATATACATTGTTTCTTTGTATGAGCACTGTACAGTACTATTTTCTGAGCGTTACATATACATTGTTTCTTTGTATGAGCACTGTACAGTACTATTTTCTGATTGCTGGAGGGGAGACAGCACCTGTCAACCAAGTTCAAACTGTTCAGCCATCATATTAGGATTTGATAACTAATGAAGAGCAAGGACAAGTATATCTGGTATTTACTGCCAATTCAGGGTATATGATTCTACTGTCACCATGTGGCCAGTTGGAAAATTAACAGGAAAGTTTGCATGGCAAATGCATACTTGAAAAACCTCTATTGAGGGTTCCTCAGTGTTATGTAATGTCAACACATTCATTTCACAAGTACACCACTGCCGTCATTTCCAACAAAGAACAGTCATTGTTGTCTCATCCTGTTCTTTTCACAACAGAAGAGCATCACAGAGAGCCTCTGGCCAACTAATCAGAAAGATAGATGTGTGAGGAAATGTGACCATGCAATAAGACCAAAAAGTTATCAGCATTAAAATTTGAGATTTGGAAAGATACGGTTTTAAGCAAGCATTTCTTCATGCTATTGTTTTATATTTTCTCTCTCGCACCCGTACTACAAAAACACATGTGTGCAAACGCTATACTATACTGACTTTTAGCGATAATTTAAATCTTTTCTGGGGGTGCTCATCCTTTTTTAGGATCCTCTATCTTTAGTATACTCACTGAAAATATTTTTTACAGTGCATAAAGCCCCTCATAACGAACTAGTTTCTCAATGGCTTAGAAGTCACACACTTCAGAGTACTTGGCCACTGAACCCTATAGCAGCTGTATTTGTACTGCACCCATTACAATTCCTGTTCAGCCTCTGCCATGTTGTATCACAACTTTGATTAATGAAAGGTCTTCTAAGCATTGTAAGATTTCTAGAGGTGTAAATTATCCTTAGCTCACCCCATTAACATAGAACTGATAAGATTACCTCTTCAATTTGCTAATCTTTTTAACGTGAGATCAATTTCTAACAAGACTTTTGTTATGATCTTATCAATTCTTTTGTGACATAAAACTGGCTTAGAAGTGGAGACCATAACCAGCTTAATGAATTATGCCCTCCTGGCTATGAATTCATAAATTCCCCCAGACTAAACTCTTGATATCTTATTCTCTGGTGCTCTTACAAGCGATACAAGCCATCACTCTGCTGCCAGATATGCAGTAGATATGGATGGATGACTTTAAAGGTCGTTTCTCATGACTTATTTTCCTATTGAACTCTATGGAAAAATGAAACAACCCTTAAAGGGTAACTCCACAGGCTGTTTCAGAGCGACCACGCCTCCGTTTGCGGTAAAAAAAATGCCAAAATTGGGGCAAAAGATACTCATGAAAGAGTTGGGCTCGAGTTAGCACACCACACCCTTTTTTTTAACGTGTACGCTCATTCATAGCCATAATGTGTTTTGTTCGAGCCGCTCGCTCTGGCTGCTGAGCCTGGAGCACTGGAGGTGGAGAACTGGAGAATGTAGGCTACATATAGGCCTAGTTATAAACTTAATTTGGATAATTTTCTAGTAATAGTTAACGTTATTAAGGACTGCTAAGTTAATATACAATGAAACTCATAGTAACTTTGCTAAATTGAGTCATATAGCCACATTAAAACCTCAAGAAACATCAAATTTCGGTCAAAACTACATAAACATGAACATTGACCAGTCATAACCGTTGAACTGTTAGCTAAGTTAACTAACGTGGGTATCTTGTGGGCTACTGTGTCATTTTTTAGATCAGTCCTACTTGTTTTTCCCATGGCCCCACAAAGCGGGAGAATAGCCGAGAGGGAGAAAGAAAATGTGATTGCTGCGATTAAATTAATTATTTAGGTTTATTTGCACATTAATAAACGTAAATGTGCCAGATTTAGCCATTGGGGCTAATTTTCATCTGTAGTTCCTGGGCAGGTTGATGGAGAAACGTTTGGGAAAAAAACAAACAAAAAAACTTATTAGACTACATTTCCTGGAGCATAACCTTATACGCCCGTTTGCATTCGAAAAGTTGGAAAAAAACGTATATCATACGGGCAAACTGTATGGGTTGACACCTATACCATCCTCTCTCTATGAATAGCCTGTCGCTCACACAAATGCTCCTCTCCACAACTTGCTGGATTTGGAACCAAAATAAAAAAGTACATTACTCACAAATAAAAAATTAATTGTCTTTAATTCCAAAGTAAGATTGATCATCAATTTCCCATAGTTTAAACATGGACCTTCATCATTCTTGTCCAGATTTAATTAACCAGTTCCGGCCTATTTCTCTACAAGATCTCATTAACATAGTGTTAAACCTTCATCTAACCCTGTGGATATTTTACAGACCAGATTCCTCAAAGAGGTTATGAGTACTATTAGCTCTGTGTTGCTCTCTATAATTAATAGCTCAATTTGACTGGTTATGTTTCCGCTTTACTTTAAGAATGTTTGCACAATCTCTTCTTAAAAAGCCAAGCCTATTTCAAAACTACTTTTTATTTCCAAAATTCTGGAAAAGGTTATCGCCATATAACTGCTTGAGCTGGCTGAAAATATTAATCTCTGAGAAGTTTCAGTTATCAGCATTATTGCTCCAAAAACGCACTGCTTCATGTCTCAAACGATATGCTGTTGAGTGCCGATACAGGCGAGTGTTCGTTCGGTGCTGGTATTGCTTGACCTTAGTGCTGACACTATTTATCATGCCATATATATAAAAACTGAAACAGGGCCTGCACTTGAATGGTTCACATCCCTTGAATGGTTCACATCAAATCTAAATGTGTCTATTGGAAAAAAAAAATAAAAAGCAGTGAAATTAGTTGTGGAGTACCTCAAGGCTTTATTCTGGGGCCAATTTTGTTTTCTATTTACATGTTACATTTGGGACACATCAGTCGTCAACATGACATTTCTTTTCATTGTTATGCTGATTAATCTCAATGATGTTAGTAGGCTAACGTTGTCTTATTTGACTGTTTGACTGATATCAGGAACTGGTTGCTCAAAACCTCCTTCTGCTGAATTCAAAACAAGACTGAGGTGTTTTTTATTGACCCTAACCACTTCTCTGTGAGGTTTCAACAGTCCCTGGGGTCTGGGCCCCTGTGTGGTTCTATTGATGCTGGTGATGAGTCTCATGAGTACCTTAGTTACTTAGCTGCTGCAATTAAACCATCTGCCAGAAATCTTGGTGTTATTTTTTTTACTATGTTATTTGCTTTTACTTTTGAGGAACAAGTGCGAGCAGTTGTTAAATCTTGTTTCTCTCAGCTCCGGGGCCATCTCTAAGATTAGACCCTTTCTCACAATCCCGGACTTAGAAAAGGTCATTCATGCTTTTACCACCTCTAGATTGGACTACTGCAATTCCCTATATTCTGCACTAAGCTAGAAGGCCCTTGCACACCTCCAATTAAAATGCAAATTTGTGAACACATTACCCCTATTTTAGCAGATTTAAAAATTTTGTATTGATTTAAAAATGTTAGATAACATACAAAGCCCTTCATAATCTAGCCCCTGCTTATATCTCTGAGATTTGAATCCCTTAACAGCAGTCTTAGGTCCAAGGGTAGAGGTATACTGACTGTTTCAAAGTTATATTACATGCTCTTATCCAGAACTACTTACACAACTTTCAGCACTTTTACATAGTATCCATTTTTACTGCTCGACATATACTGAAGCAAATCAGGTTAAGTGCCTTGCTCAAGGGAATCAAACCTGCACTCTTTGGGTTATAGTTCCCTATCTCAGAGGTTCCCAAACTTTTCCATGCCAAGGACCCCCAAATAGTCGTAGCCTCTGGCTGGGGCCCCCTTATTGCGAAATGGCTTTTTAAAAAAAACTTTTAAATTACACTGGCAAATATAAAAAAATCAAACATACAGCTTCTTAATACACAACACAATACTTTTGACCCTATTTTGATTCCATAATCGGGCCGTTAGCAGCTCAATGTAACGCTTTGACTGACAGGCAGACGGTTAGTTATTGGCTGCGATTGAAAGAAGGGCATGGCAAAGACCTAATTTCGATATGAAAGGATTTATAACAATTTATATCTTATTTTAAACCGGCACAGTAATCTTATGAATTTAATTGAAATTAATTTTTTAAATAAATTAAAAGAATTTTTTTTTTTTTTTTCCATTTTCCATTTTCCTCTCCCTTCCAATTGGCCCCCGTTGGGCCGCGGCCCCCACTTTGAAAACCCCTGCCCTATGCCCTATCTATTATGCTACACCAGGGCCGCAAGACTTGTTTTTATTTTATTATTCTGTTTATCTTGTAGTCTGTATCTTGTTGTATTTTCTTCTTTTATGTTGTACAGCATTTTGTAACCCAGTTTTTCGAAAAGTGATGTATACTGTATATACAATTATCATGCTATTATTATTATTACCGTTCAGACAAAATCACACATGGTCATATTCACCACAGTTTAAGTAAAATGTTTTTTTTTTATCAAGAAATCGCCAAATATAAATATCTTGCAATGAGCCAATAGAAACAAGCCAAATAATGCATTTATCTCAATTAAAGTAGATCATGGAAACCTCCAAGAAAGTACGCTTTACCCTTTTACAACCCCCTCTTTTTTCTTACCATTCGACTTTGTGCCTAAAGTAGTACATCATCAGCACAAGTAATATGATGTCTTAATAGGGGTTGCCATGAGAACAGTTATTGTTCAGTGCTGTTTTCTGACACACCCTCTTCAGAAGACTGTGTAGCTTTGTGTGAGAGAGGGAACTAAGGCAAGTGGAAAAGCAAAGGAATAAAACAATGGGACCTCATGGAAATCAATTGGAGAAGGCTCACTTTGAGACTCACCCTCACTATTCAAGAAATAATCATACATAACCCTCAAAAAAGGTTTCTAGATATGTGAATTTTGTGTATCATTATCCTAGACACTATTTCAGTGTTGAACGCTAAACTGTATGCTATTACCTCTGTGCTCTTTTCAGATCAGGTCCTGTTCAGTGTGGGCGGGGAAGAGTTCAGGGAAAAGTGAAAAGGAGGGATATAAATATAAGAAATACCCTGTCAACAAAACGTGTATAAATGTGAATACACAATTTGTTGACAGGGTATTTTAACAATTGCCAAGCTATTCTCACTATGTGCCTGTAGAATGTATAGGCATACGCCTGACTTCTGGTAGTTTAATGAGAATAAACTTGTACATATTTTAAGACTACTACATAACATAATGTAATATAGTCGTCTCAAAATAGCATTTAAATTCCCCCCTTTCTCCTAAAATTGCTTGAATGACACATCAGATTGGGTGGAGACAGACTTTTCTCAAGACAACCTACAACCAGAGTCTGTGACACTTGTGATGTCACTATGAGTACCGACGGCAAATGTGGTTGTTTTATGTAGAGACCGATATAAATGAAGTAAGTGAGGAACCCAATAATCAAGAAAATGCATAAAATCCCTGGTACTTACTTTGTAAAAACAGAAGGGAAGGTGTATCTTCCTGATAAGCAGGTTTGACAGCAGAGCACAGGAAAGTAGGTCCTTATACAGAGATGTGAAGTGTAGATCCTTTAATATTTGTGCAGGAGACCTGCTTGTTCGTGTTGTAATTAAAAAGAGCAGAGCTACAAAAAATACACAGACTCCCAGCACTGGACAGCTGGGACAATGACAGCGGATGAACAATCCCTGCAGTGTCTTTTTGTCTGACTTGTTTGCATTGTGACACAATCAGGGCTCTGATCTCCAAGTATTTTTGCAGAGAAAGAGAAAAAGAAAGAGAGAGAAAGAGAGAGAGAGAGTGAGCGAGCAAGCATCTGCTCATGCTGGTGTGTGTGTGTGTGTGTGTGTGTGTGTGCTGGTGCATGTAAATGTGTGTGAATGTGTGTGCATGCATCATTCTCTGAGTAGTCAAGTTTCAGGATAATGGTACTCCTTTTTTTTCTTCTTGTAAAGAAATGCTCTCTTTTTTCAACAGCCACAGCCCACCTGGAGTGATCTCATGTTTGCATCGTTAACCCTTTCATCTTGTTCACCTCCATCTGCTCTGAAGAGTAGGGGATGATGAACGTCAGGCATTTCCTCACCTCCTCAATAATAATAAAAATGTAAAAGAACAACAACCTATTTTAGGGGTGTCAATAAATTAATGGACGATTTGAAAATACAAAATTATACTGTATAAATGAAAACAGTGCCCTCTATGGATAGAGGGCCATACCACATTTGTTGAAAGAATTGAGTAAGAAATCACCTGAAAACAAGACTATCATGTCTTTTAATTATAATGTTATTATACAGCCAGCATTTCTATTGAACACAATTCTCCATAAAAAATATTTAACATTATATTAAACATGTTTAACAATTATAAAAGTAAGAGGAAGATAATAATCAGAAAGATAATTACCTAAACTAAATTGTTTCCCACAAAATGTTACCAGAGGTGTGTCAGAGTTTGCCAGTGAACTAAAAACATTGTTGCCACAGGTTTGCGGCAAGCTCATATTTTCACAATATCTTTGTAAGGGAATATGATATTTCCCCTGTAAAATTATTATTTTTATTTGATTTTAAGAGAGATTTAGTCCAAAATTTTGTGGTTAAACACCAAAGGCTGGATTCAGAGATGGCGGATTTAACGTAAGCTGACTTACGGCGTATTCTAACGTGTTGCGCAGATGCTTATCTCAAAATGTGGGTACAGGGCATGATATTCTAATTACCTGTTTCTTATACCTGCTCCCCGGGTTGCCAGGTATCTACTAAAAAAATGTTTGTGGAGGTATACATTTTCAACATGCCAGTGACAGTGCCTTTAATAACTGCATTTACCTTTAGGAAAATCCTGCCTTTGCGCATCGTAGTTGCTCTTGCATGACGGAGTATAGGCATGCAGTGAACTTATTAATACATCGCATTGATAAAATTATCATAGCTTCTATTGATGACTGGGATATACCCATCGCACAATCAAAAAAAGAATCGCTGAAAACCCATAACCCCACAAACATTTTTTTAGTAGATACCTGGCAACCCGGGGAGCAGGTACAAGAAACAGGTAATTAGAATATCATCCCCTGTACCACCCACATTTTGAGATAAGCACCTGCGCAACACAAGTTAGAATACGGCTTGCGTTAAATTCACCCAGAAGAGGCGCTTAAGCGCATGACTTAAGTTGGCCATCTCTGAATCCGGCCCTAAGATAGTAAAGTGAGTAGGCTAATTTCAGTTACATGCCATTGATTGTTGTGCTATTTAAAATGGGTTCCAATTGGTTTTTGAAACACATCCCCAAATGGCAAAGGCCGCCGATGGCGATGGTGTATACACAAGCTTGCATGTAAGGCCTAAGCTTTGTCCTCTTTAGTATAGTGGAGAGCATCCCCACGCCTCATACGGGAGACTGGGGTTCATTCCCCAATGGGGGTGGTGAGTTCTTTTCATTTTTTCAAATGAAACCAAGCAAACTCAAAATAAAAAGATAATTGGCTTGTACAGGAGACAAACCTGCAACCTTTGCTTTATTAACATCATACTTTAACAAAATGAGCAATAAGCAATCCAATTAAATATAATATTTTCCCATCAATCAAATTAGTTTTATAGAGTTGTTTTCTGCTATGAAATATACCTCTATTTGATATAACTGATATAAATCAATTTTTACACAAAAGTGAATTTTGAGAAAATAATACTTTACAGAAAGTATAGAATGCTTGTGGAAATTGTTCAGTTTTAGGAGGAATTTCGACACTTTAATTACATTAATTACATTGATAATTACATTTCAATAAGAAATCCAGGCCAGCACAATGAAGATGGATTGGATAGGCATTCTTTAAGCCAATTAATCCCTACAATGATTCAAATTCAAGTACATTTATCTCTCCATTAGAGTAAATTATCAGCTATTATGATTTAATGGGTTTCATTTCTCCAAATGAAATTAAAGGTAATAGAAAGATATGAATAAATACTGGCATGGATACACCTAAGTAGAGACACTGTCATTTCATACATTTCAGAAAGAAAAACACATCACAAAATGGATAAATCTGTCACAATCCAATGACGGAGATAGATCTTGGGTTTACCCATGTCTGTCTGCAATATGTAAGTCCCTCTCAACAAGGGTGGTTGTCTGATTATTACAATCATTAATTTGCACCACTTCACTTTTTTAATCCAAAAACCATTGATTAACTAAATGACCCACAAATCTTATTCACAAGGCCTCAATTAGCTACTGTTTTAAAGGAAACCACAAAAACCTGCCAACACTGGAACTCCAAGACTTGAGTTTGACACTGATGGAATACAGCAGATCGTGGCAAATGAGTCTTTAGTAGCTAATGAGTCTTCTGAAATTGAACAGCTACACAACCTATTAATGCTGTTTGCCACATAAGCTGGGTCTGCATCTCAGGACCTTGGCTGCAAGTATCGGCCAGGTTTGTTGCCAGCCTGGGAATTTCATTTTTCAAACTACAGAAACTATTTCAGTACTGACCACAGGGTTGAAGTAGTGGTTTTTCTGTGCAACCTCAAGAGGATCCTTGTTGCCAAAATCCACTACTAAACCAAAGCCCTTTGGCTACTCTCACCCCACTGAATGCTTTTTTTGTTGTTGCAATTACACCAGCCCTAAAGGGTTCCTTGGAACAAACATTTGTGGTAAATAACCAGGAAGGGTGTAGGCCTATATGTGCATGCGATGCTTTATACACAAGCTGTTATGTAAGACCAAAGCTTTTTCCTTGTTGGTATAATGGAGCGTATCCTCAGCTGTCACGTGGGGGACCACGGTTTGATTCTATGATGGGGAGTGGTTGCTATTGTTAATTTTCCACATGAAAAAAGTGAACTCAAGGTAAAATATCATTGGCTCGTACAGGAGACTGCAGTGTGCTGGTTTTTGGTGTGTTTTAGCAACCGTAATTCATTGTTTGCACTTATTGTGTGTTGTTTTGGATAAAAGCGTCTGCCAAATGATTGTAATGTAACGTAATGTAGTGTAATTGTCCATGATTAGCTAATGGATCCACGCATCTTTTTGGCCTCAATTGGCTGCTGAGAGAAAGGAGACTATAAAGACCTGCAGACACTATGGTCCTCCAGGACTTCAGTTTGACACTCTTAGCATACACCGTGGCAGTGGCTAATAAGTCTTCTTTTGAACTCAAATTTAACAGACATGCAGATACCTAATAGACCTTTCACTTTTACTTTTGGTTGTCCATCATAGCCGATAATGACCATCTTCTCCTATTTATGAGTGTTTTAGTGGCTGTATAGTCCGATCTTGGATGCGCAGCTACAGATGCAGACCGGGCATATAAAAGCGATGTTGGGAGGGGTGTAGGGTTAGCTTTACAGGCATGCCACTTTGCATGCTTTGCTATGCTTAACAAAGCTATACACAGTTTCTATCATATACATTTCATTAAATAATGCGTAGATATAGCCTAGTTCATTGTTACCGCAAAAATATACTCCACCTGGACTAATACTTATCTAGGACCTCATGGTTTGTGTTCTTGTTGAACTATGTACTCTAGATAGTCAAGTTTATAATGGTTAGAATAGAATTGTATTAGAGCTGATGTACCCAGCTCACTGTGAACTGCATTGTGTTCATTACTAGGGATAGCTGCTACTGTATGTGAAGAAGGTGCTTTCTTATCTGTTCTGTAGTACTTCGATGACCTTTCTGTATGCACTTACTGTACGTCGCTTTGGATAAAAGCGTCTGCTAAATGAATGTAATGTAATGTAATGTAATATATGGAATATAAAAAATACTTATGCCGATAAACAGTAGGCTTAGTCTTCACATCATTTACCGATTACCCACACTGAAACCGATTACGATAATAGTTGGAGC
The DNA here is from genome assembly GCA_022702515.1 of Ilyophis sp. 1 JC-2022. Classification (NCBI taxonomy): domain Eukaryota; kingdom Metazoa; phylum Chordata; class Actinopteri; order Anguilliformes; family Synaphobranchidae; genus Ilyophis; species Ilyophis sp. 1 JC-2022. The sequence goes on along the minus strand of CM040405.1, from coordinate 15,424,760 downwards.
AGCAGTGCGTATAATGTGAATTATGTAGGCTAATCATTATGTCACAAATATTAGTCACAACTTACGTATCACAACTTACGTTCTCTTCTGCTCCTGTCTTGTCGTTTCCTGACCCCAGCAGGCAGTTCCTAGTTGAGGTGGATGCCTCTAATACTGGTGCGGGAGCTGTCTCAACGTGCGGAGGATGATAAAATGCACCCCTGCACCTTCTTCTCCCATTGTCTCTCGGGCCGAGAGAAACTACAGCATCGGAGACAGAGAGCTGTTAGCTGTCAAAATGGCCTTTGAGGGGCCGCCGCGGTGGTACAACAGTAAGAGCGCTGACTGTTGTACTCCGAGGATCGGGGTTCGCGCCCCGGTCCTGCCATATCCGAGCGTGGCCGGTGCCCTGTGGAAGCGGCAATTGGTAGCCGCTTCCGGGTGGGGGGAGGGGCTCGGAGAGAACCGCTGCGCACAGTAGGACCCAGGGCGAGTCACGGTCAGGAGCTCGAGGAGCTGCGCCCTGTAGAGGACGTGGCGTCCTCCCTAGTACCGATTGACGGGGTTGTGTAGCGGTGGTTCTCTAGCGGTTGCTACATGGGGGGGAATTGAATTAGAATAGGGGTTCAATTGGCTACTAAATTGGGAGAAAAAGGGAAAAATCAGAAACAAATAAAAAATAAAAATAAAAATGGCCTTTGAGGAGTGGCAGCACTGGTTTGAGGGGGCCTCCATCCTGTTTCTTGTGTGGACTGATCATCGCAATCTGGAGTATCTTCGTTCCGCCCGAAGACTAAACCCTCACCAGGCTCGGTGGTCGGGAGGGGTAAGGCCCTGAGAAGCAGAGTTAGGTAGCAGAGCGGAACATTTCTCATTTGTTTAATCTCACCTGTTCCTCATTGTTTTTTTGTTAGTTTCGTATTTAGTCTCCTCTGTTTCTGTGTTCTCTGCCAGATGGTCTTGTGCCGTGCATTCGTGCGTGCTTGTCTCAGTCTTTCCAGCGTTTATTCCTGCCTGCTCCTTGCCTGTTCCTGTCCAGCCCTGCTCCAGTCCTCCTGCTCGCTAGTCCTTCCCCGTCCTAGCCCTGCTCCTGCCCTTCGCCCTCCTGTTTCCCAGCTCTGACGGATTCCCCGATTCTGACCCCTGCCTGTTCCTGGACTTCACTTTTGCATATTCTGCATTGCCCTGTTTGCTGACCCCTTCCTGGAACTGACTACAAATCTGCCTTGCCTTTATTTGCCTTTGACCCTGTTTTGTCAACCTCAAATAAAGCCTATTCCTATTTATTCTGGTGTCTGTGATTGGTTCCGATCTGTTCTCGTAACAGTCTCGACTGACCTTTGAATATTAGCCACGAGAAGTTCTTGATATTTAGTGGAATACATTATTCCTTCCACTCGCACAATATTTCCTGTGCCCCCTGCTGCCACACAACCCCAAAGCATAATTGATCCACCTCCATGCTTAACAATTGGAAAGGTGTTCTTCTCTACAAATGCTTCACCCTTTTTTCTCCAAACATACCTTCTTTGGTTCTGGCCAAAGAGTTCCATTTTGGCTTTGTCAGTCCAAAGTACATTGTTCCAAAATGCTTCAGGCTTCTCAAGGTTATCTTTTGGATACTTCAGATGATTAAAAGCCTTCTAATTAGGTTAATTTGGGTCTTGTGGACATACAATATGCATATACTTAAATAATACTTTAATAATAATAATTTCTGAATTCCAGAGATACAGGATACTTTTACCCTCATTTTTGGATTGAAGTTGGGCAGTACTATAAGTGGGAATAGTGACGTCACTAATCCCAAAACATTAGTTGTTAATGGCATTCAACATGCAAGCTACTCAACGTCAACTATCTAGCTAACAAGCAGCAATACCCACGTCTTTATTGGAAGAAACAAATGTTATAACAAAGTTAAGAAGTGTGGTTTATTATTACATGGAAACTTAGTATCTTGAAACCCACCATTCTGTCACCACCTGTGAAGCCACTAATGTTGTACACTCTCAAATTCAGTGTCGGTAGGTATAAGGTTTTACAACCCCGATTCTCCCTGCTACTTTGTATTTTTGTTGCGGGTGATGCAAGTATCTTCTTGGACAGAGGAATGTCAATGAAGAATGCTCATTAGAATATTACGACCACGCCCGACCGTTTTAATACAGGTCTGATCAGCTAATTCTTTTGTTTTTGAGCAGTGTTTTATCATACTTTTTTTTTTTTTTAAACTTTGGTGGATGCTTAATAACACGCTCAAGTTTGATATCATACATACATTTTAATGATTTTAGGCTTTGTTTCCTGGGGCTTTAAGGCTTCTTTCTGGCAACTCTGCCATGTAGGTCTTTGTTATATAAAGTATGTTGTATTGTTGTCCTGTGAACAACTATACCTGCTTCTGCTACTTTTTTTTGCAGCTCTTTTGCAGTAATGTGTGTGTTCTTCTGAACATTTTTTTACCAGGTCTCAGGCCATTCTATCTGAAATTGTTCTTGGTCTTCCAGATCTTCAAAAAGCACATCAGGGCAACAGCACGGTCCTGCATGCTCCACCTGTGCAACATCAGGAGGATTCGGCCGTACCTGACCACCTACTCCGCTCAGCTCCTTGTTCAGACCATGGTCACCTCACGTCTGGACTACTGCAACTCCCTTCTCACAAGCCTACCAGCCTGCGCCATTCTGCCACTACAACTGGTGCAGAACGCGGAATCAGTCAGGAAGGATAAGCAGAGAAATGGTCTGTGGCCACCACCTGCAAAACCATTTACTTTTTGGGGGTTGTCTTGCTGTTGCCTCTTCTGTCCATCTGTTGTCACTTTCATTTGCACCAAAGCAGGTGAAATTGATTCACAATCATTTACGCTTCCTATCTGGACAGATCGATATCCCAGAAGTTTAATTGACTTGGTGTTATACTGTGTTGATTAAGTGTTCCTTTCATTTCTTTGAGCAGTGTATTATATCAAGGGCAAATTGGATTGAGTTTGGAGAGAAGAACTCTGCTTACTTTTTCAATTTAGATAAATGGAGAGATCAAAAAAAAATATTTTCTCTATATCAATGGTGACCTAACATGATCGTTTAATCTCAAAATTTATATACGATTTTTACGAGAAATTATATTCTATAACCGTCTTCACGCAAAAGTTTTTTTTATAAAGTGCAAAAATGTATTCCAAGGATCAATAAAGACCATTTTCATTTGTGTGAAAGCCCCATCACTTTAGCTGAACTGGAGGCCATTATTAAGAAAATGCCTTCTAACAAGAGCCCAGGATCCGACGGTTTACCTTATGAATTTTACAGATCCTTCTGGGAGGCTCTCAAAGACTTACTATTAAAATTATTTGAGCTGTGCATACAAAATAAATCCTTATCTGTATCTATGAAGCAAGGGATCATTACCCTACTTCCCAAACCTAACAAGGACACGCTTTTTGTAGAAAATTTGCGTCCAATAACTTTACTCAATACAGATTATAAATTACTAGCTTCTGTATTTGCTAATAGACTAAAACCTTGTCTGGATGAAGGTATCTTTAACACAGTCAGGCTTTATGAAAGGTCAGCATATCTCTAATAATATTAGGCTGGTCTTGGATGTCTTACATAATATATGAGAATGCGGTTTTATTATTTTTAGATTTTTATAAAGCCTCTGTTGAACATATGTTTATAGTAGAAGCTTTAAAACTTTTTGGTTTTGGCATTAATTTCAGGAACTTGATACAGACCTTATTTAAAAAACATAAATAGTTGTGTTTCATTGCCTAAAGGTACCTCTCCCAGGTTTGAAGTTAACAGGGGTTAGACAGGGGTGCCCCATCTCTCCTTTTTTATTTCATCTGGTCTCATAATTAATTAAAATAAGTGTGAATTCATGTATGTACACAACTCGGACAAAGCTTCTGTATGTGGTATATAAGTAAAAAAATCTGTCAAATATCTTGGCATCACAGTCTGCAGAAGCTCCTCTGACAGGGTGACTCAAAACTTTCCTCCTAAATTACAAAAAACAAAAGCTAGTTTTTAACAGTTGGTTACAACGTGATCTAATTATCCAAGGCCGTGTTCTTCTCTCCAAAGCAGAGGGCATTTCAAGTCTTGTGTATCCTTCCTTATCCCTTTTTGTAGATAAAAAAAAATGTGCAGCCATTGACTTGCTCTTATTTAAGTTTATTTGGAAAAATAAGGTGGAGTATATAAAATGGAGAATAATTACAAGAAGTAACAGTGAGGGTGGTATGAACGCCTTGGATTTTAGCACTATTAATCACATTTTTAAAGTTAATTGGATCAAACACTGCCTGATGGACTTCAATGCTCCATGGTTTTATATCCCCAATCTTTTTTTCAAGAAATGTTGTGGTCTTAAATTTTTGTTATCCTGTGACTATAAATGTAATAAGCTCAAATTAGTAAATTTTCATAAAAATTGCCTGGAAATTGGCTTTCAAGCACAACTCCCCCCCCCCCATATCTGCCTCTTATGGAACAATCAAAATATACTCTTCAGAAACAAGTACATTTTTATAAATGAATGGTATGATAGAGGAAATAAGTTTGTTTTTGAATTGATAAAAAGTCAGGTTGAATTTTTGAGTTATGAAACATTTTGCAACATGAAAATAGTTCACAATGGTTATAAAACATATATCACTTAAATTGTTTCATTTAGTGAGGGCACCTCTCTTTTACAGCTCTTTAAGTGGGGTGGTCCCGAGTCTTACAGTTGGACATCAAGAGATTTTCGACCGAACATGCAATAATGTATATATTACAAAAGTACTCATGGAAGATGAGAGTTGTCCTCCAAGAGCTCTTAATTTCTGGAGAAACAGCTTCTCATTTTTCGTTAGGAAAAATGTTTGGCGTGATCCAAATAGATTTTTAATACCAAATAAAGTCAAAGAATTGCACTTTAGGATTTTAAATAGGTATTATCCTTGTAACACCTTAATAAGTAAGTATAGAGAGAAAATCTCCTCAAGTTGCGCATTTTGTAATATAGACGAAGAAACTCTGGTTAATTTATTCTTTAGATGTCCCCAATCATTTTACTTTTTTACTTTTGAAAAGATATATATCTTATTATTTTTAGTGCATTCTGCAGGCTGGTAGAAATTAAGAAATTGTTGGTCTTGTTTCTGAGCTGTGATACAGGCACATCTTTATTGGATGATGCCATTCAACTTTTATGTCTTCTTGGTAAGTTTCAAAATCACAAATCGAGAATAACTGGCTCCAAACCAAATTTTTGATTGTTTTCTGTTGACCTAACTATCATTCTCAGATCTCAGAAGAATGTACATCTGTCATGGTTCGTGGGTTATTGTTTTCTTTTTCCACTTTTTCTTTTTTCGTGTTCTGTCCCGGGGTTTTGCTTCGCCTCGCTCATTATTCAGATCACCTGTGCTGCTACCTGCGGGGTATTTAAGTCCCATTCTAAACTCTCAGACCCAAAAATATAATCCTCCTGATTAGACCGGGAGATAACCTCCTCTGAATCAGAGACAGAGCTAGACTCAAGGTTTTTTTGGTATCCACCCGACACACAGGAAGGAGTTAAGTGACCCTGGGACCTACATTGGGTACCCCACTGAAGAATAATGGATTTATCTCTCCCCCATTTAATATGCGGGTTATGCTGAACCAGCCATGTGTGACCTAGCACAAGGGGGTAAGCAGGAGAATCAACCATGAGAAACTGAATCCTCTCAGTGTGCTTATTACGAGAGGTGTACATAGTAAGAGGTCTCTTTAATGGTGCCCGTGCCTAACGGGCGATCGTCGAGTGCTGTAACTAGTTGGGGCTGAGCAAGGCGAAGGACGAGTATATGATGTTTTCTAGCCCACTGAGCATCAATAAAGCACTCTACAGCCCCGGAGTTGGGTCTGGAAGCCTCAGACTGAACAGAGCAGTTTCCAAAAAAAGGTTTTACCGGTAATAATTTCCGAGGTGTAGTACCACTATGTCTTGCTAGAGGCCCCGGTTCCTCTATCGAGGCCCCCCTTTTTCCCTTTAATTTATGGCACTGGCTGAGTGTGTGGCCTTTGTTTTTGCAATAATGACACCACTCAGAACTAGGAGTGGAGTATCTGGAGGGTAGATACCCCATCTACCTGCATAGGCTCTTCTTTATTATGAGAAAGGGGGGTAGATAAGGGAGGAGTGGACGCTGTAAACAGAGCAAAGGAAGAACTCATCCGGCAGTCTTTCCTGCTGTTTTTAACATGTACACGCTCCCGTACGTGATTCTCTATCCGAATGGCGGTAGACACTAATGTCTTAAGTGAATCGGACGGCTCCAGCACTGCTATGGCCTTGGTGAATAGCGTCATCAGGCTTAACCTGTCTCACCTACCAGCGCTCAAAATCTAATGGAAAATTCGGCCACTGTGTCTTTACCCTGGCGAAGGTGATTAAGCCGCCTCGCTGATTCTTAGCCCGAAATGTCACGGTCGCACACCAACTCCATTTCGTTCATTAGAGTTTTAGTAGTGTTAAGAATATGGGAATTGCTCAGGATTAATGGAGTAGCCCACTCAAGCGTGGATCCTGTGAGCAATGAAAGTGATGAGTAATGAACAGCGATGACTGGGCTTTAAAAAATATTAAACACTGGGCAAGAAACCCTCGGCACTTGTCGGGCCGACCGTCGTAGCGGAGGGGGAGTTGTAGTTTGGGCTCCTTCCCAATGTGTGCAACAGGGACAGGAGAAGTGATAGCCTGCACGGCAGGTAAGGGTGCTTGGTGTGCCACAGTTAGAAGGCACATGCTCTCTGCCAACTCCTAGAACCAGCCCTCCTGAACCTGTAACTGGGTCGTTAGCTGCCCTACTTGTCCAGAAAGTAGCTGGTGTTGGGCTTCGAGTGCTCTCATGCACTCTTCAAAAGTCATATCCCTCGACTGATCTCTTTTATAAGACGTCGCTGACTCATCCATGATGTATTTTTTGTACTGTAATGGTTTCAGTTGCGGCGATCAAATGCGATGGGAAGGGGGATCAGAACAAGTCACCCACAAAAGTGAGGACCACTAAGGGAGCTTAAACCGCTAATGGATAGAAACAGAAAAATGAATAATCCTAGTAGCTAAACAGCTAAATAATAATCACCCCAGGAAAATAGGGCGAACTAGAAAACATGAGTGAGAGCACAAAACAAAGTCTCCCGAGCTCAATACTAGAGCTTAAACGGGGAAACAATAGAAAAGAAACACCTTTGGCACCTAACACTAAAATGGCCGGTAACAATTTTGAAACAACAAAGGAGACTGTCTAACAGTAGAACAGTATAGCTTAAACAAGGAATAACCCTCTACGTAAAAACTAATACGAAGAAACAAGTCCCATGTGAACATAAAGAAAGCTTTAATATCACAAGGCCGCTTGTACCTAACTATACCTGGCTCAACGTAAGTATGAATGACAAAAAAGCACCGGGAAGCGGATGTCAGGAGCTTAAATACCCTGCAGGCAGTAGCACAGGTGAAACTAATAATAGACGAGGTGAAGCAAAACCCTGGAATGGAACGTGGGAAAAAATCTGATAGATTCCCAACCGGAGAGAAAGGACGAGAACCGCAGTGAAAAAGGAAAAATGAATGCCCGAGGTAGGCTCCACAAAATTACTTCTGTCACACAAAGGTGAAATATCTCTTTAAGGGTTGTTTTCCCTGACTTATTTTTCCATAGAGTTCAATAGGAACTTTGTACTGTAAACATATGTAAAAGATAATGTACAAATCACTGCTTTCTGCTTTTATGTGCATTTTACATACTTTTTGGAATTGGGGTTTGTACTTATGTAGGCTACATATGAAATGTAGGCTATGTAATACATTTATACACAATGTTTGACTATTTGACCTGTAATACATGATATAATAAATACCATTTTATTAGAGCTATAAACAGGAGTATGCATTTTCGATAATGTATCTGAAACATTATTTTAGTGTAATTTGAAAGGTGTCATAGTTTCTCAGCCTGCTCTTCTCTTGTTGGCCACTTCCCTGTTGAGCGCTCTTTTTTTGTTTTCGTTGTCCGTTCCGTGTTTTGGTTTTCCTTCCTTCTCAGTGTTTTCACATGTGCCGTATTTCCTGTCATTATTTAAACCTCACGTCGTCTTTGTTTGACGGTTTCATATTGCCATTGGTTTGACAAGGAAAGCCGGTAAAATTCACGGTATAGGACTGACAGTTCGTTACGACCGTTTGACTTCAACTTGTTGTCGTTGTTTCGGGTGTCATAGAGTTAGCCTTATTACTCTCTACCCTTTGTTTGTCCCTTTGCGTAACCTCTCTGTCTCCCTGTTCTTGACAGATCTGTCTCGCTGTCTTGTTTTCTTCTTGTTTGTGTTTTGCGGCTCGCTCTTTGTGAGCTTGAGGTATTTCTTTGTTTTGTCTTGTCTTAATCTCTAGATTTAGAGTCTTTCGCACTAAATGGGTCGCTTTGAGTTTGGTAGCGGATTTTCTCATCTTAAAGAGAGTTTATTATTTCTCCTCTTGTTGTTTATTCCCTGTGGCGGGTCCCCCCTGCTTTTGTGGTGTTCAGTTTTGAGCACTTTTAGAATCCCCACTGTCGCGTTTGGTCCTTCATTCCGTACACTACCCCTGACAAAAGGTGTCTGGTAAAAGTTTGAGGCGGCTGGTAAAATTTAGCATCTACCAGCCACTGTGGCTGGTTGGTCAGAAAGTTAATTTCCCACCCTGCATACAATACTGTAAGGGATTGTAATAACGATGTGCGGTACTTTAAGGGGGGAGAAGAAGAACCATACTGAAGCGTGTATCTGTTCTCCTTTGTATTTTAATAAACTTGTCTTCTAAGTACAAGATACCACACGTTGTTCATGGAAGAAGATTACGGTACGAAGAAGGAACACTTGTAGACGAAATGAAACAGTTGAGTGTCATCGATTGGTTCCAGTGAACAGGTGGTCAGTCGGTGAACCAGCAGAAGTACTGCAACATCAGCAGCTGCAAGGGGAGATAATACATGTAAATCACACAGTATGTACTTCTATGGGGGTATTATTGTCTCTAAAATAAATAAATGTAACTGATCCACAAATAAATGAAACTGATCCACAAATGAATGCAACTAACTAGATTAAGTTACTGTGCTATTTGTATTCCCAGAGATGAGCTGACAAAAAAAAGAATCGAATTGTCCAGTTAGGAAGCGTAAATGATTGTGTATCAATTTCACCTGCTTTGGTGCAAATGAAAGTGACAACAGGTGGACAGGAGAGGCAACAGAAAGACAACCCCCAAAAGGTAAAGGTGGTGGCCACAGACCATTTCTCTCTGCTTATCCTTCCTGACTAATTTTTTTCTAGTTTTGCATTTTGCTAGTGCCATTGTCACTACTGGTAGCATGAGGCGGTACCTGCAGCCCATTCAGGTTGCACAGGTAGTCCAGCTCCTCCAGGATGGCACATCCATACTCCACATCCAGTCTCAAGAGCGTGGTGGAGATACCGGGAGACGGGCCATGACATGAGGAGAGCTGAACAGGGCCGTAGAAGGCCAACAACCCAACAGCAGGATCGGTACCTGCTTCTTTGTGCGAGGAGGAACAGGAGGAGCACTGCCAGAGCCCTACAAAATCACCTCCAGCGGGCTACTCGTGTACATGTTTCTGACCAAACTGTCAGAAACAGACTCCATGAGGGTGGCATGAGGGCCCAACGTCCTGTAGTGGGACCTGTGCTCACAGCCCAGCACTGTGCAGCTTGATTGGCATTTGCCAGAGAACACCAGAATTGGTAGGTTCGCCATTAGCGCCCGTTCTCTTCACAGATGAGAGCAGGTTCACACTGAGCACATGTGACAGATGTGAAAGAGTCTGGAGACGCCGTGGCGAATGTTATGATGCCTGCAACATCATCCAGCATGACCGGTTTGGTTTAATTGATTTGGTGTTATACTGTGATGATTAAGTGTTCCCTTAATTTGTTCCCCGAATATGATTCCTACACCCCTTTGAGGGGGCATATTTGAGTCAACTTCGTAAAAAGTGCTTTTGAGTGCTTTTGAGGGGTCTGAGTGGACAGGGGGCAGGGATCAGGGATTCTAGCCTATTTGGTCACAGGCTCAGCCCATAATTATAGAACATGGCGGGCAGGAAGAAAGCAAAGAAGAAGAATTTGTCTGTGAGGGTAAAATTTGAATGCTTATGAATGAACGTGAAACTAAAAGTGTGCTTGTTGGGAGCGATAGTAGTGGTGTGTAGCCTAGAAAGCTGCTATGTGGCAGAGAATAGCCAGGGCTAAAATGCTTCCTCTGTATTGTGAACTACAGCTGAAATAAATTTTAAAAAAGAAGATAACAATTCACAAAAAAGTTCTGCAGTTACAGGTCTGCATCCCGGACCTCTGACCTGCAGAAGAAAGGATGGGGGCGGCGTGGGGGGGGGGGGGGGGGGTATTACTGGGAAAGTGGCTGTGGAAGGAGTGATAGAAGACAGCAACTGTGACTTGATTCATCAAGATTTCAAGTTTCTCTCACACTGGGTTGCAACGTTTGCTAGGTCTTCTAGGCTAATAAAGCTAGATCGTATTTTTGTCAAAAATAGAAAATGGTTACATTTTTGTATACAAAAATGACTGGTGATGACCTTTTGACCTTATGACCTTTTCATACGGGCAGTCTCCATTTGATGAGTCCGAAAATATGCCTAAAAATGGTCGTATGCACACTATGCATGAATGATAAATGAGGCCCAATGTGATTAATCTTGTGGCAGGGCTCGGTCTGCGAGAAGAAATCAGGGCAATCTGAGGACCATACTTACTGGTTAAGGAGGCACACGCACCTGGGGCCCTATCTTACACCCGGCGCTAACCCAAACGCAAGTGTCTTTGCTATCTTACCCCCAGCGCCTTGCGTTCACGTCGTTTAAATACCATGTATTCTTGCGCCCATTACAAGTGAACTGGGCGTGTTGGTCTTAAGATGAGGAGTGGCCAGGGTTATTTTTGGCGTATCGCTATCTTGAGGCAGCAGAAAGCGCTTGTGCTTAAACCACCACAAACCTGGTCTAAAGTCATGTCGCAGTTGTTTACATGTTATTTTAACGGCGCATATAAGTGTGTCTACGTAGGTGTGTGCACAACGTGCGTACACCCTCCTGTCTGTTACACACAGGAGCGCGTGAGCTCTGAAAACGCGCTTCAGATGTCATTACAATACAGCTCTCTGGGCCGACAGCCTGTAAGTAAATAGATTGGTTTTGACTGAAAAAAGTTCAAAGCCATGTCCAGTGAATTTTATTGTTTTTCAAATAGCCTAAGCTATAGCGGATTCGCTGTGCATAAGGTTTTTTCCATAGCCTACGGTTACACAACGGCGATAAATGTCTACATGTTAACTGAATTTGAATCTTAGTAGCTATTCTTCGTCCTTCATATTTTTTTGATTACAGTGACAAGGTTTCCATACTCTCAGCTTATTAAAACCCAGCTGATTTCATCTGTTATTCCATAACTGACCAAAACGATTTTAAAACAAATTTGCAGCACGTTACACAATAAATTCACAGTCAATTGTAATGCCATTATCTGCATGTGCGCTGCATGTTCTCTGTTTCCCCTGCTGTAAGTTGCACGTTTCACGGTCTTAAAGTGGATTGTTTTAAAGCATTTTACGCTATGAGTAAAACAGGTTGGTCACATTTCCATAAGCAGGACATAATAAAAGAAAGGGAAATATGCGTGAACATATGAGTTGCCAACCTATTGTATTTAGTGTCATCATTAAGGCAAAATAACGGTTTGTATGTTATTAATCAATAGTACGCTACTATGCAGGTAGCCTAATGAACTTCTGATGAAGCTAGAACTTCGAGAACGTCATGAGAACAGTCTCATGGTTTTGATGTTTGAAGGCTAATTTGACGTTTTCTAAAGTGAGACTGAAGCCATCGATAGCTTATTCTTAGCTGTTGCTTTCCTTTTAACAAAATGTAACCGCATATATTTTGTAAAATAACAGCCATGTTGGGAATTACCGGGAACTCATAGGCTAATGGTTAGTCCAAATAATATTGATCATACTATTGATCCATTTAGCCTATTTCTTGATCGCACTAAACACGCACGAGCATGTCTGTTTCACCATCAAGAATCCGCCAAGGTGGAAAAGCAGGCTTTTAAAGGGAATGGGATATGACATTTCGATTTGTTTTTTGCATGTCACACCCAAGACACACCTATAATTAATGAAGAGACTAAGTTCAGCCCATTTGCGCCTTGTGCTGTGCTTAGCGCCCAAAATACACACCGGTAAACTTGCAAAAAATGGACATGGACACGCCCTAAATGGACTTTACGCCAATGCGCTTAGACCAAGCGCCAAGATCGGCAAGATAGAGCCCCAGGAGTCTGATCAGTCCAGGATTTAAAAGTGTGCTCTTTTTACAGTAGGTGTCTGAGACTGGGATTTCAATGCCTAGAATACAGCGAGAGTAAGGAGAACCCAAACACCGAAACCACAACTGAAAAGTTTGCGTAGTGCTTTTTGTTTATTTTGTCTTTCCTATTTTCGTTAATTATTTTCACCTGAAACCTGTGAGGGGAAAGGGAGAAGATTTCTGTTTGTTTTGTTAAACTCTCGCTCTCCAAATAAAAGGCGGTGAAAAGCGGAATTCCCGCATCTCCCTGTGGTCCAACCCAATGCTTCTGTTCCTCCCAGGGGTGTATCACGGTGTGTCACAAACCTGCAATGCATCATAACTATGCAGCACGTGACTAAGTAAGGTTTCTGCCTCTGGTCTCGTCTGGTCCTTAGGCTTCTGCATCTGGTCTCGTCTGGTCCTTAGGCTTCTGCATCTGGTCTCGTCTGGTCCTTAGGCTTCTGCATCTGGTCTCGTCTGGTCCTTAGGCTTCTGCATCTGGTCTCATCTGGTCCTTAGGCTTCTGCCTCTGGTCTCGTCTGGTCCTTAGGCTTCTGCCTCTGGTCTCGTCTGGTCCTTAGGCTTCTGCCTCTGGTCTCGTCTGGTCCTTAGGCTTCTGCATCTGGTCTCATCTGGTCCTTAGGCTTCTGCATCTGGTCTCATCTGGTCCTTAGGCTTCTGCCTCTGGTCTCGTCTGGTCCTTAGGCTTCTGCATCTGGTCTCATCTGGTCCTTAGGCTTCTGCCTCTGGTCTCGTCTGGTCCTTAGGCTTCTGCCTCTGGTCTCGTCTGGTCCTTAGGCTTCTGCATCTGGTCTCGTCTGGTCCTTAGGCTTCTGCATCTGGTCTCATCTGGTCCTTAGGCTTCTGCATCTGGTCTCATCTGGTCCTTAGGCTTCTGCATCTGGTCTCATCTGGTCCTTAGGCTTCTGCCTCTGGTCTCGTCTGGTCCTTAGGCTTCTGCCTCTGGTCTCGTCTGGTCCTTAGGCTTCTGCATCTGGTCTCGTCTGGTCCTTAGGCTTCTGCATCTGGTCTCGTCTGGTCCTTAGGCTTCTGCATCTGGTCTCATCTGGTCCTTAGGCTTCTGCATCTGGTCTCATCTGGTCCTTAGGCTTCTGCATCTGGTCTCATCTGGTCCTTAGGCTTCTGCATCTGGTCTCATCTGGTCCTTAGGCTTCTGCCTCTGGTCTCGTCTGGTCCTTAGGCTTCTGCATCTGGTCTCATCTGGTCCTTAGGCTTCTGCATCTGGTCTCATCTGGTCCTTAGGCTTCTGCATCTGGTCTCATCTGGTCCTTAGGCTTCTGCCTCTGGTTTCGTCTGGTCCTTAGGCTTCTGCCTCTGGTCTCGTCTGGTCCTTAGGCTTCTGCATCTGGTCTCGTCTGGTCCTTAGGCTTCTGCATCTGGTCTCGTCTGGTCCTTAGGCTTCTGCATCTGGTCTCATCTGGTCCTTAGGCTTCTGCATCTGGTCTCATCTGGTCCTTAGGCTTCTGCATCTGGTCTCATCTGGTCCTTAGGCTTCTGCATCTGGTCTCGTCTGGTCCTTAGGCTTCTGCATCTGGTCTCGTCTGGTCCTTAGGCTTCTGCATCTGGTCTCATCTGGTCCTTAGGCTTCTGCATCTGGTCTCATCTGGTCCTTAGGCTTCTGCATCTGGTCTCATCTGGTCCTTAGGCTTCTGCCTCTGGTCTCGTCTGGTCCTTAGGCTTCTGCCTCTGGTCTCGTCTGGTCCTTAGGCTTCTGCATCTGGTCTCATCTGGTCCTTAGGCTTCTGCATCTGGTCTCATCTGGTCCTTAGGCTTCTGCATCTGGTCTCATCTGGTCCTTAGGCTTCTGCCTCTGGTCTCGTTTGGTCCTTAGGCTTCTGCATCTGGTCTCGTCTGGCCCTTAGGCTTCTGCTGATTACAACTGAAATAATCAATATATAAATTATATCAAATTAGAAAGCAATGTATAAATATTGAGCAATATCATCTTTCTTTTTTTCTTTTTTGTTTTCTTATCATCTTGTAAGGCGGACATCCTAGGGATGCCTGAGAATCTAAGTTATATCTGATGGATGGTGCAGGATAGGCAAAATAAGCCTTGGGCTTCAGCCTATTCCTTTTTCGGTACTAGTGTGAATTTCATTGTGTGAAATGTATGCATGTAAATGGGTATGTTGATGTTTTTGTTGGTAAATATTCACACAAATTATAACGTGTGTTCTTACACAATGTATGACCGAAATAAAATCAAAAATCTGCCTCTGGTCTCGTCTGGTCCTTAGGCTTCTGCCTCTGGTCTTGTCTGGTCCTTAGGCTTCTGCCTCTGGTCTCGTCTGGTCCTTAGGCTTCTGCATCTGGTCTCGTTTCTGCTGTTTCTATGTGTGTTTCGTTTGAGAGATACTGCTTTGTGGGCTTGTGTGACCACCTGGGACTTCCCTCTTTGCTCAAGAAGATGCTTAACAAGATGAACCACCCTGCAGCCCTAAATGGAATATCGTTGATTAACCAGGAGGTATGGAAACTGTCAGTTGCCCTTTATGTCATTTATTTTCCCTTGTTAGGCTGATATGCATTGCTGACAATTTTTCCTAAAGTTGTGTATGTGCACACTGAAACCACATCTTAAAATATGTAATTTGTCAAGTCCTGAGAGTGATGCTCTTACTAGTGCCCTATAAGTCGATTTAAAGCAGTTTTGCAATGAGTGATTTTCAAGAGACAGTTGGAGAAAAAAAATCTTAAATGCCAACAAAAAAAAACTGCTTTTTGTGTTTTCTTTCAAATGATTAAATGTAAGCTAAGGAATCAAAGTTTCAATGTAAAAGACCTGTGTGCTGAGCCAGACAGAAGCGCTTCCTGCTAGACAGAAACAGATGGTGAGGAATTTACTGAGCTTGGGTAAGAGCACGAGGGTTTATTTAACCTGTCTGCAAACAGCTACCACTTCAAACAATGG
The DNA here is from genome assembly GCA_022702515.1 of Ilyophis sp. 1 JC-2022. NCBI lineage: Eukaryota > Metazoa > Chordata > Actinopteri > Anguilliformes > Synaphobranchidae > Ilyophis > Ilyophis sp. 1 JC-2022. The sequence goes on along the minus strand of CM040405.1, from coordinate 15,409,437 downwards.
AAGCATGATAAGTTGATGGAAATAGCCAGCCAGCTTAATAGAAACAGTTGGTGACTAAGTGTGCTCTGGAGTTATGGTAAGTTCTTTACAGCCATATAAGGCAAAGTTAGTGGGTGGCAATGTGGCTTTGAATGATCGTGCAGTCCTGAGGTAGTGACGCGTAGAATGATTCCCAGATTTGAAAACTTGTGTTGTGCGTCAGTCCCATTTTTTATTCTGCCATAGCTCACTTGATTTGGGAGTCAGCGTGACTTATTGCACACATACGCTTTGCCTGTCATTTTGACTAATCATAAGGTGTTTATTTGGATTTATAATAAATATAAAGCCTGAATTCCAGCCCAAATGATAATTTTAGGCCTGTCTTGTCGCTGTAGCGTGCTCTGTCAATTCCGGAGGAATGGAATTGCTTCCGTGGGTCCCTTCCGTAATGCATGCAGCAGCAGTTCTGCTTCTTTTCTTAGTATTTTTCACTGTTGATGCAAAGACCATGCCTGAGCACTGCATAGCCGACACTGTTGGTACAGGAAAATCACAGGCACTCAATTGACCAGAGTAGATGGTAATGAGCGATGAAGCAGCCATTGCCCTGCTAACCGTCTTTCCACGGACGATGCCAAGGCTAATATGCACCTTTCTGTGGGGATACCGAGAAAGTAATCACTGATATGGCCAAATCTGAACCAGGCTGTGGATGTACCGCTTCCCTGTGTGTGCTTAGTGGGTGCACCAGTTGGGAGTGCATGGCAGGAGAACTGCAGTCATGTGCAGAGCTTCAGCCCCTGACTTGATCTGCTAATTACAAAATGTTGATGGACACCCATGCTAACAAAGAGCACCTCCTCCTGCCCCCCCCCCACACACACACACCCCTCACCTTGCTCATCATCACAGATACTGTAGATAAGTAGTATTTAATTGAGTCGAGTGCTGCCAGGTGCGGCAGTGTGACAGTACCGTTCTTGGTGGTGAGTTCAGTTCTACGTTTCTATTTCACCGTGTTCCTGACTGCGTGTGTGTGTCACTCAATAAAAGTGGGAACTGGAAGTTGCTGAAAGTTCCCAGCTGTCCACAACAAGTTAGCAACTGCTCGTGAATAGCATTCTATGGAGTGATTGAACTGATATTTACATCATTTAATCTAAATGGCAATTAGGCTTTCTCCTTCATATGAAACGACCAGCTCAAAGCCGAAGCATGATTCAGAGTGACGCCGATTGAAAGTATAACAAAAAAATTTATGAAATGTACAATGTGAGCAGTATTATTATTTTACAACAGAAATGGCAGCAGAAACCGTAGTGAACTATCTCTCTGCTTCGACAACAGGATAAACTAATTTACAGAATAAAAGAGGTTACAAAATTTTTTATAAAAAACAAAAGTACCACTTTCCGGAGGAAACCCACGTGGACACGGGATGAACATGTAAACTCTACACAGGAAGGCCCTCGGCCGGGATTCAAACTTGGTATCTTCTTGCTGTGAGGCGACAGTGCTAACCACTGCACTACCATGCCACCCCACTTTCCACTATTAGGGCAAAATTTAAAAGTTAATTTAAAACCACTGGAACAGTGGTAAGCCTGCCTGGTAGCGGATGCAAGTGCATCTTGCCACCACGCACAGAGAGGCGTATGGTTTGGGAGACAAGGAAAACTCCAAGGGTCACAGTTGTAGATCTACAAAACTCAGTTGCATCTGGGGACATCAAATCTGTGATATGATGTCAGCTGTGTACCAATAGATGTTTTTGAAGGGTTTCCAGAATAAAACATTTTGATTGTTGTGGGCAATCAACAAAAGTAAACACCTGGAATTAGCTAAATAGCATTAGAACTTCATATTTTACTATAAATCCATACAGCGTTGCCTTCCTCTTTAGTGCCCTCTATGGGTGAACCAAAAAAAAAAAAAAAAAGCCACATACAACACGTAATCAGGCAGACTTGCACTCAGGCAGAATTTCCAGATCCCTTCACCAAAAGTATCTGCAGAATCACAGAATTATAAGTCTGTCATGCTGAGTGCTTGTCTGTGACCATTACCGCACTAGTACTCTTCAAACCGATGAACAGGAGCATATTATGTCCAATCAAAACAATGATCAGGTGGTTATATGTTTGCATATTCTGCAACCATCCAGGAATAGGTTTTAGTAGCAAGAGTGTGCAGCTTTTTGGACAGGGCTGTTCTTACTGCCATTCAGTACAATGATTTACAAAGGATGTTGGTGAATTCCCATAGCCTTTGATCTGTTTATTGTGAGACTAAAGATGAATATATAAAAATTCAAAAATACAATAAATGCTATGTACAATGAAGTCCAATTATTGGCACCCTTGATGAAAAATAATTCTGTATAAAATAAACAACATGGGAAATTAGCTATATTTTATGCACAATCATATGGGAAATCTATATACTTCTATTCCAATACAATTATTCTCTAAATAATGTTTTTTATTGCCCGATACTACCCCCCCCCCCCCCAAAAAAAAACAAACATAGGTGTCAAATGTATGGACACTCCTAAAAATTAATTGAAATAAAATCAAACCGTTAAATCTGCAATAAAATTCTACTTATTTAAGTTAATTTCAGTCTTAAGGAACAGTATTGTGGCATTTGTGGCCTTCCACCAGTGGCTGCTAATACAGGGCGCTTGGATTGCATTGAATTCCTCTTTAAAATGATACTATAACTTCTCTGCATTTGAATGGATCTCTATGGGATTTGGGGGGGTGGGACTAGATTTAGCTGTAAATTACAGTATGGAACACATGGTTGGCGAAATGGCTGTCAAGGGTCTGAGGTATCAAACGAGCCTCAAACCAGCACTCTGCTGCCAGATGTGCAGTAGATAAGGATGGATCACTTTAAAGGGTGTTTCTCCTGACAAATATTCCTATTGAACTCTATGGAAAAATAAGTCAGGAGAAGAGCCCCTTCAAGTTATACATCCATATCTACTGCATATCTGGCAGCTCAGTGATGGTTTAAGGATTGTTTGATACGTCAGACACTTGATGACTTAGAGCCATTTAGCCAACAATGTGTTCCATACTGTTCCAGTGTCATTTACAGCTAGATCTACTCCCACCCCCCAATTCCCATAGAGATCCATTCACATGCAGAGAGGTTATAGTATTGCTGCAGTAGCCTATAAGATACCTAACAACTATCTAGTTAACCTAGCGAACAGTTAAATGGTTATGACTGTAATGTTCATGTTTAGGCAATTTTGACCAAAATTAGATAATGTTCCGTGACATTTTAATGAGTTGGCCTCAATTTAGTAAAGTTACTACAAGTTTTATTGTAAATTCATTCATGGTTAACTTAGCAGTCTTTAATAACATTAACTGTAACTAGAACATTTTCCAAATTAAGATGAGAGCTACGTTTATAAAAGCATAGTTTAAGAAATTGTGGTAGGCCTATCTGTCTACGTATCTCTCTTGCACTGGGTTGCAAGCGTTTGGGGTCCAAGGTGGGGTGTCTCAGTGACTGTTTAAAAAATGAGCACCTTGCTGAATTTCTTACACAGTCATTATTATGTGCAAAGCTAAATACATAATAATATATAAAATAAACCTGAATCAGACAAATAACTGTGGTGGCTAGTGATTTTAATAGATAATAGATAATGTGGATGTTGGTTGAGATAGCCCCACCTAGGAGAACTGGCACCAGCCGCCACTGCTTCCATCACTTCCTGTTTCACTAGGCTGTTAAAAATGAAGAAACATGCGTGCTAAAACCCCATGGGGGACAGCAGCATTAATCATTATGGGGAAAGCCAAAATAATGTCAAATCAAAAGAGACAGATGGTTATGGGCCTACACAAATCAGGTAATGGGTATAAAAATACATAATTAGCTAAAATGATCAGCATATTTGGCATCAAAAGAGGTATGCATTCAAGAAAAGATACCTATACCTACTGTCAAATATGGTGGTGGATCAATGATACATTGGGGCTGTTTTGCTGCCAGTGGTTCAGGGGCTTTTGTTAAGACAAATAGCATAATGAAATCCATTTTAATGAAAGATATGTTTACCAAAAACCTGGTTGTCTCTGCCAGGAACCTGAGAGTTGGCTGTAGGTGGACCTTCCAACAAACAATGACTACAAACATACCTCAAAATAACCACAGAAATGGTTCAGTAAAAACATAATAAAGGTTTTGCAATGGCCATCTCTGGATTTAAACCCTATCGGAAACCTAAGGATATCAAGAACTTTGAAAGGTTCTGCATGGACGAATGGTTCAAAATCCCTCCAAATGTTTTATCCAATCTTATCAAAATGTATATGAAAAGGCTCAGCGCCATTAATCACAGGGGTGGCAATAATTGTGAAACCTTTTTTTTCAAACATAAATTTACTATTTTAAATATGTGTTCATTTGGGTTGATTCATTTGTATCATTAATAAATTACAATATTTTACTACTGGTAAATTTAAATAATGTCAGTAGTGGTGATCTCATCAGTATCTTTATCAAGGATGGCAAGACATTTGTGTGTATAAAGATATAGAAACTATTCCAGTTATCAGTTTGAGCCAAACCACAGCTTCCTGTATGCACCATAAAACTCACTAAAAACAACAGCAGTGCAGTATTAAACTATTGTGGCCTGGCGGACACTGCTCACGACCTCCTGGGGCCATCTACCAGGGCGGAAGTTACTACCAGCTGCTGATTCTCCCTGTTAAAGTGAGCCAAGGCAAGGTATTCCCATCAAGGGTGATCAAGCTGTCTTTAAAACACAGAAAGGACAGTCAATTTAGGTCAATTAAGGCATCAATTAGGCTGAACTGGGTACTTACAATCACAGTAGGAGGGAAAATTTTGGATTCTATGTTCTCCTGAAATCCTTGGAATCCACACACTTTCACACAATGGTTCATTTGCCAGGGCTGAGAATGTGTGTAAAATAGTGCACTAGGTAACATGGCTGATAATGCAATGTTTAATACTGACTTTGCTTGTGCTAATAACCCTAACCACCTCCATACGTTGGGGTGATGCAGTTCAGTATATTCACAGGGCTCAAAATTGTGACCGTTTTGGTCGCATATGCTCCCGAAATTGTATCTGTGCGACCTCGAAATATAATTGGGAGCATTTGTGCGAGTGCAAATAATTGTTCTCTTTTTTTCTTTTTTTTTCTCCCCAGTCGAACATCCCTTTCTCTGTTCATTCACTAGTTAGTACATTCAGTATGTGCCTTGTGAGCTGACAGTGACCATTCTAACCAATCAAACGTGAGCTTGACGTTCTTACCTTTAATGCTGATTTTAGATTGGTTAATATTAGCCTTCAAATGCTCCCTTTTGCGGCACTCCACTGTCACGTGACACAGAGACCTAACGCATTAACTAATGTTACCTGAAGACAAAAGTTTATGATCAATTTATTAACGTTACCTAACTAGCTAAATTGGTAACGTTAGCTAGCGTTATGGAAAGCTAAAAAGATGAAGCGAACGATTACGGCATTTTTTAATAACGTTAACGTTATACTAAAAATGTAACTGATGTACAGTTGTGTTCAAATTAATAGCAGTGCGTTAAAAAAAGTTCATAAACTGCAAATATTTTTTAGTAGCTTTTAGTTCCATATTTCAAATGCAGTGGAAACATTACACATTCAATTCCAAATCAAAGCATTAACAAATTTTTCTTTTACAGGAAGCAAAGAAAAGGAATATAAATCTGTTCAAAAAAATAGCAGTGTCGACATTTTTCTCTTCAAACTCAAACACTTACTGTATAAACTGAAGAAATTTTTCAAGATTTAACTTCACTTTTAATTACTGAACTAATATTTAGTTGCATAACCATTGTTTTTGATAACTGCTGCGCATCTGCGTTGCATCGAGTCAACCAACTTCTGGCACCTAGAGACAGGTATTTCAGCCCAGGATGAACGAACTACATTCCACAGTTCCTGTGAATTTTTGGGTTTTGCTTCAGAAACTGCATTTTTAATGTCACCCCACAAGTTTTAAATGGGTTTGAGGTCGGGGGATTGAGCTGGCCACTCCATTACCTCAATCCTTTTTGTCTAGAACCAAGATGTTGCTCGCTTACTCGTGTGTTTGTCGTTGTCTTGTTGAAACACCCATTTTAGATGCATTTCCTTTTCGGCAACATAATCTCTTCAAGTATTTTCATGTATTCAAACTGATCCATGATCACTGGTATACGATAAATAGGCCCAACACCGTAGTGTCCCCATGCCATGATTTTTGCGCCACCATGCTTCACTGTCTTCACAGTGTACTGTGGCTTGAATTCAGTACCCGGGGGTCGTCTGACATACTGTCGACGACCACTAGACCCAAAAAGAACAATTTTACTGTCATCAGTCCACAGAATGTTACGCCATTTCTCTTTGGGCCAATTGATGTGTTCCTTGGCTAATTTTAACCGATTCTGCACATTCCGTTTTTTCAACAATGGTGCTTTATGGGGGCTTCTTGCTGATAGCTTAGTTTCGATCAAACGTCTTCTGACTGTAACACCACTTACAGGTAATTTTAGATCATCTTTGATCTTTCTGGAGGTGATGATTGGCTGAATCTTTGCCATTCTGACTATTCTTCGATCCGTTTTAACAGTAGTTGCTCGTTTTCTTCCGCGTGTTTCAGGTTTTTGTTGCCATTTTAAAGCATTTGAGATCTTTTTAGCTGTGCATCCTATAATTTGCTGCACTTCTTCATATGTTTTTCCCTCTCCAATCAACTTTTTAATCAAATTACGTTGTTCCTCCGAACAATGTTTGGAACGACCCATTTTACTTAGCAATTCAGAAGGAAATATATTTTATAACAATGTATGAAACATTTGCTTCCCTTCTTCCTTAATAAAGGACAATTAATGACACCTGTTTTTTCACAGAATTAATGAATTCTCTAATTAAACTCCACACTGCTATTATTTTGAACACGCCCCTTTCAATGAATGAGTCAATTACTCAGAACAAGCAGCGTGCATGTCATGACAGTTGAGTCTGTTGTTTTTATATTAAACTACTACATCTACAAGTAAATAATTTGCCATGCAGAAATATCACAACTACTAATAACTGGTTCATCAGGTTACTGATGTTGTACTGCTATTTTTTTTAACACAACTGTAGTCGCTGTGGCTGCTGAAACAGTTGGTGATGGCGATGTGGATGGTGTACACTTTTCGGAGAGAGTGGTTGAAGGACTTTGAATTGCTTAGGTATGAGAGCTGGCGCAATGCACTGTGTACACTGTAAAGCCTGTGGGACGGAAATCGCGGGTAACAGTGCCTTTGCAACGGAGTCGACACATTTTAAGCATGAGAGCTTTTGAATTTTAAATCCTGGCCCCAGGATATTGCGTAAAGCCCCAGTTTTTAAGATTTTTTGCATTTTTAAGGCTACTTTCGCCGTTTTATGTTACTCGTAAACCGTACTGTTATATTATCTTTTTTTCTCAATAAAAAAAATCTATTCCATATATTGTTGGTGCTCTTTACATTTTGGTGGGTGCTCCTAAATTTTTGCTGGTGCTCCTAACTTTTTGAAGTTGGGAGCACCAGCACTACCAAGTAAAAAAGTTCATTTCGAGCCCTGATTCACCTTAAAATATTCAATCAAACAAAACTTTACCCCCAATTTATGCACTTGTCTTCTCATTGTAAGTCGCTCTGAATAAGAGCATTTTTCAAATGGCAGTAATGTAATGTAATGTGAAATCATAGCCGGCTGTGCATTTGGAAGTTTTGGGAATAATAGCCAGGGTTAGGCTGCCAAATGACCGATCCAGAGCTCGTAAATGTCTCTCCTTTGTTCCTTGGGTCCTGGGAGCATTATTGGTACTTAGTCTGGTCCACCACCTTGTGACAAAGAAGTTATTGTATTATTACCCGACATAATTAAATATTGTTCATAATCTAACTATAATTTTATATCCCTATCCATTAAATACCACGACGAATGCTTATGTTTTATAAAAACCAAGAAAACTTAAGATGATTATATTTTAAGTAATTACATTTCAGTGGTGACTTACATTATTTCTTCTGTGAGTGTTTATTTCTAATTTGGAAAAAAAATAAAGCCACACCAATTACATGGCTAACGGTTTCGTTTATTTTATAGGAATCTCAGGCGAAATCTTGAGATGGCACTTGTTTTTTTTTAATCAGAACCCCATTTGTCCCTCCAGTAGGTAAGACCATCATGTTATTTACCCAGCTGTGTCCCGTGTCCTCCCTACCAGGACTTTTGCCAATTGCTAATTGGCCACAGGATAGTTCCTGGCGTGGTTCTCTGCAGCACATTTGCTCCTTATCAGTGGAGGGAAGGCGTGGATCTCAGACAGCTGGGAGCAGCAGAGGGTCACTGACCCCCACCAGCAACCCCTTCCAGTTCCATCTCTAAACAGCAGATTAAAAGACAAAAGACACTTTTATGTGTTTATGAGTCAGTCCCCCTCCAGCCCTCCAAGGCGCCGGGAAAAATGTAGCACTTAGGCTGGACGATGACCCCTGACCCTTCCTGTAGGGGTGGCTCCTTTCTCAGTGCGCCTGTGGGTAAACTGTGCCTCTCAGACAGGAGATCCCACAGGGGCTTGCTGAGAGTTCTGTGAGGTCACATGCATACTTAAGGAAGGGGATGGCCAAATAAGTTGCCCACTGTTAATCATTACACCATCCAGCATTGAACAATGACACCACACTGTTCGTCTGTGAGAAAATAGAATACAGGAAGACGGGGGGGCACTTTAGTCGTGATGAAGTAGCCTAATTTAGATACTGGCCAAGAATTTATAACTGAAATATTCTGCAGTGTCATTGGAACCCATTGAAATATTCAAATTTGCTCAAATTTTACTTTGTAATGAATATGAAGAAATGGGAAGGGCATGCTTGATCAAGCCAAACCAAAGATCCAGTGATTATACTCTATTATATTCTATATTGTATTTTATTCTACATATATGCAGTATATGTAGAGTGTGTCCTGTCTGACAGACAATGGAGAAAAGAAACTCAGGAACAGGGCAGATCCGCTGTAAATGTTTGGTAATATTGGCTGGAGTAACTGATCCGCGGTGTGCAAGTGAGTTCACCAGCAGGTGGCAGTGCATTTAGGAGGCTGAGTGTAGATTTTGTGCTGTGCAGATGAGAAAGCGCTCACTGATTTATACATGTTCCGCCTGTCACATTTGTCTCCCTGTTGAATAATGGCTTCCCCCGCCCTAAACCTCTGTTGACTGTCGCTGCGTCACAAGCGACCTCATCACCACAGCCAGCTCTCCCACAGAGATACATTTGCTCACACCATTCCTCTTTTAGATCAGAGCCCCCCCTTTCCCTCCTTCCCCCATTTCTCCACCCCCCACTTCCCTTGCCGCCTTCTCATTTCTTCTGTGCTGACAGTGTCGTTTGGCCCACTTCCTCTCCCCACTTTGGCCCGCCACGCTCACACCTCCCGCCAAGACGCACGCAGCCACACCGCGGGACCGCCAACTGCAGGCGCGCAGACACAATGCCAAAAGAACAGATTGGCCGACCTCATAAAAATTCTGCAAAGTATTATTTGATCAAGGAGATTAAAGATTATAATTTTTTTCCAGGAGCCTGGGCATTCATTATTTCTGATTTTGGATGTTTACACCAGCAACATAGACAGAAATACTGATATAGTTGGGCCTGCATAGAACTAGGTGGGTCAAAACTGCATAGGTGGGCAATTGGGTGTGGTGGTAAGGTAAATGGGTGTGGCAGTATACTACTTAGGTGGCTGTGGCCCACTCTGGCCCAACTGTGCCTACGCAGTCAGCATACACCAATAATCTACTGCACTGATGACTTGGCTGAGATCAGTAGGACACTGATCAATTCAATATTTTGAAATAAGAAAACAATATTTTTTTATCTTTATTTATTTATTTAACATTCATTGTAGCTTTCTGCGAATGTGCAGCTAAATTGATAAACTGTATATATTTGTCATACCAACTAGTAATGCTTGTTGTTCAGTTTTTATCTGTATCTTGTTTACTAAAATAAATGTCTATATTCATCTATCTATCTATGCCATAAATGTCTCTAAAATATATATATATTTTTTTAAATAAACAGTATTTAAATAGTTTTTAGGCTGAAGTGTAAAATTTACATTTTAATTATAGGACCATGAATAATGTAATTGTATCTTAACAATTGCATAGTTTTTATTTGCCTTGATGACAACATTTACAAAACTATGTCACATTGCAGCATTCTAACATCCCCACGCCACCACCGCAGGTGGGCAATTCCCCTGCCCTCACCCTGCCCTCGACCAATGCAGAATTAGAACTCATATTAGTCACTGACCCTTTCCAGGAATCACTTTCAATGGGTGAAGTGTGATTAATTCTGCCTGTAGACTGGAACTCTAAGAGTATAATCTAATGTCTATGTACACGTGTCTATCTATCATATAATGTCTGCGACAGACAATCAACAATGTGTCCAGGATAACACATGCAGTTGGTTCCAGTATTGCACCAACATTGTTTTAATGGCAGTAACGCTGGCAAAGAAAGTCATTTTACGTGAGAATCGAGTGGGGAGTGTTAGACAGATTATTAAGAAGAATTTGCGGCTTCATCTGGATATGATAATTATCTAAACCATCACATTTTGGAAGTGCGCATTTTGTATGCATAAAGTTAAATATGTATTCATAATTAAAAATGAGGCAAATAAATAATCTACGTACAATTTCTTACCTATGCTGCAGTATATGAAATAAAGATTTTTAATAATACTTGTTGTTTGGATGAAGCTTCAGTTACACTGCGTAGGACTCGTGAACACTTTTGCGCTTCAGTAAAGAAGGAGCACTACATAACATGCAAATGAATTATGCAGATGTCTTCATTGTTCTTTTTGGAAAATATTGCGTTCAGACACAAAATGTACACCACGTCATTGACCCACATATATTTTAATATTCATTTTGTAAAAATGGAGATCTGAACAGCAGCAAATGCCAACACATTAGTGGCTCTAGTGTATTAGCGGATCTCTTTCAAAAAATCCTCGTCTCCCAATCACAACAGTGTTAATTAGTATTAACTTCCTATTTTATGACATTAATAAACTACGGATAAACTAGCCATAGACCAGAAGAAAAGTAGACAAAGAAAAAGTCATATAATGAAATTGGATGCAAATTATTTGTGAATAGCCTGCTGAATAGCCGGCGGCCTTTTGACAGCTTGCAATTGATTTCTAATTTTAAATGAATTTTCCTCTTTAAAATACGTGGTTATTAGCTAGCCTTTTTGGGTTATTGTAGCTCACTACAGTAGACAGCTATTTAACTGTATGTCTATGCAAGGGAGTTTATCATCTTTCATTTACCATTTATTACAAAATTTATCCATTTAGCTAAATAGATCATGCCAATTACACCTGGTACCAAACATATGTCGTTACTAAGATCCTTAATCCACATTTAATAACCTGATGTGATTACTTGTAATCTTCTTGTTAAATGAAAGTATATTTCCAGCTACAGTCCCCCATACAAAATATGGTGGCTACTGAGCTACCCCCAAAAATATAGTAACTTTTAAAATGGCAAGATGTTTATGGCTGAGTAGCCAGTCTTCTCTTAAGTGAACACAGCTTGTGTAGGGAGGAATACATACAATGCTACCTAGGCATACCATTTCTGATGCTCACTGACATTTAACTAGCAGCAGCGAGCTTTCCTCTCTTGCAAACACACACACACACACACACACTAGCAACTAGTGCCTCCTGAAAGTGAGGAGCCCGTGCATGCATGTGTGTGTGACATAGGCTCACCTCCGGCAGCACTCTCAGGCGGAGCACAGATGGAAGCGATTACGCTGCACCGGGAAGGAGAGACTGCCGAGCAAATGTTGCATCGCACACCCCACCCCCTCTCACTGCCCTGATTTCCCCATCCCCCATTCTCTCCAACACTACTGCCATCACCCTGCCTCCAACAGTACATTTCCACTCCAGGTTCTGACCAAACAATGCACCAGTGTGCTCCCCCCCCCCCCCCCACCATCACCCCACCCTCCCGTTAGCCCCCGTCTACAGCGGTGCCGGGCCAGAGCTGTAAATTCCTCCAGAGGAGCCGTCAGGGAGGTTTGCGCAGAAATGCGGAGCCGAGGTGAAGCGAGCGCCCACAGTAAGGCCTGACATGTTCAAAACAGGCAGCCTCCAGTCATATTCCTCCAGTTATTCATCAAAACGTCAAGTCACTGCAACTGCGTGCAGTCCAGCGGGCTGGTGCAGCCTTGGGGCGTGGCTCGTTCAGAATGCCTGGAAGCCAAACTGGTATTACGGCAGACCAGAGGCACTTCTGTTCCTAAGAGGCTGAGAAGTGCCCCGTCCCCAGAATTTGATTGGCCTGACCACTGTTGTTTGTTTGTGGGGGGACTGCTTCACCTGGCGTGGTAGACCACCTGGGGCTAGATGTGGCCAGTGTGAACCGGGCCTTTGATGACGAGATTGTGGCCTGAGATTTGAGCTGCCTGGGTGGGTCATTAAAAGGGAGTGCCTGCTAGTCCCATGGCGAGGTTGGCGCGGACGCTGAAAGAGGTGCGGTAATGACTAGTCCAGGGTGTAGAGAAGGCAGGCTGGCTTCAGCCTGAGACCACAGGTTGAGAGCAGTAATCTGGGCTCTTTCACTCCCCCACCTCCACACACCCCAAATATCAAATCTGGAGAGCCACAGAACTGCATTGAAGAGGTGTGGCCAGGGCCTCTAAGACTGAATGAATGAAATGCAAAACACACATGCATGGACAAATACGCAGTCATGTACGTGCACAGACATTTGCTGGCATACTCAGACACACAGTCTTGCACATTCACACACTGACACACATGCACCCTCCGATCCCCTAAGTCCAACACACAAGCATAGCCCTCAAATAAAGACCCAGAGATCTGCGTGTTTACAGAAGAGCTCCAAACACAAACACATCCAACCAAAGCTCTGAACAAGCTAACACCCTCAGCTTGAACAAGATCAATTCTGTCTAAACAGCTACTGCTGTACCGTGTACAAGAACTGCCACGGCATGAGACAAACTCACTCTTTAATTTACTATATCGCTGATATTTTTCAAGTATATGAGAAGCCCTCTTTGTGCTACATGATGTAGATGTGCCTCGGATGTGGGTAAAACCATTTACTGACATGTAAAGACAAAAGAAATACTATCCGAGAAGCATTTGCTTTGCGAGCGAGGGCTAACGGTACCGTGGCTGCATTGCAGAAAAGAAGTAAGCAGCCACGCGCAAACCACACCTAATGCACCTAATCGCCCCGGGCTACCCGCACACTGTGGGGTTTTTCCAACACATGCACATTAGCGTGCCCATGCCAGGTTGCGCCCCTACAGTGCCCTTGTTTGTTTCCGAGCGGCAAGCTTGTGTGCACAACGCGAGCGACTGCCAGCTCTCTGCTACCCCCCCCCGCCCCCGTCCTGAATCAGGCCCGTCATTATCCTGACTGGGAGCTTCATGGTCTGAAAATATTTACCCAGCAGCTGTCAGAGACTCTCCAGGCAACAGCTGGAGTGGCTCAGGGGCTCCCGTTTCAGCCGTGCTCGGGGACGGGCTTCACACAGGGCTTCTGTAGAGAGGCGAATAGACAAGCTGCCTCATTCACTCACCCACAAGCTGAACAGGGAGTGTAGCCACAGACAGCCACCTCAACTTGATCAGGATAAGGCTGATTAGATCCAATACCTTGACCATAACAAAAAAAATTCATGAATGCATCTACACCTCTGGTTATGTTATAGTGCCCAAGGACTCTGCAACTCAGATTATTGGGCCTGAGGTAGGATTGTGCCGTCACCAATTTTTTAGGACTGAATGACCAAGGCCTAAAATAGCATTTTTCTTGGTTTTTTCTTGTTTTTCCACAATTAATCACCATTCTGCCATTCCTTTCTCAGTACAAGACGGCAAACACTCACAGAGTGAGGGACCGAGCCTAAGCCCCCAAAACCCTGTCGGTATTAAGCACATTGAAAGAGTACACAGTGTTTCCAGGTCATTCAATTCTTCATCCCTTTGGAACCATTACAAAATGCTAAATTGTACATACAGTCAAAAAATAGCAGTACAACATCAGTAACCTGATGAACCACTGTTATTAGTAGTAGTGATATTTCTGCATGGCAAATAATTTAATTGTAGATGTAGTAGTGTAATAGAAAAACAACAGACCCAACTGTCATGACATGCACGTTGCTTGTTCTGAGTAATTGACTCATTCATTGAAAGGGGCGTGTTCAAAATAATAGCAGTGTGGAGTTTAATTTGAGAATTCGTTCATTCTGTGAAAAAACAGATGTCATTAATTGTCCTTTATTAAAGAAGAAGGGAAGCAAATGTTTCACACATTGTTATAAAATATATTTCCTTCTGAATTGCTAAGTAAAATGGGCCATTCCAAACATTGTTCGGAGAAACAACGTAATTTGATTAAAAAGTTGATTGGAGAGGGGAAAACATATAAAGAATTATAGGATGCTCAGCTAAAAAGATCTCAAATGCTTTAAAATGGCAAAAAAAAAAAAAACACGCGGAAGTAAACGAGCAACTCCTGTTGAAACGGATCGAAGAATAGTCAGAATGGCAAAGATTCAGCCAATCATCACCTCCAGAAAGATCAAAGATGATCTAAAATTACCTGTAAGTGATGTTACAGTCAGAAGACGTTTGATCGAAACTAAGCTATCAGCAAGAAGCCCCCATAAAGCACCATTGTTGAAAAAACGGAATGTGCAGAATCGGTTAAAATTTGCCAAAGTACACATCGATTGGCCCAAATAGAAATGGCGTAACATTCTGTGGACTGATGAGAGTAAAATTGTTCTTTTCGGGTCTAGTGGTCGTCGACAGTACGTCAGACGACCCACGGGTACTGAATTCAAGCCACAGCTTACTGTGAAGACAGTGAAGCATGGTGGCGCAAAAATCATGGTATGGGGACACTACGGTGTTGGGCCTATTTATCGTATACCAGGGATCATGGATCAGTTTGAATACATCAAAATACTTGAAGAGATTATGTTGCCGTATGCCAAAGAAAAAATGCCCCTGAAATGGGTGTTTCAAGAAGACAACGACCCCAAACACACAAGTGAGTGAGCAACATCTTGGTTCCAGACAAAAATAATTGAGGTAATGGAGTGGCCAGCTCAATCCGTCGACCTCAACCACATTGAAAACTTGTGGGGTGACATTAAAAATGCAGTTTCTGAAGCAAAACCCAAAAATTCACAGGAACTGTGGAATGTAGTTAGTTCATCCTGGGCTGAAATACCTGTTTCTAGGTGCCAGAAGTGGTTATGCAACTAAATATTAGTTTTACTAATTTAAACCTTGAAAAATTTCTTCAGTTTATACAGTAAGTGTTTGAGTTTGAAGAGAAAAATGTAGACATTTTTTTGAACAGATTAATATTCCTTTTCTTTGCTTTCTGTAAAAGAATAACGCAGACTTGATCAAATTTGTTAATGCTTTGATTTGGAATTGTATGTGTAATGTTTCCACTACATTTGAAATATGGAACTAAAAGCTATTAAAACATATTTGCACTTTATTTACTTTTTTTTAACGCACTGCTATTTATTTGAACACCACTGTAGGTTGCTTCAAAATATCTCTCTGTTATATTAAAATCTAAACAAAACAGCTGAAAGATTATTCTTGATACAAACATTGTGGGACAGCAGCTGTTTATTGTCGGGGGAAAAGCAGACTTAATTGAAAAACACATTATTAAAACAACAATAGCATATAGGCTATATCCAAAGTAACAGCTGCCATTTATAGAAAGAATTATTACAAAATGAAACTTCACATGTGAGTTGCACAGTGGTGCAGGGAGTTGCACAGTGGTGCAGGCAGTTGCACAGTGGTGCAGGGAGTTGCACAGTGGTGCAGGGAGTTGCACAGTGGTGCAGGGAGTTGCACAGTGGTGCAGGGAGTTGCACAGTGGTGCAGGGGGTTGCACAGTGGTGCAGGGAGTTGCACAGTGGTGCAGGGAGTTGCACAGTGGTGCAGGGAGTTGCACAGTGGTGCAGGCAGTTGCACAGTGGTGCAGGCAGTTGCACAGTGGTGCAGGGAGTTGCACAGTGGTGCAGGGAGTTGCACAGGGAGTTGCACAGTGGTGCAGGGAGTTGCACAGTGGTGCAGGGAGTTGCACAGTGGTGCAGGGAGTTGCACGGTTGCCTCACAGCAAGGAGATGCAGAGTTTAAATCCCAGCTGAGAGCATATCTGTGGATTTTTCATGTTTTTCAGGTTTCATGTTTGTGTATCCGCAAGGCTTTCCTCCGGGTACTCCTCTTTCCTCCCTCAGTCCGAGACATGCTTAGGTTAATTGGAGAGTCTAAACTGTCCTTGGGGTATGCATGCGTGAGGGAATGATGTGTGGGCCGTGCAATTAATTTGTGAGCTGTCCAGGGGGTATTCCTGCCTTTTCACCCAATCTGCTGAGATAGACTGCAGATCTCCCGCGATCCTGACCAGGAGTAAGCTGTTTAGAAAAGGAATGGATGGATGGAACTTCACATGTATAAGTGCAAATTAATTGTCATAAAAAACTAAATTAATAATGTCGGGCTATAGCAGACAAGGCTAAAATGATTGCCCTTTATTTAAAAAAAATGTACTGGCAAATTGGACATCGCATATTTAACTGCAGTGGCGGAAAACTAAAAATATATGTCATAGTCAATGTGCAACTGCTCCTGGAAAATATTCCCTGCTAACTTTGCAGAACAATACTATTAGACAGGACCAAACATTTATACAACCCCCATAGGCCTCCCAAACTGCATGATTGCCTTGGAAAATTTGTTAGATGGACTAATAATGGTTCATTAATGATTCAACTGAGCATATAGCAGTGGAGTATAATCATGTCGTGTGTGGCACATGGGCAAATCAAAAGACCTTACAGGGCATTGTGCCTTTCTCTCATCGTTTACTGCGTGCACCGTCCTCAGGCCTGCCAAATATCACATCACAATAAATAATTCCTTGAAGGTCAAGAGAGTCTACCAAAGAATCTTCTGCTAGCCAAGCACTAGCATGGACAAGCTTCAGAACATAACTGTTGATTCAAAGCATAGAACAAATGTTTACAAAAGCTTTCAAATATTGTTTCAGAACTGCTGTTCTGAATAAGTGGGTCAGGAGGGGTCTTATCTTTCCCAGAAATCAACAGAGGGTCTTGCTCCTGTGGCCAGGAACTGTGTGGAAACCCAGGAAGAGGGACAGCCAAAATAATCAACAACTACAAAAGGAGAAGGGATCCACTTGGTGTCCTGTTTAAGAGCGGAACACTGTTGTACACTGCATCTCAAGTCTGAACTTCTGTTCTGCTGCCATTCCTTCATAATACTGCATCACACTGACTATAATGACACTGGATTTAAAGCAGCATGTATGCTGCTATCACCTTTGGTGTCCCAGAGAGGTATAGGTGTGAAAAGAGGGTTGGGCTCAGGGTTGTTAAAATTGCAGAACCCTACAAACCTTAGTGGACAAATAGGAAAGGGGGTGGGGAGGGAAGATGGACACACAGTACAGCACACAGCAGTGCTATCAGGTCGACATGAGAGGGATCAGGTAGGGGTACAGCACACCTTAATGCAGACACTGTACACCAATGACAATCACTGCATACTTATACTGAACACTTTGGTACTAACAACAGACAACAGGGACTGCATACTTTAAGCATGGACACTGCACCCTTTCGCATTACCAAACACTGCATACTTTAAGCATAAACACTGCACCCTTTCGCATTACCAAACACTGCATACTTTAAGCATAGACACTGCACCCTTTCGCACTACCAAACACTGCATACTTTAAGCATAGACACTGCACCCTTTCGCATTACCAAACACTGCATACTTTAAGCATAAACACTGCACCCTTTCGCACTACCAAACACTGCATACTTTAAGCATAAACACTGCACCCTTTCACACTACAAAACACTGCATACTTTAAGCATAGGCACTGCACCCTTTCACACTACAAAACACTGCATACTTTAAGCATAAACACTGCACCCTTTCGCATTACCAAACACTGCATACTTTAAGCATAAACACTGCACCCTTTCACACTACCAAACACTGCATACTTTAAGCATAAACACTGCACCCTTTCACACTACCAAACACTGCATACTTTAAGCATGGACACTGCACCCTTTCGCATTACCAAACACTGCATACTTTAAGCATAAACACTGCACCCTTTCACACTACCAAACACTGCATACTTTAAGCATAAACACTGCACCCTTTCGCATTACCAAACACTGCATACTTTAAGCATAAACACTGCACCCTTTCACACTACCAAACACTGCATACTTTAAGCATAAACACTGCACCCTTTCACACTACCAAACACTGCATACTTTAAGCATAAACACTGCACCCTTTCGCACTACCAAACACTGCATACTTTAAGCATAGACACTGCACCCTTTCACACTACCAAACACTGCATACTTTAAGCATAAACACTGCACCCTTTCACACTACAAAACACTGCATACTTTAAGCATGGACACTGCACCCTTTCGCATTACCAAACACTGCATACTTTAAGCATGGACACTGCACCCTTTCGCACTACCAAACACTGCATACTTTAAGCATAGACACTGCACCCTTTCACACTACCAAACACTGCATACTTTAAGCATAGACACTGCACCCTTTCACACTACCAAACACTGCATACTTTAAGCATAGACACTGCACCCTTTCGCACTACCAAACACTGCATACTTTAAGCATAGACACTGCACCCTTTCACACTACCAAACACTGCATACTTTAAGCATAAACACTGCACCCTTTCACACTACAAAACACTGCATACTTTAAGCATGGACACTGCACCCTTTCGCACACTACCAAACACTGCATACTTTAAGCATAGACACTGCACCCTTTCACACTACCAAACACTGCATACTTTAAGCATAGACACTGCACCCTTTCGCATTACCAAACACTGCATACTTTAAGCATGGACACTGCACCCTTTCGCATTACCAAACACAGCATACTTTAAGCATAAACACTGCACCCTTTCGCATTACCAAACACAGCATACTTTAAGCATAAACACTGCACCCTTTCGCACTACCAAACACTGCATACTTTAAGCATGGACACTGCACCTTTTCGCACTTCCAAACACTGCATACTTTAAGCATGGACACTGCACCCTTTCGCACTACCAAACACTGCATACTTTAAGCATAGACACTGCACCCTTTCGCACTACCAAACACTGCATACTTTAAGCATGGACACTGCACCCTTTCGCACTACCAAACACTGCATACTTTAAGCATGGACACTGCACCCTTTCGCACTACCAAACACTGCATACTTTAAGCATAGACACTGCACCCTTTCGCACTACCAAACACTGCATACTTTAAGCATGGACACTGCACCCTTTCGCACTACCAAACACTGAATACTTTAAGCATAGACACTGCACCCTTTCGTACTACCAAACACTGCATACTTTAAGCATGGACACTGCACCCTTTCGCACCACCAAACACTGCATACTTTAAGCATGGACACTGCACCCTTTCGCACTACCAAACACTGCATACTTTAAGCATGGACACTGCACCCTTTCGCACTACCAAACACTGCATACTTTAAGCATAGACACTGCACCCTTTCGCACTACCAAACACTGCATACTTTAAGCATAGACACTGCACCCTTTCGCACTACCAAACACTGAATACTTTAAGCATAGACACTGCACCCTTTCGTACTACCAAACACTGCATACTTTAAGCATGGACACTGCACCCTTTCGCACCACCAAACACTGCATACTTTAAGCATGGACACTGCACCCTTTCGCACTACCAAACACTGCATACTTTAAGCATAGACACTGCACCCTTTTGTACTACCAAACACTGCATACTTTAAGCATGGACACTGCACCCTTTCGCACTACCAAACACTGCATACTTTAAGCATGGACACTGCACCCTTTCGCACTACCAAACACTGCATACTTTAAGCATGGACACTGCACCCTTTCGCACTACCAAACACTGCATACTTTAAGCATGGACACTGCACCCTTTTGCACTACCAAACACTGCATACTTTAAGCATGGACACTGCACCCTTTTGCACTACCAAACACTGCATACTTTAAGCATAGACACTGCACCCTTTCGCACTACCAAACACTGCATACTTTAAGCATAGACACTGCACCCTTTCGCACTACCAAACACTGCATACTTTAAGCATAGACACTGCACCCCTTTGCACTACCAAACACGGCATACTTTAAGCATAGACCCTGTAATTATTAATACCCCATATGTGTAATTTAATATCCCCAAACAACAGTTTCGCATCCACAAATGGATTAGCACTGGTTAGTTACAGTATATTCTTGCCCCACCCCCCACCCATTTTCAAATTAAATAGCCCTCCCCACTAGTATTGCATAATCCCTATATTTAAAATAAGACATACACATTCAAAAATGTACACAGGATACAAATAAAGGATCTATTAGCAAGTCCCAATTATGCAGTTATTTAATATCCAATAGTGAATATTGCACTTTACTTTCTCATGTCAAGCAATGCACTCCCACATTATATTACGTCTTCTAAATATTACACTGTGAGTTGTATGTTTTGCACCTGCCCAGATTGGAGCATAATCATTTACAATTGCATTCAAAGTATTGCCTGTGCCCAGTTATCAGTATCGCATTCTCTTCATACATAGCAAGATATAAATAAGTTGCCCACGGACATGCAAGAGTTACAAGGCTAATGACTAGCATAGTTCTCAGATACTTGGTGAGGCATAAAGAAATAAATATACAAAGCAATTGCAAGACAAAAATAAAGAGGGACCGTGTTCAAAGTTTCATGTTGAAAGTTAACTTACTCACAGATTGATAGTTGCCATGCCAAACACAAGAGTTGACAACAGTCAACGACTTCATCCACTTTCACAGGTCAGCCTCTTCCTATCTAATACTGTTTTTTTCATCCTGATAAGTATTATCTTTGGCGACTTTGGGTCCAAAACCATGTGATAACTTGTTCAGTTGCTTAAGACCTTCGAGATAATGCTACCAATAACGAAATGGTGCACACAAAGAATAGCTTAATTAATTTACAAACTACATGTCTTCCTTCAAGGTCTTTCAGAATGTAACGTTGAACCCAGATCAGTAATGAATGACACCTCAATCAAATCTAATTACGGGATCAGAAAGAATGCCATGAAAAAACACAAAGGAACAAAGCGGGTGAGCATACAACCTCTTGGCCACGTGAGACAATAATCACACCCAGTCCTAATTTTTCATCGTTTTGAGATCCTGTTACTACATACATCCAGCCGATGGGGACATGTGTAAAATAACACCGCGCTGAGAAAAGACCATCAATCATGTTTCCCACATCTGCTGCAAAGTCTGAAGATTGAGACCAGGGTGGGACTTAGATGTTATCGCTATAAACACGCCGCGGATCGCTGGAAACTGCTAGGGCTGTCAAATGATTTATTTAAAAAAGCAACAAATTGTACATACATCTCAGTACTTAGCAGAGACTCATACCGAGAGCAACTTTCACAGATTCCATTTTTAAATACAAACTATTGGCCTGATTTACGAAGCCAATTAGCATGTGCAAAACTTTCTAGCACAACCAAAACCCAATAACATGACCAATGATTGGTCATGGTATTTGTTTTGCACCAATCATTGGTTGCGTTATTAGTTTTGCATGCACTACAAGGTTTTGCACATGCTAAAGGTCTTAGGAAATCTGGTCCTATATGTTTTACATACAATGAAGTCCGTAAGTATTTGGACAGTGACACATTTGTTGTTGTTTTGCTCTGTACTCCAGCACATTGGATTTGAAATGGAACAGTGAAGTGCAGACTTTCAGCTTTAATTTGAGGGTGTTTAAATCCATACCTGGTGAACCATGTAGCAATTGTAGCCCTTTTTATACATAGTTTATACATTTTCCCACAGAGTGCAATAGGAAAATGAGTCAGGAGAAACAACCCTTAAATGGATCCATCTGCATATCTGGCAGCAGAGAGATGGTTTGAGGCTCATTTGATACCTCAGACCCTTGATGACTTACAGCCATTTAGGATCATGTGATCCATTCTGTTACATCTTAATTTAGATCCCCCCCTCCCTCTCCCTCCACTTCTCAAAGAGATCCATTCAAATGCAGAGGTGGTCTATGTATGGATTTAGGAATCGTAAGGGGTAAAACCACTGAAACTTTCCCTTAAACAACCCCTGAATCACCCACTGAAAAATATCCTTTATTTTCCCATAATGCTTAATCAGCAACTTATTATATTAATATATAATATGAATGAATACAATAAATGACCCCCAAATTTGAACCTTAACCTTAATTTTCCCCCTTAATTTTCAACTTAATTTCTTAGTCTCCCAAAATTTACAGGTCTTTTTAATGTGTTTTTGCATGGATAAGATTTTACACTTTAAGATGTAAAAGCCCTGTAATTGTCCCCTACACAACAGATATAATCCCTAAATTTACACCCAATTATTGTTTTATAATTTTAAAGCTTGAATTAAGGTGTTTTTTTCACTGGAAACAGCATTTTTAAAGTGTATAATACAGAATGGAATAGCATTAAGCATTAACCCCTTAAAATACATTATGGTAATCACACAATTTAAATCTCACTTTCAGTTTAAAATTGAGTTAAGGTGTTTTTGTACCTTAAATTGCGATTCATTTTTTTTGTTTTAGTACTTAGGTTATTAGGAAAATAATTGTTTGCACGTCAGATATGGCAGATCACAGGTGCTAGAGGGGCACACGTTCAAATAGAAACATTTTACTTTGCAACACTGTGTATCTTGCTGGTCGGAACTTTTATTAATTGTCCCTGTCCTACATTTTCGACATGTTTGTTTTTCGGCAAAGTCTTCCAACGTACTTAAATTTAAAAAAAAAGCTACAATCAGGACTAAAATCCTTAGATTTGTCCAATAAAGATAGGATAAAGGACATAGTGACATTGTAACAATTTTCTTTATAAATGTAGCCCATTTACTAAGAAATTTGGGTACCATCCATGATGATTATTATTCAAGATTTAGGCCTGTAAATAAAAGACAAATGTACAAAATTAAACTATCCATTCAAAGGGCCTTACCGATTGTCTGCCTTCATGAACATTCATCATAGCAGACTATTAGAGTTAGCCAACTATTCAAATCACAACATGGGCCTTTTCGGAAATTGGAGTTAAGTGCATTAATTGAAGCGTTAAAATCTTTTAAGTTATATTTCTAGTGGTTTTCATCGTTACTGGACAGCACAGTGCAGAGTCATAGAAGAAACTGCAGACGTCACAGTCCGCAATGAGCATGTGGACAGCGCTCCTACTGGCTACGCCACCGAGACACCCCAGCGTTAAGAATTTGAAATGAACCTGTAACCTGACAGCCCTAGTAACCACGTCTGGAGCAACTAACTAAATAAGAGCAGCGACGTTATGCGAGTCCTGATGGCAGGGACTGAGTATTCAGAGGCGCTGTATGTGTTTAGGACACGTGTCAATGAAATGGAGCCCGTCCCTGCAGGTGTAACTAATGGTGCCCATGCATTGTGTCTGCTGGCGGCCCACCAGGCACTGGCACTGCTTCCGTCCTGGACCGCTGCCCGCCCTCCCGGCCTCCTTCAGGAAGCAATTCTTGTTGAGGAGAGAAGGGGCCGGAACAGATTGGATTTCCTGTCTGACTCCCTGGC
Source organism: Ilyophis sp. 1 JC-2022 (assembly GCA_022702515.1). Taxonomy (NCBI): domain Eukaryota; kingdom Metazoa; phylum Chordata; class Actinopteri; order Anguilliformes; family Synaphobranchidae; genus Ilyophis; species Ilyophis sp. 1 JC-2022. The sequence goes on along the minus strand of CM040405.1, from coordinate 15,385,517 downwards.
AGATGAGAGGAAGAGAGAGAGCGGGAGAGTGAGCGGCGGGGTCGAGGAAGAGAAAATGGGACCATTGTTCCAATGAACACGCAAAGATTTACTGATATTTGCTATTTGCGGCAGTGTTCAAAAGTAAATAAACTCGCCCCCTCCCCTCCCTTCCCCTCCAGAGCAATGTGTCTCCTTTGCAATGATTGAATTTCATAGCTCTACTCAAGAGAGATAGAGTTTCTCAGATTTTGAGTAGGTCTTCATGGGTGTGCTGAGAAAATCATGGAAGTGTGCATGTCTTAGTTGCTCAGATGTGATTTCCCTATGGGCATCGCATTGGGATGGGCAATTCTGTCTCGACACATCCATTGTTGCCGGTGTTGTCTTAAACATTTTTTGTTAAAAGACAGCTTGAGAACTTAAGCACTTCTGCTTCCCTTAACTAAATAAGGCCCAAGACAAATGGCATCGTTTTGGCATGTGATGCACTCCTGATTAGCGCGAGATTATATCAAGTGCATTCTTCCTGCTCCTTCTCAGCTTGTCCCATCTTGCCCCAAGGATAAGTAAGGACGGGAGCAGCCTCGTTTATAATCAAGAAATCAGCCTGTAGGCAATCGAGGAGATTCAAAACACCAAGAACTGCAGACGGTACTTGGCAGAAAAGGTTCAAATCTAAAATGCTAATAATTACCATCTGTGTTTTGCAATTTGACTTTAAAATATCGGCGTGTCCGGCTGACTCCCACTTTTCAAATAAAACACGTAATGTGGTCAGAGTTTTCAAGAACGTCCATTATGAAAATGGCCCACAGTTGCTCCTTGGGAATTTTGAGTGGATAATGAGTGGCATAGGGGTGCCAGGGATATTCAGAGGCCTTTGACATGGTTGGTTTACTGCCTTTTTAAGGGAGACTTCAGAGCCACCCACTGCTCATAGTCTAGCATGGTCATGAGAAGCGACTGTGTAGCAAGATTTAGCCCTGTATGTTCCAAGCTCCGAATAAAACAAGCTTTTTTAGACCTTTAAATACTTAAAGCAGAGCCTGTGCTGACAAATAACATGGACGCGCGTGCGTGCGTGTGCACACACACACACGCATACACACCTCAGGATAACGGAATGCAAGGTCTGTTTCAGTTTAGTTGGATGACTCAAAAGCCAAGGCAAACCTTGCTTCATGTCTTTACAGATTCACAATTTGGCAATGTCTCTCCACTGGCCCCTTTCTCAGCTCTTGTTTTACTTGGAGAACAAAAATTGAACCGTGGCAAACCCCCCCCCCCCCCCATCCGCACCCCCTCCCCCCATCCGCACCCCCTCCCGACCCCACCCGGTAGACCGAGACCCCCTTCCCTTTGCTCCCAACATCCCATCCCCCAGCCCACGCCGCCCCTTGCCTCCTTTCGTCTCTCTCTGCTTCAGTGAAAAACCAAACAAGCCTGCCATTAAGTTGACTGAAGCACAGGAAGCAGGCCTCCGGGCCAGGCAGCCATGTTTACAAGGAGCTAGTCAGGTTTCACCCTCCTTTGAAGTGAGACGCTCATAGGAGACGGTCTGTCACTGGGCCAGCCCAGCTCCACTGACTCACCGCACTCCCACCTTTCAGCCGGGCGTAGGGAGAGCAAGCGGCCAGAGCTAGATGTTGGAAATAAGAATGAAGAGACATGGTAGGATGGGGAAATTTACATGCTCAAAAAAATGACCCTACTCCACCATCCAGACACAACAGGTATGTTGTATACACCCATCAGTTTCTTAGACTTCTGGTATCACACCTCAAATACATTGTATGAAGCACAACCATCTTATACCAACATATACCCCCTCCCACAAATCCCTACTACCCAAAGCCTATTTTCATTCTGTTACCACATACACCATGTAGTGATGTCATCTTTCCTTCTTGGGGGGAAGGGCGGTGTGGCCTAAGTGAGCGGAGCTATACAAATGCAAAGCCTTGTCAGTTCTAATCAGAAAAAGGCTTTCAAGGAAGCAGGGGGAAACAGCCCCCTCCCCCCTCCGTGGCTTTTGATGTTTTATCGTAGGTATGCATGGGCCTCACTGCCTCTTGTAGGAGCAGTTCTGGGGGGTAACTAGAGTGGAAGGGAGGGGGTATGCACTGACAAATTAATTTGCACACGTTTGAGAGCAGGGGGTTCTAGAGAAGGCCAGGCCATCTCTGATTTGACTGCTACCACAGAGAGAGGCAGGACACGGTGCAGCCTGAAACCAGTCATTGAGGAAACCAACTTTTTGAAGCCCTCGAGGGATTTTTAAAAATGCATTTAAAAGACTCCACAGGTCTGTGCTGTATATGTGGTTTAAGGTACACCCACCGCCCCCCAATCCCACCCCCCACCGCCCCCAATCATGAGAAAACAATAGCGCCAATTAAAATTTTAAACATTTAAAATATGTTACTAAAATGCCCTGTTACTGCTTGATTCAGTTCATTTGAAAGGCTGGTCCACTTGCCTGTGGTTCAACTTCTTATTCAGAATTCTTATCTAACATGTAAACCAACATGTTGACCACCTTCTGACGGGTGTGGACATATATAGAATCCAGTCTGCATTGTTCTCAGAACACATGTTGCTTAAATGACCTTTGAGCAGTCAATCACTAGACTGAGGGGAGTGTGTGCGAGCAAGTTTGGCAGAGTTTGAAAGAGCAAGACCATTTTGGGTCGTCTGTAACAGATATCTGTCCACTGTTTCTCACGCACATGCACACATAAATCTTCTACATACATCCAATTCTTACAATCCATGTTACCTTATATCCCTCTGAGTCATATTTCTATGCGAGTCGGGGCGATTTCTACTTTTTGTTTGACATGTGTTAGTGTCACATTGGCAGTCTTTTGGCAAAACGTATGCTGCTAAGGAATGTAGACCCCAACTCTGAGCTTCACTGAGTCCAAGTAAGTTAACAGACAAAATGATGACAGACAGTCTGACAGAGAAACACACAGACAGGAGCAGAGACATGCATGCACATACGAAAGCTTCCCACAGCACCTAAATGAAGTTAAGAAGAGAATGGGCCATTGTATGAAAGCAAGCCTGTGAAATTACCAGTCCCCAAGAAATACATTAAAAAGGAAATGTGATCCATCTTGAAGACAAATGGAGGAATTTAGAAATAGAGCACAAGGATAGTGTTGCAGATGGCAGGTCTAAACCCAAAAAAGATCCAAGCACCTGGTGACAGGGTCCTCATCCACATTACTGACTGCATTAAGGTGTAAGAGAACGGGGAGAGGAATTCCTCATCAATCAAAGGACAGTTTAGAATACATGTTTTCTGTTGTTTAGTATACTGCCCTTTTCCCAAGATGTTTTAATAAAAATAACATCATTATTAAAATGACCCTTTTCTTTGAAATTGTGGGGGGAAATGACACATGCACAGAATAAATCTAGAAGTACTGACCATGAGACTATGCTTAACATTTAATATATTGCAGTGGCATATAACATTAACATTTTAAATAAGAATGTGGCACAGAATACATGCATACACACGGAATTCTGACAAAGGGATTTAAGAAATTGTGACACTTGTATAAATGGGTAGAAAATTCCAGGCTGGCGAGGTCAATTATGGGATATACAAAGGCCGAATGTAAATGAACCAAAACAGGAAAAAAGGATTACAAATGGAAGTGTGCTCAGCCAAACAGTTCCCCCCTGATCCCCATTACAGTTTCCCAAAAACAAACGCCTTCCAAAAGTCTCAAATCATGTGCCTTCCATTTATTTCGTTTCCACCTCTGTCATATGAACTATGTTTACCCATTAAAAAGCGTCAGTTTCACACCAGTATTTAATTCAAATAAGCACTTTCTATATTAAAATGTCACCGTTTGTGGTGAGGTGAAAATAATCAAATGTTCTTTCGTTTCTATGACTCTCATTATTTTTCTCCTATCAAAGTGTTAGAGAAACTGGAGACAGCAAATAGATTTCCATGGAAGAAAACATTCACATTCCATGGAACACCCTCAGAAACAGCCATCATTCTTATGAGTTTTTGCTTGTTGCTTTAATTTGAATTCTGCTCTTTTTTTTCTGAGTAAAGGGCCAAAGAGAAACAATGTGCATCTAAAGATGTCCTTTAATATGCAACAGTCTCCTTTATCATCGTGGAAAAATGATTTTGTCCGAAAGATGGAGTTCAGTTGTGCATCATTGACTTGTAAAAAAATCCGCATTGATAAAAGTCGAATGGCTCCGTTAAAAGAACACACGTTCGTCAGGCTAGACGGCTATTGGGAGGAAATGTATATCTCCTTTCTTTAAATACAAATATATAATTATATTCATGTATATTTTTGTACAAATGCTATTTACAGTACATTTAATTACACCCAAAAACAAGATAACAGACCTACAATAAAGTCTTTTGGTCTCCCCCAGCCTCTTTTTTTTATTTTTTTAAACAGTCTCCTGCTGGTCTCTTGCTCTGAGAGCTTTTACTGTTGGTTAATTAAAAACAGAGGGCAATAATGCGGGGAGAGCAGAGGGCTTCTGTGCACGAGCCGTGCGTTTGTTTAAACACACACTTTAGGCGAATCCCACCAGCGGCACGCGCTTTTCCCCCTAAATTTTCTTTAAAAGTTGAGCAGACTATCGCAGACGGACGCTGCTGATTGTTCCACCAAACTACACCGTCGTCTCACCGTGTTTACTGTTTGTAAGTCTGGTATAGAATTTGCGCCATGACTGCAAGGTCTTGCCGGACCAGATCCAAAACCCAGAAGTGATGCCAACAATCAGAGTGTTGAGGTATTTAATCATGTAAACGGTGAAGTCGGGGGTCATGCGCGGGGTGTATTGCGTCGGACAGGGGAAGGCCAGCCCTTTGCAGTTCTGGCTAATCCAGCTACGCTCCCAGTGCTCGCGGAAGGCCTGCTCATAGAAGAAGCATGCGATGACGATGGTGGCGGGCACCGTGTACAAGACGCTGAACACGCCGATCCGCACCATCAGCCTTTCCAGCTTCTCCGTCTTCGTTCCGTCGTGCTTCATGATGGTCCGGATGCGGAAGAGGGAGACGAAGCCAGCCAGGAGGAACGACGTGCCGATGAACAAGTAGACGAAGAGGGGCGCCAGAACAAAGCCCCGTAAAGGGTCCAGGTTGTTGAGTCCCACGAAGCAGACGCCGCTCAGCATGTCTCCGTCTATCTGACCCATGGCTAGGATGCTGATGGTTTTGACCGCAGGCACGGCCCACGCCGCCAGGTGGAAGTACTGCGAGTTGGATTCAATGGCCTCGTGACCCCACTTCATGCCTGCTGCCAGGAACCAAGTAAGCGAGAGTATGACCCACCATATGGAGCTGGCCATGCTAAAGAAATAGAGCATCATGAACAGAATGGTGCAGCCCTCTTTCTTAGTGCCCTGCACAAGCGTCTTGTATCCGTCGGGGGTGAAACTCTCGTTGCAGACGGCCTTGTCACCTAAGATGAAGCCAGCAATGTATGCGATGGAAACCATGGTGTAGCAGCCTGACATGAATATTATGGGCCTCTCGGGGTACTTGAAGCGCTGCATGTCAACCAGATATGTTGTTACAGTGAACAGAGTTGAGGCACAGCACAGGGAAGACCATATCAGAATCCATATCCGTGCAAACTTGATTTCCTTCTGATTGAAAAACATGTGACCCCCACTACTCCTGGTAGGCTCACAGGGGGCAGCGCAGTCCGACTCTCCCAAAAACTTGTAGTTTAAGTAAGGGGGCACCATGAGCACTGCGGGGCAGCGGAAAAGTCTGTCTGGACTGGAGTATATGTGAATCCCAGGAGTTCCCGCAGGGGCTGGTATATGCATTGGCGGGGTGGTCACAGTGGGCACACCACTCTCTGAATCATTTTGTCCCACACAAATATGCCCATCTCCCAGGACAGGAAAGTTCTCGCACCTTAGCCTTTCTGGCCACTGGAAACCAAATTTATTCATGAGGGCCTCGCAGCCTTGCTTAGCCCGTTCACAGATAGAACGACATGGGGGAATAGCTTTTTCCAAGACAGTGCAAACTGGAGCATACATGGAACATAAGAAAAATTTAAGATCCGGTGAGCACTGTACCTTCACCAACGGATAAAACTGATGCACCTCCAAACCAGCATCCTCTTGATTATAATGCCCTACCAAATTGGGCATGATGGTCTGATTGTAAGCAATATCTGTGCATAACGGGATGGAAATCGGCTGACAGAAACCATGGTCCGGGATTGCTATTCCATTATCACCCTGGTACTGCGCAGACACCAGCATCAGGCAGGACGGCAGCAATAGCGCGAGAAAGGCACGCATCCCAAGTAAATCCATTTCTCCTAAAATCTTTTGTTCACGTGTCTTCTCGCCTGTTAGTTTAAAGAAATAAAACCGGCAAGCACTGCGAAGTTCGTATTCCAATCTCGTAGCATTAGCATGCGTCTGGACAAATTAAAATCTTCTTAAATCAATCAAAGCTGCAGGAGTAGCACTCCACATACAACTGTTGCTCTCCTAAAAGGGACTGCATGACTTTTTCCTTTGTGCGACTTGCAGCGTCCAATCAGACAGTTTCAAGTTCCCCTTGCCCCACCAAAGACTTCTCTGGAATCAGAGAACGAGAAGCGGGGGGGAGTAAAGGGAGTCTTGAAACCGCCTTTCCGCCCCAAAGCCCCTTCCCAAAAGGTACTCCTGGCCAATCGTATCACAGATATGGTACCAACCCGGGACAGGATCGGTCAACCACAATACAATGAGATCAGTTTCCTTAAACTCCAACTTTTTTGTACTTTTAAAGAGACATGGACCGTTATGCTTTGTCTTGGAGGCACGTGCACCCGGAATCTATAAAAAACTATGATCCGAGAAAAAAAAACCATTGAGAAATAATAAACCTCGTGAACACTAAAAAGCCACGTCTTAAGTCATCGAACTCCAAAGAAATAAAGAAAAAAAACGCATTATAGCCAAGCTCATTTATCTTTAGTAGGCATTACTAGGCTACTAGTCATCATTTGCTATCATTACCCCCTTTACTGTGTCGGTTTCTAATCACTTGCAACAGAATCAAATTTTAAGCTCATATATAATAGCCAGACTGAGGTATAATAGCCAGACCTGTTGCATGTTTTTTTTTTTTTTGTGTGTGTGCGATTTACACGCGCGTGCGCATGCACACACACACACACACACACACACACTCACACGAGCAAGACTTCACCCTGCATGATTCCCTCATGCCAGAAGGACTGGGGAGTGTTCCTGCAACCTCAGAACATCATGTAATGTATGAATCATTGGTCCGGGATGGCCACTTTATGCCATGAGACACACAATAGTTGCATTCTAAAGAGGAAGTTCAACGTATGCCTGCCATGACTTAGTTCTGATTTCGTTCATGGCTGTGTAAGCACTGTATCTGCCAGACTGTCTGCTAAACAATAAATCATTTTGAATTTTCATGTTTAGATGAATAAAGGAAATTAAATACTATTCTTCCCTTTTTAATAGGGGAATTTCGAAATACAAAGGCAGTTTAGAATTAAACGGATTATTTTATAAAAAACATTATTAGGCTACAATACATTTATTATGTATAATGATACACTGTTTCTGAAATACAATTAAACAGTTGCATTTATTGTATTATTTTGCATATAAAAACACATTTAGAACATGGTTGCTAATTGTTGCTTATTTGTGCATATCTGACAAGAAAAACTGCCTGATAATTTCGCATCTATTATCAGTTTTAATCACTATCCTTGGTCCCCTTTCAACAAGCTAAATATCCCACCAAAAATTTAAGGAACAGCAGCATTTTTAAATGAGTGATTTAGGGTGAAATTACACTCACATGATCAGGTAATGCTTAACCAATGTATAAATGAGTTAATTTGAATTAATTAGTTGTGCTATTAGCAAAAGTTAATAAAAACAAAGGGCCTGATTTACTATACTTATTACTTATTTAGTGTGTGCAAAACCGCTTAGCGTACGTAAGACTAATAACACAACCAATGATTGGAGCAAAACAAATACCAAGACCAATCATTGGTCAAGTTATTGGTTTTGCATGTGCTAAAAGGTTTTGCACATGGTAAAGGTATTAGTAAATCAAGCACAAGCTGTATGAAACAAAAAGATTTGTTGGCAATAATATGGGAAAATGTTACAAAAAAGCTACTAAACAAAAACTAGAATATCAAACAAAATCGAAATTTTAAGGTGCCTAAATGGGCACAGGCAGATTTTTAAATAAGTAAAGATTGATATGGCAGCTGTAGTAGCATTACATGTAGCATAGACCATAAGGTTGGTTTAAGAGAAAGGTGAGGGGTGATAAGCCTACTGCAGTGGAGTCATTTTATTGATGAAGTAGTAAGTGATTTTTTCAAGATGGAGTGTTAAGATCTTGAAAAAGATTTCTTCCTTGTTCATTGTCTTTTCGTGATGATGAAAATGTAGAGCTTGAATTTTTTTCAAGGGAGTTTGAATTACGCATAGAGTGTAGATTTAAGTGTAGATTGTGGAATCCAGATCCCCAGAATGTAGGATCACTTTTTAGTGATCTTTGACCAGCAATTGTTAACACGTGGATAAAGCCATAAGGTATGAATGTAGCTCTCAGTGCTATTGGGGCACTAGTTGTACAACTGTCCTATAGTTTGGTAACGTGAACTATTATGGTGTGGTGAGTAACTGCAATATCGCCACCCTGTGGCTAAAATGTAGCAGTTTCAGTATGTCCAGACGAAAAACTTCAACTCCCACAAATCCTCTAAATGACGTCTAATCTCGTTGCAGGAAAGCGCATGTTTTTGTGAAGAGGTGGTGTAAATTAGAGTAGCGTGTGCTTGAAAAACAAAGTAATACTACAGTCTATAGTTATCTTGCCAAGTTACAAACGTATACTTACTACGACGTAAATGGCTCCAAGCATGGAAGATCACGGAATTCTGTCATTTTAAGAATTTACATTTTGTCGTTGGAACTAAAGCAAGCAAACAGAAAAGGTAGCGTTAGCTTCTAGCACAAATACTGCATGGTTGTCGAGTTACGCATGAGCAGGCGAGCTGCTAAATATTTAGCTAGCTTGCTAAATATTGTAGGCACTTGTCCGTGTCAATAATTTATCATATATACATTGTTTTGCGGATAACTTCTGGTTTAATAAATGTTATTTTTTTAAGATTTGTAAAATGTACAGGGTTAACAGGGTTAAGGTTAAGATGAGTCTAACGTTAATTCAACTTAAATATATCAAGATAGTTACCAATAATAACGGTTACCATTGAGTGAGAATAAATGTCCAAACATGTGTCTTTCTGAAAGTGTTTGTACTTCCAGGTAAAGGTTTGAATCTTTATCATGTTTCTTCTATATTCATGGTCTGATAAATGTAATCTTCACACAGCATTCCTGTCTACAGCCCAGCAACATGTCAGAGGCCTTGCTGGAGCAAGTGAAAAAATTGGAAGCAGAGGTGGTGAGACTGAAGACACAGCTGAGAGAGAAGGAAGAGCCTGATGCTGACCTCAAGGTGGCTGAACCCATTGTCGAGGAAAGGGACGGTCATCGGAATGAGGGGAGAAAGAAAGGAAAGAGAGGAGGCCAGGGACGGGTCTTCGATTTTTCTGTCCACCCGAGGCGGCACGTGGCCTTGCGACTGGCGTACATGGGCTGGGGCTACCAGGGCTTTGCTGTACAGGAGAATACAGACAACACGGTGGAGGCCAGGCTGTTCGAAGCTCTGCTCAAGACCAGGCTCATACAGGACCGCCAGAGCTCCAATTACCACCGATGTGGCCGCACAGACAAGGGAGTCAGCGCCTTCTCCCAGGTCAGCACCTCTCACTGCCTGCACATGGTTGTATACCTATCTACATCACAAAATATGGGCATAAAGCTAGGCAGTGACACAAGTAAGAAGACAATGATGGATCATGCTGGTCATTAAGATCTAGACCCTGAGCCGACCTGAGGAGAATGGGTTTCCCCCTTGAGTCTGGTTCCTCCCAAGGTTTCTTCCTAGTTACCTTCGGGAGTTTTTCCTTGCCACTGTTGCCTCTGGCTTGCTCTTGTGGGGGTTTAGGCTGGGTTTTTTCTGTGAAGCGCATTGTGACAACTAGTTGTGAAATGCGCTATATAAATAAATATTGATTTGATTTGATCATGGAACCGATTGATTAAGGAGGACCAGAAATGAACAGCATAAGTTTTGAGTCAAACCTCATAGTATTTTGTTGAGTCAAACCTGAATTAAAAACAAAAAAAAAACAGTTCTTAACAATGCACCCATCATTATGAGATTATATTTCAGCACTAGGTCATTTGCGGTCTTTTCACCCTGGCTACTCTGGTGTAACTGTATGTGTGTTTTAAGGTGATCTCCATCGATTTGCGCTCCACCCAATTTGGTGGGGGGCTGGGGGTTACCCTCCCAGCTCAGGCTGAAGGGAAAGGAAAACAAGACGCCGCAGAGCTGCCTTACGCCAAAATGCTGAATCGCGTACTGCCCCAGGACATCAGGGTTTTAGACTGGTCGGCTGTGGAAACGGGCTTCAGCGCTCGCTTCGACTGTCAGTCCCGAACGTACCGCTACTACTTTCCCCACGGCGACCTGGATGTGGAGCTGATGGGTGAAGCTGCCAAACGGTAAGGGGGCATGAGGTGCTCCGTCACAGCCATCATCAAGCCCTCCTGTCTTTAACCATGTCTGTGTATCTGTGCCTCCTGTATGTGCATCGTTCATCCTCTCTGAAGTGTGAAAAATAGGCTCAATATTGTCAGTCTAGCTTTAAAATAAATGGGAAAGAAGAATAATGCAAGCATGGTTATCTTGTGTTTTCAGCTGCGTGGCTTTGAAGTGAAAAGATAACTGAAGGTGGACAGCTTGCATCCAGAGTGACTGGCTGAATAAGTCACAGTTCAAACTCCTCATTTTTTCTGATGCTCTACAGATATGAAGGCACCCACGACTTCAGGAACTTGTGCAAGATGGATGTTGGCAACGGGGTCCTGCAGTTCCAACGGACCATCCTGTCTGCCACCATCCAGCCAGCTCAGCTCCGCAGGTCACCCTGCCCTGATCCCTACAACCTTTTTGTGTTTGAAATAAAGGGACTGGCTTTTCTGTATCACCAGGTTAGAAAATTCACTGCTTGTTGGAAGATTAAAAATCTACCACCCAAAACGGTGTTCTTCTGCTCAACAGAACATCTGTATCCAATAGTTAATGTCTACTGTGATCTTCAGGTGCGCTGTATGATGGCTGTCCTGCTCCTTATTGGACAGAAGCTGGAGACTCCAGAGTTGATTGATCAGTTATTGGATGTTCAGAACAATCCCAGGAAACCTCAGTACAGGTGAATGCAGTGTGGTCAGCCAGAGATGCCTTCCTCATGGAAACGATAATCCAAACCTGGGCATTCGTTTTTGCCTGAGTGCTATTGATATTAACACAATGTTTGGTATTCATTCATGTCAGTACACCCATTTATACAAGGAATTCTAAGTCTCATTCACATGAAAGCTTTTGGCTTGACAACCATAGTAACGAACCATACTTGTTCCTGTGTACCTGTTCACACACAAGGTTGAGCTGTGTCTGAACTGTATAGAAAGGAAGTGGCCAGTGATGTGCGCGCTCCCGTTAAAGAGTGAATTGTGTGCTGTATCCATCAGCATGGCGGTGGACTACCCCCTTGTGCTGCATGACTGCTACTTTGAGGGGCTGCAGTGGCAAAGTGAACCGGAGGAGGTCAGGCACGTTCTGGCCACTCTGCAGCACCACTGGACGCAGACAGCGGTCAAGACCCAGGCCCTCCATGGGATGATCCAAGGCCTACAAAATTCAGGTCTGTCCAGTCTGGAGCTTGCATCTGCACTTATCCATTTGCTAAAAAAATCAAGACTCATGCATTTCTTATTATTTTATTTTAATTTCAATCATATTGATGAAAGTAAACTAATTCAACCAATTATGCTTAAAAAAGTAGTTTGGAATCACTTAAGCATTCATTGTTCAAATGAACATAAATGCAAATTCCTCATTCCTCATTCCGAAAAAGTAAGTACACCCCGAGCTTTACTATCAAATATATTGATTAAAATTGATGTTTGGTGCACAAAACAGGTGTAAATGATTGTCCAATTATTAGATAATAATTTGGAGGTTTTTGAACAAGCCTGAAAATAAAATGGTTACTGTTCTTGAACCTCTTTGACTACAGGCATAATCCTGGTCACTTCTGTAAGGTATCCCTTGGGAGTTTATTTTCCAATAGTCAGAATTACTCCTAAGTATTACAGAAATAAAGTAACAAGCTCAAACACAGTGGAAGTGTACGTTTTTTTATCGCCTAAAAGATTTATAATTTTTTCACTGGCATAAGGATACCGACTTTACCTTGGTTCATGTGGTCGATTTCTGTGGAACACACACGTCATTTTGAATAATTTTGATTGAGCCAGTTTTGTGTCATAAAATAAAAATGTTTTGTGTCGTTACAAAATAAGGACCCGTTGTCGCTATAACATTGGGATTGTAAAATAGTTTATAGAGTAAAAAAAAAAAAAATTCAATGGCTTATATAAAGCCTTTTCCAAAGCGCTTTACAATGGCTCTCTCTCACACCACAACACACACACACACACACACCAATGGCGCGCAGCTGCCATGCAAGGTGCTAGCCCTGCTCATTGGGCAATTGGGGGGGTTTGGGTTCCTTTGCCCAAGGACGACATGTGGGAGGAGGGGAGGGGGGGGGCGGGAAACCCGACCCGCGCGATCAGCGGACAACCCGCTCTACCTCCTGAGCCACAGCCGCCCCGAATACAAATAAAGTAAACCACTTCCGGCCCAAATACGGACCGGTGCTAGTTAAGGGGTTAATGTAAATATGTTAAGCAGTGAGCTAAACAATAACCCAGTTTTATGTTGCATAAACAATATACCTTTTAGGTTAGCACATGGTAGTGCCATTTATGATATTATTTACATATCTGAGTATGAAGCATGCAGCTACCCTGGCTTGTACACAAGGAGGGGAAAAAACTGCTCCACGTTTAACTGTGTGTATGTGTGTTCTTTCTCACAGATGAGCCTTCTCTTCCTTGCTGGCTATTGGAAGGAACCAGACAGCGTAACTACCGCCCCCTCCTTGAACGCCCTCGCTGCGAGAGCCTGGAGTCCAGAATAGAACACTTTGTAAAGAGAGGCCGACTTGAGCGTGAAGACGGCGAGAATGGGGATGGGTCAGTGCACAAGGGCAAGAGGTCAAAACACCAACACAGCCCCTCGAGTCATCCCAGTAGCTCCTCTTCCTCTGACCGCACCAACACAGCCCCTCCAGTCATCCCAGTCGCTCCTCTTCCTCCGACCGCACCAGTCAAGGGCTGGATTTAAAGTCATTTCATTCCTTTGTAACTTAATATTACTTTTGATTTATTTCTTTTATATTAAACAATGGTTTAACTGGAGAACTGAGCAAACTATTTGAATGCACATAATTCTGTATGGTATATAAACAAGAATTTGTATTTATTTATGTAGATTTCCAGACTAGGTCGCAAGTGAAGCGAAAGGGAGTTGTAGGTGACTAATGCTTCACAAGATATGAGACCAGAAAAATGATACCCTTACAAGGTTGTCGCCAAAATTCAATTGAAAAGCTTGCAAAAGGTTAATGGCAAGGCAGACTGCTTCATGAAAGCCACACCAAGATCAAGGGGCATCATTCGTCACAGTATTTCATTAAAGCTAGAATGGCAAGAAGTGTGGCCAGTCCATAGGGTGGCTAACTCTCGAGCCGTAGGGAAATATCCCCTGGGGTTCTGATCCGTGCTATTGCACGTCCTGAGCCACCATGTCTACATCTGATTTCTGCCTGTCTGAAAAAAGCAGAAAATGCTAAAGGAGGGTGGGGCTGTTCTAAAAAAAACTATGATGCTATGAGAAAGTGACAGTACAGTGTTGGAACACTGAAGATTACTCTTCCTTTTCTTCAGAAACTATAGCCACAGCCCAGTTATCTTCTCCATTCCACATGCGTTACTGAAATGAACTCGTGGCCGAGTTGGCGTCTTATCAGGAAAGAAAGGATGCTGACGACAAAAAAACATGACAAAAAAACAAACAATGAAAGTAATATGAAAACAAAATGGCCTAGGATGATTTTTAAGATCCTTTTGGGAAACTGGCTCAGTTTAATATAATGGCACTGTGAAGGTCTGTATAGTATTAGAAAAGGCTGCAATGGGAATGTTGGTGTACAGTTAGCCACTACACATCAGCATTACAATGATTTTTGTATTTGGCAAGAAATGTGCTCAACTCAAAAATCAACGTGAAATATTGGGTGCTGGGACCCAGGAAAATATGCAAATGAAAAAATTCTTCAAAGTTTGACTTTGAGCATGAGCACAGTGTGTACCAAGGCTTCAGAAATGGCTTCTTCAGTTTGCTGGACTGTATCAAAGAAAGTTTGAAAAAAACATCAGCAATTACTGAAATGTATTTGCACACATGCATCAATCTTTTATTCCATTGATTGCTATTTTTGCATTATAATGGAATCAGTAGTTTTTATAACTATTACAGGTGAAACCTGTAATATTTAAGCCATTTTTTCCCACATGCAATCTATGGGCTCTATCTTGGCGATCTTAGCGCATTTCCTGAAATGCATGGTGCAAGTGGATTTAGGGGGTGTCCAACTCCCCTTTTGCTAGTTAGACGGCGGATAATTTGAGCGCAAAGTAAGGCGCAAGGTTCAAATGGGCTAAACTTTGTCTCAACATTACTTACAGGTGTGTCTTGGGTGTAACACACAATAAAGCAATCAGTGTCATCTCCCATTCTCTTTAAAAGCACTTGCTAATTTAATGGCGCATTTAGTAAGACTGAAAAGAGCGGTTATCCATTCCATTGTCATGTATGAAGCCAATTATTTAGTCAAAAGGCAGTTTTATAGACAGAATTTGAACATATAATCCACCTCTTTCCAGAGTTCCTCAATTGTACTACATTTCCAAATACAATGAATCAGTGTCCCACTTGATTCATTACATTTGATGCGAGCTTCTGGGATGTTGTATTGGATTCGTGAAAGTGGAGTTGTGTGTGCATCATCTAATTATACTGTAATATCTTCAAATGCATATTGACTGTTTGCATCTGGGCAAGTGCATGTCTTGCTCCAGTCAAGTAATGGAATATGTTCTTTAAATCTTCACTTGACGAATTTAGTTTGGATTCTGAGGACTGACAAGAACCAGACACAAACAGATCGAATGCAAGAGAGATCAAACTTTTGCCATAGCAGCAGCCAACCACCTTCTTGAAAGTGGAGACAGAAGGCAAGTCTAGAGATAAATCTTCTGAGCTGCAAGTATTTAAAGCAGCGCTTTCTTGGAATATCACACATTGCAGACAGCTCTTCAACTGACATTAGTTTTAGAATTGAATTGCAATATCGGCGCCTCCTTTTGGTGTAGGTTATTCAATATTCTCCTGTCATTGTGAAAACCTTGCTTCCCTTGAATAAAACCATCTTGGCCGCTATCCCAGGAAGTAGGCCCAAGTCTAACCTTGCTAAAACTACACATTTAACTGAATTAAAAAAATAATAATAATAATCATATTTGGTAACGTGATCAGGGAATCTCAGTAAAGTGGGGGAGAAGTCCATCATGAAATGACTCCTGGAACATTGAAAAAAGAGGAGTACATCATTTATACTTGCATTGTAAATATACATCTTTGGGGCGACCTTCTAGCCCGGCTGCTTTCTCAGCCCTCTTTGAATCAATTGCTTCCAAAATGGTCAGCTCCCCAAAAAGTGTATTACTCGATTCTTCTGAAATATCAAGGCTATATAGAAAGTGTGTCTGGATATCTAGATTTCTCCATTAGTCCCAATACAAAAGGCACGTTTGTCATGAAAACAAAGCGTCACACCAGCACTAACGTACTGTGTCTGATGTCACTTTTTAATTGCAACTATGGTCGTGATTTCACCTGCAGTGTCCACCGAAATGACAATGAATATAAACAAAACATAAAATGTGATCTTAATTCTGAAGAGATGTTGATCGTTCACTTTGGAAACTGGACAATGGTGAGGGAGACCATAGCCTCTCAAGCAGTGACTACTGACTTACAGGTACAAACACTGGTTATATCTTTATATTTTCTGTTTTGTATTTGGCCAATGTAACCACTATCAGATAGGAAAGATGAAAAACCCTTGAAACCATAAAATTGCAAAGACTTTATTCATTTGAAACCTTCCTTAAAATGTCCACCCTATCACTTTAATAACCGGTTTCCGAAATGCACTTTCTTGATATTCATCTTTCAAGGAAGACTATGTTAAACCACCCTCCCCCCATTCAAATTATGGGTTTCCTTCTGCACCTGAGAACATAGATGTCTCCATGCAAAACAAATAGGATATACATTTATTTTGGCTGTACTGTATTTATGCCCAATACATCTTAGATGTTCACACTGACAAAAGTTAAAAACTCGTAGCTGCGTTTACATCTCAACCTATAATGAATTTACTTTCAGTTAAACCTATGGTGACCTAAATAAGAACCTAGGCGAGTTGTGCTCTACGCAGGTAACCGATATGCACACCTGTTCTGATAAAGACAGAGTATGCAAGCAAACAATTGGCAAAGTATGCTTTCAAAAGATGAAAAACTGTACACCAATTCACTTGATTTCCAAATCAAAAATCAGCACTGCATGATTTGACCATACTTCACTCATCATATTAGATTCAAAAAATTTGGGATTTTGTAAAAAGATTATTTGAGAAGTGGCATGAGGAGCAAGATACTGGGGTATTCTCCAAAACCAAACAACATTCTCCTTAATTATACTGCGTTTAGTTCCAATATCATTGAGCACTACATGCCTTGCAAGCTAAACTGAGGTTTTTAGATTCATTAAATAGTGTAACTGATTTTGTCAAATGAGAAAACTATGACAACCAGGGGAAGAGGCAGGAGAAGAGGTAGGGGGAGGAGGGGTAGATACCTTCCGAGGTTCACTTAACGGCGTCTTGTATCAGAAATTGTGGAAAACGCCAAGTTGAAATTTTCAACACTATTTGTCCCTCAAAGAAACAGAGTCTTGTGTCCAAGAGGTGCAGGGTTTTATCTTTTTCGTTCCCCTTTCTGTGTGCGTTTCTTCTCCTTGTCCTTCCTGTCCTGCTTGGCTAGTTTGTCCTTCTCCCGCTGCATCTTGTCCTGTTCCTTCTTCTTCTGAGCCACCTCACGAGCCTCGTCCCTCTGCTGCTTCTTCTTAGTCAGAACATCTACCACGTTAGTGTTTTTAAACAAGGCTGAGGGCTTCCGTAAAGGCACATCACAGGAAGAGTTGAAATACTAGTTCTCTCTCGCTTATGGATTTGTTTTGAATTCTAAACAGTACCTTATCAACTTCATTGATTTTTGTAAATATACGCCAATTCCGAAGTTTTGACTGGGAAGTTCAAAAAACACCTGTTTGGAACATTCCACAGGTTAACAGGTACTGCTACATGACTGGGTATAAAAGGATATCGAGCCTCAAACCATCACTCTGCTGCCAGATATGCAGTAGATATGGATGGATAACTTTTAAGGGTTGTTTCTCCCAACTTATTTTTCCATTGAGTTCAATAGGAAAATGAGTCAGGAGAAACAACCCCTAAAGTGATCCATCCATATCTACTGCATATCTGGCAGCAGAGTGATGGTTTGAGGCTTGTTTGATACCTCAGACCCTTGATGACTTACAGCCATTTAGCCAACCATGGGTTCCATACTATTCCCGTGTAATTTACAGCTTAATCTAGTCCCACCCCCCAATTTCCATAGAGATCCATTCAAATGCAGAGGTTATAGTATCGCTCGTATGAGTACCTGATAATAATATATCAAGAGTCTTTTGATATCCTTTTATATCCAGTCATGATAGCATCTTCTGTTAACCTGTGGAATGTTCCAAACGTGTTTTTTTTGCCTGTCCCAACTTTTTTGGAATGTGTTGCAAGCATCAAATTTGGAATTAGTGTATAAATACAAAAATCTATAAAGTTGATAAGGTAAAACATGAATCTCTTTTCTTTGTACCGTTTTCAATTAAATATATGTAAAAGAGAATTTACAAATCACTGCTTTTATGTGCATTTTACATACCGTCTTTTGGGGTTTGCATTATTGTTAACAATTATTCCTATTAAGATGTAGGTGAAAGATGAACCATCTTCTTGTCTGAAGGGCTTTGTTCAAAATGATGCCACTTACATGAGGGAGTATGTTAAAAACCTTTCTTATAAAATTTTCATATTTATACTGGTATTCATCTAACCTTAATGTTTGCACAATGATGGATGTCGCTCTGGATTAGAATGCCTCCTAAATTAATAAATGTAATGCAATAAAATGGAAATTATTAAAAATGTTCTTCAAAGTGTGAATGATTGGATTAGGTCGCTCTTTATATCAACTGCCTTACTATTCTCATGGGGCACTTTCATCAAGCGTGGATCATAATGCAATGTTAGTGCTGGTATGAAGAAGGATACACTTCTCATTGTCGATTGTACATGCGGCTCCAGCCTCCTCCTCTTCAGCGATTTCAGTGGTAAAGTCAAGGAAGCTGGAGGAATTAATCTTCCACTTAAAGCACAACAATTTCCACTAATAAACTCCCAACTAGATATCCCAGCTTGGCCTACCCTGACCAGCTGGTTGTCCTGTTCTTTGGGCACTTCCTCTCAGGGCCTTCTCTTGCCTAGTCCCCCAGTGGTGGAATGACCTTCGCCATTCATAGGAAGGCATAATTACTGACCGTTTTATTCATTTATTATTTTAAATGTATTGCTTTTCTCCCCTTATTTTTCAGGTCTTGTGGTATGCATCTCTACAATAGCATGCATTTGACTATAACAGGCTATCATTGGTTCTAGTGGGGGTTTTCGAGCCATGTCAAATGCATTTTTTTGTAAATTGTTTTGGCAAAAATAATCTGCTCAATGCCTACACTGTAAATAAATCAAATTGGTGCTTACATTTTTCAACACCCCCAAATTGCATTCGAGATGTTTTTATGATCAAGGCATTTGATCTGATCAGTTTACGCATTTGGAATTTCAACATCGTACACCTCAAAATGTAATCGCAGTGCAGTGTTCATACACAAAAAGCATCGGCATCGTAGGAGTGACAAACAGAGCCAAAGGATATC
The DNA here is from genome assembly GCA_022702515.1 of Ilyophis sp. 1 JC-2022. Taxonomy (NCBI): domain Eukaryota; kingdom Metazoa; phylum Chordata; class Actinopteri; order Anguilliformes; family Synaphobranchidae; genus Ilyophis; species Ilyophis sp. 1 JC-2022. The sequence continues at coordinate 15,366,280 of CM040405.1, read as the reverse complement.
CCTCGCCTTCGCTGACATTGGCATACTGAGCGAGGAGGGCCTCCTTCCTCTTCTTCTCCTCCTCTGACACATCCTTCTGCTTCACAACGATCTGAGCCTGTTTTTCAATCATGTTCGCGATAGCCTGGACTTCTGCTAGACACACAATTACACAGATGATCAATAAATTACTGAGCGTCAGAAGCTCTACTTATTTATGCATCTGACAAAACAAATCAATTCTGTAGCTGTTCAGAAGTTCAAAAGAGCCCGTCTTAAAATTGCACCATCACCAAGATAGGTTTAATCTGTATCAAGTTGCAATTTCTACCTTACCCTTTTACATTTTCTTTCATTACTCATCGTGGACCAAGCCAAGAACCCCTCTCCCACCAAGTCATCTGAGCTATGCTATTCTGACACACAATATTACTATGCAGCTACAGAGTAGTTTTCACATGCCAACTTTGGTTTGAGGACCTCATCCGATTTCATACTTATACTATACCAAGGTCTTGGTTTTAAATCTGGAAAATGCTAAAGTTGCTTCAAGGAGAAATGACGCTTATGCATTTAGTTGGTATTGCGCACTAATACAAGCTATCTGAACTGCAAATGTTTAACAAAAAAAAAAAAAAGGGTTTCATGTTGCTGAACAAATATATAATTCGCCAATCTATGCATCTTAAAAAAACAAAACATCGTATTGTAGATGTCAATAAGTCTTAAAATAACATTACATACCATCAGATTGGTTTATCTTTTTTGTTGAAAAGGTGCTTTCTGTCCAGTGTTTGATTATTTCTCTGCACACATCTTCCAGTGCGCCGTCCTCCTTCAAATAAAGACAATGCATAGCTTCCATCATCATCGTTAAGGCTCACTTAAGCGTCTTATTACCAATGTAACGTTAGATTCCTAACTGTAACGTTTAGCTACGATTGGCAATGGACCGAATACCGAGACGAACGTGAAGTGTTTGTTGAAGAAAATTGTTTTCTCGGAGAACTCTGGAGAGTACTTTTCTTTTAGCATGATAGTTTTAGCTTTAGCTCAGAGAAACTTCTTACAACACTAGCTAATGTTATTTAAAGTCGAAAATCCCAGACGTTAGCTATATCAGTTAAGTTACGTTAACGACAGAATTAAATACAAACAAAAGTTATCCGATAACAGATAACCAAGCATACGGAAATATGTAACAAAATTCAAGCTAGCTAACAAGAATTATGAGCTAACGTTAACTTTAGTAAATTTCGTCTGACCTCGATGGCTATTTTTGACGGATTGGAACAGCCGGGCCGGCCGGCACTCTTGACACGCCGTCCACCAGAAAACAACACTCACCAGAAACGCTGAAAAAATGCCCTGCAATGCATCGATCTTTTCATCTTCGGTCTCTTCTTCCTGAAGGACTCCGAGTATATAGGCTCCATAAACATCTCTATCTACCTCGAGCGAGTCTAACCGAACGTTCAACCAGCTTTCGAACACTTGAGCACCTGTCTCGGGCGCAGCCATGTTGGCTTTCCGGGGTCCTACTACACCTCACAGCTGTCTGCGTGAAGTGCCTGTATTATTTCCGACAAGGACTACTCCATAACGTTAGCCCATACCCAGTTCGAGGGGGCGAGCAACTAAAGTAAGTTTTGAGAAAAGTAGCTTGTTGCAACTTTGCTGCCTTCAAAAGTCAATTTCAGCCATACCCAGACTTTTCATTTAAACGAGAGTCGTATTACTATTCTGCGGTATTTTAGGTTAACGTTAGCTAATTAACGTAACGATGTCCAGAACTGAAGCACAGACAGTCACACTAGCTAACGTTATCAAATAGCTAGCTGGCACTGGCTAATTAGCTAACATTTTGGGGGCGTAGCTGTCAGGCCTACATTGTCAGCGTGTTTAACTTAGTTCGCTGGTAAGCTAACTATTACGTTAATCTAATTTAACGTTAACGTTACTTCTTCCACATTTCTAATAACGTAGTGCTGTATACCCAGAAAGCTTCTTCATTAGAGGGGAAATATCACTCATCATAAACTATTCAAGTAGGTTGGCTGTTATGAAACTCTTTCGATTTTGGGTGTTATTACCTTAACTAGCTTCATAAATTCAACGAGGGATTCATTATGTCCTCTCTTACAAGCTGTATTGTAACGTTAGGCATTGATACGTACAGTATACTTTCCTAATGTGAAATATAACAAGTCGGCCTACACTTTATGTTTGTACCTATGTCTGAATCCACAGTTCAGTCTATGTTCCACACCCATACCCGGCCCCCTTCTTAGAGTTTGTAAAGCTTCTTGAAAACCCACGTCCCCATGTTTCACTTTTGGATACAGTAACATCTCATGGAAATGTTAACGATGTTTTGGTCAGTATTTCATGCTGTAGCAGCTAATTCCCTTTTACTTTTCCACCTCAAGGGGTGCGCTAGACATGCGTGAAATTGTTCGGCTGATTAGGCTACAGTACACTGTCCCCTGCCCTCTTTTTCTGAATAACATGTGGATTTTAATTTGCTAATGTTTCTCGTGATGTGGCATCCTCAGTTTAACTCCTATGGTTTAGCTGGATCTGCACGCATAAGCCACATAACTCTGTACGCTCGGGCAGACCTACTGACCAATGGTTGAATGAATGAGTTTGTTGTTAGCAGGATGTTCCTGGTGGGGCTGACTGGAGGAATAGCATCAGGGAAGAGTACAGTGTCCTCTTCACTCCGAGACCTGGGCTGCCCCATCATCGACGCCGATGTGGTGGCTAGGCAAGGTATAGAATCTTTTGTGACATTACATTGTGAAATTTACAATGTAGTCATTTGGCAGATGCTTTTAGCCAATATGACTTACACAAGTGTGTTTGATATGATAAAGAGATAAGCAAAGTTAAGTATAAGTGCCAACATCAAGGTGCTAAATGTCAACCTGTAGTGCTGTCACAAAGCTGCTCTCCCCAAAGTGTGCCATCTTTTTCTTTTTCGTTTTTGTGGCTCAGGTCTCTGGCCTTTTTTTTCTTCAATTAACACACACATCCAATATGCCATAGCTATGAGTGTTGGGCAGAATCTAAATATGAAACAAAACGCACAGTCCGCAAACGGTAGCTAATGAAAAATGTTCCCATCATTGATGTTTTGATTATTAAATGAGAGCATTTTTTATTAGCTACAGTGTGTGAACTCTGCCTCCATTTGACTTCATTTAATCTGAATGTTGAAGCGTCTCTTGCGCTCCATTCCCTTTCATGCCATGGTAAATTGGTAATGATACAGTGCAGAACACAATATACTCTGCTAAGTCCCTCTGAATGAGCGATTCCATCCCTAACCCTCAGCCCTTCCGCTCCTTACTCCATCCTATTGTACTTGTCAGTGGTGGAGCCTAACAGCCGGGCGTATGTAAGGATAGTGCAGCATTTCGGCTCGGAGATCCTGCTGGAAAATGGTGAAATTGATCGGCAGAAATTGGGCCAGATTATCTTCTCCAGCACAGAGAAGCGCAGGATGCTTAACTCCATCACGCACCCTGAGATTCACAAGGCCATGCTCAGGCACATCCTGTTCTACTTTATCAGAGGTGAGAACTCCTACGATCCTCTTACAGTTCTCTTTACGTTTGTTGGGTTCCTGACTGACTTCCCGGGTGTGATTTCCCCCTCCCCTCCCCTCCCCTCCCATCATCTACAGGATACCGTTACGTGGTCCTCGACGTGCCGCTTCTTTTCGAGACGCGCCGACTCACCCGGTTCCTCAACCACACCGTGGTTGTGTACTGGTGAGTTTCACTTGTGTCCTCAATCACGGTTGCACAAGTGCGTCACACTCGCCTACTAAAGCTCTCACTGATATGCGTCAGGGTTATGGAATGCCTATCAACCAGAGTCAATTTATAAATGTTTATTCTTTTAATCAAACTATATTGTCTGTCATTCATTCATGTTATTCAAGGTATACTTATTGTGCTTTGGACTACTCATGGTTAGTTTCAATACCACATTTTATCCTCACTTTTTCCATGTATACAGAGGCATCACAGAATGTTTGGTCAGGTAAATTTGGTTTAAAGTCATTGAGAAGTCATGGAAATCCATTGGTGAAAATGTGTATGAACCCTGCTTGTGGTTGTGTTGCTTCCTCAGTCACACTATGATGTTGTACTGGTGAAAGTCTCTCTGTCTGAGTATTTTTTACTAATTGTGTCCTATGTGGGCCCTGCAGAGTATGCAGAGGCTCATATATTCCAATATACATTAGACTACACGGACCAGAGGTACACACAAAGGCTGATTTATTTTAACTTCTGCTCTTTCTCTGCTTTTATTTCATTAGCCCATTCATTTGTTTCATCTGAAATTTTTTATTAAGTCATCAGCAACCGCTGCAGACCATGTGTGTTTCCGTGGGGGAAAACCTTTTACTGTGGTCCAGTGTTCTAGTGATTCAACTGTGGTATATACAGCTGTCTGGTATATACAATCAAAATAACTAATTGAACAAAACATACATACAGCGAGCACCATAATTCATTCAATGAGGTTGAAGTGCCGACTGTCAGCTTTAATTTGAGAGTATTTTCATCCATATCGGGTGAACCGTTTAGAAATTATAGAACCTTTTGTACATAGTTCCCCCCCCCCATTTTCGGGCATCAAAACATAATAGTTTAACGTAATGTAGAATAAAGTAATCATTTTTAATAGTTGGTCGCATATTCTTTGCATACCATGACTTCCTGATGTCTGTGACCCAACAACATCAAAAGACTTGATATCTTATTTTCTGGTACTCTTACAAGCGATACTATAACTTCTCTGCATTTGAATGGATCTCTATGGGAATTTGGGGGTGGGACTAGATTTAGCTGTAAATTATGCTGGAACAGTATGGAATACATGGGTGGCAAAATCATGGTTGTAAGTCATCAAGGGTCTGATGTATCAAACAAACAAACCTCAAACCATCAATCTGCAGCCAGATATGCAGTAGATATGGATGGATCACTTTAAGGGTTTTTTCTCCTAACAAATTTTCCTATTGAACTCTATGGAAAAATAAGTCAGGAGAAGAAACCCTTCAAGAATTTGCTTCTTTTGAAAAAGACTTCGGAGCAGTGGTTGACCGATGATTGTGGATACAAAAAAAATTATAAACAAAGTGAACAAAATAATTTTGAGATTGAGTTTGGCCAAATGAGTCTAAATGGGATCAATGTCCATTTTCTGGTCACAAATATTATTCCAGTATTCTTCATATAGGTTGCACTAGGTTTCTCAGTGAACTTTGTGGTGTGAAGATCAGATTGATTGCATGGATTAGATGGATGGCTAGTGTCGGATGTAGGCCTCAGTTTGTCCTGCTGTTGTTTCAGTGATCCTGCCACACAGCTCTCACGTTTAATGCAGAGGGATGGGCTTACCCAGGAGCAGGCTGAGCAACGCGTTGCTTCCCAGATGCCCATGAACGAAAAACGTGGGCTGGCCAATCACGTCATCGAGAATTCAGGCAGCCGTGAGGACACTCACAGGCAGGTCCTCAGATTGCATACTAAATTTGAGGACTCAATGGAATTTCTACTGGTAAGAACTCTTGCGGTTGTCACAGCAGCTGGGTTGGGTGGGCTACTTCTCTACACTGTGAAACTTCTGGTCTTGTAGCGTTGCTGTATTCAACCAGATGTCGTCAAATATTACTATTTTCCACAGCAGTGCTGTCTAAGGTCTGTCATAACACACTGAAATACACCTAGTGGAAATGTTTGAAAATTATGTACAGATTGTTTTGATTTCAGTTAATTTTTATGAACTGTTTTAAATTAATAACCTTCTTACATTATATGAATGTTAACATAATAGGGTTATTACTGCTATCTGCCTTCTGCTAATGGGCTGGATGGATGGTGTTTAACAAAGTACTGTGAACAATGACGATAAACAAATAATGTACACTTGTGTGAACACTTTCAGAAGTCCTCTGAATGTCTCAAAATTTCTGTCCTTGTTTTGTTTGATTTGCTGCTTTTATTTTTCAGGCAAAAACGGCCAAAAAGGCCTGTGTAAAAATCTCTCATTTTTCAGTTTTAACAAATAAAAGTGAACAGGACATTTTTCATACTATCCACATGTTTCGCTATGGTTCTTAACAATTTGTATTCTTACTTTGAACACTAGATGGGGGTAGAACATATTGTTTAACGTGTCATTTAATTAATTGTCTAACAGAGCCTAAAATAAAATTCACATTGGGCTGGATTCTTGGGAAATTTTGGACCTTGGTCAGTTTTCATTTTTAAGGTAAGTTTACATTGTTACGGAATGAGACATATCTGTCAATTAACTGATGTCTTCAGCAAGTGTTACAGGCAACCAGTTTTTTTCCCAAGTAAAGACGTTTTACAAATTTCTGTCGAGTATGAACCTACATCTTAGTCACTTTCACACACCAATGACAGGGTTACTTAAATATTTAAAAGTAAATTATTTTCCATGTAACAGCCAAACTGTTATTATTTATTGGGTTATTTTTCAATTAGCATATTATGAACAGTATGCAAGGAATTGTCTTCTGTTTTGATCTTTCAGTTTCCTATCTTCACAATGTGTAAGCTTGGAATGCTGACATATTATACCCATATATAGGTGTATGCTTATTCAGTGATATTAATTACTCTAAGCTGTTATAAGTACAGTCAGTTTACTGCCATACACTTTGAACGTTTAGCTGACAATAGAACAAAATTTGTATCATTATTTAATAATGATCACAATTAAACATTATGTTACCTTGAATTTAATCTGGCATAATACACGAGTGATTTATTTGGAAATCTTCTGATATACATACTGTAGGACTGAGAAAAAGAGATACTTTGAATGACCACACTGGACAATTAACTCACTTGCTCTTGATTCTAAAGTTGATTAAAGTGAATGTAATGGTAAATTATTTTAGCACAATAATGTTATGATGTGGCGGCACGGTGGTGCAGTGGTTAGCACTGTCGCCTCACAGCAAGAAGGTACCGAGTTCGAATCCCGGCCGAGGGCCTTTCTGTGTGGAGTTTGCATGTTCTCCCCGTGTCAGCGTGGGTTTCCTCCGGGTACTCCGGTTTCCTCCCACAGTCCAAAAACATGCAGGTTAGGCTAATTGGAGACTCTAAATTGCCCATAGGTATGAATGAGTGAGTGAATGGTGTGAGTGCTCTGCGATGGATTGGCGGCCTGTCCAGGGTGTATTCCTGCCTCTCGCCCAATGCATGCTGGGATAGGCTCCAGCACCCCCCGTGACCCTGAACAGGAATAAGCGGGTTGATGAATGATGATGATGTTATGATGTAATAAGAGTTGGATTGTTGCCTTGTAGCACAGTAGCATCTTTTGTGGTTGTTTGGATGCCTGCATCTGTCTGTTTCAGTTGCAGCCATACCATCATGTAAACTTGTCACGTCAGTCTGCTAAAGCTTTGCATGTGTGAGCAATAGGGGTGGGACGATTCAATCCCATAATGATTCGATTCGGTTACGATTCTTTAGGCAAAGGTTCGATGCATCATAACATCTTACATTTGACCACGATTCGATTCGATACAATTCGGTTCGATTAATTTAGATACTTTTAAAAAAATTGAATAGGTATGCTAATGTTATTTGATACCGATAGTCAGCAGTAATTAAATATTCAATTAAAACCTTACGCCAAGTTCACAGAATTATGTTTATTGTTAAGGCATGCCATACATTTTGCAGCTGTCTGCAGCAAATAATGCAGCAATAAACATGACTAACAGTGTATTTTCTAAAGTTGCCCTATTGAGGTTATTGTTTTTCAAACAGTGTCAGACATGGTACCCTAATACCTTTCCTTTATTCACTAAAATGTTTTCTGTATGGTGTATCTAGGTTCCACGACATTCATTAAGTGACTAAATCCCTCTTCTTCTACCGCACTGTATGGTGTAAGGTCTTTGCAGATGAACGTGGCTATAGCAGATGTCACCTCTTTTGCCCGTTTAGAACTGTTTTTTAAAGTTATTTTATTTTAGTTTTTGTCTGTGTGATATGTAGGGGAAAGGGGAGGGGGAGATTTGGAATCGGACAGTTAACGTAGTAATAATTAATTGAAACTATTTTTTGTTTTTTGTCTCTAACGTCTACTTGATTTTGAATAGAAAATGGTTTAAATTAAAATATCAGAAAGCACTTTACAATTAACTGTCTGGACACGGTATGTGTATAAAATCTAATAAAAACAAATAAAAGAACTGTTTGGCCAGGAAAATCTTGACTCCCGAGTTTAGCTTGCTAACCCGTTTGCTGTCCTTCACGTCAACGGTGTGTCGTCGGCTCAAATGGTTTATCATGTTTGTGGTGTTGCCTGTGTATCTGATTTCTACTTGGCATATCTTGCATATTGCAGCGGTTTTGTCAAGTACACCATCCTTCTTTCTAAACCCGAAATGCTTCCATACCACTGATTTTCTGTTCGGAACATCGCAAATTCTGTCAATTTCTGTCTCTTGTCGCACTCGAGCAGCTAGCCATTTCGCTCAGAGCTGTCCTTCTCATTGTCGCTTGATTCCCGCCTGTCGCTGCTTTCAACTCACGCTTACGTGGGGGTTGGAGCAGAAACATGGATTAAAGCTAGTCAAAACAGTTTTAAAAGTAGTCGTGTCTCAGAAATATATTTTTAAAATAATGAAATAATTTTTTTTTTTGAATAAATAAATACATGTGCACATTCAATTACAATGCAATATTAATCGATGCTTATCAATTCTAATCTTACAGATCGATGCAGTTGTATTTACACATTCAGATCGATGCATCGTCCCACCCCTATGAGCAAGGTTCCTACTTTGTATAACTAAGTTGATCGTGGAACAGTTGTTATTGGCCAGTAGGGGGCACCCTTTTTTTCTGGGCCAAATTGAAAGGGAGGGGGGGGCACTGTGCTTTAGAAGGCACACTTACGGAAGCCGACGGGTATAAAACAACGATATTTTGGAAAACAACTACAAGTCAGAAAATACAATGACAAAACCCAAAAGACATTTACAAATCACTTTACGGAAAGGGTAGGTACTAGGCCTACATGACGGAAGATTGTAGCCTCCTTCTGATTGGACACGCAGTATATAAAATGAGAGTCTGACAGCGCGAGTGACCAACCAACAACAGTTTTCGTTATCTAACGTGATTCAAGACAAGCCTATGGAGTTTATTTAGTTCCATAAATAGCGCGTGTGGAATTGTAAAATGAGTGCACAAAACAATATTTTTTGCTGTTTTGAGCTTGTTAAAATGGCATAAAAAGTGGAGTTTTTATGAACTCAAAAACGGCGAAAAACACAGCATTTTCATTCCAAAAAAAGCGGCTAATTCGTTTTTTCCAAACCCGTGTGGTTAAGTTCTTCCATCACTTTCCCTTAAACTTATTAACACAATGCAGGTTTGGCTCTTTGTCTTTGAATTCTTCATCGAATAATGATTAGTAGTCTTAGTTGCCATGTGTCCACAATACCAATTACGAGCCTATTGATTCACCACAGCCTTTATTTTGATCAGTTGATAATTCAAAGATAAAGAAAATGACAACGATCTAAACCTGCATTGTGTTCATGAGTTTAAGGGGGAAATTATGAAAGAACAGTTAATTTGATCAATTAATAATTAAAAAAATGTTTTTTTGTAATTGTTTGCAATAGGCCTATAGCACAATAAGCACATGATAAGCGTGAACATGGGAGTTTTATTCTTCATTGCATGCATATTTCTGACGTAATGTAGCGTAAGAGGGTAAATGTCCTTATCCAGCTGTATGAATGGATAAATGTAATAAGACGTTGTGTAAGTCGCTCTGGATAAGAGCGTCTGCTAAATACCTATAATGTAATGTAATGTAATGTAATGTAAATGATCCCTCTTAAGACGAAAACCACATAATTAAGAAAAATGAACAGCTTGTTAAAATTCTGGGATTGCAGAAACGGGTACCCCAGGAACGAGTTTTGGAACCACTCTAGCACAGTTATAGGTTACCAAAGGCAAGCTAATTACCGAAACCTCATTTACAATTGCTCCATTTCATTAGCACAGCTTAGTTTAGCTCTATGCATCAATACCGATTCTGTTAATAATTTCCAAGTTCAAGTTTTCAAATAGATTATGGACTGCATCGTAAGTCAGGTGTAACAGGTTGGTTGTAGAGGTACTACTAGGTCAGGGGTAGGCAACCCTGGTCCTAGAGAGCCGCAGAGTCTGCTGGTTTTTGTTTTCACCTTAAACACAGCAACTAATTAGACCAAAGAAACCAGGTGAGGTGAGTTAACTGTGTAATCAACTGCTTTAATTGATCAATTAAGTGGTGAGTAACAACAAAAACCAGCAGACCCTGCGGCTCTCTAGGACCAGGGTTGCCTACCCCTGTACTAGGTGATAATGATTGAATGGAATACGAAGAGGAGGGTGGAGGAATGGACATTAGGCAAGTTTCCTAGTTCTCCCGAATTTCAGCGACTAACCTTGAATAAATAACACTGTCAATGGAGCCTTTACTGACAATTTAAACCAAAGTGATTTGCTGGCCTATCAGCTGCGTTGTCTTGGCCAGTAGTCTACTCATGGAATCGTCAGTTCTATTCAATGAGCGCTTACTATATTCCGCATAGGGATAATGTTTCTGTTTTGTATAGATGCATTTGGATTCTTCTTGTGTTTTTACGCATTTGAAATATTTGAAAAATATCAGATGAACTAAAGGCAAATGAGCATTTTATGATTATGCTGATTAAAGGTATTTCACATTTTAAATAAGAACAAAAATGCATCTGCATAAGCTATGTGTTATGAACTGATTTATTCAAAAATAAGAACTTACATAGCATAGGCTACACACTACCACTGAAAGGTGTCTGAATGCCACCTAGTGGACATGTGTTGAAACACAATAGCATACATTTTATTCAGCAAGGCAGAGAGACTGGTTAATTGAAAGTAGTGGAACAAAACACCCACACACCCAGAACGCATTTAAAATGCAATAAAACAATATATTGTGAATTGAAAACTTATGAGTAGAATAGACCCTGGTGCATAGAGCCAAGCACTGCATCACTGAAATGGAGCAATTCTAAAGGAAGTTGTCGTATCGTAATTTACCTATGGTAGCTATAGCCTAATTCTGCTGGAGGAAGTTAGATATTTTAAAATAGTAATTCATGCATGGCCTTCTAGGCTTATCCGATGAGAAGAGACACTCAATCGCTTAATCGAGACGGCAAACATTCAATCACATTTGTTTCAGATAGTAGCCTAGTCAGGAAACGGATCTAACAGTGCTGCTTCCTCATAGCCTACTGCGTGACGGGGAGAAAGCACTCAGCAATCTTAATATCAGTAAATTAGCTTTTACATTACGTAGATTAACACAACATTGCCTAAACAAATAACGCAGGTACATCATTTAATAGGCACGATTGTTCAGCAACATGTAAGATCTGTAGTGAACAGGTTTGGTCTGGTCTAATCTCGATCATCATTGATTGGGTGGTGGAGCAGCCAGGTGGAGCTTAAACTCATTAACACAATGCGGGTTTACATCGTTGAGAGGCTGAGGTGAATCTATAGGCTCCTAATTGGTACTGTGGACACATGGCCACTAAAACTAAGCATTAGGCGATGAAGAATTCAAAGACAAAACAAATGACTCGAGCCAAACCTGCATTTTGTTAATAAGTTTATGGGAAAGTGATGGAAGAACGTTACCACACGGTTCAGGAAAAAACAAATTAGCCGTTTAAAAAAAGAAAGAAAACGCCGTGTTTTTCGCCGTTTTTGAGTTAATAAAAACGCAGATTCTTTATGCCATTTTAACAAACTCAAAACGGCGAAAAATACTGTTATGTGCACTCATTTCAGAATTCCACACGTGCTATTTATGGAACTAAATAAACTCTATAGGCTTGTCTTGAATGTCACGTTAGATAACGGACATAATGTTGTTGGTTGGTCACTGGCGCTGTCAGACTCTCATTTTACATACTACGTGTCCAATCAGAAGGAGGCTACAATCTTCCGTCATGTAGGCCTAGTACCTATTCTTTCCGTAACGTTTGTAAATGTGTTTTGTCGTTGTGTTTTCTGATTTGCAGTTGTTCTCTGAAATGTCGTTGTGTTTTCTGACTTGCAGTTGTTCTCTGAAATGTCGTTGTGTTTTCTGACTTGCAGTTGTTTTCCGAAATGTCGTTGTGTTCTATAACTTGTTGGTGTGTTTTCCGAAAAGTGGTTGTGTTTTATAACTTGTTGGTGTGTTTTCCGAAAAAGTGGTTGTGTTTTATAACTTGTTGGTGTGTTTTCCGAAATGTCGTTGTGTTTTATAACCGTCGGCTTCCGTACACAATCCTTCGGATAACACATTAAACCAAGGAACATGACTCACCTTGATCAGTTTGGCACTTCAAACGAGTGGGGGTGTTCCTGTAAAATTCCCACAAAAAATGTCTGTTTGCATCTGGCCACTTAATCATCCCATCTGATTGACTACACAATCCCTTGCATTCCCCTACCACTTTGATTCCCCATGTGATCAACTCAGTTGATAAATAATGGTAAAATAAAAGTAAGTCCAAGTTCAATGGTGCATTGGCTGTGAAGCTCATCCGATTGGACTGTAGATCAAAAAGAAAAAGCAGAAACATGCTGCTGGTTACATGCATTTTGGAGGAAATGTGATCTCTCCAGAATTAATCAGTGGGACGGACAGGCCTACAAATATGTTTGTACATTGCAAAGTAAAGTGGTATAATATGTGTAAACACAACATGTGTCATTATTTAGTTGGCAGTGTATTAATACCGTAGTCTTGAAAGAAGTGGGCATAGCTTGTAGAGTATAATGAAAAATGCACAGCTGACATTCGCCGGTGCAGGATTCTCTGGTGAGCAAACTTGGCTAAAAGTTCCGGTATAGTACATGTGTAGGTCTAAGTGGCCCAAACATAAAATGTGCTTGTTGCCAGTAGTGAAAAATGTTCTCATTTTATATAAAAAAATTTTCTTTGCCTTCAGCAAACTTAAAGTCAGCCTTGTTAAAGGATCCTGGAGAGGATGCGCAGTTGACTGTAAGGGCCCGTCCACACCAAGAACGATAACTATATCATTTTAAAAATCGTTCTAACTCAAGTGGGTGGCGGAGTTCACACCATAACCATAACGACAACGACGTCACTTTCAGAGCGATTCGATGAACGATAGAAACACTGACGGCCAATCAAAATCCCATCAGAATTTAGAATCTGCTGACACAGCTGGAGCGCACAGCGCGTGTTTGGTGCCACTGCTTACAGAATGTTATCGTTCATCAGTGTGGATGCTCACGTCGTTATAGATATAGTTATCGTTCTTAGTGTGGACAGGCCTTAAGGCTGTGTATGTTTTTATGTGGATTTAAGGCTGCACATGGATTTATATGAGCTATACGTGCATGGTTTCAAAAGGCTGTGTATCTTACATTATACTTTGGCACATTTATGGCCTCATACTGTGTTCCCAGATGGCCATGACTACTTGGAGTCACCATGTTGTAAGTATGAGTACTGTGACTAAGTTGTGACCAAAATAATCATTTTATTAGCTGGCTTTTGGCTTTGTTTTACCACAGGGCATTTTCCCTGTGGTATTCATTTATTTATCAAAGAAACAAAATTATAACTGTTACTGTTATGGCCCAGTATTGTTACAGTGTGTTTGCTACAGAATACAAACCTTGGCTACTACAGTCGGAACGGTTCTGGAATTCAAAGCCAATGTGCTCTATGCGCTTAATTATGTTTATATTTTATTCAATAGTTGGCTAAAAAAGGGACAGCTCATGTCTTGATATTGAAATTATATTATTTGATATTACTTCAGTTTTTGTGGTATGTTTTTCATTGGCCCAGGCAGAATTTATGTGCAATTAATGATATTTTAGGTACTTGCAGAAGTTTCCGGTGACCTGTCGGCTTTACAGTGGCTGGTGTACAGGCATCAAGGGGTTTCTGGTCACTATACAAGCTACTTTAGAGTTACTTGAATTGTATTGTATTGTTTTAAACCACAAACCTGTTGGTGCCCCTGCAGCAGCCCTGGCAGGGCATGAGGAACTACTGTATCTCACTACGAGGTCAGATAATACCACTTCAGAATCATGATTGTGTCGGTATAGTTAAAGGAGCAGGTTTTCAATCCGGTAGCACTAATACCTAGCGTACACTGTGGCTTCAGCATTTTTGTTTCAAACCGGCTAAAGGTGAGTGAATCAAACTTCAAACTTCTTTTAAAATTAGGTTTTCAGTAATTTACATGGCTATGGCAACTCAGCATAATGTCATGTACAGTCTGAGAGCCGTTTAAATTCATTGCAGATTTTTTGCTGACACAACAAGCTCCAATAATAAACTGACTTACTAAAAAAAAATCCAAAATCTTATGAGCCATTCCCTTTCATAGTTGAGAGTATTTGTTGTCATACTGTGCCTCATAACCTACATATCCATACATCACCATGTCTTGTATACGTATATACAGTGCCCTCCACTATTATTGGCACCCCTGGTAAAGATGAGTAAAAAGGGTTATAAAAAATTCACCGTTTGGTGAATTAGCTTAACGTCACACTGAAAAAATGAGAAAAATCCAACCTTTCATTGAAGTAAATTTATTATGAGAGAAAAAAATCCCTCATCAAGAAATAATAATTTTTAACAAAACCACATATACCACAATTATTGGCACCCTTGCATTTATATATAGAATAAAGTAATCATTTTTAATATTTGGTCGCATTTCTTTTGCATGCCATGACTTCCTAATGTCTGTGACCCAACAACATCAAAAGTATGCTCAGTGCCATTAAGTCTTCCATCTTCCACAAATCTTCCATAAAAAAGTTGATCAAAGAACACTTATCTGACAGAGTGGAAGATTGTGTCTCAGGTGCCATTCAGAATATCCCATAAATGTTCAAGGCCATGATATACAGATAACATCAGTGTCATGCTCATCAAACCATTGGTGACTGATCATGCTTTGTGGACAGGAACATTGCCATTGCTTGAAAAACACCATTCTCTTATTATATAAATATTCCCGTAAAGAGACATTCCAGTCGTATTACATTGTCACACAAACTGACTCCAGAGTAACAGGAGTTTGTCTTCTCCCCCACCAGCTACATGCATTGTAAGGCTTTATAGTGAAATTTACAAAATATGAATGTGTGAAGATGCATTCCTGCTGTAGGACTCCTGTTTGAGCAGCATCTCTTGTCCCGAACAGAGGCACCTGCTTGGTGTCGCCTTAAAGGCAGAACTTACTGGAAAACTGAGGGGAAAGTGAATCAAGAGGAGGCAACCCAGAAATGATACATCCGTGCTTTATCAGTCAATAAAAATAGTTTGCAACAGGGCAACAGTCAGCTTAAACTTTCATTTTTTTAAGTTTTATTTTTTGTTGTAAGCATTGAGTAAGTTTGTGATCATTGAACCTTCTACTGCATATTTGTACTGTATATTTCCTCCTTTGTTTGAATGGTTTTGCGTGCATCAGCACTGTATCTGCCTGTCTATGTTTACATATTTATTTACCTGGTGTTGTGTGCATGTTTACATTTTACTCTTCATGTCGTGGTATTTCGGAACAGTCTTGTCAGTGTATGCACGGCTGTGTTGGCATGACAACACGCGAGGGCACACTTACTCCTCTGCTTGCTGGTCCAGGGATGGACTGTAATCTCATTTCCCACAGTGCTGTGTAGCTGTGGGTTTGCAGCGCTATTTTTATCAAGGGACTGCAGATTGATGCAAAGTGAGGAAGGCCAGGAGGCAATGAGTGAGTGAGTGAGTGGGTGGGTGGGTATCCACTAACCCCCCCCCACCCCTTGAGCCCCCACTCCTGCTGTACTGTGTCCTCTTTGTAAATAGCCCCTCTTATGGTCACTCAAACTGACAGGGACTAAACCACTCCATGGAAGGAACTTTGGTCAATTTGGAGCATTAAAAAAAAAAAAAAACTGGTCTGAGTGTTTAGAGTAGTTTGTCTTCCTGGTCAGACTGGATGACAGGCACCTATTTGTCAAAGGTGATGCTGTCACGACTGTGGAGCGGGTAACAAAAATGTTTTATATCTGCCTTAAGAGGAAGGTGAGAGGGCAAACTAGAAGTGAACAGAGGTGCCGCGTTCACATGCAGGTTTTCCATTGGACCAAAAGTAACTGATTTTAAACAATATCGCTGTTTATAGCGGACGTTTCTTGTGATTTCTCTTAATATGCACCACTTTTCTTACATATCTGGAATCTCTAAAACATTCTTATGTGTTGTCCTCTCCAACATTGAGCATAATTCATCTTGCTTGTTAGCTAACTTCACTAAGCACAAGCCTTTCAAAAATGCCTCAAAAAGCCGATTGCCTTGAAGCGTGCGTGAGTGGAAGCTCATTAAAAATATCAGGGCAGTGGGCATGATGTGCAAGGATGCTAAAAACATGCAGGATGATATGCAAAGCACAGTCACGTGGGTCTGTCAGTAATAAAGGTACGCTGTTGTACTGTTGTACATGAATTTACAAGGTGTATTAGTTGAACATTGGGTGTTACACGTCAGACAGTAGTAAAATTGAGTACCTTCCGCAGAAATCGTTAGCTGCTCAGAGTTTCAACCTGCCTATGTGATAGTGAAAGATAGTGAATGTGACGCACGCCACTACATTGGGCAAGTAGCCCTATCGCTAGGCCCCGTTTGGGTTGCAAACTGCCGCAACCTGCTTCTAAAATCTGTTTTCGTAAAATTGTTGTGTCCATAATTTCTTTGTCTCCCCAACTTGTCAGGTGAACATTTGTCTTCCTGTGTGTGGACAGCTTGGCGGCGGCCCTTTGGCCGTGTGGCCGTCAGTACTTACCTGGTCCCCTCTAGATGGCAGAGAGACAGTTGGGAAATATCCTCCTCTGTCAATCGAGTGCCGGACGTGCCAGCGGAGACGGCTCCAGCCACAACCCCGGCGTATTCCTTCCCGATTCGCCTGTACTTTGTATTCAGGGTCACGGATCTCATTTCAGGGACAATATTTCAAGCAGCCAACAGAAGGGAGATTAAATTGAAGACTTGGCTTGATTTCTGGGAGGGGGGAGGAGATGGTAAGAAGGACGGCGCAGGCAGCGGTCGGAGGGCAGGTGTCGATGATTTACCTGACGCGTCAAAGTGAAATGAAACAGTGGCGCGTGCATTAATCACCCGCCCACGTACCTTCTCCAAATGTCAGCCTTATCTGTAAATTATTAGCATTAGCACAATGGTTTCCCCCAGCATGTCTGTGTTCTTGGGGTTTTGTTTTTGTTCGCTTATTTGTATATTTGTTCATGGCAGTTCATGTTCGACGCGATTTTTCGCACGCAGTTCAGCTCATAAACTCTCCCCGTTCTCCAGACGTCATGTGGGAATGCTTGTTATGACCTACGGCCGATACCTGTCCCTTTTCGCCATGCGCCCCAAGGCTTGACAATGCTGGTACCCATGTTGATGACACAAAACACCGGAAACACATGTTGTGTAGCTGACAAATCGGCCAGTGAGTGATGCCGGATTTATAATGTGTGCGAGACATATCGTGTGTAAAGAAAACAGTGTAAGGGGGCAGAGGTGAGCTGCAGTCAGGCTGTTTGCAAAGCGTTGCTTCAAATATTTGCAGAGCTCTTGACGGAGGCGACGGCAAAGGTCAGAGGCGGTCAGAAGCCTGGCGTTGTCACCTGGAGACTCCGTCTCCAGAGAGCTGTTAAAGCATTTTAATATGACTCCCAATACAAAGTTCACATGTGGAAATCTGTTCATGGTTGCCATGGTTTAGTCATTGTGCCCTTCACCAGAACAGAAAGAGGAGTATGTATTAGGAATCAAACCTCGCAGAGTGATTGTTTAGCAAAGAGGAATGTGTGCTGCAAATCAGGAGTGGTGTGAGAAAACACCAATGATTATGCAATGGAATGTGATATCATTTTTTTTAAACAAAAAATTTTTTCTTTGCATGAAATGGTTGTAAGGTGTCAGTGTTGTGTTTCCTTTAACCTGCTAATACAAGCTGGACAGATTACTTGTAAGAAAGTGGCCTGTCTCCACAGGGAAACATGGACTGGAAGCAGGCATAATCAAAGCTATTTTTCTTTTTATATATTACCATGAATCCCGGAGTTTGTTAAAGAATCTTAATCTTTTTATCTCGGTCCTGGGTTCTCAACAGGGGGTCCTTGAAGGTACTGTAAGGGGTCCCTGGCCGGGCTTGATATGCAATGACTATGGCCAAATATTTCTAAATATAAACCATTTTTTTAAATATAACATTTTTCACCTCATGATGGGGGTCCCTTGGATGCCTTTGAGCCTGGGTGGGGGTCCATGGATCAGAATATGTTGAAAACTATGGCAAAATATGGTTTGGTAACCCAGAAATGTGAAGAATTAAAACATTTCTAATTCAGCTTTCTTGTTATGTGCCAGGCCGAGAAAGTTACACAGAAAATAAAAACATGTTCACCCTAAGATCCGCCTCTCTCCTTGGTGGTTTTATGTGTTCAGTGGCAAAATACTTTACGCTGGACAGCATGTGTTTTGCCTCAGTGAAATGTGCTGCAAGGGGACAAGGGATTTCTTTATTGAGAATATTATACTGGAGTTCAGAAATTCTGGTTTTCAACGCTATCCATGTTTTTCTTATGAACACACTTGACTAAACTGGTGAATACTATTGTTGGTTTGTTCAACTATTACACATATTGATGATAATAATGATGATGATTTGTACATTCATGGTGATATAATGCTTATCACCTTATCACTAACACTGATGTTCCTCACTTTTGAAAGGTGCTGGGGATAAGAGCGTTTGCTATGTGACTCATGTAACGTAATGTAAATTAATTGTGCTGGTGGTGTTGCGTGTTATTTTAACTTTTATTTTGAAGAGTTCGGTTGCATATTGTGCACATATAAGTGAAGTTGCATTGAGTGTAGTTGCCACAAAGGTAGTGAACATACAAGGCATCATCATTTCGTTGATGATATTAAGGGCCGGATTTACTATGGGAAACAGTCGCAGCGCAAAGCATTCGCTATATTGTGGCTCGGTTGCAGGGGCGTTTGAGATTTGAGATGCTTTCATATAAAGCTAAAGCATAGGCTAATCAGTATATTCGTGGATACGATAATTTTATTACATTTTAAACCCATCTCCACCCCCCCTCATCTTTATTTATGCCCAATAATACCAAATCATTATCTAATCTTGGAAACAAGTATATTAAAAATGAGCTATATTCTTTCATCATTTCAGTCTCTTTGTGCTATTTTCTATTTACATGTGAAACTACATTACTGTAACTGGCGCATCATATTCATTTATATTTTAGCCGCTCCACTCACTAGCCAACACGCAGCTAACACACACACACGGCCGCCTCACACACATGTGCAGCCAGCTAGTGCAATGCTGCAGATGTTTCGCAGAATCGAAGCTATAACAACTAGGCTAGATGCAACATGTAATCAATCTATTTAAAATCTAATTTCCAAGACGGAGATTCTCGCCACTATCCTCAACTCACTGAGTAAGCTAGGCTAGCGAATATTATATCCTAAGCAATGCGTAACAGTTACAGTCATCAAAAAGAGACAGCATAGATTGATCAAAGAAACTGACCTCTCGTTGCATCTCCATGTTTTATGGCCAAACCAACCAATCAGATATTAGAGAAATATATTATTTTGATGTGGCATTTTTATGATTGGCCGAATCGTCTGTAGCTCTAATAGCCTACTGACGGCGCTACGGGCACCGACTTCATATTGTCGGATTTGATTTTTTCTGGATTTGGCTTCAAAATGGCCAATAAGAAAGCAGTGCATTTTTTGACGACCAATGACAAAATTACAGAAAACTATGAACGCTTCATACGAGTTTTCATTGGATGGGCAGCCGATTCCTCTGGGTGGGCAAGGCTTATCTCTGGGTGGGCAATGCGCCCACCCGTAGACACGCCCCTTCTCTGTTGTGGTCGCAGATACCGACACATTAACGACAGATTTACTATAACTGGTCCCAATTAAGCAATTAAAGAAATTAAACGCCCTCAATTGCAATTTTTGCTGTAGGAGACACCTATAAATATGCATTACGAAACATGTATAACAATTAAAAATAAAACTTTAATTTACGAGGTACACAACGCTGCATTACAGCATACACCAACGGAGAAGAGAACAATTTGGACATCACATACAAAATAATAATTTATGAATAGTCGAGGATGTAAAGAAAAGATGGCGTGATATTACAAAAACTTTTCTACAACATAATGTGGGAAAATGACACAGGTCGTGGTCCAACTAAAGAAAGAATATTAACACAGATATTCACAGTTCATTATACCTGACCGCACAAGCACAACAATTGCGTACAGCAGGGATGGGCAACTCCAGGCCTCGTGGGCCATTGTGTATGCAGGTTTTTACTGCCGCCAGTTACCCTGGCTCAATCAGCGAATTAGTCGTATACACCAACACAGATTCACTAGTAAACTAGGCCCGACGTAGATATTGCGACCTTGTAGCGACCGCTTTAGCATCCGAAAAAGTGGTCGCAATCCTTTTAAGTGTTTTGCGTGCAATGCATGACGCTGACAAAGATCCTAGTAGGGTTGGGACATTTTCTAAAACCATTAATCTACCAGTTATCAAACTTGTCCATGTAACATTGTCGAATAGCAACACGCTACCATGGAAGTTCTTCAGATTGGGTTCGGGTGGAGTATGCTTGGCTTTGAGGCTGTCAAGCCCTTTACATATACCTACAGGGACGCGTCAAGCATCGTGACCCAAATAGAGACGCACAGAGGGCGCGGCTGCCTCTCCCAGCAGTCCCCGTAGCGCCGTGAAGTATGGCAGACAGACGCAGTGGCGCACGCCGCCTCTCCCGCTGGCCCTTGGGGCCCCAGCTCACAACCCAGGGAAAGGGGGTGGGCAGAGGAAAGCGGAGCGCTGGCAGGAACAGCATGCCAGGTTGAGTTAGCGTCACCAGCTGTCGCTGTGCCCAGCTGGTCACTTCTGCGCTTCTGCTGAGTGGATTCATGACACAGGAATTGGGCGGTTGGGAGCCCGCTGTGGTCAGAAAAAGCTCAGGGAGATGATGCTGAACCCGTGGGAAACCTGGTCGTACGACTTCCCAGATAACCTCAAGTAAGTTCCCCATGTCTGAACTTCCTTTGGGCCTACATTTGGATATTAAAGGCTTGTTTTCAAAGACACCCTGTTAATTCCTTTAATGACTCACATGTTACCGGCATTAGCAGACAAATTACTGAGGAGAACCACAGTTATTGATCCATTCTTCCCTGGCCTCCTCCATAAACAGGTGGCTCTGCAGGGATGCATACTAATTGCTTCTTAATGTTGGTAATTGAAGTTTCTTTTGGGACTATTTTGCCATGTTAAGGCATTCTTAGCTTTCTCAAGTACAGTCAATCGTCAGCATATGTTGCCTCGTGAAGACTCATTTCCTCTATCTGCATCTGGTTTCATCCGATTCAGATTTGGGTCTGGGCTATAACCACACGTATGTATGGCTTCTTATCATGTACAAGACAAGGACTCAAGAGCTAAACCTTCAGTAGCTGAGTTCTGTGACTGATGAAATGTGGACGGAGAATATGTATTGACAAATGAGCACAGACTCTGAAATTGGTGAAGACCACATTTATATACAGTGCAGTCAGTAAGTATTTGGACAGTGACACAATTTTTGTTGTTTTGGTTCTGTACTCCAGCACATTGGATTTGAAATGGACCAGTGACTATGAGGTTAAAGTGCAGACTTTCAGCATTAATTTGAGGGTGTTTCCATCCCTATCGGGTGAACTGTGTAGCAATTGTAGCCATTTTTATACATAGTCCCCCCATTTTAGGGGGGACTATGTATAAATTATTATTATAGAGCTGATGTATGCAAAATCCATTTTAAATGACTTGAGCATCTTCTGTACAAGCCAAGCTTGAATGCTAAACCCTTTCATGCTGAGGTGTCATTAGCGAGATGGGCATTGTGAGGCTGTCTCAGTGGTCAACAAGGTGTGATATAGTGCATCCGAAACAGGGGTGAAGAAAAACATAAGCCAAAAATATAGCTCTGAGGGAATGTACCACTCCATAAACTTTGAGACTGCTGTGATGCAGCCTAGATTTTTAAAAAAAGGTACATTTGTTTCTCACACTTAGAGGGACCTACGTACCAAAATGTTGTAACTGTCAAACTATGCGTGTGGGCTGGCTCCTGAAAGTCTAAATTATTTTCACATGCACAATAGTGCAACCAGGTGGCCAAACTGTGTAATATTTTAACTGAGGCAAGGGTTCAGCCATCCAATCAAGCCTAAAAAGGGGGCCCCTCCCGATTCTCTCTTGGGCCCTATCCAGCGACGAGGCCGGCCCCTGGAAGCTTTTCTGTTTTTCTGTAAAAGAAATTGCGCAAATCACTTTTAAAACTCACTTGAATCACTTTGGCATTTAAAGGATTCCGTTGTTTTCTTTTACTGTTGTCATCTGCTCTGTGTAGTCATCTTGAGAATAAAGCATAAAAGTTGAACCTTTAACAAAATGGAAATTGCTAAAACTGCACACAGATTTTTCTGCAATTTAACAATCCACATTTCTGTACAGGTTGTGAACAAATAATGTAAACACCTGAGTAAATGACAGACAGTAAGTATCAGAGCCTACCACAGATGTCTCTGAATGAAACAGATAACATCACAGCATGTGATGGGTAAACATGCAGGTCAGGCACAGCTGGTTAGCGTAGCTTTGCTTATGTGATTGTCGTGGCTCATTTGGCGAGAGCTTTAGTTAACAAAGAGAGCTCCACTTGCTGATGTTTCACATGCAATAGTGTCTACGCCGATGTCAGGGAAAAACAGCAATAATTCAAACATCAAAAGTGGAAGTCAAAACGGGTGACCAATTGCACATCACACAACTACTAATTCCAATCACATTTGGAGACTTTGTGTCTCCAAATTTGTCATCAGATGCTCACCTCTATGCCAATAAACTTTTGTTGTCTATTGAGTGTCTATTGAGTGCGATATGATGCTTTGGAGATAATGTATCATTTGAGAAAAGCAGTGTTATGGTTGATTCAATTTAACCATAATTAAAGAGACTTCTATTGTTCATTTATGTCAATGGTGTGAATAATTTTGGAGAGCACTGCATATTGCTTTCAGAATTAAAATGTCCTCCAACTCCAAAGCCTGCCTAGTTTTAAACCAAGTGAAAATTAATTGCACAAAAAGCAAATCAGTAATATGGTATATGGCTAAAAAAAAAACATGAGTTAATTACTTTGTAAGCTTCAGATCGCTCCTCATCTTACAGAAAAGGTTTCGACTTCTCCGTTCCAAGCAGTATTCCTGCAGAATTTGTGGTTTCATGAAATAAAAAGCACATCCAAATAGTACACAGAGGTGCAGGGTAATAAGTAATTCAGTTGGTAACACATTTATTCACTATCAATGTTGATGCCGTTTACTTTCAGTTAAACTGCATCCCAGCTTGCTTGGGCTTTGGTGGTGTAACCACAGCAACTGTGATAGGACATAAGCTAATGGTGTCCCCCACAATACCAACTGACATTTTGCTTTGCGGCTGGGTTTCTAAACCAAGAGTCTCCAGCACCTCAGTTTTTTAACATGGTATGTTATTATCCTAATGTCAGACAAAAGGGGAAATTATAACAAAACAAATTGTGTTCTGTATGAGTTTAAAATGGAACATAATTATTTACTCAGAAGTCTTTTTTTTCCAGAATAGTGGCAACCCTAGGCATAATTAAATTTAATTAATCTGTTCCTACAATCCTCGAAGATCAGAAAAACATTTTTAGAAAGTAGCCAGTTCATAAAGTAGCCAGCTGCATCTGATACTAGTGCCTTGAAAGCACTGTATTTATTATCTTTTAATCCTAACTAAAACTAAATATATTAATTGTATTTGGAGTATTAAACAACAGCAAGATATCTATTAATTCAACCTTTTGAACTGTGTCCCTTGAAGCTGTGATCATAGTTTGGATATGAAGCACTGGAATATCACAAAACCGCTGGATTAGAGAACCACCACATTGCAAATTGCAGACAAATATGAGTGTCTATAAACCACTGCCACTGACTGTGATGCAACCAAACTTGAAAACCGCTTGGTACATACAGGAATACTGCACAATGCAGTGGCTTACATGCATGTCGTGTATTAGCACAGCCACGCATGTCAACCACTGTATTCTGTGGCACAGCCAGTGACAAACTTGAAAAGCACTCGATGCATATTGGCATGCTATAATACGAACCTTACTGTGTACCTTTTCAAACAATACCATACCCCTTCAAACATCCTTTCCCAGTGTTTCCATTCTAATTCAAGATAAATTATTTCATACTTTTACTGCTTATAGCTTTATTGTTCTCAGAATCATGTAAAAACCTCTCTGTACTATAAGTGGAGCATTTACCTGTCATTTGAGGTATTTCTCATTTGTGGCCAAATCTATGATAAGACCAGCTATTCATTAACAATCTGGGATGTCAGCGAAAGGAATTCATGCATTGACACGATGCCACTGTGACAATGAAATGAATAAGAAATCCTAAACAAGGGCCTAAGTGTATCCATCTTTCATATATTTCATGCAGTTTATTTTTGATTGTTATGTTTTTTAAGCGCTCATAATATTGCGATGGCCCTCGTAATATTGTATGCCCTCATAATAAATAATACCATGCTAAATGTTCATGTAGACGTGAGAAAGTATGATAACATTATACAGGAAGCCTGGTCCATTGATGAATGAAAATAAATAATTGGTGGAAACTGTTTTTTCTCTGTCTCTTACCATAATCTGATAAAAATACACAGGGCTTCCCTATCATTGCTGTCCTGTTGTGAAATATGAGGAATGATAACCTCTCTGCATTCGAAGATTATCTTGTAGTCTGTTGTAGATTGTATGTGTCCTGGCACTGAAGCAGAACCTGATGCTTTTTGATACACCTGCACACTCTCACCACGTTACCAGTTTTGTGTTACTGTCAACACATTTTGTATCAGAGTTATTACTTTTATGTTACTTTCTAACATCTTTTGTGTGAAATTTCACAATTTATGTGTTGTGAAAAGTAACATAAAATGCATTGTCCTTAAAACCTTAACTAGACACGGAAGTAAAAAAACTGTTATGTGTTGTTTCTAAAATGTCTGTTTTGACAGTGTAGTTGTGCAGACATGGACTCAGCCCTTAACACTGGAGTCCTGTTCTCTTTACATGCCCGCCGTCTTTCTGGATTGATACTGATCAATTCACAATCCCTTTCGACGCCCGCAGTCCTCCGTTCCTCGCCGCGGCTTTACACCTGAACGCAGCACAGGCAGTGCGTCGCTTTCACGGATGTGCCCGATAACCCAGACTTTCACGTTCTTGCGAGGAAAGACCTTGATGCCATTTCACAGAGCGAGGTGACGAAAAACCCTCGCGGTCGCCTCTGTCCCGCTGTTTTGTTCACTCGAACAATGACTGCCTTTCACACTTTTCTCCCGTTCTGTATTAATGTTCCGTCATATCGCTGCCTTTGCTGTCTTTTTTTTCTTCAGCGGATTGCCTGTCTGGTGAGATTGGAATCTCCTAGCATGCGTTATCGCCCAACCGCCATACCCTCGCCCCGGCGGCTCTCGCTCTGCCCCCCCCCCTCGAGTCCGAGCCGAGTCCAGTCGCACGCATACGGAGAAGAAGATAGAGATCTACGCTAAGCACCCGAATGCACACTGCCACATCCAAAGGCTGTATTTATTGCTCTTTTAAAATAATTCTCTGTGAAATTTGTCATATATATCCTCGTGCGATATCCTCCCTTTTTCACTGTGAGCGACTTGGCTTTGAAGCAGCGACAAAAGCAATTTTCCCCAAGCCTTAAAGGCTCAGTGTGCGCTTTCCTCTCTTTCGACAGCGCTCGTTTTTTCCGTTTTTTTGTTCACATTACACAACCTCTCATTTATTATGATTCCTGGATAATTTCTGGCCGTAAGATAATTATTACTCCCAATAAAATACATCCTCAAAAACTCGTGAATCTAAAGTGCAGAGTGTTTCACAAGCCTGATTCATAGACTGAGAGTGGATAATGAACAACTTTCATAAAGCGAGGCATATGCTCGCATCTATCCTGGTGGCCTTCCAGCAGAGCCTGGGGAATTACCTTGGCAGTACCGATGTGTTTTTTTCCCTCCCCTCTGTGTAGTGATTTCCGTAACGCTCAGTTAATTTCTCTCAGTGAAAGAGAGCTTGTTTGCGCTGCTTGTAAGGTCCTCAGCCTACATCTCACTCTGTGACTCAAAGCACCCTCCCTAATTAGTCAGAATTAAGACAAATGCCTGGACCTCACACGATCAATTGGTATTGAGCGAACCTATGCTCACCCCTACCGGGAGGGCCTGCACAACCGGTAGATCATTTATATCAATTGCTCTGTTTCTTTTTCCCTTTCCCCTCCCCTCTCCGGTCTCAAACAAAGGGAGAATGTGCCCTGTTTGCAGATGTCTGAAGCAGAAGAGATGCTACTGTGTCTTTCATTATGCCACGGCGTTAGTGTTTCCTCTAGAGTTGCCGGTGTATGAATCCGAATGATGACATGACATGGCGGACACTGAGGACCTTTTCTGTGTGTGACTGTTTGTGACCTTTTAGATAAGATGCTTTTCAGCCCTTTCCCATGTTTTTCTTTTCAGAATATTTTCTTACCCCTCTGGCCTGATATCAACCAGCTGCAGAACAGTATGTTTGTAGTATCAGCTTAGCTCATGTGGTCAAAAACAAAAGTCCAGAACTGCTTACTTCCACCTTCCCTTCATATTGGCTTTCCAGTACATGCTGCATCAAGTTTTGGAGATGGCTCAGGAAATATAATATCATTCCCAGGGCCATGAGACAGACTGTCCTCAAAGCAGGCAGTCAGGCTGAAAGACCTGAGACTGTTATGACTGACACTGGAGTATAGCCAACCCAAGTCTACCCTTCTCTGATGAAATGGGTGCAGTGATGAAGAGACAGGAGCAGATATAGAAAATATACAGAATGTGGAAAAGGCCAGCAGCACAGCAGTTTGTGTATATACACAAGGTAATCAAGGTTACAGTAGAATCAGCTGGTCTCTTCTACATGTTACACAGTTCTCTTTCTGCAAATGAGCCCCTTACTTTGATCTGCACTGTATACTATCTTCTTACTCCACCCAGAAGGAAAACAGAGCCAGGCAAACTAATGAAGGAGGTATATCTTCTGCTCCAATGGCTAAGGGGCCCAAAATCTGTGTCTGTGTTGGGTCCAGAAGCTAGTGGTGCTTTGTGGAGCCATGCCCTCTGCTTGGTCCTTAAAGTCAACAGGAGGCATCCTGGAAATGTTTGCGTGCGTGCGTGCGTGCGTGCGTGCAGGCCTATCACTGCCCTGGCTCCTCCTGTTAGCCAGAAAAAAGCAGATAGGCTTTGGTTCTCCACAGCTCTGTGCCCGCCACGCTCGTCTGCCGGCCCATGCCCTGCGGACTCTTAACTATGCTTAGCTGAGGATGGGAATTGAAAGTTGTCAGGGACCCAGATACCCTCATGAAAGCCACTCTGTCCTTTCATCCCCAAGCCCCTTTGGTCAAAATGAGGCTGAGGGTTTCTCAAGCTGCTCCTCTCCACTGTTAAAATATGCGATTTAAATGTTGCTTAAATTAATGCGTGAGCATGCATCAGGAATCCCTGTCGCCTCCCTGGAGTCTGAAGGGCTGCTCTGTTGGGAAGATTAATCAGTGGGAGGCAGATCAGGACATGCTTAAAAGACACACGGAATCCTAAGCCACTTAATGGTGCCCTCCTTCCTTACTATCTTATAATGATAAGAAAAAGGTTGTGCACTGAAAAATACTGGTTGGAGGCCTATGATTTGATCTTGGTTTGTGTTGATTGTTCTAGCTACCCATGTCTCCACTATTTTCATTATCAAGAGCCATAAGAAAACATCAAATTATTTCCACTCATAGTGAATTCTCCAATTTTATTGTGTTCTTATCCAAAAGTAACAAATTCACTTTGAGACAAATGTGACCGTTGGAGAAAAGTTGCAAACTATAGCTTTAAAGCTGTAGTAGAAAAGTTTGAAAATATACAAGGCAAAAAGACTTCCCCCTTTTGCTCTCCTCCCTCCTATCTCTCTCCTAAGCCCCTCCCACCAAATGATGCTCCAGTGCACGTGCGGAGAAAGACAGGGAGGGAGGGGTTTATTCTACAGGGACGATATTTTGCTTGTAGATAGTTGCCCTGATTGGTAGCTACATAGCTTTCCCTTTTCGGGTATATAGCTTTAAGATTACGGCCTCCGATAAAGAATGTATAATGTGACATGGCAAACTTGCTCATAGTCCATTCAATAGTACTTGGCTATCAAGAGGCCTGCTCTGCTGACCTGACCTAGGATCTGCGTTTTTTCTACACTTCCACAGGCACAAAGGCTATTAAGTCATGCTGAGGCGCTGGCTTATCTATGATATAAATATTAAAGTGGTTAAGGTGTCTTGTCTCCTGTTGAGGAGAAACACCAGAACACAAAGATATTCACGGAATCCAGGGTCCTAGCGTGGCCAGAGTGGCCACATGGTCTCCCTTTCCATTTTAAATTTTTAATGCAAATCTGTTACATTCAATTTAAATCATCAATTGAAAGTCTTAAGGTTGATGTAGGTAATGGTTGTTAGGCCTGCCAGTTTGTGATTTACCTTTTTGGCCCAGCTTCATATTTAAGCATCTAGGCCAGGGTGTTACCACTGGTCTTCTCACATGGAGGTAATATTTTGCCTTAATTTGAAGATCACACAACTGCACAGATTTAATGATTGTACTAAAATTATTCAACTTCTGTCGTTAGAAGCAAGAGAAAAATGCAGATGTCAGAGGTTAAAACCCTGAATATTTTAATAATAATCATGATACTAAGCCCTGTTTTGAGCAACCTAAGTGCACATTAATTAATAAGTGAATTTGCCAGCTATTGGATAAGCCGTCCTGGTCATAAAGGAATCTGATCCCCTACCTTCTCCTTCTAAATTTCACCTCACCCAATCACGGCACAGGTCCTCATTGATCACCCAATCACGGCACAGGTCCTCATTGATCACCCAATCACGGCACAGGTCCTCATTGCTTGGGGAGAAAGTTATTTATAGTGGAGCCGAAGGAGAAACTTGGCTTTTTTTTTTCTTCTCCTTGCAGAGTTCTTGCCTGAGTTTGCCTCCAAGTCCTGCATTTGGGTCCATACCAGTGTTCTAAACCAGAACATCCTGTGCTGAAATTGGATTATTCTGGCAAGTTCTGGTTGATCTTTCTCTCTTTTCTGGTTTTCATGTCATGTCTTCTTTTTTCTAAATTATAAGCAGTGAGCCTACGTTCATTAATGAATGTACGATTCCAATTCATTACTCTAATTGACGGTTTTTCCTGTAATAAAATTATTTAATCTTAAAGACCTGATTTAGACTTTGTTTTGACTTGTTGGTTGATCCACCAGGTTACTATTCCACTGACCCATCAATGAATTCAGCGATTTAATTAATGATTGTCATTTTTTATAATAATTATTAGATTAAATCCATTAAATATAATTAAATGCATGGTTGAGTGAGGGGTTTTAGCACATGATACTGATTGTGTTCAGTATTCACAGTGCTGGGCATTTTAACAAGGGTGTTAGAACTGCTGGATTCAGAACAATAAACACATTTTTCTTTAAACCTCATTATTCTGACACCCTGATTGGTTGGTTTTGAGAAGACCGGTTTGAGATTTTTTGACAGCCTAATACAGAGCCCAGGACACTCACAGAATTTTTCCCAGAATACTTGATTTATTGATAGCTACTGGAATGTAATGAGTACATTTTATAATTTCGCCAAAACTATATTGAAAAAATCTTGCCTACTGCACCTTTAATTCAGTATAATCATCCTGGCAAAAAAATGTTGTAAAAAATCTGTTAATGAGAAAAAAACTTCCACTGTGTTTGAGCTTCTGTTACTTTGCTTCAGTACTACTTCTGATTAATTCACTCTTGGAAAACAAACTCCTAAGGGTTACTGAATGAGACCAGAATTATACCTGTTGTCAAAGACATTCAAGAACAGTAACCCTTTCACGCGTGTTCAAAAAAGCTGGTGCTTGAGAAAGTGTTAAAGCAAGGAGCTGTGTTTGTGCACTGCTGGTGTAAAGGGCAATGCTCACACTTCACTGGTCCTTCGCTCTCCACCTACACACTCTGTGTGCATGTTCAGCTGCAGAGTACGGGTGTGGAGAGCTGTTGGAAACCCGCTAACTTAGTGGCTCATCCTCCACTGGCAACATAATCTATTATTAAAGAATCACAATCTGACCCATGTTGTGCCCTCACAAAAAACTGTCTTGGAACTCTGGGAGATTACTAATATCAAAACAACGATTGCTCAATTATTACTATTTAAGTGGCAAACCAAAGGCATAAAATATTTGGGTTGCATTATTAGAGAGATCACTAATAAGATTTCTACCCCTGATTGAAAATCTCCAAGTAAATTTACAAAAAATTATAGATTTACCAATAAATATAATAGGGAGAATATTTATTCTGAATTATATGCTTGCCTAAATTGCTATACTTAGAATTTAGGGGGTAGGCGGGGGATTTACCATAACATAGAATTATATCAAATATCTGCCCTAAACTACCCACCACCCCAGCTTCCACCTGTTGTTTAGATCTGCTTCTATGTACTGGGGTATTTGGGTGTATCTCCTCATGCTCCTGTTTAGTAGGGGAGCCGTGCAGTACTCCTTGTTTGATAGGTAGTGCACGCTGGTGCATGCACTAGAAGTACCTAGAACAGATCCATTCAGCGTCAAACCAAAATAATTGTATATTCATTATACTTAAATTCATATATTCAATATGTGAGTTGTCCTGACAGAAATAATGATGGTGATAGTAATAATGATAATAATAATAAGAATAATAGGAGCTTTAACATGGTAGGTGGTAGTGAGGTTGTGTGTGTGTGAACAAATACTTGTAGGTGGGTGAGTGTGTATGCGTATGTAGGTGTGTGTGTTTGTGTTTTCAGCTAATTGTACGTCTATACATCTTTTTGTCTGCGTTCTTAAGTGTTAAATGTTTTGTCTTGGCGTAACTTACATTCCTACACTTAGTTTCATTACACAATGTAGAGCTTCCACTATTTCTGGACTGGAGTGTACTGTATGTTGTTAACGGTGGAATTTCAAAATCAACAAAATAATCTATGGAACTGTGGGATTCAGCCGTAGGCATGAACAACAGCGGGTAAAGCCATGCAGGAAACGATAAAATAAACATATTTCATTGGTGCACCGTGCACCATATTTTGAGATATATGTTTGAGATCCATTTCCATTAGCACAACCTTTGAGAAACTGGATACCTCATAGGTTTAATGCAATGATTGGATCGGTGAAGTTGCTTTGAAAGTTTGAGTATTCTCAACTTTAGACATGAAGCTAAATGAGGAACAGGAACATGGCTAAACATCGCCCTTCT
Organism: Ilyophis sp. 1 JC-2022; assembly: GCA_022702515.1. Lineage (NCBI taxonomy): Eukaryota > Metazoa > Chordata > Actinopteri > Anguilliformes > Synaphobranchidae > Ilyophis > Ilyophis sp. 1 JC-2022. The sequence continues at coordinate 15,334,608 of CM040405.1, read as the reverse complement.
GCTGATGGTGGTGCAGTTTTCCACTCATTCTTTACATTACATTCACTTGGCAGATGCTGTTATGCAAAGCAACATACAATCAGTGAATACCAAAGGTCATTGAAACAACTACAAACAGGTCAGACAACGTAAAGTTCTAGCATAAAGTATCAGCTATCCATAGCCATGAACATCAATTCCCGTTTACGCAGTAAGCTATTAAGTCTTCAGGCTAAGTCAGTAAGCTATGGCTAAGTCTTAAGAGAAGTGCAGCCAGATAAATTAATATTTAGAAAATATATTTATATTGGGCACTCCAGGATTTGAACTTACCAAGTTCTGCGAAGGGAGATTTGTATCAGTGCTGTGGGCCACTCTTCAGGAAAATACCCTTGAAATTGATGTGATTGATCTGACAGGCAGCAACCCTCAACGGGTTGTGGAATGAGCAAGATAATTAAAAAAGGGCAGTCTTTGTGCAGTATTTGTGTCTCACATCCAGTTATTTATGCATGATGGCTTGGCTGTTGGTTGCAATCTGTCTTATTTTAATTTTAATTTGTTAGCTTCTTTCCCTAGCGGGTTTAACTAGTGTGAGTTTGATTGTGGTTATGACTCAATTTTTCAGGTAACAATTTCATATTTTCGTGTCTCACCAAATGCCAGAGGACCCATGCGGTTTGATTGCAGGGAGAATGGTCATAAGGCTTTAAATCTAAGCTGAAGAATGCTTTCTTAGCTTCAGGTGGCATGCAGAGAGTATTCTTAGGCTGTGACCGAATAGGATTCCTGTTCCCTGCCCCCTGTCTACTATGTGCCCTTTGCAAGCAGTGTGAATAAATACTGCAAAACTAGTGAGGAAGTGAGTTCGTAATACGTCCCGCTCTTGTACCATAGACATGCATATACGCTGTCTTGTACTACAAGTTGTTGCTTTTACTTCCAGTATACTTCCTGAAATTGTCAGATGAGTGTGCTCCTGAATCACCTCAAGACGACCCCGCAAATAAGGGGTTCATCCAGGGATTTTAAGTGCCCCCATTTGTGAGAAAAAGTCACCCACTCAAAAGCTTGTTGACAAAGTTGACTCAAATATGCGCCCTCAAAGGGATTAAGGGATCGTATTTGGTCACGGCCTTAGTCACTTTGAAATCAAATACTTACCTATGAATTACGTACCTTGCTTTTATTTTTCTTGTTCCCTGCTTTTCATATGCTGAATATAAACAGGCGTTTCCAGTGTCTGTATTTCCCCCAAGCTAAAGCCATATGCATATACTCTATAACTGAATTTCATAGCTATCAAAACATTTAGTTTTTACAGCCATTTAAAAAAAGATTATCAATGTAATATTTGCAACAATGATTGAAATTCAGTGAGTTTAGGCAGCTATGCTTTTTAAATCACCTTGACACTTGGACTGATTTGGTTGTGTTAAAATGAACATTTTTCTCCATCACATTGATAGAAATGTCACACACAATGTGTTCCTTTGTGCTGAGTCATTATGCTCAGCCGTAACCCTTGTGTTAGCAAATTGAGTACCATATTGGAACTTCCAAATACAAAATTAGTCACAGTTAAATGTCAAAGTAACAATGGTCTCAGAGGAATTATCCAAAATGGATAAAGTGCATTTTTATGAAATGGCAGTTATCCAAAATGTGATGTACTGAAACATGGTGGACTATGTAAGACCAGCTAGAAAATCAATTAATCTACGGCACTGTCTGGGTGGCCTTTTATGAGCGCAAAATAAACTGCTCCTTGAACTGGTACGATATAAATTAGGCTATAAAGCAATTATTTAAAAAGGCTACACAAATATATAGTGACTAATAAAGCTAACTCAAACATTTCTTTGACACAATATTTTAAACAAAAGTTTGCAATGGAATCTTTTTTAACAATTAAATCAACAAGCTCACTTCCTTCTGCAGGGAAATTTGTTCATACTTTGGTTTATCCAAACAAGCTCAATTTATACTATTTTGCTACTTAGCATGAATATTTACTTAGTTTAGATATCTACATTCTGTCTTTAGATGGGATATGTTTTCTTAAAAAGTCTACAATTGTAATAGACGAATACACAGATTAATCCATGTTTGAAACCAAGATGCAGATACCGCTGGAAAACACTTAATTTCTCAAGACTCCCAAGGCCGGATGTACATTTTTCAACACACATATTTGTTTCTAAGTAGATATTTAACTGCTGTAAAAAATTATGTACATTATCAGTAGATGTTGGCATTGACACAGAAACAATGAATTTCAAATTATCTTTAGATATATTTGACATTTTATGTCCGGGAAAACTATTGCTTTCTCTGTTTTGCAGCACCCCCAAAAACCTGCAGCACCCCTAGTTCCTGATGGCTGTACCAACCTGGCAACATTTCTGAAAGCACACTACAATCCTGCAAACATTTAAAAAAATTGTTTGATGATGTCATCACATGAAAATGTCTGCGCCTGGAAAACAAATGGGATAAAATTAAAGTATTTTTTAAAATGGTAAAAAACCTAGTTGATCCTAAAAAATGTCACTTTTGTCCCCTTTTATTTCACATTAATACCTGTTTTATGATTTTGTCCATTCAATTTCAACTATACATGCTCAGATAACTGAAAACCAAAGTACTGACCTTGTTGACCCCATGTGCCACTGTTCTGTATAAATGCAATGTGTCAATCTCTTGACATGGGGAGGGTCCAGATGAATAGCAATGGGAAAATGTGTATTAGTTACTCAGTGGCCAGTGTCATGGTTACAGTACAAAGGCATGTTAATGACTTTGAGAAAATTATTGGTCCTCCACAATATCCACAGGAGAAAGTTTGTCCCTATGAACAGAGGCCCCTGGGGTTCCTAGGTTAAGGGGGTGTCACGAAATTGTTCCTGTGGCAATGAAGCCTGCCTATTTTCTCCCACCCCCTGATGTCCAAGTTGCCAGAACCTGCAGGGTGCCCCAGGCTGAGATGAGCTATGGCCCAATCACCTAGAAAGGGATTGCTCCTTGCTGTGACTGGTGGAGCAGGTTGTTTTTTATTTTGTGGATGACAGAGGGTGAATGGGGTGGTCTTGGTAGGTTTATTTGTCCACGCTTATTCCAAAAAATAACCTCTCTTTGTGTACACCCACTAAACATAATTCTTTCTGGGAAGATATGTATGGACAGAATCCACATCTTAGAACAAGGTAGACGGCTGCCCTTTTAACATTGGCCAAGTGTGAGTTAAACAAATTGAATCCATCTAACTTATGTTTCAGTTGATTTACTTGCCTTAGATAAAATGTAAGAATGGCAGGACTTTGGGAGTCCAATGAGGACCAAATGCACACAGTTCATTTTATTGCCTTTCCACTCACTTAAGTGTGTTAGTGCAATGCATACCAGTAGAATATCATTACTCTGAGTCTCAAAGCCAGGATTGATTCCCTATAGGTTGATCTCAGTGCAAGTTTAGTGCCTGGGCTGCATTGGGAGCAAGGTTGCAATTGTGATTCAGTTCTACATTTCCCGATCAGCTAACACCAAGCCTCATTTATTTGTCCATATTAACTTTGACCGCTTAAAAAATTGGCGGCGGCGATTGAGGTAAGGCGCACCGGATGTAAAAGCCTTGATTTCTCTAGACTGTACATATTTATAGCTCAGTTTCAATTCCCCTTAACCATATAAAAAGTGCAGCTTTTTCAACATACTCGAGGGCCTGTGGATCCAGAGGAGTGGAGCTTTTACAGCGCCCTGAGTGATACCATACAGCCCAGCCTGCCCTATGAGAATATGTCTATACTCAGCCATGTCACCAGATGAGACGAGGGGCCCTACAGCCACCTGTGTCCCCCAGGGACTTAATTCCTTGTCAGTTAAGCTATTTTCCCTGCTCTCCCGTACCCCTCCCTCTTCTTTTTCTCAAATGAAATAAAAACAAACTCCCAAGTATTAAAAACCTATTTAAGTATCAATGCAAAAGCTATAACTATTCCAATAACTTCTAACATCTAATATTTAATTTACATATTTCCACCATTACGGCAATAATTAATAAGTTTAAAGCAACTGGATCTGTGATGGATCTGTGATGAACCTGCCTGGAAGAGGCAGTCAAATTTTCTGCCTTTTTTCTGTTGTACATAAGGCCATTTTATGCAGTGTTAACTTGCTGGTTTCAATTGTTGTAAAACTGAAATAGGGACACATAAAGATTAAGGCAGTGACTTAAAAATGTGAGGTACTCCAAGAGCAAATAGAGGCCTGGCCCAGATAACTTATTTGCTTTCTCGGGGCCTGTAGGCAGAGGTTTGGGTGACAAGCCAGTTTCTCTTAAGTTCTCCACCCTCCCAAAGTTTGTAAAGTCAGCCTCTCTGATTACGTGTAAGCCCACGTCTATCCTTTCTGGTCCCTCCGTACATCTTGTTGTCAGGGGCAGCTGGACAGCCAGATAGAGAGAGGAAGATGGATGATGAAGGGGTGGGTGGGGAGACATGCTGTAATCTGCCAGGGGGGGGGGACGACAATGTCAAACATGGGGCCAGATCCCAGGTAGGCCAGCTGACCAGACGTACTCCTTCAAATTTCCGTACTCACCATTATTCATCACTTCCCCTCCAGTACAATTAATCACCAGTGGGATAAATGCCCCTGCCCCACTCCACATCATTTATCATCCTGGGAAAAATACACCCCTCTGTATTCTCTCGTTTATTTTAAATGATGTCAAAGGCTGGCACTACCTTTCCCCACTCCACTCAGAAAAATAATGTCATCTGATTGCATGCTTGGGACCAAATATCTCAAACTGTGTGTTCAACCAAGATTAACAATTCACGATACATAATTTATGCTGTACACATTTTCACAGAGCTGGTATATACTTAAGCAATATTGCACAAGAGGGAGTGCTGTTATACTGTATATCAGCACAGCTGTGATGTGGTCGTTAGTTGCTGGCTAACAGGTTTAGGTAAATTAGTAAGTGATATTGTCCAGTATTGTCGCGAATATTGTTTAGTCAACGCATAAACAACATCATATCATTCACGTGGCTCTATCTTCACGATCTTGGCGCTTGATCTAAAATGCATGGCGCAAGTGCATTTAGAGCGTGTCCAAGTCCACTTTTGCAAGTTAGACGGCGTGTTATTTGAGCGCTAAGTACAGCGCAAGGTGCAAATGGGCTGAACTTAGTCTCTTCATTAATTATAGGTGTGTCTTGGGCGTAGCATGCAATAAACCAATCAAAATGTCAAATCCCATTCCCTTTAAAAGCCATCTGCGTTTGCATCTTGGCGGATTGTTAATATGAAGGCTGGCAGTAAGTGAATACAGTGATTTCCAGCTGGCAATAGGCCTGGCTAAAACGTGCCAGCAAGCAAAAGCAAAATGCTTTTAAAAAAAATATTATTATTATTTCCTGTCTCTTACCTATATGATGTTTGTAACTTCATTGTCAAATGTGTTGTTGGGAAACTTTATGTCAGGTCCCCCTTGTAAAAGAGATTTCGATCTCAATGGGGTATTCCTGGTTAAATAAAAATATGGATTAATAGCCTATCATGATCAATATTATTTGGACTAAACATTATGACGTGTTTTGATATACACAATAATAATCTTTCACATAAGGCAGGGGTAGGCAACCCTGGTCCTGGAGAGCCGCAGGGTCTGCTGGTTTTTGTTTTCACCCTAAATACAGCAACTACTTAGACTAAAGAAACCAGGTGAGGTGAGTTAACTGTGTAATCAACTGCTTTAATTGATCAATTAAGTGGCGAGTAACAACAAAAACCAGCATACCCTGCGGCTCTCCAGGACCAGGGTTGCCTACCCCTGACATAAGGGTTTAACACCGGCACGGGTTCCCGGTAATTCCTGACCAAACAATTTCCCAGAAATATAATAACAGGAAAAGAGGAAAACATTTTCCATTAGCTTAGGCCAGTGCTGTTATTTTACAAAATATACGCGGTTTAATTTTGTTATAACACCTGCAGCATCTGAGAATAAGCTATCAGACCATGGCTTCCCTCTCACCTTAGAAAATGCCAAATTAGCCTGCTTTTTGAACAAATTTTGTTTGATTATAAAATGAAGCATTGTCAAACATCAATTCCATGAGACTTTTCTCACAGCAGACAGATCACAGGCAATGAATTCGCTAGCGAAGTTCAAGCTTCATCTGAAGTTCATTCACGTGCATTCTAATATTGATTAATAACAAAATAGCATTATTCTGCCTTAATGATGACACTAAATACACTAAAGCTGTCAGGTTGGAAACCAATACGCATATTTTCCCTTGTTTTATATAGTCCTGCTTATGGGGAAAAAATCTTTTATAATTATTTTTACTGGTAGCTTAATGCCTAAAGCAAGCCTACTTACCCGCGATTCCAGAGACAACGTGGATCTATTCCGGGAAAGAAAATCTTCTATTTTTGGGAAAAATATGAATCCCGATTTCACAATGTAATTGGGATATTTTTACGCTTGTCTTAACTACTGTCCCCTAACAGAAGATTGTCCCCTGGGAAGATTGAAGGAACTATTGGCCAATATAGAGTCATTGCTTGATCCAGGATAATTGCGAATGCATGTGTAACCATACACGTAGCATCGCACGTCGCCTGGATGTTGATGGATGTTGATTGCCTTTCGTTTCACATAGTATATAACAGCGTTTTCTGCTGGGGCAAAGTTTGCCATGAACTGCTGTTTTACCTGTTCTTGTCTGACAGATGTGATGGGGACTTGAATGTATTTGTTGCATATAGGGACAGGACAGCAGACACCAGCTTCGTCACCAGCTCAGCTGCCAGGAGATGATAGAAGTTTGTTCAAATCTGGCGGGATGAAAGCAATTTAAGGTGGCATTCCCCTCCACTGAGGGACAGGTATGTGGTCTTTGACCAATGGACTTTTTTATTATGCATTTTTTGATATAGCCTACACCATGATAATATTTCACATTGAAATCTTGATATGTTTAGTCATGCTTGTGCGCGCCCCTGTGTGTAAGAAACAGGAGGGTGTACGCGCATTGAGCGCGCAGCTATGTAGATGCACTTATCTGCGCCATTAAAATAACATGTAAACAACTGCGACATGACTTTAGACCAGGTTTGTGGTGGTTTTAGCACAAACGCTTTCTGCTGGCTCAAGATAGCAATACGCCAAAAATTATCCTGTCCACACATCTTAAGACCAACCCACCCAGTTCACTTGCTATGGGCACAAGATCACTTGGTATTTAAACGATGTGAGCGCTGGGCACTAAAAGGACACCTGCGCCGGTCTGAAACTAGCAAAGATACTTGCATTTGGGTCACTTTGCGCCGTGTGTGAGGTGTGTGAGGGCCCACAGTGTCTCAGCTTCAGCTCAGCTTTGAATTAACGTTATCTGAATTGGAGAGTGAAAGGCTTTTTACAGCCTATAATTAGCCTATAACATTTTTTTTTTTCTTTTTGCAATGTTTTTAATCAAATGTTTTTAGATTTTGTTGTAGGTGGAAGGCTTCTGTTTTGAGCCGGAATACACGGCCAGATACGGAACTGAACGTGCAGCCAACCCGGGACTGCTTCGGCGAGAAACTATACCTGGTCACACTCATTGCAGCAAGAATTTCCATTTCAGTTGCCATTGCGGTAGTTACCGCACATAGGCTACCCCACTCATTTACCAAGGTTAAACAATAAAGGTTAACGTTAGAGGATCGGGAGGAGAAATGAGTAAGTGTTGCAGACTTCTGGCTAGGCTAGCTAATATGTTTTCACGATACCAAAAGTAGATAAATGAAAGGCTGTGTTTTCCTAAATTAATGGCCGTATTTCCCCCGTTTTTATGGAGACTCCAATGGTGGTGGTATTTTTTCAGTAGAACTAACATTAGTGGCTAACCTGCTGCTGTAGGACTAGTAGTAAAATACCCAGCCCCTCCGCTCCGGTTGTATTCAGTGGGAGTGTCAACCTGTGACTGGCGTTGTCTGACACCGCCCATGAACTGTAAGTTGTAGTTCACAGTAAAGCAGGTACCTGGTACATGCGCAGTAGTTTGGGGCTATATCTCTCCTCTCATTTCAGGTAGAAAGTTGGTTGAGAGCTCATTTTAATCAGGAGGAGAGCTACTTTTCTACGAATCAAACATCATGGAATTCCCTTTTAAATGCAAACGAATGTGTAAAGTTGTAAAAATACTGCCTCATTAATTTGTTTTGGTTTGGTTTATATTAATATTTCTGTTTCATTCTGCTAATCAAACAGTATAAACTTTAAAAGTTCTATCAAAGAGAAGATTTAAGGACAAATGTTGATTGAATCAAGGCCAATGTCAGATTTTTTGGCAGCATCTGAAATTCCAGGGGCCACATGTATAAAACTGAGTAAAAGAATGCGTAAAAGAACGCTCAGGGTGAAAGTCGGAAATCTGCTTAAATAATTTTTTTGCATTTTCTACTTTCTACTACTTTCTGCCTTTCTGTCACGGTGTCGCCATATCACACGGACTCCAAACATTGCGCACGTATGATGACCATCGTGTGCAGAGGTACTCACATTCTCACAGCACGTGTTATATTATACATCTGAATTTCTGCGTGGAAATTTGCTTATGCGGCTTTCTGAGGGCATTTGTCTGCTCAGCACTGTTTATACATGTGTCCCCAGGTGTGGTATTCAAAGATGGAGTGATACTGAGGCTTGACATAATTTTTTACATAATAATAGTAAAAAATATAGTTTTAAATTGAGATTTCAATGATTGTAGAAAGAGCTAATGGCAGCTGGGCCAAGCCTCTCAGAAGTAAGGGAGATGAGGTCTCCCAGGTAAGGTAAAGCTGCTCACTTCATAAGGCATAAAGCTGACATCAGTAGCAGTGCATCCCAGTGAGACTCAGGCAGACCTCAATATCCAGGTTATTTATTTACACCACTGAGCTTTCACACTCCACACTTGCACTTTCACAACACAGGGGACTCTCTTTGAAGAAACTGACCTGCAGATCCAGTGAGATCCAAGATGTCCTCTTTTTAAGACAGTGAGAAGAAACTGACCTGCAAATCCAGTGAGATCCAGGATGTCCTCCCTTTAAGACAGTGATTCCTTTTTTAATTAAAAATCGATGCACAAGAGGCAGAACTCATCGTTGATATTGAAAATGCATAATATTGTCAGGTCTGTACTCTCTTAGACACAATGAGAATTTTGTTAGGATGTATCTGGCTAATTTATGTCTTGTGTGGTCTAAAGAGCTTCTTTTCTAATATTCATCCTACTTTAGCTGAATTTTACTTTTATGCCTGTAACTTATCCCTTGAAAATTGCTAGCATTTCTGGAATGTCAACTGACTCATCCTAAATGTTCTTTTGTACCACCAGTACCACCATGCTCCTCTTTCATGTTTCTTTTCCCATTCATTCATGCATCAGAGAGCATGATGACTTGACAGGGACAAGGCTGAAAATTTCCCATCTCCCCCCAGACCCTCAAATGCTCTGCTCTCTCATCGAACTGTTATCTGCCCCATTTCTGTTTTTTTTTATGGCAACAACACAGAGCCTATCACCCCTCCAGTCTCTAACAGAAAAAGCAATGTCTTACACAGCTTCTGGTATAAAAGCCAAAATAAATGCAAAGGTTTGCAGAGCACCCAAATGTCTTGCACTTGCTCAAACTGAGTGTTAAGTACTGAGCCATTCTTTTACACAAAACCGGATTGGTGTCAAGGTGTTATATAACTTGTGAACTTGTGAAAAAGACTAATATTAGCACAGTGGTTCAATTTTAGCTTTTATGAGCAGATATTGAAACCAAGCCAGACAAAATAAATATTCCCATGTCTCCCACTTGAAATGTCCCTATACACTGCCTGGCCCACTATGCACCCATCATGCATAGTACCCACTACAACTGAATGTACTGAATAACCAGATTATCCCATCAATGGGCATATTCCAGAACGACAATGCCACGATTCATCGGGCTCAAATTGTGAAAGATTAACCCCATTGAAAGTTTTTGGCATGTGCTGGAGAAGACTTTACGGAGTGGGTCGACTCTCCCGTCGCCAAAACAAGATCTCAGCCAAAAATGAATGCAACTCTGGACGGAAATAAACGTTGTGACGTTGCATAAGGTTGTCGAAACAATGCCACGACGAATGCGTGCCGTAATCAAAGCTAAATGCGGTCCAACTAAATATTAGAGTGTGCAACTTTTTTTTTGGCCAGGCAGTGCAGTTGTCACTCTTGTGTTTGTTTGAGACTAATTCTGTCAGATCATCTTTGTTCCTTTGGACTTGTATGTTAGCTGCTGTAAATACAGATTGACAGGAGAAACCCAGCTGTTTTCAACCTGTCTGACAAGTCATAATCTCTGTGGAGGCAACCCAAATAGAGTACAGCCCATCTACTGAAGCGTGGCACATGTCTGTTCCTTCATGTCTATCAGGAAGCCAAAGTGTAGATGAACTAAATCAAATGGTCTCCTTGTGACAGTTTCTCACGCTGGATGCAGATGCTGATATAAAAGTTGTATTGTATAACTGGACAGAAGCATTTCTTCCAGAAAAGAAAGAAAAAATCTGTTTGGAATCTGGTTCTTTTGTTAAACAAGCTTTTAGTCAAGGTGGACTGTACATAAAAGCTCACTAATAATCAAATAAAAGAAATCACCAAAATATTTAGATTCAATGACCTTCATAGCATATAATATTTCTGTGTCCTGCCATTGTGTGAGCCTGAGTTGTTTCTAAGGGCCAAACAGCAGCTATGTCAAAGATTCTAAGGAATCTGGACAGATTGGACATGTTTTTGCACTGAAATCTGTTACTGGGAACATGGAAGAATTTTATTTTGTATATGGTATCTGTTCACTTTGATAACACTTGCCCCGCAAGCATTAGCAATGAAATTAGCTAATTCCATTCTGAGACCAGAAAAACCTCATTTCTGAGCTACATCTCTTCACTCCAACAGAGCTAAAAACCAAACACCCAAAAAACATTTGTAGGCTTCTTTCCCCTGATCCTCAGAGCACCGAAGCTGCTACACCAATCAGTCTCTGCTGTTTGAAGCGAATTCCAAGCCCTTTTCTGCCCAGCCCAGGGATGCAGAATGTGGCCATTCACCAGACCTGAGCCCTCATCTAAAGCAGAGAGGCTGAAATCTATAATCCTCCAGCCCTTGTGTTCCTCCCCCAGGGCAGGCTGGGAACACTCCAGCTAGAGGATGGTGCAAGTTGGCCCCCTGGGAAAGCTGGGCTTGTTTGGAGATCATAGAGGATGCTGCATGTCGCCGTTTCTTCAGAAGCAGAGGAGGAACAGGAAAACCTGCACACATCGGGTCAGAAATTAGTGTCAGCCCCGCCTCATCCCCTGGCCACATGGATTAGGCAGTGCAAAACATTTCAACAGCCACTTATCTTTTTTTCAACTTCTCTCTTTCATCATGGGGGGGATATCTATCATGGGCGGCTGTGGCTCAGGAGGTAGAGCGGGTCGTCCGCTGATCGCAGGGTCGGCGGTTCGATCCCCGGCTCCTCCTGTCCACATGTCGAAGTGTCCTTGGGCAAGACACTGAACCCCAAATCGCTCCCAATGAGCAGCCTAGCACCTTGCGTGGCAGCTGCCACCATTGGTGTGTGAATGTGTGTGTGAACGGGTGAGTGAGAGGCCATTGTAAAGCGCTTTGGATAAAAGCGCTATATAAGTGCAGTCCATTTACCATCTATGGTGCTGTCTGTCTGGTGAAGGCCGATGCCAGAATGAACCACTGCAGCATCAAAAACTTTCTAGTAGTAGTATAAGACCTATTTAACCATCAGCATATAATATCAGGTGTGTACAATCTTATCCATAAAGGGCTGATGTGGGTGCAGATTTTATTTTGTAGCCCAGCAATATGACACCTGAACTAATTAGCTAATGATTTTCTTTAATCAAAACCTTGATACGTTGAATCTGGTGTCTTAGTACTGGGCTAAAATGAAAATCTGCACCCACATTGGCCCTTTTTTGGGTAAGATTGGACACCCTTAGAATAGAATAGAACTTTATTGTCCAACAAAGGTCGGAAATTTGTCTTTTGGTCTCACCTCAGAAATTATGAATGCATACAGTGAGTACCATAATTAATTGGACAGTGACACATGTTTTGTTATTTTGGTTCTGTACTCAAGCACTTTGAGTTTGAAAGGATACAATGACAATGAGGCTGAAGGGCAGACTGTCAGCTTTAATTTGAGCGTATTTTCATCTATATCGGATAACCATGGTCTGGACGAGAAGCTGGGTCGAGTAGGTGGTCAGGTATGGTCAAATCCTCCTGATGTTGTACAGGAGGAACCTGCAGTACCCAGTGCTGTTGCCCTGATGTGCTTCTTGAAGTGCAGCTGGTCATCCAGGACCACCCCTAGGTTCCTTGTGGGAGGCAGCCACCATAGTACTGTCGACGGTAATGAAGAGGGCTTGCAGTGGGGAGGTACTGTGAGGTATGAAGCGCAGTTCCGTCTTGTCAAGGTTGAGCTTCAGGTGATGAGTAGCCATACACATAGAAAATGAGAGATGTCAGCCAGGCAGGCAGATATCCCCTCCTTAACATGTTAGGTAGAGGGGGGAATGAGAAATAGTGCAATATAAGTGAAATGTCCAATAAAAAAACAATGGTATACTGAAAAAAAAACTGTACAAATCTAAATAATGCAGTAACCAAAATGCCAGTAACATGGCAAGTGTGGATGTATAAATCACTGTTAACCCCTAAAATGCTATTTCAAAAAGCAACACTTGCATGCTAACAATTAAACAGGTGAGTCTTGAGTCTACGCCAGAAGATGGTCAGAAGGGCAGAAGGGCCAAGACCAGAGGCCTCATTTATAAAAAGTACTTTAGATCAAATTTGATCTTACGTGTGGCGTATGTAGAAAATCACGACAAAGTAGTGATTTATAAAATTTCAAGTGACTCCATTTACCGTGGAAATGGTCGTAGCTCCACGTCAGTTCTTCACTTGACGTACGCACATTACCTGCTGGTTATGCCAAAGTATTGCAGGCTTGAGAGCCGCACGTGAACACTTATTTGGCATGGAAAATTATCGTTGTTGTTATCAGCCTACAAAATGAGTTTAATTTTAAATGGAAAAGGATAGTCTAATTACTGAATTTTAAGTCTTCCTTACATTATATACCATTATTGTATGACATGCAAAAACTTGTAAATTGGGTTGGAGTGGAGTAGGTGGTGAGACATGGGCAGATTCTTCAGATGTTGCAGAGGAAGAATCTGCACACCTGGTTCACTAATGCTATGTACTCAGCAAAGGTAAGGTTGTTGACGAACGTCACTGAGGTTGATTGCAGACTGGGTGGCAGTCACTATAGTGCTATCCAAGGTGATGGAGGGGTCCCGGAGCAGAGAGGGCTTTTTAGGGATGAAAAGCATCTCAGTCTTGGCCAGACTAAGCTTCACGTGTCAGCTGTTCATCCCGGATGACATGCCACAAGGCAGGCTAAGATGCGTGAATAGACCAGTGTGTCAGATGTGAGAAAGAGAGAAACAGTTGAGTATTGCAAAGTCATCTGCAGTTAGCAAGATGGGTGTAGGTGGGTTGATGAGGGGGGAGGACGACAGTTTACGTGGGTTACAGCATGACGCTTGAATCTTTATGATGACGCTTGACTCTCCCTAATCTCCATTTATTTAAGTTATTTTATTGTAGTGGACATGGTCTTGTCTGTACTTGCCCTTTACATCACCAATTATTAACTAAAACAACAAGACATGTATTGAGTTACATGTACATTTTGCTGCTATGCATACTCATATGAAATAAATAAAAAGCTTTATCCGATTCACCGATTAATCAAAGTAATAATTGCAAGATTAATCGATTGTAAAAAATAATCGTTAGTGGCAGCTCTACATTCTATACAACTGATATTTTCCTTAATTAATAGACACCAATTGTTCGTTACAAGGCGCACGTCCAGAATGAATAGTTCCAGTCTTGTGTTTTTTCACACTACGACGATTCGCGCCAATTTCGACCAAGTTCTTTTGATCAACTAATGGTTTAGTCGACTATTTGGGGGCAGCCCTAATTAGAATATGAATTTATTTTTATTTTCTGTTAAATTCACATGACAAAATGTAGCCTTTGAAGTGCACAATACAAATGTAATAATTACAATTGTAAAAAGCAAGCACTTTAGATTACGCCTATTAATCAATTGCAGGCTATGAACTTATTTAATTAGACCCATAACTTTATTAATGTTCCCAATAGGCTACTATTTTTCTGAATTGATTACATTTAAATGTTATATGACGTTAGATATGATAATTAAAACACGCATTTAACCAATGAAAGAAATGTGCTATAAAATGGGTTACAGGTCTGTAGCCAGCGTCGTAGTGGCTCATCTTGTGCTGTTGGAGTTTTTTTGAGAGAACGCATCTTTAGCATGACGCATATTTGTTGGCTGAGACTGATGAATGGCTGGTTAGTTGTTCTCTGTTTTTAAATTTTTGCCCAATGTTATCAGTTCCATAGACTACTGCACACACATAGCCTCAAGGCTCCATCCTAAGATAATGTCTGCGTATGAATAGAAAGGGCTATCACATCAATGTGCAGCTCACATGCAAAATGTGTTTCGTCCAGGCCCGATGGCCTGGTGGGACCCATGACAGTTTCATTCTGTGGCCAGTACAGTTGGCACGCTGCTGTGAGAGCTTATATTCGGTAAGAATATATTCATAAAATTGCTGTTTACTGGGTCAGACTATAGATCCCTAACTACTTCGTTCCATCACTAGGGGATAGGGGATTTTCAAACCACCTCTCACACGCACAAAGTACCAACAAAATGATGAAATGAATAACATTTTACTTATTCCCAGGCTGTGAGAAATAAGTGCTTGGCAGATGGAGGCAATGTGCTTTCCTGATGCAGAAAGGCTTTAACTTTAACCATTTTTCTGACGGGAAATCCTGCATCGACGGCACGTATTTATCGTATTTACCTTTTTACTTTTCCCGTTCCTATGACTCTGGAATGGACAATACTAAACTATTTTTTTCCCCTTGACTGAACATCCGCTAATAAAACTTCAATTTCAGTGTCAGAATAATTCTTTTTTTTGCTTTTTCCGGGCCATTTTGACGTCATGTGTACCTGTAAATGGAATTTGTAACTTCCATATATGGCAAATTATGGGCGTGGATTTATGCTAATCACAAAATAAAGTACAGCGGCTGTCTTTTACGTATGATGTATGAACATACACACGAAATAGAAACAAATCTGCCTTTCCTGCACGGTTTGATGAATCCGGCATACGTTTTTTGTGCTAGCTTGTTTCGTACGTAAATGTACGCTTATATTTAAGAATGTTTCATAAATGAGGCCCAGTGTATCATAGCCAGCGTCAGGTCTAGCAGCACACAATCAGGTTTTGTTGGTATGCATCTGTTCATTTTATTGCATGGTAAAATACAAATATCTTTCATAAGACCCAGTCCTTCATATTGTACATTTATCATAATTTGGCTTTAGTCCATGCAGGTAAATAAAAAAACGTCTAGGTAAGAGTTTGCAGGTCTGAACTTTGTGGGCTCGGCAGAAAAATCATCAGCATACATTGAGATCTCTCATTTCTAATGCTTTGATATTGATAGCAAAAGGATCTTAATGGCAAGACTTTCAGTGGTTATAATAAATAAATACGGTGATAAGATGGAAGCTTTGTTTTACACCCTTTTGTAATGTAAAATTCTCCGAAAATTAGCCATCATTTATAACTTTACACGCGGGACTGTTATACATGGCATAAACCCTTTTTATTTTAGCTTCACCAAAGTGAAAACTTACAAGCATTTGTAAAGTGAATCCATTTGAAATTTACCAAAGGCTTTTTTATAAGTCTCCCATAAAACAAACCAGTGAGAAGATCCTCTGCTGCAGTCAATGGGGCTGCTGACTCTCAACCCATATACAATTCCCCCCGTGCAGTGCAGCACTTTTATAATGTGATCCCATCTTTATCTGTAACTCTACGCTTTCCCCCTGTCTGAATAAAGTGAACCAATACATAAAGTGGGCCGACTGCCCACTCTCCTTTAATAATAGTAAAATAAGAAAACCGCTTGCTACAAGGTTTTGTATTACTTTAAATTTCAAATAATTGTCTTATATTGTACCCAATGTGTTATCCCTGTAAAAGCCACTGACCATGGTGGGTAATATCAGGTGTTTACTATCCTTTTGCCAATATTTAGCCATCAAAGCAATGTAAAAGGCCTTGCTTTTTTAAATTATGAACCGGATCTTTATATTCACTGTTGGCTTCTTGTTTTAATAATAGAAAATTAGACCTTCTTGTTGTGTATCGGACAATATATCCTTATCATATGAATAATTAAAACAATTACCTTTAATTAACCATAAATGTTTGATTTGATTTTGATTGACTTTTTATTTTATACTGGAAGAGATCTCTTGACCAGTCTCTCTTTCACAGATGTGCCCTGCTTACAATCAACATATACAATAAATACAGTAGCAAAGGTAAACAACAGTATATATATATATGTGATACAGAAGAAGTGCAGTACAGTAGTAGTCTAGATACAATCAAAAAAAAAAAACAACACAATAAGCAATTAATAAAAAAAACCTGCATATCTCTCTATCCTAATACAATACAAACCTGCATATCTCTCTATCCTAATACAATAGATACATCTCAATTGGGACAGAATTGAGGCCAGGTGTTTTTCTGGACTAAAATGACTCATTCCTTGGTGGAGATTGGAATGAAGACATCTGCGAAATATTTTGCTTCCTCATTCCATATACCAACATGAGTTGAAATGGACTTGAAGAAGTGTGAATCATCATTCTTGGGCCATATAATTGAATGATTGATATGTTTATCAAAAATGAATACTCAGAATAATCCACATTTTCTGAAATAAATTTTCAATGATTATACCCAAACCTCCTTATTTGAAAAATAATTTTGGAACTATAAATAATTTTTTAATAAACAGTAATGAAACAATCTATACATGGGATTTTATTAGAACATAACACATGTTTCCCTGTAAAGGCTTTCCAAATGAGGCATAACAAGATGGAAGAATAATAAGCTGGATAATTGGCAGTTGCTTAAAAAAAGGTAACCATCCTGCATTCATATAAGTAAAAAATGCGTATGTGATACTGGGTTTGTACCCATTCGGAAGCTATTCGGGTTTTTTTTTTTTATCTCTGAGGTTCTGCTTTATTTGTACAGCACAAGAAGTATTTTTCCAAGTATCTAAATACATATCTGACTACATTTCAAGCCCCCTGTTACTCCCAGTGCTTACTTATTTCAACATAGATTACTTTCTAGCCACCTTTCTTGATCTTCTCAATGTGTTCTTATTGGTACTACAACACTGGTTCAAGTGGCTCATAAATTGCTTTGCCACTTATATCTTGGGGCTAAATCTAGCCCAATTTAGTGGTTCCCAGCATTTCTTGGTAGCCTTCAGCTGGCAGAACAAATGGGCATTTGGTTCTTGGAACCAGTGTAACCCCATGATTGCTGTCTCTGTAGCCTGCAGAGTCGGTCTGTAGTACTGAGAATGATAACGGCCCTGTGACCAGCAGTACAGGGAGCAAGCAGGGGTCCTCTGGCCAGCCATACAGAGAGCCAGCAGGCATGAGTAGGTTTGCACCAGCTCACCCACCCCAGAAAATGATTCAAGTTCCAAAAGTGGTGGAAAAAACTTACATTAACACTGGATCTAAATGGATAGAATACATCCATTGCCTGTAATGGGTTTATTGATGGTTTGGAGATTCAAACGCAAAGGTGGGGAGATCAGAACAAGTGAACTCACAACCGTGAGGACAAATAATAGAGGGAAAGAAAATAAATAAAGGAAGAAAGAAAAAACAGGAACATAATTCCTTAAGGCTAAACAGCCTAAATTAAAATAACCCACTAAAACGGGCGAACTACTGAAACTAGTAGAATACTAACTAAATCTCCCGAACTCACGTAATGAGCTAAAAACGGGAAACTTAGTAAAACAAAAGAACACTCTCGGCTGCCGTAGCTCAAAGCCGGTAGAGTGAAAAACCAAAACGAAAGTACAAAGAAACACTGTCTCCGAGAGAACAGCAAAGTACAAAATAGATAGCACCAAACGCTACCAGGCAGAAAACAATCCTATAGCCGATTAAGTAGCTATAGCAAGTCCCCCCTGAACATAAACTAAGTTTAATATCAGGAGGTCGCTAGTTCCTGGCTATACCTGGCTCGAAAGCAATGTCGTAAGACAATCAAGCACCGGAGAAGCGGAAGTGAGAAACTTAAGTACCCTGCAGGCAGAAGCGCAGGTGAAAACAATAACGAGGCTGGCAAACCACAAAACGGAACGTGGAAAAAATCCGATTGATTCCTAATCGTGAAGGCAGGATGAGAGCCGCAAAAGAAAAGCAAACAAACAGCCACGAACCACTACATTGCCTTAAAAATCTTTGTTGTACAGAATCTCTTTCTGCTAGGCTGAGATGTTCTTGATTACGGCCTTTGAGAGAGAGACAACGTAATTGGTATTGCAAACTTGTTCATATAATATTACATTGCTATTTAGTAGCCTGCTCTGGTCAACCTTCCCATACAAATGCTGTCTCTCTCACCCCACATCAAAGGAGATGTCCTGAGCTCATTATTTATCTATACAATAGATAGGGTGGCGATCTAGGGAGTTTTATTACCTCTAAGGAGACCCAGAACAGAAAACTATTTAGGACCCAGCGTGGCTTAGAATACCATAATATTCATGGTTTACCTCTTTTATTGTCAATTTGTGACATTCAATTGAAATAATCAATTGAAAGTTTAACCCCTTTACGCAGATGCCTAGTGGCTGAGGCGCCGGCCCCAAGATTTTGCTCAACTCAGACATTTGTTGCTCTTGCAGCCTATGAGTGGGAAAAAGAAACTCTGTGTTGTATCTTTATTAGTATATGATTTGTGACAACTCATATGAATACGAAGTTTCTAAGTGCCACGATTCTCCCATAGCAAGTCCAATTAACAAGCAACCCCCCACCCTGTCTCGCCTGCAACTATACCTACCCATGCGTTTCATAGTGGACACTAGCGTCTATGTGTGAGATCATAAATATATTTCTTCATCTAAAATTTGTATTCCGTCATAGGAACAAGATACACCCAACAATAGCCTGATCGTATGCCAAAAAAGCTGTGAAAAGCCCCGCTCACTCAAATGCAAAATAACTCTTGAAATTTTTGTGTAATGATACCACATCATTCTACTAGCAATATCTGCTACTATATATGAAATACATATACAATCCACCATTAGTTTTACACATAGAGATGTTCCTTTCAAAATTCAGTGGTCATTTATTGTCTTGGACAATCTGTTTGAGAAATACACACCAGTTTAGAATGTTATTACACAACATCTGTGTGAAACACCCCATATACTGTACCTGCAGCTCTGAAGTATTTCATGTCATTCCGGTTTTATTCACAACTGTTTTATCTGATAGATGACAGTATATCCTTCTCAACTGTGTAATTTGTTATTGGGTGCTTTGAACAGTAAATTACAGCCCAGCGTAACAGAATTTTTCATTTTATCAATATAGTATGGCGCAAACAGCTACAGAAAACGCATTCGGTTTTTTTCCTCCCTCGATATGAAAGTAGTACTGCTTATAATATGCAGTTCTTCTCGCTGGCTACATACAGTATGTATGTTAGTTTTTCCAATCGATTACCATCTTGTCCAGCTGGTAAAACGGTCCACAAGTCGCACTTCTGCAATTCATAGTAGAGCGCAAAATAGGGAGGAAAACTAAAGAAAATTGTTCTTTTTCCATATAACGAAAGTTTAAGTGTTTTAGAAGTTGCTTAATGTAATATACAATATATGTACTATCTCTAAATACCTGTAACAAGTAACACAAATATGCTTGTTAAAATCATGTTTGCTGGGCGCGGACTTCAATTTGAGGGACAGACTATAATCAGCTATCCATTAACACCTTCCTAGTTTCGATTGGCTCTGAGGTTCGGTATGCCTCGCCCCTAAAGAGCCTACTTCTCTGAATAATGTAGCTGCCGGTAGAAGAATAGACAACGGAGAATTAATGGAATCCTTTATCCTACAATTCTGAACGATGGTAATAAAAAACAAACAGGGCGTCATCATCAGCAGACAACAGAGACATGCTTATTTTAGGAACTATATTGACATGTACTAACGTTAGGCTAATGATTCCGAAATGACTCAAACATCAAAGATTCCAAGTAAAACAAGTCGAGAATGTACACAATTCACAGTAGCTATTTGCTCCATCTGGACCTCTGGCTTTCTATCTTCAGACAAAACTCCATATTACTCCATAGAAAAAAGTGAACGCTATAACTTAAGAGCTGTTTTGCGGCCAAACGGAATGAAGTTCAGTCATTCTGTAGTTCTTACCTATTCTGGCACTTGTCCTCTCCACAAATCTCAGCAGGCTCGGGCAGGCTATGAACGAATCGCCTGTAATCCATACTTTAAGCGAGCTATAACGACAATTTCAATACAAACTAGTGACTTCTTCAATACTCCCCCCGGCCAGTGGCATCAGTGCTGAGTGCAATTTTTCACGAGTCTGTATAGAAATTATCGCCTATAGCTCGCAAAAAGTATGGATTACAACTTTTTTTTCTTTTATTTTGACTACAGAAAAATGCGATCCTAGGGCAAAAGAATAGATACTGTAGAGTACAGGGGAAACTGATGTTTTATTGAGGTACAAGAGTGCATGATTAGGCTACATATGTATGTGTATGTAACACTGTGATATCAATGTTTTTATCTTAATCCATCAGAAGAAGCAAATGTATATGCTTTATAAAGGACAAAACAAATTTTATTCATTTTATGACATGTTTTGCATAGGGGTTTTGGACCCATAGATATCTACCCCTCGATACTGATGAAAATATAGTAATTCCCACTTGATGCAAAACTGTTGATTTGTAGTTAAATATATCATCATTTAGTTTTATCTAGAGAAGTGCACAATTTAGCCATTTTGATAGATTTAGAGACACTAATGGACATTTATATATAGAATAAAGTAATCATTTCTAATATTTGGTTGCATATCTTTTGTATGCCATGACTTCCTGATGTCTGTGATCCAACAACATCAAAAGACTCTTGATATCTTATTTTCTGGTACTCTTACAAGTGATACTGAAACGTCTCTGCATTTGAATGGATTTCTATGGGAATTGGGGGGTGAGACTATATTTAGCTGTAAATGACACTGGAACAGTA
The DNA here is from genome assembly GCA_022702515.1 of Ilyophis sp. 1 JC-2022. NCBI lineage: Eukaryota > Metazoa > Chordata > Actinopteri > Anguilliformes > Synaphobranchidae > Ilyophis > Ilyophis sp. 1 JC-2022. Next base: position 15,313,253 of record CM040405.1, on the reverse strand, counting down.
TGGAACACATGGTTGGCTAAATGGCTCCAAGTCATCAAGGGTCTGACGTATCAAACAAGCCTTAAACCATCACTCTGCTGTCAGAAATACAGTAGATATGGATGGATAACTTGAAGGGTTTCTTTTCCCGACTTATTTTTCCATAGAGTTCAACAGGAAAATCAGCAAGGTCTGGCTTATCTGTCTCTCTCTCTCTCTTTACTGGTAATTTCAATTCAACGCCTGGTTTAACGTCTTAAATTATAATTAGTGAGCCTACAATCAGTAATGAATGTATGATTCCAATTCATTATTCTAATTGACTGTTTTTCATTTAATACAATTATTTAATCTTAAGACCTGATTTAGACTTTGTTTTGACTTGTTGGTTGATTCCACCGGGTTACTGTTCGAATGACCTATCAACAAATTCTGTATTTTATTGATTGTCATTTTCAATAATAATTATTAAATGAAAGCATGTAAAATACATTTTAAATGTAGGTTAAGTGATGGGTTTTTAACACTCAATACCCCTTGTGTTCCAGTATTCAGTGTGCTGGACATTTAACAAAGGGCATTGAATGTTGGAACTGCTGGATTCAGAAAAGAAACACATTTTTATTTAATCCGCACCTCCCCTACAGCGTCTTGTGTTGCTGAGCTCCTTATGCTGAAAGGTTTGGCCAGTCAAGGGTGAGGTAGCAGTGCAGCAGAGCAAAGGTCTCTCAGGGGCAGTTGGCCTGGAGCCTAGTGCCTGTGACTGAAGCAAGATATGCTTGGCAGGTAGTAGTTGACCGCTTCCTGGTCCACCGGGTATAGTAAAGTGGCCTGCAAGAATATTGTAAGGCATCATGTTTTTGTTTGTATATTGACTTTGTTTCTTTGATCTCTCATTCAGCGAGGTAGAAGCCCAACCCCAAGAGGAAATCTGAGCAAGCTGGGTCAGCTGTCTTAGTGGGAAGATCACGGACACACGTTTGCACAATTCCACGTCACCAGAGCGTGGGAATCCACCTGAACAAAACACCCTATATGATCGGTGTGGTAATGAACCCAAAGTGCCGGAGACTGAATGTGGATTTTAGTCCTAATAAGCTTAATTAAATAATTTGTTAATGGGATCTTAGATGCCGATTTACTGATGCGCTGGGCGATAATGGAAGTTCATGACATTCACACCCCAGTCTGTGTCACAATTTAATACAGTGCTTTAAATCAGGATATTTTATTAATGTGGACTATTAATATTCTGTCACATTGGCTGACATATTTCTTTCAAAATGCATACATGAATAACTGAGTACCTCTGTGGAACTGATCAACCGCATGAATATTCAAGCCCCAGTTATAAGAATCATTTCTGAAATCCACTGGGGACCCCTCTTTATTTATTTCTATATGTATTCTTTTATTTAATAAAGGAGAGATAATGAAGGGGTGAAAAGGTCAAACAGTTGATGCAGATGGGTCCTTGACTAGGACTTGAGTCATTATTAAGCGTGATTGTCCATTTTCATATCAATGAAGTAATGCTTGCTGGCTACATTGAGAGCTTGCTTAAGGCCATATTTTTTTGCTTGTATACACGGAGTGAGATACAATAGCACCAGTGTTCTAGCTATAGTACACAGCTGATCTTAAACACGTGACTACTTTGTTTGCTTTTCTTGATGATTTTCAGCAGCTGATGTGAAAGGAGCCGACTTCAAAACACATTTATGTTCAGCAATTATTTATGGGACTGAAGAAAAATATACAACCAACTCTTTCATAAAGTCATAACTCAAAAAGGTCAGCCTTTCCCTGGTGTATAGTGAATAGTCATTGTGCATGTGGAACATACCAAATATAGATCAAGAACCAACATAAAAAATGAGAACTGTATGGATGAATGAAAGACTAGAATGGATAGAAAATAAAATGTAAAAAAAATAAAATAAAAGAGGGAGAGTTAAGGACTTAGACCTCCCAGCCAGTGGTCCTGGGTGCTGAAGATGACCTCCTTGGGATCAGTGTCACTGCTTGTACAGTGTGTCAGGGGGCTCAGCCACGAGTGACATCTCTTGCCTTTATTAAAGGAAAAAGTGAAGGATTACTGTCAAGTTCCAGACTAATGGCTGTCACAGCCGCTGAAAGCGGATTTGTAGCTACTGCTCCAAGACGTGAAGGAAAAATCCTGCATTTAAAATTTCAGCAAAGCTCTTTAATAACCCCTCCCCCCCCACCCCCCGGATTCTTTGTATTGATGCATTTTTTCTTTCTGGTTAAGAAAAGAACCCTTTCATTCTCATCTTCTCACCGTTACTCTTTTCCTACATTTCCCTGCTACCTTGTTTGCATGCATAATTGGCAAGCTCTCAATGGGGAAAACTGAGCCTGTGGTAGATAGAAGTATAAGCTTCGCAACTGACAGCAATGGCTGACAAGCATGATTTGTTGTGTAGACCGATAATCAGTTACGTGAATGTTACTCATACTCATAGTTCGGCCTGTCAGTTTGTTTCTGTATGTGTCAACAACTTTCAGTTGTGGATGAGCAGGCTAATTCTCTCAACGGGGACAGTATTAAATGGCAAAAGTTGCAGCAGCACACATTTTTGGCTCTTGGTTAATTCTTGGTGGTAGTACCACATCCTGTTCCCGGTGGTATTCTACACATCTTACTTTCATAATTACCAAGATTTTCAATGCTGTTTTGCATATGATGCAAAGCTAATGTTTTCTCTGCTACTGTTTTTTTTTTGTTGCTTAAACAGCCCGCTAAATTGCAGTAAATCATTATATTGCTATCCCTTTGTGCACAGTATATTTAGGGACATTGCTAAAGACACTACGGCTTGAGTCTGAAATTATATTTGTTATAAGCTCATTTTGTATAGCTAGACAGTGTGATGTACTCTGTCATAGTGGCCTATTTCTCCCGTTTCCTGACAGTGAGCCGCTTCTAGTTTTACTTATCAGACATTCGTCACTCCTGGAGACTGGCTTCTTTAGGACACTGGCACAGTTTGCAAGAGAGAAGCAAAGGGTTGGGGTTGGGAGAACAGATGAATCGACTATATCTTTGTGAGGGGACCGCAAATATTCTGGTGAGATATTTTCCATTGTATACTGATGACAGCAGTCGGAGGCACTCCTGTGCTGTGACATTTCAGAATATCTGATAGTACAAATTTCCTATCTGTCGCCCCCACTTAGCATCCCCCTGGCCTCCCCCATCTTCTCATTCCTCCCTCTACCCCTCCTCCCCTCTCAGCTCTCCAGCTTTGACATTGACCGGGCTGCTTCCAATGAAGAATCGGAGAAGGGCACTCATGGAGACGTTTGTGCATTTTTATCTCTCGGAAGGGAAAAGGTTCCCTTTCTGCCTCTGTGGTTTGTTCCCCCACCTCTAATCTAAAGATGAACTTAACATAACATAACACAACGTAATGACGAGCACTGGTCATTCAACCCAACAATGCTCACCACTGTCCTACCACTAAATGGCGCCTGTTCATGCAAAATTGGAGACAGCATTTAAAATCATGTATATTGATATAAAGAACACATCTGATAGACATTTCTGCCTTTTTTTGAAGCAGGAGAAGAAACTGGATACAACAAAAGTTGTTTTCATATTATTGATGGCCAGCTTATTTACAAGTAAAGTGAATAAAAAATAGCAAACACCAAGATCACTTTATTGGTTGTTGGGACACTACATGTGACTAATACAGTCTATTTGTTCTGTGAAATAGTCTACAAGCGTTTGTAAGTCTCCAGGAGGAAAATCAATCAACCCATGCAGTCTCTGGTGGCATTCCACAATACCCCCTTAAATGCTTGATTGGGTTTGGATCTGGTGACTGAGAAGGCCTTCATTTTCCCTTTTATTGGAAGCGTTTCTGTTTTTTGTTGATTAACTGTACATACTTTGTGATTCTGGGTCAATTCCCAGGTCACGCAGTTGTAAAAGGGCATTGTTTCAAGAATGTAAGTTCACCTATTGAGTTTGATCCTTCGGGCAGGATAACAGGGTTTTGTTACTACATACAGATATTTAAACAATTCAAAAGTGAACAAACAAACTATTATAGCTGTGACTATAAAAGCCCTGTTCATAATGTTGAGAAAATCTGTCACTGTGAGAACAAAAATAATGCCGCAGACAGGGTTGTGCTGTAGCGTGAATTTAAAGGAAACGACACACTTTGCATTCAATGAAATAGCTCGCTCAAACCAAGGCGTCTCCTTCCTGCGGCTTAATGGAGATTAGAAATTTGTTTAAGTTGCACCGCTCATCGGGGGGTGAAAATAAATAAATAAATGGAGGAGATTGCAAATGAGACTTGTTTGCTCTGAATCAATAGGCAGCGCGAAAAGATGTTGTGTGCATCGATAAGAAGGGTCCAAAGCAAACACTGAGAAGCGGGTACCAGGGGAAGGCTTAGTGTTATTAATGTGAAAATGAAGACCAGCTGCTGAGCGCAGACCAGGCAGGTGTCAGAAACGGCGTCCTTCGGGAGCCGTCCTGAGCCCGCCTCGGCTCCTTCAACACAGCAGCTCCTGCTGCTTGTTTAACTATCCGGAAAAGAGATTCTTAATTAATGAGAAGGTCAAAGGAAAGCGCCAGCGCCAGTGCCAGTGAAATGACAGTGCCACGAGACTGACGCTTTTCATTAAAGGGTGAACGGAATTTGGGACTCGGCTGAGTCGAGGCCTGGCAAATTGCCGCCATACTGTTGTCCACGTTTTGAAAGGCTGCTTTGTTTTTGTTTTTTGTCAACGTCGAAAGGATTGGATTTTATTTTAGACAGGCCGGAGTGGACTTAGTGTGAAACTGGTATGGATAAACTCTTAAGGGAGAATTATCATTGTCATTTGCATAATCGAAGTATGGGGCCTACAGTGTACTTCAATCCCAAAATGTCTCCTTCAGCTTCCTGGTCGTATCATAGGCTGGTATCCTTCATTGGGCCGGTTATACTTTAATATCTCCAAACACACATTTTTGACGGAGAAGCCTTCTTTTCCCAGCATTGGAATGTTATTTTATGGCTATGACATGTAGTAATAGACATCGTCTCTTATGACACGTCTGGGAGAGTATTTATAGCTTCCTGACCTTTTCAGACTGTGGCTTCCATCAGCCTCCTGCATGATATCATTTGCCATGCTGGGATGGGACATACTCTGAGGAGGGCTCCTTCTCACTGAAAAAAACAAAATGGTTCCCTCTGAAGCACCTCTCCCACCGCCCTGTTTCCCATCCTTATCCCACACCCAAACATATGAACTTACCGAGTTATGGATGATGAGCTGATCCCCCTCTGAGGCATTTGGGCCTGTAATATAGATCAGTACAGTGGTGCTTATTCCTTGATGTCAGATCACAAGCAAGTGGGACAAATGTTTATTGTATGGTTTGAATTTAGAGGCAACACAAGCGAATCACATTTGGAAAATGTATTTACTATCAAACAGGGAGAATAGCAAACAAAGATCCTCCAGCTCTTTGACTATTTACTCAGACACACACAGACAAGTATACATGTTTCCGCCTCACCTTTTTTATTTAACAATGAGAATATCGTAGCTATATGAGTTTCAAAGGAGGTACTGCTAACAGACAGGCAGTACAGATTGATTGGCCCTTCTGTTTAATGCAAGACATAGTATGCAAAAAGAAAAGCTGGGCTATCATTTTACCTGTCACAGCACTGCTGCAATGCATAACAAAAATGACTAATTTAATCTGTTAGTCAAAGTGCAGTCACTTCTTGCATCATTTGTTTCTGTATGATAGTGGTGCTGTCAGCTTTGTAAAACAATGACTTAACTATAAAGGAGTTAGAAAGTGCATTCCCTTAGGAAAATAGAACATTTATTTTGTGACATTTATTTTTTTTAAAAACATATGATCGGGATATTATAACACGTCACAATATATGGGCAGATATACAGTGAGCACCATAATTCATTGGACAGTGACACATTTTTTTGTTAGTTTGGTTCTGTACTCTAGAACTTTTGAGTTTGACAGGATACAATAATCAGCTTTAATTTGAGGGTATTTTCATCCATATCGGATGAACCATTTACTAATTATAGAACCTTTTGTACACCCCCCAATTTCAGGCATCAAAAATACTGGACAGTTTAACATAATGTAGAATAAAGTAATCATTTTTAATATTTGGTTACACATCCTTTGCATGCCAGGACTTCCTGATGTCAACGACCCAACAATATCAAAAGATTCTTGATATTTTATTTTCTGGTACTACCATAGCGATACTATAACCTCTCTGCATTTGAATGGATCTCTATGAGAATTGGGGGGGGTGGGACTAGATTAAGCTGTAAATTACACTGGAACAGTATGGAACACATGGTTGGCTAAATGGCTTTACGTCATCAAGGGTCTGACGTATCAAACAAGCCTCAAACCATCACTCTGCTGCCAGATATGCAGTAGATACGGATGGATAACTTCAAAGGTTTCTTCTCCTGACTTATTTTTCAAGAGGAAAATGTGTCAGGAGAAACAACCCTTAAAAGTATCTATCCATATATACTGCATATCTGGCAGCAGAGTGATGGTTTGAGGCTCGTTTGAAGCCTCAGACCCTCGATGACTTACAGCCATTTAGCCAACCATGTGTTCCACACTATTCCCATGTAATTTACAGCTTAATCTAGTCCGCTTTCAACACTATCCCCCCTAACAACCTGGTAATCAAACTACACAATCTGGGCCTCAACACTCACCTGTGCAATTGGGTTTTGGACTTCCTCACCAGCAGACCACAAACAGTGTGCATGGGTAAGCACTTCTCCTCATCCATAACATTAAACACTGGAGCACCTCAGGGCTGTGTGCTGAGTCCCCTCCTATTCTCCCTCTTCACGCACGACTGCAAACCCGTCCATGATTCCAACATCATAATCAAGTTTGCGGACGACACAGTCGTGATAGGCAGGATCTCTGACAACAACGAGACGGCCTACAGAGAAGAGGTTGAGAAATTGGAGAGTTGGAGCCGAGACAACGCTCTAGCTCTAAACCCTAACAAAACAAAAGAACTGATCTTGGACTTCAGGAAACAGCATGTCCACCATCCCATCAGCATCAGCGGTGAGAGAGTGGAGGAAGTCCAGCACCTCAAATACCTGGGAGTTCACATCAGCCATGACCTGACTTGGTCCGCTAACACAACAGCGATGGCCAAGAAAGGTCTTCAGAGGCTCTACTTCCTGAGGTGTCTGAAGAGAGCACAACTACCACAACAGTTGCTGGTAAACTTCTACAGGTGCGCTGTAGAGTCGATAATAACTTACTGTATCACAGCATGGTACTCTGGCTGCACCTCTGAGAACAGGAAGGTCCTCCAGCGCATTATAACATCAGCTCAGAGAATCACCGGCTCTCCACTCCCAACACTGGAAGCGATTTACAGGACCCGCTGCTACCGCAAAGCCATAAAGATTTGCAGAGACCCGACTCACCCGGGACACAGCACTTTCACCCTTCTGCCATCTGGAAAGCGATACAGATCCCTGTACGCTCGCACAACCAGAATGAAGAACAGTTTTTACCCGAACGCTGTCACACTGCTGAACTCAAGGCGTCCCCTCCGCCTCACAAATTGAACTGACCTAACTGTTATTGGAAACTGTGCAATATTTAAATGCTGTGCAATATTTAAATTCTGTGCAATATTCTACTCTGTGCAATATTTTTATTTAATTATATTTACATCACTTGTTTTTGTACTTTACCCCACTAGGCCATACCCTCAATTGCTGCACTTCCCCCTCCCCCATTGTAGGACACTTTATTCTTCTCTTATTCTTTTATATATTTATATTGTTATCTTGTGTATGTGTGCATCTATGCTGCGGGCTCGAAACGAAATTTCCCTGTACATGTACAGTGACAATAAAGTATTCAATTCAATTCAATTCAATTCCTACACCCCAATTCCCATAGAGATCTATTAAAATGCAGAGAGGTTATAGTATCGTTTATAAGAGTACCTGAAAATAAGATATCAAGAGTCTTTTGATGTTTTTGGGTCACAGACATCAGGAGGTCATGGCATGCCAAATAATATGCAACCAAATATAAAATATGATGACTTTATTTAAGTTTATATACATTTGTCCAATTACTTTTAGTCCCCTAAAATGGGGACAAAAATTGTGTCACTGTCCAAATACATACAGACTGAACTTTACATGCGTCATTTTAAAAAATAATGATAATGCCTTGCATTTATATAGTGCCTTTCTCACCGGTCGGCGACTCAAAGTGCTTTACAATGATGAGGGGGAAGCTCACTTCTACCACCACCAATGTGTAGCACCCACCTGGGTGATGCAACAGCAGCCATTTTGCACCAGAATGCTTACCACACATCTGCCGAGGTGGACAGGGAAATCATTTTTTTAATTAAACTGGGGGATGATTAGGTGGCAAATTGAAAGCCAGGTTGGGAATTTAGCCAAGACACCGGGGAAACCCCTACTCTTTATGAAAAAGTGTCATGGGATATTTGATGACCACAGTAAGTCAGGACCTCATATCATCTCATCCGAAAAACAACATCTCCGACAGCACAGTGTCCCTATCACTGCATATTTGACCAGAGGGAAGATTGACCCCCTACTGGCCCACCAATACCACCAGCAGCAACTTAGTTTTCCCAGGAGGTCTTCCATCCAAGTACTAACCAAGCCCAAACCTGCTTTGTAATTTCTGATATACTGCTGTGGAAGAAATTAAGAGACGACTGCAAAATTATCAGTTGTCTCGTTGTTATTTTTGTTCTGTACTCTAGCACTTTGAGTTTGAAAAGATACAATGACAATGAGGGGGGGACAATGTACAAAAGGTTCTATAATTTTTCAACGGTTCATCCGATATGGATGAAAATGCCTTCAAATTAAAGCTGACAGTCTGCACTTCAACCTCATTGTCATTGTATATTGTCAGTTCTAGAGTACAGAACCAAAATAACGAGACAACTGATAATTTTGCAGTGGTCTCTTAATTTTTTCCAGAGCTGTATATACATTTAAATCTGATATATATCATTGTGTATATTACTCTGCACAATACATTTATGTCTAAATTTCTTCCGCGGTAGATCTCTTTTTTGGGAGCAGACCATTTTTGCATTTTCATATGAATATACCCTGGGACCAGCACCTCAACCCATTAATTCAGAAAGGGCTTCTAGTGGTGCCAGCAGCCTATTTTCAAATATATATATACATGTATATATATATACATGTCATTTTTGATATATGTATGTGTATATATATATATATATATATATAATTTTCCATAGACATATATACATTGAACCTTCATATATATAACAAAAAATAATCAGGCATATATTTGCGCTTTTAAAAAAAAATTTGATTGGACTGACAATTACATTGTTTTATTTTCTTAAGGATTTTGAGGTGATTATAACCAGTGGGACAGTCAAATGTAGCAATCTGTCACATTTTAATGGGGTTTGTCATCAGTTTGTGCAGTCCGTGCTGTTGTTTACAAAATTCAGCTTGCCTTTTAACTTTGGCTGGAGGGCTGATTAGTGCCTTGGCCCTTTTTTAATGGTACTCGATAGCTGACAGAGCCAGAGAACTTGTTTAGACGCTTTTAAATATTGAAACACTTTGCAATCGCATAGACCAGGTAACGTTAACAGTCATGACAAATTATTCCATTAGCCACCGCCTGACACCAAACCACTGAGCTGAACTCCTTTTTCAATCGAGGTATAGAAAATAAATTTACCAGCAGCACCCTCACTGCATAAGAAGTTTTTCCAAGGAACAGCAGGCAATCTTACAGGTAGGCTTTTTTCTATCTAGCTAAACAGTTTGAAGTGTTGGGTGTTTAGTCCGTTAACAAGCAAGCAAGTGACTTTGTAAAGTAAGCTGGCTTCACATTCAGTAGTCGCCTGCATGTTACGTGTGCCTGTCTCTCCCTCTGTTTGTCTTGGGTTTTCCCTATCCAGAGTTGATTGCATGATTGGCCTAATTGATTGATTAGTCACCTGGGTCCACGCCTTTAAAAGACTGGTTTGCCCAGCAATCAGGAGTTGCTGGTTTTCTTTGTACCCCTGCTTCCGAGTGAGAAGTTTTTTTCTCCCTCACGGCCTACGACCCAGAGTGTTTTTTGGACCGTGGTTTTTCCATATTTTCTTCATCTACTGACCTGTTTTCTTTACTACACATGTCTGCATACACCAACGCATATACACATATAAATACCTGCATTCACGCATCCATACGCTCCCTACCCCCTTTTCCCTTTGTTTAATACAATTATTTTCTTTGTTTGCAACTTTCAAGAAAAACCGAACTCTGGCTTCATAAAAATCTTTTATTGCGCCAAATCTTTAATTACACTTTTATTGATGATGAAACAATGCAAAAGCAGCTTAAACGCCTGAGTTTGTCCGTTCTGCCCCGAGCTGTGCACGCACTCTCTATTGTTTGTAAACAAGTTCATCTATAAATATCAATTTCAAGAGCAGTGTACTGTTAGAAATAACATTCACAATGGGATTTATCAAAATGAACGTGGGTGTATGGTAGCCTACAATGAAATCTCACGACAGCTCTCAATCTTGCGTACGCTTTTGGCGAAGCAGTGACATTGCATGCAATGAACTGCGAGGGAATAGTTGTGCAGCCTATGATGAAAACAAATAACTTCTGTTCAGAGCATTGCGGAGTCAACGGGTGATAAACAAAAAGGTGCTCTTTGAAAAACATAGGTTATGCGAGCCTTAAAATCAGAGTTTGTCTGAGTAGCTGATCATAAAAATGGCACGTCCAAGTATGCGTTATGGCTGTAGACTGGCAAAAATAGTATCTGAATAAGTTGATTTTGAATATTGTGCAGCCTAAAGGCCGGTATAATTTGCTCCTTGCGAAATTGAGTTTATTTAAATTTCACTAAATTCTAGCCCTGAGCTCACTTGACAGGGTAGCTACATGGAAATTTAACTCTCTAAGAAAATCTTAGAAAGAAAATCTCTAAGGAAATTGTACAATTTAACATTTGCCTCGCCTAACTAGCTAATGTTATTAGTTAGTTAACAATATGTGGTTTGATCTTATATAAAACTAATCCCTCTGAACTAAATAAATAATCTAAATTACCGGACAGTACTGAGCTAGTAAGCACAATTAGAAGTGACAGCACAATCTCATTGCAGCTTGCTAGCTGATTATTGGTTCACTGATTATTGTTTTTTTAGCAAATTAATCGAATACATAACACTTAACACATTTATCATGAGCTAACTAGCTACCTACTTCATAGAATTTCAGTAGCGTTCTTGTAGTTGTACACTTATTCCAGAGGATTAAAACAATTAATCGGGACTCCCCTGTCAAAGGAATAGATTATGTTTACTTCAGCTACGAGTTTCTGTACTCAAGTGCTAGTTGGATCCATACTATAGACTGTAGAGAAAAGATCCATACCTACGCAGTTCAGTAACCATGGAAGTTCAAACTACTTTATGGCCATGCTCCTTGTAGGCTATTCATCAATTGTACACATTCCACTAATCAGAGTCATATATTGAGTCATATGTAGACCAACCAGAGTCTATTGTTGACTCTATGATGGGTAAAATAACAACACTATATATTCAGTTATCAAATCGTGTCAAGTAAAATCACAGATATTCTTATTCTTACATGCATTATGGGTTTAGCTGGGTTGAAAATATGACTGAAAAGCCCTTAGTTTGGTAGAAAAGGGGAGGAGTTTCTCCATTATAGCCTATTGGGAAATTGAGAGTTGCGGTGCGCTGGATGCCATTGGTTGCTGAAATTCTTGGCTCCTCCCACCTCTCCAGTTCCTATATATGCTCAAGACAGGCCTTGACAAATTCTGTGTTGCTGTCCCCCATCTATTCATTAGACATTGGTGAAAATTAATACTAATTAAAATACTTGTCCTTGACCGATTCAAAGAATATGAGAGAATTCCTTGGCCACCTGTCAACCTATGTGTGAGTTTCATCCAAATAATATCAGAACTGTAGGCGCTAATGCTGTTATGGACAGAAACATGGACGTAAGTGATTGCAATACCCCCGCTCTCAGTGCTACGCGTGCGCGGGTGTAATGATAAAAATATTTTTTTTTTTTATCATTGTGGCTCTGGCAATTACATTTTACATTTAAATTACAACTGCTCCAGAGCCCAGTTGACGATGTTTGCCTGTCTGGTTCCTTTCTCCATGTATGACGCTGACAGAGCTGATGTCCCTTCGTCAGAGTGTTTTCAAGGGAAGAGTAATTAAAGGAGGAACAGCTGTGGGAAATGCCGCTTGACACCAAGGATACGCCAAGCTGGAGAAGCTGTTATCTTGCTTAAACATCTCTGTCTCATGGGTTTCTTGGGACAGATCCAAATTGTATTAAAACATGTTATTGCGGATGCCTCATCTGTTAGAACAACATTGGAGCCTCGTTGAATATGGAATAATAATAATAAAAATAATTGGACAATTTCTGTAATTATGGAGTCCTAATAGCAATATAAGTCTGGCATCCTCTTGATGGCAGTCCACTTTTGAAGCGCACATTACATAGGGTGTAATGCCTAGTAGGGGAGGTCCACTGATGGCTCTTTGACTGAGTTTTTGACCCCTCTTCATTGGAGACAAGATACTTTATTTTATGTTTTTGTTGCAGGCTGAATTAGATGGCAGCAGTATTCTCAAACAAAATTTTAAAGCCAATTCCAGTTATATGCTTTCCATTTCCATTACATGTGTAACCTGAAGGGGGCGTAAGCACCTCTTAAAGAGTTAACGTTTCGACAACGCCGCTCCTGAGAGCCCCTGAGCATAAGGATGATAGTCGCTAGGTATCCCTGTGTGCAGGGTATTCAATTGAATGAATGACAGAGGCTGATGTATCAAACATATTACAATTTTATTTAGAAACAGGATTGACACTAGTATGCTCTTTTCTTTTAAAAATGCACTTTGTCTCAAAATGTATTTTCATGTCAATTAAAATACAAGTCATATGAACATGAGGGCAATATAATAGTAGGGTAATAGAAGTTAACATTGCTTCCATGGCTGGGAGGCTCATCAAGGTTCAGGTGTACCTAGTAACAGGGAGTTATACAATACTGTGCAAATATGCAGAAATACCTTGGGGCTGAACAATCTCTATTGGCCGGGGGAAAGCAAGGAAACAAATTTAGGTGTCAAAATAAACCGAATAGAAAACCAAACCAAAACACAACAAATCAAAAAGGAGGAAGCCAAACTGACCAGGAAGGGATGTTCTAGGGACCTAAGATCAGCCTACATTACATTTACATTATAGACATTTAGCAGACGCTCTTATCCAGAGCGACGTACATAGTGCATTTTCAAACTAGGAACAAGAGCGTTTAAAAACAACCCTAAAAAGGCAAATACGAATCTAAGTACTAGGCGCAGTCAGGATGATTGGCTTTTTTTTTTTTGGGGGGGGGGGGGGGGGGGGGGTAATTACACAACATTAATAACAATAGTCACAGGGAGGTAGGGAGGGGTGGAGAGAGGTGCAGCTTGAAGAGGTGAGTCTTCAATCTGCGCTTGAAGGTGGTCAGACTTTCTGCTGTTCTGACCTCCACAGGGAGGTCATTCCACCACCGTGGGGCCAGCCAGCCTAATGCCAAGAGTAGTAGTGGGGTAATAATGATGCTAGCAAGAGGGCGATAGTAGCACAGGCTGAGAGGCACAGGGGGAACAGACACTAAAGGGAAGAAAATAAGGGACTTGTAATACAGGCAAAATACTATTTCACGTCACACAAGGCCAAGTCTACCGTGAACTTGAGTGCCAGCAAGAGTGTGACGGCTTCCTCCACGGAGGTGAGGAGATGTGTATGATACTGATGTGGACGGCAGGTGTATACTGTGCTGTTCACTTAATTGTTCACACTGCAGCTCTACGTCTTTTAAATGAGCATCTTAGGATGTCCTCCCTTGGTAAGAGTGGAACTGTCAAGCTTTTCTTCCACAAGACAAACGATGAAAAGCAAATACACTCAAGTAGCATGGTGAGGAGTGTTTGCTTGCACCACATTTTCCCATATCCTCACAGGCCAGCAACTATCCTGCTGAACACAGAATATAAAATCTCAACCTCAAACAACCCCAAACTCTCCCTACCCTCCCCCCACCCCCCCCCCCCCCCCCCCCCCACCCCCCCGCCCATCCCCCCCCCCCCCCCCTTGTGTCATCTTGCATCCACACACACTGCTGTTGTTATTTGTTGTTGTTGTTGTCTGTTCTCTGCCTGTTGTTGTCCTGTTGTCTACTGTTGTCCCCCCCTACCACCCTTGTGTTTTTTGTTTTTTTGTTTTTTGTTTGTGTGTTTGTTCAGTTCCCCACTGCTACTGCCCATTTTGTATGTTATTGTTGTTATGTTACGTGTGTGTGATTATGATGTGATGTGTGTGTTTTTTTTTTTTTTTTTTTTTTTTTTTTTTTTTGTATGTAATGCGTCTTTGGGTCCCTGAAAAGCGCTATATAAATAAAATGTATTATTATTATTATTATTAAAATCAAGCCAAAGCAACAAAGCTGCAGTATCCTGTGTTCAGGCAGCTCACATGTGTGCTGGTAGGTCCTGTTTCTTAACTCTTTTACTGAGGGACTGGTACGGTTGGGAATGGAGATGACATCCTTCAGAGATGGCTGTCTGCCGTGGCCGTGGCCGAGAGCAGGCCGGCAAGAGGCAAGGGCAGTTATTCTGCCACAGTCTCCGGGTTCTTGTGTTGTGTCCTGTCTCTGTGGGCCGTGCGCTGCCTATGCACAGGCAGGAGATGGAGGCTTTGTCTCTCCCCTGGGGATTGCAGGAGCACGGGTCCATCCATCTTCTTCTAATCCCCAATTACACTGTCTCTCCATCTTAATGCAAGCTCTGAGAGGGGAGGGGGAGTGATGGATCTTTTGGTAGTGAGAGGTTAAGTGTTGATAACCGGCGAGAAGTCCTCTTTTAACACAAGGGCATAGATGGAGGGAGGGTAGGAGAGGGAGAGCCTCCTTTTCTCTGCTGTGTCAAAAGATTAATACTTTACTGTAATTTGCAGAATTGTGCCAGAATTAATTTTTGGAACCTATTTGAAACCATTTCCCCCCTCACCATTTATTTCTCTTAATTTTATCTAGCCAGTCTAATTATAAAGCCTTTGTCAGGGCAGCAGTGTTTTCTTTGGACCCAGGGAAGGCAGCTGCAGCCACAATCATTGCATGGAGGTACGCTTCTTCTGCAGCTGGTAATGGCAGGCCAGAGGTGAACAGAGGAGTTTCTTTTGTAAGATGAGAAAGGGCGCCCATCCTGGGCAATGCCACAGTATGTATTGTCATGGTCAAGACCAACAAGCAACTGCTGAAAATATAAGCAAATGTGTATGATTTCAGAAACATAGTTCAGTGTGAATATGAATTTATTTGACTTATGAATGCTTTCTTCCATTTGTTGTTCCTTTCTAGAGTGTCTGTATAAAGGAATTTTGGATTTCTCATATTTCTGCAGCATTATTAGACTGCTTCCATGCTTTTCAGCAAAAACAAAGCAAACTATGCAAAAGACCATAAATAAATATTGCGGCACAGTAGAAGTGCACAATAGTACAATGGTATTAGTATAATATAGTCGGAAAACCGACAAATTCCCTTGAAGAGCCAAATCACAGGTGGACAACAAAAGCGCAGGCATCCATATAACCACATACACATGACCCAATTAACCCGGAAGGATGTGTTGTTTCAGAGTTTACACTGCAGACGATCCCCTTGAGGTTCAGACTTTCCTCCAATTACAGCTGCAGCAGCTGAGTCCGGCACTCGATAAGCATAGCGCCGTATCCAGACAGCCACATCCAAAGGGCACTCCACCACAAGAGCCAAACCCTCTCCTCCTAAATCATCCGCTGCTGGGAGAGAGAGCCTTGCCTAATCAAGGCCATGGACAGGGGTGGTGTTCTGTAAGGAGTCTCGCCCGCATGTTCTCCAGAGCTGTCATGTCCGAGGTTGCAGTCTGAGCTGTGGATAATGCCTCATTAAAAGCAATGAAGGGGGAGGTGCTCTGACAGAGCCTGGGCGTGCTGCAGAGATGCTGTCTGTCTCTTTAATTAGATAATCTCTGGATACCTGGGATGGCAGGAGGTGTGTTCAGCGAAGTCTGCTCCTGGCAGGGAAATCACAGAAGTACCCGTCACTCTTGGTCTGGATGAAGATGGCTGCCGAGTTTGCCTTTTTCCCTCCTGCTGTGTTTGCGTTCTGCATGAAACAATGATGTTCATAAAATTAGCAGGAATTCGAACAAGACATATTGTCTGTTGTGCCATTGTGATAGGCTCTGTGTGCATGCTGTAGTGTCACACATAGAAGTGACTACATGCATTGCTTTAACATGTCAAGGTATCACAATATATTGATGCCTTGCCTTGAGCAATGACTATGCTGCTTAGGTGTTAGCTTTCCACTCACATTAATTTGCCGTGCACATTTTATCAAAAGGGAAGTGGAGGGCAAATGGCCATGAGCGATTTACATTAAACAGATCACATCGTTTTTTTTTAAGAAAAAAATTATCCAATTTTAAACTGTGGCTTTTTGAGAGTTGAAAGGTGCAACAGAGCTTGCAAGTTTCAAATTCAGCTTTTAACTGAACTGACCCATACAAGTTAAAATTTTTAAAATTCAGATACAAATCACAGCATTCAGCTTTAAGACCTTACATACGAATTTCAAACTGAAATACAAATTCAATGTAATCAAATTCTATTTAAAAACTTTATATACAATTTCAAATTATGAAATACAAATTCTGATTTACTGAATTCAAATTCAGTTGTCTGGTGGCACAAGATTCACACCATAAATATTTTTCTTCTTGTCCTGTATGTGGCTGAATTACATTTATTCCGGACAAAACTCACCTGAAGCCCTGTTTAGTAATTCAGTTTTAAAAAACCGGCAAGGCTATTCTGGTGGTGTCACCATACTGTAGGCTGAAACACAGTGGCCTTTTGCAAACTTGTAACATCTCCATATTATCCAAGCAGGGAGAGAGGGATGAGACCTGCAACAAGGACTAAGGCAGTGCACTTGTGTCATGAATCAACCGTAAAGGCTTGGAGGTGTTGCTCACTGGTTTGCTATGGGTCTCTTATCACTTGCAAACTTTCACATTGCACCACATGGGGATTTTTACTGTACTGAGACAACAGTAAATATTGTGTATATTTGTCATCACCTAACAGAAATAATAAGGAAAGCAGAGATAAGTTCCTGATCATAACTGGCTACCTCCAGCACAGACTAACCTTATTGTTTCTATTGTTTATTTCCATGGAATGCTGCTGGTTTGTCAATAGATCCTCTTACAATGGCTGAGGCTGATCTGGCTATCTGTCTCATTTGTCTTCCGTGCTTGCTTTGTCACCCACTCTTTTGGGAAATTACTTTAACAATGCAGTCCTACCGCTAATGCACATTCACCATGTCTCATTACTATTCTGGGCACAGAAGTGGATATTAATTATATACACAACTAGAACGCAAGAGTAATCAGGAAGTGCTGAATGACCAAATATTCCCCTCTCCAAAGCTATGAAAATTAACGATTTGAGCAAAAAAAAAAAAACACACACACACACACACACACACACAAAAGGCACTTGAAATAGATACTTCATGAAATTAATGATGTATTTGACATTTATACAAAGTCAATGGGTGCTCAGAGCGGGCTTCAAATATCAGGTGATAAGTGAGGAAAGGCGGGAAAGGCAGGCATACATTTATTGATCTCACTCATTGATTACGATCTGTTGGCCCTTTGATGAGTGCGGGGGATGTTAATTGAAATGTAAAAGGCAGCCGCTGATGTGGAAAGCACTTTCTGACGCACAGCCTCGCTAGCCGCATGCTATACACCTTGTGGGCACCAAGCTGGGTCCAATGTGATATCACCATCTCAGTAAAAACTGCACTGAAAATGTCACCTCAATCCAATTAAAAGGTTGGCAAGGGAAGTGTCTAAAACGGGTTTCTTTAAGAACAAGTCAGTTCTGGTGTGTATGTACGGTACCATTCCTTAATTATACATCAAAATAAAAAGTCATGACTAACAAATTATTTTCCTCGCTCTAAAATGTTACAGGGCAGGTTATGCCTTTTCTCGGTAGATAATTGGCATCAGTTTGAATACATAATTAACAATTACTGCTGCCTTATTATCCACCGACTTTTACCACTTTCATGATGCTTTTACAAAATAAAGTTCATGTTAGCATTCTGTAAACACAGTGCATTGAGAAAGTGAATAATGTAAGTCACAGATGTAGTTATGCTTGTGTGTAATTTTCTGTTATACGCAGTCATTTGACAGTGTAATGTCGATGCGATTTCGATGTAAATAATAAAGGTGTTTGAGGTAGATGCTTTTGTTTTCTGCTTTGTCGGGAGAAAAGTCAAGCCAAATCCATCTTATGGCCCTGTCACACTATTGCGTATCGTACTATCGTTTGCCAGCGTATGAAAAATATCACTCATACGCTGATATACGCTGACATACGCGAGGGGTACGTTAGGCATAGGTTGTATACGTTTCAAGCACGGTCGCATACGGTGGCATATGCTGGCATATGGCGAGGCACAAAAAGTTTGTGCGTATTCGGACGTATGGTTTATACGCTAAGCATACGCTAGGCATACGCTGGCCATACGCTGGCCATACGCTATTTTCAAGGGCTTTTTGTGCGTATTAAAATTATAACTGCACTAGCTTTCCTTTCCTTGGCCGTATGATCCAGCAGGAAAAATGAGAGAATGTGGCTCAAATTTAGGCTTTAGAAATACAAAACTACAGGAATGTACCAAAATGACAGAACCTTCTTTTCAGTGTTTGGCTGCATTGCACTTATTTCCTGGTGACATTGTCAGTGGTATTGAAGTACCACTGGCCAGGAGCTACATGGGAGCTGGAAACGTTTTGCGCGGTGAATACAACACGCATCCCAGTGGGCCAGCTTCATCAGCCATCTGGAAGAAATGCAGTAAGGCTTTGATGCCCGTCTGTGATATGCCACCAAGATGCTGCTAGTCTTTAAGTGAGACATGAATCTCGTGCCAATCTCAGACCCCACAATGTTTCCTGTAAGCTTTCTAGTTTGTTGTTGACACATGCAGATTCTCCAGACCAACAGTTTCTGGCTAGACTGGATGGATAATTTGCCTATGTTTTCAAAATTTTTTGCTGTGTTTTGGGAGAAAGGTGACAGCACTGTATTTTATTTGAACATACGAGCATGAAATTAAGCAAAAGCAATCTGGTTACTACAGTATGACATTGAATTTCAGTCAACCAAGAGGGTGCTCTCAGACATGCGAAACTTAGATTAAAAGGACTTAGGGCAGTCGTAGCGATTTGCGATATCTGAGCAGAACATCAAAGTGACTGGTGTCCAGATGTTGCTGTCTTAAGATTGCGGTGAAGGTACACGTTTCTGATTTCTGGGACCAAAAATGACAGCACACTCAACTGTTGCACACACCTCAGCTGCAGCTGTCTTGTCACAGAGACGTATGGCCGCCGTGGCTCTCGTTTCCTTCCTGTGTCTGTCGGCTTAGCTGACTGTAAAACAAAGCCCGGGAGCTGTATAGCAGAGGCCCTGTTCCCTCATTCGCACCTCCGACCTCCCGCCAATGTGCACCAATGTGTTAATTAAGCTGACTCGCCAAGCTGTTGCAGAAATTAACGACTCCAATCTGTGCAACTCCTGGAACAGAAAAACTGCACGTACCAGCACAATTTTACAAGAGGCACTCATTTAATTGTAAGGTCTGTGGAAAAATTAAGAGGTTTTTTTGATGAGAAGCGGCCCCCTCCCTCCCCAGCGTATTACTGTAGTACTGAAAAGGTGGCCCACATTTCAATATTTTCCAAACCTCACCCACACAGTTTTCAGAGGGAGATGAGATGTCTATAAACAGATTGTAGATGGAGAGAATTTGCACGCCATATGGTGGGTAACAAGAGGGCTCGGAAGAGGCTGTTTGAGTGTGATGGAGTCATGATATGTAATTAGCAGATATCTGTCAGGCACCTTCTTGCCACTTTGGAAGTCCACAGAAGTTTTTGGAGGCTTATAAATCGTGACTGCACCTCATAAGAGTTGGATTTCCATTTCATGGTACGTTATCAGTGTAAGAGCTAAGTGTACGTTTTTTCATTCTCTTGTCTTTATGATGGGCAATTACCCATAATTGCCAATATTTTTTTATTTATTACAATATTAATGATTTGGTCGTACATTATCCATAGTGTGGGTGTAAGAGTAATAGACCGTTTATATATGAAATATGGCTTTGAGGGTTATACAGTAGAATCACAAAGTTATGAATATCAGTTACTGACTCACCAGTCAGTCTAACAGGGTATTAACCTAGAAGTAGCATAAGCAATTCAGAATTTTTAAGCTTCTTCTTAAACAAATGTAGAATCCGCAATTACTAGACCAATGAGGGAATAGCTCGGAGCGAAGGTTTAAATGTGATGTATTCCACTATTGCTGTGGGAAAAGGTAAAAGTTATTTAGAAATATTATTATTTTATTTACTCGTTTATCTGACTCCATTTATAATTATAATTTAGAATTTTGGTTAAACATGCGTGGAGCTCGGAGTGGTTACACTCAACTCGCCCTTAGGTACCATCATTACTTCAATATATGTTTGCCGGAATCAACATTATTGCTGAAGCTCAGTTCGGTGGCGAACGCAGAGGTTGGGGGTCTAGCCAATACAATACATGATATTCATTTATCATAGATAGTTGCGAGCCCAGGTCTGAGTACATTTAAAGGGCTCCTTAAGGCAGATTTGACAAGAACCGGCGTAAAACGCCCATGGGTTCTCATATCAAATCACCAGAACCATGCACTACTCTGAGTGTATTTAAAGGGCTCCTTAAGGCTAATTTGACAAGAACCGGCGTAGAACGCCCATGGGTTCTCTTCACATCAAATTGCCAGAACCATACACCACCCAACCCTGTATGTGGGCCGTCACTTGTCTGCCTACCCAACTTGAGTACGCCACGTCTGTACCAGGCCGCTGATCAGTCGGTCCTGGGTCAGAATTGTCCCCCTGAGTCTTCAGTCGTAATTTAGGCTGAAAAGGGTATAAGATGGATGAGAGCCACGCACGTTAAATATAAAAAGAATTGGATAAGAGGCAGGGAGGTCATTAGCTTGGAACGCTGCTGCTCAGATCATGCAGACAATTGAAGCTGGAAAAAGAATTAAAAGAAAGATGCAGTTGATATGAAAACATGGTAATGTATTAATGACAAATAATCACTGGTTAAAACTGTGAGAGCAAACACGAACACATTCAATGCTTATAACTAAACATAGGATAACATGCTGCCAAGACAAATAAACATGAACAAGTTCACAAACAAAGTATATCACCAAGTGATTCCGTACGGTGTGACTATGGTACCAGGAGAACTGTTAAGCAGATTCTCCTCGAATATCCCTTTGGGTTTTCCTTAAATGCAGTACAGCGCACACCACAAGTCCCTTTGTTTGTCCAAATAAGGTCTGGCAGGAAGAGAAGTTTCACCACCCAGGGACCCCCCTCCAGGGAGAGAAACAGCTACCCCTCCCAATCTAGTAACAGTAATAAGACTCTTTGAACGACGGCGCGTGATCTTATGATCTTCTCTATCATATCTAGATATCAGGTGAGGTCCCGGTGATGGCCACTCTAGGTTCCAGATATTTATATGGACAAGCGCATCCCTGATAACCTATACAATCCACCTTCCACATTCTTTATTTCTCCCCCTCCTATACTTGCACATACCACACACTTCAATTAGTATTATCCAGGTTCACCACATTTATCACATTATCCACAATTACTTTATACCTCCACAATTACCAATTTACATGCACATACATATGATGCAATATACATATACAGTTTTGTTTTAGTCCAAAAAAAAACATTCAGTTCAAGAGCCTTTGATCCTGTGAAAAACCTGGGTTACTCATTATGAGGATCAGACCTCCTACAGGATGCCTTCTCAAGTCCATTTGTAGGGTTAATTCCTGCTGTAGTTTACGAGGCCGTGAGAGGTCAGAGGAAAAGGGTTCTCAGGCCACCGGGTAAATTGTTTTATTGCACCCTCAAGGAAATCACCACCAGCTGCAAGGGTTTATGACTGATAATGCCTTTTTCAGTCTTACACAATCCATAAATTGTCTCTGTTATTATCACTGATGCAAAAAAGTGATCCTGAGTACAGGTGCAGCACAGGCATTCAAGCTATAAGACTGGATGCTGAACTTGTTTGCAAGTTTATTCATTAATTAAAGAATCCTTGAAAACATAACAGGCGTGACTGCCATGGTTTGTGTGTGTAGATACTTTAATTTGTTTAATTTATATATACAAACCCCAATTCCAAAAAAGTTGGAACAATATGTAAAATGCACATAAAAGCAGAAATGTTTCTCCTGACTCATTTTCCTATTGAACTCTATGGAAAAATGAGTCAGGAGAAACAACCCTTCAAGTGATCCATCCATATCCACTGCATATCTGGCAGCAGAGTGACGGTTTGAGGCTCGTTTGATACCGCAGACCGTTGATGACTTACAGCCATTTAGCTAACCATGGGTTCTATACTACTCCTGTGTCATTTACAGCTTAATCTAGTCCCACCCCCCAATTCCCATAGAGATCCATTGTAGGTTGTAGTATTGCTTGTAAGAGTGCATGAAAATAAGATATCAAGAGTCTTTTGATATCCTTTTATACCTTTCATGGTAGCATCACCTGTTTACCTGTGGAATGTTCCAAACAGGTGTTTTTTGAACTTTCCAGTTTTTTTGCCCCTGTTCCAACTTTTTTGGAACGTGTTGCAGGCATCAAATTCTGAATTAGCATATTTACAAAAATCAATAAAGTTGTCGGGTCAAAAGAACTACAATTCCATGCAGTCCACAGGAAGCTCCTCCTCCACGTTGCAAGTGACGTAGGACGTTGTTCCGGTTGTGATTTCCGCACGGTAATGCGATAATTTGCGGCGGAAATGCGTGACTGGCAATAAGTTTTAGTTGTCCCGTTTTAGTTGTTGTTTTTCGCTCGACTCACCAGATCTGCAGTGGCTCGTCTGACCTCTGCATGCGGCTTCCACAGGAAGCATCGCCCGTCCGTGACGCCGACCCAACTGAGCAAGGCCGGCTCATCCATCCCTGGCTATTAGCCGCGGAGAACTAGAGACAAGACGCCAAGAGGCGATGCGAGCACCCGGGGGTCAAGATGAACCACTAAGTGGACCACACACCCACTGACCATGCATGTTCTATGTTCTATGCATTTCCTGTTGTTTGTATTGTATTAGGATAGAGAGTTATGCAGGTTTTTGTTGTGTTAGGATGGAGAGATGTGCAGATTCCTGTTGTTTGTATTGTATTAGGATAGAAAGATATACAGGTTTTTATTGTATTAGGATAGAGAGATATGCAGATTATATTGTATTAGGTTAGAGAGATATGCTAGTTTTTATTGTTTTAGGATAGAAAGTTATGTAGGTTTTTATTGCATTAGGATAGAGAGATAAGCAGGTTGTATTGTATTTAGGTTAGAGAAATATGCAGGTAGTATTGTATTAGGATAGAGAGATATGCACGTTTGTATTGCATTAGGATAGAGTGATAGGCAGGTTTTATTGTTTTATTGTTTAATTTGTTTAATTTGCTTATTGTCTGTACTTATTTACTACTTTTTGTACCTTTGCTACTGTAATGATTGTATATGTTCACTGTAAGCAGGGCACATCTGTGAAAGAGACTTGGTCTCAGTATGTTCTTCCCTGTCGAAATAAAGGTTTCAATCAATCAATCAATGCAGAGCAACTCCTGTGAGTCCCCAAGAGGCAAGGGGCCTGCAGAAGGACCACACTGCATATTTTGGGAGATTAGCCAACCAGCTTCCCTTATCACGTCCTACGGACTACACCCTGGAGATTTGCAATCCGACGGAGAAACCAGTTCAAGGAACCCAAGGATGTGTCGGCTGAATCCCCCTATCCATCTCAATCGTGCGAACTTGCATAAGGATGATAGTCGCTAGGTATCCCTGTGTGCAGGGTATTCAATTGAATGAATGGCAGAGGCATAATGTATTCACACCTTCACCTGTTTCCATGCCTCAATCATTAGCATTTTATTCAGAATAATGAATCATTTTTAAAATGGTCATTTTAATAACCTTTAGTATCCTCATTCAAAACCTACTGATTATTGTATTTTCGCAGTATGGCACCTTGCTTATTTATAACTTTTGGTCTGAACTTTGTCTTTCAGCAGCAGCCAATAATGTCATCTGCAGAGAAAGGGCTTAAATGAATGGTTGACATTTAAAAACCTGAATGTTTGATAACACTCTCTTCTTTTAAATTGGTATCAATTTTATCTGTCTTACTTTTCTGAACAACTGGAACTTGCACTTGGAAGAAATCATGTAAACCACAATTTCTGCCTTATGTTTTTGAAATGCACTGTGCCAATGTGTCGACACAATGTTTATGCATGCAAATCTACTGTATATACTCTTTTTTAACCCCTTCGTGCACAAGCCAAATTTGGTCAGTTCTCACCTATTTAGGTACTGTTCTATTTAAGGCTTTATAACTCCAGGTGTGAGCATCACAGACACTTCAAAAATGGATTAAATGGAACAAGGCAGTTATCATTTACAATACTAATAATACTTATGATCATAATTCATGGAAAAATAAAGTGCCACAAATGCAATGAAATATTGGCAAAACTGCAACAAAAAATATATATTTTTTTTAGTTTGCAACGGAATACTTTCATATTTTAAACTGCAAAGCAACTGTTTTGACTCATAAAACTCACTTTTGCATCATTTTCAATTGAGAATGACTATCTTTTCATCAGTATAGGGGATAGATATCTATGGGTCCAAAAACCTGAATGAATAAATTACTCTTTGTCCATTATAAAGCATATAAATTTGACCCTTAAGATGGTTTACACTCTACAGTATGTATTCTTTTTCTGCATGCCCTGGGATGACTTTTTTTAAAAAAATGTTGCTATTTCAAATCACTCCAAGGAAAATTTTACATTCATCTAGTACATACTATTATACAGATGATAAGAGTGGCAATTATAAACTCCGTATTCGGCATCGTTATCATGAATTGTGTACAAATAAAGGTAAAACACAGAGTCTGTTGTTTTCCCTCAAAGTGTGGTTGCAGGAGCAATGAATATCTCAGTTGAACAATCTCATAGTGCCGGCAGCCTGGCCACTATGGAGGCTGCGCAAAGGGGTTAATAAAGCTTTAAATAATGTGCACTGTAATTACAAACTGATTTAATTAAAAAAGCCTTGTCTTGCCAAGATAATTATTTAGATGCAAACATGCAAAATGCAGATTTCTACTCCATTCTATTAATTGGAATAACCTTTTCAGTGTTATTTAATTAAAATCTACTATTTTTGTGTTAATTAAATGTTTTGCTTCATACCACCTGTCTCAGTTCCTGTATGGAGGTCGTGTAATGACTGAGCTGTGCAGGAAGTCATAAAGTGATGTGGATTACGTTAAAATTAAGTGAGGATGTCTTATTTCTGTTCTTGTGACATATTTCTGCTTACAGTGGCCTGGATTAAATCAGAACCGCCGAGCCACTTTAAGGCCAAATCATGGTCAATCAAAACAAGATGAGCCAGATGCAGTCAAACCAGCTCAAAAAGACTAAAAATCCAAGAAAACAGAAAGGGTGCAACAATTTGTGGTGTCCATTGTGGAAGCCCAATATATTTTTAAAAAGCACAAGTGGACATCTGTCAGAGACATCTGTTAGCTTGGGTTAATAAAACAATTTAATTCCTACTCACATAAATGAAACAAGCACAATTCCAATGTAATGCTACTCTGTTTTATACATTTAGCAATTTAACCTGGCCTTGAGTTTATTTTTCTTGCCATCTTAAGAGAATGCAATCATGAGGAGAATAAAATTCTCAAGAATAAAAGATACTTGGTGTTCAAGTATTTGTTTGCATGAGGTGTTAATTTGTGCAAGGACATTGCATTATTTGTATATACAATCCCACTACATTTTCCACACAGATACCTTGCTGTGTCAGATAAGTGACTGTTTCTGGTAGCTACGTCATGACTTTTCTCCAGACCTGAAACATTGCTGTCTCTTGATTCTTCCCTTTCCTTGATCTCTGCTGCAAAGTACAGAGGTCATTGTGGGAAGCTACAGTTCATTTCCATCTTTTGATTATTTAATCCAAAATGCTGTGTGTAGGCCAAGTTTCTCTATATATGTTATTGATTTCCAACAGTTCAGAACATAAACAGCAGCTAGCCAGACATACCCCTTGCTTGAAGCAATCAATAAATTGAATGTGAATGCATTAATGCAAATATACATCCATTACAGCCACCCCCCGCTGGAAACTACAAGCAGTTGACACCCTTTCAAAACTCCTAAGACCTAAAAGTGCACTGCTTAACAAAGGCCTCTGTTTTTAAACAGGGTAGTCTGTTTGAAAAGAGAACCGAATTTACCATTTTCTTCACCTTCTGCTGATGTTTTTCAAGTTGAGGTTTCATGTCCAAGTACTACTCCTCCTACAAAAAACATGCACAATACTGAGAATAGAGCATTCCCAATACATTGGTCATGGAAATGGTACAATAATGAGGCAATAACCTTGCATGAAGGTGTTTCTTTTCTTCTGTCAATATGTACAAGTAGTGATCGAAAGGTGCTAGCCATCTTGGATTAGCCACAATGAGTCAATCAAAATGCAGTATTGTTCAAAACTCACTATGCCTACGTTGACATCTAGAACCTACTCACAAAAGGTCATATCAAAGGGACTGTTACAGTATAACACAAAGATTCTTGTAACTCCAAAACCAAAAGATACATTTTCCCTCCAATATTTGTAATGCCAAAGAATGCATCCAACATCAACACAAGGACAGTTTTGCCACATATAGTCCCCATATCCATTGGCTTCATATGAGTGCTTGGAACCTGTAATTGCTGGAAAGGAGAATCACAGTTTGTGAGACTGTAATTGCTGCTTAGAGCTGTTTACATGAAACAGGGCAGTAGAAGGTAATTTCCACATTGCATAAATATATTTTTCACAGTTTGATATCTTATCTCTTATTGCTGCGCTAATGAGTTACCAGCAGGAAGAAGGCTTCTGTGTGTCTAATCTTCATGACATAGTTTGCCATGTCTGACCTCTGTTGTAGGCCAACCTTCCTCTGCCTAGGGAAGAAGTCACTTAATAATTGTGATAAATTGGCCTTTCAATCCAGGATGGTTTGTTTTGGTTTGATCACAGTTCTTAAAACCCATTTAATTAAATCTGAGGTAATATTCAAAATTATGTATGTGTACACAGTACACACACCTTCATGATTTGCCCTTTTGTATTATAGATTTGTTTAAATATCAGGTCAGTCTTCCCAGGCGCTGAAGTTGACATTACTTGCAGGATCTATTTTAAAAAGAATAAGTTTCCAGTAGTCAAAAAGGTTTCACCTTCCATTTCAAATGTTCTTTGAGTGGAAGGTAATAACAATCTGGCTACTCTGTGTCAGTCGGTCGATGTGACATAACCTTTGTGCTTGTATTGATTTTACAGTTTCCCACTGCTGTAAGTGATCTTAATTAATAAAGACCCATTGCTCAATGTAGCATTTTATTATGACATTTTATTTGGTTTTATAATTGCACTACGATTTACTTTATCTGTTGAATAATTATGCATCTAGTAGAAGCTAAGCAACTGTTTAAAGAAAGTGAGAGTCTTCCAGTGTACGTAAACTAGAAATACAATTGTGACAATGCACCAGTAGCAGATTAAAGGGGGTGGGGGCTGACTGGGCTGAAGCCAGGGGCCCCCAATATCTATGGCCTGAAAATCGTCATGTAGGGAGAACCAGGACGAAATAAACACTTTTTACATTCATCCGGTTTGCTCGAAAGTCAGTAGAGATAGAGAGGCCATATTTTCAGACAAACAACGTGTCTGTGTCCCTCACTAATAGCAACTGGAATTTTGTTTTCAGTACAAAAGAGTCGGATATAAATTGGCTACGAACCGGATGAGTGCAATGTATATTTCGTCCCTGCCATGCGGGACGAAAGATATACTGAATTGGGACGAAAAAAGCACCTGACGAAAAAGTGTGGTTTAGCGGTTTTATCTATGTCTTGTTGTTTTTTATGCTCATTCCTTTCAACAAATGTACTGTCAGCCAAAATGCCATGTTAGTGACGAGTCAATGAATAATGCTCTAACACCAGCAAAATACAAGCCTGGAGCCGTGAGATCTGAAAATCCACTCCTACACCTGCTGAGGGCGCCAGTTCCTCATTCCAAGCCCTCCCACCCTCCCTGAAGACCGTTCCCACTACCTACCATGACCTCAGGGTTGTTCTCAGTAAGACCCAGGCCCAGACCTTCCCTTCACACTGACCATATGACTGCTCCATCGAGCTGCTACCCGGTTCCACGCTCCCGTCCAGCCGTCTCTACAACGCCTCCAAGCTGGAGAGAGAGGATATGGAGACATATATTCAGGACTGCCTCGCTAATGGACTCATTCGACCATCCTTGTCACCAGTGGGCGCGGGGTTCTTCTTCGTCCAGAAGAAATATGGCACCCTGCATCCATGCATCGACTAGCTCGACGAGCTCTCTCCCTCTGTACCTAACATATCTGATTAGAGTGTTCCATCAGCTCATGTCTCTATTTTTAATCTCTCCTGGAACTTGCAGAGGGAACTCCTCCCCCCTTTGTACCTAGCATCTCTGACTAGAGTGTTCCACTAGAATCTCTTATGTACCTAGCGTTCCCAACTGGAGTGCTCCATTACCGTGGAATATCCAGTGTGTTCGACTAGAGTGTTCCACTAGCATGGAACTTGCAGAAGAAATTCCAAATTTCCTAATATCTTCTGGAACTTGCAGATGGAGCTCTCTCCCTCTGTACCTAACATATCTGATTAGAGTGTTCCATCAGCTCATGTCTCTATTTTTAATCTCTCCTGGAACTTGCAGAGGGAACTCCTCCCCCCTTTGTACCTAGCATCTCTGACTAGAGTGTTCCACTAGAATCTGCCGGTATTTTTAATCATCTTTAATCAAAATCGTCTATCTTTTAAGTCTATTTATCTTTTAAAGCCATTTTATCTTTTATCTTATCTTTTATTATTATTATTATTATTTTATTTTTTTTCCTTCTTTTATTTTTTCTTTCTATAAATTGATCTTAAACTGTTAATGATGTATTGTCAAATCAATCTCTTTTGTCCCTTTCATTATTCTGTGAAGCACTTTGAATTGCATTCAATTGTATGAATATGTGCTATACAAATAAACTTGACTTGACTTGACTTGACTACAGAGGGCTTACCAAAATCACCATAAAGAACAAATACCCACTATCGTTTATTGACTCAGCCTTCCACCCACTCCATGACGCCACTGTCTTCACCAAGCTCGACCTACAAAACGCATATCACTTGATGCGTATTCGGGAGGGGGACGAGTGGAAGACGGGGTTCAATACCCCCCTGGGACACTTTGAATACCTAGTCATGCCTTTCGGCCTTACTAACGCCCCAGCCGTCTTCCAGACCCTCATCAATGATGTGCTCCGTGACTTTTTGGGCTAAACTGTATTTGTATACCTTGATGACATCCTCATTTATTCCAAGAACATCAAGACCACGTAAGATAGGTTCTCCAAAGATTGTTGGAGAACAAACTGTTTGTCAAGGCCGGGAAGTGTGTGTTCCACTGTGGAATTCCTGGGCTTTATTCTGGAGAGAGGGCAGACACGAGTGGATCCCAAGAAGATTCAGGTGGTCACTGACTGGCCCACGCCTGCAACTCGTAAACAACTTCAGCGCTTCCTGGGATTCGCCAACTTCTACAGAAGATTAATTTGCAGCTACAGCCAAGTCGTCACCCCACTCACCAAACTCACGTCATCTGCAATAGTTTTTCGCTGGAGCCCTGAAGCTGAGGGGGCGTTCCAAAAGATCAAGAAGCTATTCTCCTCTGCACCCAGACCCCACCCGCCAGTTTGTGGTGGAGACGGACGCCTCTGACTCTGGGGTGGGAGCAGTACTTTCCCAAGTTTCTCCTACTGACAACCGTCTGCACCCTTGTGCTTTCTTCTCACGCAAACTTTCCCCTGCGGAGAGGAATTACGACGTTAGCAACTATGAACTCCTCGCCGTCAAAATGGCATTGGAGGAGTGGAGACACTGGTTCGAGGGGTTCGAAGTGCCATTCATCGTTTGGACCACGAGAACTTAGCCTACCTCCAGACCGCTAAGAGACTGAACTCTCGCCAAGCCAGGTGGGCTCTGTTCTTCAGGAGATTTAACTTTACCCTGAACTACCGACCTGGTTCCAAGAACATCAAGCCTGACACCCTTTCCAGGCAATTTTACATTTATTCTGAGAAAGACACCCCTGAGAACATCCTTCCTGCCTCATGTTTGGTCGCCTCAGTCTCCTGGAAGATCGAGGCAGTTATCAAGAGTGCCCTATGGAACAAGCCTGACCCCAGAGCCAACCCTATTACCCGCCTGTATGTCCCTACAGCAGCTCGGACACAGGTTCTGCAATGGGCCCACTCCTCATTGCTCTCGTGCCATCCAGGCTTTACCCGCACCATAGCGGTTCTGAAGAGGAAGTTCTGGTGGAGCGCCATGGCTCCTGACACCAGAAACTTCATCAAAACCTGTACCACCTGTGCCAGAAACAAGACGTCACATCAAGCTCCGGCGGGTCTACTCCAACCACTACCTGTGCCCAGCCGACCTGGGAGCCACATCGGAGTAGACTTTGTTACGGGGCTTCCACCTTCTGATGGCAATACCACCATTCTTACGGTTGTGGACCGTTTCAGCAAGGCTGCCCATTTCATTCCCCTGCCTGGATTACCCTCTGCCCAAGAGACAGCTGAAGTCCTTGTTAAAGAGGTCTTCAGGATTCATGGCATCCCTGCGGACATCGTGTCAGACCGTGGACCCCAATTCATTTCACAGCTGTGGAAAGATTTCTGTTCTGCGCTGGGAGCCACGGTGAGCCTGACGTCTGGATACCATCCGCAGTCCAATGGCCAAACCGAAAGAGCCAATCAAGACCTGGGAGCTGCTCTACAGTGCGTGTCCACAAAGAACCCTTCTTCCTGGAGCAAGATGCTCACCTGGGTAGACTATGCCCACAACGCTTTACCTTTTCCGCCACTGGAAAATCTCAGTTCGAGATTTCATTGGGATACCTTCCACCACTCTTTCCAGACCAAGAGGCAGAGATTGCAGTTCCCACCCTCGCCACACATATGCGGCGAAAATTTTATAATTTTCTACGGTAAACATTTTAAGTTTATTGAGTGCAATCTATACAATAGACTGTAGCGACAGGGGTGGTAACGTTAATCACATTCGCTCCAGATTTTATTACATTTTATTTGTAACGTTATAACTGTTAACTTTGCGGGGTTTTTTACCGAGACCATTGTCACATATCAGCATTACAGATCCCGGACTTGAATGGATTACTCTGTAGCCTTTTTTACTGTACCAAATGTCAACACTAAAGTCAATTGTGTTTCCAACATGTTGGCTACTGAGTTTTGTTTCCTTGGTCGGCTTATTTGAGTTACAATATTTGATAATAAATTCAATAGTAAATTGATACGCAATCCGGTTGAAAATAGGATAGGCTATTTGTTTTTTTAAGTAAAGTTTAGTCCATGCGTACAGAATGATTAGTGAAATTAATCTGATTTAAAAATCTTGCTTCTTTTATGTATCCTATAGGCTATGGTACTCCCAAAAGTAAAAGAGACAAATTTCAAGATAATTTGTGAGAATTAGGCTACCCTGTTTTGGACGTTTTACAGAAGAGATTTAAATTCTAAACGGAACTGTGTAGGCTACTTTTTGTTCCAACCAGATCGAAACCATTATCGGTATATCACATTTAGCTACATTAGCAAATGGAGAGGGATCAAGCCAAATTTTACTCATTTTTTAAATGACAGCCTAATTTGTCAATTAGCCTATTTTAAATTCATGAACATGAAACATGTTAAGACTATGAACAAAAAGAACAAGAAAATATTGGCTATGTTGCCTTTTATTCTAATGATTGTCATGCTCGCGTCCGCTTTGGATACTTTTTTTCCCTGACAGATATTAGGCTATGTCGGTTTTGGTGTTTTGTTTTTCGTGACATGCCTTTTACCATCAATTCCAAATCTTCGCTTCCAGCTCGGAAAACGCATAGGAAAAGTACGCTTGGATGTATACTTAATTTTTCGGTCCTCCCATGTACGGTCCTCCCAAGAGAGCGACGGGTACTTCCGTCATAAACTCTGGAAAAATATGCAGACCTCGGACCTCAGAAATGAATGGGAATTGCTTTACGAGTAAATGTACAAGAGGCTTATTTGTTTGAGCATCATATTTGGAATGTATTTTGGTCTAAACAACGTTTTTACGTAATTAACTCGATATGTTATTCTGCAAATCCTTTTTAAAAAGTTTTTTAACAACATCTGGGTGCGCATTGATGACGTTTTTGTGATTTAAAGGGGGTCTGTTTTCGCTACAAATGCAAGGCTATTTATAGTTTATGCACCAAAATGAGAAAATATATAGATTTTTTGCTATGTCAGGTAACATTCCTGATATTTATATAATACCTGAGTTTGGGACGCACTCGATCACATGACTGCTTACTTCCGCGCTTGATATACGCACTAGATAGAACACAAGTGTGCAATTTGAGACACAGCCAATATCCATCCCCTCTGATTCATTTTTGTTCCAATATAAGCTGAACATATTTTTTTAACTTTTGTTTTGTTTGGGGCAGTGTAATAGAACAAAGTGTTCTGGCTTTTGGTAATCCGAGCATGGCCTG
Organism: Ilyophis sp. 1 JC-2022; assembly: GCA_022702515.1. Taxonomy (NCBI): domain Eukaryota; kingdom Metazoa; phylum Chordata; class Actinopteri; order Anguilliformes; family Synaphobranchidae; genus Ilyophis; species Ilyophis sp. 1 JC-2022. The sequence goes on along the minus strand of CM040405.1, from coordinate 15,280,183 downwards.
TCACTCAGAATTGAGGTTATCCGTGATGGTACTTTCAAGGAGGGCAAGCTTTTAACAAGTCTTTTGCACAACAGCATTTCTATCTCTTAGCCCTGTAAAGAAAAATTTTTCAAAAGGTGGGTGAACTGAGAATGAGAAAGAGACATATTCTTGAAAATGAGAGGCCTCTCAAGTGAAACAATCATCTGCCAAAGTGCTTTTAGGGGATTTTCGACTCTCGCCCAATTAAATAAAATTTTTTATATAATTGATTTCAAGTGTTTCTGTGGCTAATTATTCCCTCTTTGTTTTACACACCACTCACCAGATGAGTGGAGTGAGTTGATCACACAGCTGAGAGTACGAGATTGATGAAGAAATTACTACATTATCAACAGTCATCTTGGATGTTTCACATCCTATCCAAGATGTGTGTGTGTGTGTGTGTGTATGTGTGTGTGTGCGTGTATGTGAGTGTGTAGGGGGTGGTCTCTTGATTTCTATATCTAAGATGCCTCATATTCACTGGGGAGGTTATTGGTGAATGAAGATCAGAGAACCATGGGAAAAAAAGTTTTTTGTCTTAGAGGAATGTTAAGTGTATCCTAATTAGGTCCTCAATTAAATGTCAGCGGAATGCTCGATCAGACGTCACCAGCACTTCAATCTGGCAAATATTGTTGCATCTAAACACGACAAACTGGGAGTGAACTATTGTACATTTTAATACAGAAGAAACAGGGGTTTTGCAGAGATGTAACTATCTATATCTGTATTTCTTCAGCCAACAAAATTATCTATGTGTATGTGAATAAAAATAGATGGATGTGGAAGTTAGAGAATAGTGAGAGAGAAAATGCCTGTTTCATAGCCTGATGCACATTTGCCTTCTGTGGTTTCTACTAAGTACTCATTTCAAACTTTCAAACTCATAATTTAACAGTAACATAACAACACTAACAGCTGTACCACACTGTGAGTGCTGTGGGATTGTACAGAGCAAGCAGCTCTGTCAGATCTCTACCAAACTCAGCTAGCCTACAGAAAAGAAAACATTGTTTAATTTGTACACATTGATTAATGTGTATATATAACTAACTAATCACATTTACTAACGTAGGAGATTTAGAATTTTGTACTAACGTCACTCAATTACTAATCACTCTCTTGCTCCGCACTGTCATTCTCCCTTAGCTTTTCTATCTCTGCTATATTTGTTGTTATTCCTTAAAGTCTCTTCAGCTGTATCCACTTTCAGAATCCACCCCTCGTGCTGTGCACTCTGCTGTTTATCTGCTAATCTGAGGCCATGTGTTATCTATGTGTTTGCGTGCATTCCGGTCCGTGTCTTCTGTTCACCTGTGTCTAGCTCCTTACTCCTCCCACCCACACTTGATTCCTTTTCGTGTCATTACTTCCCTGGTGTGTATGGTCCGCCTTCCACTTGTAATCTCTGTCAGAACGTTGATGAATTCACTGTGCCGATTTTTTGTAAGCCTGTGTTATTTGAGATTCTTGAGACAACCGTTCTGTACGACTTCGAGCCTGCCTTCTCCTTCTGTTTTGTTTGCCGTGTCTTTCTGTGTTTTTTAAATTTTTTTTTACTCTTGCTACGTTTATTTTTTACTACTCTTTTGGATTTCGATTTTGTACCGTCTCAACTCTGATTACCTGGCTACTGATCTTGGACTGTGAATAAACTACGTTTTTGTCTGCTACATGTGGTCTGTGTTTGGGTCCTTCTCAGAACATCACAATATCAGGGTAACCAAGTAGACCAATTTGGGCCTCTCCCTCTTGTTGTGTGTGTGTGTGTGTGTGTGTGTGCGTGTGCCTGTCTGCAGCAGACCCTCCCTTTAAGGTCTGACTACAGTACAACCTCAAAGATAAGAAACCATCAGGAATGGGGGTTGTACCGAACTGTACTCATAACTTTTTATAGTAAAGTCAAATTTTAAGTTGAACAATTCATTGAAATGGTTATTTACATTATTCTTACTTTATTTTTAAAGGGCTTCTCATTCATAGCTATAAACGTATGAGGTAATAACTAATAAATAGCCAAGCTGTAAGTGGGATCTCGCAAGTATAAGAATCTATAAGGATCTATGTTTTCTGTCAGCTTTCCGAAAGATGCAGTTATAGAGCCAGATGTGCATTTCCAGTTATTTATCATCACAGTGTGACTCCTTCCTGTTTAATGCTTCTTTTTTGTGCATGAACCACAAGTTTATTTTTCTGTAGTAACACTGTATTTCTATAACTTATGGGGGAAAAAAGAAAATCTTCTGAATATCACTGGTCAAAAAATATCTCGACACAATGGATTATCTGTGCATTTCCAAATAGGGTATTTGGGTTGAGATACATCCCTACTGGACTCTTTATGGATGTCAGAGCTCATGTTAAATCCTGGACAAGGATTGTCGACCTGTCACTGGTTTCCTTGTTTCATAGACTGGGACAAGCTGGAGGAGTCTCCCTTTTGACACTACAGACATAAACTGTCCACCGGCAGGGCCAATTAACCTGATGGCAAGTTAACCTTGCTTCAAACCTGACATCCCATCAAAAGGCACCTAAAACTTTCCAGCTATCCAGGGGAAGACTGACTTGGGAAAGTTTCTGCCTTTTTACTGCAATGGATTTTGAGCTGCCTCTTGCCCTATGACCCTCTAATCAGGGAGTCAAGGCAGAGTGTGGGTGCTGCCAGGAGTTCATCTCATTTGCATCTCATTTGCATCTCATTATTTCTTAGATGAATGGGCCCTCTGACGTGAGGATTGTGTTAACGATATAACTATGGCCGTTATTGGCATTGGTGAGGTTGCCTGCCCCGCCCATTGCAGACAGAGCCTTGGGAAGACTGGAAGCTAGTGTTGCAGGGATCTGACATTAGCGTTGCTTAATATCAAAATATTTAGTGGGGTTTGCGCAATGTACGAGGCTGCAGTTGCAGACGATTCGATTGGCCATTCCAAATTGGGGAATTCAATATGATCAGCCCCGCGCTGGGCGCCAAATTTATTTTAAAAAAATAAATAAAAATGTTTTAATAGTATAATTAAAATGTCCATGGATGTGTAATTGAACCCTATCTTGATTCTATGAAAAAAACTATCAAAACCATGTATTAATTTGCAGTTCCAGTTATAAGCGTCACAGTTCCTTCAGCCATTTATTTGCAAAATAGTTGATTATTTAATTTTTGAATGTTGTTATTTTCACTAGACAGCCTCTCTCACATGACATGATAGGACAATGTATCAATCCCTATTAATATCCCCCAACTAAGTTGCATGGCATTGGGGATATTGAGTGGGTTATTCTGAAGAAACTGATGAATATCAGCCTTCACATTTCACACTTATTGTGTAATTGCATGATATACAGTATTTACTTGTGTTTTCTGAAGCAAGTTTGGTATTCTGCATTTGCTGACAGCTGGGGGAAGACATGAAAAAAAAGGGGAGAGGAAAATCAATACACTCATTCTCAAGAACAAATATTATTTCCAAGGTGTGAACAAATCTATTCTTTCTTTGTGGGGTCAAAATTGTCTGTGAGGGAGAGAATTCTATGCACAATATTATCTGGCCATGTATAATTTAGTGACATGGCAGCGCAAAAGTGGGCAGGCGGCAGTGTAGTATTTATGGTTAAGGAACTGGCCTTGTAACCGAAAGATTGCAGGCTCGATTCCCAGGTAGGACATTGCACTGTTGTACCCTTGAGCAAGGTACTTAACCTGAATCGCTTCAGTATATATCCAGCTGTATAAATAGTTAATATGTAAAAAATGCAAAAAAGAGCATCTGCTAAAGATGCCTGTAATGAGTGGGGGCCGCAGGGTTGCCAGATCTTGTAAGACTTTCCAGCCAAATGGCGACTCAAAACTAGACCAAACTATAGGCCATTTTGTCATTACGCCTGAAATGAAACACTGCTTGGCTACATTCTAGTTTGTTTATCTAGTCTATCGCCCCAATAATGTAACGAAATGGAGCAACATTATTGCCCCACCCACTGATTACCGTATACAACCGCGTACATGGGCTATAATACAGGCGCTTTTATGCATTTCTGTCGATGTAACATTTGGAGGGACAGATAGGGCTTTCTCAGATATTGGGGGGGACGCGTCCCCCGTGTAAATGACGCCTATGATCGGCACACACACCCTTCAGCAGACTGTGTACTTTTGGTCAGCGTAGAGCAGCTGCCACACATACCATCTTCTTTTTCTTCTTCTTTTTAGTTGTTTGTTGAGATGTGTTCTGTCAACCAGTTTAACCATTGAGATATATTGACTTTATCACTGCTTTTCCAGTTGAGGAGTATTGTTTTTTTGGCGATAGTTAAGGCGATCAGGTGGCGTGAACGTAGTTGTCTGGGGTGTCATTGAAAATATGTATTTTATTTTTGGCAGTATATTAATTTTAACAGCTGCTATTATGCCAATTAGAGAAATGGGGAGATTATTCCAACGGTTGAGATCATCTTCAATGGTTTTGACAATGGGAGTGAAGTTAAGATGAAATAACTGACAGATTGGTGGAAATATCAATACCTAGGTATCTAATGTTGCCTGACGTGATGTTAAAAGGAAGTGCCTGAGTGACAGCATTCCAGTCTCCCACCCGGATCGGTAAGACTGTGGATTTGGTCAAGTTAACTGAGTAGTCGGATACATTTGAAAATGAGTTTATTACATTGAAAACGTCTGGTAGGGATGTTAATGGATTTTGCAGATATAAGAGGACATCATCTGCATTTAAACTTATTTTATGGGATGAATCTATGGTCTGTATTCCAATAATATTATTGTTTTGGCGGATGGCAGCAGCAAGAGGTTCTATAAATAAGGCAAATAATGCTGGAGAGAGTGGACATCCTTGTCTCGTGCCACGGTGCAGTTGTGAAGTAAGACCGTTAGTGATTATGGAAGCTGTGGGTGAGTTATACAGAATTTTAACCCATTGAATGAATGACTCTCCAAAACCAAACCTCTTCAATGTAGAAAATAAAAACTTCAATTTGACTTTTTCAGCATCCAGTGATGCAATGATTGTATTGAAGTTATTTTTTTTGGATATACTCATTAGACTGAATAGGTGGTGCATGTTATTTGAGGAGTGTCTGCCTTTGATGAAGGCTGTTTGGTCTGGGTGAACTAGATGTGTGATTACTGATTCCATTCTATTGGCTAAGGCTTTACTAAAGATTTTTAGGTCACAATTTATCAAACTTATAGGATGGTAATTGGAGCAGAGGGTTGGATCCTTATTAGGCTTGAGCAAAACCGAAATGAGAGCAGTATTCATACAATGGGGGAAATAAGTATTGGACACGTCAACAATTTTATTATCAAACATATTTCCAATGTAGCTATTCACATGAGATTTTGACCAGACATTGGTATTAACTCAATATAACTACACAGCTAAAGAAATTGTAACGTTCCAATTCTTTAAAAAAGTTATGTGCAATAAAGTGAAATGACACAGGAAAAAAGTATTGAACACGCTAAATTAAATGTATTTAATACTTGGTAGAAAAGCCATATTTTTTATATTTGGTTGCATATCCTTTGCATGCCATGACTTTATGATGTCTGTGACCCAACAACATCAAAAGGCTCTTGATATCTTATTTGCTGGTACTCTTACAAGCGATACTATAACAGCTCTGCAAGGGTTTCTTCTCCTGACTTATTTTTACATAGAGTTCAATAGGAAAATCTGTCAGGAGAAACTACCCTTAAAGTGATCCTTCCATATCTACTGTATTTCTGGCAGCAGAGTGATGGTTAAAGGCTTGTTTAATACATCAGACCCTTGATGACTTAGAGCCACTTAGCCAACCATGTGTTCTATACTGTTCCAGTGTAATTTACAGCTAAATCTTGTCTCACCCCCCAATTCAAGAAATAAATAGCTTGAAATATTTCACTCTATGTGTAATGAATCTATATAATATATGAGTTTCACTTTCTGACATGAGTGACAAAAAATATTGAACTTTTTCACGATATTCTAATTTTTTGAGCTGCACCTGTATATATAGAAGCAGGTTAGAAGAGAGCGGAGTGGCATGGTTATGATTAAGGAGAATGCATGGATGTTAGCCAGCTAGCTAGCTAACTTAACAGTGTGTATTCATCCCTGCTCTATAGGGAGGTAAAGCGGAAGTTTCGTGAATGATACTTCCGGTATACTCCTCCCTATTAAATAGAGCGGCGAAAGATAATTATAAGAAAACTGCGTAGCGTTAAAATCTGGGTCCAAAAGTATGTGTTTCAGGGTTTAAACATATTACATTACAGTCATTGCTGTGTGCTGAATCCGAGGGCATTTCAATTACTAAAACGGCCTGTTTTGTGTTTTTAAATGGCTAAGATAGGCAAAAACTCTGTCTCCCATACTAGTGCTTCCCCTTTCATACATATTGATGAAATTACCTCTATTGGACTGTTCTATAGCCAATAGCAGGGGTGTCTGTAGTGATCTGTCATCACCCGACCTGCCCAATTTAAAAGCAGTGACAATTTCCCAAATAAATTATTTTTCTGACAGACAGTCTGTGACTAGAGGGTAAAATAATTATAGATCCGCAGCGGATCTATATAGAATAGATCTGACCATATAGGGAAGACTAGCAACCGATGTCAAGCTTGAGAAAAAAACCCCCATGGCTGTGATTGTTTTGGTACGTCCCAAGAAATAAGCCAGCGGAGGATGGACGACGTCATTGTAATGTTGTACATTACATTACAGGCATTTAGCAGACGCTCTTATCCAGAGCGACTTACACAACTTCTTATTACATTTATCCATTCATACAGCTGGATATATACTGAAGCAATTCAGGTTAAGTACCTTGCTCAAGGGTACAACGGCAGTGTCCTACCTGGGAATCGAACCTGCAACCTTTCGGTTACAAGTCCAGCTCCTTAACCATTAACTACACTGTATTTGATAGGCCCATATAAACTGATAGTTCACTCGTAACTACAACTTATTTAATTTTTTTTAGTAATGAAACGCTGCATATCTATCATTTGCTAAAAAGTCTTGTAATTTTGTGGTTTAGGAACTATTAAATACTTAATTTGCTTATATGAAGCTGTCACTTTTGCGTCTATGATGAAATGCGCTTGCAGTATATAGCTTTTACATGCAGACTTATTACATTAACAATGTAATAGCAGGTAAGACCACACTAATGCATTAATGTAATAAATTAATTGAATGTATGGACACAACAGATCCGACATAGATTGGAATGACTTATGCTTTGTATATGGAATTGTATGAATAAAACCAATGATTTTAACCAATACGTTGAAGTGTGTTATTTACTATTCACATTATTTTATCCGTGTTATACGCACTGTTCAACTGTAGGCACTATGTAGGCCTATATTATAAGAAATAAACTGCTATAGCCTTAATTTCCCTTTAATTATCATAAGCCATGTTTTAAATTCAGATCATTGACTATCAGGTTAGGAAACAAGTGTCCTGGGAGAGTTTATTTATTTCTTAAATGCCTAAATTGTGTTTTGTAGTATAATGGCCTAAGGAAGAATGTTGTGAGAAATATAACAAGCATATTTATCAAGTGAGCAATTCATAGAGTGGAGAGGTACTGCTTCTTTTTCTGAATTTTGAATGTGCCATCTGAAAATGGTGTGAATGTTTCTGCACCAGTAGAATTGTACATTATATGGGGCGGTTTTACATATCCAGACCTACCCAAAAATTGTATGGAACTTTAATGTATAGGGATCATGTGTGAATATCAACTGGAGACAGCATTACGGAGTGGTAGGACGGCGTGGTTTTAGGCGCGTACGGCAAGAGAGGGAGTGAACTCGGGTGGTTTATGGAACGGGCACAGCTGTCAGTAATCAGGCAATTTGGTGATGATTGATTGTGTTATTGTTTGTATCAATTAACCAATTGCCTTGATTGTTCAACAGTGAGCCTGAGAACCTTGAAAAGGAGCCTTCTGGGGGTTCGAGGGGGAAGCGGAGAACTGTGCGTTTGTGTATTTGTTTGTTAACGATTAAGTACAGAAGAGAAGCCAAAATAAAAACCAGTTCTCTTTATACAAGTCTGATTTCTTGTCTCTGCACCCGAGCACTACGGCTCACTTCGCCACATACGGAAACATTTTCCGGGTCAAAACATTTATGGAATGTTCAGTGACAGTGTATTATTAGCGGATCGAGTAAACGGAGCACATGAACAAATTAAAGGAAATCTCGCTATCTAGTTACACAATATAGTGATGTGAAAAAGTACACCCTCTTTCAATTATATGGACTTATCAAGTCTTAAAAGTGCATAAATCAAACCTCTTGTGACAAATAACACATAACAGATTTTACTTTGTCATTATTTATTCAACCAAAAATAAGTCGACATGCAGAAGCCTTCTGTGAAAAGTAAGTGCAACCCCCTTCAGCAGCAATAACCTTAAGTAATCATTTAATCAACCTTAAGTAATCATTGTCCTTATGAGTTCAGCAGCCTCTAACTTTGCATCAAGCTACATTGTCTTAATGACCTCATAAATTAAAACTAAAGACTGCCCTTGAGTTTAATATGAAATGTTTCACAGTGGTCTAATCTACAATTAGAGTCCTGCCTACAAAATAATGGGATTCATCAGAAGTATTAACTGTCCGTACGTTTATTAGCAAAGAACTTCCACCATGTTAGGTTGAATTATGAAACGTGTGAGTGAGAGGTTTTAAGGCTAATGTGAGCCTGAAACATGAGGCTATGTTGTCCCAGAACAGTGTCAGTTTAAGACGGCTTCCACAGTAAGTGCCTTTTGTTTCTTGTTTTTTTCTTTCTTTTTTTAACCAATGAGACTTTCTGTTATTGAGTGAACAATTACATAGGTACCCAACAGCACTTCATCACACAAGATGGTGTGATATGTGACAATTTGTGATACGACAATGCAAGTACTTAGGCTAATACCAAGCCATTTAATTCATGTGTCTGTCAAAAATACATAACCCATATATATTTACCAATTAAATACATTTCATACTTTCAATGAATTTGGTATATTATTTTTTTCTTTGTTCTGGAAATTATTTTGGGATCATTTCAGCTTTATGGAAATGTTTTCTGTTTGCAACAGCTCCAAATACTACTGTGTTATTATTACATATTTAATTCAGTAATTAGGGTTTTGAATTGCACATTTTAAAACTTTATTTCATCTTAAGAGCATGGCTTTATTTTTACTTGTTATTCCAGGCATCAGTAATTTGGTGTTTAACTGTATTTCTATAGTTAAAAATGGAATGCCCCATTGCTGCAAATCTTCATCACAATCTGAGAGAGGTTTGGCTTGGGTTGGCATGGTACCATTGCAGACGAATAAGCCGTAAAAACACTGAGGGCCAGATTTACTAAAGGATTGCGACTGCTTTTCTGAAGCTAAAGCAGTCGCTACAAGATTTCAATATCTATGTCAAATTTAGTAAAAAGTTGCAATTGGTCAAAATCGCTATTAGGATGCAATTTGCGGTGATTACGTCACTCTGCCACTTTCTTTTTGATGCATATTTAAATGTGTTCATGCATATGTAAACCTGGAGTGAACATACTAAAACAGGGTGGAGATTATGATTCTCCTCTTTGCATGGAATTTTTTTAGGCGGTGGTTTTCCTGCGCTGATATAGCCTATAGCTCACACACAGGATGCTGGAGAAAGGTGTCGGGCTGTAGGACCTATAGCTCACACACAGGATGCTGGAGAAAGGTGTCGGGCTGTATATGCACGTCCTCGGCAGAACAAATAAATCCTCTAATGTATAGCACTTGAAAGAGACAGAATTTAAAGTGTATCACACATGCTTCTACTAATCACTCCTCATTCATTTTCAGATAAAATATGAAATTATAGCCTATTAGTTTTAGTGAAAGGACGAAAGACTTCTATTGCAGTCATCAGCTATAGCAGTATAAAAACACACGACTGAATTTAAACAATATTGTAAGGGTTTGGGTTTGTAGCAATGAGCCAAACGCGACAAAACAAAACACGATTACAGAACAAGTCACTCTAAAAGTGTCTCGGTAGAAAAATTATAAACAACCCACTAACACGGGTGTGGCTCATAGACATGAGCAGAAAAGTAAGAGAACAGAAACTCCGAAACAGAAATACACGAGCATAGCTCGAAAAGGAGAAAACAAAGAATCACCTTAGGAACGTAGACTATAACGCCCGATAAGAGCTGAAAAATAAATTAAATAAAAATAAACCTCTCACTCTCAATATAGCAGAGAGTAAGAAACAAAAATAACAAAAGGGACTAATCCCTAAAGAGCTTCAAGGGCAGCTAAAGCCAATCTAGTAATGAAAATATAGAGCAGCTATTTTCTAACCAACCCTGACTATGTTAAGGCACGAAATGACAAAGAAGCTCCAGGAAGCGGAAGTGAGAGGCTTAAATACCTAGCAGGTAATCGGACAGGTGAAACGAATGATAAGCGGGGAAAAGCAAAACCCCATTAGCAAATATCCGATTACTGCTTACCGGAGAGAGAGGACGTGAACCGTAGCGAAACGGGAAGAAATTGCCATGGACCATGACAAATATACACAATTGTTGTGCCTGTGCTTGTGTGACTTTCTCATTTTGCAGGGATTTTTCCACCTGTTATTCTACCTGTGTTAATATTCTTTCCTTAGTTGGACCACCACCTGTGTCATTTTCCCACATTATGTTGTAGGAATGTTTTTCTAAAATCATGCCATCTTTTTTTTTTACATCCTCTACTGTTCATAAATACATTTTTCATGTGATGTCATTCCAAAATGTTCTCCTCTCCGTTGGTGTTGTATATGCTGATTTTCATAGGGTGCTGGTTTTCCTTACAGAACAAATTAAATGTGCAAAAAATATTCTTTGCCATCTGCATCATACTGTCAGCTGAGATGACCAGCACCACCATTTCTTACATGCCTATTTAAAAATGCAAGTAATTCGGGATTTGCCAGCTTTTTCAAGTGTAATTTTATCATCACATCATCATTTTGGGGGGGGCATGACTTTTTTCATCAGGGTAATAAACTAGTGTCTAATCAAAAGTTTTTTGTTTTGTGTTTTCTGTTCTTGAGCCATCAAATCATTATTTTGTCATTAGTCGTCACCATATATTTATATGCACAAATATTTTTGACCATTAACTTCTTTTGATTAGTATATATTTCTGTCACTGACAGAGGATTCCCCCTCGTTGCTTATGTTTGATGTTCACTGACTACATTTCTTTGTCTGTAAATGCCGGTCTATATTGCTTTTGTGCCCATGTGGAACTGTGCAAAATAATCCAGGAGGGTACTCTCGCACCCAGTTACTCAAAAAACGTTTTTGTGTTTGACATTCCATCCATCTCACATTCCTTCCTCTACCCAGTATATTATGCCACTGGGTTTTATTGCTTTTATGAGGGTTACAATTGATCACTAATTGCGTAATTAGTAATGCAATTTCAACAATCCAAGGTCTACAGTGACCCCACTGGGATTGCAATGGTTATGCAATCATTTTGGGTCACAGGCCCTACACTACAAAAAAATGTCTGTCTTAAGTGTTTTAGTCTTGTAATGACTTATTTCTCAATCTAAAATACTAGCTTTCTTTAAGTGAAATTATCTTACCGCATTGGCAAATCTTGAAATGAGTAAAACTCTCAACCCACTGGCAGATAGTTGGTCTTATTTAGCCAAAAAGTAAATAAGATTCTAAAGTCTAAATATAAGATTAAAATTCTTGATTTGGTTTTTGCAGTGTAGATAAACTTTTTTTTATTTTTATATAAGTATGTATGAATGCAATGTATCCACATGCTCTGCTTGTGATTCAAAACTTGTATTCATACTGTGCTCAGTGCTATTTCTTCAGGATCCGTTGAACATCCTCCATTTTGCTTGCACTTCACACTCTGCTTAGCAGGGAGTTTAATCTGGGTATTTGTGTGGTAGTTATATTTTCTTCACCCGTTTCTTTGGAATGCTCCGATAACTTTCACCCACATCTCAATGTATCTTTTAAGGCTTGTTTGTGACAGAACAAGGTGGTTTGGACCCAAAATGCATGACTCAGAAACATGGAATATAATAAATAACCCGCAAGGGTCTTTATTAATAGGAGCGTTCAAGTTCGTAATCAATATCCAAGCAATGGTCATACACAGGAAATCCACAATCAAAGCACAGGTACCGAATCGAGAAGGCAGTCTCATAAACGGTGTCACAGGCAATGGTCGAAATCCAGGGAAAGCTGTCAGCGAGGGCAAAGGTACAGACAAACGGCAGGCAGGCTCGTAGTCAATGTCGGGCGTGGGTCAGAACCAAAGTTCTACCGCGGAGCAGAAGTACCGTAGACAGCAGGCGATTCTGGTAGATCAGGCAGGCAGTAGTCAAAAATACACAGACAGGCAGTAAACAGTAGTCTGGTTACAGGCGTGGGTAATAACAGAAATCAGGCTTGAAAATAACCACTCAAAAGTGCAAGTCAAGACAACAATTTCACAAGGAAGACAGGGAAACACTGGCTTAAATGCAGGCGTAGACAGGTGCAAACGCTTAGCTTGAGAACAGAGAGAAATTAGGAACAGCTTGGGAAAACGAGACGACGATTATTAATGAATTAGCAAATCTGTTAGTAATTATCCCATCCTAGCGTTAGTAAATTAGTTAATTAGTAAATCACATGAGACATGGTTAGCAGATTAGTGTGTTAGTAATTATCTGACTAGCGTTAGTAAATTAGTTAATAATCAAGAAGGAAGCGAAGCTGGAGACAGAAAGAAAGAGAGAATGCAAGATCGCAGAAAACATGAACAAATGTGCACAAACAAGTGGGATCATGACACTGTTCATGACACTTCTATATCTGACAGTAGTTGTGCATACCTTTGGAGTAAAAGAGTAAGGCCAGATCCACTTAACCAACTGGACTGCTAAAGCCCCGTAAAACTACAGCAGTTAAGGTGCTAAGAAAACAAAACGGCAGTGTTTTTCAATCAATAGATTGTGCTCATTTGTGGGCAAAATTCTGTCTTATATTTATTTAAAAAAAATTCCGGAGCAGAGTGCTGCTGAAAACAATGTCTTTTAATGGCGTCCATGACCTGTTAACTGGAGGGGGGAAAAAACATATCCCTGAAAATTTAAATTGATTTTCTATCGAGGAAAGAGGCTGCCAAAAGAATAAATAGGCCTAGGATAAAAATGTGATGTGTGTTAAAAAGGTTACTCTGGAAAGATAAAACATCATAAAATATGCTGCTGCCTGTTTTGCTAAAATATTCCTTTGAAGGAAGTTATGTGCTCCTTACATCCACAGCTGTATAAATCCCCTGGAGTAGAAGTTGATGCAGGCATGGGGATTTACCTCATTATCAGCCTGCCTTTTATCAGAGCCACATAAGAAAAGCACGAGGTCAAGCGAGAGCCGCTTTCCCAGACAATGATGAGGTGATGTGTTGCCTTTCATCAGCAGGTCCAGAGACACTCTACAGAGTGGTTAATGTACATTGATGCATATCTCCAGTCAGACATAACTTAAAAGCAAATAAAGCAGTACCCCCCTCCCTTTAAACTCTGACTGACCCCACACACAGCTCTGCACCCCTCCACACCAATCCTCCCATTCCACTGCCCTCAGTATTATCATTTTCTTTTGCTTTTGATTGGGCTTTACTCACTTTCTGCCTGTCATAACAAATCAAAATAATACAATGCTGATGACATTATTAACTCATTTTAGTTTCAGGTCATATACAGGCCAGTGTTTGCGAATAGGCACTGTAAAATTTGGTGCACGTTCATCTGGCATATAATGTATCTATCGTAAATGCATGTGGATTTTAATGTGGTCAGGTTAAGAGTTAGACGGTCCATGCACGAGTACATTTTGGAAGCTGAAATGGAGCAAAATTAGAGCAAGGTTCAGGGGACACACAGCGAAATCACCACCCCATTCCTCACTTAATTTGGTTGCAGTGCAGCGCATGATGAGACACAGGATTTGGGATGAGAAAGACTGAAGTCTAGATAAGTTTCCCCAAGCGCCAAAATTAGCTGTCGAACTGTGTTAGGGATTTGTATTTGTAAATCAAAGGGCTATTCTGCTTCTGACACTGAGTAGACCTCTTATCACTTTTCCCAAGCCCCACACTTCAGCAGTAATAAAAATATGTAGGAAAAGAATCCACCGTTCACACTATACTCTTTCAGAGAGCATTATTGTATATGCTCCTACGCTAACAGCCTTCTTAAAATAGTGTTCACAACATCCGTAGCACTCCAGCAGCTCATGGTGAAGCAGTCAGCTGCGGGCTGTACGAGGGATTCATCATTGAATTATTCTTCACAGGTAAGACATAAGAGAATCAAATAACACAAATTGGAAGCCATAAAGGAAAATAAACCAGGAAACAAAAGCTTAAACATTAAATGAAATCGGGGAAAATATCCAATGTAATGCTATGCTGTGAAATACATGGCAGTTACGAAAGCCAAAGCAAACAAAATAAAAATTAAACTTGCGCATCCATGGACATAACAAGTTGTACACCCAATTAAAGGGGAATTCCACCCAAAAATGATGATGTTTGGTTTGTAGAAAAGAAAAGCTCTCCTCCTGATTAAAATGAGCTCTCAGCCAACATTCTACCTCTAGTGAGAGCAGAGATATAGCCCCAAACTACTGTGCATGTACCAGGTACCTGCTTTACTGTGAACTACAATGGCCAAGAGCGCTTACAGTTTATGGGCGGAGTCAGACAACGCCAGTCACACTGAATAACGTTACAGAAGCAGAGGCCATGGGGCTGGGCATTTTACTGCTCATGTAGTGCCTATCTGCAGTGCAACGTTTCTAAGTTAGAGACGAGAGAGGCCACATAACTCGCTGATGATATTCTGCTTGACAAATGGCCATGGGATAGCTGTTCCCATAACGTTAGCTAACTGCCGTGGTGTCCAGTGATTTGTTTAAGTAACAGGCTTTAAGTGAACAGTTAATATTGTAAACATGTCTTTGCCTTTGCAATAAAAAAACATTCTTGTATGAGAAAACCAGAACATGTGCATACTTGGCTATATATATATACTTGGCTACATACTTGGCTATATATATATATATATATATATACAGGTGCAGCTCAAAAAATTTGAATATCGTTAAAAAGTTCAATATTTTTTGTCACTCATTTCAGAAAGTGAAACTCATATATTATATAGATTCACTACACATAGAGTGAAATATTTCAAGCCTTTATTTCTTGTAATTTTGATGATTATGGCTTACAGCTAATGAAACCCAAAATTCTGTGTCTCAGAAAATTAGAATATTTTGCTTTAACATATTTTTTAAAGTATCATATTAAATATTTGGTCGCATATCCTTTGCATGCTGTTACTTCCTGAAGTCTGTGACCAATCAACATCAAAAGACTCTCGATATCTTATTTTCAGGTACTGTTACAAGCGATACTATAACCTCTCTGCATTTGAACTGATCTCTATGGGAATTGGGGGTGAGACTAGATTCAGCTGTAAATTACACTGGTACAGTATGGAACACATGACTGGCTAAATGGCTGTAAGTCATCAAGGGTCTGAGCTATCGAACGAGCCCCAAACCATCACTCTGTTGCCAGATATGGAGTAGATGTGGATGGATCACTGCAAGGGTTATTTCTCCTGACTTTTCCTATAGAACTCTATGGGGAAAAAAGTCAGGAGAAACAACCCTTAAAGGGATCCATCCACATCTACTCCATATCTGGCCGCAGAGTGATGGTTTTGGGCTCGTTTGATACCTTAGACCAGGGGTGTCCAAACTACGGCCCGCGGGCCAATTGCGGCCCTTGAAGCGTTTTAAAGCGGCCCTCGAAACACTTCAGAAGAATTATTAAATCTGGCCCGCTGCTACAAATGACAAAAAAAAATGCTGTTGTTTTTTTAACACTAGGGGGCAGCATAGTAAAAGCCCAACTCTAAAAACAGATCAGCAGTTTGCGCCCCCCCAAACAAAAAATGATCTTATGCATTAGCTAGCCAACGTTCCTGTAGCCTACAAATCGTGTTCTTATCAACATGGCGACTGCAAAGAATCGAAAGGTGGATAGTGAATGTAGGAAATTCCAGCCACGATGGCAAAATTAATACTTTTTCAGAGTACAGAGGCAAGTGTGTCTGTTTAATTTGCCAGGAATCAGTAGCGGTGATGAAAATAATTTAACGTTAAGAGACATTATGAAACGAAACATAATGCGTCTTTTAAGGCATATACTGGAGCAGCCAGAGAAGAGAAATCAAAGCAGTTGGCGGCAAGCCTATCATTGCAACAAACCCAGTTTTTTCGTGCTAAGCAAATGCAGCAGAATGCTACCAGGGCTAGCTAAGAGGTGGCTAAGCTAATAGCGAAGTATGGAAAGGCCTTTGTAGAGGGTGATTTTATTAAAAGAGTGCGTCACAAAAATTGTGGAGATTGTATGCCCAGAAAAGAAACAATACTTCTGCAATGTTAGTGTTGTGAGAAACACAGTGGGCCGGCAAATCGAGGATTTATCAGCTAACATCAAGGCGCAAATATCAGACAAAGCTCCATTGTTTCTTTTCTATTCAATTGCGTGTGACGAGAGTACCGACACAACAGATTCGGCTCAGCTACTAATTTTTTTGCGGGGGGTTGACGATGATTTTTGCATTACTGAAGAGCTCCTCGACCTTCGGAGCCTGACTGGAACAACGAAAGGAGCTGATATTTTTGAAGCTGTGTCAGTTGCTATTCAAAATCGGAATCTCCCTTGGGACAAGTTGTGTGGAGTTACAACAGATGGTGCTCCAGTCATGATAGGTGAGCGTAACGGAATGGCTTCCCTGGTTTGCAGAAAAGTTCATGAGTCTGGGGGCGAGGCTGTTAAATTGCTGTATTATACACCAGGAAGCATTATGCGCCAAAGTCACGAAACTGGGCGATGTCATGAATACAGTCGTGAAAACTATTAACATAATTTGTGCGAAAGCACTCAATCACAGAGAATTTCGAGCATTCCTGTCTGAAATGGATACAGAATATGGGGACGTGATCTACCACTCTGATATACTCTCACATATGTGAGCAAACATTTTCCCTGATGACGCTAAACAAGAGCCGTTTGCGATCAAAGATAACAGACAGTCACCTTTGCGATGTCCTGCGAATCACATCTACAAACCTCACGCCCGACATCACAGCGATTCTTCAGTCCAAGGCACAACAACACTGTTCTCATTAGAAGTGTCACTGGTGAGTGAAATTCTTAAAATCTCTTCAAGCTCGCTTTTTAATAGGCTATTATACTATTTGCCTAATTTAAATAGAAATCTAAGTGATGTTGGCAACTGTATGCCACATGTCTGAGCGCACTTGTATTTATTTTACACACACACGCACACATAGCCTATATATATATATATATATATATATATATATATATAATAGCCTGTGGCCCGTGGTAGTCATCATTTTTCTCCATCTGGCCCTCAGTGAAAAAAGTTTGGACACCCCTGCCTTAGACCCTTGATGACGTACAGCCATTTCGCCAGTCATGTGTTCCATACTGTACCAGCGTCATTTACAGCTGAATCTAGTCTTACCCCCCAATTCTCATAGAGATCAGTTCAAATGCAGAGAGGTTATAGTATCGCTTGTAACAGTACCTGAAAATAAGATATCGAGAGTCTTTTGATGTTGATTGGTCACAGACTTCAGGAAGTAACAGCATGCAAAGGATATGCGACCAAATATTAAATATGATACTTTAAAAATATGTTAAACTAAAATATTCAAATTTTCTGAGACACTGAATTTGGGTTTTCATTAGCTGTAAGCCATAATCATCAAAATTACAAGAAATAAAAATTACAAGAAAAATAAAAGTACAAGAGTTTCACTTTCTGAAATGAGTGACAAAAAATATAGAACTTTTTCACGATATTCTAATTTTTTGAGCTGCACCTGTATATATATATATATATATATATATATACATACACACACACACACAGTTGAAGTCGGAAGTTTACATACACTTAGGTTGAAGTCATTAAAACACATTTTTAACCACTCCACAGATTTCATGTTGGCAAACTATAGTGTTGGCAAGTCAGTTAGAACATCTACTTTGTGCATGAGACAAGTCATTTTTCCAACAATTGTTTACAGACAGATGATTTCACTTTTAATTCACTATATCACAATTCCAATGGATCAGAAGTTTACATACACTAAGTTGACTGTGCCTTTAAATTTTTTATATTTGGTCGCATATCCTTTGCATGCCATGACTTCCTGATGTCTGTGACCCAACAACATCAAAATACTCTTGATAGCTTATTTTCTGGTACTCTTACAAGCGATACTATAATCTCTGCATTTGAATTAATCTCTATGGGAATTTGGGGGGTGTGGCTGTGGCTGTGGCTGTGGCTCACAATGTTGCAGGGAAGAACACATTCTTGTTTAGATGGAACAACTTGTTATCTGACAAATGGTATGTCAATACAGGGTGAAAATGGAAATACACCAAAGTTCAAAAGGATTTTAAAGACTTTGTTACTAGATGGGGGGAAATTAATGGGCTAGTTAGCGAGCTATCTTTGTTTTTGACGCTGAAAATTTGGTTGAAAGCTTGCCAAACTGACTGAGTTGCCAGTTTTGCTAATTAACAGATAGTTACTCAGATGGTGAACGTTACCATTCTGACACATGCTGATTTGCTGACAGCTTCAAACCCAAATTTGCAGACAAAGGCCGCACAGTTCCTATCCTATTCAAGTAACACCAAAGCTGTTTGTACGGCAATGTTATGCCTCCAGAGTATGTGTTCATATTACCGATTGTTCTTCAAAAAAATAATGTTTAATCCTGTTTGGATCTATTCCTTATGGCATGCAACCTTAGACTGCTGTGTTCAAGGAAATTGTGACACAGCTTCCTATATGAACATTACTTCAAGTGGAGAGAAGCAGATTACTGCACGAGGTAGAAGACCTCAAAACAACAAAGAATCTACAGGACTCACTAGCTTTCAGAAATCTGTCTTTTCAAAACACAGGGCATGAATATTTCTCAGTTTAGGCCAAGTTAACTTGCGTTTGAAACAAACTGGCATTATTAGTATAACTCAGACATGCCTTGCTTGCCAGTCTATACTTCTTTGCTTCTTCTTAACCTAAGAAAAGGAAAAAAAATCAATAATATACAAACCCCAGTTCCAAAAGAGTTGGGACAGTATGTAAAATGCACATAAAAGCAGAAAGCAGTGATTTGTAAATTCTCCTTCACATATATTTACTTGAAAATAGTACATAGAAAAGATATTTAATGTTTTACCATATGAACTTTATTGATTTTTGTAAATATATGATTATTCTGAATGTGATGCCTGCAACACGTTCAAAAGAAGTTGGGACAGGGGCCAAAAAAGACTGGGATGTTCAAGAAGCACCCATTTGGAACATTCCACAGGTAAACAGGTGATAAAATGATATCAAAAGACTCTTGATATATTATTATCAGGTACTCATACGAGCGATACTATAACCTCTCTGCATTTGAATGGATCTCTATGGGAATTGGCGGGTGGGGCTAGATTAAGCTGTAAATTACACGGGAATAGTATGGAACCCATGGTTGGCTAAACGGCTTTAAGTCATCAAGGGTCTGTGGTATCAAACGAGCCTCAAACCGTCACTCTGCTGCCAGATATGCAGTAGATATGAATGGATCACTTGAAGGGTTGTTTCTCCTGACTTATTTTTCTATAGAGTTCAATAAGAAAATGAGTCAGCGGTATAACAGAGTTCCATTGAGGGGTAATACCATTTGGGGTGGGGTAATACTAGGTGGGGTTGAGGAAGCAGATCCAGGTGGGGGTAATACCATTTGGGGTGGGGTAATACTAGGTGGGGTTGAGGAAGCAGATCCAGGTGGGGGTAATACTATTTGGGGTGGGGTAATACTAGGTGGGGTTGAGGAAGCAGATCCAGGTGGGGGTAATACTATTTGGGGTGGGGTAATACTAGGTGGGGTTGAGGAAGCAGATCCAGGTGGGGTAATACTATTTGGGGTGGGGTAATACTAGGTGGGGTTGAGGAAGCAGATCCAGGTGGGGGTAATACCATTTGGGGAGGGGTAATACTAGGTGGGGTTGAGGAAGCAGATACAGGTGGGGGTAATACTATTTGGGGTGGGGTAATACTAGGTGGGGTTGAGGAAGCAGATACAGGTGGGGGTAATACCATTTGGGGTGGGGTAATACTAGGTGGGGTTGAGGAAGCAGATCCAGGTGGGGGTAATACTATTTGGGGTGGGGTAATACTAGGTGGGGTTGAGGAAGCAGATCCAGGTGGGGGTAATACCATTTGGGGAGGGGTAATACTAGGTGGGGTTGAGGAAGCAGATCCAGGTGGGGGTAATACTATTTGGGGTGGGGTAATACTAGGTGGGGTTGAGGAAGCAGATCCAGGTGGGGTAATACTATTTGGGGTGGGGTAATACTAGGTGGGGTTGAGGAAGCAGATCCAGGTGGGGGTAATACTATTTGGGGTGGGGTAATACTAGGTGGGGTTGAGGAAGCAGATCCAGGTGGGGGTAATACTATTTGGGGTGGGGTAATACTAGGTGGGGTTGAGGAAGCAGATCCAGGTGGGGTAATACTATTTGGGGTGGGGTAATACTAGGTGGGGTTGAGGAAGCAGATCCAGGTGGGGGTAATACTATTTGGGGTGGGGTAATACTAGGTGGGGTTGAGGAAGCAGATCCAGGTGGGGTAATACTATTTGGGGTGGGGTAATACTAGGTGGGGTTGAGGAAGCAGATCCAGGTGGGGGTAATACTATTTGGGGTGGGGTAATACTAGGTGGGGTTGAGGAAGCAGATCCAGGTGGGGTAATACTATTTGGGGTGGGGTAATACTAGGTGGGGTTGAGGAAGCAGATCCAGGTTGGGGTAATACTATTTGGGGTGGGGTAATACTAGGTGGGGTTGAGGAAGCAGATCCAGGTGGGGGTAATACTATTTGGGGTGGGGTAATACTAGGTGGGGTTGAGGAAGCAGATCCAGGTGGGGTAATACTATTTGTGGTGGGGTAATACTAGGTGGGGTTGAGGAAGCAGATCCAGGTGGGGTAATACTATTTGGGGTGGGGTAATACTAGGTGGGGTAATACTATTTGGGGTGGGGTAATACTAGGTGGGGTAATACAATTTGGCACACCAGCACAGAATGACAGAATTATCTTCATGTCACAGTGTCACTAATGTTGCTTGCTGTCTTCAAACAGGATATCAGTTCACCTTCCCTCTTGAACTTCTCAGCTCTTGCCTGTTGCAACTCCTCGTCCACAGGCTTGAATAAATCACTTTCAGCGGTATAACAGAAACTCATTTGATAGTTGCCCATAATTGTTGCTTCAGGTTCAATTTGTAAGTAGCTTGCTAATGTTAGACATGCACCAATTGATCACAGGTAGGGCGGTAGCTTCCAGCTGCCTCTAAAGCATGCCTCTCTGATACCTGAGAATGCAGTGAACTTGTGCTGCTTAGAAATTGAGAAGAAAGCTAGTGGCACAATATAAAAACGGACATAACATTGTTGTACAAGCTGTTTGGAGTTACTTAAAGTTTATTTTCTTGATTTTGACCACAAATGCCCCAATACCAGCCATTTAAAACTGGCTGGCTGTCAGAAACCTGTATAAAATAACTGCAATAGCCTTCACTGCACACAAAAAACTTTCTGGCCCAGCTGAAATAATATAAAAACACCCAAGAGAATTAAGTTATTACTCAGATATACCCTTTAACTTTATAAGATGCCAATGTATGCTATCAAACACCAGACAATGACTTTGAGGCCGATTTGCAACATTAGGTCCCCATAGTCTAGCAGTATATCCATTGGCTTCATCATCACTTTGTGGGTGTGGAGCCTGCAAATTTCTGCTTGCAGATTTTTAGAGATTTGAAACGTCAGTTGAGTGTGGTCTAGTTGTCTGTTGTCTTTTGAGTGTGGTCTAGTTATAAATTGGATAAAAATATCCATATATGCGCAGTGAGCGGCCTGAAAAATATTGCTCTATGTTTCAGTTTATTGAAATTTCCCTTTAACTGTATCATAATACTGACTTATGATACAAAACATGTACTGACAAGTTTTGGTAATTCATCCTAGTTTGTATAATTGATCATGCACCTGTGCTGTTTATCGAAAAAGTTATGAGATAAGAGTGATGATAAGGGTTAGAACACTGGTCATATGAATCTCAAATCACCCTACTCCTAAGTTTAACCCAGAACATTTTTAATGGCTCACTATGTTAGTGAGGTTTCTTTTATTCTGACAAATGTGGAATAAACACTGTTTGATTATTTAAAATTTGTTACTATTTAGACATAATTTCCTACATATCATATGCCGCAAATGTTAGAATGAAAAGCAGAAAACAACTAAATGAGTTTGCTGTGAGGGTTGGAAATTAAGCACACCTGCACATCATATTTGAGTAGTTTAAATTTCAGGCATGTCCAATTTGAAGCTCACTAGTCAGGCGAGTGAGATTTATTGAGTGGAGATTTAAGGGAGTTGTGTAAAATAACCATTGATCAGTCTACATTAATAGAGGTAAAATAGGGGTAGGGTTAAGATAGCTGAATGGTACCTGCCTAATCCAATCACTTGCCATGAAACAAGGTCACGGCAACATATACACGTTCACAAATCCTGCGGTGAATCTTCCAGCAGTTAGTAAAACAACATCATCATTTTTCCCCCCCCGATCCTGCAGTTTGTACTCTCAACTTCCTAATCCTTGTTTCATTTGGCATTTAGCATAGGCAGCAGAATACATTTTGATAGAGCATTTTCAGCAGAGAAATAGGAAGTGTATGTACAGGTATTGGGCCATGTTTTACAGTGTGGGAGCACCTGTTGATTGAATGGACTTATTGTTAAATGTAATCTTTATGCGATTTAAATTGTAAATTGTTAATTTCAACAGTGTAAACCTGATGTATTCATTGTAAATCCAAATAATATATAATAATATGCTACTTTTTTGCATATGCTGCCACTTAAACACGTTCACTGGACATTGCTCTCTCAATGTCACCTTGATCATTAATTTAAATTTTTTTTGTTCTATGAGTCGTATTATTTATGGGAATTTTCTCATAGAACAAGAAGGGCATGCTGTGAATATGAAGGGATTAATGGAAAACATGTTATGGAGTTAAAAACAGGGCTAGTAACATTTCAGCTGGGCGATTAGACATTTTTGGATACTAGCTCTGCTGGCTAGTGCCAAAAGTTTTTTAGCATCACCCGATTGCTACATAAATCAAGTATGATGATATTACTCAATTCATTAAATTATTATTTTTTTAAACTTTTTTAAAAAACTTTGCACGTCATATATTATTCATTGATAAACAGTAGAAATGGCAAATTTAAAATATTTGGAAAGAAGCTCACTTTAAAAAATCTTCATTCCGGGCACCGCAATTTTCCGGCCGTACCTTTTCCTGTTTCTCATCATTTTTGTGATGGGTAAATTCACAGAAACTCAATGGTCATGGCTCATGCTTTGACTGGTAATGCTTTAACCTTTCGAATGACGATGTTAATATTAAATATTACTATTCTGCAGAAAATAGTCTACAAAAATAAAGAAATGTACTTTTCTTCAGCACAATGTGATAATGCATTTGTATTCATTGGCTCATACTTTTTCAGTCTGAAAAGGCTAGTCTCTGAATTGGCATATTAATGAGGGAAATGCAGTCCTGAATGAACAATGTCACATTAATAAACATTACTGCCATGACCTCTACAATGGCACGGCAGTTACAATTGGCATGGAGTTCACAGTAAGCACCGATATTGAAGAAGCTCTCTAAAAGGAGAGTGGACTGGATCCGTAGTGATATGTGACTATAGGCAGAGTTGGATATAGACGGTCGACAAGTCTATCAGCCCTCTAGAAATGAAGGCCAGGACACAGTGTGAAAAGGGTAGACACATGTAATATACACATGCAAAAAAAAAAAAAAAACAAACAAAGAAGAAAAAAAAACACGGCAAGACCATCAGTAAACCTCTGACTTGGCTGGCGACGTAGACGCAACGTGACAGGAACAAAGAACTGCAGAACGGGTCCTCAGAAGTAAATGGCGAGACTAAGAGACCAGAACGGTGTACGATTTCAAGCACTGCCGGACTCCTGAATGGAGAAGAACTTGACAATAAAGAGGGAGCTTCAGTGAGTTTCCGTGTCACGGGGTTGTGCTGGCTGCCTGAGGACCCTGTGCGCTGACATGGCGCTGAGACAGATGGGGTCTGACAGGGGAGCTGAAGTGTGAGAGGGATATGGCAGGTCCCAGGGCCATGCTGGGGAAGGGGGGTGAAGCAGCGAGGGCAGGGGATGTTTGGGGGGGGTGACAGTGGTAAGACACAGCCTGCAGAGAGCAGGGGTTTATCTCCTCTAGGGTGTGAGGTGAAGGAAGACTGAGGGGAGAAGCAGCCCTCTCCCATCAAATCGCTCCGTCGACCACACCACCCTCAGGCTTTTTATATTTTATGCACAAGTGGAGAAATGTAATGCTTTTTACTTAGAAGGAGTTGTGGGCATTGCTTTTCCTCCAAGAAAACCAAAGAAGCATACTACATACTGGGATATTGCAAAGGGGATACATTTGTACTCATTTTGCATAATTGAGGTGGGAAACAATTCTAATGCTGCATAAAGTCTTCTATCTTCACTGCTTTTTTTCCTTTTTCCTTGTATGCCTCTGGCAAAAATAAATAACTACATAATAACCAGTAAGTGCTATTCAGCTGACTTCAGCTCATTGAGCAGACAGGAGTGCTGAGGTAGTACTGACCTCAAAGAGGTGTACATAGAAAGCACGGCGTAAAATGTCGCCTGTAGAAGAAACAAACAAACAAAAACAAAAATGCCCTTTATTTATCTCGAGGTACAGACCGACTATTATTGGATGAAACTGGGTTGCAGAAATGCCATCCAGCCTAGTGGACACCGCATTGTAAGTGGAGAAAATCGCTGTACACGTCGTGTTTGGAAACAGATGGGCAGATTTGAGAGTTGTTACATGCTTGTTAGATGGGCACAGGAAAACCATGCGGTGGCTCCCACTGAAATGTAAATCAACAGCAATATCCCACAATTGAAAGGCGGCGGGTGTGAAAAAAGGGGGTATGTTCACAGGGTGATTTCCAGCAAGCCATCTGGCAGAGAGCAGAAACTTCAGGACATCAAGTGTGCAGCACACTGTGCTTTTCTGCTGAAGATGAAGGCGAGTGTCTCCTTCTGCAGCTCCCAGGGAATGGAAATAAAACACCAAACACAAGAACATACAAACACTGCAAAGTCCTTCGAAGATGGGGTTCCTCGTTCCACATCAGCGGCGCAGTTATACCCGCAGCTTCGCTCTACAATCCCCAAGTGTCTTCTCGTTCTATTTGAGCTAACACTCCAGACTTAAGAGCACATAAATTGCTGTTCGAGGCATGTTTTCAGTTACAGAAGGCTGTCCCCTTAGTCACACTGGAGTACCTGTGAAATTATTTTAAGGGGATGAAACAAGTGCTACGGAAAGTGCATCTGTTTCTGCGGCATTTTTGGGCACGTTCATTTACATTTGGAATGGATACGAGTGCAGCCTGAGGCAGACCTGGCATTGGCTTACGGATATTTCACATATTTCTCCTCATGCATCCAAATGAGTTTTGTTTTTTGTTTTTTTCCTCGCTTGCTGTTGTCTGGCCTGTTCACTTCAAGCCTGAGTCAAGAAATACACTGTTTCGAGTCAAATTATGCGTGAATGTGCCCTGCAGTACTTTTTAGCCAATGATATGAGGGGCTGGCTGCCCCATCCTGGGGAAGGTGCAGCCCCCAAATATGCTATTGCTTTGATTCAATTGATGCAAACCTTCCTGCACTCATCATGACCTCAGGCGGTCCAACATAACACTAAGGGCCATAAATGCTCCCAATTAGATGATGGTCATATGTTTAGTTTGCATTCTCTCTCAGTGTGTTAAATGATGTCACATTATACAGTACATACTGATACAAACAATGAACCAGTATGTTTTTTGTTCTCAACGTTGTTTTCTTTCTCCTCCTATTCTTAAACTTGAATCACATTTGAGCATTGTAAATCCCTAATAATATTGTACAGCAACCTGGACCTACCTGGAATCATGAGTTTATTTTGAGGTCGAGCCCTGCGCGGGACTGTTTTTTAAATTCCCATTTCCGTCTGCATGCATGCGCAACAATTCTGACCATTCCCTCCCGCTCCACGGAGGTTCTGTTCCTTTCCCACAGTCCCGCGGAGATTGTGACTGCGACCACCTGTACCACTGTTTTCAATGGGCATTTTTCCTTTTCCCTTCCTGCAAAAATACATCAAAACGTCAGTTTCCCCATTGAGCTCCATTCATTTTTGACAGTGGTCAAATATCTTTTTGAATGAATGAATTTTTTTATTATTATTTATTCTGGCCTACTTCGTATTTTTGCGCGCTAGTTGGCAACCAATTACATACTCGTAAGGCTTTAACGTAGCCGTCTTCATGTCACTTTCTGCACCATCCTCGTTGTACATGTGACTCCAAAGACACAACTGCGCATGTGAGATGAGCCCAAAATGAAAACTTCCTGGTTCAGATATGCTCCCCATCGGTTTCTATTGGCATCGCTGTCTCTACATATTATGTACTGTAAACATTTACATCAGCAATATAAATAATGATATTTTTATAGATATTTAATAGTATTTAAATACTCTTGGCAAACTATATGTTTACATGCATTCATGCATACATTAAGCAATTTTTACCATTTTGTCGTATTAGCCTAGATATCATCCTGCACTTATCCCGCAAACTTGATTCTGACCGTCCGCTCCTGCCCGCATCAACATGTCCCGCAACCACAACGATTGTGGAAACCTGTTGCAGGGCTGTACTTTAATGAGTACACCGGTGTAAAACCAGGACCATTGCTCACTTCTAAGACATCGTAAGGAGGGCATTGGGGACTCTTTGTCTCCTGGCCCGATGTCACACGTGGCTGGCACCCTGATCCCGGCCTCTGCTGGTTGTCCCTTTGCGTTAAGGAGCCTGGGCAGAATGGCGCAATTCAAAGAAGTGTGACCTGAGTCAGCGATCAGCGGGGTCCCTCCATTGTCAACACGGCTTAGGACCGCGATCCGTCAGATGGGTCCCTTCCCCCCCTACCGCCATCAGCTGTCCTTGTCTGGACTGCTTTGCATCTCACGGGGGCGAGCGAAGCCTGTGCACATGTCTCAGATGTCAGCACAGTGAGAGGAGCAGAGCGGATATCATGAGCCCCAGGGATTACCCAAGTCCTCCATCGCCATGCCTCTCCTCTGACGTCCCTTGTTTTCCCATTAAAACCAAACACATCGGCGATGCAGAGCAAACACCGACAGCCGTTTCTCCGGCTTAACTCGGAACGGACAAATTAAATATTTGGACGCTAAATCTGGCCTTTGTCAAAGTCAAACTCTGCCCTTTTTGGATTTGTGGAAGTGCGCGGCTGTTTCTGAAGTCTGCGCGCTGAGCGTGTGGAATCCAGGCTGCAGATGGATTATCGGTCTCTCGCAAGTCCAATGCCTACACAGCAATCCGGGCATCAGTCACAAGCTTTGTGTACAGCTGAAATGGGGATTTATACCACGGTAATCCTTTGGTAATGGACCCATTAACACTGCGGCTGTTCGGTGAACTCAGCTGTTGTTTTGCACAGAGTGAGCATGGCAATCAAACATATTGATTTACCAATCGTGTCCCTTGCTGTTATCATATGAAGCAATGGGTTATAAAAGTGAAATGACTTTCTATAAAATCTCAGCCATTGTTTTGCCACAAATCCAATCTTTAGGACAGGGGAATCTTGCCAAATTTCTTTGAAAGAAAAAATAGAATTTACTGATTTTGACATTACCTACTACTCAATTTTTTCCAGGACTCTTACCTATACAGAACAAGATAGTTTATTTAAAGTGTAAGAATAAAATATGGAAGCCCTATGGAAGATCTTTCATGCACACATGGATGTGGGTGTATCTTTTGAATTAATGACCCAAACCCCTTTCCTTGCCTGCAACCTAGAGCATGGTCTTCCTCAAAATATCATTCTGTGACAGTTTGCTCTTTTCCGTAATATAGACGTTTCATGGTATGAGGGAGGCCGGTGTGTCACCTGACCTGGCAGTAGATATTTACAGTGTGCCAGTGTCTCCTGATCAGCTGTCTCACTGGTTTATCTTCATTCTTCAGCCCTGTAACACTAACAAAAACAACACTAACAATGACTAACATAAAAAAGCAGATGGTTAAAACAAATGGAGATAGCCACACCAGAATTGTAATTATAAACATGGTCTAGGAAACTAACCATAATTGAAATCAGTTTTAGAATAATTCTATTCAGTGTTTTAACAATAAAATAATGAAACAAAATTAAAGAGATGCTTGGAAAGGATTAATTGATGATTATACTTAATTGTAAAATTATGTATTCACTAATGAACAATAGATATTTTTGTTTTGGTTTATCGTTATTCTCAGATAACTTACCTCTGAAAGTATTACTGTGGGAAATAACCATTTTTGCTTGTGATTTCCCATTCATCCAGACCTGCAGTATAATTTGACGTCACTTTATTCGTTTGATGTCACTTTCTACCTCCATAACCCAAGTTGTTCTCTGGTTTAAAGCTGGAACCAATGGTAACCCAGATGTGTGCTTCCTCCCTGATACAATTTTCTAATCACCATGGACACAATAAACACACATATGGATCCTGTCTCCCAGAAGGAAGCCAAGCAAAACATGTTCCTTCACCTGAAAGATTGGACGGGTTTCCCTGCTCTTGATCGGACTTGTTGATGATGCGACCTGCTGTTGCAGCACTGCACTGTCAGGGATGTGGCTATAATGAGATCCCGTTGGAGCGAGCGCAATGTCAGTCGTCTGCTGGGGGTGCCGCTGTGTAGGATGATCTGGTGGTGCTGTCTGACGGGACGCCCAAGCTGAGCTTCAGTGCGGCGGCAGAATTGGGACTGTGGGCAGTGGGGGGCGGGAGTGACACACGGCGGTAATGAAGTGTGATGATGCGCCTGTCTTTACCCATCTATGGCGATGACGACAATGCTGGACAATGAGGTCTCCCAAGCACATGGGGAAGGTGTGCGTGGCAACTGGAACATGGGCATTTTGAATCTTAGTTTCTAGTATATTTTTTGTCCTAATGAGCCTAGTTTATTCCCATGACAGCTTATGGCAGTCACTGCTTGGGAACATATTAGCTCAAATTTAAAAACAGACCATAAACAATAAGGGTGGTTCCAGAGTGTTTAAAACAGGGTTCCCAAAATTCCCATATTTTTTTGCACACAAATGCAAACAACAATAGCGTTCTCCATGGAAGAAGATTATGGTAAGCAGAAGGTACGCTTGTAGGTGCAACAACAGGTGTGTGCGGACACAAGAAAAGACTGCTGTGCAGACTGCCGTAGGCGGATGTCCATACTTTTTTTGGCGACTACAGATTGTCCTTAAGAATAGACCATACGCTTATATAGTGTACGTCCTTGACACAATATAATTTTTTTTTTATTAAAATCATATTCATATACATTCTGTTTTCTAGGTATTTTATTTTGTATCATTTAAAACTTGCTCTACTAAAAACAAACAAAAACATGTCAGTTGCCATTTATAGTGCCTTATTGATCCCCCCTGTATATCGTAATAACAACAAAACTTTATCATTAAAACAATATCTTTTATTGTTGTAACAATATAGTTTTTCACCGCAGTAAAGTTAATTTTATATTCAATATTCTGACTTCAATAGCTCTTCAGAACAGGCCAATGTGCTGAAAATATCTGTTTCTTAATCTGGGGTGAATGTGGCACAATGCATCGTTTGATCTTGTATTGTTCTTTTTTATATTATGGCAAATCTTGTCAATAAATTACAATGGTGACAAACCCCAGAACAACTGTGTTATGATATGGGCTCTTCCCGCATGTCCAAACTATTACTCCCACATAGGGCACACCTCTTTTCATTGTCAATATGTACTGCTTAATATTTTAATACATATTGGAATGAAAAATAATATAATTATTTTGGTCACATGACCCAATGACTCAAAAACAATACAAGTCTTTGAACTTTCAGTGAGGGGTGCCTGACTGGAATCGACTGTTCAACTCCAATAGAATATGATCGCAAACTGCGGTCTTCAAGTCTGTTGTATGTGTATGGACCATATTACACATTGATAGGCCAGTCAGTGGTGTAGCCTATAGTGTCGGCTATTTGAAAATGGTGAACATATGCCTGCCTCAATTATCAATACAATTTAAGCCATAATTTGGCATAAAATTATGAAGAAATTTTAATAAAATTAAGAAGAAATTAACGCAAATCTTAATACGTAACAGGATGTATCAACCAGTGACAGTTACGCACATCATACATGCAATTTGGCGAATCAGATTAATACTGCCGCATGTTTTAGAATACAATTGATTAAGCCCCACCTAGCATAGAACAAATGTAATTTATGTAGGCTACAACAAGCCCCACTGGCCCATTATAGACTAGATTTCTCAAATTAAAAGGAAATTTAAGTTAGAAAAGCGAGTTGATGGGAATTTCTCCATGCATAATAGTGCATCAGTGCTTGCCAGAGGACAGTCAGCTTTCCTAGTCGTACTGTTTATTATGGTTTCCTATAAAAATAAATTGAAAGGTTAAAATGCTGCATGACGAATACGCAAAAAATATGAAATTTCTTAAAAATGAGGCAAGGGGGGTCTTCTTAAACCAATTATTTCATGGGCTACCAGCTGTAACCTGCACTCACTAACATTACAGAAGTTAGCTGGATAACTCAGGCAGCGTCATGAAAGTAGTAGTGGTCGCTAGTGTCAGGTTGCTCAAACTATTTGATGCAGCTGGAGACGGGGTATATATCCTCCTGCATCTTTTAACCCCGCTGCTCTGCAACGGTCCACGGCGTCCCCAGTTACAGGCAATCCGGTAGTTGTACAATGTACAAAGTTATACAATGCGACGTTCACATCTCCATGTATCTCCTGAAGATGGTTGCCAGGCAACAGCGCGCATCTTCTCTCCAGCGCAGCTCCCAGGATCTCCGTACAGGACCGTGACGTCAGCATCTCCACCTGTAGGGGAGACACAAACACAGCAGCCCAAATCCAAAACGAAACGCAAAGCAGGGGAGACAGAAAACTGAGCAACAGGCACCCACCAATAATTAAAGACAGAGAACACTGACAATTATTGAATTCACTTTTTATTTAAATTTTTAACAGGCATCAAGTGTAACATCACTAGAATCCCATTGTTTAATGTGTCAATGTGTGATGTTTAGTGCATACTTAACATAAAAAAGTATACTCAACTGGCATACTGAATAGTAAGTATGCTGATTCAGACATGGCCAAACATTTTGACTAATCAAGCATGCATCGCACATGATGCGAAAATCATGCGTGAAGGCTATTAGATACGTAATAAAGGCTATTAGATGAGTACTAAAATCATCGTTGCATCACAACATTGTGCACATTTTAGCAACATTATTTTAAATTGTAGATACATAGGCTACCCTTCTCTGCACTAACACTCAGAGAATATTTGTGGCAAATATCTGCAGTGTGCACAGGTTTAGCCTTTATTATAGGTTGTGCTGAAAACTAATGCAGAATAGAGTGGTGCACATTATTTGCTATGTGTAGGCCTACTTAGCGACTAAAACAAATTTTTCTAACTTGAAATTATCGTGTGATGTGAAGAAAGAAGATGTGTGTTTACCTGCCAATGCAATGGATTATTCAGATCTCTTTCTAGAGCTCTGCCTCAAACTATTGTGATAGCCGGAAGTAAGGCAATTCGCAGCACTGGTTACCTGGATGTTAACGCAAATGGTTGATTAGCATTTGAATAGGTTATGATCATGCTTGGGAATGCTCAGAATTAGCAATTAAATTATGGCGAGTTAGACCTGGGGCCACATGTATAAACTGTGCTGAGCAGAAAAATGCCCTGAGTAGGGGAGTTTCCAGCCAGAAATTCAGATATATGAAATAACACATGCTGTGAGAAGATTCAGATGCGTACCTCTGCAAATGCATACATAATGTTTGGAGTCAAGTGTGATATGGCGACACCGTGACCAAAAGGCAGAGGGAGAAAACTTTGCATAAGTAGATTTCCGACTTTCTCCCTGAGAATTATTTTACGCATTATTTTATTCAGTTTTAGCAAGCGGGTGACGCAGGTGCGGATTTCAGACTAAGCTGACCCCAAAATTGCAATCAGCTGTACCAAAATTGCAGTGCGCTGCTTGATCTGCACTTACACCCCTGCAACAGTGACACTCCTCCTACTTCAGCGAACGGTCACCAAATTATCAACCACCCTCAACCACTGCATCAAAATCCATGACGAAAATGGCACTTTGCCAGTGCAGCGGCTCGCCACTGGCCGGAAAATAGAAGTGTACGGAGTACCTTTTATAAAAACTTTTTATCATTTTCAGTTACCACAATAATGAGATTGCTAAATTTTGAAAACACTGTTTATTTTTTAATTAATTGATGCATTTATACAAATAAAATAGAACAATTGATTAAATGCAAGGCTTTGAGGTCATCCATTTTATACAAAATAATAATAACTGGCAAATCATAAGCTGACTAATGATGACTGTTTTTTCATTGTGTGTTGTATAAATCAACCACTGTTGAGCTGATAACACAAAAGGATCACACCTAAGGATCACTGAAAGTTTTAGTTCACAACTGCTCAGCCCCACTGCGAGGGCAACTATCACATTAGCAAGTCATTAGTAGAATACTCTTTCATCCATTTCTTTGATGACAAAAATAAAAAAATTTTTTTTTTTACAATTCATCCTATCTGCTACTTATTTAGCTTATTTAGCCGGCTGGTTAAACATTAAAAACTCCGGCAACCACCGTTTACTACAAACCAAAACAGCATGCTTTCTTTATACTCCATTCTCTCCTCTATTTTCAGTCCCTTTCCTCTTTATTTCCTCCTGCCCCAGTTGCTTTCACAAGACAGGTTCCACCTGACCCCGTTACATCCCCCCCCCCCCCCCCCCCCCCCCCTCTACAAACCAATAAATTCGGTAAACATTAACCTGGACTTAACATGCTCCACAAACTTTAACCCCCCCCCCCCCCCCCCTCCATGAATATTCCCTTTATGATTTCACCCCATGTTTGTCACACTTGGCATAGTTCACCCTGGGCATGTTTCTACTTGACCTGTGAGCCCCCTGAGCAGCTTCAGCTATCCCCCCCGTCCTACTCTCTAAGTTGCCAGGTGTTAGGTCCCCCACCGGGGCACAGGCTGAAGTGCACTCTGACAAATCCATGTGCACTGGTGCTCTTGTGTGAAATGGCCTGAGGTTGCTAATATGATGCACCCCTAAGTCCTTCCTGGTGGCTTGGTCAGACACTGACACTGCAGACTTTCTCTCCACCACTTCAAATGGGCCCTCCCAGCTTGGAGCCAATTTCGCCATGAAGTGGTTTTGCTTTTTGGATAAGAAGTGGGTTCTAAGCAGCACCAGGTCCCCCATTTCAAAGGCACAATCCCTCTTGTGTCTGTCATACTGGAGCTTCTGTTGAGCCTGCGCACTAGCTATGCTCTGGGCTGCCAGCAAGCTGAAGTCCTCCAGCCGCTCCCTCAGGCATTGTTCATAGCTCAATTTGTCCACTACGGCCTCCCTTCCCTGTCCGTACAACTCATTGTGCAAGGGCAGCCAAAGCTCCCTGCCGAGGTTGAAGGGCTGCTGGACTGAACCCCGTGGACTCATGTAGAGCCAAACGCAGGGCCATTGCCAGCCGGGGTAGATAGAGGTCCCAGTCACAATGGTTGCCGTTGATGAAAGCCTTAATCAGTGTTTTCACGTTGCGATTCACCCATTCTGTGTAGTTGCTCTGTGGGTGATAAGGGGATGTGTGGAGGTTCTGGATACCCCAGGCTGAGCAGTCCCTGGACCACTGTGCAGATGTAAACTGTTGCATCTCCTGACCTCACTCCGGACTCCCAAGTATTGGATAACAGGGACTAATTCCACATCCTGCCTTTGGGCAGCCCGTAGCTCAGCTCTCCGGAAGGGAATTAGCTCCTCAACCAGCTTGGAGGGCACCTGGGAACTTATCATGGCTACGGCGTTTGGGGGAACCATACGGTCATACTCCTCTGGGGTCACTGCATCCGTCTTATTCAGGAGCGTGGGCACTCTGAAGAGTGCATCAGCCATCTAATTGTGTGCTCCACTGCAATGTTCCACTTCAAAATCTAATTCCTGTACTAGAATAGCCCAGCGTGCTAGCTTGCTGCTACTGTCTTTGATTATCTGGAGCCAGCGTAGGGAGTGACTGGTCAGTGTGTAAATCTGGGAATTAGCAACACAAATCATTTCGAGTTCTCCAAATTGTAAAATCTGGAAACATCAACTAAAATCATGTTACAAACCAAATTGTAAAACTCCGCGCGGCTAGACCAATGAGGGAATAGCTCGGAGCGAAGGTTTAAGCGTGATGTATTCCGCTATTGCTGTGGGAAAAGGGAAAAGTTATGAAAGTTAATAAAGTAATATTAATATTCTTGCAACCGGGTTAGACTGCTCTTTAAGTTCACGGGATCAGCTAATAAGGGACCACGAATCAAAGGTACTCGTACCACGTTACCTTCCGCTTTTAGTCTGGTCTACCTTGACCCCAGTTTATCCAAAGAACAGCCTCTGTATATTACAGTAAATCATCAGCCACCAACGCTGATTCTGTACTCGTTTATCTGACTCCATTTAATATTATAATTTAGTATGTACAATTTCCACTTGATTTGTTAAAGGACTCTCATACTTTAAAGACGGTTCTCTGAGCTGGATGTGTCTGTTAACACCGCGATTTACATTGGGCCCTTAATGCATACGACTCACAGCTGACTAGATATCTGCGGTTATCTCAGAGGTTGCGGAAGAAGTCACTTTGTGCGGTATACTCTATGGTTAAGACTCAGGGACCGACTAAAGGAATATTGGCAACCACCGTTCTCAACATGTATAACCGCCAGGCGGAGGTGATCTACTTTAAGACATAGTTCTACAGGTGCAATACTCCGTGATACATTAAGCTTAAATAGTCAACCTCCCTAGACCAGCTGAGGGGATAACCATGACTGAGGAAATTAATCAACTCATTACCTGTGCACAGAGATATTACGTCAATGTTCAGAGAAACCACACAAATCAAGTTTAACTAATTTATTACCAGGTAGGTTACTTACTTAAATTATCAATATACAGTTACAGATTGAACATTCCAAATTCAAATACAGTACAGAGAAAAATACTTAGTCATACCTGGCAATTTGCTACACACAATGACCTGAAGTAGGATGTGCGGAAAGACTGGTTACAATCTTCCACGATGGGTTTGTATCCTTTCCTTAAATGCTCAAACTCTGTGTTTGATCTGGCTGCAGACGGTCGTAAAACCATAAACTGGTCAGCACTTTAGCCCCCCTTCTAATGGGGTTTCACAGAATGGTTTTTTCTAAGGACAATTTCACAACGGCAGCTTACGCCTGTGTTATGAAATATACATTCCATTCATGTTGCACATTTAGGACATGTAGACCATTGCACCACTCACACCGAGACCATCAAAATGATATCAAACATCAGTAGGTCTAAGTTTGTGTTGCCATGAGACTCCCCATCTCCACAGTTTTCTCAGATGTGATTGATATTAATGCCACAAATGTCCCAGAATTCCTGTTGAGAATATTACATTTACACCCTAGTTGTCCCTGTTAATGTAGGTACATTAACTTGATGTATTTACTAATGTAACACTCAAAAACTGAACAATACATAATTATCTCTCTGGAAAGAGTGTATAATGTATGTTCCAGTGCCCAGACTAGTTCCAGTGTATACTGTACAATGTAGCAAAAGTATCAATCACATTTGTATGTTTTTAAGCTTTTGGAGGACAAAAGCAATGTATACCATGTTGTGTTGTATGTGAAAATATGTTAAGGACAGAGATTTGGCATGCCCTGATAATGTCATATGGGGGCACTGTAGCACTGTCATGACATCCTAGGACATTCTTTGACCGTCATAAACTTCACGCCAGATGGCCCCAGTAGACTTTACGGCACTGAAGTTCTTGTTTATTACATCCTAGAGTACACAGGCTTCCACCTCCCTGGTGTTGTGTGTCCAGGTGCCTGGGATCTCAATTTCAGTCTTACAAGTGACTAATTTGAATTGTTTACTCTCCAGATACGGCCAAAAGATTTTAATGGCCCACACCATTGCCAAGCACTCCCTCTCCGTTGTATGGTATCTTTGCTCCATCTGACTCAATGTGCGGCTGGCAAAGGCAGTGATTCTCTTCAACTCACCCTCCATCTGATAGAGGGCCGCGCCCAGACCCACATCGCTTGCGTCTGTCTGCAGCACAAACTGTTTGCCGAAGTTTGGGTAGTGCAGTTTCATCGTAGCCTCCAGAGCCTCCTTAAGTGTGGTGAAAGCCATATCAGCCTCCCTTGTCCAGGTCCACTTAGTGCTTCTGCGCCTTAGCTGGTTCCGCAATGTCACTGAAGTTTTCCACAAAAGGGCCATACTAGTTGCACATCCCCAAAAAGCGCTGAATGTCCTTCATATTTTTTGGTGTTGGATAGGACTGTATCGCCTCCACCGTGGCTGGGTCAGGGCTGGGTCAGGGCGACGCACAATGTGTCCGAGGAACTTCATAGAGGTTCATAGAGTTTCCTTCTTACCGCCAGTGGCTAGGCTATTACCAGATAACACACTAAATCGTAATTGCTGGGTCTGGGCACGGCCAGATGGAGGGTGAGTTGAAGAGAATCATCACCTTTGCCAGCCACACATTGAGTCAGACGGAGCCCAAATACCATACAACGGAGAGGGAGTGCTTGGCAATAGTGTGGGCCACCATTTAAAAAAAAAATAATAATAATTTGGCCGTATCTGGAGAGTAAACAATTAAAATTAGTCACTGACCAGTCACTCCTGACGCTGGTTCCAGATAATCAAAGACAGTAGCAGCAAGCTAGCATGCTGGGCTTTTCTGTTACAGGAATTAGATTTTGAATTATTTAAATGCCAAAATCTCAAAAAATATTCCCTGCACATCCATGGTTTAAAGTTCAAATTGAAGAAATATGTATAATTCAGACATTTGCAACAGAATACATTTATTTCAGAATAGTCAAGTGTAGTATATACATAATAACCATAACTTAAGTAGCCTAATGTGTTTTTAAAAACTTACAAAAGCGCACGTTATTTTACACAACAATAGCAACGTATTTCAGCCCTAAGTGCGATAGGTAGTCGCTGTGGAAATGTCGAATGTACGGGACTTTGGCGAAATGTAACAAGATAAACTCTTCAGGGTTAATCAGAAAATAGCTGTAGCTGAATATACTGGTAAGTACTTTGTGAAGCTCAGAACGTACCGTTTTTGTTGGGACTAGTTCAGATATGGATTGATTCCATTCTGTAATGATTTTTAGAGCTGTAGTTCTGTGGTTATTAGCAACTTCTAACCTACCAAGTGTCCGTCTGTCCCTGTCGGAGAGCTTTGACTTGCGGCCACAGTTCTTTTTTGCTGATGCTGGGCATATGTTGTCAAAAAATGTTAAATAATTTAACATTTTTTGTGACAGACGCACCTGCAATTTGGGCACCAACTATTTGGCCCCTTTGGAACTCAGCGGACGGTAGACGGCAGGACAAAATCGGATGTCATTCTTTTCAATGAGACAACGATGGCAAGACTTGCCGTCGGAATAAAAAAATATTAGTATTTTTGCCGTCTACCGCTGCGGTTGGGTCACGTGCCGATGGAACGGAAGTGGTACGTTTCAAAATGGATGACAAGTTCATGCAGCTTTGTGGTAGAGAATGAGAGGTGGGAGGAAATATCGAACCAAAACGTAAAAAAATACAGAGATCTTGACAAAAACGCTGCAGCATAGAGTGTTGTGAGCACTGACATGCAGATTCCAGGTACAAATTATTATTAGCTGTATTTTCAGAAGCTTTTCTGTGTTTGTGGTGTAACTAACTAATTTAGCTAGCGAAGCTACCATTGGGGGATACATGCAGGCTACCATTGTTTTTTTTGTTTTTTTCAGAGCCTAGCTACTGTCCTATTCACGCGTCTAATTGCTCATTTGCGAAACAAAATAACCTACATGGTGCATGTTTATGGTTGTACACATACAAACCACTCAGAACAACGGCACGACAAGCGTTGTCGCACCATCCCAACATGTGGAACTGAAATCTTTAAAATTTAATAGGTGACTCAAAAACGTAAAGTCTGGACACAAGCCATAATTAAATGTTTGCCAGGAGCCAGGGAAACTGATATTGAAGCAAACCTTAAATTCCTAGCAAATAACCATAGCTACGCCAAAACTATCATCCACGTTGGAACGAGTGTTTCATATTTTTCTGAAAATTTGCAACTTTTAAACCCGGGATTATAACACCTCGCTCCCGGATTTCCCGGGAAATCCCGTCTAAAAAACCATAGGCGTTCTAGTAGGCTATTATTAAATGTGCGAGCGACCCTACTTACTGGTTTACAGGCTACCGGCATCCATATGCCAGATAAATCTTTCAGCACCATGGAATTGTCCACTAGCTTACTATTGGCTGAGACTCTTGAATATTAATAACAACAAACTGTTTTTCAAAGACGGTTTATTAATAAAAGCAACATATTTTCTGTACAAAATTATGGCTGCTTTGTAACTTCAGACACCTATTAGGCCTTCATGAACCGTGAGAAGTATTAATGATGGCTATAACTGTTCAGTTGTTGTTTAGGTCTACAGGCAAACGGCCAGTGTTTAAGGAAAAGGACTATAACTTCCCCACCCTCAAAAATGCTTATGCTTACACATTTTTACCCTCTTCTTTGAAATGTCGAGGGTTTCGGCAGTGACTATCCTAAACGGAAAAATTTGGAAATAAAGTAATGTGTGTTATGCATAAATTTCTCACGTTTATAACGTGCCAATAAAAAAATAAAACCTAAATAAAAAACCTAGGTTAGGAGTCTGTGAGAAATAGGAATGTGAGTAATAGGTCTACATTATATAGCCTAAGTAAATGTTATGGCATAAATACAATAACTTAGTATGATGGCATAAAATACCATCTCCATCAAGACACATCAGCAAATATACGCTAGCCTACCATCGTGAAATGAGGGACGTTTAGCCGTAGGCTGCGAGTTGCTAAGAAAAGCGAAGGCATCTAATATACTTGCTACTTGCTCTAAGAATTCCAGCTCGTTTTATAATTATAGCTGGGCTATATTTCTGCAGAATGTGATGTCCTGGAATAACTATGGGTTTGCGTTAATTATTAGGCTACCCCTGGTCCCTATCCTCGGTTGCCCCCTAGTGGTAGCCTAGTCATTGACGTTGCGATTATAGTAGCCTATAATAAGTAGCCTTTTTGTTTCTCAAAATTTTTCCAAACGTTACTTGACATAATTTTGCTCTCCACGTTTGGAGCAGGTATATTGACTTCTATTTCCTGTGTGTGCGCTAGCACATGCTCTAAAGTGCAATCAGTTACCGAGTTTTCGCTTGTCAATAAGCAGTCGTGAGTAGGCGTCAGTTTGTGTATAGGAGCATTTTTACAAGTACTAGTGTAACCCTAGTGAAAACCTGATGTGTGAATTGTTAATCCACGTAAATTTATAACTTTTTTAAAGCATATTCTGCTCTTCCTGCTGCCACTTTTAAACTGGTTGGGATAGTGTTGGGTCAACAATTTTACTCGAGATAGTTACATTACATTACATTATAGGCATTTAGCAGACGCTCTTATCCAGAGCGACTTACACAACTTCTACATCTTATTACATTTATCCATTCATACAGCTGGATATATACTGAAGCAATTCAGGTTAAGTACCTTGCTCAAGGGTACAACAGCAGTGTCCTACCTGGGAATTGAACCTACAACCTTTCGGTTACAAGTCCAGTTCCTTAACCATTACACTACACTGCCGTCCGTCTATAGTTCTCTGAATATAGCCTAGATCATTAATGCACGGATACATTTTGTTGTTCTATGAGTTGTATAAATGATGGGAATATTGAATGTACCATGCATGCTGTGAATGTAAAGGGACTAAAAACATGTATTTATGGAGTTTCAGCTGGGCTAGTGGAAATCTTCCCAGCTGGCAAGTGCCAAAAATCCCACCCCTGATTAAAGGTGCTATGGGAACCTCAATATGAAACCGTTCTCATTTAATAATAAAAAAAAGTCAAACCTATCAGGTTCAATTAGAAAGTGATCCAAATGAATACTTTAGGCATGACCCAGTTCTATGGCTGAAATTCAGCATTGCTGTGACTACTTCAATAAAAGCTTTGCATGCATGCATGCATGCATCAGTTGTAAA
This sequence comes from Ilyophis sp. 1 JC-2022, assembly GCA_022702515.1. Classification (NCBI taxonomy): domain Eukaryota; kingdom Metazoa; phylum Chordata; class Actinopteri; order Anguilliformes; family Synaphobranchidae; genus Ilyophis; species Ilyophis sp. 1 JC-2022. Next base: position 15,239,500 of record CM040405.1, on the reverse strand, counting down.
TCCCAGGCAAGCTGTTATTAGAGTAGTTCAGGTCAGGAGGTCCCTCTGAAGCATTGTGGGCCTGATGGTGCGATCTTGGTGACCTCGACTCCTTATACAGCAATTTGCTAACCCGACAGCAGCAGCAGGATAATGATGCATGGCTGTGCAGACACCAAATAAAGATTAACTTCTTTCAGGTGGCCATCTGTCAAATGCCCTGAGGCCAAGTTTTTCCCCAGTGAAGTCAGCCTAGAACTATGGATACACATTTTGCAGGGTCTTTTTCTCACTGTGCCTCGTGCCTCACTGTGCCTCGTTCATAATTTCAGTTATGGGCAAGGCGGGAGGCCCCAGATGGATGCCACTCTCTGCTGGATGAATTTTATGAACTTGGTCAATCGGTTGTAAAAACCCATGGGCACTGACAGGCCCTTATTTAGTTTCCCCACAATTGAAGCACAAAGTTAAATCATACAGTTCACTTCCAGACGCGTATGTCCATAATGGACTGTAGCGCTGTAAACCCAGGACATTGCGCTGTACAATAGGTCTATTTGCATGTATGAGTAGCTCAGTACAAAAATAAACCCACATTTCCCTTTTCTATAATGGAGAAACACTGCCAAAGTCTGTCCTGCTTGTCAGGGCAACCAAGAAATTGTGACATTTTTAACAATGGCAACGATGACCCATGGTTGCCACATTTTAAGTGACCTTTGAGCGGGAACGGAGTGTCCTTTCCACAGTTACTGGCTCTTGTGTCTGGCATGAACCCCTCATCCAAACGACACCTCGGGGAACAGCCTTTTACACTTGGTTGCTCCCCGCCAAACATAGTGCCGCATTTAAGATCCGAGCTTAATTGAGCAAGACCTGAATAAAGTATGGGGACATAGTTCTACTCCCCTCCATTAAAGCCACCTCTCGTAATTGAAAATAACACTGCAATAGTGGGCATGTTGCCTGGTGCTCCAGATGGTGCATCTTATCTTCTCAGATGTCATCCCCGTGAATGTCCCCTAGCCTCCTGCTATGTTCACGAAGGGTCAGTCAATGGCTTCTTCCCAAATAAGAATGGCTGGTGGGGAAGTGAGGATTCATTTTCTTGTCTGAAAGCGTTTTTCATATGCTTAAACACTGGCCTTTGTCTGCGAGAGGGACCTGCTCTCTCCGTCCCGAGAATCACCGCCTGTCTCCCGGTCCCCAGAGGCAAGAGCGGCGGCTGCTCCACGCGTGAGGAGATTCATGTGTAATTGATGGCAGATACAGATACCTGGAGAGGCTGAGGGCCAGCTCTCTATAATACACCCTGACAGGACACGCTGTCGGCGCCGACTGCGCCACCCCCGGCCGCGCCGCCAAGCCATGCCTTCCGCTAGCTGTGCTTTAATTCTGGTAGTGGTGGAGAGCGAGTGATTAGGGGGGGGGTGGGGGCAGTCACTGGAGACTTAGTGCTCTCTGTAGTTACTCTTCCATATGCATGGGGGAGGTTGCAAAGTGCAAATGTGACAAAGAGAGATATAGGTACTGTTTAAATCTGTGTGAGTGCTGTAAGCTCAAAATAGAATAAAGGATCATGGGAAATCAAGCATGTTTGATTAGCCATAATATGGGTAGACATGCACACTGAATAATGATCCAATTATTCAGTTCTCTTTATCACTGGGGCTGAGCAGATTTGTCTTAGAGCAAGTGAAACATTCATGAAATGAAATGTTCCTCAAAACCATGAGTTCACTATTGACACCTTAAAATAATCTAATAAATGTCTCTTTAATATCAGCACAAATCACTTTGTGTCCTTGTCATTGAAGAGCAATTAAAATAAGACATCTTCAGTCTATGAATGCATTAGGACTGGCTCTTATGGTGCCAGCTTTACTATTCCCTTGCTGTTGCTTTGTTCCCCTTAGCCTCCCTTGGCAATGCCTCACCTTGTTCTCTGTGTTCCTGAAAAACAAGCTACATAATTCATTTCGCTGGCAGAGGCAGAGCTGCTGCAGCTGGGGACAGTCCATAGCGGGCAGCAGGGTATTTCTCGCGTCTCTTTCTGGAACGTTCCTCGTGTGCCTTCCGCCGAGCTGGGCAAAACTGCGCCCCTGGAGCTCGGCCTGAGCTGGTCGGCACTGTTTGTTGCACGGCATCACCGGGCGGGAAGCCTCCGCCGGGCGAGGTTTTGACATCAATACTCTATCCCTTTGACACCCTCCTAAAGAGCTGAGGGATTGTGATATTCACCACTCCTCAGGGGAGAATGGACAGGGTTTGCAGAGGTCAAGGAAGCTGAAGTTTTTTTTATGGTGGTATACAGATAGCAGAAATGACTGTGTCTTTTCTTTCAGAGGAGTTCTCAAAGAATAAAAATCCACATTGTCCTTTTTTTTTTGCATTTTATATTTCTGTCAGTTATCACCTTGCAGAAGGCGACAGACTACTGAGTGCATTACTGTCACCTTAATATCAAATAGCTAGGGTTAGGCTAGTTAGACAGATTATAATTGAGTCACGTAAGCCTATGTAGTGAAAATTGTGTGCGTGTGTATTTTGGAAAGAGTATAAGTGGAACAGGGCACTGAATATGACCCTCAGTCTCCCTTGAGGTTAATCTTGCAGACCTCTGTTCTTTTGCTGTAGTGTATGCCAGGCCTCCTAGCATTGGGAATATATAAATAGTTTTTACCACGTGCCACTTGTCCGCTTTTGTTAATGACACACACACACACACTCTTCTCCCCACTTGTGGACTGCCGCATACAAGGGACAGTTTTGGGAGAGTACAAGATAGAATATCCAGGTCTTCACAGGGGATACTGGTCCAGTGGGGATACTGGTCCAGTGGGGATACTGGTCCAGTGGACATGCTGGCTGGACCACATGCAATACAATAATGTATTGAGTTATAAGATCCAGAGTTGCAGTTGATTCCTTTTTTGGCTCTGACACTGGCTTCTTATGTAAGTGTATGTATTAAACAATCCACTGAATGGATTTCTGTAAGAGCAGTCATGCCAGCCAAACCTCTGTGTTATAATGAAGTGGTGAAACAAGGCCTCTTTTAATCATGTGAGAGATATCCTCTCTCATCAGAAGAAATGTGCACATACAGCATCCATGACAATGGGCTATGGTTGCCAGAGGGAGGAGCCAGCCACCAGATCAAAATGATGGTCACTCCAGTGTCAGAGAGCAGTACTCCACTGCTGGACAAAAGTCTACTGGAGTGTTTATTAGTGTGGGATGGGATCGTATCGTGCAAAAACATGCCAACAATTTGTGTTCGGTGTCTATCAGAATGTCTCCAAGTGGTAGAGTTGGGGATGGGAGGGATGTCAGCGGCCAATCTCGCCCCTGATCCTTCCTAACGAGATGTGAGCAATTACACCTCCGTTTAATGGCCCATGTTCACACATGGCTGCCCCTGTCAAAACCAACCACAACGACAGTCGCACATTTGCAATTAGATGGATTTGGCCAACTGGATTTGTCTCACCACGCTCCTCTCTGTGACAAATTAAGTTAACGGCAGAATCACAGGAGGGGAAAACAAATGTATCTGCCTCAAAGATCCGACTTCTTGGCTGTAACTAGAGGCAGAAACCACAATCACACAGTATCAGTTAGCCTATGCTGTAGGCGTGACAAACTCGACAACAATCATTTTTTGCCTGAGATGGGTGTATTCCCAATTGACAAGACTGATCTGCACTCACTGTACAGTAGCAATCAGTGTGTGTCTGGATAATTTCATACTTTGTTCTATGGCACGGCACGCAGCTGCGTGCATTTTAACCCTACTGATTTACTGTGCTCTTGTTATGCGGATAATATCACAACGGATCGCTAACTACATGTATATCCAGTTATTTTGTTAGGAGGCCTCAAAAGAAAAATAATCATTGGAAAACTATGAAAGTGCAAATTGTTGGGTTCAAAACTTGTCAGCATAAAAAAATGTTTTCCCTTCGTTCAAGCCAATGAAGCACTGCATTAAAGAGCAATATCCATTGCTGACTAGATAGAAGTGTCTAGGCCAAAAAAATGCAAACCTGCAGAGCCAAACAAAATGTAGTTAGTAGTCTTTTTCTTGACATGCCACATAGAGACACCCACTTAAAATGTGTTCATATATAAAATTATAAATATATATAAATCAGGCATCTGGTGCCTTCAGACATTCAAAAGGCAGGTTCGGTGAAGATGCGGGGGGAGAGGGGGGATGTATCTTTCTTTAATATAGCTGCTAAATGGTATATTCTGGTGAGATGTGAAAGTAAAATGTGAGTAAAAATCAGTCCATTATTTTAGATAGATTTTCTGACAAAGCTGCTAACTAGTTATTTGGTAACACTTTGGGTATTTCATTAGCTGTAATGTTTTATTGTTTATGTAACAATAAAATAGTGCCTTCACTCAATGGGCTTCATTCATGAAACATTCCTAAATATGCAAATAACTTTTGGCAGGTTGGCAATTTCATAAAAACCTGAAAACGACTAACCAGCCATATAGAAAACTTTGATGAATGCCAAAATGCGAAGATGATTTACAAATGATTGTAAATGATGCAATTCTGTTCTGCACACGTTTCATGAATGAGGCACAATGTTTGTATACTTCTGAAATACATACACATGTATGCTATTCCCCTTATTTATGCTGCACTGCAAGTTATATGAATGAATTTACAACAAAAATCTTTTCAACCCATAAAAGACAGGTTACTGGCATACTCAAAGCCTACACTAACTATGCATCTGTTAAAAATTAAATGACTGAATTATTCCTTGAATTCTGCCTGCTTACAAAATTATTGATATTATTCTAATTTACAACCATGATAACCAATATGTTTCACAGAAAATAAACCATATTCCAAAGCAATGCTCCCCATGTTTTCCTACACTCGTTCAAATAACTCGGCCTGTGTTTCATCTTGCATTTCAAGAGAATGTGCTCTTTACTCGCATTATTAATGAAGTGCAATCTTCATTGGTGTCATGAGACCATCTCTGTGATGAAAATCTGATAGAGTGCTAATGGGAATGTACGTACATGCATTTATACACTGTTTGTTAAATAACGTGCCTTTTGCAAACTTTGTCCAATTTTTCAGGTATTTAGTAATTAGTCAAATCTAGAGTGTGTGAAGTATGCATTTATTAATATATGGTTTATTTTTAAAAAGTATTCTTATCCAGGCACAAGCTACAGTGTATGACATCTGCACATTTTGAACTCCTTAATCATTAACTCCTTAATTATCCATTAATTATAGTTTACTCTGAACAATTTATTTTGACTTAACTATTTTCATTCCTTCCTATTTCATTATTACATAAAAAGATTTTTACATACCATATTCCTCAAATATGACGAGCTAATGTGTGAAAAGACTACATTATTTAATTGCTTTAAATAATGTTTTAAATGGCTTTAAATAATGATTATTTAAAATAATTAAATAATCCAGAGGGGGATGGGTTCCCCCCTTGAGTCTGATTCCTCCCAAGATGTCTTCTCATATATCACCCGGGAGTTTTCCTTGCAGCTGTTGCCTTTGGCTTGCTCTTGTGGGGGTTTAGGCTGGGTTTTTCTGTGAAGCGTAATCGTTTGTGAAATGCGCTATATAAATAAACTTTGATTTGATTTGCTCCTAAAATGTAGCATCAATTAAGTATTATTCTCTAAAGCAGGGGTCACCAACCTTTTTGCAACTGAGAGCTACTTCAAGGGTACTGAGTAGTACGGAGGGCTACTTGTTGGATTGTAATTGTTGACGAGGGGGGGGGTGCTATCGAAATATTTCGCGGACCTCGATTGAAATTGTTGACGGGGGGGGGGGATGCGATCAAAGGATTTCGCTGACCTCGATTGAAATTGTTGACGGGGGGGAATAAAATACTGTTTATTAAATTGTTCATTTAGCGTATTTACCGCGAGTGTTCGTTTGCGTGCCTAAGTTAACAGTAAATCGCCGATAACGAGCCACGTAGATACACGCGTTATATTGCTATTTTTAGAACATGCCTCGCGGGCGACTGAGAAGGAGCCAACGGGCGACCGGGTGCCCGCGGGCATAGGGTTGGTGACCTCTGGTCTAAAGTATGTTACTTTTTCCGTTTTTTTAACAGAGATTTTTCAGTACAGAGAGTTAAGGGTTTTAAAAATTGATATATGAATCAATTGAAGTTTGGTTTTATTGAATTGTGTATTCCCTTAAACCTGCAAAGAGCTGCTCTCCTTGCGCTTGTTGCCAGTGTTGTCAGTGCACAACTCTTTTTGATCTGCAGTCCCCCAGCTCAGGTGCACATTACGTCTCAGAAGTACAACTGAATTCAGGCCTGCTGCAGGCACCTGATCCACCAGAGGAGTCATGGGTGTGTAATGAGACTAGGACAATCTCAATGTCCAGTAAGCCACCTGGAGGCACACCAATGGCAATAGCATGCCTTAAGCAGGTTAAACGACATCAGTCTCGGAGGGAAAGTATTGATGGCTACACAATACATATGCTGTAGCCCCAGGCCCCCAACAAGCCAGTTGTATATACAAACATGAAAAGTAAAAAAGATTCAATTTTAATCCCATTTAGAAGGAAAGGAAGATGTAATCAAAAACCAATAAGTATGGCTCCCTGGGAACAATTGGAAGTGGGGCTAAATGCACTCCACTCAAATTCAGATAATATTTAAATTTAGTTAATGCTCTGTTCACAGTGCTGAGCAACTTTCATTTCAAAACAGCAAGATAAAGAATTAGATGGAATTTTTAAATTGCGTATTGGGTGGAGACAGAAACAATGACCTATTAACAAATTCATTGATGTTTGACAACAAATGAGATGTAACATTAGTCTAGCATGAATATAGCTACGTTAGCTTCTTCAACAAATTAGCATAGGTAGCTAATGTTCGTTAAATTCAATGCTTCCTTATTGTTCACAGGCCAGGGATCATAATAGTATTATCCCTGAACCCTCAGTCTGATCCACCTTCATGCTCAGCAATTCTCTAAGTAGCTCAAAGTGAGCAAACCGTTAAGTGCATTTTATGCTCAGAGCAGAGCTGAGCTGCTTAGTTACTTAATGCACCCAGTATAACAGAACTAGCTGCAAACATGCTAGCTAATCTTAGAGAAGTTATGGTAACAGATCTGTGTGTCAGAGAACCCTCTCGTGTGTGTGTGTGTGTGTGTGTGTGTGTGTGTGTATGGGAGAAAGAAAATGAGTGTTTGGGATAGCCTCTCTTCTTCATTTTCTGTATTATTAAGCACTGCAATTCCTTGCTCTGTCTTTGTGGATTGTGACATATTGGTATTACCCGGTGACAACGTTGTGACATTGTATTGTTAGGCTTGTTGACACTATAGAAAATCACAAGCTTGATTCTTGCACCCCCAAGTTAAAAAGTCAAACTAAGCTCTATGATAAGGATTGAAATTGTGCTGTGAGTGGAGGCTCTGTAGAAAGACAATTGTATGAAGAATATGCTCAATAAATATAATTATTTATTTTGAACTCAGTCAACAATTATGATAATGAGCTGGAAATATGTCACAAGCATGCTGAAAATAGTCAATATATTCTGGCAATTCATTTATGAGAAAAACTTCAATTTAATTGCAACTACAGATGACAAAGGAATGGTGATCGCCCTTGACACGTTAACCGTGTGAATTTCCATACTGGTCATCACAGAAATATGAACTATTTCATGTCATTTTATTACATGAAGCACTATCCTTTGATACGTAAACATTTCCAACACATATCCTTTAACTTCTTGGAAACATAGCTGTATATCATCAGTAAAATCCACTGGAACACTTCATAGTACTCGACAAATAAACTTGTTTTTATTGTGGAATCAACCTCTCTGCTTGCTAAATTAATTATATGTGCCTGTGTGAGAACTGTTTGATTATGAAGGTGTTAACTATTTCTTGGAGTGAAATTCCCAAAGTGACATAGTCAATCATATATACTTCTGGTTCCAAATAAAATGTGCCAGCAATATTAGTCATTTTAGCTGTCTTTTGACATTTTATCTTTCTTTGCTCCATTTCACGGACTTCCTTCGCCCTTTTAGTGGTTGTTTCACGCTTTGTGGGGCAACTTTCAGATCCCCTTCCAGTCGCGTCTGGTCCTGCGAACCCGACCCCTTACAAATGTCATTTTAATTGTAAATTCTACTGTTAGATCAGGGCTTTAAAATGAAACTGTTTTTCTATCCGTTTGTTCCGAGCAGAATCTTAATTTTAATGTTTCTGTTCTTTTGTTCCTTCTGAAACATAACATTCATGAACCGGTTAGAACGAAATAACAAAACTGTTAATTTTGTCCTTTTCTCCCACCTCCGAAACACTCAAACCAGCCTAGTAGCCTGTCTCAGAACCTATTATTTTTGTGTTTCCCGTAAACATGGGTAAAGTGAAGAGTTATTGTTTGGCAATCATTGTGCAGCAATCATTCTCTGATATGCACATGAATTTTGGCTGTTGTATCAATCATAACTTCCAACATTAATCCTCCCACCCCATCATCACTACCCGCCCGGTTTAGAAAATAAAACGCATTCTATGGATGATGAAAAACACAGCGGGCAGACAATATCACACTGCGTTAGCTCTGAATAATTTGGCACAATGAATACAGCACCACAGCAAAATAACAACGTTAGATTTGCTTTGATATAGGGAAACAGGAAATCCTGTCGGAAGAGACGCAAAATTCAAATCGCTTAGAAGCACAAGCAAATAAGTAGCACAAGCAAATAATCCGATCAACCTCAGGCATTTATAAGGGCTGCGTCCAAATATTCTTCACTCCCCACCTCCCTTCCTCCACTCCTCCACTACTTACCCGGAAGTATGCAAAACTGTGAACGTTTTGAGTACAAGTATTTGCATGTACAGTAGTATACAATGTACCTGACATTGCGGTTTGTGTCGAGACATTAATTAATATGTATTTAAGATGTAATCAGCGACATTAGATTAAAACACAAAGATCCGTTTCCGGGGCACGGAGTGGAGGAGTGGAGGAGAAAAGGTTGCATTTTTCTGGGACGCACCCAAGGTGTAGCAACAGCTAGAGGTCACTGAAATTCAAGCTTTAAAAACTGCACACATAAAATGTCACATCCAACAATTGACTTGGACAATAACATCAACATTAATCATGTTGTGAGATAAGAATCAGCATTGTTGGCAATAACAAATCCACTGAGATTACGTTGTGGCCAAACATTAAAAATTAAAAATGACACAACACCTGCACTGCACAGTTTCGGAACACTCTGCGCAGACAAACCACAGCCAAAGTTAAATTAGGTAGTCAATACATGAAATTCCAGGTAGTGCCTGAGGTTGTAGAATGTATTACATGTCGACAACTGTATTTAGCTGCAGTGTCTACGTACTCACCTCCAAAATAGATGTCCACAAAGCCAGGAGTTTCTTTAGCATGTAATAAACATCAAATTTGATGGGAGTATAAGGAGAAGACAATGAAAAACAATATGTTTGACCGCCAAAAATGGGTACATTTGTGTGTGGGTATAACTGAAGAGACAAGATTCAAGTTAAACGTTCATTAGGCTGGTTATGTTGATGCTGTCAAGCTCTTAAAAGAACTCCAGCACAGAAAAGAGAGAACAAGGAACAGAGAAACTTGGCTAAGTTCTAACGTTAGCTAGCTAATATAAAAAAGTAGCTAACTTAGCTAGCTAGCTAACGTAGCCTAACATTACTGTAAATGAGTCGGTGTCCTGATGTACAACGTTAACATTATTAATGGCATACCTGGTCGTGCATTATTAGTCAGCTATTGTATTAAATGTCACAGAATTAACAAAATAGCTATTTTATGTCAATTTACTTCGTGACAGTTTACCTGAAAACCAGTAACGCTACGACAAGAATGTGACAGTTTGAGCGCATCTCTTCCTCGAACACTGGTTGTGGTCGCATGCAAGCAACTAGCAGTGCATTATAGCACTAGTTAGGACACGGCTAAATGCAGACTGCGATATTCCCACTGAGGAGGCTATTACCATTAACCATTTCTGCTATTACTGTTTGAAATGATCCAGATGCCATGTCATTTGTGCATTTCGGTGAACATAATGGGCCAACTTGGAAAAGACAGCCTGTTCCTCTTTCATCCTATAAATCAAGCACTCAATATTGGTGGAAGTTAAACTAAATGCAAAATTCTGTAGGCTAGTGTTTTCACTGTGTTGATTGTGGTCTGCTGTCGCAGGTAGCCGTACTATGCAATGAAATATTAGACTGGCTGATTGGATTACATGGTTCATCTCGTGTCATGTCACCTGCTCAGTAGATTTTTATGAATGAATCTCAACCACCGAACTATATAGAAAACTCAACACATCATATATTGAACTTTAGCTGGAAAGTAAACCTAAGATCTGTAGGCCTACGTCTGTCGAGCTGAACATTTGCTTTTGTAACGTTATAACCATTTAATTTTCTGCATAGCTAGCTAGACCAGCAGAGCTGTTTGGCTGGGCAAAAGTGAGATCCAGGAGCAGGCAGGGGTCAGAGCAGAGGATACGGAGAATGAAGGGCAAGTCTAGGACGGAGACCGACAGGAGAACCGGAGTTGGACTGGGGCAGGCTGGGCAGGCTGGACAGGCAGGAGACACAAACTGGACGGGTACGCAGGACTGAACACAGGAACGAGGTGCAGGAAGGGAACAGACAGGAATAAAAAAGGCTGGAAAGAAATATTACAAGCACAAGGCAGGGGACAAAGACGATCTGGCACAGAACAAAGGCTGTGTCCCAAACCGCATACCATGCTCCGAGCACGCATAGCAAGCACGCGTCCATCTTGGAGTTTGAGTCCAAAAAGTGCGGTAGTACAGAGCACGGATAAAGTACCTGGATACGTGCTCCGTTTGTTCAAAATTCAAAGTATGCATCTATACTTGCTCCGACCGGAAAAAATCCTAGGAGTTTGTATATGAATAAAGTGCTACAATGTGAATGAAATACACTGTATGCGATAAAATAATTATATTTTTCATATCCATTTTTTAAGTTTAATGATATGTAATGTTAACCAGTGTAGCTAGCTAGTCTGCTTATAAGACAACCTACGTTGGTGCTGACAAGCGCAATTGTTCTACGAAGAGAAGCCGTCCTTTTCACTCCAGCTTGTTCTTGGACACAGAATACAGCTCTTATTGGCCAGAGTGTAGAAAGTCATGATCATGCAAAGAACTATGGGCAATACACTTCAGCGAAGCTGGCGTTTTGATTCATTTTGATTCAGTCCCCGACCCTGTTCCTGGAGATCTACCGTCCTGTAGGATTTCATTTAAACCCTAATTAGCCACACCTGATTCTACTAATTAGCAGCTCAACTAGATCTCTAGCTGTTGAATGAGGTGTGCCTTGTTAGAGATGGAGTGAAAACCTACAGGACGGTAGATCTCCAGGAACAGGGTTGGTCCAAGGTAATACATGACTATGGAAAGGGAAATCTCAACACATACAATCAATGGTAAGATTGTATATTTATTCCATATTTAGTAGCAGATACTGACAGTAGAATGATACGGTATGATTACACAATAATTTCACTTGTTTATTTAGCAGCGCTTTTCACTGCTGCAATACCTTCGGCCTATTGTTGGCCTTATCTTGTTGCTATGACAGAATACAAATGTTTGGTGATAAAGAAAAAATGTATTTATGATCTCACACATAGATGCTGTTGTCCAATGTGTCACGCATGGGTAGGTACAGTTGCAGGTGAGACTGGGTGTGGGGTTGCTTGTTAAGTGAACCGCATACGCGACAATGGTGGCACGTAGAAACTCCGTATTCTGCACACTTGTCACGAATCGTGTACTAATAAAGACTGAACTTGGAGTTTGTTGTTCCCACTCATAGTTTGGTTGCAGGAGCAATGAATGTCTCAGTTGAGCTATCTCACTAGGGCATCTGCACGAAGGGGTTAAAGTTTTTGCTCATGAACAGTATTGTTGATTTCGTATCCATTTTTGATCCTGTAAAAATGCATTTCATTTCTGGTTTTCAAGCCCTGGTTTAAATAACTTTTACTCTGAAAAACATATTTTGAATTACCAATGTTTCCCTCCTATTCATTATTTCATAAAATATTTTTCTACAATCTAATATTAGAGATGCAAGTAGGACAGAACCACATTATTTAATTGCTTTAAACAAGCACACTATCTGCAAGAGTGCAGATACAGGCATATGGTTAACAAAACAGCTATCTGGAAAATGAAACTGCAATGCAATGGAATACAAATACAAGCCTTTGGGCCCTATCTTACACACAAACGCAAGTGTCTTTGCTATCTTACAACCGGCGCAGGGTTCATTATAGCCCCTAGCACTCATGTTCGTTAAATACCAAGTGATGGTGCGCCCATAGCAAGTGAAGGCGATCCAGGTGATGGTAGCCTACATGTAAGGTTAGATGTATAGACTATTTGCAATTGTCCTGGATCAAGCTATGACTTAGCCTATATTTGCCAGTAGTTCCTGTAATCTTCTGGGGGGGACAATCTTCTGTTACGGGACAATGGCTATCCATTAAAAACTTTAGGCTTGATATACTGTAGGTGTTATCAGCAATGTGCAAATTGTCATTTACACCTTATGCATGAATTGTCATTCAATCGAAAACTCGTGCACTGCAATAGACAGACAGAGTTCTGAAAATGCATATCAGATGTCATTACAATACTGCTCTGCCAACAGCCTGTAAGTAAATAGAATGGTTTTGACTGAAAAAAGTTCAAAACCTTGTCCAGGGAATATTGCATTTATTGTTTGTCAAATAGCCTAGACCAGTGGTTCCCAACCCTGGTCCTGGAGTACCCCCTGTGTATGCAGGTTTTCGTTCCAACCACAATTGCAATATCAGAATTTTAACAAGCTGTTAATTTTTCTTAATTAGATGTTTTTAATGTTTAGATAATATTTACCCTCTTAAGCCACATTTTGTTAGCAAAGGCTATGCATAGCATGAAGAATTAAAGTCCAATATTCACATTGTGCTGTATTGCAAACAATTAAAAATAGGTAAAACATTTTTTTAACTGATCAAATTAAAGACTGAGGTGAATCAATAGGCTCCTAATTGATGATATTGTGGACACATGGCCACTAAAACTAACCGTTTGGTAAATAATGAATAATTCAAAGACAAAGCAAATGATAATGAGCCAAACCTGAATTGTGTTAAATTTAAGGAAACATTATGAAGGAACACTTGTTCAATGACCCTAATTAAGAGCCCATTCACGTCAGTCTTTAGCTCTTTTTTGTAATTGTTTGCAATATAACACAATAAGCATAATGTGAACCTGGAAAATGTATTATTCATGGCATGTATAGCCATGTCTTTTATAATGTGATTTTTAGAGGGTAAATAATCCCTCTAAACATGATAAATTAACATCTTAAAATATTGGGATTGCAATTGTGGTTGGAACAAAAACCAGCATACACAGGGGTACTCCAGGACCAGGGTTGGGAACCACTGGCCTAGACTACAGCGGATTCACTGTGCATTAGGGTTTTTTGATAGTCTACGGTTAAAAACGGAGATAAATGTCACGTTAACTGAATTTTAACCTTATTCTTCGTCCTTCATATTTTTTTAATTACAGTGACAAGGTTTCCATACTCTCAGCTTATTAAAACCGCGCTGACTTCTGCACGTGCGCTTTAACATGCAGGTCTGTTTCCCCTGCTGTAAATCACACTTTTCACGGTCTTCCTGGGAAAGCGGACTGTTTTAAAGCATTCATTTATGCTACCAGTAAAACAGGTTGGTCACGGGACATTATAAAACAAGGGAAAATATGTGTGAACCTATGGGTTGCCAACCTGACAGCTTTATTGTATTTAGTGTCATCATTAAGGCAAAATAACAGTATTTATGTTATTAATCAGTATTAGAATGCAGGTAATGAACTTCAGATGAAGCTTGAACTTCTACAACTCCATGAGAACATCCTCATGGAATTGAGGCTTTACAATGCTTCATTGCATAATCAAACAAAATGTGTTAAACAAGCAGGCTAATTTGGCATTTTCTAAGGTGAGACGGAAGCCATTGGTAGCTTATTCTCAGCTGTTGCAGGTGCTTTTAACAAAATTCAACCGCATATATTTTGTAAAATAACAGCACTGTCGGGAATTACGGGGAACTCATAATGTTAGTCAGAATAATATTGATCGTACTATTGATCCATATAGCCTATTCCTTGATCGCACTAAACACGCATGAGCATGTCTGTTTCGCCATCATATAAGCAATCAGCCAAGGTGGAAAAGCAGGCTTTTAAAGGGAATGGTATATGACATTTTGATTGGTTTATTGCATGTCATGCCCAAGACACACTTATAATTAATGAAGAGACTAGGTTCAGCCCATTTGCACATTGCGCTGTGCTTAGTGCTCAAAAAACACGCCGTCAAACTAGCAAAAGTGGACTTGGACACGCCCTAAATGCACTTTACGCCATGCGTTTAAACAAAGTGCTAAGATCACCAAGATAGAGCCCAAATGTCTTTTTTGCTGTTGGATCAAAACATTAGGGTATATTTGTAATGAAGACAATTGACCTCATCCATGATGATGTTGTACGTAGTCAGATGAAACCAAGGGAACAAAATAAATCCATTAACTCCTTATATTATATTACCAGAATGTTTAAAGTGTTCTTGAAGTAGCAACAGCCTGTTTTCAAGTTGTTCGTTATCTTTCTGTTCTGCAGAAAGCATTGGACTGAATTTAGCATGCTTGAACGTGCAACCCAAACAGAGCTTTTAGCATGTAAAGCAGGGGTCTCAAACTCCAGTCTTGGAGGGTTGCAGTCTGCTGGTTTTTGTGATTTACTTTCAATCAGCAACCAATTTAGGCCTTGGAAACACGCTGTGACTTCAATTGAAACACAGTGACTAAAATTGAGCACTTAAGTGCAAGAACACATAAAAAACCAGCAGACACAGCAACCCTGCAGGATTTGAGATCCCTGATGTAAAGGCGGGTTTCAGTAGTGCTGTAACAAATCACTCAGACACAGAGGTGTAAAATCCGGGTTCAGAAAGTAAAAGTCCTCCCCAGTATTTTGTTCCAATCACCTGGATTTGCTAATTCACACAATTCTTCAGCCAGGAGGTTGAACTAATTTATGAAATCAGCTGGTTGAGTTCATGGGTGGCGGAAACACATGGCAGGACATTTACTTTCTAACCCCTGGGCTGTCCACCTCTGCTCGGTTGGGTGTCTACCATTCCATGAAAACAGATTTTCATTGGCTTGAACTGCTGTCCTTTTGAGGGAGTGCATGCAAAGTAGCCCTTAATGAGATAAATGGGTTTGATAATACAGTCATGATAGGACACACTCAAGATTAATTTTTCTGCCAAGTTTACTTTGTAGGAACAAAACAGAAACCTATGTGTAGATTTATCAACAAAATTACTAAAAACAGTTACAAACAATTTCATATTAATAAAATAGCATGCTAGATGTAGACTTAATGAGATGTTGCAATTGAATCCAAATCCAAACCTTTTGCGGTGTATTAAGGGCTGCTGAGTTTAGCTGATTACTATGTCAACTGGTTATACCCCAGTGACCTTTATGTTCACCGGTCAATAAACTGCGTTTATTGTGGGTGCCCTGGCTTGACCTCCCTCCAGTTAAAGTAAAAAAAAATGTGTTCCTTCTTTTTCCTAAAAATCCACCCACCTTGCTCCAATTATTTTTCTTATCTGGTTCTTTTTGTCTTGTATTGGTGGTAGAACAAAGGAAAGTTGACCTTGCCTGCTGTTTTTTATGCAAACAAAATAAACCAATTGAACAAAGTTAATTTATTAAATTATTTATTATTTATGATGGCAGAACATCTACTTGAAGCGGCATCAGGCTATTTTCCCATGGTTTGATACTCCTGTGCTGCAGAAAACATTGAATGGAATTTTAAATGATAGAAATTTGCAACCAAATCAACATTCTAAGCACGAAAAGCAGGTTTAATTTATACTAACGGACCAACCATGTGTCAATCACGCCATGAAAACTAATTTCCAATGGCGCAAAACTCTTATTTCTGGTCACCGTATTGAGATACGGTGATAAATGTTTAGTCAGAAGCTTATTGAGATAAGGTTCCATATTAATCTGGAGGGTTTGTTTGACTTGTTTATTAATGTTTTAAGCACATTTGATTGAATCCTTTATTTTTTTTAAACAGAAACATCAATTGAGGTGAAGTCTGAAGTCTGAGTTTTCCACAAAGTGTTCCGTGCGTGAATCAGCCTGCCAACTTCCACAGCTCTTTTCTGAAACACGTGGGGTCAACAGCGATCTCTTTTTGCATTGCAGACTGCAGCTCTGCTTGCACAGAGCAGCATCGGAAGAGGGACCTTTCATATGTGGCTTTGGCACGCAGTCTTAAAAGTGGCCTTTTGGCCAGCGAGCATAGCACAAGAGCGATGAAATGTGGAACCCCGTCCGAGTGAACCCTCCCATACCCTGGGCGACACAAGTGCTAATTTTGCGTTGACCTGTGGAGCTACCGGCCACAGTCGGCACTGGCACAGACCAGATTCCATCCGATGCTGTGAGTGGTGCATCCATGGTATGGTGCCTTAAGCCAGGGGTTCCCAAACCGGTCCTGGGGCACCCCTGTGTATGCTGGTTTTTGTTGCAACCTCAGAATTTTAACAAGCTGTTAATTTTTCTTAATTAGGTGCTTTTCATGTTTAGAGGAATTATTTACCCTCTTAAGCCACATTATGTCCGAAATGTATGCATGCCATGTAGAATAAACTCCCCATGTTCACATTGTGCTATATTGCAACAATTATATAAAAAGAGGTTACAAAATTATGTATTTTAACTGATCAAATTAAAGAGTGAAGTGAATCGATGGGCTCCGAATTAGGTTGTTGAACACGTGTTTAACTCATTATTTTTTTCTTTAAGCTTATTAACACAATGCAGGTTTGGCTCGTTATCATTTGCTTTGTGTTTGAATTCTTCATTATCTACCAAATGGTTAGTTTTAGTGGCCATGTGTCCACACTTTCACCAATTAGGAGCCTATTGATTCAAATCAGTCTTTAAATAGATCTGTTAAATAATTTTCTTATCTCTTTCAAATAATATAGCACAATAAGCACAATATGAACATGGGGTGTTTATTCTACATGGCATCCATAGCTATTTATGATATAATGTGGCTTAAGAGGTTAAATAATTATTCTAAACATGACAAGCACCTAATTTAAAAAAAATTAACAGCTTGTTCAAATTCTGGGATTGCAACTGTGATTGCAATGAAAACCAGCATACACAGGGGTGCCCCAGCACGGGTTTGGGAACCCCTGCCTTAAGCGAATGAGCCATCCAAACCATGTTTGGCCCCATAAAACCCTGAATTTCTTAATAATAATATGGTGTTTTGAACAACATAACGTAGTTTTATTTATGAATTAAAGTTGTCAACCTTCAGATAAACCTGCCCTCGCCATAAAATTGCCTAGCCTTTTAAAATGAACTTTATTACAACAGTGGGGGTATTACGTTGAAGACATATTCTTTACAAAGGGTAAGCTTGCTTGCTCTTTAAAAAAGCTATGGCCTCTACTCTGGGCCCTACTATTTCCATGCCAAATAATGTATATCCTCTTGCATCATAGCCTTTCCAATATCTCACAGCCTCATGTAAAAAAATAAATAAATAAAAAAGGTTACGTAAGCAGAATCACACGAAACCAGTGTCTGTTCTTCAATGTGGCAGCTAAAATCTTCTTTCTGCCATTGAAAAACGGTGCCTGCTTTAATCGTATGGCAGTCTTAGAGGCAAAGCCACTAAACATTCACCAGTCTACAAATTCTCAGCTTCTCAAAGGTAGCGATGAAAGTACACAAAATGAGGGAGACAAGAGTTGGTTTGAGCACAAAAAGAATAAAAGTTTTGAACACTGACAAGTTTATCAAAGAGTAACTCTGCAATGTGATTGCTGCCAAAACATAAAGTGACATGTGAACTGGCCAGTTTATTATTGTAAGTTAATTTACCAGCAGCATTTCTAGCCATACATTTTGTATTGTAAGTATAGTGTCATATCTTCCATTGTTAAAAACAACTGATGATTTTATGTGTCAGTTGAATGTGCTGCCATTTGCAGCCAATACATTTAGCCCAGGGGTATCAAACTCATGTCCTGAAGGTGTTTGTATGCCTACCTTATAATGAAACTTATTCATCCATTCCCTTATTTCAACAATTCTGAAGTAATATTGTATATCATAATAAAATGGTGGAAAAGCATCTTTGTGCTGCACTCTAACAGAATTAGAAATTTCCTTTCTGCTCCCCACACTGCCCCCGCCCGAATCGTGATGTCAGAGTACCTCTTTGGAGATACCTCTACGTCATATGGATAATTGTTGTTGTCCACAACGGAAACAGCCGGCACCTGATTGGTTAGAGGCACGATGGTCCTTTGGTTTCGGCCCCATATTTTTAAACCGGAACAACGTGGCGTCCTATTGAACTTTTGTTATTCCACCGAAATAGTCCACTAAAATATGTTTCTGAAAATATTTGAGGTGAGAAAATAGGCCATGCATTTGCAACGTCTATGTTGATCCGAGTTATACAAAATAATTTATACATTGTACGTTAATTTATGCAAATGACGATGGACACATCTCCTCCGCCCCCACCCCTCTCCCTCACTCACCCCACAAAGTATTTTTCTAAATTGTGTAGTAGGCAGAGACAGGCTGAGACAGTGGGTGCACTTACTCTTTAAGGCCTTGAAAAAAAGGTGTGTTCTCACTTTCTTTTCCAGGACCGGAAATGTTAAACCTTAGTTAAGATGTAGCATCATATTGTAGTTTGCTAAAAAACTACTTATGTAAGAGTCGAGAGAGCTATGACTATATTTTCTTGAAATGTGTATATAAAAAGCATGGTTTTGTTAATATAGAATAGAATAGAATAACTTTTATTTCCCGCTAGGGAACTTCAGTTGTAGCCCCAGCAACAACAAAAAAGACATAGACAGTGGGGCAGACCCACAACACACAAACAAAGACATCCATCAGAATCATTACATCAATCAAGTGAATTAAAGTGCAATATAGCCATGATTAAAAATAGCCCCCGCTGTCCCGAGATGTCCAGGGTCACCAAGCAGTCCAACACACAAATTCCACCTCCACGACTCTCTTCTATACATGCAGCGCCGTGGTCTCTGTACACCGCTGAAACAGAGCACCGAACTTCGTCAATCTTCCCAGTCATCTCCTCATTTCTCTCCCGCATTATGTTCTCCTTCCCTGGTTGCCTTTTGAAGATTGCCTGCACTCCCGGATCAGTCCCGACATCTTCAACTCCGGTGAAGAGCGATGGTAACTTTGTTGCTGCGGTCTGCAGATCCAACGGACATTCCCGAGCATATGTTGTGAATGCGTCTCCATGGTGACGACCACAAACAAAATTATATCGACTAGACAATTCGTCAATATTATCAAAACGAGCAGCAGTAGTGCCCTGAAAAATCTCTAGCCCGCTTCCCTGTCCCACTACAGACAGACACAGCACATGACACAACAGACAAAAAGCCTGACACAACAAAACATTCAAATTAGCAAACACGAACATGAGAGACAGCTGGACTACATGTCGCCATTACAGCGCCGCGTGACGTCACATTATAGATACATTTTCTTGACACAAATATGCTCATTCCATTCATTTAAACATGCTCTACTTGAAATAATATATTGTTTGTCAGACTAAAAATAGTCAGGGACAGGTGCTATTCTTACAAGCATGTCATTACTCTTGTTTTACTAACTGAACATCTGTGTGATAGCCCTTGCTCTGGAATTAAACTGATCATTACGATTCAATAAGAAAAAAGGCACTATCTCCACCACCAATGGTTATACAGAGTACATTCCTGGTCATTTCCGAATAAAAAAAGAAAAGAAAAAACTGTTCCAGCTAACCTAAATACAGAGATCTGCAAACAAGACATCACTCTTTTTAGGTGTTTTTACTGCCAAACAGCCTCACTGTGTTAAAGTGGATATCTTGTCCATCTGCCATGGCCCTCAGACATGCCTCTCACATTCATAGCTTCTCACTTTTCTCCTTATGCTATAAATATCATTGCCGACTCCTAGACAAAGCGATAACAGAGCCAGTCCCAATAAGCCTATCTGGCTGCTCGACTTAGCACGTGTCCATCTTGCCTAAAAAAGCTGACAGTTTTCTATCAACACAGACTAATATTTAGGACCTCATCCTTGCAGTATAATATACCATACTGTACGTGCCAGAGTGGGAGGTCAGATTGGCTTCTAACCCCTCCCCAACCCAATTCTCTATCAACACATCAAACTAAATTCAGCATCATTACATAAAATGTGAGAAGGTCTCTCCAGAGAAATCACAAGGGTTGCAATGGCCTGAATTTAATTAACATTTATCTTTAATTTTGACTAACAAATAAATGCATGCCCTTTTCAGAATGTGCCATACTGTGTTTCTGAATAAAATAAACATTAAAAAGACTTGCATTTAATTGTTGTTTAAAATTTTTTTTATGTTGTCAATGTCAAGAGCCCTATTTTCACAGACATAATGGCATTTAGTGTAACCTGAAGAGGGCAATGGAAGATTAGTAATATTAGGTGTTACTAAGGTGTCCAGAAGTACCGAAAAGAGGGGGGTCCCGGGGGGCATTTTTTTTTTCTACCGTGTTGTTAGAAATGCAGAAAGACTAAATCTGAAATACCAATATTGCTTAGTTTTTAAAGAATATGTCAGTTCTTCCATGATCCTTTGTCATAATGAACAGGTCATGTTACTATTGGGGTGTTCTAACAAGTCTAAGCAGGGCTTGTAATTGTTACATCGCAAAATCCACCTGCGTTGCAATAACCAGGTGTACAGTATTGGAGGTAACACTAAGCCATTTAAACGCAAACCACAACCTCAAAGCCAAAATCAGACCCACGTCGAGATGACAAAGGGGTCCTCTCCTCCTGACCTTGCGAGAACACTGCCTAGGTGTTATTCAGCAGCAATCAGTCCAGTCACGGGCTATCTACTGTGGTCTGTTTTTCAACCAAGGTTAATTGTATAACAATCGGTAAGCTCAGATCAGTAGTCAGGCAGCGTTGTGGTGTTCGCTAGCATCAGGTTGCTCAAACACCCTGATGCAGCTGGAGACAGGGTATATATCCTCCTACATCTTTTAACCCCCGCTGCACCGCGATGGTCCTCGGCATCCCCAGTTACGGGCATCTTTTCAGATACTGCGACGTCCACGTCTCCACGTAGGCTATCTCCTGAAGATGGTTGCCAGGGAACAGCGTGCAGCCTCCCTCCAGCGCAGCTCCCAGGATCTCCGTACAGGACCGTGACGTCAGCATCTCCACCTGTAGGGGAGACACAAACAAACACAGCAGCCCAAAGCCAAAACGAAACGCAAAGCAGGGGAAACAGAAAACAGAGGAATGTAACGGTAATATATAGTTTCTCCTATAACAATTATGTGTAATTTAATCCAGTTTGTGGCATGGTTTCAATTGAGGTGTGATGAGGTGCACAATTAATTACCTATTGTTATGAAAAGTGAATGTGCATCCTTTGAAAAGAGTGAATAAGGAAGGAGTGCATTTTCAAAATGCCCCCATATCATTGAGACACTATGTCAAGCAGATATAATGCGTAAGTTTTGCGTTCACCTGTAGTAGCCATAGACAGGAATACACTGTAATTCGCCGAGGTATAGCACAGTTGAACCCCAGCAATATTTTCTATGACGCTTATTTCATATAAGTGACACCATATCTTTGTAGTGGAGGGTCCCGTGTTTTCAAAACACCCCCATAGCATCAGAGCATGATATGTGACGCATTCACCTCTACATGTAGTATGTACTAATACACTCTCATTCACACACAATAATACCAGCCATATTGTCATGATGCTTATTTGACTTAAAGGGTAACAAAACACGCTGGTTTAGCTAGACCCCGCCCCCTTTTGAAATTCGAAAAATGCCGCAATCTGGGCGTGATAAGAAATTTAATAGGGGCTGAGCTCCAGGTATCAAACCACGCCCAAGCGAGCCCCAAGAAGCAGAAGCAATGGTGGAGAATGCGGCACGCATAGCCTCGCTTGAGCTTATAATGATGCGGCCAGTAAACAACAAATCACACGCTGTAGCCTACAAATAGTTACCCATGCCATTTATTTTTAATAAATTATTTATATATTTTTTTTAAATAAACTAGCAAGCTACTTGCTAAGCTAGACTGAAAAACGTACTATCAAGCTAACTATAAAAAATATACCAAAAATAGGTTACTATAACTTACTAGAATATTCAAAAAAGCTAAACTGTAAGCTAGCTATATATATCACTCGTTCGCTCTCTCTCTCTTCTATCTCCTCTCCCCGTCCACGGCACGCAGATCAACCGCTGAGATTTGCTTTTATAGCTGGGGCGTAGCCCGCCCTCGCTCCCAAACTTCCGGGCGTAGCTGTACAGATTTCTATTTCGTCACCGAGTACCGAATACGCTAGGGAAGACCTTTCTGGCTAATCACAGATTGAACGTGCAGTACCTAACGTTTTACCACTAGAGACACTTTTGAGCCAGACTCTTAAAGTTTATTATTTTTTGCGCCGACTGCAGTCATTTTTCAAGATTTGGACCAGGATCAATGAGAAATTAGAAAAACCCAAATGTATCAGTTATCATCTAAAATAAGCTTTGTTACCCTTTAAGTTACACAGTTAATGTTACAAGGTTTTCACAGAATGAATGAAGTGATGCATTTTAAATTATTCAAAATTTAAACTTTTTCTCGATGGAAACAATATAGAAAAAACTGGAAGAAAAAAGGCAGACATTATTTACATGCAAATTATACTTACTCCTTTCTAACAGAAATTATTGTTTCACAATGCATATGTTTGAAATTTAAATTTAAATGCAAATTGGCCCCCTACTATTTTTTAGGGGGTCATTGTCAAATGTCAGGGGGGTCAATAAAAAAACAGAAACACACAGGAAGTAAATTTGAGCTTTCATTTATTGTTACATGATATATGAATTAATATTTAATGGACAATACATCAATTAATCTTTTAGCGTATTGTAAAAACACACAGTTTATACGTTGATTGAATGTTTGTTTTTAGAATAAAAGATTAATTCATGGATACATTTCAATAAATTAAGTTATCTTTTGTATTGGCTTTACATTTTTATTGTCTTATTGTATTATTATTTTTATTATTATTATTATTATTATTTCTTCCGAATGCAATTCCTCCTACAGATAAACCTAGGGTTGAACATTTTTAGCTTTTTGCATTAGCACACAAAAATTATTGATGGAAAACATCAGATTTTTCTACATATGCCTCTTGTATAATTCTGCCAACCAATTTCATGTCACAATTAGTGTGTAAAGACAAGGAATACATTTGTTACAATTGTCTTTGCTCCAGGGACAGTTGGAACGGTGCCCAACAAACCTTAGGTAACCTAAAATGCTATAGATCAACAATAAACAAGACAGATAGCTTCTTAAAATCTTACTGGTAGCCTATTTACACGTGTTTTTTTTTACAGAAGTTTGCAATAGACTTTTTCACGCTATCTATTTTCGGTCTTTCCAAAGTTGCGCTGCAGTAGGCTAGTCCAATAATGTGTACTCTTAATTAGCACTAGCAAAAACACGTCACAGGAACACAAATGGATAGGAATGCAAGGGATTGTGTAGACAATCAGATATAGGGGCTAATTCGGTGATGAGGTGCGGAGAGCCAGTTTTGTGGGAATTTGGCCAGGATACTAGGGATAACACCCCTATTCTTTCAAAAAGTGCCATGGGATCTTTACTGACCACAATGGATCAGGACCTTGGTTGAGCATCTCATCTGGTGGCCCCATCATTGTGTTGGGGCATTGATTTCTGACCAGAGGAGGTCTTTTTTATCTAAGTACTAACCAAAAATACAGAAATGAGAACAGGGTGGTATAGCTGCTGGCGAACCATATACAATGCCTTGCGAAAGTATTCACCCCCCTTGGCATTTTTCCTATTTTGTTGCCTTACAACCTGGAATTAAAATGGATTTTTGGGGGGTTTGTATCATTTGATTTACACAACATGCCTACCACTTTGAAGATGCAAAATATGTTTTATTGTGAAACAAACAAGAAATAAGACAATAAAAACAGAAAACCTGAGGATTTCAGAATTGACCCCCCCCCCCCCAAGTCAATAATTAGAAGAGCCATTTTTGCAGCAATTACAACTGCAAGTCTCTTGGGGTATGTCTCTATAAGCTTGGCACATCTAGCCACTGGGACTTTTGCCCATTCTTCAAGGAAAAACTGCTCCAGCTTCTTCAAGTTGGATGGGTTCCGCTGATGTACAGCAATCTTTAAGTCATACAACAGATTCTCAATTGGATTGAGGTCTGGGCTTTGACTAGGCCATTCCAAGACATTTAAATGTTTCCCCTTAAACCAGTCGAGTGTTGCTTTAGCAGTATGCTTAGGGTCATTGTCCTGCTGGAAGGTGAACCTCTGTCCCAGTCTCAAGTCTCTGGAAGACTGGAACAGGTTTTCCTCAAGAATATTCCTGTATTTATCACCATCCATCATTCCTTCAATTCTGACCAGTTTTCCAGTCCCTGCTGATGAAAAACATCCCCACAGCATGATGCTGCCACCACCATGCTTCACTGAGGGGATGGTGTTCTCAGGGTGATGAGAAGTGTTGCGCCAGATATAGCATTTTCCTTGATGGGCAAAAAGTTCAATTTTAGTCTCATCTGACCAGAGTACCTTCTTCCATATGTTTGGGGAGTCTCTCACCTTTTGGCGAACTCCAAACATATTTCTTTCTTAATGGCTTTTTTTCTGGCCACTCTTCCATAAAACCCAGCTCTGGAGTGTACGGGTTAAAGGGGTTCTATGGACAGATACTCCAATCTCCGCTGTGGAGCTTTCCAGCTCATTCAGGGTTATCTTTGGTCTTTTTTTTGCCTTTCTGATTAATGCCCTCCTTGCCTAGTCTGTGAGTTTTTGTGGGCGGCCCTCTCTTGGCAGGTTTGTTGTGGTGCCATATTCTGTCCATTTTGTAATAATGGATTTAATGGTGCTCCGTGGGATGTTCAAAGTTTGGGATATTTTTTTAGAACCCAACCCTGATCTGTACTTCTCCACAACTTTGTCCCTGACCTGTTTGTAGAGCTCCTTGGTCTTCATGGTGCCACTTGCTTAGTGGTGTTGATTGATTGATTGATTTTATTGTGGAATAAACAAGACATCTTCCAAGGGATAAAAACATGATAAAGTGCAAGCACTTATTTCCATCATGGTCCCTGATATTGGGAGACAGGACAGACATCAACATAAAAACATATATCATCATAAAACATTAAACATTCATTTACTCCCCATAAAACATCCTAACTATAGATAATTTAAAAAAAAAGAAAAAGAACAATACCCTACCCTCTCTTTCCTACACCGATAGCCATGTTCGTACAGACTTCTTAAAGCTAGTTAAGCTAGGGGCCTGTTTAATGCTGCTGGGCAGGCGGTTCCACAGTACTGCAGCTGAATAAAGGAAAGTCTGCTGGCCGTACGAGATAAGTTTGAATCTGAAGGGGACCATGTTTGTCTCTCTTCCTCTGGTTTCATACCTATGATTGTTTTTTACATATTGAAAGTAATTGTTTAGGTAACTAGGCACCTCCCCTTTAGAAATCTTATAAACTAAACATAGTTTCTTCATTGAGACTCTCTTGTCTACCCTGAGCCATCCTACGCTGTTAAAGTGGGGCTGGTCTAAATGTGTTCGAGTGGGGAGCTGCAGAACTATCCTAACTAGCTTGTTTTGAGCAGTTTGAAGTCTATTTTTCATATTTTTGGGAGCACTATCATACCAGGACATGCAAGCATAGTCAAAGTGGCACTGAACTAACGCCCCTGCTAGTGCTCTAAGAGCCTTCCTGTCCAGGTATTTCGCATTTCTTGCTAGAAATTTTATTCTGTGGTTGACTTTGGCTACTACCTTCTTAGACATGCTCTCCCCGGAGAGTGTGTTATCTAATGTACACCCTAAATATGTTACTGATTTTTTATCTGTGACAACAGAGCTACCCAGCTGTACCTTGAACCCTTCCTGGTTTTTCTGTTTCCTTGACGTAGAAAATAAAATTGATTCTGTTTTGCCTATATGGAGAGACAGTCGGTTGTCTGAAAGCCATTGGCTGACATTTTCTAACTCACTGCTCAGTCTGCTTTCTATCACTAATTTATTTTTGTTAGACACCATGAGGGCCGAATCATCTGCGTAGAGGAAGAGGTCACATGAACAGGCTGACTGCATGTCATTGATATATAGTAGGAAGAACAGAGGCCCAAGTACACTGCCCTGGGGGACCCCACAGTCCATCGTCCTCAGTTCAGAAAGGACCCCGCCTACCTCCACTCGTTGTTCCCTTCCCCTTAAGTATGAGCTGGCCCAGTTGGTGGCCATATCATTGAAACCCATCGCTGTTAATTTCCTCAAGAGGATAGAGTGGTCCACAGTGTCAAATGCCTTTTGTAAGTCTAACATCACCATGCCACAGAGATTACCTCTGTCTATCTCTTTCTTGATGTGATCTGTTAGAAACAGAAGACAGGTGTCTGTGGAGTGGGATTTTCTAAAACCTGATTGAAATTCATACAGCAAGTTTTGGGATGTGATATACTGATCAATTTGTTCATATATAATCTTTTCAATTATCTTGGACATAACACACAAGATGGAGACAGGACGGTAGTTTCCCTGGTCTTGTTTACTGCCTTTTTTGTATAATGGTGTAGCATGCCCACCGATGAATGGTCAAGACTTAAACTGATGGTTTTCTTGATTTATTGAAATCCTTCCGTTGTCAACCAATAAACCACCGTAAGAGCTATAGGCAGAGTACAAATACAATGCATTACCTAACTAGCCAGTATCATGTATTAACCTAGCATAACATTCAGTACCATCACGTAGTATATGAACTTAACACATGTAAGAAATGTCTTATTACAGTACAAAATCATTTCAAAAGGCATTAACACATGTTAACCGTGTATTATTACATGAACACTGACCTTGTGCCTCTTCGGCGGGTGCTAAAACAATTCAATATTAACCTTAACTATCGCTATCTTTCTGTCTTTGTTAACGTTTCTGTTGCGTTCTGTTCTTCTCTGCTTCGCGCACGCGCTAGGAACTCACTTGAGCACGGCACATCATTTCAACATAAAAGTCCTTCAAAACAAGGTAGAATATAAGGCAATATAAATTCACCAAAATAGAAGCAATAATTATAGATCATGACTATACTCAATAGTGCTGTGTTTTCTTTAGAACTAATTCAGAAATTGGGTCCTTTACAAATGGTATTACTCTTGCCAGCTTGAGCTCACTTAGAAACTTTCCAGATTCGATGGAAAGATTCACAATATGTGTTACACTGGGGGAAATAACATGAGCTGCATCCCTAAGGAACCTAGCGGGCACTTTATCTACTCCTGTAGCTTTAGTAGGGTTAAGCTCAAGAAGCTTTTTAAGCACTGTCTCCTCTGTCACTTTTTTAAAGGAGAAGGCATTTGTCTGAACCCCCTTTTTGGCGTAGTGATCCTGGATATGGGCTTCCCCAAATCTGTCTGTCTGTACGGGCAATTTTGTGACAAGGTTTTTGGCCACTGTTGAAAAGAACTCATTCAGGCTGTTTGCTACCTCTGTTTTGTCTGATGTGGTTTTCCCATCTATCTTCAGGCTTATGTTACTAGTTTTGATGTTTAATCTGTTACTGTATCCTAACAGTTTCAGGGTTTTCCACATTTTGCTTGGGTTGTTTCTGTTCTCCATAATCTTGTTATTAAAACATGTCTTTTTAGCATCATCAATTGTTTCCCTCGCTTTATTTCTCAGTTTCTTAAATTCAGTCCAATGCTGCTCTTCCTTGGTCTTCCTAAATTTTCTAAAACAAGCATCCCTCTCCTTGATGGAATTTAAAATGTCGTCATTAATCCATGGTTCAGTTCTTTGTTTGATCCTGACCATTTTCTCTGGTGCCAGCTTGTTCACAGACTCTAAAAACATGGTTTTAAAAAGCTCCCAGGCTTTGTCTACCTCTACACAACGCAAAACAGTGGTCCAGTCTGCTTCACTAAGGTTATCTATAAAAATCTCCTTGGAGTATCTCTTGAGGGATCTGATCTTGATGGAGTTATGACAATTAAAAACGTTTCTAGGGATCTTCCTTGTGCAGAAAATGAAACAATGGTCACTTACTTGGTAGCTAACAACTCCACTTTTAGAAATCCTCATCTGGTCTGAGACTAACATGAGATCTATGACAGTTTCAGAGGTTTCACAAACCCTCGTGGGCTCTTTTATTAACTGTACAAAGTCAAATGCGCGACAAAAATTATCGAGTGCCTTGAAGTTCTGACTGTCCTTTTTAAGTATGTCTGAATTAAAATCCCCAGTGATGATTACTTCAGAGTTGATCAAATCTGAACACTTAAAACACACTTCTTCAAGTATTTCATAGAAGTTGTTTTGGTTTGGCGGTCTGTAGCATGCACCAACTATCACTGGTTTACTTTTGGGTAAAAGGATATCAATAAACACTGCTTCAATTTGATCATGATCTAAATCTGTTCTGCGATTAAAACCTATATCGGCCCTAACATAAATACACACCCCACCCCCGTTTCGGTCTCTGTCATTTCTAATTACGATATAATTTTCTATTTCTATTTGAGAGTCATTAACCGAGCTGTCAAGCCACGTCTCGGTACAACAAAATACTCCCACCTTTCCACTCAAACAGAGAAGCCGCAGATCACTGATCTTGGGAAGGAGGCTTCTGGTGTTTAAATGGATAACATGCAGTCCGTTTGAGGATAGTATGTCTTCCAGGTCCAAATCCAAACTTTTTTGCTCGTCCTTGGCCTTGCAAAAGGGGCGAGGTCTGGCTGCCGGTGGTGATAGCCTCCCCTCAGCTGCTAGGCTAACGTTAGCCGTCGTCGCAGCCCCGCTGAGGACTGCTGGTGGTGTTAGCCTCCTCTCAGCTGCTGGGCTAACGTTAGCCATGAGCGCAGCCCCGCTGAGGACTGCCGGTGGTGTTAGCCTCCTCTCAGCTGCTGGGCTAACGATAGCCGTCGGTGCAGCCCCGCTGAGGGCTGCCGGTGTTGTTAGCCCCCTCTCAGCTGCTGGGCTAACGTTAGCCGTCAGCGCAGCCCCGCTGCACAACCCCGTCAATCGGCACTTTTTTCAGGGAGGACGCTACGTCCTCTACAGGGTGCAGCTCCTGACCGTGACACGCCCTGGGTCCCCCTGTGCGCCGCGGCCCTGTGAACCCATTTCTATTGAGTTCCAAGACTGTTTGGGAGGGCTGGAAGAAGGTGTGTACAAAGGGGATGTGTTAGCGATGGCTTTACTTTGCTTGGTAAAAAAAAACACTGTTGTTCATCATAGACTGACTATCCATCCCGGGCTTTGCTGACTGTACCTGACCCACATGTTTGTTTGTTTGTCACATTCATCGCAGCCAGGTACTTCACCTCCTAATTGACCCTTTGTCAAACCCTGGCCTTGTCTTTGCTTTGAAGCAAAATCCTGAGAGTCCCGGAGTTATTGGTGGTTAGCAACAGTTGCTATGCCAAGAAGTACCAAGAAGGCAATAAAAAGGCTAACAGGGGGTTCATTGTTGTCTTGATAGTGCTGTTCATCCCAGTTCTGAGAGTGTTGAACAGAGTTGGACAGCCTACTGGACTACTGCCCTCGAGGACTGGAACTGGATCGCCCCTGCGGATGGTTCAATGAACTCGTGTGTAATTGTAGAAAGCGTGTATAAATGTTTTGAAACAGTTTTTCTGGAAACTATAAATATTCATTGAGAAATCCTTAACGAAGTGCCACTCCTTTGAGCTTTTAAAAGATTTGAAAATTGACATTTGCCAATATAGTAATGCAGCACATCTTTTCATGTAAAGAAAATAGATTTTATGTATCACAATGAAGATGCCAATCTATAACCTGATAAGGATCGTATGGTTTGGTAAGGTGATAAAATGGCGGGTGGGGGTTTTGAGGTAGGCCTGACGTCCGGGCATTGTGTCAGCCTCCGCAGACCAGCCGCAGCGGCGTCCTTGCTGGCTGATTGACTGGAAAATGCACGTCAGTCTCCGGCCTCTGGTTGCCCAGAGAGTGAACAAAGGACTTCTCTATGCTGGATGGGCCCAGTCTGACAAATGAAGGACGCGATAAAGCAGGCCCAGACAGCGACAATATTACTTTTGTCTGGAAGTCAGTGAGAAAATGCACTTGCTGCAGCTACCTCCCCCACTGTTTGTCAGAGTAGGTTAAAGGCTAGAGGGGGAACGAGGGAGCGAGAAAGGGATACTGACAGTCTCCTAAAAGTAATTGACTTCAAGACAAATTGAACTGAGAGACAGGAGGCCACCGCTTTGTACACTTTGGAGTTGTTGTTAGTGCTCTGCTGTTTGATCAATTCTAGCAACAAGAATATAGCACCTCGCAGTCTATCCACAGCATGTTCCACCATTAGTGGAGTGCATCTTTAAGCAGTAATCTCAAACAATGTATTTCATTCTCATAAATTATTGTGTATCACTCCAAATTATGTGGGATACATGACAGGTGGATTTGGTTTATTCACAGTTTTCTTTTTTGACAATAATATTTTAGAATATTTTTTTTTTCTATTTTTGCATGATTAGTCATTTCTGTTTTGTGATAGAAAGTAAAAATTGGAAATATTATATTGAGATAATGAAAAGTCTTGCAAATGATTCTGACTAGTATCTGAATAAGACCTATTTATCGAGAACCTCTGAAAGCTTCCCATGATATCCCATCACCACTGGTGAAGGCAATCTATTTCCTTACCGATTCTAATACACAGAATGCAGTTTTAGTCTATTTCTGATTTAAGCATCCCATCCTCTTGATTACTCCAGTGCTGGCCCAATCCCTCCTGACCAGGATTGGATTAATCTGTGAAAAGAAGCCCCTTAATTCAGTACCCCATCCCAGCATCACACTTTAAAATCTCTCTTAGCCAAATGTCCTCACCGTAGGTGGACATCTCTGCTTTGATTGAAGGAGACTGTCAATTACCTTTTTCAGAATTTTTTTATGGAGCTGTCTTTTTTCTCTCTCCCTTTTGACTGCGCCAATTTAAGTTGTTTTAGAGGGGAATCATCTGTGTTGTTCCACCCTAGTGACTGATACGATATCATCAGAAGAAAATGGGGAAACAACCAAATTTTTGGTTTCATGTGTCAGGGGACAGGAAAAAAAAAAAGTGCACCACTGTAGTACAATTGTTTTTTTTTTTTATTTCAACTGTTTTTGATTTATCTCCATTGACAGTCAATGCTCTTTTGTGTAATACCCTTTTAGCAACAAAAACAAGACAAATGTCCATTCATGCACACTATTGTATGTATACAGCAAATGAAGAAATCCATTGCAGTCCAACCTTGGGTCTTTTTGCCCTTTCCCTTTTTGTGTATCTAAGAGATTGGCCATAACCTTATATGTACTTATATATATTTCTGGCAAAATAATTTATATGAGCAAAAGAACTCCAAAAATCCCATTTATTATTTATAATTTATTCAACAATTCCAAAAAAATAAAGTAAGATCGACAAACATAACACGTTCCATTTACAAGCAGTTTTTTTTCTATTTCTGCATTCAGAGAGTCTCCCCTCCCCATTCACTGCAATCTCATTGGCTGATGTAGATGTCTTTGATTGCTTGACATGAAAGATATCTAGGACAATAAAACATAAGTAATGACACATTCATACGCATACAAGTTGAACAATCACAAGCATTTCAAGTGTAGTTCCTAAACTTTCAGAAGCATTTCAAGTGCATTCTTTTCACATGATCAACTTAAGTGCAGGAGGGTTTGTAGTTAAATCTTTGAATCCAGGAGTTAAAGTTTAAGATCAATCAGAAGGGCTTTTTTAATCCATTTTTATGAGGTATATGTTCACTGATGAGCCATTTGATAAATTAACTGTGTGAAATGTTCCAAACAGGCTTCAGGTAATTGGCTAAAGCCTATTGTTCTACACATGCTCTTGATTTTCCAGGGGGTTGGCAACTATCAAACCGATGACTTTTGATAATGGAAGTAAGATCAAGTATGCCATCTGTTCATCCTTGTGTCATTACTACCTTGAAGCCTGTTACAAATTACAATATCGCAAGACTTAATCTGAAGGACCGCTAGGTCAAAACTATAATATCTAATATACATGGGGTCTTCCATAAAATGTATACAGTAGTCCATCAATGGGACACAATGGACAAAACAGGAACAGAAGGCAGGGGGTGCTGATGGGAATTGTTTTAGTGCAGAACATGTGGGCAACCATCTCTGTAAGGTCTTACATTAACAACATTCAACCACAAGTCTGGCCAGGTGTGCTTACAGCAGGCATTTCATTCAAAGAAAACAACCATGACAATATGCTACCACCAAGTGGCACTGTGCTCTATGTGAAATTCATAACAGCCAGTAGAAAAAAAAAAATACCCCCTTGAGCTGAGACCTTCAAATTTGTCATTTGTTAAGAATAATGTCGAGTCCTCTCAAAGCATTCCTAGGCCCTCAGGGGCAAGCTATTCTTATAAGGTACTACAGATGGGGTTCACAAAGCAATAGCTGCAATGGTTTTTGCACATCCTTATTTTACATGTTTGGACAAAGGAAAATAGTTATATGCTAAAAGGGGGGTATAAGACGGCAAGGCAGGGATCTCTGTGAAGTCAACCAAGACTGGATTGGAAGGCCTGTGTCCTTTCTGCTACGGAGACAAGGTCATTTTTTTTCAATCTGCCACAGTAGTTTGAAAACAAAAATGTCAGCATATCTGACTGGGCAAAACACCAGCATGTAGAGTGGGTGCCACTCCGAGCTTTCTCTGCACCCTCAGGATGAAAGAAAGAGTCAATTTTCAGAGCAGAGAAATAGAGAGAGAGGCAGAGAGTGTGAGACAGATGGAGAGAGAGAGAGAAAGAATCTGAAAAAGCGCTCTGGTCTTCAAACACTCCCTGACTCCCCTTCAGTCGGCATAGATGATGAACCCAGAATAGGTGCTGTACTTGTTGTTGTTCCCTCCATGGGCTTTGCCCCCATCAAGTTTGATGTAGACCTCATCACCAGCATCCAGGTGCAGAATAACGCTGTTGCTGGCGTAGTCATAGTTCTGGTCTGCGTCTTGAGCAATGGCACTGGCTCTCACCTGCAAAAAAGAGGCCAGACCTGAGTTGACTACAAAGCTTGAAGGCACCAAGTTTTTCCATTTTCCATCACATGACAAACCCAAACGTGCCCTTTTAAAGGGAACTACACTCTAGACAATGTTATTTTTTTTAGCTGTAAACGTGTTTTTTTGCCTATTTTATTCAATATTATTTCAACAATTCTGAAATAATATAGAATATCATTATAAAACTGGTAGAAAAGCGCCATCATATAAGCAATCCGCCAAAGTGGAAAAGCAGGCTTTTAAAGGGAATGGCATATGACATCTTGATTGGTTTATTGCATGTTATGCCCAAGACACACCTATAATTAATGAAGAGACTAAGTTCAGCCCATTTGCACTTTGCGCTGTACTTAGCGCTCAAATAACATGCCGTCTAACTAGCAAAAGTGGACTTGGACACACTAAATTAATTTGCGCCCTGCGTTTTAGACCAAGTGCTAAGATCGTCAAGAAAGAGCCCCTAATGTTTTACCTTATGAACTTTTTAGATATAAAAAAGTTGGGGCAGGGGCAAAAAAAAAGACTGGTTTGGAACACCTGTTTGGAACTTTCCACAGGTAAACAGGTGATGCTATCACGACTTGGTATAAAGGAGCATCCATGAAGGCTCGGGCATTTACGAGCAAGGATGGGTTGAGGTTTGCCACTTTGTGAAAAAACTGCATGAGCGAATAGTCCAACAGTTTAACCCCTTTGCGCAGATGGCAAATTTGGTCAATTCTCACCTGTTTAAGGCTTTATAACTCCAGGTGTGAGCATCACAGAAACTTGGTAAATGGCTTAAATGAAACAATTTACAATACGAAGATTTGTTTATTTTCATAATTTAAGTCAAAATAAAGTTCCACAAATGCAAAGAAACTTTGGAAAAATGTTAAGTTTGCAACGAAATACTGCATGAGTGAAACAGGTAAATCTATACATTTCCTGGATCATAAACTTATAAACACAAGCATGCAAAATCTGAGGATGATATGCAACTACTAAAGATCCATAGCCTATATTATGTACGATAACATGCAGCGATTGCACTACAGTATGTGAAATGCACTCAAAATGTGAAAATAACAATAGGCCTATCAATCATAAAACGAGAAGATAATCTTCACCTTCAAACAGAGAGAAAACTCTGGAGAATATTAAATAAGTTCTCAGTAAGAAATATCACAACTAAAGCGAAAACGCGCGTGTCCTTAGTAAGAACAAAGTGGTCGACAGAATTTGCAATGTCCTATACCATACCGGCTTACTTTGTCAAGGCTTAGACAAATATGGAAGCGTAGGAAGATAAACAAGCAGAGGTTAAATAGCCGACGGAAACACTGAACAGGTGCAATCACTGAGCACCAGGAAAAGAATAGAAACCCGGCACGGAGCAGTGAGCACGACGAATAGAAACCCGGCACGGAGCAGTGAGCACGACAAATAGAAACCCGGCACGGAGCAGTGAGCACGACGAATAGAAACCCCGGCACGGAGCAGTGAGCACGACGAATAGAAACCCGGCACGGAGCAGTGAGCACGACGAATAGAAACCCGGCACGGAGCAGTGAGCACGACGAATAGAAACCCGGCGCGGAGCAGTGAGCACGACGAATAGAAACCCGGCACGGAGCAGTGAGCACGACAAAAGAGCATCCCGCCAGAATAGAGGACAGAAAAGAAATAAGCCTGCCGATCCATGACAATTTTCGATAGAGCTTGCGTAATACTAGACTGTTAAAACGAAGATTTAGACATCGAAAATAGAAAATAAGACATTGCATATACTGCTGCTAAGATTATAATGGTCTATTGGATAAAAGAGCCGACAATTAAACCAGAATGAACTGTAATGAATGAGACAGTGACACTAGAAAATAGTGACACTTAGAAACTGTGTATTCAGCAGAGTTGTCCCGAATCATCTACCAATAAAGTTAAAACACAGAGTTTGTGATTTCCACTAATAGTTTGGCTGCAGGAGCCACGAATGTCTCAGTTGAGCAAAATGTTGCCGCCAGCAGCATTGTCACTAGGCATCTATGCAAAGGAGTTAAGAACAATGTTTAGGGATTTCACCATCTACAGTCCATAATATTATTAAAAGATTCAGAGAATCTGTAGAAATCTCCATGAGTAAAGGGTAAGGCCGAAAACCAATTGAATGCCTGTGACCTTCGATCCTTCAGACGGCACTGCATTAAAAACCGACATGCTGTAATGAATATAACCACATGGGCTCGGGAATACTCCGGAAAACCGTTGTCAGTAAACACAGTTTGTCACTGCATCTACAAATGCAAGTTGACTCTACTACGCAAAGCATAAGCTACAGTTGTGTTAAAAAAAATAGCAGTACAACATCAGTAACCTGATGAACCACTGTTATTAGTAGTAGTGAAATTTCTGCATGGCAAATAATTTACTTGTAGATGTAGTAGTGTAATAGAAAAATGACAGAATCAACTGTCATGACATGCACTCTGCTTGTTCTGAGTAATTGACTCATTCATTGAAAGGGGCGTGTTCAAAATAATAGCAGTGTGGAGTTTAATTAGAGAATTCATTCATTCTGTGAAAAAACAGGTGTCATTAATTGTCCTTTATTAAGGAAGAAGGGAAGCAAATATTTCACACATTGTTATAAAATATATTTCCTTCTGAATTGCGAAGTAAAATGGGCCGTTCCAAACATTGTTCAGAGGAACAACGTAATTTGATTAAAAAGTTGATTGGAGAGGGGAAAACGCATAAAGAAGTGCAGCAAATTATAGGACGCACAGCTACAAAGATCTCAAATGCTTTAAAATGGCAACAAAAACCCGAAACGCGTGGAAGAAAACGCGCAACTACTGTTAAAACGGATCGAAGAATAAACAGAATGGCAAAGATTCAGCCAATCATCACCTCCAGAAAGATCAAAGATGATCTAAATTACCTGTGCTGTTACAGTCAGAAGACGTTTGATCGAAGCTCAGCTATCAGCAAGAAGCCCCCGTAAAGCACCATTGTTGAAAAAACGGCACGTGCAGAATCGGTTAAAATTTGCCAAGGAACATTGATTGGCCCAAAGAGAAATGGCGTAACATTCTGTGGACTGATGATAGTAAAATTGTTCTTTTCGGGTCTAGTGGTCGTTGACAGTACGTCATACGACCCCCGGGTACTGAATTCAAGCCACAGTACACTGTGAAGACAGTGAAGCATGGTGGCCCAGAAATCATGGTATGGGGGACACTATGGTGTTGGGCCTATTTATCGTATACCAGGGATCATGGATCAGTTTGAATACATGAAAATACTTGAAGAGATTATGTTGCCGTATGCCGAAGAGGAAATGCCCCTGAAATGGGTGTTTCAACAAGACAACGACCCCAAACACACGAGTAAGCGAGCAACATCTTGGTTCCAGACAAAAAGGATTGAGGTAATGGAGTGGCCAGCTCAATCCCCCAACCTCAACCCCATTGAACACTTGTGGGGTGACATTAAAAATGCAGTTTCTGAAGCAAAACCCAAAAATTCACAGGAACTGTGGAATGTAGTTTGTTCATCCTGGGCTGAAATACCTGTTTCTAGGTGCCAGAATTTGGTTGACTCGATGCAACGCAGATGCGCAGCAGTTATCAAAAACAATGGTTATGCAACTAAATATTATTTCAGTAAATTTAAAGTGAAGTTAAATCTTGAAAAATTTCTTCAGTTTATAAAGTAAGTGTTTGAGTTTGAAAAGAAAAATGTCGAAAAGAAAAACCGCTATTTTTTGAACAGATTAATATTCCTTTTCTTTGCTTCCTGTAAAAGAATAGCGCAGACTTGATAAAAATTTGTTCATGCTTTGATTTGGAATTTAATGTGTAATGTTTCCACTACATTTGAAATATGGAACTAAAAGCTATTAAAAAATATTTGCACTTTATTCACTTTTTTTAACACACTGCTATTTATTTGAACACCACTGTATATATCAACAACATCCAGAAAGGCCGCCGACTTCTCTGGGCTCAAGCTCATCTGAGATGGATGCAAAGTAGAAATGTGTGCTGTGGTCTGACCGTCCAAATTCAATTTCAAATGAGTCCACCTTTCAAATTGTTTTTGGAAATAATGGACGCCGTGTTCTCTGGGCCAAAGAGGGAAAAGACCATCCCTATTGTTACCAACACAAGGTTCAACAACGTCTGTCATGGTATGGGGGTGTGTTAGTGCCCATGGCATGGGTAACTTGCACATCTGTGAAGGCACCATTAATGCTGGAATAACATATGCTGCCATCTAGACCATGTCTTTTTCAGGGAGGTCCCTGCTTATTTCAGCAAGACAATGCCAAGCCACATTCTGCACGTGTTACAACAGTGTGGCGTCGTAGTCAGAGAGAGCCTGCCTGCAGTCCAGACCTGTCTCCCATTGAAAACGTGTGGCGCAAAATACAACAATGGAGACCCTGGACTGTTGACAGCTAAAGTTTTATATCAAGCAAGAATGGAAACAAATTCCGCTTTCAAAACTACAACAATTAATATCCTCAGTTCCGAAAAGATTACAGAGTGTTGTTAAAAGGAAATGTGACATAACACAGTGGTAAACATGCCCCTGTCCCAATTTCTCTTTGGAACGTGGGTAACACTTTATTTTGAGTGTCCCATGTCGACACTCAACTTGATATCAATTGAATATCAGTTCAGTGTTAATTTAAAGTCAATTGCATGGCAGGTGATTGTCCACAAACTCCACAAAGAAGTGATTGTCAAGAAACACTGTATTGACACTCAGCAAAGTATAAACTGACTGTTTGCTGTATCTCAACATTCAATGGATATCAAGTTGATTGTCAACATGGGACACTCAAAATAAAGTGTTACCAGAACGGGTATTGCAGGCATCAAATTTAGAAAAAACAATAAAGTTGATATTTTGTTTTTGTACTGTTTTCAAATTTAATACAGGCCGAAAAGGATTTGCAAATTATTTCAGTCTAAACTTTTTGGAATTGAGGTTTGTAAATTAATTTATGAAAATGATGATGGACACACCTCCACCCCTCTCCCTCACTCAACCCACGTAGTATTTTTCAAAATTGTGTAGTAGGTGGAGACAGGCTGAAACCTTCACGTGAGCAGAACAAATTTGTACGTAAATCATTCGTATTAGCAAATACCGTGTTCGTAAATTCAGAATGCCGGTAAAGGCAGCTTCTGAGTGATAATTAGAATATTAATTTATTTTTATATTTTGTTAACTTCACAAGACTAAATGTGGCCTTTGAAATACACATTGCAAATGTGCAAATTACGATTGTAAAAAGTAAACACTTCAGATTACACGTATTAATCAATTGTAGGCTACGAAGCTGTTTAATTCGACCCATAACGTAGGCTAATGAATGCTCCCAGTAGCCTACTATTTTTTCTAAATTGCAAAAAATTGCTGAAATTCTATATGACCTTAAATATGCTTACAGGTCTGTAGCTAGTGTTGTAATTGGGGTTAACAGCATAATCCAGCTAATGCCAGCGTATCCAGTTCCCCTACATGCAAAGCCAGGTGGAGGTAAAGCGGTTTTTTTATGAAATTGCCAAACTGTCCAACATTATCAGTGCCATCGACTGCACACCGCAGTGAACATTTTTGTTGAACATTGTCGGTGAAACGCGCCGCCTCGCGCGCGTCCGGAAAAAAAAAAAAAATAAAAAAAAAAAATAAAAAAAAATCGAAAAAAAACCTGCAGCTCGATTCTTTTTTTTGCTCATGTGACACACATCAATGCAGGACCGCAAAAAGAAATGTAATTAAAGAGAGAGAATTCTAAAATAAGTAGCCCTGATTACCTATTTTTAACACACAACACACACACACAAAAAAAAACCAAAAAAAAAAACCGCTTGTGACACCACACACACACACAAACATGAAAAAAAAAAAAAAGCCTTCCCACACGGTTTGATGAATCCGGGCATATTTTTTTTTTACAAACCTTTTTTTACATAAAAAAACGTGCATATTATTAGGAAACACTTCATGAATGAGGCCCAGTGAGTGCAGTTACTCTTTAATGTTTTAACAAGAGGCAATATTACATGACATTTTACTGACATTTCATCGATCAAGGTGAAATTGAAATTAAAATTGAATGGCATATTTTGGAACACACGTTCGACACAGAACAAGCTACACTATCACAGTTTTTTCCTGGATGTTTACAATTAGGCACCATCTGGTTTTTACTTAGTCTTTTGAATGCACTAGCTAGCTACAGTGGTTCGATGCAAAAGGGCAAGACAGTACTAGACCTGGGGAAATTACTGAAATGTTACACTCCAGATGAGGAATGGGGTTATATCAACCATTGCACAAAATTGACAAATTAAAAGGAAACACATTATAAACTATTTTTAAATAAATTGTCTTGTTTTGTATGAGAGCATGTCTGGAGTAGTTGCATATTGCTGAAAGTATACTTGACTTCTCTTTAACAAAATGATTTTTGCCACATCCTGTGCCTCCTTTTGTAAATATTTAGCTTTCTTTTGCTATATGGTAAATTAAAGTTCAGAGTGTGAATCCCAGGTTCTAGCTAGAGGATGAAGAGTCTGTTATTCAGCGGATGGATAACAAAGGTTACAAATTAAAATATGAAAAAGGTGTGTATTTGCTGATATCTGGAAAGTACATGTGTAATATAATGGATATTGTTACATTTTCTAAAACATAATTCTGAAGAATTGCACCCCCACAGTGTCTGCACCAAGCAGGATCTGTAGAAACAATAAAGCGTATGTTACAAAATAAAGTCTCTATACTCTGCAACATGGTAGGGTGTAGAATCTCAGATTGTTTTCTCACACAGCAGAGAGACAACAAAAGCAAAGGTTAAATTGCATTTTTGCCATTGCGTAGTGTACAATCTCTGAAGTTCAGACAGAACTAAGAAGGTAAAATGGAAGAGTAGGAAGAGCTACAAGGAAAATCTGATCGCTACAATCGGTGACCATCCCTTTATTTGTTTATCTTTATTGTTTTCTTATTTATTTCACATTTGAGAAATGTCATGCTGCTCAGATGCACAACAAGCTGAAGTAGATTTTGTTCAAAACTGCTTTCAAAGATGGAAGGACATCACGAAAGACGTAATCCCTGTGCAATACAATGCCGAATACTTGATAAAATTAAATTTATCATAAAACCACAGACAGTAGGGGTACATTGTGATAAAATTGTAAATTACTTTTTTTGCATGAAAGAAGACTGCCCTGATTGCTCTTCTAAGAAAATAGTAGTTTCCTAGTTAGAGTTGGAAGAGAGTTTGCAGATGAGAGACAATCAAAGATTCCTTTGAAACAAACATGGTATGAGGACCAGACTCTGGAGATGAAATATGAAATAAAAAGAGTATTATTGTGCTTGGACTGTGGCCAGGTCACACCTCTGTCATACATTACGTCCCCACTGTCATTTATTTCACACGCTGTGAAGGACGCACCTCATGCTACATTGGCGAAATAAAGGGTAGTTTGAGAACTGTGCATTGATTGTCCTGGGAATAATCATATGTCTTTGTGCAAGCCTTTTGTTTGAAAATAGATATCAATGCATTGCAAAGGTCCTACATAACCTATATGTACGGCCAGTATACAGAAATCCTAACATGGTTAGGCAAAGGTACAGTGCCTTTATAGTTTTCATCCCCATTTATTCTGTTGCAATGTCAAATTAAAATATACATTTCGATTGGATTTTCTTTTGTTCCTATATAAGTAACTTTTCATAATGTCAAAATTAAATAAAGCATTTAGATTTTTTCATAATTCTTTGTAAAATTAAGTTGGAAAAGTTGGAGAAGGTTATAAAAAGATTTGCTTTGAACCTTCTTAGGAGCACAGTTATGTCCATAATATAATGTCCATATAATAATATCTCAACAAAAACATTTTCAACATAAAAAAAAGCCAAGTTACTCACGCATAGCTTACAAAGCACGGTCTGTAAGTAATTAATTCCAACTTGCAAAAACTAGACCTGCCTTTAAAAGTATTGATATGAAAAGTTACAACTCACAATATTGCCTATCGTAGCTCACCCTAATTAAACGAACTCTATTCCAAAGCAATGCGACCCAATCTTTCCTAAATTATTTAATGTAGCTTGACCCTGTGTTTTTTCATCTTACCATCTCAAGAGATTGTGGTCATTCAAACTAAATGTCAAATAACAAAAATTGCTTCATGGAACAACACATTTCAATGAATGCTGTAAACAGTTTATGAATAATTGCAAACCAGATACACATATGTTTATACTTTGTTGTAAAGTTTACTTTAGAAAATGCACAAGTTTTAAAATCTTTGCTGCTGCTAGAAATTTCTGTACAATTCACATTTAACCTATACCAAGAAACATAATTTACCATAGAGAAAGGGGGATGAATAGGCTAAATAAAGAAAGATAATTAATAAATATTTTGAGCTAGTAAATAGCCATGCATTCTACAAAGCTATCCAGACATATGTTTGGCCATACTGTATATTTGTGGGTCACATGATGTCAAATAAGTGAAACAGTAGTACTAATTATTTTTAATTATTTTATGTGAAATAACAAATGTTATTTCTGAACACTATTTTGTGAACACAGTGTATAGGCTCTGTAGGACCACATATTATATTTCTATTCAAATACAAATATTCCACATAAATAAAAAAAACATTTTTAAATAATAATGCATTTTATTCATGCTGTGCTTTTCATAGATCCAAAGCACTGGATTCAGACAACCGTTTAGTCATTTTTGTAGCACAGTCTAATTTTAGCACATCTGAATCAGATTATTTCCACTAAAAAATTTTTCACGGTTTGAAGTTGTGAGGTATCGTTTTCAGGGACCCAAACGCAGACCAGGTAGTAGCAAAAGGATTGTTTATTTCAGTCCAGGTCAGAAGCTAAGTAATCAGATGCAGAAACGGAGCCAAATCAAAAAGCAGGAGAATATCACAGGCAGAGGTACGAGAATCGGCAGGCAGAAGAAAAGTCACAAAACAATCAAAAAGGTCAAAACCAGAAAAACTACAAAGGCAAACAAAAAAATCGAAAGGCAAAACTCGGAGTCGGAAAACAGTAGTGATTACGGACGATACCGAAGCTCGGAGTCGTGTGTCGAGTACGTAGGGCAGTTTCTACTGAAGCTTGTATCACTTTCAGAGAAGCACGTGATCGATGAGAAACGAGGCCTCGGGTGCTGTCGAACCATGTGATCGGTCTGTTTTGAGTTTCCGACGGAATTTGGGGTTTTGCATTGAAGATATAAAGGAGCGATACCCCTTTTATTTCGAGGGTTGCATGTCGTTAGTTGGTTGTTGCAGAGAGTTTGTTATTATTGCTATTGAGAATTTTTGGAGGATTATTTTGAGTTTTTGGTTATTTTTTATTTTGTTTTGTACAGTACAGTTTTGTCGTTTTTTAACAAAAATAGCCTAATGGAACCTGCATGGAAGCAGGTTCGTCTCCTGCTTGGGAATATTTTGACCAGATATTTCCCAATAATGTAAACCTAAGTGGCATAGATATAAAAACACACTGGAACGCTATAGGGATTCGAACATTGGGCTAGCAATCGACTGCATGTAGTTTGTTGGTTATTTTAACGTTACTACAGAAGATTATTATGATTTGTCTAATATTATTATGATTTGATTGTTAATTCTTATTGTTTCTTATTATCATCATCATCATCTGCATTCTTTCTCAAATGGCATATTTGAACCCCACACAAATGTTGTCCCCCTTTATATCAATCTTCCTGTTTTTTTCCCATTTTCAAACTTAATATAATATTATTACATATATTATTTTATAATATATCTTAGTAGAAAACAAATTTAGCCTAATGACAGTTACAAATAAAAATGATAATTTTTACCAGGTGTCACTAGTGTACACTGTGTTGAATGAGGCTTTGAGTAATTAATCTATTTGCGATACAATTGGCTGCAAAGCCTCAGTGCTTCAGAAAGCATAGAAAACAGAAGGGTGTCTCGATAAATCACTGGCTCAGGAAATACGATCAACGTTCTGACGAGCAAGACTGAAACGCAGGGTTTAAATACACAGGGAGAGACGAGATACAACGGGGATCAGGTGGGTGGAAACTGACAAACAGGTGAGCGTAATGAAACAATGAGGGAAGCTGATCATTCACTAACAAGGTA
Source organism: Ilyophis sp. 1 JC-2022 (assembly GCA_022702515.1). NCBI lineage: Eukaryota > Metazoa > Chordata > Actinopteri > Anguilliformes > Synaphobranchidae > Ilyophis > Ilyophis sp. 1 JC-2022. The sequence goes on along the minus strand of CM040405.1, from coordinate 15,195,882 downwards.
ACATGTAATACGCGGACCGGATTCACACATAACACATAGACTTGAACATGAACTGGGTAGTAAAATACAAGTGCATACAATTAGAGAAGAGAAAGCGGAAACAAGAGTCAGCTGTAGTAAAAGAGATAATCAAAGAAAGATGATCAGCGATAGAACAGGTAGAAAGAAAGACAGCTGCAGATAGAAGTTAAGAGTACATTAGTACAAAACCTAAATCTAAGCTGTTAGTAGTAGTTAGTTAATTTAGTATTATATACAATGAGATAATTAGTTAAGAAGGAAGTGCATGACAGAGGAAATACAAAAAAAAACTGCAATCACAAAAGGCTCCCAAAAAAGTGTGACGATGACAGGGGAGTGACGGCAATGCAAACACGGAACAGTGAAACCATAAATAAAACTGAATGCATGATGAGATAATAATAAATGAGAACATAATCAGAAACATAAATACACAGTTAAATAAACAAAATACCGAATCCTGACAGAAGTGGCACATAAAGTTTCATTGACCACATTCTCTTGAGATGGTAAGATGAAAAAACACAGGGCCAAGTTACATTAAATAATTTAGGAAAGATTGGGTCGCATTGCTTTGGAATAGAGTTAGTTTAATTAATGTGAGCTACGATAGGCAATATTGTGAGATGTAACTTGGCCACATTTTGCAGGCCTAGTTTTTAAGTTGTAAATAATTACTTACAGACAGTGCTTTGTAAGCTATGCGTGAGTAACTTGGGTTTTATTTAAAAAAATGTTACATTGGAAACGTGTTACGATAAAGATATAGTGGACAGAGCAGAAGTAGCTACACATCATTTTTGCCACAAATTAATAAAGAAATCACGAGATTTAATGTTTTACCTTATCAACTTTATTGATTTGTGTAGATATATGCTAATTCTGAATTTGATGCCTGCAACACGTTCCAAAAAAGTTGGGACAGGGGCAAAAAAAAAAAAGACTGGGAAGTTGTTTGGAACATTCCACAGGTAAACCGGTGATGCTGTTATGACTGGGTATAAAAGGATATCAAAAGACTCTTGATATCTTATTTCCAGGTACTCTTACAAGCAATATTATCACTTTTCTGCATTTGAAATTGATCTCTATGGGAATTGGGGGGTGGGACTAGATTAAGCTGTAAATTACATGGGAATAGTATGGAACCCATGGTTGGCTAAATGGCTGTAAGTCATCAAGAGTCTGAGGTATCAAATGAGCCTCAAACCATCACTCTGCTGCCAGATATGCAGTAGATATGAATGGATCACTTTAAGGGTTGTTTCCCCTGACAAATATTCCTATTGAACTCTATGGAAAAATAAGTCAGGAGAAGAAACCCTTCAAGTTATCCATCCATATCTAGTGCATACCTGGCAGCAGAGTGATTGTTTAAGGCTTGTTTGATATGTCAGACCCTTGATAACTTAGAGCCATTTAGCCAACCATTCTGTTCCATACTGTTCCACTGTAATTTACAGATACATCTAGTCCCACCCCCCAATTCTCATAGAGATCCATTCAAATTCAGAGAGGTTATAGTATCGCTTGTATCAAGAGTCTTTTGATATTTGATATTGTTGGGTCACAGACATCAGGAAGTCATGGCATGCAAAGGATATGCAACCAAATATTAAAATATTTTTACTACATTATGTTAAACTGTCCAATATTTTTTGATGCCCGGAAAGGCTGAGAGTCATTGTGGTTATTTCTGTAGGAAACCCTGAAAAGTGCCAAACTCTCGTGCTGTATAGGTATGGGGCATGCAACTGGGCAGATTGCATACCTGCCATCCCAACGACACAACTTAGACACTGCCAAAATCAGGCAGTCCTGCCAAACTGAGCAACTGGATGAGAAAGACTATTGTCAGAGAAGTGGCCATGAGGCCAGTTACAGAGTTCATTAGCTGAAATGTGAGAAACCGCCCAGGGATTAACAGTCGCTTCAGTACTTCACTGGTTTGGCCTCTTTGGGAGAGTGGCATGATAAACAACATTTATGTGAAAGGCTAACGTTAAGTCGTGCCTGGAGTTTGCCAGAAGCTATGTGAAAACCATGTGGATGACCCAAAACACACAGCAGAAACTACAAAGGAATGGTTTAAAAATAAGGTCAGTATTCTGTAATGGCCCAGCCAAACCCCAGATTTTAAATCCCATTCAACATCTGGGGTATGACCTGGCAGAGTTGGACCAAATATCATAGTGGGTGCACTATACATCCTTTATTTTACGTGTTACCTTATTTTGTATAAAAATACATTTCTCTGCAACACTATAGTCCGTTTCAGAATATGTTTACAGTACAACTGCAGGCACTGTGTCAAAATGAAGTGGATATCAGTAACAAGACGCAAACACAAAGCACCTAAATAACTAGCCCCACTTTTCAGGCTCATAGCCTTTCTGTACTATTATTCAGACTAGGGCAGCACTCAGGTTCACACAAATTCCAGGATGTGCCTTACTAATAAACCAATGGTTGGTTCTTTCTAACAAATCATAATCTTGTGTTGGTGGTGCTTCAACTGAGGAGTTAATTCAAGCCAATTCTACTGATAATATAACTCATAACCCATGAAAAGTGGGTCTCAACTCTTTGGACAATATAGACAACGTTTTCTGACCAGAATGTGTCATGTGGTCTGCAATTAAGAAAATTCACAAAATTACACCAACGGGCGTTTGCACCATTTTGTGGACAATAGATGGATTTGTTTTGCTTGTGAGTGTACCCCATGCAAAATAGATGCAGTAGTATAAAGTAATATTGTATAGCATTCAAAATTGTAAGAATAGTCTTTGTACATTCTACTCAAAGTGCTAAAGTAGAAAACCAAAAATAACAAAAAAAGTGTCACTGTATGTGTGTACATACATACAGTGCACTCCAAAAGTGTTTGAACAGTGACATATTTTTTGTTGTTTTGGCTCTGTACTCCAGCACACTGGATTTGACATGGACCAGTGACTATACGGCTTTCAGCTTTAATTTGAGGGTTTTTACATTAATATCAGGTGAACTGTGTAGCATTAGCAATTGTAGCCATCTTTACACATTTTTACACCAAAATTGACAAATTGGAAACAAATGAACATACACAAATGAACATAAACCAATGCAAATGGTAGCATTAACTTGCATATCATTTGCATGCCATGACGTCCTGATGTCTGTGACCCAACAACATCACATTTTTAACATCTTATTTTGAGGTACTGAAGCAATACTATAATACCCAGCACTTAGCAATGACGTATTTGCTAGTTTTGGATTATTTGTATAATCGTGCCTTGGGGAGGGAGTGCATCTTTAGGGACCACGCAGGTATATTTGCCGAGAGTGATTAATGGCTGATGCACACAACCCTAAAGTCAACATGCCTTTTATAGGGTTGCAAGGGTGTTTCTTTATGCTAATCACACGAACAGGCACGCACATCCAATCAACGAACAGTTAGCATTCATCATCTGATACACCTGGGACACACAAAATCGAAGGCCTCTACATGTTTCATGAATCCCACGGTGGTCTTTCGTAACTTTTCTTTCGAACAAAAGTAAGAATTTAAGAAAAGTTTTGTGAATGAGCCAAAAGTGATTTAGTGACTATTATGTGTATTGAGCTGCGGCAGGTTGAGAAACACTTCTGTACAGAGTGTCTGGGGTCCATACCATCAGATTTAAAAAAAACAAAGAACCCAAAAGTAACCAGGTTGTTTATCATTTCTTTGCTCCACCAATTTGGCAAGTGCCCTCTGTTGACCCACACACCCCCCTTTTATCCACTTCTGTGAAAGCGACACTGTCTAGAAATGAACCCATCACCTTGAGGCTTCATTTGAGCAACCGTGTACCAGTGATGGAGCTTCCAGCTGAGGGGAGGGGCAAAACTCCCACACTATCATGGGTTCTCAATCATGCGTTTGGAGTAGCCACAGCCCGGCTCATTTTCAGCCACGTTTCTCATTCGTCCTGGCTAATTAAATGCTCCGTCTGGAATGTGTCAGCACTGCACTGGGTGAAGGTTATAACATGCTGCGTAGAGACGGAGCAGGCAGGCTGTGGCGGCTGAAAGCACGAGCTGCGTTTTATTCCCGATGTAGAAGCGGGCGCCAAAACCAAGTGACAGCTGTGTTTCCAATCAGACGAATACTATCAATGTGAGTTTGTGTCTGAAACTGAAAATCATACCGTCAGATGGAGAGGGTAAGCTTAGAATGACCTACCCAGGCATTTTACCTTCTGGAGATTATTTAAAGCATTTTTCACAGGATTTACACTTAATTTTTGAGGCAGTATACTGCACTCAAGGGCAGCAAAGTTAACAGGTGCAGTTTATATAAAGCAATGTTCACATTACCTAAGGCAGTACCTTGAATTAATAATACATGAGACTATTTTAGTAATCAGGATACTGTAAGTGCAAAACAATTAATTTAGGATAAACATTCTTTAGTGGCTTCTATGTTCATGATTATATCGCAGTTTTTCCTAACCAGGTGCCAATTTGAATACATTTTCTCAAGGTAGAAAAATTTGATGACCCTTTCAACTGTAACTTTACACATGTGAAGAATTTATTTGCATGAGTAATACTGTAAAACTACTGTGTACATTTTTGCCATGTAAGATATATATATACAGGTGCAGCTCAAAAAATTAGAATATCGTGAAAAAGTTCAATATTTTTTGTCACTCATTTCAGAAAGTGAAACTCATATATTATATAGATTCATTACACATAGTGAAATATTTCAAGCCTTTATTTCTTGTAATTTTGATGATTATGGCTTACAGCTAATGAAAACCCAAATTCAGTGTCTCAGAAAATTAGAATATTTTGCTTTAACATATTTTTAAAGTATCATATTTAATATTTGGTCGCATATCCTTTGCATGCTGTTACTTCCTGAAGTCTGTGACCAATCAACATCAAAAGACTCGATATCTTATTTTCAGGTACTGTTAAAAGCGATACTATAACCTCTCTGCATTTGAACTGATCTCTATGGGAATTGGGGGGTAAGACTAGATTCAGCTGTAAATTACGCTGGTACAGTATGGAACACATGACTGGCGAAATGGCTGTACGTCATCAAGGGTCTAAGGTATCAAACGAGCCCCAAACCATCACTCTGCGGCCAGATATGGAGTAGATGTGGATGGATCCCTTGAAGGGTTGTTTCTCCTGACTTTTTTCCCCATAGAGTTCTATAGGAAAATGAGTCAGGAGAAATAACCCTTGCAGTGATCCATCCACATCTACTCCATATCTGGCAACAGAGTGATGGTTTGGGGCTCGTTCGATAGCTCAGACCCTTGATGACTTACAGCCATTTAGCCTGCCATGTGTTCCATACTGTACCAGTGTAATTTACAGCTGAATCTAGTCTCACCCCCAAATTCCCATAGAGATCAGTTCAAATGCAGAGAGGTTATAGTATCGCTTGTAACAGTACCTGAAAATAAGATATCGAGAGTCTTTTGATGTTGATTGGTCACAGACTTCAGGAAGTAACAGCATGCAAAGGATATGCCACCAAATATTAAATATGATACTTTAAAAATATGTTAAAGCAAAATATTCTAATTTTCTGAGACACTGAATTTTGGGTTTCATTAGCTGTAAGCCATAATCATCAAAATTACAAGAAATAAAGGCTTGAAATATGTCACTCTATGTGTAATGAATCTATATAATATATGAGTTTCACTTTCTGAAATGAGTGACAAAAAATATTGAACTTTTTCACGATATTCAAATTTTTTGAGCTGCACCTGTATATACAGTCAAGCCGGAAAGTCGGCCCACCTCTTTCACCTTCGCCACGTTTTATTACATTACAGACATATTCTACAATAGCTTGATTTCATTTTTTGTCTCAAAATTCTACACAAAATAGCCCATAATCACAAAGTGAAAACATGTTTTTAGAAATGTTTTTACATGTTTTTTTATAAATTTCTCATTTACATAAGCATTCATACCCTTTGCTTTAATGTATTTTTAAAGTATCATATTTAATATTTGGTAGCACATATTTTGTTACTTCCTGAAGTCTGTGACCCATACACATCAAAAAACTATCTTATTTTCAGGTACTGTTATAAGTGGTACTATAACCTCGCTGCATTTTGAATAGTACACTTCAACAAATGTATAAGAAGAAATCAGAAAACATTTTTGTCCCCAACAACTGGAGTTAATCTCCTCTATGTAGTACAGTAGAATGTGATGAGTGAAAAACGTGACTGAAAATAAATAATTAACAATTGGGCCATATTTGTGACATGTTACGTGCAAGTGTTGGATTCTAGACCAGTTTCAATGATCTTCTATTTTATTCAGCTGTTCACTTCACTTTGAGCAGAGGTGTTCACTCCCCACAGCAGTACAGAGGTGCACATCTCCGGTTGTCATGGACCAAAAATGCTTTCAGTTTTTGTCCTACATTAGCTCTAAAGTGTTCTCACTTACTACTGACACAAAAGCTGCATTTAATTGACTAATTAGTATTAGTTGTTAATAATATGATTAATGACTAATTATGACTCATTATCAAGCTAATAAAAAAACAAGATAAACTAATATGTATACATGGCATGCCATTCATAAAAAAGTGTAAAGTGAAGTGAACAGCTGAATAAAATAGAAGATCATTGAAACTGGTCTAGAATCCAACACTTGCACACTGGGCCATCGTAAAATGAGTCACAAACATGGCCCAATTGTTAATTATTCCTTATCAGTAAAGTTTTTCACTCATCATATTCCACTGTACTACATAGAGGAGATCAACTCCAGTTGTTGGGGACCAAAATGTTTTCTGATTTCTTCTTATACATTTTATTGAAGTGTACTCACTAATTACTGATATAACAGCGACATGTAATTTATGGTTTATTAACATTTCATAAAAATATGACTAACAGGCATAATTATAAAGAAAAACAAGTCATCATATAAAATGTACACGTGACACAAGATTCACAAAACAGCATAGATAATCAGGTTAGGAACAGAGGTTGAGGTCTTGCCTAGCAAACATGTGCCAGGTGTTTTATGTTTTCTGGAAAACTGGTGGTTCCGATATTTTGTCCACCCCCTGAATATATATACACACAGATGGGTGGCAAATAATAAAAAATAAAACCCTACAGTGAGGGGGTCCGGCAGCTCTGTTATGTTGTGGGGGGAATTTTCCTGGCATGGTTTGGGTCCATTTGTCCCCTTAGAGCAGGGGTCCCCAATCTTATCCAGAAAGGGCCGGTGAGGGTGCAGGTTTTTGTTCCAACCAAGCAGTTACACACCTGATTCTAATCATCAACCACTAGAGTCTTTTCGAAGGACCTTGATTAGTAGAATCAGGTGTGTTACTACTTGGTTGGAACAAAAACCTGCACCCTCACCGGCCCTTTCTGGATAAGATTGAGGACCCCTGCCTTAGAGGGAAGGGTCATTGTAAATCAATACAAAGTTATTCTGAGTGATCACCTTTATTCTATGATGAAACATTTCTATCCTGATGGGAGTGGTTTTTTTCAGGATGACAATGCCCCCATCCATAGAGCACGAGGGGTCACTGAATGGTTTGATGAGTATGAAAATGATGTGAATCACATGCTATGGCCTTTGCAGTCACTGGATCCCAACCCAATTGAACACCTATGGGAGATTTTTGACCGACGTGTTAGACAGCGCTCTCCACCACCATCATCAAAACACCAAATGAGGGAATATCTTTTGGAGGAATGGTGGTCCATCCCTCCAGTAGAGTTCCAGAAACTAGAATCTATGCTAGACTAGCGGTAGAAAATGTGCCAAGGCACATTGAAGCTGTTCTGGCGGCTCGTGGTGGCCCAACACCTTACTAAGACACTTTATGTTGGGTTTTCCTTGAATTTCTCACCTGTCTGAATATACCAATAGAAAATGTATTAATCTCAACTTTTCTTTCAGGATATATTATATTATATAATGTATTTTCCACATGAAACTACTGCTTATCGTGCTCACAGGAAAGATTAACCTGTGGATTTTACCTAGTCTGCTGAACATTTACTGCATCATTTTCAATAATCTTTCTTCAATGAGTGCATTGATAATAGCAGCCAGTTGATGTGGTGTTATTCTCCTGGTGCATTCTGTATTAATTAATATAGATCAAAGATTATATGCACCATCCTTTCAGATTTAGCCTCCACAGAATGGCTTTGAGCACATGGGCAAAGACCCAGTTCTTGGTTTTTAAAATCTGCCTGCAAGCTGGCTGAACAGGTGGCTGGGATAAACTCAGTAATTAATTGCCCATTTAAACAAGGCACACACAATAGATGTACTGACACATCTGAGGTCCTGAAGCTCGTTGGACTTTCCTGAAGACAATTTTCTGGTCATTAGCTCACAGTTTATTTATTTCATTAATGTGGACTCTGGACGTTCCCTCTCTGGTCAGAAAATGGACTGGAGCAATTTGTAAGGGCATTATGCTCACTGAGGCATGTCCCTCTGTAATGCACACCATCAGTTCCATTCAGATAACGTCTGAATGAAATCTCAATTATGCGTTCACGCATAGTCATGAATATGAGCCGCTGAAATGGTGAGAGGCTGCATTATTATTGTTTTATTATTGAATCGTGATGTCGTAAAAAAAAAAAAAAAAAAGAAGCATTTTCATAGAAAAAAGGAATGGCATGTTTTTTTTGTTTATTTTTACAGAGCACTGTCTAATATGCATTTTGTGTAAATTGATTGATATTGATGACCTTTTATTAAATATAAAACCAGATTCATCTTCTGATGAATATTATGAACCTGCAGTCTATCATAAGGTTTATATCTGTTCCTTATGTTTCTCTATACACTCTCAGAAGTACCTAAAAAGGTACAAACGCTTGGGGTGGTGCCCTATAGGTACAAGTACCCCTAGCTAGCAATACATAATTAATTTGTACCTTTATTTGAAAAGTTACTTCTTAGTACCCATATAAGAACATTATTGTAGCCTACTTTCATGTGGTAAATTTGTTCCTTAAAGAGGAAAAACATACCTCCGCTGTCCCTTTATTTCTGAAAGTATAGAGTTCTGTGAGTTTACTCTTAGCAACTTTAAACAACCTTTCCAAAGACAATTAACAATTTTTTTCTTTTTAATACCGAGCATCTTAACTGTATATCTGTGTATACGTGTGATGCGTAAATCACAATGTGCAACACTGAAAATGGCTGCAGCAAAAGCAAAAATAATAAGAGCACAATTTCCAGATCAATTCTCAATCAATAACACCTGTGCATCTACTCCATGCACACACATAAATGCACCCTTCCTGTTTGGACAAAGACTGAAAGCCATATCTACCCTGCCATTGGAGACAGGAGTGGATCAATAGTTCAGGGGATCAGAGCAGCTACTCAGAATGTTGAGGAGAAAAAAAAGCTAGAGTAAGATGAATGCCAGCTTGCACAGGGCAGACAGAAAGAAATTAGCTTTTGGTCTTCCTGGACGGCTGTTTGTAGGTACACAGCGGGGGTCGAACAAATGCTAAGCCAAAGACAGGGGGGAGAGAGCTGGCAAGACCTCTTAGTATATGGATGTTTGGTCACAGCAAATGTGTTAATAAAAAAACTTCTGTTGACTTATGTTCAGGCTAAGAACAGAAAACAATTTGGAATGTTGGTGCTTTTCTGAGAGCTAATTGTAATGTGACAGGAGTGTATTTGAAAGTTAATTAGTAAGAGTATATTATGACCTATACAGTCAATATGTCTGGCAGAAGAAATATCTCGGGGAGAAATTGACATGATTTAATTTCACATGAAATGAAGGGACTGATTTACTGAAGCTTTGCGTGAACAAAATCACTGTTACCACCCGCATCATCCGAAATCATCCGAGGTGATCAACTAATGAGGTGCAAAGAGGACTGCGTGTGTTAAAATTGATACATGGATTTTCTTTGGTGTCCCTACGTTATTTCACGAAATAGTAGGAGGAGGTCATGCAAATAGATTACCTCAGCACATGTAATGTGATTTACTAAGTCAGAAAGCAAGTTTGGTAAAGGCATGTGCATTTTAGTATGAATTACAAGCAGATATTAAAAGACACGCAATAGCCAAGATGACGGCTGTCATTGTCGCAAGACACGTACGTGTGTTTTGTGTGTTTGGAATATCCATACCTGAACGTTCTGAATGATTGCGTAACAATGGGGGCTAATTAACTGGCCCATTCTAGCTAATGCTCAAAATACACAAAAAGATAATTTGTGGATACATATAAAATTCTTTAATCATGAAGAAAATCATGTTACAGAATACAAGAGTAGTATTTGAATCAAACAAGCAATACAACGTCTATTATTAGTGTTATAACAAACAGTGAACAACAAAGCAATAATAAAAACTATCAAAATAAAACCATCATCCGATGGAAATGTGATTTTTTGTGACACTAACGGCATGAATAGTAGATTATAAGTACAGTTAAGATCATTTCAGTCCTGACAAACATCTTACTCCCGACAAAAATATCTAGTGCAAAGATATCCAGTGAAACAGTTTGTAGTAAACCACCGGCTTGTTTTGTGTAACAGTAGCATATACCAAACCATTCCAAACACGATGTTTGTGGCTGGAGTAATTTTCCTCAAACCTCGTTGTTGATCACAAAGTGTGAAATGATAACACACGCAAATACTTTGGTTGCACTGGCAAAATAACACCCCTTATTTGGGATCTTAGTAAATCGACCTCTAAGTTTGTTGCCAACTCATGTCGAAGTCATATGTTGTGTGGGACTGTGGGCTGGACGCAGCTTGGGGATGACTCACATGTCCTGTCATGTGCCCCTGATTCAGAGGTGTCCTGCTTGCCCCAGTGCGGGCTCCCTCATTACCCAGATTACACCATCATGGGCCCAGATGGTGAATGCAGTTCTCAGTTGCTCTGACTATCATACACATTTCAATTATCCTTCCTATATCTCTCGCAGACGGCTCTTCAACTATCGTCTCCTTCTCTCTGACAAAATTATGCATTCACACAAATGTGAAATTGAAATACAATCCCATTACACACATATTACACACAAGTAACATCAGCAGTAAAGACACTGCAATTTAGTACAAAACCACTGAAAAAGAAATAAAGATTTGGGATTTTGCTAAAGGTGTTGCATCTTGCAATTCTGAAATATCCTGCTAATTTAAGAATTCATTAAATGTTATAACTTCAAGATATGAATGTGCATAGCTAAACTACTAAAATGTACCTTGAGTCTTTTTCTCAGATTCCTTTAAACACCTGAAGCCTTCATAACACTCATCTCAATTCCAAGTAACACATCACCGACTTGACGGATGTTCATTTGGAAAGCCAACCTCCTCGATCTCTCTACGTACATTCAAACGTGTGCCAGTTCAGGAGAACTGACGCGTCAATTTGGAGTGAGAAGTCTTATAAATGTATTATGACAGGTAAGAAAGAAAGACAGCTCTTTTACCATGTTCAGACTCAAAGCAGAAGAGTGATCGTTCCATGCACCATCGTAAAGATACAATATTGGATAACTGGGCATTCACCAGCCATTTGCACTCTGTGTACCGATTAGAAGGGAAACTACATATTATTGTGGTGAAAGCCATTATTTTTCCTTTACTTAAGTCATATCTTAACAGGTTGTTGGCAGTCAGACTTGCCTCTGTTAGAAATCCCTTAGCCTCGTGTGTACATCCCAATCACATCACAAATTAGAATTGATCCTTGATACCCTGACCAATTGGCAATTGAAATTCCCAGACCATCCATGTAATCATCCCAAATGCAATATTGGTGATAAAAACTTCAAGATTATTGTTAGTGAGCATTCAGAAGCAAAGTGGCTGCTGAATACCAGCCTGGTAGATGCTACATATTACTGATTGACTAAGGGCCTCATTTATAAAATGTGCTTGGGTTTAAACTTAAATCAAATTTTAAGATAATTTCCCAAGTTATGCTTACCCTGGATTTATAAAAAAATAAGTTGCTAACGTTGATATAGAACTTGTGAACGTAGTTTACGATGAGCTCTTCTTGTGAATGTGGCCAATAATAGCGATTTTATAAGGTTGCATTTAAACACTTCATGCCTGAAATAGATTTATCGATTAAATTGTATTCTTGAAGTGTGAACACAGCCAACTTCGGGGGTTTTGCACACAGCCCTAAAACGTGTAGTACCTCCACATAACCAGCAGCTAAAAAACTTTACATAGAGATATGATCATATCCACGTAAAAAGATTTTATAAATAGCTACTTAGTCATGGTTTTCTATGTAAGCCACTATTTAAGATACAATTAGAGTTTTATAAATGAGGCCCTCGTCATTTATCCCCTGGAATATAAAATTATTTATAAATTAATCTCAATCATCGGTATTATGACTGCCTGATGTCCAACCAGGGTTAATTATTTTGAGTGACAAAATAATATGTCTGCCTAAAAATGTATTTATATCACATTTCTTTTACCATATCCACACATTAAAATTCTCCATGTCAAATCAACTTTGATAGAATACTTAAAAAACACTGACTTTGTACATTTGGTCCCTTTTGGTCTCAAATAAACTGCTGATGTTAAACACTGAATATTGTACTGTACAGAGTAACCTAAGAAAACACTCATCTGATTTTCTTTATATTACAGTTTATATTACCAACAATATTTATTCTTTATCAACATTGTAATAATGTCCAACAAACATTTGTGTGTATCTAAGTAATCTAGAAGGCTCAGATGTGATGTGGGAAAATGAAACATAAGGAGTGACCCACTGTGGAAAGCAACATTACAGGGCTCTTTAAGGATTACCTGCCCTGTGGAAAGCAGCATTACAGGGCTCCTTAAGAATTACCTGCCTTATTGAGAGTAACATTACAGGGCTCTTTAAGGATTACCTGCCCTGTGGAAAGCAACATTACAGGGCTCCTTAAGAATTACCTGCCTTATTGAGAGTAACATTACAGGGCTCCTTAAGGATGACCTGCCTTATTGAGAGTAACATTACAGGGCTCTTTAAGGATTACCTGCCTTATTGAGAGCAACATTACAGGGCTCTTTCAGGGTTACCTTGACTATTGAGAGCAACATTATGGTGATCAAAACCCGGGAGGGACTCATATGTGGCTTAAAGGGGCAGTTCACCCAAAAGATTTATTTTGATATGTTTCTACGTACCTGGAGTGCTATCTATTCATCCAGGTATTTTCACAAAGAACTCACTAGTTATGTAGATATCCACTGCAGCTCACTGTGATATCACCCTAATAGAACGAACCTCAACAAGAAACAAGCATGTTAGCATGTGATAATCTGCGAACATATGCCAAAGTATCTGTATGTGGGGATATAGTCTATTGCAGAAATATCGGACAGACAGACCTAATTACCGACAGAGTGACTTCTACTAGCTGCTGGTCACAGCTAAAAATGACTCCAGTAAAAGTAGAAAGTCCCCCATTCTAACACCAGTTGAGTAAAAGTATCTGATTTAAAATGTAAGTACCAAAAGTAAACATAAACATAACCGGTTTAACAATGTCCAACTAGCTAGCTAACTAACAATACATGTTCAATGGAAATGCTTGCTAACACTTAGGGCCGAAACATACCGCACGCAAATACGCAAATGTGGATGCTTCGAACTACGCAAACAGTTTTCTTTTCCAATGACATTTGTGAAAGACGTATTTCCATGAGGTATGTTTCGGCCTAACTTTAGCTAATGTTAGTTTAGCTATAATTATCAGGCAACTCAAAAACACCGGCCGTATTTAACGTTGACGCTAGCTAGTTTGCTAAATTTAACAGATAACGTTAGCTATAACGTAGCCAGTTTACCAGATAGCTAGCGTTAGCTAACTCAAAATACCAACATTGTCATTTGATCTGTAATTTAAATTTAACAGATAATCCAGGCAATAGAATAGAATAGAATAACTTATTTTCCCATTAGGGAACTTCAGTCATAGCCACCAGCAACAACAACAAAAAACATAGACAGTGGGGCAGACCCACAACACATCAAATAAAGACATTCAATAGAATCATTGCATTAATCAAACTATTTAAGTGAATTAAAATGGAATAGCCTACAGCCAAACGTCAAGATTAAAAATAGCCCCCACTGTCCCGAGATGTCCAGTGTTATCAAGCAGTCCAACACACAAACTCTGCCTCCACGACTTTCCTCGATACACGCAGTGTTGCGGTCTCTGTCCACTGTCAACACGAAGCACCAAACTGCATCAGTCTTCCCACTCATCGCCTCACTCCTCCCAGCATTATCTTCTCCTTCCCTTCCCTGGTGGCCTTTTGAAGATTGTCTGCAGTCCTGGACCAGTCCTGACATCTTCAACTCCGGTGAAGATAGATGGTAAACTTTGTAGCTACAGATCCAACAGACATTCCCGAGCATATGTTGCGAATGCATCTCCATGGTGACAACCACAAACAAAATTATCCTGAATTGACAATTCGTCAATATTATCAAAATGAGCAGCAGGAGTGCCCTGAACAATCTGCCACTTCCCCGTCCCACAACAGACAAACAGTGCATGAAAAAAACTAAAGACAAAAGCCTGACACCACAAAATGCATTCAAATTAACAAACACGAACACGAGAGACAGCTGGACTACATGTCTCCATTACAGCGCCACGTGACATCACCAATGTTACGTTAAGGCCAGTTCAGACCAAAGATTAGAGACACAACAAAACAGTTTTAGAATGTTGCAGAGAGGAATTGCAGTGACCTACCCCGTCTCAAAACATCCCATGTCGGCACTTACCATTGCAAACTCGCCGCGTCTAATCGCAGGTGGTGAGTTTTAGAACAGAACGTACGTCAGTGCTAGGTTAATTAATTTTTTTCTAGCAAATCAGCACACAGTCTTTCCCCAGAAGTGATGCTGTCTCTGTAATTTGGGTGTTTTGTCTCCGAATCAACGATGACACCAGCTGTTCAGAATCGCTGCTTTCATATATTTGAGGTGAATATTGCAACCAGGAAGTAACTATGCTAACTCAAAAACACTGACGCGCTGCACAAGTCACTCTGGGTAACCTGGATCAAGCTTACGACAAAGCAGCAGAAAAAATTCAGACCGACCACAGAGTGACTTATACTAGCTGCTGGTCGCAGCCAAGGGGCGAAGACTGGGGCTGCATCCCAATATTCTTCACTCCCCACCTCCCTTCCTCCACTCACTCACTACCACTCCTCTCTTACCCGGAAGTATGCAAAAAAAGTATTTGCATGTACAGTATACAATGTACCTGACGTTTGTGGTTTGCGTCGAGACATTAATGAATATGTAACCATTAATACGTAATTAAAATGTAATCAGCGACATTAGATTTAAACACAAAGATCCGTTTCCGGGGCACGGAGTAGAGGAGTGGTAGTGGAGGAGGAAAGGTTGCATTATTCGACTATTGGGATGCACCCTACGCTTTCATTTTGAAGCTCACTTCCTGGTTGGGCTGGGAACGGCAGTTGTGCCGTTGCTCACTAGCGCCACTGCGATTGGCTCCAGTACAGGTCTTTCACCATGTAAGTCAATGGCAGCAATGTGGTCAAAATACTCAGTCAATAAATATTTCCTACAAAAAAACGGAATTGCAATAGGTGCCTTTCCTTCATCTAATGCCTCTGCATGTGCTGATTTTTTAAATATTGTGTCGTTTGGACAGGGTATTAACATTTGTTCAGAACCAATCAGAGGGACAGGTTGAGTCCTTTTCGGCTCCACGGAGCAGACGCAGTTTGTACAAACCGGTCGGCGAAAAAGACATCCGGAGCCTCAAAACTGTTTTTACGAGGCCGTGGGAAGGCAATGGGGGATGTCACAGTGACTTTGCCCATATGTTTATACAGTCTATGGTCGCAGCTAAAAAGCAACAGCAGTATTCTAGGACACACTGTGTTGACATAAGCCCCAGAATACTCAGGGGTATTTCATGAAGCTGGCTAAGAAAATCCGGATTTACTAAAATAAGCCTGGCTTCAATTAGCCAGGTTTGATAGCGTGGATAAATTCCATTTCACAAAGCTAGATTGCAGCTCAAGATTTGAAGCTAATTCAAGCTGGATGAAAGCCAGGTTTGGGGAATGAAGTTATGGACTATTTAAACTGCCCGAGTAAGTGAACGTCAATTTAAACATTCGATCAGAGTAAATTGGCAAAATAACATACCGTGTCGTTTACAGCTGGGGAGCAGGAACTCATTATGCAGTTTTATGAAGTCTATAATTACAAAAAAAGCAACACCACAGTAATTAATAAAGGGAGAGAAGCAGCCTGGAAATTGATTGCCGAGAGCATATATGCGTACGTTAGTTATATTGCGCAATCAGTGTGTTAATAGTCCTTTTTGTTGTGTATTTAAGAGCAATCACAGTGGAACAAAAAGGACCGGAATATAAATCTAAATATTGGTGAAGAGGCAATCAGCGTTGCAGATCATCGATAGAAATGGTGAAATGATGACCATATATAGCAAGATAGCTGTGGTAAAACTAACACTGCAAAATGTTATAAGCCTTCTGCATGTATAGGCTAAAGGTTAATGCGTAGGCTATTTGGTTATGCTGACAGTGCATGTATGAAACCCATTTGGCTACCTGTGCATTGATGCTGTGGGGCTGTAAAATAACCTATTAAATCGGGTACACTAACAATTCTGTAAAAACCTTCCTTGGTGTGCAGTTAGTTATAAATGGTATAAAGACATTTAGGAGTGTTTTCAGGGCAAGGCACACTTTATGCACGTATTTGGGTCCAATATTTCCATTAACGACCATCTATGTTGCGAATATCTATGTCGTCGGCTCGTAGGTACACGGACCCCTATGCCTATTTATGCCTCTAAAATATTACTGAATGGCTTTTCTGAGATATCCTACCAAAAAACATTTTTGAAATGATTCAAAGCAACATTTTTAATGGTTTAACAATATTATTACATAAAAGGAATTATTTTATAGCATAACCTGCAAATAAAAACAATGTTTAGCCTATACATGCCTATAACTGTTTTACTACAGCTATCTTGCTATATATGATCATCATTTCACCATTTCTATTTACTCTGATCAAATGTCAAAAGCTTGGAATTGCAAATGTTTTAAAAAAAGGAATTAGGCTGCTTGACAAAAAGGCTCTGAAACATGTTGCTTCTAAGCCAGTGGTCAGTCCGTGTCGGTGTCACTGTAACACCGGCTCCAAATAAGTCAAGCTTGAACCACGTTAGCCTGCTCCCAACCAGGCTAGCCCCAACGCATATGCTGCCTTAGCGACATAACTGGCATCTAGTCAAGCTTACTTTGTGAAACAGAGATATCCGAGAACCCATCCAGACTTACTGAAATAAGCCGCTAGGTTTATAGCTTAATCGCGCTTCGTGAAATACCCCCTTGGTATACTTTGGTTCAGACATTGTGCGTATATACACATTTGGCATATTTCGGTAGAAAGTAGTTTTAGAAAAAAAACGTACACGTTCGTAAGTAATCGTGTCATTATATTTGTAAGAATCCGTTATATCGGGGTGATGTCAAGGTGAGTCGCAGCGGATATCTACAAAACTAGTGAGTTCTCTGAGAAACTACCTGGATGGATTGATAGCACTCTGGGTATATAGAAACATATCAAAAAAATGTTTTGGGGTGAACTGGCCCTTTAAGAGTCAGCTGCCTTACACACCACACCTCACCCTTCGGGAAACTTGCGCTGAAACCTTAACATGATGACCAGACTTCAAGAATTTAAAGCCCTTTTTTTAACCCCTTTAAAGGGGTTACAAACATTACAGGGCTCTAAAGGGTTACACGCTCCACTGTGTAGAGACCCATTGCAAAGCTCAAGGCACTTTAAGGGTTACCTGCTCCACTGTGGAGTTGGACCTCCTTGTGTACACTTCTGATTAAATCTTGGCAGTATGATATTGATGTGCAAACAAAGCCTGATATTCTTAGCTGAAATACCTGTCATAGGCTGAATATTAAATGTGAACTTTACCCACAAGTACACTGCTTCCATATTATAAGGTTTTACTTTATGCAGGGACTTAGTTTTCTGTGATTTTTATTAAACTTTCTTTTGGTGTGTATAAGGCCTATTGGAGGATCCATTTAAGAATATTTTTTTCATGTTTTATATGTGAACAGATCTCACAAACAAACCTGACTTCTATATTATTTACAAATAGTTTATACATAGCTTTTAGTGGTTTTCTTCAGGGCCTAATAAATATAGTCTTGTGAACACTTTTTTTATTTGAAAAAATAGCATTTTAGGGCCTCCCTATATAGGGAATATTCGGAAATGGTTTGATTTATTGCATGCTTAATGTGCACAAATGAAATATATTAAATTCACGCATCAAACGTTTAGTGCAAATAAAAGGAGCCACACACAACTCAGCATATAATATCTGTTTTGATTAACCCAACATCAATACAAACAGAAGCAAATTCTAATCACTTTTAAATACGTCCACCCAGACGTTAGCAAGAAATAAATGTTACCACATGTCCTACCAGTTCCGAACATTATGATTTCACATCAACTGGCCTTACAACACCACTACCGGTGTCATCTGATGCAATTCATATTATTGAGACACTGTATCATATACGATAGATTCCTGAGTAAACCTATCCTGAGTAAACAGTTCTGAATCTTGTACTATATCCTTCATGTCTGACCGCCCAAAGGTTTCACAAAAAATGGTAGAAAGTCAATATAAAAGAGAAGTTGCACAAAGCTGGACATGACAATGATACTGTGTGTGTCCCTTATGAAATTATTCTACTTTGCTGTTTCATACTGCACCTTTAACTCACAATGTGAGCCTCATCTCACTACAAATTTGTTCAAAGCATTGTTAAATTTTTTGTTTTTTTAAATGAGCCCTTTTGCAAACCATAGATAGAAGAGGCTCACAATGAGCGACATTATTTTTAGGGATGTGTGGGATGTTCAGACAGAACATCGTGATTATCAGACAGACTGGCGAAAAGGGTAAAAATGTTGTGACGAAATATAATGTAACCTTTTTTGGTGATCATTTTTATTATTTGACAAATAATAAATCTATAGCAATTTACTTGCAGATTACATAGTTTACCCTTTCAACTTTTCCTTCCAATCTGGTTTGCCCAATTTTAGTATGTTTGTGCTTCTTGCAGGGACTTCTTCCGTCAGTTTGACACATTTCAGAAAGAGAACTCATTTTTGTCTGCCCACTGAAACAAGTGACGTTCAGCCACTGCTTCCTTCCACAATGCAGTTCACCATTTTAGTTTGCACAGACATTGAGATGGAGGAGGACACTTCATGCATCATTTTTCACATGGACTGTGGAAGCATGACTGACCAGAGAGGGACTGTGGAAGCATGACTGACCAGAGAGGGACTGTGGAAGCATGACTGACCAGAGAGGGACTGTGGAAGCATGACTGACCAGAGAGGGACTGTGGAAGCATGACTGACCAGAGAGGGACTGTGGAAGCATGACTGACCAGAGAGGGATGTTGGTGCAGAATGAGACACAGATATTCAGCCAAATGAGATCTTTCTCTGGCCGATGCAAAATATGGTCTTCGGCCTGTCCCCACATTAGAATCCAGCAACCCACTCTGTCCCCCTTAATACAAATATTTATTGTTATCTCTTTACACTATTATTATTATCATTATTATATGCATTTTAGAGCTTTAAGGAGTATGGAAATTAGTTTTTAGACAGTCTCCACACAGCTACTGAAATCTGGCGAATGTTAATTCCTGTCAGTTTAATAATCCTACATAGGTTACATTCACCCTTTACTATGAACTCTTTCCAGCACCCCTCTGAATCTCCTCCTGTCTTCCATACATACTTCCTGTCTGTATGCACTCTTATTCACTCGTCAATCATCTTCACTGAGACCTGCTGGCATTCCTTTGTTGGGCTCCAAGCCAGAAATAAGCTTGTCTATTTCTGTACGAGACGTTGGATATATCACAGATCAGTAATGCAATAAAAAAAAACAATAGAAGAAAATAAATTTGTCAAGACTTTTCCTTTTACTGATTTGGAGATCATAACAAATTATAGCTTTGTGTTTCAATAAATGGCTCAATGTAAATCAACTTTTTTCCCATTTGCATTACCCCTCATCTAATCTAAGTTATGATGCATTCTAGGGCTGAGTATCGCCATGTACCCCACGATACGATACGTATCACGATACAATGTGAATCACAATGCGATGTGGATCACAATATTAAATCTATGGCAATAAACGTCACAATCTATGCTAGTTTAAAAGTGCAAAAATAAGGATAATATGAGGGTTTCAATTAAAAGTTAAGTCAAATTAATTTAATTTTGAACATTTCATATATTCAAATATCAGAAACACTGACAAATTATGGTATTCTTTTGCAAACCCCTTTCATTAACAAGAGAAACATGCGAGTCAATCTCAAATCTGTTTACCAATGAAGGGAAAATTGCTTTTTTTTCTTTTTTATGATTATATTATACACTGCTCAAAGAAATTAAGGGAACACTTAATCAACACGGTATAACACCAAGTCAATTAAACTTCTAGGAAGCGTAACTTAGGAAGTGAATCAATTTCACCTGATTTGGTGCAAATGAAAGTGACAACAGGTGGACAGGAGAGGCAACAGCAAGACAAACCCCAAACAGTAAATGGCGTTGCAGGTGGAGGCCACAGACCGTTTCTCTCTCCTTATCCTTCCTGACGGATTTTTCTCTGGTTTTGCATTTTGCTAGTGCCCTCGTCACTACTGGTAGCATGAGGCGGTACCTGCAGCCCATTCAGGTTGCACAGGTAGTCCAGCTCCTCCAGGATGGCACATCAAATACAAAGGTTATTAAGTATACTTTTCCTTTTTGTACTTAATTTCATGCATGTTTAAAATGTATTTTAACAAATTGTACTTCAATATAGTCTCAAACACACCATACATTTTTTAAAATTAGTTTCAAACGCACTGGTGACATAATGAAATTGTACTTCAAGTATATTTAAGATACCAACAAATGTTGTTATTGCACTTAAATATACTTAAGTACACTAAGAATAGTCCAATTTTAACATACAGACATAGTGCACTTAAGTATACTAAAAATAGTCCCATTTAACAACTTTAGTGCACTTAGTATACTTCAAGTGCTGCCAATTTAGCACAAAGTACATAATTAGTACAAAAATTACTAAAAGTATACTTTGAAAAAGTATATTTCAAGTCTAATATTGTTTAACCTGGGTCAAAAAAGCTCAACTGTATCAATGTATCATCACAGCCATAATGCATTCATGCTTGGTTTGGTTTTTAGATCATAAGGTTATTTAAAGCTTCTTGGTACTTCTCAACTAGTCACCAAGAAGACAGATTCATTTTCAGATCTATCGAGAACAGTCCTGTAGACAAATGCTGTATAACCTTGTTATAGGTATTTAGTCTCTCCGGGCAGGAATTCTACACCATACCAGTCCCCAGGGTAGGCCTGTATTTAGCTCTGTATTTTCATTGTATGGCCATGGATGAGGAGAGGTGCCAAGGGAATTGAGTAGGGAAATACATTTCTGTCAGGAAAACTCACGTATTGAATATATGAATTTAAGTATAATGAATATACAATTATTTTGGTTTGGCACGGAAATGGATCTGCTCTAGGTACTTCTAGTGCAAGCACCAGCACGCAGTACCTATCAAACAGGGAGCACGACACATCTCCCCTACTAAATAGGAGATATACCAAAACCCCCCAGTACATAGAGCCAATCCAAACAACAGATAGAAGCTGCGGTGGTGGAGGGGAACGCGCAGTTCAGGCGTGATGCATCATTTCTTTCGGTTTTTCACCATTTTGCTGATGAAACAGCTTCTACTTACACACATCTATGTTACCTTACCGATTTCCCTTAACTTCATATCAACGTAAAAAGAACGTCTGAGGACCCAACAAAATAAAGCAAATTTCCCCAAAAGTGTCAAAGACCCCACTGCCAGGCTGTAAGGCTGAACTCCATCCAGAATCAGAATCAGAATCAGAATCAGAATCCCTTTATTCGCCAAGTATTTACATACGAGGAATTTACTGTGGTTGTTGGTGCGTACATAATAAAAAACATAAAAATAAATATAAAAAAAAAAAAAAACATAACATAAAACAAAAAAAAAAACAAAAACAACAACAAAACACATAAAAACAAGTAGTGCAAGTTTCAGGATAATATTATATAATATAATATATGCGGATAAAAATAAAAATGAAAAATATAAGTAAAAATATATCCATTATCATTAGCCGGCTCTCTATGACCAGCACAGCCTCCCATGCGTGTTAACAGGGGGAGTGCCTGAAACTTTTCACAAGGCAGAAAACATGGTGGGTAATTCAAAAGAGAGGATGTCATAACCTCAAGATGATTAAGAAGCAAGGCATCAAAAGGGCAGGGAGGCTGTTAGTTGTGTGACATCTCTCCTACTTGGCTGGTCTATGAGAGGAAAAGGATGGAAAGAGTGCAAACAGCCTCTGGATCACTTCCGTAGACCTGTGTTGCAGCCTCTCCTGCTGCAGGTGACAATGGAATTGCATGAAGCACTTCCTGCAGCAATTCCGTCTGCAGAATTTTGGGAACGTGATGTCTGAACGCCACACATGACCACCTGTGTCATTTCGCAGAGCTGTTAATAAGAGCCATGTATTGGAGATTCTTGGCAAGCCCTGGAGTACATAGGGAGTGGGAGAGTAACCTTCTCTTCTGGTGCTTATATGGCATCCATCTTTGAAGTGTTGTGGAAATGTTGACAGCTTAGACACTGCATTGAAAAACCAGTGAATTTGTTTTTTATGCTGATCTCACGTCACAGCTCAGCCCCACACTCATTGATCACGGCCTCGATGGTGGCTTTTGTGGCAGGCATGTTTACAAATTTATGAAAGACAGTGCAAGTCTGCAAGATGGGTTTCAGAGGGAAGGTAGATTCAAACAAAGAATAATCACACTGAATTATACTATATATGGCGGTCTTAACTATGAAACTGGCCCAGAGTAGCTTGCCATCATTTCAAATATACAATTCTGATCATATATAACTTAATGGATAGCAATGTTTTAGCAGCAGAAAATAAACCTCCCAGAGTGACGGAGATTTGATGAATCAACACCTGACTGGAGACCAAGCGATGTCCAAATGGAACTGTTTACAGTTACACTTTACAGGGTAACTAAACCCTAGATCACCTTTTTTCTTTTTAGCTGTAAACGTGCTTGTATGCCTACCTTATAATGAAACTTATTCATCCATTCCGTTATTTCAACAATTCTGAAATAATAGCATAAATCGGAAGAAACTGGTAGAAAAGCGTCTTTGTGCCTAACGGTTGAAGTTTCCTTTCTGCTCCCCACACTGCCCCGGCTCCAATCGTCAGAGTACCTCTTATTCCACCTAAATAGTCCACTAAAATATGTTTCTGAAGATATTTGAGGAGAGAAATAGGCCATGCAGTTGCTGAATCTTGTTTCATATTTGATGAGCAATGTCTAGTTTGATCCGAGTTATACGTAATCATTTGTACAATGTACGTTAATTTATGCAAATGACGATGGCAGCTCCTCCGCCCCCTCCCCTCTCTCTCGCTCACCCCACAAAGTATTTTTCAAAATTGTTTAGTGGGTAGAGACAGGCTAAAACAGTGGGTGTAGTTACCCTGTAAGATGAAACCAGTGTATAGGAGTGGCCATTTTTTATTCTGCAGGCTTTATTTTATTTTGGTCAGTGGTCTTATATGTTTGAGCATTAAATGTGCAGTTTAATGCACATTTACACAGATTCCGTCCAATGTCATTGCAAATCCTTGAAGAAATTTAATTTGTGCGGACTTTAATTATTAAGTGAATCCCTGACTCACAGCCACTTTTCTCCTTGTTTGATTACTCGTAAAGAAAACATTTTGATAATTTTTCTGTGGAGGTGTACTGATGAGCGTAATAAACTAGACTCATTTGCCGAGAGAATATTTTACACACTTCTTAATAGAGTTTGTCTGTCTCACTTGGGAGATATGACTATAGCCCACCAGAATTATTGCCAGGATTGTTTATCAAATGGCTTCTGTGCTGAGAATAATTTGAATAACAATAATAGTGGATAATTGGGATACCATTGATCAGAGGAAAAACACATTTTCTATGTAAAATTAGTCTTTACTTGATTTTGTGGTCAGTGAACCGTGTTTGTTTCATGTAGATTTTGAGATATGCTTTGGATAATTGTCCTGCTGGAAGATCCAAACTCAACACAATTTTAGCCTTCCAGATTTTGGTCTAAGATCTCCTGGTATTTGAGTCCATGATGCCCTGTATGCCCAAAAGGTTCTCAGGGCACTTTGGAGAAAAGCCCCGCAACATCACAGTTCCAATACCAATACTTCACAGTGAGGATAAGGCTAATTTCTGCATAACTATGCCTCTTTTATGCCAAACCCATGGTGTACACCTTTGGTTTTTATTGCCTAAAATCTCAATAGCACCCAGTTCCAATCTAAATTCTGCTAACATTTAGCAAACTCCAGGCACTTTTGTGGTATGATGACAACAGAGGCTTTCTTCTGGCAATCCTTCTAAATGGCTTATTGGCATAGAGCTGGCATCTAATTGTACTTTTGGAGACTTGTTGAACCCTGGATGCAACTAATGATGCCAACCAACGTCTGCATGTCTCCAACTCCAACTCTTTGGAGAACTCTTTGCCTCTTCAACCGTATTCCTCACTGTGCGTGGGGGCAAACTACACTTGCGTCCTCTTCAACCGTATTCCTCACTGTGCGTGGGGGCAAACTACACTTGCGTCAAAAGGGTCATCACTGCTCCAGCTGCTTTAACCTCAATTCTCACCTATTTAGGGGGTGTTCTATTAAAGCCTTTATAACTCCAGGTGTGAGCATCACAGAAACATGGAAAATGCTTAAGTGCTGCTTAAATGAAGCAATATAGTTGTACCATTTACAATACGAACTTAGATTAGTTTATTTTCATAATGTAGGTAAAAATAAAGTACCACAAATACAGAATATCTATGAAAAAACAATTATGAAACAGTAAAACCATACATTTCCTGGATCATACACTCCTTGTCCAAAACAATGTGTGAAAAATCTGAGGGTGATTTGCACAACTAGTAAAGATATATGATGAAAATTGTAAGCAGGGTACCCTGTTGTCTAGGGGTGGGACGATTCAATCCCATAACGATTCAATTCGATTACGATTCTTTAGGCAAAGGTTCGATGCATCATAACATCTTACATTTGACCACGATTCGATTAGATAAGATTCGGTTCGATTCATTTTGATACTTTTCAAAAATGTAATAGGTATACTAATGTGATTTGATACCGATACAGTCAACAGTAATTAAATATTCAGTTAGAACCTTTCGCCAAGTTCACAGAATTATGTTTATTGTTAAGGCATGCCATACATTTTGCAGCTGTCTGCAGCAAATAATGCAGCAATAAACATGACTAACAGTGTATTTTCTAGGTTATTGTTTTTCAAACAGTGTCAGACATGGTACCCTAATACATTTCCTTTATTTACAAAATGAAAATGGCAAAATGTATAACAACGACTAAACTGGGCCAAGAAAAATGAAATAGCCTATAGGTTAGTGTTAAAGTACTTTCCTAAATCTTAGTATGATCTAGACCTTCGGTGGAGCAAGATGCCCATCCATCCGTAGTTAAAGCTACTCTCGTAGCATTTTGCAAGGAGTCGAACAGTTTTCTTCACCTCTTCATACAGAGCAGGTATACATTTTTCACTAAAATGTTTTCTGCATGGTATGGTGTATCTAGGTTCCACGACATTCATTCAGTGAATCGGACAGTTAACGTAGTAATAATTAATTAAACGTAAGACATTGGAAATAGTCGTACTATTTTTGTTTACTTGATTTTGAATCGAAAATGGTTTAAATTTAAATATCAGAAAGCACTTTACAATTAACTGTCTGAACACGGTATGTGTATAAAAACTAATAAAAACAATTATACAAAAAAATGGAACTGTTTGGCCATTTCTCCAGGAAACTCAGGGGAAGTGTCAATGACTCCCGAGTTTAGCTTGCTAACCCGCCCGCTTTCACGTCAATGGTGTGTCGTCGGCTCAAATGGTTTATCGTGTTTGTGGTGTTGCCTGTGTATCTGATTTCTACTTGGCAGATCTTGCATATTGCAACGGTTTTGTCAAGTACACCCTCCTTCTTTCTAAACCCGAAATGCTTCCATACCACTGATTTTCTGTTCGGAACATTCGTAAGTTTCTGTCTCTTTTGTCGCACTCAGCGAACACGCAGCTAGCCATTTCGCTCAGATCTGTCCGTCTCATTGTCGCTTGATTCCCACCTGTCCCTGCTTTCAACTCACGCTTACGTGGGGGTTGGAGCAGAAACATGGATTGAAGCTGGTCAAAACAGTTTTAAAAGTAGTCGTGTCTCAGAAATATATATTTAAAATAATGAAATGAATATTTTTTTTGAATAAATGAAGACGTGCACATTCATTTAAAATGCTATATTAATCGATGCTTATCAATTCTAATCTTACAGATCGATGCAGTTCTATTTACACATTCAGATCGATGCATCGCGATGCATCGGTGCATTGTCCCACCCCTACTGTTGTCCCTTAGCATCTCCAAATCTATCCAAAATGGCTAAATTGTGCACTGCAGAAAATCATAAAATAATCACACGAAAATAATTTCGACTCATGAAACTCATGCATCATTTTCAAGTGGGAATTACTTATGAAAATTATATTTTCATAGGTATAGGGGTATTGATATCTATAAGTCCAAAAACCTATCCAAACCTGTCATAAAGACTTTTTTCCATATACATTTGCCCCTTATGATGGTTTAAGATAAAAACATTGACGTCACACTGGAACACACACCTAAATATGTAGCCTATTAATAATTTCTGTACTCTACAGTATGTACTCTGCTGCATGCCGTGGGATGACATTTCTCTTTTGGTTTCTTTTTTCCAAAAATGTTTCCATTCATAATCATTCCAAGGAACAATTTACATTGCTCAGGGAGGGGCCTGGGTACCCACGGGCAAATCATATTGCAGGGTGAATCGTATTGCAGTTATATTGAATGTTATATGCAATAGTATAATTATAATAGTATAGTATATGTATAGTTTGATGCGGGTCACGGTGGTTTAACCTGGTTCCATGCACACATGAAGCATGTGAAATAAACGTGAAAAGCGATATTTGTTGAGGTATCCTACATACTACTGACTCTCTAGAGTGCCAGCTATCAATAAGATATACAGCTAGTTCGCTAGAGGTGATGTGGAATCCACAAAATGGAAAGGTTTGTAACAAACCCCACGCAGAATTAAACATCATGCCTGTGTCAAACGATTCTGAGGAAAGTAACGTTAGCAGCACAGCTTCAACATCTGCCTCCCAGTGAACATTTTTATCGGTGAAACGAAATTGATCACTTGAAGGGTTGTTTCTCCTGACTCATTTTCCTATTGAACTCTATGGAAAAATAAGGCAGGAGAAACAACCCTTCAAGTGATCCATCCATATCTACTGCATATCTGGCAGCAGAGTGATTGTTTGAGGCTCATTTTATACTGCATACCCTTGATGATTTACAGCCACTTAGCCAACCATGGGTTCCATACTATTCCTGTGTAATTTATAGCTTAATCTAGTCCCCACCACCAATTTCCCAGAGGATCCCTCAAAAATGCAGAGAGGTTATAGTATCACTTATATAAGAGTACCTGTAAATAAGATATCAAGAGTCTTTTGATATCCTTTTATACCCAGTCATGATAGCATCACCTGCTTACCTGTGGAATGTTCCAATCAGGTGTTTTTTTTTTTAACTTCCCAGTTTTTTGTCCACATTTTTTTGTTCAGGTAGAATTATGCAACAAACTTTTAAGTCCAGCCTTGTGCAATTAAACTGTTGTATTCTCTCAGATCTCTATGAAATGTTTATCAAAGCCTTTAAATTGTTAACAATTACTATTTGTGAAGACCCCTACAGAGAGAAACTGCTTCCTAATTGATATGACCCTGTGTGTTTGTTGTTAACTCATTAACCAGTTTGGATAATGCCAGTATAGAAGAAAACAGGCATTTAATCACATTTGAACAACAGCCTGTCTGATGTGATTGTGTCTACCTTATTGTGTCAAATTATGAATCTTTCCAGGTTCATCGTTGTCGGATTTATTTTTTCATAAATGCCATCATTCCCTCTGGTTCATTCAGGATAATGAACTGATCAAAACACACTACTTAAAAAAGCTAACACGTTATATGCAATCGGTCTCATTAGTGTCAAGACATGGGGAATCAACTGATTATACTGACTGTTGTGATTGGATTTAGACAGGAATGGGTGCTGATTTCATTTGCTTTGGATTTAACCTGTGAGCCATTAGTGTAATGAATAGAAACACAATTCATGGATTTTTAAAAAGTATTTTCTTTAGTATGAAAAATAAATGTATTACAGTGGCTTGAGTTTCACCCAAAAGATTTAGGTAGACCATTTCCAAATAATTGCATCCAGTTTTGTGATGAGCAGAGTGGGTAGATTTCAGAATTGTCGGGTAAATGTAGGCTATCAAACCTACCTGCCACAGTGGCATGTAGCAAAAAAAAAACTTCTGGAAAAACCTCAGGAGCCGTATTCACGTAACACATTTAATCTTACCATTACGAGTTCTCCTATGTGGCACAAAAAGTTACTATTTAAGAGATTCATCTTAAAATCTACTCACAAAGCTTTTACTAAGGAATAGAGATAACTCTTCAGCTAAGAGAAAGGGCGGGGTTCACCTTGCTATGGATGACATCATGTTTCATGAACTGAGGCTATAGAATAAGGATGAAGTCGACTTTATTTTTTTTTAAAACACATGAATTGTAGGATGGTGAGGGTCTACAGAGGGAATTTATTGTTTGGTGTAATATTCTAATTGCAGATGAGTGAGATAGTCCCAGTTCATATGCGCTGCATTGCTGCATTTTAGGCTACCTGTGGCCAAGTAGCCTAGCCTAGCGTAGATTTGGCAAAACCTTGACAGCTCTGGACAGCTTGCTCTAATGTTATTTGTGTTAGTTCAGAAAAACAGCAAACATTAACTAACGTAGCCTATAATATTAGATAGGCTAATAGATCATTTATATCTATAATATTAAATGTATGTAAATACATTTATACACAATGTTTGACCTGTAATATATGATGTAGCCTAATAAATAGCCTATTTTATTACAGCTACTTAACATAAGTATGCATGTCCTGTAAGGTATCTGAAACGTTATTCTAGCATAATTTAAAAATAAAATAAAATAAAGGTGTTTGGTAAAATTTTGTGGTGGCTGGTAAAATTTCACATCTACCAGTGGCTGATAGGTCAGAAAGTTAATTTCCCAACCTGGTGATGAGATTTCTATTTGGTTATAATCAGCAAAACTGATATTTCAATACAGCAATTATACTTGTGTGCAAATGTGGGCCTATTATGCAAAGAACAACTTTCTCTCCCCTTGTGTACTAAGGGGTCGATTTACTACAGGTTTGCGTGTATAAAATCACGTGTTACCACCTATAAGAAATCATCCACGGTCATCAACGAGGCACAATGAGGACTGCGTGTGTTAAAATGAAAAGATACGTGGATTTTTCATTTTAGCGGGACAGCCTGAACCGTTCCTTACCGGAACATACCCAAATGTTTTGAATGATTGCATAACAATAGTGGAAAATTCTAGCTACTTCTGGCCCATTCTAGCTGCTGCTGAAAATACACAAAAAGATAATTTGTGGAGACTGGAACTGGAACAGTATGGAACACATGGTTGGTTAAATGGCTCTAAGGCACCAAGGGTCTGACGTATCAAACAAGCCTTAAACCATCACTCTGCTGTCAGAAATGCAGTAGATATGGATTGATAACTTGAAGGGTTGTTTCTCCTGTCAATTTTCCTATTTAACTCTATGGAAAAATAAGTCAGGAGAAGAAACCCTTCAAGTGATCCATCCATATCTACGGCATATCTGGCAGCAGAGTGATGGTTCAAGGCTTGTTTGATACGTCAGACCCTTGACGACTTAGAGCCATTTAGCCAACCATGTGTTCCATACTGTTCCAGTGTAATTTACAGTTAAATCTAGTCCCACCCCCCAATTCCAATAGAGATCCATTAAACCATTAAAATGCAGAGGTTATAGTATCGCTTGTAAGAGTACCAGAAAATTAGATATCAAGAGTCTTTTGATATTGTTGGGTCAGACATCAGGAAGTCATGGCTTGCAAAGGATATGCGACCAAGTATTAAATATTATGACTTTATTCTATGATGTTAAACTGTCCAATATTTTATGATTTCCTGAAAATGGGGGGGGGGGTACAAAAGGTTCTATAATTTCTAAACGGTTCACCCGATATGGATGACAATACCCTCAAATTAAAGCTGACAGTCTGCAAACTGAAAAGTGATAGAGTACAGAACCAAAATAACAAAAAAACTGTGTCACTGTCCAATGAATTATGGTGCTCACTGTACATCATGAACATTAAGAAGAAATATAAATTTTAATCATGAAGCAAATCATATTACAGAATACAAGAGTAACTAGTATTTTAATCAAACAAGCAATACAAAATCTAATATAATAAACAGTGATTAACAATAACAATGCCTTTTTGTTGATCACCCGCAGAGTGAAATGATAACACATGCAAATACTTTGGGTACACATTCAAAATAACGCGCCTTATTTGGGATCTTAGTAAATTGACCCCTAAATCAGTTTATTTGATATTTCTTCATGTTTATGTATATGAAACAAAACATTAAAAAGCCAGCATAGAGGGCAGTGTTATCTTGCCTGAAGTGGAGATATTCTGTACCATACAAGCATTCCATACTGTATGGCTGTTGAGACCACAATTACAAACATATGTAATACTATAGACAGCAAAATCAACTCTCAGAGACAGCTTTATGATTGGATGACACTCCTTCATTGTCTTTACATCAGATAATCTGCCTTTTAAAAATGAGCTGCAGTAATTAGGTACTTTTTTCCATAATTGTGGTGAGTAAATAAGTTGTCCATGCAACAACCCCAATGTATGTTTGATAATTGAGTTGTTTAATGCATACTGTATTTAGTTGACCATAAAGTATTCTAATCTGGTTTCATATTTTCCATAGGGGATGGGTGGTTGGTTGGGGAGAGGGGTTTGACTTAGAAGTCAACCACATCTCAAGACCTTTATGTAAAAACATTCCAATAGGCAGTATTTACTGTTGTGTGTGGTTTCCTTGTGATGAATAACACTCATGACTCAACCACAAATACATACCTGAGTCAGCCAGCCAGATCTGACATGATCCCCTTATTGTAGTCTGTGTTCATTTTGCTTATCACCAAAACAGTTTGCTGATTATTCAGAAAGCCGTAATTCTGTTTTTTTCCCGTCATATTCATAAATATGAATAATAGAAAATAAACTGTTCAGTTTAATAAACAGCCAGTACTTCTGTGACCGATTTTAGGAGCTTACAATTTTACATTGTTACACAGGGATGAAGGCTAAAAAAGACAATGGGATTGATTTGTGACAAAGTCCACTTTCATGACATTTGATTGTCAATGCCACGTCTGGGGTACACGTGACACTCCAGAGTATTTTTCAACAGAGGCATTTCAGGTTTAATAGCCCCACTATACCTAATTACTTCTGTTTGTTGCGTTCCACTCGACGGTGTCAAATCCAATGCCCAATTATACACCGCGGGTAAAGGAGAAGGTCCTTACTCATGCCAGCTTGCCAAGAAATAGAGCAAATGCCACTTATAGCATGTGCCCTGCACTGCCAGGCTGTGTTTTCAGTGAATTACTGCCGAAAGGGATTGTCTGTGACAGAGATTTCCACTCCAGCCAGTAATATTGCACACAAAGCCTCTCCACTCCTGTTATTTACTTTAGATCTCAGTGTATTCTTCTGAGGGCGGGTACTAAGTGATTGTGCCATATTTGGCATTCAAGGCATCCTTGGCTATCAATTCACTCTTAATTATTTGCCCTGGTCTGGAACTGTCCTTCTGCACAGGTCACAGCTGTGGAGTCTGTCATCTTGATTCGGACAAGGTAACGGGCGGGTACTCGTGCCCCTTTATTTTGGTGCTAAAATGTAATGGATGACTATCCACGTCCTTAAAAAGGCAACTTTTGTTTAGTCATTTGCAAAATAGTCAGGACACTAGAACAAATAGGCACCTTTTTACCTTATATTACACTCATGCCACATCCTGCATGAATCCAATGGGATAATCTCAGTCATTTTTTTTTTTTTTGAAAAGCACCATCTCTGAATTCCTGCATTTGACCTGCGGCAGATAATACTCGCAATTCAAGCAACAACAATCAATGTGATCATACAATGCAGTCTACAAGTATTCGGACAGTGACACAATTTCTAAATACTTACAGATTGCACTGTGTGAGCAACACTCAGTGGTTATACCATCCCCTTTGCTGAGAAGCAGTGGACATGGGTGAAGGAGAGTGAGAGACAGAGAGAGAAAGCATGAGTAGGGAGAGGTAATTGCCATGGAAGAGACGTGCGTGTGCCCCACGATTAGGCAGGATGAGCTTATTAAAGACGGAGATAGTGTAATTATTCACCCCAGGTCCTTGGAGACAGTGGCACTGAAGTCATTGGTTTTAATTACATTTGAAATGGCTTTCAGATTAATAATACTATTTTAAAAAGGCACAAGAGGAACACAAACATATATGGAATCCAGTTCAAGGTTTTTAAATAATGCTTAAAGCGACTCTAGTTCAATGCTCTGGCAATTGGGAAAAAATGGATTTGCCTTTATTGCGCTGTTGTCAGAATCTAAGAGCACGTCAGACACACGTGAGAAGAAGTGTAATTTGAATGTTTAGCAATCAAAGGGGAGGGAAATAGAGAGCAGAGGAAAAGAGAGAGATGCCTATTATTACCCAGGGAAATCCTTGGGAATCCTTTAATGCAAGGAACAGTATATCTGGGCATAGTGCCTTATCTTGTCAGTGACATTCAACGTCTTACAAAAAAAAAAAAACATGTGCTGGTGTGGTGACTTCAGAAGCTCCTTGGTGGAGATGGGGAGGGGGTGTGAATGCATCCACTGTGGAACTGGAGACGTGGAGAGGCTGTGATGATGATGAAACACCATGGTTTTGTATATCCTGGTCCCCAAATCCCAGCACCATTTGCTATTCTTCACTTGGCAAGATGAATGCTCTGCCCTGCTTAAAGTGCAATGGCTTTTGTACGCACTTCATCACTGACACCCAGCCAAGTCCCAAAACATTTGTAACTGATGCTTACAATTACATAGAAGAAGCATTGAGACACTCCATGAGACTCGGATACAAGGCTCACCTGCCGAACCTCTCAGATTCAAGAACACTCCCTTCAATGTCATTACTTCTTGCCATCTTCTGGTGCCGCTTTCTCACAACGTCTGAATGCACTTAATTAAAGAAACAGATTCCACATTGTAAACAGTAGCCCTCCCCCCACAGACATGATGTGTCTATCTGATTTAAGTGTCTTTTCGTCCTCCTTTGGGAACATAATGAAGCATGAGCAGAAGGCATTTTATAGTAACATATGTTCGGCTTCATCTATATTAAGTCAACACTTTTATACTTCACATAAATGTTATTATGCAAGGAACTAGCCATATATCTTTTTCTTTATAATCCTGTGTGAAAAACAACCAGCTTGACAGCCAGGATAAGACAAAAGAAAAAAAAAGTACCAGAGGTTTTCAAATAATTAATGTACAAACTTTTTGTTCTCATCTAAGACCAGAGACAAATTCCATTATCAATGCACTTAGCAGAAGTCCTTACTCAGAACTGTCATGCTTTTGTAAACGCATTGCTCATTTACATCACATTGTTTTAACTGGGTCAATTCCGATTCCTTGATGAAGGGTAAAGGAACAGTATACTGCCAATCCTATGAAACTGGAAATCTAGAGACCGATCCCTTAACTCTGCTTCCAGCAAAGCTATAGTGTTTCAAATGCACACGTTCTACGCCCTGGTCTGATTATAGCCGAATGTTTTATGGTTACTGGCTCTAATTAGATTTCGCCACGGCCTTCATTAATTGCACACAATTAGTTCCTCACTACTTTTATTTTTTGTACAGTATTTGTCTCAAGACTATTACATTTTGAGATATCGCCTCTTTGTAAGCCAGGATTCAGGTATTACTGGTGTAGGTGTTAAATAATGTCCAATATATCCACTTTCTTTCTTTATTTAGTTTTTTTTAGAAACCTCACGGGGTTATCAAACTGACAGTTCAGCAAATGGTGACAAAAAATATATTAAATGATGTTGTGCCAGCAGAAATGCCATAGCAATTATATATATGAATTTCACTGTACCATCTGCCTCATAGCGGTCCTGTTTCTCAGGCAACAACACTGTCCCTGTACAAAATGCATTTGATTGACAAGCAATGGTTAGCCTAGCCATAGAGACTCGAAACTCTTCTGAACACATTTTTCAGTTAAAAGTACCTGATCTCTTATGTAGTGATTCATCATTGCTGTGAATATCTGTACAAAATGAAAATGTATCCATTAATATTCTCTAAGTAGATGGATAAAAAAGGAAATCTAGCAATATATTATATTTGTAATAAAAATAGTAAAATCTATGTTTTCAATAGTTTTTAAGTATGAACAACACCGTTTAATACGCTGCTTTATTCCAAATAGCATTACATTGGAAATTAATATATATTACATATTTCAACCTCAACAATTTATGGCCACACAAAGATGCCTATATGATCTTATAAATGGTACTTATTACGATGATCACGATCACCATCATCATCGCAGTGGTGGTTGAGAAACAAATATAATTTCTGTAGTTGGGGTCTGTTTCTATGCTAAAATAATTTTATTTTAAAAATCATATTAACAGCAAGCAATGAAATTTGAAGACAGCCTGCAGGCCATTTTAAGCGTACCATAACCAGGGATCATAACCACAAACATACTACATGAGTGTATTGTGTATTGTAAAGAAGAGCAGGGGAAATCTACAGCGTGCACCCCATGAGTACCTATTTATAGTTGAGCAAGGTTGTTCATGGACTGTTTCATGCAACTGAAATGTTACTTGCAGAGGTGGTGTGAGACACAGTATTCAGTCTACGGTCTGTATTCCGTATTTCACACAAAGATTAGCTTTATAGTTATTTTTCTGATTATTCATTGACTCTGTGTGTAGATAAATACATCACGTAGAATATACTTTTTGAATATATATTTTACAGTACATAATACAATCAAGTGTGTTTACAGTTGAAAAGCGGTTTTCATAGACTGGACGCATGTACTGTATAATATTAAACATCTGACATTTGTATAAATAAATGTATTACTCTCGGTGAAATAAAAACACATTAAGTATTTCTTGATAAAAACAACCTGTTATATCATTAGGCTACATGGAAAATATGATCAAAGGAAAGTAGAATGAAGCTAAATGATGATTAAATGAAGTATCTTACACATTCAAAATAAACATATTTCACCCATATAAATAATTTAATGTCGCCCAGTTTCAAATCTCCCAGTTATATATAAATATGTGACAGGAATAAACGTATTACTACGCAGCTATATTTCAGCAGCAGCACTTTACAAACACGTATCAGTGTATCACTCTATCTTAACTAAAACTAGCAGGACCATTGCATTACTTACCTACAAAAACTAATAATGGTCAGGTATTCTCATTATTATTATTGTTATGGCAACTGTAATATCTGAAAAAATAATTATTCCCCTCAGTGCTGTTACAAAATGCTTCTTCAAAAGTGAGTAAGGAGTATTTTCAGCTATGGGCACATGGGCACTTTGATTCACAAGAAACGCATGCGAGTGTCAGCGTTGCGCATCCTTTCTATCTTCGGTCACAAACTTGGGACAAAGAAACTAGAAACAGTGTAGCGTCACATATTTTCTGCCGGTTTTCCTGCTGCTTAGTTACACGTTGGCAGTATGCAAAAGGTTACCAAAATCAATACTTATAGGCCTATAATGCATTTTCACATTTCTTCACATTAACCATACTTTTACTTTTCGTAAATCTCTTTATTCAGAAGCGGTCATGGCGTCAATACGTCCATCATTAAGATACATTTTCAAAATAAAATCAAAACATAATAGTAACTTCAAAGGTGGTAGAAGCAATTTTTGAAATAATTAATGCCATTGATGGCTGAGTCTGTATTGTACTTGTAGCCTAATATATAGGCGTAATTAATATACCTTTTAATGGTGCACTTCTTGACATCACTTATTTTGGAAGCAAACTCTAAATAGAAAATTGTTTGTGCATTTAGATAGAGTTCTATATTTAGGAGAACAGCCTGGAGTGGACGTCTAATTCGAGCTCTCTCGTGCACATTCTGGCAAAAAACAACGGTTGGTCCCACCTTTAGACTAAAACAGGAAATCTAAATCGGGAATGTGCGATGATCTATCACGTCTGTTTTATGCCATGACGTTTCAGGTGGTATTTGTGTTGAATTATTAATTCAATATTTCATCTCATGTTGTTATCTCAATATCAATAGATGACTGTTTTTTTCACTCGATACTTTGTCCGCCCGTTAGGAACGCTTTATTATGTCTGCGCACTGAGATACAGTTACAGATCATGTAGCTTGTTACGCGTTACACAATACAATATAATAATGTGAGCATATTTATATTATTTAAATTTTCCATGCGTTCATGTTTTAAAGATTTAGCCTGCAAAACCAGACGGGAAAGTCTTGTCTTTTGTATTGTATAAGCTACAGTGCGGGGAATTTGGTGTGGTGCTTTATTGTACTTTAGTCGTGTCTTACTGTCCCGTCACAAGCCGCTGCCAATGGCAAACTATTTAGGTAGTATAGGCTACTTACTACGTACTGAAAAAGCGTATCTCTGCCAACGTTAGATCACCCACTTGATGTTAAGTAGCCTAATTTGTTGCTTTAAATTATCTTGCGAAAGATACGAACGATTTTAACTGTTTTAGCCCAGTAAAACAACAACAATCATATTTACATCATTTAAAACTAGTTTACTTCAACCCAAGCACATGGTACATAGACTAGCCTACATTAATATGAATGTGGGCTATGTATTAAACTTAACTGACAGAATAGTGTCCCGTCTTTGCCCTACGTTTTTCCAGTCCAAATCGACGTCACTTCTTATTTATGTCAGTTGTGTTGAGCAATTGGTTAACTGTTTTTCGCTTAGACCTTGTTCTCTCCACATGCGTTCTTTAATATTTCTCCCGCAATAAACAATTGGCTAATGGTTTTGGAATCAAATTCAATTGAAGAAAAGCTTTGATAGAATCTTTTGCAGGTCAAGTGCAATTTTTACATTTGATAGTTTGTGTGGTGACTGGAGAAGTTGAGAGATTTTCGATCCCCTTGCAATCAGCAGTTAGCTAATCGGAGTGCCAACGCCGTAACCTAGATGAGGTCTGCTGATTAAGTAATAAATTACCCATTCGCAACAATATCTTAAGTTTGCTATACGAATCGAACGCGACTTTTTTCTCGGTATCAATGCAAAATATTCTCGTGTCATAATGTATATGAACGCAGAGTGCTGACGCTTTTGTATCGGATTCAGGTATTCCTACTATTTGAACCTACTACTACTTTATTTCTTTGCAACTTCAGTTTTCGAGCCATGACAGCAACAGGTTTAGGAACCTAGACAATACTCAACGTTTCTGCACATATTTATTGAGAAGTTTGTCTATTTTGTTTGTCTATTGTTATATACTGGGCACACAACCCCTCGGCAGTGAACGTTACTCTTAACCATTGCAACAAACAAAGATTTATATTTTGGAGCATGCAAATACATTACATTGATTTTGAACGTTCTAAAGTCTCAAAGCTACATCAAAATAAATCAATAATAACTTGTTACTGGTCTCCATGGAGACAGACAGTAAGGTTTGCAACTTAATCAAATGTAAACGTGTAATTAGTAAACAATCCTTGCTCATGTTCTTATGCATGTTTTATGGACATGTACAATGTCACTGCACATTAATGGTTGGGGATGCAATGAGGAGATTATATTGCATCCTTTCAGGGCATATTTGTTAATGCAGCCGCGTAAAGTTCAACTGTCAGCTCTGGGATTTTTCAAGTGCACTGCGGACATTCTGGTGTCCTCTTATTCAGAGGAAGAGCCTTGATGCTGTATAGCAGTTGCGCAACTTAATTACACAGCCCTACATAATGTCCACCAAAACACCCACTCAAATAACATGCAAATTACCCCATTAAGAAAGGAAATAAGTGTTACCCACCTGGCCATTCTTACAGAGGTCTGCCCACATGCTGGTGCCATCACCACCCCTCATCAGCACATGGTAGATGAAGAAGTAAGTACCCGGAATATTACAGATGAACTTGCCAGAGGAACCATCATAATTGTTGCCCAGGTTGGTGACCACATCGTCGAACTTGAGAATCTCGTAACCCTCATGAGGGTTCTTAAGCCCGGCGTAAAAAGCCACCCGGGGGATGGTGGTGTAGGTGGCCGTGCTGATAGCTCCATCACCCCCCAGGCCTAGTATCCCAGTCCTTCCAGTGTCTCCCTTTTCTCCAGGAGGCCCCACAGGCCCTGGAGGCCCAGGCTCCCCAGGAGGCCCCGGGGGCCCGGGCTTTCCTGGCCGTCCCGGCTTCCCTTGTGGTCCATGCACCAGGGTGGACGGCGGTGGCACGATGCTGTGGTCGCTCAAGGCCTCGGCCTCTGCCCGGATGCTGTTGGCACTGGTGGTGGTGCCCTTGTTCAGGTAGGGGTCACACACCATGCGGCAGGTGCCCAGCATCTCATAGTGGCTGGCGTCGGTACCCACTGAACTCACCAGCACGGGGATGAGGACGACCAGCACCAGGACGAGCATGACCCCCACGGCGGCCGCCACCAGGGTCTTCCTCCCGATGCTGAGTCGGGTAAGTGGCTGCGCTGCCAGCGTGGGTCTCCCGGGGGCGGAAATGGTGACTGCTGTATGGGGGGAGCCTGCTGCCGGTGAAGGGGACGCGAGGATCCCAGGAGAGACGCCGAGTGTGTGAGGGAGGGAGAGAGACCCACATACACACACTCGCTGCTCACACACGCGCACACGCGCTCAGAATGGAAGATAGGGGAGTGGGAGGAGGAAGTCAGCAGAAGGAGAGAGAGAGTTGATGGGTACAGAGAAAGAGAGAGAGAGAGATGGTGTATGAGAGGAAGAGAGAGAGAGAGAAAGAACCCTAGGAATCACTGAGCCAGTTTTGTGTTGATTGATTCGCGAGCTGCCTTTTTATACGGCAGCTGTGGAGCCCTCCCTCTCGCGCGGCTCTGGCATGGAAATGCATGGAGATGAAGACACTCGTGCCTCCCTGTCTGAAAAGAGGAGTGAAAAGAGGAGGACTGAGAGGGAGGTTTATAATCACATCACATTACTTGAAACCACACTGCACATCTTCTTCTTCCGCAGCCCCTAGTTAATTCCACCATGCATTTTCAGTCATTTTTTATTTGGTTTTTGTTTTTGTTTTTCTCTCTAATAGCATATTTGTTGCGGGAGAAAATGGTCTTAAATTTCAGGCATATGGAATCATTCTTGCGCACGCGTCTAAACACAGATGCACAGCCGCATGAAACTGAATATGACAAGAGCAAGTTTATTTTTTAATGAAGAACAAACGAGAACTTATTGTATTCTGCAGAGTAATCCATTATATCAACATACCCTATGTTTGCCTTCTAAACCTAATTCAGTACCGACTCATCAAAGTAGACTTCTACCCTTATCTTATGGAAATTTGTCTTTGAAATAGGAAGGGTTTTCATGTAATATTCACAATTTTAATAAAGATAAATTGTGTTCACTTAGATTTCAGTTACAAAATGTATTGTTACATAGGCTGAATATTAAGGTCTGAAAATAAAATTATTGTTATAGAATTATGTTGGAAAATCCATTTTACACTGTCAATTTACACTGTATTGAATTTTTAAACTACGGTGTGGTTTAGAAAAAGTAAAAGATGAGCTACAACTACCTATGACTGATTTTGAAGCCCTTGCTAAAGTAAGATCATTAATTGTACATGATGATTTCTCAATTTTCCTCAGGATAAGACAGATTATGATCAGGGCCAGCTCAAGGCATAGGCAGTATAGGCGGTCACCTAGGGCCATCTGTAGGGGGCAGAAATAGTTGGGGGGCGTGGGGACAGAGTGACACCAAACGAAGGGAAAACGTTGCGTTTATGATAGTTGATCGCCCCTGAACCACCAACCCCCCCAACCTGCAAACTCGCCTAAGGCTAGAGCCATCCCATGTTTTTACTTTTAAGAGCATATTGTATACTTTTACAATTTAAGTAAAATTATGAATGGATTTGGTTTTGCAATATGATTTGTTTAATATATTGTAATAAACTCAAAACACAACCCATACATATTTGATGAAAACAACATGAGAATACATAATGCCACAATAAACTTACAAACTCTGAGCATTACATAAATGGCTTAAAATAATTATTTGTGTAAAAATACATAAATATATCTGCTTTCAAAAAATATTTTGAATTGTTTTGAAATCACATTAAAACATGTTTTAGCTTCTAGACATTCTACAGGACAGTGGATTTGAGATTAAACAATGAATATGTGACAGGTGCTGGTAAAACGGTCCACAAGTAGCACGTAATTCTTATAGTTTATGAAAGTACAAATCCTGAGCTTTCAAATTATGTCTCATATACTCTAATATGCAAATACGTGCCTACCAGATTTTTGATATCTGGACTTTTTATTTTATTACTATTATTTTTTATCATTTATCACGATCATTTTATATTATGAGTCAAATGTATTCTTCTAATTATGTTATAGATCCTACCTCAAAAAGTTTCCCTATGGTATTGGTTTCTTCCAAAAGTTGCAGGATGAAATCGGTTCGCAACAGCAGGTATGCACGCACACAGCACTCCATTGCGCATCAATGCTGGAGGAGATGTAGGCTACAGCTTAAAGGTGTGTTGCTGAACTGATCAGTAGAGCAGGGGTTCCCAAACTTTTCCATGCCAAGGACCCCCAAATAGCCGTAGCCTCTGGCTGGGGCCCCCCTATTGCGAAATGGCTTTAAAAAAAACTTTTAAATTACACTGGCAAATATTTTAAAAATCAAACATACAGCTTGATACACAACACAATACTTTTGACCCTATTTTGATTCTGTAATCGGGCCGTTAGCAGCTCAACGTAACGCTTTGACTGACAGACAGACGGTTAGTTATTGGCTGCAATTGAAAGAAGGGCATGGCAAAGACCTCATTTCGATATGAAAGGACTTTTTATATTTTATTTTAAACTGGCACAATAATCTTATGAATTGAATTGAAATTAATTTTAGAATTTTTTTTTTTTAATTATTATTATTTTTCATTTTTTTTTTCATTTTCCATTTTCCTCTCCCTTCCAATTGGCCCCCCTGGCGGCCCCCACTTTGAAAACCCCTGCAGTAGAGCATCAATCCCTTTTTCAAACATGTGAAAATTAAATGCAATTAGTTATACAAACTTAATTGCATTTGAGAAATATAGGCATCGTTTCTTGAGCGATTTTTCAAAAACGCCTTTCTAAAGTTTCATTTTAGATTATTCTAAAAATTATCTATCATTAGTTGTAAACTAATTGCGATTAGCATTTAGCTATCTAATTTGGTAAAACATACTAAACAATGTATGATTAGCTAGGTTGACAAACATTCTTGAAATGAGCAAAAAACAAGTTTCAGAGATAGCATATGTAGTCGTAGCTCATTTTCCATATTCCCTTCTTGCAGCAATAAAAAACTATTCCCACATTAGACTAATGTTAATTAATTATACACTTAATTTGTTTAAGCAAGGTTTTCAGAACTCACCTGTAAAGTTTTGCTGTCTGCTAGCTAGCTAGTTTCTGGTCAACTAAGAGTTAGCTAGCGTTAGCAGGATAGGTTAAGTGCTGGCGAAAGTGGTTTGCACGAACCAAAAGCCAATTCTGAGCGAATGAGCAAAATATTTCAACAGTAGTAGCATAATGCTATGTGATGTCAGCACAGTCTCATCTGTACTCATACTGCTTCCTATGCAATGTGTTTGAAAATACAGCTATTACCATGTTGGCAGGTTCCTTTCATCTGTGGCTTTATTATTTATGTTCTCTAAATTAATGTGCATTGTGGATATAGTCTTTTTATGTGAAGTAAGATTTAGCTCTTTTTCAAGAAAAGTGGCAGCAGTGTGTGAGTCAGAGTGAATAAGTGAGTGTCTCCATAACAGCACAAATAATTGACATGAAAATAAATATACAGTATTTACCCTAATATAAAGTGGGAGATTACTGAGCTACAAAAACTGATTTTGTGAAGTTTTAAAATAATCCCCCCAAAGTCTTTGAATATATACAGGTGCAGCTCAAAAACTTTATATATATATATATATATATATAATATAGATTCATTACACATAGAGTGAAATATTTCAAGCCTTTATTTCTTGTAATTTTGGTGATTATGGCTTACAGCTAATGAAACCCAAAATTCAGTGTCTCAGAAAATTTGAATATTTTGCTTTAACATATTTTTAAAGTATATTTAATATTTGGTCGCATATCCTTTGCATGCTGTTACTTCCTGAAGTCTGTGATCAATCAACATCAAAAGACTCTCGATATCTTAT
Source organism: Ilyophis sp. 1 JC-2022 (assembly GCA_022702515.1). Classification (NCBI taxonomy): domain Eukaryota; kingdom Metazoa; phylum Chordata; class Actinopteri; order Anguilliformes; family Synaphobranchidae; genus Ilyophis; species Ilyophis sp. 1 JC-2022. Next base: position 15,152,893 of record CM040405.1, on the reverse strand, counting down.
TTTCAGGTACTGTTACAAGCGATACTATAACTTCTCTGCATTTGAACTGATCTCTATGAGAATTGGGGGGTAAGACTAGATTCAGCTGTAAATTACGCTGGTACAGTATGGAACACATGACTGGCGAAATGGCTGTACGTCATCAAGGGTCTAAGGCAGGGGTGTCCAAACTTTTTTCACTGAGGGCCAGATGGAGAAAAATTATGACTACCACGGGCCACAGGCTATTATATATATATATATATATAGGCTATGTGTGCGTGTGTGTAAAATAAATACAAGTGCGCTCAGACATGTGGCATACAGTTGCCAACATCACTTAGATTTCTATTTAAATTAGGCGAATAGTATTATAGCCTATTAAAAGGCGAGCTTGAAGAGATTTTAAGAATTTCACTCACCAGTGACACTTCTAATGAGAACAGTGTTGTTGTGCCTTGGACTGAAGAATCGCTGTGATGTGGGGCGTGAGGTTTGTAGATGCTATTCGCAGGACATCGCAAAGGTGACTGTTATCTTTGATTGCAAACGGCTCTTGTTTAGCGTCATCAGGGAAAATGTTTGCTCACATATGTATGTGGAGCCGAACAGACTCAGCATTCTTTTTGCGTGGCGCCTCATCTGTGGAAATTTTGACTTTTCCAAACTCTTGTAGAACTCTGGCAGTGGAAGCTGCTGGTGCCGACTGCGAAGCAGGTCATCACATTGCATCTCGATGAGTTCCAACTGTATGTCCCCTGGTGCTTCATCCACGTTAACATGTTGATGTCCTTCTCAATAGAAGCAAAATCATGAAAGCGCGTGTTGAACTCTGTGATCAATGACGTGATTACTGTCACATATTTCCCCATCTGCTCAGGGCTGTTGGCATTTGGGAAAGTGTCGATTACCTCCCGGAGAGAGGGGAAGTGTGCGGCATGGCGTTCACTGACTTGCCTCTCAAATAGACGGAGCTTCACGACAAATGCTTTCATGTGTGAGTACATTTGTGACACGATTGTGTCTTTCCCTTGCAAGGCTGTGTTCAGGACATTCAGCTGTCCTGTCATGTCAGTTAAAAATCCCAGGTCTTCCAACCAAACAGAGTCACTCAGTTCATCGACGGACAATCGTTTTTCTCTTAAGAATTTGTCGATCTCAGATTTGAGGGAGAATAACCGCTTGAGAACGGAGCCGCGGCTGAGCCGTCGCACATCAGAGTGGTAGATCACGTCCCCATATTCTGTATCCATTTCAGACAGGAATGCCCGAAATTCTCTGTGATTGAGTGCTTTCACACAAATTATGTTAATAGTTTTCATGAATGTATTCATGACATCGCCCAGTTTCGTGACTTTGGCGCATAATGCTTCCTGGTGTATAATACAGTGCAATTTAACAGCCTCATGAACTTTTCTGCAAACCAGGGAAGCCATTCCGTTACGCTCACCTATCATGGCTGGAGCACCATCTGTTGTAACTCCACACAACTTGTCCCAAGGGAGATTCCGATTTTGAATAGCAACTGACACAGCTTCAAAAATATCAGCTCCTTTCGTTGTTCCAGTCAGGCTCCGAAGGTCGAGGAGCTCTTCAGTAATGCAAAAATCATCATCAACCCCTCGCAAAAAAATTAGTAGCTGAGCCGAATCTGTTGTGTCGGTACTCTCGTCACACGCAATTGAATAGAAATGAGACAACGGAGCTTTGTCTGATATTTGCGCCTTGATGTTAGCTGATAAATCGTCGATTTGCCGGGCCACTGTGTTTCTCGCAACACTAACATTGCAGAAGTCTTGTTTCTTTTCTGGGCATACAATCTCCACAATTTTTGTGACGCACTCTTTTAATAAAACCACCCTCTGCAAAGGCCTTTCCATACTTCGCTATTAGCTTAGCCACCTCGTAGCTAGCCCTGGTAGCATGCGTTTGATTAGCACGAAAAAACTTGGTTTGTTGTAATGATAGGCTTGCCGCCAACTGCTTTGATTTCTCTTCTCTGGCTGCTCCAGTATATGCCTTAAAAGACGCATCATGTTTCGTTTCATAATGTCTCTTAACGTTAAATTATTTTCATCACCGCTACTGATTCCTGGCAAATTAAACAGACACACTTGCCTCTGTACTCAGTGAAAAAGTATTCATTTTGCCATCGTGGCTGGAATTTCCTACATTCACTATCCACCTTTCGATTCTTTGCAGTCGCCATGTTGATAAGAATACGATTTGTAGGCTACAGGAACGTTGGCTAACTAATGCATAAGATAATTTTTTGTTTGGGGGGGGGGCGTAAACTGCTGATCTGTTTTTAGAGTTGGGCTTTTACTATGCTGCCCCCCTAGTGTTAAAAAAACAACAGCATTTTTTTTTCTCATTTGTAGCAGCGGGCCAGATTGAATAATTCTTCTGAAATGTTTCAAGGGCCGCTTTAAAACGCTTCAAGGGCCACAATTGGCCCGCGGGCCGTAGTTTGGACACCCCTGATATAGGGGCTGAGCTCTAGGTATCAAACCATGCCCCAGCATTTTTTTTCACTAGTAGCCACTCGCCACAGAGAATGTCTGTTAGGGACGTAGGCTATGTTGCAAAGCTAAACGTGTAGCATGCATATACTACAACTCCTGGCTCAACTATTTGACACAAATCCCCCATTTCTGCACGAAATACCACATATAGCAATAATATACCAGAAAACATAAATTCAACAATATTTTTTAAAAGTGACTTCATTAACCAACAAAATGTAAATAACTGCTCTCGTCCACAGTCAGCACTGCCGCTCACACTGAACGGTGTCTTGCAGCGTGAGTAATACTAGTTTGTTTATGTAACATGTCACGGTCTTCCTGAGTGAGATTGAGCATGCATGGGTTCTAGCGATGATTGATGAGATAATTGCGGAACCGGATTGAACGATTGCGTGAGTTGATTGAATGATTGGATGAATACAGGAGGGAATGAAAGATGGGTACTCATTGGGAAATTGGATGATTGTATGGGGAACGCGGGGGGCTGGGTTTCCTGGGGCTATATAAATGAGCGCACCTGGGGTAGACGAGGAGTTCTGACGATGGGGCGAGCGTGAGAGGACTGATTGCCTCCAAGCTCCTGTGTGTGTGGCGGTTATTCTTTTTCTTTCAGTTGTTTTGTTTTAGTTCATTGTGTGAATGTGCAGTCAGTGTGTTGTGTATGCCGTCACTTACCTGCGGAACAGCAAAAGGCGACAGTGAAAGTAAGTGGTCCAGAGCTGTGACGAAAAGCAGAATCATGCATCAGCGGCACCCTGTCTGGAGCAGATGGCCAACCCACGACGGTGGTGTATGATGCTGGTCGGAGGGTTGGAGCCAGTGTACCAGCGAGCCTGGTGACGAGCTGTTGCTGAGGGAATTTATTCCCCAATCAGTAAGGGATCTGGGTGTGCCGTATTAACTGGATGACGTGTGTGTGGGTCACCGGGCAAAGCGGGGAACTGAGCGGCAGCGGGTGTTTGTGGTTTCCCCTGCCAGAGTCGGTGTCCTTTGCCTATCCCGCAGAGTGTGACGAGGGCGGCGGGCTATGGTGAAGTCTTGGGTCCCGTCATTCGCCCGAGGGTGGACAGATTGAATTCTCATTGGCAACCACCAAAGACAACGACAAGCTGTCCCGCTGTGCGTTTGTGTGTGTCTTTTTTTTTTTCTTTTGGGGCCAGACGGCTGGGGTGTATTTCCTTTTGGGTTTCTTAAATTTTTTTTCTTCTTAATTTGTGGTAGTCCTCCCAGAGCTGCAGTGTGGGCAGGACTCCACAATATTATTTCCTTTTTTTGTATTTGATGTTATGTGTTTGTGACGTGGAATGTTAGGTTTTGTTCTGTTAACTATTTACTTTGGCCCTCTTATTCAAGTAAAAGTGTATCTGGCTAAAAATACACTGGAGTAAAAGTAAAAAAAGTTCCTACTTTTTTGTACTAATAAGTAAGTAAACTTTTTTTATTGCAAGGGATAGACAAGGTCTCAAACTCATTCCATCATGGGTCGAGTGTATACAAGTTTTCGTTTCAACTACACTTTGCACCAGGTGAGTTAGTTGAAGAGGTGAGCTAATTAGTGAAATCATCAGCTGGTGTTTAGGCAAGGCTGGAATGAAACCCAGCATACTCGGCCCACAATGGAATGAGTTCTGCGATAGACAATGCTGAAATTAAAGAACAGAGGACACCATCGAATTTGAGAAAACGTGTCGAGGTAAACTAACATGGACGGCATTCACATCACAGCATCCAGTCGTAAGGTTGGCCAAACTACAACCTTGGAAAAAATGAAGGGTTTAGTTCAGTTTTTTTTATTTTATACGTGGGTTCGACATTGCACATCCTAAGGTTCTTGTCAAATAGTTATTTTGATAGCAGGTATCTAATCAAAGATCCCCGCTTTCTAGTCTTGCACAGCATGGGTATGGGCGGGTAAATTTTCCATTGATGGGGATTTGATTTGATTATTTTTTAAATAAAGTGTGGCTGCAGGATTAATAACGTTAATGTTAGTTCGGCCAGTGAAACAAATATACTAATTAAAATCGTTGGACCTGCGAGATTTGTGCTTTAAGGTCTGCATTTTAAATGTAAGGAGTAAAAAGTTTTTTTTCTCTTAAATGTAATTGAGTAAAAGTACAAATATACAAACTTAATAATACTCGAGTAAAGTACAAATCCCCAAAAACAGTACTTAAGTATTGTAACGAAGTATAATTACTCAAGTACTTTACATTCCTGCATATTATGTCTCCCATGCAGGCTGCAACAATCAACCAAACATTTGCATCATTGTAGTGCCTGTGGCATACCTCTGCTAATGGCTGATCTCTGGCCCCTTGCCCATGTTTGTAATAAATCTCAATTCTTTTAAGATAAGTTGGCAGTGTGTTCTTCATCATCCTGCATTTGATTCCACAGGAAGGGCAACAGAATCCTAACAATGTGGCAACAGAATCCTTACACCTATTAGTTTGCAGATCGGAGACTCCCACGTTGAACAGGTCCAGTTTTTGCTTGTAGACTCTCCGGCTCTTCCTCTGGTGCTCAGCTATTCTTGGCTTAAATTGCATAACCCTTATATAGACTGGACCTCTAGCATTGTGATGGAGTGGGTTAATAATGGTTTTGAAAAAAGTCCCTCAGTTCCTTGTCTATGGAGTTGCAGTGGAGGTGGATCTGTCAAATACAGATGCCGACTGAATACTGGGACCTCTGTCCTGTATTCAGTAAACAATGCACCCATTGGCTGCATTGGCACCAACCTTACTCACACCTGTGCCACCTGCACTTGAAACTAGGGCTGTGGAGGACTACATTAAGGAAGCACTTGCGGTGGGCTATATAAGACCATCCACTTGTCCCACAGGAACTGGGGTTTTCTTTGTGAGGAAAAAGGATGGCAGCCTTCGGCCATGCATTCACTATCGGGGATTAAGCAAAATAACTGTAAAGAACCATTACCCCATTGCCTTTAATGAACTCAGTATTCGATTCACCTCATGGGGTCACTATATTTACCAAACTAGACCTTTTTCTCACGGCACCTGAGCCATGCCAAGATAAATTATGGCATTGGTAATAGCCAGCTTCTGTCCATTAAATTAACATTAGAAGACTGGAGACACTAAAGTCACATGATTTGAAACACGAAGGCAATAAAATGTGAAAACTGTAGGGGTCTGAATACTGTAGGGCCAAAAGAACTACAATTCCATACAGTTCACAGGAAACTCCTCCATGTTGCAAGTGACATAGGACATTGTCCCACATGCGATTTCCGCACTGTAATGCGATACTTTGCAGTGGAAATGCGTGACTAGCAATAAGTTTATAAAAAGACCCATCTCAGTTGTTGTTCGCTCCCGACTCAACAGGCCTTCATCGACTAGTCTCACCTTTCGCGTGCGACCCACACGCACAGGGAAGAGCCCTCGCTCCATGGGAAGCATCTGTTTGGTACGGTTCATGCGCCATTGTTAATTAGCTCCAGCTAGTTTCAACTCTCTCTCCGTTATTTTTTTTGTTCTCTCTGAACATGTGTCTGAGGCAAACCTCCCACACATAGGAGAACATGAAAATCCCCCATGTGCGCCCAACGCACGCGCACACACACACACATGCGTTTGCAGATAGGTTGTTGTACATTATAGTAGTGAATTGTGCTTTGCTCTGTTTGGTACTTTGTGTTCAATAAACTGTATTACACTTTCCAAGATTGTCTGTATTAATGTTGCTCTTGTGTTGAATTGACTCAGCCACTGCTAATCGCAAGAATTCCCCAAATGCCTTCACCTTTTACTGAATCATTTATATTAATTTGGTATCAACTGAGTATAATATTGTGATTTTGTTAAGATAATTATTAATGGGTAATTTTATTGATAACGAATTTAATCATTAGTTGAAGTTGCCCATTTTTAGTTAGTATATTCTCTTTTGAGAATAGTATATACAATTTAATGAGCCTGATTTATTATACTAAAATTATGCCACCAGTTGTAGGCGTGTCCCCTACAATTATTTTGTAAACAACTGTAATACATGATCCAGTCCATCCATAGTGAGCACAATTATCAATTGAAACAAATGCAGCATGGACAGACTATCTTGGATCTACCAATTTGGTGAGGGAGGCCTGGCAACAACAAAAAAAGCTAATTTCAATAAAGTCTTAAACGTACACCAGCAGTGTTAGATTTACACTGCCATTTTGTCTGTGCATTTATCCTTTGTATGTCTTAGTTTTTCTTCAATAAAACAATTACAAACATGAATTAAACAAAAAGTCAAACTTGCATTTTTTGAAAGTAAGTCACCTACCACTGTTATGTAGATGATTAATAAGGAAGCTCTACCAGTGGAGACTAATAATGTACCTTAATGACATAAGACACCAGATTACTACAAATGTTCTGTTACTAAGCTCTAATAAAGAAAAGATGCTTCCAGGCCCCAGGTGGCTCCATGATGAGATGTCACAATTTGTTCTAAATGTGGAATGCATCTCCCACAAAAGCAGAGGCTGGAGATCTGTATTATTAGGTCCTGAACTCGCTCTGGAATCTCATAACCAGAAAAAAAAAAAAACCATAACCAGTCATTTTTCATCTTAGAAGCATTGCAAACGAAAGATGCTTCCAGATGCAGAAATTTTTGCTCGTGCCTTTGTCAACTGAAGACTGGAGTTTTTGCAATGGCTTAATTGTTTTGCAGCCTAAACATTTTTTTTCCACTCTAAAATTAGTCAAAAGCTGCTGCTGCTAGGATTTTAATTTAAAAAATAATATCAGTCATAACAGTCTCATGACGAAGACCTGTTGCATGAATAAACCACAAGGGAGCATTTGCTAGTGTGGGGATATTCTTTATTTTTTATTGTTTCACTCTTTTACCCTGCACCTGGGCCTAGTCAGTTGGATGTGTGTATACTACTTCTTTTTCATCAGAGGATATGGTAGCCATTCCAAAGAAATGCATACAGACATTCGCGCAACCATAACGCCCTCTACTGACAAGAATGAGAACAGTTATCCTATTACCAGTAGCCCACAATTACATTAAAAGAGTTTGTAGATGAGCAGTAGCCAATTTAATGTGTAATGAAATACAATGAACAGCACGACCTGAGCTATGTATCATGAAGGAGCATGCAAATGAATGAACCAAGTCTATATGGAGACATGCATGCACAATAGGCTAGACGTAAATACATTCTAGCTGAAATATCCTGTCTGGCGCTACAAGTGTTTTCTTATTAAGATAATCCTCTAGAGTTAATCTTAGGCTATGTTCGCCAATTTCCAGCAAAGTTTCCACAGCGACCACCTATCACACTGTAGGCTAATACATTTCTGTTGTTGTAAAACATTAACTAACTAACTTTAAATGTAGGCCTTTTTTAGCCTATGTAGCTATATACAAACATTAGGACACACATTTTTATGGGTTGCCTATATTATGCAGCCTATATCTAGGCTACTGTATGTGATGATTAGCCTATATCTATTCTGTTGTACATTTCTGAATGGTAGCCTACAGCCTCTTCTTCAATTCAAACTTTAAAACATGGATGTGCAGTGAATAGTTTTTGAGATGAAAGTTGCTTCTAGTTGGCCAAATTTAATTGTGTTAACTGATTTTGTATGTCCTTCACTTGAATTGAACAACTGTCGCCTTGTGGATACAACAGACTCAAACTCAAAAAGTTAAGTCAGAAATAGTAACAAAAAATGATCAAAATCGCCAATCAGTCTAGGTAGCCTACGTGAGTAACCAGTATAGTGATTAGCCAATTCAGTTGCGAATCCACTGGGTAGCTATGCTAGGCATGTGAGTTACCAGTCTGGGCATGCTAGTGACCAGCCAAGTCAGTCATAAATCCAGTGGGTAGCTATAGGCAGTTACCAGCCTCTGCGAATCAAGCCGGCTTCTCATTCACCACCGCCGGACTCTCATTTACATTAATTTTAATATTACAAATCGAATCACTTGTAAGATAGCTTCGGCTACCCACACACACTAAACAAAGGACGATTCACTTTTTTAGAGAACACACAATGAAGTGCAATGCAATATGCGTTTTGTTTGATGGCATGATAAATGCACATCCTTACATAAAAGCAAATGCAGATATGTATTACATTTCACGATGTGTCGCTAAAGCAATTGCATTTAATTAAGTCACTAAAAATCTGCAGTTGTTTATTTTCAAAAGGTGTACATGTCAAATCTCCTCATGCTGGTGTGTTTATCGGTGAACTTGAAATATCTTGCTTCCCTTCCCGGCATTCTTCGGTTTTTTCATTAAGTGAACGTGACGCTGGTTGCCTGTGTTTTGTTTTGTATCTCTTTGCTGCATAAGTGTAAAGGTATACACTGTTCCAATTAAAAAGAACACCATTCATGAAATGTACTGTAAGGGCCCAGTGTTTAGTTCCTCCTTTTTCTTCCCTGTGAGATTTTCAGTGCAGAAAGATTCTTTAAATGTGATGTGTGCAAGCACTTTGATAGGCTGTGTCACACAAACAGCTGCCCTGATTCTACGTGCAGCTCAACACTACTGACTTGTGATTTGCGAGTTATTTCTGATGATGGAGACTGTCGCAGTGTGCAAATGAAGGCAGGGGCCCATGGGAGCTTACCCTATTTGTTTGCAAAATATCGCTCACACCCAACCTCTCGCAAAGGAGCGTGTCGATGTATTCCTCAAAGGGGTGCCAACATAGAAAGATTTGGCCTTGAAAGGGGTATTTCAGTCTTTTCTCTCCCTTTTCCATTCTCCTTAAAGAACAGTGCTGGATAATGTGAAATCACACTGAGGTTCCTATAGTCCAATGTTACAGAATTATGATTCTCAGTGCAACACACTGTACTGAACCAAGTCTTCCACATTTACCCACATACTGTTCACTTTCTGTGTATGATTTGAGATGTAACTAGCTGTCGAAGCTACCTAAACTAGCTGACATTATGACAGTGGCGGTATAATGGTATAATGGTTAAGGCACTGGGTTTGTAACCAAAAGGTTGCAGGTTCGATTCCCAGGTCAGACACTGCCGTTGTACCCTTGAGCAAGGTACTTCACCTGCATTGCTTCAGTATATATCCAGCTGTATTAATGAATACTATGTATAAATGCAAAATAAATGCTGTGTAAGTCGCTCTGGATAAGAGCGTCTGCTAAATGCCTATAATGTAATGTAATGTAACATTATGATACATACACACACACCGCCCATTTATGAAGACACAGACTGAAACAATGCACTAATACACACACACAGTGTATAAATACACTTTTGGTCGTGGTCCCTTTTGCAAAGGCGCTCTTTGGTACACCGGTAATCTGTTTAGCACACACAGTAAATATGGCAACGGCTATAAACAATGCGTCACCGCTACAGAAATTTCTGTACCGTCTACTATATTGTACCATCAACTACGTCCCTGCCATTGTACAGTCTACCGTCCTGCCGCCTACCGCCCGCTGTGTGAATGGCCTGCAAGCAGACTATGGAACGCCAAATAGGTCATATTTCACCTGCCCACACGCGCGTGTCCTTAACGCGATACGCCGTTTCTGAAACGTCATTTCTCATTTTCTTACACAGGTGCGTGTGGAACAAGAAAACGTTCATTCATTTTATGAATTAAGGGATGTCCGTGTAAAAGGAGATTTATGTGCGTTATGTAACTTCGGAGATGTCTCTGTATTAAGGAGACGTGCGTCATGTAACTTAGGAGACACTCCAGCTACTTTCAAAGTAAAAGCTAGAAAAATATAGACAAATTGAGGAACAAAAGTTAAGGCAAACATTTAATGTAAAATCTTTGGTGTGAGGGAAAGATTTATAAGAGGAACCAACAAAGTGATGTCCAGTGGAAATCAAGTAATTATTAAATATAATACGCGGGAAAGGGAAATTATAAAACAAATTATCGGTACAATGTTTTTTCGCCAAACTGTGATAATTTCTGACATTATTGGACCAAAGTGTGACGGTCTAATAGAAGTATTTGAGAAGATCACATCCTCAAGTCTATGGGGATTAACTAGGTTTACTCCAGAGGTCGCCATGAGACAGAAGCACTTGCGTTAAACCATGTCGTAAAACAAAAGAACAAAAACAAAATTTTAGGTTTGGTAGAGATAAACCTCCCGCCCCTCTCTCTCTTTGAAGTGAGGACTTTTTGATCTGAGGATGTTTACCATTCCAAACTAATTTAGATATCATCAAATCTGTTTTGTTCCAATAATCCATAGGAGGTGACATGGGGAGCATTGCACCGACAAAGTTCATGCGAGCAATATGTTCATCTATAGAGAGATGCTTGTAAAGAATGTCGGAGATGGGACCATCTGTCTAAGTCTGTTGATATTTTCATTATAACTTTATGATAATTATAATTTGTTTTTACAGTTGTATGTAGAGACAGGTGAATTTCAATACCAAGATATCTGAAATGTTGAACTATTGGAACACCTGAGGGAATCATTGTGGGGCGTCCGCTGATCGCAGGGTAGGCGGTTCGATCCCCGGCTCCTCCTGTCCACATGTCGAAGTGTCCTTGGGCAAGACACTGAACCCCAAATTGCTCCCAATGAGCAGGCTAGCACCTTGCATGGCAGCTGCCGCCATTGGTGTGTGAATGGGTGAGTGAGAGGCCATTGTAAAGCGCTTTGGATAAAGGCGCTATATAAGTGCAGTCCATTTACCATTTACCATTCATCATTAGGTTGTTCAATGGCAGTAGGGCCGACTTTGCCCAGTTAATGTTGTAACCTGAGATGAGTCCACATGACTTAAAAATAGATTAAGCAGAACGTAATGATTGAGGCACATGCGATATGATGTTGAGTATTAGCTATTATAATAGGGATAATGTTGGTTGATTGGCGAATGGATTGTGCTAACGGCTCAAAACAGAGGGCAAATAAAAGAGAGAGGGCAACCCTGGCAGGTTTCTCTTGAGATTTTAAAGGATGTCAATAGATTACTAGGCTACCTGCCAGCACCATCGCTGATGGATTAAACTATAAAATCTTTACAATCTTGATTAAATTTGTTCTAATATTGACCATAAATATTGCCATTCCAGGTAGTCAAGGGCTTTTGTTAGGTCTAATGATAACACCGCTGAAGGAGACTTCAAGTTTGTTGCACCATGTAAAATGTGTGAGTCTGCTCATAAAAGATTCTAGTTGCCGTGCAAGCACTTTGGCATAGAGCTTTGGCATCAGAATTTATTAACGATAAAGGTCTGTAGCTTGTACCCTCAACAGGATTCTTATCCTCTTTAAAGGGGAACTGAAATGTAATATGAAGTGAAGGTGATATTATGGATGCCTTTTCAGTCTAATACATATTCCAGTTCTCAAATCTTGACGAAACCGTAATAATGGAGAAAACGTTAAGAATAGTTTGCCGTTTTGCCGTTAGGGCGCAGCCATGTTTACTTTTTGTAGTCAGTGACATCATTGGCATTATACGTCTAGCTGAGTGACAGCAGTAGCAGAGCAGAGACAAGTCAATCCAGAGGCCAACTCACTCTCAGTGAAGTCAGGACATCGATGTCTTCAATGAAGAAAAATGCAAAGCGGTTCTAAGGAGCGTCATTTTGCATTGCCCCAGGCTGTAGAATTTTTTTTTTTTACATTTTAAAGGCAATGTAGCTCCCTAATCAACGTTAGCTAACGTAACACATGCTGAATTCGGACTTGATAGCTTAATACGTGATCTCCCATGTCCTCAGCCTTCTCCATGTTTTGCATGTCGTAAAAGCGGTATTTTGTCCAGGTTTCGTGAAACGAGCCCCAGAACTGCAGTTATCACCCAGCTCGGCACCTGGGGCGCGAGCAGGTCTCCTATCAGAGCTGCCACCTCCATGCTGAACTGCATTCCGGAGACCAATAACACACCTCCACTCTATAGAATAGCATAACTTTTATTTTCCCTTCATGGAACTTCAGTTGTAGCCACCAGCATCAACAAAAAAGACATAGACAGTGGGGCAGACCCACAACACACAAACAAACATATCAAATAAAGACATTCAATAGAATCATTGCATTAATCAAACTAATTAAGTGAATTAAAGTGGAATATAGCCATGATTAAAAATAGCCCCCACTGTCCCGAGATGTCCAGTGTCATTAAGCAGTCCAACACACAAACTCCGCCTCCACGACTTTCCTCCATACACACAGTGTTGCAGTCTCTGAGTACCGAACTGCGTCAGCCTTCCCACTCGTCACCTCCCTCCTCCCCCGCATTATCTTCTCGTTCCCTTCCCTGGTTGCCTTTTGGAGATTGCCTGCACTCCCGGATCAGTCCCGACATCTTCAACTCCGGTGAAGAGCGATGGTAAACTTTGTTGCTGCAGATCCAATGGACATTCTTGAGCATATGTTGCAAATGTGTTGCCATGGTGACGGCCACTAACAAAATTATTCCGACTCGACAATTCGTCAATATTATCAAAACAAGCAGCAGGAGTGTCCTGACAAATCTCCAGCCCGCTTCCCTGTACCAGCCCGCTTGGACTGATACTCCTACCATGGCTGGGAGGGGCTCCCCCTCAGGTGTCAGACCAAACTTGGGGCATCTTATAATTTAGGACAGGAGCCAGGCTTCCTTGGAGGAGATCTAATGGTCAGCTCTCTGTCATGGTTCATGGGTTATTGTTTTCTTTTTCCGCTGCGGTTCTCGTCTTTTATCTCCTATTGAGAATCCATCTAATTTTTTCCTCGTTCCGTCCCGGGGTTTTGCTTCGCCTCGCTCATTATTCAGATCACCTGTGCTGTTACCTGCGGAGTATTTAAGTTCCTCATTTCCACTTCTCCGGTGCTTCTTTGTGATTAATTTGTACATTGAGCCAGGTATAGCTAGGTTTAAGCGACCTTGTGATATTAACTTGTTTATGTTCATGAGGGACTTTTAGCTTCTTCAGGTATAGGATTGTGTTTCCTCCTGTTAGCGTTCTGCGCTATTTATTCTTGTGCTGTTCTCTACGAGACAGTGTTTTCTTTTGGTGGTTTTGTTTCGTTTCACCTTCTATCTGACGTTTTAGTGTTACGTTCCAAAGGTGTTTTCTTTGCTTTTCTAGTCTCCTGTTTGGGCTCTAGTATTGAGATCGGGAGATTTAGATTTGTGTTTCACTTGTTTTATTCGAGTACGCCATATTTTCCTGGGTTGATTTAATTTAGCTGGTTAGCTGTCAGGAATTAGTTCCTGTTTTTCTTTTCATGTTATATCTCCCTTATTGGCCCTCATCTGTGTGGGTGACATGTCTGATCTCCCTCACCTCTGCGTTTGATTCTCCGCTACTAAATCCATCACACTCTCCTCCTGTGTGAATTTCTAATTTTTAAATTGCTTCCACAGAGGGGCAACCACTTTCCTTCAGTCCCGCTGCTGCCTTTACCCAGTTCGCCCCCATATATCTCCTAAAAACTTAATGCAATCTCCCAACCCATACCATTATCAATCCATACTCTCTGACTTCAGAATACACCAGCACCATTTCTCATAACAGCAAGGGTGGTGCACCATATTATTATGATTGTGATAATCCCTTCTATGACAATCAACAACATACCAAATGTCCTCACATCAGTGTAAGGATCCCCATCTGTGATTGAAGTTGCAGTCCCACATCTAACTGTACCTGTGGGCACTAGTGCATACTCTGAAATCTGTAATCCATGCGTCTCCAGCACAGAGACCCACAATGAAGAACAGGCTCCCGAGGATGCCATAGGGTGGGCAGGAATTATTGTGCCCCATGTTGAGCCTCACCCTTGTATTTCCTTAAATGTGACAAATGGACCCACACTGTGATTCCCAAGACTCGGGCCGCTGATGGTGTTGTCAACAGAACTGTGTGTGGTTGACACTCCCTCCTCCCTGTGAGACATAGCCTAAATCTCCTGAAGTCCACATGGGGCGGCCTGTCAGAACTCCAAGAAGAGAAAGTTTCGTTAGGGTTAGTCGGTCCTGCTCTCATGGAGAGACGCACAGCTGGTAGCTGGGCCAACTAATCATTCCCTGCAGCCAGTGGTGGATTAACCCTATAAGCAAAATAAGCACGTGCTTAGGGCATCAAGGAAAGGAGGGGCACCTCAGAAATTTTTCATTGCCTTCTTACTGTAAGTTTTGTTTAATTTCGAATTTTCGATAAATACATTTTTATTTTATGGTTTATTATTGTTTATATTTTGAATTCCAAATGTATGGGGGCACCAAAATGTTTTAGTGCTTAGGGCCTCTAAGGGTCTTAATCCGGCCCTGCCTGCAGCAGAGAACAATTCTTTAGTTAGTTTGTTTTTCAGTGTTCGGTTAGCCCTCTCAAACATCCCGCTGCCCTCTGGGTGATACATACAGTGGAACCTTTGTTTGATCCCCAACACTTTGCACACATTTTCCATCCTTAACAAATTATCTGTTTGTGTTGCTAGATGCTGAAGCTGCTGACAAGGGCAGCGTTATCGCTCCCTCTATTTCTTTTTTCTTTTTTTTTTGCCGAGCGCCAGGTCGGCCTAGAACAGCGAAAGTAGCTTACTGACTGATGTCTACTTTGTTGAAAGTCGCGCGAGAACTGGCGTAAATAGGCAGTAAAATCATGATAGAATACTGATCTTGCGTTGTGTTTGTGTAAGCATAACTTAACAACCGACGCCACTTTTTTCATATCACGTACAGCTGATCAGTTGGGTAAATAGACCGGTTTCTCAGCAACGTCACAGTAGATGTGCGCGCACAATGCTGGGGGGAAATATGAAATGTTTCAAAATAAATCAACATCAACTTGTAATTGCAGAAGCCAAAATGGATAATGAAGGACACTTGTTTAACTTTGAATATCTTAGTTACATCAACACTGACTGAGCTAGTCATATTTTTTTCAATTTAGTGTCCAGGAAGTATTTATACTGGCTCCCATCCCATCTCATTATAGCGCCCATTATCGGGCACGCCCGCGTTCAACCGTATTTGAACTTTCTCGAGAACTGATTTTCCAACGGTAAAAAAAAAAGAAAAACACACTATGTCTATAGCACATTCACAATATTAGCTAAATGTTTTTTTTTATTTTTTTAACTCTAGTTCATTGTAATCAACTCAACTAGCAAGCACTAACATCAAGAAGTGCCATTTTTTATATGTCCACTCGAGGGCACGGTAGGTGAATGAGATGGACAACTGGACTGCCATGTAACATTAAACAATCCAGTTAGCCAGCCATCTTACCAACATATTGGGGATTCAAGAGGTATCTTTCTTGATTAAATAAACTATTCATTGATTATTAAAACAACAAAAATCGTGAGCTTTTTTATGCACTGCAACAGCCGCCCGATAATCGGCTCCCCTTTATTCGCAGTAACCTACTGTCTCATCTAAAAGGCGTTAACATTAAAAAAAACTACCAGTCACGTCTACATGTTTATTGGCTTTAAAGTTAGCTTATCGTTTTGTGAATCTAATAAATATTATATGTTCAGTAATATGTACCCAAATAATATTGTATGTTGATCACAAAATCGTATGTTTTTCGCCCGATAACAGGGTTCGGTAACGTTAGGAAGACAGCATCGACCGTATAACGTTAGCTGCAGTTTTGAAGCAAATGGAGTAGATGGCTAGCTATCCATGACAGAAAATAGACTGTGAGACTATTTTTGGTACAAAATCAAATAGAATTCAATACTAAGTTATGCAAGTGACAGCGAACCTAGCATAACGCTGGCTTGCTCTTATGAATGCGGGAGGGATTCCCAGCTGACGAGCTGTAGAAATGGACGCTTACCATTTTAGCGAGCTGGCCATGACATAAAACGTCTTGCTGCATGGTATGTTCATGTCGTAAAGATACAGGTTGATATTGCTCACTGAGCTGCTGTTACCGTTGGTGTAATTCAATCGACCGTATCTCTAAATGTGACGGAAGCATTCATGAATGTATTCACCAGTAAGCAAGAGGTCTACTGAATAAACCTAAGTTAGTTAAGTAGTTTAACGCAGAGAGCTCATATACTACCTCGGTTCGTCAGTACGGTGGTGACTGAGTAATACTAATTATTCATAATCAAGTCAAGAATAACATAACCAATGAAAAGTTGGTATTTATTTCAACATTAAACTAATACATCAATATAACTTACTAGAGTAGCCTAATAAGTAAACACATAGAGTTATAAGAGATCAGCAGCCTCCCTTCGGTTTCCTCGCACCACTTGGCAGCCGTTCAACTTTATTTTTGGAAGACTCCAGGTTTCACCTGACCCAAATTATCATCTGTGATTGGATGGTAGCAAAATATTGCTCGCCTTGAATAAACTTGTTCAGATATTGATTTATCAATAGGAAACAGCCATCATTGCCTGTGAATATTACCTCAGAAAGTCATGGCATGCAAAGGATATGCGACTAAATATAAAAAATGATTACTTTATTCTATATATAAATGTTTTTCAATGGAATTCCCCTTTAAGCAAACTATTCCAGATTACAGATATTGTCCACATCAGCATTGCTTTTGATGTGTTAGTCAATGCACCTCCTTCGTTTGCCATATCAAAACTAGCTAGCTAGTGCATACATCAATGTTATTGAGTTGTAGATACATTCTTATCACTATATGTACAATGCGAGTGAATGTATGTGCAAGTTTATGCCTTCAGCTTGCGTAAGTGCTGTTGATACACAGTGGCGGGCCGTCAGGGCCAGCAAGGCCTTCTCTGCTGGCCTAAACATCATCAGAATATAAATTTAATTTTGATATATTTTTAAAGCTGGTAGTTTAACACTCTTAATTGTAAATGCGGATTTATTGATTATAAATGCTTCGGAAATATTAATATAACTCTGTTGTACTTGACTATGTTAAGGTGATGCAACGCCCGGTTATACTGCGTTTCTGTCTAAATGTATAGTTTCTAGAGCCATGGCGTCATAATGATGGTATTAAGAGGTGGAATAATTCAGGTAGGACTGTGTAGGACATCACTGAAGGCCTAGGTGTGAAATGCACGGCCCGCCACTGTTGATACATATACCCATAGTTGGCAGTACAGTACAGGCATAACAGGGACGGGATCCGACCATCGTCTTGATACTTTCCTCCTGTGCCACCAGGCAATTTGCATCACAGGTTACCTGGATGTTAATGGTGAGCGGTTGGGTAGAAGAAGCATGCAACTGCACAACTGTGTTTATTGTCATTCTTCTCGTTACAGACAGATGTAAGAAAAATAATGGAATACAGTACCCCGGGACCACAGTTCAGTATAAGAACAGCCAGAAACTATTAAAAACAGCAATAAATACACAAATTAACGTTATAAAAAAAGACAATGAACAATACATGCAAAGTATGCATTTTTCCTGCTTGTGGTATTTATATAAAAGTCAAATTGGACAGCATATAAAGAGCTCAGATGCAAAAACAGATAAATCTGTTTCTTAAATTTTTCTCAAATCAAGATTTTCTTTGTGCTTTCTTGGTATAACTTATCAAATCCAAAAAGTTTGTCCATAAATTGATGTAAGCAAAGTAACAGAAAGCCAGATTTTCACAAATCTACATTTAAAATAAAAAATACACGTTGATGTTTTTGTTTCGTTGATAAGATGTCACGGAATGATACCAGAGCTCCCTGAGTTGGATCATTTGTCCACGCTGTAACCGCATAAAGAGAGCGCTTGAGTCCTACGCACGGTTTGTTTTGCATCGAAAGCAGATAAATGCACAATCAGTTTTTTTTTGTTGTAAAAGCAGACAAATCTATTGTAAACTTTCTTTTTTTGGAAAAGCAGACAAATCCATAGTAAACATGCCTCACAGAAACAGCAGAAATTAGATTATAATCACTAATGCAATATGAAATAATATTAATCAAAATGGAAAAAAAGGTTTTGAGACAATAAAAACCGAACGACGATGCAGGGCTGTTAGCTAGAAAACCCGGAACCCTCCCAAATCTGGAGCATGGACTGAAGTTCCGGGTTTTACTCAGTACAGTTATCAGCTAACAGCAATCCTGCTTCGTAGTATACCCCCCCAAAGCCCCTCCCCCGTGTGGAAACCCCACCTGGCACCTGGCACCTGGCAACTCCAATATTGTAAACTTTTTTAACGTTTTGTTTCGCTTATATGTCCCTCCTCCTCACCTGTTACAGCACCCCCTCCCTCTTCCTGCCTCTAAAATTAGACTTTGATGTTTGCTGTAACCAAAATCTCTTTATCATTGAACTCTGAGAAAATCAATGTAAGAATGAGAGGCCAAACAAAGAAGGGAAAGGAGCTGCATTTGGCCAATGGATGGCACTTCCGCAGAGGGGGTCAAGGGGGTGGTGGAGAGTCAGGATCAATGGAATTTCTGCCATATTTGTATTGATTCCTCTGCAAAGGTGATGGTTTGCAACACAGGGATCTGATGTTTTGAAGTAAGTATCAGTAAACATGCTATTCAGCTGCACACAAAGCCAGCACCTACAGCTCACTGGAAAAAAAAAACCTTAAACACATTCCCCTGCTGCGCATCGTGGGGTGCTTTTAAAAGTCCAGAAGCAAATCCTTCCTCATTTAGAAACAAAGAATAGTGAACAAGGTCACATTTACTGATATTTAGGTCTGAAGCTGATTTAAATACCACTTAAGTACATTATGCGAGCCTGTTAAGACAACTGAATCTTTAAGTGAAAATAGAAAATTCTCTCTTTTAGATGAGAGAGTGCTTTTATAAATAGAATACACGTTGCCAGTTTTTATTTGCTAATTTAGCAAGGCCTAGTGTCTGTGTAGCTGCTAATTGCTGTTACTTTATGAGGCAGCAAGTCCAAAATAGATACCATGCTGCTCACTGTCACAACGTTATGTGAAAATGGGATCAGGTGGTGAATTCTGATGACACCTTTTAAGCATCCCGTGTTTTTCCAAGAAAGAAACTTGCCTTCATATTGTAGATCCAATCACTGGCCTTGCTGACAGGATGGTGCAAGGAATTCACACCACTCACCTTCAGCTCCCAGGGACACGAATAGCACATGGTTACAAGGCAAACAGAGGGTCCTGAGAGCTTTCTGCATTACTGCATCACTGAGCTGCCTACCTGCTCTGCCAGGGGTGGTATTTAATGTGGTTGGCTGTGCTTACGAATCGTGGAATTTTGAAGGCATCTGTCAGACAGTGGGTTAGTGAGCACTGCCACTGAAAGAGGGAGAGCAAGCTCCTCTCAGGCAAGATGACGGAAAAAATGGCCTTGCTTGGAAAAGGGGGCAGGGAAGGTGTTGAGGACAGGGAATAGCCGCGTTGAAATTTCCGGCGTTGTGATGAATGATGCTGTCTCAGACCGCGTTCTGTCATTCCATATCATGTGGTGGGAGGAATAACGAAAGCTGACATACTATATTTTCTTTGGTAAAGCACTCACACCAGGCCCTGCCCTGACAAAGCACAGTTCCACAGAGGTCTGTGTTGTACCATGTAGGCTATGCTGAATGTGGCTGTTCACTGGCCAATTGTGGGTTTATGTCCTGGAGAAAATATTGATTCTTTGCCCTTTATCAAGGTAGTGGAACCTGTTGAACTTTTTTTTTCGAAAAAGCAAGTTTCACGTACACTGTCAGTTTTATTTCCCCTGGCCTTCACAGTAACAAAGCTGGGGAATTCTATCAAGAAAAAGATTACAGATCTGGCACAAACGAATCACTTTTTGGAAAGGATTTTTAGCTCACTTACTGAGGAGGAGAACAGCCAGTAGCCTTTGCGTGTCTGGGTTGGTAAGAATTTTGAATGATTGCATTTAATAATATTACAGCCACATTCAGTTAAAATGCGTGATTCTATGAAACTTAATTAATTATGTTCGTTAATCAAGGCTCTGACCCTGTGCTCCTTTTTGTGTCTTACTTCTAACATTAGCACACACAAACAGAAGTGCAGACACACACGCACACACACACACACATCATGACAAAGCAAACTCCTCCACATCACTCATTAAAACTGACCAATTAAATTTTCCTTCAATCAAACAAGTAAACCTAAGTACCTAGGAAAACCAAAGTACAAACTGAGAGATGTTATAAAATAGTGGATTTTATCTACTAAAAGGCGTGATTAGAAAACCACCTCCTGATTTGGTCTCAGTGTGTGAAGATGTCCTCCACCAAGGGCAGAGGGTCCTTTGTTTGAACCATGTAGTTAATTGCCGGCTGTCAGGTGTGTCTAGGAAACCGCCCAGCCTAGACTCCCTCCCCCCTTCCCTTCCAGGCCCAAGGAGCTGTCTACCTGAGTCAGTCCTGAAACCTGCCTCCCTGCTGTCCGCAAGAGCGAACGTCGGGCAGCTTTGACCTGGGTTTGGCAGCTCACCGAGTCATTCTAGGAATCCAAGTGTAAAACTGCTGGAGTTGCAGTTTCACGCCCTCACTGAGGGAAGCCTGCCTGCTGTGACTACAACTAAAACCCAGAGGTGGGGTGGTAAAACACCTGCATTGCTTTCCGCGGTTTGTGCTGTGCCATTTCCTAAACTGCGTGCCTGTCCATGTTCAAGAACTTGAAAATAGCAGTGAAAAAGATGGACTCGCGTGTAGTGGAAAGCTTCAGAACTTTTAGTAGTGTCCTAAAATGCATTTCAGGCCATGGGTCTCAGTCATTAAAGGTAATACCCAGAAGCAAACAGAGTAATTGGAGGAAGGCTGTGCAGTCATAGATTAAAAGCAGACCCTACGCTAAGGCTTGGGGTTACCCAAAAGCAAAATCCAGAGCTTAAGATCCAGAGGTCAAAGACTTAATGGATCGCACAATAAACTGGAAATTTCTAAAAGGTTCCTTCCTGCCTGGAGCTGCTCTATAGAGTGTAAGGCCTCTGCACTGTTTGCTACCTGCCTCTTTATTTTCTTATCTTTTCATGGTGTCTTCAGCGATGTCACAGGGGCCACACGAGTTATTGTTAGGTCTTGATCAACCAGAGGGAGAGTGCATCGGCAGAAATTTCCAGTTTTTTCTTCTTCTTTTTTTTTTGAACAGTTCCTTGTTCTCTAGTTATTATACTTTCTGTCTCTAGGGCCTTGGTAACCTTTTGTATCTCTGGCACAACTCCAGTGAAACGAAACTGTACAGGTTTGAGCCAGCTTGACTGTTCAGCAGGATTTCCAACAAAATTGTTAATAAAAAAAACGGCAAAGAGGAGAAGAAATTATTGCACTTTGAAAATGCCTGCATGTATCCTCTGTCTTCGGGGTCGGTTTTTTTCCATGGCAACCGAGAAAGACACGTGAATGAACACAGCAGTCATATGGGGTGCTTCAGAATAGCATCACTCGTGCACACGGAGAGCATTGAGAATAGGTGAGGAAAGAGGTAATGGGACTTTTGGACTACTGTGAAGTGAATAGGGGTCAAAACAAGCCCAAAATAAATCAATGTACCACTGCCCTGGCCTGTTTTTCATGTTTTCGTTTATATCCCTCACGGCAGCCATTTCAGTCTTTCAAGGGACTTTGTAAACCAGGAGATGCAGTAGTGAGCTGAGCATGAGCACAAGGCAGCCCGAGGAGATGTGAGGACAGGGAGTCATACGGGTGTCCCAGCATGAGCAGGCACTGTGGCTCTGAGGTGACAGCAGTGGGGGGGCTTGGACTTCAGTCCGCCCCCCCTGCTCTTGACTGATGTTCGACGCAAAGGCAGATGAGTGTCTGCATGCTCTGTAATAAAGGAGGAGCAAACAGAGCGGTTAATTGCTTAATGTGCCCAGGCTCCCATTGCGAGGAGATGTGCCTGAACACCGGGATAATTAATGTGTGTGTAAGACTGTTTGCTCTGGACTTTCTTCATTTATTTCGCTGAGGCAGCTCTATAATGCAAGCAAACACAGAGAAGGGTGAGGCTTGCGTCAGCAATAACACTACTACTTAGTTTCCAAATGCACCCCAGTAGAGGTATAGATTTTCTTTACAATGATGGAGTTTATATTAATGCAGAATATATTGTTATTAATGCACTGTATACTAGATTCAATATTGTTTTTCTTTCTTTTCTTTTGCAGAACAGCATTGGTTTTGGCGATACGGGACTCAGCTTCACTTACATGTCTTCTTCAACAGTGAAGAAGCAAATGTATATGCAGTTTCCTACATATACTCCTTTCTGTGATCTTTATTAAGAAGGTTAAGTAAATGTACTGCCCCTATGAAATGGGAATACCTCTGTCGCCTAACTACTGACCCACTTAATGGAGTCATCTGCATGGCTTCTCCGCATCCCCCGTGGCTGTAATCAGAGTTCTGCTTTCAACACCAGACGTCGTCCGTCCACCAGAAGAAAGTCCCGCCTCTGTTTATTACTCTGCCCTGAGGACATTCCCCACACTGTACCCTTGCCTGTTTGAGCGGCGCTACTCATCCGTGACCAGCTTCATGTCTCACATATTCCGTCTGTAAATACCTGGGTGGCTGTGCTGTGTGCAATCAGATCACTTCAATCAGAGCCAGCTTCAATTCTGTCTTTTCATGCCAATTTCAGACATCAGTGTCTGCTATTCATTCCAGCAGCAGCTGGACTGGACGTTGCCTATTTCAATCTGAATCCTGTGGTTTCCTTCTCTTTTTTTTTTCAAATCCATCATAATTGTGTGCTGAGACATTGCAATAACACTGTTTCAATTGCAATCCCACTTTCAATATCAATGGTCATGCCTCATGAATGGTAGACACTGGTAAATCCATTTTTAGATAGGTGTGAGGGTTTGTGCAGAATAACGATGAGCCAAATGTGACAAAGGAAAAAGGGATATGAAGTCCCTGGCCGTAGCCAAACAATAACACACCCCTATAAAACGGGCTAGCCACATAAACACGGGCAGAGAGGATACTCTGAATAGCCACCACTAAATAAAATAGCGAGACAAGGAAAGGAAAAACGAGGCACCTTCAGTGCGTGACTATAACGCCCGATAACTGGTGAAATAAACAAAATAAAAATAAAACTCACACCCTCAGAAACGAGAGAGTGGAAGCGTAGGAGAGGAAAAGAGAAAAGGGAATAGAAAAAACTAATTTCCTTGGCTTCAAGGCCAGAAAATATCTCAAGCTGCTAAAACAAAGAAATAATATTTTCTTAAACTGCAGAGAGATTTTTAAAAAAAAACCTGACTTTGTGTAGGCACAAAATGATAACGAAGCATCCGGAAGCGGAAGCGAGAGGCTTAAATACCAAACGGGTGAAAAGAATAATTTGCGCGGAAAAGCAAAACCCTGAGACAGAACGTGGAAAAAATCAGATAGATTGCTAACCGGCGCAGAGAGGAAGAAAACCATAGCAAACGAGGGAGAAAGCCACAACCCATGACAATAAGCTTTGATCATTCATTAGAAACATGTGGCACATGGCCTACAACCTCATAAATACAAATACAGAAATGTCCTTAATATTTAGTAATATCCCATTTTTCTTAAACTGATATTTTAGCATTCATTTCAGTCAGGACCACTGTTCAAGTAAAAGCATTATTGACATTCTTAAAACAATACATTTTAGGTTTGGTGGTACGGTTTTGTTCAAAAAGCCTTCCCGCCAATCCACGTGAGCAAGCATGTCAGTGTCATTATCACAAACAATTTACAAGGAACCGGGCCTAAACCCCCGTAGAGCATGCCTAGGGCGACAGTGGCAAGGAAAAACTCCCTGCTGTTATCAGGAGGAAACCTTGGGCAGAACCTGACTCTGAAGGGGGAGTCCATCAGCCGCTGACTGGCACCGGTTAACTAAATAGCTGATTACGAAATAGAAAAATGGCAAGACAGACCATTTAAAAATGTCAATATATAATGAGCTGGTGGCAGAAGACGGATTTGAAGGCCAGCAGGTGGCATCATCAGCTGGATACAGGCGTGGAGCTGGAGCTGACCAGCTGCTTCTGGAGACGATGTTCGTTGATCTATAGCTACCGCTCCCGGCGGTTGCCGAAACGGGAAGGAGAGAAGAGAAGAAATCAGTAGGCACTCGAAAATGTTAGTGAGTCATGCAGGAGTGATATAAGCCAAGGGTCTGTGTGCAATAGGGAAACTGAAGAGGTTGAAGATGGGTTGGAGGGGGGTTTTGTGTGCAGCAGAAGACGGTAGGGCGAGGCGGTTAAATAGACCGCCTTGTTATGTGAATGGACTGCGAATAGGCTGGGTTTCACTCTCGTGACCTGCCTGAACTAACACTACGCTCGATTTCTGTATTTGCAATTTATAAATATAATCTGTATATACAGTACGTATATAGCCAGCATCAATTCTGAGAGGGGCAGTGGAGCTTTTGTATTTTCATAAACAAATATTAAATAAAAAATATATATATTAAAAGAGAAAAATGTATCTCTCACTTCAAGGTTTATGACTTAATTCTTAAAAAACTAGTCAAAAAATATATTATAAAATATGTTGAAAGTGCAGAATGGGCTTAATGGGTACCCAGCAGGGGTGTAATAAGGGCACATATAGAATCTTGGTTCGGTACGTACTTCGGTTTTGACTTCATGGTTCAGTATTTTCGGTTCACCAGAATTTTTTTTTAATGCTAAATATGTAAACTGCAGCTAACTGGCCATAATTTCTTGCTGAACAAAATTAGGCACAATTGGCGGGAACTCCCCCATAATTCTTTTAAAGACTAATTGTTAGGTTCACAGCCTGTGCCGAATCTAAATTCCCGTACTGAAGGAAAGAATCATTTTCCCCAATTCTGTGAAGTTAAGGATGGTACTTTTATGAGTAGATGCCCATTGCTGTTTCTGTGGTTTCACAGAAGCCATATATCTCTCCCCTGACATGCATGTAGGTAAAGCAGCAAGAACATACAACATACAGGTCAAAAAGGATACTATTTTTGTTATACAGTGGTGCAAGTGAGGGAACAGAGTGGCGCACCACCTCCGTTACATTTTTTGGGGAGAACCTTGTATATACACTAGCATTCAAAAGTTTGGAATCACTGAGACATTTTCATGTTTTGAAAGAAATTGATACTTTCATTCACTAAGGTAGCATGAAATTGATCAAAATACAGTCAAGACATTGATAATGTTATAAACTACTATTTCTATTTCATTCTATTTCTACTTTAGCAATAAGTCATTTTTACACAGTCTCCTCATTTTAGGGCACCAATATTAATGAACATAAATTTCAATAAAGTCATCATATTTAATATTTGGTTGCATATCTTTTGCATGCCATGACTTCCTGATGTCTGTGACCCAACAACATCAAAAGTCTATTGATATCTTATTTTCTGGTACTCTTACAAGCAGTACGTGGTCTCTGTAGTGGTTCGCAGCTGTTTGTTTTCTTTTATTTTACGGCTCGCGTCCTGCTTTCACGATTGTGACTCAATCTGGTTTGCCAGCCTCATTATTGTTTCCACCTGTGCTTCTACCTGCAGGGTATTTAAGTTCTTTACTTCCGCTTCTCCGGTGCTTGTTTGTCTTACGACATTGCATTCAAGCCAGGTATAGCCAGGTATTAGCGATCTCCTGATATTAAACTTTGTTTATGTTCAGGGGGGACTTGCTATAGCTACTTAATCGGGTATAGGATTGTTTTCCGCCTGGTAGCGTTTGGTGCTATCTATTTTGTACTTTGCTGTTCTCTCAGAGACAGTTTTTTTTGTATTTTCGTTTTGGTTTTACACTCTACCGGCTTTGAGCTAAGGTAGCCGAGAGTGTTTTTTTGTTAGCTAAGTTTCCCATTTTAGCTCATTACCTGAGCTCGGGAGATTTAGTTGGTATTCTACTAGTTTGCCCGTTTAAGTGGGTTGATTTTCATTTTGGCTGTTAGCCTTAAGGAATTAGTTCCTGTCTTTTCTTTCTGTTCTTTCATTATTTTTTCTCCCTGTTATTAGTCTTCACGGTTGTGAGCTGACTTGTTCTGATTCCCCCCTTCGCGTTTGAATCTCCGAACTATTTAAAAACCCATTACAGTCTCTGCATTTGAATGGATCTCTATGGGAATTGGGGGGTGGGACTATATTTAGCTGTATATTACACTGGAACAGTATGGAACACATGGTTGGCTAAATGGCTCTAAGTCATCAAGGGTCTGACGTATCAAACAAGCCTCAAACCATCACTCTGTTGCCAGAAATACAGTAGATATGGATGGATAACTTGAAGGGTTTCTTCTCCTGACTTATTTTTCCAGAGTTCAATGGGAAAATTTGTCAGGAGAAAAAACCCTTCAAGTGATCCATCCATATCTACTGTATTTCTGGCAGCAGAGTGATGGTTTGAGGCTTGTTTGATACGTCAGATCCTTGATGACTTAGAGCCAATACAAAGATTTTCTCTATTTTGTCTGTCCCGATTTGAAACGGTTTTTTCTCCACCACCCACCTCAAAAAAAACCCCCAACAAGAAGTAAAAAAAAAAAAATTTTAAAAATTAAAAACAAAAATTAAAAGCTCAAGCAAAAGGAGCAGGGACTGAGGGAGTGTGTGTGGAGGACCACAACCACCGACGGGGTGTCAGGGTAGGAGGGGAATAGGAATAAGTTGTTTTTTTTTTTTTTTGTTTTTTTTTTCACACACGCCCACGCTTGCTGCCCTCGCTCCTCTCCTATCTATGCCATTACTGTATTTCTAATGGCAATGACATGACAATGAATAATAATACATATTTATTACATATTTTTTATTTTTAAAATCAAATAGCAGCAAGCACAACACACAGGACAACACAACAGCTTAACCCCCAAACCAACAATGCAACACCCCTCCCTATAGTATGTGTCTGCTGGTGACAGACACAGCTTATTATCCCGAATTAAGAGAAAATAACTGAATTCAAATCAGACGGCTGATATGTAGACCTACACGACAAAGTCGAGGGAAAAACAATTCCATCACACTTAAAACCCCATGCCATCAAGCATCAATATAGCAAGCCCTGGCACAGGCAGAAACCCATCAGCTATACAATTTTAAGGCCAACAGTTATTGTAAAACTTGATTGATTTATTTATTACTTTATTTTATATATAAATGCAATGGTGCCAATAATTGTGGCGCACATGGTTTTGTTAAAAATAATTATTTCTTGATTTTTTTTTCTCATAATAAATTTACTTCAATTGAAGTTTGGATTTTTCAAAAAAAAATTCAGTGTGAGATTAAGCTAATTCATCAAATGCTGAATTTGTTATAACTCTTTTTACTCATCTTTAACAGGTATGCCAATAATAGTGGAGGGCACTGTATATTATTACTAGAAAGATTTTAAGTTTCAAGTTTTCTACGACGTGCAAATTATATTTTTTATGGTATGCTGGACTATGGTAAACTGAGTCTCCAGGTAAACTGTATTGACACACCTCTACTGATGAAATTAAATGGGTAGTCTTCTAGAAAACATGTACACGTACAAAACATGGAATATGTGAGAGAAGAGAGTTTGTCACTGGAAAGTAAAAAAAATCAATTCTGGTTATTTCCCCTGATGGCAACAGTGAAACAGATAGTAATTCACTTACTTGCATTACGGCAAACGTTTTGCTGACATAATTAAGATGCACACAAGGACTTACCTTGTGCAACAGCAATTTTTGTCTCTGTAACCTGGTTTAAAACAACCCTTTTCTTTTCCTTCTGTCTTTGTGAGTTTCTAATGGATTTAAATAGCAGAATGAGGTTTTTTTAAATATCATAATCAAGGCTCTTATTTCATTTAAATGGTCCATATGAATTATGTTGAAACGTACATTTCCTGTTTGAAAAAGATATTCCACCATTACCACAATCCAGTCCATGTGTCCTCAATATTTCGTTAAAGTCATCACCTGCTATTTGTTTTCAATAGAAGTCTGCTGCGTGTGAGTTGGGCAGTGGTTTAGGGGGGTTTGCTGATTGTGGTTAAGGTTTAACGTTAGAAAATTAATAAAATTAATTTCACTCAATATCCCTTTAAACTGCCAAAAATAATGAAAGGAATGCCATTGTTTGTAAAACACTAGTCATTTGGAGGCTGTATGTGCATTTACACCCATTTTCATGATGATATAGCTTATTACATGATGTTCTTTTTACTAGAGGACTGCTAACAAGTGGAGGGAAGCTGGGAAAGAGGGCCGTTTTAAACCGTGGTATCAAACTGATGCATGATTCACTGTCAAAGCTACTAGTGTACAGTGATTGATTACTGAGCAAGCTGTAAACATGCTTTGTTTAGCTGAAGATAAAATAATGTTGGTTAATCTATCACTGTACAGTGTACACTGTACCTTTAAGGGTGAATCACATATCACCTCAACACAATGCATTTTTATAACAAAGTCCTCAGTGAGGTGTGTGGTGCAGGCTGTAGTGCAGCCGACTCTAAAGCCGTAAGCAAATCCCCCTGCACGGATGTGGGTTGGATCCTCTGCCATGACACTTTATGTGCTGTGATCCCTTCCCTATCTGTTACCCTCTCTGCTTTTCTTCCTAGTTTCAAGATGGATTGGTAGGGTGGAACGTTCCCATATACATACTAAGAACTTAATCCCATACAGCTGGAAATCTGGATGGCTTGTAATAAAAAATGTAATAAACATTTTTTTCCAGAAGTATTATGAAAATGTGTTATCCTGTAAAAATGTGAATTTTGCCATGCTTACATTGAACAGACAGCTTTGTGAAGTGATGACATTAATTGAACTTAAATTTGTCCTTCAAGAGGTAAATTTAAGGAACATAATATGATTTGAAAACATGCTGGAGCCTTGTGGAACAATTTCCAATTTAACTGGGCTTAAAACTACATTTTGCAATGTTTCACCTTTTGATTTTTTATATATATTTTTTTTTTTTGTCACTATATCTTCTTGGGAGTTTATTCTGTTGTCAACTGTCATCAAGAGAAAGTTCTGAAATAATTTGTTGCAGCCTCAGCCTTTTGTCTTGAAACTGGCAAAGCTGCTTATTACATATTAATCAATAATGTCGGAATAAGACAAAACAGTAGACTCCCTGGTAACAAATAATAGCATTACTTTGTGGGAAGCAGTGATATAGTTTAAAGAATTTGCACACTCAGGGTCATCCAGTCTAAAAACCAGACTAAGTTTAGAATGAAAGAAGTTCTGCCATGTGTGTTATAATGTTTGTGTCTTGACAGGACAGATTTATTAAAGTGAGTCACCCTGTGTTCAATGATGCTGCTGCTTTGGGTTATGTTGAGATGGGTTTGTTGAAATTTTGTTGCTCATCCCGAAGAAGCGCAGCTAAAATGGTGGTGTACATTTAACATCCTAGGGTGTTAAATGCAAACCAGCGATGTTAGATTTACACTGCCATTTTTGCTGTGAGGCCTTGTTTAATTTGATGCCCATAGGTTCTCTCCACATGGAGGTGTGAATGCTAAGTTGACCCACTCCATGCACCTCAGATGGATATGAAATAGTATGGTGAATATACTGATCGTCATAATGTAATTTTCACTGCCATGTACCTTTGCATTTATTGGTTTGCACCATGTGACTATTACGGAAAAGGGAACAGATTAAGAAAAAACACTGAACATAAATGCATAGCACTATAGTATTGATCCAATCAAACCCAATAGTATTTTCTATTTATGGAATGATGGAAAAAACGTAGAAGACAAAATCATGTGGAAACGAGTGAAAACAATGTCAATGAGAAAGCAAAACTTTGTGCTTTCTGCACAGGTATTGGACAACTAAATTAACTGAGAAAATCAACTACAACAGAGCAGTCTCAGATATGGAACTCAATAGCACATAATATCAGTGCTGTAGGTCAGGATAAGACATAAAGAAAAGATGGAATTATCTTAAAAGGAGAACCAAAGAAAAATGGAATGGAGTTCCTCCAATTGAAGACCTGGGTGCTAAAAGTACTGAAGTCACATTTTTATAATATTCAAGTTGAGCATAGAAACATGTTGTATTTCTTTAGCTAAGTCCACCCTATAAACATTGTTAACAGAAAAGGTGCCGAAGTCTCTTTTCTTCACTAAGATATGATTTTATGGATCAATTAGATTTTCTCAAAAAAGACATTTTGTGACTTTAGTACTTTTAGTACCAGGGTCTTCAATTGAACAGAGACTCCAACAAAGTATTGTCCAACAAAATATTCAACCAGAGAAAGTACTTGGAGTGTATGGTATTGACACCACTGGGTCACACGCTGAAGGTAGGCTAATTAATTACACCGTGCTATAAATATGGGGGTATTATTGTCTCAAAATAATATGCACAAATTATGCACAAATAAATGCAACTGATCCACAAATATGTTGTTGCACTCACGAACAAATGTCTCCCGAATAATAATCTGTGCACCTACGTGACACTTGCCGCATGTGGAATTTATTTACGTGCATTTATTTGCTGATTTTTGAGACAATCCTCACAGCAAGATGTGCGAAGAAATCCACAAATAGCTACTGCAGCCAATCACACATCCTTTCATCCTTTCGATGAATCACAGCAGGTTTTAGGTCACGGTTCTGTTAACCTCTCTAGCCAGTGGCGTAACTACATGATCAGCTCAGGGGGGGCAAATTAGGTCATCAGGGGGCCCTAATATTTATTATTTAAAATATATTTATTTATATATATGTCACAAAAAAATGTATATGACCCTATGTTGGCGAGACAGAGATATTTGCTGAATTCAAGTGCTGTCAGAATTATCGGAAATACGAGCCAGTTTCAGACATGGAAGTTGCACTTGAACGAGTTCCCGAGTTGTGACGTTTCACCTTTGACCTATTACCTTTCTATCCTTCAAGTGCTCCTCGGAGCTCATATATCCCAGTTGCCAAGTCGAAATGGCATAAAATACGATAGATTCACACGTTCGTACGTAAATGTATGCACATATTTAAGAACACTTCATGAATGAAGCCCATGGGGCTTGTTTTGCTTGTTGCATGAATTTGATGGGTATGTTTCACACATATAGGCTGAATTATGATCTTCTCCACTGCATTAGTTTCATTTTAAGCCAGTGCACTTTTGAGGCAGTGCACAATTTGAGCCCATTTGTATTCATCAAAAATGGGTCTTGGTGTCAAGTTATCTCCCACACAAACAAGTAAAAGCCTGGTATTGCTCAGAACTCATTTTGAAGTTGAGCAAGTGTTGACTAAATGTCATTAATAGAAACATGCCTGTCATTTTACAAGGAATTAATTTTAAACCAGATTAGATTGAATGACCAGCAAATGGCCCATTCAATATTTCTTGGAATAATTTCTGAATTCATGGAATTGGACCATTGAACCAAACCTGCCTACTTAAATTATAACAGAAAAAATTACAGGTGGCAGGTTCAATGTAATTATGGTCAGTAAGCAATTCTAGTATTGAATAACTTAGCCTGGAAAGACAAATAATTATTGTTTCTGTTGACCTATAGAGGGATACCCTTGTATAGAATATCTGCTCGCTTACATGCCTAACATGTTAGCAGTATCTTCCTCTTGCAACTGTAACAGCTGCCACAGTCACTGGCAATTTTACACGTTGCAAATAGACCGCATTCTACGTTATTGAATGGTCATTTTCAATCATCTTTGTGAATCGGACACACCCTGTACCGAGCCACATTTGCATAAAGAGTAATCATTGTGGTGCTGAAAATTATGTGGAGAACATATTTTAAATATGCATGACCCAGACAGTGCACAGTCTTACTATTTTGGTAGTAAAGTTAGATGTGCGTTCCACCCCCTGCGGGTGCTTTGTGCTTAACTTTTTTTTTTGGCTCTAGTGGCAGTTTAACAGGCGCAAAATCATTGTAGTCCTTTTGTGGATTCCCCCCCGGAATGTTTATCACATATAGTGCCGAACATCACAGAAATTACATCTTCGAGAATGACAGACGGGCTTTGACAGAGCTCAGTCCCATGCTGGTGATAAATCAAGATTTCATCCATCCTACTTTTGATAAGATGATTTTCCTGATGGGACTTCAAGGGCAGACATCAGAGAGGAATGGCGGTCCTCTGGGGCCAGGGCAGAAATCCCATAACGGTACGCAGAATCCTGTCATTCACAGACCCACCCTGTCAACACTGCAGCAGGGTCTCAGCTGGTCACCACAATGAACTGACCTGCTCTCTGTGTCTGCGGGTGAGGAGAGGATTTTCAGAAGTCTGGGCCCCCAGGGGAAGAAACTAAAATATTTGATCCCCCCCCCCAACCTGTGGCTCTGCAAAAACCAGCCTGGCATATCAAAAATCGTCCTCAGAAGTTCTTTTCTCTAGATAGATTTTCGGCGCAAGTTTAGTTTAGCAGTCTCTAACTCACTGACTGACAAAAGTTCCCCAGAAGTGGGGAATGGCGCGTCGGAGGTCACAGGTACACTGAAATGGAATCTACATAGATGTCATTAAGATATTTTGTATTAAGAGTCCACTCCCAAAACACACACAATACTTGTGGAATAATGGCAAACATAAGTGGGTTTTGTTTTTCATAAAATGCTGCACATTGCAGTTTAGAAACATTAAGTTTCTGCAGGTGGACCACAGGCAATCAATGACATAAGTAATAGATTACGTACAATAGGATTCATTGCATCCAGTGGGTGAATATTATTATACAGGTGCAGCTCAAAAAATCTGAATATCGTGAAAAAGTTCAATATTTTTTGTCACTCGTGTCAGAAAGTGAAACTCATATACAATGGGGGAAATATGTATTGGACACGTCAACAATTTTAACCATCACTCTGCAGCCATAAATACAGTAGATATGGAAGCATCACTTTAAGGGTTGTTTCTCCTGACAGATTTTCCTATTGAACTCTATGGAAAAATAAGTCAGGAGAAGAAACCCTTCAAGTTATCCATCCATATCTACTGTATTTCTGGCAGCAGAGTGATGGTTAAAGGCTTGTTTAATACATCAGACCCTTGATGACTTAGAGCCACTTAGCCAACCATGTGTTCTATACTGTTCCAGTGTAATTTACAGCTAAATCTTGTCTCACCCCCCAATTCCCATAGAGATCCATTCAAATGCAGAGCTGTTATAGTATCGCTTGTAAGAGTACCAGCAAATAAGATATCAAGAGCCTTTTGATGTTGTTGGGTCACAGACATCATCAAGTCATGGCATGCAAAGGATATGCAACCAAATATAAAAAATATGGCTTTTCTACCAAGTATTAAATACATTTAATTTAGCGTGTTCAATACTTTTTTCCTGTGTCATTTCACTTTATTGCATATTTTTTTTTTTTTTTTGGAAACGTTACAAGTTCTTTAGCTGTGTAGTTTTAGTAGTTTGAGTTAATACCAATGTCTGGTCAAAATCTCATGTGAATAGCTACATTGGAAATATGTTTGATAATTGTTGACGTGTCAAATACTTATTTCCCCCATTGTATTATATAAATTAATTACACATAGAGTGAAATATTTCAAGCCTTTATTTCTTGTAATTTTGATGATTATGGCTTACAGCTAATGAAAACCCAAATTCAGTGTCTCAGAAAATTAGAATATTACATAAGATCAATTAAAAAGGACATTTTAAACAGAAATGTCAGCCTTCTGAAAAGTATGTTCATTTCTATGCACTCAATACTTGGTTGGGGCTCCTTTTGCATTAATTCCTGCATCAATGCGGCGTGGCATGGAGGCGATCAGCCTGTGGCACTGCTGAGGTGTAATGGAAGCCCAGGTTGCTTTGATAGCGGCCTTCAGGTCGTCTGTATTGTTGGGTCTGGTGTCTCTCATCTTGCTCTTGACAATACCCCATAGATTCTCTATGGGGTTCAGGTCAGGCGAGTTTGCTGGCCAATCAAGCACAGTAATACCATGGTCATTGAACCAGCTTTTGGTACTTTTGGCAGTGTGGGCAGGTGCCAAGTCCTGCTGGAAAATTAAATCAGCATCTCCATAAAGCTTGTCAGCAGAAGGAAGCATGAAGTTCTCTATAATTTCCTGGTAGATGGCTGCGTTGAGTGTGGACTTCAGAAAACACAGTGGACCAACACCAGCAGATGACTGTGGAAACTTCACGCTGGACTTCAAGCAACGTGGATTCTGTGCCTCTCCACTCTTCCTCCAGACTCTGGGACCTTGATTTCCAAATGAAATGCAAAATGTACTTTCATCTGAAGAGAGGACTTTGGACCACTGAGCAACAGTCCAGTTCTTTTTCTCCTTAGCCCAGGTAAGACGCTTCTGACGTTGTCTCTGGTTCAGGAGTGGCTTGACACAAGGAATGCAACATTTGTAGCCCATGTCCTGGATTCGTCTGTGCGTGGTGGCTCTTGATGCACTGACTCCAGCCTCAGTCCACTCCTTGTGAAGCTCCCCCAAATTCTTGAATGGATTTTGCTTGAAAATCCTCTCAAGGCTGCGGTTATCCCTGTTGCCTGTGCACCTTTTCCTACCACACTTTTTCCTTCCACTCAACGTTCTATGAATATGCTTGGATACAGCACTCTGTGAACAACCAGTTTCTTTAGCAACGACCTTTTGTGGCTTACCCTCCTTGTGGAGGGTGTCAATGACTGTCTTCTGGACATCTGTCAAGTCAGCAGTCTTCCCCATGATTGTGTCGCCTACTGAACCAGACTGAGAGACCATTTAAAGGCTCAGGAAACCTTTGCAGGTGTTTTGAGTTAATTAGCTGATTAGAGTGTGACACCATGAGTTTCCAATATTGAACTTTTTCACAATATTCTAATTTTCTGAGACACTGAATTTGGGTTTTCATTAGCTGTAAGCCATAATCATCAAAATTACAAGAAATAAAGGCTTGAAATATTTCACTCTATGTGTAATGAATCTATATAATATATGAGTTTCACTTTCTGAAATGAGGGACAAAAAATATTGTCTTCACGATATTCTAATTTTTTAAGCTGCACCTGTATATCACAAATTAATTTCTGTAACATAATTTTCAGGTTCATCAGACTTCATACGTATGAATTGTAAAGCATGGTTCCTAGAACCACAGAGCGGGTCACAGAGACACTGCACGTGCTTTCAATGAAAAATGAAAGAGAAAAATCCAGATAACCGCTTGGTTTGCCTCAACTGTTTTTACCCTTCTTTTTGTGTGGTAATTTACCAGAAACTCTCACGTCAAAGTTTCATGAGGCAGCCACAAGACCTATTGTAGCTTTAGCCTCATCTAAGATTCATCTACTGAAGCATTTAGAGAGTGCGTGCAACACCAAATACAGTACTGCAGCTCCGAGGGGCATAGAAAGCTTTGTTATCCTGTCTAGTTATTTGTATTTCTACGGTTTTTGTTTGTTTTAATTAGGAGCCATATGAACTGAATACCAATGGGGTAATTCTTCCTTGTGGTTTAGTTTTGTCAGATAACAAATATTCTGTACCTCTGTTATCTTAAATGTTCCCATTATCAAAGTGCAGGTCATATATTATGTACAAGTAAATAATTCCAGCTCAATATGGCCAGAAAAAAAATAAAGAAGCATTCCAGCTGGGAGAAATGTATAAGTGAACCACCTGTCTTATTGTTCCTATTAGGCTATATATACATGCATTGTGTTTGTTACAGCACTTTATTTTCATTTTTCTAAAATAATGGTTATGTATGACTTAACTCTGCCTCCTGAGCTAACCAAGAGAGTAGCTTCCTCCTGGGTAACATCGATTCGCCTTGTTCTATTTGCAGTGTACTTCTTAACGGGTCCTGGAATTTGTTTCATTGCACAAATGAATGGTAAAACAAATATGTTTTTTTTTTTTAAATAAAGCTGTATGTTTTCTTTTAAATTATGTTTGCCCTGAGAAGCCCTCTGTGAGGCGATCATTTGATGGGACACTCACTAGGAGCCCCCTAATTTGTCCTTAGAGAGAAAATCAAATTAG
Organism: Ilyophis sp. 1 JC-2022; assembly: GCA_022702515.1. Classification (NCBI taxonomy): domain Eukaryota; kingdom Metazoa; phylum Chordata; class Actinopteri; order Anguilliformes; family Synaphobranchidae; genus Ilyophis; species Ilyophis sp. 1 JC-2022. The sequence goes on along the minus strand of CM040405.1, from coordinate 15,116,544 downwards.
GGAGAGATACGGCATAAATGGGAACAACCTCAAACACTGTTCCCCAGTAGTTCATTTAAATTCCGAAGTAAGACAACCTATAAATCAGTCCTGGCCTGGCTAATGGAGCAGCCTGCTCTGGGGAACCTCATGGGCTCTGTACCTGGAGACTCTTACTACTGTGAGAAAACTACAACGGGGTACACACAAAACACGGAATGTTCTAGAAAGCCCTCATTCTTTATACTCTGGCCATGGTATTAAAAATAAACCTGTCAGAGCTTAGACGGAGCAACAAGAAGGTCTGTCAGAAGCGCTATGACTGTGGAAGTCTTTGCATGTTGACTGTGAGCAAGCTCTGTGAAAGGATTATTGCCTGTCTGGATTTATTTTGGACATGGGCCTATTGCGTTCTCATTCCAATGCAAATCCTGCCTATTTCATCCATGGCAGAATCTGGTTCCTTGGGTTAAAAGGCCATCTTAACTGGGAGAGGGCACTTAATGAAATAATGGTGGTGAGAGAGTGTACCGAGGGACAGGATCGATGCATGATGTCATCAGAGGCTGCTGTTAAAAAAAAGTGACAACACATTGCATAATGAAAAAAAAATTCACAAATGTGTTTATTTAAAAGGGTAATTTGTGGTGTTAGTAAAAACTTGAAAAGTCCGAAAGAAATATTGTACGTTAACTAGCATGCCATGTTCAGGATTTCTGCACTTACAGCACCTGAAATTCAAAAGCCTGATTGACTATGTTAGTCCTACAAAGTCAATTCCCTTGTTTCACCCATATGACCACCTCCCTTCAACCATACCTTTTGCATGTTTCTTCCACAATTCTTACAACACAACAGAGTGTGAAGCTGATGGAGGACCATTTTAGCTTACTTTTAACGTGATATAAAGCTGGTGCTTATCTACATCCAAGCCTCCAAATTCTCCTCAGAATGTGGTTATGACCACAAAGAAAAACTTTCCAAGAGGTTTATTTTCCCTCCACTTGTTTTCTGGTTCTTGCGTGTAAAAAAATGTGCAATCGATTGTAAAAATGTATATTCGATTAGTAGGCTACTGCTGTTTAAAATGACAATTCTTTATTGGACCAAAGCAGCGCGCGCTGACAGTCTTTGATACACCGCTCTGTAGCTTACCTTGTTGAGTGCACGGTCACATGTCGGCCTCCAGTCCAGTTGGAGGTAAAATCGTATTCAAGGCTAAGGTGGTTTGCAAGCTATACAGTGTGGAGCTGGGCCAATACGTATTTTTTTATTTAGCTTGTAAAAATATTAACGTTGGTCATTAATATGTTTTATTTCTTCAGGCCAGTGTAACGTTAGCACTATAATGTAGGCCAGTCCTTGTTTTTCTTGTTTTGTGTTCAGTTGGCTAATATAGGCTATTGCTTAGTAAAGACACAACCCTGTTTGCACTAAATGTCACCCATGTTGACCATGTTTTTTGAATGTTGTCAGACACAAAGTAAATATTAGTTCACGTTACCTTTTGTAAGCTTGTTCTTGACAATCGGCGGCGAGCACCCTCTTGTGGATACAACGGTACTGACCAGTTCTGACATTACATGCATTATATGCGTCATTTTCTATGCAAAATATAATAATACCAAAAATCGAATATATTTGATTTTCGGACAATTTTTAAGAGAGAAATTCAAATATAATTTCTGAGCTCAGTTGACAGCCCTAGTCTGCAGACAAATTGTCATTGCTGGTTTGGGCTACGTGGGGACCCTAGTGATACAGAAGGAGGAGGGAGTGAAGGCTTATAGAGTCCTAAAAGGAGCTCGGCAGTGATACTTCAATCACTCCTGCTGTTAGGAAAAGTTAAGGTATCGGCTACCATTCTGCGGTAATAGGAAATCCATCTATCAGTGTATTTGCAATTGTTGTGATGGGCACCCAATTAATCAGCTTTCCATTTAGGTCTCATTATTTTTTAACACACACACACACACACACAGACGCCAGTCCTACAGTACTGCAATCATATTATAAATAAGGGAAATAAAAGATCACACTGTAGAGTGTTTTGAAAAAATTAGTAAAATCCTGTAACAATCTTTTGGAGTGTACTGACTATGGTAAGATTTTCAAAACACAAGGCATGTAGAATAACAGCAATAACTCATTATTTAACAACCATCCCCTAAAATAACTTTTTTTATATACATTCATTCACCCAATGGTCTCCAACCCTGTTCCTGGAGAGCTAGCATCCTGCAGGTTTTCACTCCAACCCTAACAAAGCACACCTCATTCAACAGCAAGAGATCGTGCTGAGCTGCTAATTAGAAGAATCAGGTGTGCCAAATTAGGGTTGAAATGAAAACCTACAGAACAGTAGCTCTCCAGGAACAGGGTTGGAGACCACTGCATTAACCCCTTTGCTCAGGCCCCCCTAGTGGCGTAGACGCTGGGCTCTACATCACAAACATTCTACTGTACCATGTCAGAAAGCATGGTATCATGGAAAACTGTATATCGTCTTCATCAGCCCTAGTTTGGCTATTACCAGGCTAAATATGAAGTTTCTACTGGCAGCCCTAGTGTGGCGTGTATTACCAGGCTAAATATGAGTATCTGCCTACCGTTGTTCCGTGTTCTAAAGAGTGATCGGGTATCTCGACCACTTTGCAATCGGGTCGATCTGAAGTGAATGGTTGAACTGGGCATTTAAAGATATTTAGGAGATGGTTACTGTTCTTCTTTCAACACCAAGAAATCGCAGCAACAATAAAAAGGTCCTGAATATAGGTAAATGAAACTGTTATTTTGCCTGGTCACTTATTAGAGCAAATTTCATCATCATCATTATTTTTTTTTTTTTTTTTTAAAGTCATGACCATAGCTTCTTGTCCAGATTGGTCACCTCACGCCTTCTAAAACTCAGCCTAGCTACAAGCCTAGCAGCCTGCGCCATTCTACCTCTTCAACTGATCCAGAACGCAGCTGCCCGGCTTGTGTTCAACCTCCCAACATTTTTGCATGTCACCCCCCTGCTGAGGTCACTCCACTGGCTGCTAGTTGCAGCCAGGATCAGGTTCAGACCCTGGCCTACACTGCAGCCAGTAGGACAGCCCTCGCCTACCTGCAGGACTTAATCCAGAACTATGTTCCTGCTCGACCACTTCGCTCTTCTATAGCAGGGCGACTTGCACTTCCCCCCCCTCCGTGTCACTGGCTCTCGCTCATTCCAACTACGGAGCATTTCCACCCTAGCTCCTCAGTGGTGGAACAAACTCCCCATTCTCCTACGTTATACTCCAACACTGCCTGCGTTCCGTCGTGGCCTGAAGACACATCTCTTCAGACTCTACTTTGAGTGATATACTAATCTAGTACCTTTTCTCATGGTACATGTTCCCTGTGTTTTCTTGTCTAACTGTTTGTTATAGTTTATAATAGTATTTAGAATAGAATTATAGTATAGCTGATTTACCCACAGCTTACTGTGAACTACATTCAATGTTCATTACTAGGGATAGCTGCTATGTGAAGGATGTGGTTTGTCTTATCTGTTCTGTAGTTACTTCGATGACCTTTCTGTATGCACTTATTGTATGTCGCTTTGGGTCATAGTCCTGTGTTTCATGAACATTGGCCCACCAGCCTCGGAGGAGTTAATTTTGGCCATAAAACGCAATCATTTAGCCTGAAGTAATTTTGCCCCCTTGTGGTAGTCAGATCCGACCAAATTACAGTAGTCATGCTTCTCTGAAATGATAAACTACAGCTTTAAGAAAACCGAACAAATAGGAGGGTGCTGATAGCCAAAACCATATTTACAACCTTCATTTTTTTGTAGTTACAGACAATAAAATGCATCCTTTATACACGCTACGAAAATCATCTTCTGATATAGGAACAATAATATATTTTTAAAACTTATAAATAAGCATTTTGTGCTTTTCCATGTACAGTACCCAGTGTACTTTCAGTTTAGTAGAGACCTAATTATTTTCTTCAGAATCTCTGGTATATGTTTTCTGAAAAATATACATCCTCCAGAAATAACCACAAACTCATGAGCCTCAAACCATCACGCTGCTGCCGGATATGCAGTAGATATGGATGGATATGCAGTAGATATGGATGGATATGCAGTAGATATGGATGGATATGCAGTAGATATGGATGGATATGCAGTAGATATGGATGGATATGCAGTAGATATGGATGGATATGCAGTAGATATGGATGGATATGCAGTAGATATGGATGGATATGCAGTAGATATGGATGGATATGCAGTAGATATGGATGGATATGCAGTAGATATGGATGGATATGCAGTAGATATGGATGGATATGCAGTAGATATGGATGGATATGCAGTAGATATGGATGGATATGCAGTAGATATGGATGGATATGCAGTAGATATGGATGGATCACTTGGAGGGTTGTTTCTCCTCACTTATTATCCCATAGAGTTCAATGCAACCTGTGTGCTCCTACAGAGCCTATTGTTTTGTTCACAAAATTTGGTTAAAAAATAACATGTCTTATTATTAGACAAATTTTCATATTTTTCACTTATTTGGCATCATCTCACCCACAAACATACAGTAGGCTACATTAATGGGGCAAACATAGGTTTGGATAGGTTTGTAAAATGCAATATTTAGGCTATTTTACTAGGTCATCTCATTTTTATCTGTATTTATTTTGTAGTACACGTCCATTTTGGGAAACAACACGTGTGACATTCACGTGACCCTGGACTGCATTTCCAGAAAAGACTACATAAATCAACATGCGACAGTCATACAAAAATATTTAATACATTTTATGAGGGTGTTTGGATAGGTTTTTGGTCCCATAGATATCTATCCCCCTATATGACGTTGCGTGGCGCTGTAATGGTGACACGTAGACCAGCTGTCTCTCGTTTTCATGTTTGCTAATTTGAATGTTTTGTTGTGTCTGGCTTTTGTCTTTTGTTGTTTTCATGTGCTGTGTGTCTGTTCTGGGATGGAGAAGCGGGCTGGAGATTTTTCAGGGCAGTCCTGCTGCACATTTTGATAATATTGCCGAATTATCCAGTCGGGATAATTGCTAATTTTGTCATCACCATGGAGACACATTCACAACATATACTGTCCGTTAGATCTGCAGCTACAAAATTACCATCGCACTTCACTGGAGTTGAAGATATCAAGAATGATCCAGGACTGCAGGCGATCCTGAAAAGGCCACCAGGAAAGGGAAGGAGAAGAGAATGCGAGGGGGAGTGAGGCAGTTCTGTGCTCCATTTTAACTCTGTTCAGACTGGACAGAGACTGCGTGTATGGAGGAAAGTCGCGGAGGCGGCGTTTGTGTATATGTCGACAGCTTTGTTCCTACAGCTGTTGGACTGCTTGATGACACTGGACATCTCGGGACAGCGGGGGTGGATGGGGAGCTGTTATTGCTTTTGATGCTCAATTTGTGTTCATGATGTTTGGCTGTATTACACTTGACTGATACCTTCACTTAATTTGTTGGATTAATTCAATGATTCTATTGAATGTCTTTATTTGATATGTTTGTTAGTGTGTTGTGGGTCTGCCCCACTTTTTTTGTTGTTTCTTGTGGCTACAACTGAAGTTCCCTCACAGGAAAATAAAAGTTATTCTATTCTATTCTGATTAAAAAATAGTAATTCCCACTTGAAAATGATGATGAAATGAGAAAATGAAAATGTTGCTATGTACTTAAATATATGATTATTTTATGAATTACAGCAGTTTAGTAGTTCTGCATATCACCCTCAGATTTTTGAGGACAGGGACACTTGTGGACAAAGAGTACATGACCCAGGAAATGTATAGTTGTACCTGTTTTACAAATTAAGCTCTCAGTATTTCATTGCAAACTAAAGAAAATAATTTTTTTTAAAGTTTGTTTTAATTTACCTAACTTTACCTAATATTGTAAACTGTCTAGTTTCAAATTTTTTTTTCCGTTTTCCAAGTTTCTGTGCTCACACTTGGATTAATGAAGCCTTAAATAGAACACCCCTTAAATGCGTCAGAATTGACCAAATTTTGCATCTGTGCGAAGGGGTTAAGTTCCTTTCTGAAAGTTGGGAACAATGTTCATTGTGCCTATATTGATGACATACCTTCTGTTCATAAATCTGTATTATAAATCTGCACACTGGCGTGAAGAAACAGAAACAAACTGTGCACCTACATTTCACGAATGTTCGCCTCGGGCAAAACAGATTTTAATTCTCAGGGTTTTACATCATTTCTGTATTTTATGCACCGTGGGAATGTGCCTGATGTGGACGGACGCTTCTTTTCCGTTCCTGTCGGAATGCAGAATGACTTTGTGATTAGCGCAAACTGGTTTGCACACGCACAGCAGATGTGAAATAAACAGTGTATCTGACAGCACAGATGCTGCCACATTCTTCATGTCCTATTCAACATACACAATAACCCCTCCATATCCCAAACAACCACATGCTTATTATTCAGATTATTATTAGTTTGTCAATACACTGCCAGGTAGGCCAAGAGTGAGATTATTAAATCTGAAATATAAAATTACTGTGGGCCCAGATTACAGTTTTAGGGTTTCAGATTAGTTTCAGAAAAACTTTGATAGAGCAGGTAGTGCAACTGCCTGACACTACCTGACCTTTACATTATCACTACATAGGTACGGTGGCCACAAACATTTCGGCACTTGCCTTCATCAGTGTGGAGAAACACATCAGTGTGTTTTGTCTGAACTGTGTCAGACAAAATGAGACAACAGAAATTGACAAATCAATTAATTTTTATGACTGCACGTATGTGAGCAGTCTACGTGAAATGTACGATAACTGAAAAACCAAAAAGTTTAAAACAAATAGGCATGGCAGCCAAATCAGTTTGAAATATTGAACATGTAATTTAAATAGTAATATAATTTAATAGTAAAATATTTTAAAAGATTTAGAAAAATTCAACAAAACTAGGTACATTTTTGAAAATGGAAACCAGTCAAGTTTATTATCAGGCGACAGGAACAGAGAGCAAAAGAGCATTTGAGAAAGAGGGTAACCACAATCGATTCCATTATTTGTTGGCTACTGAATGCATCAAAAAGTGGATTATAGGGGATGCTGGGTGGCTCACCCTGTTAAGGCACTATTATAGTGCATGGATCTACCCCACGGTCTGGTATCCAGTGTTTCAGACGGCTGGGATAATAACGTCATATCACGCACCAGCAACCCCTGTTCGTTGATCAGGTGTCTGAAAGCCTGCCTGCTAATTTGTGCATGAAGTCTCTTTCTCCTTCCCATGTCTGTGCGAGTCTGACATGTGAACTGGATGTTATCAGAAGTGGTGGCTGACATGACATGCTTTGCAGGTGAACACATGTCTGCACTCTACCGAATCAATAGTGGGGTTTGTGGCAACGAGCGCTGATAAATACAATATTGGGTGTTTCAAATTGGGGAGAAAAAGAGAGGAAAGCACTTTAAAAAGAGTGGCAAAAAAATTGTCAGAAGGTTGATGAGCTTTGGGGAATGTCAAGGTAAAGAGGTGTGTTATTGTAAGAAGTATGGGGGCGGCAGTGTAGTATGATGGTTAAGGAACTGGACTTGTAACCGAAAGCTTGCAGGTTCGATTCCCAGATAGGACACTGCCGTTGTACCCTTGAGCAAGGTACTTAACCTGAATTTCTTCAGTATATATCCAGCTGTATAGGAATGGATAAATGTAATAAGATGTAATAAGAAGTTGTGTAAGTCGCTCTGGATAAGAGCATCTGCTAAATGCTTGTAATGTAATGTAAGTATATAAGTCAAAAGGGAATATTGTGCAATTACCCCTTTGATCCAATTGCTTTTAAGTAACAATTCTGAGACTACTTTGAACTCAGAGAATGAGCTACTGTTGTATATTACTACTAATGTCACATTTACCTTTTTCGTATTAGAGCAGCTGAGTAAGTTCACCTGGTTACCTTTGAAGCTGGTACCTCTGCCATGCTTGCAACAAAGGTGCAGCAGCAGAGCACCTTTACAATCCTTTTATCTACTTGTAACAATTGGTTCATAATGACATATTATGACAAACAAGCAGGTGTGTCATGCAGTTTTTTGTTTGTAGACTTTGCAGGCAACCACCTGAAATCAATTGTTTCATTGAACATAATTCTTCCATAATGCTGTCACTTGGAGCTGTGTAACATAATTTAGTACACTCCCAGTAATATTAGGTGCATGACACCTCTGTTCCAACAGTGATCTGAAACATTGAGCACGTTTACATGCACTCAATAATCCGATAACTGGGAGTAATCCGAACATGGCAATAATACGATAAATGCGTTTACATGCACTTAAGTAATGCGATAATGGGAAAAATCCAGGTTTACATGATTCAGTCAATATTCCGATTTCTTTCCCTGAACGCGATGCGTAACTCAAACGTAAATTAGAAACATATATTAGCCTAACGTTATATATTATAAATGACATATTTTAACGTTTATACATAACGTGACTATACTTCCTGTTGGGTTGCTAGAAACAGCACGCGGGTTGGTATGCGTAACCGTAAGTTAGTAAACACGTTAACTATAGCCTAACGTTAGTTACATAAGAAAGAACAGCAGCCTATAACGTATAAGAAAGTAACGTTAAACATGGTAACGTTAGACAGGAATGCTCTTATGGGTTTCGTCGTCATATGGCAGATGTTATGGTCGCGGGTGGCAACTAACACTGTCTTTCAAGCGTTCTGTGTTATGAGCAGAAGACGATGAAGAGCTTGAACGTTACAACAAGCGCTGATTATTGGACCCAGAATAGGCCTTCCTCCAGCACTGTTAAGGACCCGGTCGTGCTGGATGCGCGTTAGGAGCAAGGACTGGTGGGAGAGAGTGGTGCTACATTAATTCATCGATTCAGACCGTAGACTTGTGGACACCAAACTGGTTCGCTATCAGCCTGTACTCCCTGCAGCTTCCGAGTTTGTACAGCGCTATTGCGACTCGCCACTTCGTCAGGGCTCATTATGTTCTGTACCAAACCACAAAGTTTCATAAATGATCTCCGAGCCATCCTGAAGTTGCCTCTCCATTCTGAATCGGTGAATTAATTTACCATATGACGACGAAACCCATAAGAGCATTATTGAGTGCATGTAAACGTGCTCATTATTTCCGCGTTTCTAACTTTTTTCCCATCTATGAGATTAAGTATATTCCTCTTTATTATTTCGGATAACATTAGGAGGGTTTCTTCCTCGCTCCAGAAATGACTTCTACGGTTGCTTGACATCTCTCTCTGACCTCTCTCAACTGTTTTGACGTTAGCGTTACGTTACTAACAATATCCAGAGTGGCTGTTGCTGTCAAACACGCACATGCGCAGATTTAAAAAAATGAACTAGATCGGAATAACCGTTTACATGCAACCAATAAAACGAAAAACACGGCAGAAATCCAGGTGTAGTTATCGGATTTCTCATATTCCGATAACTGCTTTTTTCCGAAAAAGCTTTTCGGAATATTGCGTTTACATGACAATTTGAATAATCCAATAACAGCCATATTCCGAATATGATCGGAATATTGAGTGCATGTAAACGCACCCATTGCCATTTAACTAATTTGCTAAATAAAATATAATAAACAAATTGTAATACACAATTGAGGATTTTACTGAATTATTTATTCCACCCTGAACAGTCAGATGTTGAACAATATTATAATTTGAGTTAGGTAGGCTACATGTAAGCTAAGGGTGTTTCAGCTATGTTGTTAGAAACACTAATGAAAAGCAAGTCTTGAAACCCGGTCTGTGCTATATAGACTTGACCGAACCCATTGAGCTACTGAACTATGAGAAACAGAACCATATGCAATTCTATCAAGGCATCAGAGTGTCTATAATGGAAGCTCCTGAAAAAAAATTCTAAACTTGTCATGGTTTTCACCTATCTTCCCTCTGTTGCTACGGGTTCTCTCCCATTTTTCCTTTATTTTCAGTCTATCGGATTTTTCCGCGTTCTGTTACAGAGTTTTCCTTCTCCCCGCTAATTATTCGGTTCACCTGTTCATTTACCTCTCAGGTATTTAAACCCCTCACTTCCGCTTCCTGGCGCTTCTTCGTCATATCGTGCCTTCACAAATTCAGGGTTGGTTCTAGTTTTCCATAAAAAGATTCTATCTTTTTCCCTACTAGATTGGCTTTAGCTGCCTTTGAAGCTCTTTAGGACATTGTTTCCTTTTCGCTCTTTCTTTTCCCTACTTCTCCTTCTACTCTCTGCTATTTTGGAGAGTGAGAGGTTTATTTTTATTTCATTTATTTTTCACCTATTTATCGGGCGTTATGGTTCAAACCAAACCTGTCACAAAACTATGTGTTTACTGGCACAGTAAATAATCCGATTTATAGGCAGGCCAAAAAACTGTCAACACCACATTTACTTTTATTTGAAGTATAGCTACTGCAGTTGTGCTAGTTAATCACTTCTTGCTAGATCTTTTAAAAGTCTGTGGAAATTTCTTCTAGATCTCTGCACCCCCTTTTGCCATATTTGTTTTTGTTTCTAATACTTAAGTTCCACCCCTCATTGCTGAGTTTATACCTCCCGCTACCAAGCCAATGTGCAACAATATTTTCTTCAGGCACATTGCCGATTGATGATCAATGGTAAAAGATTAGGTCTACTTGTTTTGTGAAGTTGTCCCGTACACTCTGTATTTTGAAACATTGGCCCGATAACACTCCTTTAACTGGATTCTTGATTGAGAGGCCTTCCCTTCTCGTATAGAGAGATAAGATACCATTACACTCTTTGCCTTCTCCTGATAATCAGTTGCTGTTATAAGTTGACATTTTCACTAAAGATGGCTTTATCTAAAGTGTGAACTGCACCTTTCAGTTTGTTCTCACTGCATATCATTCTTAAGTTGTCATTGGGTGTTTAAATGCATCTGGCTTAGGTCTTTTACATGTGATTAATAAGGTTTGTGTAATGTTAATGATACAGAACTAATCATCACAGCAGTAATCCGGTGCATTCATTGAGAAGGAGATCACCAGTTTGGAATGGATACAATATGGAAAATTTTTAAATGGGGGAAGTAATAGGTAATTGTACATTTATAAGCATGAGAAAGAATCAGGGGTTCAGTCTGAAGGATTCTACGGGCTCATTTAGGCCCTCATGTTGGGAGCCTGCCACAGCTGTTTCACTGCATGCTGTGCTGTTAGCTGTGACTGAAGCTGCCACATGAGAGACTGCATTACAACCATGTCATGGCAGCACCTCTCCTCATATTTTGCTTACTGTTACAGCGCTTTAGTTACGTGCAGACAGAACCCAAAGCAGAGTCAGAAGATCTGTATTACAATAACAAAAATTAATCACCCTAGAATTTTGTCCCGAGGGAACTGAAGCCCCTTTCACACATGGAACCCACAAGCCGGGTTCAATTATCTGGATTAGGTAGTGGTTTTCCCTGTTCACACATATGTCTCCTATTCGGAAAATATATGATTTTTTCCCACTTTGGTCCGCGTGTTTTTACATCACAAAGCGCCAGCCTCTTTACACAGGCACTCGGGGCACACCGGCGAATGAAGGAACCTGAGGCGCTGATGGTAACAATGCGGAACCGAAGTATCACAATGCGTTGAGCATTCAGGAGGATTGCATGAATCCTTCAGTGTCATTATTGTTTTTATTATATTGTTATTTTATTATATATTATTACTATTAACATTATTAGTAATCCATTGTTCATGATGATTAATCGTGTAAATTAATAAATAAATTAAGATGGCATATGTTGCTCAAGATGCTACCATACCACCATATGTGACTGGTGCTGGTAAAATGGTCCACAAGTCGCACGGGGTAATTTTTCAGTTTTTTTATAGTTTATGAAAGTACAGATCCTGAGCTTTCAAATGATGTCTCATACACTGAAATATAGAATAGAATAGAATAACTTATTTTCCCGTTAGGGAACTTCAGTAAATATGCGCATATTTGTAGAAGATATGCTTCTTTGAATGTTGGTACACCTTTAAACACTTTCCTGAGAAAACAGCTCTCAAAGTTTTGCAAAGATTCACACCTCAGGCACCTGTGAATTTAATGGGTGTGAAAAGTATCTGGCCAATCCCACCCCAACCACTCCCCCACTAGAGTATCAGACTCTGTATTTCAGAGGCTTGTGTTACTAAACAAAGACTTGTAGAGATACGAAAATCTTGATGAACACGCTTGCAGATACATTGTTAGGATATGCGGCTAGCTACAAAGCTAACTGTTAGCTTAGTCAGCAAGGGCTTGGTTTGTGCTGAACAAAGACAGACAGATAAGAATATCACAACAAAAATGCTTGAAAACGATACATTGTTTGGACGTGCGGCTAGCTAGATAGCTAACTGTTAGCTAACTTGGTTTCTGCTAAACAAAGGATGTGTCCCAATCAGTCTGAATCAATGCCCTTTTTTGAACAGCTGTTTTTCGAGTTCCGTAATTCTGAAAGTTCTTATGTATTCTGGCACTTGGGCTCTCCACAAATCCATGCTTTTAGCGAGCCATCGGCGATCATTTCTATACAAACTAGTGAAAAAATTAACATGGACACCACACACTTCTTCGCTCTGACAATGAAACACATGCGCTCAGCACTGACGCCACTGGCCAGGGGTGTATTGAAGAAGTCACTAGTTTGTATTGAAATTGTTGGTTATAGCTCGCTTAAAGTATGGATTACAGGCGAACCTATTTGTGGAGAGGACAAGTGCCAGAATAGGTAAGAACTACAGAATTACTGAACTCGATTCCGTTCAGCCGCATAACGACTAAGTTACAGTATTTTCTTTTTTCTATGGAGTAATATGGAGCTTTGTCTGAAGATATTCATATCGAAAGCCAGAGAGGTCCAGATGGAGCAAGAAGCTACTGTGAATCGTGTATGTTCTCGACTGGTTTTACGTGGAATCTTTGAGGTCATTTCGGAATCATTAGCCTAACCTTAATACATGTCAATATAGTTTCTAAAATTTGTCTCTGTTGTCTTCCGATGATGACGCCGTGTTTAAAAAAAAAAAATGTATTCCCATCGTTCAGAATTGTAGGATAAAAAATGCCATTAATTCTCTGTTGTCTAGTGACTGAATGGTACGAGTTCTGCTGGATGCCTCTAATTGGCTCCAGCAGACATGGATGGCGAAATTAGGGAGTTGCTAGTGGGCACCCCGTCGTGCATCCCGACCCGAGCGGATATGCTGCAGCTACATTATTCAGAGAAGTAGGCTCTTTATGTGAAGGTTTGGGTTTGTAGCAATGAGCCAAACACGACAAAACAAAACACGATTACAGAACAAGTCATTCACGAATGTGAGGACCACTAAAAGAGTCTCAGTAGCAAAATAATAAACAACCCACTAACACGGGTGTGGCTCGTAGACATGAGCAGAAAAGTAAGAGAACAGACAGTCCTAAACAGAAATACACGAGCATAGCTCGAAAAAGAGAAAACAAAGAATCACCTTCGGAACGTAGACTATAACGCTTGATAAGATGTGAAAAATAAATTTAATAAAAATAAACCTCTCACTCTCAATATAGCAGATAGGGTCTAATCGCTAAAGAGCTTCAAGGACAGCTAAAGCCAATCTAGTAGTGAAAATAGAGAGCAGCTATTTTCTAACTAACCCTGACTATGTAAAGCACGAAATGACAAAGAAGCGCCAGGAAGCGGAAGTGAAGGGCTTAAATACCTAGCAGGAAATCGGACAGGTGAAACGAATGATACGCAGGGAGAAGCAAAACCCCGAACCGGAACGTGGAAAAAATCCGATAGACTGCTTACCGGAGATAGAGGACGAGAACCGTAGCGAACCAGAAAAAAATAGCCACGGACTATGACACTTTATAGGTGAGGCATACCGAACCTCAGAGACAATCGAAACTAGGAAGGTGTTAATGGACAGCTGATTATTGTCTGTCCCTGAAATTGAAGACCGCCCCGGCAAACATGATTTTAACAAACATAACTGTGTTACTTATTATAGGTATTTAGAGATCGTAAATACGTTGTATATTATATTAAGCAATTTCTAAAACACTTAAACTTTTGTTATATGGAAAAAAACAAAAAACTAATTTTTGTCGTTTTCTTCCCTATTTTGCGGTCTACTGTGAATTGCAGAAGTGTGACTTGCGGACCGTTTTAGCAGCTCGTATCATGATCATTTTGACGACGTTGTTATATCGATATTGTTACTTATACTGTTAATAAAAATGTTATTAGTTGTAGTATTTCTGGCTTGCATGATGATGATAATGACAAAGAATAATCACATATGGATAGGCCTGCATAAATAAATAATGAGAATATATTTAACATGCATCATTTTGAAATGATGCTATGGTGCTTATTAAGGCAAAGTGGTGGTGATGACGAAGATATTAAACATGTCAATTACAAAGATACAAAGTACTTTTCCTGTAAATAATGAAATGGCAGTGCTAGCTGGTCGGCTTGCTAGCAAAACTTTGAATTTCAATCAATTCAGGGTTTGTAGCTAGCCAGTGAGGTAGACAGCTTGATAGCTAACTAGTTTGCCAAACATAAGTTATTTAGTTAGCTAACTGACCACAATTTATGACTGTAATTGCTGCTAGCTAGCACCAGCTTTTTCATATTAGCTATAATGTAATATAACAGTCAAGTGTGGCTGAATACATCCTACAAAAAATATTGACAACCTTGGTTATTATTTTAATTTTCAGAAATGTTAGAAACCAAAATAGAAATGTCCTTGTTGTGCGCCATGGTGGCGCAGTGGAAAAAGCATCGACTTTGAGCCAATGCAGTTGCACACCGTGGGACAGGGTTCACGTGGCCGCTCCCAGATAATTTTAGTATGAAATGTATATGCTAGCTCTCTACCACATTTATTTTATAAGTTTTGTATATGGCATATGGGATTTTTATAAGATTTTTACAGACCTTTTGCATATGGAATTACCTTTGTAAGCATTTAGGAGGAGATGGCGTCAGTCTTTGATCATGACATCTCCGGTTAAGGCACAGACACTGCGGCAGCCTTGTGGTGTCTCTGTGGTGGCCTTTTCCATCGTGTTCCGAGCACTGGCGCGGTGATGGGCCATTTAGTTCTCTTTTCCTCAGTGCCTTGTCCGACCCCATCAAGGATGGGGGTCTGTCAGTGCTCGAACCGTCTGCCACGTTCGGTGCTCTGGTTTCCACAGCTATCCGGTGGATAACCCCTCAACCCCAGCTAGTCACTGCCCTCGATAGTCGTCCTTTAGGAACTGACACTATCCGCAAAGTCACGGCTCTCTTGCGCATGAGCATCTCCAACATGGGTGATTTTGAGTCAACCTGTTTTTTTTTTGGTGGATTCACCTACTTACACCGTTGTACTGGGCCACTCATGGCTAGCGCGCCACAGCCCATACATCAACTGGGGAGAAGAAGGGGCGGTTATTCATCAGTGGCGTTCCCAGTGCTGGTCCCACTGCCTAATTCCTGGACCTTTCACTTCAGGAGGGGTTCCCGGCCTCTGCGCTGAATCCTGCTCGGACAGCGAACAGGAGGAGGAGAGCTCTCTCTGTGGTTCCTACTGCACACCATCCTTGCCTGGGATTCATTTGCAGATAATAACAGTGTGTGGGAGGAGGATTCCCTCCATTCGGAGATAGAGTGGGACACACCACTCGGTTCTCCCTCTGATTGCGAAAACGCGGCGTTCTCTAACCTTAAGAGGCACTTCGGCTCCGAACCTATACTCATAACTCCCAACCTTTCCCTCCCGTTTGTGGTAGAGGTGGACGCTTCTGAGTTGGGGGCTGGAGCGATTCTATCCCAGCTCTCCCGCTGGACCACAAGATGCACCCCTGCACGTATCTTTCTCGTGCACTGACACCTGCCGAGAGAAATTACAACGTAGGGGACCGGGAGCTCCTAGTGGTCAAACTGGCACTTCAGAAGTGGCGCCACTGGCTGGAGAGAGCAGAACATCCGTTCACGGTGTGGACGGACTATAAAAACTTGGAGTATGTGTAGCTAGCTAAGAGGCGTAACTCTCGTCAAGCCCAGTGGGCGTTATTCTTTTTGTGCTTTAATTTCCTGTTCACGTTCCGTCCCCGCTCCAAGAACGTGAAGCCAGATTTCTTGTTGCCCATTTATGACCGGTCAGACAAGCATCCTGTTCCTGAACCCATCAACACCGCTGACCACATAATGGCTACAGTTATGTGGGCCATCGAGGCAGCGGTGCAGAAAGCATTGCGCTCTGTCCCAGGTGGGCCCTTCTCACTGCTTGTTCGTTCCACTTTGGCTCAGGTCCCGAGTTTTGCAATGGGGCCACGCCTCCCAGTTGGTTGCTCACCCTGGTGCCCACCGTACTAGAGACTTTTTGTCCCGGAGTTTTTGGTGGCCCAATCTGGAGAGGAACGTGCTGATTTTTGTTGCAGCCTGTCTGCTTTGTGCCCATAGTAAGGGTTCACGCATCCCACCCTCGAGTATTCTGCGCCCTCTTTCAATTCCCAGCCGTCCTTGGAGTCACATCGCCCTCTACTTTGTCACCGGTTCACTGGGCAAAACGGTGATCTTGGTGGTCGTGGATCATTTCTCCAAAGCACCTGAGACAGTGCAGCTGGTGGTGGAGCACGTATTCCGGTTGCACGGCCTGGCTTTGGACGTGGTGTCAAATCGCAGCCCCCAATTTACCGCTAAGTTCTGGCACGCTTTCTGTTCCTTGTTTAGTGCCTCTGTCAGTTTATTTTCCGGCTTTCACCCTGAGACTAACAGGCAGACCGAGCGCACTAACCAGACTCTGGAGAACACCCTTCTGTGCTTGGCTGCCTCCAACCCTACATCCTGGAGTCGCCACCTAACCTGGGCAGAGTACACCCACAATACGCTGAGCAATGCCTCCACAGGTCTCTCGCCTTTTGAGGCTCAGCTGGGGTATCAGCCCCCGTTATTCCCTGAGCTGGAGAAGAACGTAGAGGTTCCCTCTGTGGGATCCTTCATTCAGAGGTTCCAGTCTGTCTGGAGGCGGGTACGCACGTCTCTCCAGTGTGGCACTAATAAAGAAAAAATTGCGGCTGATAGGCGTCGTCGTCGTTCAGGGTTGGCTAATACATATGGCTCACTACTCTTCCTTTGCGAGTGGAGTCTCGAAAACTCGCTCCCTGCTTCATTGGTCCGCTTAAGATTATACGGAAAATTAACCCAGTCGCCGTGCGCTTACAACTCCCGCACTCCATGCGCATCCACCCCACTTTCCACACCTCTCGGTTGCAGCCAGTACTTATTAGTTCCCTGGCCCTGGCGGACAAACAGCCGCCTCCTCCTCGATTCGTGGAGGGAGGTCAGTTTATACCGTTTTGGCCGAGAGACGGGTGAGAAGAGTGTTCTATTTTTTTGTGGATGGAGAGGACTATGGCCCTGAGGAGCGTTGCTGGGTCCCCTCCCCCTTGGACCCTCAATTCATTAGAGATTTCCACAGAAACAGGTCTGAGGGATTGTCTGGGGTCGTCCCTTAGTTGGGGGGTCCTGTCATGGTTTCTCTGCCTGCTCTCCGCTCTGTGGCCACTTCGTCTTGGAGCGCTCGTGTAGCGCTCACTCTTTTGTTTTTCCTTATCCGTCCTGTGTTTTTGCACTTTCCTCCACTCAGTGTTAGCACCTGCGCCGCCTTTCCGCCGGCTATTTAAACCTTGCGTCTTCCTGTTTTTGGCACTTCTATATTGTCTTACGTTTGACAAGGAAAGCCGGTACGGTACAGGACTGACATTGAGTTGACCACTTTGCCTCAACATTGTTGAAGTAATGCGGTACTTGAGTCGGGTGTTATTAGGAGTTAGTTAAGTATTCCGCCCATCCCAGGTTGTTTATTGTTATTTCTCCTTTCCTATTGAGAGCCTGAGAGCCTCTTTCGTGTCTACGAGTTCACCGCCCACCGTTTTGCGGGTTGCTTTTCGTTCTCCCTTTTTGCCCAGTCTCCCTCTAATTATTCTCTCTGCGTGAGAGAGGGAGTCTGTTTTTCTTTTCTTTTTATCCTCTCTTTCTAGTTTCCTCCGTTCTAGTGGTGCTCACTTCCGTGCACTTTCAGATTATCTAGTGTCGCGCCTGGTCCTCTGACTCAGCCCCTTACAGGTACTTATTTTTTGAGTAAAAATACACAAACATTTGTCTTATTTTTGTGTATTTTTATATTTATAGTTTTAAAGGGTAACAAAACATACTGGTTTAGCTAGACCCTGCCCCCTTTTGAAATTAGAAAAATGCCGCAATCTGGGCGTGATAAGGAAATAATAGGGGCTGAGCTCCAGGTATCAAACCATGCCCAAGCGAGCCCCAAGAAGCTAGCCACTGCCGAGGCAGAAGCAATGGTGGAGAATGCGGCACACATAGCCTCGTTTGAGCTTATAATGATGCGGCCAGTAAACAACAAATCACACGCTGTACAAATAGTTACCCATGCCATTTATTTTTAATAAACTATATTTTAAAAAAATTATAATAAACGAGCTAGCTACTTGCTAAGCTAGACTAAAAAATTAACTATCAAAAAACAATACTATCAAGCTAACTATAAAAAATATACCAAAAATAGGTTACTATAATTTACTAGAATATTCAAAAAAGCTCACCTGTAAGCCAGCTATATATATCGCTCATTCGCTCGCTCTCTCTTTCCTATCTCCTCTCCCCGTCCACGGCACGCAGATCAACCGCTTTTTGAAATAGCATTTTAGGGGTATGTTAAAAGTGATTTATACATCAACACTTACCATGTTACTGACATTTTGGTTAATGTATTATTTAGACTTGTACTGCTTTTTTTTTAGTATACCATTGTTTTTTTATTTGGACATTTCTCTTATATAGCACTATTTCTCATTCTCCCCCTCTACCTAACAGGTTAAGGAGAGGATATCTGCCTGCCTGGCTGGCTACCATCACCTGAAGCTCAACCTTGACAAGACGGAACTGCGCTTCATACCTCACAGGACCTCTCCACTGACCCAGATTCTCGTCCAGACTATGGTTATCTAACACCTGGATTATTGCAACTCCCTCTACAACTGATCCAGAAAGCGGCTGCTCAACTTGTCTTCAACCTCCCAAAGTTTTCACATGTCACCCCCCTGCTAAGGTCACTCCATTGGCTGCCTGTTGCTGCCAGGATCAGATTCAAAGTTCTGACCCTGGCCTACACTGCAGTCAAAAGGACAAGCCCTTCCTACCTGCAGGACATAATCCAACACTACACTCCAGCTCGACCACTTAGCTCTGCATCCCGACTGCGGAGCTTCTCCACCCTAGCTCCCCAGTGGTGGAACAAACTCCCCACTCCTTTACATTCTGCTCAAACACTGCCTGCTTTCCATCGTGGTCTGAAGACACATCTCTTCAGGCTCCACCTTGACTAACTTACCAATTGAGTACAATTTTCATATAGCAACTATTTTTTACATGTTTCCTGTTTCTTAATTCTTGGTTGATTTTATAGTTTTATGTGCTCTATCTGAACTGATGCAGTTGCTTCATAGACCTTTGGTATGCACTTATTGTATGTCGCTTTGGATAAAAGCATCTGCCAAATGAAAGTAATGTAAATAAAGTTTATTATTATTATTATTTTGTGTCATCTTATGCAAACTTATGCACTTTTTGCTTTGTAAGTTGCTCTGTATAAGCGAATCTGCCAAATTAATAAATGTCTTTACTGATACACTTCTGTAATGTGATGGGCCCTCTCTAGAGTGAATAAGTTTAATGTCCAGCAAATAAAAGCTTGAAGAGAAAGTGCTGAATATCATTGTCTTACGACATTGCTTTCGAGCCAGGTATAGCCAGGAACTATCGACCTCCTGATATTAAACTTTGTTTATGTTCAGGGGGGACTTGCAATAGCTACTTAATCGGGTATAGGATTGTTTTCCGCCTGGTAGCGTTTGGTGCTATCTATTTTGTACTTTGCTGTTCTCTCAGAGACAGTGTTTCTTTGTACTTTCGTTTTGGTTTTTCACTCTACCGGCTTTGAGCTACGGCAGCCGAGTGTGTTATTTTGTTTTACTAAGTTTCCCGTTTTTAACTCATTACGTGAGCTAGAGAGATTTAGTTAGTATTCTACTAGTTTTAGTAGTTCGCCCGTTTTAGTGGGTTATTTTTATTTTTGGCTGTTGAGCCTTAAGGAATTACGTTCCTGTTTTTTTCTTTATTTATTTATTTTCTTTCCCTTTATTATTTGTCCTCACGGTTGTGAGTTCACTTTTTCTGATCTCCCCACCTTTGCGTTTGAATCTCCAAACCATCAATAAACCCATTACAACATAGGTCATTTTAGTTACTGCTTTAACTTTTAATTGTATAAGTTTATCATTCTGTATCGGTATGTTGGGTGATACAAAAGCATTTTGTGCTGAAAAACTAAAGTTGAAGTGTTTTAAAAGCTAAAATCATCTAAAAGTAAGTTTGTTTACTGATCAGAATGTGGGTCGCGGTGTGAGCTGCCATAATGATTTGACATGAAGCTCTTCCTAGTTGGGAGGTCAGCGTTTTCCCGATTCCCGGATTTCCGACACAGAACTCCTAGTTGGAAGGGCGTTTTACTTTATTTATTCAGGACCGGGATGAGAAATGAGTAGCCTAAGTGTTGCTGAATTCTGGCTAGGCTGGCTAATGTTTTCACAATACCAAACGTATATAAATGAAGGGCTGTGTTTTCCTAAATTAATGGCTGTATTTCCCCCGTTTTTCTGGAGACTCCAGTAGAACTGTTACATTACTGGCTAATTTGTCAGCGAGTAACGTGGCCTCTTTGGAAAAGACGCAGGACTAGCAGGAAAATGCCCAGCCCCTCCAGTTGTAACATTGTTCAGCGGGAGTAGCTGTGACTGGCATTGTCTGACTCCGCCCATAAACTGTAAGCGGTCTTGGTCATTGTAGTTCACAGAAAAGCAGGTACCTGGTACATGCATAGTAGTTTGGGGCTATATCTCTGCTCTCACTACAGGTAGAAAGTTGGCTGAGAGCTCATTTTAATCAGGAGGAGAGCTACTTTTCTACAAATCAAACATTATTTTTTGTTCGAATTCCCCTTTAACTTGGCTGACTCTGTGGTAGATGTAGCTTGTCTGTGATTCTGTGGACAGAGAAGCATCCTGTCAGAAACACATAGCACTATGTTATTACTGAGTTATGCAGTTCCATCTCCTGTCTGGCTGTGTACAATGATGCACGTTTAGTCATCATTGCACAGTACTTATGGGATTTATATAGATTTGGATTTTAGAAACGCCTAACAATAAATAATACAGCGACCTGAAGATCGCAAAAGAGAGATTTATTGCAAAGCTATGAAAATAAGTCATAGGTGTCTAGCCCCATTACTGTGTATACACAATTTAAGCAGTGCAGTGCAGATGGTGGTCAGGAAAATGATGTTTGGCTTTGATGTTTAGGTGAAAGAATGGGAGGGAGGACCAAGCTCTGAGAGGTTGCCTACCTCCTCTGGGGCCTGCAGATGAGGCCTACTGCAGACTCTCCAGGGCCCTGTTACATCTGTCAGACCCTATGACACAGAGAGCGCCATAACATGCTCCTCCAGGCTGCAAGAACCTCTGTGTGTTTAAGCAAATAAAAGTCTCTGCACTCAGCCAATGTCTTCCGGAACATCTGGAAATCTTCCAGATCTGCATAACAAATACTGACATCCACAAATGATATAAACTCCTCCCAGCAGCAAAATAGATGCTGGAAAGTATCCCATAGAAAAATTAAAGAAGCATAAATTATTATGAGAATGTTTGAGAATTCAAAAATCATCAATATTTAAGCAATCTAGCAAGTATACTGTACTGTCTGCCATTTTGTTCCTTTTTACATTCAAGGCTGTCTTTAAGCGCTCTGGTTTTATCTGTGTGTGTGTCTTTATTCCTTATGTTGATGGTGCAGGCCTACATTAAAAATACATTAGTCTCTATGAAGATTTGTCCATGTATCCACTAGTGTTAAAAGTTTAATATGCTTTCAGAAATTAAATAATACAATGAGGAATTGGAGGGAGGGTACATTATCTACTTCCTTTTTTTTTTTTTTTAAACATACCGTATCAATTTATTTAGCTACGTAAACCGTGTTCCCCTCTGTTTATAAATTAAAGTCAGTCAAGGATTGTGATTGATGAAAATACCTTTTTTACCTGGAGCTCTGATATATACAGTAGAATATTAAAGCAGGCTCCAGGAATTCTTGCACTTCC
This sequence comes from Ilyophis sp. 1 JC-2022, assembly GCA_022702515.1. NCBI lineage: Eukaryota > Metazoa > Chordata > Actinopteri > Anguilliformes > Synaphobranchidae > Ilyophis > Ilyophis sp. 1 JC-2022. The sequence goes on along the minus strand of CM040405.1, from coordinate 15,094,283 downwards.
TTCAGCTGTTCCATCACATAATGTTTCTGAACACACTTTTAACTCCAGTAACCACGTCTGAGAGCCAATTGTTCCACCACACAGCAGTTTAACAAACAATCTTAAGAGGTTTTCCTCCAAACTGCTTGTCACTTGGTCTAAAGATTGTGGTCATCTTGTGGTGAGAGCAGTTTTCGGCTGAATTAATAAATGGGTAAATCAGTGTTAACGCTGATGCCTCAGGTCCAGTGCCATTTGATTTGTCACCAAAAAATATATGTACTATATATATATTGTAGGGTGGTAGTGGTGTCGATGCAATGATGTATTGATAGTGTTCATTAGCTAACAAGCACTTGTTGTAGGCCTGCTAGATAACTTTAGCACATTTGGGTATTGATGGCTTTGACATGACACATGGGGCAGAGATGGCCAGTAACGTTATGCATTCACTTTCGTGGCTTGGTTGTTGAATGTTTCTTTTGTATGTGGTGTTCTTTGGCAAATTTCTTAAACAGTGGAGTTTTTAAACAGTGCCAGTGCTGGTATGATCACTAAAACGTAAAATATACATGAAGCTAGTTCAGAAAAACAGCCGAACGGGTGTTATATTGAACAATCCGGGAAATTGACGGTAAGACATAATCACTAGAAATGAATGAATGGGGAATTTACTTCCGAAACCAGCGTGACGTAGTCACTTGAGTACTCTACAGGTGCAGCTCAAAAAATTAGAATATTGTGAAAAAGTTCAATATTTTTTGTCACTCATGTCAGAAAGTGAAACTCATATATTATATAGATTCATTACACATAGAGTGAAATATTTCAAGCCTTTATTTCTTGTAATTTTGATGATTATGGCTTATTTTATAATAATACAATTTAATTTTAATTTAATAATTAATTATCTTCCAAACAGGACAGGAGGACACGTAGTGGCCCGGGAGACCACAGTAGAAACAGGAACCTGAGGCTAATCTTTGGCGGCGTTCGCCGGCGTCCAACATGGTAGTACCCAACTGCATGGGCTCCTCCTCTGGCGGGTCCAGCGCTGAAGGAACGGACAGGCTTGAGGGTCGGGATAATGACCGGACACGTGAATGGAGCGTGTGCGAGGACGGCCCCAAGCGACCAGTTTTCTCCCGAGACCAAGCTCACAATCGATTGTTGAGGGAGGTGGCGAGTGAGATCAGACTGTCCAGCTAGACTTTACGATGCGTTGGGAAACACACCTTGGAGGGCGGCGTCATTCCACCCGGACTCAGCCGGCAGGGTACAAAATTGCACAGCCATCTCAGCCACACTGCGGTTGCCTTGGCGGAGCTGAAGGAAACATTAGGTGGCGTCGCGCCCACAGACCGGGTGGTCAAAAACCCTGCGCATTTCTGTGACGAAGGTGGTGAAGTGGGAGCAGGCAGGTAGCTGACTGTCCCACACAGCTGTCGCCCATTCCCGTGCGCTTCCCTCCAGGCAGGCCATGACGAAGGTTATTTTTATACACCTTGTCAGCTGGTTCCTGAAGGGTGCCCGGCGGCTGTGGCCTATGAGGTCCCTGGTAGCTCCATCCTGGGATCAGCCCTATGAGCCTCTCGATATGACCAGCCTTAAATGGCTTTCCTTTAAGACGGCATTCCTGCTAGCAATGGCGTCGGCTAGGCGCGTTGGTGAGCTCTGTGCTCTGTTCATCAGTGCAAAGTGTCTGGGTGGAGGCCAGCTGACACTGGAGTCACACTGCGGCCCAATCCATCTTTTTTGCCCAAAGTCATTTCGGTGTTTCATATTAACCAGCCAATTTCTGCATTGATGCGCCTCCCTTTATAGGGAGGGATTACGTTGTCACGCAGAGGTCTCAATGCATCTGGCACCAAGAAGGTTCATTTGTAGTTGACGACCCTAATGGTCTTACGGAACTCATAAAACCGTGGTTATAGTCGTAACCTTCATTTCATAACGTTTGCATTTGATGCAATGGATTTTCCACTGGCTGCGAAAATAGCATTCACGTCAAGAAGTAGCCTACTGTAAAGTATTGAAATTTGGTACCTTTTTTTACTAAATGTTTTGACACTCGGTAGGACCGACGTATTTCGGTCGGTGCCTCATGGTACCGTTTTTCTATACCCAACCCTAGCCGTGAGTGTGTACAGAATTGGTTGCCAAAACCTGTAGAATCCTACCTGTAGAATAATTTTGGTTGCATCATAAATAAATTACGTACAGTTCCATTAGTGGCACTCTTGAGTTCCGTGGTAAGTTCAAACATCTTCACAGTTAATTTTACAGTTGAACATTTTTGTTTCATTTATTATTATTATCATATTTTATCGCTACATTATGGCTGCCAATCATGGTTCAACTTGGATGGAGGAGGAACCACGTTGCATCTCCATAAACACAGCAAATTATCAATGTTGTTTATTTCGGTTTTTTTCCAATTGTAAATGTTGATATGGTTACCAAGGAACGAAAAAGATGAAGTCCACTGTCAAGGAAACATGTTGCACATTCTAAGTTTCGAAAAACCACAGAATGCATTTGTGTATGAACAGGTCAAGGTAGCGAAAACCTCTCAAGTAAAATGTTTCCGAAACGTTTTGAAACTAAAACCCGTGTATGTACGAGGCCTTATCAGAGACCCTCCCCCAGGGGGAGACAACAATCATTGGTCTAAAACGTGTGATGCCTGTGGTCTTGACAGAGAGACCACAGGCTGTTGCGGGCTGTATTTTTTTTAGAGTAAGTCAATGGAGAAGATCCCTTAGTACAAGCTTCTGTTTTGTGGACACTGTTCGTAACATTATAAATTTACTACCTTGTCACTCATCTTCAACATGTTCGTCATCACATATTCATTTTGGAGCGAGCTATGTCGTGTCTACTATGAAAATAATACTGTTTTGTGAGATGAGAGACATTAGGAAATGTTGCAGCAGTTAGAATTAATTTAAGAAACTACAGGCCCAGCATCTCGGAGTTTGCAAATGAGTTTTCAGGAAGGGTCCAAACTAGCAGTGTATTACAAGAGTACCACAGATGCCCTTCTTTGCCTTCCTGTTATCCCATTCAAACTGTTCAGAATCAAGGAGAACATGAATTTGGTGCAATGCCAGTTTGTGAGCATGAGGAATTAATAACACACGGGCCATTGGAGACTGGTTACCATTGGCAACCTGTCATTAAGGATATGAATGTGTGCCAGCATGCTGTGAACCTTTTTAGATGGCATATGAAATAGCCTTAAAATGTGAGGCCCGAATTAGATTTTCTAGTTAGCAAATCAGCCATTGGCTCTGAGCTTTTGTGTCTTGCTCTATTAAATATGAACAATCTCATTACAGCTTACAATGAAGCCACTTTTAGTTAAAGTGATATACATAAGGACATTGTATCTGGTAAGAAATTAATAAATTAATTAAGATTAATGACACAATGGTTCATATCCAAATATCTGTGTAATGTCCTGTGAATGTGAGAAATATACAATATGTTTGTACATTATAAATTGGCTAGCAGACTCCAGTATCTTTTATAAAAATGTTTTTTTTCAATTTAGACAGCTATCAGGTGGTACACTGATAGGGCTGTTCCATTTGAGATGTCTTTCTTAAAAGGAAGTCAAAGTTGATTTGTCCGTAGTTCTTTTTCTGCTGCTGCCTGGTGTGTGGGAGGCATCTTTCTTCTTTTTCTGTGTTTTATTTGCTTCTACAACAGCAGAATGTTGTGAGCGGAAGAATAAATAAGTACACACCTCAGGATTATGTACTGTGAGCTACTAATAATGCTGAAGAGCCTCCTGGGCCTTTATCCTTCTGCAACAAAGTAATAAAATCAGAACCTGAAAACTCCAGGGTTTCTGCAAGGATATAGCTCAACAGAACACTAGGAACTCAACAGAGTGCTGCATTTTACTTACCCTTGCTCTTGTTTACCTTGCCCATCGTCTTAAGTCATCCACCAACCCTCTCTATGTGAATCTTATTCCCTCACCTGCCATTAAAAATAATGAAAGACAGTGTTAGCCACTCCCTCTGGGTTCCCGGTTCCTTTTTAATGCAGGTTCCGGCATCTGAACGCAAGTTGGAATTTGTTTTAAGCAGAAAATCAATACCTGAAATAACAATGTTTCAATGTGCATCTGCAATGAACTGGAGTGCCCTGCTGACAGTATTGAGGAACTGAAAATAGCTCCTGGCCCATTGCTGAGCAGTGAAGTGGGTGCTTTTCAGATGATGTCTGTGTGCTTTAATTCACACCAGATGTCTCACACCAGTGACACTTGTTTGTGCATACAGAGAGCAGACATGACACAATGAGGCAGCTCATTGTCACGCTATATTTATAGCTCAATAAAAACAGCGTTACTGGAAGGAAAAATCACATCCTGGCAATACCTGCCTTGGACCATCTGGTTCTTTCTTAGTATTGACTTGAATGACTCCGAGGCACAAAGTGGTTTATATCACATAGCTTGGCAGCAGTGTAGAGTTCTGGTTGAAGCGGTGGACACTATAGCAGGGTATCGGACATTCAGTGACACGACTTACTACTCAATTATTGTTTGAGTTTTGATATTCTTGAGCAATAACAGTTTGAAAGTCATTCTAAACATTTTTGTGTGAATGGGTTATAGAGCAAGTAAGATTTACAGTTACAGTGTAAATTTTCATCTCAACACAAAAATGCCAAGTTACTCATGCATACAAAGCACTGTCTATAATAAAACTTGCTAAATCAATTTTCATTAAAATTGAAGCCAGGTTACAACAAACAATACTGGCTATTTTAGCTCACACAAATTAAACAAGCTTTATTCCAAAGCAGTGCTACCCAATGTTTCCTAAATTATTTCATGTAACTTGGCCCTGTGAACTCACGCCCCCCCCCCCCCCCCCCCCCCCCGCCCCGCCCTGCCCTCCTGTCTCTTCTTTCTCCACAGGGATAGTAAGGTTGGTAATTTCTGTAAGAAACCCTGAAAAGTGCCAAACTCTCTGTGCTGGATTGGTATGGGGCATGCCCCACCAAGTCGTAACTTGGTGGATGGCATACCTGCCATCTCAATCAGATGTAGAATAGAATGTCCTTTCAAGTCATCCCTTATAAGTCATGACTGACAAAAAGGTTAATTAATTGTCCAGAAATGCTGAGGTCCAACCAAAGCACTGAGTAGCAATCTTTTAAGCCCTTTTCAGTCTTTGTTCTTATTCCACTGTCTCTGCATTTATTGTTTTTCCAAGTGTCACGTCTTGGCTACTGGCTTGTCTGTACAAACCTTAAACTGTCCACACCTCTGTGTGATTAATTATAAGCAAGTTGTGTGAACTGGTATAGACTGACATCTGCATACATGCTGTTTAATTCAATTTGCCAGCAGAGATCGTATTTACCATTGTGTCAAGACTGTCGGTGAGTGCAAGTTCACAGTAAGAGCCTTGCACTACAAAATGAGCTGTCTTTATGTGGTATTGGGCTGACCTTAAATAACTGTGAGAGATTTATGGATAAGGAACTTGATATGCCATCATAGGCTATATAACCGTATGATGGGTTCCTCCTGAGAGTTCTTCCCTCTGGGGAGATTCTCACCACTGAGTGTTTTTTTCTCCACTTCAGAGTTTTGTCCCCCTTTCCCTTACTTACCGTTTTTTGGTGTTCAGGCCAGGTCTTTCCTAATTTTCCTATTTTCACGTTTTCCTATAAAGTATCTTGTGAAAGGCACTATACAATTTAATAAAATTTGTATTTAACCTGAATGAAATACACCACTGCTCTGTGCTGACAATGCCAACTGCTTTCGGTGAATGGCCCTGAGATTAATGAATGATCAACAATTAAACTTACTGGATACCTAACCCCTCATTTGAGATACCTGTCTGAAATTTTTCTACCAGCTGTGATGTCCTACTTGGCTGTGAAGGGCTCAAACTTGCACACACATTCAGCTAAATGTCCAGACATTGTGCCAATTTTTCAATCAAAATTTAAGGAGCCCAAAGCCTCTTATTTCCAAATATTACAGCTTTTTTCCCACGGGCCCATGTTTTTACCATAAGTGAACTCTATTCAGACTCATCTCTTCAACACACTCTCAAACATACAACACTGCAACTAGTGCTGTATCTGCCCAATTTGTTCATATTTTAGCTTTGGAGACTAAATGTGGCTATAGGATAATTTTTTTGGCAGTGCAGATGTTTTAACTGCCACCATTCTTCCCTGGATTTGCAGGCTTTGTTCTTCCACTATAGAGTGTTACTGTTTGTAGATAAAGCATGATGCCTATTACAGATATGGAACGATACATTTTAATCAGCAGGTTGGAGACAAAAGAAATTGTATTACATACATAGTAAAGTATAATGGATACAGCCATGCTTCTCTACAGAAAGCTGAGAAAGAACAGAGACCAGATAAAGGTCATTTCAAATCAATTAGCATTATGTAGAATTCTATCATAAAATTAGGGCTCACAATTCAGCAATTTATCCTCAGGATGCTTTTTTTAAACGCCATATCATTAAGCTGCTGAGCAATTCTTCACAGACAGTATTGCGGACATGCAGACATGCAAAGTGCGTATACTGTTTCCCCTCATTGTATATCATTGTATAGATATACAGTACTTAATATAAAGTAACTAAATGTTTTGTAAAATGGAAAAGTGGAATTGAGACCCACATATACAGTCAAGCTGGAAAGTCTGAACACCCCTTTCACCTTCTCCACGTTTTATTACATTACAGACATATTCTACAATAGATTGAGTTAATTTTTTTTTCTCAAAATTCTGCACAAAATAGCCCATAATGACAAAGTGAAAACATGTTTTTAGAAATTTTTGCAAATGTATTAAAAATCGAAAACTGAAATCTTTCATTTACATAAGTATTCATACCCTTTGCTTTAACATATTTTTAAAGTATCATATTTAATATTTGGTCGCATATCCTTCGCATGCTGTTACTTCCTGAAGTCTGTGACCCATCAACATCAAAAGACTCGATATCTTATTTCCAGGTACTGTTACAAGTGATACTATAAGCTCTCTGCATTTGAATGGATCTCTATGAGAATTGGGGGGTGAGACTAGATTCAGCTGTAAATTACACTGGTACAGTATGGAACACATGGCTGGCTAAATGGCTGTAAGTTATCAAGGGTCTGAGCTATCGAACAAGCCCCAAACCATCACTCTGTTGCCAGATATGGAGTAGATGTGGATGGATCACTGCAAGGGTTATTTCTCCTGACTCATTTTCCTATAGAACTCTATGGGGGAAAAAGTCAGGAGAAACAACCCTTAAAGAGATCCATCCACATCTACTCCTGGCTACAGAGTGATGGTTTGGGGCTCGTTTGATACCTTAGACCCTTGATGACGTACAGCCATTTCGCCAGTCATGTGTTCCATACTGTACCAGTGTAATTTACAGCTGAATCTAGTCTCACCCCCCAATTCTCATAGAGATCCATTCAAATGCAGAGAGATTATAGTATTGCGTGTAAGAGTACCTGAAAATAAGATATCAAGAGTCTTTTGATGTTGTTGGGTCACAGACATCAGGAAATTATGATATGCAACCAAATATTAAATATGATAACTATTAAAGTTTATGTTAATTTGTCCAATTACTTTTGGTCCCCTAAAACGGGGGGGGCTATGTATAAAAATGGCTACAATTGCTACACTGTTCAACCGACATGGACGTAAAAACCCTGAAATTAAAGCTGAAAGTGTAGTGGTTCGCGGCTGTTTGTTTTCTTTTATTTTGCGGCTCTCGTCCTGCTTTCACGATTGTTAATCAATCGATTGTTTTGTGGTTTGCCAGCCTCATTATTGTTTTCACCTGGGCTTCTACGTGCGGGGTATTTAAGTTCCTCACTTCCGCTTCTGTGATATTAAACTTGGTTTATGTTCAGGGGGGACTTGCAATAGCTACTTAATCAGGTATAGGATTTGTTCTCCGTCTGGTAGCGTTTGGTGCTATCTATTTTGTACTTTGCTGTTCTCTCGGAGACAGTGTTTCTTTGTACTTTCGTTTTTGTTTGACACTCTACTGGCTTTGAGCTATGGTAGCCAAGAGTGTTCTTTTGTTTTACTAAGTTTCCCGTTCTTAGCTCATTACGTGAGCTTGGAAGATTTACTTTATATTCTACTAGTTTTCTAGTTCACCCATTTTTGTGGGTTTATTTTCGTTTTGGCTGTTAGCCTTAAGGAATTAGTTCCTGTCTTTCCTTTTCTCTTATTATTATTTTCTCTACCTAAATATTGGTCCTCACGGTTGGGAGTTGACTTGTTCAGATCCCCGCAACCTTTGCGTTTGAATCTCCGAATCATCAATAAACCCCCTTACAAAAGGTAGATGAAAATGTTAGCAAGACGAGAGAAGGCCGAGTTCCAGACAACAATGACATGACAAGCGTAGCGACAAGGCATAACGAACTGCGATGAGATAACGAATAAAAGGGGAATATATAGTGAGGTTAATGAGTCAATGAGTGAGTGCAGCATGAGAATGTATGCGAGAGTGATTGAACGGTAATTGGAGTGTGTGGAATGTAAGTGGGGAAGATAGGTAATAGGCTGTGGAAAATGAGAAGGAAAATGAGGAAACAAGGAGGAAAACCATGCCCAGGCTGCACAACACGGAAGACAAACAGGGAAACGTAAAAACATGACGTGAGACAGAAGGGACGGGGAAAACACGGAAAACAATAGGGTCGTGGACTGGGAGAGAATGGAGGGTGTAATACACTCACCTGTTCAGCTCTGGTTTATCGTTTAGACTTATTTTAATAAACTCTTGTTTTTACCTTTGATTTTGTGTGTGCTCTCCCCTTGTTACAAACAAGAGCCGTTTGTAGCATCAATGCAAAATAGATGTGTGGGTAAATTTTACCCATAAGCGCTATACAACTAATCCTGGTTGTTCTAGTGTTAACATCATCTGCTCTTTGCAGTTGGCTTGAGGTGCCATAGTTTAAAAAATATTATGTAAGACCCACAGTAATGAAAAGATTCAGCCCACAGCAGACAATTCTATGGTTATTTGTTTTTGTCACCATGCGTTTACAAAAAGCTAACCAAGAAAAGAGACTGGAGTTTACTCCCCAGCTGCAAACAGTAGTAAATGTTTTTTTGTTTTGTTTTATGTGTCTTTCAGGTTTTGAAAAGTCAGCTCTGAGGGAATGAATCAAGTGCTGCATTTGTCCTGCATTAGGACTAAAACAAGATATAAAAAGTGAAAAGTTCATGCAATATGTGGATATTCCAGACCCTCAAGACATGATCTCGATACCTGATGCTATATCTCTCATCCTTTCTCTCTCCCTCTTTTCATCCTCCCCTCCAATGTGCCCTGTCACATCCACTTAATCACAGATGTCGGCTATCGATTCTTGGTTCAGTGAGCTTTAAGAAAATGATGCTTGGCTGTGAGTCCTGCAATAACCAAAACATCATTATCCTTGTGGAAACAGAGACACCAAACCAAAGTAATTCAACCTCTTCACTGAAAGCAGAGAGAAGAAGTGTGTGCGTGTGTTTGTTTGTGTGTGTGTAGATGGGGACGCAGGAAAAACAGAGAGTTCTGATTAATTAGGTGCCCATCACAGAAATTGGAGACAGTGTGATAGATGGATTGCCTATTACCCTTGGATAGGTCAGACAGAAACCAGCCACATAAGCTGTCTGGAGTTGAGCCAAAGACAATTCCGTACACAGCTTCTTTTTAGACAGATGGTTTAGTAACCTTATCTGTCATCTGATCTTTAATACATTCAATTGGTACTTAATTAATAAAAAGGGAGTTTTTGCAGAGAGGTATGACTAGCAGAGTGTATTGCACACATACAAACAGCTGGAACACCAGTGAAGCCAGTGGCTCTGTGGAAGCTCAGGCAGAGTGCTCAGGCAGAGTGCTCCAAAGAGTTAAACCCCCATCTTCTCAAATAATAGAAATGAAAAGGACAAGACCAGGATAAAAGGGTAAAACCATGAGTATATTCCTCTGCATTTAAAATCTTTTGAATAAATATGCGCTTTGACATTCTCGGTTCCCAATACTTATCATCTAATGGAAAAAACATGTTTCACATATGAATCGCTCCTTTAATACTACCTTTACATTTTCAGAGCGTCACCCCTTAAAATAGCTCATTGGTGTTGGCTTCTGGGTAAGTGCCAATGTGGTTCTTTGGCCAGCCCAGGAGGCAACTGCCTCTGCACAACCCCAGGTTTACATCACCACAAGTTAATGCTTGCTGCACTGCAATCTGCAGGGCACAATTTAAGTAAGAAGCAAATGCTCCATCACAGGGTGACAGTTCAAGAGAGTCAGTCCTTGGTTTAGAGCTTGGCCCTAGGTTACAATAAAAAAGTGAATTTGCAAAGACCACAATTCATGGTGGTTACAGTAGTGAAGAGGCATATGAGGATTTCTGTTGTCGTACACGTGTGTGTTTCAGACAAGTAGCTTTGGATACATATGATTTGTTTCGCATTATATTTGAGTCAGGTATTCCGCAATGCATTTCCCACATGAGCCTTGAATCAAGTGATAAACAAGATTTTTAGTTCCTATGATGCTTAAACAACAGTTTCCTGACATCAGATAATAAATATCAAGCTAAAATGTTAAAAACCCAGATGCAAGTTGTTGTTTTTTTTACAAACCCCAATTTGGGACCGCATGCAAAATGCACATAAAAGCAGAAACCAGTGATTTGTAAATTCTCTTTTACATATATTAAATTGAAAACAGTACAAAGAAAAGATATTTAATGATTTTTGTAAATATACGCTAATTCCAAATTTGATGCCTGCAACACATTCCAAATTGTTGGGACAGGGGCAAAGAAAAGACTGGGAAGTTCAAAAAACACCTGTTTGGAATATTACACAGGTAAACAGGTGATGCTATCATGACTGGGTATAAAAGGATATCTTCTTATTTTCAGGTACTCTTACAAGCGATACTATAACCTATCTGCATTTGAATAGATCTCTATTGGAATAGGGGGATGGGACTAGATTAAGCTGGTTGGCTAAATGTGTTATGTTCTGAGTCTGTCTGTTTTGTATTTTCATTTTCATTCATGTATTTATGTTTCTGATTTATTTGTAGTTTCACTGTCCTGTGTTTTGTATTTCTGTCACTCCCTGTCTTCGTCACACTTTTCGGGAGTCTGTGGGGATTTCGGTTTTCTCTGTATTTCCTCTCTCATTCCTTCCTTCTTACTAAATTATTTAATTGTAAATAATACTAATTAACTAACAACCACTAACATCTTAGAATGAGGGTCTACTAATCTACTAATGACTAACTTGTGTATATAATACTAAACAACTAACTTACTAACATTAGGGATTTAGAATTTTCTACTAACATTACTAATGACTAATTTATCTTGGGTTTCTACCTGCAGCTGTCATTCTCCCTCGTATCCTATCCTAGATAGATCCTATCCATGTATCTATCTGTGATTTTGCATTCTCTGCACATGTGTCCACTTCCACGTTCCTCCCCTTTGAGCTGTGCACTTGTTACCTGTTAAACTCCAGGTCTGTTGTCGTCATTGTTTACGTGAAGATCCAGTCCATGGTTTACGTCTGCCCTCGTTATTGTGTTATTGGTCCTTGTTACCCTTATTGTTCTCACCTGTGAGCCATCTCCCCTTCCTGCTTCCTCAGACCTGATCCTCATTGTTTCTCGTCTCCCTCTGTATATTTAACCCAGTCATCCTAGTCACTCTTTGTGAGTTCCTCAAACTTTATAGCATTGTTGTTTTCCGAGTATCTGTTTGTTTTTTGTGTTTGTTTTTTTGTCCGTTCTTTTTTGGTTTATTTTCATGCCGTTTTGATTTCCCGTTTTTTTAAAAAAAAATTTTTTTTTTACTTCTGCCCGTGTTCTCGCGACCCTGATTTCTGGACTGTGATTTTGTACCTCTGCCGTGCCTTCCCGTTTTCGAACTCTGCCTGTTTTTGTACTCTTCTTTGGCTTTAGATTTTTCTACCTGACATTAAACTTAGTTTTTTTTTTTGTACTCCTGCCTGCTACTGGGTCCCTATTTCCACCGGGATTGGCTTTGCAGCCCTATAATTTAGTTATATGACACTTGGCAGGGCGGGACAATGTTATTGCCGACACCCTGTCCAGGGCATGAGCAGTGATCTGGTCTGTATATTCTGGGTAGTTTGTGTAATCGGACTAAAAGGGTATTGGTTATTTTGTGCCACCAAGAGCCTGGTTACATCCATATGGTTCCTATGATACAGAGATGTCAGGCAGAGAAGCTTGCAAATAAAAGGGCTAGCCTTTGTATTAAAAAAAAATAATGATAATAAAATTAAATAATAATTTGTGATGTGCACAATATTAGGGATAGGGGTGCACCTTAGTTTAGACACCACACGTCCAATAACACGCCTCATGTACTGGGGGCAGGGTGGACTTTGCCTCTCAGGAAACGGGTAAAAGGGCAGTGGTGTCAAAGGGGGAACGGGGGGAGGCAAAAGTGGGAGGACAGAAGAAAGACGCCGCCAAGAGAAAAGGAGAGAGATCTTTATTTCAACCTTCCTTTTTAGAAACAAGATAATAAAACTCTAAACAACAACAAATCGAACAGCGAGGGCTGGCGGATGCTGGAATCACCATGGAGAACTGGCCCGGTCTTCTTCCCAGGTAGAGGTAAAGCGTGTTTACACTGGGGACGAAAATCGCTTGCGGAGTCGCCTCCCCGCTCTATGCCGTCCACTGTGCACCATGTGAAGGGCTTTTATGGGGAAAAAGTACACAGACGGATATCGCCACTCTGCGAGTGTAACCGTGGAAACGGCCTGAACCTTCAGTCCCGAATCTGAACTAAGGAAAACGGTACAATATTGTAATTTAGCCAGTCAGATAAGTGATTAGTGACTAGGCACGTAACGTTACCTTACCTGTCGGGCGACATAGGCTACTAATGTTAAGTGTCCATTTCCTATGAGATGGCAGTGGTATATTGATGTCGCACAGCACTGTTGTGTGATAGCCTAACTTTACTTTTTAGCCATATAGTCTATCTGTTACCAGTCAAAAATGTAGACTATTTATTATGCAATACCTGAAACTTTATTCTTATGTACTGGCGAACAGCAAAGTTTAGCTAGCTAACGTTCGCTATGATGTGAATTCAACACACTGTTCAATTTCAACTTTCCACCCCCCATTACCTCAGTAGGCTACAGAGGAGTATATATCACAACACAGTGCTGCCAGCTTGGGCAAGTAACCTATAGCAGCAGCAGACCAGTGAGGGAGAAAGGATATTACCAAAGTGAATTTATGGGGAAAGTGTAGGCTAACGTCATTCCGCGTTGCGTTGTCAAAATATGAAATTCAATCCTACTAGGCCTCATCAGGCGGGCAGGTGTGTGCACGATACAGGTACGTGGCGATATTTTTCGAGAAAGAGCCTGTGTCGCTCTCCGACCACGCCTCCTTGCTTTCCCGCTTGCCTCTCATTGAAAATGAATGGAGACCAAACGATTGTCGCATACCGTGTAAAAAGCCCTGTACGCTTACCTTCCCTCAGTGCTACACTCTCAACATTCGCATCACATACTGACGTTCACATTTTGCATACATTAGTTTAGGTTGCAGCTATACAGATGTCTAGCACTTTCCCGAGATGAAGATTGCGTAGGTAGATAGTTTTTTAATAACCTTCTAACCCGATATTATTCGTTTCTGTCTCGGATTCTCGGTCGTAACACTGATGAACGTCTATGGCTAAAAGTGGGTGTGGCCTATTCACAAACTTCTGAAAGGATTCATGCGACACCACACAACTTTCACCAAAGGTTTGTCATGGGTGAAGGCAGAACTGGTGAACTCTGACACCAATTGGCTAAAAGGGGGTATGGTTGTGGGTGTGGCCTACTCACGAAAACGCACATAACTTCTTAACGGATTTACGCAACACCACACAACTTTCACCAAAGGTTTCACGTGGGTCATGGAAAAACCGATGAACTTCTGACACAAATTGGCTAAAATAACAATAATAATAATAATAATCATTTAAACACAAGGAACAACTACTAGGCCATGTCTGCTTATGGGTTTGTCAATGTCTTTGGTGGCCTTGTGGGATGTTGTCAGACTTGGCGGAGGTCTGTGCTCTACTGAGCACATTCTCTAGTGACTAGGCACATGACTGAGCATGGTTGTTGAGTGCACCAATTACACTTACTGATTTGAAATTGATCCCCGTAGGTTTCACATCATAATGGGGAAAACTAAAAAGAAAACTGTCAAATCGTAAGAGACAGGTGGAATAACCTCTTGGCAACACTGCATTTAAAACATACAGGCCATATACTAACTTGAGATATGGGGTCAAGTGAAAAATGTCCCTCCCCCAAGGTTGACCTTTCTGTCTCGTGTAAAGGTAATAGACACTAAAGTTCTCAGAATTTTAATCATTGTCATTGAAAAGTGCTTTGAGGCCTGTGGTAAACATTCATTCAGTTATGATTTTATATTTGAGGGATTGCTGCTGTTTTATTGATGATGTGTTCCCAGGGGTGTAACATTGAACTATTTATTTATTTATCATTTGTTTAACCAAGAAGTGTCAACCAGAAAAACATGTATTTTTCAAGAGACCTGGCGAGATGGTAATAGTACATACATAATGCTTCAGTTAAAAACACGATTCATAACAAAATTAATTGGAGAGAAGAACTGATTCGAAAAAGCATACGAACATGGCATTTTAACAATTAAAACAATTACATCCCAGTGACAAGGTGCATATAGATTTGGAAACAACCAGGGATATGATGGGATTTAGTATAAGCTGATTGTCCCAGTTCCTAGTTTAAGTGATTTATAGTCGCATGGTGCACAATAGGAAAAAACTGTTTTGCCTAGGTTTGTACAAACCCTGGGAACAATAAAAAGCAACCATTTCATGGACCAAAGTCGTAACTGCTTGTACTTGCTGAGTGGAGGGAAGACGGGTAGAAAAGGGAGTTTACCCAGAACTGCTTTATAAATAAAACATTCCAGTGCTACTGTCTGTGAATGGTTAATGAAGTTGCTCCCACCATTTCAAAAAAGGTACAATGCTTTGTAAGAGACTTTTCCTTTGTAGGTTAATACAATGAAGAGACTATATCAGACCTGGGTAAATTATTATTTGAAACACTTTTGAGGGACGGTTGTTTGATAGTGTGATCAGCAGTGTATCATTTAGCTGACTCTACATTGCTGCCTGGATAGCTAGTAATGTTAAATTCACTGATACTGTACCAATCTAGGGGCAGGCTTTCTCCCCTCATTAATCTTTAAGGACTGTTTAGCACTATGGAGCTGCCTTGTACATTCAGTATTTTCAGTCTCTACTGAGTATCTTTTTACAATGAGAAACTTATATGTTGTTATAATGAGAAAATATATCATTATAAACAAGAATAGTTTACTTCCTTGTCTCCTTATAATGATATTTATCTAATTATAATAAATTATGAATTGTGAATTGTGTTGTGTTATGAGAAAACATAACCTATTGAAAATGATACGCAGAATAAATTTATCGAGGGCCAACAACTCTGAGAATGGCTGGTGTGCAAGATTTTACTAAGTTTGCCAACTCATCAGCATAGCTTGAGAAAATCCTCGCCTTTCTTACATGGATTTTGGGAGGGGTTCGGAAGATACCATAATATTGATTCTATCTGAGAATATGCCTACGAACATGACAGAGATTACTCGATATGCAAGTATTACTGCTTGTAATATTTCAAATATGTATGTTGATTTTTCCACACTACTGTCTCATATGTTTGATGTTGTTAATTTTGACATTTTGAGTGCATTTCACATACTGTAGTGTAAGCATTCATAAGTGTAGTGTAACCATCCTGATGGTGGAATATTATTTTATTGTAATCTCATCATTGACTGATGGCGTATTAGTATCTTCCTGGGCTGTCTTGCCACTTAGGGCATGGAAAATACCCATTCCAATTTACCATGTGCTGATATGTGTTAGATGAATCCCAGGATATGCAGCAAAATATTTACATACTGTAGAGTACAGAAAAAAAAAGAAAAAATTATTGAGTGATCTGTGGTTGAACGCAAATAGTATCAGTGATCTCGGGCCTTATTTATAAAACTTTGTGTAGGTTCACAACGAAAAGGTTATGTACGTACAGCACTGCGTACACTGAAAAATATAAGTGACGCCCCGTGTATAAATTTTAATTATTTAATCTTCAACTTTTTAATTGATTTAATTACAGTGCAGCACCTAGATAATTTCCTATTTGGCTTAAGATGAGTACAAGCAGTGTAATCCGATATTATTCTCGAGCTAAATAAGGAAATCTCCCCTCTGCTTCTCTGTGCCAGTCCCATTGCCTTGTCCCATGTGTCTGTATAGGAGGGGTCCATTGTCAGGTCTCTGTGGTCTCTTTCTGCAGGTTAATGAAAAACATGGCTGTGCAGTAGCCAGAAAGTTTAGAGCTTAAGTTGAAATCAATATGCAAGCATTGTTTGAGAGGACGGCTTGGTGATTATGACTGATCCTGGCCAATGTGAATCAATAGCATGGGCGGTGTGTATCACACCAAAGTGGATATCTTTTTTTATTTTTTCTATTTAATTTTTTTTTTTTTTGCAGAGGAATTATTGCTGAACCAATTTTTTGGGGTCTAAAGCAAAGCCTGATGAATGGTGTTAGCAAACTGAGTTTGTACACGTTCAATGCATGCTTTTCCTGCATTCTACCCATCTCTCTATGCTTCCATTTTTCAGGGAACCTCAGAGATGCTCACCTAACGAATGCATTGTAACACTCTACAGCTGGCAAGGATTCACTTAATCCCATTACCTCAGGTTGGTTAATTGAGCAATACTGAAAACATTATGAATTTGTTGTTTGTCATTTTTTAAACTCGTTTTGAACATTAATATGAGTTAAAAATTGATTGTATTTTTTGTCCATATACATAAATATTTGAGTCCGTGTTGAACTCTTAATGTGAATTAAGTGGGTAATAAATTATGCAACTTATGTAAAGGACATTTATAACAAGATTTATAAATCCATCAAAAATAGAATATTTTTAAATCTCATAAAACAAAATTAATTATTGGTTACTAAGCTAACAATACTGATGGGCTAATTGAAAACTTCTCTCTGCACATGCACATACCTACATCATACTGAGGGCAATATTCAGTTGAGATAATCACACGCAAATGGCACATACTCATGAAATTCAGCTTTTTCCACTTAATAATCTTTTTCCGTTCAACTTTGTTTGGAAAAAAAGGTGGTTTATGTCTAGCACCACCAATAGATGATTATGAAAAATACAGCATATTTTCCATGAATGGATGTTAGAATTAATGTATGTTATTTGAACATAATATTATTTTCCTTGGCCTAGCCTGTAATGGTTTCCAGTGGCGGAGAATCAAATACAATGGGAATGGGAATCAGAACAAGTCACCCACAAAGGTGAGGACCACGAATAGCTTAAACCCCAAAAGGGTAGAAAATAAAAGGAATAATCCTAGTAGCTAAAACAGCCAAATAATAATCAGCCCAGGAAAATAGGGCGAACTTGAAACACGAGTAAGAACACAAAACTAAGTCTCCCGAGCTCAATACTAGAGCTAACACGGGAAACTAGAAAAGAAAAGAACACCTTCGGCACGTAACACTAACGCGGCCAGAAGAAGGTGAAACAAAAGTGAAACCACCAAAGAAGAACTGTCTCAGTGAGAACAGCACAAACTACTACTACTAAAGGTATATGATGCAAAATATAGGCAGTGTAGCTTTCCATTAGTGTCTCCAAATCTATCCAAATGGCTAAATTGTGTACTGCTCTACATAAAAAAAGAGAGATATATTTAACTACAAATCAACTTTTGCATCATTTTCAAGTGGGAATGACTATTTTCATCAGTATAGGGGGGTAGATATCTATGGGTCCAAAACCCCTATGCAAAACATGTCATAAAATTAAAAAAATTAGTTTTATCCATTATAAAGAATATATATTTGCTTCTATATGTAGCCTAATCATTCACTCTTGTACCTCAATAAAACATCACTTTTCCCTGTACTCTACAGTATGTATACTTTTGCCCCGGGATTGCATTTCTCTGTAGTTTATAAAAATATTTCTAGTCATTTTGATTAAGGGAAATATTTACCTTAATCTACCGCATATCAGCGCACAGGAAATTGGAATGAGCAGTTGCTATTCCGAGTAGTCTAGTGACAAGTAACCTATATACACCATAGCCTATATTATGTACGATAACATGAAAATGAAATAGTATTCCACCATCTGCAAAATGCTGCCAAATGTTCTATTTTCAATGGAAATCGGTAGGCTACGTCAAAAATACAATGAACGATTGCACTACAGTATGTGAAATGCGCTCAAAATGCGAAAATAGCAATGGGTCTATCAATCATATTGGAAAGACAGTGTTCGAGTGGAAAAATGAACTTACTTAATTTATTATGTGTAGCCAGCGAGACCAACTGTATTTCAGACGCGAAATTTTTTAAATGTCGGCTTGGAAAATTTCCTCTTCCTTGAGCGTTATTATAGACATCTTGCATAATATGAGACCTTGAAAACGAAATCTACCGATACGCAGGAATGTAGTAAATTGTATCAAGCACCCCGGAAGACTTTGGATATACCGTTGCTTAGGTTATAATGCACTCTGTTGGATAAAAGAGCCGACAATTCAACCAGAACGAACTGTAATGAACGAGACAGGCTTGCACAGCATGGGGGGTATTACGAGTCGACGTTTCAGATGGTGTAATTGCGGTATAAAGTGCTGTACATTTCTCAAACCGAGCAACGGTTGAGCAAAAAAGTCGCGCCGGCGAGACCACCTGCGCAAAGGTGATAATAACATCCATAAACATTTAAAAACAGAAATACATACAGAAATCAGCCTAACATAAAAAAAGAAACAAGACAACGCACAATAAATTCATTGTAGGCTATGTATTTTTCCTGCTTGGGGAATTTATATTAAAGTCAAATCGGACATATACACTAAAATGTTTTATTGGCTTTTGAATAGGTTATGAATAATCATGCATGCATTGCTTGGGAAAGCACCGAAATTAGCAACTCGCCATGGACTGACACACTCACATGGCGGCTCTCCTCCCACTTCGGCGCACGGTGAGTCGAACGGGCTCAGGAGCGTAAAGATCGCCACTCGCCATGCGCCGGCTGGAAAATAGAGCCATGAATCTCCGGGACAAGTATATGAGACATGACAAAACTGCCAGTTTACTTATGCCCTTGACAAAGTAGTATGAAAATGGCCAATCTGACAGGCCACAATAAAACCAAACTCCTACCATACCCAAAGATAATTTATTCCTCTTAAACCAACATCTTTTACACCTCGCTGCAGGTGCGCTAACGCCTCTAGTTACAAAATTATCGAAATTGAGTTGGACATGCCTTAAATTTCCAAGCGCCTTGCGCTACCGCTAGAGCTTGATAGTGAAAACAGGGCCATGATGGTCATCTAAGAGGTGTCATTGCCTCCTTCAGTCCTAATGAGTCCCTTTTCCAAGGTGTCAGCAGATATTACATCATGATGAGCGTGAAGGGAACAATGTGATATTTGTATGCAAACTAGCACCCATTTACCTAACACATGCAATGCTTGTATTATGCATCAGAAAACTGTAGATTTTCTTGTGACTTTTTTTCTGCATTTATATGTAATTGTTGATGACAGAGAAGCTACAAAACAGGGAATTTCCTACTGCAGATCATAATCTGATACAACCTCATGGGAAAACCGACTTGGGACCGACTTTGAGGCATGACTTTTGAAAGGTAGGTGTAGACTTTCTATCAAGCAAAAGATTTGTCAAATAGCTGAAGTAAGAATTGCTGTCTGGAAACTTTGAAGCTGTCCATCTGGAAAGGAAAGGATGTTTCATACCAAGATCTCTTTGTCTGAAATGTTATAGGAGGGAATCACATGGAATTGCAAGCTTTCAAATCATGCACTAATGCATTTACTCCAGGAAATAAAAAGTTAGTACTGAAAATACTAGAGTTTAATTCACAAAGCCTATATTTTAACAGGCTGGCCAGTACACAACATATTTCAAATGTATTTAATGTAAGAAAAAAAAAAAACGTCTCTCGAATTTGCTGAAAATTATGTTTATTTCCAGGAACGGTAATATACAGTAAATGCACTCTGGATTCTGCAGAGTTAATCTGAATCCAAAGCCTTTTCAGTGATTCCTTGTTATACATTTTCTAAGCCGTAATCATGAGTGATGCAATACACACAATAGAAAGGATGTAGTGAGTCTGTGACATCTGTTAATTAGGCCTAAGCGTATTGGCCGTCCTACTGTGATTGAATAGGCATGTTGATTTGAGTAGTTCCCAATCTCTCACTCTCGGTCGCTATTCTACCATTGCACCAACTGTATTGTAGTCATGATGCGATTAAAGGATCATTTGGTCAGCAGACACACTGGCAACAGAGCCGGTCAGACATATCTTTCATCAGCATTACTAAAAGTGTACACCAACCGATATACAAATGGCAGCTGTTAATGGCCTAGACACACACACACACACAGAGCACTGGTTACAACGGTTGCCTCGCAAAAAAGTGGTTCCTGGTTCACGTCCTGGTCTGGGTCCTCTCTTCATGGAGTTTGTATGACAGGTTAGGTATAATCCTGCCATTGCCCTTGACCAAAGCACTAGCCTCAGAACTGGAGATGGTTCACGGGCACCACACTGTGGCTGCCCACTGCTCCTAAGTAGTTAAGATGGGTGAAATGCAGAGGACAAATTACCCCACAGGGTCAATAAAGTATAACTTAATCGTATATATTATATATATATCAGGGTAGGGTGATTGGAGCCATGTCTATACAGTGAGCACCATAATTAATTGGACGGTGACACATCTTTGGTTATTTTGGTTCTGTACTCTAAATTACACTGGAACAGTATGGAACACATGGTTGGCTAAATGGCTCTAAGTCATCAAGGGTCTGACGTATCAAACAAGCCTCAAACCATCACTCTGCTACCACATATGAAGTAGATATGGATGGATAACTTGAAGGGTTTCTTCTCCTGACTTCTTTTTCCATAGATTTAAATAGGAAAATAAGTCAGGAGAAACAATGCTTAAAGTGATCCATCCATATCTACTGCATATCTGGCAGCAGAGTGATGGTTTGAGGCTAGTTTGATACCTCAGACCCTTGATGACTTACAGCCATTTTACCAACCATGTATTCCACACTGTTCCAGCATAATTTACAGCTAAATCTAGTCCCAACCCCCAATTCCCATCGAGATCCATTCAAATGCAGAGAAGTTATAGTATCGCTTGTAAGTACCAGAAAAATAATAATCAAGAATCTTTTGATATTGTTGGGTCACAGACATCAGGAAGTCATTGCATGCAAAGCATATGCGACGAAATTTAAATTTTAAATCATTTAAACTTTTAGTAAGTAGAGTATACTTGCCCCAATACAGCTCTCTAGGCCTACAGCCTGTAAGTAAATAGAATGGTTTTTTTTAAAAGTTCAAAACCTTGTCCAGTGAATATTGCATTTATTGTTTTTCAAATAGCCTAAGCTACAGTGGATTCACTGTGCATAAGGTTTTTCCCATAGCCTATATGGTTAAACAACGGAGATAAATGTCACCATGTTAACTGAATTTAAACCTTAGTAGCTTATTCTTCGTCCTTCATATTTTTTAAATTACAGTGACAAGGTTTCCATACTCTCAGCTTATTAAAACCAGGTTTATTTCACATGTTATTCCATAACTGAACAAAATGATTTAAAAAAGAACTAAGCATCTAATTAGAAACAAAAACAAATTTGCAGGACGTTACACAATTAATTCACAATTCATTTTAATGCCATTCTCTGCATGTTCTGTTTCCCCTGCTGTAAGTCGCACGTTTCACGGTCTTTCTTGGAAAGTGGATTGTTTTAAAGCATTACACTACAAGTAAAACAGATTGGTCACATTTCCATAAGCAGGACAATATAAAACAAGGGGAAATATGCGTGAACATATGGGTTTCCAACCTGACAGCTTTATTGTATTTAGTGCCATCATTAAGGCAAAATAATGGTATTTATTGTATTAATCAATAGCATAATGAATATGCTATTATATATATATATATATATTATGAATAATATATGCAATATGCTACCTAGCCTAATGAACTTCGGATGAAGCTTGAATTTCGAGAACTCCATGAGAACAGCCTCATGGAATTGATGTTTGACACTTTCATTGCAGAATCAAACAAAATTTGTTGAACAAGCAGGCTAATTAAACGTTTTCTAAGGTGAGACTGAAGCCATCGATAGCTTATTCTCAGCTGTTGCAGGTCCTTTTAACGAAATGTAACCGCATATATTGATCATAGCCTACTATTGATCCATATAGCCTATTCCTTGATCGCACTAAACACGCACAAGCATGTCTGTTTCGCCATCAAAGCAATCCGCCAAGGTGGAAAAGCAGGCTTTTAAAGGGAATGGGATATGACATTTTGATTGGTTTATTGCATGTCACGCCCAAGACACACCTATAATTAATGAAAAGACTAGGTTCAGCCCATTTGTACATTGCACCCTGCTTAGCGCCCAGAAAACATGCCGCTAAAATAGCAAAAGTGGACTTGTACATGCCCTAAATTTACTTTACGCCATGCGCTTAGACCAAGCGCCAAGATCGCCAGATAGAGCCCCAGGTCTCCAAGCCTGACTTAAAACTTTCTCCCTTTGATGTATGTTCTGAACCAGTTTAACACAGTCAGAAAGACCAACCAACTTTTCAAGACAATTGATCAAGATATCATGGTCAATCGTATCAAACGCTGCGCTTAGGTCTAAGAGGACAATAATTGAGACCATATTTGCATCAGTTTAGTTTGAGATCGCAGATTATTTATTAAGAGCAGTGGCAGTGCTGTGGTATGTTCTAAAGCCTGATTGAAGTTCCTCCAGGATATTCTTTTCTTTAAGAAAGGAGTTTATTTGAAGTGAAACTATCTTTTCAAGTATCTTACTAATGAATGGAAGGTTGGATATTGGCCTATAGCTGGTCAGTGCATTACCGTCTAGGTTGGGTTTCTTTAGTAAGGGTTTTACAACGGCTGTTTTGAAGGCATCTGGGAAGATTCCTGTTTGCAGAGATGTATTTATAATCTTCAGGACATGACTTGAAACACTGTCGAACACCAACTTAAAACATGCTGCAGGTACAGGGTCAATACATGAGGTGGAGGCATAGGCACCAGGTTTATTTTTTTTTACCAGAGGGTGCCCTAAAAGAATTCAGCCACAGACTAAAAGCATTTTTTTTTTTAAAAACCTTATAGGCTAGTTAAGTGGTAAGCATAATATTTCTGACGTTTTTGTTTCCCATATCATTCAGTTTGTTTGTTATTGCATTGGAAACAACCTTAAATGCTTAACGTTAACCCCGGTCCTTTCAAAACAACATTTAATTTTGCCGTATGTAGCCTCACGTTTTATCGTCGTGTTTTATCCTATGTTCATACAGTTGAATGCCTCCGGCAAATAATTTAAAAATGGAACAAAAAAACAACAGCACAAACCTTAACACGCAAGCTGCCTTGCCGTCAAAAGCTTTTTTCCTCATTCTCGTAAGCTATGCCTGAGAAATAATAATGTAATTTAAATCTATTTGTGCATTTGCTGTCTTTTACCGTAAGTAATTTAGGCTATTGGCCGACTATGTTGCATCATTTACCATAGCATACATAGTTCATGTCTGAGACAAAGCATCCAATGAAACGGTACATCCCATTTTCTGTGCAAAAACAAGCTCCGAGACAACAATAGCCTACAGTAGGCCTACAGAACAATCTGTTACAAGCAATGAGGAGACGACTGGGAGGATTGACGCAGTCCGGCGCTCCGTTTCGGCGGTGGGCAGAGACCGCGGCGCTGCGTGTATGGAGGAGAGTCGTGGAGGCGGAGTTTGTATGTTGCACTGCTTGGTGACACTGGACATCTCGGGACAGCGGGACAATTTTTTTAGTCATGGCTGTATTGCACATTAATGCACTTAATTCACTTGATTGATGTAATGATTCTGCTGGATGTCTTTGTTTGATATGTTTGTTTGTGTGTTGTGGGTCTGCCCCACTGTGTAGTGGTTCGTGGCTGTTTGTTTTCTTTTCTTTTGCGGCTCTCGTCCTGCCTTCACGATTTGGAATCAATCAGGTTTTTTCCACGTTCCGTTTCGTGGCTTGCAGCCCTCATTATTGTTTTCACCTGCGCTTCTGTCTGCGGGGTATTTAAGTTCCTCACTTCCTCCTCTCCGGTGCTTGTTTGTCTTTTGACATTGCATTCAAGCCAGGTATAGCCAAGTATTTAGTGACCTCCTGATATTAACTTGTTTATGTTCAGGAGGGACTTGCTAACAGCTCTTAATCAGGTATAGGATTTATTTTCCGCCTTGTAGCGTTCTGTGCTATATTATTAGAACATTGCTGTTCTCTCGGAGACAGTCTTTCTTTGTACTTTCGTTTTGGTTTTGCACTCCTCCGGCTCTAAGCTAAGGTAGACGAGGGTGTTCTTTTGTTTAGTAGGTTTCCCGTTCTTGTTTAATTACTTGTGTTTGGGAGATTTAGTCGTTAGTTAGTTCACCTGGTTTTGTGGGTTGATTTTCGATTTTCGTTTTGGCTGTTTAAGCCTAAACGTTCCTGTTTTTTCTTTATTATTTTTTCTCCCTTAAATTATTGGTCCTCACGGTTGTGAGTAGGCTTGTTCTGATCTCCCCACCTTTGCGTGTGAATCTCCGAACTATCAATAAACCCATTACACACTGTCTGTCTTTTTTTTGTTGTTGCTGGGGATACAAATGAAGTTCCCTTGCGGGAAAATAAAAGTTATTCTATCAGCTTTCAAAATTCCTGTAGAAATAGTGATGAATATCTTGGGGCCGATACAACGTAATGATGAGCACTGATAATTTTGCTCTGAGCTCAAGAGCAAGATATTCAAATGATGTAAATTCACCCAGGTCAATGTCATTACACACAAACTGTAGAGAAAATGGCTGCAATCCCTCCTCCTTTCCTGTTTTGTCTGACTGACTGATACAAAATTGTACTTTGGAGGACAAGCCTCTATCAGTGTTGCTACACCAGTAGTGCTGTTTAGTCAGGTCTCAACTAAAAACATACAATGAAAATTCCTTTCAATTATCAGATCATTAACCAAAAAGGATTTGTTAGGCAATGATCTGGCATTAAAAAGAGCTCATTTCAGCTATAGGGATTCTGTGACAGGAAAGAAGACTGGTTGTGGCTGAACAGTGACAAATTTAAGATTACTGAGACAGGTACCGGATGGTCTGTGATTGCTACGATGTCTTTCACCATGCCACCGGCTGTTTAAGATCACCGGTAGGTTTAAAGAAGCGGCATGGGGTCTTTCTCATCTCTGGTAGGCACCGGAGTGATGATGTCTGTGGTTATTGCTGTGCAATATTTAATCAATTTGACTGAGCTTCAGTGTGACAGCTTTAATTAACTCCTTGATTAGTGATTGTGGTGGAGGGGGGGTCGTTGGGTCCCTGATTGGGACAAAGACATCCTCAGAATGCCTTGGGTGATGTGGAGCAGAGGGACAGGTGAGGGGGGAGAGATACCGGCTGTCTGCCTGTGCGTGCTGTCCTTTGCGCATATCTCGTTTGGGTATGGCATTCCAAGAGCATGACGTAGGTCGGCACCAAGTAGTCTGAATCCAGTGCTGTTTGGATGAACCCCATTGGATCTGAAGCAGGTCTTTGCCGTTACAAAAGATATTGAAATTGTCAATAAACTTTATCCCATGGGTGAGGCACACCGATGTCAGCCATTCAGGCCAAGGAGTCTCTGCTAAAAGATTCGATTCCTTTCCCAGAAGTTGGAATTGGGCCTGAGATGAATATATGTTGTGATTTACAATCACGCAGTTTCTCCAGTAGCAGGGAAAAGTATTTTTTCAGGATTTTCAGTTTCAGTTTTCCTTCGCAGAATGTCAAAAGTGGATAATAATTCTCATATTACTTGGATGTGTAGAGAGGAGCCCTGTTAGCTCCCTGACAGATGTGTTAGATTTTCAGTCTTTGCCATTCTTACATGCCTGGTTATAGAGTCCCCAATCAGAATAGTTGTTATGTTCTGTATTTCTGTCTGTCTGTTTGTATAATTATTTCATTATTTATTCTGGATTTATTATTTTTCATTCATGTGTACATTCCCCTCTGTTCGTGGGTTGTCCGAGTCTCATCTGTGTGTTTGTTTACCCAGTCTCATGCATGCACTATTCGGGTGACTTCGGGAGTTTTCATGGGTTAACACTGTATTTCCGAAGTCTCGTTTTCTGCTACTTCCTGATTTAATTCCCGTGTATAATTGTATATATTACTAACTCGCGTTAACAATCACTCCGGTGCTTTATTAGTTGCAATTAACATAAATGTATATGTGGCGAAGTGAGCCGTAGTGCTCGCGTGAAGAATCACAGTCCAGCCCAAGCTTGGGTAAGGAGAACAGGGTTTTTATTCTCCGTCTTTTTGTGTTACATTCAACCACAAATAACACACAACCAGACATCAGTCGTTTCTCTCCTCTCAACTCCCAGAAGGCTCCTTTACAAGGATCTCAGGCTCACTGTTAAACAATCAAGGCAATTGCTTAATTGATACAAACAATAACACAATCAATCGTCACCAATTGCCTGATTGGCAACAGCTGTGCCGGTTCCATCACACGCTCTCTTGCCGGCCGTGCCTAAAACCACACCCCCCTACCACAGTATACTAACAAACTAATTGTCTGTCTTATAGTTAGATACTAGCATTTAACCAGCTTCCCCGCTTTATCTTTCTACCTGCATTTCTAACTGCTCCTGAACTACCTGTTTAATTTGCTCAAGCTGTTTGTACTTAGTTCTCACCTCCCCTGATTACTGTGCACACTCCGCTCCTACTCGAGCCCGTTGTTTGTCATGCATGTTTCCGAGTCCCTTCCATGTTTCCGAGTCCCTTCCATGTTTCCGTTATTTTCTCGTGATCAAATTATTGTTTCCCTAATGTGTTAACCTCACGTTGTTTGTTACCCCTCCCTTTCCTATGTGTATTTAAGACCCACAATTCCGCTTCTTCCTTGTCAGAATGTTGATCGTATTTCCTGAGCCTGTGACAGTAAAGCCAGTGATTTATCGAGATTCCTGAGACACCCTTCTGTTTTCCGACTCCGAGTTTGCCTTTTGATTCTGTTTGTTTGCCTTTGTTGTTTTGTGGTTTTGACTTTTTGCTTGTTTTGTGACTTTGCCTTTGCCTGCCGTCTTTGCACCGTTTCCTGTGATTTCCTGGTTTTAGATTTTTTGGGATTTCCTGACTATTCTCCTGCCTGTACTGTCTCTACATCTGATTACCTGGCTTTTGATCTGGACTGGAAATAAACTATGTTCTTTGCCTTATACTGTCTGTACTTGGCTTTTCTGAGTCCAGACCAGGGTTCACCAACCTTTTTGAAACTGAGAGCTACTTCAAGGGTACTGAGTAGTACGGAGGGCTACTTGTTTGATACAAACTTCCTGAATAACATAAAGTTGCACAGATCACCTTTTAATAATAGTAATATATGGGAAGAGACTTAGATATTATTACTTCCTTTTATTGCCCTGTTTAATACTTTATTAGACAACATCGCCCTCTTCTGGTGAAACTAAAGTTTTACGGGACAATTTTTATTTCGCCAGATCTCCATGGTGATTAGTGCTATTTTTAGAACATGCCTCGCAGGCGACTCACGTGGTCCCTGCGGGCTACCAGGTGCCCGCGGGCACCATGTTGGCTACCTCTGGTCCAGACGTTTCAATAGTGCTTGGCTTATCAGGTGAAAGTTCAGGTGGTGGAGCGAGCGTTGGTGCTCTCTTTTTGATTTCTTGCTGGATTTGCCTCTGCGGTGGACGACATCAGACTAAGTCCGGGCTGGAGTTGATGCTTTCGGTCTAGCGCCGATGCTGTGCCAGTAAGGAGCGTCATTAGAGAAGGCTGGTTTGGAAGCTTCCGCAGCTAATCCAGTGGCATCGGGACACATCTAGGGAAGTGTGTCAGCCAAGTCCGTGAAGGGATACTCTACATTTGATGTAATCCCGTGTATGAAAATCTGTGTCTGTCCGTTAGCGTTTGGTGGCTCGGCACCTTGGACAGTAGCCGCTACAGAGTCAATGAATTGCTCCTCCTCACGTATTTGATGCCTCACGTTTCAATCTTCTTTTCAAGCTGCAGTATCCTCTCACTTAGTCGCTCACAGCTCACCGATATTACTGGGTTTGGAGACAGCTTTTACGTTGTCTTTTGCCGGTCAGAGAAGCTTTGTTGTTTAGAAACAAGTCAAAACGCTTGCTTTCAAGTGTTCACCCGACGTTCTTACTCTAAAATAAATAGATAAATAAATTTAAAAGATAAAATAAGTAAAACAATAAAATTAATCAGCTGTAAACAAATGGGCAGAAATTAAAGCAAGCAAAGCAGGAGCAGCAAAGAAATGTGTCCTCTCTCCTTGAGCTCTAGACACACTTGATCTTAAGACTAACCCGCCCAGTTCACTTGCTATGGGTGCAAGATCACATGGTCACAATGTGAGTGCAGGGCACTATAATGAGCCCTGTGCCGGGTGTTAAGATAGCAAAGACACTTGCGTTTGGGTTAGCACCGCTTAGCGCCAGGTTATAAATATAGCGCCTGGAGTTATAAAGCCTTCAATAAAACACCCTCTAAATAGGTGAGAATTTACCAAATTTGGCATCTGCATTGAAGGGGTTAATAAAGGAACATCAAAAATACATTTTTATTAGTTTTTAGAACATAATTTTTCTGTATAACTGATATTTTCACAGGACATCATTCTGTACGTGATGCACTTGTGAAAGAATTGTCTATGATAACAGTTTGTACCATGTTTTTTCCACATTATGTTTTTATGCAAAGGAGAGTCCTCCAAAAATGTTCAAGTCAAATATCCTTAGGTAAACTACATTAATTTGTGCAATCTATAAAATGAATTCAATTTTAATATTCAATAGTCATTTGATGAATCTCATGCTGTTCTTAAGGATACCAACTGCCAAGATCTGAAGGTATGCTTCCCCTCAGATATGCCCGAAGGCAGGAAACCTATTTTGTCTGGAACAGAGATGACTCTGGGAATTGAGGAAATGAAAGAATTCTCTAGAAATGATGGCTTCTGACTCTACGTGCTGGCCTGGGAAGAATGGCAATGAATCCAAGTACTTTCAGGGATCATGCTTGTGAGGCAGGGGGAAAGAATACAGTCCTCCACTGAAGCAGCTGTCATGTGATGATGGAGTTGCACAGGATAACCTCACAAGAAGCAGCTGGAGCTGAAGCCACCCGGCTTTCAAAGGAGACCCGAAGCTCATCTCGTACCTGATTTCTTGTTTTTTTGGGTTGTTTTTTTTTTGGGGGGGGGGGGCGGCAGGGGTAGGGAGAGGGGAGATGATTTAGAATGATTTGAGTTTGGAAAAGTACAGCACTGGGCAGAAGAAACTTATTTAGAATGAGAAAAAGATGGGGAAGTAGGAAGTAGGGTGGTTTTTTTTTTCCATTTGGAATCAGATAATGTAATGGATCAGTGTCCAGGACTATTCCCCTGTTTCCCCAGTGCCAGCACTGAAGCTAGAGCTGTGACATCCAGCATCTGCTAAGAGATAAGTACAGGCTGGTGTGAGAAAAGTACTTGAAAAAAATGTATGCGGATGACATTCTCTCATAAAAAGCAGTCCCTGATCACACAAAAAAAGAGACAAGCAAAAGTCATTCATTCCGTGCCCTTTAAAACTGTCGATTCTTGATTTAGGATTTGTCTCTTGTGCTGGCTTTTTCTCTTTAATGTCAGGTTCCCTCTTAGCTTGGGGAAAGAAAAAAGCACAGGGAACTAGCATAGGTATGAAAGAGAGAAATCCATAATTGTGATGGAACCTTTTCTTTGTCAGTCCCATCACTTTAAATGTGTTCAGTAAAAAAATGCTGTAGTTTCGATCCCTTTACTGTGTGTGACCCCCACCCCCTGTCCATTGGACTCCACTGTTTAATTGCATTAGAGACCAGAATGGTTGACCAAGAGGCAAGGGTACAGGGTGCGCGGGATGTGCAAAAAGACAGGAAAGCAATAAAACTGATAAATGATCCAGGCCACTCAGGTGTGAGGTTTCCCCCCTGAACCGGCCACCTCCTCTCTCAGAGTCCGCTCTGTTTGTGGTGCACCGCATCTGATTGGATTTTGGATCAATCTGCTTTATTTCTCACAGAAGTAAACGGATGGTAGCGAAAGAAAAAAAAAGCAGTAGCAAGTGAGGGGGTGAGAGGCCACTGGTTGAGCGTTGGCAGACACGGAAAGTAAACAGATTGAAAAGCCAATTCTGTGTGATGAGACGGAAGAGTATCGATCTCACACATGCTTGGAAAAAAAAATGAGCCCATGTGGTCCCTGGAAGAAATCACTTAGACCTACTGTGTGAATTTCTCGCTAATAACTAAGTAGAATGGATGACAAACTTCTCTACAAAACATTTTCGGGATGCTCAGAGCTCAAAAAGAGCTTTACGGTGCTGCAAATATAAGTGCAGTAAAGGTCTTTTCATGCAACCTCTATCCTGCTGCCTTAACGCGAAGGGGACCCTTATTAAAATATCAACCAAAACATGGGAAAGCTTATGATTTCATTTCTCAGGATGCTCTTGCTATTAGGAAATGCTAATTGTTTCCCTCAGACTTCTGGGCTTTGTTTTTGAAGTTTTTGAAGCTCACTTCCTGGTCTGGCTGAGAGACGTTGCTCACTAGCACCAGTGTGGTTGTGTGGTTGGCTCCAGTATAGGTCTTTCAGACCCCTTTTTCAATAGTCAATGGTATCAAATGCAGTCAAAACTGCAAAAAATACAAAGTCAATATATTTTTTCCCACAAGAACTTGTAGTCCTAATAGGTGCTTTTTTTCCATCTAATGTCTCCCCATGTGCCAATTTGTAAAGTTATTGTGTTGTTTGTATGATGTTTTAACATTTTGTGGACCAATCCGTGCAGGTTGTGACACTGTGCTTCACGAGTATCTAATTTTCTTAGTGGACGTACCCAGACGTAATGACCATATCTCAGCGTCCCCCTGCTCCCTACTGCACAGTCTCTAGCTCCAAATATTTTTTACAACATGGCAGCACTTGCGCTGTTTCAAAACGCTTGTCACAAGCCCACGGAAAGTCGTCACTTTGTCCATATATTTCTAGTCTACATACACAACTGAATCGTTCTAATACCCCATCTAGTATCCAACGAACAATATTAAATACCAAAATTGGTAATTAGTTTCTTTGCTAAGATATGTGGCTGAATAGTATTAAAAGCAGATGAGAAATCAATGAACAGCAATTTAGCGTGTGTCCTAGGACCTTCTAGATGTTTTAATACCACGTTCAGCAATGTGGCAGTTGCATCCTCTACTTCCCGTTTGGCCTTATCAGCAAACTGTACCGGGTCCAACTACAGGCTTTTTTCAATAATTCTTCTTTCACCAACTTCTCGAAATACTGTATTTAATTACTGATGTGAGGGCAACTGGCCTAAAATAATTTAAGGTTTAACAGATCCGCTTTAACAGCAGGGGGCGCCTTTTTTCAAATCGTTTTCAATGAGTTTGAAGTGTTTTCCACGCTGCTTTTGCACCCCAGGCGCCTCGTGTTTATCCGTTTCGGGCGCCTTGCTGTTTTTAGAAAAACGCTTGGTGCGCACATAGCTGAAATTATTTTATCTTGAAGCACTCCGAGGAAAATGCGCCCTACGTCACTGTCACTCTTTTTTCCTCTGTCCAATCGCACGAAAGTAGAGGCAGGCCTTGATTCTGCCGGTCGGTTCTGTGTTAACAAAGACGATGGAGAAATTGGTAACGTTAGTTGCCGTTTCAGCCCACCCGGAGTTATGTGATTTCACTATTCGTGAATGCCATGATAAAATGAATCCATCCAAGGCACTCCGCTTATTCACGGCTTTTCAAAGACAAATAACGAAGCAAACTTTCGGGTAAACTTAGTTCGCTAACACCGTTAACAACGTCAGCTGAGTGATTGACAGTTCAGTTGCCTAGCAACAGCAAAAAAAACACCTCCAATGCCTTTTTCAGAGTAGGCTTTCGTAAACGCGAGACAGGTCGTGCTCCTCGCGTTTTGAAGCCTACAAAGCGCGTCCTATGTGATCACGACCTTAGGGTGTTTGTTTTTAGCTATGGGGACTATAGTGGCCTGTTTCCAGAGCTTTAGCACTACCTGCTGGCTGAGTGACATATGGAAGATGCCACTGTACACCAGGCCTAGTTGTTTGGCACATAACTTCAGCACAGGACCTCCTGTTATGGGAACTGATCAGAACCAATCGGAGACACCAGAAGTAATAGGAATAGGCTTTATTTGTGGTCGACAAACACAGGTCAATGTCCAGTAAAAGTGCAATAGAGGGCAGGCAGAAACGTAGTCAAATCCAGGCAGGGGTCAATGTCCAGTGAACAGGGCAATGCAGGATGAGCAAAAGCGAAGTCCAGGAACAGGCAGGGCTCAGTACCGGGGAATCCGTCAGAGCAGGGGATCAGGAGGGCGAAGGGAAGGAGCAGGGCTATGACGTGGAAGGGCAGGTGGGCAGGAGAGCTGGAGCAGGGCTGGACAGGTAGACAGGACTGGACACAGGAATGAGGAGCAGGCAGGTATATACCGCTGAACCGTAATGAGACGCAAGCGCAGGGCACAAGACCATCTGGCAGAGAACACAGAAACAGAGGAGACTAAATACCAAACTAATGAAGAAACAACGAGGAACAGGTGAGACGAAACGAATGAGAAAACACAATTCAGGTGCGGGGAAGTGGGGACACAAAATGGAGGGAGAGAAGGAAAACATGGAACGGACTACCAGATAGAAAATACATATAAACGGAAAAACCAGACGTTAAAATTTGTTGATCATCTATGCCCTCCCAAACGGAGCCTAGGTTATTTCTACTCCCTCTCCAATTTTCCTTTATAGCACTGCTTTACTCTCCTGATTTCACACTTAATTTCTCGCTGTATTTTATGCCACTCAATCCAATTTCTTTCATGAAAAAAAATATTTCTCCTATTTATTAGGACCTTGATAGATTTTGTAACCATGGGCTTACTGTTGGGGTAAATCCTAATAATCTTTTCAGGGACAACTATGTCTTCACAAAAAGTAACATAGTTACTAATAACCTCAGTGAGTTCATCAATATCACTGCAACTCTGTAAACACATTCCAATTTGTGCATTAAAAGCAAAGCGACCTTGTATCTGCATGATGGAGTCATCTGTCCATGCTTTGATTCTTTTCATTTGTGCTTTCACTCTGGAATGAGGAGGACAGTATTGTGGCTTTGCGATGGATTTATATGCTCCTTTAATGGACCCGTAGCATAAATCCAGAATCTTGTTGTGGCGAGTGGGACATGTAACATATCAGTGGAAATTGCAAGTCTTTTGCAGGGTACATCGATTAAAATCCCCCAAAATTAAATTGTGGGCATCAGGAGAGATTTATTGTAACTTGAACACAACACATTCAACTGCCTCCATTGCGCTTGCCTCGTCATGCCTTAGGATGGATATAAACCACCATGACTAATATCTGGGGGAACTCCCATGGGTGATACTGAGGACGCAGTGATATAGATAGCAGTTCAATGTCTTTAGTACACAGTTTTTCCCTCACCAGAACCGAGGAATATATTCTATGACTTAATCTTAATCAGAGGAAATTATAATTATGTGATGGCTAAATATAGACCATTAACTAACAGTCCTACCATTAACAATGTTTAGTTTGTGTTATGGGTTAATGACACGCTAAACTATATTTTGTGGTTAGCTCGTTTTATCAGTCTCATAAATATAAAGTTTTAACAGTGTAAATACTTATAGGGAAATTGGGTATTCCCGACCGAAGCGTTCATAGCAAAACAAAATACAAACAACAATAGGAACCAGCACTAAAATTACCTCAGCTGGGTATTACAGGTTTTATGCTAGCCTATCAATTGATGTCAGTGCTAAATAAAATGCATTTCAATACTTAATACAATGAGGCGGCTGTGGCTCAGGAGGTAGAGCGGGTCGTCCGCTGATCGCAGGGTTGGCGGTTTGATCCCCGGCTCCTCCTGTCCACATGTCGAAGTGTCCTTGGGCAAGACACTGAACCCCAAATTGCTCCCAATGAGCAGGCTAGCACCTTGCATGGTGGCTGCCGCCATTGGTGTGTGAATGTGTGTGTGAACGGGTGAGTGAGAGGCCATTGTAAAGCGCTTTGGATAAAGGCGCTATATAAGTGCAGTCCATTTAGCATTTACTTAATGGTAACAAAGGGAAGGCCAGTCCCGATTCCGTAAGTGATGTCAGCTCGTCAGCTGGTCCAAGGTCCCGACAGGTGCGTTGACTCCTGGAGACTTCTTCAACGAAGTCGGGTTGCGACAGGTTTCCACTTGGGTCCGGCCGCAAGAAAGATAGTACAGGAACAGTTTGAAGAAACGTCTCCTCAAAACAGCTGTTGAAAATAAACCAACTTTATTTTGTGGACGGTGGCAGGCCAACTCTGTCTCAGTGATCAGGCGAGATGCGTCCGTCCGGGTTCAGTGGTGCGTCTGGTAGGCGTAAGACAGCGTCTTTACCATCAGAGCAAAGTTGGTAAAGTTTCATGGGTTTTTATGCTCAAAAGTCACTGACACGATCGAACCCGTTCCTTTGATCTCGATTGGTAGATAGCTTTAGGGTGCCCATGCAATTGATTGGCTAATTTCTTTGGAAATCGATAAATACAGATGGATTAGCCATTTCCAATCACCTCAGGGTGTGCGTGTGTGTTAAATTGGGGTCCCTTCTCTCCTTCTAAAAAGAGGGGGGAGTTTCCGGGCCCAACCCGGCGCCTGATGGATAAAGCAGTCTGTGTTCATCTCAGAGTCACATGAAGAAGGGTACAGACACTCCACTGTGCCTCAGTCTGATCAGAAGTGTTAATGGTGAAGGGGACACACACTCCATTGTGCCTCAGTCTGATCAGGAGTGTTAATGGTGAAGGGGACACACACTCCACTGTGCCTCAGTCTGATCAGGAGTGTTAATGGTGAAGGGGACACACACTCCATTGTGCCTCAGTCTGATCAGAAGTGTTAATGGTGAAGGGGACACACACTCCACTGTGCCTCAGTCCGATCAGAAGTGTTAATGGTGAAGGGGACAGACACTCCACTGTGCCTCAGTCCGATCAGGAGTGTTAATGGTGAAGGGGACACACTCCACTGTGCCTCAGTCCGATCAGAAGTGTTAATGGTGAATGGGGACAGACACTCCACTGTGCCTCAGTCCGATCAGAAGTGTTAATGGTGAAGGGGACACACACTCCACTGTGCCTCAGTCCGATCAGGAGTGTTAATGGTGAAGGGGACACACACTCCACTGTGCCTCAGTCTGATCAGGAGTGTTAATGGTGAAGGGGACACACACTCCACTGTGCCTCAGTCTGATCAGGAGTGTTAATGGTGAAGGGGACACACACTCCACTGTGTCTCAGTCTGATCAGAAGTGTTAATGGTGAAGGGGACAGACACTCCACTGTGCCTCAGTCCGATCAGGAGTGTTAATGGTGAAGGGGACACACACTCCACTGTGCCTCAGTCTGATCAGGAGTGTTAATGGTGAAGGGGACACACACTCCACTGTGCCTCAGTCTGATCAGGAGTGTTAATGGTGAAGGGGACACACTCCACTGTGCCTCAGTCTGATCAGGAGTGTTAATGGTGAAGGGGACACACACTCCACTGTGCCTCAGTCTGATCAGGAGTGTTAATGGTGAAGGGGACACACACTCCACTGTGCCTCAGTCCGATCAGGAGTGTTAATGGTGAAGGGGACACACACTCCACTGTGCCTCAGTCTGATCAGGAGTGTTAATGGTGAAGGGGACACACACTCCACTGTGCCTCAGTCTGATCAGGAGTGTTAATGGTGAAGGGGACACACACTCCACTGTGCCTCAGTCTGATCAGGAGTGTTAATGGTGAAGGGGACACACACTCCACTGTGTCTCAGTCTGATCAGAAGTGTTAATGGTGAAGGGGACAGACACTCCACTGTGCCTCAGTCCGATCAGGAGTGTTAATGGTGAAGGGGACACACACTCCACTGTGCCTCAGTCTGATCAGGAGTGTTAATGGTGAAGGGGACACACACTCCACTGTGCCTCAGTCTGATCAGGAGTGTTAATGGTGAAGGGGACACACACTCCACTGTGCCTCAGTCTGATCAGGAGTGTTAATGGTGAAGGGGACACACACTCCACTGTGCCTCAGTCCGATCAGGAGTGTTAATGGTGAAGGGGACACACACTCCACTGTGCCTCAGTCCGATCAGGAGTGTTAATGGTGAAGGGGACACACACTCCACTGTGCCTCAGTCCGATCAGGAGTGTTAATGGTGAAGGGGACACACACTCCACTGTGCCTCAGTCTGATCAGTTTGAAGCCACTTCGCTCGTCTCCTCCAATATTGGGACAGTGGAGGGAGGAAGGACACAAAGATCGGTTTCTGGGGCATGGAGGAGAGGAGGTGGTAGTGGAGGAAAGGAGCGTGCATTTTTAGAGTATTGGGACGCACCCAAAGTTTGCCTCTTTGGCAAAGGATACAGGAATGGATGGATTTTTTGAGGAACAATTTGGACCAATCTCACACCCGTCCTCTGCCTGCTCCAGTTGTGTCAAATTCACAGTCCTCCAGCACAGTAACTGCAGCAACTCTGCTGGCAGACCATAGACTTGCAAAAAGCGAGGATAGCTGACTCACACCGCTTGGAGGACATACATCAGGGGTGGGCAACTCCCGGCCTTGCGGGCCGGTGTGTATGCAGGTTTTTGCTGCCACCAGTTAACAATTATTTAATTAGCCCAATCGTTTACATGATCTGATATTTTAATCTACATATCCACGATATGAACAGCAGTGGATGAATGTTCTTGTCCCGGTATGCATGTATTGTAGCGTTTTATTGTTCTGTAATTTTGCCTACTTAATGACTTTTTTGTCCTGACTACTCAACAAGCATACCTAATAGTATGGAAGGGTGCTGATTCGGACACAGCCCCAGTGTACTCAACAAGCATACTTAATAGTATGGAAGGGTGCTGATTCTGACACAGCCCCAGTGTACTCAACAAGCATACCTAATAGTATGGAAGGGTGCTGATTCGGACACAGCCCCAGTGTACTCAACAAGCATACCTAATAGTATGGAAGGGTGCTGATTCGGACACAGCCCCAGTGTACTCAACAAGCATACCTAATAGTATGGAAGGGTGCTGATTCGGACACAGCCCCAGTGTACTCAACAAGCATACCTAATAGTATGGACGGGTGCTGATTCGGACACAGCCCCAGTGTACTCAACAAGCGTACCTAATAGTATGGAAGGGTGCTGATTCGGACACAGCCTCAGTGTACTCAACAAGCGTACCTAATAGTATGGAAGGGTGCTGATTCGGACACAGCCCCAGTGTACTCAACAAGCATACCTAATAGTATGGAAGGGTGCTGATTCGGACACAGCCTCAGTGTACTCAACAAGCGTACCTAATAGTATGGAAGGGTGCTGATTCGGACACAGCCCCAGTGTACTCAACAAGCATACCTAATAGTATGGAAGGGTGCTGATTCGGACACAGCCTCAGTGTACTCAACAAGCGTACCTAATAGTATGGAAGGGTGCTGATTCGGACACAGCCTCAGTGTACTCAACAAGCATACCTAATAGTATGGAAGGGTGCTGATTCGGACACAGCCCCAGTGTACTCAACAAGCATACCTAATAGTATGGAAGGGTGCTGATTCGGACACAGCCTCAGTGTACTCAACAAGCATACCTAATAGTATGGAAGGGTGCTGATTCAGACACAGCCCCAGTGTACTCAACAAGCATACCTAATAGTATGGAAGGGTGCTGATTCAGACACAGCCCCAGTGTACTCAACAAGCATACCTAATAGTATGGAAGGGTGCTGATTCGGACACAGCCTCAGTGTACTCAACAAGCATACCTAATAGTATGGAAGGGTGCTGATTCGGACACAGCCTCAGTGTACTCAACAAGCATACCTAATAGTATGGAAGGGTGCTGATTCGGACACAGCCCCAGTGTACTCAACAAGCATACCTAATAGTATGGAAGGGTGCTGATTCGGACACAGCCCCAGTGTACTCAACAAGCATACCTAATAGTATGGAAGGGTGCTGATTCGGACACAGCCTCAGTGTACTCAACAAGCATACCTAATAGTATGGAAGGGTGCTGATTCGGACACAGCCTCAGTGTACTCAACAAGCATACCTAATAGTATGGAAGGGTGCTGATTCGGACACAGCCCCAGTGTACTCAACAAGCATACCTAATAGTATGGAAGGGTGCTGATTCGGACACAGCCCCAGTGTACTCAACAAGCATACCTAATAGTATGGAAGGGTGCTGATTCGGACACAGCCTCAGTGTACTCAACAAGCATACCTAATAGTATGGAAGGGTGCTGATTCGGACACAGCCTCAGTGTACTCAACAAGCATACCTAATAGTATGGAAGGGTGCTGATTCAGACACAGCCCCAGTGTACTCAACAAGCATACCTAATAGTATGGAAGGGTGCTGATTCAGACACAGCCCCAGTGTACTCAACAAGCATACCTAATAGTATGGAAGGGTGCTGATTCGGACACAGCCCCAGTGTACTCAACAAGCATACCTAATAGTATGGAAGGGTGCTGATTCAGACACAGCCCCAGTGTACTCAACAAGCATACCTAATAGTATGGAAGGGTGCTGATTCAGACACAGCCCCAGTGTACTCAACAAGCATACCTAATAGTATGGAAGGGTGCTGATTCGGACACAGCCTTGGTGAAATTCCCAACCTGGTGCTCTGAACATGCCACCTAATCTTTTCTTGATTTAATTGGCTAAAAACGTTTCTCTCCCTCTCCACCTTAGCTCATGTGTGGTAGCATTCTGGTGCAAAATGGCTCCTGTGCTACACATGGTGGTTGAGGTGAGTTTCCCCCCTCATCAATGTAAAGTGCTTTGAGTATTATTATTATTTATGATAATTTTATTATTATTATTATTAGTAATGACCTACATTTGCTATTTGCAATCTATGGCAAAAAGGAAAAAAAAGGTGAAAACAAAAATAAAAATATATATTTGCGTATGAAAACCCTTAACTCACCACCACACTTCATTAGTCTTATTCAAAACTCTCATTCTAAGTACAGAATTAAATTACTGTGATTACAATATATTCTGTGACATTGGAAGGGAAAAAATGTCGTCTTAATAAGTGTAGTTTTAGAACATATCAACACATGTTTGCCCTCTGATCAAGAATATTTCTCTGGAGCGCTTTACTGAAGGGTAAGTTGACAAGGTGGATGTGCAAGCACGGCCTGAAAATAGATCCACCAAATCACACATCTTAAGAACACTTGAGGTGAGATTAATGTCAAGGATTTCCTAAATTGAAAATGGAAACGTGAACTAAATGTAGAAGAGCCTGCTTCATCTCTTTCGCCCGGTTTTCTTGATCGCCTGCTCCACTTTTTTAAGTGACAATGTGTGTAATCCCCTTTAATGGACATTTAATATTTACACCTGTGGAGCGATCGTTTAAACAGTAATTTACGTTCTATGTCGGTTGTTTCAGAGCCCTGACAGCCTATTCGTCAAAGTAAACGTGCCAAACCTTTTGCCCTCCTCAGCAATCAATCACACCCCACTTTTCCAGCATGGCAGGAGATAAATTGTAGGGCAGTGTTAATCAAATTGTGAGGTTTGCATAATCTCCCCACCCCCCACCCCCCAATTTACAATGAGGGGATTTACCTCCAAGGCATAGCTATTCAAACACCTCTGAGGATTAATCAAGCTTTTTCTTAGGTTTGTACTTTACCATCTTATTTACACAAATCCACAAATAAAAAAAAAGGATATGAATGTGCCTCTGGAAGGAAAAACGGACATGTGGGGAAGAGACAAAATATGTGAAACACAGGCCCAATTAAATCAAGAGTACAAGGTATGGAATCCATAGTTACTGCCTTGATGTTGTAACAAACACCACTTATATGCCATGTGATAATCCCTTTCTTGGGTGTGTGTATGTGTGAAAAATATTTTTTATGGCTAATTAACAAATTTACCATTTTATCAAAAAAATATTTTATGTGAATTCTACCCAATATTTGATAAGCAAGACAATTCCCCATGTTCACCTGCACTGAAAAACTAAAGGGAACTCCATTCATATAATTTATAGGTTTTACTAATTAATTCACTTTGCTCACAAAACAAATGTGTTATTTGTCCATTGTTTATCTCTTTCCTAAATAAACCAACTGAAGATTATCTTAGCCCAACTGAATTGTCGCAATTTAAAATGATGCTCGGATCTGGCAGGACCGGGGCATGAACCCCAATCCTCGGAGTACAACTGCACCGACTGAAAGTCGACGATTTTACCGCTGTACTACCGACGCAGCTGAAGAACTATTTTCTGAGGAAACTAGCAACTGTTGCTAACTTCTTTGCTAACTTGCTCGGTTTGTTTACTAATGCACGCTTCAGGAAGTGGGTGGGAACGTTACTGGTGCAAGAAGTTTCTCATAAGCTAACGACCGGATCTTCTTCCAAACCTTTGTTTGGAAAAAGTGTCAAATATCATGAATGGAGCTTTATCTTTATCTTTTCAAACGTATGGTTCTGAATGTCATGATTTTATATATCAGCATAATCCGTGTTGTTTGCATTTGTTTATGTGATAAAAGTGTGCTTTTGAGACCTGTTTCACCATGCAATAGGAGTGAATGGAGAGAGAAAAATTGTAATTCTCCGTTGGCCAGTTGCTGACCACTGGAGCAAGCCATGAAGATGAGTGTCAATATGTAATATTTCATAGCAACATAATTCATTATTAGGATTAATACACTTTCCCTTTATGTCACAAGGAATATCTTCAATGCATTAACTGTAAAACCTTAAAAAAAAATTAAAAGTCCCATGAAAGAGACATTTCTCATTTATATTGGTACAGATATTCTGCAATAAAATATGCTTTAGAACCACCATTCAAAAGTCTACGAAAACATGCATGTAAGTTATGATACTTAACATAGCTACAAAGATTCTCACATTACAATGTATGGCTACGATGTCTTCTGGGTTTAGATTAACTAAAATTACATGTCTAAACAGAGATGACAATAGACCATAAGTAGCCTAATGTTTACAGGTATGTTACCATAACAGATGACAGCTGAGCTAAATAATTTATGAATTAATGAAATGGCACCCAGCGCTTTAATTCCAATGAAAATTATATGTATTTATTCAAAAACTTTAATTGGAGTTAGCCTAGCATAGCAATAGCAAAAGATAAATATTGACTACCCCGAACAATACAAGTCATGAAATAATGTAAGTCAGTTAGTAAAACAACCTTCATTCGTTCTCCTCCATTTATTCAAGATTTTGAAGTAAAAAGGAGATCTGTCCTCCGCAACCACAAACAACACGGCTAACTCCTAGCCATGTTATTTTTCTCTCTGCCGGTTTCAGAAACGTCCGAAACTGTCCCAGTTGGATCTGCTCAGGCGTTTGTCATTTCCGCCTCAGGCAGGCAAGCTAACTGCTCACCGATGTCTACTCGAACACGCCCACTGTTCTTGTCATGTTGGGATTATTTGGTTAAAAGTGATGTGTACATGTTCTGATCATTGTGACTCTTGTGATGTGATTTGTGTGTGCCTATCTGTTCTAGAGTAGCGTCAAGTTGCAGTTAGTTCATTTGTGATGGGTCACCATGGCCGAGAGTTAGATAGCTAAGAATGATCCCCGACTAATGTTCGTGTTTGAGTGGAGTGTTAAGTGGCTAATAAATGTCATTACCTGGAGTCGTGTGGTGTAAGGGGCACAGGTATTGGCTGGAAGAGAGATCTCTGTCTCAAGACTCATTTTTCTGCGCCTGCTTGCCACAATACTATATAGCTAGCATAAGTCATACAGTAGGCTAATAACTTATAACGGTTCACGTTACATTTACTAGACAAAAGCACGTTTGGCAGCTTGTCATTTCGCGACAAGGTTACGTGCATCTAAATGACCAACCATACAGGCAAGATAAATGTTAATTCATGGTCATTTAAGTAAGTGTTTATAACTGTAGTATTGTTCAATATGTTTAGTTATGAAGGGAGAGCTATGGATTTTATAACGGCAGATTTATTGATTTTCTTAATTTCACCACTGTAGCATTCCTAGTGTTACATTAACTCTTTAACAAGGCTAATGTACGTACTTTGCAAAGCCAAGTTTATAAAATTTATGTTAGCTATGCCTATAGATCATCCCTTATTATATACAATGCTTTGTATGCGTCAGTAACTTGCCATTTCTGTACATTGAAAACATTTTTTGTTAAGATTAGATTAGATCTTTATTGTCTGTTATTCACATAAGTTTTTCTTTGTGTACAAAAAGTGCATCTTTAAAAAAGAAGGACATAACGGCAAGGCATATTATGCACACATATAGGAAGAGTGACAAGATTAAATACACATGAGAAATACCCACTTAAAACTGGGTGGAAATAGCCTCTGGAGGTCCAAAGTCAATGGGGTTAACTCTGCTTCAGCCAATCAGGCCAAGAATCCTCCCCCAATTATTCATAAAGTATGAATGGGCCAGGAGAAGAAGGGGTGCCTTCCCCCCTCTTTCAATTAGATAAGATGTTGGCCTAACTTTACGCTTTAGTTAGATTGGGGTTGGAATCTGGAAGTCTTGCACCTGGGTCAGCCATTCGGGGAGTCTTGGTCATACAGCTCATATGCCATTTTACATTTCATCCCTGATCTTTGTGAATATT
Source organism: Ilyophis sp. 1 JC-2022 (assembly GCA_022702515.1). NCBI lineage: Eukaryota > Metazoa > Chordata > Actinopteri > Anguilliformes > Synaphobranchidae > Ilyophis > Ilyophis sp. 1 JC-2022. The sequence goes on along the minus strand of CM040405.1, from coordinate 15,051,184 downwards.
CTGCTGTCTGTTGGTTTTCGGCCTTTGGTTTTGGCACCTTCTGGAGATTACCTTGGGAGAAACATGCTTTTGTATCTTCTTTCAGTCATTTATTTTGTGACTGTAACTTGGATATGTCTGTAACATGAATTGTTTGTTAAGGTAGTTGAACCTTCGTCTTTAGATTAGACGATGAATACTTGTATTGTAATAAATCTCTTAATTTTAATCTGGATGTGAGTTCTACAATTGATGAAGGTTGATCCAACAGATTACTCTGCCTATCAATTAATTTGGCGATTTAATTTATAATTGATATCTTAATAATTAACAAATGAATCTATTTTACATGTTTGATAAGTGAGGCATTTTTAACCACTGATACCACTTGTGTTCTGTATTCAGTGTGCCAAACATTAAACGAGGGATTTCGCTGTTAAAACTTGGATTCAGAAATTGTCCGATTTTACACAGATGCTCACTTCGTGTGGTTGACATGAATGCTTGAGAGGTCTATGAACGCTAGAGAAAACATGCTGGGAAAATACTTTCTCTAGCAGAGGGCACCTCGGCATCTTATAGATTATAAGGATTTTATTGTAAAAGGGGCATTGAGGCCAAAATGCAGGGTTTCCACAGAAATGACTGTGTAATTCAAGCCCTAAATATGTTCCCATGAAGCTGTTTTGTTTTAAACTGGCTTGACAATAAGTTGCGACATGGGTGTGTACTGTCTCTGGAATCCTTTGCCAGCCTGCACCTGTACATTCCCTTGAATAAACATTCGCCATGCTAACTTGGTTTCTGTGGGTGCAGCGACTCTTCGACGCTTGCTTGAACATGAAATGTTCCATTTACACAAATTATTGCTGCTAAAGCAGTTGGATGTCCAGCAGTTCTTTTATTTGGATTTTCTATTTGCTCCTGGTAATTTATCTTTAGTCCATTATTGACACGTTTCATTGACACTGCTTTCAAACTGGATCACTTGTTGGGTAGTGATGTTTGGCAGAGATTCAAGTATTTCTATTCCTGTAGAACAATGCTGCATTGCAAAGCAGTTTAAAATCTTGACCCTGTTACTTTAAAAAAATATATACTTGATGTATGATCGAAGATTCATCTTTTTAAGATTACCGTAATTCGCATACAAAATCTATTACATTTAATTTAGTAAAATAATATTTTCAGGGATAACCCTCCTCTCTAAGCACTGAATATCAAATTGAGCCAGTGGCTTCAAACAGCCCAGACAGTTAAAAGGCAGGTGTCTTTTATTTAAACTCTAAGATCTCAAGTTGCAAGATTAGCTTAACTTTAGGTTTTAAAAGCATTCTCTATGCTCTGACTAAAATTTGAGGTACTATGTGAATTGCCAGACCTAGCTGAAAAGACAATTGCTGTATTTGAGATTTCTCATTGCAATCAATTGCGAAGTTGCGGACACACCCATGTTTGCTGTGGTAAGAGGTAACTACCTATTCCAACTGTTCCTCATTCCTCTGGCCCAAACAACAGGATATCACTGAGCATTCGGCCGCCTGAGATACCAACCTGAAGCAGCTTAACAGGTTCCAAATAAGTGCATATTTGTCCCCTGTCTTACACTGGGAACCAATAAATGCTTGCCTTTAATAATTGCATTTTTTTCTTTTTTTACTGTTGGGTGTGTAAATTGTCATCGACAGTTATACAGTTGTCATCTGCACTCTTTGTATCAGGTTGCGTTTCATACATGTTAGCAGTTTCTTTTAGCTCTATTTTCTATGTATATGTATGAGTAATAAATAATTATGTTTGATAATAATCATGAAATGAACTTTAAAAACAATACATTTTTATACTTTAAACCTGCATTTAGCAGGGGCTCAAGTCTCAGTGCCTAAAATCAACGGTACTAATATGTATTCATTGAACTGGAGGTACCCAGTGTTAAGGATGTTGTTATTTCAGTATTGTAATATTTTTTTTCCAACATTAGTTAGAATATGTATGTAAGTCTAAAGCCTCAGATAAGTCTGAAGAGAAGCACATGTGTAGGATTTGGTGAAGAAAAAAATGTATGTAAGTATGTACTATCAAAGTCCCTCTGTGAAGCACATTATGGTTAGAACACAATCCCCACCATTCTAATGTGACCATATTACATCACTTTTAAATGACTGTTTAATACTATTTCTGTCTTAGAAGGAAACTGAACTCAAATTAATCAAGATGCCTGAGACCGCAGAGATGGTTTCTGCAATGCTGACCACCAATCGCAACTGCGCGGTTGAAATCACGAATGTCTCCAGCAACTACTGTCTTATCAACCCAAAGTAAGACTTGAATGCTTACATCTGCTGTTTAATTATTATATACTGCATTATATCCGGGAGCTTGTGTTAATGCACTTACATTTCTTTCAGTGTCAAGAATGTTTACACCTTTCTCTATTACAGTTCATATAACAATGACAATTTTCATTTTATTTATCTTTAAAATATACTTTTGTCTTATTATATCTTAACGCAGGGGTGTCCAATCTTATCCGAAAAGGGCCGGTGTGGGTGCAGGTTTTAGCCCAGCACTACTGCACCTGATTCAACTAATTAACTAATCATGGTATTCAATCAAGACATTGATAAGTAGAATCAGGTGTCTTTGTACTGGGCTAAAACAAAAACCTGCACCCACACCGGCCCTTTTCGGATAAGATTGGACACCCCTGTCTTAACGGTTAACTCTGAAGTTTTCTAGTCTTGATCACAGAGCTGTACAGACAGGAGAGTGACAGGTGTGGGAGTGGTTTGGGTCGCAGTCTTTCTCCACATTACCTGATATTCCTGTCTCTTTCACTGGGAGAGGCAAACGTACCCAGATCTATCTAACTCTGCCTCGCCCTACCTTGTTGTACATAATGTCTATTCTATTCACGCTTTCAAACTGAATCAAGACTGTTATTTGAAGTTAGCATTCAGCTATCTTGTCCTAACAGTCTTTGGCCATTTGAAAACCTATGTGACACTCATCACCTGTCACATTCACTCAGATCCATACTCCTGGATTTCTTATCTTATTTTTATCTTTTGTATGGTGCATGGTAGGACATACAGTGCAAGCATGTGGGACATTACATTACATTACATTATAGGCATTTAGCAGACGCTCTTATCCAGAGCGACTTACACAGCATTTCTTTTGCATTTATACATAGTATCCATTAATACAGCTGGATATATATACTGAAGCAATGCAGGTGAAGTACCTTGCTCAAGGGTACAACGGCAGTGTCCGACCCGGGAATCGAACCTGCAACCTTCCGGTTACAAACCCAGTTCCTTAACCATTGTACCACACTGCCGCCCTAGTTTTAAGTGTTCTGGGCCCTCCTTTTCAGGGTGTACATGTCCAGTGGCTTCTGTATTCACCCACCCCAGCCCTCAGTGCGTACCACCAAAACCGAGGTTTGCTCCTTCACCAAGGATGACGACACAGCCAAAGGGAGTGTTGGGGTGCTGACCTACGACCTCTTTCACATGCAGAACCGCCTCTGCACAGAGCGCGCGGCGATCATGTTCTCTGTGCCCTTCGACTACAACTTCTACAAGAACTGGCTGGCGGTGGGGATCTTTGAGCACACATGCAACGTTGACAAACACCTTTTTAAGTACATGTACAATGAGACGGATTTCACCCACTTTGCCCGCATCGAGGCTGGTGGTAACGGGGTAGTTTACAAGGGCGGAACATTGGACATCCATGCCACCATGTCTAATGTGGGCAAGGCCATCATTAAGGTGGAGGTGTATGACAAAATGGACAACTAGTTAAAATGAGAACTCCTCCACACTAAATGTCTCTTACTTTAACCCCTACTGTGAGTGGCAGTTCACCAAAGGATTATCCTCATGGGTATTTCATTTCAAATTTTAACTGAGCATTTTACACAAACAGTACGCAGGTAAATTCTGTATTTCAAGCAAACATTTAAAATTGTTTAGACTAGATGTTGCCATTATATCATTTGTCACCTGGTGCATGTGAGATGGATTTGTCAATTATTTTCTATTGTAACTTTAGCATAGATGAAAACCTTTTCTTAAAAACTGGTGTAAAAACTCAGAGTTCTCAATGCAAATAAATAAAATTCAAATCAACTTTTTGTTGTGTTCTTAATCTGACTTAATCTGATACCATGCTGTGATCTCTTGCTAGAAAATATATCTTATTTGTAACACACTCCATTTACATCTACTGTATATATTCAGACCTGCCATCACATGTTGTATGGTGTGGTGTGGCAGACATTTCTGACCATAATCGACCGCACCCTATAGCCACACACACGATAATTTATTTTTAAATGTATATAAATGTATATTTAACTTATATTTAGCTAGACTTCCGCAGACCAGTTAAATTGCCTTGAATAAAAGCCATTACATTGCACACGTGCGTACGATTGCCTTTGCGTTCCAGCTGTTTTTCTTTTTATCTCTCAGCTGCAGCCCGCCTCTTCTTAATTTCTCACATGATTTTCAGTATTCTACACTGTGCAGTGTTGTTGACAGGAGCAGTTATTTGTCACCAACCTGAAATTTTGGTAAGATACTGCACTCAGCTAGCTTTTCAATCTAGAAAATTGTAATTGTATTTTGTAAATTCATCACAATCTGTAGCTGTGTGTATCTGCATCCCATCGTGCATCTGAAAACTTCCAAGTTGCTCATGTAGACTGGATTGTAGACACAAACATACTTTCACAAGTATAAAAACGGGTTCCTTATTAGGGCATTATATAGGTTTGCATGACCCCATCAATTTCCCAGTCACTCCATATCAGTGTGAAATTTTGTCTATCAAATTTGTCTAATCTGACCACAAAACCAGTAAGTAGTTGGATGCTTTCTTCCAAACCCCTAAGGTGCAGATGGAATTTGGTTTCCTTCTTGCCACTGCCGTACTGGTCAGTTTTGTGGAGTGATGTTTTGGCTCCTGCACCTTTTACCCCATCTATTTAGCTCCTTCAAAGTTATTGTTAGCCTCAAAGTGGTTTCCCCTAACCAGTTTAGTCCCTAACCACCTATTGAGTTATGATGGACAATACACCTACCCACTACTTAATATCTGAGTTAACCACGCTCAAACCATTATTTAGTCTTTTTTTAAACTTATGCATGAAAGCAAAAGGACCTATGGGAATCGAATGAACAGATACTGTATGTGCATGTTCTCCTCGTGTCTGCGTGGGTTTCTTCTGGGTACTCCGGTTTCCTCCCATGCGCAGTCCAAAGACATGCAGGCTAGGTGAATTGGAAACTCCAAATTGCGCATAGGTATGAGTGTGCGAGTGAATGGTGTGTGTGCCCGGTGATGAATTGGCGACCTGTCCAGGGTGTATTCCTGCCTCTCGCCCAATGCATGCTGGGATAGGCTCCTAGCCCCCCTGGCGACCCTGGCCAGGAATAAGCGGGTTAGATAATGGATGGATGGATACTGTATGTGTTCATCCTGAATGATTCTAAAATGCTCATTTGTCCCAATGAACAGGTACAGTACTGCCAGATGCACAAGCATCATAATTCTTAAGGATAATTTTACCCTCTGTATGATAAATGATTATACAAAAGTTGTATATAAGCAATGAATTAGGAAACTACATTGATCTCTCTAGTAAATTCCCTTTCTAGTCCAGCCAGAAACTTGGGTGTATTTCTCTGGCACTGGACCCTACCGCCCATATTCACAATAGCTACATTCACCGTCTTTGTTTCTTTTCACAGAAATGTGGATAGTGTCTCATAGAGTTATCGCCTAATGTTTGTTTCAAGCTTTCCCATGAAAATGTTTTTATTACGCTCTGGTCTGCAGTCTGCTGCTGTTCTCTCACTCTAATCTGGTGGGGCCTGATTTATTTATCAATTAGAACTGATAGATATCAAATCTATCAGATATCAAAATTATTTGAAACAGTATTTTCACATTTAAAGGATTAAATCACCATCAAAATGTCTAACTCAAAAGTTATACAGCCAGAAGTACAGAAGGCTATGTAGATGTAATTTGTTTATAAAAATACTTTGTTTCTGTACTTAAAGGGGCAGTTCACCCAAAAATGTATTTCTATATGTTTCTACATACCCTGATTGCTATCTATCCATCCAGATAGTTTCACTGAGAGCTAAATATTTTTGTAGATATCTGATGCAGCTCATTGTGATATGACCCCGATAGAACAGACCTCAACGGGCCCAAAGTTTGTGGCGCTCAAAGCGCCAAAATTGTACATTCAAAGAAATTCAAAAAGCAACGTCTCTTTCCAAATATAATGACACCGTTACTTCCGAACATCCACAGACCTTGTTGTGCATTTCTCAAGATGGCGAAGTCGAGTCCTGATCATTACACATACACACCAAATAAACCAAAAAAAAACCACCATTCATAATTTTCAGATTAAGCAATCTCTGCACACCATAGCACTGAAATACAAAAGGCTCATACATGCTTTTATAATCTCCATAACATATCTGCAAAGTGTGGACACACCTAAACTGGCTTTTAAAGGGGCCCTCCCCTTTAAAAGTGTCAGCGGTGCACGTTTTTCCTCCTCCTTCCACCTTCCTAAAGAAACACGTATCAGACGACTTACAGCTCTCTGTAGCACAGAAGATCAGACAAGGTAGGTGGTTTTCTGCCTCTCAATTTAATTTACCCAATACAGTTTTGTACGATAACAAAAACCATAATGGCTTTACATGATGTATTCACAGTGCTGAAACATATTCCATGCCTTTTATTGTTCAGGATGGACAATAAAGTGATTTTCAACTATTTTCTGCAGAAGCTCATTGTTTAGGTTAATACGTTCAATTATATGGTCTAAGTACCATAGCTAAGTACCAATGTTTTAACTTTGAAAAAGGGTTTACAAGAACAAGACACTTGGATATTATGTTCAACAATTGCTTCAAAAGTAATTTATCAAAAATCGAATTGCTTGTCAGTCAGAGTGCGACTGATGAAATGAACGCAGCAGCATTCATGTAGCAAAACAAACAATGCTTGTCTCTAAACTGGCTTTCCCCTCATTTTAAAACTCATGGTATCAAGCAGAAACATATTTTTTCCGTTTCAAACACTGTAATTGTAGCTTTTATGTCCAGTCCAGTCAGAGCCTCAGTTTATAGTGAACAGCCCTGACTAGTTCAACGTAACATTCCTGAGCTGGTCTATTCAGGACCGCCTGTTCTGATTTTATAGCTTTTCATGAGAGTTCTTTCTCCTGTGAATCCCAGAGAAACTGTCACCAACCTTCAGACAAGAAGTCAAGATGCCTGAGACCGCAGAGGAATATTCTTTAAATCTGACCACCAACCGAAACTGCACCATTGAAATCACCAATGTCAGCAGTATTTTCTGTTTGATCAACCCCAAGTAAGACCCCAGAACTATTCCCTGAAAGAATATCTGTAGCTTCCTTTACATTACAGTCATTCATTTGTTCAATTAACTGAAATTTGATTTAGAGATTTTTGCTCAAGGGCAATAATGATGTGGTTTGGACTTATCAAATACAAAGATTCAGAGGCCCTTATTGATATCCATTGTTAATTAATACACCCGACAGTACAATTTTACATACATCCACACATGGTGCCTCTTAGCTTGAAAAGTGCTTAAGTCATGATTTCTAACACAAGAATAGCGGAGCATTTTGCAGTCTCAATGTTTGGGAGTGTTTTGACCTCTCTCTTCAGGGTGCACGTGGACAGCGGCTACACGTTCAACCCGCCTCAGCCCACCGTGCGCACCACCAAGACTGAAGTTTGCTCCTTCTCCAAGAAAGAAGACTCGGCCACGGGAAGCGTGGGGGTCCTGACCTACGAGCTCTTCGACATGCAGAAGCGCCACTGCAACGAGATTATCGCCGTTATGTTTTCCGTCCCCTTCGACTACAACTTCTACAAGAACTGGCTGGCGGTGGGGATCTTTGAGCACACGCGTCCGTCCGATGAGGATCTCTACAAGCATATGTACTACGACAAGGACATGACCAACTTTGCCCGTTCAGAGGGCAATGGTTCCGGGCTGGAGTACAAGGGCAGAGTAGTGGACCTGAGAGCCAGCATGTCAAATGTGGGCAGGTCTATAATTAAGCTGGAAGTGTTTGATAAGATGTAAATATGAGGAATTAACTTCCCATAATAAGAACATTCCAGTGAAATATTCTCAGAAACAATAAAATGGCAGCATAGTGAGTCAAGAATTTAAAATCACCATATATATATATATATTTTAGAACATATTATGTCAAATAAAGCCTCAGAGAGTTCACTCCAGATAAAAAACTACCTAGTAAAAAGTGATGTCAATGTTTGTATTGAATGCATCAAAAACTATAATTTTCTGGCATGTAATAACTCATTTGAATTTATGTTGATGTACTTTCAATAAATAAAAGAAAAATACGATGTATTTCTTGCATGTGCCTTTTTATTTTTTTTATACAATATTTTTTTTGCAAGAGCCATGAGGCAGCACAATGAATAAAAACAGGTACATCTCAAAGAGCAACATACTAATGTATGTTAGGTACAATAAACCTTTATTTTTCTTGCTGTGAGATACAAAATCATGTTTGACACACCAAGCTTGATTTTTACTTTGAATGTCCAAGATGTGGTTAATTTCTGGAATTTGAATGACCAACCTTATCATTGGGATAGAACCACACCCATCGGAAATGGCAGGGCATAGTTAGTTTGAATCTCCACAAGGTATTCTACCCAATATGTCAATTTATTGAACAAACTGACTTCCAATTCCTTAAAGGTTTTTAACAATATCAAAGTATTCAATGATGTTTGTGCAAAACTCATTTAAACTATTTTGCAACTTCTTAATTGCAACAAGCAGTTAAATGTTTAAAAATAGATACTATTAATGTATCTTGAAGAAATTACCTTTATTATTCTGTGTGATATGACAAGCTATTCCTCTCGAATTAAATCAGTGGGGTCCTAACTGCTGAAAGTTTGACACTAAACCAATCAGCTGGAGAAAATGGAAATCTTAAAAGACGAGCCAAACCGGAATTTAGTTGAAACAAATTTTTTTTTAAAACATGGAAGAATCTGAACACATTTCCAACAAACTGATCAAGAAATAGCAAACACCAGCCAAGAGTACAAAGTGGTTCCTAGGACCAGGCTTGAAAACCCCTGCACTAGATTATTCGATGACTCACATACAGTACACCTTTCTGGTTGAGTAATGGACTTTTGTGAAGAATCTTTTTTCCTTTTGTGGCAACCCACAGATAAAGGTGTATTGACTGTTGTGTGCAATTTTTCACAAAGGTATAGAAAAAAACAAGGGCTTAAAAAAGGACAGTCCACACCTTATTTTCAAACTGTTGTTGGAGGTGGGGTGCATGAAGAAGGCGTATTTTTTTTAGAGAGGAAGAAGGGGAGGAATCTTGTGGGCGGTAGAGTTTGTCCCACCCAAAGGTTTGTTCCTGATAAGCTTTTACAAAACCGACTGACAGACTTGCCTGGTTGTGCCTGACTTAAAGCCTTTTGGTTGTGCTGTTGGTAAGTCTCTCGCTGATAATGCAAGTCACATCTTCTTTCACATATACTGCAAAACCTGTATCAGATCAGCTCGAAAGCATTCTGAGTATAGATATAAATGCTCTGTAAAATTAGTATTAGTATTGTTGTTTGGAAAGTATACATTTGTATGTGTTTATCAGCATAATCGTTGTACTGAATAGATTTTCAAAGATCTGTCATTTCTGTGATATTTCATATATACATAATACACTTCGTATAGAGCATTCATCTTTTTCATCCAGCGCTTTTTTTGTTAAGAGTATACTAATTGAAGTACTAATTGGAAACCCAGCACATTGGACGAACTTAGGAATGGTCCTCTCACTACACATACTTATTTACTTATTTAGTATTTAAGCTTTAAAATAATTTTAATTCCTCTTCAGCAATAGTGCTAATGTGCATATTGTGAATAAATGGAGATCGCGTTACTATAAGAGAGGCTAAAATAAACAGGGTGTGGCAAATGAGTAGACGAGCAGTTGAAAAGCATTGGGGTAAAACTCTTGAAGTACTTTTTTCATAAAGTTCAATATCTTGTGAGGTTTTGTCCATTTTGAATACTTTAATGGTTGGATATCATGGATTGATTGATTGATTGATTTATTTGTGGATCAAAATTTGTGAATTTTAATACTTAATGTATATGTGTTTCATTCACTTCTGTACAGTAGGCGATTGAATTTACAAAGCAGACTAAACTCTCCAGGAACAGTTTGCATCAGTGGCGTCTTCCTATTTTAAACCTTGATTATCTTTCTTTATTCCAAATGTAGAACATACACTCTAATCAAGCTCCCAAAGATGTCTGAATCTGCAGAGGTCAACTTGGGCAGCAGTAGAAATGTCACCATTGAGATCACAAACCTCACCAGAAGCTACTGCCTGGCTAACCCCAAGTAAGTTTATTGGGAGTCATTCTACACTGCTCCACAGGCTTAGATCAAACCCAAATTAATATTATAAAAACCCATGAAAAGATTGGATTATTTGAGTGGGTATGCATCTGCTTCCTCAGGGTCTTCCTAGACAGTGGGGATACCTACAACCCTCCCCAGCCCACAGTGCGCCCATTGAAGACCGAAGTGTGCACCTTCAGCAAGACCTCCGGAAAGGCCAAAGGCAGTGTGGGTGTTCTGACCTACGACCTCCTAGAGAGAAACAAGAAAGACAAAATGGACACGCTGTCCGTGATGTTTTCTGTCCCATATGATTACAATCTGTATCAGAACTGGTTTGCCGTGGGCATCCACAGCAAGGGCCGGGATTGCAATGAGGCACTGTTCAAGGAGATGTACTACAATGAGGAGAGTGGCTTCGTCAGGGCTGAGGGCGATGGGTCAGGCATCAACTATGTGGGCAGTGACCTGGATATCAAAGCCACTATGTCCCCCATGGGCCGATCCATCATGAAGGTGGAGGTTTGGGATAAGCTCTTCACACCTCAGGGCCAGTCACCCCAGTGGTAGCATTACTCCTGTGCTTAAAAACATCCCCACACCACATACCATAGTCGCCAATAATCCTAAACTATAACACAATACATTGGCATGCAAATTTGTTTGTACAATCATCTGGCTGCATGGATATGTGCTCTCCAGAAAAAAAAAACTGAAAAATAAAAATCATGAAAAATCAGTATCATGATGCAAGTGTGTTGTCTTTTCCCATAAATAAAAAATGTGTAATACAGCAGAAGTAATTAATAATCTAGACATTGTCAAATCCTTTGGTAGGAGATGAACATATTATCCAGTAATTTACTGTGTTACTAAAGTTGAGAATATATGTAGCCCAATAATAGTTGCAATGGTGTTATTGGTTTCTCATGCAACAAATGTACTACACCCATTGGCTGGGGATACATTGCTCTCAGCCAATTTTCTTAAATTACCATTTCATGTACTGTGTGGTTTATTTCAAGCCAAAGTTACAAGTTGCTTCAAAATTGGAATAAGGGATAGAAGACCACTTTTGGAAAAAAGTGCAATTTTAATGTTGTTTTCAACAGAAGGTTTTGCAGCATGCTAAGTGTGTACCCATTTGTCCATAAATATGCAGTTCCTTCAGAAGACAGGAAGCTTGTTGAGGTAGAGGTGAATGCCTATAAATTACAGCAAATGTTGTATAATATGTTAGGAGTACAGTGTGACCTTACGCATGAATACTTAACAACAAATATTTATACAAGCTCAGTGATAATGAAGAAGGACACACACATCCACATCCAGCCTTTACAGTTTTTTACGATTGGTTACAAGCATTTCTCTCTACTTCAAAACTATTCACACAGTTCTCCGCACCAACATGCAGCACATGTACAGAAATAAAGGTATGAAAAGTACCTAAAAAGTGTACAAACACTTGTCATTGGGGTGGTACCCTATAGGTTGTTGTACCCCATTAGCAGCAATACATAATTTGTATCTTTTTTGCTCGAAAGGGTACTTATTAGTACCAAAATAGAACATTACTGTACTTTCAGGGTACATTTGGGAAATTTGTACCGTAAAAAAGACAAATGTAGCTCCACTGTCCATTTATTTCTGAGAGTGTACAATGGCTAATTTCACACCAAACAAACACCAAAACTACCAAAACACTGCATGCATGTCTCAAAATCAAATAAGTCTACCAAAACACCAGCACTAGTTTTCTCCCAACAAGAAGACTTTGTCACTCATAACACAATGACCTAAAAAACATTTACAGCAGGTAGCATTGCAGTTGATGCTAGATGCATCTTTTCACGTCAATCTTTGAGGTAGTAATCATGTTGTGCTCTCTAGTTATTCTTTTGTATATATTACTTTTGTTATTGTTGATAATATAAGAAATGTATAGATTATGTCGCAGTGCAGTCAGATGCCCTTGCATGCATACATTACCTGTTTGGTTCGCTGGATAATGTTCACAATAGATGCCACTGTTGAGTGGTGCAGATATGGCTGCACTCCCAGACCAGCCTCTCTCATTGATAGGCTGTGATTTACCACATGTTCATTTATAGTAGCCCTAATCTCATCTGAGACTACAGCTCCTGTTGTCTCCCACCGTGCATGTGTGCTCATCTTCCTCTCCAGGCCACCCTTATTCCTCTGTCAGCCACTTCTCTAACTCTTGCTGGGTCCATTTTTACATAAAAAAACATTCCAAATATGTCCCCTTATTCTGCACAGATGGTAATGAATTATGATATTTGCTATCCAATTTAATTTGAGTTTGAAAAAAAGTATCTAAACATTTGCAAAATGGGCTGTAGGTACACACAGTTTTGCTGGTGGTTGAATTTGAGTAAGAAAGGAATTTAAAATGTTTTTAAAGCTGTGGTCATTGAATGTATTTTGTGTCAAAGCCATGAAAAGATAATTCAGATTGGTCCACATAGAGTGCTGTTTTTGCTAACTGTGTGAAGAGTTTTAACAAAGTGGACTTGAATTTAAATTGAATTGAAAAATACTTGTAGCCAATTGAAAAAAAACTAAAACCTGGAAAGCCGCCATTTTTTTTAAAACTGGGTGAGCAAGTATTTTTTGTCAAGTCAGATGATCAGAAAATTAAATATACATTATAATAATTTGGGTAAGAAAGGAATGCCGTTTAAGAAATGTTTAGGAAAATCAACTAAAATATTATTAACTAAAAATCACAGGAATTTACAGCTTTAGTTACTGATGGCACCCAGTATCCACAAACGACTAATCACCAATTGACATTGCTGATTACCTGAGAGATAGCACTCCTTCATCCCTGTCGCCATCTAGTGGTGAATGCTAAAACTCCCCTGTTTATATGGAGACGCATAAAGAGTGAAATGCAGTGTCCTGAGGCGAAAGTGAATGAGAGGTCACGTCAGTGAAGTAATTGTAGCTTCAAGTAATTGTAGTTGAAGCTTTCAATCAGATCTTGGAGTAAATGTATTTTTGTACCATCCCGTAGGAGCCACATATTTATTATGTCTGACTGGTAACCACAACAAAGAGGCCACTCTGATCAACGGGCTTCTAAGCAATAGGCGCTTGCATGAAATATATGAATGCAAATACAAACAGCAGAATTTGCATAAGATTGGTTGAGGTATCATTTCCTTTGGTGAGGGAGTCTTAGAGGCATTGTTTGCACTGAAACGGCACTGAAGCGGAGCCGCAGACGGATCTTCTCAGCATTACGGGCCGGGATTTCTTCCCTTTTCAAAGGGATAAATCCCAGGATTCTTTCATGCTCTCTGTTTCCCAAGCTGCTGCTTTCGCTTACGCAGCCACTGTATAAAAGGCTGTTTTGCCTTTTCAATTTCATTTCAAAGTAATCTTTACTAATGACACATATGGGTTTCCTTTTTCTCTTGCAACCAGTACGATGATTGAAGGGTGGAAATAGAATGGATTGGTGAGAGTTTTGTTTATCTGTCTGAAAAGAAATTTGATGGAGCTGTCACTGCTACGAGAAAATGCATCGGTCCCATCTGAGTGGCAAGAACATTTGTCTTGCTGTGTGCATCGAAAGTCCAGGCCCGAAGGAAATGTATGATAGCCAGAGTTGGACATTCTTGACATGCTTCTGGTTAATAGCAGGACACCAGCTGATTTAATTTCAGCATTCAAATTTTGGCTCAGTGTGAAATCTCCAATTACTAGGTATGACTTGTAACTCAGTTCACAAATATAACCCATTTTAACATCAGGTGTTGCACAATACAGGCATATTGTTGCTCATTTATTAAGGCAATGGAGAACTCCAGTAGAGCCCTGGATACAGTGATACAGTGATTTTGGCCTCCAGTTATTCTGTGTTGTATGATTAATATGCTCTCAAGATGAATGCAAAGCAAAACAGCTTCTCATTCAATGTGGGAATAAGGGGATCCAGTTGCTTCATAAAATGCTGAATTGAGACTGGGAATTGGATTCAATCCTGAGCTCTGAACAAGTTAATAAAATTATTTTGGGGAGTTTAGCAGTCTACAATATTAACTCAGTGTGTATGTGAACAAAAAAAAACATAATGCAAATTTTGGTGATTGCTGAACTTTATTTAGTAAATCCAGGTGGAGATGTATATATGGGCTCTCTCCAGGGCCTGGGTGAACTCAGCACTCTGGTACTGGAGAGATTCTCACTTTCCGTCCTCCAGCATGGTTAGGGCTGCGGCATTCGTTGCATCTGAGTCGATGGAGGTTCTTGTGGCCGAGGAAGAGGAGCTTACCACCACCCCATCGACCAGCTCCTCCACCACAGTGACCACCTTCTTAGTGATTGTTACTGATGAGGACTCATCAGTTGATGCCGTTCCAATGCTTCCCAGGTTTGTATCCAGCACTGTAAGATCAAGACAACCTTGCATCACATTTAGCCAGAACAAAATAATTTTTCTCAGGCATCCTGAATCATCAGGTGCATCTTCTACAATGAAAGGCTGACAAAAATGTACTTAATACTTGGGTTTTTTGGTTTCAGATTTTAAAAAAAAAAAATTATGTGACTTTTCACAGCTGAATCGATATGAAATATCTAATAATGTTGATTCTCTTCATCGTTCCAGTTTTTCATAAACAGCTTTTGATGTTTTTCATTATATATGGGAGACTTGGATACTTGGTTTGTTTAATCTCACTACATGCTTCCCACATATTTTTTAGGAAAGTATTTACTAAAACCAGAAAACCAGCTAAAAAATCACTTTGAGATAAAGAACTGAATGGATTTGTTTATTGTTGAGGTATGAAAATGTCAATATATCCTGGATTCCTAAATTAGCAAATCACAGATTAATATGCATTCTACAGTCAGGCTTAGCTACTTTCCACCCTTTCTTCCCCTGGGGCAGCAACTCTGGTTATATATGGCTACTAGATGCATATTATTTCTGTATCTAGCAACCAGAAGATTGTGATAATTATATTTTTCTCTTCAATCGAGTTGCACATTGCCCTTTTAAGAAAGATTTCTCATACTGCAAATACATTATTCACAATCCTTCATTTATGTTTTTATTTTTCCATTTCGAAAAGAAGATGGAGAATTGTAGAATTCTATGAGAAAGACAGAAAAAAACCATGGCTGTTTTTTTAACATACCGACAGGAGAGCTTTCCAGGAGAAGAACACTGCTCCCAGAGGTATGCCTGTTAAATGCCAGAAAAACAACAGTAAAATTTAGGATAACATTCACCTTCTGAGCAAAAAGATTATTTTTAACCTTTACCTGTTTCAGCTGCCATATATAAATGCTTCTCTTTATTCCTGCTGTTGTATGAACTGAAACAGAGTAAGCTTGAAGGTGGTGCACTTATATTTGAATAGAGTGACATCTAGGGGCGGAAGTGGATTACTGCATCGTGATTTGGGCAAGGAGTTTTTGCAAACGGTTTTCCTCACCGGAATTTCCATCCCCAACTTGTGCAGTGCCAATCAAGACATATTTTCAGTCCACAGTCTCATCTATTGTTCAATTTGATTTCAGCAATTCAATTAATTTAACCAGATATGAAAGATCTTGTGGCATTTAATTATTGAAAAATCTATCCAGATTCCTAATAATATTAATGAAGTACTGTGTATTCTCTGCCATTCACTTTCTTGAATGTTGAATGTCTTGAAAAGTAATAGTGTTGTCATGTGCTTGCTCTGGTAAGTGAAACCTTGACAATAAGATGCTTCTGCATAACATACACTTTTTCTTAATAAAGAATAACAGATACAGATGCTGTGCACTTGTGAGCTGGAAGAATTGAGCAGCAGAATATGCATATTTAGTTTAGAATTTTAAAAAAAAGTTATACATTATTGCCCCTGTGGGGTAATTTCTCCCTCTGAATTTGACCCATCTTCACTACTTAGGAGCAGTGGGCAGCCACAGTGCAGCACCCGGGGGACCTACTCCAGTTCCAGCGCAAGTGCCTTGGTCAAGGGTAATGGCAGGGGTATACATAACCTAACACAGATGTCTTTGGAGCAGGGGAATAATGATAGAAAACAAATAAAATCTAGAGAAAACAATGCATTGTCCATCGTTTCTTGAGTGTGGCCAACAGTTAAATTGCAGGATTTGATTAATACATTCTTTCAGTTTTAAAAAGAGTTTATTCCAGGCATTGTTTCTCAGGATCAGTGTAATTCAAATATCTCAAGAGTTTTTCTGTTATATGGCTATTTATTCTCTGCTTATTTGTCCAAATGTAAAGAGTTAGAATTGTAATCAGTCTTGTCATTCAATCCATAGCTAATTAAAGAATTCAAGTTGACAGCTACATCAGTGCCTGATCATCCTAAATTGATGACTACAGTGCCACCTTGTGGACACTCACTAGAATGCATCTCAAGAAGAAAGTAAAACAAAAAAATTTAAACTCATGGTCCTTCTCATGACTTACAAAGTCTTATTCTTTTGGGGAGGGTTCCGGGTTTTACTCAGTGCAGTTATCAAGCTAACTCAGTAATCTTGCTTCATAGCATACCCCCAGGGGCATGTATGTCAAAGCAGGATTACTGAGTTAGCTGGAGAGTAAAACCCAGAACCCTCCCAAATCTGGAACATGCACTGAAGTAAAAAAAAAAGAAGAAGCTGTTCCGGTTTTTACTCAGTGCAGTTAAATTAACTCAGTAATCCTCCTTTGTGATACAGGGCCCTGCTTTGTGATACAGGCTCCTGTTATGTAGTTATAGGTTTAGATGGAGCAAAAACCAGGACCATCTCTGTAACTCCAGGACCAGGGTTGCCTGCCCCTGATCTCGTGTTCTCTGTACAATCTCCTAAATGTTACCACGTTTACATGATGTGTAATGGTATGTTCACTTTGTTTTGTTTTTAAGCCATGCGTACAGTACACAAAGGGAGAAATGTATCACTGTAGTGGGGAAAATCATATCACAGTCTCTTTATGTGTACAAGCACAAGCACTAATTAAATCTTTCTCTGGCCACCTGATCATCAGGCTCACTTCTAGTGCTGTTGAAATAGAACTGAACTCTACTAAAAATGTAACCATTTAGTTCATATAATGTTTTGATGTTTGTTTATTTAAGAAGCTAGCTAAATGAGTTACATGGTTATGAGTTATAAACATTTTGTGTATCGTGGTGCCATTATATTCACCGTTTGTACACTTTATGTCATTGGTAAAATTGTACTACTAATTAGTACAATCAATTTTGTGAAGGCTGTGTTCCATTTTGTGAAGATTTCACCTTGTGCATATTTTAAAAACGCCATGTGTGCATTATATATTTACGGTGTTTTATCGTTGGGAAAGTTGGCCGTGCAGTTCGCCTCACCCTATGTCCCCGCCCTCCAGAAGCCTTCTGTATTCTGAAATCTCCATTTCCAGCCGGATCCTGATGTTAAGCAGGGTCTGGTAGTCCTGGCTGAGGCGCTCAGTGTCAGCCCTCAGCTTGACCATGTGTTCTTCCAGCCCCAATACTGTGGCCTGTAGGCCGAACATCTGGGCAGAGTAACGGGCCTCTGTGTCTGACAGGCTGACCTCCAAGGCCGTCTTCTGCAAAGGCCACAGTCAGAGCATTAGGGAATATCCCAGGTGGTCATTTTTGCGTCCATCATTGCACATCACAAAAATAAATATTAGTTAAAGCCTTAATTTAGGGATACAACTGAAGAAGACACAGTAGAAACAGTTGTATGTTTGATTTAACCTTTTTGGGTGGAGAGTTTGGTCATTTATAGAGGGTATATTATATTCTGACCATGCGTGGTCGAGTTTGGTTGCCCGGGTAATTACCATAGAGAGTAAACCCTGCAACTCCAGCTCCAGGTTGCGCAGGCTGCTCTGGCTGTCCTTCAGCTCCACGCTGGTGGTCTGCAGCACTTCAGTGCGTTCCATTATTTCCTGTTGCACTACTTCTGACTGCGGGACACAGAGCAAGAACGTGCATAATTAATCATATAGTGTCACTCAGAGAGCGAGGGTTTTAGGTACCAGGTGTTTCTGTCCTCACTGGACAATAACAGCTCCACATAATGATATTGAGAATTGGCTACACAGCTCAGTGGGGGGGTTGTTGTGTGCTGGTTGCATATATTTCAGAGAATGTGCTTGTGTGCGATTTCCTGAAAATAGAGGACTAAAAACTGTTGAAATACACTAAAAGTAAAATTCAGTTTTATCATAAAGTGGAGCATTGGCTATTGACTCATCGCACTGGTGTGCTATCTGTACTGCCTACCTTGCTCTTGAACCAGGCCTCTACGTCTCTGCGGCTCTTGGCCACGAGGGTTTCATACTGATCCCTGATCTCATCTATGACCACATTGAGATCCCCTGAGGGGGCAGCATCCACCTCCACCTGCACCTGTCCGCCCAGCTGGGCATGGAAGGACATGGTCTCCTGCAAAGAATAACAACAGTTTGTGTTCGTATGGACACTGTCGTCTGGTCTTAAAACCAGGACTGTGCATGTTACACAGGCAAACCCTATGAGATGGTTCTGTCCAGAATGTACTGAATAAATATTTGTAAAATTATGTTGATGTCCAGATTACTATATCCTATGCGGAATAACAGGAGAGACGTGTAGAATCAATAAAGTAGAACAATGGTTCTTGATGGGCTTCTGGGTATACTGGTTTTTGATTTCACCTGTAAAGTCAACAACCAACATAGACACAATAAAGCGGTGAAGTGAGTTAACTGTTTAATCACCTGGTTTCATTTATCAAGTATCAAGTGTGGAGTAACACAAAATCCAGCATTATCTTTGGCTCTCTGGGACAAGGCTTGAGGACCACTGCAGTAAAGTACCCACCATTCATAGCAGAAATACAAAAAGGTTGAGGTACTGGACACAAGCAGCTGACTGCAACCTTGTTTCACAACATTTCTATTTGTTTTCAGACATTCTGACGAGAGCTTGAGTAAAGCTTATTCCTTTGCATCGCTCACTTACCTCTTTGTGGTTCTTACTCAGAAAAGCGATCTCTTCCTTCACTCCCTCTAACTGCAGCTCTACGTCGGATTTTCCCATGGCCAGCTCGCTCATCATTCTCTTAAGTCCGGCGATATCGGCCTCCACGCACTGTCGGATAGTCAGCTCATTCTCATACCTGTACAAACGTCAAAAACTTATCAAGTAAGTGTATTGTCCTTTAAAAACAATATCAAATGTAGCCTGGTTATATTTTGACGTCATAAACAGTCATAAACAGAGAATAAAGAACTGAATTCATATGGGTAGCTTATGAACCTGAATGAAACAGTTCACATGTTCACTTGCAAGATATAAGGCCTTAGTGAGAAAAAAAACATTTACAAGTTAATTAAAGCATTACTAATACTTCATAGTGTTAACACATCAACCTACAAAAGATGTGTAAGGCCTTTGTTAGTAATATGATCACATTAACATGAATAAAGCACTGATAATACATATTAATTTGAACAAAGTCACCCACAAATGCCTTATCAAAGGATCTGCTGTAACTTTATCCAAGGTATGTAATATACCAAGCAATCCATTCATGTAATACTCACCAAGCAATCCATTAACAAGGCCTACTCAATGTTGGATGGCTGACTGGGAATTCTTACTTCAATAAAGTAATATAAATAGAAAGTGATACTTAATTTAAACACCGGTTCTACATCCAGCTGCCATCTTCCTCTGTAAAATAGGCTGGAAAATGTGGGACCTATGTGTTGACATCCATGTTTCATTTGAGTAAATTCAATCTGTGAGTCATTTTTAATGTGAGTGTATGTTTGATTTGTGTTCAAACCCTTTGTATGGTTTGGAGACCCTGTTGTAAATTAGTCACATTTGACAACTTGTAAATGATTTACTCATTCTTGCTGAAGGCTACTTAATGGTGTCAAGCATGAGTTGATGTGTTCAACTCCGCCTACATTTTCACTCACAGTGAGTCCTTAGTGTGTTACAATATTTATATCCAAGACAAAAAAAAAAAAAAACACTCACTTGATTTTGAAGTCATCAGCAGCCAGTTTGACGTTGTCAATCTGAATATTTATTTCAAGGTTTGCAGCGCCGGCAGCCAGAATCTTTAAGTTATGGGGGGAAAACATGGAACTGTATTACTGTTTTCTGCAGTGTTTTAAGGATGTGACTTTTTTAATTCATAGCAATTCAATGCACATCTCAATGTATGGGCTTCAGTAAGAAGGGAGAAGAGAGGATTTGTTATGAATTTATGTGAATTCGATCCATTGTCATTATATACAAATTTGGCAGAACTAAGCAAAAAAGCAAAAAAACATAATAAAGACGTAAAGTATTGCCATTCTAACTCATAACTAATCGTATACATGAAGCATGCTACATTATGCTCTCAATTTAATTCTTAATTAAAAATAAGTTACAGCAAATAAAATCAAGAACTCTCATTTCCCCAAGATACCTTTACGCAAATGCTCTGAGTTTCAATTGCATTTCACTCCTGCAAGATTTGCATTTATACTTTTATTTCATGTCTGTTGAAATTAAGTCTGAGAATTCAAACATATTCATTCATAATTATTAAGGAATTGCTACACCCTAACGAACCATGTCAAACATTCTGAACATACAATACAAAATGCTGCAGTGAGCTCTCTTGTTGTGTGTGCGTTTACATTGAAGCTAGCATGCAATTATTGATATAAATATTTTTCATGAGTGAAAATATGTGTGTATGCTGATTATAGTGTGTTCTGTAGCTTATTGCGCACATGCCCGGTTGTGTTTTACTGAATGTTCCCTTTCATTGACCCTCTTGTGTGGCCAGCATATTGTACCTTACTACGAATGTCATTGATGGTGACGTGGTGGGCGCTCATGTCCTGAGTGGTGACTCTACTGCGGTTGAGTCCCCAAGTTCGGATCTGTTCCTCCAGCTTGGCGTTGGCGGTCTCCAGGGTGCGTACCCGCTCCAGGTACCGGGCCAGGCGGTCATTCAGATTCTGCATGGTCTGCTTCTCATTGACAGAAATGGAGGCTCCATCGCTGGCGGCCTCCAGGGAGAAGGCGCCAAAGCCCCCACCTCCACCTCCAGCCGCAGAGCCGAAGCCAAAGCTCCCACCTCCACCTCCACCTCCAGCCGCAGAGCCGAAGCCGAAGCCAAAGCCCCCACCTGCGGAGCTCAGCTTGCCTGCGGAGGTGGATATGCGAGTGCCCTTGCCCCCTGCGCCACCGTACACGCTCCCGCTCTGGTGGGACAACATCGACACACCCATTCGGGAGGACCCGGCCGAAGACCCCCAGCCTCTCATGGAGGCCCCGCCCACTCCCCTGCCAGAGAAGCTACTGTAACCGGAGATGGTAGTCATTGCTCCCAGGATGTGGCACAGTCAACCACTCAGATGCACAGAATGATGCAGACAGGCTCCTTCAGACCCCTGCCTCATATATATATACATACCGCTCCCTCCGCCTCCCTGCAAGTGGGCGTGTGCTGTACAGAAAACCTGAAAGGGTATCTTTAATTTATGAGTGGAATGTGCTGACCGGGGTATGCCTTTTGATTCTCAAACCGGCACCTAGCCCCTGCACGGACTTGCAACCCTTCACTCTCACTCCTTGAATTGCCAAATGCAATTCAAGCTGAGATCTACTATGCGAGATGTATGCACTGTATGGAATGACAAACACATTTGTTGTATTTTGTAACTGATTCCTGCCAGTTACAAAATGGAACAAATGTCTTATCATTCCATACAGTGTATACATCTCACATAGTAGATCTTAGCTTGAATTGTATTTGGCAACAAATGTTTTATTTATTGACAGGCTTTACAGCAGTGGGAAAAGCAGTGAAAAAACAAGTACAATGGGGGAAATAAGTATTGGACACGTCAACAATTTTATTATCAAACATATTTCCAATGTAGCTATTCACATGAGATTTTGACCAGACATTGGTATTAACTCAATAAAACTACACAGCTAAAAAAAATTAACGTTCCCATTCTTAAAAAAAGTTATGTGCAATAAAGTGAAATGACACAGGAAAAAAGTATTGAACATGCTA
Organism: Ilyophis sp. 1 JC-2022; assembly: GCA_022702515.1. Classification (NCBI taxonomy): domain Eukaryota; kingdom Metazoa; phylum Chordata; class Actinopteri; order Anguilliformes; family Synaphobranchidae; genus Ilyophis; species Ilyophis sp. 1 JC-2022. Next base: position 15,028,635 of record CM040405.1, on the reverse strand, counting down.
AATTAAATGTATTTAATACTTGGTAGAAAAGCCATATTTTTTATATTTGGTTGCATATCCTTTGCATGCCATTACTTTATGATGTCTGTGACCCAACAACATCAAAAGGCTCTTGATATCTTATTTGCTGGTACAAGCGATACTATAACAGCTCTGCATTTGAATGGATCTCTATGGGAATTGGGGGGTGAGACAAGATTTAGCTGTAAATTACACTGGAACAGTATAGAACCAGTGGTGGATTAACCCTATAAGCAAAATAAGCACGTGCTTAGGGCATCAAGGGAAGGAGGGGCACCTCAGAAATTTTTCATAGCCGAATTTACCATTTAAATTATGAAATTATTTTCCTTCTTACTGTAAGTTTTGTTTAATTTCGAATTTTCGATAAATAAAATTTTATTTTATGGTTTATTATTGTTTATTTTGAATTACAAATGTATGGGGGCACCAAAAATTTTTAGTGCTTAGGGCCTCTAAGGGTCTTAATCCGGCCCTGTATAGAACACATGGTTGGTTAAGTGGCTCTAAGTCATCAAGGGTCTGATGTATTAAACAAGCCTTTAACCATCACTCTGCTGCCAGAAATACAGTAGATATGGATGGATAACTTGAAGGGTTTCTTCTCCTGACTTATTTTTCCATAGAGTTTAATAGGAAAATCTGTCAGGAGAAACAACCCTTAAAGTGATCCTTCCATATCTACTGTATTTCTGGCAGCAGAGTTATGGTTAAAGGCTTGTTTAATACATCAGATCCTTGATGACTTAGAGCCACTTAGCCAACCATGTGTTCTATACTGTTCCAGTGTAATTTACAGTTAAATCTTGTCTCACCCCCCAATTCCCATAGAGATCCATTCAAATGCAGAGCTGTTATAGTATCGCTTGTAAGAGTACCAGCAAATAAGATATCAAGAGCCTTTTGATGTTGTTGGGTCACAGACATCATAAAGTAATGGCATGCAAAGGATATGCAACCAAATATAAAAAATATGGCTTTTCTACCAAGTATTAAATACATTTAATTTAGCGTGTTCAATACTTTTTTTCCTGTGTCATTTCACTTTATTGCACATAACTTTTTTTAAGAATGGGAACGTTACAATTTCTTTAGCTATGTAGTTTTATTGAGTTAATACCAATGTCTGGTCAAAATCTCATGTGAATAGCTACATTGGAAATATGTTTGATAATAAAATTGTTGACGTGTCCAATACTTATTTCCCCCATTGTACAAGGGAGTTTTTGACATGGTGTTTTTTGACTTGTCTTTCCTTGGTTTAGCTCGACTCAGCCTGGCTTAGTATGCAAGGCTGCAATCCTGGCATATTTGTCTTAAATTCATACTATAATCCATAAATCTTCACCTTAAAAGACCAATAAGGCAGAATGAAAGACATTTGCATTATGGTAATTGTAAAACATGTACAAATGTAAAATTCTAAACAAACTGAATTCATTAGGAATATATTTCCAGAATATGCAATAATGCTCTAGTTAAGAATAAATTGTAAAATAACTGAAACAGAACAAATCCTTCAACATATGCATGAACTGGCAAAGAAAATGTGTATGACATATGTAAGACAACCAGCACAAGCCAAGTAAGTTTTTGTGCAATGTTATATAATCAATGAGGCCATTTCTGCTCAAACTCAAATCAACAGTACAATAATATATTTCAGCCTTGCTGTTTTTGTAAGTACATATACACCAGTACGTAATCTTTCATTTTCATTTACCATATATATTTTAAAATAAAATGTATGAAGTGGATATATGCTTGTCATACTTAGATAAAGGGTAACTGTGATGCATGCATGTTATTGTGTGAGTAATATTTTATTGGGATGTTTGTTGGGAAGAGTAGACTGGATTATTATGATCAATTTCCACTGCTAACATCTACTTTATAAACTCCCATATGCAAATAACAGTTTATATTTGCCAGAACATAGCAGTTAGTTCCATTATTGATTTTGGTATACACTGGATGTATGAGCACAGAGACAAAAACGACTGCAAACTTTAACAATTTGTGTGGCATTACACTAATCCTAAAAAAACCTGTAATCCATGAATAACATCTGCAATTTTTTTATATGCCTCTAAAAATGTGTTGCAGTCGGTTTATACTCAGACCTACAGATGTATTATTACATTTTTATTCGCAATTATGTAACGAATTATGTAACTTTAAAGAAGTCGTATAGGAGTCAGAAATGTTTAAAGGGTCAAGGAAACATTATATCGCCACAAGCATTTTTTTTCCTACTAAACCTGTATGGCTTATTGAGCTAAAAGTACAGGCCCCCAGCATCCTGTCAGTCTTTGTGAAGTGAATGAATGACACTGATATGCTTTGAGGCAGGGTTCTCATCGCTTCAGTTACCCTGCTCATGCTGGGACACCTCTGAGGCTTATATAATGGTACATTTCGTTATTGCTGAATTTCTACAATGGGGGAAATTATGTGTTCTTTCCCCAAAGGACCGTACGTTTTTTTCAGAAATAATAGTGCAGTGATTATGGTGGGTATGGTGAAATTACGTGAGCTGGCCTCAATGGAAAGAAGTTTTCAGTGTCCCATGGTTTTCATGTGAAAAGGGCTTGCATGGTTGCATACTTTCATTTATCAAACTTATAAATGACACTGTCAGAATTGCCGGTTCAAGGCATCTCTGCCTCCAAGCAAATATGTCAGATTTAATGATTGAATTACGATTGTAGACAAGCACAGACCAGCTCAGTGTAACACCTGTGTTTAAGGACCAAGCAGTTACTATAAAGAATCTGCATTTAATGTGCAGTACAGTTGCACATTATTTGTTCTGAAATCCCTTTTTATTTAAACAGAACCCATATTACACAGCAATACCTTCTGAAACACTTTTTGTTTTTGCTTTGTTATAGTCCTGCCTAAACTTCTTCTCCACACGACAAGCATCCCTTTGACTGAGTACAGCATCGTTTATGATTGATGGTGTGGCAGTGCCTATAAACCAAATTCAAATGATGCCTTTTTACCAAACAAACACATTTTCTACATCTCAAAGTTCAAAGAAATAACGCCGTCAAAGTCAATTCTGATTTGCATTTTTATTTATAGGATTAATTTCTGAACTGAAAACATGTGTCTATAAGCTGTAAAGGGGGATATAACTATTTTAATGGAAAAGGTCAGTTTGGCACATTTAGCTTCAAAGAAATTTCTGAACTTAGTATATGTTTTATTTATAGAACAAATTGCTATTTATAGCACAAATACATGTGTCTGACACTTCCCCCACCCCTATCTCTTTATCAAATTCTATTTGAGGCAGAAATGTTATATGATTTACACATTTGACAGGCTTAAATCTGAAAAAATTTTGAGTTTCCAATTCTACGCTCACATCATTGTTGCTGTCCATACTCGTGCAGTCAGCTGACACACTCCGTGCCAGTTACACACGGTATAAAACAGGAGAGAATCTCAAACTGACACACTCCGTGCCAGTTACACACGGTATAAAACAGGAGAGAATCTCAAACTGACCATCGATAGAACAGAGGCACCCGGTGAGCAGTCAGGAGATATTTATGCAGTGGCAACCCAAAAAAATCCTGGCTGACTTAAGCCTACCGTATCCTGGCAGGCTACAATGTGACTCCCACTCATACTCAAGTAATGACATAGAACTAGAACTAGCGGTGGCTTGGCTCAGTGTGCTTATACAGTGATTATTGTTACTGACTCAGGAGCCTCTACTTTTGTTATTTAGACATTATGTAATAAGATTAATTTTCTGGATTGTCCCCACGTCCAGAAACTGGAGTTCACTATACAGCCATTATAGAAAAAACATTGTCACCTTGATATTATTCACTGTTTGTTACCTTAAATATCCATTGTCTACACTTTCCTCAAAAATTCCAGAAGAAGAAGATTAATCATGTAGGAAGAAGGTCGTAGATGAAAGCTGAAATATAAATACATGTCATGTATCTGAAGCATTTTGTTGCTATTAAGTGAATAGTTACCACAAGTACCAGGCTATATGGTTAAAATGTAGTTATTGTGTGTGTGTGTGTGTGTGTGTGTGTGTGTGTGTATAACATATTTCAAATGGTACTGTAGTTGAATCCCATTGGTGCTTACATGTCCACCTGACTAGGTGTGCCCCAGACACCATCGTTGTTCCTGAAGAAGACTTGTTCAAACGCGTTACACATGCACCTATTGTAAGCTAAAAGGCTTGCTCTTCAGTTTAAATGCATTTAGCCATTTTAAAACACTCTAATAAATTATTTTGTTCACTGCAAAGATTGATATTTTGCTTTATAATATTTTATGGAGTCCTGTTCATCACCTATTATTCTCCACTGCCATTTCTAATAAATGTACACTTTGCATGCCTTTTAAATGGACTGCATTGCATTACCACAAATGTTACAGGTTGTCTCAAAAAATCCATGCTTATTGTGAGTGGTAATTTGCAATCATCTTTGTAAACTGGCTCCACATTGTATTGAACCTGATTTTGCATGTAATTTATCATATTGGTGTTAAAATGTATGTAGATCAGACAATTTCATATTATATAATATGAACAATGCATTGTGTTGCTATTTTCCTGTGAGTGTAGTTGCATGCGTTTTCAATACACTGCATGCTTTGTGAATCATACTTAATTTTTTTCTGGTACTTGCGAAAGTTTAATGGGCTAAAAGCATTGCAATCCTTTTGTAGATTTTTGAAGATTATCAGCAATATAGATGGCTAAGGTTTCGCTTTAGCACTATTAAGACCTATTTTTATCTAATGTTATAAAACAAACTTCACATATCAGTCAGTATCATAACATACACTGCCCTTCAAAAGTTCAGGGACAGTGACACAATTTTTGTTGTTTTGGCTCTGTAATCTAGCAAGTTTGATTTGCAGTTAAACAATTAATATGCGTTTAAAGTGCAGACTGTCAGGTTTCATTTGAGGGTATTTGCATCCATATCGAGTGGTCTGTGTAAGAATTACAGCCCTTTTTATAAATTGGACAATTGGCTGCTCAGATGTTTCTGGCCCAGCTGTGTGTCTTTGCATCATTAGTTTATGCACAAGAAAGCTAACAAAAAGTGTAGAGTTGATTCTAGGTGTGGAATTTCCATTTTGTTATCTCTCAGCATGAGGACCAAATATGCCAGTAGAGCAGGCCATAATGAGGCGATAAAATCAGAATAAATCGATCAGAGACATAGCTAAAATTGTGTGTCAAAATCAACTGTTTGGTACATTGTTAAGAAGGAAGAATGCACTGGTGAGCTCAGCAATAGCAAACAGCCTGATAGACCACTAAAGACCACTGTAGTGGATGACTGAAGAATACTATAAATTGTGAAGACAACCCCCTTTTCAACAGTTGAACAGATCTAGAACACTCTCAAGGATGTAGGCATACATGTGTCAAAGACTACCATAAAGACAAGACTACACCAGCATAACCAGAGGGTTCACTGCAAGATGCAAACCACTGGTAAGCCTCAAGAACAGAACGGCCAGGTTAGCATTCGATAAAAAGTACATTAGAAAACTGTAGTTTTCTGGAATAAAGATGAGATGAGTATTAACCCGTACCAAAGTGATGGAAAGAGGAAAGAGTGGAGAAAGAAAGGAACTGCTCATGATCCAAAGCGCCGCCCTCCTCTCTGAAATATGGCAGAGGTAATGTTATGGCTTGGACATGGATGGCTGCCACTGGAACTGGCTCATTTGTCTTCATTGATGATGTGCCTGCTGGCGGGAGCAGAATTCTGAAGTGTACATTGGCATCTTATCTGCTCAGATCTAACCAAATGCCTCAAATATTATTGGACTGCACTGAACCTTGCTGCAAGACAATGACCCCCCAAACCCCAGCTAAAAAAACCAAGAAGTTTCAGAACCAAAAAGTGGAATGTTCTTGACTGGTCAAGTCAATCACCTGTCTTGAATCCAATTGAACATGCCTTCCACCTTCTCCACGTTTTATTACATTACAGACATATTCTACAAAAGATTGAGTTCATGCATGTAACCTCACTATACTATAACCTCATGCAAATGCAGAGAGGTTATAGTATCGCTTGTAACAGTACCTGAAAATACGATATTGAGAGTCTTTTGATTGATTGATTGGTCACAGACTTTAGGAAGTAACAGCATGCAAAAGATATGCGACCAAATATGAAATGTGATACTTTAAAAATATGTTAAAGCAAAGGGTATGAATACTTATGTAAATTAAAGATTTCAGTTTTCGATTTTTAATACATTTGCAAAAATTTCTAAAAACATGTTTTCACTTTGTCATTATGGGCTATTTTGTGTAGAATTTTGAGACAAAAAATGAACTCAATCTATTGTACAATATGTCTGTAATGTAATAAAACGTGGAGAAGGTGAAAGGGGTATTCAGACTTTCCGGCTTGACCGTATTTAAGATGAAGCTAAGTTGTGCAATTATATTTGTTCCCCTAAAATGGGGGGATTGTATAAAAAAGGCTGTAATTTCCTTGATGTGGATGTAAATACCCTCAAATTAAAGCTGACAGTCTGCATTTTAACCTCATATAAATAGTTTTATTTCAAATCCTGGAGTACAGAGCCAAAACGACGAACATTGTGTCACTCACTGTCCCCAAACTTTTGATAGGCAGTGTTTATCTGGAAAAAGTCGTAAGACTTGCAGAGCACTTACTGTTAAATTAATTTACTTAATGGTCTCACTGCTCTGCCTGACCGCTTGGGTTGAGTACAATGGAATTTGAATTGTTGGAAAGGCAATACTGGCATTCATTTTCCATTTGGAGAGTGTCTCTTTGCTCAGGCTGTTAAGCCACTTTGTTGACAATGGTCACAAGATTTGAAAATAGTTCCCTGACTATGAACTGAGCCAGGCTGCTGTGATGAAAGAGCCAAGTTCATGGTTCTGAACACTGATTATAGAACACACTGACAAACGTCCCAAATCTGTCCTGCAGGTACATCTCCAGAGTGTCCAGGGGAATGAACCGTACATCATACCCCCAGAACTCTTTCTTCTTCTTCCTGTCAATGGGAACGATCTCCTCTGTGCTATTTGGGTCATTGCGGCCAATGGCAGCAAAGGTTGGAAAGACATTTGTGAGGTTTTCAGGAAGATTTGTGTAGTTTGGGCAACAGTAGGCTGACCACAAATACTCTGGAACAGCTACACGGTGCTCCTTTAGCCAGCGCTCAGTTCGGTAGGGCATGGTTCCTGTCACAATATAGGCTTGGACCTTGCAGTATTTGGTCAGGAGTTGGCTCACTTTCATCTCCATACGTGCCCAGGGACCGCCATTGGAGCCAGATTTCTGTGGGACCACATTGGTGAGGGTGAAGGTGGAGTCCCTATCCTGGTGATCCTGGTGGTGCAGGCTGGGGTTGAGGTGGCCATGGGTATAGCTAGAGTTGATGTAGTCCAGCAGTACTGCTTGGCTCTCCACAACATTCTGATCCACTTTTCCATATGGGAAAAATACCATGTTTCCATCTGCTTTAGCATACGCCAGCTGGAATAAAAACATATATCTCTCATTAATACATTTTTAAAATTGAATTTTTAACTGCATGTGTTTCATTCTCTCACAGTTTGGAATGTCCAGTTGTATATGACGATGGGACTTTATGTAGAAATGTTATCCTGCAATCCATGAGAAAGGAAACTGGCATGTGCTCTCCTCTGAAGCAGACTGCAGACACCAAAATGACCAGAAAATACAGTCCAACTGACTGTAACACTCTTTACTTCAGCAATGCGATGGCTGAATACCCACAACCTTGTGAGTAACCAAGCTGAAGTGGCACTAGTGCCATTGGTTTTTGATAACAGACCATAGGGCTCATTTACAATGTTGAACAGTGTCTTCACATTATGAGCTGCTCAACAGCACCCATCTCTAAATATTATAAGGGGTTTATTGAGTGTTCGGATATTCAAACGCAAAGGTGGGGAGATCCGAACAAGTCAGCTCACAACAGTGAGGACCAATAATTAGGGTCAGAAAATAATAAAGTTAGAAAATAATAAAGTTAGAAAAGAAAAACAGAAACCTAATTCCTTAAGGCTAACAGCCAAAATGAAAATAAACCCACAAAACCGGGCGCACTACTAAAACTAATTGAATACAAACAAAATCTCCCGAGCTCACGTAATGAGCTTATAAAACAAAAGAACACTCTCTGCTAATTATAGCTCAAAGCCGGAAGAGTGGAACGTGGGGTGAACCCGCATGGAGCGCGGCAACTGCAGACGGACCGTCACCAGATTTATCTTCCGGATAATCTTAAATGGCCCAATGTATCGTGGAGCCAGTTTCCGTGATTCAATCTTCAGGGGCAAATCACACGAAGAGAGCCAGACTCGCTGACCGACCCAATAAGAAGGAGCTGTCCGACGAGCGAACTCGTCTCCACACCGAGTGACACCTCCGGACAAACGAACCAGCCGAGGGAACCTCCACATTCCTCTCTAGTTCCGGGAATAATGGAGGAAGATACCCCACTTGGGCCTCAAAAGGAGATAGACCCGTGGAGGCATTACGCAGAGTATTGTGAGCGTACTCTGCCCAAGGAAGATACAGACTCCACGACTTTGGATTAGCTGCCGCCAAGCAACGAAGTGTGTTCTCCATCGTCTGGTTAGTTATTTCTGTCTGCCCGTTAGTTTGCGGGTGAAACCCCGAAGAAAGACTAACTGACGCACCCAACTGGGCGCAAAAAGAACGCCAGAATTTGGTGATAAACTGAGGCCCCCGGTCAGACACAATATCCTGCGGTAAACCGTGGACACGGAAAACATGAGCAATGACCAATTGAGCGGTCTCCATCGCTGATGGTAATTTTGCCAAGGCGATAAAATGTGCCGCTTTGGAAAATCTGTTGACAATCACCATTATCACCGTATTGCCCCGAGAGTCAGGTAATCCTGTGACGAAATGTAAGGCAATGTGACTCCAAGGTCGCCTGGGTACGGGTAGGGGCCGCAACAACCCCAAAGGTAAGAGTCGAGAACTCTTACTCCGGGCGCAAACAGGACATGCAGCGACAAACTCGAGCACATCCCTTCTCAATGCCCGGCCACCAGAACCTTCTGGACAAAAATTCCTTAGTCCAATGGACACCAGGATGCGCTGCAAACTGAGAGGAATGGCCCCAATGTACCACCCACGACCTGACCTCAAGAGGCACAAAAAGACGCCCGACAGGACACCCACCTGGATCTGGGGTACACAGCAATGCCTGCTGAACCGCCACCTCAATGTCCCACAACACCGGAGCCACTATTTGGGAACCAGGCACAATGTGCTCCAGAACCGAAAGAACCATCTGATCGCTCAAAAAGCCGCGACAGAGTGTCAGGCTTAACGTTCTTAGTACCGGGGCAGTACGTTAAAAGAAAGTTAAAACGGGTAAAAAACAGTGCCCAACGTGCCTGTCTAGGGTTACGTGTCTTGGCCTGTTGGATGTACTCCAGGTTCCTATGATCGTTCCAAACCATAAAAGGGTGCTCCACTCCTTACAACTAATGACGCCATTCCTCTAGCGCCAATTTAACCGCTAGAAACTCTATCACCTACATCATAATTCCTCTCAGCCACAGTAAGGGCACAAGAAAAATATGCACATGGATGTATATCACTAATTTATTTACTCATGTATCTGACTCCATTTAAAACTATAATTTAGAATTTGGTTTTAATCACGCATGGAGCTCGGAGTGGTTACACTCGACTCGTCCTAATGACCACCATTACTCAATATATGCTTGCCAGAATCCGCATTATTGCTGAATCTCAGTTCGTTGGAGAACACAGAGGTTGGGGGTCTAGCCAACACAATACATGCATAATTTTTTTACATAGATAGTTGTGAGCCCAGGTCAGCGTGCAATCAGAGGGCTCCTTAAGGTGAATTTGACAAGAACCGACGTAGAACGTCCAAGGGTTCTCTTTGCATCAAATCACCAGAACCATGCATGACCAATCCCGTTATGCAGGCAGAACTTGGCTGCCTTTCCCAACTTGAGGACGCCACTAAAGACTTGCTGTACTAGGCCACTGATCAGTTAGTCCTTAGTCAGAATTGTCCCCCTGAGTATTCAGTCGTAATTTACGCTGAAAAGGGTATAAAATGGATTAGAGTCATAGAGACTATGCAAGTTCAAAATAAAAAAAATGTAATAACAGGCAGGGAGGTCATTAGCTTAGAATTTGCAGTCAATTACAGAATATAAAGATTGAAGAAAGGAAATACAGAGTAAATATCTTACCTAGCCTGTTCAGCTACACAGAGACACAAAATATGCATGGTGTCGGAAGTCAGTTATAATCTTACCCATACTTGAATAACTATGGTACCACTACAGCACCAGGAGACCTGTTATGCAGATTTTCCCATACTGGGAACTTGCACTCAGCCCTGAGTGAGACGCAGGGGTTTTGACTCAAGCATACATACCACAGTGCTCGAAACACTGCAGCTCAGATCATATAAGCAATTGAAGCTGGAAAAAGGGTTGAAAAGAAAAATGCAGATGATTTGAAACAGGGTAATTTATTAATTGACAATAATCACTGGTTAAGACTGTGCAAGCAAATATGAACACATTCAATATCTATAGCTAAACACAGGATAACATGCTGCTAAGACAAAGAAACATGAACAGGTTCACTAACAAAGTATATAACCAAATGATTCCGTACGGTGTGACTATGGTACCAGGAGAACTGTTAAGCAGATTCTCCTTGAATGTCCCTTCGGACTTCCCTTAAATGCAGTCCTGAGCAGACCTTCCACATTACACAATTCCCTTTGTTTGTCAATCCTCACCACCCGGAGACCCCCCCCCTCCAGGAAGATAAACTGCATAGTCTACTCCCCCCGATCTAGTGATAGTAATAAGATTATTTTAGCGATGGTGCGTGATCTTATGATCTTCCCTATCATTTATCTAGATATCAGGTGAGGTCCCGGTGATAGCCACTCTATGTTCCAGATACTTATGTGGACGAGCGCATCCCTGATAACCTATACAATCCTCCTTTCTTTCACATTCTTTATTCCTTCCCCTCCTATACTTTCACATACCCCACACTTCAATTAATATGAATCCCGGTTCATCACATTTATCATATTATCCACAATTATTTACATGCACATACATATAATGCAAGATACATATACAGCTTTTTTCAGTCTATAATATGTTCCAAGAGCATTAGGTGCTTGTTCACATGTCTTTTATGGCCTGTGAACAAACCTGGGTTCCCGGCCTCATTAGGAAGAACAAACATCGCGGAACTGCCTGCAGAATGCTTTCTAATGTCCAGTTGTAGGGTCAATTCTAGCTGCCGTTTACGAGGCCATGAGAGGTCAGAGAAAAAAGGTTCTCAGGCCACTTGGTGAATTGTTTTATTGCACCCTCAAGGAAGTCGCCACCAGCTCCCAGGGTTTATGATAATTCATTTTTCAGTCTTACAGCAGAGACTTTCTCAGGATCCATAGAGACCTTGCCCTCAGAAACAATAAACCCCAAGAAATAAACCGTGCTAGCGTGAAATGAGCACTTCTCTGCCTTGGCAAACAGTTTAGCCTGTAACAGGGACTTTAATACCTGTTTATCATGCACAATATGAGTCTGTAAATCAGTAGAAAAAATTTAAATGTCATCCAAGTACACAAAAACAAATTTTTCCAACATCTCCCGTAAAACGTCATTAACCAATGCCTGAAAAACTGAGGGGGCGCTAGTGAGCCCGAACGGCATAACCCCATACTCGTAGTAGCCATTATGGGTATTAAAAGTGGTTTTCCATTCATGACCCTCATGCATGCGCACTAGGTTAGAAGCATTATGTACATCTAACTTGGAAAGAATTGTAGCTCCTTGAAGACGTTCAAACGCCAAATTCATTAGAGGAAGTGGATATCGATTCTTTATAGTTATGGCGTTTAATGAGCGATAATCGATACATGGTCTTAACGTGCCATCCTTTTTTACGAAAAAAAACCCTGCGCCAGTGGGCGAAGTAGATGGTCTTATGAAGTCATTAGCCAACGCCTCATCGATGTATTTCTTCATAGCCGCACTCTCGAGAGCTGACAGAGAGGAAAGACTCCCTCTATTAAGAGTAGTACCTGGATACAGTTCAATGGCACAATCGAAAGGACGGTGGGGAGGAAGGGTAGTTGCCCTCTGTTTGCTAAAGACCTCTGTAAGTTCGGCGTATTCGGTCGGAACATTGAGAGGCAAAAAAAATTCTAGTGTTCCTGCCATCTCAGTATCCTTTCTCTGAGTAGGCGACCCCAGAGGAGGCCCTTCCAATAAGAATTTCTGTCAGCCAAAGAGTCCCACTCAAGACTCTGGTCACAACCCTCAGATTCCGAAATAGAATCACCCTGATTAGGAGGGGAAATCACTTCCTCAAACTCAGAATTGGAATCAGACTCATCAGATAAACTGGAAGGGGCGATATGATCGTGCGATACCCCATTGATAGATAACCAGTTTTTCCCCTCCCCATTTGATATGGAGATTGTGCTTAACCAGCCACGTGTGACCCAACACTAACAGATAAACCGGTGAATCAACAAAAAAAAAAAAAGAATTCTCTCCATGTGCTTTGGTTGAGAAATAGACATGGTGAGAGGAGATGTCACTTCCTTTATAGTACCTAACCCTAACGGGCGACCGTCGAGAGCCGTGACTAATCGAGCTTGATCAAGAAGCTTGACCAGTATTTTATTCTTTCTAGCCCATTGAGCTTCAATAAAACAACCCAGAGTCGATAAAAGCCTTAATCTGCAGCGAATGCTGTGCCCAAGAAAGTCTGACATTTAATAATGTCCGAGGCGTAGTACCCTGATGTCTCGCTAGAACCCCCGGCTCCTCTAACGAGAGCCCCCCTTTTCCCTTAAACTTAAGCTTCAGGCACTGATCACGAGTACGTCCCCTCCTTTTACAGTAACGACACCATTTGTTTTTATAAACTGAATCTTCCAAAGATGGACCTACTGCCCCATCTACCTGCATGGGTTCATCAGTACTAAGGGAAGATGGTTTAGCTGTCAGAGAGACGATGGTTTCTTACGACATCATCAGTGGAGCCTCATCCCAACCTGTCTCACTTGCCAGTGCACAAAACTTTATGGCGAATTCTGCCACCGTATCATTACCCTGGCGAAGACGATGCAACCGTCTAGCCGACTCCCGACCCGAAATGCAACGATCAAAAACCGAATCCATCTCATTCATAAAAGAAGTAGTAGGATCTAAAATAGGAGATTTATCTATAATCAAAGGCGTAGCCAAACCAAGCGCAGACACAGAAAGTAGTGACAGAATAAAAACTACTTCAGAATCTGGATTATTAAACCGCAAGGATTGGGCTTTAAAAAAATTAGAACATTGGGCGAGAAACCCGCGGCATTTTCCTGCTCTACCTTCATAGCGGAGAGGAAGCTGTAGCTTCGGTTCTCTACCAGCTTGAGTAAAGGAAGCTGAGGAGGCGATAGCCTGAGTGGGAGGAGTGAATGCTTGGTTTGAAACTGTAAGCGCTCGCATACCCTCCGTTAACTCACAGAGCCAGCCCTCTTGGACCCTTAATTGATTGTTCAGCTGACTAACTTGATTAGCCAGCAACTGCTGGTTGGCCTCAATACCCCTGATGTATTCCTCAGACTTTTTATCCCCAGTTTTATCTCCCTGTAACAACCTAGCTGAATCATCCATGATTGGCTTGTTTGTTCTGTAAGGGGTTTATTGAGTGTTCGGAGATTCAAGGTGTTAAGGCTAACAGCCAAAATGAAAATTAACCCACAAAACCGGGCGCACTACTAAAACTAGTAGAATATAAACAAAATCTCCCGAGCTCACGTAATGAGCTAATAACAGGAAACTTCGTAAAACAAAAGAACACTCTAATAATAGCTCAAAACCGGAAGAGTGCAAAACCAAAACGAAAGAACAAAGAAAAACTGTCTCAGAGAGAACAGCAAAGAAACAAAATAGATGGCTCAAAATGCTACCAGGTAGAAAACAATCCTATACCCGATTAAGTAGCTATAGCAAGTCCCCCCTGAACATAAACAGAGTTTAATATCAGGAGGTCGCTAGAACCTGACTATACCTGGCTCGAATGCAATGTCGTGAGACAAACAAGCACCGGAGATGCGGAAGTGAGGAACTTAAGTACCCCGCAGGCAGAAGCGCAGGTGAAAACAATAATGAGGGCTGCAAACCACGAAACGGAACGTGGAAAAAATCTGATTGATTCCCAATCGTGAAGGCAGGACGAGAGCCGCAAAAAAAAAGAGAAAACAAACAGCCACGAACCACTACAAATATATCTTTAAACGAGATTAACAATTCCTAAAGAAATTGTAGGTGTGGTTGCTTCACAGTGTTATCAATTGCTGGAAATGGCATAGAAAGATGGTAATATGGTATAGTGTGAGGTGGAAAATAAAAGGTGGAAATGGTATGAACTGGTAATGTGGTATAAAGGGATCTAGTGAAGGTGATGTAGACTAAAGAACCTGGAAGTGATACAAAGAAGTAATGAATTGTGATGAAAGCACAAAAAGGTAATGTCAAATCATCTGGGATAGTATTGTTGGGTCATAAGTGTTGTAGAGGAAGACATTGTGAATGCCCTATTTACTGTGTCCTGTGTACTAGCATACTGCTTATTGTAGGCTATACTGCAGTGACATGCAGTATGCGAAAAATCCTCCATATAAACACGGACATAAGTAGGCTATGTCAGTTTCCTTTACACTCTTTGGCTATATCATCAGGGGATATTGAGAACACTCAATTTGCAATTTGGCCGTGTAGGTAAGGCTAGCCTAATTTAACAGCTTTTTTAAAAAGTATACTCAACCGGCATACTCAAATAGTAGGTAAGTGTGCTGATTCTGACATTCTATTCAGACAGTCGTAGTTGTGTTTGATTAATAAACTGTATAAAAATATGGGTTAATACAATTTTTGCCTAGGTTTTAACCAAATTCTCATCTACTGATTTCTCCACTTTATTCAACAAACTCTGATTTTGATTAGGCTACATCTCACCATTTTGTGAAGTCCAAACCACATGTCGTGTGCTGAATTCAGCGTTCTATTCATCTAGCCCGTTTTTTTTTTTTTTTTTTTTGAGCCATTTTTTTTTTTAAAAAAAAAAAAATCCAGTCACACACCACCCAAAAAAAAGTGTTACTAATTAAGTGAAGTTAATAGGATAAGATAATTTCCCACGGCACACCTGACGATCTCTCACGGCACACTAGTGTGCCGTGGCACAGTGGTTGAAAATCACTGATCTAGCCTACCTAGCATGCAGTTATCGTAAAGCAATGCTAATTAAACATTATTCGGCTAATAGTAACTTAGTTTAACTTTGTTGACTCACATAAACTTGAGATTATAACCCAACCATGTGTAGCGGATAGTTTATTTGCTGTAGCTATGTCATAATAGATTGCATTTAGATTTGCTAACGTAGGCTACTGGCACCCGTCACCTTGGCATTTTCATGCAGACTGAAAGGTTTGTTATTAACCACAGTAGCCTATATGGCTTATGCTTTTGTCATGTTATGTTAGGAAGTTGTCTGTGCTAACGGTATTAAGACGTAAATCAGAATTAATTGAATAATGTTGAATAGAGTGATTAGTAATAATAATAATAATAATAAATTTTATTTATAATGCACTTTACATTAAAATAAATCTCAAAGTGCTACAGGGTTAAGAACATAATACATAATAAAATGTAGATGAGTAGATGAGCATTTAGCTAAAACATAGACAAAAATTGCAACAGCGCTAAAAATATTTTTTGTTAACAATTGTGTTTTGTAACTTAGACAACATAACGTTACTGAAATAATTTGATGCTTTGTGATGGTTGATGTTCTCAAGCTAACGTGACCCAACAAAGCAAGAGGGTTGAGATATGCAATTTTTCGGAAAAACGCCACAACACCAGCTGTAGTGTTATGAAATTAGAAAATCGGTTGTCATGATTAAAGCAATAAATTATTCAATCGGATGTTTCCACAGCGATATTGACACTTCACTAAGACTAGTAGAAACTAGGTGAAAATTATTTACTGATTTCATATGCTGAGTCATCTGAGTCGACTCGACAGTTCGAGGGAATCGTGCGTACCCACGGCTCTGGCTCCTAGGTCTGGCTCTGACTCGGCCTGCTTTCTACTACAGCCAGGAGACTCTGCTGTCTGAAACAGCTTCAAATTCCAGCTCGCGCCGCTGGGAGAAAAAGATGCGGCTCGGGTAGTTCGAAAGAATCAACCAAATGAACGGTGGCTACTGTATTAACCGGAAGTGCCGGAAACTTGCAACTACGACTCCGACTCTTCAAACCGAACAGTACGGAAAGAGCCGACTCAGAAAAAAGAGCCGAACTGCCCATTACTATTAAATTATTAAAACTATTCAAAAATCCGCTCAGTGCTCAGCATTCTCACCGTGAGCTACTCAGTCAGCTTCAGTTACTTAAAGGGCAACATGCAGGTTACATTTGTTAATGGATTTACAATTTTGGGCTCATGTAGAAGGTGATTTTTTTTTTTGAGGCCACACGGGCAGAAATACAGAGAAAATTGGTATTATAAGCCACGCCCCACAAGAATGACGTCACAAGAGGTATATAGTCTTTGCCTGACCTTGCCACAGTACAGTGATTGAGTTACTACAGTACATTTTTTAACTTATTATAAATTTTATTTTATATTTATTTTATTTTCTTAGTTATTTATTTTATGTATTTATTGGATTCCTATGATTTGTTCTTACTAAAAATCTATAAAGTTTGTTTTAATTAAATAATCTGATAAATGAACAACACAGGAATGGGCATCACTTGCAACTAGAATGCCCCAAGTAAAACTAACGTTACTCCTCCCTTGTCCTCCACCCCACCTCCGCAAATAAAGTTCCGGCTATTTTCTATCCATTGCTGAACTGAAAAGAGCAAAAATAGTTTGTAACGAGACACACAATGCAGTAGCCTACTTAGTTAGTAGTTAGTTAGTGAGGTCAGTCGGTCAGTTGCTTAGTCATTTAGTTAGTTCCGTTTTAGTTGTTTCACAGTGATTTAGGATGGTGAACTTTTGTGTTTTTAGCCTGACAGGGCACAGAGTTCATGTTTTTTCCCTCAGGAAAAGTAGCTATATTTGTGCGTGGGTGCGATTTGTGCAGGTGAGGATCGAGACTTCACTGCGGTATCTGTGTCCAAAAACGTGGTCGTGGGGCGGTGCACATTTTCGGGGGGAGGATTATGTCCCCAGAGATATGATGGAGTTCAGGATGGGATTTCGAAAACAGCACCGCGTGAGACTGATAGGCCTACCTGGTGCTGTCCTATCTATTCACTCTCCTTCAGTTCCATCGACATTAGCAGCCTCTGCCACTGGCCCTGGCGGAAACACTTCTCACAGAGCCAGCACAGATTCAACTACAGACCGAAATGTGAAATATTTATGTTAAGTGATTGCTACTAGCTAACTATCAATTAATGAAATAATGTTGCTTGCTGTGAGGCTAGGTAGCTAGTTAGCTAAACCGACCGATCGATCTGGCATCATATACTACTGTTAGCATCAAGCAATATTTCCCCATACGTTTGGAGGTAATATGTGGCGGCATGACGTGTTGTATACATCTTATTAGGCAGCTGGGGTAACGGCAGCAATTACACTTCATTGAGGGTGTAACGTAACATTAATCTAAATGGCGATCATGGACGGGGGAGGGGGAGATAAAACTTACTTTATCATTAGCTAGAGCCTAGAGATAGAAAAAAAAGGCTAATTTCAGGCTAATTTCTGTGGTCGTTCATCTGTCATGACAGTGCAACTCCAAACAAGCCTCTGCTAAATAAATCCCGTTCGTGACGACTTTATTTACTGACTTTATGTTGTGGCCGTGCTGTGGAGGTGTTGCCTTCACCACAGATGAGTTAAGTTGGGAGAAGCACTGCCACGTTAGCCAGATGTCAAAATATTTTAAACTAGTTAGCTGGCTAGCTATGGTGAGACTTTATAACTAGGAATGTTTTTAGGATTTTTGACTGTTATTTTCATGTATTGTCATAGTGACTGTTGGGGAATTATTTCAATACAGAAATATAAAGTATTATTGCTTTCATGTCAGTGGGCAAAATGCACCTTTTAGCCACAGGGTGGAAGTCTAAGACCACAAATGGCGCTATGAGGTTCAAAAGAATGGTTTGTCAGCACCATGGTTTCACACGCATCCTAGGAGCAGGAGAACTTACTTGATTGCAATAGAGTGCAATATTGATTGATTGCTTATTGCCATGTAAGCAATCAATATTGATGAATTGCATAGTTAACTTTTTCTCCAGGCTTGTATTGGCACACCTGCACTACAATGACAAAGGCAGCCGATGTTGATGTCTACTGCGGTCCACCACATTTTTAGTGGTGGTGTGTGCAGAAATAGTATTGAGCTATTTTAACAATAGCTACATGATCATGAACTGTGTATTCTGTGCTTTCTGCACATTTAATAGGCTATAATGATCACAATTGCAGCTCAATATAGGGTACCGATTAATTCAAAGTGTAATTAGCTCGCTAGCTACCAGCCAATCTTAACCGAAACAATTGATGAACTTAGAAAAATATTGTTAAATGTCAAACGATATCTTCTAACTGAACCCTAAATTACGATTAAAAAGTGATATAAACAACATACACAGGCGACCAACACAGCCAATGTCCGACATTACGGATGACGAATGGACGCAATTTTTCTCATTGGACAGTCTCTACTGGGTTAGGCTGCCTGCTGTCATGATAGATAGCTAACGCAAGCATTGGAAAGCAGATTTTCCAGCTCATCTGTTTCAACAATGCCCACATTACGATCCATTTTGCTGCTAATGTTGCTTACTTTACCACACACTGCAACTCCCGCTCTGTTCTCACTGCCTTATGTGACGACACCATTCGATTTGCCAGATGTGAGCTGCGCGTTGCCGATTTCATTACAAAAATAAGCATAGATGTAATTCTAAGTGTATTTAAAAAATATAATCATTTAAAATCCCATTGCTATATAATTTCCCCACATATTAATTGACTGTTGATGTCATTAATTTACGGTTGTGGTCATCACCATGGAGATGCATTCACAACATATGCTCGGGAATGTCAACGTTTACCATCGCTCTTCACCAGAGTTGAAGATGTCGGGACTGATCCGGGAGTGCAGGCAATTCTTCAAAAGGCATCCAGGGAAGGGAAAGAGAGAATAATGCGGCAGAGGAGTGACGACTGGGAAGGTTGACGCAGTTCGGTGCTCCGCTTTGGACAGAAACCGCAATTCACCGCGTGTATGGCGGAGTTTGTGTGTTGGACTGCTTGCTTAATGACACTGGACATCTCGGGACAGCGGGGGCTATTTTTAATCATGCTGTATTCCACTTTAATTCACTTAATTAGTTTGATTAATGCAATGATTTTATTGAATGTGTTTGTTTGATATGTTTGTTTGTATGCTGTGGGTCTGCCCCACTGTCTATGTCTTTTTTGTTGTTGCTGGGGCTATAAACAAAGTTCCCTAACGGGAAAATAAACGTTATTCTATTCTATTCTATTGTCTAGTCGATATCATTTTGTTTGTGGTCGTCACCATGGAGACGCATTCACAACATATGCTCTGGAATGTCCGTTGGATCTGCAGACCGCAGCAACAAAGTTACCATCGCTCTTCACTGGAGTTGAAGATGTCGGGACTGATCCGGGAGTGCAGGCAATCTTCAAAAGGCAACCAGAGAATGAGAACATAATGCGGGGGAGGAGTGAGGAGACAACTGGGTAGATTGACAGTTTCTACAGAGGCCGTGGTGCTGCGTGTATGGAGGAGAGTCTTTGCTAACGTTAATGTTCGATTCCAAGATAATCGAAGGATATTTAAAAGGCACTACAAACTATTTACTAATATTAGTTAATACCTTAATAAAGAAGTAGACCATTAGTAAATGTTAACTAAATATGAGTTAACTGTTATTTAATGCTTATAACTGTAATAAGCAATGTTAATGAATGTACCCTTTTTAAAGTGTTACAAATATTTCTGTTAACCGAGCAGTGATTATGTTGTAATTTTACTATTTACTTTACTATTTCAGTGAAGTGGAGGAATTGAACTGAGGGATATACCGGCAATTGAGGACAGAAGGAGACCATTCAATTGGTAGGTAGTGCTGTTACCTACTTCACAATCTGGGGTTTGAATATTGAAGGCTCAGGAAAAGTCAAATGTCAATAACATGTTATTTCTATTTACTTTTCTATTATATTCTTGCATCTCTTTCTCTCTCTCTCTCTCTCTTTCTCTCTCTCTCTCTCTCTCTCTCTCTCTCTCAGAACAGGAACCAGGCCCAACAGTGAACCGCTGATGAGGCGGAATGTACAACGCTGGGAACATTAAAGTGGAGCCTCTGAAAATTGCCATGTACTTCCCTGCGCAAATAAAAGTTATTTGTTTTCAATTTTGTGCACAAATTTGTTTACATTCAGGCTACTAAGCATTTCTCCTTCAATGAGTTAATCCACCACCATACACGGTGTGACAATTACACTGACACATCGTTTGCTGGGGACAATAAAAGACCACTCAAATGTGTGTTTTTGTCACATGACACAATGCCACAGATGTTGCAAGTCTTGAGAAAGCATGCTCAATGCTGGGGGGAAAATTTCAACAATTGACAAATTTCCTGTGTGAAATATTACTTCTCATTATATTTTCACTTGGAAACCACTTCCATCTTATTTAAAGAGATGAACACACATAGCTGTACTAGCTTAAAAGAATAGATGTTTGCGTTTTCTTCTGGACACCGCCATTGATCTCTGGAAGTCTACTGGAGGGAAGCAACACAATTCTTCCAAAATAATGTTAAATTGGTTTGAGATCTACTGGCTGCAAAGGCCATAGCATATTATATCCATCATTTTCATACTGTAAGCCACTGTATTTGCCTCATAAAATAAATGCATTTTGGGGTCAAATGAGTTCTGTGTCAAATGAATGCTCTTGATGAGCTCTATCTAGTGCCAAAAGGACAGCTGAAAGCATGAACAGTATTGAATAAAGCAACAAAACAAAGATCTAACGCAAAAGTTATGGTCTTTTTGGAGCCAGAGGTCTAATGTTTTATACAGCTTTATTATTGACATGCTAGAACTGTGGTCCTGCCATGGTTGCTCTGTTGCGGTCATCCAATTCTATAGGTGGCGCTGTCGCGTAAAACTAGGGTCCTGACACTGCTCCGGTATTGCAGGCACATACTATTGGGTTCATCAAGCTAAGCCTACTAACGGCATTTACCCTTAGCACCACAGCGGCTATGTATTTTCTTTCTGATATTTTAAGGGTGCACTGGCATCATTTTCAGTTTTGATAACAACCTCACTATATTCTCTCCCTTTTACTGTTGTGAACAACACATTTGCTCATATAATCTATTATCTAATAGATACGTTTTTTCTGAACGAACAGATGCCAATAGGCCTAACGTTAGAGCGAGTCCGGAGATATCACTTTTAGCTTCGAGCGTATTGGCAAAGATAATGGTCAGTTTTTTGTTTTTCTGTGTGACGCTGTGCGACGCTTGTTAAAATTGCTTTATAGTCAATAAAACGCATATCAGTTGCACTGGACTCGGACGGACCAGAATTGGCGGAAAATTTCACTGCTTGTTTTTTTGATAACTTGTAAACAATCTTATTTTCCAGCAAACTAATACAATAATGTTTAACAGACTATATTAAATGACACCCGTTTTCATTCTGAAATGTTTGTTTTATAAAAAAAAATATACAAATTTTATTAGGCAAGTAATTCACATAGGCCTATTCTCCGTCCAAAATTAATCTTTATATCGAGGGTATGATATAATACCATAACTTATTTTGTGAAGTAACCTAGGCTATTTATTTCATTTAACTTGGGAGCCAAGACTCGCAAAGTTCTGCTACTAACGTTAGCTCTAGAAGAAACTATGGAAGATAGGCTACTGGGTTCACCCACTGCTGAGATGTGGGGAGAAGCATATCATAGACTTTTCCTTGAACTCCAGCTAATTTATTCGGCGAGGAGTTCAGACGGTAGCCTATTTTTTCTTGTTGCGTCTGTCAGATCTGTTATGGCGCTGAGTTGCTCAGGGGGTGGGGATTGGGCTGAGGATTTATGGTAGGCTGCGTTGCTCAGGGGGTGGGGATTGGGCTGAGGATTTATGGTAGGCTGAGTTGCTCAGGGCGTGGGGATTGGGCTGAGGATTTATGGTAGGCTACGTTGCTCAGGGGGTGGGGTTTGGGCTGAGGATTTATGGTAGGCTGAGTTGCTCAGGGGGTGGGGATTGGGCTGAGGATTTATGGTAGGCTACGTTGCTCAGGGGGTGGGGATTGGGCTGAGGATTTATGGTAGGCTACGTAAAAACAACGGATGAGTTGTGAACACGGCGTGCACAAGACGTGCTCGCCTCGGGATATTCTAACAAGAGTTTTTTTTCTATCTCACGTTTAGGCAATTATTCCTGCGTGTATGCACTTTGCTACACTCCACTGTGGCGGATAGTTTTGATACACTTACCCCAGTGGCGGACTTAGTCATTTTGGGGCCCAAGGCAAACACAGGCATGGGGCCCTCACACATCCCTTGCTCTCCCCCCTTTTCAATCCTTATTTATCTAAGAAAGATCAGTTGTGATGCATGCATGCATCATCATCATCATCATTGCTGCTGGAGCAATCTAGGTTGGCACTGCCAGCAGCAGCAATGGGTAACGTTTAGGGATGTTCCTAACGACTAATTTCCCTGAAATTTGAAACCGTTAATCACATTCTTCAATAACCAAATTGTATTTTAAATGCCGCTGAAATGAGTGGCACTTTGCGCCTTGCATTATGAACATTGCACATTATCCTACAAAACTTGACAACTCACTAAATAAAAGTTAACAAATAACATTTATTGAAAACAATATTCAACGTAACATTTTTAGGAAACGTGCCTGATTATTACAACGCCATTTTCATTGGGTGAACGCGATCGCATAGCAAATACAGTAAAAAATTATAATCGGTCATCAGAAAAGCTACCAATAATAGGAACACAAAAAAATAACAATTAGGCCGACTGATCGACGTGACATTAGATTAGTTTTATTGGGCTATTCAACAATGCAATAGGAACTACTTACTCTTTCCACCTCGCTGGTTTAACTTGCAGGGCGAACAGGCTAATGGGTTTTGTTTTTTTCCTTCGTTTTTTAAAATTATTTTTTTAATCCGGCGTTGTTAACATTAGTAACGGATTCTCGTTTTTTTATAAAGCAACATTTGACCAGGAAAACATGGAATTTCAGTGCAAATTATGTCAATATGTAATTTAAATGTGTACATTAATAAAATAGTAAGTTTAACCGACTAGTATTTCTGGTGCCGACTAGCGAGGGTAGCAACGTTTAATCGGCTAGTCGACTAAACGCGCACATTCCTAGTAACGTTAGCTCCTCTTCGCTAGCATTAGCAATGCTAACAACACTAGTGCTAGCAGTCTCAGACTGACTCTGCTCTTCATTAGTGGCATCTGTACTACTACTAGCCGCCGTGAAAAATGTAGTTAGCTTTGGTAGTTTTGCCACAAACTTTTTACTTTCCTCCTGCTCCTCCTTTTCTCAGCACCGCTTGGGTAGCTACGCTTCATTTTCACTTTTTAATAATCACGCCGAGCTGAAACACGAATTGGCTACTGAATCATTTCCGCAGACAACTCATCATGGAATAGTAGTAGTGGGGACTGAGGGGGGGGTGACTAAGACACTCATGAATTAGGCATTCTGATGCCATTTAGCGCATTAATTTTTAGAAAGACATAATTAATTACTGGGGGGGAGAAAAAAAAAACGTTTATGAGGCATTTAACGGGGCCCTTTGTAGTATGGGGTCAGCTTGGGGCCCCAGGCAATTGCCGACCTTTGCCTAATGGGTAAGACTGCCTCTGACTTACCCAACAATTCTGAAATCTACCCACATCTGGGGGGTGGTTGGTGCTAATTTCCCATCCTGATTGTGATGTCAGAAGGAGTGTAATATGTGACAGCATCCACATTCTATTGCATCGATTTTCAAAACGTGCCCATTGACTCCCATTCATTTGTTTGGCAATAAAAGGCAAATTATCTGAAAAGGTGTATATGGTATAAAGGTAAAAAGTAATAGCAACCTGGAGGGTGTATGAAGGTATAATATGAGATATGAATTGTATCGATGGTGTAGGAGGAGATGAAAAAAATCGGCAGAATAATAATAAGTATGGTGAATAACAATAGGTGTGGTTGTGAAACAGATCAGTAACTGAGTGGTGTGCAGTGCATGTGTGTAATCTTTCAGATTATAAAATACAGCATTGAGAATATACTGACTATAGCAATTTATTTTGAGAAGTTGCTTATGTTAATTTGAAACCACAGAATAGCCAGTTCTCATTTTGGTTTGAAAATGAAAAAAAAACCAGTTACTCTTTTATTCGCCTACTGCACATAAACACTGCTGACTTATGGCTAACTAAATCACAGTTTCTCATAAACAGATGAGCTGTGATATGTGACTAATTCCCAGGAATGAGCATGTCTGTCCACATGAACGCTTCACTCAACGCTGCCTACTCCTGATGTACAGGAAGCAAATCTTCCCCACACATCCTAACACAAAACCGTAGTTGTTTTGAGTTTTGCTTTTGCAAAAAGCTAATCTTGTCCATGTGACTGCATTCTAAATAGACCTTTATTCCACTAGCATGCAAACCCTTTTAGATTACATGTGACCGCTGTGTAGTCTAGCCAGAAAGCAATTACTTGATATTTTTGATGTAGAGTCATTGCAGAGAGTGCCTACCTGTGGCTCATACTTCCAGTCGTCTTTAGGTCTTTTCCCCGCAGGCGGTGAGAATAAGTAGGCAGAGTACCAGGGCGCACGGCATCTCCTGCTGTACAGAGAAGCGAAGCGGTACTGGTTCAGGTAACGCTGGCAGATGGGGACTCCCAGAAGCCCCTTGGGGGGCCGGGCGCGGTAAAGGAAGTAGGCGCAGGGAGTAAAGTCGCCCACATCAGCTCTGCTGTGGCAACACCAGGTGGCGAGGGCCAAAAGAGAAGCAGCTGATACGGCTGTGTGAAGACTGACCATGATGCGGGTGGTCTGCTCACAGCTGCCTCGCACAACCCAGTCTAGATAAGAGGATTAGGAATGACACATAAAACCTTGCTCATAGCTCTTCACATTCCTTGTCCCCAAACAATAGTGTGGCCAGACTGTAGGGTGCTGTCTAAGGTCAAGAGACTCAATAACATACTGCATGTGATTTCATTTCCCCTTTTAGGCATGAGATCCTTCCACAGAGGAGAAGAATACCCAGCTTGTACTGGTGCTATTTGTTTCCTGAAAATTTAAGATGACTTTGAACAAACCACCCAAAAATGCACAAACACTGCAAAAAATGTCTGTCTTAACAAGTGTTTTAGTCTCGTGATGAGACTTTTTCTAGTAGGAAAAAAAATGTGCTTGTTTTAAGTTACTTTTTGCTTAACAAGTGAAATTATCTCACCCCTTGGCAATATTTTTGTCTTATTTAGCAAAAAAGTCTAAATATAAGACTAAAATGCCTGTTCAGTGCAATACATAATTTCATGAATCCCTTATACATACAGGAGAATAAGGTATAAGTTTCAAAATATGTTCTTTAAACAGTGTAGATGGCTACCCTGGACAAAACTCTGGTCTCTTTTATTTATGTGCTGCCCTGCAGTGACCCTGGACACAGTTGGCACTGTATAGCCCAGATTTGATTTGAGACTGTAATGCAACTCATTGGGCTCTATCTTGACAATCTTAGCACATGGTCTAAAATGCATGGTGCAATTTATCTTAGCCTCTTCATTAATTATAGGTGTGTCTTGGGCGTAACATGCAATAAACCAATCAGTGTTATCTCCAATTCCCTTTAAAAGCTGCCTGTATTTGCACCTTGGCGGATTGCTAATGGTGGATTTAATAAGACTGAAAAAAAATAATAATAATCCAGCTGGGGAAAAACCTGCTTGTGCAGGGTTAAAGTGTGCGAGCAAGGAATAGCCTATATGGATCGATATTAGGATCAATATTATTTGGACTAACCATTATGCGTGCTTCTGATATTTTAGAAAACACGCGGCTTAATTTCGTTAAAACACCTGCAACAGCTGAGAATAAGTTATCAGAATATGGCTTCCATCTCACATGAGAAAAAGCCTGCTTGTTTAACAAATTTAATTTGATTATACAAAGAAGCATTGTCAAACATCAATTCCATGAGGCTGTTCACCTACTGAAATCCAAGGTTAATATTATGTGCATTTTAATATTTATTAATAACATAGTGTTGTTTTGCCTTAATGATGACACTAAATACACTAAAGCTAAGAACCCATAGGTTTATGCATATTTTCCCTTGTTTTATAATGTCCTGCTTATGGGAATATGACTAACGCGTTTTTACTGGTAGCTTAATGCTTTAAAACAGTGTTTCCCAACCCTAGTTCTGGAGGGCTGCAGGGTATGCTGGTTTTTGTTTATGCCTTAATATCAGCAACCAATTCAGACCCAAGAAACGAGGTGTGGTGAATTAACTGTGTTATTGGCTGCTTTAATTGATCAATTAAGTACAGAATAACAATGAAAACCAGCATACCCTGCGGCCCTCCAGGACCAGGGTTGAGAAACTGTTATGTCTGCCAGCTCCTCCCCTATTGTTTTCTGTGTTTTCCCTATTCCCCTCGTTTCATGTCCTGTTTTTGCGTTTTCCTGTTTGTCTTCCATGTTGTGCAGGCTGGGTGTGGTTTCTCTTCTCGTTTCCTCATTCCCCCTCTCTTAATCTCCCAGCCAATCACTCGCCTTCCCTGTTCACATTCCACTCACTCTCGTTAGCTCATTCATTCATGCACACATTCCTCACGTTTCGCTCATTTACTGACACTTTAGCTCCCCTTTATATTCCCCCCTCTCTCTGTGTCTCATTGCCAGTTTGTTATGCTTAGTCACGTTCATTGTTGTCTTGGAACTCGGCCTGTGTTGTCACATTTGTCAAGTCTTGTTAACCTGTTTTCTAGTACCCACCAGCCTGTGTTTTTCTGCCCTGCCATTGCCCACTTCAGCCCCACTTCCAGTTGTCACTGTACACTTCCAGTCTGTCTGCCACTGCTTAGCCCCTCTCCTACATCCCCACATCTGCTCTGCCCCTTCGTGTTGCCAACCCAGTTTCCATACCCTCACCTTGCTCTCCCTGTCCTTGTTTATAATAAAGTGCTCTGCTGGAGCACCAAACTGAGTCTGTCTCCGAGTCCTGATTGTGGGTCCAAACCAGTTGGGAAGATCATAACAGAAACACTGCTTTAAATCAAGACCACTTTCCCGAGATTCCAGGAACAACTATTCCGCGAGAGAAAATGTTTTATTTTTGGGAAAAATATGAATCCCTATTTCACGTTGTAATCTTGATGTTTTTATCCATGCTTGTGCACGCACCTGTGTGTAACAGACAGGAGGGTGTATGTGCATTGTGCGCATGCCTATGTAGACACACTTATATTGCACCATTAAAATAACAGTAAAAAAACTGCGACACGACTTTAGTTTAGTTTTGGTTTTTAGTGCAAATGCTTTTTGCTGCCTCAAGATAACAATATGCCAAAAATTATCCTGGTCACATCTCATGAAGACTAACCTGCCCAGTTCACTTGCTATGGGCGCAAGATCACTTGGTATTTAAATAATCTGAGCGCTGGGCGATAAAATGACCACTGCGTCGGTCTGAAACTAGCAAAGACTGGGTTACTGCCACTTGTAAGATTGTATTTAAAAAACTGCCTTAGATGTGTACAAAATCTGGCAACACACTTTTGAAGGATAACTACTAGGGGTGTGCAGAGACAAGAATGTATGTGTTCAATTGACAACACTATTTGTAAATGTATCTGTTAGGAAAGTGGTATGTGCGGACAAACTGTATAGGGGCAGGGTTTTCTGTTTGTCTCACACTGTTAATTAGTACTGTTACATCCCAGTGTATTATAGAACACATTTAGTATTGAGGGATGATACTGTTTTGAGTTTTGGCTGGGTACTGCCGTTTGTTTGTGTTCCCCTATACAGGTGGAGGTGAGGATGCATTGGGTCACTTGGAGAACGGACCAGATGCGGTCGTTGCTGACGCCAGAGACCGTTGCGGAGCAACGCACGTGGAGGAGATGCGGACCTATAAAACAGCTGGACGCCGTCAGCGCGTTAGACACGTCTTTTCATCTGCTGCTGAAAGCCACGCTCGACATCGCGCTGTTTTGGAGAACACAACTTACCAACCTAACCTTTTTAGACTAGCTAATAGATTTAGTTTAGTCGTGCTATTACTGGCAGCTCAGTTCCTGACCAGCAGAGGACGACAGACATCGTGGGGCCCTGCTGTTGAACATCTTTGGAAGGACCGGTCACACGGAAGACCTGGACCGCTCCACTGGCTGCTTGGTGAGGCACTGATAGGCTAATTAGTCTTGGTGACTCGGACATTTTATCTAAACAGTCACTGCAACATCAGATGGTCAAAAACTTCCACAATGTCTTGTCAACAGCGTTAGATACTGTTGCCCCCCTAAAGGTTAAAAAGCTAAAAACTGACAGAATCTCTCCATGGCTGAATAACACCAATGTTAAAGACAACAAGAGAATATGTAGGACAGCTGAGCGACAATGGAGGAAATATAAGCTCACAGTTCACTGTAATATTTACAAAGACGCCATGACTGCTCAATAAAGCAATACGACTTGCGAGAAAGGATTACTTCTCTAAAATAATTTCAGAAAATACGGGTAACTCCAGAGTGCTATTCTCCACTATCGACCGGCTGATAAACACGCCCCCCCCCCCCCCCCCCCACCACAACTGTCAGCCACGAAATGTGAAGAGCTCGCACTGTTCTTTGATGATAAGATAACTATGATTAGAGCGAGTATCGTCCGTGATGTAAACTTAAACTGTGGAGATACAGATAGGAACCATTGTGGGTAGGTACGGGGAACACAATAGGTGAGGGACCATTAGTTCCCGGTGTTACGTTGATAGGAGTCTGTAAATAAAGCTACCGAAGGATACACGCCGTCTCATCATTATTAGATAGGCTACAGTATAAAACAGGATATTACAGAGATATTACATGGTGTCAGAAGGGCAGAGCCCCATCACAACTCACAAGTGATCGTCGGAGGCATAGGAAACAGACGTTTGTTAAGAGTGGACAAAGACGTTTGACTAGTAAGTGCCGGTCGGCAAAGCTAAGCTAGGAAGCTAACAGTTAGAAACTGTGTGGCTGTAGCAGTGAGCAGAGAAGATACCCAGGAGTGGTGAATGTAAGAGACTGTGTGCTATTGAAGACAGCATCGCGTGTGATCCTGCTTGCCTCGCCTGGAGAGAAAAAAATAAATAAATTTTTTTTAAACAAAACAAAAACAAAAAAAAGATAATGGATTCCCTGTTCAGCATAAGCCCACCAGAGAACTTTGACTTCTCAGACTTTCCAAGCTGGCCCAATTGGATCCGCAGGTTTGAAAGATTCAGAGTTGCTGCTGGATTGGACAAAAAGGATGAAGACTATCAAGTAAATTCAGTAGTCTACGCCATGGGTGATAAAGCTGATGACATTCTAGGCACACTGGGCTTAATTGATGCAGACAAAAAGAAATACAGTCCAGTAAAAGAGGCTTTTGATAAGTATTTTGTTTGCAAACATAATGTGATTTATGAACAGATGATTTATGCAGATTTAACAAAAGAAGCCAAGAGCCAGGTGAATCAGCCGAATCGGTCATTCCTGCAGTTTATAAACTAGCAGAACACTGCCAATATGGTGCACTGCAGGAAGACATGATTAGAGACAGGTTGGTGGTAGGCATAAGACACCAGGGCCTGTCCGAGAGTCTGCAGATGGACAGTGAGTTAACACTGGCAAAAGCTGTCCTGAAAATAAGACAACATGAAGAGATTAAGAAACAACAGCCCATTGTGCGTGACACAAATAACCCAGACCAGAGAGAAGCTAATGTGGACATGATGAAATTTAAGAAAAAGTTTCAAAGACAAACACAGACATGGAAAAGCCAGGGCAAGGGTCAAAAGGACTATGAAAAAGGGCAGAAGAGTTGTGGGCGGTGTGGCAAAGCACCACCACATTCCCTGAACAACTGTGCTGCAAGGGATGCAGAGTGCTGGAAATGCCACAAGAAAGGCCACTATGCAGCCCTCTGTAAAACAAAGCCAAGCAGTGTGGATGAAATCCAGGAAGAAGATGTAGAGACTGTTTTCTTGGGACAGGTGTCAGCAAGTGGTCAGTCAAAAACATGGCAGAAGACACTGAAATTGAATGGCCAACAAACCACCTTTAAGCTGAACACAGGAGCGGACGTGACGGCCATTCCAGCTAAAGTCTACTCAAAGAAGCAGCATGGACCACTCAAGGCTGCGACAAAGAGACTGCTAGGACCAGGCGACAATGCTCTACAAGTGAGTGGTCAGTTCAATGGCATTTTAAAATACAAAGACCACATAACTGAACAGCCAGTGTTTGTAATACCAAGATTGGCTTTAGAACCTGGTGCAAACTGGATGGCCTACCAGGAAGGCTCTCACACCAGAGCTTCAGCTGTACTGGCAGTATCGCCAGGACCTGTTGATTGCGGGTGGACTGCTGATGAAAGGCGAACGACTTGTAGTCCCCGACTCTATGCAAGAGGAGATGCTGAACAAAGTTCATGAAGGTCACCAGGGTATCACAAAGTGTATCGCCAGAGCACAGCAATCCATATGGTGGCCAGGTCTGTCAAAGCAGATAAAGCTGAAAGTGGGAAACTGTGCAATATGTGCTAAGGAGGCGCATAACTTCCCAGAACCACTGCTGACAACACCGTTGCCAGACAGGCCATGGCAGCGTGTTGGAGCAGATTTGTTCCAGCGGAATTCAGCTATGTACCTGGTGGTGGTCGACTACTTCTCTCGCTACATAGAAGTAGCTAACCTCACTTCCACTACCATAGCCCATGTAACTGAGAAGATGAAGTCTATCTGGGCACGTCACGGAGTCCCAGAAGTTCTGGTCACGGACAATGGTCCCCAGCTGGCTGCAGCAGAGTTTGCGGACTTTGCCAGAGAGTACGACTTCAAACATGTGACCAGCAGCCCCCGTTATCCTCAGGGTAATTCGGAGGCTGAAAGGGCTGTGCGAACGGTCAAATCTCTCCTGAAGAAGGGAGAGGATCCATACAAGGCCCTCATGGCTTACAGAGCCACGCCCCTGGCACAAGGTGCATCTCCTGCACAGCTGCTCATGGGTCGAAACATCAGGACGCCCCTGCCCGTCACTCAGGAAAAGTTGGCGCCGAGATGGCCTGACCTACAGGCTTTCAAAGAAAAGGATCAGTACATGAAGGAGAAACAAGCATCCTGCTTCAACAAGAGACACCGTGCACAGCAGAGACAAGAGCTCAGACCAGGACAAAGAGTCTGGGTGAAGAACACAGAGCAGCCTGGGACTATCACAGGTCCAGCCCAGACGCCAAGGTCCTACAACATCGAGCTGCCCTCTGGAAGTCTCCGCAGAAACCGATCCCACATCAGGGTTATTCCAGAGACTTCTACTGTTACTAGATCAGGGCGCATGATAAAAAGACCAGTCAGAATGGACTTGTAATAACCAGTGTCTAGGTAGAGAGTTGTGGTTACACAGGGCAGAATAATCCCTGCACAGCTTCCGGGACTCAGGCAGTCTACCCTGACCCCCTAGATAGGAAAGTTGAATTTAAGTTAATTGATATTTGGTTTGGTTAAAAGTAAAGAGACAAGTTTATTTGAAAAGTTTTATTGTGTAAAACATAAATGTTAATCTGTGAAATTCTTTAAATAGTTGATTTCATACTGTACACTCCTTAGTTAAGGTAAAAGAAAATAATTGTGTTTGTAAGTACAGTAAAAGAAATTAACAGTTGTTTGTTTAAAATAAATGTTGGTACTTCACTTAAAGGGGGAGATGTGGAGATACAGATAGGAACCATTGTGTGTAGGTACGGGGAACACAATAGGTGAGGGACCATTCGTTCCCGGTGTTACGTTGATAGGAGTCTGTAAATAAAGCTACCGAAGGATACACGCCGTCTCATCATTATTAGATAGGCTACAGTATAAAACAGGATATTACAGAGATATTACATAAACGAGATCAGCAAACCACACAGAACTGAGGTAACTATGAAGGAATTCACCTGTATTACATTACCAGACCTTTGTAAGACTGTCTCTGAGTGTAAATGCTGTTTAAAAACCTGGGGAAGCTGACATCCTGGATCAAACCTGAGGTTTAGGTGTCATTCTAGACTCAAATTTAAGCTTTAAGTCCCATATGAACAAGGTGACGAAAACATAATTTTTCCACCTTAGAAATATAGCAAAAGTACGACCACTTATAAACCAAAAGGATGCGGAAAAGCTGATTCATGCCTTTGTCTCAAGCCGGCTTGACTACTGTAATGCACTTTTCACTGGTCTTCCTAAAATAACTACTGTGAGGCTTCAACTCATCCAAAACTCTGCAGCTAGACTATTAACCAGAACCAAGAGGAGAGAACACATTACCCCAGTTCTGGCTGCTCTGCACTGGCTACCGGTAACATTTAGAATTGACTTTAAGGTCCTTCTCCTTATATACAAAGCCCTCAATGAGCGAGGACCAGAATATATTGCCAACTCCCTTGTCACCTATGTGCCTTCAAGAACGCTGCGATCATCTACTGCTGGTTTATTAGAGGCACCCAGTAATGGTCAGAAGAAGATCGGGAGTGCAGCTTTTGTAAACTATGCCCCAAAGCTATGGAACACACTACCTATAGATATCAGGGAAGCCAGCTCGATAAATATCTTTAAAAGAAAGCTAAAAACATATTTCTTCACTCTAGCCTTTAACCAGTGCAATTCGGTTTGAAGTGCAATTCGGAAGTCTTACTGAAGTTCGGAATTTTACTGAAATGTTTCATTTGTATTGCTTGATGTTTTGAAATGTTTTCGGGTTTGTTGTGATTCTGTTGAACAGACTTTGCTTCACTGTGGGTAAAAAGAACCACAGCTGAAGCCACAACAAAACGTGTACTTAAAAGTTTGACGTAGGGACCGACGGGTACATCACGCTTCAGATTTGCTGCAGGTGATTTCAAACTAGGGAGGCTGAGTTGAGCGCTCCCAAAAAGTACAAAATCTATGTTTTAAAAACAAAGACGCAGTAAAAGTTTGACGTAGGGACCGACGGGTACATCACGCTTCAGATTTGCTGCAGGTGATTTCAAACTAGGGAGGATTTTTATTGCCTCTACTGCCTCTACTGTTTTTATCATTTTATGCACTTTAGCCCTAACTAGCTCATTTATCAGTTTTATTTTT
The DNA here is from genome assembly GCA_022702515.1 of Ilyophis sp. 1 JC-2022. Lineage (NCBI taxonomy): Eukaryota > Metazoa > Chordata > Actinopteri > Anguilliformes > Synaphobranchidae > Ilyophis > Ilyophis sp. 1 JC-2022. The sequence goes on along the minus strand of CM040405.1, from coordinate 14,995,029 downwards.
TTATTATGCTCCTCTTACTGAAGCAATGCACATGGTCTTTTAAAGGGAACCTAAAATTGTGAGTTACGGCAACTACACCACCGTTTTAGGCCTCAGTGGAGGCAACTACACAGGGTAGTTAATAATATTGTGTTTTAAAAAATGTATTAATTGAACACATTTTAAATAATAAAATATTCATCAACTTGGTCTACTGAAACATGCCAGCCAGCCATCATTGAGTTTTCTCGGTTCCTTACTCTCACTATGTGCCTGCTTGCTGCTGCACCCGTATTTCTATTGTTTTATAAAAACCTGCTTTTATCATTCTGTTTTATGTATTTCCCTGTTGTAAAGCACTTTGAGCTGCATTCGTTGTATGAAAGGTGTTATATAAATAAAATTTTACTTACTTACTTACTTGTGGTTGTGGTGGTTTAATATTACGGTTATTTCCACCCTCCTTGTTATTGCAACATTGTGGGGTTTCCGATCCGTAATAGTACATACATTGGTCAATGTGTTGAGAAATGCATTAAAATTTATGCAATAAAACATTAAAAGGTTTCATTGTACAAAACAAATTTCTGTTGTATCATCTTCCATTTAAAGTTCACTTTTTAATTTTCAAAAATTCTGACATGATCTCATAAAGAAAAAACAATCTGTGACTAAAACACAAGGTCAGAATCATTCTCTGTGCATTTTAAATCTCTCGACAAGAGGACACTGCATGTTCAGGATATATAAGAAATCTTTTTTCCTAATAGAGAGCACTTATTCTTTCACTTAAGAAGTACGTTTGTGCTCTTACATATTAATTTAATATTGCACATATATGCACATTTTCACATTCAGAAGAGTATGCATTTCTCAGTCATGGGGAAAGGAAGAGAAGTTACTGTTTCATTAATCTATTGTGGTAGAGGTATCCTTCACTCCTCAACATCCTCCAGCATCAGATTTGCAGCATTTAGCCTTACAAAAAATGACCATCTGTATTTCTTCTGGGGCCCCGAGTAAGGAAATGTTTGTTTTGGTATTGGGTGGAGAGAAAAGGAAGGGGTGGAGCTGTGGGTGGACGTCTGGCTAATGGCTTGCGTTGCTCACATCTGTTGTGCATTTTGAAGTGCCAGTTTTTTTTTTCCCTCTGTGTAATCTCTCTCACATTCCACAATGATTGCTCAGGCTTGGAGAACAAAGCCCATTCAACGAAAGTTCCTGGGTCTGCTATGCTAAAGGGGCTCAAAGCACATAACTGTTGTGAATCTAGCGGCTCAAGGTACAGTCTTTTTACTTTTTAAACAACAGTGTAATAGTGTACATGCATAATATGTAATGATGGCAGTGATTTTTTCTGTGTAGCGCAAAATTCAGACCTGCAGGTAGTTGGTGTGGATTAGATGAGCAATGTTGTTTTTCCCCCTCAGACTTTCATGAACAGGAAGTTTGTTTCCCTGCTAGAGTGGTCACATGACATAGTTATGGCCCACTGGGGAAACATGCGCTTCTGTACTTCAGACCACAAATATCTGCCCGTTGCTTTCTTTTCTGCTGTTAGACTTCCATAAGGTTTCACATCACAGCTCAATTTGTGTTCGCAATTTGTGACCCCAAGACTATTTGGTGTAAATTCTCTCACGTGGAAAGTCTAATGCTATAAGTTAATGTTAAGGCTTTCTACTGGGACTACTTTTGTGTATTCTGCCTACCACCTACCACCACCTACTTTAACGCCCGTCTGATTTTTTATAGTAGCAAATTTAATTGTGTCTGTTCTTCACAGTGAAAAAATAATTATTGAAATCAGGGCCTCTGCTGACTCAACAGCTTACATACTTGTGTAGCATAATGCATTCTGAAGATAAAAAGATGAAAATGGTCACATTTTTATTATTCAAACTATTCCACTCTCTTGCTTGATTCTCTTTTGCTAAAACTTGATAGCTACTCAATGATAGCTACTCGATGCATTCAGCATGTAATTGTAAATGTAATTCTTCAATAGTAGGGTATTTAGAGCTTTAAATATCCATTTGTATAAACATGTGTACAATGTATGTCATGCTTTATTGTGAAATCTATCTGCACCATTCAGTGATACATATTAGTTTGTTTTTAGTTAATGTTTAACAGAGAAACATACCTTTGGTAAATGTTGTTATCTTTCATATAGAGGGAAGCCATGAGAAACATTCCAGGGGTCACGTGTGTGGCCTTTATCATCTCTGTCAACATCCTGGGTTCCTATGGGGGGAAGATCCTGGTGTTCCCAGTGGATGGTAGCCACTGGGTCAATATGAATCTCTTAATTGAGGGACTCCATGCCAGGAACCACAACATCACTGTGGTACGGTCTAGTAGCAGCTGGTATGTCAAGGAGAAGTCTACCCACTACACCTCGATTACTATCCCTCTTCCAGAGGTCATCAGCATCCAGGACGAGGACTTCTTTGTGTCATTTCTCCACAAAATGCTTGAGATCCAGCGGGGTGGGGCATCTGTCCTGGCCTTCATCTCCTTCTATTGGGAAATGCTGACTTGTTTGTCAGAAATTCACAGACAAGCTAGTCAGCTTGTGGTGGAGATGTTCAGGAATGCACAGCTCATGCAGAGCCTCCAGGACACTCAGTTCGACCTAGTTCTTATGGACCCAGGTCTGCCTGGGGGGGTCCTTGTAGCCCATCAGTTGCAGCTCCCCACGGTCTTCAATGTCCGCTGGATCACCAGTGCGGAGGGACATTTTGTAGTCGCACCCTCTCCAGTCTCATATGTTCCTACTTCCGGATGTGTAGTTCCAGACAAAATGACCTTCTCTCAAAGAGCAAAAAATATGTTCCACTACTTGCTCAACATCTGCATTGATACATTTGTGGTTAGTCCTCATTACAACAGACTGTGTACTCAGTACTTCGGACCAGAAACCAACTTCTACCATCTCCTCCAGTCTATCGACATTTGGCTTATGAGGGTGGATTTTGTCTTTGAGTTCCCTCGCCCAACGATGCCTAATATTGTCTATATTGGTGGGTTCCAGTGCAAGCCGTCCAAGGCCCTGCCGTCAGACCTGGAGGAGTTTGTGCAGAGCTCAGGAGACCATGGGGCAGTTATCATGTCACTGGGGACACTAGTTAAAGGCCTGCCCATTGAAATTACATCTGAGATCGCTGCTGCATTTGCCCAACTCCCACAGAAAGTAATCTGGAGGCACCTTGGGGAGCGGCCCCAGAATCTGGGGAACAACACGCTGCTGGTGAACTGGCTGCCACAGAATGACCTCCTGGGCCATCCTAAAGTCAAGGCCTTTGTGGCCCATGGAGGTACCAATGGCATTTATGAGGCTATGTACCACGGTGTACCAGTGCTGGGCTTGCCGTTGCTTTTTGACCAGTTTGAAAACCTTTTGAGGTTGGAGCTTCGAGGAGCAGCTAAAGTGCTGGATGTAACCAAGCTTACCAGCCAGGGCTTCCTGCAGGCCTTGCAAGATGTTCTCCAGGATCCCTCGTATCGAAGCAATATGGAGCGTCTCTCCAGACTCCACAGAGACAAACCCGTCCAGCCGCTGGACAGTGCCTTCTTCTGGATCGAGTTTGTCATGAGGCACAAAGGGGCGGCCCACCTGCGCACTGAGTCCTACAAGATGCCCTGGTATGCCTACCACTCCCTGGATGTGATCAGCTTTCTCATAGTCTCAGTGTTGGCTGTACTGGGCACAGTGGCAGCCATGTTTCATTTACTGTGCTGCAGGTTGTGCAGGAGAAGAAAATTAAAGCAGGAGTGACAACGGGTGTCAGAGCAAAACACATTGGCATCTGTCACATGACAGTCCACTTTACCACTTTATAATTCCTCCAAATTATCAATAATAAATCAAAAACTAAACTCAAAGGAAGAGATCTTTGGTCTGATTGATGGGATATATAGGGTTGCTGTATGATTTCCAGATATACTGGAAAACAATGTTGGCAGTAGGGATGACCCACTCATTTTTCACATAACTAATACAGTACCTGAGCACCAAAAGTACCTTGTTATTGTGTTACATACTGACCACAAGCAACCAGGATACATTTTAAATGATGCTAATAATTTAGCATATACTTTCCTAGCAATAAAAAATTCACAATGTGAAACAAATGTAAAACTAGTTCTACAACAGAAAGAAGCCATCAATAGTTAATAAATGTTGCTACATTATATCTTCTGATAGTCTTAATTCTTTTTTTCATAATGCTCCTCTGTTTACGCACAACTTTTTACCTAGCCAACATGCTAATTTGAACAGACGTAAAAAAAGATGTGCAATTACTTTATCAACTTAGATTATTGAGGTAGTACAAATGGCATAATTGCTTGAGAAGTGTCTTGACAAAGAAGCTATTGAGATTTCTATCTGGTGGAGGACTGAAGTATCCTGCAAAGAAACAAGGGGAAACAAACTGGTGGCCCTATTCATAATGGCTTAAATGAGGAAATTGATTGTGCACCTGTCCTATGATGGTCTGACCCATGTGCATATTATCTTCCTAGCCTCCCCTTATTTAGCATAACGTGTTAACTCCCCTTTGATATATTATTGCTACTACATGACATTTGCTTATTACAGTTATTGCCAGATGCAAGGCTTGTTATTCTCTCACAATGTCTTGTCAATACATGTTCCAAATTTTGCATCATTGTTTGAATTTTTGTTGATTTTAAAGGATTTTGGTTACTTTCGGTTGTTAGCCCAATTAAAAGGCAGTAAAGCCAACATTTATTTTGGGTTATTTCTGTCTGTTCACCACGTGATGCTGCGGACCTCCCCAACCCTGCTTACACAATGCTTATACAAAAATGTATACACTAATTGACGCTTATATGCTTATTTTATACTTAAGTATATTTCCTTTGTCTAAATGTTTTGTGTGATTTAATATAGTTGATTTTGTTTAAACATTTTTTTAAACTTTTTAAAATAAAATCTATGTATTATCTATATCTTACCTATTTCTTTTCTCCACATTTTGGACTGCCTAATTGTAATTGTTGGACTGCCTCTGGAATATTAAATCATATTTGCAGACCTGTCAATGATGGCTGGTTTCAGTAGACCAAGTTGATGAATATTTTATTATTTAAAATGTGTTCAATTACAGTTTTTCACAATTGTTAACACACAAAAAGCGAAAATTTGGCACAATTTGCACAACCTTCACTTCATGTACCAATCGCTCGACCCAATTTGGCACTACTTCACACTCCCTTATCTGCATTAGACTCTGACTTTCCTTCTTTACACTCTGATGTCAATTACACATCACCTTGTTGTCAAAACACTACACACAATGTTCAGTTGTTGCACACACTTCTCAAGTAAAATCTCAAACCATCAACCTACAACACACAAATATTCAAATCTCTAAACATTCAGGTTTGTTGAGCAATTTGCAATCAGGACTGCAGCATAAAAGTGCCTTGAGCCTCTGTTTTGTTTGGTGAACAATGGAGAACTTTGAAGAGAGAGACAACCAGAGAAGGAGAGGGGTAAGAGTGAGAGGAGGAGGAGGAGGAAGAGGAGGACAAGGAGGAGGAAGAGGACAAGGAGGAGGACAAGGAGGAGGAAGAGGAGGATAAGGAGGAGGAGGAGGAGGAGGAAGAGGAGGAGGACAAGGAGGAGGAGGACAAGGAGGAGGCTTGTGGCGACGTGAGTGTTGAGGCCTGTCAGGGCTTCATGCGCCACTCGAGGCGTTTCTTCCAATGCTGCTTGGACAGGGAGAACATTGCCTGTGATGTGGAGGCCCTCTGGCCAGACAGGAACCGGACGCGTGATGCCTAATTCATTTTTGTGAAGGGGGGTTGAGCAGGCCGGTTTACAGTACTGTACTGTTCTCTGTGTGTACCGAAATAAAACTTGTTTTTGCTGCATATTTGTGTGCTGTTTTATGTTTGACTATGAAAAGAGTAGGCCTACACTGAGACATTTTACAAAAGGAGAAATGGTTCATTCTCCAGAGTCATTGTCATTCATATGGTGTGTTCCATTTCTATGATTGTGTTTTCAATTTTGCACTTCAGTGTGCTGTAAATGCTTGGTAGTGTGCAGCAAATGCTTAGTTGTGTGTACTCAATGAATGGTATGTGTGTGTCATTTGAAAATATGGCTGTGTGTACCAAATGAAAACACGAGTTCCATTTTGTGAACAGTTAAGAGATTTGATGGCAAAGAGTCATCTTGCAAAGGGAGTGTCAGGTTTAACATTTTGTGTGTGAGGTTTTCAGTTTTGTGTGTGCAGTTTTGAGAAAGCCGTTATTGTTTTGAGAAACGTGTGTTAACAATTGTGAAAAACTGTAATACATTTTTTAATATATATATTTTGTTGTTTTGAGATGGCCCATCCTGTTTTATAAATATCAGTGAGGTATCACTATATAAATATCTGCACGGACCCTGTTAAGAAGTGATGAACAAGCTGTAATCTCGCAAGCTCTTACGCAGGGAATTAACACGGAAATCTACTCTAAATCAACAGTGAAATGCAAGCTAAGTTTTTGTCTTCTGTAATGTTACTAATAGCTAGTGATAAGCAGGTTGATGAGAGAAAATAAATGAGTGTTAAAGGTTATCTGTATTCCTTTGTGAAACTGCTGCTATGTGATCTTTATATTTCTCGGTGTATATACTATGGAAGCCGACGTATAAAACACGACATTTCGGAAAACACACCAACAATTTATAAAACACAACGACATTTTGGAAAACACACCAAGTTATAAAACACAACGACATTTCGGAAAACAACTGCAAGTCAGAAAACACAACAACAAAACCCAAAACACTTTACAAATCACGTTACAGAAAGGGTAGGTACTTGGCCTACATGACGGGATATTGTAGTCTCCTTCTGATTGGACATGCAGTATGTCAAATGAGAGTCTGACAGCGCGAGTGACCAACCAACAACAGTTTCCGTTATCTAACGTGACATTCAAGACAAGCCTATGGAGTTTATTTAGTTCTATAAATAGCGCGCAGAGCAGTATTTTTCACTGATTTGAGCTTGTTAAAATGGCATAAAAAGCAGAGTTTTAATGAGCTCAAAAACGGCAAAAAACACTGCATTTTTTGAAAATTTGAATATTACATAAGATCAATAAAAAAGGATATTTTAAACAGAAATGTCAGCCTTCTGAAAAGTATGTTCATTTCTATGCACTCAATACTTAGTTGGGGCTCCTTTTGCATGAATTACTGCATCAATGCGACGTGGCATGGAGGCGATCAGCCTGTGGCACTGCTGAGGTGTAATGGAAGCCCAGGTTGCTTTGATAGAGGCCTTCAGGTCATCTGCATTGTTGGGTCTGGTGTCTTCTTCTTCCTCTTTACAATACCCCATAGATTCTCTATGGGGTTCAGGTCAGGCGAGTTTGCTGGCCAATCAAGCACAGTAATACCATGGTCATTGAACCAGCTTTTGGTACTTTTGGCAGTGTGGGCAGGTGCCAAGTCCTTCTGGAAAATGAGATCAGCATCTCCATAAAGCTTGTCAGCAGAAGGAAGCATGAAGTGCTCTAAAATTTTCCTGGTAGATGGCTGCGTTGACTGTGGACTTCAGAAAACACAGTGGACATGGCACCCCAAATCATCACTGACTGTGGAAACTTCACACAGGTCTTCAAGCAACGTGGATTCTGTGCCTCTCCACTCTTCCTCCAGACTCTGGGACCTTGATTTCCAAATGAAATGCAAAATTTACTTTCATCTGAAAAGAGGACTTTGGACCACTGAGCAACAGTCCAGTTCTTTTTCTCCTTAGCCCAGGTAAGACGCTTCTGACGTTGTCTCTGGTTCAGGAGTGGCTTGATACGAGGAATGCGACATTTGTAGCCCATGTCCTGGATTCGTCTGTGCGTGGTGGCTCTTGATGCACTGACTCCAGCCTCAGTCCACTCCTTGTGAAGCTCCCCCAAATTCTTGAATGGATTTTGCTTGACAATCCTCTCAAGGCTGTGGTTATCCCTGTTGCTTGTGTACCTTTTCCTACCACACTTTTTCCTTCCACTCAACTTTGTATGAATATGCTTGGATACAGCACTCTGTGAACAACCAGCTTCTTTAGCAATTACCTTTTGTGGCTTACCCTCCTTGTGTCAAGTCAGCAGTCTTCCCCATGATTGTGTAGCCTACTGAACCAGACTGAGAGACCATTTAAAGGCTCAGGAAACCTTTGCAGGTGTTTTGAGTTAATTAGCTGATTAGAGTGTGACACCATGAGTTTCCAATATTGAACTTTTTCACAATATTCTAATTTTCTGAGACACTGAATTTGGGTTTTCATTAGCTGTAAGCCATAATCATCAAAATTACAAGAAATAAAGGCTTGACATATTTTACTCTATGTGTAATAAATCTATATAATATATGAGTTTCACCTTCTGACATAAGTGACAAAAAATATTGAACTTTTTCACGATATTCTAATTTTTAGAGCTGCACCTGTATTCTCTTCCTCTGGCTTTCGCACTTACTTGTTGACAAATATGCACCAAAAGGATTTTGTGACTATAAATTCGTTCCACTTTGGGACAAGCTACCCTGCTTGGTCATTCTTTGATATTAGATTTTGTGAAATTTTTTGAAGAGAGCTGCCTACTATCAGTGTGCAAAGATAAGTATCTGCAATGACTGAACATGATGAATCATGAGAAAAAATACAGCACATGACTAACATCTGTACGAGACAGTACATGCCAAGATGCCTGAGGGAAACTTGCTGATGGACAAGGTGCATTATAGAATTTAAAAAGATAACTTTTCAGTTATTTCCCATGGTGTCACATGTTCGCTTTGCAAGTATATTGGGAATTCGCACTTAGACTTATGTCGTGCAGATAGGCTGGTACCAGCTTCGAGGTTCCCTGAACTAATATGTGTGCTAGTGGCTTCGGGTGCTCAGCTATATAATGCATTGTCCACTTGCTGTGGTTCACAAAAAGAAGTCAGTGTACTGCAAGCCAAACAGACACATGTGTAGAATCAGGGCATTTGGTGCTGGCACTTCATTTGTGATTAATCCCGGTTCCCGGGATCCCGGTATTTCCCATCACAATTCTTTCCAGTTTACAACCGAGAGTGACGTCGGGGAACCGGGAAAGTTAACATGGGCAATGCAGATAAATATTTGTAAGTACAATAAAATATGAAGTTTATTTCCAAAATGCAGTATCCACCATTTGAAAAAACTGACACCTACTCATGACTGCTTATTGACAAGCGAAAACTCTGTAACTGATTGCACTTTAGAGCACATGAACGTTGCTAGCTCACACACAGGAAGTGCTCCAAATGTGGAGAGCTAAATCATGTCAAGTAACGAAGTGGAAGAATTTTGAGAAACTTAATACTAACGAGGCAAAATGTTTTGTCAATTAATTTCAGAGAAAAGAATAGGCTACTATCATTGCGACATCAATGATTAGGCTACCACTAAGGGGTAACCGTGGAAAGGGACAAGGGGTAGCCTAGTAATGAACGCAAACCCATAGTTTTGTTATTCCAGAACATCGGATTCTGCAGAAATATAGCCCAGCTATAATTACAAAATGAGCTGGAATACTGTGAGCAAGTTGCAAGTATGTTAGATACTTTCGCTTTTCTTACTAACTCGTTTCCTACGGCTAAACGTCCCTCATTTCACAACGGTAGGCTAGCTTAGCCTATATTTGCTGATGTGTCTTGATGGAGTTATTGTATTTGTGCCATAACATTTATTTAAGCTATATAATATAAGGTAGGCCTATTACTCACATTCTCAGTTCTTGCTGCAGATTTTTTATTTAGGTATTTTTTTATTGGCTTGTTATAAACGTGAAAGATTGACACGCGTTACTTTATTTCCAAATTTCTCCGTTTTGGGCATTCACTGCTGAAACCCTCGACATTTCAAAGAAGAGGGTAAAAATGTGTCAGCATTATTTTTTTGAGGGGGGTATAGTCCTTTTCTTTAAACATTGGCCATTTGCCTGTAGACCTAAAGCCTTTTTGTCGTGAACAGTTATAGCCAGCGTTAATACTTCTCACTGTTCAGTTAGGCCTAATGGCCCTATAGCCTTTGTTTAGATGTATTAATAAAACGTCTTTGAAAAACAGTTTGTTGTTATTGATATTCAAGAGTCTCAGCCAATAGTACACTAGTGGACAATACCATGGTGCTGAAAGATTTTAGAGTTTTATATGGCATATGGATGCCGGTAGCCTGTAAACTAATAAGTAGGGTCACACATTTGATAATAGCCCCTGGTTTTTTAGATGGGATTTCCTTGGAAATCCGGGAGCGAGGTGTTATAATCCCGAAAATATTAAACACTACACTTCCCATGATTTTTTAAATTGGGAAACGTCATCAATGGACTGCAATGATTTCCGAACTGTATTGTCCTGGATCACTAATGCTGCTCTAAATAAAATAAGAAATTGAGAAATAGAAATTGAGTGAGCAGGGCTTTTCACAGCAGTTTTGGCATACGTTCGGGCTATTGTTGGCTTTATCTTGCTGCTATGATGGAATACAAACTTTTGGTGGTGATAAAAGTCACAGATAGACGTTATTTTCCACTGTGTCACACATGGGTAGTTGCAGGTGAGACTCAGTGGGGGGTTGCTTGATAAATGGACTAGCTATGGGACAATAGTGGCACTTATAAACTCTGTGTTTGGCAGAGTTTTCACAGAACGTGTACTAATAAAAATAGAACACAGAGTTTGTTGTTTCCACTCATAGTTTGGTTGCAGGAGCAAAGGTATTAAGTTTGGGCTTTGGCTGGGCCAGTCCAGAATACTCGTTGTCTTCTTTTGAAGCCATTCCTTTGTAATTTTTGTTGTGTGCTTTGGTCATTGACCTGTTTGAACAAGAATCTTTGCCAAAAATGCAGATCTCTTGCAGACTGAAATGGATTCTCAAAGGATTTGCCTATATTAGGGTGGCAGTGTGGTATAATGGGTAAGGAACTGGGTTTGTAACCGAAAGGTTGCCGGTTCGATTCCCAGGTCGGACACTGCCGTTGTACCCTTGAGCAAGGTACTTCACCTGCATTGCTTCAGTATATATCCAGCTGTATCAATGGATACTATGTATAAATGCAAAAAAATGCTGTGTAAGTCGCTCTGGATAAGAGCGTCTGCTAAATGCCTATAATGTAATGTAATGTAATATTCACACATAGGTGACTCAATGTCACAGTGCATTAGGCATGGTACTGAATTTTGTTACTTTCATGATCAGGCGAGAAGCGCGCAGCTCAATGTGAAAACAGGTGGAAAATGGGCTGGATTAGGGTGAGTATTTATCAGTGGGTGTGCTGCAGATGGATTAAGTCATAGCAAATCGAAGTACCTCTTCTCATTCCCTTTAAAAGCCCTGCGCTTTTTACTGCCAATTGCCGTGGTCTACCAGTGGATATATCTATTTTGCATTGATATTGCTATAGAGGATAAGTGCAGTGATGGCCATTGGATTGTGTAAGTCAATAAAGTCTACAAGTTGTTACTTAAATGTTAGGCTATATAGAAAATTGTGTGCCTTTATGTGATACAACATTATAATAAAACAAAGTCTGCCAAATACTGAAATAGCCCATGTAGAAACTACACAACATGGAAAAAAGTACATGGACATCTGCTCATTCCAAAATCATGGGCATTAATATGGTCTTGGTCCCAGGGGCGTGTCTACTGGCCCCGCCCCTGCTTGGTCCACCCATTGCTGACAACCTTCCCTCTTCTGGGAATGCTTACGTGTTTGGTCATTGTGGCGGGGATTTGCTTCCATTAAGCCACAAGAGCATTAGTAAGATTGGGCACTGATGTTAGGCGATTAGACCTAGCTTGTAGTCAGCGTTTCTATTCATCCCAAAGGTGTTCAGGGTTGAGGTCAGGGCTCTATGCAGGCCAGTCAATTTCTCCCATACCAATCTCGATAAAGCATTTCTGTATGGACCTCGATTTCTGCACAGGGGCATTGTCATGCTGAAACAGGAAAGGGCCTTCCCCAAACTGTCGCCACTAAGTTGGAAGCCCAGAATCGTCAAGAATGTCATTGTACGTTGTAATGTTAAGATTTGCCTTCACTGGAACTAAAAGGCCTAGCCCGAACAATGAAAAACAGCCCCAGACCACAAAGTGTCCAGATACTTTTGGCCATATAGGGTAGCTTATTTATATATTTAAATGGCCACATAAACAATTGTTAACAAATTATTTCACCTTGTGACATTATGCATTGATACCAGAGTCAAACATTTTCACTAATCAATTGTTCCAATGCATGATGTCATGTGTGAAAAAACGTAAATCAGAAGTAAGATTTAATCCATTCATTAAAGGCATCTTTATTCATAAACAACATCAATCGCTACAAGGATACAACACAATCGATTGAACTGCAGAATATTGTAATCATAATTAGGACTGAGCGTAGCCTATTTTAGTTTTATAGCCTACAGTGAGTAGTCTACATCTTTTTATGAGATGAAACAAGCTTCACTTTCTGTAACATGTTCACGGTCCCCCTCAGTGAGGGAGGGAGTGTATGTGGTTCCTGTGGTAATTGACGAGGTAATTGCAAAACCGGATTGAATGATTGAGAGAATTGAGTGAATGACTGAATGATTGGATGAATGAAGACGTGGATGAGGGAATGGTACTCATTGGAAAATGAGAGACCACGACATTGTGTGTAGCCTATGGAGGAAAGTCCAGGCGGAGTGGAGGCGGAGTGGAGGCGGAGTTTGTGTGTTGGACTGGTTGATGACATTGGACATCTCGGGACAGCGGGGGCTATTTTTAATCATGACGTTTGGCTCTATTATTTTATATGCTTGTTTGTGTGTTGTTGGTCTGCCCCACTGTCTATGTTTTTTTTTTGTTGCTGGTGGCTACAACTGAAGTTCCCTATCTGGAAAAATAAAAGTTATTCTATTCTATACCTCAGGTATCTATTTTGCCTAATCCATCCACGCCTATTTTACACATAGAGGTAATCCCAGTTACATAGTAGCAGTAGATTCAGTTAGAATCTAACAGTTTGTCACAAACACAGGCACGGGTGTTCGAACACTTTAGCACGCATTTCAAAACTTAGTCATGTATTTCACGCCATGTATACTTTGCCGGGAATGTGGGATTTGCCTTATCTGCTTTGCTATATCGAGCCATCACAGTCCTCAATGCTAAATCCCTCATCTCTTGGCAAAACATATTCCCCACTCCCCCCTTGCCTCAGCCTGCCTGCCATGTTCAGAAATTCAGTTTGCAAACACAAAGAAGTTAGTAGGATTTATTTCCTTTCTCTCACACACTCTCACACAAGTCTGCCTGCCCTCCTCCTTATGTGACTACCTTTATTATCTGCAAGTATGGGGATGACTATGTCTGTGCACTAGGTTCTTTATGTGTTTTACTTCAAAAAGGTGGTTTCTTTACTTCCTGTTATTACTGGCTGTTGGCAATTTATTCAGGCTCCGTGCTTATCTACGACACAAGAGGACTAGGAAGAATGCAGCAGACTTCAAGCTTTCAGAATCACAGAGACACACACCTACACATACACACACACTTACACACAGATCTACGCAGATATCACACCAATGTCAAAGTCAAAAGTCAAAGTGTTTTTATTTATCAAGTGCACAGTATAACACAAGGTCATTCTGAACAATGAAATTCTTAGGACATGGCAAGCAACAACTATGTAGTAGGCATTAAAAACAAACAAAAACAAAAACATATATCAAATAAGGGCAAGAATAACAAATATAAATATACATAGCGGTAAAACACTAGCAGCAGTTCCAGATATGGACAGTAGGAGTATTAAATATAAAGTGTGGAGGTGCCGATAGACATGTGCAATAGATTAAATTAAGGTGATGTACATTGAATGTACATAAGAAGTGCCTAGAGCATACAATGAGGTGCGATGAATGCGATTAATGCTGCTGGTTGAGAAGCCTGATGGCCTGGGGGAAAAAACTGTTTGTGAGTCTGGTAGTCCGTGCCCGAATGCTCCGGTAACGTCTACCAGACGGCAGCAGCGAGAACAGTCCATAGCCTGGGTGGCTGTAGTCTTTTATGATTTTCTGTGCTTTCTTAAGGCATCGCGTGTGGTAGATGCCTTGCACAGAGGGGAGGTGGCAGCCAATGATGCGCTCCGCTGTCTTCACCACCCTCTGGAGGGCCTTGCGATCAGCAGCGGAGCAGCTGCCATACCAGGTAGTAATGCAGCCAGTGAGAATGCTCTCAATGGTGCACCTGTAAAAGTTGGTGAGAGTTTTGGCAGACATGCCAAACTTCTTGAGTCTCCTCAATGGCCTTTATGCCCAACGTCAATTAGCCAATCTCAAATTTGCCTTCTCGAGAACTATATTCTCCTTAGAGTGCCTCAATGCACTCGTCAGCCACCCGGGAAATGACACTCCAGTGTCACCATAGCTTTCCAAATGTGACATTGAGCAACATTTCTAAATGAGCAACTCGCCATACGCTTGGCTGCGACTTACGCCGCAGACCTGGTTTGAGTAGGCAGGCGCGAATCACAGACAAATCACAGTAGGCGGGCGCGAATCACAGACCCCAAAATTACAATGTAAAGCACCAAAAGTTCAGTGCTTGATCTGCACTGACACAACCCAAACTGCGCCTGTCCTCCCACAAAATTCCCAAACAGGCTCATTCACATCAAAAATGCCAGTTCACCATGATGTTGTCACCACCATGTTTGATGGCAGGGATGCTGTAACGTGGATGATGGATTGCACTAAAAACAGTGCTTTGCTTTCAGGTTACAGAGCTCAACTTTTGTCTCATCAGACAACAAAATCTTCTCCAGAAGGACTCGGCCTTGTCCCATGTCTTCTGGAATACTCCTGGCATGAATTAATGTTGGTCTTCCTCAGAAGTAGCTTCCATCTAGCCACTCTCCCAAAGAGGAAAAATGTGTGAAGTGTTGAAGAGACTGTTGGATCTCTGGGCAGTTTCTCCCATTTCAGTCAATGAACTCTGTTGGTGTTGTAGCTGGCATTTCAAAGTTCCATGCATACTGTTTATCGAGCTATCAATTTTTAAATGTTAACTTATCTGTAATTATTAAGGATCTTCCACATTTCATTGGAAAATCCCACAAATTCATGGGATGCATATTCCTTCCTACTTAATAATTTGTATTACAAGAAAACAATTTGTATTTGACTGGATAATGGCAGCCATGGTTTTCTAACTTTTTATATCTAAATTCTGTACGAACCCAAACCAGTGCTTTGATAAGAAATATTCTTGAGTGAAATGCTAACATTTTAAAAAATGCAAAAATTAGACTTTTATCTTTAGTATGTAATATTAATGTACATATGCTAGCATATATAGCTTTACAGGTAATGGTGCCAAAGATTAGTTGTACTCAAATTTCAACAAACTTTATTTAAACTGCCATTCCCACAACATACGACCACACTCCAATGCAGAATATGAAAACATATGGTACAGAAATAAATTAAAAAACGAATAATAAAAAAAAAAACCCCAATGCATTGAATTTAACTAATTAACATGATCCTGTGACTGATTGTATTGTCCAGGGGATGAGAGGGTGCAGTCGGATAGAATTCCATGTGCATTGCTACCTAGTGACCCCTGCTGATTGATCGGGTGCCCGTAGATTGTAGTCAAACCCGCATATAAGGAGAACCGTGGATGTCTACACTCTCTCAAAATCAACAGTGGGTTTTGTGCAATGTACACGGCTGCTGTTGCAGACAATTGGACATTTCAAATTGAGGTGAGAATCTGAAATACTGATAGTCCTGCATTGGGTGCCAAATTTACAAAAGAAAAAAAAAACATGATCCTGTAGCTAATGTTCATTATGTTTGTGTGTTGTGGGATTGCATTTGATTGTGTATTATATGTGGGGAAAAGCCCTAGATTATGCCTGTATAAAGCCTGTATTAAATCATGCTATTGAGCGAACACAGCCTTCAAAATTAAAGGACATTTAAAAAAAATTATTTAGGAAAAAAGTTGAAAATGCTAGCTAAATGCTTACTGTTTGTATCATAATTGACCCCTACAATCCATGCCTCTCATTATATTTTGCTATGATTCTACATGGAACACAAGCTGCTTGCAGAATCCTGCTAATTGCAAGCTCAATATATAGATCATTGACAAATCCACGACTATTGAGGGGGAAAGGGAATTGCCTAGATGTATTCTTAATTAAACTTATTTGATGCATATTTAGACTAAATCAGCAGAAGAACAGAAATCTATCAATGGCTGTTTGTTTAAAAACGTTTTTCGCAGATTGATCTATAGGCTGTCTCACATGACCCATCCATCCAGGAGTTCAGTTCATGCCAGCGAGTGTCTAGATGTCCACAGTCTTCACCCAGAGGGTTAATTTCCTTCCAGTCATCAGGCTCATCGGCTCCATTAGTCCGACTATGCCAGAACCTGAGGATATGTCCCAACAGTCATTATTATGTGCTAAAGGTTGATGTGAACTGATGAGGATTCTGATTTTGTTTACTGCCAATTTCAATACTGCGTAAATTCAGTTCATAAAGTCTATGCAACTCTTGCCTTATGTTCCTTGAAATAATGGGTCAGGTCTTTATGCATCTATTACTTCCAAAGAGGCCTGTATATACAATATGTACTATTTGCTACAGACAGCAAACTTGATGCTGCTGTAGATGGCAAAAATAAAATATGTAGATTTGTGCAGTTAATATTTATTGTGACTTGCAAGTAAGAAGGTATCGGGATAAACCTCTGCTTCTAGCCCATCATTCTCTAGTGTTTCGACCCCCTGACTTTACTTTATCATCATTTCTTTCACAGTACCCTTCAGAATGTGTCCCATGCACAGTTTGTCCTACAGACTTGGACATTTTAATGTAATGTCTTACTGCAAATCCTTCGCGACGGGACTGCCGTCCACCCAGCGCCAATCTCCTTCTGTCTGCGCGTCTGTCAGTCCAATCCAAACCCGTGCGCTCTCTTGATTGACGGAGAGACTTGTCCTAAATGCAAACTTCTGTAAAGTGGATAAAGGCCAGGCATGAGGGTCACATCCTTTTATTAGTAGACTCAATGGTTACCAAGTCAGGACATTGGGCTAGACCCTTCCAGCTGTTTTTATGAGATGCTGTTCTTCCCCTTCTGTTGTTTGCTGCAGGTTTGATATTTTAATGACAAATGGATAATGATTCAA
This sequence comes from Ilyophis sp. 1 JC-2022, assembly GCA_022702515.1. NCBI lineage: Eukaryota > Metazoa > Chordata > Actinopteri > Anguilliformes > Synaphobranchidae > Ilyophis > Ilyophis sp. 1 JC-2022. The sequence continues at coordinate 14,977,801 of CM040405.1, read as the reverse complement.
GAGGACATAAAATGGTTTGGCACATCTGCATCAGTCACTGATTCATTTATTGTGTTTATAAATGCACCCTTACCTGCTCCTCCTCACTATTGACAACAAGTAGGTCCGCCCCTTCGGACTGGCATTTTGATCGGCTGTCATGCCAAGTTTTTTTGTCACCGGAAAAGAAGTAACACTTGGACTGGAAAAATATCCAGTTGCCATTGCACTTCTTACAAAGACGTTCTATAGAGAGAGAGCAGAACACTTACAAATACATGATGCAAATACCGGATAAATATGCTGCTTTAGTGCTAGAGAGAAGCTTTAAGCAACAATCTAATTCATATATACCATGTATCTATAATCAATTTGATTCTGACAACAATTCCTTCTGGTTCTCTGTATTTTCTGTATTTCATTGTCTTATTGATCAGCTTAGCTTTCCTTATTTGTTTAATTACTAGCCTGCCTGGTTATTGTTTTCAAAAATGTATTATAGAACACACCGTTGAACACATTTTTTTAAAAAATTTTGCTTGGCAGAAGCTGTTGTACAGAGAAACTCACATAGATCACACATTTGATCAGTTTATACAGCTGGCAGTTGCCTAGCTGCAATTTAAACATTTCACCATGACATAATTAAAATGAAAATGCAAAAGGCCACATTGCATTTTAATTTTCAAGTGAAAATGCACTTTATCAAATGAATGCACTTTATCTGACAATTTCAAAATTTTAATGCAAATCCATTTCACATTTAATTTTCCCTGCCATTTCAAATGTGGTTTTTCATTAAAATTGTGACAGGGTTGTGTCGTAGAGGGTGTGAAAAATTAAATGTGAAATGGATTTGAATTTAAATTTTCTAATTGTCAGATAGAGTGCCTACATTAACTTGGAGAAAAAAAACACAAAGTGGCCTTTTGCATTTTCATTTGAATTATGTCATAGTTTTTGTGCACATCGAATTAAAACAAAATACAATTGCCGACTTAAAATTTTCATGAGAATTTTGGTGCGGATATGCTTCCATACATGTACTGATACAATGCGTCTGTGAAAAGAGGACCCTTTGTGTTCACTCACCCTGAGTTTCTTCATTCACAACAGGACAGTACTGATCCAAAAACAGGTAGCTCTGGTAAAGCCTGAATATATCATCCAGCAGATTTGCATTCTCCAATCTCAGCCTGGCATTGTCACTCATGAGAGCCCGGCCCTCCAATTCCAACCTTGCATTTTGGCGGGTCAGATTCTGGTTCTGGTGCTTCAACTGGGTGTTCTGTTCCAGCAGATCTTGGTTCTCCTTCTGGGTCAGGTTGCAGTTATCTTCTTGAAGCCTGCTGTTCTGGTCCATCAGTCTCTCATTCTCCAGCTGCAATTGAGTATTATTCTCAGCCTCTCGCTCAACCTCACTCCTCAGAAGGAAGTTAGCATCAGACAGGTCCCGGTTCTCCCTCTGTAGTCGCGTGTCCGATTCCATCAGGTTACTGTTCTGCCGTTGCAGTAGAGCGACTGTGTGGGACATATTTAGGTTCTGCCCCTCCAGCTGTTCACTGTATGTGGTCAGATTGGAGGCTTTGTCACGCAATTGACCATTGGCATCAGTCAGGTTCCAGATCTCCCAGCCTTGCTGCATGTTTTCTCGCGTGAGGTTGTCATTTTGACGCATGAGCTGTGTGTTGTTGTCATTGAGGTGCTTGTTCTGAACATGTAGCCTGGTGTTGTTTTGGGTCAGGTCTGTGTTCTCTCTTTGCAGCTGGGCCTTAGCCTCAGAAACTCTGTGGTAGAGTGCACTCACATTCTGGTAGTCAGACAACAAACTGTCTAGCTCCGGGTTGTAATTTTCCTTTGATTCTTTGTCATCTAAACAGAATCAAACTTTGTCTTATTTTCAGGAATGGGATCTCTTATGTAGTCACTGGCCAATAGCAAATCAGGCAGTGAAAGTATTTTATAATTTAGCCATCAACTATGAAAAGTAATCCATAAGGTTTTTTTTTTAAACATTCGGCGTCACCAAGGGCCGGGGCTAATTCGTATATTTAGAAAGATTTAAATGAAAGATAGCTAAATATTTAGTTCACAAACCAAGATTTAAGATATAAGCTAAATATTTAATTTGGAACCCAAGATTTAAGATATAAGTAAATATACATTTTTAAATAGAACAGATTTATGATAAAAGGAAATATACAACTTACATTTTAAATCTTGGTTTTGGAAAACAGATTTAAGATATTAGCTAAATATTTAACTCTTTAACCCAAAATTTTAAATATTAATAAATATGTATTGTTTTGTAAAATATTTAACTTTTAAACACAGATTTGTGGTAAACAAAAAATAAATATATAAATTAAAAATTCAATCTTGGTTTTGGAAAACCTAAGACTTAAAATATAAGCTATATGTACAGGTGCAGCTCAAAAAATTAGAATATCGTGAAAAAGTTCAATATTCTTTGTCACTCATTTCAGAAAGTGAAACTCATATATTATATAGATTCATTACACATAGAGTGAAATATTTCAAGCCTTTATTTCTTGTAATTTTGATGATTATGGCTTACAGCTAATGAAAACCCAAATTCAGTGTCTCAGAAAATTAGAATATTTTGCTTTAACATATTTTTAAAGTATCATATTTAATATTTGGTCGCATATCCTTTGCATGCTGTTACTTCCTGAAGTCTGTGACCAATCAACATCAAAAGACTCTCGATATCTTATTTTCAGGTACTGTTACAAGCAATACTATAACCTCTCTGCATTTGAACTGATCTCTATGAGAATTGGGGGGTAAGACTAGATTCAGCTGTAAATTACGCTGGTACAGTATGGAACACATGACTGGCGAAATGGCTCCCTTTACGGGTTGTTTCTCCTGACTTTTTTCCCCATAAAGTTCTATAGGAAAATGAGTCAGGAGAAATAACCCTTGCAGTGATCCATCCACATCTACTCCATATCTGGCAACAGAGTGATGGTTTGGGGCTCGTTCGATAGCTCAGCCAGCCATGTGTTCCATACTGTACCAGTGTAAGTTACAGCTGAATCTAGTCTCACCCCCAAATTCCCATAGAGATCAGTTCAAATGCAGAGAGGTTATAGTATCGCTTGTAACAGTACCTGAAAATAAGATATCGAGAGTCTTTTGATGTTGATTGGTCACAGGCTTCAGGAAGTAACAGCATGCAAAGGATATGCAACCAAATATTAAATATGATACTTTAAAAATATGTTAAAGCAAAATATTCTAATTTTCTGAGACACTGAATTTTGGGTTTCATTAGCTGTAAGCCATAATCATCAAAATTACAAGAAATAAAGGCTTGAAATATTTCACTCTATGTCTAATGAATCTATATAATATATGAGTTTCACTTGACAAAAAAAATGAGTGACAAAAAATATTGAACTTTTTCACGATATTCAAATTTTTTGAGCTGCACCTGTATACATGTATATATTTTTTACTACATATTTCTTTTTGAAACCAAGGTTTAAGATTTCCATTAAATATTTATAATTTACTAAATATTAGTTTCTGAAACAGAGGCATAAGTTATAAGGTAAATACTCATTTTCTATTGAATATTTATTTTTGAAAATCAGATTTAACATTTAAGTTATATGCTTAGGACATACTTAGCCTATACATTTTCATATTTGTTAGTTAAATCTGAAAATATTAACTAAAATGTTTATTTAGCATTTAAATATGAAAAAAGACTCATATTTAGCCTAAATCCTGAAGAATGCCATATTTAGGCTGAACTGAGGAAAAAAAACACAGAAAAAATGTGTTGTTTTACTTCACATTCAGAACCACATACAGCCCCAGTTTTTTTTTATTATTTATTTTATTTTTATTTTTTTACATTTTAATTTGATGACAGATAATAAGCAGGTGATTGCACTACATTACTCTAGAAAGACAAAAATATTTTGAAGGCACATAAGTAAATCACATGTAGCCAAATAAAGATTTTACTCACAGAGGATCCCAAGCACTATAGATGTAATGACAAGCAGACAGCATAATATTGCAGTTAAGACCAGAGCCCAGCAATAAAAACGTTTTGACCTCTCCGTGGACGCAATGGGGGCTAAGACTTCTGGAAAAAATAAAGGAGAGATTAATTATCGCAGTTTCATCAAGAAATGAACATCTTCATTGACTTTGTTAACTGCTATAGTCAAGCCAGTAATGTTCCGTAAGACAGTAGGGAATTATTTTATACAACTGGATGTTTTCGAGTCTACTCACGCTCTTGTTGTTTAGGTCTTGAAGGTTCAGTTGAGTTGTCCATCATTGATTGCGGATTTTGAATCCATGAGGCCAAGAATCTTCGGACCATATTTGCTGCGATTCATATGCGGCTTGATCTTTGTAGCGATTCCTCTGATTTCATAAGAGATGGAAAATATATGAGAAACCAGGACCTGGTTGGACAAGTTCATGGTTCATCCCTTAAATCCATTCATAATGAATGTTTTAATATAAATAAAGGATCCCTTGTTCTGAGGTTGTTGTTTTTTTTCTGTAGCTAAAGTATCACATGTACCTGAAACCACAGAAAGCTTTCATATCCTATAAATCCTGCTCACTGCTCAAAGTGTAATTGTTCCAAAACTATATGTGAATCCTTCCTGTTTTGGAACTAGATGAGAATGGCACAGCCACATTAGTGTTTTGACGGTTGCTTGCCAGTACGGTTCCTGGAGCTTTTGTTAAGAACTCAGCAGCTTTACAATTACTTTATGTACGTTTTATTTATTTTGAAGTTTTGAGGGGCACCCAACATTATACATACTGATTTATAGAACTATGATTATGTAATCATCAAAGCAATTTAAAAGCATTGAGGTAAATGTGATCTGAGGTAGTTTCCATCTTGTGGAATAATGTGGAATTCATTTAGAACAGTCTAAATGTCCTACTGTTTCTCTTTGTTTGACAAATTAAGAATGTTTCTCTTTTTTTCACTTCCCTGCAAACACATGACTGTTTTGTTCTGTTTAATCTGGTTAATTTAGGTCTGGTTAATTTATACTTTGTCCTGGTGCAGTGGTCTTAGTCAGCTAATAATTTTGCTGAGGTTTGTCCTGGGCCTTTACATACAGTGGGAGCAATAATTATTTGATCCCTTACTGATTTTGGAGGTTTGCCCACTTACAAAGAATGGAACTGTGTAGGATTTTAATCATAGGTACATTTTAACATTGAGAGACAGAATATCACAAAATAATCCACAATAACAACATCATATAAATTTTATAAATTTCTTATCGTATTTTCGCATGAAATAAGTATTTGATCCCCTACCAATCAGCAATAATTCTGGCTCCCACAGACCAGTTAGTTTTCCATTAAGAAGCACTCCTAATCTCAACTCATTACCCAAAACACCTGTGTCAACTCGTTACATCGTTATGTAGCTGTATAAAAGACACCTGTCCACACAATCAATCAGATTCAAATCAAATCAAATCAAATCAATATTTATTTATATAGCGCATTTCACAACTAGTTGTCACAATGCGCTTCACAGAAAAAACCCAGCCTAAACCCCCACAAGAGCAAGCCAGAGGCAACAGTGGCAAGGAAAAACTCCCTAAGGTAACTAGGAAGAAACCTTGGGAGGAACCAGACTCAAGGGGGAAACCATTCTCCTCAGGTCGGCTCAGGGTCTAGATCTTAATGACCAGCATGGTCAAAACTGACCGCCAATATCCATGATAGTAGAAATTGCAGCAGCTAGATGACAGTCCAGATGTAGCGGCAATGATGGTGGGAAACCGGGTGCCGATGGCGGCAGGATCAGCTGGCAGCGGTGGTGGGGAGGGAGGGGCAAGCGGCGACGGACAGGAAGCTGGACAGAAACTCTCGAGATGCGGGGCATGAGCCCCGCCGGCGGAATTTAGAAGAAGAGAGACAAAGGAGGGCAAGACCATGGGCACCATGGGCAAGACAAAGGAGCTGTCTAAGGACATCAGGGACAAAATTGTAGACCTGCACAAGGCTGAGATGGGCTACAAGAAAATAAGCAAGCAGCTTCGTGAGAAGTTAACAACTGTTGGAGCAATTATTAGAAAATGGAAGAAACACAAAGTCACCGCCAATCTCCCTCGGTCTTGGGGCTCCACGCAAGATCTCACCTCGTGGGATATCAATGATCATGAGAAGGTCAGGGATCAGCCCAGTACTACACAGGAGGAGCTTGTTAATGACCTGAAGGCAGTTGGGACCACAGTCACGAAGAGAACCATCAGTAACACACTACACCGTGAAGGATTAAAATCCTGCTGCGCGTGCAAGGTTCCTCTGCTGAAGAAGGCACATGCACAGGCCCGTCTGAAGTTTGCCAAAGAACACCTGGATGATCCAGAGGAGGCTTGGGAGAAGGTGATGTGGTCAGATGAGACCAAAATAGAGCTATTTGGCATCAACTCGACTCGCCGTGTTTGGAGAAAGAGAAATGCTGAGTACAACCCAAAGAACACCATCCCCACTGTGAAGCATGGAGGTGGAAACCTTATGCTTTGGGGGTGGTTCTCAGCTAAGGGGACAGGACGACTTCACCGTATCGAGGGGAGGATGAATGGGGCCATGTACCGGGAAATTTTGGGCGACAACCTCCTTCCCTCAGTGAGAGCACTGAAAATGGGTCGTGGATGGGTCTTCCAACATGACAATGACCCAAAACATACAGCCAAGGCAACAAAGCAGTGGCTCAAAAAGAAGCATATTAAGGTCCTGGAGTGGCCTAGCCAGTCTCCAGACCTAAATCCCATCGAAAATCTGTGGAGGGAGCTGAAGCTTCGAGTTGCCAAGCGACAGCCTCGGAACCTTAAGGATTTGGAGAGGATCTGCAAAGAGGAGTGGACCAAAATCCCTCCCAAGATCTGCGCAAACCTGGTGAAAAACTACAACAAACGTCTGACCTCTGTGCTTGCCAACAAAGGTTTCTCCACCAAGTATTAAGTCCTATTGTTCTATGGATCAAATACTTCTTTCATGCGAAAATACGATAATAAATTTATAAAATTTATATGATGTTGTTATTGTGGATTATTTTGTGATATTCTGTCTCTCAATGTTAAAATGTACCTATGATTAAAATTCTACACAGTTCCATTCTTTGTAAGTGGGCAAACCTCCAAAATCAGTAAGGGATCAAATAATTATTGCTCCCACTGTATATCCATTGAGGAGCAGGAGCCCCAATTAAGCGCTTTTCTAAATTAAACCTGTGTTGACTTCCCCCAAAACTCTACATTTTAATAGTTATTTGCATGTGTTTATATTTTCTTTGTGATATAATTTTTGAAAGAGACAGTGAAGAGGTATGAATCTACATGATAACTGCACATGTACTCATATGGTCAACTACTGTACTTAAATGTGTCAATATGGTGTCTCATTGCCATGATCATTATACAATTTTGCACTGCAATTATCACTTCAATACTTTATTAACTTCTATGAAGAATGATCCATTGTTTTATATATCCCACTGCCTCATTTTTCAAGAATGCAATGTGTGCCTTTTAAGTGTTGCATGAAAGAGTGATAGAAATGTGGTTACAGAAAGCTAAACAGGACGTTGCAAAAAAAAATTGTATATTGTTCTTTGCAGCTTGATAAATTTTTATATCTGTAAATACTCAGCATATACTATTTGTATTAAAATAAGGGTGAAGGACAACATTAAAGAATAATATAGTGTGGGTAAAATACTGCTTTGCTACGTAATTTAAATGCTACGTAAAGACTGCGTGCATAAATAAACCAGGGTAAACAAAGGTGTATGACCCATACATGTAAAGGAAGATAATTTCCTTTTTATATTGCAGATAATGTTGAGTTTTCACAAGTTGAAAAATGGCTGCCACTGTGGAATATGATGAAATAACTTGAAGATAAGTATATAGAAGATAAGTATAGTTCAGTGGTCAGTAAAGTAGAGGTCAGCTTGGAGGCATGAGGGTCCTATCCCTATATTACCCCAACTGCATTCTTCTCTTGAGTAGGCTGGGTTTAATTTTATGGCCCAAAATGATGATGCCATTTGCATTAATTTTCATTATACTGTATATACTGTATACATCCTTTCCCCAGTTTTATGGGAACATTTCATGGAAACTCAGAGTACAACAGGAAACATCAATTATGTCACTTCATTATAGCAAATTTGGACAATTGAGCAAAGAATAAAGTCTAAATGAGTTATATAATCTGTAAATGTGTAGTGTTTCATGCTTTTTATATTGCTTGTTATGTTCCACACTACCCCACATGTTAGATATAATTTTCTAAAATACGTATATCCACTAATATAAGTAAAACCTACGTGTACATTCAGATAAATACATTTTCATATTTCTGTTTTGCACAAATGGTGAAATATATGCTGAAGTAATGGAATCTTCATCGATATAAAATATAAGCAGTTGTTATGTGGGTTTTCTAGTTTTCCATCCCAACAAGCCACTTTTTTTTAAGCAAGCTTTCGGACCTCACATTAATATTTTGTGGTTTCATTCTGGTTGTATTAAGATGGCAGTTAGCATACCACTGCTCTTAAGAACCCAGATGGAATGTTTGTGTAGTCTGCACCCTCTTTCTGTGGTCTCTCATTGGATGCGCTGCTTATTTAATGTGGTTTCAAGTCAAGCCTCTAGATGGAGACATAGGCATTGGTTTCATACAAATATCTGCAGGACAGTGAAAGGTGGAAAGACTAATAATGAGAGGAAATAATTTAATCAGGCAGTGGACGCTCACACCTTTTATTGTTCTTGTTGAAACATGCAGGGAATTTATTTTTGTTCAAATTATGCATTCATTTTTCAAACTTAACATTATCAAAGAGAATAAAGAGTTGTTCACATGGATTACACATGGCATGACACTTGTGAGTAAACATATTTAAAAATATTAAACACAAAAATCTGAGGAAATATGTACTACATAACAGCATAGTATTGCAATGTTTTCAGGAGCCCAAACAGTCATAAAGCTTAAGTGTGAGCTTTCTTCTCACAGATATAACCCCTCTGTTCGTTACATGTCACAGCATAAATGTCTTTCTTGGACGCAATGGCACAGTGTCTCTCGGAATGGTCAGTATTACTGAAGAATGCTGACCTGCTGAAAAGGAAACAGTAAAGCTTTGTGAGTGAATTGTTCAAACCACGTTTTTTCAAACCAGGATGGCTACCTTTGGAACTTTTGGACCAGAGCCACATAGGCTGTTATAGGCTGACTTTCAGTTAGCGACCGATTCGCATCTGGAAAAAACTAGAAGTGGTGCAATTCTGCTCAAATAATGACTGGTACCTGAAATGCAACGAAAACCAGCTGGCCCTTGTGAATCGGATTTACACATCCCTGCATTTTACAGGGAAGATCTGAGGTCAGTCAGGTCAGGGAGTTGGTACTTACGCCTTTTGCAGTTGCCTGCCATCCATCCAGAACCAGCTTGTGCCATTCTCATGTCCTAACCTGTTCAGGCCAATCCAGTAGCTAGTAGTGTCGGCCATGTGCCGTCGTAAAACCGTCTGTGGGAGGAGACAGTAATGTCAGGGACACAAGGCAGCACTTATTGACTCCTAACCAACAATTCTACTAAATCCAACACAAACAGTGCAGACACCTCATTGACTTGTTTACCATTCCTGAATATGCAATAGATTTAAATAATGATTTAACAGCTTCAGAAAAAATATATAATCTGTAACTCATTCCAAATTACATTCCTGCATGAATGATCTAAGTGTAACTCAGTGGAATTATACCATCAATTTTAGCCCTGCTGTTATGGTCATACTTAACCCTGGTGAGACTTGGGTAATTATTGGGGTCCATTCAACATATAACTTTTACTTTTAAAGTGCAGATCCCCACCACTCCAATACTATTCTCACCAGTGTGTCTGTATCCCCAGTATAAGATGATTTTGCAATGAAATAATCATAATCCCTGGCATAAACAAGTGTATTATGTAAGAGAATGAATAAATTATGTCATACAGACTTAAAGGGGTAATATGGTGGTTTACCTACTTTCTGGTGTTTTGTATGATATTGGTACATAGGGGCATTGCGGGAACACCACGGAACTATGAAATTTGTATTTTCTTTAGGTTTGGAGAAATAGACGATTTAATTTAGCGGTCCCATTTTCAGGTAGTTTCTTGTGTGACGTCACACGAGAAATGACCACTCCCAGGTGTCTCAAAACTGTCTATGGAACACTCCCCCATCCACGCCCACAAAATAAAAAAGATGTAAATTTGAACTTCACCATTTTGCAGCGACAAGCTAATGTAAGTTATTCGGTTTCATCAGATTTTACTCAAAAAATGTATTGGCTTTCACGATCTGTGTGTGTTAATGTCATATTCAGTTTTAAAATATAGTTTTGAAGCTTTTAAACGTAGCATGACAAATTAGCGCCGTATGGTGTAACGTTAGCCAGCTTTCACCTGCCCCCACCAGTCAAACAATCACATCAGCTGCCTTCAAAGCGACAAGCTAATGTATTGGGTTTCACTCAAAATATGTCATGGCTTTCATGATATGCGTGTCTTAATGTCAAATTCAGTAAAACATATAGTTTTGAAGTTTTTAAACATAGCATGACAAGCTAGCGTCGTAGCTTCGCGTCGTTCATGTAATTAACCAGCTTTTCTTGTTAACCCTCCTGCGCTATGGCAGTACCATGCACAGTGCACTCGATTCATACTCTAGCCTAACTTTATCGACCATATCCTTCCCTGGCATTAAACTGTGTTGTAAGGTTTCCGAAGTGATAAGTTAACGTCAGCTAGCTGAATCAATCCTTCCCAGCATGCTATCGATAGTGTGGCCAACTGCAGTGGAGACGCACTGTCGTCGTGCTTTTATCATACTTTTTTCTAAATTGCGCAAATGTGGGGATATGGCCTGGTAGGTAGCGTGTACCTTAACAATGTTTGGAGGTTAAAAGCTGGTGAGACATCTCACATTGCTTATATTAAGGACTTTGTAAACGCCTATAAACTTCCTCGTAAATCCAGTCTCGAGGTAACTATGGTAACTATCTGACGGACAGTTCTCATTGATACGCCTACAAAACGAGGTGAACTTGTAGAATGGGAAATTTGGGCGTATAAAAAGGGGTTTTATAGTACTTAAAAATGACAGAATAACAACATTGATGGACACATTCACTTTGATGTTACCTAAAGAAAACTGGTATGTGTCCCATTCAACCACCATATTACCCCTTTAAGTCTTAAGTGATTGCATGAATGAAATCCAACCATGGAGAAAGGGTAGAACATTCTTCCCATCATAAATCAAGGATCGTACTGTACAATGCATGTAGTGGACCCTAAAGTGGCCTTTAAGCGGACACTAAACACAGGCTGGGGGGGTTCACATGATTTGCAGCCTGAGATGGTTGTTTGTGGTTAGAACTCTGTATAATCACACTCCCCTTTCCACTTTATTATATGCTTTTTTGTGAATGTTTTTGCAAAACATCAAAAGTCTGCAACCTCTGCTGTGACAGAATCTTGGAAAATGTTCTTCGGCCACGCGTGGCAAGGTGAAGAATAAAAATTAAGGAGTTCAGCTCATGTAAAGCCACCATCTGCACTACAGGCTTTAAAGGCTAATCAACACCGTATGCATAGCAGCCCATCGATGAAGGGTACCGAAAGCACCTGGTGCGACCAGGTGCGGCCTGCTACAGTCCGCATCGGTTCCATATTTTCGGTTTGCATGAGTATACACATAAACTTGCTCTAAAATGTTGGATGCATATGATATGATGTAAATTGCATCATTACATCACTGCAGATGCATCCGTTCTGCAGCCGTAAAGAATAGAAGATATTGTCATAAGCAGCCGAAACAATGAAATTAAATAACTCACAATAATAAAAATTAAATAATAAAAGTTTGTTCATTGAAGTTGAATCAAAAAAAAAATGAACCAATTTTGTGAGAATGAAGTTTCCTCTAGAGGCTGATGCATGTGCCATTCAAAGCTTGGGATGTTACTGGGGTGACTTATCCCTTCCTATCTTTATGATAATGAAACAAATGGAAATTAACCAGACATTTTCTGGGAGACTACTTGTTATACTTTTAAACTCTTTCTGCAAACTGACCTCAAAATTAGTTGTTTTTTTTCTGATATTGCTGTTTATGTTGGATACATTTATTGTGACGCATTCTTTAGTTACATGTTATAAAAATGCTCCATATGAATAATAACATTTTAATTTTTTTAAAGAATATATTCGTAAACGTTTATTAAAAACGTGACTTGGTCAGAATCGGGTCAGAAGGCCATTCCTTGTCTCTTTGTTCATCTGCCTTATAGCACAAAGAGAACCATTGCAGATCAGTTCTCCCTCTGACTCCCTGACACCTGCTCGTATTGAAGAGGGTTTAACATTGGCAGCTCAATTGCTCCGGCCTTGATTGAGGAAGACACTTTACACTTTATTCAGCTCCTCAGATCTCAATGGAGCTGTATGTGGTCAGTGAGAAATTTCTCATAGTGTTCCCCGTGAGAATATCACATAAGCAAGGTCATAGTGCCTCAAGGGATCATTATTTAACTATTTAACTATGTATGTTTTATGTACTGTATGTATGTATCTCACCAAAAAACATGTTTTCAATGTAACAAAAAATGCCAAGTTACTCACGCATAGCCTACAAAGCACCGCTGTCCTTAAGTCCTTAATTCCAACTTGCAAAAACTAGGCCTGCCTTTAAAAGTATTGATATCAAAATGTGCCCAAGTTACAACTAACAATATTGCCTATTGTAGCTCACACAAGATAAACTAGCTATTTTCGAACGCAATGCAATCCAAACTTTCCTAAATTATTTAATGTAACTTGGCCCTGTGTTTTTTCATCTTAGCATGTAAGAGATTGTGGAACAAACAGTTGACAAATAATTACACTCCAGAAAGGATATTTTTATACTTTGTTGTAAAGTTTTCTTTAGAAAATGTACAGGTTTTAAAATGTTCACTGCTGCTACAGATTTCTCTACAATTCACAAACAGACATTTACACCAAGAAAGATATTTTACAATAGAAAAAGGGAGGATGAATAAATAAATGCAGATAAAAAATAGAAATATGTTGATGTTGAAGCTTACATGTAGCATTTTTACAAACCTATCCAGACATGTTCGCCCTGTCAATGTAGCCTACTGTATGTTTGTGGGTCAGATGATGTATGTTTGTGAACAGAATTTTGTGAACACAAGAATGCCTAAGCTATGTAGGACCACACAGGTTTCTATAGAAATCTAAATATTCCAAAATAAATAAATACATCAATAAATACATAATAATAATAATCATACATTTTATTCATGCTGTGCTTTTCATAGACCCAAAGCACTGGATGCAGACAATTGTTCAAACATACCCTGTAGTGAAGTAATTGCAACACATGCGAATCTCAGATTATTTCCACTATAAATTATTGTCCTTTCACAGTTTGATGTGGCACATACAGTTTCATTGACCACATTCTCTTGAGATGGTAAGATGAAAAAACACAGGGCCAAGTTGCATTAAACAATTTAGGAACATTTGGATAGCATTGCTTTTGAATAGAGCTAGTTTAATTAGTGTGAGTTACGATAAGCAATGTAAATGGCCACATTTTGATATCAATACTTTTAAAGGCAGGCCTAGTTTTTGAAAATTGGAATTAAGTACTTACAGACAGCGCTTTGTAGGTTATGTGTGAGTAACTTGGCATTTATCACTTCTTTTTGTGCAGTAATGTAATGTGTTTGATAGCTAACTAATGATGATAATGCATGAAGATAATGACATCAAGAGAGACATGCATGCATAATACATGCAGACACACACATGCATTGTAGCTCAAAGAAAGACATAGGCCTGAATTCTGTGCTTTGGCCTGAATTCTGTGCTTTAGCCTACCATGAACTACAACTAAAGTGTTTGCAGTCATTTTAACTGCATGAGCCTACTTGAACTGTAGTGGTTGAGACGTATCCGTCTCAATTACAGTATTCATGTTAGTCTAAAATTATGAACTACAGCTTTAAGAAAACCCCGTAAATTTTTACTTATGACCGATCCTCTCGCCACAGCCACAGACTGTAAAATGCATAAAATGCACCGTTTATACACACTAAGAAAATCATGTTCACGTATAGAAACAATAATATTAGTTAAAAAAACATTGTAGTACAAATAAGCATTTTCCCTTGCAGAACAGTACCTGATGCACTTTTGGTTTTGAAGACACCAAATTGTTTTTCTTCAAAATTTCTCGTATAAATATGTTTAGGTAACCAAGTACTTACCAGTATCGAGTACTCAAGTGACTTCAGACATGGGCGGAGTCTGGTTTCGGAAGTAAATTCCCTATGTCAGATAGTCTCCGAAGCCTGTTCTATTTTGACTTTCTTGAAATCTGATTTATAGAATGAGCCGAAACGTTCCTGGATTAGCCTGTGTGGTATTAGGATATGGACTATATATCGCATGTTCCCATTTTTATTTTGTAAAGTAATGGATTAATGATTGTAGTTCGACTTGTAGTCCACTTTAATGGACTAAATATCCAGGGGTGGCTTTCCCAAAGCATGTCGTAGCGAAAAGTATGTCGTGAAGCGTGTCGTGAAGATATACTTGCCATTCACAACGCTTTCCCGAAAGTGCTCATAACTCAAAAAGATTGTGAAATGTGTCGCGAGTTAGACAACATTGGACTAGTCATGAAATGTCAACTGTGTCTTGAGATGTGGTACTATGTGCAAGTCCCACCTCTGCAGACAGAGGCCGCTAATGTACGCGATAGGTAGGTAGGTAGATAGACAGATAGATAGATAGATAGAGAGATGTGTTCCATACTATTCCCGTGTAATGTAGTTTAATTTAGTCCCACCCCCCAATTCCCATAGAGATCCATTCAAATTCAGAGAGATTATAGTATCGCTTGTGAGAAAAAAAAGATATCAAGAGTTTTTTTATATTGTTGGGTCAGGAAGTCATGACATGCAAAGGATATGCAACCAAATATTAAATATTATAACTTTATTAAAGTTTATGTTAATTTGTCCAATTACTTTTGGTCCCCTAAAATGGGGGGGGGGGGACTATGTATAAAAATGGCTACAATTGCTACACTGTTCACCCGATATGGACTAAAAACCCTCAAATTAAAGCTGAAAGTCTGCACTTTAACCTCATAGTCACTGTTCCATTTAAAATCCAATGTGTTTGAGTACACAGCCAAAACAACAAAAATTGTGTCACTGTCCAAATACTTATGAAACTAACTGTAGTTAAGATAATATTAGAGTATTTAGTTTTTCTTTCATTGCTTGTGTAACGAACAAGGTTCTGGCGAGGCCCGAACCACAGAACTTCAGGGGGAGAGGCCACCACGCTAAGCACAGCGCCAAAGATGAATTCACTGACAGCGGAGGGCTGCCTCTCGAGCGTGAACGCTACACTTGTTTGTTTTTGGTTATTTATTTATGGCCATCGTTGCCCCTCGCTCTGGCCGTGATGCCCCGAAAATCATACGGCCAACACGGCATTTGTGCCCTGCTACTGTCGAAATCTCGTCAGTCAGTGATCTCGTAGAACTGCAGCAGTTCTCGCAGCTTGAATTGGTTGCGTACATGTGCGCAAGCGTCACATAGCATCAAAGCCACTAGCAAGAAAACGGGAGCGAAACTTAAAACAGACGGGAAACCTTAAAAAAAGAAGAACAGACGGACTGGACTGTATGAAGGTAAGCAAACTAGCTAGTTATCAATAGAGATAGCTGACCTATTTAGTGCTTAACTGAATCAATCCTCTCTGTTTTTAATACCACTTAACTTTAACGTAAATTCAAGTTGACAGCTATTTCCTAGCTTGCTAGTTAGAATCCGATTAGCACTTGTCTGGTTCGTACTTATTACCTAAGCTAATTAGCCAGTTTTATTATCTGGCTTTCTAACACTGCACTATCACCTTTCCAGAACAATGCCATGATTTAAGAGAATTCAGAAAATAAATTTAAAACGTTTGCGAGATTCGGCAGCAAAGTGCATGCGACTGGATGACTTCGTCAAGGAGGCAAGATAACTTTGTTTGTGTTTTTAATTGATATTAACCATGTTTATTTTGGCCCTCCAGAGGCAATTTACACCTGGTTTCTACTAGTTTTATTTAAATGTCAAGACAATATTGTTATGTTCTGAGATTCTGTCTGTCTGTTTTGTATTTTTTACTTGTTTATTTATTCTGATTATGGATTTATGTTTCTGATTATTTGTGGTTTCACTGTTCTGTGTTTTGTATTACTGTCACTCCCTGTCTTCGTCACACTTTTCGGGAGTCTGTGGGGATTTTGTTTTTCTCTGTATTTCCTCTGTCATGTGCTTCTTTCATTACTAATTACTTCATTGTAAATAATACTCATTAACTAAGTATTACAACATATTAGAGTATTAGAACATCTTAGAATTAGGGTCTAGCTGTCGTCTGTCCTGTGGTGGTGCCGGTGCCCCCCCCCCCTCCCCGTGGAGGTCAGAGAACAGCAGACCAAGTGACTTTCAAGCGCAAGACTGATTGAAGACTCACACCTCTCTGCACCTCTCTCCACCCCCCCCTACTTCCTTGTGACTACTATTTGTTATCACCCCCCCGTATCCCCCCAAAAAAAAAAAAAAAAAAAAAAAAAAAAAAAAAAAAAAAAAAAAAAAAAAATCACTGACACTGCACCTAGCGCTTAGATTCGTGTTTTTTTTTTTTTTTTTTTTTTTACGCACTTGTTACTTGTTCGGAAATGCACTATGTACGTCGCTCTGGATAAGAGCGTCTGCTAAATGTCTATAATGTAATGTAATGTAATGGGTCTACTAATCTACTAATGCCATAGAATCAGGGTTTTCTACTAATCTACTAACTTACTAATGTAATTTTCGTTCCTCACTGCAGCTGTCTCTCTTTTTGCCTGTTCTATCACTAATTATCTTTCTTTGGTTCCTCTATTAACTACAGCTGACTCTCGTTTCCGCTTTCCATTCTCTAATTGTATGCACTTGCCTAACTACCCAGTTCATGTTCAAGTCTATGTGTTATGTGTGAATCCGGTCTGCGTATTACGTGTTCCCTTGTTATTTTATTATCTGCTCTCCTCATTGTTTCATTACATGCACCTGTCTGTCATTTGCCCTTCCCGGTTCCTCACACCTGATCCATTGTTTCTTGTCTCCCTCGGTGTATTTATACTCTGTGCTTTCAGTCCTTTGTTGTGAGTTCCTCACTGTTTTGTTGATTCTAGCTTTTTTTTCTTCTTTTTTTAATTTTTTACATTTATTTTTATTTGTTTTAAATTATTTTTAATAACTAATTTAGACACTAATTATTTTAGTGTCATTGTGTATCTGTTCCTGAGTTTTTGTTATCCCTCGTCCTTTTCCCTGTTGGTTTTTTGTTGTTGATGTTTTCTTTTTGTTTTCTCTTGTTTTTCCGTTACGCCTCCCTGGTTTGGCTCCTGCCTGTGTTCTTGCGACCTGTATTTTTTTCTCCTTTTTTTGTACCTCTGCTGTGCCTTCCCGGTTCCGACCTCTGCCTGTTCTGTGACCACTCTTTTTACTTTTTGGGCTCTGTTTTGTACTTTTGCCCTGTCTCTCCGGTGTTTGACCCTGCCAGTTTCATTACGGATTGCTGTCCTGTCCCTCATTAAACGTAGTACTCCTTGC
Source organism: Ilyophis sp. 1 JC-2022 (assembly GCA_022702515.1). NCBI lineage: Eukaryota > Metazoa > Chordata > Actinopteri > Anguilliformes > Synaphobranchidae > Ilyophis > Ilyophis sp. 1 JC-2022. The sequence continues at coordinate 14,960,047 of CM040405.1, read as the reverse complement.
CTGCTACTGGGTCCCTATTTCCACCTTACCTAACAAATGTCTCAAAAAATATTCCTTTTCCAAAACCAAGATTTAAAATGTAACTTATATATTTACTTTTATCATAAATCTGTCTAAATGCTATATATCTATTTAAAAAATATATATATTTAATTATATCCTAAATTTTTGGTTACAAATTAAATATTTAGCTTATATCTTAAATCTTGGTTTGTGAACTAAATATTTGGCTATCTTTAATTTAAATCTTTCTAAATAAAAATGTTGCAGAGTGTATTTAAAAACGTACAAAAGCGCGTGTGTATTTACACAAGAACAGCAGAGGAAACGATTTGGTGTCTTCTAAACCGAAAGGGCATCAAGTACTGTATATAGTACAGTGTAACTGGAGAAGCCAAGGTTTTCGCAAGCGGCTACCCTTTTAAAAAATACTGCGTCAAAATTTACGGGATTTTCTTAAAGCTGTCGTGTATAACTTCAAAAAAACATTAATACTGTAATTGAGACGAATACGTCTCAACCACTAGGGGCAAAGTTTATAGGGCTACATGTTTGTGTTTTTAATTGATATTTAAAAAAGTGAATAATTTATGTTTTTCATGTTATTTGTGTTTTTTTTTTCTAATCAGAAAGTCAAGTTATTTATTTGTAGGCTCCAAATCCTCTTATTTTACTCCATGGCCTTTGTGCCCTAAAAAATTGTGACACTGAAGGCCAAATGGCCTTTCCCCTAAAATGACTAAATTCTAAGCCTGACACACGCTCTTGTACGTTTAAAAAAAAAAAAAAAGTATTTAAATACATTAGGCTACTTACGTATGTTATGGTAATTATGTATATAGCTACTAGTGACTATTCTGAAATAAATGTATTTTGTTGCAAATTTCTGAAGAGCTTCTTTTTCAATTCGAACTATAAACCATGGATGTGTACGGAATAGTTTTTGAGATATTGACATTTAAATAAAACTAGTAGCCTAGCCTGCAAACTACGTGGAAATTGCCTCTGGATTGCACAAATAGATTGAAATGACGGTGTTATTTTTCAGTCATAGTTTACGAGAATGAGGAAAAAAATATTTTGAACGTAAGGCAGCTTGCGCATTCGCCTAATGCTTGAGCTGTTGCAGTTGAAAACATGTGCCATGATTGTATGAGTCGAATCGTTTTTAGTTATCTGACGGCGACATTCAACTGTATGAACATAGAATAAAACGTGACGTAGCCTATTGTATAGGCTACATATGGCGAAATTAAATATTGTTTTGAAAGAACCTGGGTTAACGTTGAGCATTTAAGGTTGTGTTTCCTATGCAATAACAAACTGAATGATGATGGGAAACAAAAACATCAGAAATATTATGCTTATGTGATTAACTAAGTTTTTTTTTAAATGTATTTTGCCTGTGACTGAATTTTTAGGGCACCCCCCGGTAAAAAAATAAACCAGGTGCTTTGCCTAGAAACGGCATAATACTCATTTCACAAGACGGAAAACATCAACGAGCTGCCCCAGGCACAGCGCGCAACGTATTATTATGGTTCTATTTGCAAAGTAGTAGGCTAGACCACAGACAAACTGAACACAATTTAGCCCTATATTGTTCATGTGTGTAGTCATATATAAGCTGGATAATGTGTAAAGTTGTTTTGGGGAGTCTGCACATGCATAAAATTGTAATTTTGGCAACGTTAGCCTAACGTAAAAGTCACATCGTCATTGGCACAGCACATCGACGATATGTCATCGGATGTCGATCATCATCGGTATCAGCAAAAACCTTAGTTCCAAAAAAATAATATTTATCGCAATTCTGCATTCTTGCTTTCTTTCTTTCTTAATTAAAATTAAATTAAAAAAAAAAAAAAAAAAAAAAAAAATACCAATATAATAAAACATAAATATATTAATATATATATATATATTATTTTGAAGGAATTTTTTTGATGTGTGTAAAAAAAAAAAAAAAAAAAAAAAACTCCCACACTCTGCGGTTACATGAAAATAAATCACTTCAGAGTGGTTAATGGCCCCTCGACTTGGCCTCTGCTTTGGCTTGAGGTATCACATCTCCCTGTAGCGGTTTATTTTTGTATTGCTGCACAGCCCAAAGTGGTTTATTCTTTATATATTCCTGGGATCTGAGATGGGTCAAGAAGACAGATGGGTCATCCAGGCAAAAGAAGAGGTGTTCTATCTCTCCCCCATCGATCTATTCCTGCCCTACAGGAAGAGTTTGGTAGCACTACTAAACAGAAGACAGGGGAGCAGGCAGCCCTTCGCAGGTTTGCGGCAAGCTCATATTTTCAAATGCAAATTAGCTTTGTGGGAACTGCCATTCACTTCTGGCAAAGTTTGTATTTCACCGCTACTGGCAAACTCTGACAAACCTCTGGCAACATTTTGTGCTAAACAATTTAATTTGCGGCAAATGCGCTACATATTAGCTGCAAGTTTGCAGCAAAGTATCCGGTAATGACCTACAAGAGTCGTAACCTTGAAGGTTCCGGTCATCAAAAGTGTAGCCATTTCCCCAGAACCTCATGGTAATCCTCTTTGTTTTGACAATTGTGAGATACACTTTTCACCATTTTTCAACACTCAACCAGCTAGGAATAGTTGCTAAACACGCATATGGCAATCATAATGGCTGCACAAGTTTTCCACCTCACACAATACACACAGTACACAGTATCAGAAGAAATGTGGAGATCCCCAGCATCATCATTACATTTAAGAATCAAATTAAATAACAATTAAACTGAAATCTAATGAAAATTTCAGTTTTATTAATTAAGAATCAAACTGAATTGTCTTTCTCAGCATGTTGTACTCTTGGGTGGGCTCCCCATTTTTCCTCTTAAGTTCACACTTATTTCTGGTAAGCCTACATTTGGGTTTTCTACCTAAGCCTTTTATTTTTTAGTGTGGGGATCCCCAGCACTCGGTCTGTTCTCACCAGTGTGTCTGAATCCTCTGCATTAGCCAGCTGAGAAGAGTTACTAGAGCAGGATTTGAGGGCACAAAGCCTGGTGAGCTTTGTGGAACCGATGAAGTAACAAACGCCCTTGTATGTCTCCCAACCAACTGGACACACAGGCACTGAGGACAGAGGAAGAGACATAGGCACATGGCTCATGAGTACAGACCTAAGTTGTGAAGTCATTCTTAGCCATCTTTGAGTTTTAGGACAGTCTTCGCCCATTTCAACAGTAGCATTTCAATTGCATAATTGCAATCTTTGTTTATTTTAATTTAAACACCTCAGTTTTAAGATAAAGGCCAATATTTGTGAAGTAAATTCGAGTATTACTTTTTGCTAATTCTTGCATTTACAACAGCCTACATTTTAAAATCACTTTCATAAAATGCATTAGCACAGTAAACCACAAAATATTTTGGAGGTTGAATTGTCATCAGAATAAGGGAACTTAGGTAGAAAACAACAAGGAAAAATTAGTCTGCACTGATATCGGGAAGTATTTTTTTTACTGTTTCCAATGCAAGGAATAACTCACCAGGTAATTTAGCAGAAGCAGGGAGCATTCAGGTCCCTTAGTGCATTCAGGTCTAAGCTTGACGCAATGCTGGATATGCTCTACAACCCTTTTTATACTGTTCTGAGCTTGCCCATAAGTAAATTACAGTGAACAGTTTAGCCATGTGATGTCACAGCAGTACTGCTGCTAGCTAGCCACTCATTAGCTAGCTAGCAAACCAATTGCAAACACAAATAACAGAGTCTTACTTCCTGGTAGCCCAGCGGTGGCTAGCTAACTGAGTTAGCCGCCACTACTCTAGTCCCCCTCGTAGAAAATGGCCTCGTTGGAATTAAAACATGCCAGTCCTCATATGCTAAAAGTTTCAATTTACATAATACAATTTTGACTGGGATGCTCTGCCACTTGTGTAAGTAAGTGTCTGGGTCACACCTGCTCACCACCCGCCTACAAAGACATCCTGGGGGAAACACTACAGGGACTAACTCTGGTGCTGGCGGTGCCGGCACGGAACTGGAACTGGCGAATGCTGCAGCCGGACTGGAACTGGCAAGCACTGCAGGTGAACTGGAACTCATGAGCACTGTCTGGTCAGAGGCAGACTGGGACTGCAGATAGGGACTAAGGCATTCAGCGTGCAGCACCACCACCTGCCAACGGAGCTGTAGGCAGACCTGGTACACTATATCAGACAGGCATCGTAATATAGTTAGCCCTCCCAGTCGCTGTTGAGCTTAGGTGACAAGCAGGCAAGCTGTTGTCTGGGGGCCGGCCGAACACCAAGCCCAGCTCCCTCCCCAATATAAATGCTGCTGGTATGCAGCCGGTGGACTCCTGCACAGCGTACAGGTAGGCCAACAGTACAAGTGGCAGGTCCTAGTCGCACTGGTGATAAGAGGTGAGCAGCGCTAACTGGGTTGCCAGCATTCAAATGAACCTTTCCACTAAACCGTCACTCTGGGGATGCAATGGGGTTGTGTGGTTCTTCCGGATTAGAGAGGAGCCGGCAGATGCCAGCGAAGACCTGGCCCTTAAAGTACCTGCCCTGGTCGCTGTCCAGCTCTTCTGGGACCCCAAAGTGTGAGAAGATGCCAGAGCACCACCGATTCTTCATGGGAGGGAATTGTGTACGGATCTGGCCACTTAATTAAGTAGTCAATGGACACTAACATGTAGCGATTCCCCCCATCTGTGACCAGAAATGGACCCAAAACATCTGCCGCCACCCTCTCCATTGGCGCCCCGCTGTTTGACTGCTGGAGAGGTGCTCTTGACTGTCCCGCCGGCCCCTTCTTCCCTGTGCAGACATTGCACTGTCGGCAGTGGCTCTCTACATCCCGCATTAACCCCAAAGTGCCCAACCGCAGGAGCGCTGTGGACCATCATTAGCACTTCGGACTTGACGCTGTGAGGCACTACTAACTTCCAGCGGTCCACCTCAACCATGGAATCTCTCCACTTTCTGTACAGCAGGCAGTCCCACTGGCTCACTAGCACTTTGGTGCTGGTGGAGAGAGCAGAGAGGATCCCCCCCTCTAACTGCGCCTGTTGTAGTTGGGCAGGTTGCAGTTCTTCCACCACAGTGGTGGCACAGGCAATGGCTACTTGCTCTTGTTTCCCCCTCTTTTTCCTCTTTAGCTTCCACTCAGTCACAATGACGGCAGGAGCTACTGGCGCAAGGGCGGCATGAGAGGCTGTCGCTGTTTCCGTGTTTGTTCCCCAGGCAGTGTTTGAGTGTGAAGTTTTGTAGTAGCTCTATCCAGCGGCCTATTTGTCACTCTGGCTCTTTGAATGGCAGAAGCCACTGTAATGCAGCGTGTTCAGTCCGGACTTGGAATTATTGCCCTTGTAAATAAGCCCAGAAGTGTTGACCCCCACCACCACCACCACAGTAATTGCATTCATGGTGCGGCTGAAGTAGCCCATGACCTTTTCTCCCCTACCTGTGAACTGTGACAGGACCTCCCTATGGCCACTTTACTTACGTCTGTGTCCAGTATGAAGGGCTTTGACGAGTTCAGCAAGGAGAGAACAGGTGCTGAGACCTGGACAGTGTGGAAGAGGGCGAATGAGTGCTGCTGTTTCTCCCTACAAGTTGGCCCAATAAGCTGGGTTCCCTCCTGAAATGCTGACACTTTGCTGGATTGAGCCACAGGTCAGCATCACTGACATGCTTTAGTACTAGCCGCAGGTTAGCTAGCGTGGCCGCAAAGCTGGGGGTGTGCGCTAAGATTTCATAGATGCAGCAGGCTGTGACATAGACTCCTTTTAGCACCTTCTCCATCAGCCGTTCAAATGTTGCAGGACTATTAGTTATCCTGAACGGCATGACGTTCCCATAGGCCTCTCCTTACCACGAAGGCTGTTTTTGGTCACACTGCTGCCCTGAGGGCGACCTGCCAGTAGCCACTGTGGAGATCAAGTGGAGCTGAACCAGGTGGAGCCTCTGATGCTCCGTTGTTGATGCGGGGAAGAGGGTACGCATCTCTTTTTGTGACAGCGTTGAGCTGTCGGCCATACACACAGAAGGGCAGGGAGCCGTCTTTTTCTACCATTAGAGCGGGGGAGGCCCAGGGGCTTTCAAAGCAGTGAATTACTCCAACTGCTACCATCACCTCTATTTTAGCGTCTACTTCCGCTTTTTGTGGCAGGGCGAGGCACCAGGGCCACTGCCTGATAGACATGGCTGTGCCTGTGTCGATCTTGTGCCACGTGATGTGGGTCTCTGTGCACTCACTGTCTTTGGCCGCAAGAAGTTGTTGGAACTCAGTTAGAAGAGCATGTAGCTGGCTGCACGCTCCCCCCACACTGAGCCCCTCATTGCTGCACTGCATGACCTCTTCAACTGCTGCTGGGAGGTTGGTGCAGTTGCCGGCCCAGCAGGCTACACGGGCATGGTTGTTAGAGACGGGTTGGATAGGCGCCGGCCCCTGAGGAGGATGAGCCGTTTGGCAGTATCAATAGTCACACTGGCGCTGGCTAGGGTGTCCAAGCCCAGGATGTAGGGTTTGGTGATGTCAGCTTGAGCAGAACACCTGATGTCACAGCAGTACTGCGTCTAGCCACTCATTAGCAACACTAGCAAACCAAGCACACAAGTAAGTAAGTAAGTAAGTAACTCTTTATTTGTATAGCACCCTTCACAACACGAATGTACAGAGTGCTTCACATCCTTAAAAGTAGATAAGATAAAAATAATAAAATAAAATAAAATAACATCAAACAGAACATTTACGATTTAAAATCAGAACATTGAACACGCACAGGGAGCAACAATTAAAAGGACCAGACACTGGATTGTCTATAAAAGTCCAAACGCCTGCCTAAACAAAAAAGTCTTTAGGTGACTCTTGAAACAGCTCTCGGAGGACAAGGACCTCAGGTCCAGGGGGAGAGCATTCCAGAGCCTTGGGGCTGCCGCCCCAAAGGCTCGGTCACCTTTAGTTTTAAGTCTGGTCCTGGGTACCTGCAGGAGTTCTTGGTTGGAGGACCTCAGAGACCGACTAGAGGAGTGTGGTTGGATAAGATCACAGATATAAGCGGGGGCTTGACCGTGAATGGCTCTGTGGGTGACTACTAAAACTTTAAAATTGATCAACAACAATAAAAACACAAACAACAAACACAACACAAAGCCTTACTTCCTGGTAGCCCAGCACCAGCCACTGCTACAATATTGATACTCACAGCTAGGCTGGATTACTGTGGGTTGGGTCTTAGTCCGGGATCCTTCAGGGCACAGATCACGCCTCCGTTGTTCTCCTTGGGATTGGAGATGACACCGACTTAATTCTCTGTGGAGCCTGACCACTGAGAAAGAAACCGGGAAAATATTTCAGCCGGTGATACAAATTACACAAACCAAACAATGCAAATTGTGTTGTCGCCATCTTTAAATGTGCAGACTTTCTCTGAATTAACAGTATTGTTAATGCTCTGAACGGGTATATTAGAGATGAATCTGCAGCATGCCACAGTGACTGCTTAAGAGAATTCTGAGATCAAGATCCGGATTTACTAACGAATTACAACTGCTTTTCCGACGCTAAAGCAGTCGCTACAAGGTCGCAATATCTACGTCGGATTTACTAAACAGTCGCAATGGGTCAAAATCGCTATTAGGATGTAATTTACGGTTATTATGTCACGATGCGTAGTTAAATGTGTTCATGCATATGTATACCTGGAGTGAACGCACTAAAACAGAGTGGAGATTATGCAAACTAGGCCAATTAAGTATTCTGTCTGATTTACTGAAGCATGCAGTAATTAAGACTCTCCTCTTTGCGTGGGGATTTTTAGAACTCCTAAAAGCAGGCGGTAAGTGATATGAGCTAAAGGCTGATATCGCCTATAGCTCACACACAGGATGCTGGAGAAAGGTGTCGGGCTGTAGGACCTATAGCTCACACACAGGATGCTGGAGAAAGGTGTCGGGCTGTAGGACCTATAGCTCACACACAGGATGCTGGAGAAAGGTGTCGGGCTGTAGGACCTATAGCTCACACACAGGATGCTAGAGAAAGGTGTCGGGCTGTAGGACCTATAGCTCACACACAGGATGCTGGAGAAAGGTGTCGGGCTGTAGGACCTATAGCTCACACACAGGATGCAAGAGAAGGGTGTTGGGGTGTAGGACCTATAGCTCACACACAGGATGCTGGAGAAAGGTGTCGGGCTGTAGGACCTATAGCTCACACACAGGATGCAAGAGAAGGGTGTTGGGGTGTAGGACCTATAGCTCACACACAGGATGCTGGAGAAAGGTGTCGGGCTGTAGGACCTATAGCTCACACACAGGATGCAAGAGAAGGGTGTTGGGGTGTAGGACCTATAGCTCACACACAGGATGCTGGAGAAAGGTGTCGGGCTGTAGGACCTATAGCTCACACACAGGATGCAAGAGAAGGGTGTTGGGCTGTAGGACCTATAGCTCACACACAGGATGCTGGAGAAAGGTGTCGGGCTGTAGGACCTATAGCTCACACACAGGATGCAAGAGAAGGGTGTTGGGCTGTAGGACCTATAGCTCACACACAGGATGCTGGAGAAAGGTGTCAGGCTGTAGGACCTATAGCTCACACACAGGATGCAAGAGAAGGGTGTTGGGCTGTAGGACCTATAGCTCACACACAGGATGCTGGAGAAAGGTGTCGGGCTGTAGGACCTATAGCTCACACACAGGATGCTAGAGAAAGGTGTCGGGCTGTAGGACCTATAGCTCACACACAGGATGCTGGAGAAAGGTGTCGGGCTGTAGGACCTATAGCTCACACACAGGATGCTGGAGAAAGGTGTCGGGCTGTAGGACCTATAGCTCACACACAGGATGCTGGAGAAAGGTGTCGGGCTGTAGGACCTATAGCTCACACACAGGATGCTGGAGAAAGGTGTCGGGCTGTAGGACCTATAGCTCACACACAGGATGCTGGAGAAAGGTGTCGGGCTGTAGGACCTATAGCTCACACACAGGATGCTGGAGAAAGGTGTCGGGCTGTATACACACATCCTCGGCAGAACAAATAAATGTATATATTATGTATAGCACTTGAAAGGAGAAATAATTTAAAAGTTTCACACATGCTTCTACTAATCTAATTTATTTTCAGACATAATATGAAATTATAGCCTATTTGTTTTATTGAAAGGACTTCTATTGCAGTCATCAGCTAGCAGTATAAAAACATCTGAATTTAAACAATGTACACAATTGTTGTGCCTGTGTCAGTACGTATAATGAATTGTGAATACAGTTGTACTTTCAGATTCTCTATGGCCTTCTCCCGTCACAAGTTCATCCATCTATTCATCCCACCCTCACGACTTGGTCATTTTTCAGGGATTTTTCCATGATGTTATTCTATCTGTGTTAATATTCTTTCCTTAGTTGGACCATCACCTGTGTCATTTTCCCGCATTATGTTGTAGGAAAGTTTTTCTAAAATCACGCCATCTTTTTTTTACATCCATTTTTCTTTTCTGTTCATAAATAAAATTTGTATGTGATGTCTTTCCAAAATGTTCTCCTCTCCGTTGGTGTTGTATATGTTGTAATACAGCGTTGTTTGCGCCTTGTAATCTGGACGGGTCATTCTTATAGATGTCTCCTACCGCATATTTATAGGTGTCTCCTACCGCAAAAATTGCGATTGAGGGCGCTTAATTTCTTTGATTGCGTAATTAGGACCAGTTATAGTAAATTGTCGTAAATATAGCAAATGTTTTGCGCTGCGACTGTTTCCCTTAGTAAATCCGGCCCCAAGTCTTCCTTCTAGGGGTCAGGAGAGTTCTGTCAATTTAGTTTTTTATATTAGTATTTTAGATGTGGTATTATTAGAGCATTTCATGTTACATCCTTCATCAAGGAACAACACTATGGATACAGGGTGGCCACCTTCTCTCTCTGGTGCATTCTCAACACTGAACCAATAGCCTCATGACACATAGTGGTGCAGTCTCAGCCCATCCACACACTAGGCATTAGGCAGATGAATCACAAACAGAACAAGAACAGCAAAGGAAATGAAAAGCAGAAATAGATTATTGCGGCTGTGAATCCTTCATGGGTACATGTCATGATGATGAAATCTGGCACACCTAAAATAGAAATATTCAGCGAGACTTTAGACCATATTTTTACAGTAGTAAAACGTATTGGTCCCTTCTATTTGATAACATGGGGGTAATTACTAGCACATGAATAATAATATGCAGACTGGTACTTCAGCATATTTGTTAAAGAAGTGACAGACGATGAAGATAGACGCATAACAATCTCCTTTTTTTTAGAGCGGCAAAACATTTCACTGTGATATTCTCAAAGCAGGGCCGGCACCTTTCACAGACAGCAATAAAGACAGTGAAGCAAGAAAATATGTTTACACAATGTGGTCCAATCATAAAGGCTTTGTGTTGTGTTCATTTGATTGTAATACAGTCTCGGCTGTTATATTTTTATGGTGTTCGGTGTGGTACAGCATTTTAATTTCCTCTTACACATGGTCTACCGGCAAATCCTGCAAATTAACCTCTAAATACAAATCACTGTGAGACGCATCACCACAGCCAGCTGGCTGAAGGACTGGACTCTAGATTCTAGAAGCTGCATGCAAGCAGCGGGTATCCATGTCCAGCAGTGATGATTGGCCTGAAACTATAGGTTGGCCCCACACCCAGGAAAAAGAAAAGAACAAATAACCCACAGGGAAGTCCTGGTCTTACTTTCGATGGCCATTCCGATGACTGTAACCAAAAGAATGAAGATGGCTCCACACAGGACACAGATGTGTTTGGTGTTACCGGTGTTACCTGTGTTACCTGGGGGGGGGGGGGGGTAAAATATCACAACTTCAAAGAAAGTAGCCCACATTAAATAAGCTACTACTTTCTGTATAGTATCTGTATACCAATAATAAATTCATATTCCTGTCATACTGCATTCACTTTCAAACATCTCACATTAAGTTAAATTAACACTTCAAAGAAACTTAACAAAGAAATACTTGTATTTCAAGCTTCAGTGCATGGAAACACACATAGTTTTCAAAAGAACAGTCAAAGCTCATTTTAAGTTTCAATTCCTCTAATAGGTTGTCAGCGTCCAGGCGTACTTACATTGAGTCTGCTTGCCAGCACGGTTGACGGGTACTATTCCCGTTCCTGTCCCAATGTCCACACCTGTAGACTTTTTGAAGTTGATTTCTGTGTAGATCACTGAGTCGGTCATCTTCCTTCTCTTTCTCAGACCCACAACATTGACAGAAGAGAGACACAGGGAAACAGATTAAGAAAAAGAGAGAAGGAAGCAGAAGAGGGCTGTGCTGAGAGCAAGCGCACTGGAATCCTTTCTGAAGTGGAAGGTCACAGTGAAAAACTTATTTCTCTTAAACATGCCATCATGAAATGCTACAATTTAATAAAAATATATGGCAGAGAAGGCAAGGGGGAAAACAAATAAGTGTCTATTACTCCAACTCACTCACCCCACAAAGTATTTTTCTAAATTGCGTAGTAGGTGGAGACAGGCTGAGACAGTGGGTGCACTTACTCTTTAAGGCTTTGAAAAAAAGGTGTTTTCTCACTTTTTTTTCAGGACCGGAAATGTTAAACCTTAGTTCATGTAGCATCGTATTGTATTTTGCTTCTAAAAAAAATGATGTAAGATTGTTTCAGTTGAGAAAGCATTGACTATATTTTGTTGAAATCTGTATATAAAAAGCATGGTTTTGTTAAAGGGGCTATATATAAGATTTTTACATGCATCGATTGCTTTCAATTGCCAATGTATCCGAGGGTCAATGACAAATAAGGTTTTTTCACAGGGGAAAAAAATAATATTGAGCTAAATGGATTTAAAATGCATATTGAAGTCCACAAGAATGTATTGTATATATTCATATTTGTTTTAAAGCTTTTAAAAATTCCTTAAAGTTGTTGTTTGGTGGGATGCACCAAAAACAAGGTAAAAAAATCCAGAATTGCGGTTTTATAAGATTCCGAACTGCAAAACAGAGCCCTTAAGATGAGAAAAGTGGATCCGAGCAATAAGATGTGAGGCGTCGGTGGGAAGAAAGGGAAAAATGTGGGACCCTGAAACTCCACACGCTTATGTGTGCAGCAGGCATTGTTTCACAGGTAGCCTAAGTCAAATAAGTTATCCAATTGTCAATTTACAGCTAACTATATTGCTGTAAGAAACACTAAAACATTTTGACCATATGCAAATAATAATAATAATAATAAGTGCTATAACGTTACTGTATTATATTTGCAAGTGCAAAATATTATCATCCACTAACAAAAAATTTGTGGGCATCCAAAGAACGATAGTTTTTCATTGTTGTATGCGTGTAGATTCCAAACAAAGGGTGAGACAAAGAAAAAGCAATCAGCGTTCAATGGATAGGCTACTCTTCTCATGCCAATGATGACATGATATATTTTCTAACATGGCGACACTGTTTTGCACCGATTGTTTTCCCCCCAAAGTGGGCATGGTTTTCAGAGTATGACGCGACACGCTCTGTCTCTACGAGGCAATAGCGGAAAGCTCCGCCTCCACCAGCGTTGAATGCTGCACGCCAAACTGCCGACTGAACATTCTGCCAAGACATCAATTTTCTCAGCTTTTGCCAAAGCGGAGGGACAAACCGTTTTTTTTGGGAAACAACGTGGACTTTGGTTGTCCCTCCCGTCTTATTTGGTATGGAAAGGTAAATTAATGAAACGGCGTGTGCTCTCCTTTTCTCATCAATGATTTTACAGTACCAAGCGCCTTTCCGAAATAACAAAACTCTATCCCGACAAATCACCATAGCAACGTGTACATGGTGTTTTTCTAAATTGTGTAGTTGGCGGAGACAGCGGGTGCACTTACTTTTTAAGTAAGTAAGTAAGTAAAACTTTATTTATATAGCGCCCTTCTCAACACGAATGTACAGAGTGCTTTACAGACAGTACACAATACACAATACAATACAACATAACATGTACAAAAAATAATAATAATAAAATAAATTTAAAAAGGCATGTAACACATCAGTACAGTTTATGACGAAACGCCAATGTAGGACAGCTAAAAACTCACCTCCCCCGACACCCCAAAAGCTTGTCGAAAAAGGTGAGTCTTCAGCTGCCCCTTAAAAATCTCCACTGAGACTGAGGCTCTCAGGTCCTGGGGGAGTTCATTCCATAGCCTTGGGGCCACCGCCTCAAAAGCACGGTCCCCCTTAGTTTTTAGTCTGGTTCGTGGCACCCTTAAAAGGCCTTGCTCGGAGGACCTCAGGGCCCGGTTTATTCTGTAAGGGTGGATAAGGTCGTGAATGTAGACGGGGGCTTGGCCATGGACAGCTCTAAAAGTGAAGACGAGGACTTTAAAATGTGTTCTGAGATGGACAGGGAGCCAGTGCAGGGCAGAAAGGATCGGGGTGATGTGGCATGTTTTTTTGGACCGAGTGAGTAATCTGGCTGCAGCATTTTGGACCTGTTGTAACCGATTTATTGAAGTTTTGTTGAGGCAGGAGAACAGAGCGTTACAATAGTCGAGCCGGGATGAGATAAATGCATGGATAGCCATCTCCAGTTCTACGTTAGATAGAAAGCCTCTGAGTTTGGCAATGTTCCTGAGGTGGAAAAAACAAGTACGGGTCAGAAGTTTGATATGCTTATCTAGTAGCATAGCATGATCGAAAGTTACACCAAGGTTTTTTATATTTGCCCTAACGTTACCACTAAATGATCCCAGATGGCTTGCTATCTTAGAGCCGCTAAGATCAGGACTTCCGTTTTGGACGCATTGAGCTGTAGGAAGTTGCTTGACATCCACTCCTCAATGGCAGACAGACATGCAGTCTGTATATAACACATGTATAGCCACGCCTAATGATGACGATGATGTTCACATAGGTATGCAAAACTAGATTTTGATAACAATAGCTGCACCATGAGCACCTATAACCACACCTAATGATGATGGCTGTTCAAATAGGTAGGCTATACAAAACTAGCCCGGAGAACTCTTTCAACTTCATCTGTCGTAACAACATCAGGATCTGTTTCGGAAATGAATTGAACGTTCATGTAACGTATCACTTTGCTCCCATATGAACTGCACAAACACCTTACTTACCAAGGTGGTATACTACGAAGCAGGATTACTGAGTTAGTACTAGCTGGGTAACTCAATAAAACCCAGAACAGCTTTTTACTTCAGTCCATGCATGTTCCAGATTTGGGAGAGTTCCGGGTTTTACTCAGTAATTAATCCTGCTTCGTACGTATACCCCCCAATACTCCTTATAATATTTGTTTATGTTGGTATTATTAGAATAGAATAGATAATAACTTTTATTTCCTGCTAGGGAACTTCAGTTGTAGCCCCAGCCACAACAAAAAAGACATAGACAGTGGGACACACAAACAAACATATCAAACAAAGACATCCAACAAAATCATTACATCAATTAAGTGAATGGAAGTGCAATACAGCCATGATTAAAAATAGCACCCGCTATCCCGAGATGTCCAGTGTCACCAAGCAGTCCAACATACAAACTCCACCTCCACGAATTTCCTCCATACATGCAGGGTCTCTGTACACCGCCGAAACTGAGAAATTGTTTCGTGATGTTGTGCACTGTATATTTTGCATATTGCTGAGCTACCTGTAAGCATTGCACAAAGCAAATTCCGATGATGGCAATAAAGGAAAATCAAGCAAACTCCTGATTAAATGCGATAGCCTATAAGTTTGGTTTGCATAACGTTATGGATCACCGGCATTTGGTCCTCCAAGATGGTGGTTGGCGTAAAAAGTGGGCGTGTCTGGCAAAACATGTGATGTAGGTGACAGGCCTCTATTGGAACATGCATGTAAAAGTGGTCATTGTAGCAAGATACATACGGTTGTGTTTGGAATATCCTTAAGTGAACCTTCTGAATGATTGCGTAACAATGAGCCTTCGCTAAACCCCTCCTCCAAGCGGCGATTGTCCAATCATAGCCTAGCAACCATTACTAGGCAGTGGACCTCCGTCAAGTCAGAGATTGTGGTGAAGCCTTCCTAGTTGTAGGTTAGCTTGTCATCATGGACAAACGGTGAGATTGGGGAACCTGGAAAACTGATACTCCTTATCCAAAGATTTTGGAGGAGGATGTAATTTTTTCCCGTTTGCAAAACCCAAATCAAACAAAGAAAAGTGTAGGCTATGTGGGCGATCTCATTCACAATTGAACCCCTTGGAGATGACGACGCTCATCTAACATTATGTTTGTTAGTTAACATCAGCGTTACCCTTATTTTGGTGTTAATAGCTAACCAAAAAAAATAACTAGCTACACAATGGTAGCCAATTGACTTAACATATATCAAAATCAATTTCAACAGTTTTCAATGGTCTAATAATGCAACGTTAATCACATCCTTAGCTTTGGCTACCGTAACGGACATCAGTTGTTATAGCTACTGTTTACGTTGGCTCTATCTAAAAAGGGACAAAATAAATTAAATGTTAAAAGAAGGAAAGAAGATCACGGTTCTCTAACAAACATGTTATTCCCGCAATTTATTAGTGGGAAGCCAAGTCCCAAGTAACGTTACCCAAACTATTGCTGCTGATAGTGGAGCTGCAGTTACATGCTGACCACCTGTAACTAAAATGTTGACCACCTGTAACTAAAATGTTGGTAAGCTAAAAACATGAATGATGCAATAACGTAATGGCCACTAAATAAGTATTGGAACATTTGAGAAATAATATCAAACTCTAGCTTAAGCCATTTCATTTGAAACAGTAAATTTAATCTCACATCAAATGTAAATGGACATAATTTTTATTTAATTCAAAGGAATGTCCACTTCCGTAGCGTGAAATCAATACTGTAACGCTACTGTTGTAACTAGGCATTTTAAAGCCAAAGCGAGCGCATATAACATTAGCTGGCTAGTTACCACTTAGCTATTGTGCTGAAAATGGATTTATTTGGATGTTTGGTTGGCTTTCTAATATAAAAGACCATATGCTAGTGTTTGCAGATCTTTTTTAAAAATGTTAATGTTCGCTAATATTGAATAACATTAATGTTACCAGACTCCTCGTAAACAAACCGATGACAATAATGTCTTCATGAATGAGATATGGTTTGCTATTTGATGCCAAGCCAGCTAGTCCCTTTGCTGATGTCTGTTACGTTAGGTTTCCACTATCACTAGTGTTGCCAACCGTCCCTTGAAATAAGGGACCGTCCCTTATTTGGAAAATAAAAGACCCGTCCCTTAACAAACTGATAAGGGACGCAGTTTGTCCCTTATTTTGGGGACTCAATGAATGACAGAGCGATTTATATGAGAAATTACGGTAATCTTGTCTATGTGCGAGAATGCACTCAGCTCATTGGTCATGACTCGAATTGCTGTCAGTGTTGCTAGGATAGATAGGCCCTTGTGCCTCATTTTACTTTAAATTGAAGTTCGACATAGTGTTGAAGAACTGTTATTTTGCACTGACAAAATAAATTATTGAATGATAATGTTTCCCACGTATTCCTCAAAAATACAAAACTGATCAAATTCAGGTTTGCGTGTCTTAGTACATGGGCTTATTACAGATGCATGTCTGGTATATGGATAGGACTTGTTACAACCAAGTAGGCCTATATTATATGTTAAAGTGTAGTAATAATGCAGTAATGCAGGTATAAAAAAAAGGTTGGCCTATGCCGCGAGGGCCGCTAAGGTGTCCCTTATTTCAATTTCTGATAGTTGGCAACCCTAACTATCACTGTGGTAGCTATCTAGCAAATGAGACAGCACGCTGTGAGGGAGATAATGCTGCCTAGCATCACAAAATCTACATTGGATCATTTCAGATAGCATTTAAACTACACTACAAATATGAAATTGAAGATACATTTTTCGAAAAGTTCCTAAAGTTATCATTTTTCCAAAAGCGCAGTAGCCTATTTTCATGGTTGAGAACGCCATGTTTGCTTTGATAGACACAAAGCTTGACGGACACGGACACAGCAACAGTTACTAAGGGGGGTGGGGCTTAGCGAATTAACTTGGCCATTCTAGCTAACGCTCAAAATACACAAGAGAATCTGTGGATACATTACATACATCACGAACAGTAAGAAAAAAATTCGTAATCATGAAGCAAATCGTGTTACATAATACAAGAGTAACTAGTATTTGAACCAAACAAGCAATACAGTGTATATTACAAACAAACAGTAAAATCCCACATCTGTCATTGACTCCCATAGATTTTTGTTGTCCTATTGGGGGTGCCCCCCCTCCCTGTTTGGCAACCCTGTGCCATCTTCTGCAATGCGTAGCTAACATTTGGTAGTGTAAGATTAAATAATGGTAGCGATAAGAGAGCCTACATTTTGCATAGTTATTTTTCCATAGTTGGATCGACACCTTATGTATGTAAGTTAACACATCTGAATAGGTGTTCCATCTGGTATCACTTCATCCAGTCCGAAGCCACAGAATGCGAAGGAGATCTCTTCCTGAAATCTGCTGTATCTCTTCTAGATGCAACACAACAGCACTAACATAATAATTGCACAAGCGCACTGCTTCTGTTTGTTAAAATGTTTTTTTTGTTTGTTTTTTTTTTCTTCAGAAAAAATTTGTAAGGGCGCTCATTGCAGGTTGTCAGACTGACATTAACAGCTTCTGTTGAGCAAATGATTCTCATGTTTAGGCTAAGGTAAATAAAATTCCACCATTTTTTAACAGATTACGTATAATGGTAATATATGTTTCGCTGATTGCTATAATAATAATAATAATATTAACCACGTTTGTGCACTCCTGTAAGCGACCGATAACGATTACTCATTCATGGCAAACACCGATTAATCGACTCAAATTAGCACATTGGGCTTATGCACAGCTCTCGTAGCAATGAACTTGACCTGTTTGAATTCATCATCTGCGAAGAGCGAACAAGTGCTGGGCTTACAAGACCAGGGACTGTCATCTGCTTGCTCTTGACAAAAAGATTGTTGAACTGAGAGCTGCCAGAGACTACATGCCAGTCAGGGACCCTGTCGACAGAGACAACATGCAGGCTAGGGACACTGTGAGCAACGTTGGGGTGATGAGGGTTGAACCTCTACATACAGATCAGGTACCTGGGTTAGTAAGGTACACTGAAGTTGCTGCATTATTGCCTTGCAGAGAGTTCAAAATGCATGGTGGGACTTGAGTAACAGTAGTATCTAAGTTGATGAGGGTCTGAAAAAGATATTTAGAGATCATTCGCACAGTGTTAAATTTTACCAAACCAGGTATATTCAAAGAGATGTTGACAAACAAACCAGATCATACTGCTGCTGAATTGAAAAGCTTCCTGAGATCACATATTAGGGATAAAAGTAGTGTAAAGCTTTTCCAGGAGCTTGGCAATACAAAACTGCAAGACAAAAAAACTCCTCACTAATGTGTGTACTGAACGATGGGTCTAAAACAGAGATAATTTTTTGCCTCTCAGAAAACTGCAGAAATGTAACTATCATCTGAAACTTGTGCAATGTGTGTTTCTCCACACATTGTTTCAGGGGCTGAATGAAAAATGTAGCAACATCAGGAGAGGCGTAGAGCCTTTTATTTCTGACATAGACAACTTCCTCTTATAGCAGGTTGCAAAATCTGCTGCATAACAAGTCGAGAGACAAAAACATTTCACCTCTGCCCCCAGACCTAAACCAGTGACTGTCAGTGCATTGCAGTCTCAAGAGAGCAGTGAATCAAGTGCATTGACTTCCAATAGAAAAGTTGAATGAGAAGTCCAAGCAAATTGTAACATGATCATGGAACTGACAACCCAAGTGTCCACTCTTACTAGAAACTTGGACAAAATGATCAAGCCTGCTGAGAGCTCAGAGTAGACATCATGTGTCAATTTCCAGTTACACCAATGGAGACAAAGCTGCCGGTAGAGTCAAATATGTCAAACAAGAGTCAAAATTGTTCACATTGCTTCCATTGTGGCCAAAAAAGACACAGAGCAGTTGGCTGTCTCAAGAAAGTGCCACAGTCTGAGATAACTGTGAAGGGACGACCAGTGACCAGCACCAGTCCCAAGCTAAGGCTATGGCACCAGAGGAGATGTTGTTGCTTTAGACCGTAGCATGAGCTAAGCCAATCGTTCCAGAACGCATTTTGAGGAGACGGCTAAACCCTCAAGTTAGCAAAGCTGTATTCTGACTGTGAAATTGAATGTGATCTCTAAATCTGATGTAGAATGTGGTGCCATATTTTTATTTTTGCTGCAACATTGGCCTGTGATTCCAAACACTTTAAATAAACCAGTACAACAAACATAACAGTTTTTATTTAATTTTTTTGATGGCACAAGTGTAGGATCAAGCATCTTACAAGTTGATACAACTGCATGGGTTTATGATTGGAATGTTTACAAAAGCACACAATTCTTCGCGGATCTAGCCTCTTAATTTTCCTCTCAAAGTGCACCAGATTTATACATTTAACTGTTAAAATGTACAAATATTTCTCCCGGGGGGGGCATGCCCCCGGACCCCACGAGAGGGTGGGGGTGTACCACCTCATCGTAGAACTAACAATTTTTATTATTTATTTTCTGTCAGATGCATTCAACTGTATAAATATATAGGCTAAACATGAGATATTGCATAGGCTACATATGGTGAAATTAAACTTTTTTTTTTAAAGGGCATGGGTTAACGTTAAGCATTGAAGGTTGCGTTTCCTAGTAACAAACAAAGTGAATGATATGGGAAACAAAAACATCAGTAATATGCTTACGCACATAACAGCAATGTGTTTTAGCCTCTTCTTCCGTTAATAAACGTGGCTTTTGTTCGTCGTAAAGAATGACTGTTGTTACGGATTAAAATGCTTTGTAATAAATGAAAGGGAATGGGATTGGATGTGCCTGTCTACGGTAAATGTGTAATGTAGCAATTGCTTACACATTTTTAGTTTAAGGCTGGCAAAATGCAGCCAAGACGGCCATTAATTGTTAATTAATTGTTAGTAATTTTCTACTCTCAGAAGTCACAGGAAAGCATGCCTCCAGCCCCCCGTCACCCTTGTTAACATTTTACAATTCGACCACTGCCTAAGAATTGTCATGATGAGGATGAGGCCTGAGTTTCAACCAAGGCATTTTAGGCTGTTTGCATAAATGGCTGGAGCCGGAAGAGGAAGCAGAACTTGCTGGCAGATGGGGCCATCCAGAGAAGCAAGGGCATGGATGGGGCAACCTGTCCTGCAAAAAAAAGGATTGCAACAGCAAGGATGACCAGACACAGAGGGGGCCATGCAAAAAGGGCAACTCTCAAGGGCAGAAAGGGGAAGAGAAAGAGGCTGAATTTCCAGGCTTTACTCTGAGTAATAACTTCCCCACAGGAAGGTGAGAAACATTGAGGAGATTTTGCACTTTATGTTTATCCTTGCTTTGATATTATCAGATTCTTAGTAACATGCTTAGCTAAAGCCTAACCCCCTGGGCAAGGGGCACACATATAACCTGTAGAAGCTATACGTTGTATATTGCATACCTAGCTGTAAATGTATGATAGGTGCTCAAATAAACATTTACTCATAGTTCTAATAAAATACAGAGAGTGTTCTAAACGTATGTACAGTGAGCACCATAATTAATTGGACAGTGATACATTTTTTGTTATTTTGATTCTGTACTCTAGCACTTTGACTGTGAAAGGATACAATGACAATGAGGTTGACGTGCAGACTGTCAGCTTTAATTTGAGGGTATTTTCATCCATATCGGATGAACCGTTTAGAAATTATAGAACCTTTTGTACATTTTCAGGCATCAAAAAATATTGGACAGTTTAACATAATATAGAATAAAGTCATAATTTTTTATATTTGTGTGATGATCTCACTCCCATCCTGTTGTTTCCCGTGTTTTCCTTCTCCCCTTGTCTCGTGTTCGTCTCTCCATTGTCCGTTTTCCCTAGCTGCAGGTTGGGCGTGGTTTTTCCTTTCGTGTCACTCTGTACTCTTCTCTCAGCCTATCCCATTCCCCCGTTTTGCATGCATTCCACACTCTCCGCTCTGTTAATCACCCTCGCATACATTCGCATGCGGCACCTAATTGATATCAATTAACGTTTGTATTTAGTCACCCGGTGTGCTCTGTCCTGGGCCAGTTTGTTAATGATCTTTGTCTGAAACCTCTGGTCGTGTCTTAATGTCCTAGAATCCAGTTTAAGTTGTAGAAACTAAAGTCTGGTTCTGTGCCGGCCTTAACTTGCCCTGCTACCCTGTCTAAGTCGAAGTCTGCTCTTTTCAGGAACGGCCTTTCCCGCTGTTCATTTGCCCTGTCTCGCTGTACTAACTTTGTCTGCTTCAGTCTGCCAACCTGCAGTTGTTTGCTATCCCTGCCTGTGTTGCGGTTCCCCGCCACCCATCCGACGTTTTGCATACAGCCAGAGCTCCTGTTCACCACTCTGCGGCGGTGCCCGCTCTCTGCCAGCGCTACGGTTGCTGCTGATGTGCTGTCGCTCTGCCACTGTTGTTGCTGCTGCCACTACTGCCGCTGCCCTGCTGCCATGCCTGCCTGGGCTCCGCTCCACTGTCCCTGCAGCTCTCCTGCTGACCCCATTAACCGGACTGTCCATCTTATATGTTCTCCCTATGCTTCAGGAGATTTTGTCGAAGCATAATTTATTGGATGCCTAGCACTCCGACTCCATCTGTCTGTCGTAAAGTCCAGTTCCGGCTTGGAACTATTAACTGTTTGCCTTTTTCCCCATGCTTCAGGAATACTCCCTGGTCAAGCAATAAAATATCGAGTATTGGCATTCCTGTGTCTGAGTCGTGCGTTTGAGTCCAGTCCATATTCGGGGTCATAACAATTTGGTCGCATATCCTTTGCATGCCATGACTTCCTGATGTCTGTGACCCAACAACATCAAAAGACGCTTGATAATCAATATCAGAACAAACAAGCAATTTCAAACTCAGCAGCTTCAAAAACGGTTTTGCTTCTTTTCTTTTTTTTCCCACAGGTCAGCTTCCATCCGACACCAGCTCTCTCTGATCCACCACCTTCTCGGCTTCACTGCACCTCCCATACAAAGGCAGATAAAACAGCTGCCACACATCAGCTGTGATTCATTAATTGAGAGTGAAGTGTGACAAGACAAACAGATAAGCATTTCCAGTGTGAAAATAATTCTGAATAATAAATTGCTTCGACGGTGCTATTGATAATTATTTTTACGATGTGCAATGACTTTGGGAAACTCCTCATCCACCACCAATGAGTTGCAGCCACCTAGGCGATACGTGGAAGCAATTTTCCTCTAAAAAGCTCAACAATTAAAAACTTAACTGTAAGCAACTCTGTCAGTGACAGATACAGCTGAATCAGTGACAGATGAGACTGTGAGGAACCGGGACCCCTAGCGAGACAAAAGGACATTACCTCTCAGACTCTACTCCCTGTGAGGATAATGAGGCAACAGCGCCCCCTCCTGGCGGAAGCTTTTATTGACTCTGGGGTGGTTGGGTGTTTTATGGATTCACGGTGGGTTAGAAAACACAGATTCCCCATCCGCAAACTCTCCCGCTTGCTCCACATCACCGCCCTTGATAGCCGACCGTTTGGAGGAGGTGTTATTACAGAGATTATATTTCTCATGAGATTCACACCGAGAATATTCAGTTTTTTTGTGTGGATTCGCCCTCTTATCCCATTGTATTGGGCCATATGTGGTTGGTGGAGCACAATCCACATATTAAATGGGGGATGGGCGAATATAGTGTTCTTCAGTGGGGGCCTCGGTGTACTACCCAGGGTCACGTTTCTTTATCTGTGGGGTCGGGGGGACATTTACGAGGCAATGACTGCAGCTCCGACGGAGGAGACTATTATTGTCTCTGATCCACAAGAGTCTGTCCTGGGATCGGAGGTAGAGGACGAGAGCCTGGAATGGGACTCTCGTGCAGATGGTCTGTCCATTTGGGAGGAGAATTCCCTGGAGGAGTTTTCTGATTCCAGTATTTGGTGGTCACCTCCCCTCTCTCCCTCCTCCAAAACGGGGGAGGTTAGTTTGGCAGGGTTTTTAGAATTCCCGTTATCCCCCAACGTGCCTCCCGATTACACTAGCCTGGCCGAGGTTTTCAGCAAACAAAGAGCTACCACCCTCACGGCCCGTACGATTGCACCATTGAACTGTATCCTGGCACCACCCCTACCAGAGGCAGTTTATTCTCCTTGTCTGCTCCCGAGAGCATGGCCATGAAGGAGTATGTCGAGGAGGCGCTGGCTAACGGCTTCATCAGACCCTCCACCTATCCTGCGGGGGCGGGGGTTTTTTTTGTTACTCTTTGGACCCTGAGAATGTATTGATTACCGCGCTCTCAATGCCATCACTATTAAAAACAGATACCCACTTCCCCTGATGAATTCAGCATTTGAACGCCTCCAGGGGGTAGTGATCTTCTCTAAACTCGACCTCCGCAACGCTTATAACCTGGTGCGTATGTGCGACGGCGATGAATGGAAAACCGCTTTTAACACGCATAGCAGGCACTACGAGTACCAGGTCATACCTTTCGGTTTCTCTAGCGCCCCCTGTCCTTGTGGACAGATTTGTGCACATTTCCTAGCCTTAGCTAAACTGCCCTCTGCTCCTGAGACGGCCCCGTTGTTAGTGGATCATGTGTTTAGGGTTCACGGGTTTCCCCGTGACGTGGTTTCGGACCGCGGTCCCCAGTTCATTGCCAAGTTTTGGCGTTCTTTTTGCACAGTTGAGTGCGTCTGTTAGTCTGTCTTCCGGGTTCCATCCGCAGACCAACAGACAAACTGAACGCACCAACCAAACGCCGGAGAACACTCTGCGCTGCTTGGCAGCCTCCAACCCCACTTCGTGGAGTCGGTACCTCCCTTGGGCTGAATACGCCCACAATACCCTGCGCAATGTTTCCACGGGTCTTTCTCCCAGGTGGGGTATCTGCCTCCTCTTTTTCCGGAGCTGGAGAAGAATGTGGAGGTCCCGTCCGCTGGCTTCTTTGTCCGGAGGTGCCGTGCAGTGTGGAAGCGAGTTCGCAACTCACTTTTGAGAGCATCTGCCACCCAGAAGATTTCCGCCGACAAACATTGTCGCACGGCTCCTTCTTATCGGGTGGGCCAGCGGGTCTGGCTTTCCACACGGGATTTACCTCTGCGGGTCGAGTCTCATAAGCTCGCCCCGCGCTATGTGTTAGTCCTTTCAAGATTGTTCACAAAATGAATCCCGTTACTGTTCGTCTCCAGTTGCCGCGCTCCACGCGCGTTCACCCCACGTTCCACGTCTCTCGATTAAAGCCGGTGCTATTCAGTGCTTTGTCTCCCCCCCCCCCCCCCCCCCCCCCCCCCCCCCCCCCGGGCGGCGGGCCCGGTTGTTCGTTTCGCGGGTTTCTGCCGAGAAATGGTGTTTCGTGGTTTTTGGTTTTTTTTGGATTTTTTTGGCATTTTTTTTTTTTTTTTTTTTTTTTTTTTTTTTTGATTTTTATTTTTTTTTGATTTAGAGAAGCTTTTAGAGATAGTTTTTTTTCTTTTCTTTTTTTTTTTTCTTTTTTTCCTCTTTCTTTTTTTTTTTTTTTTTTTTTTTTTTTTTTTTTTTTTTTTTTTTTTTTTTTTTTTTTTTGTTTTTTGATAGGGTCATTTTTTTTTTTTTTTTTTTTTTTTTTTTTTTTTTTTTCATTGCCATTTTTTTTATTATTTATCCCGTTTTTTTTTTTTGTTTTTTTTTTTTTTTTTTTTTTGGTTTTTTTTTTTTTTTTTTTTTTGTTTTTTTTTGTTCTTCTTTTTTTTTGGCTCGTTTGGCTAATCGTTGTACCGCTACACAGTATTTTAGTGGTGTTATATACACACAGGCCACAAAAAAATGAAAAATATATTACACAGTTACACAGTATATACACAGTATACAATTGATTTTTATTTTTTTTTTTGCTTTAATCACTACTCTACTACAAACTCTATCAAGAAACAGGAGATTGAGATTATGATATTTTTTTTTGTTGTTTATTTTACACCACAAACAAAAGTTTTCCTTTAAGGATTCCAGGAGGGAGCAGTGGGTGATAGTCAAACAGAAGGCTCCTGCGAGCTGGAACTGCAGCAGTCTTACCGCTGTGGGCAGCTGGAGCAGCAGGGGTGTGTCTCTGCAGCGGGAGGTACAGGTGCAATTTCTGCATTGTGTACAGGAGTGGGTAGGATCCTTTTTGAACTCAGCAGGTTAAAAGGTCAAAGCTTGTCCCAAATTCTATTTGCCTGATGTCAAAGGCCACCGTCTGCACAGGACATATACTCGCTTGAGGACTTGTTGTAAAACGTTCTTAGAACGTCAAACCAACTTAAAAAAAATAAATACACTGAATTTATGTACTGTATATATATATATATATATATATATATAGTGCAATTTATATTTCGTGGTACAGTCCATATATGAGTTTAATACGTAAATAAAACCTTGATGGAGGGGAAGGGGTCGGAGAACCAAATGCGACAGAATGGGGATCTAAAAGCTACCCACACAACATCCAGTAACCACAAAGTCTCTCGAAACAGGAAAGAGAAACAGAAAGCACAAACAGAAAAAGAAAGGTAGGCCTACTCCTACGGGAAATAACACCCAGCATATAAGCCAACAGAAAACTACCCAGAAAAGAGGGCGAAAGCTAACTTGAGAATATATAAAACACAACTAATAGAACGAAAACGTCCAGCTCAATGCAAAATAAATTGAGCCAAGCAAGAAACCGCTGAGTAAAAGATTATAAGACAACCTTAGAAAATAATCCTTTATGGCTCAGCTATATTTAGAGCAACTTATCTTTTCGCGAAAAAAAGCGGAAAAGATCTGTTGTCAACACTAAAGAGTTCCTATACCGAATTACCTGCGAGCGTGTAACCAGAGGTTACACAGAAGCACTGGCAGAGTGGTAGTCGGCTGCTTAAATAGAGAAACGCAGCTGAGACCAGTTAAAACTAAATGGTCTCTAGAGGGGGAGGGAAAATGACAAGAGTGCCCTCCAGAGGCCAGGTGTCGCAACTACCTGTCGTGAGATAACAGCAGGCTCCAAACCCATGACACTCAGTTGAACTATTTTGTGAAATAATTTTGCTATGCATCCCATATTTCCGTACAGATGTACTCCATGTTCTTTCTCCAAAGGAGACCTTTTTCTCCTCTAATAATATACATTGTTTGCTTTGTTCTATTTGAAGTAGAGAAGTGTAACATACTACGTTATCATTGCCCTGTTTACACATGAAACTTTTGTACTTGGGGCCCCATTACTATGGGCCCCATTTGAATGACAACATAACCACAAAACACGCCTGGGGGAAAGTGAGCACACATAAAGGGAATGGGAGCAGCGGAATCACGTTCAAAGGAGCGCCAAACTGCCAGCACCACCCTCGGTGCTTCCTTGCATAGGCCAGTTCTGCATCCCCTGTCGCTGCACTACCAACCCCCCCCAAAAAGCAATGACTGTCTGTGTTTCCTTCTCTCCTCCCCCCCCTCTTTCCTCCCCAGGGAACCCGCGAAACGGCTGATAGTCAATAATGCGGTTTAAAGTCAAACACTGCGCATTATGCTATTTTAGTACTCTTATGAATGCGCCACACATATGAATGCATGAACACATAACACAGATGTGAGTGATATTTTGCTCATTTCAATTTACCAATTTGATATGCAAAATATGTTTAATTATGCAGTCCAATATCAGCTATTTACACACTCAGAAAAAAAAGGTACAAAAGCTTGTCGTTGGTGTGGTACCCTATAGGTACATAAAAGTGTACCCCTAACTAACAATACATAATAATTTTTTTCTTGAAAAGGTAAAGAGAACATTATTGTACTTTCAGGGTACATTTGGGAAATTTGTACCTTCACTGTACCTTTATTTCTGAGAGTGTAAGCTTTGCACCTGTATGGAGATAATCAATGTAAGCTACTTGAATGTGAGACACAAGGAACGTTGGAGACTGGCACTACACCCGCCAAATAGCGTAAGATTTTAAATGCGTGTAGGTTCGCTGGTTGTTGTTCATTTTTCTAACTCTCACTACAATCAAATGGAGTACATAATGGGATGGTGTATGAGGCAGCAATACAGGAACAGCATTTACAGTCGGCTGCTAGGGGGCAGTGGCTATCCATTAACATTGTGGCTACTCACTCCATACATTGAGCCCAGAACATACTGACATATTTATTTTATTTGCGTGTTTGGCAGGGCTAGGCCAATGATTGAGCGAACCTTTGGAATGTTAAAAAATGTGTTTCCGATGTTTGGACCAGTCAGGTGGTGCATTACTATATAGCCCTCAGAAACTTATTCTTTGAGCCATGCAGTATTCTATATGAAATATTGGCAGTGGTGTAGTATGGTGGTTAGGGAACTGGACTTGTAACCGAGGCTCAATTCCCAGGTAGGACGCTGCTGTTGTACCCATGAGCAAGGTACTTAACCTGAATTGCTTCAGTATATATCCAGCTGTATAAACGTATGCAGAAAATGCAAAAGCTGTGTATAAATGGATGCAGAAAATGCAGGAGATACCAGGGACTGGTTGGTTGCAGTTCTCTAATGAATGTGCAGTCATCTTATCAAAAGTGCATGTCTGAAATAAATTAAAGTTGAATTGATTAATTTTGTTTTTATTTAAAAAGTGGTATTCAACAAAAACAAGCACTGGCATATAAATGAAACATACAGTACTCTCCACTATTATTGGCACCCCTGGTAAAGATGAATAAAAATGGTTATAAAAAATTAACCGTTTGGTGAATTAGCTTAATGTCACACTGAAAATCTTTTAAAAATCCAACCTTTAATTGAAGTGAATTTATTTTGAGAGAAAGAAATCCCTCATCAAGAAATTATTATTTTTAACAAAACCACATGTGCCACCCCTGCATTTATA
Source organism: Ilyophis sp. 1 JC-2022 (assembly GCA_022702515.1). NCBI lineage: Eukaryota > Metazoa > Chordata > Actinopteri > Anguilliformes > Synaphobranchidae > Ilyophis > Ilyophis sp. 1 JC-2022. Next base: position 14,932,083 of record CM040405.1, on the reverse strand, counting down.
TATAGAATAAAGTAATAATTTTTAATATTTGGTCGCCTTTGCATGATAGATAGATATCCTTTGCATGCCATGACTTCCTGATGTCTGTGACCCAACAACATCAAAATACTCTTGACATCTTATTTTCTGGTACTCGTACAAGCGATACTATAACGTCTCTGCGTTTGAATGGATCTCTATGGGAATTGGGGGGTGGGACTAGATTTAGCTGTAAATTATGCTGGAACAGTATGGAATGCATGGTTGGTAAAATGGCTGTAAGTCATCAAGGGTCTGAGGTATCAAACGAGCCTCAAACCATCACTGCTGCCAGATATGCAGTAGATAGATGGATCAATTTAAAGGGTAACTAACCCCACTGTTTCAGCCTGTCTCCACCCATGAAACAATTTTGAAAAATACTTTGTGTGGTGAGCTAGGGAGAGGGGTGGGAGCTACATCCATTGTCATTTGCATAAAGGAACGTACATTGTACAAATGATTTTGTATAACGTGGATCAAACTGTCAAACTAGACATTGCACATCAAATATGAATCAAGATTCAGCAACTGCATGGCCTATTTTCAGAAACATATTTTAGTGGACTATTTAGGTGGAATAAGAGTTTATGAACAGGAACCAACGTTGTTCCGGTTTAAAAACATGGAGCCTAACCAGTCTAACCAATCAGGTGCCGGCTGTTTGCATTGTGGGCGACAACAATTATCCATATGACGTAGAGGTACCTCCAAAGAGGTACTCTGACATCATGATTGGGGCGGGGGCAGTGTGGGGAGCAGAAAGGAATTTTTAACTGTTAGGGGCAGCACAAAGACGCTTTTCTACCAGTTTCTCCTGATTCATGTTATTATTGCAGAATTGTTGAAATAGCGGAAAGCATAAATAAGTTTAATTATAAGGTAGGCATACAAACACGTTTACAGCTATAAATAAAAAAAGTGATCTAGGGGTTAGTTACCCTTTAAGGTTTGTTTCTTCTGACAAATTTTCCTATTGAACTCTATGGAAAAATAAGTCAGGAGAAGAAACCCTTAAAGTTATCCATCCATATTTGGCAGCAGAGTGATGGTTTAAGGCTTGTTTGATATGTAAGGCCCATGATGACTTAGAGCCATTTAGCCAACCATGTGTTCCATACTGTTACAGATAAATCTAGTTCCACCCCCCCCCCCCCCCAATTCCCATAGAGATCCATTAAAATGCAGAGACGTTATAGTATCTCTTGTAAGAGTACCAAAACATAAGATATCAAGAGTCGTTTGATGTTGTTGGGTTACAGACATCAGGAAGTCATGGCATGCAAAGGATGTGTGACCAAACATAAATTATTACTTTATTCTATATATAAATGCATGGGTGGCAATAATTGTGGCACACATGGTTTTGGTTAAAGATAATTATTTCTTGAGGGATTTCTTTTTCTCATAATAAATTTACTTAAATTAAAGGTTGGATTTTTCTAATTCACCAAACAGTTAATTTTTTATAACCGTTTTTACTCATCTTTACCAGGGGTGCCAATAATAGTGGAGGGCACTGTAGTTAACACTCAAGGTTAATATATATGCTATTTGTTGGAAATATTAGGTCGGGGTCGAGTGGGATACCCCAAAAATATCCAGTAAGTGGCAGTTCTGAGAGCAGAAACAACCTTGTTAATGAGAGAGGTCAGAGGAGAATGGCCAGACACATTCAAGCTAACAGAAAGGCCAAAAACATTTAACAACAGTGGTGAGCCGAGGGGCATCACTGCATGCACGTGTTGAACCCTGAAAGGGATGGGCTGCAGCAACAGAAGATTAGATAATACTAAGTAGGTATTCCTAATACAGTAGATACTGAGTGTAAATTGTAAGGAGTTCACCATTTATCATTAAATTTCATCATTATTTCACACATGCAATCACCATTACTTCCTAAGTACTTGACTGACTTGTCCCATTAGTCATGGCATGATACTAATTTGTAAATGATTACTTAATGTACATTGATATGAGGCAAGCATTTGTTAACCATGAGTTCATCATTACTTAATTATGAGTTCAATGAATTGTGACCCTTCAAGTAAAGTCAAATAAGATTCTTCATATAGTAATGATTACCCCATCATCACATCACAATTACTTAATAGCTCAACGATCTCTGCACCCTTAACCTAATATTAAAATAAACCAGTCAAAAGTCGTCCAAATAGAACATCAATGTTTTATTCATTACACATGTGGAACACAATTTATTGAGATATTCAAAAAGACTACACTTCCATTTCCTCTCAGTCGCCATATCTGATTTTTATAAATCCCCTTGGCCCTCTCTATATTTTGTGTATGTCCCCCACTGCTAGGATCAATAAAGCTCCTGCTGTGGTTAACAGTGAAATGGGTGTATCCAGCAGTGGCAACGCCACTGATCACTTATTATTGTGGTCCCCCAACAAACGTGTCTTCTGATGAATGGGAGCAGTCTTCACCAGTTTGAGAACTGGCCGTTTCCTCTGATACCCCAAAATCCTAAAAACCCATTTTCGCCACTTCCATGTCCTGCCATATCTCCTACGACCCTACTGTTAAAAGAAGATAATTTACAAATCAAAACTAGAATGTCACTCAGAGAGATAGACACCCAAAAAAAAGCGGGCAAAGCACTGAACTCTCTGATATTGAACGGATTTAACTGCTTGCTTCTATTGCCAAAGTTGCAGCAACTAATATGGCTTCCAGTGCACTGCACCCCTCAATTCCCGCTTGTGCTATAATTTATAAACCCCTGCCAAACTAAAGGGTTAACAGTCATATTAAACCCAGTTATATCCACAATACATATAAGAATAATAATCAATGATTATATTTGACACGATACAAAGGTAGTTGTTGTTTTACTCATCAGAGATGACTCTGGTTGGTCTTCTTGAACACTTGATGATGACTAGCTAGCTGATGGATAGCCTACAAAAATCAGTATGAAAAGGTTGAACTACATATAGGTTTATTACGACGTCACGTAAAGTAGCTGAATCTAATCTATTCAGTTCAATATTTTTTTTCTCCGAGACCACCAAAATAAAGTTTTTTAAAGAGTGTTTTTGCACACTGAGTATGCATGCACAGATAAGAGGCAAAATATCACATCTATCACCAGAGACCATTTTAACACACACACATATATTTCTGATGGCAACTGAAGGATAACTAAGTAAGGCTACTGTACAAACTCCTCGCAAAATAAAATTATTTCACTTAGTTCAGTCCTGAGCTCTCATGACAGGGTAACATTAGATACATAAAAATTTTACTCCGAAAAGGAAATTTCTAAGGGAATTATGCTATTTAAATTTACCTAACTAGCTAATGTTAGTTAACAGCAATCTGCAACTCCTTGTGTGTTCTAATACTAATGCCACTGAACTATAACTACTGGACATTGGCAAGTCAGCAAGAAAGATTACAAGTGACAGTAGTAGCTAGCTTGCTAGTTATTTGTGTCTGAAATTGATTGGCTGCTAGGTCGATTTTTTTTTTTGCAAACATTGCCAACGTTGAACGCATTCACAATAATCCAACTAGCTACATATGCTACTTACCGGAATTTAAGTAACATTCATGTAGTTTCAGAGGGTTAAAAGCAATGGGTTTTGTTTAGGATCTTCTACAGTGCATTCAAGTTTGCTAGCTGGATCCATACCATAGATAGCCTGTAGAAAGTGTATCCATACCACAGAGTTTTGTGATTCAGTTTTTATGGAAGTTCGAACTAACATACTCAGAGACCCTCCCCCAGGGGGAGACAACAATCATTGGTCAAAAACGCGTAATGCCTCAGTGAGACCGACAGAGAGACCGACAGAGAGACCACAGGCTGTTTTGGGCTGTATTTTTTAAATGGAAGTCAGTGGAGAAGATCCCTTAGCACAGGGGTAGGCAACCCTGGTCCTAGAGAGCCGCAGAGTCTGCTGGTTTTTGTTTTCACCTTAAACACAGCAACTAATTAGACCAAAGAAACCAGGTGATGTGAGTTAACTGTGTAATCAACTGCTTTAATTGATCAATTAAGTGGTGAGTAACAACAAAAACCAGCAGACCCTGCGGCTCTCTAGGACCAGGGTTGCCTACCCCTGCCTTAGCACCTTGAACAAGCTTCTGTTTTGTGGACAGAAGGGAATGTTGCAGCAGTTAGAAGTTCTTTACGACACTACAGGCCCAGCGTCTCAGAGCTAGCAGCCAAATTGTGGGATAAGTATCTCAAATCGATTGCTCCATGCCTGTATACCATTGTTTAACAATGAAAAGTAAATCGGTGTTAGGTTGTGTGTCTCTTTGTTAGCGAGTCCGTTTTTGAAAGGATGTTTAATGTAACTGATACCATAGCTAGCTAGCTAATTAGCTACATAGCTAAACATTTTTTTCTACTCTTGGAATTGTATTCCACAAACATTCTACCAACACATCAGTGTATAGATCACATCGCCATGCCATGTCTATGTGCAGCAGTAACGTTACATTGTAATAGGTCGAGACAAGGAATAGGTCGAGACAAGGACCGCTGATTTGCAGTAGGACTACGTTAGGCTAGCTAGGTAGCACCTGTAGTAACAGTTTCCCTTCCTAATGCAATTAAAGTGTGGCCATGTGTCTTTGGTAAACACTGATGGTGATAAGTAAGCAAATCACTCTTTATATGTACATGGAGTAGTAATATCATAAATGGTCATTTTTCTGTCTCAAAATATTAACGGGTGTGTGCAATACCATATTGCTAAATCCCATTGATAACTGTCGGAAAAACTCTGAAGAGTCTCACTGACATCAATACTTTGAAATGATTGGCTAGCAACAGTGCACGTGATCCAAGCTAACCTACTGCTAGCCGTTACGCTTTTCACAATGCAAAAGACTATAAGAAAATCTCTGCCATACTTTACAGTTGTGGTCCTTGTATATGGAATCCTAAAGGCGACAAGTCACAAACAGGTTATCTGGATTGTAAAAAATAAAAACGCTTTTAATCATTTCCTTAGCCTCCAATCAGTCGATAAAATAAATTTAAAAATAATTTATTTTACTCTTCCATTTATCATTTACTTCCTATTTTAAAATTTTGAACTCTTAACTTTCCCTATTTTAACGGTCCTGCTAGCATGCGTGTAAGTGTTGGCTGTTCATCATTATTGTACCCGTTCCCTAATCAGAGTCATATGTTGAGTGAGTCATATGTTGACCAACCAGTTTTTTGTTGGCTGTACGATAAGTAAAACATCAATATACATACAATATATTTGTTATTGTGTCAAGTAAAATCACGGATTGATTATTATTCTGTATTATGGTATAACTGGGTTAAAAATATGACTAAAGCCCCATAGTTTCTGAATTAAAAATCAGAATTTTTTAAATCAGTAGTTTTAAAAGCGAACAGCTTTGTCAACGCACTGCCAGGAGGAGTTTTGGGGGTCCCAAAATGGATAAATCCACCACTGATGTTCTGGGAAGCTTTTGTCTACCTAACTCAGGGGTAGGCAACCCTGGTCCTGGAGAGCCGCAGGGTCTGCTAGTTTTTGTTTTCACCTTAAATACAGCAACTACTTAGACCAAAGAAACCAGGTGAGGTGAGTTAACTGTGTAATCGACTGCTTTAATTAATCAATTAAATGGCGAGTAACAACAAAAACCAGCAGACCCTGCGGCTCTCCAGGACCAGGGTTGCTTACCCCTGACCTAACTGGTTTGCAGCTACTTTGATGACATGTTACTTAATGTATGACTTAACTGAGTTAATGTTTATTAATTTATGATACATTAAGTGTAAAGTAATCACATTAACTAATAATGCCTTGATCATTTAGATCACAGTCCCATACCTCAGCGCTCATGGCAACTTGACCCACTATTACTAACAAATAGTTCATTAAAAAAGTAATTCTCCAACCAAATCGACTTCTACTTGTGGGTGGAACTAACCCCTGGACTGTGGATCCTACCGCCCTATCAGCCTCTTGTGTTGCGATGACAAGATCCTCACTAAGGTGTTATCACGTCGCCTTGAAACGGTGATACCAACATTGATCCCGATCAAACAGGTTTCATACCAGGGAGGCGGTCATTCTATAATATGCGATGGTTGTTCAATATACTCTACTCCTCCCACTCAACCTGTCAGCCGGAGGTCGTACTCTCCCTCGATGCAGAGAAAGCTTTCGACCGGGTCGAGTGGAATTATTTATTCATGGTACTGAATAAATTTGGGTTTGGTCCGTCTTTCACTTCATGGATTAAAATATTGTATACCTCGCCAACAGCTTCAATACACACAAACCATCAGATCCAATTATTTTATACTGCACAGAGGGACTTGGTAGGGGTGCTGCCTTTCACCGTTTCCATTTGATCTGGACATCGAACCACTTGCCGTAGCCCTGAGAATGCAACAGAGCATTGCAGGTGTCAAGTAACACATAAGGTATTGCTATACGCAGACAACCTCTTACTGTATATATCCAACCCAACAGAATAAATTCCCAAGCTCATATACACATTACAACAGTTCGGGAGACTATCGGGCTACAAATAAAATCTCAAAAAGTTTACTTTTCCCCATAAATCAACGGGCAGCATCCATCGATTACAGCAGCTTTCCCTTCAAACTAGAACATCAATCCTTCACTTACCTGTGTATAAATGTTACATCAATCCTTCTATTTTTATCCTAAGTTGCTCTTTACCTATCAGTTTAAGTCTACAAAGCCTGGGCTTGTTTTTGTTCTGTAAACTGAAAATCTCTAAATAAATGATCTAAAAAAAACAATGAGTCACAGTATAACACGGCTGACAGAGGCTATGCTCGTCTCTGGGTTCCTTTCCCCGCAGTCTCTCTCTCTCCACTCTGCCGGACAAAGCCGACCCCACCCACAGGTAAGCGTGCCTACCCCCACACACCACAGTACACACTAGCACGCACACCACTCGTAGCCACACAGTGCTCGTAATAATGATGTCAGGCTATTGCAGATGGGCGCACACACACACACTCATGATCACACCCTCAATAGCCCAGCTCGGGGGCTGCCGGCCGCAAGGCCCCACAATACTCACGAGGGGAAAGCCCACACACAAACAAACATGGCGGCATACACTCATACAATAACAAACCTTGTTAACATCCCCTGCCACAAACAAATCACATGACAGTCGTACCCATGGTGCCACTCTGGGAGGACTGCCACAAAAACAAAACAAAAAAAAGTAGTCTGGCTAACCGCACACACAAACACCCACGGACAGCTTTTGCCGTCCTTGGTGGTCACCAACGAGGATTCCAACTGTCCACCACTCGGGCGAAACCCGGGACCCAGGCCTTCACTGCGCCTAGTCACCTTCGTCACTCTCGCCGGGCTGGATGCCGAACACTGACTGACAGAAAAGAAAGGACACACCCACTGCCGCTCAGTTCCCCGCTCGCTCCGGTCTGAGACCCACACGCACACTGCTGCTCCAGATACGGGCGAAAATACGTTCCAACAGCTCATCGCCGTATCTCCCGGCACACTGCATCCGTCGCACTGATCAGCTCTGCAGTTTGCCGTCATTGCTGTCCGCCAGTTCCGGGTCTAACGCTGCTGTTGTGGTTCTTGTTTTCACAGGTGCCTCAGATTGCTTTCAGCTGCCCGCCTCGTTCAGATAAGTTCTCACCGTACATTGACACAACACATTCGCATTTATACAAAGAAACGTAATCAAATTAATAACGAAATTAAAAGAAGCACCGCCTCATGCAAGTGCCTAGAGACCCACACATGCTTTCTCTCGCCTTCTGTCCGTTCTCTCGCTTTACCCCAGGTGCTCTTCATTATATTCCCTCAGGGAACCCAGCCCCAGCCCATTCAATCACTCAATCCCAATGAGTACCTTACACTCGTTCAAGCACTCACTCTTCCAATCATTCAATCAATCATTCAATCTGACTTCGTAATTATCCCATCTTTTACTACTGTAGTGGTTTGCGGCTGTTTGTTTTCTTTTCTTTTGCGGGTCTCGTCCTGCTTTCACGATTGTTAATCAATCGGATTTTTTTTCACGTTCCGTTTTGTGGTTTGCCAGCCTCATTATTGTTTTCACCTGGGCTTCTATGTGCGGGTATTTAAGTTTCTCAATTCCGCTTCTCTGGTGCTTGTTTGTCTTACGACATTGCATTCGAGCCAGGTATAGCCAGATACTAGCGACCTCCTGATATTAAACTTGGTTTATGTATAGCTACTTAATCAGGTATAGGATTTGTTCTCCACCTGGTAGCGTTTGGTGCTATCTATTTTGTACTTTGCTGTTCTCTTGGAGACAATGTTTCTTTGTACTTTCGTTTCGGTTTGACACTACCGGTTTTGAGCTACGGTAGCCGAGAGTGTTCTTTTGTTTTACTAAGTTTCCCGTTCTTCGCTCATTATGTGAGCTCGGGAGATTTAGTTTATATTCTACTAGTTTTCTAGGGTTTATTTTCGTTTTGGCTGTTAGCCTCAAGAAATTAGTTCCTGTCTTTTTTTTCCTCTTATTATTTTCTCTCCCTAACTATTTGTCCTCACGGTTGTGAGTTGACTTGTTCAGACCCCCCCAACCTGCGTTTGAATCTTCGAATCATCAAGAAACCCTCTTACAACTACGACAGCCACCACCATTCCCTCCTCACTGAGGGAGACCGCGAACATTTGACAATTGCACCTTGACTCTAAAACTAGGGCCCTATAAATTGATAAGGGACTCATATACTGTGCATACCATTATCTGCATAATAGTCTGAGTGTAAGGGAGTGAGTTGGTTGGAGGACCAGGCGCGATAGAAGGGGTTTCAGACTAGCGACCCCGGAGGGACACCAATAAAATGGAGCGAACTTCGTAGGAGGGAGAGGGGAAAAAGGAAAACAGAAAGGCTCCAGCTCCCAGTACGAGGGAGTGTGAAAGGAAACTTAAAAAGGGGAGAAAAGGAAAATGACCCAACAAATCGGGCGAACTGACTAAAGTCAGCGAGAGGAAATACACAGAAAGAAAAACCTCTGCTCTCAAGAAAAGAGAGGAATCTAAAGAGGTAACAGAAACAAACGATAAGGAAAACAACCCGGAAGTCTCGGGCGAAACGCTCATCGGCAAGAGCGAGAAATAGAACAACAGAAAACAGATTCTAAGCTCTCACTAAAAGAGAGGGAAAAGAAGCAAACTTTTTCTAAACGTACAGCTATCAAGTCCCGCATTGTTTAAGCGAAAGCAGAAACAAAGCGGTCGACAGAGAGTACGAGTCCTATACCTTACCGGCCTGAATGTTAAGTGAATTAACATGGAAGCGTTGAACCCGGAAGACACAAAGTATAAATAGCCGGCGGAAACAACGAACAGGTGAAAACACTAAGTGCAGAAGTGAAACGAAAACCCGACGTGGAACAGAGAAAACCCGATAGAGTGCCTAAAACAAGTAAAAGGAATGAACACCAGAGATAAGGAAAAGCAGGGACAACCCATGACACTGCGTGATATAAATTCTTATTGTTTTGCAATTGCTCATGTCTAACCCGTAAACAAACGAAAAATAACAACTATTTTTTCCATCCTTCTCTGCATTTAATTTTTTATATCATTTTTTATATACTTCAGCAGATGTTTTTGTCCTTGGGTGGCTTACAAAGATTACAAAATAGTTATGACATTCAGTTTTGGAAAAGTAAATCCCTGTCTAATACTAGTCTTTTTTTTTTGTTGTTGTTGCTGTTGTTGTTGATTTTGCTGCTTTTGTTATGCATCATGGTCTAATATTCTCACCACTGGAAAAAAAGTGTTTCTAATATAAAGGCGTATGCAAATAATAATTCATAATAACCGCATTGAATTCTAATTGAGGGTTCAGCCATTTTAAAGAACATGGCATATGTTCACAATTACATAACCCCACTAAAAATGACACTGACTAAGCTGAAGACACTGGCTGTAGGGCAAGAGTGTGAGTTATAGCTCCCAGGGGTGAGGGGTAGCAGCCTTGGGGGAAGGGTGTGTCTAGGTTTACTTCATGCAGTAGGTACGGGCTTATTCTGACACAAATTTGGCAGAATCAGTCGGTTGGCTTAAGCACTGTGAGGTGTGTCCAGTGTACGTGACGAATAAGTGACGCAGAACATGAGGACTGGAGGGAGTCATTCCACATCTCGTTGTCCACACCCAATGCGATATACACATGCGCGCACACGAGCTCATGCATGTACACCATGAGAAGCCAGAGGTCTTTGCCACAACTGGTTTCCAGATAACCCAACAGGGAGGGGTTCCCAGAAGTAAAGTTTTTTTTTTTTATGCAGGATGAATTCTATCACAACAACAATGTAACAACATGGAAACTCAATCATTTTGTTCAGTTTTAAGTTTTTTTCTTCAGTTGTGTGTCACTGTGCAAAAGATTGGGCACCCCTGGTCAAATTGCACGTTTTGTTGATTTTCTAAGTGAAAAGAAACAAGCTCTGCAGGGAACAAACTTAAACATGACATATTTCTGTAGATTTTAATACACAATTACTTTTTATTTGCTGAAATTAACAGGTTGAAAACAATAAAACAGTAAATGCTGCATGTGCACACAAAGTACTAAGTACAAAGTACTAAGTACTGACTGCTCCCTGTCAGTCGGTACTTAGTAATGCTACCAAATGGTATAGTAGTTTGCATGATAGACTAGCAGTCTGATATGCAGTCAATGACCAACTATTTACCTTTTTACTCATTATTGTTGCACTTATTTTTTTATATTTTATATTCAAGGTATGTTTTCCAGTTAGCTAAAGAGGCAAAAGTTAGCTAAGAGTGCTCCTTATGTTGCAGAAATTGAAGAATTTACTTCTAAGTTCATATGGACTGACAATGGAGATGAGCAGCAGCTTTGTATACTGTCAAGTATAACAGTCGTTTCACAGGCACGTCAATAAAGCTTAGACTTTCTCATACATGATATATTAATGCATCATTAATTAAAGCCAGGCACTGAATATTTAAGCATTTATAACATTAATGTCATGAACAGCATGAAAAGAAGCATATTTATTAATTTATTCATTCATTTTATAATGTTACATTAGAACTTTAAAGATAACTACAATTTTAAAACATGATAATACTATCTATTGAATGTCTGTAGAAACCATTCCAAGTAAATAGCTGCTACTAATTTTCCAATTAGTTCAGTTTTTGCTTCATTGTCATTAAAAGATAAGGGCTTCAATTCAATCAACATTTGTCCTTAACGTTGACTAAAAATTACAACCAATAACAGTTTTTTATCATTAAAACTAACTGACTAAGGCTGAGGTTTTGAAGAAAATGTGTCAAGTTAAGAACAAAAATTGATTGTATTCAGTCCAAGGTCTACCATACCCAGCTTGTCTCTTAGAAGGTTTCTAGAGTCTTATTCCAAATTAAGCTTAAATCTTATGCGTGATTCAACTTTCAGGCACGCGTCCGCCAGTACTTAACAAAAGCATAGAGAAATGCCAGTAGTTTTGGCTGTGAAGGAAGCCAGAGTGTGGACAATGCCAGGAAACTCATTTGGACAAATACCATTCCTGCTATTGTCTTCAGCATCTCAACAGAAAACTATGACGTAGCCTCTCTGAGCCCTACACCATCACACTGCTCTCTTATTAAAAAAGAAGAAGAAATGCACAAAGCTTCCAGTCGGTGTTATCCAGGCAACTGATGTCTCCGACTCGTCAACAACGAGACATTCAAAGACAAAAGCTGCCAGTCAAAAAAATACAACATAATATAATATAATATAAAAACATTCCCACAAAAAAGCTTCAGATTTCAAGCCATGAATGAAAATGATCTGTAGGGCAAAGCATGGCAGTGAATACTGAGCACTCACATGTGTGAAACCTACAGAGTGCAAACGGACCTGCAGCTCTAGTCTCTGATGGAGCCTAACCTCATCAGTTCATCTGATGCCTGATAAACACATTTGGAATGGTCTGTGTTTACCAGCTGACAGAAAGGTAAAGGCTGTATCGTGGAGTGATTTCTCTGTGCTCCTCTGATGCCTTTCCCTTATGACTGCCATAAATGATGCAACCTCTTCCTCGTTTAAAACACCATTCCCAGCACTGCTCTATCTAGGTGCCACTAGGACCCTTCAGTACTGGGAGTGCTTTCTGAATGGGCTCCTCTACATGACCCCCCCATGTGAAAGGTGTCACATTGAGACTGAGAGTGGTTAAGAAAAGGGACAAATAATTGATTATGCCCTATATGTCACAACAGTAAAGCCAATAGAATGAACTATAGTAGCCATTAGAGGTCTGCATTAGGCGATTAGGCCTGCGGTTCCCCCCACAAATTTTGGCGACACGGGGCATTTTTATAGCTACGGGCAAGTTTGAACCTATGGGTATTATGCAGGCATGTTGTATGAAGGCACACAATTTTAATTTAATCTAGGAAATGTTATTTGTTGTTATTATATTATCAGGCTAGGTGCCTACAGTACATCAGGACGTCAGCCATGCTATCCCGCTCATGCTTCACATACAAACCATACGCACCTATCAAATAACCAAACGTCACCAACAGTCTACGCACAAATCTCGAGTCCGATTTGCCTATATTGGCACATGTGCATGCGGTCTTGTGGGCAGGCTTGGGACAAAGTCTTGGCGGGTGCTGGCGGGTGCGGCAAGAGAAGCTGCCGGAGCGGGCGGGTGCGGGCTAAACTAATCAGGCCTGTGCAGACCTCCACTAGCCATTTTTATTCAGTGCAGTTGCTACTGGTACACCTTAATGAGTGTGGCTACCTTGGCTTTACTCTCTGCTTCCTGAAGCTGTTTCACAGGTGTGTTCACCTATGCAAACATTCACACCAAATTGTGCCACCTCTAAACAGTGGTAATTGAATTACTTAAATGAATGTCTCATGTTTGCAATTAATAAAAGTGATACAAATACAATAGATATGAACAACAGAGCTCGGAGAATAATTAACATATAGTAACAAATGTCAGTATTGTAGATAAGAAATGTTCACTTTCTCATTAGACCCCCAATTTAGAGGAGGGGGGTGAAGAAAAGGGAGTTTTCCACAGTAAAGAAATGATGACACAAACAAGATTATTCTGGCTACATTATCGTCCCTATATCCATATCATTAACTTTACACTGCAAAGCAAGTCATGTTTTGTGCTACTTTAACAACTATAAAATGCCACAGAACAGAACCATTGGTCCACTGGAACCATTTTCACATCAACACTTTTGCCAGTCCCAACCCAGTCCCAACACACACGCATACAAACACACACACACACAAACCAAATGTGCAATATTTCAATTACAAGTCCAGTTCCTTAACCACAGTCATACCACACCCCATAGATGGCTCAGATACTTATTATAATGTAGTTATACAGTAGGTCCGTGATGTCAAGACAGGCTGACATAAAAGTATATGACAGAGGGCCCTTGCTATTGGCCAATTTTTGGGTGTATAAAAGGTGTGGTTTGGGGGCAGGGTTGCATCCACAGGTGAATCAGAAAGGCCTTGTCTGCCAGAGCTGGATTCCATCCGGTGTTATGAACGACGATCTCCATTTTTGGTCTTCATTACCACTAGCACCACCATGACTGGGATGAGGCAGATGGGAGTCATAACCAGGGCGAATACAATGCCAGGGGGAGGATCATCCAATCCTTGCGTAGGACAGGACTTGAAATAGTTTGAGTGGATCTCCACAAACATGCCCTCCACCAGCTTGTTTGGCCACGGGATCAATAGGCAGTCGGCTCTCTCCTCTGTGCAAACGGTGAAATTATCGTAAGGGCTGTGGGACAGAGGGACAGACAGCAAGGTTATTGATATGATATTACAGCTGTTCCCTTTGCTCACTTTTTCGACTAAAACTGTAACCTGCCCTAAAGATTAAGTTGTGTCCCTATCCAATACAATTAATGTGTAATGAGCATTCATTTAGTTCTACTAAACGTCCTGCAATACAGTTTAAAACTGCGCACAACAATGTAAAAAAATGAAATTAGGCCTACCTGAAACATCAGCAGTCTGTATTGTACAATAATCACGTGGCTACTAACCTCTTTATGCTATTCCATTGGCAGAAGTCTTTGGTGTTCAAAGTAGACATACTCGTATTGAAAGGCTTAAAGCAAGTTTCAGTAATCAGGAATTCGTAGCACCTAATCCTCTGATCAAAAAAAAATCTGTCACAAATATCGCAAATAGTTTCGCAGTTATCCGACTTCCCACAACCTAAAAAACAAAGAAGACAACTTAAATAAATAGCGTGATGTCACCTGGGCTGAAAGATTATTTGGCTGAATAATCAGTAGCCTATTTGTCTCAAAATGATGTTTAATTATGATACTGTGACTAAAGTATATTTCTAATCAGTCTATATTCGTTAGAGGACATGACAACCGTAACCATGATGCACGATTCTCAACTTAAAACGGGTAAACGATAGGTAGGGGGAAAAACTACAGTTTGCCTATCTCTTCCTGAGATGTGTAAGTCATTGTCGGGTTGGAGACAGAATGATCATTTTGCGCTTGAAAGAACAATACCTGCTGTTGTTCTGTTCCCATAGCTGAAATCTGAAACAGAAAACAATACAATGAAAACACTACAGTCATACTCAATCTTATGTTCCACTTACGTAGCTACTACATATTGCATTTCAAATAAAATTAATCGTGCTTTTGCAGCATTCAGAAGATTTTGCGATGAATTGGCTATTGCTTTTCGTACGCTAAACCATTATGTTCTATATCGCTGGTCTATAATTACAGGATTGATGAATATGTTAGCATTTATGACAGCTCATTACATCAGAACAGAACACCCTGCATTCTAAAAGTCAAAACTGATCAATGAATTAACAACATTCTACAACACGAACAGAACGGAAGGGAACCAACTAGACCTGTAAGTCAAATAGATTAGAATAGGACTGCTTACTAAAGAAGAGAAAAAGGACAATTCCCCAAAAGCCGAGAGTATTCTTCATGTCAGGGAAATCGAATAAGTTTCGTGTCTCCGACTGTAACTATCAAGAGAAAGCCAGAACTTTTACAATAAGCAAAGTGGAGCATAACAGGAAACTCGGCAGGGTGGAAGCAAGACACAGGACACAAGATGTAACTCCCGGTTACCAGATGTTATGCCGGGTGCCTGTCTGTCCTTCGTATTGCAACTGCAGCTGACTGGACAAGTTTCCCCTTCCGTTTTTATTTATTTAATTTAACGATTATTAGCCTATAAAGGGGAGGGAGAAAGAAGGGTGTCCTCTCCACCCGAAGCTCATTCGCTGCGTCACAGGCAGCCTCGACTACATGCACATCTGCCAAAAAGCTTTTGTAGCCTAGAGCTTTTTCAACTTTATTCCACAGAGTCATACCATATTTTCAATCGTGATTTATCTACCTTTAAATGCAGCTGCCAGAGAGGAAACACAAGTGAAACCTTAACGCCAGAAACTGTTTTGATGAAAAATACGGAGTGAGTACGGGTGTTCTTGGAGATTGCGGTAGGACTAACGTGGCTATATCGCCCTATAGCTTCTTTGTTCAAGAGGCCAGATGTGGTCATATCCTAACAGCTGTTTGACAGCAGCACACCTAATCCTCGGGTTATTATGGAGCAAATAGACTAGGTCTATAATAATAACTCTACTCCAAAATGTAAAACTTCCATACAATGTGTCGTGTAAATTTAAATGACGATTTAAATTATTATTTTCACTCCTGATTTGAAAATATTTAAACCACCGGTACTATAACCGGTTTCTTGGTAGGAAGACCTGATCAATGTTATAACCGTAGGCCAACGTGTAGATGATTACTACAAGATTAATCAGTTGAATCAAGAATATCGACGAAACATCACAGTTTTTGTGTCTTAATGGAAAGCGTATCCTATTGAAATGTACTCGTCTATAGAATGATTTGATAGAAACACAAAAGAAAGTGTACCCTCACTCCCATGCACGAGCACACATGCACACATAAACACACACACAGGACTTAGATATCCACATGTGCAAGACCTGTATTAGCTTTGCTGAATTTCAGATAAGCAGAAACAGGGGGATTGCAGATGTTTATATAAAAAAACAACTGCCTGTGGAGCTACTTCTCATGGGTTTTAATTTGGTTAGAGCAATAACTATTTAGACAAGATGCGTTAGCGCAGCGCACAGATTGTGTTTAGAAAGAACATGGACTGGACTGGGGGATGGGAGAAAGAAAGAGGAAAGGGGTATTGGGAGGGGGAGTGCTTTAGAGCTGTTTCACAATTCGAGATCGAGGCAGTATTGCAGACTCAGAACGGTGGGAGTTCATGAAGAACAAACGCGCAAAGTAGGGCCCGTGGGTTTCTGGTAACAAGGTTCGAGTTAACCTCTGTGTCACACTGACCTTAAACAAATACTGACCATATGACAGTGGGAACCGACCTCACACTACCAAAAAAAAAAGCCCACAAGATATTTCTTATTTTAAAGAACCACAATAGATCACAATTTTTGGCAAAGTATACGCTTCCTATGTGACCTTCACTCCCAAGGTTGCCTCATATTTTTCAGTCAACAGAAATGTATAATTTAATATTTATCTTTCCACCAAAATGAATGTTAATAACTCTTGCATAGAGGGCAAAAAAAAAGTCAGTTTTGAGAATTAGTTTAGACACTGTTGCATTGCAAAGGAAAGTCTCACGTGAGTTCCCTGAAAACAACCATATTGCATATCTGACAAATTGACAGTGAAATGATTGTATCCTACAAGATACAAAGCAGTTTTATTTAACTTTCGGTGAAACATTATCTATCGGTTTTGGTCACGGGACACGCAATGTATGCTGCTTTACGGTAAAACTGAGCTCTCCATTAACTAGGTTCTGAGGTTCTTCCGTATCTCCTCTTCATGCATCTTCAGCACAGTGAAAATCTTCTGAATCAACATGACCTGCGTGACCAGTGAGCCGCATTGGAGTGATCTTTATTAACAAGCGGCCCAGCAGGTCACAGATTCAGGCTGAACAGCAGCACTGAGATGCAGAGCGGTGGGACTACTACTTACATACTTGTAATACACAATGGGACTAACAGTTCATTTGGAAATAGTTAATTGAGAGCTCAGCTGGTAGCACAATCTGCATACGTGTTGTGCTCCTAGGACCAACAGTTGTATGATATCAGAATGCAGAATAAAATATATTTTTTAAATACACTAGAGGGGCATGGTAGAAATGGTTACCAGGAATTTGGGTTCCCTGAGCTTCTGCTCCTCCACACGCAAAGACAAGGCAGGCCACTAAACAAAAAACATATCAACAGTTTTTCGGTCAAAAGCAAGACCAGCCCGATGTGTCAGCTCATAGTTTAAGCAAACTGAATTAAATGAAAATGCACTTTGGTAATCTATTCCTACAAAGAATTTTTCAGTTCAAAGTATGGCTTTCAAAAAGGACATCTTGAAATATGGATAGAACATATAGGTACTTTGGAAAATGTGGACAAACATCTTTCCTCATTTTCTGTTTTGCAGTGTAACTCCTATGAATTGTGTATGTGTTCTGACAAAGATAGCTGACATGGTAATGCAGTAAGTTCTTCATTTTTTTTGTTGTAAAAATACACGTATGGAGAACTCATGGAAAATCTGTATTGTTTTAAGTTAATGTGTCACAAGAAATCTCTCAGCGACACAAGTCAAAATGAAAAAGCATAAATTTAGGGGTTTTTTAGGTTATACATTCTCACTCTTTCTTGCTTTACAAAAGTCAAGGAGCACTTGATGACACAACAACAGAACTAGTGTTGTGTGTTAGTAAGTCTGGTTGTGTTTTTTTGTTGCCTTTCTTCAGTAACATCCTGTTTAAGTTCAGTTGTGGTTGTAGCACAAAAATGCACTCTTGGTCTCAGGGAAGCTATCCCTTTTGAAAGCACATCCCATAATCATTTTTCATGTCAATGCAAAAAATTTCACAACAAAAATACAGCATCAGTTTTTAAAATAGCTAGCTCTCAGCTTGTTCCTTTGATTAACACTTGAGGCACCAACACGGTCGCATAAGCTGTACATTATCCCCATGTCTGCTAACGGCGTTGATGACGATACGTTTTTGTATCCCAGATATTCGGAATAGCATGCTCTACTACATTGTTTTTCTCCTGTGAAATTATAACTTACCCAAGCACAGGCCTCCCATGAAACCCGTAGACACAAAAGACCATCGCATTTCCACAGACTGCTTTATCCTCTGTTCCCCAGCGAAATAAAGTTGACATATCTCTACCGTTTTAAAGGAACATCCTAAAACAACAACAGGAAGCGCTCGCTTCCTCTGATGTGTGGATTTCCACCATGGAACAGAAGCCTAGATAAAGACATTTACCTGTGGTCTCTCTCTCCCTTTCTTTCTCTGTGTTTGGCGGATTTTGTCTAGGAAATACTATTGAAATATAACCTGACAATGAGAAGAATGTAAAAGATAATAATATACATGTGAAGGTAGCAATTTTTTATAAAAAAAAGTACAAATAACTGTTTCATAAACCTTAATTTGTCTTTATTTGTAAGAAAGCAGATGAAAATAATTTGCCTCCATTTTGACATTCAGCAGAAGAAGAAGCAGTGGTCTGATTCAGCGTCATGACCTATGAAACCAGTAAGCCGTGCTGCACTTATCTTTGTTAAAAAAAGCAGGCCAGCAGACAAAAGGTTCAGTGACACACAGTGCTAGTGAAAGTTCTTTAAAATTGCTTTTCTGCTCCATACAGGGTTAAATGTTTTGGAAATCTACAGTAGGTTTTCGCGGCATGTCAATTAAATGCATTCTGATTCCATTTTTTGGAAACCTATGACAGTTCAATTACTCATGGGGACACTGATTGATTAAACTGATTTAAGCACACACACACACACACACACGCACTCGCACACACACAAACAATTAGTGTTATAATTGTACATTACGATAACTCATCCGGGGCAATGTATGGTGAATACACTGACTTACATATGCACGTTCAATTCAATCATATACACACATACGCTTTATGAAAAAGCGCAAGAGCAGTAGCTTAATTAGAACAGTCAAAGCTGCGCATCTATGTTCCCACATTCACAGCTCTACACCAGAGGATCTTCAGGAAAGCGTTCCATCCAGTGTCCGTCCGTCCTGTCCCACCAGATGATCTCCCTCATTCCCTTACCTTGCTCTTCCAAACCACCAGGAAAACAAGGACAGGAATGAGGGAAACCGGCACAAGGGTGAGTGCTATTGCCACGTGGTGTGGGGCATCGCTGAAGCCTTCGTACCGATCACTGCACTGCTGGAAGTAGAGGGAATGCACGTGTAGGAATGCCTCATGCACGATGTGATTGGGGAAGATGCAGGCTAGTAGACTCGTGATGTACTCCATACACATGGTCAGCTGGTTGTACGGCCTGGAACATCAAACCGAGAGCAATAAAAAGATATTGCCATATATTGAAATATATACTTAAGCAATATCACACGAGAGGGAGTGCTGTTATATGGCTGTTATTCGGTCATAGATAAGCACAGCCGTGCTGGTATACAGTATAACAGCACAACCTTAAGTGTGATATTGCTTTTATACAACAGTTCTAGCCTAATAGGCTATTGGTTACCTTAATCTTGGTAACTTTGGCCGTATTGTTTTACTGTTGTCAAGCAAAACTTGGGTTGATAGTTCTATTTAGACTGTTGTTATGCAAATAGGTTTAGGTATATTAGCAGCTGGTACATTGTCCAGTATTGTCGCCAATATTGTTTAGTCAACGCTAACACAACGTTATATCATTCACAATGTCTCAAATTCAGTAACTTGATATTGCTGCTCATTCCTCCAACGTTATTCAAATCGGAGAGCGGGGGCTTTTTGGGACATGGGACATGACAGTCGCTTTCTCTCCGTTCATTGCTATACCTACAGATTGAACTTCCCTGAGCTCAATTACAATGTACACAAAGCAGAGTGATTCCAGCCGGTGGTGAGGTCCACGTGATGTTATACTGTATATCAGCCCTCGTGGAATGTGTCTCGGCCAATCACAATGCACGGTCGGAACTAACTTGTATAAAGTAGAACAATATAATACATAATACATTTCAACATATTGAGGTAATCCAAATGCAAATGACAATGTACTGTACATTTCAAGTAAGAGTTTCTTGTTTCACAAACAAGTCAGTAGTTATGTCTTGATAGCATTAGTATGTGTTGTTATATGCTATAAATGTTATCAGAATAGCCATTTTTATCACAAAAAAATGAAAAATCAAGAACCAGCTGCCTGTGAAGTGAATGGAGAGTTAAAAATACCCTATTCTGAATTATCACCCCAGGAGAGCACAGAGCAATTAATGAACATATTTCACCACCATTTGGACTCATATCATGGCCAGGTAACTACACAACCCAAAATTCTACCAAACTTCAGTTGTACTTTAAAACAAAATCTAAATGGGCGGAGTCACAAAGGCTGTCGAACTGGTTCGCAACCAAAATGTGACCAAATGTCGCATTGGGCTTCGATCGTCACAGTGGACCTCATTTATGAAATGTTCCTAAATATGCGCATACATTTACGTACGAAACAAGTTAGTACAAAAAATTACGCAGGATTCATCAAACTGTGCGGGAAAGGCAGATTTGTTAGTATTTTGTGGCCTATTCATACATGACGATTGATCGTAAATGACAAGTGCGTTCACCTTATTTTGTGATTAGCATAAATCCACACCCATTAATTGCCTTATATGGAAGTTGTCACTTCCATTTAAAGGGGCATACAAGTCAAAATGGCCCAGAAAAAGCCAAAGAGAATTATTCACTGAAATGACAGTTTTATTAGCAGATGTTCAATCAAGGGAAAAAAATTGTTTAGTATTGTCCATTCCGGTGTCAGTAAGTAAATGGTAAAGTAGCCTTCATGGTAAAGTAAAAAGATCTGACAGTATAGTACATGCAGGAAATGCAGAATCTCCCCTCACATGAACTGTTAAAGTTCAAGCCTTTCTGCATTGGACAAGTGCATTGCCTCACACGCACTAGCCTATGGTCTTTCTCGCAGCCTGGAAATAAATGAAATTATTTATTTAGTAATTTTGTCATTTTGTTGGTGTTCTGAGCGTGTGAGAGGTGATTTGAAATCCCTGATCCTCTAGTGATGGGAAAGGGTAGGCTAGTTAGGAATCTATTCTTTGACACAGTAAACAGCATTTTGACGTGAATAAAAATGGCTATCACATCTGAGCAGTTCATATGTCATGCAAAATGTAAGTGTGAATCCTTGTTTCTTTCCTCCAGGAGCACATTGACTTAATTTGCATAATGGACATTGAGACAATGATTGTGATATTGAAACTTATAACGAGTTTCTATTCCATCTGGCATGGAGCGTCATTAAACTAACAGATCTCAAGTCGCAGTGAATATACAGACATTTACTCCCAGCACTGTATTCAACAGCAGTTCTACAGCCTTTGCGAATCTGCCAAATTCGATTTTGTTTTAAGTATACTAGGGCCTTGAGTGTCAGCCAAAACAGTTTCCTTGAAAGGCTTTTCAGTTCTGGATCCTGTTCCGCGTGGGTACAAGTTCGGCCCACTCCTCACATGCTGATTATCTCTCGGAAGCAGATAAGGAACATGTCCATCACCAAGAATACCGAATCACTCAGTCAAGCAGGCAGCTTAGATAAATTAATCTGCCAGTAAAGCAGTGGTGTAATTTCAGCAAACAGTATAGGGTATGGCAAGTAAGCTGGTGGGGTGAAATGCTCGAGCGAAGATTATTCAAAAAATTATCTATCATCAGTTGTAAATTAATCGCGATTAGCATTTAGCTATCTAATGTGGTAAAACATACTAAACAATGTATGATTAGCTAGGTTGACAAACATTCTTGAAATGAGTTAATTTCAGAGACATTAGTCTCTGCTCTATGCACTTGCGAGCTGGATAGCATATGTAGTCGTAGCTCATTTTCCCTATTCCCTTCTTGCAGCAATAAAAAGTAATTTCCACATTAGACTAATGTTAATTAATAATGAATTAATTTTAAGCAAGACTTTCAGGTCTCACCTGAAAAGCTTTGCTGTCTGCTAGCTAGCTATTTGCTGGTTTGTTAGCGTTAGCAGGATAGGTTAATGTGTTGGCGAAAGTGATTCGCAGGAACCAAACGCCAATTCTGAGCGAATGAGCGAAATATTTAAACAGTAGTAGCATAATGGATAAGCCTTAAGCTATTGCTAGTGTTTTGCCTGACTTTTACTGGGACGGGATGATCGGAAAGGTGCGCTCTCCCTCTCCAGGCAGAGTAGCAGGACAGCAGAGAAGCGTCGCCTGAATTGCCTTCGAAACCAGAGGCTAGGGCAGGGGTGGCCAACCCTGGTCTTGGAGAGCCGCAGGGTCTGCTGGTTTTTGGTTTCACCTTAAATACGACAACTACTTAGGCCAAAGAAACCAGGTGAGGTGAGTTAACTGTGTAATTGACTGCTTTAATTGATCAATTAAGTGGCGAGTAACAACAAAAACCAGCAGACCCTGCGGCTCTCCAGGACCAGGGTTGCCTACCCCTGGGCTAGGGTATGGCAAGAGCCATACCCAAATGACGCCCCTGCAGTAAAGTCTGCTTCCTGCTGCCTTTTCAGCTGCTGCCTATACAAACTGTGACTGATTGACTTCCTCCAGAACTGGTGTCAACTGGGAGATTATTTCTTAAAACCTTCCTGGCATATTGTTCTCAAAGTGTCCCTGGAAAGTTACGGGAGACCAGTGCACAGATGAATATGTTGGGCACAGACCTTATGACCGACTTCCAGTCGCACCAGAGCTCCTTATCAGTGTCACGCATGACCACCTCGAACATGAGCTGGCACTCGCTGCTGAACAGATCCAAAAGAGTCTCATTGCAGGGCACAAAGATGTGGAATTGATCTTGCATCTGGAAGGACTCTGGAGCACAACAAAGAAGATGGCAACCTCCCTTCTCTATTACATCTTCCCCAACCACATACCCCGTTCATGAATAAGGTTGTATAGTCCCAACTGCTTTGAGGCGAGGAAGAGAGCCGTAGATCTCAACATCATAAACCAGCTGGGCAGGATTCAGACACTGACAAAGATAACTGACTAATACAATTATGGATAGGATTATTAACACAGTAAAATGTTCAGTGTTAAATCAACTCTTAGAGCAGTGGTTCTCAAACTCGGTCCTGGGGGACCCCCCTGTGTATGCTGGTTTTCATTCCAACCACAATTGCAATCCCAAAATTTTTACAAACTGTTCATTTATATTAATTAGGTTAATTAGGCTTTTCATGTTTAGAGGGATGATTTACCATCTTAAACCACATTATTTTAGCAATATGCATACCATACGCTATGCATACCATGAATAATAAAAGTCCAATATTGACATTGTGCTATACTGAAAACAAGTACAAAAAGAGAGATAAAAATATTTGAACTGATCAAATGAAGACATGAGGTGAATCAATAGGATCCTAATGGGTGAAATTGTGGACACATGGCCACTAAAACTAACTGTTTGTTAAATAATAAAGAATTCAAAGAGAAAGCAAATCATAACAAGCCAAACCTGCATTGTGTTAATATGTTTAAGAACCACATGTGTTCAACAACCAAATTAGGAGCCAATTGATTCACCTTTTTTCTATAATTAAGTAAATAAAACAGTTAACTCTTCTTTCGTAATTGTTTGCAATACAGCACAATAAGCACAAAGTGAAGGGACATTTATTCTACATGGCATGCATAGCCATTTCTGACAATGTAGTTTAAGAGGGTAAATAATCCCTCTAAACATGAAAAGCACCTAATTAAGATAAATTAACAGCTTGTTAAAATTCTGGGATTGCATTTGTGGTTGGAACAAAAACCTGCATACACAGGGGTCCCCCAGGACTGAGTTTGAGAACCACTGTCTTAGAGAGTACATACTGTCCCTGTTGGGCTCATATGTACTCTGTTAGAGTTGAATTAACACTGGACATTTTACTGTGACATCTATAATTCTCTAATGTACTTTATTCGGTGCTAATGTTAAACAGCAACAGCTATAATTCCTAAGTCATTGATTGCTCGTCATAACAAGCCAGTGCTGGAGGATGAAATACCTTATTTCATAGACCTAACCCAGGGGTAGGCAACCCTGGTCCTGGAGAGCCGCAGGGTCTGCTGGTTTTTGTTGTTACTCGCCATTTAATTGATTAATTAAAGCAGTCGATTACACAGTTAACTCACCTCACCTGGTTTCTTTGGTCTAAGTAGTTGCTGTATTTAAGGTGAAAACAAAAACTAGCAGACCCTGCGGCTCTCCAGGACCAGGGTTGCCTACTCCTGACCTAACCTAACCTCACGTCAACATTGCTAACAAAACAGCTGCAGAGTGCAGAGTGCGGTACCATGCATTTACAAGCTATTGCACTACCTTGTCTCATAAAATCATCACTTAAGTCATTCTAAAATATGTACTTTAGTACTACCACCCAGATGGCCATATTTAGATAGACGTATAGGTGCACCTTACCATCGTCTTCCTTGATTTGCACGGTTCCATCTGGAATTCACAGAGACATGACAGATTGTTCCTTACTTTACATTAGAACCTTTGAGCTACAGACTGACCTGTCTACCGAAACAGGTACAAATCATATGCAAGTACGCCTTTTAAATATCAAGCTTTATTAGCGCTCATGCAAAAAGGTGAGCATCGAAATTAAATGAGTCATTCTTTCCACTGATAAAAATAATCAAAATACATTATTATCAAGATTAGCCAAAGGGCCTTCTATAAGTACTGTTACTAAAGAACACAATGTTTTAAAATAAACAGTATTTGATTTTAAAAGGGTAACTAAGAACACAAACAGTTTACAAAGCATGACAAAGCTACCCAGGACCACTAGAAAAGAGATGTATTCCTCAAGAAGCTGTTCTAGAAAAATTTAAAAATGAATGTTCTAATGTGATCCTGATTACCATTTACTTGTTGCTTTATTTAAAGTAGAGGTTCTAACTACAAAACAATTTGTCTATTTAAAAAAATTAGGCTGCAAGTTACAATTTGAATCAATTGGGGTTCAATCAAAAGTTCTGAAAAACATACATTTCCAAACTCTTCATACCTCAGAGTTTCTACCATATTTAATTTGCCCTCAACATTACAAAACAGCAAAACAAAATGTTGAGACATCAATCTTTACTAACAAGGCAGTGCAGGAGGGGGAAAAATACCTTATTTCAAAGACTAAACCACAAGTTAACATCATTATCAAATAGTTGTGGACTACAGTACATTGACATGACATAAGGAATTTTTGTGTTATTAGTCTTGAAAAAGTAATTCCATTTGGTCATTCCAGAATGTGCATCAGTTTATTTTAATAATATAAATGTTTAGTATTTTAGTTTAAAGGTAACCACCCAGACAACCATAGTTTGTGAACGTCGAGCCTTTACCATTACCTTCCATGGTTATGTTGGTTTGTAGGGCTCCACCTGCAATTCAGAAATGCATTTAATCATTTTGTAGAGACAGTGGGTTTCTGCATATTTATAATATTATATATTAGATTAGCACAATTCCGTAATGTTGCTAATAATTAATCAAAAACTGACCATCCAGTGATCTTTCTATGTGAAGCAATCTGCCTCTTCAGATTCTGAATTCCTAACAGTCTCTCCTCATGCAGTCAAACGAATAGCCAGAGAGGCTGGAGAACTTGATTAATCAAAGAATACGTACCGCAGAGCAGAATTGGAAAGAGAACAAGGTGTAGCAGGGCGGTCATTCTGTAACGAGAACTCTCCTGAGTGCAGATGGCACAGAGAAGTCTTAAGATTGAGTAAATAAGCAGGCATATAGGTCCCTTTAATATTGTTCAGGGGAGTGAGATAAGAAAGACAGCCCACCCCCTCTTCCTGGTGCTGCTGACAGACAGGGCCTTGGAGGCGTCTTGCGCCACTGAAGTTGATGTAATCCTAGATTGATGCCGTCAGTGGAGAGGGGAACAGTGGCAATTGCTTTGACTGGGTAATTATAAAGGCAGCCATTTTTGGCCTTATACTCTCTCGTAATTTGAAGATTATTTACTGTGTCCTCCAACATTACTCACACATTTGATAAAGACAAGCAACAAGGCTGTATCAACTAAACAATAGCGGTAATTAGATATATTATGTGCTCCAAAAATAGGGAAATTATATTCTTTTGTACTTTGACAATTGTCCAGAAATAAATATTTATAAAATCAAAAACATCTTAATGCACCTTAATTATTCACACGTTGTTTCCGGTACTTTGTGCATACTTTATTTGCAAGGATAGCACTTCTGAGTCATCTTCTATTGTGTTTTATGAAATTGGTAAACCCCCTTTCTTGGTTGATAAAATTATGGAATCATGAGAGTTAATGGAAGTATGAATACATGTTGACCATAAACCCGGTGGCTGGTGGATGACACTACCGAGTGATCTCCAGCACCAGGGAGCTCAAATTAATCTTTCAGCAAGTCAATAAATCCAAGCATGCCTTACAATAAAATGAACAAAGAAATAGTTAACTGACCACAGAATTATTGTATTGCAAGAGCCATCTCAATTTCCAGACTTACACCTGGTCAAAAATATGTGGTTTAAATTGAACATTTTCAATTTAGAAATGCAGACCAATGGATCTGAAGGATCTTAAAAGACTATGGAGGAATATCCCCCAAATATGTTCACCCATTTCATGAACACTGGTAGATGATTTAGCAGTCCTATACTTGCAAAGGAATTGTGTAGCCTACAAAGTATTGAAAACGGGTGTGAATAATTAAGACGCCTTGACGCAACTGGAGTCTCAGATGCACCACCCCGCCCCTTTGAATTGAACATTTTACATCCTTTCATTGGCTTTTCTACTTACCAGCTAGTTTAATATCTCAGACTGCAACATGTTCAGCCCACTTGATTATTTGCTGTGTTAGATCCCTCATTACAATTCTATTACCATCCATTCTACCTTTAGTTTAAAACAGGCCGGCCAGCGAAGGATGGGCTTCCCATTACATTACATTACATCATAGACATTTAGCAGACGCTCTTATCCAAAGCGACGTACATAGTTCTCCCCTCTCTAGCCAGGTTCCTTCAGAGATTTCTTCCCATTGGGGGGTTTTTTCTCGCCACTGTTTGTGTGTTTTTCTTCCCATCGGGGTGTTTTTACCTCATTTTGCTGGTTGGGGGTTCAGACCTGTTTTTTTTCTCTCCAATTTTCCTTCTGTTTCTCTGTACAACGTCTTAGTTCGCTGTAAAATGCGCTATACAAATACAATTTTATTGACTTGAATCGTTTTGAAAAAATATATATGATATACTTATAGAAATATTTTTCTATAAGCAATTGTATTAGTATACAAGTATATAATTTTCCAATGTGTGAGCAGACAATATAGTTAATTAACTGTATTTCTTATTTTATACGGCCTTCTTTCTCATCTTTATTAAAGGTGTGAATAATTTTGGAGGTCACTGTATGTGTTCCTAACAAATATAGTCAATTGTTGTTCCAAAGTGTATTGCCAGCTCTTTCAACGTTCAACATTGTTCTATTTTTTATGGGCACAGCTACAGCAACATGAATCATAAGCTACTGCATAAGAGCAAATGCATTTTTTGTCTGCGAGAATGAATAATCCAAATATCAGAAAATACTTAACCTCCTAAGACCTCGCGTCCACATGCGTGGACATCACATTTCGGGTTGTGATGTCCACGCATGTGGACGCGAGGTCTTAGGAGGTTAATGCTGAAATCTTTCCACATTGGCTAATTACTGGAAATCATTAAATGGTAGATACGCTACTATAAATCTATACGCTGCATTTCCGCGAGAGAATGCTACCTTTAAGAGCGCCTCTGTGAATCACGCGATCTTCGGCTGGATAAGAGAATTCTACTGGCTCTGTGGTTCCTGCTGGGTGTGGTGCAGGGCCGGGGTTTCCTGCAGGTCTGATAACTTGTCTGACAGCTCTTGAGGGATTTCCCCTCTGCTCTAGAGACAGGCACAAAGGGGAGGCGAGCCACATCATGGAAACAAGAACTTGGATCCGCATAAAAGGCAACGCAATCACTAAACAAACACAACTGCACCAAAAACAAAACCATAAATATACATACGCTCTCTCGTGCGCGAGCACACACATACACACACGCACACACACACACATATGAACACACACACACAGGGTCTGATTGCGCTGCTACTCAATTGAAGTCCAAGAGGAGAATTGAAACCAAATGAACACTAGTCAGACCACATGTTTACATCTTTGGTGGCCAGCTTTTCACTCACAAAGAGTTTGCAAATGCTTTTAATAAGAACTTTTTAAAATGTACTCTCAATGTTTACTGCTCCAAGGTCCAGCTGTTTCCCTTTGGACTGGATATTGATGATTTCACTAAACGTCACAAGAACGAACAGAAAACAGTCGATCTAATTTGAATGTTTAAGAAAACTCCCTGATGCCAAGACATGTTTTATAGATGTTGACTGCTTAGGTAACTCAGCAAATGTTTCAGGTAATTATCCACTCTGCAACAATAAAACAGAATGAAACACAAAAGTAGAAGCCCTAATTTACAGGATGTCAGTGCTTCTCAATGGCTAAACCCCCCCCCCCCCCCCCACATTCATCTGAACCGACAGGAAAACTGGCAGGAAGACTAACATCCAGGGCTCGCTGGCTCTAATTGCACCTTTGCATAACCCCCCCCAAGGACAAATCTGTGTCCAAAAAGAAGATAACTGTTCGTGTGAGGTCAAATGTTCCTCTAGCAACTGAATGTTCCTCTTTTAAAACAGTTTGAGAAATGGAGGGACTAAACACATGATATTTCCATTTTTCTGATGAAATGCACATACATCGGTCTGACTCAATTAAAATCCCCATGGCAAAGGAATCAGAACTTAACTATAACAGCCAGGCCAAATTTCCAACCTGGATTGTTCAGTCTGCCCTTGTGATAGTTTTTGTCAATGACTTTCAAGCACAAATGCACTATTCGCATTTGTGGTGAAAATGTGGTGAAAATTCCCCCCCCCCCCCCCCCATGTGGTGTATGAAGCGAGTTATTTGTAAAGCTCTTTCTAAAACTTGAATGAAAAAAGCTTTTTGTGTGACTATTGTTTGGTGAATTTCTATATACTTGTTCATCTGATTTCACAGCTTTTTTAAATTGAGGTATTTGTATCTTACGAAACAGACAGCTGATGATAAATTAATGCACTTCAGCCCTAACTAGCCCTAGTACAAAACAGAGCTTTTAGAGACTATAAAACCTCTGTGCTTGCCAAATGATCTTTGTGATCGTTTGTGTAACAGCATACGGACTGATGACAAATCCCTCCCCTTAGCAATGGGTTAGAAGAACTACCTCCGTTGCCATTGACGTCTATGATGTTCTGGTGCAAGGAAAGGCTGAGCTACTTTCCCATGCTAAAACTGCATGATGCAAGCATAACAACACTGTCATTTATGTTTTTCATCCTCAACAGGCTTAGTGATTTAGTTGCAGAAATTGTTTCCACATTTCCATTCAAACAACTGTCTTTGTGAGGGAGTCTGGCCAAGTTATATGTATGTTCAGACAAGAGACTGTTTTTGTTTAAAAGTTGTTACACATTACACCCGAACTTCAAAAGAAATTTCGTACAAACAAAAGTTGAATTCCATCGTCAGCTACAATTAATACTGCTGACAATTCATTTGCATTACACTGATGTGCATGTAACTTTAATAGTGGTCCCAGCTTCTGCCCACCATAATGACCATGAAATGTACTTAACAACATTGTTAGATATGTCTTATAACTAGTATTAAAATTATCCACTTATACAGTTTATCACTGATAAGCACTGTCACACCCTCAGGCTGATGGGTGTGACACTGCTTAGTCTATGTCAAGTTTCAAAGGTACGTATATTAAATATATAAAAAAATATGTATTGCAAGTTTGTTTGTAATCATAAATGAAAGGACAGAACCAGAGTTCCACCTTGTAAAGGACAGATACCAATTAAGACACGATAGTCTTTGTTTTTAGCATTGCTTCACCCTAAAAATTTTGTCTTATGACATTTGTAAATAAAAGTCTACTTCAGTACAGTCATTTAAACCTTAGAATTGCATATAGGTCACTTGCAACAGTCCATCTCTTTTGATTGCTCAACACTGGCAGAGAGTGTCAGCTAGCGCCAGCAACAAGCCAAAACAAATACACTTTAGTTACACTGTATAAAGAAGGTGTTCTCTGGAGAAAAAAAATCTGCCTGCATGTTTATTTTTCTGTTCTTTGTTTTTACTTGTCCATTTTAAACATAATGATGTTCAAATGTGATGTATGGACATTGTGAACACGCTAATCTTTGTAGCCTTTGATCATAATACATAGCCCTAAGAACACAGCGTGAATGGGCAGAAACAACATCTTGGTTTGGCTAAAAGGCTCTCCAGTGGAGGAAATATTGTTTTGGGGTGTTGAGTGCCACTATGCAACAGGAAAAGAACAATATTGTATTTCCTCACTGTGTGTGCCTTACAATTAATGCAATATGGTGGCTGTAGAATTGTATGCAGCACAATAGTGTGATAAGGAGAGACTAATATGTAAATAGGAGAATGCAGGCTTCTGACCTAAATAATTTAATTACTTAAAATGTAATGCTTTAACATGTATCCATAATTTAACAAGTAAGACATGTCACCTTTATGCTAATTTAAGCTAAATTACTATTATAATAAGTAATGCTCCCTAGTGCCCAGGTCCACAGAATGTGTACATTATGGCTATGAGTTCTAAACCTGGGTTGGTCACGACTGCTCTTCAACTTAGCCAGCGCATTCCAATTCCGCTCACAACAAGCAAGAGAGACCAGGTATAAATAAGCGCTAGTGCTACAACGCCATCTGGTGAAGAAATCAGGTAAGTGATGTGTGCTATTTTCATTCCAGTTCAGAAGGTTCTGGAACAAATGCCGTAGGTTTTAGAGAACAACCTATACTCAGTAAAACAATTTGTTTTGACAAGTTTAAGGGCACTAACCTTAACACTAATTGAACTTGTTTTGTTTTTCTCAAATGAGTGTAATCTGTTCTGAACACAGTGTTGAGCTTCGCCAGAACTGTGTGAATAATGGCCCATGTCCCATGGTGCCTGTGACCAGTGCTAAAGCTTGACCCCCAAGCCAATTCACAGTTAGTCTTCAGTGGCAGCAATGGTTTTTCTTGAAATGAAAATACACCAGTGGGAATAGTTTGGGTTTGCCTGCTTTCAGACTCCAGTTTTCTCCATATTGTGTAAACACTGGTCATTTTATTTTGCACAGTCAAACTCTTTTTGTTTGTATGTGCTGAGTGAATGCCATTGACTGTGGTGGCATGCAAAAAGGTAACTGCTGATGTATGGCGAGCATTCTGGTGCAAAAATGGCTGCCGTGCTTCGCCCTGGTGGGTGCTCACTTTGGTGATGGCTGAGGTGAGTTTCCCTCAAACCATTGAGTGTCCTTAAGTTCCTTGAAAGGTGCATATACATGTATAATAATAATAAATAATAAAAACAATACACAAACGAATAAAGATCTGATCAGGCTACACATGCATTATGTGTCCATGATACCAATGAGAAATGTATTGTGAAGAAAGAAATGTACAGAATTTTTTTTCGATGAAGACTATGTTGTCTTTTTGTATATAATACTTATGGTTTCAGTTTCTGAAACAGATTGTCACTTCATTGTACAATTACATTTAATTTGTTAGTTTCACTCCTTAATTTTATATACATGCAAAATGACATTACAAATCATGAAAATCTAATTATTAAATTTGTATAAGGTACTCATTTAAGTTAAGAAGATTGGTTTTGACTGAAAAAAGTGAGTTTTAAGTTTAAGTTTTTATAATTTGTTTTTATAATTTTTCATAATTTTTTTTTTTTACGTGACAATGGTTCCACCCAGATAAATGTGTTAAATTAAATGTCACCAATCCTTTGTCCTAGTTAATTTTTTAATTCACTTTTTATTTTTTTTTTTTAATTTTTTTTAATTAATTAAAAATTATTTCACTTAGCTAATTATTAATTAATAAAAACGATTTTAACTAAATGATAAAAATATAAAAAAACGATTTAAAAAGAGAACTTACGTAAACTAAAACAAAACTAAATACACATTACATTGTAATGCCATTCGTTTGCATGTTCTTCGTTCATTTCCTGTTCTTCCTGCTGTTCGTCGTAAGTCGCACGTTTGAGAAAGTGATCAAAAATTGTTTGGTCACAGCAAAACAACAGAAACATAATAAAACAAGGGAAAGGACAGATAAAAGAGGGAAATTTACAGGGGTTAGGGTTTTTAATAATTTTTTTTTTAAAATTTAAACTTACACTAAATAAAAATAAGCAGGTGGGGTGTGGGGGTGGTTTCAAGGCAAGTGACAGAAGTGGCGCCTAGCCTGGCGGCGGGGGCCTCAGAATCCACTCTAAAAGGGAGGGGGAGGTGGGGGTGGGGTTTGGTGTAAAGGGAATGTCTCTAATCTATTATTCAGTTTTGAATTCCATTGGAGGAATTCCATTGGAGGTTTCTTTTAGTAATGTGTGTTGCCGCTGCGCACTAAAATTGCGCATAAAAAATGCGATAAAAAAAAAAAATAAAAATTCGCAAAAACCTAAAAAGCCATTGCATAGGAAGTTGGATGTTGGCAGGGCTTTTCTTCTCCGGATTCTCTACCTGCCCTCCGCCTTGATAAAACCCAAAAAAAAAAAATTAATCCGAGCCAGTGTGAAAAAAACGCAAAAACGCTGCTTTAAAATAAAATAATTGATGAGAAGAGCAGAAAGAACCCTGGAATGTGAAATGTGTGGAATAAATAATGAAAATATGAAAACGAAAACGAAGACGAATTTTTTCCATTTTTCCCTCAGCACTCAGCTAACAAACGCCTGGAAAGAAAGGGGGAGCATGCGCAGAGAAACCAAACGCATGAACGGATATTAGTAGTGCCCCCTGTGTGTGTGTGTGTTGTCTTCCTGTCTTCGCCTTTCTTGAATGAATGTAGGTAGGGGGGTATGTACGTCTCTAGCTTCGCTTCTTTCTTTTTCTTTTTTTTTTCTGGATGAGGGGAGAGTGCTCTGACTCTCACCTCACATTATTTTTCCAGTCTCCAGAGTTAGAGAATGAACCTTCTCTGCTGCTATTTCTCCTTTTCTTCTTCTCAAGTCTCACTCACTCTCCTGATGCCAGTTTGGTTTGTCCTGCCCCCCTTGTAAAAAATGCCCCCTTTGCTTTCTAAAAATCAAAGAGGGCAGTTTCAAAAAATTTCTTAATATATGGTTCTTTCCTTTGTCATAATGTGTCCCTCTGAGTACAAAGTGTATCAGTCCATGCCTTTATTACCGAGGCGTAAAAAACAGTAAGACCTACTGTGTCCATAGGCTCTATCTCCATCAGGAACAGATGTCTATCCAGCCCCATTCCACCTGCTTTTCTGAGCAGTGCACAGGCAGTCTCCCTCCAGCACACCTTCTTGTACAGGAGCCTCTGAGCCGCTTGCAACCGGAAAGCTATTACCCTACTTTCCAGGTCCATGAGTCCCTGCCCTCCTTCCTGCAGTGGCAGATACAACACTGCTGCCCTGAGCCAGTGCTGCCCTGACCAAAAGAACTGCACCATTAATTTTTGAAATGCTTTCAGGAAACCGCCTGGTGGCGTCAACACCGCCAACCTGTGCCATAGTGCAGATGCCACCAAATTATTTAAAATTAACACCCTACCTCTAAAAGATACCTGTGAAAGGAGCCATTTCCACCTAGAAATCCTAGCACACGCCTTTTCCATTACACCCTCCCAATTCTTCTGCATATATTGAGAAGTCCCCAAGTACACACCTAGCACTTTCAACCCTTCTCTCTTCCAAACCAGATTTCCTGGCAACTTGGGAGGATTTTCATTTTGCCATGAACCACAAAGCAATGCCTTTTCACTCTTCTCCCAATTTACCCTGCCAGAGGAGGCCCGCTCATAGGTCTGAATACATTTTTCTAGGGCAGCCAGATCCCCCTGATTTCTTACTACCACCATTATATCATCAGTGTACGCCGAGACTTTAATTTTATTACAGAGAGACTCTCCTGGCACAATCAGACCACTCAATTTATTCCTAATGAGGCAAAGCAAAGGTTCGATGGCTAAGGTGTACAGCAGCCCTGACAAAGGACACCCTTGTCTGATGCCACACTGTACCTCTATTGGCCTGCTGAGTCCCCCCACCACCTTTACTAAGCAAGACACATTTTTATACAGCAGTCTCACCCAAGACAGAAGGCCATCCCCAAAACCAAAAGCCTCTAGTGTCTTCATTAAATAGCTGTGATCCACCCGATCAAATGCTTTTTCTTGATCGATCGAGAAAAGGCCAAAATGTAAGTTATAAACCTTTGCCAGCTCTACAACATCTCTAATCAGAAACAGATTGTCTCTGATTGATCTGTCTGGAATGCAATAGGTTTGATATTTTTTTGTTATTCTAGAAACATATTTTTTTATTCTATTTGCTATACTTTTTGACAGTATCTTACAATCAGTGCATAAAAGTGCCAAAGGTCGCCAGTTTTTCAACAGGCACAGGTCCCCTTTTTTCGGCAGCATTGTGAGCACTGCCCAGCGACAGCTTTGTGGAAGCTCCTGTTTCAAACTACTCTCCATAATCACCCCATAAAAATCCTGCCCCATACATCCCAAATTTTTTTTAGAAAATTCAGCAGGTAATCCATCAATGCCTGGGGCACGGCCTGAAGACATCTGTCCCACAGCCTCAGTAATCTCCTGCATACTGAGCTCAGAGTCCAACTCCATTTTTTCTTCTGCAGTTATCTTTGGTAGGTCTTTATGAAGTGTTTCAACCTGCTGCATGTCCACATCTTCTGCTTTAAAAAGTTCTTTATAAAAACACACCACTTCTTCCCGGATTTCCCCAGGGTCAGCAGTCGTTTTCCCACCAGGAAGATTTAAAACGCACAACTCTTTACGTTGTACCACCTTTCTTTCCAAATTAAAAAAGAACTTGCTATGAGCATCCATGTCTTTTAATGTACAAAATCTGGCTCTAATCAGAGCCCCCTTAACCTTCTCATTCAGTATAGTAGCCAGATTTATTTTTTTCTCATTAAGAGCCTGCAACATACCAGTATTATTGATCATTATCACCTCCTCCTCCATTTGAGTAATTTCCTTTTCTAGTTCCGCCACAGCCCTTCTGCTCCTAGCAGTACTATACTCTGTGTACTGCTGACAAAAAGTTTTAATTTGAACTTTGCCCACCTCCCACCAGAGTCCTACTGTTTCAAACCTTTCTTTTTCCCCTTTCCATTTTTGCCAGAAATACTCAAATTTTGCACAAAAAAATTCATCTTCCAGCAATTTTATATTAAATTTCCAATAAAAACTACCTTTGGGCCTCTTCTTAATGCACATACTTAAAACAATTAAATGATGGTCCGTAAAACCCACTGGCAAGATACCAGTCCTTGTTACCCTGTGCCTTTCATTTTTAGGAATATAAAACCTATCTAACCTGGCTGCACACACTGTATTTAAGGCACTCTTTACCCATGTGTACTGTCTCACATTTGGATTTTGTTCTCTCCAGGCATCACAAAGATCAAAATGATTTGAGAGCTTCTTAAGAAAACCTGCAGATTTAAAATGCGGTTCTGCACCATTTCTGTCCATAGTAAAATCTAATGTGCAGTTCCAATCACCCCCTATAATAAAAACTGCATCACTATCTGCAATTTTAAAAAGTTTTTTCTGTAACTGTTCAAATAAAAACTGCCTATCTGTCCCCACATTTTGGGCATAAATATGAATAAAAACATAAGAAATCCCCAATATTTCTAAATTCACACATAAAAGCCGCCCTTTAACAATTTCCTCCTTAGCCAATAATTTAACATTAAAAGCAGGTGAAAATAAAATGGCAACCCCAGCACTCAAGTTTGTCCCATGACTCAGAAAACAATCTCCTTCCCACCATAGTCTCCACTCAGTTTCATTTTCTATATTGCTATGAGTCTCTTGTAAAAAAAAGGACATTCAGTCTTTTTTGTTTCACCACTTCAGCTACCAATCCCCTTTTTACCCCATCTCTGGCGCCGTTAACATTAAGTGATCCTATACTTAATGTATTCATGAAGTAAAAATGAAATAGAAACAAGCATACAAAACACAGTGAATAAAGGAAAAAAGTGAAATAAAAATACCCACAAGCCATTTATTTCACGATTTTAGAAATCGACCTCGATTTTCTAACAGTTGTGCAATGTTTCTTCAATCTGTATCTTTTCTGGCTATTCAATTCGTCCATGCTAACGTTACTAATGATATTTTTAACTGACCGCACAAATTTATCTCCGTCAGGAAAGAAATTAAGCACATTAACGGTCTTTCCTTTTGTCACATCTAAAAAACCATTTATTTATTTTATGGTGTAAAGCGTATTATCGCCCTCTTGGCTGGTTACACTTTCCGATAAGATTGAAGAATCGGAAAACTCTCCGTCATCTTCCTGCACACAGCTATTATCTTTACCATCTTCACAATCCATCCCAGCTATATTTCCCTGTCCTTCCTGCTCAGTTAGACTATGTGGTTCCGAAAACGAAGGGGTTTCTACTGATTTTTTTGCAACCACACTTTCTTCTTCATTTAAGCCCGTTTTCTCAGAATCCAGACTTTCTTTTTCTACGCTACCTTTTTTTTCCCTCTCAGTGGACTGTTCATTTTCACAATGAAAAACACGTGCATTATTGGATTTACGTTTCTCAGTTCTCCCTAGTCTACCAGAGTTCAGCACAAATGTTGTGTACTCACTAGTACCTTCAAGGGGATCACCCAACTGAGTTATCCCTTCTGTTTGATCCCCCATTTTACCCATCTCCACACTTCCCAGCACATTTCCTCTGCCTCCGCCTTATCATTACATTCCTCTGAAGCAACAGCAATATCTCCTCCGCCCTGCTTTTCTGCCTCAGCCTCCTCACCTTTAGAATCCTCACTGGGCCGTTCTGCTGAACCCGCACCGATTCCTTCATTAGCCGGTTTATTTAAAACGTTCATATTTTTATGTGGGCACGATCTCTTTTTATGTCCAATGTCACCACATTCAAAACAACGCAAACTATCCGTGCTCGCAAAAACTATAAAATAACTTTCCCCATGTCTGACCCTAAAAGAAATATCAATTGTTTCCGATTCAGCATTTAAAAACATATATATTTGTCTACGAAACGACAGTATATGTTTTAAATTGACATTTTTGCAACCTAAAGGTATCATTTTCATGGTGCCAGCGAATTTGCCATAGCGCACAAGCTCTCTTTTAATATCGTCATTTTTTATGAACGGCGGGACATTGGAAACAATTACCTTTGTGGCTGGTGCGGAAAGTGGGGTTTACTTGCACAAACACCCCACGAACCCATATTCCACTCACCACAAGTTTAGTGACCAATTCCATCTTTTAAAAAAAAAACACCACGGCTTTATTCATTCTAGAAGCCGAATCGATGTTTTCACCTCCTACCTGCTCTGCAATTGCATTCAAAACGTCCTCAACTGACGTGCTATTGTCGGTAACGCATCTTACCCCATGGCGGAGAGACAAAGTTTCTCCTCCTAGCTGAGACGCCATTACAGCGTCTCAAACTGAAAACCCTCCCGCACCTACCCCACAAAAAACCCCTTCCCCAAATAATACTGTAGTATCCCACTAAACCAAAACAACTACGTATCTGTTTTAAATCAGTAGGTAAACATATAAAGAATAGAAAAGTAAAAGAAATTGAAATTGAGAGCTCTCACAAACACAACCTCCACCTCAGAGAGAGAGAGCGAGAGAGAGAGAGAGAGAGAGAGAGAGAGAGAGAGAGATGCAATAATACAATAGAAAACAAAATAGAATAGAATGACATTTGACTTTTCCTGAGCCTTCAATATTCAAACCACAGATTGTAAAGTAGGTAACAGCACTACCTACCAATTGAATGGTCTCCCTTCTGTCCTCAATTGTCATAATAATGTCCCTCGGTTAAATTCCTCCACTTCACTGAAATAGTAAAGATGGACAACATAATCACTGCTAGGTTAACATAAATATTGGTAATAAAAATAAAATAAAAAAGGGTACATTCATTAACATTGCTTATTACAGTTATAAGCATTAAATAACAGTTAACTCATATTTAGTTAACATTTGCTAATGGTCTACTTCTTTATTAAGGTATTAAGTAATATTAGTAAATAGTTGATAGATTTTATGGCATTGTGTAAATAAAATGACATTCTCTACTCTTACCTGTGATGATAAACCGGACCAGAGAGGAATACCTGCTCAGCCTCCTGCAGATAGGCGAAAAGGGTGTTCTGTTGTTCCTCACCGTTGAGGTAGACAGGCACCAGGGAAGAGGACTTCTGATGAAACCACTTAGGCTTCCCATTAAGTACACCCTATAGGCAAACCAAGGTACAGAAACAATTATTTTGTGGGAATTGGATTTTTGAGTGTATTGTGTGGTAGTTGTTCGTCATTGACCAACTGCTATTAAATGTCAGTTACATTAAAGATAAAGATTCAATAAATGATCCGCATAGTTAAATGATCTGGTCTGTTCTAGTAATATCTGTTCCTAACAAAGGCCCTGGGTGAATCTTTTCTGTGAGTTAGTCTGCACTGATGAGAAAATGTGAACCTTCTCAAAGTACCACCAAATGCTGCTCAGCTCCCTGTGACTGTAGAATGAAGTCCACCAGTCTCTTTTCCTCTGCAGTGCGGTCAATTACAGCCTGCATGTGGACTGGAACTTCCTCAGTGATGGCACTCTGTCTTGGCACTCTGAATATTGGCGTAAGGGTTCCCTGGAGCAAGCTGCTGGCCTCATCAGTCCAGAAGGCAAACCTCTGGCCATGCCTTTCAAACAATAACAACAGATTAATCTATAGTATTGCATAGAAAAAAGCGAATGCATTGGTGCACCATTGACATGCATAAATACTCTCAACAGACGGTCATCCAGAGTCTTACATCTCTTTAAAAAAACAATATAAATCCTTTTAACTTTTTTCTAAGAAATTAATATACACATATTGTTTAGGGCTGTCATACCCTTCTATTTCAAAACGCTCATAGAGCGCACGGCACCACCACTTCCTAATCAAAGGCATGTCCATTTGAAAGAAAAGTGACAGTGACAAGAAAAATGTTTAGTTCATAATGTATCCTTTCTCTTCAAGATGAATAGTATGCAACATAAGCAACATTTTAAGTAGGCAATTGCTTCTTTGGTTAAAAAAATAAATCAATAAACTAACCTCCTGGAATTCAAACCCCTGCACTTGTAATAATGCAAAGGGTATACTGGAACAGAGAAGATGAAAAACATTTTATTTACAATGTTGACAGAAGCCTGCATATACTTACAAAAAAAAAAAAAACATACCTTACCATAAGCATAAAAATCCCGCAGTCATTTCCACAGATCTGGCGTGGCAAGCCCTAAAATCAACAAAAAAATTAATAAAATAGATAAGATTAGATATGATTGATGGATAATAGCTGCTGTCTTGTTCTATCTTCTGGTATTCAGGCCAAAAAGTGAGTTGTTTGGGGGATTGGATGATTGAATTCTCTATCAGTAACATCCAATCCCCCAAACACTTCAAAACAACAGAGTCAATGCCAACAGAAGACTGTTTGACATTGGCAGGAAAATTTGGCACATTTCACTTGGGACCCCACCCACATACTCAGCTGTGCTGCTCATCTCACAAATGCACGATCCTTACAAATGGGACATCATTGTAAAGGGAAATTAACAGGCTTTCCAATGACATTTAAGATACAATGCTAATAATACAGTGACAACAGAGATATGATCAAACACAAATCTCCAACTTTTTTTGAGGAGTTTATATGACGTTCAGAGTATGAGCAATGGTAATATTTCTTTGGAGTAGCTAATTATGCATTTATTATTCACTGCAATATCATGCCCAGTCTTCTCAGTCCAGCTCCCAGGATCAATTTGCTGAGCAATATCTCTATAAAAAAATACAAAAATAATATTTTGGGATTAATAAGGTAACTATTAGTTCTCCGGTACTGGTGCACATAGATGTACAGTGGCTGCCACATATATGTGTCAAAAATTACTTTACAGATTAAGAGTTCTTCTGTGTGGGGTTGACTTGGAGCACCGGCATGAACAGATGTTTAAAAAATATTAAAATTCTATCCTAAAATCTGAGAAAAGGTCACAGATCAGAGAGAAGTAATAAAAATTATGTGAAACAGATAGATGTGACAACCACTGAGACATAAGGCTATAGGAATGTAGTCAAAACATACCGGTACAGGCTATAGGAACGTAGCCAAAACATACCAGTACAGGCTATAGGAACGTAGCCAAAACATACCAGTACAGGCTATAGGAACGTAGCCAAAACATACCAGTACAGGCTATAGGAATGTAGCCAAAACATACCAGTACAGGCCATAGGAACGTAGCCAAAACGTAATTTTCTATATGAACGCGGCAAACAGTATATCTTATCTGTGGACCTAAAGATGGCTCTGTACTCAGCATCGTCAAACC
This sequence comes from Ilyophis sp. 1 JC-2022, assembly GCA_022702515.1. Lineage (NCBI taxonomy): Eukaryota > Metazoa > Chordata > Actinopteri > Anguilliformes > Synaphobranchidae > Ilyophis > Ilyophis sp. 1 JC-2022. The sequence goes on along the minus strand of CM040405.1, from coordinate 14,891,308 downwards.
CAGACTCGTACATTGCGTACTGCCAGTCTAAAAATAAAATCTCTCTCCGGAGAGGCCTCATGATCTATAACGTGATAACCGGTAAAGAGATGCAGAAGAGTTTAAAAGTCATTAGGACAGGGATTAGAGCTGGAGTTCACTCTGTTGGAATACACATTAATTAAACTACTTAATTACCACTACATCTAGTATCTAGTAACAGTAACATTTCCTTACACAAAGAAGGAAGTGTCCTGGCCCATTTGTGTTTGTCCACGCCGGAAAGACTAAGAAGTCTTTCAGGTCAACATCCTCCTAACATTAATGAAACAACATCTTGTCATTATGCAGATCGACATTTTTGTGACCACATACATATTTCGTTATTTTATATACACTCACTGGAAAGTTGTTGCTTTGTGTATGCTTCCAGGTAGGAACAACATACAGGTCCTCTATATACAGGTGCAGCTCAAAAAATTTGAATATCGTGAAAAAGTTCAATATTTTTTGCCACTCATGTCAGCTTTCAGGGGCACGCTGACAGCCGCTTTCAGGGGGCACGCTGACAGCCGCTTTCAGGGGGCACGCTGAGGGCCGCTTTCGGGGGCACGCTGACGGCCGCTTTCAGGGGGCACGCTGAGGGCCACTTTCAGGGGTCACGCTGACGGCCGCTTTCGGGGGCACTGCCTCCGCCGAAACTAAAGTACAAAAACACAATGAAAATGACCAGTCATACATGTCAGTGCTTGTTCAAAAAAGCAAAACCATCAAGTGAAAAAAGTTCCCGATCCCGATATGCTATGAACCTCCTGCCAAACAGAAAAACAAAATTACGAACATGACAGGACAAGAGCACCATCAGTTTTTTTTTTTTTTCATTACTTACCAGTTGGTACGTTAGTGTCCATTGGACCAGGTTGAACAGTGGTGGATGTCTCTGAGGATACTGGTACGTTAGTGTCCATTGGACCAGGTTGAACAGTGGTGGATGTCTCTGAGGATACTGGTACGTTAGTGTCCATTGGACCAGGTTGAACAGTGGTGGATGTCTCTGAGGATACTGGTCCGTTAGTGTCCATTGGACCAGGTTGAACAGTGGTGGATGTCTCTGAGGATACTGGTACGTTAGTGTCCATTGGACCAGGTTGAACAGTGGTGGATGTCTCTGAGGATACTGGTCCGTTAGTGTCCATTGGACCAGGTTGAACAGTGGTGGATGTCTCTGAGGATACTGGTACGTTAGTGTCCATTGGACCAGGTTGAACAGTGGTGGATGTCTCTGAGGATACTGGTACGTTAGTGTCCATTGGACCAGGTTGAACAGTGGTGGATGTCTCTGAGGATACTGGTACGTTAGTGTCCATTGGACCAAGTTGAACAGTGGTGGATGTCTCTGAGGATACTGGTACATTAGTGTCCATTGGACCAGGTTGAACAGTGGTGGATGTCTCTGAGGATACTGGTACGTTAGTGTCCATTGGACCAGGTTGAACAGTGGTGGATGTCTCTGAGGATACTGGTACGTTAGTGTCCATTGGACCAGGTTGAACAGTGGTGGATGTCTCTGAGGATACTGGTACGTTAGTGTCCATTGGACCAGGTTGAACAGTAGTGGATGTCTGAGGATACTGGATTTCCCAAAAATAAAATAAAATTTCAATAATACAATACAGTGAATAATAATGTGCTGTATTTATAATAGAATTGCATAGCAAAACTGTATTTGAAAAGTTACCCAACACTGCCTGGCTGTGGTTGTTCATTGCTACCACGGTTTCAAAAGCCTTTTTTACGTTGTCCAGTCGTTGTTTGTTCTTGTGAACGTTGTAATGGTGGATGATATTCCTCATGAGGAACAGATGGGTTCATGGTAAAGCCATGTTTAAGAAGTAATTGGTTTTTTTTTGTCTCGCAAACAGCTGTTCTGCAACTTGACTGTTGACTTTTCCGCCAAGTTGTGGGACCAGGCCAAGCTTCCGCAGAGCATCACGGGCATCCTTTGTATTATCCTCATAATGCTCTGCTGAACCGGTTATCGGATGGACATCACAGTCTGGGACCAGTTTCTTGCAGTTCAGCCAAGGTAGTGACACCTTTAGTTTTTCATCTTTGGCTAGTGCTATGTTATCTCATTTCCTATTTCAAATAATCCAAAAGTAACACCTTTGGAAGTTATTCCATCCCGGGCCAAACCTTAACAATAACAGTAGCTCCCACATATACACTATGTGAAATTAAGCTTACCTGAGGCAGCCCAAATCTTCTGAAAAACCTTGTCGTATATCTGCTTTGACTTCATTTCATTTGACAATCTCAGGAGGAGGTCATTGCGTGATCCAGAGGAATCCAATCCACACTCCCTACATAATGCCCTAACTACTTAAACCTATCAAATAAAATACATTAAATGTGTGAAGAGCTACATGTTTTCAGGAAAAATAATGGCCTGTAAATCACTCCTAAAAAGTTAATTATAAAAGTGTTTAAATTTTTTTTTTAAATCTATACATACTGTATATTTAAGATAATAATTACCTTCTGCTTGCACAGTTCTTCTCTCAGCCGGTCTTCTGAGACTGTTATTTCACGGACCTCAGCTGGTTTTGGTGGACAGACTTTTTCAAATTCTGTGTTAAGAACATGGTTTGAGCGGCGTGTATTTTTGCCTATCCACGGTGCCCAAAAGTGGAACGTTGGTGGAACTACAAATGTATTGTTTCGGTGACCTTTGGAAATATCAAAACAAAAGAAATATGTCAATACATCTCGGAGTTGAAATTAAGTGACATATGATACATGATAAATGTAAACATGTTATTTTTAAACATGTTATCTTGTCTTGCATTACTTCTCACAAATCCATGACTCATCCTTTCCATTGAAAGTGCCTCCCAAAAACATTCCATGCCAACTTCTCCAGTGAAGTCCTCTGGAGGTTGTGCAAGGTCACTTACTAAAGAAATAATGTGAAAACATTAGACAAAAAGTTAATTCTGAGAGTAATCCGATCTGTAATTAACATCTAAATCAGTCTATTCCATGAAAGCATTCTTACTTGATAAATGGAAGGCTCCCTTCTTGTGGAGGTCCATGATGACCACTGGTGGATGATCACCACAGGTCACACAAGAGTATTGGTACTCATGTGCTGTAAGCACTTCAAAGTGAAGATATCCGTGGAGAACTATATCAGCTGAAGGGAACTGTACCCCTGTAGTTAACTCCAAATAGTCTACCACTCTGCTCACTGCAGTATGGATCTAAAAAAGAAACAGAATAATGAAAAACCAAAATTCAGTGGTACATTTGTACATCTACCCAATGAAAATAATTAATTCACAGATTATACAAAAAATTACCTGTAGCATGTTCCTTATGGTTAAGCATAGCGGGAGAGTAAGGAGTATCTGGTCATTAAAATTGTGGATGCCGTCTTTCCACTCTTGGTAACGGTAGTGGATTCCACATTGATGGCAACATTTGCAGTAAGTAGAAACATCTGGAAATCCAAAGATTCAACAAGAATCACAGTACAGTTTACAACACATTCAATAATTACTGAACGTAGAACAAATCTACCTCAGGAGATTGTAATAAGACATCAATAGATCAACATCATTGACCTACCTTGAACAATACGGAAGTTGATGAGGATTTTGGCCTTTTCTGTAATGAGGACTGGGTCACTCAGGGGCACATCATCTCCTCTGGTATGAGGTACCTTGGGTATTCCTTTTCCACTGATGGAAGCCGTAAATGTTCTGGCAGAACACCAGGTAACTTTTTGTACTGAAGAATATACTGGACCATGCCTTTGATCTTTCGGTCATCTTTTAGTGGATACAGCATGTCACCCAGATCAGCCTCATCGTGACTGTCTTTGTCCCCTCTGGATGTACGATGTACAGTGGCTGCACTTCAGCATTCCGCCTCCTCAATGCTCCGGACTGTCCTGAACAGTTCACGGCGTGTCTGAAATAAGTGCCATTTGGCAATATATTTGTGCGGGCATGATCTATTTGTTTTTTCACAAGGACAGTGCCAGGAATTCCTTTTTGTGTCGTACGTCACCATAACTCTTCCCAATCGACTGTAATATGAAACTGTGGGCTCAAAAACAGAGATGTATTTCTTTGATTGAGGGGTTCCAATTTTGGAGTACACAGACAGAGGTACATGGTTGCCTTTGGCAAGGTTTTGCCGATCGAGGCAGACCTTCTTTTTATCCTTGCCAAACCACTTGCTGTTCACCATTTCAGTAAGCGTTTCTTCATGAAGTGCAGGAGAGGAGGCATAGGATGTACAGTACGTTACTGATTTGAGGTGGATGCATTGATATGTTTTTAATCCACTCCTCCATGCCAACTCCATGTTCAGCTGGCACTCAGTGGATTCACAGGAAACATGGTGATTTTCCCCCCATACTTTATTTTGAATATGCAGAGGAATACTGGTCCCAAGAAAGGATTTGTGGACAGCGTAGACTCCATTCTCGGGATCTATGCATTTACTCTGAAGGTGGGAACTTGCTGTTATGTCCTTATGTTTGCCTGTGTGCTTCCTTTCTATGTGCCTTTTTAAATTGGTTTTGTTCATGAGAACCTGGCATATGGGACATTTTTTCCAGAGTACTGGCTTCACACGGACCCTTTGCATCTGTCCACTTAGGGTGGTTGGCACAGTGGGGCTTGTTGGAGCTGGGACGGTGGGGCTTGTTGGAGCTGGGATGGTGGGGCTTGTTGGAGCTGGGACGGTGGGGCTTGTTGGAGCTGGGACGGTGGGGCTTGTTAGAGCTGGGATAGTGGGGCTTGTTAGCACTGGGATGGTGGGGCTTGTTGGAGCTGGGATGGTGGGGCTTGTTGGAGCTGGGATGGTGGGGCTTGTTAGAGCTGGGATGGTGGGGCTTGTTGGAGCTGGGATGGTGGGGCTTGTTGGAGCTGGGATGGTGGGGCTTGTTGGAGCTGGGATGGTGGGGCTTGTTGGAGCCTGGATGGTGGGGCTTGTTAGCGCTGGGATGGTGGGGCTTGTTGGAGCCTGGATGGTGGGGGTTCTAGCAGGGTGCTTGTCTTTGCACAAAGAAAGGTGTTTAATGAATTTCTATCTGCAAAGAAGTGTTGATTGGCAGTGGATGCAGTGATAATGACACTGTGGTCTGCAATCTAACCCACATCTGTGAATGGTATACCCTAAAACAAGAACATAGAATTGTAATACTATTATTTTATGATCAAATTATTTTTAAAAGTGCAAATGAATAACCAAAACCAGAATGACGTATCTAGTCACCACAAACGAATACAAATCAGAGAGGGTCTTGTTTGGATTCATTGCTCAAATTAATTGATCATAACATTCAGGCTGCTTGTAATGCATAGACACATTATAACTCCATATGCATTTCCCGAGAGAATGTTTGCAAACTTTACCTTCATGGAGAACTGCACGGGTGAAATAGCTTCCCAAATGGGTTTTGACCTTGCTCCATTTCGTTGGTTGGAACAGGGATGCCTTGCAGAATGGGCAGTGAAACTTATTGCAGCATGTGGTGCATCTCGTTAGTGGCAAGGATCTTTCTTTTTGTATTGTTATGTGAATCTTCAAAAAGAGAAAGCCTAATTGGTCAAATTGAACACTTAAGAGTTAATTTCACTGACACAAATTCAGCCTAATACTGGACCAAAAGACATTTTGAATATTCTGTCCTGGATTTAGCTTAATCTGTGTCTGAAATCACTTCATATATACAGCACATGACAGAATGTAACATGTGAAAGTAGTGTAAGCCTATAGATAGAATACAAAATACATAATAACTGACTATTAAAAATACCCAACATTACAAAACAATGTCCAATGAAGAGACTGACTGATAACACATACAGTGGGGGTAAACAGGAAGTCAGCACAGTTTAGCTAATTATTAAGATTATTTCAACTTAATTAAAATGGTAAAACAATTAGTATTAAACAAACATTTACACTGAAGACAGTACTGCTGATGTAATGTAGCTGACAGACACAGATCATATCGACATGCTCTTATCATCTTTTGAAGTTTAATCAATGTGCTGGCTAGAATTCATTATCATAGTCAACTAGTTGGGCTTGCTAAAATCGCGCTACGGTTTCGTTAAACAAATAACGAAACCGTAGCGGTATTGCCGGGGGAAAAGAGACATTAGTATTTTAAGTCAAACTTGAGGATCTCACAAGTAACAACACAAACTGATTTGGATAGCGATATGGTAACTCATGTGTACTGATGTTAACCCGGTGACGGTCCGTCTTCAACTGCCATGCTCCATGCGGATTCATCCAACCTTCCACGTATCACGGTTAAAACCGTTGCTGATCAGTCTTTTGTCTCCTACGGAGAGACCTCCTCCACCTCCTCGGGTCGTAGAAGGAGGATCGGTATATACTGTCTGCCACATTTTGGCGGAGAGACGTGTGGGTAGGGGTTGGCAGTTCTTAGTGGACTGGGAGGGTTATGGGCCGGAGGAGTGGTATTGGGTTCCGTCCAGGAATGTTTTGGACCACAAACTTATCAAGGAGTTTCGGAGCAAACAGTCAGAGGGATCGTCTCGGGGGGGTCCTGCCATGGTTCATGGGTTATTGTTTTCTTTTTCCGCAGCGGTTCTCGTCCTCTTTCCCCGATTGAGAATCTATCAGATTTTTTCCACGTTCCGGTCCGGGGTTTTGCTTCCCCATTCTCATTATTCATTTCACCTGTGCTTCTACCTGCGGGGTATTTAAGTTCCTTACTTCCGCTTCCCCGGTGCTTCTTTGTCATTCATTTGTACATTGAGCCAGGTATAGCCAGGTTTAAGCGACCTCATGATATTTATTTAACTTATTTATGTTCACGAGGGACTTGCTTATAGCTTATCTTCAGGTATAGGATTGTGTTTCCTCCTGTTAGCGTTCTGCGCTATTTATTCCCGTGCTGTTCTCTACGAGACAGTCTTTTCTTTTGGTGGTTTTGTTTTGTTTCACCCTCTATAACATTGGACAGGTCTGCAATTTCATAAAAACCCCACTTTACCTCCACCTGCCTTTGCATCTTGTAGGATAAATGGATGTACACTGACATTATTTTTTTGTTTTATTCATAGTTGAGAAATTACTAAATTTAGGAATGTTGATAAAAAACATTTCACCGATGCCTCTGGTGGTGGCCCTCCCACCCTCCCAAATATGTTTTGGAAATATTTCATTCAGTGCTCACAAAACATTTTTAACAGTGTAACAATATAGGGATAGCTTCACGACTGTGTTTCATTGTGTGCGTTCTCATACACTATCGTTCAATAGTTTGGAATCACTGAGACATGTCTTTGAAAGAAATTGATACTTTTATTCACCAAGACAGCATTAAATTAATTAAATACAGTCAAGACATTGATAACGTTACAAAATACTATTTCTATTTAATTATGTGACCCAACAACATCAAAAGACTCTTGATCTTATTTTCAGGTACTCTCACAAGCAATACTATAACCTTTCTGCATTTGAATGGATCTCTCTTGGACTTTGGTGTCGGACTAGATTAAGCTGTAAATTACTCGGGAATAATACGAAAACAGATGGTTGGCTAAATGGCTGTAAGTCATCAAGGGTCTGAAGTATCAAACAAGCCTCAAACCTCAAAGTGTGAGGGTTTGAGTGGGGTTCGGAGAACCAAGCGTGACTGATAAGAATTCTAAAAGCGTATCTAGAAAGATACGCCACAAAAGAGGAAGAAACCGCACCAGGAAGGGGTGAAACAAAAGAACGGGAGCAAAAAACTTCCCTAGCACAAGGCAAATCAAAACAACCTAAAAAAAGAGGCATATCTCGATAAACAGCGAGAATCAATAACAAAAGAACCTCACGCACTGAATAATTAGGCATAACAAGAGGTTGGAAAAAATTTTAAAAACAAGAAAACAGGTGAAGAAAAGAAATAGAAAATCAAACCTGTTACCTAAGCTCAAGTAAGAAAAGAGCTGAATACAAGAGGTAAACAGGTCGAGAGAGTTAGGATAAACGCAAGATCGGAAAGAAATAAATATACCAATCGAGTCTTATAACTAACCGGACTTGCTGCGTTTCTTATTTATACAAACCAAAAATGCAGTGACCGAATTCCTATACCGTTACCGACTTAGACAATATCGAAGTGCAGGAAGACGGAGGTCCTGGGCTATTTATAACCGGCAGGAAACTCAAAACAGGTATGAGGAATAATTGGCGGGCAAGATTCAAACACCGGAACGGTGGCGGAAAAAATACGATAGTGTAAGGGATCTCTGTCAGAGACAGAGATGGGAGTGTTGGAGATCCAAATGCAATAGCTGGTCAATCTTAAAGTGTTCCTAAGAACACCACTGGAAACGGACAATGATCCGTAGTGGAGAAAACTAGAAATGAAAAAACAATAAACCTCGCACTATAAACGAGGAGCTCGCTAAACGAGCAAAACAAAGGAATAAGCAATAACGCTTATCTAACTCCGTTTGTGGAGCGAACGAACAAAGGAAACCAAAACTATAAGACCCCTTTAACTGGAGTCAGCGCAGTTAGAGCGCTAGTCGGTAGAAACGGTAAAAAAGGAAATAAGCAGACACGCTTATCTTACTCCCGTTATTGGAGTGAAAACTAAAGGAAACAGAGAACTCAACAACCCTAACTTTTCCTGGGTAAGAGCACTCGTAAGTCAGAGTATATAATGAAAGAAACGAGAAAGCCTCTGCTCAGCAATGAGAGCTAAAAGAAACTTTCTTTCTTTCTAAAAACCCTACTTTCTAACCCTTTCGTTTTTAAACTAGCTTTGTAACTAATTCTTATACCTCTTTACCGGCTCGAATGTTAAGTGGAATAACATGGAAGCAACGAGAGAGTCCGGAAGCGGGGTATAAATAGTGAGCGGAATTAACTGCCAGGTGAACTCACTAATGACAAGGTGAAAGCAAAACCCGTGACGGAACACAGGAAAATCCGATAGATTACCGATAAACGATAACAACGAATAAAATGACGTGGAGATAAGGGAAGAAAGGTCAGATCCATGACAGATAGAGCATCAAACGACGCCAAAGTGAAAACCGAACGCAGAAACAGCAGAGGGTGTTAATGACCATGACACAAAGACAGATATGCATGGATCACTTTAAAAGTGATTTCTCCTGACTTATTTTTCAGTTCAGTAGGAAAATGAGTGAGGAGAAACAACGCTTAAAATGTAAAAATGGCAACAATTGCTAAAGTAAAAATAGAATGAAATAGAAATAGTAGTTCGTAACATTATCAATGTCTTTACTGCATTTAAAAAAATCAATTTAATGTTATCCTGGTGAATACAAGTATTAATTTATTTCAAAAACAGTGATTCCAAACTTTTGAAGGATAGTGTATATATTTTCCAATTTATTTATAAAAAAAGTTATATACAGAACTTTGATATGTTAAAAGATGGACGAATAAAGAGCCAATAAATATCAAGGTGGGCGTAGCTTATCATAAAAATGCTAATGATTCCAAAACCATTAAAGTTATGGACCAGAAAGTTATGAAACGTCCATTAAGAGTCACATCAAGACTTCAGTACAAATATATATATTTTTTTTTTTATTCACCAGAAATCACTGTTCCTTTGCAGAGACTTGCTACAGTGACGAAAGCCCTGATTAGGAACATAGTTATGTGCTAGATGGGTTGGTTCCATTTTGAATTGGCCGCCATTATGTTTTAAATTTACTCATCTGTTACTTTTCTGTGTTCTTCCTTAACTGCTTGACTGATTCTTATTAAACTTGCCCCACAAGCCCTCAACAAATGTGGTGGCGATAGGCCACTTGGTGACATAGCTCCTGCACCGTTTGACCTAGAGAGTTATAACTAATGTCAGTATAGAGAGTTATTATAACTAATGTCAGTATAGAGTTATTATAACTAATGTCAGTATAGAGAGTTATAATTACTAATGTCAGTAGATGTCCCTTCTCACACTGAACATCAAGGAAACATGGACCGACATATTGAATCTTCAGAAATTTTTAATAGTCTTCTTCTTTCGAGAATTTACACGAAACCTGGTAGGTTGACTCATCTCTTGTACCTTCATATGGACATTACTTTTCTAAGGCCTACATCAAAAAGTGGCCGAATGATGATCCAATGAATTTGCAGTGTATTCACATACATGCTAATAATTTAAAAAACGATATAAAGTTGAGAGTTAGTTCAAGACTCCAGTTACAAACCACATGGTGGTGCTATAGAGATCCAAAAATGTACTGTTCCCAGAGATTTCTAAATTGCAACAATGACAAAAGCCCTGATTAGAAACATAAATATTTGCTTTTTGGGTCAACTCTGTATTTAATTGTCCACCATTTTGGAGTTTCTGTGTTTGACTAATGTTGCTCGGTCCCTGGGAATCACTGCTTGCAGCTATATTTTATTATTTTATTTATGTATCATTGTTGCACTCTTGTTGTTCCATAGTTTTAACAAGTTCCTGATCATTTAAGTCAATATTCGCCTACCGAATATTTTTTGGCCGAAATGGTGTTTTCAGTTAGCCTAAGTTAAAATCTGCCAGAAAAAAATGTTTAGCCTATTGTTTTTTGTGAAAACAATGGGTTGAACCAAAATACGATGATTGTAAATCACTTCCTGTTTGAGATTGTTTTCATAATCTATTTCATTCTATAGAGATATCAAGTCCAAGCTTGTAACACTTGATGAAATCAGACCATATCATGAATGGGTTATGGCATCTTCTGTAAATCCCTCTTCCTTCTGTATCAGTGACTGTTGTAGCAGCTTTTTGGCTACTCTGAAGCAAAACTATGTAATTCAGATGTGTATAAATGTGTATACTTGCAGAATCAGCTGAAACTCTCACACAGCATTGCTTGGCTGGCAAGTCCAAGTTGTGACTATATTTTAAATTCAATTTCACTTTTTTAAATTTTTTTAATTTTACCTGCATGACGCCCCTGCTGTCACATATACCTAATCGCTACGACTAAATACTGAAATATAACCAACCGTTATATAACCAACAGACCTCAACAGTGGCACAGAGTGCAAATGTAATGTATTCCACTGCTTGTCGATACATGGAATGTTCACGTTCTGTGTGAAAAGTTCAGTTTCAGGAACTTTCTACTCCAATGTGGGCAGGTGTTTTTGTTTTCCAGTCTGGAGCTACTCCGTCTAGGTTATATAAAAACAATAGTTTTTTTACTTGAAGCACCGTCAACGTGGCTGTCATTGACAAAACGCAGGAATAAAACAGAATTTGGGTGGCACACAGGGTGGTCAATAATATTTCAAGGGTAGTCAGTGCCACCCTGGCAACCCCTTTAGCACCGCGCTTGCATAAGGTTACACTGCCAAAGTTTTAAGATGCTACAGCTCTCAAATTTTTTTATTCATTATTCATAAACTTTACATTGTAGTTCCATTTCATATTTCTCAAACAGTTCCTTTCATTCTGCGAAGTAGCCCTTATTCCTAAAAAGTATTTCAATTAAATAACCTTTTGATGCTTTGTATTAAACTTAGACTGCTAAGTCTCCCAAAAGTTCAGCGTTCCATATTTTATCTGTCTCCCAATTGCACACAAATGATAGATCTCTTGAAAATGAATTCCCTTTAATTGATAGCTGCAGAAAGATTAGCCAATTTACCAGTCAGTCAATACTTGTTCCCCATCCCTAAGGGCTCTGCCACCACTATCCAGCTAAAGAATTGGATACTTAATGTCTCCATGAAACTCATCTCTTATCTCCTGAGAATCTGTTGTGCCAAGTTGGGATGTAAACCACAAGATACAAGTTATGCCTGCTCAAAAAAATTTAGACTTCTCTGCATCATCACAACCCTTAACGTCAACAGCAGATTTAAATCCATCAGTACAGTTTCTATTGCTACCATTTAGGGATGCACCGATACCGTTATCTGGTCCAATTCTGTGCTCAGTCTGAATTAGATTTCTTGAATTGTCAACATCCCATTATACCAGTGTTTTATACACTAGGCTAATTCCCTGTTTTCCCCTCTATCAGAGTTTGTTGATTATTTAATTAAGCCTTTCATTCAGACACTGCCAGCTTACATCAAGAATTCAACATTTTATTTAGAAGATTTCATCATCGACTAACATTACTGATATGGCCTTTTTAATTACAGTGGTGTTCAAATAAATAGCAGTGCGTTAAAAAAAGTGAATAAAGTGCAAATATTTTTGAATAGCTTTTAGTTCCATATTTCAAATGTAGTGGAGACATTACACATTCAATTCCAAATGAAAGCATTAACAAATTTTATCAAGTCTGCATTATTCTTTTACAGGAAGCAAAGAAAATAAATATGAATCTGTTCAAAAAAATAGCAGTGTCAACATTTTTCTCTTCAAACTCAAACACTTACTGTATAAACTGAAGACATTTTTCAAGATTTAACTTCACTTTAAATTACTGAACTAATATTTAGCAGCATAACCATTGCTGCGCATCTGCGTTGCATCGAGTCAACTTCTGGCACCTAGAAACAGGTATTTCAGCCCAGGATGAACAAACTACATTCCACAGTTCCTGTGAAGTTTTGGGTTTTGCTTCAGAAACTGCATTTTTAATGTCACCCCACAAGTTTTCAATGGGGTTCAGGTCGGGGGATTGAGCCGGCCACTCCATTACCTCAATCCTTTTTGTCTGGAACCAAGATGTTGCTCGCTTACTCGTGTGTTTGGGATCGTTGTCTTGTTGAAACACCCATTTCAGGGGCATTTCTTCTTCGGCATACGGCAACATAATCTTTTCAAGTATTTTGATGTATTCAAACTGATCCAGGTTTATGATAAATAGGCCCAACACCGTAGTGTCCCCATACCATGATTTTTGCGCCACCATGCTTCACTGTCTTCAGTGTACTGTGGCTTGAATTCAGTACCCGGGGGTCATCTGCCATACTGTCGATGACCACTAGCCCCGAAAAGAACAATTTTACTCTCATCAGTCCACAGAATGTTACGCCATTTCTCTTTGGGCCAATCGATGTGTTCCTTGGCAAATTTTAACCGATTCTGCACATGCCGTTTTTTCAACAATGGTGCTTTACGGGGGCTTCTTGCTGATAGCTTAGCTTCGATCAAACGTCTTCTGACTGTAACAGCACTCATCTTTGATCTTTCTGGAGGTGATGATTGGCTGAATCTTTGCCATTCTGACTATTCTTCGATCCATTTTAACAGTAGTTGCTTGCATATTTTGGGTTTTTGTTGCCATTTTAAAGCATTTAAGATCTTTTTAGCTGAGAATCCTATAATTTGCTGCACTTCTTGATACGTTTTCCCCCCTCCAATCAACTTTTTAATCAAATTACGTTGTTCCTTCGAACAATGTTTGGAACGGCCAATTTTATAACAATGTGTGAAACATTTGCTTCCCTTCTTCCTTAATAAAGGACAATTAATGACACCTGTTTTTTCACATAATGAATTCATTCTGTAATTAAACTCCACACTGCTATTATTTTGAACACGCCCCTTTCAATGAATGAGTCGATTACTCAGAACAAGCAGCGTGCATGTCATGACAGTGGGGTCTGTTGTTTTTATATTACACTACTACATCTACAAGTAAATTATTTACCATGCAGAAATATCACTACTATTAATAACATTGGTTCATCAGGTTACTGATGTTGTACTGCTATTTTTTTTAACGCCACTGTACTTTGGACATCACAAGGCACTACACAATTATACCCCATGAGGATGATCTAGAGGCCCTTCCTACAAGATCGTGGTGAAATGGCTAAGCCCTGTAACCACTTCATAATTGATTTGGCTAATATTGAAATGTAACAATTTTATGTTTAACAATGATTTTTATATCAAGACCTCCAGAACTAGTATGGGCTCTATATGCGTGCCTAACTAATCTAATATTTCTATGGGTTTTTTTAGGAGAACTTAAAAAAAACCCATTCAGAAATATGTATTTGCCCAATATATTAAAGGCATACTGAACTTTGTTAGAACATGATGTTGTATAGCTACCTGCTCCAGTTGTCAGCAACTGGCTGACGAATAAAACATTTTTTTCTCTCTCCATTCACTCCCATTACATAGAGAAACAGGGGGGTATTTCACAAAGCAGGATTACTGAGTTAGCTGGATAACTGTACTGAGCAAAACCCGGAACAGCTCTTTTTCCTTCAGTCCATGTTCCAGATATGGGAGGGTTCTGGGTTTTATGCAGTGCAGTTATCCAGATAACTCACTAATCCTGCTTTGTTTACCAAGCCCCTGGTCTCAAAAACACACTTTTAGCACATAAACGAATGCAAACAATGCGGATTATGCCGATATAAAATCACGCCATCAAGAACTGTACGTTTGAAAAGACAAAAAGCTCCATTCATGACATTTTACACTTTTTCCAAACAAAGGTTTGAAGGAAGATTCAGTCGTTGGCTTATTGACTTCCTTGTTTCGTTCTTGCACCCGTAACGGTCCCACTCACTTCCTGAAGTGTGCGTCAGTAAACAACCCGAGCAGCAAAGAAGCTAGCAACAGTTGCTAGTTCTCAGAAAATAGTTCTTCAAAATCAAATCAATCAAAAATTGGTTCAAAAGTTTCAAGTGTACGGTTCTTGATGTCGTGAATTTGTACATCGGCATAATCCGCATTGTTTGCATTCGTTTATGTGCTAAAAGTGCGCCGTTTCGCCATGCAATGAGAGTGAATGGAGAGAGAAAAAACGTCATTCTTTGTTGGTCAGTTGCTGACCACTGGAGCAAGTCATGAACATGAGCTTGAATATTACGACTCATATCGGAGCCAGGTAGCTATAAACATTATGGTCTAACAAAGTCCAGTATGCCTTTAAAATATTACAGATTTTTTAATGACATTTTTTATATTTTTGATGGTACTCCTGGTGAGATGAATGAACAGCTTCCAGAGGAGTTTGCATTTTACTTGTGATCTTAGTAAGAAAAAGGTTAATTTTCTTGATATGTAGGTCATACAAATTGAGGTTGGCCTGTACACAGAAAGGAAACAGAAAGAAACACACTGCTATTGACTAGTGTGCACTTCGTTGAAAAAAGGCTTGCCTAAAAGTCAATTTTATAGACTTTGTAGACTTTGTCTACAGGATTTCCACAGGATTTCATATTTTCAGATTTCAAAGCAGAAGAGATGCAATCCAGATTCCTCCAAAGGGTTTACCCATTTGATTGTATTGAACAAGCTTTCTAAAACTACCTGTACTGAGCAACAAAAAGAGAAATCTTTCTATGAAATGCATGTTTTGTCAAATTTGTATGAATTATTATTAGGAAACACAGGCACGTTATGTAGTCAGATCCAGAGTTAGTTCACTTCTTTTTGTAAACAAAAGGGGGAAATATGAAAGACCAGTTAGTCCATGCTTGATTTTTTGTGGATTAGTAGATCCATGCCACCCACAGAAACACTCCTTAGTCAACTTTGCGATGGTAACTACCAGTGTGGCAGTTGCGCCCAGTGTCATAACACCATTAAATATAATTTTTTTCACCACGCCCTTACAGGCAAGAACATTTCGGTCAAGGTACTATCACCTGTGCTTCTGCCGTTTACTCGATACGCTGTTCATGTGGCATGACATATGTAGGTAAGATCACAAGGAAATTGAAACAGCAAATCAGTGAGCGCAAGAGTGCTATCTGTAGAAACAACAGAGATTATCCTGTGGCTGTTCATTTCTACGATGCAAAACATTTCTTCCCTTAGATTTTGTGGTATTGAAATGGTTAATCTGCCACCTGGAGGGGGGAAAACCATGATTTGTTGTTCCAAAGGAGAGAATCCTTTTCGATATATACTTTACAGACTTTGCCTCTAAAAAGTTTAAATGATGAGCTCTCATTGACTGATTGTCCTGTTTGTACTTTTAATCCAGGAAGAGACCCTATTTCCTCCACTGGACCATCGTAATGTCCCTATATTTTTTCATGGGCTTTACGTCATATCCAGTTGAAGAGTGTTTTTCCAAAACTCACTCAGCCCACTTTTACCAATTTTGTTTATTTTGTTTTTTTTTGCATGAAAAATGATAGTGTAAAACTGCAAATATCTAACCATTTATCAGAAACCTTATACCCACCTTGAAAAATATGGATTATAAAAACTGGATTTAGTGAGGTTTAATTGTAGAGTTCAGTCATTTTAACACTGATATAAACTTGACTTATTTTGATTTATTTGTATTTGACTTGAATTATAATATTATACCTTAGCAGGTCATTATAACCTTTGTATATATTCTTCTTGTGTACTTTTTTACTTTTACTTTTACTTGTTTCATTTCAATGCTCTGTAATGGACAAATGTATCTGATTACCTGTCACTTTAAGATGAAATTCTGCTTTACAACGTACTACACCTGGGTTGTGGTACCAACTGATGTGATTTATACAGGTTCTGTCCTATTGTTTGTTAGATCGCCTACCTG
The DNA here is from genome assembly GCA_022702515.1 of Ilyophis sp. 1 JC-2022. Taxonomy (NCBI): domain Eukaryota; kingdom Metazoa; phylum Chordata; class Actinopteri; order Anguilliformes; family Synaphobranchidae; genus Ilyophis; species Ilyophis sp. 1 JC-2022. Next base: position 14,874,827 of record CM040405.1, on the reverse strand, counting down.
ATGAAGATCAAGATTAAATTTTGTATGATTAATAAATTCTTTCCTGAGACCTTGTGTGAGACTCCACTCATATTTAATGTGCTTTTTTATCATCCGACGCACCTGTCATAGTAGGTGTGCCGAAGTTCGTTTTTATGATACGCAGTATGTTGTCTGTGTACATCAGTTGACCATTCTAAATAAAGGATTAAGGCATGTTATATCATCACTGCAGGCGGCACGGTGGTGCAGTGGTTAGCACTGTCGCCTTACAGCAAGAAGGTACCGAGTTCGAATCCCGGCCGAGGGCCTTTCTGTGTGGAGTTTGCATGTTCTCCCCGTGTCAGCGTGGGTTTCCTCCGGGTACTCCGGTTTCCTCCCACAGTCCAAAAACATGCAGGTTAGGCTAATCTGTGATGGATTGGCGGCCTGTCCAGGGTGTATTCCTGCCTCTCGCCCAATGCATGCTGGGATAGGCTCCAGCACCCCCCGTGACCCTGAATAAGCGGGTTGATGGATGATGATGATGATATCATCACTGCATAGGTAAGCCTAAAAGGCAAATCACAATACCATGGGAATAGGAGTGGGTTGAACATTGGGGAGACATTGTGGTTGAAAATTTTTGAAAAACAGCTTTTAAGCCTCAGGAAAATAATCATAATTGTCAGAGGTGGACAATTTTGCCTGCTTCCAACACTATAGTTCCCCTGCACCCCAGCCCCTACCTGCCGCTCCACATCCCTACACTAAATCCCACTAAGTTCAACATACAAAGCACACAACATCTAAGTGAAAAACAATACCATTTCAAAGCCATACTGTGCCACCCACTTCCATGTGATAAATTAGATATAAAAAATAAAAAATATGTATTGATTTATTGCAAATTTGGTAGCAACCAAAATATTTTGGAGCATTGGAGGATGATGTGTTCATAGCTGATTGTTGTTTTTCTTTCTACTGTTTGAGAGCAATGTCTTAAAACCCAATTACAGATTCATCAAAATATATATCTGACTTCAAGTTAAAATATTCCAGTTTCTTTCTCAATAATGTAGTTTCCTACAGAAATTGCACAGAAAACATAGAGAAATGTTTCTTGAATCCTTGCTAGAGAGCTAAAGTTATTCTAATAGTATTAGGTATGTCAAGTCCATCCAAGCCTACATATCAAACGGGTTCTTTCGTGCACCTGGCAACCCTGAGTGCACCGCAATGGGAACCTCACACCAGGCTGGTCATGCGCACGTTGTTATTTTCTTGTCTAGAAAGTCACGTGATGTGGACCAATAGCGAGGCTCGAGCGACCTCGCCTGTTCTGCTGCTCTCCACAGAAGGAAAACAACAAGCTCTGCCCCTGCCTGTTTCATTGGACTGAAGACGATTCCATCTCGGATGAGTAAGACTACACATTAAATACGAGCTCTACCCCTACGTTTCCTACTACAATTGCAGACAGTACCACAGTTCTGACTATTACTGTCACCAATAATAAGAATAATAATAATCACCATCATCCTCATCTTTGCTGCCGTCATCAATTCATCACTATATATATATATATATATATATATATATATATATATATATATATATATATAGTGAGGTAAGAAAGATGTTCAAAATTTAAAAATAATTAATGAAATAAATTATATTAAGAATGAAAAATAAGTGTTTGTAAGAGTTTGAATAAAAACTGTTGCGTCATGGTTCTATTCCCCCCCTAGCCCCCCCACACACACACCACACACACACTGCTCCAGCCGGACCCCCTTTCACATGTAGCCTAATACCCGAACGCTCGTCCTGTCCTTTTCCAGTAAAAGGCAGTCGGTGTAAATACAACTATTTCCCGGTAACCCCTCTGTCAAGTATGACTCATGCAACTTCTGAAGAGTGTAATGACTGCGAAGAACTGGTATTTTTACCACCACATTTTATTATAATAAAGTAATTATTGCCTAATAAATTAAATTAGTAGCGTATTGATTATCCAATTAGATTGCTTATTATGAATATAATAATAATAATAATAATAATAATAATAATAATAGGATAATAGCCTAATAACAATAATGATAATAACAAAAATGAATAATAATTTACTTGTTTTTAGTACAAATAATAAGCACTGTTAAGCAACGATAGCTTCACACATGCATTAGTTTCATACAGAATCCCTCTTGTCCAGTCAAACGGCAACGGTGTCTAATAATAAAGACGTCATCCGCTGCTCCGACGGAGTGCGCAGCTCCTAACTGTAGATAGGACAACAACAATCTCAGCATGCTCGCGCACAACATAGGAATCTTCTCATCTTGCGAATCGAAACACATGACTATTGAATTCTGCATTTGGTCCGCGGCTCAGAGCGTCGTCGTGTGCTGGACATAAATAACCAGGGTTATTTGAGTTCCTTTCTGCGCCTTAGCACACCGTAGCCTACTGCTACCAATAACAGGTAGGATACGAATTTCTTTCAAATTGTTTTTGTTTTTTATTCATTTTATGGTGTTGATTGCACATCTCTCAAAGGATTGATTCGTATTCATTGGATCGTTTATATTTCATACGATAATAACGTGTTTTGTTAATCTGAGTATTGTTACTTTAGCAAGTACAGAATTAGCTACATGGCATTGGTGAAAAGGGATGTGACTGACTGCTTGCTTGTAGTCTTGCAGGAGTAGCGAGGTCTTCTGGAAATCTTTCGTTGCATAAAAGGCTTGGCGTTGTTATGAGTAGGCTAGCCTACGATTTTTAACGAAGGGGGTGATACAGTCGGACATCATCGTGTAAATTTGTGTTTGCGCAACCTTGTAGGTTTAGAAGAAGCTTCTGGATCTTTCTTTAAAGGGATATGAAATCTGTAAAAGTGTACTACGCACTTCCCTGCACCGTTTTCATATTTCTGTTCGAAGAGACACGCCCACTTCCACTGTTCAATGTTGTACGCTCGAAGCATGTGTTTTTCCGACCATGGTGACGGCGTGATCCATGTTTACTGTCTCACAACAGCGCAGTGTTTTTTTTCATGTTTTTGTTTCTCTCATTGGACAATTTCTCTGCCCACTGCCGCATAATCAAATATCTCAACACTGTTTCTCTAACCAGGATGTACTGTAGTGCTTTTAAAGCTCCACCAAAATGCAGACACGCTCAGTACAGCATGCGAGCAGCAGGCGGCGGTCATTTGCACACGCATGTAAGAATGACAAAGTTTGAGTCATGCGTTTTTTTTATTAGTTAAAGACGCAGGGATACACCGATCTGTGTCGGTTTGCTAGAAAATGTATTTGGTTAATATCAGCAGTGTACCCTTTTGAATTTTTAGTCTAGTTTATCGGAAAGGAAATGTGCAGAATTGAGTGAGACAGGTCAATATTTTCACTTCTGTCATAAGACTTCATGTCTGTAAGTCCTGTGGCAGCCTCCTGTGTTATGAGTACCTATACATCACATACCTGTTTGTGGGGCAACATGTGAGGTTCAGTTTTGGAAGGTACTTACAAGTTGCAACTCATAATATATGGTGAGTGCCTGTGCACGTTTGCTGCTAAATTCACACAGACCGATACATCTCAACATGCTAAAGGAATATTGGGTCTTGAAGTCTCCTCATCTGAAATGATGACACGCCCATCTCATCAATAGAGATACATACAAGAAATAATTTTCTGAATCATTTCTAATTAGTCCCAGTATATTTTGTCTGTAATATTGAACTGTGTGAGAGGCAGATACATAGAGAGAGAGAGAGAGAGAGAAAGAGAGAGTTGGTGCTGTGCAAAATTGGCAGCACAATATGTGGCTACCTGCCACAGGAAAAGGGACAGCAGTGACCCCTAACCCCCCTCCAATTAATATATATATATTTGTTTTAAATTATATAACATATTTGTATTATATATTATATTTAATTAATAATTATATAACATATTATTTATCTAATAATATCATTATTCATAGTAATAGTATTTCTATTACTACTAGTAATAGGATATATTTTTTGTTTTTATAATTGACTATTGCACTTTGGCAATATATATTTAAAAATATCTCATGCCAATAAAGCATTTTGAATTGAATTGAGAGATACATGGGGGGGGCATGAATATAGTGGCTATGTTAAAAGGCCACTGTGGCGGTATTGGTGTGCTTGTATGTGTTCTTGTGTGGGTGTGGAAGGAGGCTAATCACAACATCACTGTCCTATTTCCTATATATGTGTGTAAACCTGCATTGTTCTAGAGCAGGAATATGGAGGACACCCGTGGCCTTCCCCTGAGCAAGCCCCCAAACAATCTGGTAGAGTGGAGGAAGAGAGTCAAGTCCGAGTACATGAGACTTCGGCAACTTAAGCGTTTCCGCAAAGCAGAGGAAGTCAAGGTATGTGTACACCCTTCACTAACAATTATTATACTTTCTTCATCTATGTTTAGTTTGTGATTAGAAATCCATAGTATAGTATCAAATTTAAAGGAGAACTCCTGCCAAATATTACACATCGATGCATTTTATGATTATACTGAGTGATGTCAACTGTCAGCCTGAACTTTTCATTAGAGAAATCTCAAACAATAACTATTTTATCACCTAAAGAGTCCACATCAGTGGAAAAACTTGCGAGTGAAATAATAAGTCATCTTCCATTAAGAGGATTTGAGAGCATAATTTCTGGATTTGTTTTAGCTTTGTTGACATTGTCTTGCTTTTCACTTAGTCACTAAAATCACAAAATAATCCCTTTGCCCAAACCACATATTGACAGAATGCTCATAAGAATGTTTTCTGAATGACTCGTGGTATCTTATAATGACAGAAAATCATTACTTGAGAACAAAACATCCAATTTCTGACAGGGCATTTTATTTCTGTGTTCGCTCAATTGAAAATTTTTGCCTGGTAGTAAGGCCTGCTTGCACCATTGAGAGGAGGGTTAGGTTCTAGGACATGGCGCAGAATGCTCAAGTATTTCATACATATCATAAAACAGAATGCATTTCACACTTTGGCCAGAATTCTCCTCACAAACTTTCATGGCTCCTGAAAGTAATTTCTGTTTTATTTTTTTACTTGAGAAAATCAGGCCAAGCACGTGGCTCAGTGCCCTAAAAACTACTTCTCCACACCAGAACAAGGACACGTAATAGGACATGATACAGCTCACACAGACCTGTCCCCCATTTATCCAGCTGCACTGTTCTACGTCAGCTGAGGTAATGGGATAGTGGCAGTAGCATTCATGCAGAGATACAATTTTGAAGAAATAGGAAAATATGGAAAATGTACAAAAGGGGTGGATCACATAGATTTGACATTTTCACGTAGCAGTCGTCTGGTCACTTGTGCATGGTTAGTGTTAGTGTTTTTGTGCTACCTGTGCTTAAACTGTGCCTCTTTTTATCAGTCAAGTCTTCTTTCTGCTATCTGGGACAGGAAAGGGCAATACTGGCATGCCGATACTTATGAACAAACTCATGTATCTGTGGCTGCACTAAAACTGGAACTATGCAAGTTCTCTGCAGAAATGGAAGGTCCAAACCAGGGGTGTAGTGCTATAAGAGCACACCGGAGTGCTGCTTCGGCACTTATTTTTGACATTTTAAAATGATCGACACATTGTCAATGCACCAAATAAAACTAATAAATGATATTAGGCCTATATCCCTCGACTTATAAATTGTCTTATGAATGATTTTATAGGGTATTTGAATCATGTTAAACCCCACAGACATACACCCACGCCGGGCACGATTTGACAGCTATTGCAAGACATTTGCCAGCTACCTGTAAGATGATCACGTTGGACCCCCTTCCGACATTACCTATTCGGTTTACAGTGCTCAGACTGGCTGGCCTACATCGCCGCGTTCCTCTCCAATCTGTCGTCCTGTCTTCTTGACTCATCTGTGAACTACATGCGATCAAATCATCTGCGTCCGTGCCTATCACCATCCGTGTGACTTCGACTTTTAAATAGCTTACAGATAATTCTAGTTAACCATCACTTCAAAAGCGTTTCCGCTTTTGGTATTTAGCTAGAGCCTAATTGCATTTGTTCTCCATAAACTTTTTACAACTTGTGTAGTGGTTCGTGGCTGTTTTGTTTTCTTTTATTTTGCGACTCTCGTCCTGCTTTCCCGATTGGGAATCAATCTGATTTTTTCCACGTTCCGTTTCGTGGTTTGCCGTCCTCATTATTGTTTTCACCTGTGCTTCTACCTGCAGGGTATTTAAGTTTCTCACTTCTGCTTCTCCGGTGCTTGATTGTCTTACGACATTGCAGTCAAGCCAGGTATAGCCAGATTATTAGCGACCTCCTGATATTAAACATTGTTTATGTTCAGGGGGGACTTGCTAGTTAGCTACCTAATTGGGTATAGGATTTGTTTTTCCTCCTGGTTGCGTTCAGCGCTATCTATTTAGCACTTTGCTGTGCTCTTGGAGACAGTTTTTATTTTTACTTTCGTTTTGGTTTTACACTTCTCTGGCTCTGAGCTAAGGCAGCTGAGGGTGTTCTTTTGTTTGCTAAGTTTCCCGTTCTTGTGTCATTACTTGTGTTCGGGAGATTTAGTTGTTATTTACTAGTTTTCTAGTTTGCCTGTTTTTGTGGGTTTATTTTCGTTTTGGCTGTTTAGCCTTAAGGAATTATGTTCCTGTTGTTTCTTTCTTTCTTTATTAAAAGGTGACACGTGTCCGTCCCACCTTTTTACTTATCTGTTGCACTTAATATCAATGTAGCATTCTGTTGAGCGCTGAAGCAATACATTGTATTCCATTTTTAACTCATACTAATGTCTGGCACCTACAGTGCAGCCTGTCGTATATATAGACTAATTGGCTACCTTTGAAGGTGACGTCATACAATACTGCGCTCCGGCATTAAAAAAAATAGCACTATGCCATTGATCCAAACATGTTTTTGCTTTCTAAAAGCATTTGAAAGATTGACATTCTGTTCCATGTCTTGAGAGAGATTTCTTTAGAGATGCCGTTATTTTAGCTAAATAAGAAATAAGATAGCAAGCAACTGTCAGCAAGCTAGGTAGCTATTGTTGCAAGCACTGCAACCCAAGCAACTACACAGCAGTCCATATAGTAGTACATTTTTGCCAGTTTCAAAATACTGTTAATCTCTTGCTTTAAAAATTCATGAAGTAGTGACGTGCTGAAATTGAAAAGTGCCAAACACAAGTTTTGGTTTCAAAACCTTGTGTTTGATTAATTAAAAACTGTGATTGTGTACACTGGAACAGTATAGAACACATGGTTGGCTAAGTGGCTCTAAGTCATCAAGGGTCTGATGTATTAAACCAGCCTGTAACCATCACTCTGCTGCCAGAAATACAGTAGATATGGATGGATAACTTGAAGGGTTTTTTCTCCTGACTTATTTTTCCATAGAGTTCAATAGGAAAATCTGTCAGGAGAAACAACCCTTAAAGTGATCCTTCCCATAGTAGTGTATGGGAGACACTGGGGCTTGGTGCTGACAGATCTGAGCTTGTCGCCAGAAGGTGTACAGTACATACTGCTGTTTGGCCCTTTATTTTCTTAATCTGAACTGCTTCAGTGAATATTCAGTCATGTAAGTTGTTGCAAAAATGTCGATATGTCACTCTGAATAGGGGTTTGTGCTAATAATATAATTATAAAAACATATGAGTTTATCTATGGGAATAAATTAAGTAAGGAGCAAACTTTTTTTCCCCCCAGTCTCTTTTCATGTCCAGTCGCAGGAAGATCAAGGAAAGGACCAGCCTGCTGAATGATGAGTGGTCCAAGCTGAGAATACAACCCGTTCCGCTTGCCTCTTCTGTGGGATCTGTGCAGAACAACAAGGTTGAGCAAGATATTTTGTACCATCACACATACTCTTCCCAACAAAATTGGGAATATACAGTACATTCTCTTGAGGTAGTTATTTACACCTAATCTATATGATATTCTCTTTGACAGTACATACTGTGAGAAAACATGTAATAAATGTACTTCTTTTAAACTATGACTTGGATTTTAAATATACAAATTGCAGTCAGGTGTTTATTAGGTATGTTTTCAGTATAAATAACGTAGGTGGACATTTATTACCCATTTAGTAGCGGCAATTGTTACCCATTTAGTCGCTACTTTAGAAAGGAGTCAAAGTTGAATTCATAGGAAAGGAGAGTATTTTTAACTGTCTTTTAACAGTATAAATGGGGCCTTCAAATAAAGCTTTTCTTGCCAGAATTATAGCAGCCCAGCACTCTCACTTTCTGGAAGCTCAAGAACTGGTAATTTAGCTTCCAAAAAAAAGGAAAAGGCCTCTCTTAAAAAAGTTCATGACAGAAATGTCATGACGACCTGTGTGGCGAATAGATTTCTTTCTATGTGAAGCCAAATTGGAACACGTACCAGCCGTTGTTCTAGGCTCTTATTCAGTTTTGGGATTAAGGGGTCTTCACAGGTCCAAGTAAGTTCTGGATCCAAACTGGAATGGGACTGATGTGTAATCAAAGAGAGAAACCATACCCAAACTGAAACCAAGTGAACTGTAGGTTCCCCCTCTGAGATGCATTTCCTTTTTGTTATAATCCCCAAAATTGAAATGACCAGGGCCGCTCTGTCCAATATGGACGACCCATCCACCCCCCTGGTTTGTGGTTGCAATATTCCCCCACCGATTATAACCAAATTGATTATAATAAACACGTTAATTATTTTGATGTGACACAGACCGACGCAGATGCTCGTTCGTGTCCGGTTTGGGGAGGGTGTTAGACTGTTAAGAGTCTTATAAAGCTACTGTTAAAAAATCAATCGGAAGTGGTGAATGATAAAAGTCTGTTATTTATTTTTGATTTACAGGTTCAGAAACAATGAACTCAGTTATTTAACATGCTTGCGACATAGAGAGTTGAATACAGATTTTCAGCCGTCTCAAACATACCTCAAAATCAAGTTGGCACATAGGACAGGCCTTTGGTCCTGGTTTGAATGGACCCATGAAGACCATTAGATGGCATAGGCCTATGTTTTCATTTTGTTCTTCTTCCATCCTTTTACAGCAGTGTGTGGTCGAATCTGGTTTCCCTGCATTCAAGAAGCAGACCGTTGTGGCGAGGACTCTGAACACAGTGGCGGGAGTGCCGTTCATGTACTCCTGGTCCCCACTACAGCACAACTTCATGGTCAATAGAAACTCAGCCACAGTCATTCCTAACACTCATCCCTAAAGTCACATTTCCTTGATGGCTATAGCGTAGATTTTGTCCAGGTTGTTTAAAAATGAGCGTAACGTGTAAAACACTTGATTTAACTCATTTCTGTCTCAGTGTAGAACTTTCTGTCTCAGTTTTAACCAGTTCTCCATTCTGAGATTGTCAATTTAAAACAAACAGTTGACTGACTGTAGGCATCCAGGACCAGGGTTTGGCACCCTTGGTTTAGCAAACCATACTGAATTCTCAATTGTTTCATACACATTTTGGAAAACCCATAATATGAAATATGACCTAATATTGTACATTGTCCTATGTTACTTTGACTTGTACTATTACTTCTTCCATTCAAGAGTGCATTTGGAGCAGGTTGGCAATGGTAATGAAAGCATGGCTGATTAAAAAATGTCCAATGTTGTAGATGTAATGGATGTGTACACTTACACTTCTGTTGTCTTTTTGCTGATCCGTTCTCTCTGCGTAGTCACAAATACACTCTTGATTGCGTCTGTTTTTCTGCAGGTGGAGGACGAGACGTTCTTGCACAACATTCCTTATATGGGGGATGAGGTGCTGGAGCAGGACGAAGCGTTCCTGGAGGAGCTCATTGATAACTATGATGGCGTGCATGGGGACCGAGGTGAGCACACAAGGGCCCCCCTTCCCCCGTGGCCCCAGCGTAGGCCACTGACAGCTATCTTCAAGGGACAAAAAATATGCTGGCTTAAACATTTTTATACACCCTGCTTGGCAGGGCTGTGCCTGAAACTCACATAACCCACAGTCTAATCATTAGAGACGAGAGCATTCTTTGGCTAAAACTGTAACACGTAAATCATCTCTCACATGGTTAGAACTGTGGTAATCCAAGCTTACTAAAGGTATAACATTCCCTCTTTTTGTTTAAAAGTTATCACATAAGTGTTGAAATCTACTGAAAGTAGTGTCCGTCCATAAAAATACAGATTCCATATGTTCAAGTGAAGTGAGCATTGTATGCCTGCATTGCTTTTAAATGTTTGTAACATCTCTCCTGGTTAAAAGAGTGACATGTGTCTTATCTACATTGACTTAAGATTTTCTCACTATGGAGACTTGGGGCCCTATCTTACACCCGGCGCTAAGCGGCGGTAACCCAAACGCAAGTGTCTTTGCTAGTTTCAGACCGGCGCAGGTGTCATTTTAACATCCAGCGCTCATGTTGTTTAACTAGCAAATTAACTTGCGCCCATAGCAAGTGAACTGGGCGTTTTAGTCTTAAGATGAGATGGGGCCAGGATAATATTTGGTGTATTGCTATCTTGAGGCAGCTTTAAGCGCTTACACTAAAACTACCACAAACCTGGTCTTAATTCATGTCGCATTTGTTTCAATGTTATTTTGACGGCGCAATATGAAGGTAGTCTACATAGGCGTGTGCACAACGCGAGTACACCCTTAGGCCGCGCACAAACATCCATAAACATATGAAGATTAGATTGCGAAATGGGGATTCATATTTTTCCCCAAAATAAAACATTAAGCTACCAGTAAAAATGCGTTGTCAAAAAATGGTCATATTTCCATAAGCAGGACAATTTAAAACAAGGGAAAATATGCATAAACGTATGGGTTTCCAACCTGACAGCTTTAGTGTATTTAGTGTCATCATGAAGCATTAAGGCAAAAGAACGCAATATGTTATTATTCAATATTAGAATGTACGTAATATGAATTTGGGATGAAGCTTGAAATTCTCTATCCGATATTCTTTGCCTGTGATCTGTCTGCTGTGAGAACAGCCTCATGGAATTGATGTTTGACAATGCTTCATTGTATAATCAAACAAAATGTAGTAAACAAGCAGGCTAATTTGGCGTTTTCTAAGCTGAGAGGGAAGCCATGTTCTGGTAGCTTATTCTCAGCTGCTGCAGGTGTTACAATGAAATTAACCGTGTATATTTTGTAAAATAACAGCCCTGGTGTAAGCTAATGGAAATTTTTTCCCTGTTTTCCCGTTATTATATTTCTGGGAAATAGTTTGGTCGGGAATTACCGGGAACCTGTACCGTTGTTAAACCCAAATGTGAATGATTATTATTGTGTATATCAAAACATGTCATAATGGTTAGTCCAAATAATATTGATCACAATATTGATCTATGTAGCCTACGCTGTAAAGGATTTTAGTGGCGGATAATCAAACGCGAAGGTAGGGGGATCAGAAACAAGTCACTCACGCTGTGAGGACCAATAAAGGGAATAACAAAATAAATGCAAAGAAAGAAAAGACAGGAAACTTGTGGCTAAACAGCCAAACGAAAATCAACCCACTAAAATAGGGCGAACTTGAATAACGAGTGAAACACAAACTAAATCTCCTGAGCTCAATACTGAAGCCAAAAACGGGAAACTTAGCAAAGAAAAGAGCACCTTCGGCACATAAGTTCGGACGGCCGGAAGAGTGTAAAACAAATGAAACAAACAAAGAAACCTGTCTCAGAGAGAACAGCAAAGAATAAAATAAATAGCACAGAACGCTAACAGGTGGAATAATACCTATACCTGAACTAAAAGCTAATAGCAAGCCCCCCGTGAACATAAACAGTGTTTAATATCACAAGGTCACTAGTACCTGGCTATACCTGACTCAATGCGATGTCGAATGACAAAGAAGCACCGGGGAAGCGGAAGTGAGGAACTTAAATACCCCGCAGGTAGAGGCACAGGTGAAAACAATGATGAGGGAAAGCAAACCCCGGAACGTGGAAAAAAATCTGATAGATTCTCAATCGGGAAATAAGGACGAGAACCGCAATGGGGGAAAAAAAAAAAAAAAAAACACGAACCATGACATACGCTTTAACTATGTGCACAAGCATGTCTGTTTTTTGCCAGCTGTAAATCGTTTTTCACAGTCTTACTGTACATCTTCATATTAGCAATCCACCAAGGTGCAAACACAGTTGGCTTTGAAAGGGAATGGGATATGACATTTTGATTGGTTTATTGCATGTTATGCCAAAGACACACCTATAATTAATGAAGAAACTAAGTTCAGCCCATTTTCACCTCGCGCCATACTTAGCGCTCAAATAACACGCCATCGAACTAGCAAAAGTGGACTTGGACACGCCTTAAATGCACTTGCGCTATGCGCTAAGATCGTCAGGATAGAACCCATGCACTCATAGCCATAGGACATTCATTATATCATTGAACAACATATATCAGGGTCCCGAGAACGATGAATTCACATTTAACAAATATTGTATTATATTGAGAAGTCTCTAGGGATCTGAAGAGGTATGGAGTACAATCTTGCATATTGTACAATAGATTCAACTATACAGTTAAATTATGCTTCAAGTCATCAACTCACCAAGGCAGCACTGTCAGCTTTAATAATAAATACTGGGTGGAATTAAAGACCCTCAAGGGGCAGAAGTTATTGTTATTGTAATGCATGAGAGTTTATCATTTATGGATGGTATACCATCACATCATGCATGATTGGACATGTGATGTGCTAATCCAAAAGCAGTTTTTAGTCACTATTCTGTCATCTGTCCGTTAAGAACTCATTTTCACAGTAGATGTCAAAGTGAGTAACAACGTCACCCGGTGTTCTCAGCATGAGGTCACCTTATATCAGCATGTTCAGACGCTTGTATGCTGTTCCGATGATGTCATCATGGACTAATGGTATAGGTTGATGGAGGAAACGCCCCCTCTGCAGCTAATGTGTTTTTTTGCCACCTCCTTTGGCCTGCTTCTTTCTCCAGATGGCGGCTTCATCAACGATGAGATCTTCAAAGAGTTGGTGGAGGCGCTAAGCCAATACTCGGACCAAGAGGAGGAAGAGGAGGGTGGGGAGAAAGTGGAAGAGGATGTGGAGATGATGTGTGTGCCAGAGGGGGTGGAAGATGCCAAGGTTGGGCAGCCAATGCTTTTCAGGAGGAAGAGGCAAAGTATAGCAGAAGGTAGGCAATTACACAAGTTGCAAAGGCCCCACGCGTGAACTTTGATGTAAAATTGAATTCAAGTGTTCATTTCATTCTTCACAGACACAGTTCGGTGAGTTTAGTAATTATAAAAGTTGATTAACTAAGTTGTGTTTGTGACAAATTAAATAAAAAATTGCATTTAAGGACAAATGTTGTCCTTGGAGTTTTGTGCAGACTCCAGCATTTGTGAGAGGTTTTCTTATATGTAGGCTATTCCACACTGGCTTGTGACAAAGTTGTGGCACACTCCAAGCTCGTAATTCCGAGCTTCCATGCTGGAACTACAAGCTGCAGAGTTCACAACGAACTCGGCATAAGTGTCTGTCCAGTAAACCCAACACATTCTGCCAAAGGCAATAGAAGCTGAAATTATAGTTCATTAAAGATAGGACAGGGAAAAGCAGGTTAGGTCTGCCTTGTTTTTCTTGAAGCATGAGATGTGCTAATCCAAAAGCGGTTTTTATTCACTATTCTGTCATCTGTCCGTTAAGAACTCATTTTCACAGTAGATGTCAAAGTGAGTAACAACATCACCGGGTGTTCTCAGCGTGAGAGCATTGACACCGCAAGCTCTTCCTATAGCACAAACCTAAATACCAACCAGGAGTATGTATATATTGTTTTCATAACCGCAAGCTATTCATCTGGCTAAAGTGTACAGTACCAGTATAGTCTATTGCTATCCCAGTCTCAAGTCAGAAGGAGGCAGGCATGCCACGTCGTAGCTCTTGTTTGCTCTTGTCATCCGCTCCTCCCACTCCGTATTGGTACCCTTCCTCTCATGAACCTGTTAGTTCACACGACTGATATGTGTCATCGTATTTCAGGGCTAATGACCTCTGCGAATACAGCGTTCCAGGGATTTTCAAAGCTTAAGGGTGTTTGTATAACAGTTTGCCTGTCAGTGCCAAGATCTCCCTTTACCCAGAAAAAAAACATGCCTAATGATGTAACACATAGGGTTATTTGCCATTTAATTCAGTTTAGAGGATGGAGGTCAGGCCAAACTTTAGCATTTTGCAGTACTGTGGTTCACCTGGATTTCTGAGACGATGACAGTGTGTAAAGGCAGGGCAGCTCACTCAGGGCCTAGATAGGCACAGCACAGGGCCGGTCTCTCAGTGCCTCTCCCAAGCAGACTACAGAGTGCCTCTCTCAGGGCATATGCAGGTGCGTGCCTGTAGGCAGAGGGGATGGAAAGACAAATGTGGAAAGATCAAAAGATTAGCACTCTGGTGTATCAACTTGGCAAGTTGAGATGAGGGTTAAACAGAGTCGGTTGCCACTAGAGGTAGAGTTGTAACAGAACACACTGTTGATTAAGGCTCACTAGGGATGGTTCTGACTTAACCCCAAGGGTCTTTGTCCCCTCCCGCGCTGACTAACACCCATAATATGGGTATATTAAATTAATTGTATATTAAATTAATGTTTCAAATTCTTTTCCAAGTTACTTTTCCAGAAGGCACACAAATGAGAGATGGGCGCTCATTTGTGTTGTTTTCCATTGTGCGCTACAGCAAAAGATTTTGCGACCAATAAGAAGATCCCCCATGACAAGATATTCAAAGCCATCGCCTCAATGTTTCCGTACAAAGGCACCACAGAACAGCTGAAGGAGAAGTAAGGAACATAATAACATCACGTGATGCTGTTGTGTGGAGTTTTTGTGCATTTATTTTACGTGTGTGTGTTTATGAATGAGTGTATGCCTCTATGTTTGTACATAGAGCGGTCGATTTACTAAGATCCCAAATAAGGGGTGTTATTTTGCATGCGAAGACAAAGTATTTGCATGCCTTAACATTTCACACTTTGTGGGTGATCAATTAGTCAGTATGTAAATTACTCCAGCTGCAAACAGCCATATTTAAATGAGAGATTTTGCATGTTTGGAATAGTTATACTGTAAGAAAACGGTGAAAAGACTGGCAGCAATGGTGCCGTTTTTATGGTATTTTTTTAGTGTAGGGTAGGCTACTGTTACACTGAACGAGCTGCCGGTTTCTTAACTGTTTCACTTGATGTCTCTTAGTTTCTGCTAGGAGTTACAGATCACTCTTTGTCAGTACTGAAATTATTATAACTATGCTTACTAGCACTAAGCCTACTCGCGCCAAAGTGTCACATAAAATCACATTTCCATTTGATCATGGGTTTTATTTTTATAAAGTTTTGATTTGCTTGTTATTCACTGTTTGTTATAATAGATGTTGTATTGCTTGTTTGATTGAAATACTAGTTACTCTTGTATTCTGGAACACAATTTGCTTCATGATTAAAAAATATTCTTACTGTTCATGATGTAGCCTATGTAGGTTATCCTCATCTTTTGTAATTTGAGCGTTAGCTAGAATGGGCCAGTTAATTAACCCCCATTGTTACGCAACCATTCAGAACGTTCACTTATGAATATTCCAAACACCTTCGTACCGTCTTGCTACAATGACAGCCTTCATTTTATCGATTCCGTGTCTTTTAATACCTGCTTTGTACTAAAATTTACCCGCAAATACCTTTCTCAAACTTTACACGTGCTAAAGTAATCTGTTTGCCTGACCACCTCCCACTATTTTGCAAAATAACGCAGGGATGCCCTTTTTTGCATATTAATTCAGGCTAACCCGCAAAAATGAGAAATCAACGTATATTTCAATTTTAGCAAATGCAAATGCAATCTTTACACCTCATTAGTTGATCACCTCGGACGATCTTTTGCAGGTGGCAACAGTTTTACACGTGTTTTTGTACACGCAAACCTTTAGTTAAATCACCAGAGTGTGAAAGGGATGGCCATGTATAGCAACTGCAGACTAATGTATGCATTGTGAATGGTCAGACAACAGAAAAAATAACATTTAATAGCCTCAGCTTGTCCTCCATTCCACCTGCAGGTACAAGGACCTTCTGGAGCCTCCCAGCCCAGTCAAGCTTCCTCCTCAGTGCACACCCAACATCGACGGCCCCTTTGCCAAGTCTGTTCAGCGAGAGCAGTCTCTGCACTCCTTCCACACCCTGTTCTGCAGGCGCTGCTTCAAATACGACTGCTTCCTCCACCGTAATCTCATCTTCCTCAGTGCTCCCTCTCTCTCTGTTCTTCTCTGTCAAACTCTCCCTATCTCTCCGCTTAACTCTTCTTACTCTCGTACTCTCTTTTAATAGCCCCCTTCAGTGCTGCACTCAAGCTTTTTCTCATCTTCCTCAGTGCTCCCTCTCTCTCTGTTCTTCTCTGTCAAACTCTCCCCATCTCTCCGCTTCACTCTCGTACTCTCTTTTAATAGCCCCCTTCAGTGCTGCACTCAAGCTTTTTCTCATCTTCCTCAGTGCTCCCTCTCTCTCTGTTCTTCTCTCCCTATCTCTCCGCTTCACTCTCGTACTCTCGTACTCTCTTTTAATAGCCCCCTTCAGTGCTGCACTCAAGCTTTTTCTCATCTTCCTCAGTGCTCCCTCTCTCTCTGTTCTTCTCTCCCTATCTCTCCGCTTCACTCTCGTACTCTCGTACTCTCTTTTAATAGCCCCCTTCAGTGCTGCACTCAAGCTTTTTCTCATCTTCCTCAGTGCTCCCTCTCTCTCTGTTCTTCTCTCCCTATCTCTCCGCTTCACTCTCGTACTCTCGTACTCTCTTTTAATAGCCCCCTTCAGTGCTGCACTCAAGCTTTTTCTCATCTTCCTCAGTGCTCCCTCTCTCTCTGTTCTTCTCTCCCTATCTCTCCGCTTCACTCTCGTACTCTCGTACTCTCTTTTAATAGCCCCCTTCAGTGCTGCACTCAAGCTTTTTCTCATCTTCCTCAGTGCTCCCTCTCTCTCTGTTCTTCTCTCCCTATCTCTCCGCTTCACTCTCGTACTCTCGTACTCTCTTTTAATAGCCCCCTTCAGTGCTGCACTCAAGCTTTTTCTCATCTTCCTCAGTGCTCTCTCTCTCTCTGTTCTTCTCTGTCAAACTCTCCCTATCTCTCCGCTTCACTCTTCTTACTCTCGTACTCTCTTTTAATAGCCCCCTTCAGTGCTGCACTCAAGCTTTTTCTCATCTTCCTCAGTGCTCCCTCTCTCTCTGTTCTTCTCTGTCAAACTCTCCCTATCTCTCCGCTTCACTCTTCTTACTCTCGTACTCTCTTTTAATAGCCCCCTTCAGTGCTGCGCTCAAGGTGGGTTAACACTGGCTGTTCCGTTCCGAACAATAATTCATTTGAACATGAATTCATTTTTATTTTATGTAAAATTCACATGACTAAATTTAGCCTCTGAAATGCATACAGACGTAGGTAATAAATTACGATTGTAAAAAGCAAACACGATAGTTTAATTAGACTAATAGCGTAATGAATGCTCCCAGTAGGCCTACTATTTTTCTAAATTGATAAAAATTTTAATGCTAGCCTATATGACTTTAAATATGCTATTTAAAACACACATTTGACCAATGGACGGAATTAGCTTAGACTGCACACATGTACGCATCAAGGCTCCATCCGATGATGCGTTTGCGTATGTGAATAGAAAGCCAATACCTCAGAAGGTGTGTAAAATAATATTGGTTGCTGTGTCCTGAACAACATGGCCATGAAAAACGCCTTCTAATACCAGACGTCCCAAACCACCTGGACTATAGGGATGCTGGAGTGTCCAGACCAATTCTAAAAGGGGGGGATGGGGTGCAAGCTTGCCACAGAATTACACAGGGGGAGACATCTATGAATGACCAAATTTGACTTTTGTGTGGCTATCACAACAAATGTCACTTATTTCCAATACTGTCAAATGTTCATTTTTCTAAATTATCTTATAACAATCTTTTGATAGTTAAAATTACATTAAAATACAAAATATTTCCAAAACTAATCTTTCACTGTTGAATTTAGAACTATTGGCAGAAGTAAGAAATTCTAGGCTGAGCGGTACCGGAGTGAACTGGAGCTTGCGGAGTGGTAACGTTCTAATAGTGCTCATCACTCTAATTAAATGACGTTTGCTTTCTCTCCTCGCTCGCTCCCCCGCTCACATACTCTGACACACACACCTTTGAGAATCAGATGCACTCCGTCGCCCCGGTATGCAGGCCAACCTGCATGCTCCAGAACAATATCCGCCGTGCCTTGTCACATGTTCCTCACTGGCTGCATGCATACAGGCGTCCGGGCTGAGCTAGGCTTGCCTAGTCTTGTTTGATATAGCCTAAAATAATATTTCACATTGTAATCTTGATATGTTTAGTCATGCTTGTGCGCGCCCCTGTGTGTAAGAGACAGGAGGGTGTACGCGTGTTCTGCACATGCATATGTAGATGCACTTATACGCACTGTTAAAATAACATGTAAACAACTGTGACGTGACTTTAGACCAGGTTTGTGGTGGTGTTAGCACAAGTGCTTTCTGCTGGCTCAAGATAGCAATACGGCAAAAATAATCCAGACCACACCTCATCTTCACTTCACTTGCTATGGGCGCAAGATCACTTGGTATTTGAACAACGTGAGCGCTGGCTGCTAAAATTACACCTTTGCCGGTCTGAAACTAGCAAAGACACTTTCATTTGGGTTAGTGCCGCTTAGCTCTGGGTGTAAGATAGGGCCCCATATGTAATTAAGTGTTTGCAGATGTATTTGTAAAACGGTAGCTAACATTGAATAACATTATCAGACTTCATCTCTAAACAACCCGATGATAATAACATTGTCTTCTTGAATGAAATAAGGTTTGCTATTTGCATCGCCAAGCCAGCTAGTCCCTCTGCTGATGTCTGTAACTTTAGCTTTCCACTGTCACTGTGGTAGCTATTATCTAGCAAATGAGACAGCACGCTGTGATGGAGATAATGCTGCCTGGCATCATAAAATCTACTTTGAATAATTTCAGCTTGCCTTTAATAGGAAATTGAAGATACATTTTGTCCAAAAGTTCCTAAAGTTACCATTTTCCCAAAAGGGTAGTAGCCTACTTTCATGGTTGAGAACGCCATGTTTGCTTTGACGGACACAAAGCTTGACGGACATAGCAAAAGTAACTAAGGGGGGTGGGACTTAGCGAAGGGTCAGTCCATTATTTTTATTATTTTTACTTTAACAGTTTGTGTGATGGGTGATCCTGCATGGATGGTACATGTTATCTCCTGCTAGTTCATATGACACTGGTACTGACAATACAAAATCTTTTTTTTTTCTTGGCTGAACATCTGCTAATAAAACTTCAATTTCAGTGTCGGAAAAATTATTTTATTTACCTTTTCTAGGCGAATTTTACTTCGTATGCACCTGTAAATGGAATTAGCAACTTCCATATATGGCTATTCATAGGCATGGATTTATGCTAATCATGAAAAATGTGCATGCGCCTGTCATTTCGATGAATCGGAATGTATGAACATGAATACAAAAAAAATCTGCCTTTCCGCCCGCTTTGATGAATCAGGAGTAAATTTTTTGTACTAAACGCGTTCGTACGTAAATGTATGCACATATTTAGGAACGTTTCATGAATGAGGTCCATTCTGTGTGGTTCAGCACTGTCCCCGGAGTGTTTCATCCATGTCAGGAGGAGCCATAAGTGACTACAATGAATAGAATCAAAACATTTTAAATTACTTTCCTGTTCCTGAGCTCTCTCTCTCTGTCTTTCACTTGCTTTCTGTTTTTCAATTTTCAACTCAGTTTAATATGAAACAAACAGTCAACTCTTATTTGTGATGGCCATTGTCATTATTACCAGTGCCAGCTGTTAAAATTACCACCTTTTTTTGACTTGTTTTTGTATGTGTCCAGCCTTTCACGCCACTCCCAATGTGTACAAGAGGAAGAACAAGGAGATTCGAGTGGAAACTGAGCCCTGTGGGCTGGACTGTTTCCTGCTGCAGGTGAGATGTGCTGACTCTGTCCTCCTCAGTGCTCTCCTGGCAAATAGGCCTTCTGGCAAATTGCGGCAAACCTTTGGAATTGTTGCCGCAGGTTTGCGGCAAGCTCATATTTTTACATGGCAGATTAGCTTTGTGGCAAATGCCATTGTTGCCAGAAGTTCACCACTACTGGCAAAGTGGCAAACCTCTGGCAACATTTTATGGCAAACTATTTAGTTTGCGGCAAATGCGCTACATATTAGCTGCAAGTTTGCCGCAAACTATCCAGTTTTGTAAGGGTGGCACTGCCCATACCATTTATCATCTCCCTGGTGGTATTTTCCTTTCAACCCTCTGATCTTAGAGGGATGTATTCCTACACTGCAAGGAGTGAGATGGTCACATGCTCTCGGTTGGACCAACATGGACGAGTGGCAGGCATCTGTGTCTAACAGCTTAATCATTTGCTGGCATGTTCCAACTTACATCCTGCCAATACTATGTCTCGTATAGGTCTCTGATACCTATAAGTGACAGAACATTCCCATCTACTGTCATTACGGGCTCATGAGCAACAGCTGAAGCCCTTTTACAAGAGGCATCACAGAACTTGGGAATTTCCAAACTGGGGTGGTATAAATCCCTCCACATCAAGTTCACCATCAGCAGAGCAATACATAGTACAGAACATGTTTATACAACTGAGATGGCCTTTCCTTACCCACAGTAATCCTGGAGTGTATGTGGATGTATGGCCTTTAGAGTATAAGACAGCGAGGCTAATAGAAGTCTAGTAGGGGACTAGTGCATCCAAACCAGGAAGGTTTCATTTTGCGCTCATCTCACATGCGCATGTACAATGAGGATGACGCAGAAAGTGATGCGGAGACGGTTACATCAAAGCCTGACGAGTATGCAACGAGTATTCCAACTAGTGCATGAAAATATGACGTAGACCAGAGTTTGTCTGTGTGGTAAGAAATGAATATTTGACCATTGAAAAATAATAAGCAATTCTTAAAACCAATGATAATGGACAAACTTAACATCAATGTGTGAGTGGAAGTTTTTTTTTTTTTGCTGTCAAAAATGAATGGAGCCTAATGGGGAAACTGGCTTTTTTGAGCGCAATTATAGATATCAGGAGAGGGTGACATTATATCTGGTGCTGAAGTTGAGAAAAGCTGGTCCTTTGTTTATCTCTCTCTTTCTCTCTCTCTCTCTCTCCCCATCCCCACGCGGCTGAAGAAAGGGGCGAAGGAGTTTGCGGATCACAATATGCTGAAGGCCCAGCGGTCGCGGCGGCGGAGACGGCAGCCCCGGATACCCAGCTCCAGCTGTCCGGGGTCGTCTGCCTCAACTGGGGACAGCAAGGAGGGTGACAGTGACCATGAGACCACCAGCTCCTCAGGTGATCGCCAACCTGTCCCCCTACCCACTCGTACCACAGTGCTGTACAACCTCCTCCAACATGGCAACCTCTCATATCCACAATAAGCACCCCAGCTTGTGATAAACAGTGCTGTTACACATTGAGTAGGCTTAGTTAGGCCAGGCTAAGTGTCCACTGGGGGCAAGTGGCACTAAATACAGCTGAAGATACTCATGTGTGATGCAGACCGGGCCATACTTGGGTTCTCATATGTCTCTGAAACTCACCTTGGATTTTGTTTGGGGCAACATTGCTTTTAAGTGATTGAAATCCTCAGCACATCGCCCACCATTCTGACTTGTAGTTGGCCAAACATGACTTATTATGCGGCACTGGTGTTGCAGAAAGTTCAGAGAAGGCGTTTACTACCCCACCTCATTTAATTCCCCGCCTCAAAGGAAATAAGATTAAGACAAATGGCGTGCGGCTAAACATAATTAGAAAATTAATGAACACTGAGGGGATTTAGTCAGAGATGACTCAGGTAGAAAAAACATTTGCCAAAGTGCTTCACTCCAAACAAAACAACAAACTGGTCTGCTGAACCAAAAAAACAGAAAACAAAGCCTCCTTTCATTGGTCCCCCTCGAGCCCAGTCGCAAATGACAGATAAGCTTGATAAGAGGTGGGAATAATGTGAGCGTATCGAATTGTGCTGACGGCTCATTTTCCATTTCCAAAAGATAGATAAAGGTGGAGAGCTTTCTCCTCCGCAGCTGAAGAGACGATCACGTCAAAAACAGAGGCAGGCCTCGGACGTCACCGTTGCGCAATCGCCATTAACAAGCTCCCCTGTAGGATTCTGAGTGACAGTGTGTTGCCGCAGTCTCTGAGCCACTGCCAATGAGCGCCGGGCTCTCTGCCTTTTGGCAAGAGGGGGGCAGGAACATAGACCTGATTCACCCACCCGTCCCCTCCCCCCCCCGCGCGCCATGCCGCATCATGCTCCTAGGTGGCCAAGCTATCCGCTCCCCATGCTCGCAGCCTCACTCCGGCGAGCCCCAAAACACTCCTGGCCGAGTGCCGGGATCGTAGTGCGTCACCTGACGGGAGTGCTATGATCCGTTTCTGACATTTGGACGACTCGCTATGTTCCGCGTGCTGCTGTTGTTATCTCTCCTCGGGGGGCTGCGGTTGGGCGAGCACCCCCTGCCCCCCTCCCGCTCGCCCTCTCGGTTCCCCCCCGCTAAGTGATCCCAGTGTATAAAGAAGTTATAAACCCATTTTCTTCCCGTGTGCGGGCCACGTGTGGGCCGTGAAAGACAGTCTGCATCAGCGTGACCGTGAGCGGTGCAAGGAAGGGGAGGTGGGGGATCGCGGTAACCGCGGTACTCTGTGTGTCGCAGAGGGGAACTCGCGCTGCCAGACGCCCACCAAGATGAGGCAGGGAGGGGACGACAGGGAGGATGTGGAGTCGCAGGTCCAGTGGAGCGGTGCCGAAGAGTCCCTCTTCAGGGTGCTGCGCGGCACTTACTACAACAACTTCTGCTCCATCGCCCGCCTCATTGGCACCAAGACTTGCAAACAGGTAGACCACAGCTGGGCCGGGCAGTCATGCAGATGGGCTCGTGCTTCGACCTGGAGGCACTAGGCTGCCTGAAAGTAGATAGACCAACACACATCTCAACATCCTTTTATGTGCAGGTGATGAATCATTAATGAAAAGCAGCTGTGCTATGAATCGCTTTGCGCACAAATGTTCGTTCTAGAGTTGTTTGGTTGACCTGCGCAAATCTGTGAGCTGGATTTGAAGTACAGGATGTAAATGAGTCATGCCCTGTTAAAAGTCTTCCAGAATGATGAGTTATACGGTGCACTGGTTCAAAAATAATGTTCATACATGTTGACATGCACTGGAAATGTGGGCCTGCTGTGTCATCTACAGGGGGCCTCTACACAGCTGCTGCAAACCACTGACAAACCAAAGAAAAAACTAAGATGAATGACACAGCGGCAGCTTAGAAAACTAAAAAAAAACTAAAAAAACAGTCGGGTCTTGCTCCAGAGGACTCCTCAGTGTTCTTGGGCAGCGTCATCCGATACCCTGCTTACGTGTACGCTTTTTTTTCTGTGTAAGCTTGTGGTTTTTTGTGACTGGAAATGCTGGAACAAGCTTCAGTGCGATGTCCATGTGTCCAATGTGTTTTTTTCTTTTTTTTAAAGAACGTGCCAAATCCATTCTTGGCAGACAGAGGGTTTTGAGGGAAGGAGGGATAGTGTGGAGGAAGTCCCAGTTAGCACGCTTGGCTCTAGCTGTGTTAGAGTGACACCCCGTGGCGAGGCCAACGACTTCAGCCTCATGCCTGCTTCCTTGAGCTTCTGTTACTTTTTTATGGATCAGGTCCTATCCAGTGAAGCTTATGTCGAAGCCTTTATTACTCAGTGTGTCAGATCCCAATTTGCATTCATGAAGAATCAGTAATGAGCATACTGTGTCAGGCCTAGCATACTGTTCTCAAATGTATCCTTGGCCATTTGAAATCCTTTTCTGTTATACTCCAATCCATGGAACATTGGATTGTATCCTCTTATACAGTGAGATTATTTTTAATGTAGTTCAAGTCAGGTACTGTGCTAGCAGGTACTTGCAAACTGCTTTCTGTCCAGTTCCATAAGTAGCCTTACCATAAGTAGAGTAATTGGGGCAGGTTTATCAAAGCCTCGCGGAGCTGCATACCTCTTCCCAGCTGTAGAATTGTGACTTGTGAATTGTGTAGAATCTGGAGCTTGATTTGCTAAGATTTGCTTTAGCACGTGCAAAACCTTTTAGCGTACGCAAAACTAATAACACAACCAATGATTTGTGCAAAACAAATACCATGACCAATCATTGGTCATGTTATTGGTTTTGCATGTGCTAAAAGGTTTTGCATATGCTAAAGGTCTTATTAACTCTTGGTGTCTACTAATGTGGTGCAGCTGGCACTATTACTTTTTGCCCTGGTAAAATGGGTGAAATGCGCTCATTTCTGCATGTTTGTTATGCGAATGTAATTTGATGAGTTCCAAAAGTTGGTTTGTGTGAGTCTTCTTGTTCTGATGAAGACCTACGTGTTGAAACGTTAACTGGCGAGATTGAATAAAATATTACTCTTGTTGTGGAACATAAGTAAATTTTGATCAAAAGTTTTTTTTCACCAATAACTCCTTTGGACTGCTTGTTTTCTCTCACTGTGAGTGAGACTCGCTACTATTTCCCCAGGTGTATGACTTTGCAGTGAAGGAGATGCTCATCCACCGCGTCCCTCTCGAGGATGGGGCCATCTCACCACAGAAGAAGAAGAGGAAGCACAGGCAAGCTCCCAGCCTTCACAGAATTCAGTGTGATCTCATTCTTGACAAAGTATATTTTCAAAGAAACTAAATCAAGGACATTTCATCTTGTGTATGGAGTAAAAAAAGACACATGTTTTATTCCAAGTTGAAATGTTTGGGATTCAAAAAGGGCATTGTTATCAGTGCAGATGGGTGAAACATTAAGATTAAAACAATGTTTACATAATGCAGAATTGTTTTGTGGGCCTTTTCCAGGTTGTGGGCAAAGATTCAGCTTAAGAAAGGTATGTTTCTGGTTGAAATATAATTCACATAAATATTACACAGTAATATGCATTTCCTTCCAGAAAATTGCTATGCGTTTTACATTTTTACAGTTTTGTTGTCTCATGTTATTTTTTCTACTCCCCCCATTCTTGAGATAATTCATCCAATCAGGTGTACAACTACCAACCATGTGATCACCCCGACCACCCATGTGACAGCTCTTGCCCCTGTGTGATGACCCAAAACTTTTGTGAGAAGTTCTGCCAGTGTGACCAGGAGTGTAAGTCCAGTTTGTGGATACATACATACATCTGAGCCCCTAGGCGTTCTCCAGAAACCCACAATGTCTGCTTAATTTGATACGGGTAGGTCACTGTTAAGCCTAATATATAAAACATGTAGAGGGTATCAGCCAACATGTGTAGGGTATCTATCCTCTGCAGTGCTGACCAAAATGCAGAAATATGTGGGCGGTGGCATCATGCCACTGCTTGATATTCAGGTAATAAGGAGAGGGAGAGAGGGCATTCACTGATGCTGCGAAGGGAATCTGTTCTATGGTTGGCACTGAAAGGACCAGCTCCTATCTGCCCATCAGATTATTGACTCATAATAGAGAAGGCATGTGACCTGGACCAAAATCAGGAGATTAGTGAGATTCAATTTGGTGTACCAGGGAAGAATTTCCAAAATGTGTGCTTTTCGAAGATGAAAAGGTCTCTCTTTGCAGGCCTGACACAGGAGGGAACAGTGTGTACGTAGTGTGTAATGTGGATACCATTAATTTGTTTATTGAAGAATGGCTTTTGTCGTGATTGATTTAAAGAAGACAAAAGACAGTGTTTCAGCTTCATGTGTGTGTGTGTTTTATACAGTATATATCCATATATACTACTCAAAAGAAGTTAAGGGTCAAAAATATTTGTGCATATAAATATAAGCTAACAAGCTAAAATGGTGACGACTAATGACAAAATAATTATTGGATGGCTCAAGAACAGAAAACAAAAAACTTTTGATTAGACACTAGTTTATTACCCTGATGAAAAAAAGTAATGCACCCCCCAAGATAATGTGATGATGAATGGAAAATGCTCAGCCTTTTTATTGCTAAAATTGGCATGCATGGAATGACACTCATGTAAAACACGTGCAAATGGTTCATGAGGTGCCACAATGGGTGTTTCGAGGCAGTTTGTCAGTTTAGTCTGACTAAATTCGTGCTTCAAATCCATGAAAAGGAAATCTGGGTTAACTTAAAACATTTCTAAAGATAAGTGCAATGAATGCATGTCCCATAATAACATGATGTCTATAGTCCAGATGACAACCCAAAGGGGGATATTCTAACCCTATCTGGCTTAAAAAGACATACTTACAAAAATGATTTAAAAAATTCCTTTGACCCTTAAATTCTTTTGAGTAGTATAGATTGCACATTATCCTACAAAACATGACAACAACACACTAAATAAAAGTTAACAAATAACATTGATTGAAAACAATATTCAACGTAACAAAACATTTTTAGGAAACGTGCCTGATTATTACAACGGCATTTTCATTGGGTGAACGCGATCGCATAGCAAATACAGTAAAAAATAATAATCGGTCATCAGAAAAACTACCAATAATAAATAGGCCCACAAAAAAATAACAATTAGGCCTACTGATCGAAGTGACATTAGATTTGTTTTATTGGGCTATTCAACAATGCGATAGGCCTACTTACTCTTTCCACCTCGCTGGTTTAACTTGCAGGGCGAACAGGCTAATGCGTTTTGTTTTTTTCCTTCGTTTTTAAAAAAAAAAATTTAAATCCCGCGTTAACATTAGTAACGGATGCTCGATTTTTTATAAAGCAACATTTAACCAGGAAAACATGACATTTCAGTGCAAATTATGCCAATATGTAATTTAAATGTGTACATTAATAAAATAATAAGTTTAACCGACTAGTATTTCTGGTGCCGACTAGCGAGGGTAGCAACGTTTAGTCGACTAGTCGACTAAACGCGCACATCCCTAATATATAGTAGAAAATGCATGGCAGTTCAGACGACACCTTAAACTACCAATAAATGTATTGTAATTCAATAATATTTGGTGCAAAGTGCAAAAATGTGTCAAAACCATGTTGCTAGTCATGTAGCCATATTTTGTCCTTTCATTGTCTAGCTATTGTGACTAATTATTTATCGAAAGGTCATAGGGGGAAAAAAAACTTATTTTGAAAAAACACAAAAAAAACGACGTTGAACTTGAATTGGTATAGTATACATATTAATGAATTATATATTGTTCCTAAGGTTTGTACATGCAAGACAAATTATAGCGTTTCAAGCTTTTAAAATTATATAAATAAATTGATAAACTGCTAATTAGATGAGTTTCAGCTTGCTCGGGAATGAAGTACAGCTTAAATATAAATATTGGCAGGCTAGTTCACCTGTAAAAGTACTAAATTAGTTTTGTATGAAATCATATTGATACAAAATTTACAATACGACTATTCTGCACACCCAGTAGTGTCACTGTAGACTTCAAATGTAGACGTTTTTATGACAGCTTTTATTTACAGGCTGTGTGGTAATATTTCTGATTCTCCAGTAGATGGAAGTAATTCGGAGAAGTATGCTAAGTAACAGACCATTTAGGGCTTTAAGTTTCTGTTGTTCTACCCTTAGGGAAAGCAATTTGGTCAAAATCTTCCTGTTAAAACGCAGCTAGAAAAACACTTTCTCAAATATGTGCAAAATGCTAAAATATTAGACTTGTCACCTGGTGTGAATGAGGGAATCCGCTAAGAAAATAAACATGAAAGACAGACCATGTTTCTCAAGCTTTACAGAAAACGATCACACCATAAACCAGGCAAGAAGTAGCAGGCCACTACTTGAAAAGGTTCATACCTGAAACCACTCTACTATAATTTCACCAGAGTCGCGTTCCTCCCCTGAGTGTCGCTGTGTTCTCTTGGTTCTGACCCAGGCCAGAATCGCTTCCCGGGCTGCCGCTGCAAGACCCAGTGCAACACCAAGCAGTGCCCGTGCTACCTGGCGGTACGGGAGTGCGACCCGGACCTGTGCATGACCTGCGGCGCCGCAGACCACTGGGACAGCAAGAGCCTGTCCTGTAAGAACTGCAGCATCCAGAGAGGCCTGAAGAAGGTAGGACGGGAGGGAACGGGGTCCCACGAACACGGCTTCTCCAGTGCATTCCGTGTGTGTGGGATCTTGGATCGGTGGGGTTTTGCTAAGTTATACAGGGGAGCAATGTGGCTTTTTTGTTGGTGTGGAGACTGCTATTTAAAGCAGCAACAGGAGCCACGGGTTTCTGTATTTCAACCTCTGTGAGCTGGACTGAGTGAATGCAATGCAATACTCCAGTCCTCTTGCAGACTTCAACTGACAGCAGTACAGATATGTAATACAATACAACTGTTGTGATGTAGTCCAGGCATTCCCTGGAGTATTCCCTATTTTTGCGGGCTGCTTTTTTTAAGCACAATGATTTGAAAGCATGTCATGCACTATTTCTAAATTTAAAGAACATTCTGTTTCATCATCACGGTGCATGTTGTAATTTATGAAAATAATAATCAAACTGCTGGCTGCATTAGTGTAAAGTAACCCGTGTACTGTACAGTGTTAATGAGTCATTGAAGCCATTAAACATTCTATTTAAGCAAGTCACACACAATACCAGGTGCTGACACCCTTCTTAAGTTAAGCTATAAAAACATGAGGTGTTATCTAAAGGTAGAAATTACTCGTTAAAATAGCATGGGAGGCATCCTGTCACTACTGTGGCGTAGATCCTCTCATGTGGCATTGACTGTGCAGTGGCTAATTTGTCTGACCTGTTCCCAGCACCTCCTATTGGCACCTTCAGATGTGGCTGGATGGGGAACTTTCATCAAGGAGGCTGTGCAGAAGAACGAGTTCATCTCTGAATACTGTGGAGAGGCAAGTCCAGTCAGGCACTTTGGTCGCTCTTTAGAAACGATTTTTGTTTTTGTTTTGGTGGAGGGCCACTTTTGCTTGGTACTCTAGAAAGGACAGAATCCTATAAAGTGCAGGAATAAATGATCTCCTTCCTTTCCACTCCATTAACCCCTTTGTTCAGGACCCCTAGTGGCGTAGACCTAGTAATAAGGGGAGGTGAGGCTCTAAGGACAAACAGCTGGAACAAGTTAACAGGTAGCTCACGAGCAGTTTAGTAATGCAGGTAGAAAAGATAAAGCGGGGAAGCTGGTTAAATGTTAGTATGCAACTACAAGACAGACAATTAGTTTGTTAATACACATTTATGTTAATGAGTAATCTCAGTAGATAAGTTAAAGTGGGGAAGAAGTAAAATGTGTCATGTTTCGTGGGTTATTGTTTTCTTTTCCATTGCGGTTCCCGATTGAGAATCTATCGGATTTTTTCCACTTTCCATTCCAGGGTTTTGCGTCCCCTTACTTGTTATTCTTTTCACCTGTGCTTCTACCTGCGGGGTATTTAAGTTCCTCACTTCCGCTTCACCTGTGCTTCTACCTGCGGGGTATTTAAGTTCCTCACTTCCGCTTCCCCCGGTGCTTCTTTGCCATTCGATATTACATTGAGCCATGTATAGCCAGGTACTAGCAACCTCGTGATATTAAACTTTGTTTATGTTCACGAGGGACTTGCTATTAGCTATTAGTTTTTGTTCCTCCTGTTAGCATTTTCTGCGCTATTTATTTTTTCACTCAAAAACTCACTGAGACAGTTTTTCTTTGTGGTTTCGTTTTTGGTCCTTATTGGTCCTCCCTTGCATGAGTGACTTGTTCTGATCCCCCTACCTCCGCGTTTCATTATCCGCTACTAAATCCATTAAAAAATGTGTCGTCGTCCCCAAGACTAGGATCAAGTAACCAGTGCTGTATTTGTGTTTATGTTCTATGAGGAACTGTGTCTGAAAGTGACCAGAATAGAGTGACTAAACTGCATGCATGTCTCTCCAGATCATTTCACAAGATGAAGCCGACCGGCGCGGTAGGATCTACGACAAGTACATGTCCAGCTTCCTGTTCAACCTGAACAATGGTACTCATTTCACATTTCTGGCCTTATCAGCTGCATTGAAATACATGTTTAGATATTATTTATAACCAGGGTTTCAGAAAATCATGGACAAAGCTTAGTGGCTTGGTACTGTAGCTTTGATTCCCAACCTGTATATCTTGTGTCTGGCATAGGTCAAACTGAATGTTTCTGATAATATTTTGGTGTACAGTGCAAAACTCAATATCTGTGCACAACAGATCACATGCTGTTAGAAAACGGTATGGCATAAATGTTGTTGTAAATTATGTGTTGATCGTGGTTATTATTACATAGTGATAAAGGGCCAAAGAAATCCCATTAAAACTAGCACGTTGACTTTGGATAACCCTGTGGTTGGAAATGAATGCTGTATAATGAGAATTCTACTCACTCTACTCTTTCAACAGACTTTGTTGTGGACGCCACCAGAAAAGGAAACAAAATCCGATTTGCTAACCACTCAGTGAATCCCAACTGTTATGCTAAAGGTAAGAACTAATGCACTGACATAAATATGCACGTGTGTTCTTATAAGGAAAAGTAATGTGTGTTAGAACTGAAATGGCTGACCTGAGCTGTTGTCACAGTGGTGATGGTGAATGGAGACCACAGGATAGGGATCTTTGCCAAAAGGGCCATCCAGCAGGGAGAGGAGCTGTTCTTTGACTACAGGTGAGGGATTGGCCGATCTTCTCTGGAGTTGTGGTCCAACTGGAATGCCTTTTGAGTTTTCAATGACATACCACATTTGAAAAAAACAGTGCAGCATTTTTTGGATTGAAAAGTTCAGGCTGCCCTGGATACCCTCAATATTGGGCAGGAAGCCATTGTTTCAAAATTATATTATAATTCCAGGGTTTCAATGAGAGGTACACTGCAAAAAAAATTGTGTCTTAACAAGTGTTTTAGTCTTGTAATGAGACTTAAAAATCTAACTTTTTTCTCAAAAGTGGAAAATATTTGTTTGTTTTAACTTTTTGCGTGACAAGTGAAATTATCTTACCCCACTGGCAAATCTTGAAATTAGTAAAACTACACCACTGGCAGATAGTTTGTCTTATTTAGCCAAAAATAAGATTCTTAAGTCTAAATATAAGATTAAAATGCTTGTTAAGATTTGGATTTTGCAGTGTAAAAAGGATGGGGGAATGATCTCATTAGATCAGTGCTCACAGAACAATGCTGTTGGCTCATTCTGATGTATGTGAGAGTTAATAATTATATATAATTAATTAATTCTATAATTAATAATTCTATAACAAGGTAATTATTTCTATGTCATGCTGAAGAAAACAATGTCATTACCTCCATACAATCCAATCATTGCATAGTCATTAGGGATGTAGTTTTGGGGACTGTTATATGATGGACATTCATGATGGATTTGTAAACCTGTGCTCCTTTCCATCTGTGCTCCAGGTACAGTCAAGCTGATGCCCTAAAGTATGTGGGGATCGAGCGGGAGATCGACATCATGTAGCTTGAACCACCACACCCCCCCCACCTGCTGGTAATGCTACTGCATTTTCCCACAATGCTCTGCGTGGGATCTGTGTAATCGGGAGCAGTCCCACCCAGGGCAGCCCCCCTGTGACATCACACATCCGGTTCCTGTATTTGCAGTCCATTCTGTGCGTTGTTTTAGGTCCATCTCTCCAGACAGTAGTCTAGACCCGTGAAGCTTACATGACCAATTAAAATAATAATAATCCATAGTGGAGTTTAATATGTTAATGAAAAACACTGCTTTTTATGGTCAAAAAAATGAAAAGAAAACAGTCAACACTTTGTTTTTGCTTCAGTACTTGTATATTCTGAATAAATGTCAAAAAGCTAAAGTAATAGAGAAATGCAGAAGCTGTTGAAATATCCAGTTCATACAACACATTTATCAGTGAGTGTCATAGCTTTTGTGTGCTGCTCTTTATATTTCAGAAAGTGCACAATCTTTCTTCAGTATATTCTGACAATAGATGTACTCCACTTGGTGTTTCCAAGACTGGAGTATAACGTTGTTCTTAACTCTGCTTCTGGCTATCCTTGTAATGCAGAACAAAAGGGACCTTTGGAGCTGAAATTTGTTTATATGAGCTGCTTCTGTCTCGACTTTGTGGGCCCTCAATGTTTTGCGAAAATTGATATTAATGTCCTGCAAAATGCAACAGTACGAAACCGACCAAATGAATGTGAGCTTTCCTTGGGGGGAAAAAAAAGCTAGAAAACATGACTGATCTGGACCAATGTGTCACTCAAAAACATACACGCAATAAGCATGGGTGTAGAAGGGGCCTCACTGTAGTGGCTGATGAGCCTTCTTTACTGCATTACGGAGTGTGAACCCACACGGTGATAGGTTGTATGCAAGTTCTGCAAGATCTGGGAGATTAATTGTCCCCGCTGGAGGTTTGAGGGGTTGGCAATTTGGGAAATTCTCATGAGGAGGTTTACAAACTGTACCAAACTGCCATATTGGTTGTGCAATACGGTGGCCCAGCCATGTTTAAAGTACCCCGCTGTAGATAGAAGGCTGAGAGGTCTTTAGGAACAGAAGGGCCAGAAAGAGGGTTTATTTGATGCAAGTAAATAAATTTTAAAAAGCATATTTGTGGATTTGAATAACAAACTCAGCATTGGATTTGGTGCCAATGAATTCAAGTATATGTATTTTTTCATAATTCATGACTATTATTTATTAATGTAGAAATAAGAGCCTCTCCTGTGTCTTTCCTATGTGGATATACCCTAGTGCCAGTTAAAGACTGGTTGTCTTCCCTGATGAAACTTAAAATGTATGTGCCAATTATCAACACACTTTAGATTTGACTGGCAGATGTGGGAAATTCTTTATGCGAAGGTTCTGACAAAGTACACAATTACCATGCATATTTCTCAGCAAAGTATATTGATAAACACCTACCATACTATATTCAGATTTATAGAACCTGTTTCTTCTGCGCAAAATGTAAATACATTCAATACATGTTGTTATTTTTAGTGGGGCTATTGAAACTAGATATGAATAATGTTACTTGTTTACCACAACCTCATTTTACCCTACATATATTATACTCAAACAAAGGGTGTTTTATTAAAAACATTACGAGAACAATTGCTACTTACTTTAAAAGGCAAGTAAATAGGAGAGTACAAAGAAGTAAACTTTACTAAATTGTATTCATTATGTTACGGTATGTTACCATATTTTAATTAAGAACTGTCAAAGGTCTTGAATTCAAAATCTTTTACAAGCATGTTATTCTGTTTTATGGTTACAATTGGTTGATTAAACAGGATTGACAAGCTTGTATTATACTATCAAATTTTACCATTTTATCTTATTTTTATACAATTTATATTATTACCTGAGCACCACCCTTAAATTATGGGAAGTGCATTCAGATTAATCCCAGTATCATTACAAATTAATACTTTCCCATTCCCAGCAGTAGAGTACACTGTATAAAGGACCCCTGTGGTTCAACTTATGTGCCCATGGTAACGTTTGAACCAAAAAAAGTTATTTGAATTTTAAAATGTTTAATCAAATTTGTTAACTTGCATATTTAAAATGTTACATTGTACAGTAGTGAAGTGCAGGGAGGTAGAAATTCATTCATGTCATTCAATCCTCTATTTCACCTCAGTCAATACATGCAACTTTTTAAAAAAGGGCTTTTGTAGTGAAATCTAACCTTGAACTTTGTACTAAAAGGAGACAGATGGTGTAAGAAAGGTAGATGAACTATGTAATCCAAAGCAGGGGTTCACACTTATTTTGCGCTAAATAGTTATAAAAAAGTCACACTTTCGTTCTTTATATGTCCTTGTTTGTTTCTTGTTGCGGAGTGGGGGGATATCAGTGCCAAGTTAAAACAAATACTCAGCTGATCTGTGTGATTTAATTTTGTGAGGAGAGATTATAGTCTGCCCCAAACATGCGCTTATTCGCCAAGATTGGAACGATACGAGACAGCTGTAATGTAACGTGATTCCCTGTAACTTATTTGTAACTCTTGTACTCATTAAAAATGATGGCATTTAACCTCGTCTCCTTGAATATTTCAGCATTGGCATTTACAATCAGCCAGCTATTTGATACTTAAATATAGACAGGAACTAAAGTAATAATAAATCTGACTATATGTGGTAACTGTCTTTCACAAAAAAATATTACGTGAAAACTTGGGCTTCGTAGGCGGCACGGTGGTGCAGTGGTTAGCACTGTCGCCTTACAGCAAGAAGGTACCGAGTTCGAATCCCGGCCGAGGGCCTTTCTATGTGGAGTTTGCATGTTCTCCCCGTGTCAGCGTGGGTTTCCTCTGGGTACTCCGGTTTCCTCCCACAGTCCAAAAACATGCAGGTTAGGCTAATTGGAGACTCTAAATTGCCCATAGGTATGAATGAGTGAGTGAATGGTGTGAGTGCTCTGTGATGGATTGGCGGCCTGTCCAGGGTATATTCCTGCCTCTCGCCCAATGCATGCTGGGATAGGCTCCAGCACCCCCCGTGACCCTGAATAAGGAATAAGCGGGTTGATGGATGATGATGATGAACTTGGGCTTCATTTTTACAACTGTGTAAATTTCCTTTCTTAACTGATGAATATGTGGTGAAAATTTTGGTGCATAATGGCATCACCAGGTGGGTGTTACACATTGTTTCAGGTGGGTTTTCCCCCTTCTGTATGTAACGTGCTGCCCTCGAGTAGTAATATTGATAATGCATGACACCGTGCTATACAAGTCTGAACTGAAGGGCACGGGCGCCCTGGGTAAGTATTATGTTATAATAGCAGATAAACGCCCAATAATCAGTTAACTGTGAAAGAAAATTGCATTAGGGTAGTATTTTAAAAGAATGAATGGCGGTGCCTCCACTAAGTAAAAAAGCTATTGTTACACTTATTAGTACACCTTCCCACTTAGAAAATGAATAATACAATAGAAAAATTCTGAATTACTCTGAATATTGAATTAATGTAATGTATTAATGAATTACCCTTTTATTGTAATTATACCAATGAAATGAATGGACTCAAGACAGTTATAGAAAAATAAACAAGTGTATTTACTTTTTTTGTTCTTTGTTCGTTGTTTTAGATTGTTCTTAAGAGTTTGCAATATGATAGCAATGATATAATATGCAAATATTAGTTCCAATAGATTCTAGGTATTTCTAAGCATATTCTGAATTACTGAGTATTGTACTGAGTACAGTACCACAGTACTGAGTGCCGTGGGCCCAGACTCCCTCACACACACACGCTCACACCACCGTATACAGTGCCATTATAGGCACCCCTGGTAAGTTTTAACTTGTTTTAACCCCTGGATGCGTAAAAATCTCACACTGAAAAAATTAGAACGATCCCACCTTTAATTTAAGTTAATTTATTATGAAAGAAAAAATTGAATAAAGTAAGAATTTTTAATATTTGCATGCCATGACTTCCTGATGTTTTTGACCCAACAACATCAAAAGACTCTTGATATCTTATGTTCTGGTACTCTTACAAGCGATACTATAATGTCTGCATTTGAATGGATCTCTATGGGAATTGGGGGGTGGGACTAGATTTAGCTGTAACTTATGCTGGAACAGTATGGAATACATGGTTGGTAAAATGGCTGTAAGTCATCAAGGGTCTGAGGTATTAAACGAGCCTCAAACCATCACTCTGCTGCCAGATATGCAGTAGATATGGATGGATCACTTTAAAGCCCCAGGGGGCTAAAATCGTTAAAATGTACGTATGATATCAAATTTGAGTGTGTTAGTAAGCATCCACCAGTTTGAATGAAAAAAAAAAAATATATATATATGATAAAACACTGCTCAAAAACAGCAGAATTAGCTGATCAGACCTGTATTAGGACGGTCAGGGCGTGGTCGTAATATTCTAATGAGCACGCTTGATTTCTGTCCAAGAATACACTCGACAAAAATACTAAATAGCGGAGAATCGGGGCTGTACAACCATATGTGTGGTTTAAGGCTTGTTTGATACGTCAGACCCTTGATGACTTTAGCCAACCATATGTTCCATACTGTCCCAGTGTAATTTACAGATAAATCTAGTCCCACCCCCCAATTCCCATAAAGATCCATTCAAATGCAGACGTTATAGTATCACTTGTAAGAGTACCATGAGTACCAAGAGTCTTTTGATGTTGTTGGGTCACAGACATCAGGACGTCATGGCATGCAAAGGATATTTTAAATGATTACTTTATTCTATATATAAATGCAGGGGTGCCAATAATTGTGGCACACATGGTTTTGTTAAAATATAATTAATCCTTGATTAGGGATTTTTTTCTAACAAAAAATTTACTTCAATTAAAGGTTGGATTTTTTCCATTTCTTCAGTGTGAGATTAAGCTAATTCACCAAACGGTGAATTTTTTACAACCCTTTTTACTCATATTTACCAGGGGTGCCAATAGTGGCCGGCACTGTACACCCAAATAAAATAAAACGGTGCAGGCCCGTACGTGGCTTGTGTACGTCGTGACTTAAAAGCCTCTTCACTCAAAAGAGCATCAAACGGAACGTTAATAACTCATGTGCTGGATGATCAAACTGTCGGGACACTTGAATAATTTAAGACGGGCACAGCAGATGGACGTTGCGGGGAGATCCGCGAAATTGCGAGTCAACATCACCAAACGAAATTTCTTCATCTGACGAAGGGTGTCACTAAGGGTGCTATCAGACGGTGATTCTTTTTCTTGAACGGTACGTGAGAAACACAATCGCTAATGCGAAAGTAATGCAGAGATACATAAACAAAGCTAGCAGGCTATTACAGTGATGGCAACTAGCCAGCTAATGTTAGCCACGTCAGCTCACTTTAAAACTAGCATACAATGCACCGGAAAAGTGCACTGGAGTTGTACACCAACGTCTTCTCAAATATCACGGCAGTAACCTTTATAAAAAACAAATACAACAACCCAAAGTTATCGGGTAGATAACCGCTGTAGCTCTTAGGCTACTGTTTTCTCAAAGACCAAAATGCTCCTGCTTGCTATCTGCTCTCATTTTCTTTAGATCTCCCGATATCCTTTGCAATAGGCAACTCTCGTTTTTTTCCTACGTCCCACCTCTACACAAATCTGGTTGGATAGTACAACAGACAGACATGACCAATTACCAATAAAGAGATTATAAAGTAAATTCTGAGTAATAGAGTACTCAAGTGACTACATCACGCTGGTTTTGGAAGTATATTCCCCATTCATTTAGAGCACAGACTTTAACTAAAGCTTACTTTTAAACCATGTCTACTGATCAATATAATGCCCGTTCGCAAACTATGTTGTTTTTCTGGACCAGCTTCGAGTATATTTTACGTTTCAGTATTTCCTTCTGATTATATCAGCGTTGGAACTGTTTAAAAACTTGATGTCCCATAATTCCCTCCGAAAATGCGGCCACACAGCTCTGACTGACGTAGATCAAGCGCGACGCAGCGCGTCTGGAAACAAGCTGGAAGTGGAACACTTAACAGTTCTAGTGCGGAAAGCTTCAAGATATGGAGGTAGATTTCTATCAAAAATAAACAAGCACAAAAGTTTAATCCACAATTGTATTTACCATCCACACACACGCCTCTCTCAATTTGTGTTCGTAGATATAATCCACAATTGTATTTACCATCCACACACACCTCTCAATTTGTGTTTCGTAAAAATAATCCACAAGTATGTGTTTTCCATCCACACACAAACACCTCTCAACTTGTGTTTCGTAAATCATCATTTGGATGAATGCAAAAATTATATTAACAAATGCAAATAACATTTACAGATATGTTTCCAATGTTCACATGTACAAATCAAAAGCTTGGCTTGCGAACTGGCGAATCTACATTTGCCGATCGAAGAACACGCTTGATCTGCTTGGATTTACGGACAGAATTTTGAGAAATATTCCGCTGTTTTTCACCGTGTCGATTCACGCTCGCTTAATTTGCGATTCGTAAAATAAACTTCTTCTTCTTCTTTGGTACTACATAACACGGCGGTGTGTGTGTTCGGCTCATCAACGCCACTTTTAGAACAAGTGGCCAAAATTGCACATTATCTTTAAGAAGTGGATTCATGGTAAATTTAATTAAAACAACAGAGTTTTGAGTTTATTTAGGTTGTAAAGTTAACCCCACGCTAATCTTGCGATGGCAAGTTTTTTAAACAGTCATTGCACAAAACTCCTATCAGATTGCATGTAGCTAGCCAGCTAGATTACATTTTTTTGTGAGCACATCAAGTCATTATATGGAAATATCTTCTTATTTAGAACTATATATGCACAAACTTGAAAGCATTACAGCATGCATGCACATATACCAATTATATAAAATTTGATGCACTTCTGAGAGGAACGATGAAAACACATACTAAACTACTCAATTCATTCATGACCACAGTGATGGTTTTAATAACATGGGCTTATTAGTTGTTATTGCTCAAATACCGTACCACTAAAAAGCACAACTGTTCTGAGGAAGCCTATTGCTTCACTCAAAAAACAGAAAGCTGGCATGAAAAATGTAATCGTTGTAGTGTTTAGTTAAAGATCACGACTGAACATTACTTATCACTGTATTGCTTTTTTTATTTTTACATTTTTAAATAAAAACATGCACCACCCCTTTTTCTTTAAGCTTCTTCTTTATTCAGGTGTCAGGTTCGTTCTCAGTCACTCATGTCTTGTTTAGTTTTGAGAATATACAGTGCATTTTAGAAAACAAAACCAAGAAGAAAGAAAATGCTGCCATTCTGAGTGCAGCGACACTGATCCAATGCATCACTTCAACAATACACACTTAGGGTGGCCCAACATGACTTTCACAGAGTGAGGTGTTGTCCCCGCTAGTCATCGCACGCCGTGTTCTCAAGGTCATGAGAATGTTTTCATATTTCAGCATTGTGAGAACAAGGGTAAGTCCTGTTTTGGCAGTTCCCTGTATAGCATTGTTCAAATGTGAATTATAGCAAATGTCCACATTAAGTTGCTGTTTTTGTCATATCTTTATTAGGGTAGCATTACATTATTACTGAAATGATGGTTGTCTCCAACCAGTAGAGCAAAAGGATTTCTTTCCTGAGTTAACATTCCAATTGTATTATTTGTTGTTGTGGATGCACTTCATTAATTTCCTTCGCTCTTAAAAAGGTAGAGACATCCACACAAGTCTGAGTGACTGTGGCCTGTGAATATGAAGCTCAGTAGAGCTGCAGAGCGACACAACCTGGACCACCCCATCATCTGTTCACAAACGGTGAGAAATGCTAAAGTGACATTTAGTAGATGCAAACACTCTGACAGTAGAATGTCAGGCAGAGGTTACAGATGAGGGACTTTCTTTCTCTGACACAGACTCTCGTACAAACATGGACCACACATACATTGCTCCAATGATCACTAGCAGAGTGATGGGTCATATCGCAGTGGCAACAGGAAGGAAGCTCTGATACACACAGAAAAACATGCAGCACCACAGGAAAAGATAGTTTGCAGCCAGGTAAAAAGTCATGTGTCACTCAGATATCAGTGTGTTTTTCTCTAGCATTCTGTTAAATAACACTAGCTCTCACAAACCGGTGTAATACATATACTACAGATTAAGACATAGTTGACTAAAAACTAGAAGGCTTCAGTCTTTGACATACAAATGTATTTAGTTTCTGACAGGCGTCTTCTAATCTTTATTTGCTGTATCATTTCCTGGCCAGTAGATCAAAAAAATGTATTTTTCATTTGGTACGGGAAAAAAATATTCTTACATTGGTTTATTATATTCTTATATATAATACTATGCTTGTAGTATAAACATATTATATTACATTATATTATAAGCTATTTGAATATCATATGTGCTGTTCTCCATCTTGCAATACACCTTACATGATATTTCAGAATATAGCTACTGGGATTGTCAGAGTGCAAAACATTTTTCATTTTCAGGGTTGTTGCACCAGCAAGTGACAGGTGGCAATCCATCATATTCATGTATGTATTATGGTTTCTTTCCTCCTTGGAACTGAGCCTTTGAATTTAAGGAGCAATAAGGAGGCATTCTGTTTTTTACATATTCAAAAAAACAGTGAGAAGAAACTTTAAATGACAGGAGTGTTGTTTTTTTCAGTTTTGACATAGGACACAAAACAAAAACAGTGTAACACTTTGTTTAACTGCTGCCTACATCACAAAAACATTACAGTATCTAACATTCAGAGCTCTCAGACATTAGTTAATATTTTCTCTATTTTATATAAACCAGTATGATAATAAAAAAAACTGTAAATATACAATTTATTTATATATATATTTATATATATATATATATATATTTATAAGATCCTAGGTACTGTCACATTCTGCAGATAAAGACATCTTGTGTGATTTTTATGCTGTAAGCTGCTAATTTGTTGCATTTTTCTTGCAAGGTGCAGTTGACATGCGGTTACACAGAGCTAAAGCCTACAAATGTTTTGCATATTCTTTTCTTCAAGGAATACGTCCATTACAATGAGTGCAGTGCGGCAATGTCTTAACCTAAGCTTTGGTTATGATCCTTCCTGTCAAGCAGCTAAAAAGCAGCAGTAGCAGCAGCAGCATCCTATCCTGCATCGACTACCCTAGTCAATGTAATTAGAAATAAAGGATTAAATTTACATCGCCGTGGTCCTCCAAATGAAAATTGTCCTACGATGAACACGTTTGAGCGACTACCACAAAAACACAGTTAAACCTCAAGTGGTGCAATAGTTTGCAGCTCTTTGGGTAATGGCAGTTTTTTGTCAACAAACTGAGTCATTAGGCCCTGAAGAGCGGGTGTGGCGGTCATCTTGGCCACTGTGTAATAGCACCGAGATATCAGAGGCATGTGAATAAACAAATCCAGAAACACACTGAACAATCGGAAACAATAAAGCGAATAAAATCTAATTAACCAATCCCCCTCCCAGTTACAATGTGTCCAACTGACCTCCTTGCTGAGATCTCAGCATTGCGAGCTCATGCAGGTAAGCCTTCTTGAAATGCCCGCCTCAAAAAAGTATCAGTTTCCTCTCAAGATGTTCAATGCTATGGCACCAGGGCAGGAAGTGTGAGCATAATCATCACACTCATTAATAATAAATTCAGCAAATGGGGAAATGGATGTTGACTTATTTCATTTTGGAGAGTAACTTCCAATTTTCTGTAGAACGAACCTCAGTTATGTAAACAATGCTTTCTGGGCTATATAGTGCCATGAATTCTTTGTATGGTGTTGAAAGTAAAAGTGTCCGGGCAAACCAGGAGTATGTAGAACCTAAGCAAAGCAGGCTCATTAGCAGACCTTAATCGACTTTAATCGGCCACTTTGATTAAAGTTGTGTGACTCATACTGGTGGAATTGCTCATAGCAATAATTGCTAATTGCTTAACCTATCCAAGCTCTTTTACAGTTGTGTTTTGTTTGTTTTTTCATGGGGAGAAAATGTATTTAGTAAACCATTAAAGTAATTTGTGTTGTTCTATCCATTGTATTTTACCTCTATCATCTTTGGTGCCCATTCCCAAATGTTTGGGAAAGATTTAAAAAAGTAGACATCCAATGGATTTTCGAGAGTTTTTCATTCCACTGGATAAGAGGAGGCTAGGTCACACGAAGGAGCACCAGAAGGGTAGTAAATGTAAAAATAGTTTCTACCTATTCCAAAACATGTTTAATGATCCAAAATACATCCCTGACCTCCATTTAAAGATCTCAAGAAAGTGTTACCATTTAGAGGTTTTGACATGAGTCACTGTATAGCTTAGTTATTACTCTGCACATCGAGGGCCGGATTCAGAGATGGCCAACTTGGCTTGCCAGGTTTCTACTAAAACAATGTTTGTGGGGGTATGCATTTCCAATGCATCAGTGACAGTGCCTTTAATAACCTCATTTGCCATTGTAAAATCTTGCCTTCGTGCATCATAGTTGCTCTTGGGTGGTGGGGAAGGAAATTAACATATTGTTACATCACATCATAGCCTTGATGAATTCATTGATCACATAACTCCTAGGTATTGATGACTGGAATATACCCATCACAATTCTTTCCACATGGGATATACCCATCACATCTCCTTTCACATGGGATATACGCATCACATCTCCTTTCACATGGGATATACCCATCACAATTCTTTCCACATGGGATATACCCATCACATCTTCTTTCACATGGGATATACCCATCACATCTCCTTTCACATGGGATATACCCATCACATCTCCTTTCACATGGGATATACCCATCACATCTCCTTTCACGTGGGATATACGCATCACATCTCCTTTCACATGGGATATACCCATCACATCTCCTTTCACGTGGGATATACCCATCACATCTCCTTTTGCATGGGATATACCCATCACATCTCCTTTTACATGGAATATACCCATCACATCTCCTTTCACATGGAATATACTCATCACATCTCCTTCCACATGCTTGGAACCTTGTGGAGCACTGACCGGTAGGTACACTGTGCCGTTAATTTGTGCTTCCAAATCATTTTGGAGCAGCTGAGCTGACACAAGGACAAAATTGTCTCTGTCAAAGTGAAAACAATCCATGCAGACACTATCACTTAATCCTAAAACATCTAATATTGGCCTGTATATCCTTTACCTTCTTTACCGGACGTGCCTCATCCTTTCCCTTCACTGCCAGACACATTAGACGAATGTTGTCACCGCAAATCTGGAGTGGTTAATATTTTTCTTTTTATGACAGCTCTTTGATAATTGCAAGTAGGCTAGGCCAAGGGAAATAACACCAACATTATGTTCAAATAACATGCACTCAATCCAACATCCATTTACAATTGCGAAAGATGCTGTATTTTTCATAATCATCTATTGGTGGCGCTAGACATAAACCACCTTTTTTTAACAAAAGTTGAGGGAAAAAAATTAAGTTAAAAGTCTGAATCCATATCTCGTTTTCAGCAAATCCCCGCCCCACGCGCATATATATTGGAGAGACACTTAAAACAGCAGATAAGTCAAATATCTGAATCACAAATAGCGTAAGCCAAGTGGAATTTTGTGAGCGAGTGCCATTTGCGCGCAATTATCTCAACTCTGAATCTGGCCCATAGAATCCATTTTTGAGACTCTGATATTATGTTCTGTGGATCTGCTCTAGTAATATTCAAGGGTTAGGACCCCTGAAAAGCCATTAGTGTAAGAGAGAACTGGAAGGCGTGAAAAGTTGCTCCTATCCCTTCAGGCACTTTTAATTAGTGAACCCTGCAACATAATGTAAAGGCATGGGATTGAATTAGCCCTGTTGAGCTGTACCTCACAAAACACACCATGTCAGGCCAACTGTATCCTGCACTATCATTCTGGCTGATCAAATCAAATAAATGAAAATGGAACCAAACCAAACTGACAAACTAGATAGATTAACATGGTTGTTGAACCGCCGCTACCAAATCCCACTCCAAAACGAGCTCCGTTATTCACTTGTGAGCTCCTCCTGTATTTCCGGAAGGTTCTTCTCCTTGGTCCTACGTCGGGGCTCGGGCTCAGGCTCGGACTCCTCAGTCAGAGGTTTAGCGCTGCCTGGTGACTCCAAACTTTTGGGCTCGTTGGTGACATAGCTACCCTTGTAGCGGTACAAGTTCACGTAAAGGACGTACGACGCCAGGAGT
The DNA here is from genome assembly GCA_022702515.1 of Ilyophis sp. 1 JC-2022. Lineage (NCBI taxonomy): Eukaryota > Metazoa > Chordata > Actinopteri > Anguilliformes > Synaphobranchidae > Ilyophis > Ilyophis sp. 1 JC-2022. The sequence goes on along the minus strand of CM040405.1, from coordinate 14,831,073 downwards.
AGCAAACCCAAAATGAGGAAAATGATTACTGAGGAAGAAAAAATTATGCATTATTATTCATTATACATTGTCAATGCCTTTACAGACTAAGAATAGCTAAGAATAGAAAAGTCTATACTTTAGAGTGACACATTTAATTTAAAGGACACCAATGTAACAGGAAACTCACAAATAAGTGCCAAATCAACAGTTCACATTTTGTCATATTTAATTAACTTTCAGAAAAGTTATAGCTTAAAAAAATATCCATTGCAAATGAACCTTTTTCAAGGCCTTCAATTTCACAAAATAAAAAAACCTAATAATCAGTACATAATTGAATAGTCTGAACTAAAAATGGTATTTAAACTTTTTATCACCCTGTGCCTATTTTCTTATTTTGCTGTGAATCTATATATCATTTGAGGCAGTAGCTTGGTATTATAGACAGAGTGACAGGGAAACGGACCTCACATATTTATGTAGTAACAGTAACATACAGGGGGTTGAAGATTATTCAGCCCCCTCAGACTTTTTCATATTTTGCTGCGTACGAACATTTGATAAAAATTTATTTAATCAGGCCTTTTTGCTGGTATTGAACACAAACAACTGTACGGTGTCTATGTGAAAAGTAAAATTTACAATTTGTTCCAAATTATTTATAAATATAAAACCGAAAACAATCAATTCCTTAAGTATTCAGCCCCCTTGCTTCATTGTACATTAACAGCCTTACAGGCAAAACTCTGTTCAAAATTGCACATCATAAAGTGCCCAGACATCATGTTTAGATTGTATTTAAGGACGTTGAACAATATTTTATTTTAAAATATGTGTTAATATTGTGTTTCTTGGTAACAAAGCCAAGACAAGCGGCCTCATCTATAAATTCATCTTGGAATTCATCCTAAATGTGAGCGTATGATCGTTTCCTAAAATGTTCCTATGACCGATTTATAAAATGTCCATGCACACGAATAAATGTGCCTACGCATGACCTATTTATAAAACAGAAATCCTCCTAAAAATCATGCGGATGTGAATGAGCTTGTCAGCTCCACCCAGTGAACGCCCTCAAATATTCTTATCTGGTCTGGTTTTAACGTATAGAAAATTGTATAAAAAATACATTGTCACGTGATATAAAATTGACGTAGGCCTATAGCCATTTCACATCTTTTTCATTCGGTTTTAATAGTTTACAGAAATGTTCATGTTATAATTTCAGTATTGCATAGCCTAATATTTGTTTTATTGTTTTTATTTCAATGGAATTGTCACTGACAACCGTCAGTACAAGCCTCCTGCCTTTTCTGTATCGATTATTAGCTTCATGATGTTAGTTGCACAACTGCACATTGATTTTAAGCTTTTAACCATACACGTATCGATAATAATAAAAATAATAGTAATAATAATTTAAAAATAGTGTTATTAGGCTGTTGTATTTTTAATAACTGTTTGCACACATGATAATGTTCACAGCAAGAGCTGCAATCATAGGCATATGCTTTATTTCAACTTCGGGGAGAGACACTGCTGGACCACCTAGTCTCACATAGTCAAACGTCAAGTCTCACAAACATTTACTTTCTAGACATCCATGTTTGCTGGTAATTCCGATTTCGGAGCATGTAAATGCATCAACCTCACCATTAAGATTTGGAAACTGAGAAATCGGAGCTGGGAAGAGCACTTGAAGGCAGCAATAGGCTACAGAAATAGCATAACATCTCCCTAAATTGCTGATATAACATTAATCACTTCAGGCAAGTAAGCCTAATAGGCCTACACTCAGTAGCAATAGTACCTATAGCTAATTAATAAAGATTAATTATACAAAAAAATGCAAATAAAGATTTACAAAAAAAATTGTTTTTTAGGCTATTATTCTGACAAAAACAAATCAAATAAAGACTGGAAGGCGGCACAGAAGGGACCGCTCTGGAGGGCAGTGGTGGAGCAGGAAGGACCGCTCTGGAGGGCAGTGGCGGAGCAGGAAGGACCGCTCTGGAGGGCAGTGGCGGAGCAGGAAGGACCGCTCTGGAGGGCAGTGGCGGAGCAGGAAGGACCGCTCTGGAGGGCAGTGGCGGAGCAGGAAGGACTGCTCTGGATACCGCTCTAGAATTAGCCTACAGGATATGTGTATCTCGTTTGGCCGTGTTTATGAATTGTTAAACAAACAAAGGTTGCAAGAATTTGTCTAATCTATAAAAAAAAAAAGTCTTCAACTACAATTTATGTGATGCCATTCTATCATAGAGACTATTTACTTGTTGGGCAAATGTTTAGTTATGCTGTTTGTTACGTTGGCTAGCGGAGCTGTCTGGTCACCAGGGCTAGCTAAGTGTTATTGTGTGTATAAAGTGCGTAGGCCTACGTGTATTTTGTTGACAGTAGTGTAGCTATATAGCCACAGTAGAGCTATAGGTCATGCAATATGTTTATGACAGTTTGCAGTATTATTGTCAGTCCAGTATAAAAATGCTTGAAGTCTGTGCGTTTGAGTCAGCATAATCCTCTGTGTACTGAGAACATTGGCTTGCAATAAAAGCAACGAGTGAATCCGCCTGGTCTGTATTTAAATGCGGTCGCTACAATATTATTTTAGTCATGCATAGGTGTCAACCTCTGGAAAGAGTTCCCTTATTTGCATGCCTGCAAAACTGTATAAAAACTGTATAAATTCAAAAACCATATAGAACAGTTGATTATCTATTAAAGTACAATTACTAGCCACAACAGTTATTAGTCTGATTCAAGTTTATTTAATATATTCCTGTATTTAGCTTTTCACATAATAATGACTGTAGCTACAAATTCATTAAGGTTCTCATTTTAAAACAGGTAAACAGACACCCCCAAATGACTGACCCCGCACACTTACAACCCAGTGCAGGAGAGAGATATAGATACAAATTCCTAAATTATGCAATAGTAATCGTAATACTCAAACAGAGTTTATCTGATATTGTTCATTCATGGATGGCATTTGAGACCAGTGAGTTCAAAGAAAACATAAATCATCACCTCTACATCACTTTATGCAAAAATTTAGAGGGTACAAATTCAGTAACTTTATCCCTTCAGATTTCTCCACTGTCTTCCATCGTGAAACCAGACAGGAAAAGGTTACTGAACTTACACATTTACATTTTCGCATAAAGTGATGGAGAGGTCTCAAATGCCATCCATGAATTAACAATATCAGATCAACTCTGTTTGAGTATTACGATGTAAAGTCCATTGTACTTCCTAAAATCCCATTAAGAGCCATTAAAATGTATTGAAGGGACCTGGTCTTGTTACCAAGAAAGACAATATTAACACACATGTTAAAAGAAAATATTGTTCAACGTCCTTAAATACAATCTAAACATGATGTCTCGGCACTGTATGATGTGCAATTTTGGAGTTTTGCCTGTAAGGCTGTTAAAGTACAATAAAGCAAGGGGGCTGAATACTTAAGAAATTGATTGTTTTCGGTTTTATATTTATAAATAATTTGGAACAAATTGTAGATTTTACTTTTCAGATTGACATTGTAGAGTTGTTAAATCAACAACAAAAAAAGCCTGATTAAATCAATTTTTATCAAATGTTCGTACGCAGCAAAATATTAAAAAGTCTAAGGGGGCTGAATACTTTTTCAACCCCCTGTATATGATGCTCCGATTGTTCTAAATATTTAAATAGCAGTGTCTATAATTCATATATTACTGCATATTTCTGATATTCAAGAGGGGACTCATTTGTCAAAGTGAGTGTAAAGTGGAAGATACATTCACTTATTGTGGCTGTGTATTCATTTATCACAAGAACCTGGACCAGAACTTACGTGTCAGCCATGGTGCAGTAGGAAGGTCATCATGGATGTAGTAGAATACTGAAATGATAAACAACAGATTCCCTGTGACGAAGAGAACCTTCAATCTAAAATGAGTATTAATTCCTCATTCCTTATGTGAGTGAGGCACTACCTGCAGAGATTTTATCTGTCTTATTGTCCGGTCGTGATCTCAGACCTCTTTCAGAATTTGTATTAGGATTGAGATTACCACTGGGCAATACTAGTGTTAAAGTGTCATTTCAGTAACTACAATAACACAATCGTACACTCTGACCTGTTTGGAGTCTTACCTGGACCAGTGTACCAGGGATCTGCCTCCCAGGGAACCAGTCCCAGGACGGGGGGGAAGGCCCCACAATTGGACTCTACCACATACCCCTGCACGGTGACGGGGGGGTCCGTCACATTAGGCCGGAAGTAGGTTTTAAGCGGAGCGTAGATGTTGTACCGCACCCCGGATATGCAGCCTATCAGTCCTGGGGCATTGTGTCGCTGGATCTCATAGTCAATATCCCCTACCTCTGCAAACGAGAGAGAAAAGTTACACGTCAATATGACAGTGTAGCACACAAGCAGTTTGATCTTCACTGAAAGGTGCACTGCCTGTGTTAGACTATATTCAATTGGTTCTAGTAGGTATGATTTTTAAAAATCAAAGTCAAAGTGTCAAAGTGTTTTTATTTATCAAGTGCACAGTATAACACAAGGTCATTCTGAACAATGAAATTCTTAGGACATGGCAAGCAACAACTATGTAGTAGGCATTAAAAACAAACAAAAACAAAAACAAAAAAATATATATATTAAATTGTTAAAAAAAAGTCAAATAAGGGCAAGAATAACATAAATATAAATATACATAGCAGTAAAACACTAGCAGCAGTTCCAGATATGGACAGTAGGAGTAGGAGTATTAAATATAAAGTGTGGAGGTGCCGATAGACATGTACAATAAATTAAATTAAGGTGATGTACATTGAATGTACATGCTGTTGTTTAGCTCATACTATACATGGCAATCTACTGTCAATAACCCTATTCCAATTGCTCTCTGCCTAGTTTTAATCATGTTGCCACAGCACAGAAAATAGATTTTGGATAATCACTGCTTGATTTTACTGCATTTGAATTGCAATGAAATCCACCAACCTACAAACTGATTTTTAAAAATCTAGCCAATCCTGGTAATGACCATAGATATCTAACAATGGGCGAAGACTATACATATACAGTATGTCTCAAAAATGGGCTGAATTCCGCATAATGGGAAAAAATCACCTCTACAAAGGTTCATGTTACTTCCATTCTGCAATAAAAGTACTGGGCAAATGTAACCGTTGTTATTTTGCGTTGTTATTTTGCGTTGTGTAAAGAGAGAAGCTGACTCAGAAGCCCAAGGTGAGATTTGAACCCCGCTCCTCTCACTCGTCCAAATTGCTCCAAAGCGAACGCATCAGCTAAAGGCGAGTGTTGTCACGGTAACCTGCTACAAGGCCTTCGCTTTACTACACCTCACTGTGCTTACTAGCGAACTAGCCGAGCTACACCCGCTACACAAAGAACAAGATAATTTGTTCCTCTTTGCCGCCCTCATTAGCAATTAAAAATACCCAGATTGAATCACCTACAGTATAATATTAAATGGTCAAAGGTAATCACCGCCACCTTTAATTGGCTAACTGCGATGGAGGGGAAGGGGTTGGAGAACCAGACGCGACAGTACAGGGATCTAAGAGCTACCCACCAAAGTAGAGTAACCACCCGTACGAAGGGGGGAATCAAGAAACATGAACAGAACAGAAAAATACTCCTATGGGAGATAACCCCCGGCGTATAAACCAACAGAAAACAACCCAAAAAAAAGGGTGAATACTAACTCGTAGACTAGAGCAGAAATAGACAGTAAGTGAAAGAAAACCTCCAGTTCAATGTAAAGTAAATGAGGAGAAAAATAAGGGTTATAAAATAAGGAGGGACAGGAGAAAAGGGTAACGAAGGTTACAGCCTCAAAGAGGACTGAGAGAAAACCGAGAAAATAACTTATATTTGAGTAAAAAAAAAAAATCCTAAGGAACTAATCCCATAAACTCAAATCGAAAGAAGTTCTTACGTATCTTTTCACAAGGCAGCAGAAAAGACAAGTAGTATTCTAGGTTTTCCTATACCAGAGTATAGAGCAAAACCAGAGATTACACTGAAGCATGGAATAGAGAATGCGCCCAGCTTAAATAGCCACATGCAGCTGAAAGCAATCAAAATGAAATGGTCTCTAGAGAGAGGGGAAAAAACAAGAAACCAAAACAAGAGTGACCTCTAGCGGCCAGAAGTAGAAACAACCGCCAGAAAGGCAAAAGCAGGCTCAAAAACCATGACACTAACTAGATATTCAGGATTGTATGAAATGATAAAACAACATGTATTCAATTATTAGCCAAAAGTCAATGCAGTAGAATGGCCAGCTCTTACCCATCACCCTCCCCAGGAACATGGACTTGGGAGAGTTGAATCTTATATCCTCCAGTAGTGTCATGCTCTCTCGAGTGGGCTCTGTGTAATCCACCTGCAATGCAGATTCCAGAAGTTCTGCAGTATGTAAAAATGAAGCTACTTGGAGTGCATCCATCACTATGCAGATAAGTAAACAGTCACTTGAAGGTAGGCTATTTCATTCAAAAGAATATGACAGCTCCCAAGGCCTTTAGATTCAAAAGCAGATGTAAATCCAAGGCTATTTGAAGACAGTTGCAAATCGGTGAGAGAGGGAAAATGGTTTATTGTGTGCTTGTGTGTGTGTATGTGTGTGAGCATGTGCCCACTGTATAGTGCTCAGAGGACAGACAGGCCAAACCTGTATTCGTATGGTATGGTTGTGCCTTGTGATGTTGATGAAGTGGGGGAACCCATCTGCTAGGTTCCTGTAAGAAACCTTGTATGTATGAGGGATCAGACCCAGCCTGTACCTCAAGTCGACGCTGCCTAGAAGGGGATGAATATAAAATAATTACATCATATTATGCTAATAACAATAAGATTATAGCAGTCTGCTGAAATGGTCTGAACGGTATACAGAAAAACAAAAGCAGTTTGAGGGAAGATATACAGGAAATAGATACACAATATCATATCAGTGAATAAACAAAAACACTGAAAACAATGTCAGCTTTTGAACTTTACTTGTCTCCTCATAAATAATGTGCCAACCAAAATGTAGCAGACCTGGAAAGTCATGGGACTGTTCTATGCCACTATGGGTGGACAGCTGTTCTATGCGTACCATCGTTTTTGAGGATGACGGCGATGTAGTCCTTAACGAAAGAGCTCATATACAGCAGTATGGCAGGGGTCTGGGTGGTGCTGAAGCTGAACTCAATCTCGTCGCTGGTCTGATTATACCCCAGGCTGAAGTTATGGGGGTACATCCAATGGGCCCACTGGGCTTCGTTAGAGATGGCCTCCGTCCGGATGTTGTACCGCAGCCATGCACCCGCCTCAAAATAGGCTCCAATATCTTGTGAAGACAAAACCGAGAAAGGTAAGAGCTGCATGTTATACCAATGAATTATATCAATACCCTAACAACATAAGCATGTGCACATTTCAGAACTAATCTATGGAAAGGTAACATTGTACTGTGCAATAGTAGGATTGTCAGTTGTATCCTCGTCCCCGACAGCACAGGTGCATAGGGCCAACGTATGTGCTCAGTCTGTGGGAGGTAGTCTCAATGTAGCTTGGAGGTAGTTTGACCGTTGGGAAGATGTTGCATCTACGTTGCTTACCACGGAATCGAAATTTGTGTCAAAGAAAATATCATACTTTTGACACAGATTTGTAGTAAAAAGTAAAACATTTAATTTCTGATTGAGAGCAAAGAAATACATACTGATTTAAAGAGGAATTTTTTGTTTGTTATCTGTTTTGTTTGATACTTGATATGATATTTTGTTTGATACTTTTAACAAAAATCTGATTCCAGAGCAGAGCAGCAGTAAGCAATGTAGCTGTGACATCTTTCCCAATGGGCAAACTACCTCCGTGCAACGTCAGGATTCTCTCCCACAGATGGAATGCGACAGAGCGCCTACGTCGGCCCTACGTACCTGTGCCGTTGGGAGTGTCACCAGCAGGGGTCATACTTTAGGAGTTTACCTCCACACCTGTCCACAACTGACAGAACAAACCTTTTCATGCAGGTCAATTCTCACATATTCTGTGCATTTGGAACATTATCTCCCCTCCTCACTGCTCAGTAAAATTGGATCATTATGACTAATCTTTCATCTATCCATCGCGTCAAACTATTGCTTGATCAGACTGTAGGCATAACTAATGTTCTAAGAAAGATACATAACCCAGCAAGGGCCCCAAACTTCCTCTTTAGAGATAGACTTGTTGCATACTGTTACTAGCAGGTAAAAAGGGGAAATATTGTATGATCTCTAATTTTCCTCTCAGAACTGTCTATATGTAATTTAAAGACTCTTAGCAGTAAGAATGTTTTTGGGTGTTACATTGTCTAAAATACTGATTTCTCAAATTCCCAAAATGAAATGACTACAATGACATTGCTGAGGTAACATTATCAGGTAGCCAGGTAGTTATCAATGTAAATGTGCTATTTAGCCAATCAATTGTGATATGAATATCAACAGGATGCTTGCAAAGGCTTCAACTTAACCATCTTTAGCAAATTTTTCAAATTTCTGTTAATTGTCATAAGGGAATAGGGGAATTCCACCGAAAAACAATATTAACCTTATTCAACAGATGAAGGCACAATTAAGTCTGTCTTTGTTTCTGGCCAAAAATCTGAGATATCGGCAAGTAAAGGTGCAAATTTCGTAGAGTTATAGATCAAAATGACGTATACCTCTACCCTTCCTCATTTTTGAAAAACTACAGTGGTGTCAGTGGGCGGCTAATTTGAATTTGGAGATACCTCCCTCCAACCTCCCATGCTATGCGAAAAAGGTATTGACCAAACTCACAGAGAGACTGTGAGACTACTCTAGTGGCTTGCTGGCCAGCGAGTAACATTAGCCTATCTCAAAGAACCGCGAGTAGTAAGTAGAGTAGAGTAAGTAGTAGACTAGTAGTAACGCCCAGCAGTGGCAACCTGTGACTGGTGTTGTCTGATGCCCGCCCATAAACTGTAAGCGCCTTGCCATTGTAGTTCACAGTATAGCAGGTTGCTGGTACATGCGCAGTAGTTTGGGGGCAATATCGCTGCTCTCACTACAGGTAGAGAGTTGGCTGAGAGCTCATTTTAATCAGGAGGACAGCTACTCTTCTACAAATCAAACATAATTCTCCTTTAAAATTTACTAATTTTAGAGCTAGCTTGCTATAGCTATGTCAGTGCAGTCAGTACTGCGGTTAGCTAGATAACATAAAGCTGAGATTTGGGAGCAAGCTAAGTAGGTATTCTCTTCATCTGCAACATAGATGTTTGTCGCCAATTGATAAGGAACCTATGGTCTTTTTAACAATCCGCCGCCACATTTGAGCTCCCTTTCACTTGCCGAGCCCAACCCTATGCATATAGGGTGGCTAAACTTGCTTAGGATTGGCACTGGAAGGCAGGGAATTTACTACAATTAAATCCTGTGAACTCCAATATGCTCACCACCAATGGACATCTAGCCTACATGTTACAAAGTGAAGGAGAGCTGGTACTAGTGAAAAGAGAAGAAGTGCTCGTCTCCGACGACTGCAGGCAAATTATTCTCATTTTGTCTAGCTGTGAAAGTTAGTAGTTAGACATGGGTGGCTAACTGGACAGCAAATGGTGGCTACTGTGGCTAGTAATATGCTAGTTAAGTAGTTAAGCAGTTGGTGGTACATATCTGTTACCTTTGTGGCAGTAATACCCATCGAAGGCTGTGTTGTTACAGTCACAGTAATAGGAGGCATAGCCCTCCATGCAGCGGGCACCATTTCGGCACGGCAGCGTGGTGTTCAGACACTGGCCCGTGCAGTTCAGCCGTAGCCCGTTTGTCTCGTTCACTTTCCCTTGTAGATCCAGGGGTACCCCATTCATGCGCAGTCCCCTGAGGCACCCCAGGAATGCCCGCAGTTTGCGCCAGGCAGCACCTGGTCAAAGAGAGTGCAGGCATTAAATGGCCAGTTCTCTTTTGTTATTTTAATTTCCCCATACACTGCCTATCAGTAGCAATACCTTTTTTTCATTTTCCTTTTCTCCAGAAAGTCTATGGCTTAATTACTTCAATTTCATGCTTGCTGGAATTTCAGTTGTAGTTCTCTTAATCCATCAAAATGTTTTTAGAATGTAGTTTTCAAAAACATTTTGATAGACATCTGGGTAAAGAAAATAGGAGCAGTTCTCTAAATGGTGAAGGTCAGGAGGGAATTTCACGTCTGGAAGAGAAGTGCTAGAATTGCATAGCTGTTCTGTCATGTCAAAATATATTTCTTGAGGTTAGAAAATAAAGTAATAACATTCATTCTAGGGTGAACTATCCATTTAAAGGTAAGATACACTGCCCTTTCTAAAACCTCACATAAGGAAATACGATAAAACAACCAAGAGAAACCACTGATGAAATAGCTATTTCACAGAGATATACATTAGCCACAGTTGATTACACTGTGGATCACAGCTCCACTGAATCCGTTTATCCATTAAAGACAGCAATGGCTGCCATTCTGCCATAGCCATAGAAACACACCAACAAGGAGAGGCTCGGTGAACTTCATGCTGACGGAGGTCTGCCCAGGAAATCTACGTATGGCCCAGGGCTGGTAGTCGACCTTAAGACGGGCTCCCTTCACATTGATTTCAGCCTGGACAAAGTGCCATTCGTCATCATTGAGGGGCATTGGTGAGCGTAACGTTACATTGATGATTCCATCTCCGACCAGGAAGACGAAGATGAGGCTGGTTGTGGCTAAGAGACAAGTCCAAAAAGGGAGACAATTAACAGCAGTGTGCTGAGGTGAGCCTAAACTGTGCACATACATCTCCTCAATCTTTCCTAAAGTAACTAATGAACTATGTCACATAGATCAAAGAATTGCTGTGTAGCTGTGAGGAACTATTATTTCACTGATGCAATTTAAGGCATTTCTAAACACAAAGTTACTGTGTGTTAGCCATAAATTAGACCCCAAGTCTCATGAGAAGAATGTGAATCTCTTAAAAGTCATGGTTTCTAAAAAAATAACTCATTGTTGGACAAAATGCACTGTATGTTTGGACAATAATTTTCCCCATTGTGTTAGTATACTCAATTATTGAGCTCAGACCTATGCAGTGGGGTGCCCTATATTTGATGAAATCATTTATAATGGCCAAGCAGTGAATTAATTTGCAAGTACAAGAGGGCTTTGCAGAGTAGTTATTTAAACTGTTAAACGCTTGAGTATCTGTGCAACATACAGTTGAGTTCCATCCTGATGAAGTTACGATGGTGGAAGTCTGAATTCTCCAGGAAGACGCCATGGGTGGCAGTGGTTTTGAAGTGGAAGCTGATGTCAGCACTTGTGCCGGGCTTGAAGGTAGGGAACTCTATGAAGGTCGGCTTGGTGAAAGACACGGCGTTCCAGGTGTTTCCTAGAGGATGATGCAAAAAAGAGGCCACATGGCCAAGTCTGGCCAATCAGAGCAGAGGTCCCTAACATTGCCTTGTGTTACTGGGGCCATTCTTTCTTCATTTTATTTTAACTTTAGATGTGGTGATTTTGTCCAAAGCGAGTTCCGAGCACATTACAAACAGCACAAAGTGTAACTGACAGTTAACTATAGTTAATTATAGCTGCGAGCAGTGACTCCCAGGGTCCAAGCAGCATAAGCAGCAGGTACCAAACATAGAAACACTATGATGGCGGAACACAACTTTATGTATTCCAACTGAGATGAAGGCCATCAACTTCTCTGATGCATCAGTGATTTTAGTGAATTTTAAAAGTAATAGATGAGTATTATTATACAAAATGGCAGTCAATTCAAGACAGAGCTGACCCAAAAAGCACATATCGTTCCTAATAAGGGCATTCTTGTCATTCTTGGAAGTTTGAAATATCTACAAAGGAACTTTTGGATTTTTTGGATCTCGATAGCGCCACCGTGTGGTCGGATTGGGATAAGCCTTTGCTGCTGGAGTCTTGATCTAACGCTCAAACACCACACCCAGTTTCATAACTTTATATCAAATGGTTTTTGAATTTTTAGCATTGTGTGAGAAGCCACGTCCACTGCAAATTCAGTGGATCGTCATTGGGCCATATTTTGATATAACCACTAGAAAAGTAATACCTGTGTACAGGTATGTCAGCTGAGAGAAAAAACATTTCTGCCAAACCATCCATTTTTGAAGGAGTCTCTAAGTGTTTTTAAGACTATTCAAAATAAAAGAAATCCAATATGTTGGCCTCTGCTGCCAGATATGCAGTAGATATAGATGGATAACTTGAACGGTTTCAATAGGAATACTTGTCAGGAGATACAACCCTTAAAGTGATCCATCCATATCTACTGCATATCTGGCAGCAGAGCGATGGTTTGAGGTGCAATGTGCTGGAGTACAGAGCCAAAACAACTAATATTGTGTCACTGTCCAAATACTTATGGACCTGACTGTATGTGGTTGGGTTGGGCTAAGACTGTAGGGCTTTCGTCTTGATGTAACTGTTAATGCACTTACAAAGTTTGATAACTTCATGTCGAACGTTTTTTTAAAAAATAAGCCATGCCCACTGAAAATTAATTGCATCGTCATTCGGCCATTTTTTGACATAGGCCTTATAAAAGTAATGCCAGTACGAAGGCATATTAATTAATACAATTTTGTAGGAGGGGTAGCATTGTTTTATGATGGATGTAATGGGTCCTTGAGGTAAATTTGTTTTTCCATGAGGAGAGGGACCTGTGCATACATTTTTGTGACTCTAGGGCAAACGGCATCGGGGCTTGGCATGTGAATGTCAAAAGTTTGTCGCATGCACTACGACAGTGCCACCAGGCGTTTAATGTGTGTCATAATTGAATGGATCCAAGAGTTCAGCCATCCAAACAACCCTCCTAAGTTTGGCCATACCAGCTCATGGATATTTTGAGGTGAAAGGGGAGGCGGTAAAAAATAATTAGAAAAAAAACTATAATAGCAGCTGTGCTGCTTGGACTCCTAATAATCAGATCAGAGTATAGTAACATTACAGCTGATCAGACTTAGCTACCACACGGGTAAGCTACCAAATACATGACTCAATGCCATTAGCACTGCTTGAAATGACAACAAGACAGGGAGGTTGAAACAAAAATCTAGCATTAACTTTCAGTTATCAAGTTAAATGTTAACTTTTATTTCTCTAGTACTGTGCCACTTGTTGTAATCTAATGCACCCATCCAACAGTGTTTCAGCTGAAAATTGAAATACCGGTCGGTAGCTTTAGCGATTCATGTTGCAACGTAGATTCTTGTTGTTTAGCACACCTTTACATTCACAGTCACATTCTATAGAAAAGGCCAAAAAATGAAGGGCAACTATCAAGTGTACTGAAATTCCACTTGAGAGGGATGCATACTCACGGTCACCATGGCAGCGTAGAGGTCCGATGTTAAACTTAGCTTCTGACCCGGTGCGGTTAGTGTCCCCTACAGCGACCGTCAGAACAGGCAAGTGATCCCTGTAGTTCAGCCAGCCAGCATCTGAAGCCCTGTTAGCCCAGTAAATATGAGTATTAGTCCAAAGCACATCTCTGCAGTTCCAATGCTCTTTTTAAGCCTTTAGTACTGAAAAATTAAGATTGTACAAAAAAAAAAGCCACTTCAGACAAATCTTCCTCCAGTTCATATGAATCTTTTGTTTCACAGTGGACTAGCGGGGTCTCTTCTCACCATCGCCGGTAGTCTGCATCACAGTTGCAGTAAAACCTTGAGTCAGTACAGGTTCGATTGATGGCACAGCCACACTTCTGGCTCTGCATGAAGGACCCTCCCCAGTACATGTGACTCTCATTATTGCGACCAATCCAGTAACTGAATGGTCGTCCGCCTGGGGGAGAGGACACAGAAATTAGTCTGCAGTTTATCCTGCTGGCAAGTGCTCCATATCATTGAATACATTAGCCTTAACCTACAAAAAACACCTTCATGTGTTCTGTTTGATTAGATTACATTAGTCATTTAACTTCATGTCAAACTTATTTGAAAGGAATCTCTGGCTTGGCCAAGACCAAAATTAAGATGAAGACAAAACACAGAAAAGGCATGGACCACACTTTCTCAGGGCAGGACTTTGCAGAGAAAGATCACATAATGATGACACATACTATACTGCAGACATAATCATAGGCCCATGGGAATCAAATCAAATCAAATCAATATTTATTTATATAGCGCATTTCACAACTAGTTGTCACAATGCGCTTCACAGAAAAAACCCAGCCTAAACCCCCACAAGAGCAAGCCAGAGGCAACAGTGGCAAGGAAAAACTCCCTGAGGTAACTAGGAAGAAACCTTGGGAGGAACCAGACTCAAGGGGGAAACCCATTCTCCTCAGGTCGGCTCAGGGTCTAGATCTTAATGACCAGCATGGTCAAAACTGGCTGCCAATATCAATGATAGTAGAAATTGCAGCAGCTAGATGACTAGAACTCATGCGCTTTTATTACTAATGCAACTTGTGTAACATCTACTCACTGGGTGTGTTGAGGAGGCGTGACTTGTAGCAGTTAAACACAATCCACTGCTCACAATATTCAGATGTGTTTGCCAGGGCAGTGACCTCAGCCCAGGAAGCATTGTAGTATTCCACATTCCCCAGGTAGGGCCGATCCGTCGTTGAGCCCGTCACCTTGGTGTTGTCGATACGATCGTGCCTGATCACTGTCCAGGCTTTATCACCTGGAAGCAAACACAATGGGGCTATTCATCACACCATAATCAAGTTATCATTCTGGATCAATTCCAAAACACATGGGTTTTGTATTGTTTCACGGGTTACGGCCTAGATAATGCATAGCATATATCTGTTGCCTGTTTTTCATCTTAAAAAATGCTTATTATACATCCTTGTATTGACATTGATCACTTACCCTTGTTTTGTGTGTGTGTGTGTGTTTGTGTGTGTGTGTGAATTAGAAGCTTTTTGAATTATCAGTCAAAGAACAGACTTTATTTTGCTTGCATCAGGCTACATTTGAAAGCTTAAAATTGTGAGGAGGATGTACACACAATAAAATAGTGGTATCATCTTTGAAGTCATGTTTCAAGTTTAAGACATTTTGTGTGAACACCTTTAGCTAGCTGACCTGCCATTACCTACCAAATTAGTGTAATTTTTATTTTTATGAACACAGTATGTCATCTTCTATTTATTACTATTAATTTACCTGTCACAATTCATCATTATATGAAAATAGGAACTATTGCTTCACTGCAGTACATATTACCAATAACATTAATAGAAATAATATTAATGTTACTTATAATATCAAAATAACAATATACTCAAAATTATAATGACACCAAAGGTGGAACCATGCAGTCCTGCTCTTCCGGTACAGTACTTGATGCATGCAGGCTAGGCTTGGCCCCCTTTCAACAACATCACAGCAGTGTTAATAATAAAAAATAAAAAAAACATTTTAGTCAATGGCATTTTTTTTTCATGAATACGACATAATTTAATGAGGAAATGTATTTTAGAAAATAAAAACTGTGACAAAATTTCTTTATATTATTATTGACAAGACGTAGATGAAAAAAATAGTTTTTAGAAAATAAAAACAGACTAAATCCCTTCATAGTATTGTTGACAAAGAAGATATGACGAAAAAGGACTGACTAAATCTGTGTTTGTCATTGTTGATGGAAAAGAACAAGATTAAAACATAAAGTTAAAAATAAAAATGTGACTAAATTTGTTTGTCTAATAAAAATAGATGAAAAAGTATATTTCTAAATAAAAACAGTGACAAAATCGAATATTTATTAGACCTCAAAGGTGACGCCAAATGACAAATATGCATTCTCGTCATTGATTGGATGCCGTCTTCATTTAACTCTTCTTTCTGCTAACCTCGGCAACATCCTGTTACTCGCACGAACTTCAAAAGTCAAGGAAAGCAAATAACGTGAGAGGGTGACGGCTAATACGAGCATACACTCTGTCAAAAGTTGGAAGGAAGAAAAGGCTGGTTATATGGACTCCCTTCATATACAATAAGAAGGAATGGAAAACCGAATGTACTGTTGTTGTAGCGGGAGAAGAAATATGCGATCATAAACTAGGTGGGGAAAACACCATGAATCTGAAGAGGCACCTAAAGTTGCAGCAAGCAGCTATTTATGCCAAGGTGACTTTTCAAAAAGCTTGCAAACTACAAAAGCGTACTATTAGGCCTATTTGGCTTGCTATTGGGGTCAGCACCGGCCCTAACCAAAGCAGAATATTCCGGACCACACACACATGTGGTAGGCGCGACCCGAGATCTACAGTAAGCACCATAATTCATTGGAGAGTCAAAATCTCTGGATCACTTTAAGGGTTGTTTCTCCTGACAAATTTTCCTATTGAACTCTATGGAAAAATAAGTCAGGAGAAGAAACCCTTCAAGTTATCTATCCATATCTACTGCACTTCTGGCAGCAGAGTGATGGTTTGAGGCTTGTTTGACATGTCAGACCCTTGATGACTTTGAGCCATTTAGCCAACCATTTACGATATGAACATAGATTTGTTTATTTTCATAATTGAAGTCAAAATAAAGTGCCACAAATGCAAAGACGCTTTGGAAAAATGCTAAAAAAAAAAAAAAGTTCTTTAGTTTGCAACAAAATACTGAGAGCTACATAAGTCAAACATGGAAATATATACATTTCCTGGATCATAAACTCAACAAGTGTGCAAAATCTGAGGATGATATGCAAAACTACTAAAGGTCTATGATGCAAAATAGAGGCAGTGTACCCTGTTGTCCATTAGTGTCTCCAAATCTATCCAAATGGCTAAATTGTGCACTGCTCTAAATAAAAAAATAAAAATATATATATTACAAATCAACAGTTTTGGCTCATAAAACTCACTTCTTTGAGAGTTTTTCTTTGTTCGTTTTGTTTGGTTTTACTCTCTTCCGGCATGAGCTTATGTAGCCAAAGGTGTTCTTTTCTTTGCTAGATTTCCCATTCTAGCTCCAGTATTAAGCTCAGGAGATTGAGTTGATATTGCACTCGTTCTCGAGTTTAGTTTAAAAACACTAAAATTGACATAATGAGAATTAGCAAAAAGCTTTATAGTTTAAAAAGTATAAATAGTATAGCTTAACAAAGCACAGGCAACATAGTAGAGGTTCTGTATGGTAGTGAAATGTGGTATGTTTATCTTAAAAACTGTAGGAGTTAGGTTCATAAAATCCAATATGGAATAAAAAAGATCAAAGTGAACAGTAGCTGGCTCCACCTTTGGTAAGTTAACTAATTAAGATCATTTATAAGGAGCATTCACCTAGCAGTGACAGGCACAGCCTATATGACCAAAATTTCACCTAGATTAAGTTTATTTAAATCCGTTTCTGAATCTTAGCACTGAAAGTACTGAACAACAGTTAGAGGGAAGTTTGTACCCACCTTTCATCTTACAGTAAACACTAAAGGGTTTCAAGGGGCCGCTCAAGTCGGGGTCGATGGTGTAGTTGCCAGAATAGTACTTGCCGTTGAGTTGGTAGGACTCACAAGACTCCTTGTAAACCGCTATCAGCAGTGGCAAAGAAAGAATGCATTCAGAGGACTTTTTTACACCCCATTAACACATACATTAACAAGCCAAGCCTCCAAATAATGTATAATAACAACATGTCAAAATGGAGTCATGAAAATAGAAACTGTGAAGGAATCTATTTAAGAAATCGCTGGGGTAATGTGATTAGCACTGAATAACCATATTCCATGCAGCACCCAGCCCACACAATCCCAATACCTACACACACATGCTTGCAAAGTGATACTCACACATATGGCACACCTCTCCTTTGTAGCCAGTGTTCTCACACATGCACAAAAAGTCATCCCAAGACTGAATGCATCTACCTTCGTGCTCACACGGGTTTGGGGTACACCTGAGGACCAAAGAAGGCACAAGGTTCACCTATTGAATGTGTGCATGTGTATGATAACGAAAGAGAGGCTCAGGAAAGGAAGTGGGACTCACTTAAACATCTCTGCTTGAACAACTCAAAATGCTGTCTTTGTAGAGCTGACACAATTTAGAATCTAGTTTGGAAAGTCTGAAATAGATCTACGCCTATGATCTGAGTGTTTGTTACTGTCATGGATCTTGCCTTCCTTCCCTTATCTCCACGTTCTCGTTATTCTTTTTTGTCGTTTACCGGTAATCTATCGGATTTTCCTGTGTTCCACTACGGGGTTTGCTTTCTCCTCATCATTAGTGAGTTCACCTGTCATTTATTTCTGCTCACTATTTATACCCCGCTTCCTGCCTCTCTCGTTGCTTCCATGTTATTCCACTTAACATTCGAGCCGGTAAAAAGGTATAGGAGATTAGTTAGAAAGCTAGTTTAAAAAGAAAGGGTTTAGAAAGAAAGCTAGTTTAAAAAGAAAGGGTTTAGAAAGAAAGCAAGGTTCTTTTCGCTCTCATTTCAGAGCAGAGGCTTTCTCGTTTCTTTCGTTTTACACTCTGACTTACGAGTGCTCTTACCCAAAAAAGTTAGTTTTTTTTTGGAGTTCTCTGTTTCCTTTCGTTTCGCTCCACAAACGGGAGTAAGCTAAGCGTGTCTGCTTATTTCCTTTGTTTTACCACTCTTACCTACGAGCGCTCTAACTGCTCTGACTCCAGTTAAAGGGGTCTTATAGTTTTTATTTTATTTTCTTTGTTCGTTTGCTCCACATACGGAGTTCGATAAGCGTGTCTGCTTATTTCAGTTGTTTTGCTCACATATCGAGTTCCTCGCCTTTTTCGTGAGGTTATTGGTGTTCTCATTATTCTCCCTTTCCACTACGGATTATTGTCCGTTTCTGTGGTGTTCATTAGAACACTTTAAGACTCCTTATCTGTCGCATCTGGACTTCCAAACATTCTCCTCCGTGTTTCTGGCACAGAGAACCACTACAGTTACAGCTCCCTAAGAAATCCAGGCCATGAACCCAAAGCCTTGCCTAGCTCTCCCTCCATCCAGAACCATGTGGTAGCATCAAAATATATAGCTTCAGGCATATATTTTCAGTCACTAAAAATATAGGTGTTCCGCAACATGGTCTCAGGCCTCTACCTGTCAGTAATGCCACATGTGCCCAGCAGTAGCTCTGAGTAGCTTCCCCAGCGCCACTGCAATATGTTCTCGATGTCCACCGGCTCGTTATCTATGAAGATCTGCTGCATGCAGCCATGGAAAGAATTCAGCTTTGTCTCACACCTGGCAGTGTTGTTGTTTTTAGGACACCCTGGAACCAAGAAGAAAAAAAGGTCCTTCATTGGCACAAAAAAAAAGAGGCTACAAAGATAGCTTTTACAGATCTGTTTATGTATCATTTATTTACCCAGGAGATAAATAAATAAATTTTTCAAGGGGAGTCTGGCCAAGTGAGAAAGCTCTAAGATCCCCTTTTTGTCTGATGCTGTGATGGTGGATTGTGATTTCATAATGCCCCCAGTCAACTTTATTGCTCACCTCCAAAGACGTATTGGTCACCAGTGCGCACCATGAAAGGGTTGGTGATTTTGAGAGGAGAGCCCTCATCTTCATCGATGACCACAGTCACAAAGTTGTCCCTGGCCAGCACCTCTACTGTGTGCCAGAAGCCATCATTCAAGCGGAAACCTGGGGCAAGCAACCGGTGATGTGATTCGGGAGTTCTCAAAGAATATTATATTAACCCTTTCATGCATAAATGATTACAAAACAGAGCAATATTTTTTTCACATCAAACTCCGCATTTGTTTCACCCGCCTAGGTCAGGGGTTTTCAAAGTGGGGGCCGCGGCCCAACGGGGGGCGCCAGGGGGGCCAATTGGAAGGGAGAGGGAAAAAAATAAATAATAATAATAATAAAAAATGTATTAAAAAAATAAATTTCAATTCAATTCATAAGATTACTGTGCCAGTTTAAAATAAGATATAAATTGTTATAAATCCTTTCATATCGAAATTAGGTCTTTGCCATGCCCTTCTTTCAATCGCAGCCAATAACTAACCGTCTGCCTGTCAGTCAAAGCGTTACGTTGAGCTGCTAACGGCCCGATTATGGAATCAAAATAGGGTCAAAAGTATTGTGTTGTGTATTAAGAATCTGTATGTTAGATTTTTTTATATTTGCCAGTGTAATTTAAAAGTTTTTTTTAAAGCCATTTCGCAATAGGGGGCCCCAGCCAGAGGCTACGACTATTTGGGGGTCCTTGGCATGGAAAAGTTTGGGAACCCCTGGCCTAGGTCACAGAAATGTGCGCCTTGAAAACATAGACCACACATGCAGATTACAACTCTTAATGCATGATGTCCACTTCAGTGGGCAGAAGGTTTTTCGTATACAATACAAGAACTACGGTAATTTTTTGTTACAAATATAACTAATTCTGCTCCTTGCATCTTCCCTAATAAGAATATTGTTTTCTAACATGCTCTGTTCTCTAGGAATAGAAGGTTTTCACAGCTACACCAGAGTTTGTATGTTTCTACCTCCACCTGCCATTTTGACCTTCACTGTATCAAAACTAGAAAAGCCAATAAAATGTAACAAGATAAAGCATATCAAAATTTAGGCAAAGGTGTTTAGGAATCTGCTCTGATATTTTTTGGAGATGACAAATGTTTTTGACTATGTTAAAATAGACTTTGAAAAGCATGTAGTGAACATGCATGAAAGGGTTCATTAGCGACTCAGTTAAAATATACCTGTAACAACAAACCGCACAGTGCAATGCATACCACAGCAGATTCCATTGGATTATTTTATCCACCCCTTTTCAGGATAAAGGATGATCAGAAGGCAGAACAATAAGTAAATAGCTTTTCTTCATTGACTACTTCCTGGAGCTCACCAGCACCAAACTGTAGCTTCTTCTTGCCAGGCTGGATGAGAGAGATGTTAACCTGGCCTTCACTCAGCCCGAGCTCCAGGGTGCCCAAGTCATCGGCAAACCTGGTGAACATAAGCAGGCCCGTGTAGTCCCAGGAGCGGAATTTGAACTTCACTGCCATGCGCGGTTTACGGTTGAGCCCTGGCAACTGCAGGTAGTTGTTGGGCCCGGCAAAGGTGAAGGGCTTCAGTATAAGGTCCGTGCAGGCGTAGCGTATGGCTCTCTGGGAGACCAGGATGAGGGGGTAACAAGAGGTTTAAGACATCAAACAATCCATCAATCTCAAATAATCAAGGCTGTCCCAACATAAATTATTGAAAACTAATACTGGCAAATGCTGTAGAACTGCACAAACAGCAGGCTATTGAACAGCTACAGGAGCCTAGAGAAATGTTTAATATGATATAATGCGACTACCACTGGAACCTCCATCCATGGTGTCTTTACAGTATGCAGACATAATATATGGGCGTTTAGAGCAATGTAGAGCTTGGATACTGCTGAGCTGGCACATTTCGTATGAAATGCTACACCTGCCGCGGAGGAAAACGGATCTGTGGGTCCTTCCACTCTGCCATGCCGATGATGTTGACCCCATTGTAGAAGACGTTCTCCAGGCAGCCACGGAAGTTGCTCTTGTCAGGAAGGTGGGGCTTGTTAGGTTCAATCACTCCGCCCACATATACCTATGAATGAGAGTAAATTACATTTTAATTGTGGTTTAGCTTTCTGCCTAATTCACCTTATGCACAAAGTGGTATGTGTATGTATGTGCTTACCACTACAGCATGTGGAAGCATCCATGGTAAAAACAGGATTGTAAAATGAGAATAAATTTGGCCCTTAGTGGCTTTAAATGGCTCCCTTAGTTTCATTGTAAACTAATACTGTTTGGTTAAATAGTCTCTCATGGCCCTGATATTTCACTTTGGATTGCTATTTCAAAATCTAAGCCTATATACACTAATTCCAGGATTGTAGGTGCTCAGTGGGTGAATGTGCATTTTGTTACTGAATGTTTTATTGTTTCTGTTTCTCATGTAACTGCTATTGTCATATATTTAGTTTGTGGTTACAAAGAGCATGTGACCACACCCATCCTATAACAGGTGGCTCCACCCACCTGATTATCCAGGTCCAGGTAAGTGAATTCTCCATTGCAGATGGCCCTCTCTGTCTGACTGTCCACTGTCAGGTTGACCTGCCGCCCATCCCGCTTAATGGTGACATAGTGCCAGTGTTGGTCATCCAGGAGGTTACCCACAGTCATTGTGGTCAGGCCTTTCACCTGGTGGACAGGGCTACTCCCTGGGTAACACAAACATGATTGAGAACTTTTTGGAGAAGGTGTGGGAAACAGCTCCTGGAGTCATATACATACAGTAAAATAACCAGGTGGCCTTATGCTATTAGGTGAAATGTCTGCTCTATATTAAGCCTGTAATTCTGGCCCTTAGTGGCTTTAAATGGCTCCCTTAATGGCTGAAATTCTGGTCAAATAAATGAATAATCCTAGCTAAATTCCCAACCTGGCTCTTTCAATCTGCCACCTAATCATCCCCCAGTTTAATTGGCTAAAATCATTCTCTCCATGTCCACCTCATCTGATGTGTGGTGAGCATTCTGGCACAAAATGGCTGCCGTTGCATCACCCAGGTGGGTGCTACACATTGGTGGTGGTTGAGGTGAGTTTCCCCCTCATCATTGTAAAGCGATTTGAGTCACCAGTTGGTGAGAAAGGCGCTATATAAATGCAAGGCATTATTATTGTAATGATGACTCGTGACGTGAGGTTTGCCCAGGTCAGTTCTTGGGAGGCCACTGTGTATATATCCTTCAAAATACTGGAGCAGCTTCCATAAAAAAAACCTGATTATGCACCTAGCGTAAATCAACATAAATAACATTCAAAATAAGAGTTCCAAACTTGAGGATTTATAATGTACTCTAGGCACAAGGAACTTTCCATCTCTATAAGTGTTTGTTACCTTAAACATAACAATGTTTACAACCACAGAATAAGAGCTGCAAGATGTTTTGAAATTGTTTTGTGGTGTAGGAGTTCCCCCACAAAAAAAGTACTGAAAGGGGATTTTTGATTTCTGTTCAATAGTTTTTAAGTTATAACATGACATGACTATAATACATTTGAGGCATTCTTTTTTGCACATAATATTAGTAAATCTATATGTACAAAGTAACGAATGCAACATTGAACATTGTGTGGTGTTGGTGGCTATGTCCATTTTCTGAAACTACGATTTGATAGACTATTATTTTATTTGATAAATGAATTATGCACACATTCAATTATTTTCACCTAAAAAAAAATAGCATATACAGGATGGAAGAGGCTGAGCTATTCTTTTGTCTGAGCACCTCTGATCAAACAGAGGTGCTTTGGTTTACCTCGATCTTCGGTGGTGCAGTGGGACCCCAAGACATAGAGGCCTTGTGACATCACTCACCCAGGCTAATGTGCAAGTACAGACGGGCATTCTTCAGCTCCAAGGTAAGGATATCCCCCTGTAGGCCCTCGCTGTGCAGCAGCAACCCGTCCCGTTCAAGTGTCTTAAAGTTAATAGCGATGTGGTCCTTCAGCGTGCTAGATTTCTTCCGTGGAAACGTGTAGGCCAACATGTCATCCCCATAGTACGACATGACGTAGGAGTCTTTCACATGCACAAAACAGGTTGGAATTGAGGACACTCATTTAAAAATACTCACTCATTTTCCTCTTTGGTAAAACAACACCTTCTAAAGCATTTTGTGAACATAAATATCACTGGTATGGTATGGTATGACCATACCTGTGGTATAGAGCACTGGTATGGGATGGTATAACCATACCTGTGGTATAGGTATAACCATTCAATGTTCAAAAATTTATTTTACGGACAGAAACTACATCGAATTCAATTGGAATTTAATGGAAATTGAAAGTGAATTCTACATTCTACACGGGCGGCAGTGTAGTATAATGGTTAAGGAACTGGACTTGTAAGGGTTTGCGGTTCGGTTTCCCAGGTAGGACACTGCCGTGCCGTACCCTTGAGCAAGTACTTTAAAACTGCATTGCAGTTATATATCAGCTGTATAAATAAATATAAATGTAATAAGATGTAATAAGAAGTTGTGTAAGTCGCTCTGGATAAGAGCGTCTGCTAAATGCCTATAATGTAATGTAATGTACATAACATTAAGATCACCCCACATTTGTTTTTTTCTTTTGTTGCATGGTTATGGACTGCTTTGGTGTTTATTGTATAAAATGGTGGCAGTTAACCCTCACCATAGGGGCATCCATAGATCTCCAGTCGCACTCCGATTTTACCGCCCCATTTGGTGTTCCAGCCCAAGGGCAGGAAACGCAGGTGTTTGGCAGTGAAGGCATAGTGGAAATTGTGCCTCTTCACTTGGTAGTAGTTCCAGTTCCCCGACAGTGTCTGAGCAACAGAGAGCAACATATTCATAAGAAAAAAACTAGACTGAACAATTACAAAATATATCCATTAAGAGTGCAGTTTGCTTTAGATCCCAGCTCCAGGATAATTTGAATTAATTACCCCAGGCATGCTGCATCAATTTTGATACATCAATTTTTCAATCAATCTTTTGTTACATAAAGCAATAAATACAATAAAAAAGTGCAAAACCTCAATATGCATCTTGACACCATTATTGTAACAGTTTAATAAATCTAGGAAGACGTATAGCACAAATATCCATATGATCCCCATGCCCCAATCCCCCCTACCGAGTTCCCCCCTCTTTGAATATAAGGGGTCCAGGAGTCAGGTCGGTCCCCATGGAGCAAGGTGTACTTAGTGACCCAATCGTAGGAGTTGAAAGATCCCTGGGTGGAGATGGCAACAATACGGTACTTCCTGTGCAGGTCAATCTGGAGCCAGGGCTGCTTATCTGAAGGTGCTGGGGACCACCCACTGCTCCCTGTGGAGAACCCCCAAGCACAGCACGTATTATGCAATTCTATTCTCATAAACACACATTGCAACTGGTACACACACAAGTGCATCTATCAATCCATGTGTCCATCTTGCTTTTTCAGCTTGCGTAGCAAAGGTGGCGTCTTCTTCCATTATGTGGAAATAGCATAAAAGTGTGAATATATTGTATATGTATGAGATATATGGATAAAAGATTATCTTTTTGGGTAATTGTTATGTGATTTTTCACAATTTAATAATGCACATCCCCCAATTTAAAAAAAAATGAAGGAAAGGAAATAAGTTGAGAAATGAGAAACCTCGCAGAAAAGCCAGAATGTGAAGATTCTCCCACTTCTGTCAAGTCAGTGAGTTGTCGCCTAACAATGTAGCACATTGCAGCTTCCAGGGCCTTGATATGCTCTGTGATATCTTCAGGCAAGTTCTCAAGCCGGGTGATGCACTGGCAGTAGGAGGCCACAGTGGCCAGCATTGAGCTTGGAGCTCAAGGATTCCTTTTTAAAATCAGCAGCAAGATCCATGTCTCAAGCACCCCTGTCTCAAACTGTTGGACATTATTGTGCCATTGGCTTGAGACATGTTCAACATGATGACAGGTTAAAAACTCCATTTGTGGGTTTTCATCTGAAATCATTTGGTTTAAAGCAAAATATACACTAAATGTGTGGGAGCCATCAACCCACATATCTACTCCATCTCCCAGCAAACCATTACGTGCCATGTGTCACAACATCCTTTTTAACATAAGAAATAACATGTTCATTTTTACTCATAATATTAAGGTTGTATTCCATGTAACATGCCAGTTTTTATCCAATTATAGTAGGGAATAGTTATCGATATGTGTCAGACTTACCATACAATCTAGCAAAGTTGGCAGAGTACAAGAAGTTATATCTGGAGGAGGCCAAGAATGAAGATGCGTAGAGCGAAGGGGTCAAAGGATCAAGACATGGTCCTGGAGCAGAAAAGGACAGAGAAAGCCACATATGGTCAAACTGTGCTTTTTGCTTCGATGCTCGATAATAAAAATAGTATCATCTACAGCCTTATCAATATCAACAAATGATTCAGTGGGGCCGCACAAAAACTTAATTTATGTGCAATTTTAAGGCATAAGCACATTAATCTCCAATATGAACACAACCTGATTATAATGAGCTCCTAGCAGCCCACCAGTAGTGATTGCTGACTTACCCATTTACCTAGATTGATTTTAATTGGTACACTACTGGTATATTTCAACAGGTGACAAAAAAGGGCTAATCAAATCCGGCACTAAAAAAGTGAATACATATCATTAGTTATTTTAGTAGGAACAGCAAGTGATGCCGTGTGGCATGAGGTACTGCTGTAGTATTGTTGATTGCCAGCTGTGATGGCTGTGATGCATAATGAAAACTTACCAGTAGTCTAGAAAACATATTTTTTCTTATTTGTAACCGCTATAACAAAAACAGACGGTAGCTTAATTTTTCAGCCTGTCCCAGCAAAATGATCCTTTGCTTAATGTTAATAATGTAACTATGGTTGATAAAGCAGGGGAAATTATTAAAGGGCAGGTGCAACAGTGACTCATTTTGCCACTCCCTCCTTTAACCACACCTCCCAGTCAAAACGGTACCAAAACTCCAAATAAAAAAAAGAAGAATTGAGACGGAAGGGGGAAAAAAACGTGCAAACGCAAGTCGACAAATGACAAAAACAATATGTATTAAACTTTATTAGCAACAGTAATAACAGTAGTTTGAACTACTTTTTAAGTCAATGATTTTTTTTCATGCCTAAGTTTTTTTTTTGTTTATTTACCTTTTTAAATTCAATATTTAGTAATCATAGTACATTTGGATACATGCATAAATGATCTAATTTCACAAGTTATGTGGATGGTGTACCATTGAAATTTGACAAGTTGCATGTTTTAGCACTATGGCTAAAGAATGTAATGTGGGAATTTATATTTCATATAAATAAGGGCAAGAACAAAACGAAACAGTATGCAATAAAACACAGAAATGTAGTGGTTTACTGAAACAGTATGCAATAAAACACAGAAATGTAGTGGTTTACTGAAACAGTATGCAATAAAACACAGAAATGTAGTGGTTTACTGAAACAGTATGCAATAAAAAACAGAAATGTAGTGGTTTACTGAAACAGTATGCAATAAAAAACAGAAATGTAGTGGTTTACTGAAACAGTATGCAATAAAAAACAGAAATGTAGTGGTTTACTGAAACAGTATGCAAATAAAACACAGAAATGTAGTGGTTTACTGAAACAGTATGCAAATAAAACACAGAAATGTAGTGGTTTACTGAAACAGTATGCAAATAAAAAACAGAAATGTAGTGGTTCACTGAAACGCATGATAGGTATCGTTCAAAAAGCTGAAAAAAATGTATCTAATCAATTTATCTAGGGCAGTGGTTCTCAAACTCAGTCCTAGAGACCCCTGCGTATGTTGGTTTTTGTTACAGTCAATCTCTTGTTCAATTAAAGTTGTTGAACACATTTAAGTTCTTTTATAATTTTTTCCTTATATTTATTAACACAATGCAGGTTTTGCTTGTAATCGTTATTGCCTTGTCTTTGAATTCTTCATTACCTCCCAAATGGTTAGCTTTAGTGGCCTGGGGCCTCATTTATAAAACTTTGTGCAGGATCTACACTAAAAGGTTTAATACACACAAAGGGAGAACATATCCTGATTTCTAAAACCATCCGTACGCTCGACTGCATGAAATGTTCTCACAATCAACCTGAAATGTTATGTATGTGCACAAGCCTAGTATCCCGCCCCGTTAACTCCCAAAATTAACCATAAATGCTTAATGGAACGACCAATGTGAATATGATATGCATATAAATCAGCTTGTCATTCCAATTAATTCCAGAAAAAATTGAGAAGTCAGACCGCAAAACAAAGAAGAGAAACTTCACGGAGTGTGAGATCGAGACGCTCGTTACGGAGGTCAGACGGACTATATTGTTTGGTGGAAATAGTTCTGGCATAACCAATAATAACCAATAATAACCAATAATAAAAAACAATGTGTGGAGTGGCAGCATGTCACAGCAGCCAAACCATTTAGGAAATGAAAAATAAGTCGTTGGATATTAAAGTGGATGCAAATTTCATAAGGTTACAGTACCATCAGGGGTGGAGGAGGGGTACCACGATAGGGGGGGGGGGGGGTTAAATATTGTAAGGGTTTAAATATATATATAAATATATATACAGTGTAGTCCATAAGTATTTGGACAGTGATACAATTTTTGTTGTGGTTCTGAATTTGAAATGAAACAATGAACATGGCGTTAAAGAGCAGACTATCAGCTTTAATGTGAGGGTGTTTACATCCATATTTCTATGGGAATTGGGGGGGTGGTTCTAGATTAAGCTGTAAATTCCACTGGAACTGTAATGAACACATGGTTGGCTAAATGACTGTAAGTCATCAAGAGTGAGTTATCAAACGAGCCTCCTGACATATTTTTCCATAGGAAAATGCAACCAGCAATGGAATGTTTTTAGAACACCAGTGGTAGGGCGGATGCTTGGCGCTTCTACAATTCGTCAGATGCAAAAGTTCACATCACCGTTAACAACGCATGTAATTGAAACGTTAACACTGTAGCTGGCACTGTGGCACTCAAAAAATGGCATGCGACTTTTATAAATCCAAATTTGCCCACCTTTTCCACAATATACTGACAGCTTCATGATTTAAACTTTAACACAAACTAGACATCTTAAACGGGCAGTTCACCTTGAGTGCTATCTATCCATCCCAATAGTTTCGCTGAGATTTCACTATTTTTATAGATAGGCTACCTGCTGCAGCTCACCATGATATCATCCTGATATGCCAACTGTGTATATCCGTGCAGTCTTAACCAAAGCATGCCAGTATTCTAGGGTGCACTGTGTTGACATAAGCCCCAGCAATAGTAAAACTAGTAGGAATGAGCATCATGATATTTATATGACTGCATAGAGGACCCTATCTGACGTACATGTAATTGCTTTAAATAGGTGAGTTGGGCCTTTTTTTATAACAAGCTGTAGTTTACAGAGTACACCACATAAAACCCGGTCTCGGTCTTGACTCTCTACTTTATCTCGAACCCCTTTGGACTCGGTCTTGACTCGATCTCGACTGTTCCTGGTCTTGGACTTGTCTTGGGCTCGACTAAGGTGGTCTTGACTACAACCCTGATTGTGATATACATTTACAAAATGTACCCTTCCTTCAATCCTTCCCTTCTTACTTACACTTATGCACAATATTTTCAGTCACGCTTTCAATTAATTGAAAGTTTGCAGCAAATCATTGTGGGACTTGCAGAAAATGTGTCGCCCGAAATCACTTCCACAAAGGATACATCATTTTGAGGCAAATGAGTACAGACCAGGACTTAATCTTTAGAGATTACTTCTTCTAAGATGATGCTGAAGACATCTTTCATCTTGAGCTAATGGAAATAAACTTAGCTAGAAAGAACAAAACCAATGCATAAAATAATGTTCTGCTTGAGCGTGTTATTATAAACCTGATTATAAAACCTATTATAAAACCTAATTCCTTATTTGAGAGTGTGCATGTGATAAGAATCGAATGTGTGCAATCTGAAAATCAGACAGTTGCATTCAAATACAATGACCCACTTTTTATGGCCATATAAAGGGCATCTCAGCACATCACCATCCATTAATATGAAATTATATCGGCACAAAGATAGCCACTTATATAGATAGCTGTTTTCATAATTTATGGAGATAAATTGTGTTTCCTTTCTTTGAACGGGCTTCTGCCTGGTCTACTTTACTTTCAGTGGGCACTTTGTCTTCTCAGATGGGCGTTTCTCCTCCACATTATGAAAGAACTCTCTACCACATTACATGACCCCAAAAATCAGAGGGGCCAAAAACGGTTATTGGGAGGTGTTCCTTTGTTGGTAGAGTTCAACACAGAGTTGAAAATTATGACTGGATTGCTGTAATAATAACAATAATGTCTTCCTATATCCTCAAAACATTTTACTTTGATATATTGGTCTCAATACAGAGCCATGAAGTTAAGGCTACATAAATTATTAAAGAATCTTTCTTCACAAAAATAATTCACCTTGAGTTTTTTTTTTTAACCATTATTTTTTTTACCATTATCTAATTTATAAGCACATTAATGGTACATTTCCAAACTTCCACTCTCTAAATGAAAAAACACTTCAGATTAATCAGTATTACAGCCGGGGCTTATAAGGGATGTCGAAAACACAAAACAAAATAAAATTTTGTATTGACCTAGAGGCTGAGACAGCTAAGCAGCAGTGTCTTATTTAAAATCCTTGAGAAAATGGCTGCAGTTATACAGCAGGCATAGATATACACTGTGATGTCAGCGCTCTCCTTCTGCATGCTAAACAGAACAACATCTCTTTCTGCAACTTTGGACTATCGCAGGCTACATGTTTATACTCTGTGGTGTCTTGCACTATGACTGACACATTGGAAGAAGAGGATATGTGCTCTGCCTTGGCACGTGCCTTGCATTGCAACCACAGGATAAGAAAACAAGACAAAAACAGCATCACTCTTTGCACCAGAGCATCTGAAAAGTTTTTTTAGCGTATGCATTTCAGTTTTCCCACGGGTAGATCTTTAAGAGGTATTGTGTGGTTGTTTTTTTTCCAACTTTGAGAAACAAGCCATGTTTGTTTGTCTTAGTGACCCCATCTCACACTCATTGCTGAGAATAAGTTAACTTAGTTTCACATTTTAAATAGTCTATTTAGGATATTTGAAGAATGTGAACAACTGGCTTGAGGCACTCTAGACCTTAAAGTTTGTAGGTTAAGTAATTCACCTCATTTAGCAAAATGCTTTCTGTAAATAGTGAAAAATGTGTATGTAAAGTTTTAACTTTTCGAAACTTTTACAATTCTGACCTATAAAAATTGATGGGGTGGAGCTCTTCAGGCATGTGGTTCAAGACCTATGGTTCACAGATCATAGATTAGTATAGAACTGATTATATCTCTCCCCATCTCGTTCACAATCTGTCTTTCTGAAATTAGTACATTCTACGGCATTTCTGGACTTTTAAGCTTTCAAAATATTTTTTTTAAGTTGATGCAAGCCTAATTTCCAATATACAGTGAGCACCATAAGTCATTGGACAGTGACACATTTTTTTAATTATTTTGGTTCTGTACTTTCTGCACTTTGAGTTTGAAAGGATACAATGACAATGAGGTTGAAGTGCAGACTGTCAGCTTTAATTTGAGTATTTTCATCCATATCGGATGAACCGTTTAGAAATTATAGAACCTTTTTTACATAGCCCCCCTCCATTTTCGGGTATCAAAAAATATTGGACAGTTTAACAGTTTAAATAACATGTAGAATAAAGTCATCATTTTAAATATTTGGTCGCGTAACACGTAACGTTACCATTTACCTACACAACTTTTGTCAACTGCCTGAATGTCAGCCAGGACAATTAACGTTAGCTAGCTAACTTAGACTTCACAGTCACAGTTTATTTCAATTTCAACTCATCATCATTACACATTAACTTTTTAAGTTCACTTATGTGTCTTTTACCTTTTTTGTGTGTGTCTTTTACCTCATAAGTCTACATCCACGACATACACAAGCTTAATGAGCTTAAATTACTAAAATTACTCGCGCCACAAAAACCTTTCTACCAATCATTGAACCTCATGATATTCACGTAATGCAGAGAATGAGAGTTTTCAGTGCGGCACTGCAACACTTTCTGATCAGACGGAATTACTAACGTTATTCGTTTTTTTAAATTATTATTATTTTTTTATTTTTTTATTTTTTTTACTTATTCGTTCAGGCTGTATTATGCTTTTCCGACCACTTCAGACAATCGGACAAGCGTTAATGTCGAGCCCTGTAAATCTAGTCCCACCCCCAAATTGCCATGGAGATCCATTCAAATACAGAGAGGTTATAGTATCACTTGTAGGAGTACCAGAAAATAAGATGAGAAGAGTCTTTTGATATTGTTAGGTCACAGACATCAGGATAAGCGGACATGCGACCAAATATTAAAAAGGATTACTTTATTCGACATTATGGTAAACTGTCCAATATTTTTTTATGCCCAGAAATGGGGGGGGGGGGGGGGGGCTATGTACAAAAGGTATCATTTCTAAACGGTTCATCCGATATGTATGAAAATACCCTCAAATTAAATCCTTGTATCCTTTCAAACTCAAAGTGTGAGTACAGAACCAAAATGTCTCATTGTCCAATGAATGATGGTGCTCACTGTATGAACTATTATGCTGAAGCAAGCTTTTAACTATGTAAGTTTAACAGTACACATTTGGGTGACTTTGGCCAATAGAGGCAATGTTCACCTAGTTTTTACTAGTCTCATTTAAGTGGCAATATCAAGGGAGTAAGAGCCAGTATGCGACGGGATTGACCCGCCGCACAACCTTAAAGGGACCCACATACCAGCCAGAGCAGGCACGTGCACACATAGACCTCAAAGGGGGCTTGAGCACCTGCCGTTTGGCCTCCTATAGAAAAGTGCCCTTTTTTTTTCTTTTTTTTTTTTAAATACATAAAAAAATTATTGTTTGCGCACAGCCTGCCCTGCCGAACAGATATATTGATTGAATCAAAATATCAGGTCAGAAGATTGGTGCTCCCGGGCGATGCCCTCTACCATCCCTCCTGGTTTCCTGCCGCAGCGGCGAGCGCTGTGTGGGCACCGAGCCTTTCTATGGTGAAAGAACGCACGCACGCAAAATTGCATGCATAGGCACTCGACAGTCGTGAGTCAGTCATGAGTTTCTTTGAGGCAGACATCAGGTATGTGGCCAAACAAAGTATAAATATACTGTTAATTTTCGTTTTATATTGATATTGATATTGATGCGCTTTAGGAATTTCTTGACACTATTTGCCAAGTAGGGTCTATCTATGCTTGAACTATTTAGCAGCTCAAAATGTGCAAACTAGCTATCGTTAGACTTTTGCTAGTAATGTGATAATCAGTGGAATATGGTCGAGTTCTTGTGTCCCATCCACTTAACCTAAAATAACTGTCCAATCGCACCACAGCAGTTTTAATGTTGTCTAGATAGCTGGTTAGCTAATGTAATACGTTCAGGGATTAAAGTTCTCCGTCGCTATGATGATGCAGCACAGCACTTAAAGGCGAATGAGAATTGCGTTTAATGTGATGTTTAACTGTAGCATAAATATATGTATAAATTTAATGGGCTATTTTTTGTTATCCTTTACATTTCAATAGGCTACATTATTGAAATGGGATTTCATGTAATTCATTGTTTGATGAGTTGAAGTGTTAATAATTTGAACGTTAAAAGCAGTCGCGTATTTAACCTATTTCCACGAATCCACACTGACTGAGTGTGAAAACCATATATTTCATTTGATTAGCTTTTCATATTTGTCAATGTCGTTTTAAAAGCAACATTTTGAACACCCTGTTACTATGCTTATATTGTCAATTGAAACGAGCTGAACACGTTTAAGAAGGTCAATTAAAAAGGCTATTTTCCATATGTCTTGACTCTTCTCTGTTGAATTAATCTCAGTCAACTCTATGTTAACGTAAAGCGCCCTTATGAGGATTTTTACAAAAGTGCAAAGCATTGTGAGAATGCAAGAACGAATACGGGTAGACTTTTATTTTATCGGTTGCTATAGGCCTACTGGCTAGGAAGGTGATACATTTTTCAATCGTTTTGTAAAACAATCTACAAGATATTTGAACAACATTTTGGAATGAATACGTAAGGTTAAATGATCCGAATCATACTTCTGAAAGGTTAATAATTTAACACTGATTTAAGTGATTTTATGACAGAGTAATGCAAAGTAATATAACGCATTACCTTAATTGTATAGTATATAATATAAGCTTTACTTTTTTTAAAAAGTAACTAGTAATATGTAATATATTGCAATTTTCCAGTAACGCCCCAACTCTGCCCACAATACATAATAAGAATAATAATCAACGTGTGATTTTACTTGACACAATTCGATAACAAAGTTATAACCCAGTTGTTTTACTCATCAGAGAGTCAACACTTGATGAGGACTATCCAGTTGGAGCGAGCAGAGAATGATTTTCTCTTCACGTAGTGTCAGTCCAATAGGCTATATTCAGCAGCTCAATGTTTTTTTTTAATAAACCAGTTATTTAGGTACACATAAACATTTCATGAAATTTATGTGCCAGAGTGCATGAAAAGGCATCAAAATAGAGGTTGTTCATCAAAGATTTCTGCCCGGGGGAGGATGCCCCCGGACCCCCCTACACAGGAGGCTGAGCCCCTTACATCTTTACATCTGAAAAATTACGCTGATAGTCTCTAATATTTACATAAAAGCGAAGGTTAAATTCACTGTTTTATAAATTGCGTGTTGGGACCTTAACTTGACCTAACTAAATTTTAGTCGTGAGATTTTTTTGCTTTAATCCCTGTACATTAGCTAGCTAAGGTTAGCACTCTCTC
Source organism: Ilyophis sp. 1 JC-2022 (assembly GCA_022702515.1). Classification (NCBI taxonomy): domain Eukaryota; kingdom Metazoa; phylum Chordata; class Actinopteri; order Anguilliformes; family Synaphobranchidae; genus Ilyophis; species Ilyophis sp. 1 JC-2022. The sequence goes on along the minus strand of CM040405.1, from coordinate 14,796,678 downwards.
TCTCATTAAAGAAAATAAATGTTCTCTAATATCATAATTGATCATTAAGATCACACATGTTGACTGGGGTCTTCTGGTAGGCATACAGGCTAGTGGACTTAAACAGTAACTGCATAATTTTGATTGTAGGCTTCTAACTTAATAACCATTCATTCTACTGGATTGTTGGAGGGTATGCTCATAGATTTTCATCAATGACAGCCTACAGACAGGCCCCCCTCCCTCTACTGTGACAGGAAGGCATAGCAGGTACATAGTTATCACAAATTAACAGTGTATAGTTTTTTTCTATAGTTATTGTGTGTGTGTGTGTCACCAAGCAGTGATGGTACCATTTTATATGCTGGCTTACTTTAGGGGGGGGGGGGTGTAGTAGTAGTAGTAGTAGTAGTAGTTTTATGTGTTATATGAACTGTATACAGGTACACAAAGCAATATCAGCATCTTCTTATTGCCCGTTATTACTAAAGAAATTATGCCTTCTCTGGAGAGGTGGTAAGAGACGAATATGGAGGCGAGAGAGGCAGCCATGCAGCCAGAGGAAGTGCATCTTTGTCAGCAGTATTAAGCTGAGCTTCTGCAAGTGAGGATGTCAGTCAGAGGGCTAGGTAAGAGTTGGGCTGGTTAACATGTGAGGAGAATTTACTGAAATAGACTTCATGTCTTTGCATGTATCATTATTGAACTGTCATGTGGCAGTGTTTGAACCAACCTCAGTCATGGGTTTGTTTTAAATACATACATTTTAATATCCCTTTAACAGTGTCGCAAAAGTAGTCATTCCAGGCATATATTTATTTAATTATTTGCAAAAAAACGCAGACGTGCCCTTTTATAAATTTGGGCCCCTGCCCCTCTAATATCCTCTGCACGTCCCTGAGCCAGAGTATGGACAAAGTATAGGCGTCGGTCTGCGTAGTCAGTTGTCTTGGGCCCGCTGCTGCCAGGATTCCCTCAGTATCGCCTGACTCTGCCAGGTCCATCGGCACCGCTGAACGAACCGTTGGGCTGACGGCACTCTCACCTCCACCTCCTGCTCCCGGAACAGCGGCGGCATGTACCTGAACTGGCACTCAAATGGGGACATGCCGGTGGATGAGCAGCACAGAGTGTTGTGGTCATACTCCACCCATACGAGATAGTCGCTCCAGGAGGCAGGGTTGGAGGACACAAGGCATCTTAGCATCATTCCCAGGTCCTGGTTGACTCACTCTGTCTGGCCATTGGATTGGGGGTGGAATCCGGAGGACAGGCTGACAGAGGCTCAGAGGAGCTGATAGAATGCCTTCCAGAACCGGGAGGTGAACTGAGGACCGCGGTCTGACAAGATGTCCTGGGGCAAGCCGAACACCCGGAAGATGTGCTGCACCATGAGCTCAGCTAAGGGGAGCTTGAGCATGGGGACGAAATGGCAGGCCTTGGAGAACCGGTCGACAATGACAAAGATCATAGTATAACCACCGTGATGGTGGGAGGCCGGTGATTAAGTCCACCGAGAAGTGTGAACAGGGGCGGCTGGGGATGGGAAGTGGATGCAGCAGAACCATGGGACATGATGGACAGAAGGTGCAGGCAGCGACGAAAGACCAGACATCCCTGGTGATCCAAGGGGCCATTGCCAGGGTCAGCTTCTCTCCTCTGGGCTCGACAAACCTGAGTTTTGATTCCCCACTGGATCGGGCCAGAATGCGGGTGCTCTGGAGGATGGGCTCAGAGAGGTCAGCCCACTTAGGAGAGTTGAACTGTCTGGAGAGAGCATTGGGTTTGAACCAAGGCGGTAGGACAGGATAAAGTTGAACCGGTTGAAAAAGAGGGCCCACCGGGCTTGACGAGAATTAAGACGTCTGGCATCTTCGATATAGGTCAGGTTCTTGTAGTCGGTCCAGACAAGAAACGTATGTTGTGACTTTTCAGTCAGTGACGCCACTCCTCTAGTGCTAGTTTGACTGCCAGTAGCTCTCTGTTGCCTATATCATAATTCTGCTCTGCTGGGGTGAGACGACGGGAGAAAAATGCGCATGGGTGGAGCTTGTTATCCTGAAACCTCTGTGACAGGACGGCCCCCACTCCTACATCGAAGGCATCCACCTCAAAAATGAAGGGTAGTCAGGGTTCCAGAATGACCAGGACAGAAGCAATGGTGAGCTAATTTTTAAGCTTGGTGATGGGCTTAGTGGTCCAGGAACAGAAAACCCAGGAACAGAACAATGGTGACGTGGAACTCACTTTTCTCCAGGGCTTGGAAGATAGAGGAAGATTGAGCAATCCAAAAGGCATCACCAGGTATTATAGTGGCCCATGGGTGTGTATTCTACTTATCCCCCTCGGGGATCCGGACAAGATTGTAAGCGTTGCAAAGGTCGAGTCTAGGGAATATTGCACTACGGTCCTTTATACGGTTGCACGCACCGGAACAGGAAGTAAACAGTAATGTGGAGATGTAAATACAGCCATGCGTTCGGCTGCTCATAACCTGTTTGATTATTGTCTTTTCGCTGCTGTGTTTCATTAAAGCAAGTGAATAAATGAAACATTGTTCTTATTTATAATCAAACATCTGGATGCAGCCGAGCAGAGATCGTCAGGAAGGAAGAGTGGAATATGTGTGAATCAACCGCGAGGGCGTCGGAAAGCAACGCCACCCGGGAACCTGCATACACGCACGCATCGTCGGAAGAGAGAGCTCTAATAGCCTACTGATCGGTCTGTTCTGCAAAATATTTTCGCTGTGACTGTACTGTAACCATATTGATGGCGCCTGTGAGTGTAGAGTGCCAAATTGAGGACTGTGACTACGTAGCCACACACGCAGAGGCAGCGGTGGTGGTGGCCATGTTGAACATACACGCCACCACACACGCAGCAGCCCCCAGGGCGCCGGGCATAAACGCCAAGATGGAGAAGCTTAGGCGCCCCTTCATAGCACTGGCCGGAACGGCCGAGACTTGGTCGTACTTTATAACCCGCTGGGGTGAGTACAAGGCGGGCACTAAACTGGTCGGATCCGACATCGTCACACAACTGCTAGAGTGCTGCGAGGAGGATCTGAGGAAAGACCTCACTCGCGCAGCAGGCAAGAGCCTGGTGGACAGTGATGAAAAAGATATCCCCGCCGCCATGAAGGCGCTCGCCGTCCATGCGGAAAACGCCATGGTGGCTCGGGTGGCCCTATCCAACATGCGACAAGGACATGAGGAGCCTATCCGATCGTTCCACGCCCGTTTAAAGGGACAGGCGGACACATGTAAATACGAGATGAAGTGCACCAACGGACATTGTGAACAAGTCAATGACTTTACAGAAGAAATACTGCGCGACGTGATTGCCCGCGGCATAGCGGACCAGGAAATACAGCTTGATCTGCTCGGCGAGAGAAATCAGGACATGCCCTTAAAGGACATGATAGAGTACATCGAAGCCAAGGAGTCCGGGAAGCGCTCAGCATCACGCCTAATTGACCCCCAGAGCACGGACACAATCAGTAGTTTGTATCGGCGGGGGAAACAGCAGGACATCCGCACCAGAGGGGCCGCCAGGCAAGAGAAACCGAAGGCGGCGCCCGAAGGGACATGCATCTACTGCGGCGGGGTTGGCCACGGCAAGACACCTCAGTGGAGCGCCAGACGCACTGAGTGCCCCGGGTACGGCAAGACGTGCCGGAGATGTAACCGCCAGAATCACCTTGAAAAGGTCTGCCTGGGTGGCCGACCGACTAGGCCCCCACCTGAGAAGACAGATGAGATGCGCGATGAGCAGCAGACGGCAGCCTTCGTCGAGCTGTGCACGCTCACCGTGACCAACGCGGGTGACAAGCTGCGCACACTCCCCCTCGCTCACCACCTGTACGACGATATGTGCGACAAGTGGATGAGGCGCCCATCCAACCCGCAGCCGTACATCAACCTCACTCTCACCGTCGAACGCGGAGACTACAGAATGCTGAGCCTCGACCTTCAGAAACGCACCCGCGCAGTAACCCTGCCTGCAATGGCTGACACCGAGTGCCAGAGCTGCCTGATCGGTGTCAAGGTCGCCCAACAGATGGGCCTGAGTACGGAAGACCTCATTCCCGTATCCATGACCATGAGGGCCGCGAACAACGAGGGAATACGGATCCTCGGGGCTGCAGTCGTCAGGTTCGCCGGTAACAGCAACGACGCCCGGAGACTGGAGACGCGCCAGATCGCGTACGTGACAGACACCTCAGACCGTATCTTCCTCTCCCGCGCAGCCTGCGTGGACCTGGGTATGATCTCAGACAAGTTCCCGACACTTGGGGAGGTGAATCTGGCGGCCATGGACTCATGTGACTGCCCGCGGCATGCAGAGCCGCCGACCAGACCAACCACGCTCCCCATGCCGGCGACCGAGGCTAACAGGGAAGCAATACGCGAACACTTGCTCAGACTGTATGCTCAGAGCACATCCAATACGTGCCCTCACCAGCCTCTGCCGCGTATGTCCGGCCCACCACTCCGTCTCATGCTTGACGAGGGTGCGACGCCAGTCACCTATCACACACCCATCCCCGTGGCCATACATTGGCAAGACGAAGTGAAAGCGGATATCGACCAAGATGTTCGTCTTGGCGTGTTGGAGGAAGTACTCGTTGGTACGCCGGTGACATGGTGTCACCGAATGGTAATCTGCGCAAAGAAGAACGGCAAACCGCGACGCACTGTGGACTTCCAAGCCCTGAACAAACACCACACGCAGTCCCCGTTCCACCAGGCGAGACAGGTGCCCAGCGGGAAGCGCAAGACTGTGTTCGATGCCTGGAATGGCTATCACAGCGTCCCGCTACACGAGGACGACCGCCACAAGACGACCTTCATCACTCCGTGGGGGCGTTACCGGTACCTTTCAGCCCCACAAGGGTACATAGCGTCGGGGGACGGTTACTCACGACGTTACGACGAGGTCGTCGCTGACATCGGTAACAAGACTAAATGTGTGGACGACACGCTGCTGTGGGCCGACTCGATAGAGGAGAGTTACTTCCAGGCGATACAGTGGTTGGATGTGTGTGGACGGAATGGGATCATCCTCAACCCAGAGAAGTTCGTCTTCAGCGCGCCCACAGTGGACTTCGCAGGCTTCACGATCACCACGACTGATGTTCGGCCCTGCAGCCGCTACCTGGAGGTGATCCGCGACTTCCCACGACCGCGGAACGTCACTGACATCAGGTCGTGGTTCGGGCTGGTGAACCAGGTGGCCTACGCCTTCAGTATGGCCGAACGTATGCAACCATTTCGGAGGCTCCTGCAGAGTGGGGTGCGCTTCGAGTGGTCCCCGGAGTTGGAGGACATTTTCCGCGAGTCAAAGGGCGTGATCGTCCAGGAGATCGAGCGCGGCGTCCGTATCTTTGACAAGTCCAAGCCGACGTGCCTCGCCACAGACTGGTCGAAAGAGGGCATTGGTTTCTGGATGTTCCAGAAGCACTGTCGGTGCACGCCGGTCAGGCCCTTCTGCTGCACCGATGGATGGAAGTTTACCCTGGTTGGCAGCAGGTTCACGCATGCGGCGGAGTCCAGATACGCGCCCATAGAGGGCGAGGCCCTCGCAGTCGCAGATGCCTTGGACAAAGCGCGCTACTTCGTGTTGGGCTGCAGGGACCTGATCGTGGCGGTTGACCACAAGCCACTGCTGAAGCTCCTTGCGGACAGGGCACTTGACGACATACCCAACCCCCGCCTTAGGAACCTCAAGGAGAAGACCCTGCGTTATCGCTTCCGCATGATCCACATCCCGGGCATGAAGAACAGGGCGGCAGACGCCATGTCACGCAGACCGGTCGGCACCCTGCGCCCGTCACTCATGAACCTTCCAGACGACAATACTGCCGCGGTGACCCACCTCTCACCCAGCACGCACACTGACGTGCTGTCTCTCCTGCGCCGGCGTGAGCCAGAGGACGGCGACGATGATGACGAGGGGGGCGAGCTGGCATGGTGCGCGGCGGGCCTTAACTCACTGCAGTCGGTGACATGGGACCACGTCAGGGAGGCCACCAGCAGCGATGGCGAGATGCGCATGTTGGAGGAGATGGCGGCGGATGGCTTTCTTGACTCGAGGTTCGAGATGCCGGAGACGATTCATGCGTTCTACCAGTACCGCGAGGACATTACGTCAGCTGACGGGGTGGTGCTCTACAAGGACAGAGTGGTCATACCGCCCTCACTCCGCGGCGAGGTGCTGGGCGCCCTGCACGCCGCCCACCAGGGTGTCTCGATGATGACCGCTCGTGCAGAATCCTCTTTGTTCTGGCCAGGCATGTCAGCCGACATCAGCGCCACTCGGAATGACTGCGACCACTGCCACCGGATGGCGCCCTCACAGCCTGGGGCGCCGCCGACCCCGCCCATCCCGGCCGTTTACCCTTTCCAGGCGGTGTGCTCTGACTTTTTCATGCACAGGGGTGTACACTACCTCGTGACGGTGGACCGCTACTCGAACTGGCCAGTCGTCTCGAGGTCGACGGGTGGCGCCGCTGATCTCATATGCCACTTACGCCGCGCCTTCGCGACATACGGGACGCCTGAGGAGCTTGCATCGGACGGGGGTCCGGAGTTCACCTCCACCGAGACCAGGTCTTTCCTGCGCAGATGGGGCGTGCACCACCGCCTCTCATCGGTGGCCTTCCCCCACAGCAACTGCCGCGCGGAGGTTGGGGTGAAGACGATGAAGCGGCTCATCACCGACAACACCGGCCCGAAGGGTGAGCTCGACACTGACGCTGTGCAGAGGGCGATACTGCAATACCGCAACACACCTGACCCGGACACGAAGATATCTCCGGCGATGTGTGTCTTCGGCCGCCCGATACGTGACTTTATCCCGATTCCCCCTGGGAGGTACAGGCCGCACGAGACTTGGCGTGAGACGCTGACAGCGAGGGAGGAGGCCCTCCGCAAACGCCACATCCATACGGCTGACGCTTGGGCGGAGCACACCAAGCGCCTCCCTCCGCTCAAGGTGGGGGACCTGGTTCGCGTACAGAACCAGACGGGGCCTCACCCCAACAAGTGGGACAGGACGGGCTGTGTCGTGGAGGTGCGTCAGCACGATCAGTACGTGATCAAGATCGATGGCTCTGGCAGGGTCTCGCTTCGGAACCGGAGATTCCTGCGCAAGTTCTATCCGGTTCGCAACGACCAGCCGCCGCCCCGGTCGATCTTTGACGATCTGGCGACCCGTGTTGCCCTGCCGGCACCTGTTGTGACGCCGATGGTTCCGGGCTTTGTGAGCAGCCCTACACCGCTCATGGCTGGGGCGGGGGGCGGGGCCCGCCCCACTACCTGTACTGACTTTGGGCTCTCCCCAGCGCGGGTTGCAGCCGGCTTCTGCAGTACCGGCGGTGCCAGGTCAGGACTCAGCGGGGCGCGCTGCCCTTCATGCGTCGCCTCCGGCCTCTGGGGCCCCCGCGGCTTCTCCCCCGTCGGACCCCGTCATGCCGGTGGCGGGTTCTCCTCGCCGGTCCACCAGGGTGACCAGTGTGCCCAGCTGGCACAAGGACTATTCTATGGGTTCTTAGTGCCGTGGGTCGTGTTGATGTTGGTTATTGGTTGATTGTTCGTATCGGGCCATGTTTACTTCTGTTAGGCTTGTTATTTTTATCAGCCTTTATCTTTAGCCGTGTTAAAGGCTCGGGGGGAGATAGGGAATATTGCACTACGGTCCTTTATACGGTTGCACGCACCAGAACAGGAAGTAAACAGTAATGTGGAGATGTAAATACAGCCATGCGTTCGGCTGCTCATAACCTGTTTGATTATTGTGTTTTCGCTGCTGTGTTTCATTAAAGCAAGTGAATAAATGGAACATTGTTCTTATTTAGAGTCTAGTGAAGACTGTGGCCCCTTGGAGTTGCTTGAATGCCTTGGATGAGCGGGAGTGGGTATTGGTTCTTGACAGTGACCTTGTTAAAGCCATAGTCAATGCAGAGGCGTAGAATACCATCCGTCTTGCCCACAAAGAAAAAAATGAATTAAACTTAAAGGTACTTTTTGTTAATTTTGAAAAAGATTGCAATAAATTATAAAAATTTCGGTTTTGGTTTTCTCTCTCCTTTTGCCCTCAACTGGTAGGCTATTAGACTGTTAAAACATGTGGATTTGGAATCACTTACCAAAAATCTGTCATTTAGTTTTTTGCCCGGACGCAGAGCAGGCGGGTCTAAACGACTGAATGTGGGTAACTGACTGACTGGCTGGCTGGCTGCCTGATCTCCCAGAGCACCCCGTTTGACCTCGAGTCACAAAATGTGGTGTACAGGTCCCTCTGCTTATGCCGAACAAATTTGCCTCAAGGACCCATGAAGTCCGCCATATTGGATTTTCCGCTAATTAGCATTTTTTCACTTAAAATGCTACTCCTACACAATTTGACCAATTTCCACAAAACTAGGTAGGTGGCCTTCATACATGCGTTACTTTTCTAAGGCCTAGGTCCAAAAATGACTGAATGATGAGCCAATGAATATTCAGTGGGCATTTCAGAAAAATGCTAATAATTCCAAAACCACTTGAAAGTGCCTGTAGCTTTGTGGTTAAGGTGTTGCCCTACCATATAGCACGTTGATGGTTTGATCCCCACCTGTTCCTAACATTTAGTTTTGATGCACACAATGTGCATGTTATGCTAAGAATGTTCTTTTAACATAAAATTTGTTATTTTTATAGCAAAGGCTATAAAGATTTCACAATATTAATTGTTAACTGTTTGAATTATGCAGAGGACCGAGATCAGTAAGCCGACAGTCCAATACAGTAGTTCGAGCCCCACCACATTTATTTTTGACAATAACAATGCATGTTATGCTAAGAATATCCTTTTCACATAAAGAAAAATATTTTTATTGCAAAGGCTAAGAAATTTCACAATATTAACACCCTCTGATACTGCAACACAAAAGTCTTATTTGGCCAGCAAGTTTTTGTTAAAATGCTTAGGTCTAGTGGTTAAATTCTTAGCTTTCTGTGTGTGAGGTCAGTGGTGCGATCCCTGATTGGTAGCAAAGGCTAAATACATTTTCGACAAAACTATTGTGCAAATGCTATGTTCTTTTAACATTAACAAATGTATTTTTATTGCACAAAGTTAAGAAATTGAATAATATTAACCCCTTTGCGCAGATGCCTAGTGACCAGGACGCCGGCACCAAGATTTTGCTCAACTGAGACATTCATTGCTCCTGCAGCCAAACTATGAATGGAAACTTCCAACTCTGTGTTTTATCTTTATTAGTACATGATTCGTGACAACTCTGCAGAATACAGTGTCACTATTTTCCCATAGCAAGTCCATTTAACAAGCAACCCCCCACCCAGTCTATACTTACCCATGCGTCACTATGTGACATAGTGGACAATAACTGCCGGACAATATGCGTGAGTTCATAAATATATTTATACATCATATCAAATTTTAATTCCGTCATAGAAACAAGATAAACCCAACAATAGCCTGATCGTATGCAAAAAAGCCCTGCTCACTCAAATGCAAAATAAACATGTGAAATGATTGTGTCCTATTATAATATCTGCTACTAAATATAAAATAAATATACAATCCTACCATTGGTTTTAAGCATATAGTCCCTTTCAAAATTCACTGGTAATTTATTGTCTTGGACAATTTGTTTGAAACATTACACAACATTGAACGTCTGCCCATATATTGTACCAGCACCCCTGAAGTATTTGTGATTCCAGTTTTATTCACAACTGTTTTATCCGATAGAGGATAGTATATCCTTTTCAACGGTGTTTGTCATTTTTTCTGGGATGCTTTGAACAATAATTTGTAGCCCAGTGTAACAGAATTTTATCTAGTCAATGTACTATGATGCAAATAGCTACAGAAAACGTATTTACTGACGGCAGTTTTTCTTCTGCGATATGAAAAAAGTACAGCTTGTAATATGCTGCAATTCTTCTCGCTGGCTACATATGTACGTTCATTTTTCCACTCGATCACTGTCTTGTCCAGTAGGCTATGTTAGATATGGTTACTTTCGCATTTTGAGTGCATTTCACATACTGTAGTGTAAACATTCATTCATTCAATTTAGCCATTTTGGATGCATTTGGAAACCTGAAGGGACAAAAGGGTACACTACCTATGTTTTGCATAAGCAACTCTTTAGGAGTTCTGCATATCACCCTCAGATTTTGCACACTGGTGGACATGGACTTTATGATTCAGAAAATATATAGTTTTTATTATTATTATTGACATTTTTTTTCAGATTTCCCCCCCTTTTTCTCTCAATTTGGTAGCCAATTGAACCCTATGCTATTCAATTCCCCCCGTGTAGCAACCGCTTGAGAATCAGCGCTACACAACCCCGTCAGCTGGTAGTAGGAAAGAGGGTGCCACGTCCTCTTCAGGGTGCGACTCCTCGAAGCTCCTGACCGTGATTCCAAACATCCAGCTTCCTGCTCGATGATTGTTTGTTCTCATTAATGATACACTCATCCTCAGTGTGTCTCTTTTTGCTGGGATGTAGCCTATTAGCCACTTATCCATTTCCCAGTAGGAAAATTAAGACGAATTAGCTACTCTTTCAATACAGCCAATATTTCAATAGCCTACGGATTTTTTTTACGTCAAAAAGTGTTACTGTCCGGTAAACTGCATAATTTGAGAATGTATGTGGACTAAAAAATAAAAAATATGGTGCAATTTCATTGTACCATACTGGAGATAGAAGATATTAAAAAGTTCCCATAGCGCAACAAAAATTCTACAGCAAGACTCTTTATCTTACTGTACTCATCACCAAAGCAGCGGCAACAGCAGATGATTCGATTGGCTCATGGCAGCCATATTGCCAGCTGCACAAAATGGTGTCCAAAACCCAAGACCGGATTTAACATTCTAAAACAACCTATGCATGTGTTGAAGGACATGAAATGTGAAAAGAAGGCTAATATTGTACTTGTTATTCCCTATGAACTATTAAGCAAACAGATTTGCCAATGCATTTGTTTCTGGAAAAAAACATCCCTTCTTAGACTGGTTTATAAATCAACTATTTGTTCAGAATAAAGTCCTCTATAAAGTTGATGTAGGCATGATTTACCACAAAAATGCTGCTAAAATGGTTTGACATAAAATAATTTGATTTGGAAGCTGTGTTAGTAGTCACATTAGGAGTATAACTAAAACACACGGTGCTCCTATGGAACACCTTCTTGTAAGAAACATAAATTCACTAAAAATCAGTTCTCTACTAGAAACTTGAAACTTGCTATTGCCCTCATTATCTGTAACACTATGGACTCGCTTCAAACACATCTTCCTCATTGTGCCTATATGTGCCTAAATCCTTGGTTGAATGACAAAAAAATCATCCAGGGTCTGAGTTATCAAAAGAGCCTCAAACCATCACTCTGCTGCCAGATATGCAGTAGATATGGATGGGATGGATCGCTTTGAATCACAAAAATTTGAAAAGTAAAAAAAAATCTAAGTTTGTGAGGTCGAATTGGTAACAGAGAACAGGAATGACCCACACAATACTCTATAGCCAAGCTCTGTTTTGTATTACAGATCAATAGCTTAATACTGAACACGGGCTTAGTCAGCTACAGTGGTGGTTGATGATTATCAGGTGCAGCAGTAAATTATGGGTCCCCATGTTTTTGTCTGAGCGTGCTACTTTATTTCAGCTTGAAACAAGGTCAAATAACAAAGTCACAATATGCAATGGCTGAGCCAAAGATACAAACTTTTGATAGGGTCAATTGAATAAATGTCAAACATACTCTGAAATTTGTGATAATAACAACTTCTGAACATAGCACCCAGTAAAACAATGGCATTTAAATGCAGACATGGTACCAATGGCAGGTTAAGTCAGGCCCTTGTCTGACTGGCTCATTCCAGATGTTTCTCTCTGCTCCCCCCGCCACACACACACACACACACACACACACACACACATTATAGCCCCTTCACACATGCTGCCACTGTAGCACAGCTACCAAAGCTCTCTCCAGAACATTCTCCCCTTTTGCATAGCAGCTCAGACGTAGCCTCTCAGAGAAGTTGTGGTCTGGCTGTGCAAGCTTCAGTTTAATCTCCGATCCAACACACAAAACCATCCTCGGGTTTCTGCACAAAACATTTTCATCTGCAGCCTGTAATCTCCTCAAAATATATTAATATCCAAATCTATGTTTGATGTTGGAGCAATCAAGGGCAAAGGCAAAGACTCGATAATGGCCTTAGTGCTGCACAAATTTTGCACTGTGAGCACAACACACCAAAAATAGGACATCCTGAGAAGGCAAGCTGTAGCTTTTAAAATGACAGACAGGGTGTGAAATTAACAGCAGCCACCAGGCAAATGCTAGTAAAATTTTGATTGTGGCTGGTAAGATGTTGACTCTAGCAGCCACTTTGGCCGGTAACCAACCAGGTTGCATTATATTTTAAAAGGTAATGTGGCTGGTAAAATGTTAAAAATGGCTGGTGATTTTTGGAATCCACAATCCACATTTTACTCCAGATTAACAGGTAACAGGTAAATCCAATGAATACCTGGCATATGCCAGTTACAGGTACAGTGCACTCCAAAGGTGTTAGAACACATTTTTGTTGCTTTGGCTCTGTACTGCAGCACATTGGATTTGAAATGGACCAATGACTATGAGGTTAAAGTGCATACTTTCAGCTTTAATTTGAGGGTTTTTATATCCATATCGGGTGAATCGTGTAGCAATTGTAGCCATTTTTACACATAGCCAGCCCTATTTTAGAACACCAAAAGTAATTGGACAAATTAACATAAACTTAAATAAAGTAATCATATTTAATATCTTGTTGCATAGCCTTCACATTCCTGTGACCCAACAAAATCAAAAGACTCTTGACATCTTATTTTCAGGTACGCTTACAAGCTATACTATAACCCAGTGGCGTACCATGGGAGTGGAACTAAGCCTTCTGTAAACTTCCCTTTAAAGAATGATCACTCTCAATCTGTTTTCGTTTACTTTGTCTGATTGTCAATCAAATAATTGATTCACTCAATAACCAAGAACAATAAGTCAATTATTAGGCTACCAAGTTATTTAGAGATAGCATTATTGTTCTGTGCATCATAAACTTGTATTGCATTTTCCTATATCCACATTTATGATGACGTGTTATCATGTGAAGATTCTGACTTTTAAATGCTTCATGTTTAAATGGTCAACGTTTCATAAATTTTCGTAAATTCGTTTTTCTAGCCTGAATGATGCGTTGCTCTCAATGGTTTGAGACACTTAAGAGGCTGTCCTCTTTAAATTTATGCTTTCTAATGTTTAAATCGCTTTGACTAATTTGAGTGTCATCTTAAAATGAATTACATTCTTCAACGAATTCATATTATTGCCTGATTCTTGTTAAACAATCTCAAGTTGTCTCTTTGTCGTTATCAATTGGTCTTGGTCTTGATTATTCAGCGAATTCATTGTTTGATTGTTAGGCTTTTCAGGCTAAATAAACAGAAACAAGTCATCCTGTACATCCCACTTTTTCCAACGCACCAGCTGTCATTACAAATACTTAAGTGCTACCCATTTTATGACGAAAAAAAATACTAGCACGAAAAAACTTTATATATTCATTGATGTTTGTTATTCAGTTAATGAATTGCTTGATTGATAATTAAAAACTATAAGTGGAAACAGGTTGAGAGTAATATCCGTGTAAAGGTAAGGTTACAGAAGGCCTATTTTACAGCCAACGTTACGCCACTGCTATAACCTCCCTGAATTTGAATGGATCTCTATGTGAATTTGGGGGTGGGACTAGAGTAAACTGTAAATTACATGGGAATAGTATGGAACACATGGTTGGCTAAATGGCAGCAAGTCATCAATGAACTGAGGTATCAAACAAGCCCCAAACCATCACTCTGCTGCCAGATATGCAGTAGATATGGATGGATCACTGTAAGGGTTGTTTCTTCTCACTCATTTTCCTATTGAACTCTATGGACAAATAAGTCAGAAGAAACAATCCTTCAAGTGATCCATCCATATGAACAGAAGAATATCTGGTGTCTGTTATCCAGAGTCACAATAAAAGTCCTTAAAGCACAGTAAAAACACTTTCTGCTCCAGTCAAGTGCAGCATCGTTCTGAGGAGTGAGTCCACAGAACATTGATGTGGTTTGGTCAGAATGCATTACAAAAGCATTCGCTAAAAGCTTGTATTGAGCATTATTATTTTATTTGAATCAAAAAATGTTCAGCCTCCCATGTTCCAAGAGTTCATGTAAAAGGGGTGTCACTTTCATTTTAAGTTATTTTCCCCAATCTCTATGGCCCTGGCCAACGAATTCTGAGAAATTAAGTGGATGAATTCTCTTCATTGTCCTCTTCCAGAGGATGAAGAGACCCTACAACAGAACACAGTACTGTCCACAGATACAGAAGAAACATGTTTTGTAGCTGTGAAGAATGTTAAAATGGAAAACTGCACACACTAGAAGCTGTCACATTCATACAGTGACTTCATTATTTTAGACAAGTTATCTCTCATTCATTCATTGTAATTTTGCTTTCAAACTAGTCTCCATCTGATGACTATATGACATCATTCGGGTTTGACCTCGGTAGATAGAATTAGAAATAGAGTAACTTGTGCTCCGTTGTTTTCTGCATAATCCCGCTTTACAAAAAGCAAGATTAACAAAATACAATTAAGTCATCGTACAAAATATTGACACAAAGCTCGATATTATTATAACCTACCTGAGGTATGTAGCACACTACCCAGGTGTCTGTCCTCCGCATCACAATCGCAAATTACATGTAGCCTATTTAGGCTACATTGTCAACATACATACATGCAATCATTTTATTTATAGATAAATAGCTTGATTTCAGACGTATTTTAAATCTTAATTATTGGCAAACCTGCAGACAAGTGAAGAGCAAATGTTTGGGAAGAATACTGCAGTGGGGTGGTCCCGCACACGACAGAGATGCGAAAACGGCCGGTTTTAGGAACACCCATGTATCGGCCGCATGCATTTTATGATTCGATTAGAATACACTTATGGTAACAGCAGGACGCGAATTGCTAATTTTGCGTTTCAGCCGCTTTATGTTTTTTTTTTCTATTTTATTTTATTTTTTTGCATGTCCGCTCGCGTGTCCACGTAACTGGCTAAGCGATACACCTCATGGATTAACTCAAAGCACTGCAATGCAGAAGAGTTGTCTGGCAGACTACTTGGTCGGCATCAGCAATGGGACTATGCTCATACGACTTTTGATGTCTGTCCTACGTTTTGCGTTAAGAGCAGACAACGCCGCTGTGTCATCTTTGAAGGTTATTTAGGATGTTATATTTGAAAAATAATTTTGAGACTATGCAGCAAGATTTAGCCCGCAATGCGTGTTTCTTTTTAATAAAACATCGCTCCATATTTGTCATATTATTCCACGCCAAACTACATCGGTCTATATCATCGGTTATAACAGCAATAATTACAGCACATGTATATAAATTATAAGTACAGTAAAATGACATAACTTACGTGATGAGCAATGCTGCAAACCTATAAAAATTAAGAGGCTTGTGCTCAGTGTTTTGTAATTCATCCTTTAGTGAAGAAATTTCTTCGTACGTTTAAGCTGTAAACAATTATTTTTGATGATGTTTTCTCGTTCTCGCTTGCCAGAACAGCATGCTCAGCCCCCCCTCAGCCCAACTTTAACTCGCGCAGCTCCAACTCCTTCCCGAGAATACAGCTTGTCACCTTCGGAGCGGGGGCGAGCCTTTGTTATTGCTGCTAATGCTGCACCGGCGATACGCAGGGTGCGCGCATACTCGCCGTTAATAAATCCTATAGCTAGGTATCGTATCGAGCACGTGTAGAGTATTTAAGGAGCCTACTGGAATATCCGCGTACATCCGAATGTCCTGAATGTGAATGAAACCGCTCTCACAATGAAGGTGTCAGGGAGAAAAGGAAGGAGGACTTCAGGACCGGCAGGCCTGCTGAGGTCGTGCTAGACTCGTAGTCTCCCTTTGGGCGCACTGCGCCGTGCCTGCCACTATAATGGGGAATGTAACCTACTAATGTAGTCTAAAAATTGCCTAATAAAAACTGGGCAAATTCTAACGTCGACTTAAAACAGTAGCTAACCACCGGAACATAGAGGGAGCATTCAAATTAAGCGAAAAAGTTTTTTAAAACAAAATCAATTTCAGTCAGTGTTAAATGTAACATTTAGCATTTATATTTCAAAAATGTTTTCCTTAATCGCGAGGTCAAAAATTCTAATTATAATAAATCCACTTTCAAAATATAATTTTCATATATTTTTGAAAAGTAGGATCTATATTACATCGATTAATTAAAGCTATTTGTAATCACATTTTCCTACGTTCGCCCACTAGATGCTTTGTTAGACAAACTCTGTCCCATAATGTGTTTTAAATAAGTAAATAAATACCTAAATTTAAAAAATGAAATCTCATTGAATGTAACCACTAGCGGAGCAGGGGTTACATTTCCAGTGGCCCTCTAAGCAAGTCTGGCCCCTGGCACACTAACTTAGAGGGCCCACTGGAAAGGCAGAACAGTAGCGTACTGTATTTTTTCTCATCTTAATTAATATCATTCTGCAATGAAATTACGTAGGAATTATCCCATAATGGATAATTATGATTGATAGGCTGGAGGCTATTGTTATTTCAATGCAGTTGGTTTTTTGCATACTCCCTTTGTAGAGCCCGTGGCTATGTCAGAATCAGAGCACTATCTACTGTGTACAGTGTACTGGAAGTTGTGTGCTGTAATGTGCACTGTTTAGTATGTGACGTGCAGTACATACTATTTTTCAACCGTACTGTGGAAGTGCCATAAGCGCTGTCACGTGTTGTTTTTGTTGGTATTGAAAGAAAACGTCAGCATAAGCTGCACCATATTTCTGCTACATATTTAAAATGTCTGAATCAGAGCCCTATCTACTGCACCCTATCTACTGTGCCCTGTCTCCTGCGAACAGTGCACTGGCAGAAGTGTGCTGTTTAATGTGCACTGTTTAGTAGTCCGCAAAAAAATATCCGCCATACTATTTTCCAACCATACTGTGGAAGTGTCGTAAGCAGGTCATAAGACGTCCCACCAGTGTTGCCATGTCCGCGGTTTTATAGCTAAATTGGGATACTTTCAAAGTGCAGTCACGGGTAAAAATGAAAAGTCGCAAAGCACGCACTTATTTTAAAAAGTAAAAATATGAGATTTCTATTTAAAATACGTTAGTTTTGGTTAAAAATATATTTTGGGCTAGTTTTGAGTCACAATTGGCTGGAAAGATCTGGCAACCCTGCGCCTCACCCTTTGTTGTTTTTGTTGTATTTGAAGAAAAACGTCAGCGAAGCTGCACCTCATTTTTTTAAAACATATTTATGCGACCAAAATGTTTGGGTACTTCTTGAAAAGTGTCCTCCTGAATATACTTAACAAAATCCTGGAAGTAAGTGTATCATACAGGGGTTTAAAGAATAATATATTTAGAAAAAAGTTTGCCTACTTAACAACTTTTTCGCCCTGTCTACTCAACAAGCCTACCTAATAGTATGAAAGGGTGCTGATTCAGACGCAGCTCCTGACTGCGACGGGGCGGGGCTTGCCTAGTGCCTTGTAAAACGAAGAAGTAATGCGCTCAAGCCATCCATAGACCATAGAATATAGGCTAATAATAGACCCATTCCATGTTTGTAGCCTAGACAAAAAATGATATGCGCTACCCTGGGGCAAAAACTGTATCACAAGCTCTTGTGGTGAGGCCAAAGAGGGTAGGCGGAGCAAGAGGTCCAACTTCGGAGCTGGAACATCCGCAGATGGAACTTATTAGACAGACAACATGCGCTCATTGAATGACTGGATGTCAATAGACTTTTTACAATACAGTTTGCTAAATGGGTCATTTCCAGACAGGAGAAATCAAAAGCCTCCCTTTTCCTTTTAGATTATGTATGCTTAGGTTGTCAGGACCCAGTACTATCCCTTACAACCCCTTATGATTTTGACAATCCAACAAAAACCAACTTTAAATCTGGCTAGCACTGGTCATATGCGCGCCACTCTATGCATAACGTTATGCAACTTTAGTTGCTAAGCTAACTGACAACACTACTGCGCATGCCTGATCACTTCACCTTGTGCGGAAAAAAAATTGCCCACTCAATTGTAAGTCAACAGAGAAAGCCTCAAAAGGCCAATGTTCTCTGTGGTAATATAAAGTCAATAATTTTTTTACACAAGAAATTGTGGTTAATTCCATCCCTTCTAATGTCTCCCCTGATTTTAAAAATAATCGTGCCAAGATTCCTAAATTTGGGTTAATTGCAGTGCATGCAATGTGGCTTGTCATATTACCATATAATCAGATAAGAAA
This sequence comes from Ilyophis sp. 1 JC-2022, assembly GCA_022702515.1. Taxonomy (NCBI): domain Eukaryota; kingdom Metazoa; phylum Chordata; class Actinopteri; order Anguilliformes; family Synaphobranchidae; genus Ilyophis; species Ilyophis sp. 1 JC-2022. The sequence goes on along the minus strand of CM040405.1, from coordinate 14,778,259 downwards.
ATTCCCCGTCCTGGTTGGAAGGTGCTTCAGTGGCGGGTGCAATCTTAGAGTATATAATATGTAGAGACAGCGATGCCAATAAACCGATGGGGAGCGCATCCGAATCGGAAAGTTTTAATTATGTGCTCATCTCACATGCACAGTTGTGTCCTTGGAGTCATATGGACAACGAGGATGGCGCAGAAAGTGACGTGAAAACGGCTACATCAAAGCCTTACAAGTATGTAATTGGTTGCCAACTAGCGTGCAAAAATATGACGTAGGCCAGAATAAATAATAATTTTAAAAGTTCATACTTTGTCTGTGCGGTAAGAAAACATTTTTGACCGCGGAAAAATAATAAGGAATTTTAAAATAAATTCGTTAACATCAATATATGAGTGGAAGTTTTTTGCTGTCAAAAATAAATGGAGCCCAATGGAGAAACTGACTTTTTGAGCGCAATTATAGATATCAGCAGAGGGCGACCTTATTTCCAGTGCTGAGGTTGTAAGTGTAAAGCTGGCCCCTTGGGTGTGATGCTGTTTTTGATTCCGATTAGTTACATGCAATCTCACCATTTAGTAAAGTCCAAACTTATGGATCAAACTGTGAGGGACTGGGTTGGAGAACCAGTGACGCAGGCAAACCGGTGACGAAGTCAAGGGCGATGTGACTCCAAGGACGACTGGGAATGGCAAGAGGACGCAGAAGACCCGAGGGTGGAAGGCGTGAACCCTTACTATGGGCACACACTGGACAGGCCGCAACAAAAATATGCACGTCCTTCTCCAGATTGGGCCACTAAAAATGCCGGGACAAAAAGTCTCTATTACGTTGGGGCGACCAACTGGGAGGTGTGACCTCATTACCAAACTCGGGGCCTGAGCCGGGCCCCCCCCCCCTGCGCCCTGGGCCTGGGTCAGAGCGCAACGCTTTCTTCAACGGCCCACATAACAGGAGCCACTATGTGGTCGGCGGGGATAATGGGTTCAGAAACAGGGTCCCTGTCTGATTGGCCGTAAATGCGTGACAAGGCATCTGGTTTCACATTTTTGAAGCAATACGTGAGCAGGAAATTAAAGCGCAAAAAGAATAACGCCCACCGGGCTTGTCGAGAGTTACGCCTCTTGGCAAACTGCACTTACTCTAAATTTTTATGGTCCGTCCGCACTGTGAACGGAAGTCCCGCTCCCTCCAGCCAATGACAACACTTCTCAAGTGCCAGTTTAACTGCAAAGAACTCCCGGTCCCCTGTGTCCTCATTTCTCTCCGCAGGTGCCAGTGCACAAGAAAAATATGCACAGAGATGCATCTTGTGGTCTAGCTGGGAGAGAATCGCACCCGCCCCCAACTCAGAAGCGTCCACCTCTACCACAAAGGGGAAGGAGGGGAAGGAGGGGTTGAGAGTTATGAGTATAGGTTCAGAGCTGAAGCGTCTCTTAAGCTCAGAGAACGCTGCTTCGGCCTTAGGATTCCACTGGAACCGCGAGAAGGACGTCTTTTTGGTGAGTGCAGTAATAAGTGCTGCTACTGCACTGAAATTGTGGATGATTCGGCGATAAAAATTGGTGAACCCTAAGAAGCGCTGTACCTGTTTGAGAGAAGACAGAGTGGGCCAATTCTTAATGGACCGAGACCTTCTCGGGGTCCATTTGAACCTTACCGTCTGCCACAATGAACCCCCCCAAAAAAACTGAGTTTGTGTCAAAGACACACTTCTCCGCTTTCACAAAGAGCTGGGCTTTAAGAAGCGCTTTAAGGACTTGCCTTACGTGAACAATGTGAGTGGGAAGATCAGGCGCAAGATCATAGGCTCTGTGAGGAGGCAAGGATGTAGGACGTTGTTTGCTAAAAACCTCAGCTATGTCTGCGTATTGCTGAGGTACGTTATTCGGCAAAGGGAATTGAAATGCCCCTCCCATCTGGGTGCTCTCGCAGTTTGAGAGGAAATCGAGTGGCGTGTCCCGCTCTATCTCAGAGTGAGAGGGCTCCTCCTTCCACAAACATGCACACGAGTAGCCCGCTGGAGGTCATTTTGTAGGGCTCTGGCAGTGCTCCTCCTGTTCCTCCTCGCACAAAGGAGCAGATACCGGTCCTGCCGCTGGGTTGTTGCCCTTCTACGGCCCTGTCCAGCTCTCCTCGTGTAATGGCCCGTCTCCCGGTTTCTCCTCCACGCTCTTGAGACTGTGTTGGGAGACACAGCATACCTTTTTGCGACGGCTACCTGTGCAACCTGAATGGGCTGCAGGTACCGCCTCATGCTACCAGTAGTGACAAGGGCACTAGCAAAATGCAAAACTAGAGAAAAATCAGTCAGGAAGGATAAGGAGAGAGAAATGGTCTGTGGCCTCCACCTGTAAACCCATTTACTTTTTGGGGGTTGTCTTGCTGTTGCCTCTCCTGTCCACCTGTTGTCACTTTCATTTGCACCAAAGCAGGTGAAATTGATTCACAATCGTTTACACTTCCTAACTGGACAGATCGATATCCCAGAAGTTTAATTGACTTGGTGTTATACTGTGATGATTAAGTGTTCCCTTAATTTCTTTGAGCAGTGTATACAGGTGCAGCTCAAAAAAAATTTATATCGTGAAAACGTTCAATATTATTTGTCACTCATTTCAGAAAGTGAAACTCATATATTATATAGATTCATTACATATAGAGTGAAATATTTCAAGCCTTTATTTTTTGTAATTTTGATGATTATGTCTTACAGCTAATGAAAACCCAAATTCAGTGTCTCAGAAAATTTGAATATTACATAAGATCAATAAAAAAGGATATTTTAAACAGAAATGTCAGCCTTCTGAAAAGTATGTTAATTTCTATGCACTCAATACTTGGTTGGGGCTCCTTTTGCATGAATTACTGCATCAATGCGGCGTGGCATGGAGGCGATGAGCCTGTGGCACTGCTGAGGTGTAATGGAAGCCCAGGTTGCTTTGATAGCGGCCTTCAGGTCGTCTGCATTGTTGGGTCTGGTGTCTCTCATCTTCCTCTTGACAATACCCTATGGGGTTCAGGTCAGGCGAGTTTGCTAGCCAATCAAGCACAGTAATACCATGGTCATTGAACCAGCTTTGGGTACTTTTGGCAGTGTGGGCAGGTGCCAAGTCCTGCTGGAAAATGAGATCAGCATCTCCATAAAGCTTGTCAGCAGAAGGAAGCATGAAGTGCTCTAAAATTTAAGAAAACAGAAAACACAGTGGACCAACACCAGCAGATGACATGGCACCCCAAATTATCACTGACTGTGGAAACTTCACACTGGAGTTCAAGCAACGTGGATTCTGTGCCTCTCCACTCTTCCTCCAGACTCTGGGACCTTGATTTCCAAATAAAATACAAAATTTACTTTAATCTGAAAAGAGGACTTTGGACCACTGAGCAACAGTCCAGTTCTTTTTCTCCTTAGCCCAGGTAAGACGCTTCTGACGTTGTCTCTGGTTCAGGAGTGGCTTGACACGAGGAATGCAACATTTGTAGCCCATGTCCTGGATTCGTCTGTGCGTGGTGGCTCTTGATGCACTGACTCCAGCCTCAGTCCACTTAGCTGATTAGAGTGTGACACCAGGAGTTTCCAATATTGAACTTTTTCACAATATTCAAATTTTCTGTGACACTGAATTTGGGTTTTCATTAGCTGTAAGCCATAATCATCAAAATTACAAGAAATAAAGGCTTGAAATATTTCACTCTATGTATAATGAATCTATATAATATATGAGTTTCACTTTCTGAAATGAGTTACAAAAGATATTGAACTTTTTCACGATATTCTAATTTTTTGAGCTGCACCTGTATATGTATTTAATTTTCATACACTGTCAGCCCACTTTATCCCCCCAAAGACAGTAGAAATATTAATGAAATTATTCAATAATACATAAATTAATATTATGTTAAATAGGCATGGTGTTTGTCTCAAACCTGGCTGTTTTACAGTGAAAGGTAGATGGTATTGTGTTAAAATTGGGTTTGGCTTGGTGGCAACAGTCTTAAGCAAAAACACTGAGAAAACACAGTGCCCTGCTTTGCTTCAGCACAAGAAAAGTAACCTGTGGTTTGGGGGCCTGTGGCTTCTCTCTATTAATCAGCGTGTTTACTACGTTTCAGTTTTGCTCATCAGCAGATTCAAATGGAGAAAATATGAAGAAAAAAAAGCCAAAAGTGAATAAAAATCACATGCAAGTTTTTAAACATCTCATGGATTTGCGCTTTGCAAATACAATCTTTTCGGAGATAGAAAAAGTGTAGCAGTCATTCATTTACATGAATAAAGAGAGTTATAAAAAGAGTGAGTCAATTGAATCAGAAAGTTTTAGAGATAATCTAGCCAAGGATCTAGTCTGACAAATAACATCAGCAGGTCTTAGACTGGGTATGAGATTATATCGCAAGTACAGGTCAGGAAACAGTTATGACTTGGTTATGGCTTGAGCTCTGTTCTCAGACAACACCCAGAAAGATATTCAGTAAGCCCCTGCCTAAAACTGCCTCAAAAATAATAATAACCAATATTGTTTCTTCTCTTTCTTCCCATCATCCTCTCCTTTGGTTGAACTCCATTAACTCTGCTTTCAATAAACTGTAGTGGAGGGCAAAGAAAACTTTGTCATTCATCAAAGGCAGATGCATAATCACATGGTATTCCATTCTTATTGCACTACACTCTTGTTATTTCTGATTTCTGGCCTTAATGTTCTGTTTAGGCTTGTTTGAGCTGCTGATTGAATATTGCTCAGGTATTCCACCATCCCAGAGATATCTTCTGCTACTTTTGTTCGACTGTGCTATGGTGAAAGATGTCTGTTCATGTCATACAGTAAACTACCTTACATTTACACAATTAAATAAGAAGATTACATTTTGCATAACACACACACACACACACACACACACACACACACACACACACACACACACACACACACACACACACACACACACACAAAATTAAAATTTCCAGCTGATTCAAGCTTCTCTCCTTATAGTCCAACAACTGAGGGGTACAATTTCATGCAAGTAATCTTAAATTATTCATTGTTAATGTTACAGTTTGTAGTCACGATTGTGTTTATTGTGTTGTAATATTCATTCATATTCTTATGAGTTAAACCTTGTCAATCATATGTGAGTTACATGTGAGATTTGTAAGGGTGAGGTGGGGTGGCAAGGCTGCAACCTGGTGCTGGAGGGGGACACCTATGTAAAGATTCAATGACTGTATCATAATAAAAGGGGGGGGGGGGTCCAACAAAACTTAAATACAAAAACTATAACTCCATTAACTCTGCTTTCAATAAACTGTAGTGGAGGGCAAAGAAAACTTTGTCATTCATCAAAGGCAGATGCATAATCACATGGCATTCCATTCTTATTGCACTACACTCTTGTCATTTCTGATCTCTGGCCTTAGATTCACACTGTCTATTCTGGTTTGTGTGCAAAATAAGGTCCTGTTTAGGCTTGATTGAGCTGCTGATTGAATATTGCTCAGGCTTTCCACCATCCCAGAGATGTCTGGTGCTTCTGATGTTTTACTGTCCTATTGTGAAAGGTGTCACCTGAGTGTTTATGCTAAAATACAATTAAATACTTACGTATTCATTCAATTGGATTGGATTATTGTATACTAATATTAATGTATACATGTGTTAATCAAATTTTACTGTAAATGAGACAGTTGCCAAAAATTGAAGGCACAAATATGAGTGTAACATAAAGATAGCTAGTTTTTATTTGTGCAAAGACAACACATTCCTTTGTATCATGTTTAAATCTTCTACAATTCAGATTGTCAACTGTCAACTGTCAATTTCTAGATACAAATGTCAGATATAAATTTAACTTGCTCAATTTGGCTGACTATTATGTGTACATCACAAAGAGTATATATAATATACAAAAACCAAACACCAAAATGACATGGGATTCACAGAAAACATCCAGAAGCTATGGACAACGTCAATATATAATATTTTATAATCGAGGTGTAGTCAAGGAACAGCCTATATTCAGTTGTATACTATGAATTGGGAAGAACATTGAGCACATCATGGTTTCATATGATCACTTGGATTAAAAATTTAACAAAAAATATGCTAAGCTGATGAAACCGTACGAGGAACTCTTTGTGAACTCTGGACGGAAAGCAGAGTCAGCAGTCAGGTCACTGTTGATTGACAGGCCACTGCTAGGTCATATGGGGTTTGTTGTTTGGCAAGAGTGGCATCAAAAACACAATGCACACCCACAGCACAATCCGACTCTTCACTTCAACACCAAATCTTCTGGCAACTTGCAATACAGGTTAGTGGACTTATAATGAATCTAGGAAGTTACTTTTTACCTCTTGATTATGAGCTTCTTTATATTAAAAGGGAGGTTATTAAAATATGCATTCTACAAAGAGCATTCCATATTATAAAGTAAATAATTTAGCAACATATGTTCACATATTTTCTAGATTTAATCATATTTAATAATAATATTATTCCTTATAAAATAGTGTAATCATCTGCAAAAGATTTAAATATTTATTTTATATAGAACAGATACGTATTTAGTTCTTGCTGGAAATAGGGAAGGACATACTTAAGTCAACACTTAAAATGATTCACTGTATGAATATGTATGTTTCTGCATTTAAGTGGTACATCGTTGAGTATCTCCTCTGTAAAATGCATGTGTTCTTTTTTAAAATGCAAAAGAAGGACATTCAGAAATTTGTTGTATTTTTTCATTATGACGCTATTGTCTTACTTAAAGTAAATGTATATATTTTGTATACTAAGTAAATTGTGAACTTCAGTCTTTCTGTGTAAACTAACAGCTAGTGTGATAGCATTTACTGTGAGAGTAATACACTCATAGTAGCACATAGGATTGTTATGTGTATTAATGGTAATATAGATAAAGAGGTTATGCTATCCTTTGCACTAGGTTCATTAAAATACTTTATTAGCATTATAGTAAGTACTATGGACATTTTTAGTACTATATATACATATATACAAAATATAATAATAATATTATATATAGTAATAATAGTTTTAGTAAGGTGTTGGGACACCACAAGCTGCCAGAACAGCTTCAATGCGCCTTGGCATAGATTCTACCTCTAGTCTAGCATTGATTCTAGTCTCTGGAACTCTACTGGAGAGATGGAACAACATTCTTCCAAAAAATATTCCCTCATTTGGTGTTTTGATGATGGTGGTGGAGAGCGCTGTCTAACCCATTGGTCCAAAATCTCCCATAGGTGTTCAATTATTATTGATTATATACTATAATACAGGTGCAGCTCAAAAAATTAGAATATCGTGAAAAAGTATCAATATTTTTTGTCACTCATTTCAGAAAGTGAAACTCATATATTATATAGATTCATTACACATAAAGTGAAATATTTCAAGCCTTTATTTCTTGTAATTTTGATGATTATGGCTTACAGCTAATGAAACACAAAATTCAGTGTCTCAGAAAATTAGAATATTTTGCTTTAACATATTTTTAAAGTATCATATTTAATATTTGGTCGCATATCCTTTGCATCCTGTTACTTCCTGAAGTCTGTGACCAATCAACATCAAAAAACTCTCGATATTTAATTTTCAGGTACTGTTACAAGCGATACTATAACCTCTCTGCATTTGAACTGATCTCTATGAGAATTGGGGGGTGAGACTAGATTCAGTTGTAAATTACATTGGTACAGTATGGAACACATGGCTGGCAAAATGGCTGTACGTCATCAAGGGTCTAAGGTATCGAACGAGCCCCAAACCATCACTCTGTTGCCAGATATGGAGTAGATGTGGATGGATCACTGCAAGGGTTATTTCTCCTGACTCATTTTAGAACTCTCTGAATTTTGGGTTTCATTAGTTGTAAGCCAAAATCATCAAAATTACAAGAAATAAAGGCTTGAAATATTTCACTCTATGTGTAATGAATCTATATAATATATAAGTTTCACTTTCTGAATTGAGTGACAAAAAATATTGAACTTCTTCACGATATTCTAATTTTTTGAGCTGCACCTGTATATACTTATATACCCATACACACACAACATATTTTCCACTCATAATATGTGCTCATTGCAGAGGTTTCTAGGTCTGTTTGGACACATAACATGACTGGCATGACTTTAGGTTGTGTCCGAAACACAAACCATAACAATAACACACCAGAGATATTACAAGTGCAACATTAAACTTAGGGAGTGTTTGTGTACAATGTGCTGTTATAAAAAATGTATTCAGTTACAAACTCCTGTTTTATTATTAACAATATGGTTCTTCAGTGTGCAGTGGTTCTTACTAATATCAGATGCTGATATAGTGTAATCCTGTGACTTAAATCCACTGACATGTAATAATTATTATTATAATTTTGTTTACAATTTGTTTTGTATTCATGTTATTTTAACATTATTTTGCGAGATTATAAATGTGGAACTGCAATGTGGACATTTAAGATGCCTGCTTATACTTACAATGAAAAATGCCTTCAAACTTTTGTGACAGCATTCATCAATATTGGTTTTTCCATGCTTAATATATGGAGAATAGTAATAAATAATAATGAAGATTGTATAAAATGTCTTTGGGTAGATATTTATAATATAAGTTTAAATAGTTTTTCACAGACAATGTTGTTTCTCTTAAAATGTAGACTTAAAATACTGTCACATGTTTAACAAACCCGTCTAATTTTGATGACTATTTTTCCTGTTATTAATAAGACAAATGTCAGTCTTACCTTTTTGGATATCCAGTTTTTAATTCATATTTCTTTCTGCCAATAATACAAATTAAGAGAAGACATTACTCCAGTCCTTACCACTTTCAGATGACAAAATGTGTTATCTTCTGCTATTTTGCCTCAGATCAAATGTAACGGGGCTATGGAAGAGCTCTGCTAAAACAACTCCTCGGCGCACGCCACTGACTGATTCATAGAGTTTGGTCTGCCCACAACTTCCCGATGTCTAACGAACAGCAGACGCTGGCACGCAACTCTAGTTTGGTTCTGATTAGGCTTCATCAGAAGCTTACTGAAGGGCATCACGCAACAAAACATTTTGAAAGGGCACAGTGAGGAAAATCTTTATAATTTTTAAAACATAAACATTTTTATGTTGCTATTAAATGCCAATGGGTGTGACACTGAGCTTACTTAAAACCCTTGCAGTCTGATTCTGTTACGTTACCATAGCAGATGCCAATGTGTGTGGCACTGAGCTTACTTAAAACCCTTGCAGTCTGATTCTGTTACGTTACCATAGCAGATGCCAATGTGTGTGGCACTGAGCTTACTTAAAACCTAGGGATGTCCTCTTTTCTGATTATACAAAAAGGTAATTATCTTACCCTGATTACCTAATGTGAAAGAAGTAGGTTCCATTAAACCAGTAGTTCTCAAACTCGGTGCGTGCTGGTTTACTTTCCAACCACAATTACAATCCAAGAATTTTAACAAGATGTACATTTTTCTTAATGATTTTTTTAATGTTTTGAGGGATTATTTATTCTCTGGAGCCACATTATAAGTCAAAAATAGCTATGCATGCCATGAAGAATAACAAGGCTCATATTCACATTATGCTGTATTGCAAACAATTCCATAATGAGAGAGAGAAAAAATTACCGATCAAATTATGACTGAGCTGAAACATTTGGCTCCTAATTAGTGAAAGTTTTGACACATGGCCACTGGTACAGTATGGAACACATGGCTGGCGAAATGGCTGTACGTCATCAAGGGTCTGAGCTATCGAACGAGCCCCAAACCGTCACTCTGTTGCCAGATATGGAGTAGATGTGGATGGATCACTGCAAGGGTTATTTCTCCTGACTCATTTTCCTATAGAACTCTATGGGGAAAAAAGTCAGGAGAAACAACCCTTAAAGGGATCCATCCACATCTACTCCATATCTGGCCGCAGAGTGATGGTTTGGGGCTCGTTTGATACCTTAGACCCTTGATGACGTACAGCCATTTCGCCAGTCATGTGTTCCATACTGTACCAGCGTAATTTACAGCTGAATCTAGTCTTACCCCCCAATTCTCATAGAGATCAGTTCAAATGCAGAGAGGTTATAGTATCGCTTGTAACAGGACCTGAAAATAAGATATTGAGAGTCTTTTGATGTTGATTGGTCACAGACTTCAGGAAGTAACAGGATGCAAAGGATATGCGACCAAATATTAAATATGATACTTTAAAAATATGTTAAAGCAAAATATTCTAATTTTCTGAGACACTGAATTTTGGGTTTCATTAGCTGTAAGCCATAATCATCAAAATTACAAGAAATAAAGGCTTGAAATATTTCACTCTATGTGTAATGAATCTATATAATATATGAGTTTCACTTTCTGAATTGAGTGACAAAAAATATTGAACTTCTTCACGATATTCAAATTTTTTGAGCTGCACCTGTATATACTTATATACCCATACACACACAACATATTTTCCACTCATAATATGTGCTCATTGCAGAGGTTTCTAGGTCTGTTTGGACACATAACATGACTGGCATGACTTTAGGTTGTGTCCGAAACACAAACCATAACAATAACACACCAGAGATATTACAAGTGCAACATTAAACTTAGGGAGTGTTTGTGTACAATGTGTTGTTATAAAAAATGTATTCAGTTACAAACTCCTGTTTTATTATTAACAATATGGTTCTTCAGTGTGCAGTGGTTCTTACTAATATCAGATGCTGATATAGTGTAATCCTGTGACTTAAATCCACTGACATGTAATAATTATAATAATAATTTTGTTTACAATTTGTTTTGTATTCATGTTATTTTAACATTATTTTGCGAGATTATAAATGTGGAACTGCAATGTGGACATTTAAGATGCCTGCTTATACTTACAATGAAAAATGCCTTCACACTTTTGTGACAGCATTCATCAATATTGGTGTTTCCATGCTTAATATATGGAGAATAGTAATAAATAATAATGAAGATTGTATAAAATGTCTTTGGGTAGATATTTATAATATAAGTTTAAATAGTTTTTCACAGACAATGTTGTTTCTCTTAAAAATGTAGACTTAAAATACTGTCACATGTTTAACAAACCCGTCTAATTTTGATGACTATTTTTCCTGTTATTAATAAGACAAATGTCAGAGTCTTACCTTTTTGGATATCCAGTTTTTAATTCATATTTCTTTCTGCCAATAATACAAATTAAGAGAAGACATTACTCCAGTCCTTACCACTTTCAGATGACAAAATGTGTTATCTTCTGCTATTTTGCCTCAGATCAAATGTAACGGGGCTATGGAAGAGCTCTGCTAAAACAACTCCTCGGCGCACGCCACTGACTGATTCATAGAGTTTGGTCTGCCCACAACTTCCCGATGTCTAACGAACAGCAGACGCTGGCACGCAACTCTAGTTTGGTTCTGATTAGGCTTCATCAGAAGCTTACTGAAGGGCATCACGCAACAAAACATTTTGAAAGGGCACAGTGTGGAAAATCTTTATAATTTTTAAAACATAAACATTTTTATGTTGCTATTAAATGCCAATGGGTGTGACACTGAGCTTACTTAAAACCCTTGCAGTCTGATTCTGTTACGTTACCATAGCAGATGCCAATGTGTGTGGCACTGAGCTTACTTAAAACCCAGGGATGTCCTCTTTTCTGATTATACAAAAAGGTAATTATCTTACCCTGATTACCTAATGTGAAAGAAGTAGGTTCCATTAAACCAGTAGTTCTCAAACTCGGTGTGTGCTGGTTTACTTTCCAACCACAATTGCAATCCAAGAATTTTAACAAGATGTACATTTTTCTTAATGATTTTTTTAATGTTTTGAGGGATTATTTATTCTCTGGAGCCACATTATAAGTCAAAAATAGCTATGCATGCCATGAAGAATAACAAGGCTCATATTCACATTATGCTGTATTGCAAAAAAAAAATTACCGATCAAATTATGACTGAGCTGAATCATTTGGCTCCTAATTAGTGAAAGTTTTGACACATGGCCACTGGTACAGTATGGAACACATGGCTGGCGAAATGGCTGTACGTCATCAAGGGTCTGAGCTATCGAACGAGCCCCAAACCATCACTCTGTTGCCAGATATGGAGTAGATGTGGATGGATCACTGAAAGGGTTATTTCTCCTGACTCATTTTCCTATAGAACTCTATGGGGAAAAAAGTCAGGAGAAACAACCCTTAAAGGGATCCATCCACATCTACTCCATATCTGGCAACAGAGTGATGGTTTGGGGCTTGTTTGATAGCTCAGACCCTTGATGACGTACAGCCATTTTGCCAGTCATGTGTTCCATACTGTACCAGCGTAATTTACAGCTGAATCTAGTCTTACCCCCCAATTCTCATAGAGATCAGTTCAAATGCAGAGAGGTTATAGTATCGCTTGTAACAGTACCTGAAAATAAGATATTGAGAGTCTTTTGATGTTGATTGGTCACAGACTTCAGGAAGTAACAGGATGCAAAGGATATGCGACCAAATATTAAATATGATACTTTAAAAATATGTTAAAGCAAAATATTCTAATTTTCTGAGACACTGAATTTTGGGTTTCATTAGCTGTAAGCCATAATCATCAAAATTACAAGAAATAAAGGCTTGAAATATTTCACTCTATGTGTAATGAATCTATATAATATATGAGTTTCACTTTCTGAATTGAGTGACAAAAAATATTGAACTTCTTCACGATATTCAAATTTTTTGAGCTGCACCTGTATATACTTATATACCCATACACACACAACATATTTTCCACTCATAATATGTGCTCATTGCAGAGGTTTCTAGGTCTGTTTGGACACATAACATGACTGGCATGACTGTAGGTTGTGTCTGAAACACAAACCATAACAATAACACACCAGAGATATTACAAGTGCAACATTAAACTTAGGGAGTGTTTGTGTACAATGTGCTGTTATAAAAAATGTATTCAGTTACAAACTCCTGTTTTATTATTAACAATATGGTTCTTCAGTGTGCAGTGGTTCTTACTAATATCAGATGCTGATATAGTGTAATCCTGTGACTTAAATCCACTGACATGTAATAATTATAATAATAATTTTGTTTACAATTTGTTTTGTATTCATGTTATTTTAACATTATTTTGCGAGATTATAAATGTGGAACTGCAATGTGGACATGTAAGATGCCTGCTTATACTTACAATGAAAAATGCCTTCAAACTTTTGTGACAGCATTCATCAATATTGGTGTTTCCATGCTTAATATATGGAGAATAGTAATAAATAATAATGAAGATTGTATAAAATGTCTTTGGGTAGATATTTATAATATAAGTTTAAATCGTTTTTCACAGACAATGTTGTTTCTCTTAAAATGTAGACTTAAAATACTGTCACATGTTTAACAAACCCGTCTAATTTTGATGACTATTTTTCCTGTTATTAATAAGACAAATGTCAGAGTCTTACCTTTTTGGATATCCAGTTTTTAATTCATATTTCTTTCTGCCAATAATACAAATTAAGAGAAGACATTACTCCAGTCCTTACCACTTTCAGATGACAAAATGTGTTATCTTCTGCTATTTTGCCTCAGATCAAATGTAACGGGGCTATGGAAGAGCTCTGCTAAAAAACTCCTTGGCACACGCCAATGACTGATTCATAGAGTTTGGTCTGCCCACAACTTCCCGATGTCTAACGAACAGCAGACGCTGGCACGCAACTCTAGTTTGGTTCTGATTAGGCTTCATCAGAAGCTTACTGAAGGGCATCACGCAACAAAACATTTTGAAAGGGCACAGTGAGGAAAATCTTTATCATTTTTAAAACATAAACATTTTTATGTTGCTATTAAATGCCAATGGGTGTGACACTGAGCTTACTTAAAACCCTTGCAGTCTGATTCTGTTACGTTACCATAGCAGATGCCAATGTGTGTGGCACTGAGCTTACTTAAAACCCAGGGATGTCCTCTTTTCTGATTATACAAAAAGGTAATTATCTTACCCTGATTACCTATCGTGAAAGAAGTAGGTTCCATTAAACCAGTAGTTCTCAAACTCGGTGTGTGCTGGTTTACTTTCCAACCACAATTGCAATCCAAGAATTTTAACAAGATGTATATTTTTCTTAATGATTTTTTTAATGTTTTGAGGGATTATTTATTCTCTGGAGCCACATTATAAGTCAAAAATAGCTATGCATGCCATGAAGAATAACAAGGCTCATATTCACATTATGCTGTATTGCAAACAATTCCATAATGAGAGAGAGAAAAAATTACCGATCAAATTATGACTGAGCTGAATCATTTGGCTCCTAATTAATGAAAGTTTTGACACATGGCCACTAAAACTAACCCTTTGGTAGATAATGAAGAATTCAAAAACAAAGCCAATGATAATGAGCCAAACCTGCGTTTTGTTAACAAATTTTAAGAAAAAACTAGTAAATAACCTTAAAGGGGACATGAAACATTCGGTAATGTGGTTTTGTTTGTACTTTATACGAGATAATATATAGCCCTGTATTCAAATCTGAAATCGACCCATATTTGCTAGAAAAAATTTAAGTTCGCTTTTTTTGCACTAGGGCACAGCCATCAACAACCTGGCCGTGATGTCACTAGATTGGTTCATCTCGGCTGCTCAATGTAATTCCTATGGGTAAATAACTGACTTTTAATGAGCTCAACAATGTATTGTGGGGGGAAAAAAAATGCACAGACAGTTCTTTTGTATTGCACCGGGATGCTCTCGTGGCAATTACCAAACAAAACATATACATTTTATTAATCTGCCTCTGACGAGACACAGCTGCTGGCTGGCTGCTCTGAAATGGCAGAGTGCACCTGTGGTAGGATGGGTCTGCAGCACTGCACTGTGTTGTCTGCAATGATCAACAAAACCGTCTGAAGCCAGACACTGTGATTGCGTGGGAGGGCAAAACCAAGTTTTGTTCTAACAAATATGGGTCGATTTGAGATTTGAATACAGGGCCATATCTTATCTAAAGTAAAAAGCAACTGAACCAGAGCCACATTAACGAATGCTTAATGTCCCCTTTAACTTAACAAGAGAGAGGTTGTTACACTGGTCCCCAGGACCGAGTTTGAGAAGCACTGTATAAGACAGTTAAAATGATGAAGGGACAGTGACAGTTAAAAGTAAGCTAAGGCTGTGCATGGGTTTCAGTAGATCTTGTGTGTTAGCACTGCTTGCTGTGGCAGTTATGACTCTCTGAGGGCATTGGCTGTGGAGACAAGCTGCTCTAGTACATTTTAGCTGAGGTGTGGACCGCCTTTCACACACTTAACTGTTCTAAATAAAATATCAGAGGTGCGTAAAAGGTTCTACCAGACAAATTCAGCAGAGGAAACAGCTGCCGTTCTTAAAACACCAGCACTGTTATTATTGATTTGTCCTGTTTTAATGCAGCTCCCTTACCCAAGTGAAAAACATGAATTACTTATGAAATCATCTTTGTGGTGGTGGAATGAAAAGTATGATAATGGAGTCCTGCAAAATCCCTCATTTTTTTATCGAACAATTGTTTTTCATTTCATTGACAACAAGAAATGGTATTATTTACAAAATTGCACAAAAACTATTTTGAACAGAAAATGAATGCATAAATGAAACTTCTGAAATGAAACTTCTTATTTCCCCAGCATCTCAGAATGGACGAGCCTTTATCAGTGACTGACGACTATGATGGCTTCACCCTGAGTAACATTTCTGATATGCCTGAGATACCTGAGATGTGTGAAAGCAGCAGTGCCCAGGAGCTCCACATCAAGGTGTTCCAGACGTGCGTCTTCATCGTGGTCTTCCTCCTAGGGGTGCTGGGTAACTGCCTGGTGATCGCCACTTTCGCCCTGTACCGCCGTTTCCGTCTGCGCTGCATGACCGACGTTTTCCTGCTCCACCTGGCCAATTCGGACCTCCTGCTTCTGTCCACGATACCCCTGCAGACCGCCGACACCCTGCTGGGCAGCTGGGAGTTCGGCACCCCCCTCTGCAAGGCCACCCGCGGCCTGTACGCCATGAACACCTACAGCGGGCTGCTCCTGCTGGCCTGCATCAGCGTCGACCGCTACATGGTGATTGTGCAGGCGCAGGCGGCACACAGGCTCCGCAGATGGATGCTGCTGTACAGCAAACTAGCCGCGCTGGGCGTGTGGGCCATCTCCGCACTCCTCAGCCTGCCTGAGATCGTCTTCTCCGATGTGGAGGTGAGGGCAGATGGGGGCGGTGCGCAGTGTGAGATGTACGTGTGGATACAAGAGAGCTGGCGGGTGAAGATGGCCACCCGGGGGGCTCAGATCACAGGCTTCTGTCTGCCCTTCCTGATGATGTTGTTCTGCTACGGCGCCATCGGCCGCGCCCTGACGCGAGGGCGGGGCTGGAAGCGGCAGCGCACCCTGAGGCTGATGGCGGCACTGGTGCTGGTGTTCCTGCTCTTCCAGCTTCCGTACACCGCGCTGCTCTCCGTGAAGGCGGCCGGCCCACCGGCAACCTGCGCCCAGTGGAGCCACGTCCTGCTGGCCGAGTACGCCACGCGCAGCCTGGCCTACACCCGCTGCTGCCTGAACCCTCTGCTGTACGCCCTGGTGGGGGTGCGCTTCCGCAACGACGTTAAGAAGCTGCTCCAGGCCATGGGCTGTTTGTGCGCCGCGCGACTGGGCTCGACCGCCGACAGCTGTTCCTCCAGCTCCCCTGCGTCACCCACTTCCACCACGGCCATCTCCTGTCATACCTCCATGCTGCCCGCTGCCAGAAGCCTCCTCTACTCCAGCCCCTCAACAAAATTCCTCTATCCTGAGCCTCTGCCTCCACATCCTCCGCAGTCCTGAGCCGCTGATCTCCACTAAACCTCCTGGCCTACTAAGCATAGCGGCCGCTTTCTGCAGCCCCGTCACTCTGCCCATAATCTTAAATAAATATGTCTGCCAAAACCGAAATGACCATTTATTCACTTTGTTATGTATGAACAAGCGAGTACCGGAGAAGTATATACGCTTGAAATGCACAGAAGCACACAGACGTAATGTACACTGTGAATGTTTAGTAATAAACTGCATTGTGTCATTCTGCTGTGGTATTTTTAAAAATGTATACATGATGTACAAATGTTACTATAAAATGTATCTGCATTTTTTTTTTACAGAGGTTGATTTCTTTCCTAGTATAAATGAAAGTATTTATTGTTTGGATTTGATTCTTTCAACTGGCAGCCACAAGGAAATATGTTTTCAGGGAGCATCGATTCTCAGGAAAGACTGCATGTGTCACGTGGCATGGAGTTATGGCTTTGTCTATCTGATGTTTTATATAAGAAAACAACAATGTTTATGTCCATTATTTGCGTGACCCATTGTTAAACATCAAGGTGGGGAATAGCTGAGAGCTGAACTGCCTGTTCCACTGAGCACCCATCATGCAAATAGCCTGCCGCGACCAAAGTTGTAATAATCAGCTGTAATATATTAATTAACCACTAGATGGCGAATATGATTTATGTGTGTACTTGACTGTGCACATCAGATGGCTTGTTTTATTTAAACAAGTAATTTCAGTCCTCAAACCGCAGGGTGCTGTTTGTACCACTGATTAGTTCTTAGTGAAGATTTAATCATTTTATCAAAAAATTAATTTTATAATCAATTTTTTACAGCCTTAACAAATCCAAATGGAATCTACTGTAACATTATTTAATATTTAATCAAAATAGTATTTATAATCACAGCATTAGGGTATCATACTATAAGAACGCAAAATGACAAAAGCAGGCCGTCCTGTAACATCCTTTGATTTATACTCAATACTTTTGGTGTATGTCCAAGCATCCTGTTGACTTTTGTTTTACTGCTACAACACAATGCCAAGATTTCTGATATACTTCCATTTTTAACAACACATTTGTGGCTGTAACAATCTGACTGACTGATCTGAGCAGGCACTGATCTTTATGAGCATTTAATTTCGATTTCTAGAATATTCATGCCATGAATTTGATAATTTGTTATGAATGAACTAGACTGGCACTCAGAGATGCCTACACCCATGTGTTTGTCCAATATCGTCCTTGTGCGTTCAAAAGGTATAACCTCTACAGTGTTGGGGAGCAGTTTAACTACATGTAGTTAATGTACATGCTGGAGAGTAGTTAAACTAGTAGTTATTTTGTAGCAGTTTGATAGTAGTTCAACTATCCAAATGTACCTAGCGTTTGTAGTAGTTAATTACTTTTTTGGGCATTTTGTGGTGTAGTTAACTACAGAAACTACTTTTGGCCCTAAAAGATTTTTTCCAAACCCCTTTGACCAAATATTTCCTCCTCTCTGTCTTTTCCCTCTAATACAGATTATTATATCTCCACTGCTCCACTATACTGGCCAATGGTCAACTGCCAATTGCCACACATTGGTTCTCTCCATGTGCAAAAAGAAGAAATTGCTTACATGACGCATAATTGGTTTGAATTAATTTGTACAACTATGCTTTTAGTGTTGATTTCCCAACACTGAACGTCTATTTATTATACATTGGTGGAAATTAATACAAATGAATTATTCTTGTACTTCACCAATTTGAAAAATATTTGAGAATTCAGGTTCCTGGCTGCCTGTGTCAACCTATGTGTAAAGTTTCTTTCAAATCGGATCAGAACTGTAGGCACTAAGACTATTAAGGACGGACAGCAGACACACAGACTGTGATTGTGATACCCCTTTTCCAGAGGTGTAAAATCCGGGTTCAGAAAGTAAAAGTCCTCCCCAGTATTTGGTTCTAATCACCTGGATTTGCTAATTAGCACCATTCTTCTGCCAGGAGGTTGAACTCATTGGTAAAATCAGCTGGGTGATTTCATGGGTGGAAGAAAAACATGGCAGGACTTTTACTTTCTGACCCGTGGATTTTACACCTCTGCCCTTTTCGCAGTGCTACACGCGTGGGTGTAAAAAAAGTGAATTGCAGAACAAATGCTGTATTGCATGCCACTTTCACATTTTGTATAGACCTACATATTAGTGAACAAAACGCTGTATCCATTTTTCAAACAGATGGTTAATTGAATTCAATGGAGAAAAATGAGCAACAACAAACCAATGAAATCAAGTGTGTTTATGATGCAATAGCAAGACATGCGTTGCATCAACACTGGTAGCCAATGTGCAATGCAAGCTCTACAGCTCTACCATGCAAGCAACACACAGGAACATAATCTTCAGAAAACTATTCAGTTCCAGTAATGCCAGTATTTCAGATCTGTCCTTTGTAACATTCTGTGTCACTTTCAAAATGAACACAATGCCATACATCTGACTTTGTGCCCAATCCTACATAACTGACACTTTTTTTTAGGTGACAGTAACTGCATTTATTCATTCATCAGAGATTTGGTTTCATCATCATGACTCATACTCATCAGTAATATAAAAGCTTTGGATTTATGGTCAAAAAGCACAATGATATTATATGTTTTTACAGCAGGCTGCACCCGTGTTTCCTCACTGAAGCATCCTCCGGGAGACTCCCTCGTTCCTTGCTCCCCGAAGAGAATTTAACGGTTTGGAATGGCCTTAAAGATGGCAGAGCTCGAATGCTCGATTGATTTCCAGATCAGGAGAGGACGGAAAAGATGAGGACAGATAAAATAAGCTATTGGCATGAACCCTGGGTTCCACATCGCTAAACGCCGCCCGGAGGAGGCTTCAGCGAGGGAACACGAATGTGGCGGGTACACCCCTACGCAAATCCAAATGTATTGTTCCTTTCCATATATTATAATGTGTTTAATCCACACATGCCACTAATTCTTTATGTTTATTCATAAAAAAAGAAGTTAAAAAGCATTATAGTTAAGCAGGTAAGCATATATGATGCCGACGCTTGACTGAGCAAAGACCATTTGCGTAATTCATGTTGCCTCGATTCCTCCGTCCTCGTATCTCATCCTTGCATCCTTTCCTCACGTCCGCCGTTGGGCAGAGCTAAGGAGCGAGGAAAGGATGCAAGGAAAGGATGCAAGAAGTGAAAATAAGTAATTGGAATGAACCCCCTGAGTCTATAGTGAAACCATTGGGTATTTTGTAATTTTACAAAAAGTTCTCTAATACAATTTTTGTAAAAACGAGATCACTGAAACTTCTATCCTACTAAGTGTCTTTATGTGAAGTAATAGCTACAGAGAGAGCAAAAACAACCTCCATATTATCCTCATTTTCACAAAGGTACAAGCGTGTAGTAGTCTACAATTTTTATTGTTAAGGAACTACACCTTCAGTAGAGTAGATTTAGGGAATTCACGCCACTGTTGCCACTGCCATTAACACTATTCTGTGCCATTAATACTATTCTGTGCCATTAACACTATTCTGTGCCATTAACACTATTCTGTGCCATTAACACTATTCTGTGCCATTAATACTATTCTGTGCCATTAACACTATTCTGTGCCATTAACACTATTCTGTGCCATTAACACTATTCTGTGCCATTAACACTATTATGTGCCATTAACACTATTCTGTGCCATTAACAATATTCTGTGCCATTAACACTATTCTGTGCCATTAACACTATTCTGTGTCATTAACACTATTCTGTGCCATTAACACTATTCTGTGCCATTAACACTATTCTGCCAAGCTTTCAAACTTCTGAAGAGCCAAAATATCAATAATATAAAAACAATAGTTGACAAACACTTTTGTAATTCTTTCAAATTATATAACTTCAGTTTGTGATTTAGAAATCAGCCTGATAGCCATGCAGATACCTGTGTGGGTGAAGTGAGGAAGGGGAGTTGTCTGTAAGAAGATTAGTGAGTTAGAGTCAGAGAACCTTTGGGACTGGAATTAATTTTGGCCGTTTATCCCATTTTGTTCAAGACCCATTTTAGGCTTATTTGATACTTTTCCAACCAGCTGTGGTGAATGACCCATGGTGCTATACAATTATGAACATGAGTCTTATTGGAGTTAATCAGCAACAATTCAGAGCAGTTCCGTTCATTCAGCATATTCCAACAAGCTATGTAGGGGTACATGATAAAAGAATGCAGAAAATAGTCTCACTCCATGTGTTTTGGTAGGTAGGTTAAATATTAATTTGATAAGGATTGGTATGACAGTACAAACTGACATAGATGAATGATAAAATACTCTTTTTTTCTTCCTGAAGCCCTGTAAAAGTATAGCAAGACAAGCCAATTTGTGACCTTTTTAGTTTTCCCCAGTAAATAATGAGAAAGGTTTGTTTATTTAAAGTTGTATGAAGCATTTTGGAAGGTTTTAAAGTTTTTGTTTCAGTGGAACTCGTTATATACAATTATTAGGCATATGTCTAATTGTACTATGTATTACTTATTATTGAAGTTACTCAGATTACTAAACACCAAAGATGTTCAATGCTTAACATTTCCATTTTGCTTTGTGTAGTTCCAAAATTCTGCAACAGGTGGAGACATAGTATAGGCTTAGAATATAGCTGCTACAGGAACTAATGAAAGGGCCTGACTTTCCTGCTTCAAATCCAAGTGTGTACAATCTCTATTCTTGATAACTGACTGTTAATTTAGAATATATAGTAAAGATTAATGATGGAGCTTAAGGACAGCTATCGTAATAGAAGAGGCCTATTTTAATTTTACACAATAAATTGTGGTTGGGAGATCTCTGGGGGTTCAGGCTAATAAGAAAGACATTTTGAATTAAATGATTAATCAAAGTAGCTGTAGCCCCCTCAATTGTTTGTGTTTGTTAGCAACATGCTCTTACTGCTTTCTGATCTTTGATATATTGTTGAAGTGCTTTTTTCCATTATACTTTCAGGCACCATTTAGTACTGCTTCCAGTTTGAAGTTGATTTTTTCATATATCTCTCTGTGCTTTATATGTGTGATGTAAACATGTGCTACAATGTAAAATACCAGTAGTTCATGTTCAAAAATAAAGCCACAGTGTCATGGTCTTGGCAGCCTTTCTTTATTTCGACGGTAGTTTGTCCTCGGAGTGGCTTGAGAGCACTCTATCGGATTTTTCTGCTTTCCGTTTCAGGGTTTTGTTTTCTCCCTGTACTCAGTCGCTTCACCTGTCCTAGTTACCTGCCGGCTATTTAAGTTCCGCATTTCCGTGTTCCGGTGCTTCAGTGCCTAATCGCCACTATGCTAAGCCGGGTATAGTTAGAAACAAGCGAGCACTTCATTTTAAAGCTTTGCTTTGTTATCACGTGGGACTTGCTTTATTTGTGTTAGAGGTCCGTTTGGGATTTGGTTTTCTCTTATGCTATTTCTGTTCCTTTTTCTTATTCCGTGCTGTTCTCCCTGAGACAGTCTCCTTTGTTATTTACCTTCCTCTTAATTCTCTGTTTCTGTGCTCTCTCGTTGTCTTGAGATCGAGAAAGTATATTTCCTTTTCTTTATTTAATTTCACCTCCTGTTCGCTTTACGTGCCAGGGGTGATTATTTTCTGTTTCGTATTATTCCCGTTGTAGCTCTAGTGTTTGAGCATGGGAAACTTTGTTTCAATTTCACTTGTGTTTTTGAGTTTCACCTGCTTTTACTGTGTTGAATATTATTTGGCTATACACCAGGAGTTTTTATTCCCTTTCTTTTCTGTCTATTCGCGGTTTCCGCACTCCTCTTGTGGTCCTCACCTTTGTGGGAGACTTGTCTGACCCCCCTTCCTGTCGCATCTGGTTCTCCGCTAAACAGAACCCTCATTCAGAATGTACATTCAATAATTTACTTGGTCCAAGTACTATAGCAGTACATTTTCATATTGTTTCATAAATTGTGAATGGCACAGCTATTATGGTTGAATTGCAGTTTGCGTTTTGTTTAGAGTTTGGTATGCAGTTAGTTTTTGAATTGGTGAGGTTAAGGCTTTAACATAGAGTGAGGAGTAGAGCTGGAGTCAGAGTCTAAATGAGGGAGAGGGTATGGTCCATTATTCATAATCGAGGTTATGGCAGTAGCATACTAGGCCCTAAACCATTCATTGCCAGAGTATATGATAAAATGAAAGTGTTACAAATAGAAATTTTCAGAAGTGCCACAGTATTACAAAATGTGAAGTGTCGTAAATAAAAACCACAAGATAAAGATACACAAGATGGGTAAAAACGGAAGGTGTTAAAACCTTTAGTCATCAATGATCAGTCTAACGGAGATTACATTTATGTAGAGCACATCATAGATGGATGCAGCTTATCTAAATCTCATATACAAACCGCAATTCCAAAAAAAGTTGGGACAGTATGTAAAATGCACATAAAAGCAGAAAGCAGTGATTTGTAAATTATCTTTTACATATATTTAATTGAAAACGTTACAAAAAAGATATCTAATGTTTTACCTATAGATTTTTGTAAATATACACTAATTCTGAATTTTATGCCTGCAATACTTTCTAAAAAGGTTGGGACAGGGGCAAAAAAAAAACACCTGTTTGGAAAATTCCATAGGTTAACAGGTGATGCTATCATGACTGGGTATAAAAGGATATCAAAAGGATATGAATAGATTACTTTAAGGGTTGTTGCTCCTGACTCATTTTGCTATTGAACTCATCAGGAGAAACAACCCTTAAAGTGATCCATCCATATCTACTGCATATCTGGCAGCAGAGTGATGGTTTGAGGCTTGTTTGATATCTCAGACCCTTCATGACTTACAGCCATTTAGCCTACCATGGGTTCCATACTATTCCTGTGTAATTTACTGCTTAATCTAGTCCCACCCCCAATTTCCAATAGAGATCCATTCAAATGCAGAGAGGTTATAGTATTGCTTGTAAGAGTACATGAAAAAAGGATATTGAGTCTTTTGATATCCTTTTATACCCAGTCATGATGGCATCACCTGTTAACCTGTGGAGTGTTCCAAACAGTTGTTTTTTGAACTTCCCAGTCTTTTTTTAGCCCAAATTTTTGGGAATGTGTTGTAGGCATCATATTTAGAATTAGCGTATATTTACAAAAATCTATAAAGTTGATCAGGTAAAACATTACAATTTTTCTTTGTACTATTTTTTAATTAAATATATGTAAAAAAAATAAAATAATCTGCTTTGTGCTTTTATGTGCATTTTACATACTGTCCCAACATTTTTGGAATTGGGTTTGTACGTAGTTCTTACTAGTCAATCAACTGGCATGCAATGTTCTCACCTGTTAATCATGTGGTATGAAATTAAATCTAAAAGAGAGGAATAAAGATGCTTCACGTGAGAACAACACGTGCATAACACTTCATAGCAAATATTTGTTGTTGTTGTGTTGATAGTCCACAATGGTGACTGAAACATTCGCACTTATGTCCATCATTATTTGTTCAGTTTCTTTTTTGAACCTACAATAAAAATTAAAGATGACTGGGCATTCATTTTGGCCTTTAGTTTTCTGAAACTGTGGCACATTTGGACTGCTTCCAGGTGTGAATCAACAGCACTGTTTTCCCTTTGTGAGGTGTGCCAAAGTAATTTTTTTGCTGTACATCACCACTGAAGGATCTTCTTCTGTCTTAGATCTCAATGTATATTTTTTTCAGGTTTTGACAGCATAGTAATGTCAACTTTAATCATTTATACCAAATTAATCATTAGACCACAATTCATTATAGTAATTAATTTTCCTTCCTGTTCGTTGAAATGATATACAGTTACACACTTGATTACTTGGAGAATACCTTCCAATATAGAGTCAAAAAATGACAGGTTAAGAACCACGGTTGAATACATGCAAGAAGAATTCCATTGCCTTAACCCACTTGCACCTTTGTTGTAACTCTAAGGGCCCACCACTGATGGCTGCTACTACATCCTTTGTGACTTACAGGAACTAGATTACTTCCCTTTAAACTTCCTCTATCTATTTTAAATGGACTGATGATAGGAACACAGGCACCATTGTCTCTGCAACATGCAAGTTGTGTAATTCCAGCTATAATAACCAGTTCAACTTTTTTACTTCCTTTCCCCATGCCTCAACTAGGACCACCTTTTTTCTTGTATGGTACTTCAGTCTTTCACACCAGCAGAGACGAAGAAGCTCGATAATTATACATCATATTGCATTAAAATGCAATTACGAAATAAGAAAGGTATTCTATGAATGTACTATAACTATAAGCATAAACTATAAGTACAATACCGGCAGCTTACCCATTCGCTTTATTTCACCGTGAAATAAAAATGGTGGATCTCCGTTTTGTCTCGTAATTCATCTGAGAAAAACGTAAAGCATGTGGTGTGGAATCGCTGATTCGTAGGATATGTACACATTTTCAGGTACTGGAATTTCATAGAATGGATACGAATTGGCTGTGAGACCAGGTTGATATAAACACTGTAATCAATTGTTCACAGCAAATGTTGCCAATCTTTATAGAGTATTATATATGTCAGTTTAGAACAGTGTTGCTCAAATTCCATTATCTAAGAAAAAAGCAGTCATGCAGTTTCTCATCAAGCTGCTTACACAGAACTGTATTTTTATTTAATCAACTAAATAAACTTAAAATAAATAAATAACACTGTAGCAAGTTAGTGACTCCAAAAGCATTTTGACAACATTCTTTGATAGATAGGAAAGAAAACTGATCAACTTGCCAACAGCTGAATTCTGTAGCAAGACATATGCTGTGATATATAGGCTACTGTATGATGACCTAATACATAGATGTATGACAATAAACAATAAACCAAAAAAAAGCACACTCTAATTTCGTTGGACCGCCTTTAGCTATGATTACGGCATGCATTCGTCGTGTCATTGTTTTGACAAACGTTTGCAACGTCACAGCAGAGTTGCATTCATTTTTGGCCGAGATCTTGTATTGACGACGGGAGAGTCAAACCACTCTGTAAAGTCTTCTCCAGCACATCCCAAAGACTTTCAATGGGGTTAAAGTCAGGACTGGTGGCTAATTCATGTGTAAAAATGATTCCTCATGCTCCCTGAACCACTCTTTCACAATTTGAGCCTGATGAATCTTAGCATTGTCACCCTGGAATATGCCCATTGATGGGATAACCTGGTCATTCTGTACATTCAGGTACTCAGCTGACTTCATTTTATTGCTGCATAACGTTGCTGAGCCTAGACCTGATCAATTGAAGCAACCCCAGATCATAACACTGCCTCCAGAGGCTTGTACAGTGGGCACTATGCAACGACAGGTGCAACGGCGACTTGTTTTTTGGCCAGGCAGTGTAATACATAGTCTTATGATACAGGAGACAATGAACAGTAAGGGCACAGTTACAGCAAGTTCTGTCAGGAAACTCTTGCTGTGACTAACCAATGGTCGGCCTCAGCGAACACACGTTCTCATAGTCAACCAATCACATACATCAGTAATGGAGAGCCTCTTTTTAAAAAGAGAGTCAGACCTCCCATTTTCTCATTGTTGCTTGCGCTGCTGTTGGCACTGCTTTAACAAACATTGCTGATCGCCCTCCGCCCTCCTTGGATCTGCTCTATGTACTGGGGGTTTTGGTATTTATCTCGGGTTTAGTAGGGGAGATGTGTCGTGCTCCCTGTTTGATTGGTAGCGCACGCTGGTGCTTGCAGTAGACGTACATAGAGCAGATCCATTCAATGCCAAACCAAAATAATTGTATATTTATTATACTCAAATTCATATATTCAATACATGAATTGTCCTGACAGAATTGTGCACATTTCAGTCTGAGCTGAGGAACTTAAAGCTTCCTGTCCAGATAAAAGTCACGGGAGAGTGATAATGTGGAAAAGTGAAACAACGGTTTAATGAAAAAAAAGAAAAAGATTGGCACCTATACATCAAAAGAAAAAACGGACACATGTTACGATGCATAAGAGATTGAGGAAGTAGAGGAAACAGAGATTTCTGTATTTTTTTGGAGAGATTAGTTGTTACACTGTCTGCTAAGGGATGTTGAGCATTTGTACATGTGTTTGAAAAATCTGCCAGACGGATGTGACGGATGTGCCAGATGCGACGCTTTGGAGGATTGAGGTTATAGTTCCATGTTCGGATGCAATTGAGAAACAGTATCTCTGCTCATAGAGCTTTCTGAAGTGTGGAATGGGTTTAGAACAGCTTTTTATGAACAGAAAGTTTATGATAGAACAGCTTTCTCCTAGTTTTAGCAGTGTATGAGTAGGAGAGGTTATTTAAGCCTGATGCCGACAAATGAGCTTTTCATAAAAACTACTATAACACAATAAACTACTAATAACACAAGTGTCACCGTAACAGCTGAAACAAGAGGAAGTAGCTAAAACCTTTTTAGTGAAAAATTTAATCACATGCATTCACGCCGTCAACAAACTGAAAGAAATTGTGCTGTCAAATACCCATGAAGACTTGTGTAATGCTGGTAGTGTTAAAGAGGAACTGATAGACAAAGCCACAGAAGTTCTGCTCTTTATCTGACTCATCAAACAGTCCCGTGCAATCAGATGATGGGGAAATGAGGCATATTGGTGTTCTATCTGTAACTTCCCAACTGCAGAAAGGTCCTAGATAGTGATGAACGCAGGTATTTACTGCTTTCTCATGAACTTCTATTGGCATCAGGCACTAAAAGATTATCACTGAATACTGCCCGCACTGTGCCTCCACCCTCCATTCCCTCTTCACAAAACCATGACTAACACACGTCACACTTGAGCATACACAATCTTCACCAGGGTCTTGTTTTACAGGAGTACTATAACCTGTCTCAGCCTCATTATGCAGGGCTGGAAATGATCATTTTTGTTATAAAAACCCGTGTCAATGGCATGCACTATGCATGATTTAGTCTGGACAACCCATCAAACTGTTAAGACCCCACACTGGCCCGGGATGTTTGATACACCTGCAGTCTCCAGCTGGGTTGTTGACCCAGCTGAATGAGGACGCATTTGGACCCTAGGGGAGTCCACTATGGCAGCTTGACTCTCACACCCACTATTTGTTCAAGTGGCATCTGATGGACAGCTGCTACAACACAATTGCCCCCCCTAGCCTCTTCAGCCTTAGGGAAGGGCACTAGAGAAACAAATTAACAAACATATCTTGCCAAATGATGGAAGGAACTCTTAATTTGGGGGTCATTTTCATTGACCAGTGAAATACAAAGATAATAACCCCCCCCCCCTCCTTTTTCTCTCTTTCTTTGGCTCCTGTGATTGTTCTCAGTTCTATTATACCCAAAAAAGGTGACGGAACAGAAACGTTTTTTTAACCTGTATGTAGTCATATGCATAACTGTTGATATAAAGTAGGACACAAGCTAATGAAACCGCCAAAGATAGTAAGTCACAAAAAAGTGTCATTGGACTGTCATTCCAAAATACCACCGGTTTACTTATTAGTTATTCATTTCAAAATAGGTTCTTAGATATAAAATAATGGAGTAACACTTCAGTGCTACAGTGAGCAGAAATCTACAAAGAATTCAAATTCTTGAAATGAGTGTATTTTGAAGGCACTATGTGATGCAGCAACCTCTGCCTTAGCTTCGACAGTCTTTCAGTCATCAGTCGTCACCTCTCATCTTGTGGTCAATCTGCTTTATTTACAGCTCTGCTGTTTTTCTTTCAGCCCACCAACAGCCTTGGTGAAAGTACCCCCCGACACACATACAGGTACATACACATGCAGACACACGTGCGGGAGGATTAATGAACCCAGAGGCTCGATGACAGCTTAAAAACATACCACTTCTACACCACTTAAAAACTGCATCAGGTGGGGGTTGGGGTAGCCATGCGACAGCCTCATAAATCCAGAGCTCGGCTCTTTTGTCTCTGGTGTTTGCAGTCCTGTCCCACCTGCTAGCGCTGCCTTGTTCCCCCACACGCCACACAAACCTGCCTTGTTTAGTCTGTTTGAGGCTTTGTTTGCTCTCTGTCTTTCTTCATGCTCATCCTCAACGCCTGAGGTGGCATCAGAACAGGCCTGACAATTCAAGGCCTCCCACCTGTCAGCAACCAAAGATAATGAGCGAGCTTGAGCAAGTTTTGTCAGAGGCCATGCACACTGTACACTGAATCTGCATTATATCCTGTGCTGTCACACTAATTTGGGTTTCTTCTGATCGTACAAGTTGTGGTGGATCTCTATGGTTCAGCATTTCTAATTTCGGGGTGAGAAAAATCAACTGCTCATGAAAGAGCTGGAATGTCACCGAGTCTCCCTGTTCATACCAAGGTCCTACTTTGGTCTGGTGGTTTTACATTTTTTACGTGGTAAACAAGAATAATTATGATAATAATTGTTGATGTCTGAGGTAATTTATTAAAAAATGTAAAAACATCATACTGCAAAATCAGAAATGTAAATAGTTAACGGTACTACAGAATTTACAGGCCAAGTGCTGTGATCAAGCATAGCTGTGATGCACAAGTGTCAAAATTAGAACTCTATTATCACACGTTAAAGTCTAGACTGTGACCTCACAGTTCCACAGACAGACCCTCATAAATTAAGAAACCATCAGGCTTCACAGGGCTCAAAAACCTCATAAGGCTTACAAAGTTTGCCTGTGACAATTCATTACCAATAGCCATAATTGCCCTTATTTTGGTTGCATACCACAAGCTATTAGCACACATAATTTGGGGACCATTATGGGTGGTCTATATTACATTACATTACAGGCATTTAGCAGACGCTCTTATCCAGAGCGACTTACACATTTAGCATTTTTTACATATTATCCATTTATACAGCTGGATATATACTGAAGCGATTCAGGTTAAGTACCTTCCTCAAGGGTACAACGGCAGTGTCCTACCTGGGAATAGAACCGGCAACCTTTCGGTCACAAGGCCAGTTCCTTAACCATTATACTACACTGCCGCCCTTCTATAGTCTATATGTAGTCTATATGACTACCTACGGGCTCCTTTCCTACTCTGGTAGAGTTGAATCACCACATAAAAAAGGTTTGGGTCAATTTTACAGTAGGAAAATAAGTTCATTTCATTAAAGACGACATTGATTATAATGGACTGCATTTAATAAAACAAGAATTTCCTATTTTAGTATGAAAGGTTTCTCAGCGGACAAACCAAGGAAAAGCAAGACTATATATTATGGTTACAGGAGATACTCATTTTAGCACATTCAACATTCAAAAAAAAAAGTTGCACACTCTAATATATCGTTGGACCAACTTTAGCTTTGATTATGGCGCGCATTCATCGTGGCATTGTTTGGACAACCGTATGCAACGTCACAACATAACCTACTCATTCAGTACATTCAGGTACTCAGCTGACTTAATTTTATTGCTGCATAACATTGCTGAGCCTAGACCTGAACAATTGAAGCAACCCCACTGCATCCAGAGGCTTGTACAGTGGGCACTATGCATGACGGGTGCAACAGCAACCTTTTTTTTGGCCAGGCAGTGTAGATGCCACAGTCAGCCCCCTCACCACCATCTCTTATCTCCACCCCTACTGGGTTATCCATTTTCCTGAATTTATCAATTTACCCGGAGGACACTATGGTTTAAAGAGGACATTTTATTTTATTGGTCTGCAGGAAGAACAGCCTCCTTAGGTTTTGTGATCAGCTCATAGATTGTAGATACAGCCTCAACATACAGATAAGATCATTTCTTTAGTCATTGCTGTTTATACATTGTACTCTATTTTTTACAACAGCACGACTGGTTTCTCATAGTCCTGTTTCTGTTGGTGAAAGATACCAGGATCTTGAGCTGATGACAAATGCAAGGATATCTCTCAGCTCCTCTCTAGTTTTTTCCAAGAATTTGTCCCCCCATTAATAAACAACACACTTGGACAGCCAGTGATTGTTGGCCCCACACACCCTCAGAACAGCTCATGAATAAGCGACCAGATATATACTCATTCTGGTTAGAGATTTATGTTGTTTTAGATCTAAATATAACCCTAGAGAAAGAGCAATCCTCAACTGCAGAACAGGCATTCCAGAGGAACTTATCCCCTGCCTTTTTCCCTTTAAAGTGCACATACCTTCCAGTGACATTATAGGGGTGTCTAGCTGCTCTGTCGATCTTCCTATTTGTTTATTTTTCAATGTTTTGTCTTGATCCACTTTTCCCTTTTTCTTCTTGCATGTAATCTCCCATCCCAGCCAGTTTCTTCTTTGCTGTTTTCAGACATAGATAACTGCTTCAGATTTTCATTGATTTTACCCTTCTCATCCTTCATCGCCCTTATCAAAAACATCCTGAAGCTGTATGCATTATTACAATTTTTGCTGGTGAACAAATGATTTAAAATGATGTTGTGCAATTCCATAGTACGTTATCTATGTGGGGCGGGGGTCTATCTCACACAATTAGTAATGGCCCCAGACTGTCAATTACACCGCCCGGACCTGGCCTTGACAGTGCTTTGTATGCGTGAGTCACTTTTGTATGTTGAAAATGCTTTTTGTTGAGATATCATTTATTTTTGTACTGTTTGTTATGAGTAACTGATAATAATAATGTAAATCAATTCAAACCTCCCAACCTGTACAAATTGCGTACTTGAATGAACTAATTCATGAAACATTCGTAAATAGGTGCTTGCATTTATGTACAAAACAAGTTACTAAAAAACATTTTAGCGGTAGTTAGCCAGCTGCGCCACCCAACGTTGTTCCGTCACCCCCAGCCGGGCCGTCTCCAGCTGTACCAGGGGGTTATTGAAGGAGGTGACCTGGGCACCCTGCAGGTAGTCCGTCACAGCTCATTTTAGGGCCAACAGTTCCAGCTTGAAGGAGCTCTAGTTCTGATCGTTCCTCTTGGGGGGATGTAGGCTCTGGCTGGTGTAAGCGATCACCTTCTCCTGTCTATCTTGCACCTGGGCCAGCACTGCTCCCAGCCCATCCAGGCTGGTGTCTGTACAACCGGAATGGGAGTGTAAAGTCCGCAAACGCCAGCACTGGTGCGGGCAGCAGGGCCCTCTTCAGTTCCTCGAACGCCTGCTGACACTCCTCAGTCCAGGTAACGGGCTGTGTCTTCTTCCCTCGAGCCGTGGTCCCCACCAGCAGTTGTTGAATGGGTGCTGCGATACAAGCGAAAGTGGGGATGAAACGCGATAATAGTCCATGAAGCCCACAAACGCCCATACCTGACACACCGTCTCTTCCTGACGAGAACTACCAGCGTGGCCATGGGCTGGCACTCTCGGCGATCACCCCACTCTCGAGCATCTCCCGCAGCAGGAACCACAGCTCTGGAAAGGGACCAGAAGGGAGAGGGCGGTACCTTTCGCGACTAGGGTGAGCATCTCCTGTAGGAATGTTATGGAGAACAGTGTTGGTCTTTCCAAAGTCCTCCTCGTCAGCCGCAAACAGCCCAGCCCACCGATGAATCAGTCCCCGGAACAGTTAGTGTTAGTAGGGTGTTAGGCCCTCAGCTTCGGGCAGGTCTAGGGGTCTTCCCACCCCCACTGGGGCTTGAGTAGTCCAAACGTATACGATCAGTTCCCCGAGGCTGGGGGTCTGCAGCACCATGTTATGGCCTCCCTGTACCTGGCCGGGGGTTGGGGTTTAACGGGTCCCTTTCTTGCTGACGTGCCAGGCACCTTCGCTGCACATGGCCCAACTCTCAGCACTCACAGCAGATGGGCCTCCGTCTTTCATCCCAGCGATATGGGAAGGAGTGCTCCAGGTTCACTTCCGGTCGGGCTGGCAGCTCCCGAGTAGCGAAAGATGTCACAAGCTCCTGGCTAGCCGGCTCCTCCTCCCCCCGGAGCTCCCTCTCTAGGGCGCGAGCCTCCATACTCACCTGGCGGAAGGTGAGTCTTACTTGACGATGCACCTACCATTGTAACTCCTGCTTCAGGGGCTCATCTTGTAGTCCCAGCAGGGACTGGTCTCTCAGCAGGGCGTCGTCCTCCTCCCCCCTACCAGGCTCCTGCTCGTGTTACCTGGAATGGAGCTCACGGTATTCAAGCTGGTAGTCAAATAGCGACACCTCCGGCTGTTGTTGGCACTGAAAAAAGTAGTTTCTTACAATTGGTAATGGCGTCGGCCGCCCATACCATTCTTCCATCTCTTCCCACAAAAAGTTAATGTTCTGCCGCTCTCCCAGCAACCTCACCTCCCTCCGAGCTATTCCTTCCAGGGCTCCCATCACGAAGTCCGCCCTTCTGTCAGTGCCAGCGCCCAGAGTATAACCTGAACCTGTGCCCGCCATTCCCCGAATTGTTTACATGCCGTTCATTTTCATTTATTTATTGCTTGATGATTAATAGGCTAAAATGCTAATTAACATGAATGTTTAATTTTATGTTTGGTTGATTAGGCTATTTAACTACACTTTAACTAAAAGTTTGTATTTTTAGACGCCCCTAGTAGGGGTATTGTGGGCTGCAGTCGGACACCACGTCCAGAGGAAGACTGCGCACCCTAAAAACATTGTCCACCATCAGCTGGACGGTCTCTGGTGCTGATGGCAGCTTGGGTAGGGCAATAAAGTGTGCCGCCTTAGAAAACCTGTCGACCACAACCAGGATCACTGTATTACCCTGAGACGCAGGCAACCCGGTGACAAAGTCAAGGGCGACATGGCTCAAAGAACTGCTGGGAATAGGTAGGGGGCATAAAAAACCCGAGTAACCTCTGCTGAAAAGGTTGACGTTAACATTGATGACAATTAAATAAAAACCAACGGACAGTGTGTCAAATGTGGGAACAGTGATATCAAACGCCTCAATTAAAGGTTGCAGCAGTTCAAGGTCAAGTCGATCAAAAGCCTCGTTTGAAATCGCATGTATACAAACCGAAGCCAAGAGGGCCGCACTCCTGGCACTCCAAAATATCTGCAGGGATTTGTGGACTTAAACAGAAATTAACTTTAATTAGAATGAATCTATATTTATCTAAGCAACAGAAATAATTCATTCAATAATTAATTTGGCTGATCAGGTAGACAGTAGCCGAGCTGATCACATATCAAGAAAACTTGCAGGTTATATTGTATTAGGATAGAAAGTTATGTAGGTTTTTATTGTATTAGGATAGCGAGATATGCAGATTGTATTGTATTAGGATAGAGAAATATGCAGGTTGTATTCGGTTTTATTGTTTAATTTGTTACTGTAATTGTTTAATTTGTTTCCTACTGTATTGACTGTATATGTTTATTGTAAGCAGGACACATCTGTGAAAGAGACTTGGTCTCAGTATGTTCTTCCCTGTTGAAATAAAGGTTTCAATCAATCAATCAAATTCAGCAAAGTATTGATCATCTTAAATGGCAGACTGGCAGGCTAGATAGTTAGACAATAAGCTAACAAATATTACTAACTACTGTCAGAAGATGTCATGGCCAAGGGGTGGCATTACACTGATATGTGCAAAGTGAGGTCGACCCCAAAAACCTACAACTTTAGAGCATAAACACATTTTTGAAAATATACGCTCATTCTAAATTTGATGCCTGCAACACGTCCCAAAAACGTTGGCACAGGGGCATGTTTACCACTGTGTTACATCACCTTTCCTTTTAACAACACTCAGTAATCTTTTGGGAATTGTTGTAGTTTTGAAAGCGTATAGCTGCTGAACAGTCCGGGGTCTCTGTTGTCGTATTTTGCGCTTCATAACGCACCACACGTTTTCAATGGGAGACAGGTCAGGACTGCAGGCAGGCCAGTCTAGCACTCGCACTCTCTGACTATGAAGCCACGCTGTTATAACACGTGCAGAATGTGGCTTGGCATTGTCTTGCTGAAATAAGCAGGAATGTCCCTGAAAAAGACATATGAGCATATGTTACTCCAAAATGCATATTTACTCTTCAGCGTTATGGTGCCTTTAAAGATGTGCAAGTTACCCATGCCATGGGCACTAACACACCCCCATACCATGACAGACGCTGGCTTTTGAACTTTGCGTTGGTAACAATCTGGATGGTCCTTTTCCTCTTTGGCCTGGAGAACACAACGTCCATTATTTCCAAAAACAATTTGAAAGGTGGACTCTCAGTCAGACCATCTCAGTCCATCTCAGATGAGCTTGAGCCCAGAGAAGTCGGCGGCATTTCTGGATGTTGTTGATATATGGTTTACGCTTTGCGTATTAGAGTCTTAACTTGCATTTATAGATGCAGTGACAAACTGTGTTTATACATACATGTGGTTATATTCATTACAGCAGGTCGGTTTTTAATGCAGTACCGTCTGAAGGATCAAAGGTCACGGGCATTCAATATCGGTTTTCGGCCTTGCCCTTTACGCACAGAGATTTCTCCAGATTATCTGAATCTTTTAATAATATTATGGACTGTAGATGGTGAAATCTCTAAATTCCTTGCAATCGTGCGTTGAGAAAAGTTGTTCTTAAACTGCTGGACTATTTGCTCATGCAGTTTTTCACAAAGTGGCAAACCTCAACCCATCCTTGCTCGTAAATGCTCGAGCCTTCACGGATGCTCCTTTTATATCCAGTCATGATAGCATCACCTTTTACCTATTCACCTGTTTACCTGTGGAATGTTCAAAACAATAAGTTTTTTGACATTCCACAACCTTCCCAGTCTTTTTTTGCCTCTGTCCCAGCTTTTTGGGAAATTCAGAATTAGAGTATATTTACAAAAGTCAATAGCTGATAAGGTAAAACATTAAATATTTTTGTACTGTTTTCAATTAAATATATGTAAAAGATAATTTACAAATGATTGCTTTCTGCTTTTATTTGCATTTTACATACTGTCCCAACTTTTTTGGAATTGGGGTTTGTAAATAAAAGCTGAGAACTTTTACCACATGTGAATGGTTTGATTACAAATCTAAAATTGTGGTGTATAGAGCCAAATCCAGAAGAAATATGTCTTTTCCCCAAACATTATGGAGGGCACTGTATGCCTTGTGTGCATACACAGTGGCAGGGAGACAGACAGCACAGAAAAGAGCCTAGAAGTCAGAAATAGGTTAAAAATAATAATAATAATTTTAAAAATCATATGGGGTGAAGATGTATTTTCCCCAGAGTGAACTATGTCTAAATGAATAAACAAATGCAGGCGCCTATGTAAAATATAAGACTTGTAAGGACTTACACCACGTTTGTGTTTAATGACCCAAGACTGATTCTGACACCAGCACACCACCATGAAACACATAGGCTTGGATTCAGTGATTTTTCCTTTATCATGAATTACATATAAATAGAAGTGTTTGTAATATTTTTAAATGGATTACGGTAAGAGTTTCTAATTGGTTCTATATCTACTAATGGTTTGTATGTCTGTAAATGATCTATAGGCAGGGGCGTCGTAGTGGGGGGACAAGTGGACCTGATCACCCAGGGCCCGTACTAAAGAGTTTGCATTGGGAAGGGGGCCCAGAGAGATTGCATTTACACGGGGCCCAGAATGTCATGCTACGCCCCTGTCTATAGGCATAGTTACCATTAATTCAAAAAACTTTTGCAAGGTAGCTACAGTAATGTCAGGCTAGTTAAAAACTATTTAAACTGTAGAATAGGAGGCCCTTGATGCTTTGGTAACTTACAACAATAGTTCAGCTGGCTGAATTTCATGATCAGTGACGACAAAGAAAAAGATTATGTCATAAATGGGCGGCAGTATAGTACAATGGTTAAAGGACTGGACTTGTAACCGAAAGGTTGCAGGTTCGATTCCCAGGTAGGACACTGCCGTTGTACCCTTGAGCAAGGTACTGAACCTGAATTGCTTCAGTATATATCCAGCTGCATTAATTGGATAAAAAATTTTTTTGGATAAATGTAATAAAATGCTTGAAGTTGTGTAAGTCGCTCTGGATAAGAGCGTCTGCTAAATGCCTATAATGTAATGTAATAAATATAGTTTTTTTTCCAATATATCATATTTCCTGAAGTGAACATTGGTTTTGCATTGCAATTGTAGAAAAGTGTTCTTTCTCGACTCTGTGAAACATCTGAAGTGTAGGCTACCTAGCTTGCTACTAGTTACGCAGGCAGTTAGTTAGCCATCCAGCTAACGTTAATAACAATAGAGAATGCATTTCAGAACTATAAATGAGCTTCTCACAAAAATTATACAGCTCTTAAAGAAATATTTGTACTTTTTAGTGTAATTAGCATTATTAGTTATGGCCCTGTCACACTATTGCGTATGAGAGAAACGTATGAGTTGCGTATGTAAATTCATAAAATAATTTTCATACGCACAAAAAGCTCTTGAAAATACAGAATTGTTCGGATACTTACCGTATTGAACCTATGAGTAGCGTATGAGTAGCGGATCACCAGCATATGGCCAGCGTAATCTGCGTATGTCAGCGTATGACCAGCCTACTCGACCTATGAGTAACGTACCTCTAGCGTAATTCTAGCGTATTCAGTGTATGCCTAGCGTATGCTTAGCGTATAAACCATAGGTCCGAAAACGTACAAAATTTTTACATTTTTATGCTTAAAAAACTTTTTGTGCCTCGTCGTATGCCACCGTATGCCACCGTGCTTGAACCGTATACAACCTATGCCTAACGTACCCCTAGCGTATGTTAGCGTATTTCAGCGTATGTGTGATATTTTTCATACGCTGGCATACGCTAGTACGATACGCAATAGTGTGACAGGGCCATTAGCAAGCAAGCTATCTTCCAAAGATGGTGGCCACCAAGTTTTTAAATAGCATTACATCTGCACTTCCTTATTTATCAAAAGCATCACATGTGCACATCGTTTTTTTTGGCCAAAATAATTAATCTCATTATCTTGCTTATCAGCCGTCTCATTCAACAAGCTTTACATAAACTGGGTGATTCAGTTGAATCTCCCACTGCTCTTTATTGCTCTGCATTCATGAATACAGTATCTCAGTTTACAACAGAGTTGTCACCAGGGGTATCAGGCTTGGCTGATAAGCAGGGCCATTGTTTTTACAGCACAATAACCTGGTAAATGATTGGTGTACAACACGGTTAACTCTGCTTGCTTGACAATGTGTTGGTGAATGAATTACTGTCTCAACTAAAATTAAAACCTACTAAATTCAACAGGATGGCTTTCATAGAAAACCCCACAGAGACAGGGGGCATTTAAAAAAACAGAGAACCAAAATGAGGCTGAGAGGAGTGTGATGTTTGGAGGAGGATTTGAGGAGCCGTGACCGGGGTAAAGGCGGGAACACTACTCCTTATGCAGGCTATAGAAAGACTGTCTCTGCTTCAACAGACTGCAAGGTGCCTCTGCAGGGACACTACAGTGGGGGCCAAAGGCAGATTTGGTTACATGCATGCCTCCTGTAAACCCTGAAAGGGGAACTGGCACTCCCTGTGATCTCTGGTTGAAGGCCACACATGCTTTCTTAAGACAGAACATAGAGGCAGCGTAGTGTAGGAGGAACTTTTACAGTGTCATTCCAGGGCACTCTTTCACATACAGTGCCACCCTACTTGACCCTTCATTCTCTATACCTGATGCCTGAACAATCTTTGGCACATATCCATGGGTTAACACTTGTGTCTTTTCTGAATGAGGATTTAAAAAAAATTTTTTATTTAAACCTTTATTTCACCAGGTTGTCTCATTGAGATACAAGACCTGGTCCAATAAATAGCAGTGTCAGCAGCAATATTATACATCACTAACATACAAAATGACATACAAATATACATATTCACATTATCAGAGCAGGGACTAAGTCCAGACCTGAACTGACAACCACACCAAACGCAGAAACTCCATTCAAAGCAGAATTCCGTTCAGGACTAGAACAGACCCCCACCCACGAAGCCAGCGCTCATTTTCCAGCCAAAGGATCAACACAGAGTGACTCAACCTATGTTAGTTTGCAAAACAAACACATTGAATTGTAATATAATCAGTTATCATGGATTTAAAATCTGAGAGCATGACAAAAACCTGCAGTTTCAAACCGTCTACAAGGGAATTCCATGACCAGGAAGCATGATAACTAAATTACTTTTTTTGCTTGTTCAGCACCTTTGGTACTGAGAATAGTAGAAGGGACTGAGAATGAAGGTTATATCTAATTTCCTGGTATGTTAGAAGCGAACTCAAATAAGCAGGTGTTTTACCAATGATGGCCTTGTATACAAGGGTGTACCAATGTTTGAGCCTGCGAAAAGATAAAGATGTCCAATTAACAGCACTGTAGAGGTTACAGTGATGTGTTAGCTGTTTTGCATTAGTTATAAATCTGAGTGCTGCATGATAAACTGAATCTAGAGCTTTTAGGCTTGTAGCAGGCATGCATATAGACAGAATCTCCATAATCAAGAACTGAAAGAAAAGTTGTTCGAACCAGTTATTTTCTGGCCATAGGGGAGAAACAGGCTTTGTTTCTGAAATAAAAGCCTATTCTTAGTTTACGTTTTTTCACCAGGGTCAATAATTTAGCTTATTGTCAATCCAGATTCCCAGATATTTATATGAACTGACTAGCTCTATTGGTTGGTCATTCATTGCAACAATTAGATTTTGAGATGAATTCACAGATTTTGCGTTGGAGAAAACCATGTATTTTGGCTTGTCAGCATTTAAAACTAGCTTGAGATCATGTAAATGTCTCTGAATGACATCAAATGCCAGCTGTGCATCATTAAATGCTTGTGACATACTCTCACCACTAGAGTACAAAATTTTGTCATCAGCAAAAAGATGCAAGCTGGCACTTGTTCTGTTCTGTCAAATATTGTTGATGTAAATTATAAATAACAAAGGCCCAAGAATAGATCCCTGTGGCACACCTGTACTTATATCTGACAGGTCTTACTTAAGGCCATCTGTCACTGCACATTGTGTTCTGCTGGATAGATAATCATGAAACCAGCTCAGGGTGTTTTGACAGGCCCCAATACACTTTAACCTCTGTAGGAGAACAGTGTTAAATGTCAAATGCTTTTGACAGATCGATAAATATGGAAACACAGTGTTGCTTTTTATCAAGTGCATTTTGGATATAATTTTTTACTTTTGGTGCAGCAGAGATGGTACTATGATTAGACCGAAAGACAGACTGCACACTGGAAAAGATGTTATTTTCTTGGAGATATTTCTTTAATTGTATGTTGCCTAATGATTCCAGTATTTTGGCCAGTACAGCTTGTTTTAAGATAGGACGATAATTGTTTAGATTCAAGGGGTCGCCACCTTTGTGTAGCGGTAAAACATGTGCTGATTTCCAAACTTTTGGGATTTTACTAGTTAACAATGTAAGGTTAAATATATGAGCGAGAGGTGATGCAATAATTTCAGCTGCTATGTTTAAGAAGCGAGGATCCAATTCATCTGGGCCAGAATATTTTTAGGTATTTATTAATTTCAGAGCATTGCAGACTTCTAAAATGGTAAAATTTCTGAATAAAAATTGGGGAGATTCAATGTCAGATGGAACAGGTTCATCAGGTATATTCTGGTTTAAAATGTTCCAAGTTCATTTGATTAATGTTTGTTTGATTGAATAATGAACCACTTTGCACAAAATGGCTATTAAATGCATTAAGCATAGAATGTTTTTCTGTGATTTTCTTTGAATCATTCATTAAGAGGGAAGGGAGTTTTGGGGGATAAACAGGTGATCTTATCTTACATTAAATCAAGAGACAATTTACCACCAGTGATGTGTATACTACTGTATAAAAACAGTTTTACACGCACGCACGCATGCACACACGCATGCACACACACACACGCACACACACACGCACACACACACACACAATCACATTTTTCCCTTCACAGTTCACAATCAGAGAGTAGGTACTGGGCAACATGTGGGGGAGGATGGGGTTATAAATACAGTAATGGAGGAGGGGGTCAGAAGTTTACAGAGGAGGTTTCCGCCTCTATTTGCACTATCCTTGACCCCGCCCAGCTATCATTCTGCCATGGATACTGAGCGAACAGATGTGGCCTCTTGGTTAAATAAAAAAAAGACCCTAAAAAATAAACAGCTGCTGCAGGGGAACGTTGTGTCACTCTCTCATAAACAGCCAGGAGAGAGCTGCTGCGGGGGAACGTTGTGTCACTATCTCAGGTTACCTTCCCCTAAACTAAAATAAAACTGCAAGTGAAAATATCTCAGAAGCCAGATGACTGGAGACTGGTCTGACTGGACAGGAGCAGAGAGTGACTCAGAATTACACTTATTCAAGAGGCTTGCATCACAACAACTATAACTGGAGTATGGTGGTATAAATACATACCCTGGTGCTAGGTTCAATTCAGTGGCCTGCAAATCTCACTTTACAGCACTGAGAGTGCTTTTTATCCACACAACAATGTA
Source organism: Ilyophis sp. 1 JC-2022 (assembly GCA_022702515.1). Lineage (NCBI taxonomy): Eukaryota > Metazoa > Chordata > Actinopteri > Anguilliformes > Synaphobranchidae > Ilyophis > Ilyophis sp. 1 JC-2022. The sequence continues at coordinate 14,737,017 of CM040405.1, read as the reverse complement.
TACTGAAATCGAGTGAGCGCTATTGATAATATTTCTGAAAGCACTTTTTCAAAGTCCAGACATATAGGTCTTGGTGCAGTTCCCAGAAGAAGAATGGAATGGCTGCCTTTGTAAAGTAATTTTTCATCAAACTGATGACCTCATTAGGCAAGGTGACAGTGGCAGTGGTGCACACTTCTTCTGGGACCTGCTGTCTCCTTTAACTTTTATGCAGCTGAACACTTTCCAGAGGGTCTTGTGTGACCAGTCAGAGACGTTTCACAGTAACAGGCAGCCATTGTCAAGGCACGGCACTGCTATCCCTCATGTCTTGTTTTATATCCAATCAGATATGTTTGCATCTATTTTGATATTAGTAATAATATTCTATGGACTATGGAGTTTATCTTTTTCACCTCTTTCACCTTTGCAAAACGTCCACCACCATTATCATATACTCTTTGTGCATGTGTGTATGTACTGTATGTATGTGCATGTGTGTGTGACTGTGTGTGCATGTGTTCTAAAAATAAAACAGCAGTTCCTGCAAGCTCCTGTGAGTTGGGCCTCCGGGTTGTTTTTATTCATTTATTTATTTTTTATCTGGAGGATCTGGCCAGTGGAAGTGGAGTTCCAGGCACAGAGGCAGGGTTGACGGTAATTATTCATTTCCAAGGCAGAGAAATAAAAGTCACAGTGAATAGAATTTCTCCGCCCAGCACACACGCATGCAAGCACACATTCTCCACCAATCCCTCAGCTTTCTATCAGCAGGTTTATTCTGTCCAAATGTCGTGTAAAAGACTAGACCTGTTCCAGCTCAGTGCCTGTCCTGTGTAAGCAGTATGTTGGACCAGGATGGATTAGGGAGAGATGATGCCCCTGGACCATGTCAGAGAGTCAAGTTGAGCAGAACAGGAACGCATAAGTGCATTGTGAAGACAATACAAAAAAAAAACATGCTTCCCCATTATAGCAAGCTGTGGGGGATGGGTCAAAAAGCATTTAGCCAACTCATGTGAAGTGGGGCACTGCTTTACATGTCAGGTAGTGGTGAAAACTGAAATTGAGAGAAGCATGAATACGCTATTCAAAGTATTGATTGTGATGAGAAGCACAGTGTTATACATGTTTACCTGGCTGCAGCACAATCCGGAGATGCCAACTTTTCAATGGGACCATCGCGGTGGTCCTAGAACCCAAACATCCAATGGCACTGCGTTCAGGAAGGACCACTGTGTTGCGTGATAATATTTTTTTAATTATGCGATTACGTCTGACTGAACTCATGACAGTTGATGACCAAAGCAAAACGTGGAGCAATGGTGAATGGATAAATGTGAAAGTAGGACGGGCACAAGTGAGAAAAGGAGAGCCTGTGCCGGTTTGGCCTGAGATTCAGGAGGCGTCACGTGCCAGGCTTAGTTCCAGTCTCCTAGGTCCTCTCAATGCACCTTTACACAGTACTCACTAAAGTGGAAGAGGGGGAGAGGAGGGCACAAAAGCCCAGGAGGAGGGGGAGGGTGGGAAGACACTACTGGAACATCCCCTTGACAGCGGGAAGCCTACCGCAAGAGCAGTAGTCCATACAGTACATACACAGTCCACACATTTGTAACCTAACAATATCCATTTTGTGATAATACTCAATACTCAGGTGAGTTGATGTGTAATGTTTTAGGTCTGATGAATAAACAGCAAGTTTGCCATAAACTTTTAACATTATATGAGAAGTGGGTTTTTATAAAACACTTATTTCATTATAGTTTTTGTTCCCAATGTAAAAGATTTTGGGAAAAAATTCAAAGCAAAATATAAAGGGATTGCACTTTTTCTCCCATGTTGTGTATTTGTCACCCTTATCAACAATGCAAAACAGTTGATAAAACAAGTCTATGTTCCAGCAGCACTGACCTTATAAGAGTGCTGGGGCGAAGATGACTTCATCTGCTTCCCATTGGGGAATTTAATTTGTTTCAGAAGGCAAAAGAGTACTCCACACAACCCCTCTACACACATACTCACAGCACATCCGTCCTACACACACAAATACACACCCACACGCATACACAGAAAGACCAAGCCTTCCCCATGTACTCCCTCCTCAAACACAGGCTTGTTCGCAGGCACGCACACACACGCAAGCTCACACAGCCCCCCCCCCCCCCCATAAACACACACACATAGACCTCTCAAATTAGCCAGAAATAGAGCATTATGAAACACCAATAACCATGTTTGCAGACAAACTTGGAAGACCAGGTATCAATTCCATATATTTAAGTCCTGTATACTGCATCCTTATTGGCCCATTTCTGCATTAACAAAAAAAAGCAGTAAAACTTTACAATACTGGTACATAAATAAGCATTTACTAATACAAACCCCAATTCCAATAAAGTTGGAACAGTATGTAAAATGCAAATAAACGCAGTGAGCAGTGAAATTCTCTTTTACATATATTTAATTGAAAACAGAACAAATTTTTTTTTTGAATTTTTGTACACTAATTCTGAATTTGATGCCTGCATCTCGTTCCAAAAAAGTTGGGACAGGGGCAACATAAGGCTGGGAAGGTTGTGGAATGTTCAAAAAACAACTGGCGAATTGGGCGGCCTTTACAAACGACTTGTGGATTTTTTCCACAATTTCAAAGGGTTACCCACCTCCAGTTCAACCGGCAGCCCCCAACATTATCCGAGTCAGGTATACACATACATGCGTCCTGGACCCACTCAGTTGGGGATGCTGAGTCAAGAAATTACAGGCCTCCTGGAGAAGGGCGCCGTGTCAGTGGTGCCTCTTTCAGAACAGCTCAGTGGCTTTTACTCCATGTATTTTCTGGTACCAAAAAAGGATAGTCTCCTCCGACCAGTCCTGGACCTGAGGGGCCTGAATTTGCATCTAAAGCAGTACACTTTCCGGATGCTCCGTGTACCGGAAGTTTTACACACCATGAAAACGGGAGATTAGTTCACGGCTGCAGACTTGAAAGACGCGTACTTCCACGTCCCTATCTGTGTGTAACACCGTTGTTTCCTTCGCTTTGTGTTCCGACTAGGTTGGGAATACCAATTCAATGTCCTCCCATGCACGGTATTGCGCACTCCCACACTGTCCAGACATTAGCCCATATCTCCAGTCTGGGCATCAATGTCAATTATAGCAGGAGCCAGCTAGTGCCGAGCCAGTCCATCACTTATATCGGACTGTTGCTCGATTCGCGGAGCATGATAGCATCTTTGCCCCACCACGTAGCCAGTATACTCATCCGGATGAGGGCTGTACTATCAGTATACTCATCCGGATGAGGGCTGTACTATCAGTATACTCATCCGGATGAGGGCTGTACTATCAGTATACTCAGCCAGATGAGGGCTGTACTATCAGTATACTCATCCGGATGAGGGCTGTACTATCAGTATACTCATCCGGATGAGGGCTGTACTATCAGTATACTCATCCGGATGAGGGCTGTACTATCAGTATACTCATCCGGATGAGGGCTGTACTATCAGTATACTCATCCGGATGAGGGCTGTACTATCAGTATACTCATCCGGATGAGGGCTGTACTATCAGTATACTCATCCGGATGAGGGCTGTACTATCAGTATACTCATCCGGATGAGGGCTGTACTATTGCGGCATGTGGTGGTGCTGAAGCGCGCTTCACTCACCGGTTGCAACGCCCTGTAATTCAGTGCAACGCCTCAGGGGGGGGGCGGAGCCCAAGCGCCCTGTATGAGCAGCCGCCACTGGTTTTAGTCCATTTGTTATTTCATAACCTCGGCTGGAACATCTCCATAGAGCAAGAAGAGACTGCAAAGTGCTGATGACAGGAGTGTTGACAATATTTTGAAAGACTTACTCAGTTACTAGAAATAACTACGGGCAACCTTTTCTGCCTTATTAATTTGAGGCACTGTCAGGCTAATTAAAAACATTTCTTTAGCTATGTATTGCCTTTAGACTTCCTTTACAGAATACCCAGCAATACCAGAGCCAGTTTCTGGTTGTGGTCAGCTAGCCTGACAGCCCAGTTTTGAAGCTGCTATCCATGTGGTGTTAATTTCTCCAAGTAGAGTGAGAAAACTGGCCAGCTGCAGACTCCAACTCCAAACGAATGAGAGAAAATGGGATAGCACGTGAAGGGATGGAAAAGTTTAACCTTCCTGGAACACATGCCTGAATCCCTGTGAAAAACAGCCATTCCGGGAAATGGCAAAAAAAAAAGGTGGGTAGGAAAATCACTCCCTGTCCACGCCCCCCTCCCACACCCGAGACCCTTAACGACAGCGACCACAAATCAAGGTGACCGCTAGAGCACGGACTGAAGCCTCATTTTCCTTTCCTAGGATAACTATATTAGTAATTATTTCATTACCAAACCTTTAATTCTGCAACCACAACCCCCAAATAGGCTTAAGTGGGCCTGGTTTTAATAAAACAGCAAAGAAAAAAGGCTGAATAGTGCTGCATAAATACATCTATCCAGTTCTTATTCACTCTGTGACGGCATTACTCAATTAATACAATTTTAATTCTCATTTTCAATTTAATCTTGATCTTTTCATTTTTTATGAAAATTGAATAGGCAGAGTTGATATGCCAGTTCCAGTCTTGGGTGGATTTTTCCTGCCCAGGATTATTTACCTGTCCTGCCCTCTTCGCTCTCGCCTCACCAAAGCATAGAGACACAACACTAGGGTTGACGCCTCTCTTTCTGAGGAAATGTAAGGGAACAAAAGGGCGGATGAGTCAGTACTAGCGCAGAACATGTATTGTATTTTAGCAGCCGCTGGATCTGTTGCTTCCACACCTCGTAGCAGTTAAGCACCTGGGCAATATGAGATGGAATTATATAAGAGCTACCGCTGCAGAGATTTTGCACTGACACAATGGAATGTTGGCTGTGAAGTTCTGAACTGGAGGAGTCCGTTCTCTTATGATGTCAGAACAGGAACAGAAAAACAACACTGACAGCGTTTTGCTCATAGCAAATTTAGCCCTGAAACTGACTAACATTAAATGTCCTCAAAATACTCTAGTTTGATCTGAAGTCAATGCTATTCAGTGAAATGATAATGATAATGGTTGAAATCAATAACGAAGATGAATAACATGTTAAGAATATGTTAATATGAATAGAGATCTGAACAATGAACCTGAAAGAATCCGGTTTTAATCCAAAATAAAAAGGTAGGCTACCATTGAGTCCTTATGGCCCTGTCACACTATTGCGTATGAGAGAAACGTATGAGTTGCGTATGTAAATTCATAAAATAATTTTCATACGCACAAAAAGCCCTTGAAAATAGCGTATGGCCAGCGTATGCCTAGCGTACGCCGAGCGTATGCTTAGCGTATAAACCATACGTCCGAATACGCACAAAATTTTTAAGCATGCTTAAAAAACTTTTTGTGCCTCGCCGTATGCCAGCGTATGCCACCGTATGCGACTGTGCTTGAAACGTATACAACCTATGCCTAACGTACCCCTAGCGTATGTCAGCGTATATCAGCGTATGAGTGATATTTTTCATACGCTGGCATACGCTAGTACGATGCGCAATAGTGTGACAGGGCCATTAACACCACATGTTACTTCACTTCACTCAATCTGTGAACACTGGCTACAGAATGAGTAATTCACAAAATTATCAATTAATAATGAATTTGTAAATGGAGAAGAAAACTGCTGAGTCAATAATGCATGCCAATAACAGTTGACAGGAATGATAATCATCCACAAGAACCATGTTAGAATTTAGGATGTGTGCGCTGAAGTCTGACAATATGATTTGATCAACTTATTAGATATTATCTGGACAAAATGGCACTTGTGAACCATCCTAGTGTGTCTTTGTCTGTAACTATTATGTAACAACAATTATACTACTTGACGTCTAAATATGATATCATAGTGAAAGGGTTTTTCATAAGTCTTCACATTAAAACTTCCTACAACAGCTCAATGATAACTTTCTAATTACAGTATGCTATTTCAGTATGCTATTTCCCTTTGGCATAGCAAAGACCACTGTTTAAAGTGATATTGAAGTCAAGCTGTTTTGTTGGTTGACCACTTAAAGTTTGCAGTCAATATTATTCAATTTGGAAGTGATGAGAGAGTAATTACTATGATACCAAACCACATTATTTGATAGACAATGGCAGGTTATTCCTGTCATTATTTATAAGATTATTTTATTTTAAATTAAGATAGTTTATATTAAGTATGTTTAGGCCTATTTGTCATGTTTTCTGCCAAAATCTTTAAATTACATTTTCAGTTTGGTTAGATTATATTAGTTCCCCATGAACATTGATTGAGTGATCAGTAAATCAACTCATGACTACTTTTTGACTATTATGAGTGTAAGATAAAAATTAAAAAGGACCCTATGCGAAGGAGTATGAAGTTGATCTGTGCGGTGACAGTGCTTGCCTTGTACATTTTACTTCATATTGTTTTGTAATATCAAAATTAAATGTTATCCAACAAATGATGTGTTATCAACAGAGTTTTGGCAAATGAAAGTGTCACACGGTAGTCTATATAAATGTTGAAAACTTTGAATACAATAAATAAATCTGTTGTAGGCTTATCAAATGTGCATAATTAGCACAGATTTTATCTGGTTACCTGTCGTCCTCAGTTGGTCTTTCAATCGGACTATAGCCTACCATGTTCTGACAAAAGTGACAAAATAAAGTGGTATTTACAGGATAAGTACACCCTAGATCACTTTTTTTCTCTTGCTGTAAACGTGTTTGTATGCCTACCTTATAATGAAACTTATTCATGCATTCCGTTATTTCAACAATTCCGAGATAATATTGTAGTATCATAAGAAACTGAAAAAGCGTCTTTGTGCTGCCCCTAACGGTTGAAATTTCCTTTCTGCTCCCCACACTGCCCCAGCCCCAATCGCGATGTCAGAGTACCTCTTTGGAGGTACCTCTAGGTCATATGGATAATTGTTGTCGCCCACAACAAAAACAGCCGGCACCTGATTGGTTAGACCCGATACGTTACTTTCGTTTCGGCTCCACGTTTTTAAACCGGAACAACGTGGCGTCCTGTTCAACTCTTATTCCACCTAAATAGTCCACTAAAATATGTTTCTGAAAATATTTGAGGTGAGAAATAGGCCATGCCGTTGCTGAATCTTGATTCATATTTGAATATGTCTAGTTTGACAGTTTGATCCGAGTTATACGAAATAATTTGTAGCGACAATGTACGTTAATTTATGCAAATGACGATGGACACAGTTCCTCCGCCCCCACCCCTCGCTCACCACACGAAGTATTTTTCAAAATTGTGTAGTAGGCTGAGACAGTGGGTGTACTTATAGCATTTACATTAATACATTTCTGCTAAACGTTTTAGTTTACTTTTATCATTCCCAGGTGTATTTATTATTATAAATGTTGATTTGCTGAAAAATAATAGGCCTACAACTGAAAAATAAAATAGAGGTAGAGACTAAAAACGTTAATAGTATATAATAACATAGCCTAATAATGTCAGTAGCCTATACAAAATAAAGACGATTAAAGAAGATTCATGGCAGAAAAAAAACCATCAACGGACAAAGACAAATAAGGGGTCCCCACAAAACAAAGAAAAGAAACATATTTATATACATTTGAGCGAAAATTAAACTGTTGTTTACGGGATTTATCGGTTAAGGTATGACACTGTGGTACAATAATTGTAAGGGTGGCCATAGCCTACTCGCTAGCTCGCATGAAGTCTCCTCCAGTATAAACTCAGTGGCTGTTTGGTGCATGCGATGCAAAAATCCGTCGACAGAGGGGGGCCGATGCCGATCGTGTATAAATCAGCGGACGAACATTTCACTAAGTTCACTATTGGGCGTGACTAACCGGGTTGCCCCTCCCCGCGCACACTCTCACACACGCTATGTGTCTCCAAGCAGGCTGTGTAAATTTCCCGAGCCTGAATGTTCAGTCTGGAAGCACCGTGTTGAGACAACAAAACTCCCGGCTAGTAAGCCGGAAAGTGGACTCCGTCGATTCTCCTACCGAATTACTTCTTATTTTGGCTCAGAAGTATTGCACAATATGGAGAAGGGGTGCAGAGAATAACAAGTGCTCACGAAACAAACTTATTTTACTACATGTCTATAGCTACGTCGTGTCAGGACCATCTAACAGCTGGAATATGTATTGAACTATTGGGACTGTTTCGAATGGAAGCTTATGGAAACATACATTGTTAACAACTGCGTAGCTAATACATTATGTGCGTATTTCCACGGGAGTTTTAACGACTGCATGACACATTAATCAGTTATCCTGTTTATTACACACTTTTCTTATCATTCGCCTTCGAAGAGAACTCTCAGACTGGATGGTAGGCTACTATCAGCCGAAATACGTCTGTTTGAATCAGTGAAACTATCTTGGCCCACACAAGGAGTGAGTGCTGATGCCATTTACGCTGCAAGAACTGTCGAAGACACCAAACTATCCCAATTTGAATGCCTTTGCAAGGAATTAGCTGGTTTCTGTGCTGCAGGCAGGGGTTCAGTTTGCTAGGACGGGACTATGGGGAGAAAGAGGAGGAAGAATCTTTTGAGTTGCGCTCCAAGGACGAGACGACGTGCAACGGGAGGGTAGGTAGCCTGCAATACTGTCTGGCATTAAAACCGTGCTGATTGTGACCAGTGTCATATACACCTTAAGAAGAATAGTATGAATACACTAAGACAAATTTGGAAATCGGACAAAAAATGTGTGGAGCTATTTTTCCTTATAGGTATAGCAAGGACAGGATGTGATTCATATGTAGGCTACAGGTGACCCAACTTTCCTGATTGGCCTGTAATTTACATTTCACTTAAGCTGTTGTACTGCTGTGCGCGCCGCATAATTCAGATTTACCCCTTGGTTACAAGTGGTTTTCACCGAAGCACTGCACTAATCATTCCGTAAGAAAGTTTACTACTTTCAGTGAACCCCATCCTTCCTAAATGGTGCTGTTACACACTCCACTACGATTAATTTCTGTTTCATAACCAAGTATATTTAATTTCCCACAAATACTGTATCTACATGTTTTATAACTTATATATTTCATCAGATAATTGTAGACCTACTCAATATCGAACTCGTTTGCATGATAGAGTCCTGCGTAAAATTGGGGTTCAACCTCCTCCGGCAGGCATGTAAAGTGCAGGCTGCACGTTTATAGCTTTGCGCCATATGGCAATCGTTCAAGGCCTGAGTGATCCAGTCTCTTGGCATCTGTCTACCTAATCAGCAACACAAGACTGCTCTATTCTCCATGTCCTCCAACTTCATATGGTTCCGCCAGCGAGAATCACTCTTGTTGTACATGGAGGCGTTTACCGTAGATCATTTATATCAGGAAAGTATATCAGAAAGTATTTTTTTCCAGAAAGCCTTCTACTTTTATTAGTTTTGCTTATTAGATTAAGACAGTCATTCAGTACATGACACATCACAACCCACGTAAATTAAGCTTTCATTGATCATAGAGTAAGTATTCGTCATCTTTAGCCATTCAGTGTGTGTTTGGTGAAATATTCTCCGGTTTGAATCACATATTGATGGAAAAGTAGTCTCTGCAGTGTTTTTTCTTTGAAATGTTGTTAAGGTAATCTGCTAGTCTAACTTCTACATAGAGCCTGTAATATAACACAATATCATCTCCACAATCAACCTCTTTCTTTGTCTGCCAGTCAGTGTAAGGGCAGGAGCAGTACAAGTGTATTGTAGGGCTAATGTCACAATAAACCTAACTATCACACTGTGTTCCTCTTCAAGCTCTCCGTTTAACTGACTGCTAGCTGACATGCAGTCAACCCCCAATCAATGTATGTCTATAGTATGTGCCACAGGGTTTTTGTGCCTGATTAACCTTAAGTAAGAGCCATGTTTCAAATGCACAGTTCAGTCTCATCCCCCATGCCATCATACTGTGGCAAGAGTGCTGCTGATGTCCCTCGGGCCCTTTATTCAGACGCCTGTTCGATCGATGTGCTGATTATACAGTACATGTTCATATTCTCTATCTCACTATTCCTCTCTCTCGCTCTTTCACCTTCACAAACTAAAATAGACACGCATAGTCTATTTATGTATTGGTTCATCCTTTATTTATTAAGAAGAAAAGCTCCATTAAGCTTGGCATCTTTTTCTCAAGGGGGACCTGGCCAAAACATGGTAACCTCTTACTGATCTGCTGCTTCGTTTCATGGCCTCTGACCTTTTGCTCTCCCGATTACTCTCTTCTTGTTGGATATGAGATCAATATCCTGACCGAGACAGAATGCCTCCTTTCTGTCCTTCAAAATCAATACTTCCTGGAGTGTTTCTCATGATTTTTCCACAGCTACTGACCAAGGATGAGTCAACGTTTTTCTCTGGAGGTTCTCTGCTGCAGTTCTTAAGACAAAACGTCAAACGTTATTGTGCTGGGATGGAATCAAAGAGGCTCATAACCAGCAAGATTCCCAAACGCATCTCTGGAAATATTAAGTAAGATGTCAAAGGAGACCGTTCCATTTTTGAGGAGTATTCTCTGCAATGTGTATGAGCAATGAGTGTCCAGGCCAGGAAAGCCCACAGCTCTTCAGCAAAGAGTACCTGGAGTTCTCACAATAGATAATGCACAGATCAGTTGGTTTATTCTTGTCAAGTCACAACTTTATCAGCTTGTCTTCTTATCTCTTTGTTGTGATCCCTGTGTGGATTAAATATTCCATCAGTTCCTGTTGAGATTTAGCTTGTGAATCAGCTACAGTTTAAAGGCATTTTGTAAGCGAATACTGAACATGTCTGCAAGTTAGTGTTCTAAATGACAGTAAACCGGTTCCAAACAGATGCCCAGCCACATAATCTGAATATGTTCTCGTATGTGTTGTAGTCATTAGGGTTGCAGGAGGGGATTTTCCTGGTAACTTTTGGTAACTTTCCCGAAAATGAGCACTCAGTGTAATTTTGGGAATTTACGATCTCATGCTTAACCTTTCTATTATGTTAGCATTTTACTGTCAAGCAAATAAAACACAACAAGTTGAAAAAAAACAATAATAAAAAAACAAAATGGGCCCAGGTCTTTTCTGGAGAGCGTGTTTCTGCGGCATGTGGAACAATCACTGCCATTGCACAGCAACTTAATCTAGACCAGGGGGAGTTTGGGTAAATTTTACTGCAGGGAAGGACTGTGGCGTGCTAATGCCATCTGGGATGTCATGTCATGCTGAAATCCCAATACTGTTGGGCACAAAGACTGGATTGACTTTTCCTGTAGATGGAGAAAATGGCATACGACGTGATGTTAATCGTATTCTGCCCTCTACGTGACGTGTTATAATTAGCCCGGGTTCCCAGCCTTGTCACCTCCAGGCCACACATCTGGTTCTGTGGATAGCATTGGCAGTTCTGTAGCATTTCCTCTGGGTTACTCACCCTCCCAGGAGATGGAGCCGAAAGCGAGCCATGGAACGAACACATCAGGGCATCTCCAATTCTGGTGATTCATGCACTGCCCCTCTCCGGTGAGAACCACTCTACCAGATCTTTTCAATTACATGCTATTCCTCTTCTCTCCCCCTTCATCACTAACATAAGGCATAAAACTCTTTTTAATGTTGTTAATACACATATGCAAATGCACACACACACACTCAATCAGCCAACGCTTAGCCTATTTGTTTAAAGAACAGTGCGATATGAAGAAGTGTGGATTTGAAAGGCCAGGCTTCAATCACGCTTCCGGACAGAGCCACGGGATTTTCAAATCAGATTGCTTCACTTCACATGTGTGATTTTGGACCACTGGTGCAATTAAAGTGAGTGGGCTGTTTTAGTCCAGCGTTTTTATTTTTTGTGCATTATAGTTACATCAGTCTCTCCAAGGATTATCATTCCCAGAAATAACCGGCGGTTTCCCAAGTTCACATGGCGAGGGAGTCCCAGGGCATGTGGAATTCAGCTTGGTTATTCAGGGGTGGGAGCTATAAACTGGGGATGTCATGGGGCGCACAGTCAGGTTGGCCCATTCACAAATCCTCTGGTGAGGTACTAATTTTGTAATGACAACATTTAGTTACTCAGCGTGTGTGACATTTAGCATTTCCCCAGTCGACCATTAACTAAACTGCCATCAATTTTTGGGTGTTTTTATAAGTCACTGCTGTACGTGTCAACTTGACAGGCCGTATTTAATTTCCACAGATGTCACGGTATGTGTTCAGGTGTAAACCTAACTTAGCTCTCCTTTTGAAATGTGACTTTGGAGATACGGGCCCGCAGATAAGCTGGATAAGGTTTCAACAGGAAAAACCAGGGCTGCGGCTGAGCCGGCCAGAGGGTAAGATCAAGGCTGTGTTTCTTGGCAGCAGCACCGAGTGCATGATCGGCGGGACACGGGGGTATTCGCAGTAAAACTCTCACCTCTGAGCACAGAGAGAGACTCATGGCACCGGGGTCATGCACACTTTGGGAATCTGATTTTTTCGGAACTCTGAAAAAATGTTCATAACTTTAAAAGCGAAGTCAGAGCACTCCAAGTTTTAAGAATTTGATTCTGTTATTGAAATTATTACCTACATTACTCAAAGCTTATATTTCTTAAACAGCCTACTCTCATTTTGTAGTTATAAAGCTTAGTAGATAACCCATCAAACAAACAGTTAGCAGTCCTCTTTAGAATGTTATTCTTTCCCTATGCTTCCAAACTATAGCATGTCTTCTTTTCAGTAACCTGCTATCATTGACCTCTGTGGCAAACTTGAATATTCTTCATTATAGCAAACAGTGGTTGACTATACCACATTGTACTCTTTAGTAATAGTGCTAAGACATGCTTCTTGTCTAATTTCATATTACACCCCCTGGTTAACTCGTTCACATATGCACGCACAACGCAAGAATAACCTGTCCATAGCTGTTCGTGAAAAAATACTACCCATCTTCTGGTATTAAAAAATAAAATAAAATACTTAAACTATGTGGAAATGATGTGAAGTCAGACAGCCTCTGATTTTCCAGCTCAACTTAAATGGATTCTAGCACTATTAAATACCAAATGTGTCTGTCAAAATGTCAAACCACATTAAAATGCATGTTTTATTGTACACAAGTAGTTTTTTTCTTTCATTATGCTACTTGTTTGCTCCCCTTTATAGTAGACGGACCTCAACACGCAGTTATAGAGGTGGAGGTGTATTTACAGCTTATCGCTGGAAAGTAGGCTATGACTTATTTTCATTTAAAGCTTACCTTTTTGCATCAGTGATAAAGTAAAGAGAATCTAGTTTTTTTTATGATAAGGAGCTGGATAAGGTTTCATTGTGTAAACTACTTCCAGGTTCTTACCAAGTTTGCTTGGCTAGTGAGTCTGTAACTCCAGCCGGGTCGTATCTCTGAGGTTCTAGGCCTGCTGCGTATAGATTGGGGGCTGTCAAGTTGCCATTGTTTTCTCACATGAAAGAATTGACTCTGCGATGAGGTAATTGTAACAGGATTTAGGTTTTATGGCAAAATGTCAATGTGTACCTTTGATTCAGAAGTGTCTGTGACCATGTCCTTTGTGTCTTCATCTACCCCATCTCAGAGGAAAAAGACCGTCAGAAAATCTTTTCTTTTTCTTCAATCCTGAATCCCCTAATATATCCTAACTTTGGACTTGAGAACAAGAAGGCAGCTTCCACATTGGTGAAGCAAGAGCACCACTGTTTGGTAAATGTGGTAAAACACTACACTACTAAAAATACTACAAATCCCTTAGAATATTCTATTACAAACCACATGACCATATTAAATAATAATTTTGTTGTGAATATTGGGGGAAAAAAATTATGTTTATCTTTAAATGTTATCAGTTTTATCAAAGGTCCTGAATTTCCAATAAAATTTATTAAAATTTCTCTATGTAGCACAACTAAATTTGCCTGCTAGGTTTAAAATTCATTTTATCTCTGCACATAGTGGCTTGCTATCAACACAAGCAGTGGTTCTGAAAGTGGTCTGCTTCTCATAAAAGACCGACTGTTACTCGGAGTAGCTAGCTAACTGCTGTGTTTGGTAAACAGTCTAAATAAAAGCCTTTTCTCTATTAGCTCGCGAGCTACTATTGGCTGTATCCAGGTCTTGTGGAACTCGTTGCTAGGAATGTCATGCCAATTCCTAGAAAGTTTCTATGATGCTGTTGCCACATTTTCTAGCCAATAGAAAGGCTTCAGAAGAGATTGATGAGAAAGGATTGGGTAATGGGACACCCTCAGAGGGGTGCCTGAGTGTGAGATTCTTTTCAGAATTGGACTCATTTTACAGGCTTTTAGGGCAACAACCAAGGAGTCTGTTGACTGTGAATCCGGCAACATTTCACATAGGCGACACAAGCAAGCACTCAGTGAGAAGTGGATGCCACTGTGCCTAAAATTGTACCTTTCCAATACCTTAAGTTCTCAACTTAATCTTAACTGAATTACCACAGTATAATAAAGAACAGTAGTTTATCTATTTCATTGTTTAATGTTCATAAAATAATTGAAACAATACAGTTATGCACACGATACAGTAGCCTTGTACCCACAATGTGAATATTCAAACTATAACCTAAACCTTTTCACCCAACATTTCTTGATTTGAAATGGCAGGGTAGAACAAAGGAACCTTGTGTTCCCCTTGTTCCGGTATTAAATGAGCTATTTTGCCCAGCACTTTCTCCACAGTAGTTCACCCTTGCTATCTTTAAAGTATTAGCCAACCATTACAAAAACAGACCTGCTATGCACTGGAACTGCCAAATCACAAGCTCTGGTTTACAGTTATAGGAGCAAAGGGTGAAATATAGGCTATAGAAATTTGGACCTGCATTGTTGTAAACTGTAGATGACCTACCCAACAAGTGAGTTGTTCTAAACCCAAGATGCAGTCAACCTGTACAGTGCCGGGTCTCGTTACACGTGATAATTGCTGTATTTATAGGTCAGTGGTTGCCGGATAGATTTCATAGTCAGGGATATCAAAGCCAGTTCATGAGACCAAAGGGTGGAAATTAGTCAAAACATGAGACAATACCAGTGTGCTCTCATTGTTTTGCTTAATGTCACCACATTTTGTTCAATCCACATGTTGATAGAACTTGATACTTATGTTTATTGTGGTAGTGATTACCCAAATGCTGATGATAAAACCTACCTTTTTAAAATTATTTCCAGGCAACACTGGACTTTCAATTTGGTATTGCAATAAAGTATTTCACTAGCATCTCATAGACTATATTTAATAACTCCATGAATGATGGGAACTGAAAACTGAGGCAAGGGAACTGAAAATGGCTGCAGGTTATTTATTTCAACATCGTATTAACACACCAAAATTGGTTGATTGACAGAGGACAACTACCCACACATGTATAGATGATTGATTTTGGAATCCTAAAGATAATGATAATAAAGAGGAGATCATGAATGCCAATGTGCATATATTTTTTAATGTCTGGGTTAATTTAGTCCTATGTGTACAAAATAGCCTTTTATTGACAAACTAAAAAGGCCTTAAACTCTGAAGCCAGTCAGATAAAAGCTTTGAGGTCAGGAATTCTAGTTTGTCCATGAATGTCTTCTTGAGTGAAGGAAAATAAATGTATAGGTTTTTTTGCTGTGATAAATGTGAGAAATTGAGTAATTGATTATTAGGATTAATTGATAATTGATTTGGATTAATAACCAATATATAAAATAATTTATAATGTTTCCATTTGCAGAACCAGGCTATTTTCTTGAGAAACAGCATGGTGGGTAGGAAATTAACTTTTTCACCCACTGGCCAGAGTGGCTTGTAGATTCGAAAAATAACCAGCCTTTTTCAACATTTTCCCAGCCACGCTGCCTTTTACAGTATAACAGAACCAACCTGGTTGGTTACTGGCCAAAGTGGCTCCAAGAGTAAAACTATTACCAGCCACAATCAAAATTCTACCAGCATTTCGCTGGTGTTAATTTCACACCCTGATGGTAACACAGAATTTGGAGACGTGGAATTCCATTGTTTTCTGAAGTTGGACAGTATTGTGCGTTGTAGGGCTTTAGTGTCGATGTCACAGCTAAACATACAAATGACATTTTGTTTAGCCTACATGGGTAAGAAAGCTGTATCCAGGATTATATTTCATCTCTGGATCCTTGTTGTCAAGGAAGCGCAGATGCTTCACGGACATTCACCCTGTTCTCACAAATTATACTTTAACTAATGAAAGTGTGGGTGGTTATACTGTCACCTTGTACATGTTACTCTTTGCGGTTTGACATTTTAATCAAAGTTTTATATAAGGATGTGACCTGAGTGGATACTCCGCGACACTGGAATGTTTCTGTAACCTAGTGGCCAAAGTTATCTAATGAAATCAACCGCATGTATCACAAGCGTTTCAATGACTGGAGCACCACTAGATAGAGAACAGATTCAGCAGAAGCAAATACGCTTCACACCTCCCCTGGGTTTGGTATGTGATGACCCTTGAACTTTTACAGTGGTAAATAATGTTGGTTATTGTGGTCTGCGATTTCTCTCGTCTCTGCATGTAACGCCATGTTTCCTTGTTTGATTTGTCAGGGCCCGCTGGAGGTGACTCTCTCTCAGCCAATACGGACAGCCAATGGATCAAGCAGGTGAGTCAGAACAGAAATCCTCCATTACCTTTGTATGTGTAAATGAGATGAAGTATGTGCTATGCTATCTGTTACAGCCATAATGTGGGTTTGGTAGCCTGGTGTCCATAGGAAACTCGTAGCAAAATCTCCATAGCAATACAATTTTGGTTAATCGGAATTCTTGTGGCTGAATGCAGCCTTTTGGGATCATAACAAAATGGCCCTTGTTGCAGTTCTTCACCAGTTACTCACTGGTGTGAAAAGGTCCAATTAGTTCAGAGGGCATTCTAGACGCTTATCAGAAATGACATCACCAACACAAATATAAGGTAATGTCTGTAAAGTTGTAATAACATCCAATAATCATTAACTTCTCTCGGAATGGAAAAACCCCTGACCTGTAAGAAACATTATTACTCTGATATCTATCAGATATTAGCCCAAAAAAAGATGTTAGAGCACTTCTCTTAAATAATTTGTACTGTGCTGGCTAAAATCTGACCGATATCAGATTAGTAATGTAATTTACAAGTTCAGAACCTTTGCCATTGTATGTTTTAATAGCGATCACATGACCTGATCAAGCTGTCCTAGTCCTTCTCAGATGCGTGTTCTCTCATTGCCTTGGTCTTCCCTTCGTAACACGTGACACACAGGACTGTCTGGGTCTTTTTTTGCTATCGATAAGACAGTCTAGAGTAGTTAGCTCTGGCATGCACGTGTGCGCACACAGGCAGCTACTTCCCTTCCCGCAGCCCGGTGACTCAGCCTGGCTGGCTTCCTGCTTGGAAGTTGAGGTAACGGCACAGAAGATAATGGCCCGGCAGAGGGAGAAGTTTCACTATGGCAACAGTGTGCCACACACTGTCCTTCTCCATTATCTAGCCACACTGAACCTTAATCTCCCTTCTCTCAAACCTCAGAGCACCTAACAACCCTCGTGGAAAAACTCAGACAAATACAAATGAGGAGAAAAAGGGTGTGTGACTTTCTCAGCCAACTGTAACCCGAAAAGAAAGTCAAACAGGAAGGAGAGGGAGATTTGGGGGCCGGTGACAGTTTGTGGGGTGAGATGAGGTCGCAAAAGGGGGTGAGGTGCCCAGAGGGCTTGAGGAGATGCACAGGATGTTCAGCAAAAGGAGGGGGGAGGTGATGCAAGGTGACTCAACACGAACATAGGAGGGAGTGGTTGGGACAGGCAATTACTGAGGGTGTGTGTCCCGTAAGTATTCAAAGAAGAAAGCAAAGCCAAGGCCTGGGCTGAACATGATTTACAACTGTCCGCTCACGGGCATTTCAGAAGGCTAACTGTAACTTCAAGGGATATATCAGCTCGCTGTGCTCGGAGAGAGAAAAGTTTGATCCTGTGGATTTTTGAAAGAAATGGAATAGAAGCTTCACACTGACAAATGAACATCTGGCCGTCCTCACCCTTTCCACCCAGTTCTTTCAAAATCAGAAGATGTCACTCTTGAAAACAAGTAGCAGTGAAATGTTCATTTAGCACATAGACTAACTACGGAAATTGTGACCATTCCCAGCTCACAAATGGACTTCACAAGTTACACAGACTCGGGGAAGGTCACAGAAAACCACAGCGAATCTCCCGAGAGCTCCATGACCTAGGTGAAAACAAGCGTTGTGGCCAAAGCACATTCCCAGAGAGTCCAGGGTGAGCATAGTACGGCAGTCACAAATTGCCTGTTGCAGGTTTTCACATGAGCTGAGAGATGCTGACTGTGAGGGAAGCTTCCCCTCCACACTGTTAATCATCCCGGCTAACCAAACCCTAAACCACATGGTGCTTTGACAGGGCTCTGAAACCCAGCCAGGCATTCCTGTCAAAACATAGCCTTGCTCAAGGTGTCGGTGACGGCACGGGACATTGTCCTGACCTTCACGTCTCAGTCTCCCCTTGTCCTTCCTGTTGGCTTTTCTGGTGCACCTTTCTAAATATTCTAATAGTAGAGTGACGCACGCAAACACAAACCGTCAGTAAATTAATAAATCAGGGTTGTGCTCAATGCAGAATTTTAGAATTTATTCCCCACAGGATTTACAGTGTGAATTGCAGGAAGTACAATTGTATTGTGTAGTGTGTATTCAAATAAGTTCTACCCAATCAAAAAAAATTTGTTTTATTGTATTTAACATCATCGCTGCCAGATACTAAAGAGTATATCATGTTTCTCTGGAAGTGTACTTC
The DNA here is from genome assembly GCA_022702515.1 of Ilyophis sp. 1 JC-2022. NCBI lineage: Eukaryota > Metazoa > Chordata > Actinopteri > Anguilliformes > Synaphobranchidae > Ilyophis > Ilyophis sp. 1 JC-2022. The sequence goes on along the minus strand of CM040405.1, from coordinate 14,718,168 downwards.
TTTATATGTAGAATGATTAGCATTGTGTTTTTCTCAAGGTGTCGGTGGAGGGCATGGGCCATTGTCCTGACCTTGATTCTTTTTTCAAAATTTTTTAAATATGATTATTTTCTATATGTCCTGGGTAGAGTGAATCATGCAAGCACAAACCATCAGTAAATGAATAATTCAGGCTTATGACCAATTAAGAAATGTTTTTATTTATTCCCCACAGGATTTACAGTGTGAATTGCAGGTAGTATAATTGTATTCAGTGAAATTCTAAGAAATTCCACCCAATCAAAACACATGAGTTTTATTGTTATTGACCGCTCTGCCAGATACCAAAGATTAGGCTATATCACTTTTTTTTAAGGAAGTGTGCTTCCTTATTTGTAGAATGATTAGCATCGTGTTTTGTTTTTTAACCTTAGAATAGAATAACTTTTATTTGTCCAGGGAGAACATCAAGTTTTTTTTTCCGACCTTTGTGCTTACTGCCTCTGCAAACTATTCTGTTATATCAGACCCTACCTTACGTAATGAATGAGTAACATTGTTTTGTGTTCTAAAACTACAATATGTGATTAGTGCGACCATTTTGTGGACATGTACTTACTGTACATATACATGTATATTGATTATTGGAGAATATAACTCCATACTGTATGTCTCATGAACTAAAAAAACTACCAGGTTTAACCCAATCATAACCTAAAATAGAGGGCTATTTCATCTCAATGTTTACAAACAATACAAATGTGAAAACCATTTAAAACTTCAAAATAAGTAAGTCAACTTTTGATGTCACAAATGATTACATTATCATTCAAAGTCAAAGCTTATGAATTTGAGAGGGGAGTAACATTATTCAGATCACACTTTGTTGATTTCAAACATTATGGATTGTACCTTTTAAACCACATCTGTAATCTGACAATGGCAAAATGCATTCCTCTCCCGATAAAGCTGAGGCATGGGTTTGGAGAAATGTTATCATACAGTAGACTGAACTATGTGATCATCACTGACATCACAATTGGAGTCACAGTGATGCAATTTTTTTTTAAAATACTCTGGCAAAAAAAAGGCACCCATTCATGTTGTTTTGGTGGTCAAACGGATACAGTGCCCTCCACTATTATTGGCACCCCTGGTAAAGATGAGTAAAAAGGGTTATAAAATATGAACCATTTGGTGAATTAGCATAATCTCACACTGAAAATTCACACTGAAAATTCTACCTTTAATTGAAGTAAATTTATTATGAGAAAAAAATTCCTCATCAAGAAATAATTATTTTTAACAAAACCACGTGTGCCACAATTATTGGCACTCCTGCATTTATATATATATATATATATATATAATAGTCATAATTTTTTATATTTGGTCGCATATCCTTTGCATGCCATGACTTCCTGATGTCTGTGATCCAACAACATCAAAAGACTCTTGATATCTTATTTTCTGGTACTCTTACAAGCGATACTATAATGTCTCTGCATTTGAATGGATCTTTATGGGAATTGGGGGGTGGGACTAGATTTAGCTGTAAATCACACTGGAACAGTATGGAACACATGGCTGGCTAAATGACTTTAAATCATCAAGGGTCTGACCTATCAAACAAGCCTTAAACCATCACTCTGCTGCCAGAAATACAGTAGATGGATAACTTGAAGGGTTTCCTCTTCTGACTTATTTTTCCATAGTTCAATAGGAAAATTTGTCAGGAGAAACAACCTTGATAAGATATCAATAGTTTTTTAATGTTAATAAGGAAGCACTCGTGCACCTGACGAAGCGCAAGCGAAACATGTTGTGCAAGTTGAGAATAAATCTTGATGAAGCATTGAAGTAAGTCAGTCTGTGTGTCTTTTTGCAAAGGAGTGTGCGGTCCCTTCCTATATGCATTCAAGAAAGGTGTCATTTTTAAAGTTTTTTTATGTTGTTGGGTCACAGACATCAGGAAGTCATGGCATGCAATGTGACCAAATATTTAAAAATGATTACCTTGTTCTATATATAAATGCAGGGGTGCCAATAATTGTGGCACACATGGTTTTGTTAAAAATAATTATTTCTTGATGAGGGATTTTTATTCTCATAATAAATTCACTTCAATTAAAGGTTGGATTTTTCAAATTTTTTCTTTCAGTGTGAGATTAAGCAAATTCACCAAACGGTGAATTTTTTATAACCCTTTTCACGCATCTTTACCAGGGGTGCCAATAATAGGGGAGGGCACTATATATACAATGGGGACGGAAAGTATTCGGGCAGTGACAAAATTTTTGTTGTTTTGGCTCTGTACTCCAGAACATTGGATTTGAAATGGAACAGTGACTATGAGGTTAAAGTGCAGACATTCAGATTTAATTTGAGGGTTTTTACACCTATATCGGGTGAACCGTGTAGCAATTGTAGCTCTTTTTATACACAGTCCCCCCCATTTTAGGGGACGAAAAGTAATTGGACAAAAAACCTTTAACATGAACTTAGTCATCATATTGAATATTTGGTAGCATATCTTTTGCATGCCATGACTTCCTGATGTCTGTAACCCAACAACATCAGAAGACTATCTTATTCTCTGATGTTCTTACAAGTGATACTATAACCTCTGCATTTGAATGGATCTCTATAATAAGATAAGATATCAAGAGTCTTTTGATATTGTTGGGTCACAGACATCATGCAGCTTTTCCAGCGAGGAAAACACTGTTAGGACAGTCGCCATGCTATTTCATCAAACATACCGGTCATCATAAATAGCAAATGGCATGGTAAAATGCATGGTCACAACTACAAAATACATGAAATACGTCCTAGAAGTCTTAAAACTGTGCATGTTTCTCCTACAGAAATATCTCCTCCTGTCCCATCTCAAAATGCTCAGCAGATGAAACTGGCCCTCCTAAATGTCAGATCATTAAATAACAAAACCTTTCTAGTTAATGAACTGATTAAGGACAATAACTTAGACTGCATATGTCTAACAGAAACTTGGTTAAACGATGATACGGCAACGGCAACATTGATAGAAGCATGCCCGCCAAACTATAACTTTCATCAAGTATCTAGAAAATCAAAAAGAGGAGGAGGAGTCGCAGCTATCTTCTCATCAAAACTGTTGTTCAAAATCATTGACATGGGTAAATTCACAGCAATTGAATATCTTGCTACTGAGCTCACAACTGAACAAATACTACTTGTCATAATATATCGGCCACCCAAGCACTCACCAATATTTATACAGGAAATGTCTGAACTACTATCAATATGTGTCACCAGATATGACAAAATAGTTCTAAACGGGGACCTCAATATTCACGTAAATAAAAAAGCAGACCCTAGAACTGTTGAGCTTTTAAATCTTCTAGACAGCTTCAATCTAACTCAACACATAACAGATTCAACTCACCGGCAAGGAAACACACTGGATTTAGTGATAACAACTGGACTGAACATCAATAATGTTTCAGTAACAGATCTACCACTCTCTGATCACCACTGTATTCTCTTTGATGTAACCATCTTAACCAGTATAACAAACACCACAAACCAATTCCTAATCCAAAAAAGATATTTAGATGATAAAGCTGTGGAAAATTTCTTAGAAGAAATGACTCTCTATAAGCCAAATCAGGAATGTTCCCTTAACGAAATGGTAGAGAATCTCAATGATGCTCTATCATCGGTGTTAGATTCGGTAGCCCCATTGAAAACTAAAAAAAAGAAGTTGTCACATAGAACCTCCCCATGGCTCAAAATCAATAACGTTAGTGAAGCAAAAAGAAAATGCCGCGTAGCAGAGAGAAAATGGAAAAAAACTAAATCCACTATTCATTATGACATCTACAAAGATGCACTAACCACTTATAACAGAATCATTCGTCTAGCCAGAAAAACATATTTTTCCAATATTATTACAGACAATGCCGGAAATTCCAGAGTTCTCTTCTCCACTATCGATCAGCTCCTAAACACTGTCCCTGCCCCCCCACTATCATCTGCAGCAAAATGCGAAGAACTGGCTCAGTTCTTCACGAACAAGATAACTACGATCAGGGATAATATTACTAGTAGTGGAGGTGAAACAGATATCGATAGACCCTGCAATGTAACCATGAGTAAGTTCACTTGTATTACAATGAGTGAATTATGCAAAACGGTCACTCAGTGCAATTCAACTACATCAGATGTCGATCCTATACCCACAATGTTTTTCAAGCGAGTGTTTGATGGTATCTCAAGCCCGGTACTGGAAATTATAAACACGTCCCTTAGAACTGGTGTTTTCCCAGAAAGCTTTAAAACAGCTGTTGTAAAGCCTATACTTAAGAAACCCAAACTGGATAACAACATACTAACAAATTATAGACCAATATCAAATCTTCCATTCATTAGTAAAGTGCTAGAAAAGATAGTCTCAATCCAACTAAACTCATTCCTCAATGAAAATAACATCTTAGAAATCTTTCAGTCGGGTTTCAGAAGATATCACAGTACTGAAACGGCTCTCACAAAATTAATTAGCGATCTCAGACTAAACTCAAATGCAAATAAAGTCTCCATCCTTATCTTATTGGATCTCAGTGCGGCTTTTGATACCATTGATCATGACATTTTAATCAATCGACTTGAAAGGCATATTGGGTTCTCTGATTGTGTATTGAACTGGCTCAAGACATATATCAGAGGAAGGAAGTTTTATGTTAGTCTGGGTAACAATGTATCAGAGAGACATGAAAGTTGCTACGGGGTTGCACAAGGGAGCTGCTTAGGTCCATTACTTTTCTCTCTCTATATGTTACCACTCGGTGACATCATTAGAGAATATAATGTAGATTTCCATAGCTATGCGGATGATACACAATTGTACATATCCGCTGAACCAAACGATACAACAGCAATTAAATCCATTACCAACTGCTTGTTGGCAATAAATAAATGGATGAATGCAAATTTCCTCAAATTAAATGAAGACAAAACTGAAGTTCTTCTAGTTGGTCCCAAATCAAAGAGAGAGATACTAACTAAAAACCTAGGAAGCTTAACTTCCTGGATTAAACCTGAGGTAACTAGTCTTGGTGTCATCCTTGACTCAGACTTGAACTTCAACTCCCACATAAATAAAGTGACCAAAACAGCTTTCTTCCACCTCAGAAACATAGCGAAGGTACGACCATTCATAACTCAAAATGATGCTGAGAAGCTAATTCATGCGTTCATATCTAGCCGACTGGACTACTGCAATGCACTTTTCACTGGTCTCCCCAAGAAAACCACTGAAAGACTCCAACTTATTCAAAACTCTGCAGCTAGATTACTAACCAAAACCAAGAGGCGAGAACACATTAGTCCAGTCTTAGCTACTCTACATTGGCTACCTGTAACCTTTAGAATTGACTTTAAGGTCCTCCTCCTCACATACAAAGCTCTAAATGGACAAGGACCTAGCTACATTGCAAACTCCCTAACAAATTACACACCAGCTAGAACACTCCGATCATCTGATGCAGGTCTATTAGAAATCAACAGAAACAGTTATAAAAAGATTGGTGATGCAGCCTTTGTTAACTATGCCCCAAAACTGTGGAATGCACTACCCTCAAATATCAGGGAAGCTAACACCTTAGAGATATTTAAAAGGCAGCTTAAAACATATCTTTTCACCAAAGCATTTGACTGATCCGCCTTCATCATTATCCCTAAATACTAGTTCCAGTTTTGCTGCACTCTGACTTGCACTTTTAATATTACTCTGCACTGAACACACTAATGTTTAATTTTAAATTTTAAATTTTATATTTTTAAACTTTAAATTTTTTAACTGCCACTATTTATACTCCATCCTTTGTTGTAACGAGATTATGGTAACTCAAGTAACCTATTAGAACACTAGGATCTGATATGATGTTTGATTAATGTGTTAATGTTTGTTTGAAACGAGATTATGGTAACTAAGTAACCTATTAGAACATTAGGATCTGATATGATGTTGATTATTATTTTATACCTTTCTCATTATATAAACTGCACTTGCTGCTTGCCTTATTGATGTAAAGCACTTTGAGCTACAATCCTTGTATGAAATGTGCTATACAAATAAAGTTTTATTATTATTATTATTATTATCAGGAAGTCATGGCATGCAAAGGATATGCTGCCAAATATTAAATATGATGACTTTATTTAAGTTTGTCAATTTGTCCAATTACTTTTCATCCCCTAAAATGGGGGGACTGTGTATAAAAAGGGCTACAATCGCTACAAACGGTTCACTCAATATGGGTGTAAAAACCCTCTAATTAAAGTCTGCACTTTAACCTCATAGTCACTGTTACATTTCCAATCCAGTGTTCTGGAGTACAGAGCCAAAACAACAAAAATTGTGTCGCTGCCCGAATACTTTCTGTCCCCATTGTACATACGTATATTGGTTCTGTTCTGTGTGTTCTTTAGCATCTATAGAAATAGTTACTTTCTTGCTATGTTCTCTCTGTCTCTTGCTCTCTCTCCCTCTCTCTTGCTCTCTCTCCCTCTCTCCCTCTCTCTCCCTCTCTCTCCCTCTCTCTCCCTCTCTCTCCCGCTCTCTCTCCCGCTCTCTTGCTCTCTCTCCCTCTCTCTCCCTCTCTCTCCCTCTCTCTCCCTCTCTTTCCCTCTCTCTCCCTCTCTTTCCCTCTCTCTCCCTCTCTTTCCCTCTCTCTTGCTCTCTCTCCCTCTCTCTTGCTCTCTGTCCCTCTCTCTCGCTCTCTCTCGCTCTCTCTCCCTCTCTCTTGCTCTCTCCCTCTCTCTTGCTCTCTCCCTCTCTCTTGCTCTCTCTCCCTCTCTCTCCCTCTCTTTCCCTCTCTCTTGCTCTCTCTCCCTCTCTCTCCCTCTCTCTCCCTCTCTCTCCCTCTCTCTCCCTCTCTCTCCCTCTCTCTCCCTCTCTCTCGCGCTCTCTCTCCCGCTCTCTTGCTCTCTCTCCCTTGCTCTCTCTCCCTCTCTCTCCCTCTCTTTCCCTCTCTTTCCCTCTCTCTCCCTCTCTTTCCCTCTCTCTTGCTCTCTCTCCCTCTCTCTTGCTCTCTGTCCCTCTCTCTCGCTCTCTCTCGCTCTCTCTCCCTCTCTCTTGCTATCTCCCTCTCTCTTGCTCTCTCCCTCTCTCTTGCTCTCTCTCCCTCTCTCTCCCTCTCTCTTGCTCTCTCTCCCTCTCTCTTGCTCTCTGTCCCTCTCTCTTGCTCTCTCTCCCTCTCTCTTGCTCTCTGTCCCTCTCTCTTGCTCTCTGTCCCTCTCTTGCTCTCTCTCCCTCTCTCTTGCTCTCTCCCTCTCTCTTGCTCTCTCTCCCTCTCTCTTGCTCTCTCCCTCTCTCTTGCTCTCTCTCCCTCTCTCTTGCTCTCTCCCTCTCTCTTGCTCTCTCCCTCTCTCTTGCTCTCTGTCCCTCTCTCTTGCTCTCTCTCCCTCTCTCTTGCTCTCTCTCCCTCTCTCTTGCTCTCTCTCCCTCTCTTGCTCTCTCTCCCTCTCTCTTGCTCTCTCTCCCTCTCTCTTGCTCTCTCTCCCTCTCTCTTGCTCTCTCTCCCTCTCTCTTGCTCTCTCTCCCTCTCTCTTGCTCTCTCCCTCTCTCTTGCTCTCTCTCCCTCTCTCTTGCTCTCTCCCTCTCTCTTGCTCTCTCCCTCTCTCTTGCTCTCTCTCCCTCTCTCTTGCTCTCTCTCCCTCTCTCTCCCTCTCTTGCTCTCTCTCCCTCTCTCTCCCTCTCTCTTGCTCTCTCTCCCTCTCTTTCCCTCTCTCTTGCTCTCTTGCTCTCTCTCCCTCTCTCTCCCTCTCTCTCCCTCTCTCATGCTCTCTCTCCCTCTCTCTTGCTCTCTCTCCCTCTCTCTTGCTCTCTCTCCCTCTCTCTTGCTCTCTCTCCCTCTCTCTTGCTCTCTCTCTCCCTCTCTTGCTCTCTCTCCCTCTCTCTTGCTCTCTCTCCCTATCTCTCCCTCTCTCTCCCTCTCTCTTGCTCTCTCTTGCTCTCTCTTGCTCTCTCTCCCTCTCTCTTGCTCTCTCTTGCTCTCTCTCCCTGTCTCTTGCTCTCTCTCCCTCTCTTTCCCTCTCTCTTGCTCTCTCTCCCTCTCTCTTGCTCTCTCTCCCTCTCTCTCCCTCTCTCTTGCTCTCTCTTGCTCTCTCTCCCTCTCTCTTGCTCTCTCTCCCTCTCTTTCCCTCTCTCTTGCTCTCTCTCCCTCTCTCTTGCTCTCTCTCCCTCTCTCTTTTTCACTGTATGCTTCCAGAAGAATTCCTTGGCAGTCCTCTTGTGTAAACAGATTATTTTTAGAGAGGAGGTCATATACTCTTAATCACTAGATTCCCATTTTCCCACCATCGGAAGCAGAGGTCTGTGTAACCCCTCGGGTATGAAGGGAGGCATGGCAAGGAGTTGGTTTATTTCTTATTTTGTGTCTTCTTGGATTACCAACCCAAGTTCAGAAAAACCCAAGAGGGAGAGGAGCTACAATTGCAAACAAAGAACCACAAATATACACAAGAATCCTCCGTGGCCTTCAGTTTCAAGTAACTGTTAATGCTGATTGCCGGCAGATTACTGTGTTTGGGAAAAGTATTCTCCTGAACCTGCCATCAGCTTTCACGGGGACAATGTATTTGCAGACACCTTAGCCTCAATATCTTTGTCAGTGTACGCTTTCACAAAGGCCTTGCCCTGTCACTTTTGCTTTAAAGCAAAGTCTTTGTATTCTGTGCTTTTTCCAGGCACATAATTAGAATCTCCCCCATTGAATGTGACCAGGCTAAAATCAATGGAGTATTGACAGCACTTGCTACAGGCGTGCCTGGTAGTGGAGCCTCACTTTATGGTTCACTGCTCACATTCAGTCTCCGCTCCTCAGATATCGACACTGTCTAGAATGGGGAAGTACTGCGCGCTATACTACCATGTATTGGCCAGATGCGTCTTTGCTGCTTTGCCACACAATAATATTAATCCACAGCGCAGCCTGGGACCAGAGAAGGCTGCGTCAGACGGTTGTGTGTCCTAGTAAGGTACATATGTGACGTTTGTGATGAATTAAGGAACATCGGTTTGTCAAATAGTCGGTCTGTCCTCTCTCTCCCTCACGGGAATATCTGCCCTGCCAGAGCATTTGTCACCTTCATCAGCAGCTGAGCTTCATCCATTAAACAGTAGATAAAAGGCTACATTTAATTTAATAGGGGAGGTGTAGGAGCATGTGTATTTACATTTGCTCATACAGAATAATTCTTCATTTTTTTCTCTCGGTTGGCTACTCATGTTACTGGGCTCACAGCTGGTTCTGCTTAGCGTGGAGCGGCAGCACGGCACAGAACTCCCATCTGGACCACAGTTTTCCATGTATTCTGTTTCACTTCCGTTAACCAAAAAAAAGAGGCTTTTTCCTCTTCACAGGACATGTTTTTACTTTGCAGTGGTACTATCATTGGGATTTAAACTACTGGTATGTCCTTTGATGGCACATACATTCTCAACTTTGAGACATGGTGCTTTTTACTGGGGCAACCCTGTCTGGCAAAAAGAGCTTGAAGTGCGAGCGTGCCTGAATTTTGGGGGAATTATGGTTTAGAATATGTAACGACTACATAATCTACTTTTTTGGCCAAAAGTTTGTGGTTCCTTTCTTTGAAATGGACCAATATGAATGGAAACGGAGGGGGTCAAAGGCACGCAGGCTCTTGTGAAGGCCAGAGCCCGTTTCCTGGTGTTGGGCCTCAGGGGTGTCATCGGGACAAAGAGCTCACGGTTTCCTCTGTCCCATTATTCCAGCGGTCTGATCCCCATGTCAAATTGTTTCCTGCATACTGCTCACAGGAAGCCTCTGCTGAGGGCCTTGGTCACAGCCAGTGCTGGGGATGCTGGGAAGGGAGGGGCGCGGGACAGCTGTGGAGGCCTAAGAGCTTCATCTGTTTGTCTGCCAACACATGCTGTCCTGGACCTCTCTCTGTCTCCCTCTCTGACCCAAAACCTGCTCTCTGTCCCCCTGTGGCCACACAGTAGCAAATAATAGGTTTTTTTTCCTGCATAGCAACTGGTTTTTGTAAAAATGTGTGCCTTTCATGAGAGGTTGCTGGCCTGCTATACGTTGTTTACACGTTGCACACTTTAGCATCAGGCGAGGAAACTGCACAGTCCTTTTTAATGTTTAATTATCATTGAAAATGCATGCATGAGATTTGCTGTAAATATGCGTAAACAATTAGTTACTCCCCCACCCACATTCTCCACTTGACTGCTTTCCTCACAGAAAATACCACCCAAGTCTATTCAAAAATCCATGGTGTGTCCTGTCTTTATAATTACGGTTTATTCATTTTGCCCAGCAGACGCCCATATTCATAGCCGCTCACAATTACATATTGTACCCTTGACCTTAGCACAGTAAGTAAAAAGTAGCTTGGCAACACTGATCCTATAATTGGTCATTGAAGTTGAAGTTGATGATTATACAGACTGTGGGGGAATGAAAGGTCTGAGTCTTGCCTTGCCACTCAGGTGGGAGTTCAGATACCGCTCGTGATTCCGTTCGCTCTTAAGCCCAGGGTGAAATGTTCAGTTAGGAAGAGAATAGTGAGAGAACCTGCCTGGGACAGATATATTAGGCAGTGTGCGTCAGTATTCACAATACAGAGCAGCTGAGGCACCTGGGCTGAATTAGAGTTTATTCAAGATGGATGCAAAATGTGCACGATACAAACATTTTTAAACATTCTGTCCTGCTGTCTGCCTACATATAGGGACTACAGTCTGGCGGACCAATGGCATTAATTAATTGCTTATTAAAATGACTAATGAAAATATGCCATTAATATTTTATATGTAGTAACTGTGGCATGAAAACAATAAGGCACTTAAGCCTCGTGCCTTATTATTTAAATAATAAATTACTAAGTTAACGACCTAATATGCTTGTGTTCACCAGCTAGCATTAGCTAGCTAGATTAACGTTAGCTAATTTTATTTAGCTAAGTACCTTATTATTTGTTAATATTGTCAATAAAGGGACAGTGTTAATGAACTTGCATGGTCTCTTGTGAAGTTACAGTGCATCTTGTCTCTTTATTTTAGAGAGAATTAAATGGTTTAAATGGACCAAAAATAAACTTTAGATTCCCATACCCACTAAAAGTAAATCTTTAAGCCATAATCTTTCTATAACATTTGGATAAATAAACAAATAAACTGTGGAAGCTTTGACGCAAGTCAGAATCCTACAGAGAGATGGACCGTTTGCACAAACCCAGTATGGAAAATACACAAAAAGCAGTGATTTGTACATGTTCTTTTTAACATATATTTAATTGAAAACAGTACACAGAAAATATATTTAATGTTTTACATCTTATCACCTTATCAACTTATCACTTTAAGGGTTGTTTCTCCTGACTCATTTTCCTATTGAACTCTATGGAAAAATAAGTCAGGAGAAACAACCCTGAAAGTGATCCATCCATATCTACTGTATATCTGACAGCAGAGTGATTGTTTGAGGCTCATTTGATACCTCAGACCCTTGATGACTTACAGCCATTTAGCCAACCATGGGTTCCATACTATTCCTGTGTAATTTACAGCTTAATCTAGTCCCACCCCCCAATTCCCGTAGAGATCCAAGCAAATGCAGAGAGGTTATAGTATCGCTTGTAAGAGTAGAGTATTATGGGGCAATTCCAACACCATAAAATGCAGCAATGCAGCAATCAGAAACAAGCTAGAGCTGTGATTTTCAGTGCATGTGCATTGATGTCCCCTCTGTGTGCCCAAAGACCAACTGATGCCCCATGCTCTGTTCTTTTTTTTTTTTTTAACAAAGACTGGTTTTGGAGGTATCTTAACCATTGTTCTTCTCTTGCTGTCTTGACCTTTTAGTTCTATGATTCAGTAGTTGTCTAATCTTGATCAGAAAATGTCAAACTTTTGATATCTTGGTCACGTTTCCCCTGTTACAATTGTCCCCATCTCTACCTGAAAAGAGTCTGTTGATATCCTTTTATACCCAGTCATGATGGCATCACCTGTTAACCTGTGGAATGTTTCAAACAGGTGTTTTTTTTAATTGTTTTTTTGAATAAAATATATATTTTTTTAAACTTCCCAGTTTTTTGTTTTTTTTTGCCCCTGTCCCAACTTTTTTGGAACTTGTTGCAGGCATCAAATCCGGAATTAGCATATATTTACAAAAATCAAGGTAATACATTAAATATCTTTTGTTTATACTGTTTTCAATTAAATATATGTAAAAGATCATTTACAAATCACTGCTTTCTGCTTTTATGTGCATTTTACATACTGTCCCAAATTTTGAGAGTATTTCTCTGCTAGAAATATGAATTCGACTGGATGAACTATGTACAAAGGGTTCTATAATTTCTAAACGGTTCATCCGATATGGATTAAAATACCCTGAAATTAAAGCTGACAGTCTGCACTTCAACCTCATTGTCATTGTATCCTTTCAAACTCAAAGTGCTAGAGTACAGAACCAAAATAACAAAACATGTGTCACTGTCCAATTAATTATGATGCTCACTGTATATTCAGGGAGGAAATTCAGTTTCTTGATGGTGTTCCATGTGTCTGTATGGCAGTACTGCATTATTTCTTTATAACTTGTGTTGGGTGGGAGGATGGTTGGTGGGAACTGTAATTGTCCGTCTGTACAAGTGTCCTGGTGTCTGTAGTCCTTAGGTCTGTAGGTCATTTGGCAAGGGAAAAACAAATAAACTGTGGAAGCTTTGACGCAAGTCAAAATCCGGACCGTTTATATTATGCATATCCCGAGAGAGCTTTCCCAAAAACTTCAGCTGTCATTGATGATATGAACAATGCATATTTACTCAGAAGTGTGCGTGAGAGAGAGAGAGGAGACTTTCAATATTTTTACATAGTATCACTGCAGTGATGGCTTCCCTTGCAGGCCCTTGCTATCATTCCTGCTGGAGAAATATCCCTTCGACTGGATATAACCGCCTGTATTCAGGGAGGAAATTCAGATCTTACAAACAGCTAAAAGTTTTATTAATAAATGATTAGGAGAGTAGGTGGTGTTTCAAATTGTAAAATGGTTTTTTTTTATAAACGGGGACCACAATAAAAAAAGTTTTCCATAGCCAGAATGCTAATGTCTCAGCTTGAAATGGGCCTTTTCAAACAAATTTGTTGAATGGCTTTCATTGACAGAATAGAATGAACATTTCATACCTCTAAAGAAAACACTCAACCCGATAATATGTAATTGATCCCGTTCAGCTAAGTTGTGTTATTGCTATTCCCGGTCAAGTGGCTAGCTAACGGAATAAACCAGTTAACTAGCTAGCTAAATAGCTATGGTAAGCTAACTTCCTAGATAGCCCAGACAGCATGCTAGATATACGACTAAGCGTGCTATCTAGCTTGGTCTGGCCCACGCAGTCAGTGATATATTTCTCCATAAAAAAACCCAATCAAAACATTTACTCTGTAGTGTCTGTGACTAGATTGTGTTGTTGCCATTAACAACACATTAACTGAATTTTCCTTCACCTAAATTTGGCGTGTTCAATCAGATGTCATTGTGACGTGCCATAAAGTCAAGTCTGTAACAGACTACTGAAGTAATAATCAGACTATAAAAAAGTTTGTTCGGTATGTCAGTGTGTGCCTGGAGGTGCGTGCGTTTAAAAGGGATAATGGGGAAGTGCTGAGTGTGCTCCCTCCAGAACATACTCTGTAGTAAGTTGGGTGTACCATTGCTCTCACTGATATGTAGATTGCGCTCCACATGGTGTCATTAGTGCCACTTAGACGTTTCCCACCCATGACAAATATGTGAACACCAGTCCCTGTCTGTCTAGGCAGCTGCCTTAATTAAAGACTAATACAAATCCACAGGGCTCTGCAGCTCAGTCAAATACAGTCACACACGCACGGGCCCATGTTCCACCTGTTACATGCGTGCACGCACAAACACACTCCATTTCTCAGTCATTTCAACAAATTTCTCCTCATGTCTGCCCATCATGCCTTCCTTACTTAATTACTGAATGTATTTGCGTTGTGCAAAATGCATTCAGCCCTACCTGATGGTTTATTTTGTTATTTTGGCTGTGTCAGTTTATAGTCCCTTGCCCCTCCCAGGTAGGACACTGTCGTTGTACCCTTGGCTAGATATGTAACCGGAATTGCTTCAGTATATATCCAGCTGTATAAATGGATAATATGTACAAAATGCACAAAAAAAAGTTGTGTAAGTCGCTCTGGATAATAGCGTCTGCTAAATGCCTGTAAGCTAAATGCCTGTAATGTAATGGGTACTATTTTCAGGACTAAACTACAACCTAAAATACACATCTATTGCTTGACCTTTTCACCTGTGCATCAAATGTTTTGTTTTTTGTTTCTAATCAAAACTGATGAGCCTGTTCCTTGGTGTTGTGATGCATTTTGTTGGCTGCGACTTGGTCAGTGTCTACGTTTCACGTTTATTTTCAGGTCCAGGCATTGGCAGCTAAACCCGAAAGACAGACAAGCTATGTAAAGAGCTTTGTATGTCTATGGCAGTACGTTGGAGAGGTAATCGAGCAGGGTTAGCAGGGTTAAAACCTGGGTCTCTTTCCTTCTAGCCTTTCAGAGGTCCCAGACGAGATGAGGAGTCTTATCATCGAGAAGAGCAAGATGGGGTTTGAGGAGGACCCAGAACTGGTCGTCAAAGGTAGGGCTGATCTTCAGAGTTTCAGTAGTCAGGAAGGTGTTCACTACACTGTTTAAAACACTGCTTTTCTTGCTACATTTGCTTGTATTCTTTTTTATTTATCATTATATAGGCTTTACTTACATCAATAAACCATAGACATATCTTTAATACATTTGATAGACCTATAAATATTGGCTCATCAATTACAGCAGGATTGCATACAGGCCAAAGAAAAGAGTCTTAACACTACCTTCTAAAAAGATCATATATGACATATTTTGCTGCTGGAAAACTTTATATTAAGCTTGTAAGTAGCTTATCTTTTTGTATCTTCACCCAGTCACTAGGACATCAGTTATCTCTTGGTTTAGTTGTGAGTTTAATGTCTCTGAATAATCTTTCCAAGGGGTAGTGTGTATAGAGAAATGTAATGGATCATATCACTCTTGATTGACCATTGTGGAATACCACAAGTATATATATAGATGCATCATATCTCCAGGGCAAGATATTCAAATGCAGTGAATTCGCCAACATATGTTTGTTGTTAATTAAATATGTTTGCATAAATTCTTACTATATAATGTCCTCTCCCTTTGTCTTGTTTGTTTTCATGGGGTGGGAGGGTGAGGCCTCTATGATGGAGACTGCTCCATCTGTACCCCATCAAGTTCATACTTTTTAAAAATATCGCTAGCTATAAGTGTGTTGGATTAGTAGTGCAAGTCTGAGGTTTTTTGACAGAAATATTTCAGCTGTGGAACATCTTTCAATGGAACAGTTATCAGTTTACCTAGGTTAACCCCATTAGGTTTTCTATTCTGGGACAATTGTCTTAAGGCGGGTTTGATGTAATGAACATCTCAAGCAGTATGTTTAACTCTGATAACAGTAGGCCGGTGTGTGATGTTCTTTGACAGCCAGACAGCTCCTGCACGAGGTGGGTATAGACCGTCCCTCCTAAAAAAAGCTGAATCTCACCCAGGCACTTAATCTTTTGTCTGAATTTTCAGTAAAACCCAATCCTTGTGCTTTACACCATTTCTGGATTAATTGAGTCATTGAGAACCACGAAGCAGCTGAAACTCTCACAGCCCCATCTGTACACCGGCAGCAGACCAGACACAATTTCCGTTCTATTGACCATTAAAACATTGTCCATTCATTTTATTTTATTTTTTTTCTAATTTTGCTGTTTGGTTTCTGATTCTCTGAGACAAATCAAATTTTTGCCTGCATGGATAATTAACTTTGATGTTCTTATTTATGATGGTTTTTTTCTTGCTCCAATTTGTCTATCATTAGGGAACTGGTTCAATGTTCATGGCAAACAATAGTGTTGAGTTATGACTTTCAGTTTTCTTGTTAAAAGTTCAGTATCACTGATGTGTTCGGGGTAGATTAAGGCACACCTGCTGGGCAGAGTTACTGTGAGTGAGTTGGTGTCACTTCTGGGCTTGCCTCCTTCCCTCCCTCACAGTGATCCAGCTGGCTCCTGCACTGTGACTTGGGTGCGGAGGTAGTGGTGTTTGATACACAGACACAGCTGAATTCGTCTGTGCCAAAGCCCTGAGGTGCGTGGATTCCAACTGT
Organism: Ilyophis sp. 1 JC-2022; assembly: GCA_022702515.1. Classification (NCBI taxonomy): domain Eukaryota; kingdom Metazoa; phylum Chordata; class Actinopteri; order Anguilliformes; family Synaphobranchidae; genus Ilyophis; species Ilyophis sp. 1 JC-2022. The sequence goes on along the minus strand of CM040405.1, from coordinate 14,701,912 downwards.
TCGACAATGGTGCTGTTCTCCTTTTGAACTCTGAGCAGTCTTTCTAATGTAAAATATGGCGCCTCAGCTCAAAGTTCACAATTTATTTGGTGCATTGAAATGCTCCTATGTATTCCTCTTTCCTTGGAACTGTGAACGTTACGCATAATGCATTTCATAGCCGTTCCAGCTGTGCTGAGCTTCATGTCACACAAATCATCAGTTAATTCTTTAAAATTGCAGGCTTCAGCAAAACCGGGTTAAAACAATAACAAAGTTAAGACAAAATTCTAATATAAACTCACCCAGGTCAGCACAGCAACAATAAAGATCAAGGAAAACCACTAAGAACCTGAAGCAAGGCAAGCCTGTCTGGGACAGGGCTGGAGTTGTCTGCAAACTCAGGTTCGAGAGAAGGGCAGAAGCTCCAAGGAAAAAAGGATTTTACACCAGAGACAGTGCAGCTCCATAAAAACACACTATCCCCATATGTCACATGGGCCACGGGCTGGTATCCCTTTCCAGGAATCATATCAAACACAAATAGTCTTGTCAGCAGCATGTTTGAGGCACCTATGAAGCTGTAAGTGCGTCGTACACCAAGGAACGAAGCTCAGAAAAGCATTTATGAATGGTCTGCACACGTAACATACCACTCTACATGATCCAACGCTCCCCCATCCTCCATATTCTGGTAGAAGATTCCAGGGAAAGATGGCGCACGGCTAAGCATTATGATACTGAGTGATGAAACATATCAGATCTCCACAATTTCCAGCATCTCCAGTGGATCAACATTCTGATTATTGCAGCAGATTTCTCTGCCATTGCAGTTGAAACCCATGTGGGAGTCATTATTCCTCTATTAACGACAATTACAATCAGGAGTCTGAGAACAAACCCCAAAAAGGTTGTGTTTGTCCGGTGAAGCCTGCCTGGAGAACTACCCGTTTCCTCCATTTGTCTCCATATTTGAAGCATGCTGTCACAAACGAACACGCCCACGTAAAGACCTGATTGTGTTTTGCCTCTCGAATAGTGTGATAATACTGGCATGTTTATTATCGGGGCGGATTAATCAATTTTACTTGGAAAAGCTTTAAAAAAAGCATGGCCCTTTTGGCATGCCTGTCTCCATAAAATGAACCTGACACAAAACAGTTTACTCTCACCAATCAAGGTTAGAGTGAAAACCTTTTTTTCAGTTCCATTTAATTTTTCACACAGAGAACCAAAAAAAAACGGAAATGTTTTTTAAGACTTTGATGTTAACGCCGCCTCGACGGTCGGGGTAGTTCTGTAGGGTGAAAAGTCACAAATGAAACAAATTAACGGTGAGCTTGGGCTCCCCAGGGAGACATTAGCAGGCAGTGAGAGAGGATCCAGATGGAGAGTCGGAGGAGGTCTGGGGATCCTCACTGCAGGCAGCTGTGCTCTATCTGCCACAGTTAAAGGCCTCTGAAAATAGCATCAGCCGACAAACTGCGTTTACCCCTTCTGTGCACACACTCACTCACTCACACACACACACACACACACACACACACACACACACACACTGCTGCAAACACTCAAGATAGGCCATAAATATCACTGCATTCCTTTTAGAAGTACCTATTACAAACATTACAAATAGTATTACCATTTGTAATAATTCTAATTAATCTTAACTCTATTTTCCAGAATAGCAGTAACATTATGAATAAGTAATACAGATAAAACATAAAAGTGCCACTGAAAGGACTCAAGAGCTTGGACATAAGCATGAGGAGCAGGTTTTGATTCAACAATGCGCAGGCTGCCATGTGAGACATATCAGACGCACACGTCCTGTGGAAAGAGCGCCCTTGTGCCATTAGGCCCGTCTCATTCCTCGAGCCTCTTCTGACTGCTTTCAGGCCCCAGACTCTGTAGTTTAGTCTGCAATCAAGATCTTTGGGACCCCTCCCCCATTTTTCCCTCAGTTTATACTGGATGACTGCCCACATTTGATGTGAGAAATTTGGTCTGTCTTTCCCTGGCATTCAAGAGAGGAGATGAACTGGAGATAGCTTGCTGGGCAAACCACAAAACCCCTCTACACTCCTCCACCCCCTCAGTGTGTAAAGCCAACATCCGGTAAACCCTCTCTTCACAGTTTGGGCCAAACCCCCCTTTCTCTCAGCAGGGGTTTATCCAAACCTCAACCCCCACACCCACCACTTCTACTTAGGGATGCTGTGGGTGACCCTCTTTCTCACATGTACTTTAAGTTTAGTCGAGGGAATAATGTTTTGATGTTCACGGCGAGCAGATGTTTAGCCAATCATTGGCTGCCCTAGAAAAAACATATATATACTATATATATATATATATATGAGATGAGGTGTCACTCTCCAAAAAAGACTGATGAAGTTGTTTGATGCTGTTGTTTGAAAAAGCAAGATAGTAATACACAAGGCTTTTTAAAACATAGTTTTAGCTAGTTGTTGGAATAGAAAAGTACTTGAGAACATTGAGATCATACACTATACTGACAGTATGTTACTTCCAAATAATTGATTTCCATAAAAATAAATAATGTTTTTCTCTCACCTGACCACTCCACCCCTCCACACAACATGCTGTCTGCTACAAGATTAACCATTTTGGTCTGACATTTCTCAACTAGCTGTAGTTCTACCTTGACCGAGCCTGACCCATGACTCTCCTTGAACCGTGGTCATGCCCCCGTCTTGACCTGTGACTCCGTGTCCTCCTTCCTGTTGATACAGGTGCAAGAAAAGCTTGGCATGGAGTACTCCATCATCCATGGTATACCTTGAGTTTGTACCAGTGATCTTATAAGCTTACAAAGCCAATTAATGTGCATTCCTTGAAATGGCTTACCTTGCACTTCTGGTATGGACAAACAATGCTTTAAAAATGGATATTACATTCTTATTGTAACCTAACTTTTCCAGCTTTGTTAGTATTTTGGAGATGAACAGAATAATTGAGCTGAGCCTTTGAAAACTTTAATTCTTGACCATATCAACCATGATATCGATTAGAGATTGAGAAAAAACAGGATTTATGCCAGCTGGGTGTACGACTGCACATAAGCAATGTCCAACATAGAGCTAATCTTTAAGCCAGATATTTACAACTGTTAAACCACCTGGATTTTAAAAGCTTTTTTGAAATGCGCAGAACATAGGCATAGTCTGACTGTGACAACATGAGCTGCTAAGTTTTGCTAAGCTTGATATAGCTATGTCCAGGCTTAGGTTGGACTGGTGCTACCAGCATAAATTCTGATCATACAGGCTTATGAACTTTTCACATTGCACTTACAACCATCGTTTTTACGCCCAGCTTGAGCAACCAGCCCCTCATGTGTTGCCGCTAGGAATATATTTGTGGTTGGGACAGCTCTGTGTTCTTCAGTGCCACATCTCAGCATGCCTTTCTCTTGTCAGGCATTTTGTAAGTACACGTACAACACAAAAATTCACACGGCCAGGAATTCTTCGGGTAAGAAATTTCAAAGGGGCAAATTGGAATATATGCCTGCACTACACAATAGAAGCAGTCTGTATAAACAGGAACAAGAAATAGTTGAAAGCGAGAGCCAACAGAATAGAAGGGAAATGATGGTGCATTTTGAGTTGGGCACCTTGGCCTGGAGCACAAGTCTCATTTTGCATTCCTTGGCACAGAACGACAGTGCAGTCTGCGGGAACGGGGGGGTTGCGTAACCGACAATCGCAGCTGCGTCTGTTCTTCTGGGGCTGTAAATAAGGGTGGACACTCGCTGAGGAGGAGGAGGAGGAGGGGGGCGGGGCTGGGAGGAGCCAGACACAGCAGGCTGAAATAGCAACGTGCGTGCAGAGGGAAAATCCTCCCGCGTTCTGCGAGGCTCTACCAGGCTTTTTTCATTTAGTTTTCTGGGCCCCTGAGCCTCCTGAGCTTCATTCCCTCTTTTGCATAAGTTGGCCTTTCTCATGCCACTGATAATGTGCACTGGGCAAGGCAGTGTGTGCCTGTGTGTGTATGCGTGGGTGTATTTGTGCGTGACAGTTCAAAGGGCAGGTCAAAACAAAGAGACTGATATAGATACAGAGAATGAAAAATTGTATTCCATGTAATGATTTAAACATGCAAGTGTTTATTACCAAATATTCCCAAAACTGAGGTAAAAATAACGCTGTATTTCTGAGGACAACATGGTGAGATATAGTAAGAGGGGTTGTACTTTGTGCCCCATTCAGTACAAGAAGCTTCCTCTAAGTACATGTATTTTCCCCTAGTCTGTCAGCAGAGTAGACAGTCTTAATCGAGAGTATATATAGAATATATCAGATACGCTGGTAAAAATGCTTGTTTTCTATTAAACATATTAGATCTCTGAACTGAATGTGAGCAAGCAGTGTCATAGTGAAAGATTCAGCTTAAAACAATATCTAATTTATTTCTGGTAGCATATTCCATATGAGCTCGCATAAGAGGGAGGGGGAGAGAATAGAATAACTTATTTCCCGCTAGGGAACTTCAGTTGGGCAGACCCACAACACACAAACAAACATATCAAACAAAGACATCCAAAAGAATCATTACATCAATCAAGTGAATTAAAGTGCAATACAGCCATGATTAAAAATAGCCCCCGCTGTCCCGAGATGTCCAGTGTCACCAAGCAGTCCAACACAATCTCCGCCTCCACGACTCTCCTCCATACACGCAGCACTTCGGTCTCTACATCGCCGAAACGGAGCACCGAACTGCGTAAATCTTCCCAGTCGTCTCCTCACTCTTCTCCCGCATTATGTTCTCCTTCCCTGGTTGCCTTTTGGAGATTGCCTGCACTCCCAGATCAGTCCCGACTCCGACATCTTCAATTCCGGTGAAGAGCGATTGTAACTTTGTTGCTGCGGTCTGCAGATCCAACGGACATTCCCGAGCATATGTTGCGAATGCGTCTCCATGGTGACGACCACAAACAAAATAATATCGACTAGACAATTCTTCAATATTATCAAAATGAGCAGCAGGAGTGCCCTGAAAAATCTCCAGCCTGCTTCCCCGTCCCACTACAGACACTCGGCGCATGAAAAAGACAAAGACAAAAGCCAATAGGCATGCAGTTTAAAAACTATAGGGAAAATAACGATGACGAGTTCTCGTGGATAAAGGCATGTGTGTTTTTTTCCCCCTTATACATGCTCAGTCTCAGCAGACAGCCTTTGCCCAGGTGTACGTTCTAACTTCCAACTAATCCCAGAGCCTCTTTCTGACCTTTGACATTTGCTGCGATTGGATGCTTTGCTGCTTCCCCTTCAAGTGAAGTAATTTTCAGGAAGAGAAGCTTTGCCTTTTCTCTGGAATATAGGGAAAGGCTCAATTTTTTAATGTTGAGGAATACTTTGAGATCAATTTTACATGGGAACATTTTCAGATAATAACAAAAGTGGACATGACGGGTTAAGGTTCATCGTGAGATTCGTGCCAAGATTTGGTTTGTTGGGGTTTAACAAGGGTTAAAATATGTGGACATTTCCTTAGCCATGTCAGCCAAGCCTGAATGCTCAGTTAGCAAAAGTTAAAGGCAACTCCCTCTCATTCAGCAGAATCAGGCTGCATGTGGATGCTCTTTTCTTTTTTTTTTTCTTTAGCGCAAAAATCCTTAATTACCTTAGTGGCACACACGCCCAATTTCTACTGCGATTAACCTTTTATTTTAACATACGTCATAATTATATTTACCACTCCGTTGCATCTCTTGTTATAATTCTTGACCCAGTTTAATTATCCTAACGGTCATACATTTTGTTTTTCAGTCCAAATATCAGTGTAGCCCTTCTTGCCCACGTGGTGACTGCTGGCACGTGACAACTCAAAGGTGCTCGTGTCTGCCAGGTTTTTTTATTTGACTTTGTGTCACACATTATCTTATTTACTTGATTATATTATCTTGTCAAGGTGGGAAAACCCCACTGAATACCATTCCCTCTTTTGTCTGGCCTTCAAAGGCTGTGTGTGGGTTACAGTGGCAGGTTGGCCCTGCTGGATAGTTTGAATGCAAGGCAGCTATTCATCAAACCATACGTGTTCCACAATGAAAGTAGGAAACTGGTTCCATGAGTCTAAGGTTCTGTGGTGCTGTGTTGTGCAGGTTGGCTGTACCGGGAGGTGCGAGGGGGCTGGATCCGACAGCGGCGGCATTGGTTCGTTTTGACCCAGGACTCTCTGGACTACTATACCAGTCAGGAAAAGAATGCCCGGAGGCTGGGCACCTTGGTGCTCACCAGCTTGTGCTCCGTCATCTGGCCCGACAAGCAGACCTACAAGGAGACCGGTGAGGCCTTTCGCAAGTACCGTTCAATTCGATTCAGATTTATCTGTATAGTGCTTTTATCAGAGAACTGTCACAAAGACGCCTTACAGAGAATCGGAAGGAAAATTGGGTAAAAACCAGGCCTGAACCACCTTAAACGTAAGTGAGGTAAAAACTGCCCAGTGGGAAGAAATCTTGGAAGGAACCTGGCTACAGAGGGGGGAACCCTGTGTACCATGGTTGAACATGGGCGGTTCATGTCAAATCTGGGGTTTATAGAAAGCGGTAACGTGAGGTGGGTTCTCAGTCTGGGTACGGGTAGGCAGTGTAAAATCAGAGAGGTATTTTGATGCGCGCAGAAACGTAATGACTGGCAACAGCGGCGCACGCGTATCAGAAGCAACGCGTATCAGAAGCAACGTGCATCAAGCCAAATTGAAATGATTAGGCCTACTGATACTGCCAATTAATTAGAGAAGAGAGATAGAAGTCATTGCCCAACCACCCAGAATCTATACAGTTGTCAGCAATATAGACTACACAGCCAGAAAACAATTAAAGTCGATCAAATTTGACCTATCGCTATGCTCCTCTCTAAACCAAAAATTGTCCAATCATACATTAGCAACCGTTACTATGCGTGCTGACCTCGGTCAAGCGGTTCGGTAAAGGTGCATTAAAACCAATGCAATGTAGCTCACTGAAAATCGTTTAAAAAAACATATAAAGTGAGTCAGACATGGTGGTGAAAAGATGGGTTTGGGGAACCTGTAATATCTACACCAGGTACCCTGAAAGATTGTAGGGTGGAGTAATTTTTGTCCCTTTTCCGAAGTCCAAAACCAGCGACAAATGTATTAGTGCTAACTTAGCTATGTAAATATCCCAGTGCTCACAAAGTAACGTTAGCGCTTCGTCAATTGAGACTGCACTGCTGCAGCGTTAAGATGCCGGTCTTGGAGATACCAGTAAAGCCAGCTAATCGGCTTTCATTACCTTACCATTACCTTAGCTAGGCTGACCCAGACGTCCTCTTTTACCTGAACATTTCTTTTTTTGGGACTGAAAATTTCCATCTAAATTCTAAATTCCTAAAAATGTCCAATTAACTTTTGCTCGTTCTATAGACCGTATATAAACAAACGGAAAAGTTTTCATGTTCAAAGCGCCCGTCTGTCCTGCCCCGCTTTTTGAAATTTCAAAAATATTGTCACCCTAACTTTACCTAGCTAGCTATTCAGTAGCTCATCCTGGTGTCTTAACATGACAGTTTCAGGTCACTGGTTTAGGGGGGTTTATAGTCATAATGTGAATGATAACTAGGTTAGTTTATTAATCTTACTTGCAGTGCAGGAACAACACTGCTCCTAGACGGTGTTGTTTATCAGCAACATCGGTAATCAGCTGGTGCTGTTTCTCCAGCGTTAGACTTTAATTCGCCTCAATTGTAATCACGTTTTAATTTATACACACTTTTATACACACTTTTATACACACTTATACACACTTTTTACAAATATGCTCCATTCCATATTTCCAACCTTTCTGCTTCTTGAGGAAATCGCTCTCTTGTTTTTCCAAAAAAACATGTCAGTTTTGAGTATTTCAGAAAGAGCCAATGCGGCCATTGTTTACACTGTAAAGTTCTGACATGAGTATGTAGAAGTCCGCTTCTCTTGAAATGAAAGCCTCGCAAAGCTTTTGAGATGCAAAATGCTAGCCATCTTGATCTCCAGTGAGCGGCGCGCTGAAACGTTTGAAGTCGACATGGGGACGCCTAGTGATAGCATGAGGGGGGTTTTGGAATTCACCAAGCCCGTGGGTAAAAAAATTACACATACTCCACAATAATAATGTACATTTATGCAAAAAGGCTGCGTAGACACCTGCCTTTTGACGCAGATGTTGAATGATATGGGAATGGACCTAACCTGCTTAACCTGCTTGCATGACAGATTTAAGGCCCTGTGACGCAAGCAAGTCAAACAGTCTTTCGGCACCCGGACATGGCCATTATACAGTTGAGCGCTGACTGTCACTGCCTGCAAGCTAGCGAATTTGAGTAGATTTCATTATTTCAAGCACCCAAAGATCCCAAAATTGATCAAACATATGTATTTACTTGTATTTAAGGTATTTTGAAATTGAATTGATATAATAACTAATATTTAGTAGGCTTTTTATATTAGATGTTCTTCTCATTAGCACAGGGTACTGTGCACTGCACATCACTGGTGGAAAGTCACTGTTATCATGGACATTGGGCGATTTCAGCAAGAAACCCCATGCATGATGACAGTGGGAAACCAAGCCTGATTCACTGTAACCATTCTGGAAATCCCTGGTAAAATGGCCTTCTGAAGAACCATGTGCATTCAGCTAAAATTGCTTACCGTGGGATTCCAATACAAGACTTAAAAAAAGATCAGAGGACTCTTGTATCTTCTGTAAGGACAGAAGGGCGTAATGACTAGTAGGTGTCTCTTAGTCACAGGACAGGCTGCAATTGTGTGTGGCTTGGATTAGTACTAGTTGACCCCATCACACCACTTACAAAGTGTTGGCCCTAAATAAAATAATAAATATTTCTCAAAAACAATTTTTGTCAGCCAGTACTCCTCCACATGGGGCTTTCCACTGGAGGACCTGAATTCACCCCGTCAGTTGTTTTCGGCAAGTAAATTACACAGCGTCCGTACCCTGAACATCGCGGGCCTGTCATCAGAGTCCTGAATAAGCACAATCACACAAAATATTATGGTAGGAGTTAACTGTCCCTCTTACTGTAGTAGAGCAACAGTTTAGTGGGTTAATAGCAGGATGTGTGGAGCTAGAATGTTAGATCCAGCCCGGTTTCAGTTCTCCCGTGTGTCCTCTCGCTCCAGTTGCACTTCACTAAAATTCCCCACTTCCCTAAGACATACTTGTAATAACGTGGCCATCACAAAAGAGTCATAAGATCTGTGGGATTCCCTGTATTTTTCAGAAGCTCCTTTACTTGCTAGATGAGTCAATTGGGTTTATATAGGTTACACAATGTGATGTTCAAGAAGCTAAGCCTTTTCTTTCTGGGGAATTTTTTTTTTTTTTTTTTGTTGCTTGCCGCTGCCACGAAAAACAGCCCTATGGTTGTGCGTGACCCTTGACCCCATAGCTAACCACTGGGGGAAGTGAGCGAGCAGGAGTCATATTGAGAATTCCCTCTTCCAGACCACACGTCCAGAGAGGGAAACACCCATTGAAAGAGCCGAGTATCCCTTGCAACCCAGAGCTACGCAACTCCTCCCTCCCTGTGTTGTCCTTGTGGTTTCTTTTTTTTGGTTGCATTTAAATCCTTAATCACATGGTCCGATTAAAACTCACACAGGGGCTGCGTTACATTAATTAACATTTTACCAGAATACTTGGGTGACTTGTAAGCTTGAATACTCAGGTCTTGTTAGGATATAATAATAAAACTGAGATTGGCAGCTTCTGTTCTCAAAGGCAGGGTTTCTGCTGGCTGTTCTTGGTTCCGTACCTTTCAATTAGCATCACGTTAGACCATTTTTTAAAGCTGATTTGAAGCGGTACTTAGTGATTATAGCACTCTAATGAGGAACTAAACTCGAAGCCCCAGCAGACCTTGAGGAATTGATTTGCTTTTACCTGAGCATATATTTCCAGGTTTGAAAGACAAAAACAATTAAAGTTTAAAATTAAAAGACATAGGCATGCATAAGTAAGAAGGCAAAGCATTTATAACGATGTTTCTCATCTTTCTGACTATGTTCTGTCTCTCAGGTTTCTGGAGCGTAACAGTGTACGGGCGCAAACACTGCTACCGGCTGTACACCAAACATTTCAACGAGGCTGTGCACTGGGCCTGTGCCATCCAGAAGGTCATTGACAGCAAGGCGCCAGTGGAGACACCCACCCAGCTGCTGATTCGAGACATTGAGGTAAGCCCGTCTATGTGCGGTCTGCCCCCCCCCCCACACAAACCACATTGCCCCACCTCAAGAGGCCCTGCTTAAGTTTGCACCCAGAACCCATCCCCCTTAGCTACATGGTCCGCACAGGCTTTATGCAGTTTTAAGGAAACAGGCTCACACTGCTGTGCTTTGGCAAGCTTCGCTTCCCCCTGAACGGATGGTTTAGAAAAACCTCATGTAAATCTACAAATCTGTTGAGAAGCACACCAAAAATAACCGTGCAGAGAAGTCAACTTTGCAACCTGGTCTATTTTAAGTGCAGGTTTTGGGCACAGAGCGGAAGGCTTGACTGAAGAAGACACGCGGGATGAATGCTTGGACTGGTCTGGGTTCAACGTGCGCCTCAGGAAATCACATCGTTGTAGAGGGGTTTTTAGCTCTACGGCATTTGACCAGCCACTCTATTTTTAAAATGCCGTTCATCTCACTGGAACAAAACAAATCCAGCCCACTGGGCCAATGTGACACTTTTCTGGGCGGACCAATCACTGAAAATGCTCTTCTTTTGCAGAAGCTACATCGGTGTAGCTTCGGTTGGACAGCCTGTACTGTAGTTCGGGTTGCTAATGCTATAGTGGAATCGCACAAAGGGAACTTCTCAGAAATATGTTTTCTCGCTTTCACTCAGGCATTGTGCAAAGACTAAGATACTTCAGGACTTAGCTGGGGGGTCCACATATCAACGCCCCAGCATATCCATGACGGGCCTGATCTGGGTGTACTGTATAGGTCCCCAGATCTCCATAAGCTTAACCGAGAAAAAGCACCCTTCCTCAAAAATGTTCAAATATATACACGTACATGGGGAAAAGTGTGGCCTAGTATCACGTTGTGCTCTGTAGTGTCATAAAAACAGCTGGAGTTCCATTCAGGAAATCTCTTTACTGCATCAGAGAAATAATGTAATTTGCAAGGGACTGGTTAAAGAATGAGTTGCACTTTTTCATCCTTTGTCATTATTGACAAATCCCCCTTTCCTAATAGGACCACACAGAGATTACGGCTCCCCTGCTGATAGCTTGATCAGAGAAAGGCACCAGTATGTGCACGGAAAGTTGCACTGACGGGAAGCCATACAGGGGAGATTGTGGATTGATTTGTTGTTTCGTTAATAATGAATGAATCCCACATTTTGCCCTTGCATCAGTCCCAGTATTGACTGCTTATCTCCAAAACCCTACTGTGCAGTTCCTGTTTGCCAAAGTCCCTGAGGAGAGTGGAGAGAGATAACCTTGCATTGTGTGTATGTGTGTGTGAGCGTGCATGCAGAAAGAGACCCAACATGCTTCTTCAAACACGTGCAAATAGACTAAAATAATTTCCCCCAGTCTACGCTAGGACAACACATGTTCTCAGGATAAACATGTTCCTCCATTTGGCACAAAGCATCCTGTCAGTCGCTGCCAAATCTTAGCGGTTTGTACAAATGACAAAGCGGGTCGTGGGCATTAACGTTACACAAATCTCCACAGAATGTGCAAATGCAACCCTTCAAAGGTAGACAAGCACCCCAATAGAGAAACCCTGCTTTAAACATGGCTCTGGGCAGCCAGGACATTATTAATGGACTACAGGTGCTTGGAGTTGGGCCTGGTGTGGAATTTGTGAATCCGCGCAGCATCTGTGTAAATCCTGCGGATGTAGGCGGAGCCTTTGCGTTGCCGGTTACACTTGTCTCTCTAGCTGAGGGGAGGGACGTAGCGGAAGACTTGAGCGGTGGGACATGCTCTTTGCAATTATGTGTGGAACCCTGTCACTGAGCACATTCTGGCAATAACACGTAGCTGTCAGTCTGGCTTCCATCCCCTGCCCCTCCCAGCTCACTCTTACAAAGGAAATGAGGCGTGCACATCATTCAGCGCAGACTGCTTCCTTCCAATGGGTGGGGTGACACGCCGTGTTCATGCTCAGCTGTATGTCTGCAAATCTCCTCTCGGGAATATCCTGGTTGTCTTCTCCTTTGTGGACATGCTAGCCCTTCTCCCTGCCCCATCAAACATTCGCCTCTTTCACCTCTGCAGCCAGTCGGAAGGCTGCTTCAATCTGCAGCCAATGGGAAGGCTCCTTCAGTCACTCCATAAGCTATTTTACATGTTTGTAAGTGGCATTCTTATATATACCCTGCTTTATCTAGGAGAACTGCTTGTGTTTAATAGTGATCAGCTCAGTTAATCCATGGGCTACTGTTTGACCTGAAGAACAGGAGAATATGATGGTTTTGGCTTCAAACACATGAACCTTTAACAAATCTCTCCGGTAAAACTAGAAAAGCATGGTAGCCACAATAGGACTTAATTGGCTCCTTACTGTTCACTGTAGTGGGTGTAGCACTATTCCAGGTCCAACAGGAATATTACCATTGTCTCAGTTTTGTCATCCCTCTCTCTCTCTCTCTGCAGGAGAACAAGTTTAACCTGGAGGTGGTGGAGCAGATCTACCAGCACAACCCCATCCTAAAGTACACTCAAAACCCCCTGTATGCACCGCTCTTGCCTTTCCCCTATGGCAGCTTGGACCACACCTGTGAGCAACCCCGTCGTACACATATCACTCACAATGAGCAAGAAATGAATAGTAATGAACAAGAAAGTGAATCAGTATATCACCAATATGAAAATACTGCTGCTCAGTAGAGGAGAGGCTTACAAACCATGTCGATTCATGAGAGGGCTAATACCTTATAAGCATCCATGCATGTTATTAAACTGGTGTTTTTCAGAGTATCTATGAAGCACTTATTGGCCCTGTACTACCTTCCTCTATCCCCTTTCAGACCACAACGGAAAGGGCTACACCACCCTGCGGGACGAGGCTGTGAAGGTATTCAATTCGCTGCAGCAGCTGGAGACGGCACGGGAACCTGTACCACTGATCCAGGGAGTGCTGCAGACGTGCCTGGACTTGCCCCGGCTGCGGGACGAGGTCTACTGCCAGCTGGTGAAGCAGACCAGCGGTACACCCACCCCTGACATGCCCGCACACCTGCGGTACTGGCAGCTGCTCACCTGTATGAGCTGCACCTTCCTGCCTGGGGCGCCCGTGCTCAAGTTCCTGCGCTTCCACCTCAAAAGGTGAGCCCACAAAAGACCTCTATGCCAACACTGGCACTTATCTACTTGACACTCAAGCAGTTGTGAAGAGCGCCCAACTCTTGTCCCACTCTGGAAGAACGGCTTGTGCGGAACAACTTGGGGGCCATTCAAAGTTCACTGGTCTTAAGGGCTGCGGTATTCATCTTTGGCTGTTGAGCTAAAATATGCATCCTGATATGTTTTGTATGGTATATTGGGACAGAAGGAAGATAATGAACATGAAAGTTGGTTCAAGGGAGCCGACTTCAGATGAGCGGGGGGGGGGGGTCAAGTAATCGTCTCTTCATGGAGGATCTTTCTGCCCAGCTGTGTCAAACTGGTTGTCAACTTCTTAACCTTTTTTGCGGCATCCCAGGAAGCAAAAAGGACATCCAGGAATTGGGGGTGCGGCTACGTGGGATATTGGGGAGGGGGCTTGTGGGCTTGGTGGGTGGGTGCATGGATGGTGAAAGTACACAGCTGTGTTTCAGTGGATTTAAAAAAAAAAATGTATGGCAGTAGCGCAGTCACCCTTTGCCCATAACTAAAGCAAACGGCAATGCCTGGTTTATTTTGGGCCACGTTGAACGGTGCCGTCAGGTCACTTCCTGTTTTGCACTGGGCTTCCAGGGAATTGTGGAGAAATACCTTCAGTGTGGATCACGCCGCCGAAAACAATGCAGACCCGCTGAGTGGAATTTCCTCCTCCGCACTGCCAGTGAGGCTGACTTAGAGGAAGCTCCATTGCGCCCAAGTTCACGAGTGGAACCGGATTTTCCTGCCGGCCCTTGTTGAAAATCAACTTTCTATGGCTTTTAATGTCTTTTTTGGGGCGTACAGGAAGGGAAAGCTTTTTATAGCTTTTGAAAATGTTACTGACAACAAAGCATTTATCGTATGATTTATGATTCATGGTGAAAACCATCTGTATAGTTTTTGCCAGAACGAAAACATAATGTTCAATGTGTAGTACAGGTGCAGCTCAAAAAATTAGAATATCGTGAAAAAGTTCAATATTTTTTGTCACTCATTTCAGAAAGTGAAACTCATATATTATATAGATTCATTACACATATAGTGAAATATTTCAAGCCTTTATTTCTTGTAATTTTGATGATGATTGCTTGCAGCTAATGAAAACCCAAATTCAGTGTCTCAGAAAATTAGAATATTGTGAAAAAGTTCAATATTGGAAACTCATGGTGTCACACTCTAATCAGCTAATTAACTCAAAACACCTGCAAAGGTTTCCTAAGCCTTTAAATTGTCTCTACGTCTGGTTCAGTAGGCTACACAATCATGGGGAAGACTGCTGACTTGACAGATGTCCAGAAGACAGTCATTGACACCCTCCACAAGGAGGGTAAGCCACAAAAGGTCATTGCTAAAGAAGCTGGTTGTTCACAGAGTGCTGTATCCAAGCATATTCATAGAAAGTTGAGTGGAAGAAAAAAGTGTGGTAGGAAAAGGTGCACAAGCAACAGGGATAACTGCAGCCTTGAGAGGATTGTCAAGCAAAATCCATTCAAGAATTTGGTGGAGCTTCACAAGGAGTGGACTGAGGCTGGAGTCAGTGCATTAAGAGCCACCACGCACAGACAAATCCAGGACATGGGCTACAAATGTCGCATTCCTCGTGTCAAGCCACTCCTGAACCAGAGACAACGTCAGAAGCGTCTTACCTGGGCTAAGGAGAAAAAGAACTGGACTGTTGCTCAGTGGTCCAAAGTCCTCTTTTCAGATGAAAGTCAATTTTGCATTTCATTTGGAAATCAAGGTCCCAGAGTCTGGAGGAAGAGTGGAGAGGCACAGAATCCACGTTGCTTGAAGTCCAGTGTGAAGTTTCCACAGTCAGTGATGATTTGGGGTGCCATGTCATCTGCTGGTGTTGGTCCACTGTGTTTTCTGAAGTCCACAGTCAACGCAGCCATCTACCAGGAAATTTTAGAGCACTTCATGCTTCCTTCTGCTGACAAGCTTTATGGAGATGCTGATTTCATTTTCCAGCAGGACTTGGCACCTGCGCACACTGCCAAAAGTACCAAAAGCTGGTTCAATGACCATGGTATTACTGTGCTTAATTGGCCAGCAAACTCGCCTGACCTGAACCCCATAGAGAATCTATTGTCAAGAGGAAGATGAGACACCAGACCCAACAATGCAGACGACCTGAAGGCCGCTATCAAAGCAACCTGGGCTTCCATTACACCTCAGCAGTGCCACAGGCTGATCGTTATTCATGCAAAAGGAGCCCCAACCAAGTATTGAGTGCATAGAAATGAACATACTTTTCAGAAGGCTGACATTTCTGTTTAAAATATCCTTTTTTTATTGATCTTATGTAATATTCTAATTTTCTGAGACACTGCATTTGGGTTTTCATTAGCTGTAAGCCATAATCATCAAAATTACAAGAAATAAAGGCTTGAAATATTTCACTCTATGTGTAATGAATCTATATAATATATGAGTTTCACTTTCTGACATGAGTGACGAAAAATATTGAACTTTTTCACGATATTCAAATTGCACCTGTATATCTGAAACTTTTAAAGTTCAGCAGCATTACTCACATTGCTGTATAGGTGCAATTGTGATTAATGGCGTCTTGTTGATGGAAATTATGTTTTATCAGTGTATACCAGTAAAAACCTTTTACCTCGTATTGCTACACGCTTCGACATCGCTTGGCTTAGGTCTTGTTGATTTCAGCAGGCTCCACCGAGCCATCGGTTACATTGTCTGCTGTCTGCCCCTCTCCAGAGTCCAGAGCCTGCGTCCAGATACGGAGATGGACAACTACGCATCCTTCATCTCTGAAGCCCTGGAGAAGACGCGCTGCCGGGAGTGCGTGCCTTCCTGGGAGGAGATCCAGGTTCTGATGAGCCGGCAGGAGATGATGTGCATGGTGCACTATCCTGGGCCGGGGTCCTGCCAGCTTCCCATCAGCTCTCACACCACCGCCGATGAGGTGAGGTCCCAGTCCTTCTGATCAGCATGACCACTTACATTCGAGAGGACCTCCTAAGCCTGCAGTGGACCCACTTGCAGCGGCTTAGCTGTGGGAGTTTTTCCCCCACTTCTCTCTTCCATTTAAGCTAAACTTTGTGGAAATACGATGGAAGCCCTTTCGCAGCTGCGTTCGTTATTGTTGGCACACTTCGTAGTCTGTCTAGGCATTCATGTGTAATGACCTGGACTGATGTTCAGCTCTCTCTCTCTCTCTCTCTCTCTGTCCATCTCAGTTGGTGAAGAAGATGTCAGAGCGGCTGGGGTTGCAGCACAGCCACAACACCTTTGCTCTTTTTGAGCAGAGCGCACACCGGGAGCGACCAATAGGCGGCAGCACCATCATCGCTGACATCCTGACCAGGTTTGAAAAGTAAATACCACTCGAAGCTCAGATGACCCGTACTGAAGGCACTGAGTTCATACGGCTCTCTTACCCTGCTTTCACAACAAGTATTACACAACCAGTAAATAAAAAATCTTTTTTTTATTTTTTATTTTTTTAAATAAAACCTCTCTGTGGATTGTATTTTGTGTACAAATGCAGACATTTACAGCAGAGCATACATTCTAAAATTAGATTAATCACCATGTATTTCTGACCCAGTTCCTTTTAGCACAGCATGTTTCTATGGTACACACAACACACTAAACATGAGGGTGAACCCGTTGCTGAACCTTCCTCCACAATGAGGTAATAATCTTGGCAGGGATGAAGTGATTAGTGTTTTTCTACGAGGCGTGTGCCACTGGACCCTAAACTACAATCGCAGGTAAATACACGGACACAGTCACACTCAGTGAATGCTGAAGGCAACACATGGGCATATATGAGCCAGCGCAGCAGAGGCCACTGTGTGCGTGTTCAGTGGGCACAAGGTAGGGCCAGGACACCTATCAAGAGTTCCACCTCGTAAGTCAACACTGATCATTCCTGTACATGGTCCCGCTCACCCTTCCTGTTTATTTTGTAGCCTTTCCACCAAGGAGCCTGTGTCTGACGCTCAGTGGAGACTCTGCTTCAAATTGTACTGCTTCCTGGACACAGAAAGTATCCCTACCAACAGCATAGAGTACACCTTCCTCTTTGAGCAGGTAAAACCTAAAACAGTCTCTAAGCTCATTTTATCTTTTTATAAGCAAGAGAATAGCATATAATATTTAAGGTGAACCTTGTTACGCTCTCATGGTTGGAGTATTTAGTAAGTTCTCATCTCCACCGTTTCATGAATTGTGCAGGGAGAATAGAAGGTGTGGTGGTAATCGGATGCAGAGTGACTGACGGAGTCCTTTTCTTGCAGAGCCATCAGATGATGGTGAGAGGTCAGCTCCCGGCCTCAGAAGAGGACCTGCAGGCCATGGCCGCCCTGCGGCTGCAGTCTCTAATTGGGGACTTCAGCACTCATTCTCCTTGCCCGCCCTTGGAAGAGGTTTTTCCTGGCCACGTGGTAGAGGCACGGGTTCTGCTCACCCTCAAGACCCCCCAACCCCCTTCCACAGCCCCGGCCCCCCAGGCACCACCACCCTCCAGCTGCCCGCAGCGCTTCCCCAATGGCCTCCTCACGGGGGCGCTGTGGAGCCACATGGCTGCCCACAAGCAGAAGGCAGAGCACGACCTACGTCTGCGAGGTCGGCTGAAGGAGGAGGGTGTGGTGGTGATGGGGGCCATTGTGGAGCACTGGAAGAGCCTGGCAGGGTCCAGCCGACAGGAGAGCATGGCTGCCTACCTCACCATTGCTCGGCAGTGGCCCGGTTTTGGCTGCACGTTGTATGAGGTAGACTTCTACATTGTAAGTGTGCCTCACATTTTTGAACCGCTAAGCAGAGACAAGTTATTGTTTGTGGAGTGCAGGTGGCTAACCTTTGTGATCCCTTTCTTTTATTTATTTTTTTTAATTCCCAGAGCTCCACAGGCAGTTTCTCACAGAAGTTGTGGCTGGGAGTGGCAGCAAAGTCAGTGTCACTCTACAGGCAAGGGGACGCAGAAGCTTTGGAGTCCTTCCCCTATGGACACATTTGTTCCTATGGAGTATCCGACAGCAACACCTTCAAGATCACCGCTGGGGACCGGGATCTGCTCTTCGAGACCAGTAAGGTACAGTCAGAAAGCGGCGTGTGGATGTGCAAGTTGAAATGTCCATTAGAGGCCCTATAAGAAAGTCCATTTAAGTCCTGCAAAGAGTTTGTCTTAGGGTTCTGTGCAAAACCCATCACATGCTAATGATTCTTTTTGTGAAAATGTCAGCAGGCACTTTAAAATCATATTGCCCATGCTGTCTGCGTTGGCATAGCCACCAGTGTCTGCTATAGATTTTCTGATCCGACATTCCACCACACAGAAAATAAGAAACGGGAAGTATTAGCACTAAATTAGGAAGTTCATCTGAACATTGCTATGGACTTGTTATACTACTTTTCACAGAACTGTGATGCAACTGTGTGAGCTTGTGTTGGGTTGCAATCATGTGCTTCTGGTTGGCTCTGGAGTGGCTTTCATCTCTCCAACTTGTCCTCTCTTTTTCAGCTGACAGAAATTATACAGCTGATGAATGCCTACTTCAGTGCAGCGTGCCGACAGCTGAATGGCGGAGGGACCGAGACAGAGGGAGGCTTCCGTCTCACCCCCAGCGTCCTGGAGGTGCCCTCAGTCTGAGGTGACCGCTCCACGACCCACAATGCTGAGACTGTTTGAGCACTGAGCTTTGTCTGCACGGAGGAGGAAATGACAAACAAGCGTTAGGGTGTTGATATTTTCATCCAAAACAATACAGTTCACCAAGCTGTACAAACTCAACGGTGGGGGAAGGGAAAGAAGTGGAAAGCAAGCCAGTCCAGAAATTGTTCTGAGGTACAGCAGAAGAGAAGACGTGCATGCAGCACATTTCACGGCCCAGCTCTGCTCATGTGAGACCCTTCTCGTGCTGCACAGCACAAGGTCCCATACAAATGGAGAGCGGAGGAGGAAAAACAAAACTGAGAAACACAACTTTTTTGGCCTTGGACTCTAGCAGAGCTTCCATTTCCAGGAGCTGTTGGTACAACAAATTCCAGTGAACTTGGGTGTCACGTGACCTTTCCCTCTGGAACGCACGCCTATGGTGCGCAAACTGACACCGGGTGGGAGGAATAAAAACGGTTATTTTCCTTCAGTGTGGGTGATGTGTAACAGAAAACAGTGAAGTAGAGGAGCCGGCCGGGCCTGATGGCATGGAATTAATGTTTCTATACAGAAGGTCCAACTCCAAAATTAGTTTCTTCTTTATCTGCTTTTAAAGCTCAGAATTCCCTTCATGGAGCTGCTTGTCCAAGGTCTGGTCAAGCTGAAGGAAAACACATCGACAGTCCGTTTTTCCATTCTCCAGCACCAGACGTATTCTTTCCGGTACATGGCAATGACTGTAAGAGAGCGACAGCGTTAAGCACTAATCCCACCTCTCCCCAGCCTAACAAAGCGTATTAGTTCTACCGTCTCCTGTCTGCCTCCACTTAAAATGACTGTGCATCTTAAATAAATGCAAGAGGTGATTGGAATGACTGATGTTTGGAAAGGTGGGACTGACTGACCTTCACCAACCTGTGTCAATACTCTTGTCAGAACAAGCACACGCTTGACAGTTTAATTGGTTTCTGTTTCGTACCCACACAAATGTCATAATCACTACTTGTGATATTTGTACAAAATGTGAACACGCGCCTCTGCCCACAATTACCGTCTTACATCTGCTGAACTTTCAAAATGCAGCTGTAGCTGTTTTTTTTTTGTTTTGTTATTACAATTATTTATGAATCTGGTGTTGTGTGAGTTTTTAAAAAACTTTTTATTATTTAATTTTTCCCTTTTTGTACGTCTTTATAAGGGCCTATATTGTATACAAAAATTATTCTTACCGTTTTGAGTGTAATCCTGTCTTTAAGGATGCTCATAACCTTTGTTTTAGAAGTTCATAGTGCCCTCTGTTGGCAGTGCTTTCCTGCATTCCAAATGCAACGACCGTAACTACCACACAGTGATATGGTAAACACTACTGTTGCTTCTACTCTTTATTTATCTGGTTTGAATGACTCAAAACTCACCCAGGTCATATGTTATTGCCAGGACCAAAGAAAAGTGGATCTCTTCTCTGTGACACTGAAAAAGTTTTCCCTCAAGCTTGTCTTGAATTTTTCTCAACTGCATTGGTATCTTCCACTGCCTAGCCGATTGTCCGCTATTGCCCATGAATATTAGTAATGTGATCCTTGAGGAGGGTGGGCTATATTTAATAATTTTATCATTTGTTTTGTGTCCCCCCTCTGTAATAAAAATAGCAAACGGTTGTGATCGTCATGTATTATGTTTAACAAATCAACCAATGTTATCGTTTAGTGCATAACTGCACAATTTAATTTGTTTTTTTCAAAGGTTATCCAGTCATGCGCTGGAATTTATCAGGCAAAATCTGCTCCTGTAGGATGGTGCACTCCGTAGAGCTTCCAAGGCCTCAGCTTAATGGTTCTTTCTCATGAACTATAATTTTATGGTTCTCAAAAGTGTCGTATATCCAGTTACTGTGTCATGTGTGGCAATTAGAGAATGGCGCTCATCCAGTATTACACCTCACTTCTAGCTTTTTCAAATTTTGACTTGTGCCATACTTGGGGCATTACATTTGAATATTTATATTTACATTTAACAGGCAAGGCTAGAAATCTAGAAAATTGAGTATGTGACAGAAATATAATTTTATATATATGTTGCTTTTCTAACATTGTGTTCAAAATGTTTTCACAAAAATAAAAATGGAATGAAACTGAAGCTTACAATATATTCAGGTGCAACACCATATCATGCTTTTGATATATCTTAAAATATATTCAAATGAATGACTTATCACTAACGGGCAGGGTCTCATTCTACAATGGGGTGCAAAAAAATGTGGGAACCCCTGGTCAAAATTTATTTTACAATGAATATCTAAGTGAACAGAATCTAACCTCTAAATGGTACAAAGTTAAACATGACACATTTCCTCAAATGTTAAAGCAAGATTACTTTTTGTTAGAATTTTATACATTTTCAAAATAATAAAAAAAAGGAAAATGGCTCTCTGCAAAGGTTTGGGAACCCTGTCAGTTAGTACTTTGTAACACTTCAGGCAACTATAACAGCTTGCAAACGCTCCCTGTAGCCAGCTAAGAGTCTTTCAATTCTTGCTTTTGGAATTTTCCCCCATTCTTCCAGGCAGAATGCCTCTAGCTCAGAAATATTCCTCGGCCTCCTTGCATGCACGGCATGTTTGAGAACTCACCACAGATTCAGGCTTCTCAAGGTTTTCTTTTGCATACTTCTGATGCTTTAAGGCTTCTTTCTGGCAACTCTGCCATGTAGGTCTTTGTTGTTTAAAGTACGTTGTATTGTTGTCCTGTGAACAACTAGACCTGCATCTGCTACTCTTTTGCAGTGATGTGTGGGTTCTTCTGAGCATTTCTCACCAGGTCTCAGGCCATTCTATCTGAAATTGTTCTTGGTCTTCCAGATCTTGTTCCATTTATCTTCCATTTTCTGATAATGTTTCTGACTGTGGAAATAGGTAGATTGAGTTTTGTTTTGCCTTCTCCTTGTTGGTGGAAGTGAACGATCTTGATTCTGACATCCTTGGACAACTGTTTAGAGGAACCCAGTGTCCAAGTGAACAGAAGCGAACCTGACCTCTAAATGGTACAAAGTTAAACATGACACGCCTTAAAATTTGAAAGCAAGCTTACTTTTTATTTTTTTTAAATGTAGTTTCAAAATAATAACAAAAGGAAAAAGGCCCTGTGCAAAAGTTTGGGAACCCTTTTGGATTATTCTTTGTTATTTTTAAAAAGTTTACTAAGGCCCAGGTCCAGGTGATTTACTCGGCAGGGCTTCAATGGGTCAGGTGAATAATTCCAGGGCTGAACTATTTATTCTGAAGCAACTCCATGCCTGTGTCGTGTTAACAACCATGCTAATGAAAGGCATTTTGACCAGGGGTGCCCACATTTTTGCACCCCACTGTAGATGTGTTGTTGGCTGGCAATAGCAAGACTAGGCTTAGAATTAGGCAGTAATTGTTAGTACCAAGAAAATATCCAACTGGTTACAAAATAAGGAATGCTCCTCTTCCTTACTTTCCTAAGACTTAGTTAACCCCTAAGCTCCTCATATTTATTGGTCTTAATACACTGCTCAAAGAAATTAAGGGAACGCTTAATCAACACAGTATAACACCAAGTCAATTAAACTTCTGGGATATCGATCAGTCCAGTTAGGAAGCGTAAACTATTGTGAATCAATTTCACCTGCTTTGGTGCAAGTGAAAGTGACAACAGATGGACAGGAGAGGCAACAGCAAGACAACCCCCAAAAAGTAAATGGTTTTGCAGGTGGTGGCCACAGACCATTTCTCTCTCCTTATCCTTCCTGACTGATTTTTCTCCAGTTTTGCATTTTGCTAGTGCCCCTGTCACTACTGGTAGCATGAGGCGGTACCTGCAGCCCATTCAGGTTGCACAATTAGTCCAGCTCCTCCAGGATGGCACATACGTGCCGTCTCAAGAGCGTGGAGAAGATACCGGGAGACAGGCCATTACACAAGGAGAGCTGGACAGGGCCGTAGAAGGGCAACAACCCAGCGGCAGGATCGGTATCTGCTCCTTTGTGCGAGGAAGAACAGGAGGAGCACTGACAGAGCCCTACAAAATGACCTCCAGCGGGCTACTCGTGTGCATGTTTCTGACCAAACTGTCAGAAACGGACTCCATGAGGGTGGCACGAGGGCCCGACATCCTGTTGTGGGACCTGTGCTCACAGCCCAGCACAGTGCAGCTTGATTGGCATTTGCCAGAGAACACCAGAATTGGCAGGTTCGCCATTGGCGCCCCGTTCTCTTCACAGATGAGAGCAGGTTCACACTGAGCACGTGACAGACGTGAGTCTGGAGACGCCGTGGAGAATGTTATGCTGCCTGTAACATCATCCAGCATGACCGGTTTGGTTTAATTGACTTGGCGTTATACTGTGATAATTAAGTGTTCCCTTAATTTTTTTGAGCAGTGTAGTAGCTAGTAGTGTCATGACATTTTGATTCCAAAAAGACAGCATAGCTGGGGGAAAAAAACATTTGATTACAAAAACTATATAAACATATTTGCAGAAAAAATACTAATCAACTATAGTTTTATAAAACGATTCCAATATATATGAGCATATTCAGGAGAATCAAATACAAAGGTGAGCAAGAGAGGCCGCAGGCTTTTAATTTTCTTGTGCCTTCTCACAATACTCAACTTAGTATCCAGGTTCAAAGCAACCTAGCGCTTTGCTTACCCTGTATTTGTATCACGTTTCTTTCTGGTAAGAATGTGGTAACAAAAAGATCCTTAAATTGGCCGATTCAGGATTAACCACAATTTCAATTAGCTGCAGACATGAAAGAATGAAAAAAACTTGAATGAATTCTGCACCGAAAAGCTGGCTTGATTTAGATTAAAAATGCAGCCGATAAAATGAAGTCATTAAAACTCAAGCCAACACTCAATTTTAAAGAGGCCAATGTAACACATGGCCGAAATGTTCTGTTTTCGATATGCATGCTAGTTCTCTCTTAAACCACAAGGCAAGAAACAGGGCCACAGAATTTGCTGTTCTATGTTCTGTCTTGTCCTCACATCATATCACTTGAGAAGGAATTGTACAGGTTAATTATAGCTGGTATTAACTCCTGTATCTGAGGGGGAAGTTCCATAGCAACCCATCAGTCAGAAAATGATTAAACTATTATCTATAATCTGAAAACACTTTAGGCCTCACAGTCACCCATCTCTGACTTGAACAGGCTTAAGATTGGTATTGAGCATGTTAGCTCGGACAACAACCGGGCCACAACGGGGCAGTCAGAGAACTTCGTCCGATGCCCCCGGTCTGGTCAACCCAAAGGGGTTATTCAGTCTGGTTTTCTCTCAACTTTCAACAAACTTAAGGAAGTGTTACTTTCTGACAAAATCACAAGGATGTTACACTTCCTGGAACTTGTTACTGAAAGAAAGACAAACTGCAGTTCCACAGCCGAAGGATGAACATTTAAGCCACAGTCGTCTTCTTGAGGAAGACAAGAGCCTGTCATTTGTACAGCTCTATGCTCCCTTTGCTGCAGGCAGCTCCTCTAAGGCTCAGTTTGTAACTAAAATTGGAAAAGACAAAACTTGTTTGTGAGTTTCATGGTACATTCATTCTCACGTTATATACAGGTGCAGCTCAAAAAATTCCCAGAGATCAGTTCAAATGCAGAGAGGTTATAGTATCGCTTGTAACAGTACCTGAAAATAAGATATTGAGTCTTTTGATGTTGATTGGTCACAGACTTCAGGAAGTAACAGCATGCAAAGGATATGCGACCAAATATTAAATATGATACTTTAAAAATATGTTAAAGCAAAATATTCTAATTTTCTGAGACACTGAATTTTGGGTTTCATTAGCTGTAAGCCATAATCATAGAGGCTTGAAATATTTCACTCTATGTGTAATGAATCTATATAATATATGAGTTTCACTTTCTGAAATGAGTGACAAAAAATATTGAACTTTTTCACGATATTCAAATTTTTTTAGCTGCACCTGTATATGCAAATATGAGTATGGCCAGTGGCACTGTTTGTACAGGTAACAACACAAATGTGCAATAAAAAACCACAATTCATAAAAGATCATGTAATTCAAAAAAAGCAGCATCGTTGTACAAGCTGTCCTCATGCTAAAGACATTCTGCTGCTTATTCTATTCTGCTTACGGCATTCTCTTTGCAAGTACTTGATTATTCCCATTTTATTGTTTAGAATAAATATTCTATATAATGATAATAGGTATATTTTATGTAATTAAAGTTTGTTGTATTACTTATTCAAGGTAAGTAACCCCACTGGCATGAGGTTACTTACCTTGAGAGGCTTTCAAGATGAACATCGACCTACAGGAAGCCTGATGCAGGGAGTTGTAAGTATAATTCAGCATGCATGCATTTCATAATGTAAAAATGCGATTTCAAAACGCATTCGGTTAAGGCACCACGCTGTGGTGGATGGACGAGCCTCACATCCAATCCGGACCGTACCGGTCCCGTCTGTGGCCGGTAGCTCCACAGGGCCACGCACAATTGGCACCTGTGTCACCCAGGGTACGGGAGGGTTCAGTCAGATAGGGTTCCACATATCGTTGTTCTTGGGCGACACCCGCTGGCCAAAAGGGCGCTCCTAAAACCGCATGTGAAAGGTCCCTCCCCCAAGCTTAGCTGTAGTCTGCTATGCCAGTGTTTTTCAACCTTTTTTGAGCCAAGGCACATTTTTTACATAAAAAAAAATCCTGAGTCACACCACCAACCAAAAGTGTTACTAATTAAGTGAAGTTAATAGGATAAGATAATTTCCCACGGCACACCTGACGATCTCTCACGGCACACTAGTGTGCCGCGGCACAGTGATTGAAAATCACTGTGCTATGCAACAAGAAGTAGCTGTTGACACCACTTGTTTTGGAGAACCATGGATGTCCCAGCTCTCCCGAACTGGCAGGGTGGTTCACGCATGGAACACTGCTGTGGTTGTAGATAGTTGGAGATTCCAGATTAGGGTGGACATTGGATATACTACAGCGCCAGGTTGGGGCAGCAAATTAAAAAAGGCATACAAAGGTAGTGAATACATAAATGTTTACCCTAGAATATCAATATGTTTTTTAAGGGCAAGGAAAATTTGCGATGTGATGTGACTGGGCTGGATTGACATGAGAACACTGAACATTCTTGCGTACCACAAAGAAACTTCTTCACAATTAATACTGTGCATTAGGACTACCCATCTGCCTCAAACCACAAGCCAATCACATTGTTACACCCTTTTCAATTATATTTTTATTAAAAGAGGAAGCAACATTCAAATATTTCACAAATGCTCTGGGAAATATGCATTTTACACTATTAAACACAGCATAAACTGTAAATTATGCATTTCTACTTGCCAACTGAGCAACACAATAAGCCTCTGGTAAGGAATCAGACTAACCCTAACCCATCACACAAGAAGCAGAAAATTACACCATGTACAGCAATTTGGCTGAAGATGCTGATATTTTTGCATATTCATTCAAAAGAGGCTATCAAAGTGCCAGTGGGGTAACAAATGTAATACTTTTGCTACTGAAAGTCAATTGTCCTTTTTGGCAAAGTTTTAAAGTTGACCCCTAAGTATTTCCCCAAATAATCGATAGTTGTCATATTGTAGAATGTCTTATATCCGATAGTCTTACTAGACTTGCAGTTCTAAATTACAATCTATTCTTTCCAAAATTGCTGTATTACAACATCTTAAAAGCATGTGATTATCATGAGATCCTAAAGGAATAGTAACACTTGAGAATACAAGCTGAACCGCAAAATGCTGTTCAGAACCAGAGGTGTACACAATTTTAAACACCGTAGAGCTTAATGTATCATTACAAATGGGACGTCATGTGACCCCCGAATTATGAATAACATTAAACCCTTAAGTATTATGTGGCGATTTGTAAAAAAAGCAAAGTCAGTCGGCAGAGGAAACTGCTCACCAGTTGAGGTGGAAAATCATACTGCCTACACAGCTAGTCTTAGCATACAAGTGTATTTGCATTCAACACAACTACAAGCAATAACTTTCCTGTTTCTATAGCTACTCAACATGGACAGTCTATTCCCTTCTTGTATGTGCACACAGTAAATTAACCAGTAGACGTACAAGTAAAATATGCCAGTCTTCTTGGTTGTGTTTAAACCAGATCCTCGACCAAATAAACTAGATTTTCCTGGTTTTTGGTTCTGGTTGTAAAACCTACAGCCACGTACAGTAAAACAACCTACACACTGCAGACCTTTCAAACTCTACGGTCTTACAGGAACAGGTTTTTCAGGCCACAGATCAAAGAACACGTATATTCACCCTGTCATGGGAGAAGACGCGACACAGACTGTGCACAAATAGAAATGACAGACATAGGCCTGAGTTTGAGATCCACCATAGCGAAACCTGAAGTGTGAGAGAAAACCAAACCAGGTGAAGATCCACACAACAGTGAATCCTTAGACAAAATGAGATTGCTTATCGCTCTCCAACTGTACAATTGGAAAATGGGTGGGAGGGGCTTTGTATAGAACTCGTTTGTGAATTACATGGCAAATTAATTATGTCACTTTATGTATATATAAATGTATGTGTGTATGACCAGTTGCAATGTCTGTACAGGTATGTGTATTTATTGATTTTACCTGTACAAACATACAAAATTATTCACACCCTTGATAGATATGAGCAAAGACTGTATACAAAATAAAAAGTTATATTGTATACACAAATTGGGAAATTTATATTCTTTTATAATGATACAATTATAATTGAGAAAAAGGTTTTGATGAACAAGTAATATTTTCCCCACCTAAACAAATATCACAAACCCTGTTTTCAGTATTTTGTTTAGAACAGGGGTGTCAAACTCCAGTCCTGGAGGGCCGCAGTGTTTACAGGTATTTCTGGTTTCCTTTCAATCAGCCGCCAATTAAGGCTTTGAGAACAAGGTGTGTGGATTCTTTCGCCATTCAATGACTTGCATTAATCACTCATGCTGAAACACCAAAAACCAGCAGACACCTCGGCCCTCCAGGACTGGAGTTTGACACCCCTGCTTTAGAATAACAACACTAACCACACATTATGTACTGGGTTCAAGTCTAGAGACCAAAACGGCATTGCCAAACAGTCATTTTAAAAAAGGAACCATTTTTGAGTTTAATTTAAAATATTTTGGGGATCTTTGTCTTGCTGAAAGATTCTGTTAATTTACTGGTCCTCGGGCTCTTGTTAAAGTCAATGCAATCATGAACTCCACCTAGTACAAGTACAAAGTCTCAAGACTTGAACCCAATTGAAAACTCGTTTGAAATGAAGAGTGCAGTCCATGAGCTCAGACCAATAGATCTTGAAAGATTTAGTATTTTTGGAGGAATTGTCAAAAACCCCAATTTGTTCACCAATCTCCTAAAATACCACAGAAGACAACTCAGTAGTGATATCCTAGCAAAAGGAGGATGTTATATTAGTATAAAAACATAATTTTGAGCATACAATATAGCTTATCGCCTGTACTGTTTATTTTATAAAATCTTCCATCCATCCATCTTTATCAAGTGTGAATAATTTTGGAGGCCAATGTATGATACTAATATTGCAATAAACTGGATTGAGGCACTAAGTTATACAACATCCCTTGGGATGTGGAACTTATGAGGGGGGCGGGAAGCTTAAATTACTTAAGACTACAGGTTTCTAACAGGGTTATACCAACCAAGGGAAAGCCTTGGTTGACAACATGCCTTGCTACCACAGTACATGCACAGGGGTGCCAAGTTGTGCCAGAGAGAAGATCATTGTTCCTGGGACCCCCAGGAGATGTAGTCGGGACGCGTGGCGGCACTGTACTCGTCGATGAGCTGCTGGACCACCTCGCGCGAGTCGTCCAGCTCGTCGAAGTTGTCTTTGAACATGTCCTCCTTGCGGAACTGCTCCAGGAAGGCCTCGCGCTTCCGAAGTTTATCGTACTGCCGGCACGTGCGATCAAATAGCTATAGGAAAGAAACCAACATTTAAAAGATGTGAGACCACCACAGATTTAAGGGTTTTTACATTTTCCCCCCACATTAAATGTTAATTACAGTCAAATTAAGTCAAATCAACCGTTTTTTAACTGACAATCTATGTGTATGTAATTTTAGTGCATTGCTCCTTTCATTTTAAAAACGGTGAAAGGTATATTTGTTATAATGTATATTTTACATTGTTTATCTTGTAAAAATAAGGATTTTTTTTACAGTGTAATATTCCAGCTGCAGCACCAATTGTCAATTCAAATGATCCAGATGTGAGATAGTGTAACGTTGCAAGGAGCTTGACTATTGCCAAGATGGAATGGGAACGTTGTGTGGGTTTGTTTTATTTCTTCCAGGAGAGTAATTATTTATTGTGCGACTGCTTAATCTGTGCTGAGTTGAAATAGTGTGATTCTTGTTGCAAATATTCTCTCAGTACGTCTTTGAAGCAAATACCTGTGTCTCCGTCTTGCTCGCGTCTAGATTACGCCTGTTCTTTCGAGGCGGAGACATTTCATGCTAAAATCAACCCTCGTAAACTTTAGTAAATTATAACGGAATACATAATCAACCACACTTAGAAATATCTCCACCCGTTATTTGTGCGATTCTCCCTTTCTTAGGGATTTTTGAGCTTTATTGGACAGCACATTGTAGAGAGACCGAGTGACATACGACGGAGGTTGCACGATCGGATTCGATCCGCCGACGTTGCGGCTCGCAATGAGCGTGCGGATAGTGTGCTACAGGCTATGCCACAGTGAAACCGCGATCCTCCCTTAAATGCATACGCATTAAGAAGAGTGCACCACCTTGCACAGATGACAGCGAAACTGCGCTTCCAGCCCCGTGCGCCTGTTTGATACATAACACGCTTATTCCTGGGGCAGAATGCGTCATATCTGTGTCTGAAACGAGTAATATAAAAATGTTAAACAGTGGCCCACCTAAGAATGTAACCGTTAGCTTTTACCAACAGTATGCACACAAAAAAAAATAAAAAAAAGACAGGCTCATCAGAGGTAGGCTTACAGAGGAGATGCTGGTGTGATTGGCCATCATCAGTCCACTGACACGGTGGGCGGAAGGCAGGTATGGAGACTTCCTTGACAGGGCCACCTGAATACTGGCTGGGCCCCAAGGGATGAAGCTGGCCAGTTTCCTCTCTCGAATCCTCTGCAGGCTTTTGTGCACCTGTCACAACACACATGTGAGTTTTACAACCATCTCAGGTTAATTACCCAGCTTATGCTGAGAAAGAACATTCTTGTCAAGATTGTTTAGCCATTATTGAATGCTATGCTAGCTCGCAAGCAGCTACACCACACATGCTAGTCTACACGTTACGTCTTACGTCACTGCAAGCTCCGCAGAGGGCCGAGGGACAGACGATTTGAAATAGCGGATTTTGTGAGAGTAGCGTTGTCTGATTTGCGGTGATAATAGGCTTAATGATAAATTGCCGTGGTTTTGAGACTAAATATGTTAAATTACTATATTGCAAACTAAAATCTTTTTTTTTTTTTTTACCGGTCCGAATGTCCAGAGGGAATTACATTTTCGGGCCTTTTTCATAAAAAAAAAAGGTCAAAACCGGCCAACCTAACGCGACCCCTGCTTGAGATATATTGTTTATTGCTCATATCACAGCTAACTTGCACAATGGATCTGGACGTGCATAATAGAAAATCCTTCAAAAAACACCGTAAACTCTCGTTTTCAAAGACGGGAAAAAAGTGGTCACTGGTGTCCGTTTGATGTTGCGACACAAAATCATCGCAAAATATGCTTCGTATCGGGTTTTATTGATCATTTTATTAAATCTATTGACACCACTGGAGGTTTAGATATACATCCGCAGTCGGAAACCGTAAATACTTATTGGAAAGTTTCAAATTCAAACTCAGCCAAGATCTCCAAAAATTTCAAGCGGAAGTTTACAAACGTATG
Organism: Ilyophis sp. 1 JC-2022; assembly: GCA_022702515.1. NCBI lineage: Eukaryota > Metazoa > Chordata > Actinopteri > Anguilliformes > Synaphobranchidae > Ilyophis > Ilyophis sp. 1 JC-2022. Next base: position 14,670,963 of record CM040405.1, on the reverse strand, counting down.
GCTGTACGGCGACAGAAAATAGTTATATAAATCTTTAAACGGTAAATGTATCTCAAGACTGCAAAGTTCGTTAAAATGTTGATATGGACCGTTGTATATGATTGTAAATAACCTTTTAACAGGGCTTACCATGCTAAATACCGAACTTCTCCTTTTAATTTTAATCTTTCCAAATGATAGGCCAAATTATGATCTCATTTAAATGACACCTTTAGTCTCTCATGGAAAATAAGTGATTTTGTTCTCTACCTTCAAGTATCAAACTCAATAAAATGTTTTCCCAACATTATATTCTTTAGCAATATTGCAAAGACATTCCCTACTGTTTATTTTGGGTAGTATTTCAAGCATTCTTTTAATCAATGGAAAGACACTAAGACAGTGTAACTTGTTTTTGATTAATGCAAAAATGTATCATGAGTAATAAGTAGCTTGATATGTCATAATTGCATATGTTGCTTCGTAACCATCTGGTTGACCAATCAGACGATAACTCAGACGATAATTTAAATGGGTAGAACCGCAATAGCCTAACCTCTTTAAACCACTCTTTTGCAACCACTTTAAAGGCAGTCAGAGGTTATCTCCTGGTGTGTGTGTGTGTGGGTGTGGGGCTGTCAGCTTCATCTGTCAGTGAGTCAGCTTTTTCTGAAGGCTGTCACCTGCACTCCTCCAGAAGAGAAAGCAGCAAGACCCCCCAAGCCACTTGGTTCCTCATTTACCTGACCATCATTCCCCATTCTATGAGTTTTGCTGGTTTAAAAGCTGCAGGGCGAGATGCTGGACTGTTGCACAGGAATGAGACATTGACCGGTGTAATTCTACCTGTGTGGGGTCCACCTCGCCCTGGATAATGTTAAGGATAGCGATGTAGCAGTGGTTGGTTTGTCTATCCCTTGCTGTGGAGACCATAACATTCTTGGGCTGCAGCAGCCTCCTCATCACGTCCAGCACTGTGGTCTTCCGCACGCTGGCCACCTATTCAAACACACGTCACACCCCACTGTAAAGCTATGGGCCATGCATATATCCGGTATGTACTGCAATAGGCCGTTTGTTGTAATGTACAACCCAAGCCGTAGACATGACAAAATAAAAATAAAAAAGCTATTGACAAGACTCTCTGTATTTAGTCAGGAGGGCTGTGAGATCAAGCGGTTTGATAATTATGAAAAAAGTTAGCTGCAATTAATGTATTGTTTAATTATGCAGATTAATGAGCAATTCATTACTGATACAAAGAGCTATATTTGTCAACAAAAATTGTTCCGACATACCGACTGGTCAGTGGTGAGTGGGGTGTAGCCCGTCATGAGGAAGTGAAGGCGGGGTGTCGGGATGAGGGATGCAATCAAACCAATCAGATCGTTGTTCATGTAGCCTGGGTAGCGCAGAGTGGTGGTACTGGCAGACATAATGGTGGAGACCTGTACAAAAGCCAGACAGCATGACGAGATAAAGGACACGTTGCATTCCCCAGCTGACAAATGGGCAACAATTACAAAGGCCATGTAATCAGAAAAGGCTGCCATCTTGCAGAATGCTAAAATATACAGGCAGCACCTTTGCTGCTCAACACACCAGCAGGCATCATCTCAAAATGATACTTTCTGAGAGCAATAATTTTACTCTTCAAGCAACCACACAGCTCAAATGTCTGTAGGGGCATATTTGGTTATTCATAGAACATGTCATACATGAATTCCAGCTTTACCTCTATTGCTCAATAACTATTCTCTACCTATAATATAGTTCCCTCGCCAGAATTGACTATTTCTTGAGTTACATATACATGTTAAAGTTGAAGATTGAGCTGAGTAGGACTTTTGTTCAAATAAAAGCACGTATTGTCTATGTGTATCAAAGATGCCGTACAAGAACTAGCTGTCCTGGAAATTAATTTCCTGGCATGAGCAGGAAAGCTCAGAATAGTCATTTTCTGGCATGAGCGGAGAAACTCTGACTAGTTCAGAATCTGAAGCAAAAGGACTTTGTTCCCCTGTCCTTGTTAAAGCTTGGCAGGATGGGGATACAGAGCTCTAGCACAAGAAGCACTAAGACATTACAGCACAGTACATATTCAGACACTGGTGGCTGCAGTAAATGAACATCAGAGGGATCGTGTGACCTTTTGTTCTAAAGCTCTATTCATCATAAATCCCCAGAGCTTAATGTAGCCCTGGTGTACACAGTCTGCAGTGTTTGATCAACGCCTGTCTGAACTGCACAGGACTCAAATTTGGTACATTTCAAATTTAACTAATTTGGCTCTTTTTTTTTTTTTGTAGTTAATGAACATATAATATTTTAAAATGATCTAATCAGTATTTATTTCACTTGGACACCTCAGACCTCTTTATATACAGGTGCAGCTCAAAAAATTTGAATATCATGAAAAAGTTCAATATTTTTTGTCACTCATTTCAGAAAGTGAAACTAATATATTATATATTCATTACACATATAGTGAAATATTTCAAGCCTTTATTTCTTGTAATTTTGATGATTATGGCTTATAGCTAATGAAAACCCAAATTCAGTGTCTCAGAAAATTAGAATATTGTGAAAAAGTTCAATATTGGAAACTCATGGTGTCACAGACTAATCAGCTAATTAACTCAAAACACCTGCAAAGGTTTCCTGAGCCTTTAAATGGTCTCTCAGTCTGGTTCAGTAGGCTACACCAGTGTTTTTCAACCTTTTTTGAGCCAAGGCACATTTTTTACATTAAAAAAATCCTGTGTCACACCACCAACCAAAAGTGTTACTAATTAAGTGAAGTTACTAGGATAAGATCATTTCTCACGGCACACCTGACAATCTATCACGGCACACTAGTGTGCCGCGGCACAGTGGTTGAAAATCACTGGGCTACACAATCATGGGGAAGACTGCTGACTTGACAGATGTCCAGAAGACAGTCATTGACACCCTCCACAAGGAGGGTAAGCCACAGAAGGTCATTGCTAAAGAAGCTGGTTGTTCACAGAGTGCTGTATCCAAGCATATTCATAGAAAGTTGAGTGGAAGGAAAAAGTGTGGTAGGAAAAGGTGCACAAGCAACAAGGATAACCGCAGCCTTGAGAGGATTGTCAAGCAAAATCCATTCAAGAATTTGGGGGAACTTCACAAGGAGTGGACTGAGGCTGGAGTCAGTGCATCAAGAGCCACCACGCACAGACGAATCCAGAACATGGGCTAAAAATGTCGCATTTCTAGTGTCAAGCCACTCCTGAACCAGAGATAACGTCAGAAGCGTCTTACCTGGGCTAAGGAGAAAAATAACTGGACTGTTGCTCAGTGGTCCAAAGTCCTCTTTTCAGATGAAAGTAAATTTAGCATTTCATTTGGAAATCAAGGTCCCAGAGTCTGGAGGAAGAGTGGAGAGGCACATAATCCACGTTGCTTGAAGTCCAGTGTGAAGTTTCCACAGTCAGTGATGATTTGGGGTGCCATGTCATCTGCTGGTGTTGGTCCACTGTGTTTTCTGAAGTCCACAGTCAACGCAGCCATCTACCAGGACATTTTAGAACACTTCATGCTTCCTTCTGCTGACAAGCTTCATGGAGATGCTGATTTCATTTTCCAACAGGACTTGGCACCTGCCCACACTGCCAAAAGTACCAAAAGCTGGTTCAATGACCATGGTATTACTGTGTTTGATTGGCCAGCAAACTGGCCTGACCTGAACCCATAGAGAAACTATGGGGTATTGTCAAAGGAAGATGAGACACCAGACCCAACAATGCAGACGACCTGAAGGCCGCTATCAAAGCAACCTGGGCTTCCATTACACCTCAGCAGTGCCACAGGCTGATCGCCTCCATGCCACGCCGCATTGATGCAGTTATTCATGCAAAAGGAGCCCCAACCAAGTATTGAGTGCATAGAAATGAACATACTTTTCAGAAGGCTGACATTTCTGTTTAAAATATCCTTTTTTTATTGATCTTATGTAATATTCTAATTTTCTGAGACACTGAATTTGGGTTTTCATTAGCTGTAAGCCATAATCATCAAAATTACAAGAAATAAAAGCTTGAAATATTTCACTATGTGTAATGAATCTATATAATAGATAATAGTTTCACTTTCTGACATGAGTGACAAAAAATATTGAACTTTTTCACGATATTCAAATTTTTTGAGCTGCACCTGTATAATCCAGTCATGAACACTGTGACAGAAACTCATGGTTAATATAGTATGCATGTTCGTTAATAACAGATCTGTAAGAAGCGGTTTGTGTGCAAAACAAGCAGAGACTCCTTCCCTCATTCATTATGTTACAACATTTCCTCTTTTTTTGCTAATGGCACAACCATGAAACCCAGGGCTGAAACGTTTCCCACAACGATTCCACTGTCACTGTAATACTAATGGAGTTTAGGCTTCGGTCACTCACCAGCTGATTGATTTGGGAAAACGAGGGGTTCTGGATGTGTAGTCTGTCTGTGGCAATCCGGTTCAGGGCCGTGTTATCCAACACCACCTAGAGTGAGGGCAAGAGTGAGAGAGAATGAGAACGATCGCATTGGAGATCACATTAAAGGGCTGTCGATGGCTCTCGTTGCAGGTATTTCTCTATCCCCTTATACAGACTCAACGTCCAGCAGGCCTGGAACTTGGAATGAAAACCACATATTCAGTGCATACATGTACTTAGGGGTGGGCAATATGGACTTAAATTCATATCCCGGTATAAATTTAATTTTGGACAGTAACAATATATATCATGGTATAAGTTGTTGTTTTTAATATAATTTAATTAAAAAATACTTTCGGAGCAATGCAAGAGTCTCGGATGGTAACGATTAGACCAATTTTGCCATGGGATGTTTTTGCTACTGTGCTGTTCCTTTAATATTCTGTATATGAGGACAAAATTTACAAACTCGTGTATTTTAAGTACATTTTATTGTGCAAAACTGCAATGTATTAAAGATGAATTATAAAAAACGAAATAAATCTTTAAATAAAACAAAACAAAACAAAAAATTTCAAGCATTCAAATAGCTGCTACTGCATTGAACAAAACAAGCAGGCTTGTTATGGTAGCCTAGCTAGCTTGGAGACGTTAGAGGTAGATGTAAGACTATTAAGAGATATTGATATATATATTTTGAGGAGGGAATGGCTCTCATGCATACTCTCCAACAATCAATGCTATGGTATCTATGGTATTTTGGTAACTATGGTATCTTCGGGTATTTTCTAAAAAAAAGTAAAAAACTTTGAAAAAAAAAATTTTTAAAAAAAAAAAATGCCTTGGCGAGCGAAAAAACATTTGTTTTTTTAATTAAAAGTAAAATGTAAAATTTGTTTACAAACTAATTGTAAAAATTGTAATTTATTTCCCCTGTAAAATAATACTAAATAACACAAGAAACTATTGTAATAAGCACTAATATAATGGATATTGGTTATAATGTTAGAAGCAATAATGAAGAAGAAAGAAATATGAAAATTGCAGATTGTTTGCAGAAATGGGCTAGCTTGGTTCAGACAATAGTTGTGTGTAGTTTTAGCAGATGATAGGTTAGAAGTGTTTATTTTAGTGCTTTGCAGTTTTGTTAGGTGAGCTTGTTTTAAATAGCTTAGCAATAGTTTGATTTTTTTGAATTTTAAGCATTTTTTGAGCAAGTAGGCTATGGATCAATATTATTATCAATTCAATCAATAATATTTATTATAATCATTTTTTTAATACAATAATAAATTTAAACTTAACAATTAAACATTCTTAACATTAGGGTTTAAAATTAGTCTATTCCTTTAGAATTTTAGAAAAATAAAGCCAATAAAAAAAAATAAGCAATAAAGAAAACCAAAAAGTGAAGCATAGAAAACAGAATAGATAAAGCGTCAGAATGTTTAAATTTCAAATTAAATTTAGCCTGCAATCAATTGCATGTTTAATGAAGTTTATTGAATCAACATCAATTCCATGGTTCAAAACAACGGAATTCTCGAAAGAAGTTTAAGTTCTCGCATGCTGGAGCATAAAGTTAACGCACATTTAATTATAATTAAATTTAGATTATAATTGAAATTAATTGTATATTATTTGTTATTGAATTGTGTTGTTTGTTTTTGTTTTGTTTTTGTGTTTTGTTTTTTTTGTCTAAAAAGGTTTTTGTTAAAATGGTTTTGTTCAGTGAAAATAAAAAAGTTTTAAAAAAAAAAAAAAAAAAAAAAAAAAAAAAAAAAAAAATTAAAAAAAAAAAATAAGGAAAAAAAAAAGGAAAAAGGTTAAAAAACAAAAAAAATTTATTTTTTTTAATATTTTTTTGAAAAAAAAAATAAAAACAAAAAAAAAAAGAAAAACAATGTTTAGAAATTTTTCCAGTCAATTTTCAAAATATTACTATACTATTTAGAGGCATGCTGTATTGTAGCTGTATTGTGTAATGACATGAAGAGAATTTATTTTCAGAATTGAAATGTCCGTCTATTGCAGCACGAGTTTTCCATTGAATTTTTGTCAAAATGATTATGAATGAATTATTTAAATTATAAGGCTTATATAGGTGTTATCAGCAAGTTCTTAATGGATAGCCATTGTAACGTAACAGAAGAGCTGTCCCCCCAGAGATGATCCAAAGAATATATACAAGAACTATAGTCAATACATGATCCAAGATAGGATAACTAATAACTAAATACATGTCTAAACACCGTACCACCATCACACATTGCACATTGCCTGTGTTGGGTGGAAAGCTTCCATTTAATTCCCATCCCCTTCCGGGAGGGGTATGTGGTCTTTCTTTTTCCTTTTGGACTTTTTTTTATTACTTTTTTTTTTTTTTTATAGCCTATGACTATAGACCAGGTTTGTGGTGGTTTTAGTGTAAGCGCTTTCTGCTGGCTCAAGATAGCAATACGCCCAAAATTATCCTGGCCACATCATCTTATCTTAAAGATAATCTTATCTTAAAACCAACCCGCCCAGTTCACTTGCTATGGGCACAAGATCACTTGGTATTCAAATGTTGTGAGCGCTACGCGCTATAATGACCCCTGCGCCGAGTGTAAGATAGCAAAGGGTTAGTGCCACTTAGCGCCGGGTGTAAGATAGAGCCCATAGTGTGCTAAAGTGTTGTGTAATTCTCAAACGGATTGTCCCAGACAGTAAATGACCACTGAATTCTGAAAGAGACATCTCTGAGTGAAACCAATGGTAGGATTGGATATTCATTTCATATTTAGTAACAGATATTGGTAGTAGAATGACGTGGTATAATTACACATGTATATTTTGCATTTTGTGATGGGCTTTTCACTGCACTTTTGGCATATGGCCGGGTTAGTCTTGAGTTTATCTTGTTGCTATGACAGAATACGAATTTTTGGTGGTAAAAAAATATATTTTTGAACTCACACATAGACGCTATTGCCCGCTACGTCACGCATGGGTAGGTATAGTTGCAGGAAATACTAGGTGGGGCGTTGTTTGTTAAACAGACTTGCTACGGGACAACAGTGACACTTAGAAACTCCGTATTTTGCAGAGTTGTCACAAATTGTGTACTAAAAACGATAAAACACTGGGTTTGTTGTTTCTGCTCATAGTTAGGTTGCAAAAAAAAATTATATCTGAGTTCAGCAAAATCTTGGCGCCATGGCCACTAGGGGATCTGTACTGTCATCTAAACAGTAAGCATACAGATGTAATCATTAAAGACTGACAGTGATCACACCGTAGGAAAATGTCCATTTGTGCAATTTCTGCCTTTTTTAGAAAACAAAATCTATTTTCCCAAGAGACCTTTCACAGAGTAACAGTGGAATGAAAACAGGCCCTCTGGCACCTGGACTACCCCTTCTTTGCTGGATAGACTGAGGGGAAAGAGAGTTTTCCTCTGTACCCGCTCAGACAGCAGCATGTGTGCCAGCCTGGTGCCTTTTAAACATTAACAGCGCGAGGTGCCTCGGCTGCAGAGCGTGCCACACGTTGCGTGGGGCCGGCGCTCACCACACAGTCTGCGTTCTGCGTCAGCCTCTTCAGCGTCAGTAGGGAGTTGTAGGGCTGCACCACAACGTCGCTCATCTCGTCCTGGTTGGGAAACACCGAGTACGTCTGCACCAGCTTCTTGGGGTACCTGCAGTCAGCAGATGGAGGTACGTCAGTTGCAGAAATAACACCAGCCTCTGGGAGAAAGTGCATGCAACTTGTCCAAAGGCGCCTGGCACAATTACGCCAGTGTTTAATTACAGGAAAATGGCACTTGGAGGGGGCGGACTGCTTGCGCTCATGCGGTTATTTATAGTCTACAATGCAGCTGGTGAGAGCCCAGCCACCTCGGGCAGGCTGAGTCATAGTGCAGTAACCATGGAGCTCCGTGGCAATGTGTGCTAACCTGTCGTTTAACCTCTCCAGCAAATAGGAGCCCAGACCTGATCCTGTTCCGCCAGCAATGGAGTGGCACAGTACAAAACCCTGCAAAACAGAGGCATGCACTTATAGTGTACAACATACAAATTACATTACACTTATTTGGATAAACACCACTACCCAATTTACTAATGAACAGGGCATTACTGTAGTCTCTCAGAGGGGACTAAACTGGAATAGTCAGTGAACTCAGCACTGTCAAAAGGTTGCCAATTAAAATCTGCATTAGGTGAACAGTAGAAAACCGTGTGCCAGGCACACAAATGTATTTACTTTGCATCACAAAAAGCGTAATAGCTCTTACTTTCATTCTAAAATGCACAGTATCTCAAGGCATCAGCCAGCCTGCTTCCTCCTGTAGAACTCGACAGCCAGGAGGCAGGCGGCCTCGCCCTGACAAACCGGGCCCCGCAGCGTTCTCTTTCTCACCCCAGACTATCCTGTAATGTGTGCCCCTCCCCTACCTGCCACACCCAACCCCGCTTTCACACACAAAAAATAATATTGGAGGGTTATATAAAGAAAGGCAAACAGTCGTGCGAGTCTAAATGGGGCAAGGGAGTGCGCCACTGCTGTTGTTTTAAGGCCTGCAAGTTAGAGGTTAAGAGCGGAGGAGGGGGGGGGAGGCTGTAATATATAGAGGATGACAAGGGTGTTTTTCATTGCTGATAACATGTGTGGGCTGTCTTTTAATACGCAGAAATTACGCACTTTCTCTTTTTCTCCCTCCCCCACTGTACAATGTGCTGTGTCAGCACAGAATGAAAAGCTCGCTTTCAACACTGAGCGACAGTAAAAAAAAAAAAAAAAAGGTCGCTTCACACGTCAAGCGCATGTGGAGGCAATCAGGAACCACTTAATTATGTTCCTGGGAAAGGACTGGCGTGGCCGTTAGGTATAACATCCACTCCCAACGTGTCAGCTAACGAGCAGCTCAGCATACATCATGCTCTTTCTTCAGGCAGAGCACAACCAACTGTGCACTAACAAAATATGTACATGGAATTCATGCCATTCAAAAATGTAAATGGATTACTGAACAAATAATCTAACAATCGAAAACTTGTTGTCCATCCCTTCCCACTGTCCAAAACAAATCTGGAAAGCTTTAGGATGCGTAGTCAGCGACTCACCTCCAGGCTGTCGCTCCCATCTGCTTCTCTGTCAATGATGTCAAAGATGTCTTCATGGATTTTCTCACCCTGGGACAACAACCATTACTAAACTTCTCTCATTTTTCTCTTTGGAGACTTCAGAAACTAAACCCAGATTTAAGGCCCGTCCACATCAAGAACAATAACTATAACGATAACTATCACAATAACAATGTGAGCATCCACACTGATGAACGATAACGTTCTGTTAACAGTGGCACCAAGCACGCACTGCGCTGCACGCTCCAGCTGTGTCGGCAGCCTGTAAATTCTGATGGATTTTGATTGGCTGACAGTGTTTCTATCGTTCATCAAATCGCTGTGAAAGTGATAAAAAATTATATCATTCGTTTCTGTCGTTGTCATTATGGTTGTGGAGTGGACTCTGCCATCCACTTGAGTTTTTTTTTATTATAAAAAACTATTTTTTTAATTATATATTTATAGTTATCGTTATAGTTATCATTCTTGATGTGGACGGGCCTTTACCCTGTAATGAATAACTGACAGCTCCAAGGGTGGAAGCATCCATAATTGCCCATTTTGGTGGAGCAAAGAAGCCAGATGTGCAAGTAGAGTCCCTGGACGATACACCAGCCAATCACAAAGTCATTACCTAAATGCATTGTAATAACTCCTGAGTTTGTGGCAAAGAGGCACTGGAAACATTTTAGTCTATGGCTGCATTCCGATTGTCAAAAAAATTGCTCCTTTTTCCTTTCCTTGCAACTTTTCCTTGACCTCACCAGAAAACGTCACGGGGGTCGAGGAAAAGATGGAAAGAGAGATTTACAAGGAATCTAGCGTCTACTGTGGAATTCGAACCTCCTTCTCTACCTTGCGCCGTGGTGTGACGTCCAGTCGTATTGACGTGACTGTTCAACATAGCGAACTACAACTTCACAAAATATTACGACAAAAAGCGAATCATTGCCGTCTGCATTTCACTTCAACTGTTCGTTTATCTCTGCGAAATTTTGCCTCTTAATAAATTTGGTGTATTGTCTGATTGTGTCATTGTTTGTTTACTTTCTATTATAAGCCACTACTAACCAACAATACTAGCTATTCACATTTAGATTTCTGGCATTTCTCAGATGTTCGCCATGTTGTTTGAATTTGGTAATTCGGTAGGTTCTGGAAAACTCTGATGCTTATGAAAACATTGGCGGCATTGCGTTGTGGAGCGCGTATACTACCTTCCTTCTGAAAAAGATAGTCCAGAGCATCCTTTGTGAAAGAACAGATAAAAGGAATTGTGAAGCTCCTTTCCTTCTCAATATAAGAAATTCTAACGGTCCTTAGCATGGCTGCCCAGGAAATATTTACTGTTCATGCGATCTAAAGGATCCTTCCTTGCTCAAATTTGACTATTGGAATGCAGCCTATGAGACAGACTTGGCTGGGACATGAAACTACAAGGTATCTTGTGGCAAGGTAGCCCATTATTCAATCAAACTTTAACTTTCCCGCTCATTTTGCTTCAATTGATGACAGTGTCATAAAACAATATGTTACGATTTACTAACGCCTCACAGGAGGTTCTGATATGTATGGCCAAATGAGGATATCTCAAAGAATGTGAGAATCGGGCAACCCCTACTCACCTGAGAGAACCCACTTGCCCAGTTGTTCCCAGCACCACCACCATGCTCTGAAAGGTAGATGTTCTCTGGGTTATAGAGATTTGCATAAGAGGAGTTCAATATGGAGTGAATGACCCTGGGTTCCAAATCCATCAGTACTGCCCGTGGGATGTAGTGCTCATCATCTGCCTGAAGGGGGCAGAACAGAGGGCAAATGACAAATGAAATGACAAACAGTATTTAATCTTTAATATCAGACGTACAATTAACCCCAATTAAATTGTATGACTGGTAGAATTAACAAATAAAAACAGTGCAACAATTCTAATGACTTCAGCACAATTTTTTAAATAATGACAAAGTTTCAGGATGGTACAACTTGAAGAGGTTTAAAAAACATTGTATTCTGATTCTTACTTCTGATTAATCTTAAATAGCCGCTAAAACACTGTCGTATTTGATTTTTAATTGACTTGTGATGTTAAATGTATATTAAAGAGTAAGTACACCCACTTTCTCAGCCTGTCTCCGCCTACTACACAATTTAGAAAAATACTTTGTGGTGTGAGCGAGGGAGAGGGGAGGGGGTGGAGGAGCTGCCATCGTCATTTGCATAAATTAACGTACATTGTACAAATTATTTTGTATAACTCGGATCAAACTGTCAGACTAGACATTGCACATCAAATATGAATCAAGATTCAGCAACTGCATGGCCTATTTCGCACCTCAAATATTTTCAGAAACATATTTTAGTGGACTATTTAGGTGGAATAAGAGTTGAACAGGACGCCACGTTGTTCCCGTTTAAAAACGTGGAGCCGAAACTAAAGTAACGTAGTGGGTCTAACTAATCTCGCGCCGTCTGTTTCCGTTGTGGGCAACTACAATTATCCATATGACGTAGAGGTACCTCCAAAGAGGTACTCCGACATCAGGATTGGGGCGGGGGCAGTGTGGGGAGCAGAAAGAAAATGTCAACCGTTAGGAGCAGCACAAAGACGCTTTTCTACCAGTTTCTTATGATCAGTGTTGGGCAGTAACGTGTTAACTATATTACAGTTACTAATCCAAGTAACGCTGCGTTACATCGTTGCCAGAACGCAATGTGGTTTTTTTTGTCCTGTTATAACGTTAAGCTGATGGTACACGGGCAATATTGCCAGCAATGGGCAATGGGCAATAACTGAAAAAAGAATGTTTGCGGATCATGTTTTTAACCTCCGTTTTGAACCTTTACCGTCATCTCACCTGAAAAGTATATATGTGCCCGGAACGACAAGAACCACAACTTTCTGCCAATCTAATTCAATCTACTGTATCTCTAAATTTGACGGAAGCATTCATGGATGCATTCACCAGTAAGCAGGCGGTCTGATTAAGTCTGCTGAATAAAGTTAGCTAGCTACCTAGTTAAAAGTCACTCAGTTCGTCAGTACAGTAGTAAATAATACAGAGTAATACCAATTAAGCGAAAGTAACGAGTAACGTAACTAATTACTTTGATCAGTAAAGTAATTTTGATTACTTTTTAAAGGAGTAATCAATAATAAGTAACTAATTACACTTCCTGAGGAACTTTCCCAACACTGCTTATGATATACAATATTATTTCAGAATTGTTTAAATAACGGAATGCATGAATAAGTTGCATTATAAGGTAGGCATACAAACACGATTACAGCAAAAAAAAAAAAAAAAGTGATCTAGGGTGTACTTACCCTTTAAGTGTACATGGATTCTCAATTAGTTGAAGTGCACATGGACAAAAGTGTTTGTCAGAAAGATGATGTTGGTAATGCATATCATTCATACTACGTTGCATTTGCAGATGTTGTGTATTGTATGCTACAATATTCATCATATAAATATGGTTACAGTGATTCCAGCTGTAGACAAATAACGTATTTACTTTTCATTGTGTGTTGACTGAGTAAAACAGTGTCCATTCAAAATTCTGATGTGATTAATTCAGCACGAAAGACCAAAAAGCCACAAGCTATTCCAAAATAGGATAATTGCACCATCTAGAGGTTGTCGGCGGGTTCGAATAGATCACCACCCGCCACATATGACGGGCCAGAATTCATTTCAACAAAGATGATGATGGACATGTCAAGATAAACTCAACCAAAATATCTTGGAGGAACTACAAAGATACACAAGCTTGGCTACTTCATTGCCACACATTTAGTCAAGAACAGCTCCCAGAGTACTGTTCCAGGATCAGCTCTCTATTGTGCCACAGCAACCTACAACATGTTCTGGTTCTACTCGTATGCTTGGAACTTCTTTCATAGATTGCCTATGAAAGACAACCATTATGAAATCATGAAACATTCAGGGGCGTTTCTGCAACCTTGTGATGAACATAATGTTTTCCAACAAGCATAATGTTACATTCTGACTGAAAATCATATCCCAAGTAGTATAAAAAAAAGACTAATTTATATGGATATGGTTTTCAGTTATATTATTGTTTACATCTATACACACTGTTAAAAAAAATTAGGGAACACTTAATCAACACAGTATAACACCAAGTCAATTAAACTTCTGGGATATCGATTTATCCAGTTAGGAAGCGTAAACGATTGTGAATCAATTTCACCTGCTTTGGTGCAAATTAAAGTGACAACAGATGGACAGGAGAGGCAACAGCAAGACAAACCCCAAACAGTAAATGGTGTTGCAGGTGGTGGCCACAGACCATTTCTCTCTCCTTATCCTTCCTGACTGATTTTTCTCTAGTTTTGCATTTTGCTAGTGCCCTTGTCACTACTGGTAGCATGAGGCGGTACCTGCAGCCCATTCAGGTTGCACAGGTAGTCCAGCTCCTCCAGGATGGCACATCCATACGTGCCGTCGCAAAAATATTTGCTGTGTCTCCCAGCACAGTCTCAAGAGCGTGGAGGAGATACCGGGAGACGGGCCATTACACGAGGAGAGCTGGACAGGGCCGTAGAAGGGCAACAACCCAGCGGCAGGACCGGTATCTGCTGCTCCTTTGTGCGAGGAGGAACAGGAGGAGCACTGCCAGAGCCCTACAAAATGACCTCCAGCGGACTACTTGTGTGCATGTTTCTGACCAAACTGTCAGAAAAAGACTCCCATGAGGGTGGCATGAGGGCCTGACGTCCTGTAGTGGGACCTGTGCTCACAGGCCAGCACCATGCAGCTCGATTGCCATTTGCCAGAGAACACCAGAATTGGCAGGTTCGCCATTGGCGCCCCGTTCTCTTCACAGACGAGAGCAGGTTCACACTGAGCCCATGTGACAGACGTGAAAGAGTCTGGAGACGCCGTGACGAATGTTATGCTGCCTGTAACATCATCCAGTATGACCGGTTGGTTTAATTGACTTGGTGTTATACTGTGATGATTAAGTGTTCCCTTAATTTTTTTGAGCAGTGTATGTACAGGCTATTACTTTTAATAGCATTTAGAAATCTGACGACATCACTTTCAGATTATATCACTGTCTCAGAAATAGGCTAGTCCCTCCTACTTTCTAAAAGCGACTACCAGCCATGAAATTATTCTCAGCCACCATGAATATAACATATTTGCACCTGGTGGCTGTATATTCCATAGCAATTGAACATGAAAACAAAATCAACATAACATGATTTCTTGTGGATACACAGAAAATGCATAGAACTTTCTAGTATAGCAGTAAGTAAAATGTGTACGATGATGTACACCACTGTTTCCTTGCATGGCTCCAAGTGAAAGTCCTGACCTGGTAGAAGAACACATCCTTGCGGTCAGTGCCCTCTGTGGCAAACTCCTCCACAATGCCTTCGGGGCTGATGCCATGCTCTGCACACAGCTGCTTCCAGAACTCAAATCCAACTGCCGGGGAGGGGAAAATATCAGCCCAACTCACTGCTAACACTTGCCAACAGTTTACGAATTTGACAGTCCTTTGTTCATAGAAATATATGGGTATTTGTGAAGGGGGAAATGTCAGTCTGAAAAACATCACTGTCTACTACACTCTGCACTGCCTATATTTGCCATTTCAGTGGTTTAAGAAACAAACAAATAACAGTTTACATTGATTCATTTTGCGAATTATTTTACAGACTCGGATAAATTAGTTGTTATGCTGGTGTAAGTTACCCTTGTTTTTTTTGTATGAAGGATATTACTCTTTTAGTAATGTAGAAGAGGAATGATGCACTCAAATAGTTCATTGACGCAATTATTTACTTTGTACTGTAACGTTCAAACATAATCACATAACGTTACACTTGACATGCCCAATTCAAAGAACAGCGATATTAGTTAGATATTTCTAAGTGAAGGAAATTATTATTTTTTTTTAAACGACTAGCTGGTAGCTATAATTTAGTTAGCTAACGTTAGCTAAATACAAGTAACGTTAATGAGAATTGACCAACTATGATAATTCAGAAATCAAGCTCTGCAACGTGGAGAGATAACGTTACCCGCTTTGCTCGGTCAGTTGCGGGATAAAGTAACAAGCTACGGTGAGACCAGCTAATGTTAGCTAAAAACTAGTTACAATATTGCATTCGGCTAACGCTACTGGCCTGAAATACTTGATAGCCAGCAAACAGACTAGTATAATATTGCTATAGATTCACAATCTAACGACGCAGTAAGGCCTTGTCTTCGTTCAACATTAAATTAACTGTTATCTATTGCAACTTAGCGTTTGCTAGCAAGAGAAGAAAAATTTGACAGCTTACTCTGGTTGCCACACTGTCCTAACTGTAAAGTTATAATTTCCCGGGGCATCCTTTTTTTTACTCGTGGTATCCCTGGGACGTTTGCAAACAGATTGGCTTCGTGCATTCAGCTGTTTTGAGTTATTTCACTGGCATGTATACCTCTCTCTCTCTAGGCGACAACACAACTGACAAACCGCTCGATACGCGCCTTACTGAAGTACGCGTGCGCCTAAAATACTTTATTGACTCCTCGCGACATTACACTCTTGTTCTTATTTGGGTTTTCTATGGTGGGTGATACCAACTGTCAGGTGCATACCGCCACCTACTGTTACGGAGTATGAAAAAGCGATAGCAGGGGTTCAGACCACAGACAGAACTTATATAGTTCTGTGGTTCAGACCCTCCCACTCACAACAATCGAACAAATACAATTCAGCACAGCTCTGCGACCCTCATATCCCACTGACCCACCCAGGAGCCTAGCCAATGTAAACTGCCCAACCAGTTTTCTAAGTATCTCCCTCTCCCTGACATTCTAGCAGAATGTGCCTAACCGTTTCTTTATTGCTGCAACGAGGACAGTTGTCGGTGTCATGCTTCCCTATCCTAAATAAACGGATTTAAGCCAGCATGACCCATACATTACACTCTCTGGATGTTCCAGCCCATAAATTGGACCTCTTGCTCCGCCTAGACGCCTAACTGCACAGAATAAGAAAGGAAGAATAGACTCTTTTTTTTTGGCATTGCTCAACACTAAAGATAATATTAGTTTTTAGCTAACGTTAGTTAATATCGCAGGAAGCTGACAAGCTGGTGATGTTACGTTAGATGCCTTGTGCAGGGGGGAATATATATAACGCGTTAACCAAATAATATCCGAACTCAGACATTGTAGTCTAGTGGCAGGTTCAAACGTGGGATAGAAGCGTTTGCAGTTTGGGCGACCGTGAGCTGTGGATTGAACTTTGGCGTTTTCTTTGCTGTTGGTTTGTTTTGTTCGTTTTGTTTTGGTGAAAATAAAAAATTAGAGAAGCACTTGCGTATCCTGGCTTGGGTTTTCCGGCCAGGGTTAGCAGTGTAGAAATAAAAAAAATAAAAATAGGAAAAGCTATAGCGCACTGGAGAGCCAATGGACGTAGTTCGCGCGGAATTTCAAACATTTTTCAAATTGTGATCAGTGCTTCGGATTGATATCGTGGGGTTTTTGAATTAAATATCTGATTAATTCAACAACATTAACGTTGGTTTTGTGGACATCAGGACTTGGTAGCAGTAGGAGTGAGTATTGGGGGGAACTTTTTGTGAGAATATCGACCGATGGCCTGTATAGGTCCGGAACAATATTCTGACATAGTTCCTAACAAACTCAGACAGAATGGCAGGGAGGGAGATGGAGGAAGACCGCAATAGCATGGAGTCTAGTGGAGAGGAGTGGAGTCGGGAGGGAAAGGCGGCGAAAGGGAGTAAAAGCATGAAGGGAAATAAGAGAAAGAAAAAGGACGGCGCTAGCTCAAGTGGAACGGAGAGTGAAGGGAGAGAGTATCCGAAGGAAGGATTACTGAATGTAGTGGTGAGATTTGAGGGAGAGGGGGGAGTAAAGAAAATTGACCCGCTGAAGCTAACGAAAATTATTAGAGGACAAGTCGGAGAAGTAAAATATGCGAGAGTTTTGGGAGACGGAAACTTGCTAATAGGGTGCAGCAATGAAGAGCAGATTGAGAAGGCAAAAAATATGAGTAGTGTTGGGAAAGTCAAAGTATCCAAAGTAATAAGAGTAGGGGAGCAGAGGAGAGGCGGGTGCAAGGGTGTAATTTCGGGAATACCTCTTACAGTTACCATGAAGGAACTGGAAGATAACTTGCGGATGAGGAATAGTTTAGTCCAAAGTACTAAAAGAATGCTAAGGGGAGCGGAAAAAAAAGAAACTGAGACCATTTTGATCGAGTTTGAAACAATGGTTCTCCCAAAGGAGATCTACTTTGGATTCATGAGATACAGAGTTAGAGAATTTATACCAAAGCCATTGAGATGTTTTAAATGCCAGGGGTTTGGGCATGTGGCTAATGTGTGTAAGGGGAAGAGAAGATGTGCTAGATGTGGGGGGGAACATGAGTATGGGAAGTGTGGAGAGGGAGTAAAACCAAAGTGCTGCAATTGTGGAGGGAATCACAGTGTTGCTTACTGGGGCTGTGAAGTGATGAGAAGACAGGTGGAGGTGCAACAGATCAGAATGAAGGAAAAAGTCTCTTATGCAGAAGCAGTTAGGAGGGCTGGGCAGGAAAAACAGGCTAAGGAATATGGACAAAATAGAGTGCAAATGACAGTGAATATAGAGGAGGATAAAAGGAAGAGGTGGGAAGAGAAGAAGGGGTTGGTGACCTTTATAGCAGGAGTGATAAATGCAACAGCTGAGGTTAAATCTAAAACTGAAAGGATTCAAATCATTGTAAAAGCAGCAGTGCATCACCTTGATATGATAGGTTTGAAATGGGAGGAAGTGAGAGACAATCTCAGTGTTCAGGCAAGTCAAGAGCCATGTGTTGGTTAATAATAACAATGTTAATATTCCAGTGGAATGCAAGAAGTTTGATAGCGAATGGGCAGGATTTTAAGCAATTTGTAGATAGTAGAAGGGAGAAACCGGACATTTTGTGTGTTCAAGAATCATGGTTGAAACCTCAGTTAGATTTTGTTTTGCCTGGATATGTGGCAATTAGGCGAGATAGGAAAGATGGGGGAGGAGGGGGCTGTGTCACATTTATTAAACAAGGGATGCCTTATAGAGTATTGGGTATCGGAAAAGAATTGGAGTATGTGGTGGTGGAGGTTTGGGTAGAAAGGAAGGAAGTAGTAGTGGTGGTGAATTATTATAACCCTTGCAAGAGATTGGAACTAAATAAGCTTGAAGAAATAGAAGGGCAAAGTAGAACAAGAATTGTGTGGTGTGGGGATTTTAATGCACATAACACATTGTGGGGGAGTGAGAAAACTGATGTTAATGGCCAGGTTATAGAAGAATTTTTAGATGAGAGGAATTTAGTCTGCTTAAATGATGGAAGTAAAACAAGAATAGATGTTAACACAGGAAAGGGGTCAACACTGGATCTTACAATGGTTTCAAATAATATTGCTCCCATATGTGAATGGAAAGCATATCAAGAAGGCACCATAGGTAGTGACCATTATCCAGTGTTATGTACAATAAACATTAATGTTTCTATTAATGAAGTGGACAGGGGGGGGAAATGGGTGTTTGGGAAAGCTAAATGGGAGAAGTTTAAGGAAGAGAGCGATGAGTATCTGAATCAGATCAATGATAATATGACCATAGAAGCTTTGGATAAGGGAATAAGGAAAGGTATTAGAACAGCTGCACTGAGATCCATCCCTAAAAGTAAAGGCAGAATAAAGAGGAAGGCAGTACCATGGTGGGATGATAACTGTAAAGAGGCTGTGAGAAACCGAAATAAGGCATTTAAATTATTGAAAAGAACCCATAATTTTCAACATATGATACAGTACAAAAAAGCCCAGGCGGTGGTAAGGAGGACAATAAGACAGGTGAAAAGATCTTATTGGAGACAGTTTTGTGATTCAATTGGGAACACAACGCCAGTAGGAGAGGTGTGGGGAATGATCAAAAAGATGGGGGGGGACAGAAGGGAGTGGAGTTATCCGGTGCTAACAAATGGAGATGAAATAGTAGTAAATAATAAAGAAAAAGCTGAGTTAATGGCTAGAACTTTTGTGAAGATACACAGCTCTAATAATTTGTCTGAGGAGGGGAGAAGGGGCAGGGAGAAAACAAAATCTGAAAACAGGGGGGCCTTAAGAAGAAAGGAAAGTAGTGGAGATGAGCAGAGTGTACCATTTAATGTAGGAGAGTTAAAAAGGGCGTTGGCTAAAGCTGGTATGACTGCACCAGGGAAAGATGAAATATGCTATGTGATGATAAAACACTTAAGCGAAGAAGGTCTGAACAAAGTATTACTGCTGTTTAACAAAGTGTGGGAGGAAGGTAGAATACCTGTGAGTTGGAAGGAGGCGGTCATTGTACCTATAAGGAAACCAGGGAAAGATGCTAGCAAACCAACAAGCTACAGACCAATTGCATTAACATCGCACTTATGTAAACTGATGGAGAGAATGGTAAATGAAAGACTGGTGTACTTTTTAGAGAAACAGGATGTAATTGTAGGATGTCAAAGTGGATTTAGGAAAGGAAGGGGTACGTTAGATTCTATGCTGTGTCTAGAAGATGAAATAAGGAAGGCGCAAATAAATAAAGAGACTGTAGTGTCAGTGTTCTTTGATGTAGAAAAAGCATATGATATGCTTTGGAAGGAGGGGCTTATGATAAAGCTAAATGAAATGGGAATTGGGGGTAAAGTTTTTAACTGGATAATGGACTTTTTGAACAAAAGAACAATACAGGTAAAGATAGGGTCTGAAATGTCCAATAAATATGAGATTGAAAATGGAACACCGCAGGGGAGTGTGATAAGTCCAGTATTATTCTCAATTATGATAAACGACATCTTTGGAAAGGTATCAGTGGACATGGGAAGATCATTATTTGCAGACGATGGAGCTCTGTGGAAAAGAGGGAGAAATTTGAGTTTTATAGTTAAAAAGGTGCAAGAGGGAATAAATCAAGTAGAGATGTGGGGGAAGAAATGGGGTTTTAAGTTCTCAGTTGAAAAGACCAAAGTAATGTTCTTCACAAGACAAAGGGTTAGAGGAAATTTTCATTTGCAGCTATACGGAAATAATTTAGAGACAGTTGAGTCATTTAGATTCTTAGGAGTGTATTTTGACTCTAGATTAACATGGAGGGAACACATTAAAAATATTGTGGATAAGTGCAAAAAGATTTTAAATGTGATGAGATGTCTCGTGGGGTTGGACTGGGGAGCGGATGTAGCATCCCTGAAATATATTTATGTAGCACTAATCAGATCAAGGCTGGACTATGGGAGTGTGGTGTATGGATCTGCAGCAAAAACTGTGCTTGGAGGGTTAGATGTGATCCAGGCCCGGGCCCTTAGATTATGCATAGGAGCAGTGAGAACATCACCTGTGTGTGCCCTTCAAGTTGAAGCAGGAGAAATGCCATTGAGTTTACGCAGAAAACAGCTCAGAGTAAACTATTGGATGAATTTGAGAGGACACGGAGATAATCATCCAACCAAAAGAGTGCTACAGGCCTGCTGGGAAAGGGAGGGAACAGTTAAAACAAGTTTTGGTTGGACAGGGGAGGGAGCAGCAAGAGACCTGGGAGTGTATGGAATGGAGTTCTGTCCAACAGTGCATAGGCCTAGAATCCCTGTGTGGATACTAGAACCATTAAGCATAGACTTAGAGTTGCTGCAAGTTAAGGAAAGGAGGGAAAATGCAGATCTAGTCAATGAGTTTTATTGGCATACAGAAAGTAAATACACAGAGTATGTACAGGTTTTTACGGACGGATCAAAAGATCCAATAACAGACAACACTGGTTCTGCTGTTGCAGTGCCTAGTAATAGAACAGAAATATGCAAACGGACATCAAACTTTTTAAGTGTATACTCAGTTGAGTTGTACGCCATATGGATGGCCTTAGAGTGGGTTGAACAAGCCAAACCTAGCAGAGCTCTGATTTGTAGCGATTCAGCATCTGCTCTGTACAGTCTGAAGCTAGGTACATCCAGTAATCGCCAAGACCTATTATTTGAAATAATGGAAATACATTCACGGGTGGTAAAACAAGGCACTGAGGTCACATTAATTTGGGTTCCTGCGCACATGGGTATTAAGGGAAATGAGAAAGTGGACAAATTAGCCAAACAAGCTGTCAAAAAAGGAAACATAGACACCGCAATTGTACTTTCTAGAGCAGAAGGAAAGAGTATAGCAAGGAAGGAAATTTATAAAGAGTGGCAGCAGTACTGGGATCAGGAGATAAGAGGACGACAACTACATATAATACAAAAAAGAGTGGGTAGGGAGAGAAACAGAGGAGGAAATAGGAAAGAGGAGGTAGTGATGACCAGACTTAGAATAGGACATAGTAACTTAAACGGGACTCTCAGAATTATAGGGAAACATCCAACTGGACTCTGTGAACAGTGTCATGAACAAGAAACCGTAGAGCACGTTCTTGTTAACTGCAGAAAATATGTCATAGAAAGAAAGGACATGATGGATGGAATGGAAAGAACAGGCCTAACAGGAGACAGTTTAAAATACATTCTGGAGTGTGGTGGAAGTGGACAAGGCAGGAAATATTTGAACACATATCTCAAGAGAACAGGACTGATGGAAAGAATTTGATAAAACGGACACTGTAGGAGTTAACTAACTCCAGAAGATGGCAGTAATGCAACGCAAAGGATGCAAGCTGCCGTTAAACTCCAAAGAAGAAGAAGAAGAAGAATATCCGAACTCACTAGCGCCATCTTTCACCATCACATGTAACGATATAGCTAGCAAGCTAGTGCGGAAGAACTAACATTTAGCAGGCTAGCATGCTAAACAGCTAACGTTAGGTTCGAATGAACAGCTGCTCAGTAACTTTGAAACGCATATTCGCTCGCTGCCTAGATGGTGAGCCAGGACAGCTCCATTTCAAGATATTGAAATCAGGAACATTTTAGCAAACCATCTCGTTGCTATGGGGTTTTCCTGACACTTCATGTCACCAAGAGCTGTGAAGATTGTCAAGAGCTGGAGCTGTTAGGATTGAGAGAAGAATGTAGCTAGCTAACGTGTCTGGCGTTGGCTTGTAAGAGCGTATTAAAAGTTAAATGTTGTTTTAAAACATAAATTGCATGCATCGATATAACGTTCATATATCACATGTCTCTAATGGGAGAAATTGAGGACACAGCCAAGGCACCGGGCTTTAAAGCGATGGAAACGGGAGCTAGTATCGGCCTAGGTGACGTTAATCGACCATGTTCTAGAGCCGGGCAAGTACGGGTCGTTGAAGCGGCGATCCTGGAGAGGTTGGGACCCTACGAGCCAGCGGTAACCTACCTACAGTCAGTGCTTGTGTGGGAAAGACCACTCCACAGTGTGTTATATTGCACGTTTGTCAACGTCGTGTTCTGGTAAGTTTCCATTACAACTTAGGCAGCATGCTGTAAGCTTTATAAAACAACTTGCTTTGGTGGTTCACGATTCTTGGTTCGCCGCAAGCAAGTATCTGTCCACAGGGACTCATATAGCCTGGGGACCCCTGAAGACAGCGGTCATGCACACAGCCACGAGGAGCTAACACGTTCAACAATAGTGCGAAAAAAAGTCTCCGTTTTGAGTAGCTTGGCTACATGCTACTAATAGGTGCCATGCACTCGTTTGTCAGTCTTTGACATCATACAGTTCCGGCCACTATTATTGGCACCCCTAGTAAAGATGAGTAAAAAGGCTTATCAAAAATTCACCGTTTGGTGAATTAGCTTAATGTCACACTGAGAAAAAAAGAAAAAAAAATCCGACCTTTAATTGAAGTAAATTTATTATGAGAAAATAAAATCCCTCAAGAAAGAATTATTTTTAACAAAACCACGTGTGCCACAATTATTGGCACCCCTGCATTCATATATAGAATAAAGTCATTTTTAAAAAAATATTTGGTCGCATATCCTTTGCATGCCATGACTTCCTGATGTCTGTGACTCAACAACATCAAAAGACTCTTGATATCTTATTTTCTGCTACTCTTACAAGCGATACTATAACGTCTCTGCATTTGAATGGATTTCTGTGGGAATTGGGGTGTGGGACTAGATTTAGCTGTAAATTATGCTGGAACAGTATGGAATACATGGTTGGTAAAATGGCTATAAGTCATCAAGGGTCTGAGGTATCAAACGAGCCTCAAACTATCACTCTGCTGCCAGATATGCAGTAGATATGGATGGATCATTTTAAGGGTTGTTTCTCCTGACTAATTTTCCTATTGAACTCTATGGGAAAATAAGCCTGGAGAAGAAACCCTTCAAGTTATCCACCCATATCTACTGTATTTCAGGCAGCAGAGTGATGTTTTAAGGCCTGTTTGATACGTCAGACCCTTGATGACTTTGAGCCATTTAGCCAACCATGTGTTCCATACTGTTCCAGTGTAATGTTTTATAACCCTTTTTACTCATCTTTACCAGGGGTGCCAATAATAGTGGCCGGAACTGTATTTTGGGTGAATCATAATCACTATCTGTAAAGGACCTGCAGGGTAAGCAACTCTCCTTAATTTATCATTGATTACTGTAGCAGCTAAGCCACAGGTATCGATGCGTTTTTGTTTGTCTTGGTGGTGATCTTGTCTTACCCAAAACAGCCCAGCAGGCATTTATGTATCACGTGCTCCACTGTATGTGGAGTACTTTGTCAAAGTGGAATCAGTCATGCATGACTAGTGTTAAACCCTTTTCCCTGGTGCGTCAGTCCAGTTGTTTAGGAAAAGTCAGACATTCGCAACAGGTTTTGTCTTCATATGCTAAAGAAGGGTAGAGTCTAGACAAGTGGGATAAAGTGGGACTTCCGGACGTACGGTGTCGGGGTGAATAAAACAACTTTTCAAAGGATATACTATGTGTGCTAGGCTGATGTACAGTAATCTGGCCTGAGATGCCTGCTCAGCACTAGTGTATTGAAATGGACAGTAAGGTGACCCTTTGGTTCTTTGCATACATCAGTTTGTCCAGAGGGTCTGAGGCCTGTTTGCACACTTTATTTAATTAAACAAGACTGGCATTCATTCCTCCGATATTATGCCCAGTTTCCCTCATAGTAACACATTAGGATTAGGGCTAATATGTGTTTTTGAGGAAAGCAAATTCAATTGAATCCTTGCGGACTGGGTATTGTTCCCTTCAAATGAGCTTAGAACATTTAGATTTATTAACAAATTATTCAGTTTAATATTAGGCCAAATTCGCCTAGGAATGATGTGGTTTTCTGTGCTGCCCAAAAAGGCCTCTTACCCCTGTAAACATTCAAGTCCAATTGCTAGCCTTTCACAGATGGAAATTGTGTCATTATTGCCTTGCTACAGCCAGTCCTTGTGTTCAATTACAAAGCTCAATTACAAAAAAGTTGGGACAGTGTATAAAATGTAAATAAAAACAGAAAGCAATGATTTGCAAATTTTTTTTGACATTTTTCAATTGAAAACAGTACAAAGACAAGTTACTTATCAACTTGGTTAAAACAGCAACTTGTTTTTTGTAAATATACGCTCATTCTGAATTTGATGCGTGCAACACGTCCCAAAAAAGTTGGGACAGGGGCATGTTTACCACTGTGTTACATCACCTATCCTTAACAACACTCAATCATTTTTTGGGAACTGAGGATACTAATTGTTGTAGTTTTGAAAGCGGAATTTTTCCCCATTCTTGCTTGATATAAGACTTCAGCTGCTCAACAGTACGGGTCTCCGTTGTCGTATTTTTCTTTTCATAATACGCCACACGTTTTCAGTGGGAGACTGGTCTGGACTGCAGGCAGCCGCACTCGCACTCCCAGACTACGAAGTCACACTGTTGTAACACGTGCAGAATGTGGCTTGGCATTGTCTTGCTGAAATAAGCAGGGACGTCCCTGAGAAAGACTTAATCTAGATGGGAGCATACAGTATGTTGCTCCAAAATGCAGCAGGTGGCCATCAGGTATATTGTGATACAAACGTTCAAGAGAAATGGTAATGACTAAGTTAGTTGTAAAAAAATGAAAAATACAAACATACTGGTTATGCTAGCCAGCTCGTGTTCCCAAATAAACGTTAAGCTTGTTTGATTGCCGTTATTTGAGTGCCAGCTAGCTAGCTAAATCCTTTTTCCACTCTGGATTGTACCTGTAAATCTTCTCTCTTTCGCCCTTTTCATTTGGCAGTGATTCCTCGCGGGCTCGCTTGGGGGTTTGGTTTTGCACTTCTCCTTCTTTACTTTGATTTAAGACTTGAAAATACCTCTTCGTTTTGTCGTCATCCCGGTGTCCCGGATAGATAAGTAGCTTGCTCGACTCGATGAGGAAATGGGGATTGTTCGCTAGGAATTGTGGGATTTGGTGTTGGATGTATGGACTCTACGCAGACATGGTTTTTAATCGCACGATAGACTACAACTACCAAATAGAATAGCGAGGCGCATCGATTCTCTTCACACGCAAAGGAAAAAAATAATAATTTTCTCACACACAGGCTATCGCACGGGTGCTACTGCAGTAAATTAATTTATCACACAGACCGATTTTTTCATAGCATGTGCGACATATATGTCGTACTGTACAGTCCTGTTTGGACTGCACAGTCTGTTTTGTTTAAGATGCATTTATTGAAGTGGAATTTTCAATACATGTATGGATGTTGTTTCACATTTGCTGGGTACAAAATTTGAATCTAATCAAAGCATTGAAAATTTTTTACTGAAAAATTAAAAAAGTTAATGCAAAACAAACAAAGTCCATCATATGAAGATGCCTTTGTAGCAGTTTTTGGTTTGGAAACTGAAACACTTTCCTTGTGTTTTGTTTTATGGTGTTTCCCTTACAATTCCCCAGAGGATAGCCATTATTAAATGTACAAATGAACAGGAAACACCTGTGATTGAGATGGTACTGTCCCTCTAACAAAAACACAGGAGCACACTTAGCCTGTATGATCGCAGCCTGAACGTGTATGCCATCTGGAGTCTTGTACTCTGGGAATTAGGCACCCTCTCAGTTTTTCCACTAGAGCTGTTTGGATTCTATGCACGTGGTATAAAGCGTGCAAAAATATTGTGTGTCCGAAAGATATGCCCAGAGTTTCTTGAACGATGACTCTGCAGCACTGCTGTAGCAAGATATTGGCAGACTTTTGGAAATTGTGCTTTTTTCTTAAGTAGGAAATTACAAAATACTTTTCCACTGTTCATATACTCTTGATCACATTACTTTGCCAGTACAGATGGCCAGTGCAAATACATCATATGAACTTTTAGCCGAATCAAATGACCTCATCTGTCCAGTCTCATTAAGTCATTTTTTTAGGGATGCACAATATGTAAATGTTGGGCTGATTGGCAAACGTCGCTGAATGATTATCTGTATTGGCTGTTGCTGATGTTTATAGTGTACCATATTATATATATACACAATGCACTTTACTGCCTCTTTGCACTCTGGTCAGATGCTAAACTGCATTTCGTTGTTCTTGTACCTGTACATGGATAATGACAATAAAGTTGAATCTGAATCTGAATCTGATGCAGTTTCAAGCATCATCATATTGGCCGTCGTATCTGCCATAATCTTATACCAATGTTCATTTTGAGCTGTTATTGGCCGGTATGACCTTGATCTTATTATGCAGCCCTATAGTTTATGGGTCCCTTTCTGCAAAGTGCCTTTCAGAAACACAGACACAAAGATCGGGGTCTTTCTCAGAAGTCGGTGAAGAGACGAGTGCTGTTTTTCTGATGGCGGTGTGACTCTCTTCCCCCACAGGCTCTTTGCCCTGAGCTCTTTGCGCCTGCTGTTCCTGCTGTCTGCTGGCCTAGCCGTAGCGGTGTGCCTAGAAACCGGGGGGAACAGGATCTGGCGCAAGATTGGATGTGAGACAGAAATCTCTTCTTTTTTTTTGCCATCCCTCAACCACTAGCACTTAAAATGAGTGTGAACTGTTGCTCGGCTACATCCTCAGAATGTTGTGTAATTTATTGTGCGTTTTCATTGTACTGTTTGTCTGCTTGTGTGGCCCTTGCTACTGATGTTTACTTTTATTCTCTTTTTACAGGGATGCAGTCAGATGGAAAGGAAAGGTAAGTCAAAAAGTTTACATTTCTGTCAATGATTTAAGTGAGGGTTTATGGTTTTTAAAGGGTAAGTAAACCCTAAAACCACTTTTTTTAGCTGATTACTGATATATTTGGACATATCCACGTGCTAGAGATTGATCATGTTGCAAATCGTGACATTTCATCGCAATGTTTAGGATTTCATAGGAAGAGTAGTGTATTTTAGCTAACTAGCGTTTTGGTGGTGAAACGTAGGCTATTGCAGTTGTAATTTACTATTGGCTGTTGTACAGTATTTGTGACGTGGCAGTACATGTGATGTCACATCAACTGGTGCATCTGGCTACGCCCTGCCACCTTACACTATAAATAAGTTTTTTTTTGTTTTGTTCCAAATCCAGCAAGTTGTGGAGAGGAGCATTTGTGTGAGCGACAAGCTATTGATAGAGAGAGGATGGCATAGGTGTCAACCCATACAGTTTAACCGTATGATAAACGGTTTTTCCAACTCCAAGGCAAACGGGCGTATAAGGTTATGCTCCGAGAAATCTAGTCTAATAGGTTTTTTTTCTTTTTTTTCCCCCCAAACGTTTCTCCATCAACCTGCCCAGGGACTACAGATGCAAATTAGCCCCAATGGCTAAATCTGGCACATTTACATCTATTAATTTGCATTGTCCCTTTCTTAAATAAATAAACCTAAACCTATAATTAATTTAATCGCACATTTTCTTTCTCCCTCTCGGCTATTCTCTCGCTTTGTGAGGCCATGGGAAAAACAAGTAGCAGGACTGATCTAAAAATGATAGCCCACAGTAGCCCACAAGATACCTACGTTAGTTAACTTAGCTAACAGTTAAATGGTTATAACTGGTCAATGTTCATGTTTATGCAGTTTTGACCGAAATGAGATGTTTCTTGAGGTTTTAATGTGGCTATATGACTCAGTTTAGCGAAGTTATTACGAGTTTCATTGTATATTAATTCATGCTAACTTAGCAGTCTTTAATACCGTTAACTGTTACTAGAAAACTATCCAAATTAAAATGAGAGTTAAGTTTATAATTAGGCCTTATTATGTAGCCTACATTCTCCAGTTCTCCGCCTCTATCACGGCCGCTGCTCCAGGCTCAGCAGCCGGAATGAGCGGCTCGAACAAAACACATTATGGCTGTGAATGAGCATACATGGGAAAAAAAGGGCGTGGCTTGCTAACTCGAGCCCAACCCTTTAATGAGTATCCTGTTTCACTCTGAAACAGCCTGTGGAGTTACCCTTTAAGAACTTGGGAGCCACAAGTCCTGACGACCCCACTTTTTACCGTTTTCAACTCATTAATGCATCAAAGAGGCAGAGAAAATGACCAGGCTCAGGCTCAGCTATGAGACAACAAAGATATGAATGCACTTATTAAAATTGGATGGCATAATTTTTCTGGGTGACCTTAGTCACCACACACAAAAATAGTCTCTATTATATTTTTGCTTTAGTTTGGTTGTAGTTTTGGGCAGTAGGAGAATGGGTTGTCACAGAATGTTAATGCCATTGGACGGCGCTTGTTCCTACTGTCCAACAGCTGGGGCCTGGTCCACCCAGGGGTCCTCAGTGTTCCGGAGATAAGCAATCACATGGCAGAGGCGTGGGTGACCCTCTCATCATTCACAAGGAGTCTCATACAGCTTAGACGGTACAATCCAGCGAAGGTGAGGCTTCCCCAGATCCTTCATTTTCTAAAGAGTTTGATTTATTTTTCTTCATGTTCTTCTGCAGATTATGTTCTTCTCTAGATTTTGTCCCTTTTGTAAGTCATTGCTGAGATTTGCTTTTACTTTTTAGCAAATGGTTTGGTTCCATACATTGTGCACTGTGTGCAAAGCTTTTTGCCTTCTATACGTTTTGGCGCGTTTTTAGTATCCTATAAGCGCTTTATGGAAAATGTATTACCAGCTGAAATTTAGCCAGCAAAGAACAGATTTTATTTAATTTTGAAATCATATTCTGGCACCACATTTTACATTTCTTCTTATACAGTAGTTCTAAAATGGTCATATTGAAATTTGTTCGCCTGGATATCAATCACTGTTGTCAAACTGCTCATGTGCACAACTTTGACCACCACGTTGGCAACTGCCTTTCGTAAATTCTAAAGTGTTCCGTTTGCTTTCTGCTCAGTTTTGTCTCCTGGTCTGTGGTTTCTTCACCTTCGTGGCAACGCTGGGATACTACATTCCAGGATTGGTGTTCTCCTATACTGCACGTAAGTACAACAGGCTCCTCAACAGGAAATGGAAACCTCCTGTTTTTGCTATAGAGATGCACGTGGCGAGCTGGGTAAAGAGGTCACAGTCCTGCCTGCATTGATTGCAGCCAGGAAAAGCAGTGGGCTGAGGAGAGCAGTTGAAGCCGTGAGCCAGTCAGCGGAAATCATTTCCGTAAAAAAGCAGAGGGATTTGGCGGAAAGCATCCCAGAGCCACTCTTCTGTAATAAGGACACAGCAGGCACAGTCTTGCCTTTGTGTTTGCTTTTTGCCGTTCATTTTTCATCTGTGACCTTTATTGTGTTGCAATGAAGAAAGACGGCAGCAGACAGGAAGCGCACTGTTGGGGTTAATCATTCCCTGTCACACTGATTGTACTAATAAGAGGCTGTTAAAGCAGTTGGAGCCCAGGCTTTGCTTGGCACTGACAGCTGCAAATGGATAGCGTTTGTTAATTCACGTTGCGCTTCTCTCTCTGTGCAGCGCCGGTGCCATGCAGTAACCGCGCAACCGATGTGCCTCTAACGCTCTTCTTTGCTATCTACACATCCGTCTCTGTTCCCCACCCCACCTCCAGTACTGGCAGTGCTGCTGGGCCCCCTGGCAGTGTATCACAGACTGTGGCAGGGTATGCTAGTGCATCTGGAGCCGGCCCTGCAGCGGCTAGACTTCAGTGTGAGCGGATACATGATGTCCCAGCCCATGGAGAACCAATGTGAGTTCATGCGCTGACCAACGGCCCAAGCGTTGTCACTGTGTGAGTGTGTGTCGCTAAATGCCCTTACCAACAACTTCTGTTACAATTTGGGTTTCTACAACTGTGTTTTCTCTCGCGGGACAAATATGCATTACATATTCACAGCATAATATCGGTATACTTAAAAATACGTTTCTTTCTGTTTGGAAATGATGTTCCGCTTCACTGAATGTACATACGTACAAACTCAGACAGTCAGAAAATCTCCCTTCCTAACCCAGTGGGCAGTCCTTGGCATGTGTTCTTCCACAGTAGTTTGTTACCTGAAATATTACCCCAATCTAAGGTGTTGACCTCTGGCCTATGTGTTTATGCTGTTGCAGTCCTCCGCAGGCCTATCCGGCACGCTCACACAGCTGACGACAGTGACAGTGAGGAGGAGCTGTCTGCCTTCTGTCCACAGGTAGTTACTTCAGACCACGAAGCACAAGTGTGTGAATTCTGTTAAAAACAGTCATGTAGCCTGTTCACTTTTTATGATGCCCTTATACAGGGATTTACCAAATGTATTTTATGAGCTGTGCTGTTGTGTAACTAACCTGCACAGGTTATTAGAATAACTATTAATCTATTGTAAATTGTACATGTATATGTGTGTGGAAAAACAGTGAGGTAATTGCATACAATAGAGCAAATTATGGATTGAAATTTTTCGTTAGTCAGAAGCCCATGGTTTGAAGAACAGTGGAAAAACCGCACATCCAAACTGTACATCCACTACAACAAACTAAGAGATTATGTTCTGAACACATAATGGAGAAATAACGAGATTATTATGAAATTTATAATGTTCTATTATAATTATTGTTTGATGGACAGACACCTCTTTCATGTCCCATATGTCAGATGGATGACCCGCTGGTGGCTAAGGAGTTGGCGATCACAGACTCTGAGCACTCGGACGCCGAGGTCTCATACACTGAAAATGGAACCTTCAACCTGTCGAGAGGTCAGACCCCGCTCACAGAAGGCTCAGAAGGTGAGGGGTTTTGCATTGAATAACAAATCCCAGATTTTGCTACTTGCTTAAAAAGGCCATATTCCCCTGTGTACCCTTGGTGTATGTTGCCTTTTGTTTAAATCCACTACTGATCTCTGCTCTTCTTCCTCAGATTTGGACAGGCACAGCGATGCCGAGGAGTCCTTTATCTACGACCTTCCCGACTTCCCCTCCATCAACCCGGAGGCCACTCTGATGGATGACGACGATGACACGAGTATCGGGCTCCCTAGCTTGGGTCCGTCCCGCCGCCGTGGTCCCAGCACTACCTCGTTGGGCGCGGAGGCCCACCTGGACTCGGACCAAGAGAGCATCGATGATGGGCTGTCCCCGAGTGGCCTTCCCTCCGGCACTGACTTCACTGCTGAGCTCAGCGGGATAATCGCCAGCAACCTGATCCAGGCCGCCCTGGCGGGGGCCTTGCAGCCCCGCCCCCCTGCTCGTTCACGGAGAGATGGTTCCGCGCCCCAGGGCTACCGTAAGCAATCCAGCTCCGAGCTCGACACCGACCCAGAGGCCGAGGACTTTGAAATGCTGGATCAGTCTGAGCTTAACCAGATCTAGGACAGGAAGGCAAGGAGGACCCCAGCAACAGAGGAACCCAGGGCCCAGCTTCCTGTCCAACCTGCTGAGAAAGACACAGTAACGCTCAGCCCTGTCTATTCTGTCTCCATGTCTAAATATGAGACGTGCTGCGATGGACGGATGTGTGTGTGGCTGAGGTTGTGTGTCTGAAGTCAAATCTCAGAAACCAGAACCTTCACTGCAGGTTAAAGTCAGCAGCAGCACCATAGTGAAGTAGATCAGGTGCTTTTGTTTATTTTGTCGTTCCTTCTCTTTGGGTCTGTTTACGAAGGTTCACGTTTTACCTGTGGTCATTATTGTGCTGATTCAGAGCTAGGCAGGCCTGATCCACCAGTACTGGAGTTGTTTCAGGCTTTTTATTTTATATATATATTTTTTTTTTCTTTACTCAATCCAAGCTCTTAATTATGTTATTAGATCAGTTATCACAAAACATCTGAGCAGTTGACCATGGACCTAAGTTACCCCTCATTAAACATTCAGACTCCTAAGTACCATTAAAAATATGTGGGAAATGGAAACCTCCAAGTTAACATAACCAGGGTTCCTTTTTTCTTGTTGAGCAATAGGAAACCATTCTAAAGAGTCAATGTGACATGGTATAAACCAGGAGTGTCCAATCTTATCCGAAAAGGGCCAGTTTTTGTTTTAGCCCAGCATGACGACACCTGATTCAACTATTTAACTAATCATGGTCTTCAATCAAGACCTTGATAAGTAGAATAAGGTGTCTTAGTGCCTGGCTAAGATAAAAACCTGCACCCACATTGACCCTTTTTTGGATAAGATTGAGCACTCCTGCTATAAGCAGACCACATTGTCATAATCTTGTATACCATTGCCACAATATAAGTGTGAATCTCTTTGTAGGAGCCTAAAAGCAACTGTAAATGGGTATACAGTATCCTGTTTTGCTTCACTATGAAAAGTCTCAACTCTAACGTGGGACCAAAAAACCAAGACTGCTCAATAAGGAAATGTTTTAATAACAGAGCAATCGGAGTTTCCACAGTTTAACTTGCTATCACAAGCACTTCTTTTTTTCACATGAATGCTTTTTTGGTTCTATAAAACGCCACCTTAGTGTGTTCCAAAATGACCCTTGATAAAGATGAGCAAAAATAAAATTAATGACACAAGTAATGAGTTATACTCTATGCTGAAAAATGGGAACATTATTCTTTTGATATTAATTCAGTTTTTCTATTAGTTTTTCAACAACAAAAAAAGATGGGTGTCAAAATGATTTCTACCCCTGCTTTCTCAGCTTCACAAGAATAAAACTATTGAGCTGTCTTTTGTAGTGTTTTATGAGTCTGGTGAATATATTGACCATTCCTCCATCCAGAATCCGCTAAAAGCCTTCAGATCCGTGAATTAACAAAGATCTCCCAAAATATGTTAACCAATCTCAGTATGGAATCAGTATGGAAAAGCACTAGTTTTATTTATGCTTGCGATGGGAGGGTGCACAAAGTGCTAAAAACAGGGGTGCTAATCATTTTATTTCCTTTTGGGAAATAAAACTATTGCTTGTTAAAAGATTACTTTTATGCCGAGCAGTTGTATTTGTAGAAAAGTGTTCCCATTTTTGATCATAAAATATAGCACGTTACCGATGTTTACAGCTCCCTTCCTCTTCAAGGATGCCAGTACTTTTCATGGGCGCTGTATACCCAGCTCATTTATGTTGGAGTAATGGCAGGAGCAGTAAACATTGACATGGTGTATAAATGAAGGTCAAAAAGCCACTGCGCTTCTGCAGAACCCCACATATAAGCATCCATGTTAGGTGTTGTTTTTTTGTTTTTTTTTAGCACTCATGACGAACTTTCTGCCTCAATGTCAGAACGGCCTCTGAGCCTCCCTTGTCACGCGCACTGCAGCCACAATCTAGTCTTTCTCCTGCCGTCTGCCTGCACGTCTCTGCCGGGATTGCACAAATGCATTTCTGTCAATAGGAGACTCGCAACAATGTTTTGTGCAGACCGAAACGAATACAGTGGACCTTCACTTTACTTGGACAATTTGTGATGTCATGCATATATAAATCCAAATCATATATTTAATGAGGAACAATTGACCGCATACTAAAAATTGAGAACAAATTATAGCCAAACAAGATGACTACATCACTTTTGTGGTTGCATCCTTCACCGTGCAACATGTGCGACTATACTCTGAAGCACCAATTGCTTTGCAGTGGCAGCCTGTTCACTGAACTATCTGGCCAATTCTTTTGGGTATACAGTTGATTTCATCTGAAATTGCAATAATCTTTTGAGCAGTAAACATACAGGCAACAAATTAATAACTGCTTCTGCTGTTGCTTGAGACATTTTCATGTCTGGTAATGTAGGTTTAAAGTGAGTACTTGGTGACACACATTTAAATGAAGACCTGATTTCAGAGAACCAAAGCAGAAAGGGAAATAACGCGTCTATTTATGAAACTTACTGCAGTGACGATGAAACGTTCACCGATTTGTTTCTTAATGGATGAGGTCTACCACTGCTTTTCATATGTACATCGCAGTTGTGTCAGGTCCGTGTTTAACATGTTTTTATCATATTTTATGCATAAAGTGTTGTATTGGCATATTGCGTTTCTGCTTCAATTTATCCCATTGTGATATCAGGGTTTATGGTAGATTTCTCCAAGCTTCTTTTGATATTCTGACCGTTTTATCAGAGAAACAACAAATGGAATCGTTTGGAACGGAATGGAAGCTTTACATCG
This sequence comes from Ilyophis sp. 1 JC-2022, assembly GCA_022702515.1. Classification (NCBI taxonomy): domain Eukaryota; kingdom Metazoa; phylum Chordata; class Actinopteri; order Anguilliformes; family Synaphobranchidae; genus Ilyophis; species Ilyophis sp. 1 JC-2022. The sequence goes on along the minus strand of CM040405.1, from coordinate 14,636,021 downwards.
ATCAGCAGCATGGCACCAATTATACTTTTTATTGTTTTACACAGCTATGGCATCAATGTGCAGACTTTGTGAACCTTCCACTATGATCATTCATTGTTTTGTAGCGTTTTCACATTAAACTAACTGCGAGGGCTTGCGTTGTAGATTTAATTAAATTGTGGACTGAGATCGACCTAAGGGCATAGATGGCCTAAAGTCAGACCCCACAGACCCACAACCCAGTGGCCAAGTACTGAAAAGGAACCTCCAAATGGAGGCTATGTCCACTAGTACACCATTACCTCTAATTCGGTGATACGAAGCAAACGGAGTTGACAAAACACCCCAGTCACATCACTGCATAGCAGAATATCCGCCAGAGAGGCACTGGCTGCCATTTCTGGTGTGACCCGTCTGGAGGTTTAACTTTTAAAACTGTGGCTCAACACATGCCCGCTCAGTCGATACCGAATGACTAAAGTGATAATTATGAAATGTGATAATCAGAGCTGAGATTGCCTGTGATCAGCCTTTATCAATCACGCTCGTGTGTCTGTAGAGGTTACAAAGTGTAAGGCTGCAGTGATAGCACTACATTTGATCGCCGAATGCCTTATGTTTTCTTCCACAGCAGCAAACCCTCATTGTGCCTGTTATCCATTGTATGGGGTAGTAAAAACAAAAAAAACCTGGTCACTATGGTTTAACGGTCACGATACCATTTGAGGTTGTTGTACCCATTGTTCTTTAGTCCTTTGACCACTTGCTGAATAGATCTGACCCTTCCCAATGAGACCAACCCAATTTTGGTAGGGTTAATTTAGCTGGTGTTTTAATTGCTCCTGCTTTACGTGTGTTTAGTTTGCTACATTTAAAAAGGCTAATCTTGGATATGGTTGTAATTGTGTGACAAATTAATAAAGCTTCTGAATGGGTTTTGGTGCATTTGTGTAGAGATTCTGAACATGTAAAGTATGAATATTGTCTTTTTGGCATTGTGGGCAGGATGCAGTAGTCATAGAAGACAGGTTAAAACGTGTGTAAAAAAATGCATAAAATATAGGTTATAACTAATCTTAAGAATTGTGGTATCAGTATATTGACTTTGGCCAAGCACATTTTTAAATCAATTATGTTCATATGTAAATGTGTACATCTAAAGGATAAGTCATTCTACCTGAAATATTACACTGTCCAAAATCTCATCTCATCTATGACAGTTTAGACACTTAAAGGCATACTGAACTTTGTTAGAACCTAATATTGTATGGCTACCTGGCCCCGATATGATTCGTAATATTCACGCTTCATGGTCAGCAACTGACCAACGGAGAATGACGTTTTTTCTCTCTCCATTCACTCCCATTGCATGGTGAAACAGGCCTCAAATGCACTCTTAATTTGGTTCAAAAGTTTTGCACGTTCAGTTCTGGATGTTGTAATCCACATTATTTGCATTTGTTTATGTGCTAAAAGTGTGCTTTTGAGACCTGTTTCGCCATGCGATGGGAGTGAATGGAGAGAGAAATATTCTCGAGCGTGAATATTACGACTCAAATCGGGGCCAGGTAGCTATAAAATATTATGTTCTAACAAAGTTCAGTATGCCTTCAAGTATTAAAATACACATGTCCTGTGTCCTATCAAGGCATAATTATGATTTGGACATGTTTCTTTTCTTTTACCAGCTAAAAAAACATAAATCAATATTGTGCTTTTAGAGTATATCAGAATAATGAGCTAAAACTGGAAAGATAGAGATTTGTTTAGGGTGGACATGTTTTTTTTATGATGTTAATTTGATTTCCATATGATGGTCAGATTAATATCTCCATTTGATTTTTGTCTTCTGTCATCTAAATAAAATAGTTTTGATGCATCAAACAAGCATCAATAGTTATGCACATACAGAGATGTGTGATATAATTTTTTTAATCTAATGATTTATATAGGGAAAATGTATACCTAAGAACTATTCTAAAATATTTTTGTTAATAAAAGTATAGATATGTATTGTAAGGGGATATCAAGAGGTTCAGTATGAGACCTGTTCACAGAGACAGTGATGATATCAAAGTGATTTGACTAGTTTGTGAAGTGGAACTTTGTTTCTGCAGTCATGTGCCCTGTGTAAGTGTATACAGTAGCGTTGCCTTTTCTCTGAAACTCGTGATGATTTGTGGTGTAGAAAAATAAAGACAGTCACTCTATGTATGTAGTATTCCTTTTTTAACCAATATGCTACAATATGGAAAAATAAGTTCTGCTATGGGCATGAACAGTACCAAGAATATGTTATGACATCATATTTTTCATGCCCAGAAGGCAGTGGGCCATGAAATTGGACAGCATTTAAGTGTGCTGGCTCAGCTGAGATCCCTGTGTGACCAGCTCATACTGGTCTCCTTGAAATTCCACCACCCACTAGACGTGACTGCGCATTTTGATTGCCAGTGCACAAATGCTGTACCAAAACTTTCATTATCAAACCCCTAGCTCATACCCTATAGTCAATGCCATTGCTTGTCCCATCTCCACTTCATGGCAAAAGCTATTTCTGTCAATTTGCATTTCTGTCTTTCCAAATATATTTTTTATTGGATTTTATGGGTTAAGGCATTGGAGTTAAGGTATCCAATGAAATTTCTGGCCGAAGTATAAATAAACATTTGAAATTGTGACGAAGGTGACACAACACAACAACAAATAAATGGAAGACATGGCAAAAAAAAAGAAATAAAAGGACTTGGTATCATTCCTTCATCAAGTCAAGTATAAAAAAATCTGTAGAGCAACTTGTCGACAAAAAAAACATTCCCACAATGCACCACGGCGCGGGAAGTTCGGTACCTCTTCGAACATTGGCCAAAACCCATTGGTAGCGCAGGCGCAGACAAATCTTCACTACCGTGTCTAAAAAATAGGTCTAACAACGTTCCTTGGACAAATCTGTAGCCATATAACTTAAACAAGATCTCAGTGCAGTAATAGTTCACTAATTTGAAGCTTCCTGAGGAGTGCGGGGCTCGGTGACTGGCGATTTGTCAAAAAAAGAAAAAGCAAGTCATGTTAGTAACGATAGCTGCTATTGTAGCTAATGTTTAAATAGGTTTAAACCACTTAATGTACCTAACGGTAGCTATTCAACCAGGATACGGCTTAGCTAACGTTGAATACAGCAGAAATGAGTAAATCGAAAGATACATCAGGTATGTATCCTGTTTTATTATCTAACATTAACTAGTTAGCTTTGTCATCTAACATTAACTAGCCAGCTATAGCTTTTTAGCAATGATATGAATGTCAATCAGCTTAGGGGACATTTAGCTAAGTTTATTTGAAAGTGAAAATGTCTAGCTAGCTACTAGTTACCACTTTATTGTAACGTTAACTTTGGATGTCACTTCGCATTTTAGATTGCTTTCAAGTGTTTAACGAAGTTCGAAAACGAACTCATTGGCTGCTCCAGTTCTATGAAAACAGGCAATTGCAAACTTAAAATGCATTTCAGGATTTAGTGTGGTTCTTACACCTTCCTTGCCCTTTGTGTTTACTTACAGGTATTGCTCTCATTCTTGACTACTTAAATGAAAAGAACCGACCTTACAGCGCTCAGGATGTCTTTAGTAATTTGCAGAAACAGCACGGCCTGGGAAAGACGGTGAGAAGAGACCTGCGATGCGTTCATAATTCTACCGTTGAATTCGACCGCATAAACATACCCTTTCTAACACATTCACGTTAAACCTCAAAGGCGGTGGTTAAGGCTGTCGAGCTGCTGGCGCAACAAGGAAAGATTAAGGAGAAGATCTATGGGAAGCAGAAGATATATTTTGCAGATCAGGTGAGTGTGATTTCAGAAAGTCTTTGAAACGTATCTGTCTCTCACTTATTAAATCCTGGAGGGTTTTCAGTGTTAGGTTTTATGGTTTCCGTTCAATCAGAAGCTAATTTACGTTTTTTTTTTAAAAGTGCACACTTTAGCCAGTGAAAGACTTTAATGAATTAATTCAGGACTGAAAAGCACCAAATATCAGTCAGTCACACATTAGCTCTAGTTCCTGAGTTTAACACTCCTGTGCTATTTGGCAGCATTTAAGTGTGCATTAAATCTGAACATTAATTCAGCGACCAAGTTCATCAGTCACTGGAGGGTGAAGTCTTTATCTTTATAGACAGAAACTATGTTGAAAGTAATCAGCCTCAAAATGTAATTCCACCATGCAAACATAGCCACGGAAAGCCGTGTAAATCAATGAAAGTCAAATGTGTATCCTTAATGTCATTGTAGTAAATCTTACCCCTGCCCCCTCAGTCCCTGTTTACAGATGTGAGTGACACAGAACTGAAGGGTATGGATAGTCGGATCTCAGAGCTGGGCACCCAGGTTCAGACTGTGTCACAAAGCTGTCGACAGCTGGACTCAGGTGAGTGGCTTTTGGATCATCCATTATAGGCATTTAGCAGACGCTCTTATCCAGAGCGACATCCTTGTGCTTGCTGGTGGTAACAATTTTTATCCGTATGCACTACACTCTAGGTTGGCATAGTTAACTTGCATTAAGCACTCCAGTGAAATTGCACATAGATGTACCTGTCTGGGAATGTTATTAGTCAGGTCTGGCACTGTCGCTCTTGCTGGATGCACTGGTTTTCTTGGTTTTATTTTTGCATATGTTATAAAGTACAATCGTTCTAACCAGGGCAGTTGTACCGTTTCAATCCTTTTCCCTGCTTGACTTTTTTCTCATGATGCTCTTGGCACAGAACTGAAAGAGCTCAACAGCTCCCTGACCACAAAGGAAATGATGTCAGAAATCCAGGAGCTGACGCAGGAGTGCGCCGTGCACAGGGAACGACTGGGGAAGATCAAATCAACCACTGACCATGTGACTCCTGAAGAGAAAGAGAAGGTCAGGGCACCAAACCTCTCGTTTCAGGTCTTCTGTTATGAGTCTAGAATTAACTTTAGCCTTTGTTTTTTTCTTGTAGATTTATAAGGAGCAGAGTCTGTATGTTAAACAGTGGAAGAAGAGGAAAAGATTGGTAAGAATCAATTTTGTTGTTAAATGGAAATCTTCAGTACTGTAGTAGTGGTCTTGGTCTAACCATGTCTAACTCTTGCGAATGGTTCCGTTTTACACCAACACTTGTTGCGTGTCAATCAGGCAACAGATATGATGGATGCCATTCTGGAGGGATACCCAAAGAGCAAGAAGCAATTTTTGGTAAGCTAATTATTTCTACCCTTAGGTTCTATATATTTTTTATATTAGTGGGATGAAGCCATATTCTACTCAATAGATTTCTAGTTTTTCTCATTAAGCAAATATTTATATGTGAAAGAAAATCAGTAATAATATACCATACAAAAATTCTAGATACTGTTTCTGTTCTTTCTCAGTGCTTCATCTCCAAGACTGTGACGTCTTTAGTATGGTTGAGGGCACAAGAGTAAGATGCATTGTGGGAGATTAGTTTGAGTGCTGAAAAGGACGTTTGCTTGTTACTTATATTACCACACATTTGTATGTGTGGACTGGGTGCATTGATGTTTGAGGCTGTTTTGAAATGTTTTAACTAATTTACTGTATTCATGTCCAATTCAGGAAGAAGTTGGCATAGAAACTGACGAGGATTGTAAGGTGACAATGCCAAATGTTTGAGTTCAAGCATGCCACAAATTCTGTGTAGACCTGTCTCACCGGATTGATTGAACTGTTTTGATGTTCATGTTGTATATTTTTCTGTTGCAAGTTGAGTTGTAAAACAAAATCTTCTAAATGTGTGGAAGGACTTGATTATTGATGTCCACATTATGTTGCCATAATTATTGCATTATAAGTATCTATTTTGAATGCTCTTTGTCCACCACAGAAACATCACAAAATGTAGCATTTCTATCACAGCATATGATGGACGGGCAGAATTTTTCATACTTTAAAATGCATGAATGTAAAAAAGTTGACGCCCGCTGCAAAATTAAATAATTGATTGTTTTATGTTTTCTGATGAGCCCTCACATACATTGCTATAGTATGGTATCTTGTTTGAAACTGACCAGTGAATTAGTGGTGGAGAATTGACTGCCATGTCTGTGCTAATAAAGGTTATAAATGATAACTCACTGAGGTATAGAGATGTATGCTATTTTCTTATTTTACTAATCTCACATTCATCTCCATGAAGTTCTGGAATAAAGACCATTGTGTATTTGGGTGAAAACATTTTTATTTTCAATTATAAGCAATTCTTCAGTTGTCCCTACCCACCTGATCAAGTTGTCATATCAAAGTTGATAGGCTAATTTGATTTAAAACATTGGACAGACCATTGTTGAACTGTGCTTTTTCCCCCCAATCTTATGCCCATGTTTTACTGGACACAAGATAATTCAATTAATGCGATAGTTAATGCAAGTCCATTATTAAGCACAGGTGCTCCGATACCAGTACTTCGAAACAATCAAAAGCATATTAATCAAGAAAAGCAAATACACATCAAGCAGTTTAAATACATTTGTCAATATAATTACACCTTATATTGGGAATGCAAAGACACAAATGCTAGGTCCTGCATTTGTGACAAACTGCAAGCCGTTAAATGTTTCACCTGCGTTTATAAGAGTGTAGTCTCACATTACCAAACCATTCTGTGAAACCTTCTCTTTTCATCATGCATTTTTGTAATTTTGGGCCAAAGGATTTAAGTGTGGTCATGTTCGCATTACATATTCAAATCTGCATCCAGGCATCCATTGGGATCTTTGGTTTGGCTAACACCCACATATTTGTATTTGTTGCTTTCATAAATCTTAATGAGCTCATTTCCAGTACACACAGAAAACAAACCCTGTACCAACTGGTGAATAACATATCTCTGAACACTTTGTTTTTGAACAGGGAGCTTCCGCTCTGGTCATTGGTGATGTCCCTCTAGGTTGTAAAGGTACTGTTCAATGAGAAATGGATTCTGCTCAAATGACAGATTAAACGATGAGTAACTGGACAAAAGTCAGCATGTAGTATGAAACTGGGAGCAGATGATGAGCAGTTTGCTGAAAAAGGTTTCACATACTGAATATCAGACCTGGGTAAAAAAAAAAAAAGATTTTTTTCTTTTTTTTAAATGATGTATTTGAAATTCTTTACAGATTCCAGCAAAATCTGAAACCATAATAATAATACTATATATATATAATACCAAATATTTTATTTGGAATGCACCTTGAGAGAACCCCAAGGACACAGTACAACACAGATTAATAACAGGATTAAAATCAAGAAACGGGAATAAAATTTATTTTAAAAGTATGTGTAGTGGCAGGGGGTAGTACGATTAAAAATATTGGGGGGGAGGGGTGGCAGGGAGGCAGGGAAACTGGGGCTAGGTGTAGGCAAGTCTAAACGTATGCGTTTTCAGATATTGTTTGAAAGACTGGAGGGAATCGATGAGTGAGATGAGGGGGGGAAGAGTGTTCCAGAGCCTGGGTGCAACGCAGCTGAAAGCCTGTGTTCCCAGGGTAGAGGCGAGCTTGGGGGGTAATGAGACAGGCAGAGGATGAGCGAAGAGAGTGAGATGGGATATAGACCTGGAGAAGTTCGGTCAGGTAGATGGGGGGCTAAATCGTGAAGGGCTTTGAAGGTGAGGAGAAGGATCTTATAATCAATGCAGAGTTTAATGGGCAGCCAATGCAATTTGCTGAGGACGGGTGATGTGGTTATGGGCGTGAGTATGGGTGGCAATACGGGCAGCAGAGGTTTGGACTAGTTGGAGTTTGTTGAGGAGTTTGGAAGGGATACCAGAAAGGACAACATTGCAGTAGTCCAACCTGGAGGTGACAAGGGCATGGATGAGGATTTCAGTGTTTGATTGGGACAGTGAGGGGCAGAGGTGAAAGTAGGCAGTGCGAGTGATCGATTTAACGTGAGGTTCACAAGAGAGAGTGCTATCGAGAATTACTCCGAGGTGGGTCGAAAGGGGAACTGTGGTGTTATCTATAGTATGAGTAGGTCCTTAGATGTAGTCAGTGCAGATCTTTGTATTTTTTTTGTATCCATCGAGTTTGAGGTTTTGGGTCATCCAGTTTTGTATGTCTTGTAAGCAGGTGATGAGTGAGGATGGTGGGGATGTGACAGAGGGTTTAGTGGAAATATACAGTTGGGTGTCATCAGCGTAGCAGTGAAACTGAATTCCATAGTGTCTCAGAATGCGGCCAAGGGGGAGTAGGCAAATGGTGAACTGGACCCAAAACGAACCCCTGGGGAACACCGTGAGTGACGAGGGCATGGCTGGATTTGTGGTTTTTCAGTGAAATAAACTGTCTATTTGAGAGGTATGATGTGAGCAGTCCCAGTTATGCCAATTTAAGATAGTCTATGAAGCAGGAGTGAGTGAGAGATGGTATACCTGCAGATTCCTGAGAATTTTCAATGAAACATGTTGTTAACCAAAATGCACACTAAAGAATAATTTTGTTGGGAATATTAGTGAAAACAGAGTAAACGTATTTCAAATAAAGTATTTGACCCAGGTTTTCTGAAAATGCATACTATACAAGAGGCTGTTTTTCTGTGGGACAGGCTAAACTAGACATTTGTACCTTGAGTGCCCAGGGCATCCCACATGTCAGCCTTTACGCTTAAGTCTAGTCTAGAGTCCTTTCCACAGTAGTCAGAAGAGCTGGCCATTCAGCTGTCGAAGCACTCCCACCACAAACTCTCGCAGTGTCTGTAAGGGGACACAATTGCCACCATCAAAAGCTTGTTCAAGTACTAGTTGTTGCAATTCTGCAACTGCCTTCTTTGTGTAAAGTGTGTATATTATAGAATGAGAGTTTCTAGGAGGCCCCTCTGATGAACCCTATTTACCTGGGGCTTGCAGTGCTCCTCGAGCCAGCTGAAGACACAGGCAGAGAGTTCCCGGAAGCTAGACACTGAGATGGAGGCACTGAAGGACTGGAACAGGGAGTCCATAATGTTTTGGAATACACGGAACTTCACCTGGTCCGACACATTATCCTCACCCTGTTGTGGATTGTCCTGATGTGCCTTGACAATGTGCTCATAGTTTCTGAGTGGACGGAGAGAGACGGTCAAACTCGCGAACTTAACTGTTACTCAGGTAATGTAAATGTAAGTGGTTCAGAGCAGCAAGTAACATCAAAACTGATGTAGCCCTTTAACTGCATGTTATGGATAGTTTCCTGCTTTGTCCCCCATCTTGCATCCTAAGATATAATACTGCATAATATTCAAGTTAATTCAGGAAGAATAAACTTTCAAATGGGTAACTATGGGGTGGTTGCACAAACATGGGCGAAGCCAAAATGCCATTTTAAACTGGACTAACTGAAATTGGCTTTTTACAGACATTGCTTACATAGCCCTAGGTTTAGCCTAGTTTCAATCAAACTGATCTGGTTTCACAGAAAATGATTTGAGCTACTCCAGGACTAAATAAGTTTAAATTAAGCTTTGAAGGGAAGGTTTACCTCCAGATCAATGTTGTTGGTTAATGGCAGTATAGGAGATTACCACAGATATTACCATTTATTTTTCTCAGATGTTTATATACAATATGGAATGCAAAATGTTGGCACCCCTGGTGAAATTGCATGTTTGTTGAATCTCTATGTGAAAAGAAGTTGACCTTTGCTGGGTACAAACTTAAACATGACATATTTATGCAGATTTTAATGCAATTACCACATACAGTGCAGTCCGTAAGTATTTGGACAGTGACACATTTTTGTTGTTGTTTTGGCTCTGCACTCCAGCACATCGGATTTGAAATGGAACAGTTAAAAGTGCAGACTTTCAGCTTTAATTTGAAGGTTTTTACGTCCATATCGGGTGAAAGGTGTAGTAATTGTAGCCATTTTTATACATAGTACCTCCCATTTTAGGGAACCAAAAGTAATCTGACAAATTAACAAATTTAAATAAAGTCATCATATTTAATATTTGGTTGCACATCCTTTGCATGCTATGACTTCCTGATGTCTGTGACCCAAAAACATCAAAAGACTCTTGATATCTTGTTTTATGGTACTCCTACAAGCGATACTATAACCTCTCTGCATTTTAATGGATCTCTGGGAATTGGGGGGTGGGACTAGATTAAGCTGTAAATTACATGGGAATAGTATGGAACCCATGGTTGGCTAAATAGCTATTAGTCATCAAGGGTCTGAGGTATCAAACGAGCCTCAAACTATCACTCTGCTGCCAGATGGATATGGATGGATCACTATAAAGGTTGTTTTCCTTATTTTTCCATAGAAGTCAATAGGAAAATCAAAACAACAAAAATTGTGTTACTGTCCAAATACTTACGGACTGCACTGGACTTGTTGAATTTAAGTTTGAAATTTTTTTTATAAATAAATGTAGCATGTGCAAACGTTTAAAGGGTAAGTAAACCCTAAAACCACTTTTTTTTTAGCTGATTACTGATATATTTGGACATATCCATGTGCTAGAGATTGATACTGTTGCAAATCGCAACATTTCATTGAAATGTTTAGGATTTCATAGGAAGAGTAGTGTATTTTGGCTAACTAGTGTTTTGGTGGTGAAACGTAGACTATTGCAGTTGTAATTTACTATTGGCTGTCGTACAGTATTTGTGACGTGACAGTACATGTGATGTCACACCAACTGGTGCATCTGGCTATGCCCTTCCACCTTACACTATAAATGTATTTAAAAAATTTTGTTCCAAATCCATCCAGCAAGTTGTGGAGAGGAGCATTTGTGTGAGCGACAGGCTATTGATAGAGAGAGGATGGCATAGGTGCCAACTCATACAGTTTGCCCGTATGATAAACGGTTTTTCCAACTTTTCGAAGGCAAACAGGCGTATAAGGTTATGCTCCGGGAAATCTAGTCTAATACGTTTTTTTCCCCCCAAACGTTTCTCCATCAACCTGCCCAGGGACTACAGATGAAAATTACCCCCAATGGCTAAATCTGGCCCATTTACGTTTATTAATGTGCATTGTCCCTTTCTAAAATAAATAAACCTATAATTAATTTAATCGCAGCAATCACATTTTCTTTCTTTCGCCGCCTCTGCCACGCCGCCTCTCAAACAAAACACATTATGGCTGTGAATGAGCATACACGTAAAAAAAATAAAAAGGTCATGGCTTGCTAGCCCAACCCTTTCATGAGTATCTTTCCCACCCCCAATTTTGGCGTTTTTTGAACCCGCAAACGGAGGCGTGGTCGCTCTGAAACAGCCCGTGAAGTTACCCTCTAAGGGGTCAATTTACTAAGATCCCAAATAAGGGGTGTTATTTTGCATAAGTATTTGCATTCGTTATCATTTCACTCTTTGCGGGTGATCAACTAAGAGGCATTATGCAAATGACTCCAGCAGCAAACAGCCATATTTAAATGAAGAGATTTTGCGTGATTGGAATGGTTAGGTATAGACTACTGTTACACTGAACAAGCTGGCAGTTTACTACAAACTATTACACTGGATGTCTAGTACAAGTTTTTATTTGCTTTGTTATTCACTGTTTATGATAATAGAAGTTGTATTGCTTGTTTGATTCAAATACTAGTTACTCTGGTATTCTGCAACATGATTTGCTTCAGTTAAAAATGTATATTTATTCTGAATGTTCATAATCTATGTATCCACAAATTAATTTTTTTTTGTGTATTTTGAGTGGTAGCTAGAATGGACCAGAAGTAGCTAGAATTAGCCCCTATTGTTAAGCAATCATTCAGAACATTCGGTTATATTCCAAACACACCCGTGTGTCCATACCTTTTCTACAGTCTATGGTCCATACTCAACAAAGGTAAGAATAGAATGGACACACCGGTGTATCCGTAATTCCGTACGCGTCAAAAGTTAAGAACCAGGGACAGTGCACCTGAACAGTTGGACTGGGGGATCAATAGCTGCTGTGTACGCTGGCTTCTAGTGACTTGCTGTTATTCCCCTATTTCCCACAAAAGCTGTAAAATGGCAATGCTAGATAGGCGGTAGCCTATAATGTTTTTAGCCGTCATCTTATTGATTGTGTGTCCTTTAATACCTGCTTCCCACGCACATGCAATTACCATTGGGCTTGCCTTAGTAAATCTGAAGTAATCTAATTTGTATGACCTCCTCCCACTATTTCGCGAAATAATATAGGAACGCCAAATTCTGCATATTCATTCAGGTTAACCCGCAAAAATTACATTTACGTTTTAACACACGTGGTCCTCTTTGCACCTTGTTAGTTGATCACCTCGGACGTTTTTTTTGCGAGTGGTAACAGTTTTACATGTGATTTTGTAAACGCAAACCTTTAGTGAATCGACCCTTAAGTTTGTACCCTGCAGAGGTTGTGTTTGCTTATTTTCTTTTGCATACCAATGTATACTCAGTAACACTGCTCCACAAATTCATCCTTGCTTTTTAAGAGAAGCAAGCTAATTCTTTAAAAATGTATTGGTTTCTTCACGTTAAGTCATCTTCAAAAGTAACTGGCAACTCTTATGAAGTCTGAGTATAGTATGTCATAGTATAGTAGTTTCATTTTTTAAACCAATATCAGGTCAAGTCCCTGACAACCTTACATTTTCATGATTTTCAATGCCATCACTTCTTTCCGTAACATGGACACTTCCTCTTCCTGTTTCTTCTTCTCTTTGTGTAGAAACTGGATGTAGTCAATAGCTGCTCAATACACACATAGACACAGATTCAAGATTATGATTTTAGAAAAATGGCCAAGTAAAACAATTCAATATTTAATGTTCCTCTTCCTGCTGATTTCATTTGACATTTTTTATGGGGGTATTATTGTCTCAAAAATAAACAAATAAATAGGATGAACCTCAATGAGATTCAAATATAAATGTAACTGGTTCAGAAATGTCTCCCAAACTAATGACTACACACTTACGCAATGCTTGGCTCGTGTGGAATCGCTTGTATTCATTCGTGGATTTTTGAGACAACCCTCACAGCAAGCGAAAAAATCCACAAATAGGTTTAAAAAAAAAAAAATGTTTACGTTTTCTCCAGCCAATCAGATTTCACTAACGCCCACGTTACTCCGACGAATCACAGCTTCATGCCAGGGTTCTGTGAACTTATGTAGCGAGCAACAAGATAGCCTCTCTTTCAGGAAGATAGGCCCTGCACAAACCTGTTTCAAAACAATAACTATAGATGGGGCTAGTGTCATGATAGTGCTTTAGTGTGTCAAGCTGTGGTTCAAACAATGTTAGCTAGCCAGCTACTGCTGGCTAACTATGTCAACAAGATGTTATTTTTGGTATCATCTTATATTTTGTAGACTACTATGCCATAAGTATTCCAGAGGAGCTGGCTAAAAAATCCTATGCCATATATCAACATGGCCATGCGGACAGACTTGCAAACTTGTGTATCGTGCTGTAAAAGGGTAAACAATCCTGACATCAAGTCTGCAGTTTGCCAGTTACAACTTCTTATTTTAAGTAGTTACCTAGTTTGGTTGCTAATTTGCACACATATTGAATACAGTCCTAGCTGAAGTAATGTCTCACAGTTGAAATACCACAAATAACATCTTGCTGACAGTTACTTAGCCAGGAGTAGCCAACATTATTGTGTGTCAAACTGGTTCAAACTATCTATCCTTGCCTTCAGCACTATGATCATACGAGCCCCATCTATAGTTATGCTTTAAAACAACATTTATTTGTAAATCAGTTGCATTTATTTGTGAATCTCATTTTATTAGTGGAAGGTTCATCCTATGTATTTGTTTATTTTAGAGACAATAAAACCCCCACACATTTCCAATGTGTCTTCTCTAAAAGCGTCGTTTGGACCCTTTATAAGAGGCTCTGAGCCCTAAAGACTGCAAATACTGTTGAGACAAAAAAAATTCAGAGAGCACTTGCTTTTCTGTAGGACAGTGGCCTTGCTGATTTTCTGGGAACCCACAGTGAACTCTGACTGCTGTTGGCATGTGGGGACAATTGATTGCAAGTCATCATAGCCTTTCTACATGGAACAAAGAGCACAAAGGACAATCATTTCTAGCAGAGAAGAACAATCTTGGATAATGCAGGAGAGAGGCTTAAATATTAGACTGATATTGCCAGTGCAATAACTTACTTTAGATGCAAATGAACATGTTTGTAATAATAAACCTTCCCTTTATTTGTAAGACCAGTGCCTACCTTGATGGCATTCCTCCGTTTCTGCTCTGCTTGTGTGTGTGCTTTCCTCCGCCGGTCTTTGTACGATTCTTTGTACGGTGTCTCCTGTCTGTAGTCGCTGTCTTCATCATCTGTATTCAGAAAACAATCACAGTCATGCAGTCGGCACAATGAAAAACAGACTCATTTCCTGTTCCGGCCTCCAGGCCTGGGATTCAGTAGCACGGCAAACGTTCAAAATTAGGAAACCAAACTTAACTGTCAGTTTGGCTTCCTAATTTGGAACACAATTTGTAATTTACTTTCCTGTGACCTCTATACTACTTCAACTAATATTGTAATACGGTGCTTGATTCTCATTGGAAATATCCACGATGTTATCTTGCTGACAGGCATTGGATAATATAACTTGGTAAATTAAGAATGAATAAAAAGTACATTGGATGATGTGCCCGGAGTCCTCAAGGTTTTCCTGTTATAATCTTTTATAAGCAACCTGATGAACAGGACTGGCCAGTATAGAAAAAACACAGATGGGACTTACTCAATGTAAAATAGTCTAGATATTTTTAAGGTCATGTAAGGGAAACTGGATGTTTTTTTTATAAAAATGATTTTACCAATTAAATTATGTTTCTAATTTATGGTTTGGCTTGGTTATCACAATGAAGAGCTGGCCCCTTCACTCAGAAGATGTACCTGTATTTGGTACTGATGAGGCACTTGTGGAACCGATGCTATTGGCTCTAGAGCTTCCCATCCCTTTCCCAGCATTTTCAGCCAAGAAATCTATAAGAGAAGTAAAAAGGTTTTTAAAAAATCGTAATTTACACACAATACAAACCAGCACATGATGGCAAGAGAACCTACACTTAAAACACTGCAACTATTTAAATAACCAAGAATGGAAATCTAGGGCCATTCTAATATCCATGCAGCTATAAATTACTTCCACACACAAAGCCACATAAAGACCGATTTCCCAGACAAAAGATAATTTGACCTTAAAAAAAGTGCCACATATTCAAACTTGAAACAATTTAAGCTAAAAAAAAAAAACACTCAAATAAACCACCCAAGTAATCCAATGGAAATATTGAAAAACAGACAAAAATCTGTCAAAGAATTAGCTCCATCATAAAATTCTGTTCAATGGTAACAGAATGGAATTTAGTCTCAGGACAAAAGACTATATAATTAAATGGGGTGCTGAGTAAAGTTAAGGGAGTCAAGCTAAGTCTTTAGGCCACACACTGATGGTTTCAGAAATGAACAAGAAACTTTGTTTCCAATTAACATCTGCAGTTAGTCCATCTATACTTGAGGATATAACTTGATGGACACCTCTCGTGGAAATTATTAATCTATAACTTTTTTGGGGCTAGAATCTATAAATGGCCACTATATTAAGCTTAAAGGCATAGTAAACTTTGTTAGAACATAATGTTGTATAGCTACCTGGCCCCAATATTCAAGCTCACCTTCATGACTTGCTCCAATGGTCAGCAACTGGCCAATGAAGAATTCAGTTTTTTCTCTCTCCATTCACTCCCATTGCATGGGGAAACAGGTCTCAAAAGCACACTTTTAGCACATAAACAAATGCAAACAACGCAGATTATACCGATATACAAAATCACAACATCCGGAACCGAGCGTTTGAAAGGATAAAAAGCTTGGAAGGTTTGGAAGAAGATCCGGTCGTTAGCTTATTAACTTTTGTTTCGTTCTTGCGCCTGTAATGGTCCCACTAAACAAACCAAGCAGCAAAGAAGTTAGCAACAGTTGCTAGTTCTCAGAAAATAGTTCTTCAAAATCGAATCAATCAAAAATGGGTTCAAAAGTTTAAAACACTCGGTTCCGGATGTCGTGATTTTGTATATCGGCATAATCCGCGTTTGCATTTGTTTATGTGCTAAAAGTGTGCTTTTGAGACCTGTTTCCCCAAGCAATGGGAGTGAATGGAGAGAGAAAAAACATCATTCTTCATTGGAGCAACTCATGGTAAATGGTAAATGGACTGCACTTATATAGCGCTTTTATCCAAGCCACTTTACAACTCTCTCACTCACACATTCACACACACACACACACACACCATGTGTGGCAGCTGCATGCAAGGTGCTAGCTAGCAATTTGGAGGCAATTGGGGGTCAGTGTCTCTGCCAAGGGACACTTTCGACATGTGGAGGAGAGGAGCCGGGGATCGAACCGCCAACCCTGCGATCAGCGGATGCCCCGCTCTACCTCCTGAGCCACAGCCGCCCCATGAAGGTCAGCTTAAATATTACAACTCATATCGGGGCCAGGTAGCTATACAACATTATGTTCTAACAATGTTTACTATGCCTTTAATTCATTGACATATCATGTTTTATTAAGCCTACACATTAAGTTGAACATTTCATATTTTATTGACATGTACACAAAAATATTTTTCATAAAGAACTCAAACCAGACAATCTTCACAAATAACAATCTATGATGTTTTTGAAAGATGCTGATGGGAGATAAAATCTGGAGCAAATACAAAATCGTTGACTGACAAGTTTGAACAACAGACTTCATAGCCCTTTAGTAAAACTTTACCTACAGTTCTCGCCTCTGATCAGAATTTAACTGAATACTTAATTAAACTGAAATTTGATACTAAAAATTGATATTTGAAAACTGGAAAGTGGGTCGCAAGGAAGGTAGCTGAAGACACGGTACACAGTACTTACTCTGGTCGAAGCTGCTGTCGCTGAAGACTCCATCCGCCTGCTGAGACATTGCAAGAACAGTCCCAAACGGGAGCATGGAGAAATAAATAAATTCAGAAGAAGGTTGATAGTAATTTATTCTACAATTTCAATACGGGGGCGGTTTAACGCCTTTTCATACAAAAAAATATTTTATTGCACTTCAATGAAAGCAGCAGGTGGGCATTCAAACAGGGCAATCATGCCCTTCCTTTTCATTATGAGTTGCCTTTCCAAACCGAGACTTGCCCTACATTTCAGTGACACTTTATTGTTGGACAGACCAATCTGCCTGTTGAGAATGAATGCAACTTTGCAAAGCAACCAAATCTATTTTATATATGGATAAACACCAAACAAAAATGTTTAATTAAATGTTCAACATGCAGAGAAATAATATGGCTCCATCTTAACATTTAAATATACTGTATTTTGGACCAGTGTTCCTCCATCCTGGTCTTGGGGCAAATGTACAGTGCAGTCCAAAAGTATTTGGACAGTGACACAATTTTTTGTTATTTTACCTGTACTCACATTGTATTTAAAATGGAACGGTGACTATGATGTTAAAGTGCAGACTTTCAGCTTTAATTTGAGGGTGGTTACATCCATATCAGGTGAACAGGGTCACAATTTTAAACAAGTTCCCCCATTTTAGGGGATGAATAGTAATTGGACAAATTAACATAAACTTAAAGTCATCATATTTAATATTTGATTGCATAACCTTTGCATGCCATGACTTCCTTATATCTGTGACCTGACAACATCAAAATACTCTTGATATCTTATTCTCAGGTACTCTTTCGAGCAATACTATAACCTCTCTGCATTTGAATGGATCTCCATGGGATTGGGGGGGTGGGACTAGATTAAGATGTAAATTATGCTGGAACAGTGTGGAACACATGGTTGGATAAATGGCTGGATGTCATCAAGGGTCTGAGGCATCAAACAAGCTTCAAACCATCACTCTGCTGCCAGATATGCAGTAGATATGGATGGATCACTAAGGGTTTCTTCTCCTGATTTTTCCAAAGAGTTCAATAGGAAAATGAGTCAAGAGTAACACTCAGATGTTACATATAGGCTATATGTCGCTCACACAAATGCTCCTCTCCACAACTTGCTAGATTTGGAACAAAAATAAATGTATAGGCCTATTTATAGTGTAAGTTGGAAGGGCGTAGCCAGATGCACCAGTTGGTGTGACATTACATCACGTCACATATACTGTACAACAGCCAATAGTAAATTACAACTGCTATAGCCTACGTTTCACCATCAAAACACTAGTTAGCCAAAATACACTACTCTTCCTATGAAATCCTAAACATTGCGATGAAATGTCACGATTTGCAACAGGATCAATCTCTAGCACATGGATATGTCCAAATATACTACTCAAAAGAATTTAAGGGTCAAAGGAAATTTTTTGATCATTTTTGTAAGGATGTCTTTTTAAGCCAGATAGGGTTAGAATATCCCCCTTTGGGTTGTCATTTGGACTATAGACAATGACATCATGTTATTATGGGACATGCATTCATTGCACTTATCTTTAGAAACTTTGTTAACCCAGATTTCCTTTTCATGGATTTGAAGCACGAACTTAGTCAGACTAAACTGACAAACTGCCTCGAAACCCCCATTGTGACACCTCATGCACCTCATGAGTGTCATGCATGCCAATTTTAGCAATAAAATGGCTGAGCATTTTCCATTCATCATCATTTTGGGGGGTGCATGACTTTTTCTCTCTCTCCTTATCCTTATCCTCTAGTTTAGCATTTTGCTAGTGCCCTTGTCACTACTGGTAGCATGAGGCGGTACCTGCAGCCCATTCAGGTTGCACAGGTAGTCAATACAAGGCAATACAAATCACCATGCAAATCTTTTTTTCCTGCAAAAGCAAAGGATTCTAACTCCGTAAAGGTGGGGTGGAATGGGTTCCTCATAACGTCTACTATTTAATCAGATGAGTATCAGACAATGCATTTACCATAGGAATTCTGGCTGGGGCTTAACTACTGTATATTATGTACCCTTATTTGCATATTGGGGATCACAAAAGACTTCGCTAAAGGGACTATGAGCAGACTCAGAGCTGGCAGGGTTTCTAATCGACAGGTACGCATCAATACCTTCTGTTTTACAGAGTTACTGAAATTAATAGCAAGTATGCCATGTGTCATTTTCATCCACTACCTTAAGTATTGCTGTCTTGGTGCCAACCTTCAAATTCAGGAAAGCTATCTTTGAAACAAATGGCATTTTGGCTGTGTTAATATAAATAGACTAAATGTTTATTCAACATATTTTGGAAATATCTGTGTCAATGAAATTGTGCAGATGTCTCCATTAAGTTGCTAGGGCCCATTTACCAGCTAATCAGCGAATACGTCAATTGCCCGATTGTTTATAGGTTTAATAAATAATGGATGACTAAGTGCATAAAGAGACACATTTCTCATATATTTTGTTCTAATAGCCTACTGTCATTGTAAGTAGCTCTTGATATGAGCGTCTGCTGAATGAATGTAATTTAACGTTAATAAACAAAAACACCTGAAGAAGACAGCTGACACCTCTGAAGTGTAAAACATATGTCAAACATTAGATAACGGTTATACAAAAAATCGGATGCATCGAACTTTGGTAACATTAAATAATTAAAGCTGACCACACCTAAAATCAATAAGTTAACGTTACACGTGTTTTGCAGCCAGCCATGACAAGTGTTTTTAGAAATCGTTTGACGTGATCCCATGTAGATCCCCCTACAGAGCGGATGACTGGTAGCCTAACGTTAGTTGTCAAATGAAAGTTCACTGTAAACACATAGGAATGACAACTGCACAGTTTTATGAAAAGCTATAACATCATTATTCTTTAACGTTTATCTAATCAGATTGCTGCAAAAGTAGCCAGCGACCCTAACAACCTATCCAGTAGCCTAACGTTACTTGTACGTTACAAACACTGCTGTTTTTTCCTTTAGCCAACTAGCTTGGACCCGTGGAGTCACCCGACTAACGTGACGTTGTAACGTTAAATGTCATTTTTGCGTTGTAGGAAAGTACGCTATGGTTCACTTCGGACTCCCCGTTATCTAGTGATTAACATTGGATGGCTAACGTTAAGCTAATGTTAAGACAACTAATTAGGCTACCTTGGTTTGGGTTTTGGGGGAAAAACTCCGTCTTACGGAGACAAGAGATTGAAAGCTACAAGTTTTGCCAGCTATCTAGCTAACGTTAGCTATGGCTAACATCTGTGACACAATTAGCAAGCTGGTTAGCTAGCTGGTAACGTTAAGCCACTGAAAATACGTTTTTATCGTAAAGCGGACTTGCTATCAGTAAGACCTGCTATGCTAGCTTAAGGTATTTGTCCTTCCTTACTTTGATCCAGGGATCATCAGGCGACACTGCGCTTTCCGTCATTTCAGTCTTGTTGCTCTCTGCAGAAAACATGACTCGAGGTAGTTTCAAGACAGAAATTGTCCGCTCTTCGCACAGAGGATGATGGGATACAAGCGGACGTGTAGGTGAGGTAGCGCAACGAGGAGTCTTTTTTTTTTTTGCGTGCACATAAACAATCACATTCATTGAAAATGATATGAAATTAAGACATAAATAAGTAAGCCTACATAGTTTTCTTTTACCCCCGAAAGTTGGGACAGTAGGTCTATGTAAAATGCACATAAATTGTTTACATATATATATATATTTTTTTTTTTAACTTTATTTTTATTGTTATCATATCATTTCATACATCTTACCCATGTTATACAGTATATGTGGTGATAACAAAATGTTTTTTTGTTTTTTGTAAACATACATAGATAATGTGAATAGGTGTGTCACCCAGTGATACATCATAATAACATTCAGTCAATATGAGAGTAATTGTTATTAACAATATGTACAATACATACTTAAATTATTACAGTATTATCATAATTTTGAATTTATAGAAAATAAAAATAAAAAAATAAAAAATAATAAATAAAAAAAATAATAAAAAAATAAAAATTAAAAATAAATAAAAAATATTTAAAAAAATAATAATAATAATAAAAATAAAAATACATTTAATCTTATTTCGTATTTAAATAACTACCTACTGTATTCCATAAATCCAAAGGTTTTCCTTATATCAAAATATCCCACCCATCTCAGAAGCATAAATCTAAGGTAAACAAACAAAAAATAAATAAAGAAAATAAAAAGAAAATAAATAAAATAATAATTAAAGAAAAGAAAAAATATATATATAAAAATTATAATAATAATAAATAAATATTTAGTGCTCCCCTAAATGACTGTCAGCTCTAATATGGAGCACCATAATCCAGTAACTTTATTTTATGTGATAGTAACTTGCCCACATAGCCCATCTTTTTTCAAATAATTTCAGATTCCCCCTCATTTTATAAGTTAAGTACTCCATCTGGTATATTTGTTGAACCATATCTCTCCATTTATCTATCAGGGGACATGCTTTTTGAAGCCAATTTCTTGTTATCTGTTTCAGTGCCATTATACGCAATATCCTTAACAAATATTTATTTGAAAACAGTACAAATAAAATATATTTAATGTTTTACCTTATCAACGTTGTTGATTTGTGTAAATATACGCTAATTCTGAATTTGATGCAATATGTTCCAAAAAAGTTGGGACAGGAGCAAAAAAAAGACTGGGAAGTTAAAAGAAACACCTCTTTTTAACATTCCACAGGTAAACAGGTGATGCTATCATGACTGGGTATAAAACGGTATCAAAAGACTCTTGAGATATCTTATTTTCAGGTACTCTTACAAGCGATACTATAACCTATCTGCATTTGAATTGATCTCTATGGGAATTGGGGGTGGGACTAGACCCAATAAATTAAAATAAAATAAAATAAGTTTAAATTTGTAATTTAAACGTGCTGTAAATTACACAGGAATAGTATGGAACCCATGGTTGGCTAAATGGCTGTAAGTCATCAAAAGTCTGTGGTGTCAAACAAGCCACAAACCATCACTCTGCTGCCAGATATGCAGTTGATATGGCTGGATCACTTGAAAGGTTGTTTCTCCTGACTTATTTTTCCATAGAGTTCAATAGGAAAATGAGTCAGGAGAAACAACCCTTCAAGTGATCCACCCATATCTACTGCATATCTAGCAGCAGAATGATGGTTTGAGGCTCGTTTGAGAATGAACAAATCACAGATTTCTGCTTTTATGTGCATTTTACATACTGTCCCAACTTTTTTGGAATTGGGGTTTGTAGTTCAACACAGAATAATTTTACATTTGCTTTACAATGAGTCACTCTGGATTTATGAATATGTGATTTGCCTTATGGACATAAGGGGCCCCATCTTACACCTGGCGCTAACCCAAACGCAAGTGTCTTTGCTATCTTACACCCGGCACAGGGTTCATTATAATGCCTAGCGCTCACGTCGTTTAAATACCATGTATTCTTGCGCCCGTTGCAAGTGAACTGGGCGTGTTGGTCTTAAAATGAGGAGTGGCCAGGATTATTTTTGGCATATTGCTATCTTGAGCCAGCAGAAAGCGCTTGCACTAAAACCACCACAAACCTGGTCTATAGTCATGTCGCAGTTGTTTACTTGTTATTTTAACGGCGCATATAACTGCGTCTACATAGGCGTGTGCACAACACGCGTACGTACACCCTCCTGTCTGTTACACACAGGGGCATGCACAAGCATGACTAAAATTTCAAGATTACAATGTGAAATATTATTGTGTAAGCTATATAAAAAATGCATAATAATAAAAGGATCTATATGTCAAAGACCACATACCTTATTGAACTCAGATAAGACTGAGATATTAGTATTAGGTCACAAATCCCTTCAAGATAAATTCTTACAGTTTTCCTTAAATTTAGATTGCTTCTCTGTCTCCGCCAACAAGGTTGTTAAAAACCTTGGTGTAACTATTGATTCAGACCTCTTCTTTCAGCCACAAATTAACAATATCACAAGAATGGCCTTCTTCCACCTGAGGAATATATCTAAATTCAGGAAGGTGTTGTCCCTGGAGGATGCTGAAAAAATGGTTCATGCCTTTGTAACCTCTCGACTAGGTTACTGTAATGCCTTATTGTCTGGTTGCACTGGCTCAGCCCTGAATCGTCTCCAACTTGTACAGAATCCAGAAACCAATAAACATGACCATATCAGCCCAGTGCTCAAAACTCTTCATTGGCTACCTGTCAAATTCAGAATTGACTACAAGATTTTACTTCTGGCATTTAAAGCTTTAAATGGTTTAGCGCCAGAAAATCTTAGTGACTTTCTAATTTCTTACTGTCCTCCTAGATTACTTCAGTCTCAAAGTGCTGGCTATTTGAAAATTCTTATTATATCTAAAATTACAATTGGTGGCAGAGCCTTCTCTTACAGAGCTCTTTTCTTATGGAATAATCTTCCCATGTATGTTCGGGCTAACCCTCTTTTTTTTCCTCTCTCACCCTGAGCTGCAGATTACTCTGGCCCGTGCCCCCCTCACCCTGAGTTTGCAGACTGCTCCAGTCCTGACCCTCCTTTGGTTTGTCCTCCCGACTTGACACAACCCCAGAGTCCCAGATGCACCACCCGCCCCTTTGAATTGAACATTTTACATCCTTTTCTTTGTAATTCATACTTACCAGCTAGTTTTATTAGATCCCTTATTACTCTCTATTACTACCCAGTTCATCACCTTTAGTTCAAACCGAGCCAACCAAGGATGGGCACCCCCTCTCTAGCCAGGTTCCTTCAGAGATTTCTTCCCACTGTGGTGTTTTTTCTCCCCCTACCGGGGAGGTTTTTTTTACCTTGTTTTGCTAGTTGGGGGCTAAGGCCTGGTTTTTTGCTCTATTTTCCTTCCGTTTCCCTGTGCAGCGTCTTTGTGACAGTTATCTGTAAAAAGCGCTATACAAATAAAATTTAATTGAATACCTGTCCTTTCAATCTGATCCTCTCCATCAAGATCCAGGTGATGTGCGATGGTACGTGTATAGGTTATGAAGAATTGCTTCGTATTTTTCAATTACACTTCTGTTCGTTGCTGGTATTTGCAATTACGTTCGAGGAATAAGAGGGTCTTGAAACGGTTCCGTGATGAAAAACAGTAGCTATAGTTTATTCGTCAGCATGATGTTTGTCAGCTTTCCAGTCTAACATGCTCTTACATTCCAAACTGGCCAAGCATTTATACCCATATAGCAGGAAATTGTAGGGGGTCTCTATGCCCAGAGACACGGAGGAATAGAGAATATTGGAGGTCCAGCTGCGACAGATGAAGAATCTAAAAGTGTTCTAAACGAACACCACTAAGACGGACAATAATCCGTAGTGGAGGGGGTAAATAAGGAGAACACAAATAATAAGCGAGGGGCTCGATATCCGAGCAAACAAAAGAAATAAGCAGTTACACTTATCTAACTCCCGTTGTGGAGTGAACAAAAGAAAGGAAGGAGAAAAATAAAAGAACCCTAAACCTTAGGGCGAGAGCACTCATAGGTTTGAGTGGGAAACAAAGAAACCAAAACCTCTGCTCTGAAATAGAGTGAAAGAGCGCACTTTACTTTTTCTAAATTGTACTGCTAACAAGTCCCGTTTTGAGAAGCAAAGCGGTCGATAGCATGCACAACTCCTATACTGACCCACGGACAGTGTATTTAAGTTTTTCCAGTTTAAGAAACTGCATGGTGTCTCGTATCCAGTGACCAAATATATGTGGAGAGGTACCCTTCCAATCTAGTAGTATTAGGCACCGGGCCAAGAGTGTGACATATGATAAACTATCAGACTGTGCTCTAGACAGGAAAATATCTTCAGGTAGTACACCAAAAAGCCCAATCAAAGGAGTTGGTTCAATGAGGAAATTTGTAATTTCAGAAAATACTTTGAAAATAGAATCTCAATAATGAGCACCACTTTAAACTGAATAAGACCATGCTTTGCACACACTGAAGAAGAACGAACCCTTTTCAGCATCCACTTCCATTGATCCTCCGGCAGTTTGAAATCCTCCTAAATTTAGCTCCCAGCCTTCTTTTAATATGGAAAGTGAGTGGCAATTAATTTGAAATAATTGAGATATAAGCTCACGCCGACATAAGATCTTAATAGCATCAGGAAGCAGAGTTACAGATAGGAACAAGATATAATTTCTTCATTAATTGCAAATAAACTGTTATAGCTGATGAAAATAAGAAAAGCAATTCCCTCCTCCCAAAAATATGGAAAGATATAAAAGGGCATTGAAATACATTTATGCAAGTTAGTCTCAACTTCTACTGCAATAAGAACAAGGTGGCTGGCTTAAACTTGTGTAGAAATTGAGTAATATTTTCATATGTATGTCCTTGACCTTTTTGGGTAGTAAAGATAAGTTTGGGTCTGATAATACACTTTCTAAAGGTGTCTTGGGGAAAGACAGCTTCCATTTCATTAAATTGTGAGTGGCTTCAGCGGCTTTTCATTTACAAATCTCTATTTGATTTGATATTGTAGAAAACTTATGTATTGCAGAGAAGCTATACTCGTATATGGTCTTTATACAATCTTACTAACTCATTACAGATTCACATATGACTGTTTATTTAGAGTGCATGCATTCTGTCAAGTGTTCTCAACTTGTAATCAAATAATAAAAATTGATTATTGTATAGACTTCCAATTTATTTTTTATATGTGATGGTGCTATACCACCACATAAATGATTACAGTTCAGCTATTGGAACTGAAGCCGATGTTTAACCTATCAATCATTGAAGTTTTGCTTGCAGAGGTGCAGTTGAAGAGACTACTTTCAGTTTCAAATGGTGTAGATGTATGTATACCATAATGATCAAACCTCTGGGGCCATCAGTGATAACCAACATACTGTCAACTGCCAGAAAATCAGCAGTCTGGGGTACATACTCTTTGCACAGTTGATGTTGGAATTTCCCCTCCATTTATGTTCATGAATGTTCTATAAGTGGATTTAGCATTCATCTTCCCAATAATAAAGACTATAGTCATATTCTACACATTCTCCAGCAGAATGTCACATTTTCATTACACATGTGAGCCATGAATGCCAGTAACATATAATTCTGCACAATTCTGTGTTTTAACCACACAATTTGCATACAGTAGTTTAATATTTTATCACATGAAGGAGGTAGATTTGAATTACCAACATGTTTTTCAGTCTGCATGCCCTATGCACTGAAAAACAAAGATATCAGTGCTGTAGGGTTCCTAAGAACAGGGTTTTAAAATATTTTGTTTTACCAATCTGGCTATCCCTTGAATAAGTTAAGTTGGTTTTAAAATCCATTTAGCATTTACTGTGGTATACACAGTCGGTAGTCAGTTTGCTAAAACAGTCTTATTCCACATATAGATTATATTGATTGCTATGTCAATATGGGTAAATTCTGGATATTTACATATGAAACTGCATTTATATGTTAATTTATGGGTCTATGGCATAATTTAAGGCCTAATGAAATGCAATGATATTTCCAGCACCCGTGAACAGTTTCTCCACGTGCTGTTATGCTTCATGCGATTACTGGATCATGAGACACGTCCAATCTAATATATTATGGAAAGGCATGTCATTTCTTTTTAATGTTCACCCAATGTCAAAATTTTCCTTACCCTTAAAACTGCCTACAGTTGCAGAGAGACTGGGATTCTCAATTTCTCCTTATTTATAGTGCCAGAGAACAACTGTTAGCCTATCAACCTGAAGCAGATTAAGACAGGGAAGTGTCACAGTTGTAGTTATTTTCCACCAGAGGGCGCCAGCTCCTCATTCCAAGCGGGCCTTGTTTTTGCCTGCCGTTTCCCTGCTCGTGATTGATTGTATCATCGGTTTCGTCTGTGGCACGTGTTTTGTCATTTGTTCATTCCGTTCACCTGTTTCGCTCTGTATTTAAGTTGTCTTTACATTTTCTTTGCTTGGTCTTAGCTTTTGATTGCTTGTTCTCGTGTGTTCTTTGCTCTCTAGACTCGGACTCAGCGTTTATCTCTCATGGTTCCCCTGTGTTGTTGATGTTGTTGTTGTCGTTTTTGTCCAACCTAAGTATTATTATTTTTGCACTTACCTTGCCTCCTGAAGTTTCTCTGCGCTTGGGTCCTGCCATTACACATTGTGACAGGATGGGTGATTAAGGCTTCAAGGCATCGCTTACTGATATCGACCTATCAAAAGCTGTTATCCATAGCAAAAGATGACAATTGGTTTGTCCGTGAGTCTTTTGACAGAAAATGATAGCTCCACCCAATTTAGGTACATTAAAACCCATAATCCCCATAGCCCAACTAGCATTAAAAAAATTATGATAAAAGAAGCAAGGAGGCACTGCCCATCCAAGTGTTAATGTAATGGAATATTTTGCTTATATACGACAAGGTGAAGGACTAAAAAGAGACATGTGTTCAGTTGAGCATTTGTTCAGAAATAAAGTTTTATAATGTCAAATCAATTGGTCTTACATTCATGCATTGGTAGCAAAGTGGAAAGAATACAATTTGACCTGCAGGAAATATACTCAGTATTCTGGTACAGAATTTTAATCTGAGAAACAATATGTGCAATATGAGGTCATGACCAGTAGGTGGAAACCTTGCATTTTTTAAATAATTCTATGGCAGAATTTCAAGTGACAAATAGATAAGTACAGATCATAAAACAGAGGAAATATAGAACCATATTAACATTAAAAAATGGCACAATGTTATGTTAAAAAAACAAAGATTGGAAATTAACTGTACGGGCTGATCTCTTCAACAGTCAGTTGCCTTTCGAGTGACAGAGGATAGCAGAAGTCACAAAGCCTTACTCAACATCCTCTTTGACTCTCATGATTTTCTTCAAAACGCAGCTGACCTCAAGAGCTGTCTGAGAGAATATCTCTATGGTGGTAAGTTGGATGAACACAAAGGTATCGACAACTTCATAAATCGAAAGCGTTTAATGCCATTGACTTTGCTAAAAGGGTATTGGTGAATGTGCTCTCTCATTTGAAGCTTGGATACAGTGAGAAATAGCAAATAGTTGGGGAGTTTAAAAAAATGTAAAAAGTAAAAATAGCTGCATGCTGAAATAATAAGCTCCCAAAATGTGTAAAATTATTGATGCAACATTTCGACCAACAAGGTCTTCGTCAGGCAAACACCCATGTGAGGGAAATACGGGGTTTAAATAGACAGAACAGGTAATGACATCATACAGTCAATCAGGTGATCACATAATGTATAGACTGCCTATACCCCAGGAATAAAATGAAGAAAATACAAGAATACTAAATTACATTTGTCGAAAAGGCATATGCCCCATGTTGGTAAAATGAACTGGTTATGTTGTACAATGATACAAAATGTCTCACATGGGAAAAGATAATATAACAAACTGGACACTAGGGGAAACACCAATGAGTAGGCCACTATTAAAACGCCTTTATATCAAATTGTTCATTGAGACCGTAAGGCGACGAGGTATGTGTGTAGATCTAAAAACACTCATGCTGAAGAAGTTCTTTTCTCTGAATCATCTCCCCTGAGGGACCTTTTAACCTTTTCAATGCCTACAGCCTTTACTAAGTTAAAGACAATCAACAGTGAAAGGTCAGTACTGTGTGGAGAATTGTATCCCCAGATAAACAGCAAATGACATTGTTTTCCCGGCACAGTCATAATGCGTTCACTAGCCATGTGCTTTGTATTTATGAGGTTTGGTCAGAGTGCTAGGCAACTGCTTTGTCATCTGATGTCAGATCCCATTAAATGATTGGCTATACAATGTTGGCAGTTTGGTTAGATGCGCAGCAGTGCTGTCTATCCACATGAAGTCAGTGACATGTTGCAGCCTGAACAGGTGTGTACAGAACCTAGGGGGGTGTCACCATACACCTCATCATTTATTTAAATGCACCTTCTAAACACTTCTTATAAACAGTCCTGTCCTCTGGAGCCAAAGAGTGACAAGAGCAACATCTCACATCTATCTCATATAGAACAAGGCATTGTATCCCCCGCCTTTTTGTAACTTTTACGTGAACTGTACCAGGCCAGAATAGTGGCTTGACAACATGATACCCTTCACTGACTACTATCAAAAACCTGAAGGCAGGTTTTTACATGTAAAAGGTCATTTCAGTTATATACAGAATTGCCATAAGAAACCATATTCCTAAAACTAAAAAGTACAAGCTGGCCCCACTTGACATATAGTTTTTATTGTGCAAATCTGTTGTTTTGTCACAAAAATGTATGTGTTGCTGTGCAAAAAGAACGGACAGATCACAAGAAGGCAGTTTAAATCCAGCCGTAGACTTTTTAAAACAATATTGTGACATTCACTTGTGTGATCTGCACTGTAAATGTTTGTTTAAAAAAACTGTAAGATGTGTGTGAAAGTGTCATGTGAGTTCTTATTTTAGAATAATTTTCCGTAATATTATATTATATTTCCATATTATATGTACTTATTACCTGTATAGGAATAGAACCTTAGGCTGTTTTTGTTCTAGTCAGTTTATCGCTGGTTTGAGAAACCTGTTTTTTGCCACTTTGAAATGTGTTGCACTGTGGACGCTTTGTCAACAAAGTAGAGGACGGGAAGCCAACAGTATGCAAGTCTCATAACTAGCATATTTCAAGTTGTTGACATGCAATGAAATTCTGGATAACGTAAGACAAGTGACTTTGCAAAGATCTAGACAAACCTAATGAACCCTCCTGACCGATTTTCCAGAATTGCAAAACCTAGTCTGGCTGGGGGAAGGGTGGGTGGGGGGTGGGGGGGTGGATTTGCATTTTTCCTGGCAGATCAACATGGTTTGTTTACACAAATCGTCCTAGTCCAGTTCTGTCTCACTGATAGGATCTGTTGCTCGGGCACCAGGGAATGAACAATGGATGGAATAAACTGTGGTGAACTTATCTCCAAACCTGGCCCTGGTGTGTGGACTCCAACCTTCATGTTTCCCACATACTGGCAGGCTAATGTTGTTATTCTTATTATTATGAAGCAGCACTTTGATTAGATTCAGCTACCTCCTTGATTTTCACTACTGTACTTACTGTGGAAATCTCTGGTTTCAGCGACAGTGCCTTTTGGATTGTGTTTATACAGTAAAGGATTCTATAGAAAAGTTCACATTACTATAGGAACTTATAATGGTTATGAAGCTCTGATGGAAAGTGTACATTAATTATTAGAATGTTAATTAGCATGCACCTCATCATGCATAAAATTGTATCCATATATCATACTGAAGTCAATGTTTTGAGTGAGACGATGCACAGATAATACAGCATCATAAAGCAGCTCTGGGGTATGTGTGAAATAGAAGCTTTTGTCTTAGACACTCTGACAAGTGTCTTTGGCCACAAGATAGAAAAAAGGTTGTATTTTGTGATTCTCTCTCTCTCTCTCTCTCTCTCTCTCTGTCTCTGTCTCTGTCTCTGTCTCTCTCTCTCTCTCTCTCTCTCTCTTTCATATGCACACGCATTCACATGAAGAATAGGGCACTAAGACCCAGCAGCCAACATTATCACCTAGCTCCTCTGTCCCTGACAGAGCTGCATGTGCTGCTGCTGTGTGCATTCAGTCTCCACTTGTAGTACTGTAGGTAGCTGTCCATCCCTGTCTCGCCTCTCCAGCCCCCCCCCCTCATCCCATTTGCTGCACTCTCCGGTATGGCTCCTGAAGGGCTGACTGCCCCCAACAGTATACGTGGACCCCGATCAGGAGAAAGAGGCCACCACCCTGGACTCCACAGCACCTCTTCTCACCTCCTGCATCATCTCAGGAGCCTGCCTGCCCTCCACATCTGAGTGTCTCTTCCGCACAGGAAGCCAACTACTGGACCCTTCTTTTTTTCTGCGGTTTTGCTGCTGTGAATGTGTCACACTCCAGTTCTTCTCTGGCTCCTCCTCTCTCTGGAGGCTTCCTCTCTCTGTTAAGTGGCTGCGGAGCGGAGTTGTGACAGGTGTGACTTTTGCCTGTTTTACTGCAGGTGGTCGGTATTTTGAACCTGGCAGAGATTATGAGGGTGTAGGCGCCGCTGGGAAAATGCATCTCTGTCCTGGGCTGTTACCTTGGGGTCAACGATATCTTGAAGGGTCAAAGGCGACCACGACGTCCACACTGCATCTCACCGAACCAGTGGCAAGAGGCTAAGAGAAACCACGCCGTCGTTGCCCGTTTTCAGCTGCTGTGTGTGGATTTGCGTCCGTGAGTTGGTAGGCTGGGAGGTGGACCTACGTGCTTTTGTGGAACTTTACGGCTGCCTCAGAGAAAGTGGTGGGGAGTACCTGAGCCTGGAAGCCACCGGTCATGGGAAATGCAGCAGGGAGTATGGAGCTGCCCCTGGGGAGGGAGTCCAAGAGCGCAGCGGGCACCCTCACTCCGGCAGCCCCGCAGAAGCAGCCTGCACCCCCCAAGCTTCCTATGCCAGGCGAGGAGGAGCTAGAGGAACGCTTCAACGTGGTTTTGGTGAGTGTGTGGCCACACACACACACACACCTGCAAATACAAACACTCTCACACGAACCACCATGATATGTTGAGGTTCTTCAAATTTCCTATAAATATCCAAAGAGGTTTGCTATTCTATAATGGTAGCGCAAACATGTACAGCCCTAGACCAGCAACGTGCAATAAACGGTTAATATCAGCAGAGTAACTATGAGCACGCGCATGCATCATAGTGCAAAACAGAAGCTTGTTTATGCTAAGTTCAACTGTGCATTGTGTTGAAATCTATGTTCAGTCGGGGATGGGTTAAAGGGAAATAAGCTTTTGTATGTGAAGAGAAATATTTCACTGCCTCTGCAGGATACATTTGGTATTCTACAGAGGAATGATTGGAACCCAAACTTTCTCCGCAACTAGATTTTCTTGTTACACCGTTTGCCTGAAAACATGTGGCTAATGTCTGACATTAACCTGATACTAAAACAATTATGCCTGACTTGGTGGAGTTAGACAAAAATGGCATTTTCTTCCATAGCACATAAAGGACCTTGATGATTTATAGGCAGATGCAGTTGGGAGTAGATGGGTGTTTTATTTTAGTTTTTTATGCCCTCTATGTTTGAACAAAAACATCTGGTATCTGTAGGAGAGCAGTATTTGAATTATTTTTTACAACCATAGTAAAGTCAGAAAGAAACTAATGGAAAAAATTGGAGAAAAAAAAGCCAAGATGCTACATGTTTTAGAAGTCAGTATTTTTAAGAGCAAACCATGAGCTAGCCAAAGCTTATCTCGATAAAAGAATAACATTTTCACCTTTCTATTTATATATAAGTTGTTTTCAGATGAAACAATCACACAAAAAATGAATGAGTGGACATTTGCTTAAATGTCTATATCATATTTGTGTATTAATAAAGCGAAACTCCCCAGTTCTAATGTAATGTGCCGAAAAAAGAACCAAGTACAAAATTTGCATGTATGTTACATAATTTACTTTATATTTTAATGTCTCAATGTCAGTTAACGTCAATGCACATTGGTTATTGATGTAGGTCCGCATACAGCAACTATGGCTTGTTATGAAATTCAATTGCATTCCCCCTTTCCTCTATCTCTGGGGTGGAGAGTGGGTGGGGGTGGTGTGTTTGTGTTGGTAGTGGTGGGGGGGGGGGGGGGGGGGTTCGATGTGTCTAATGAATGGCCTTGCCATTTGAAACTAAGCCAATCGCAGTAATGGAACTGCTCCCAGTGAGATAGATCGTGTGTTTGATGATCAGTCAGTTCACTAGGAAGAAAGACATTTTTCTGTTCCGTTTACATATCTTCAGCACATCACACACAGACACATTTATACGTGTGAAATCATTCCTGGGCCCCATGCCATACGAAATTACTTCCCCACCTGCGTGTCATTCAACCATGCGGAAGTTATTCATTTGGTAGGCTGAGAGGAACAAGCCAGTTGTCATGGCCTTACCGAACAGATGAGTGTCACTGAATTGTTTGAGAAGATCTCTGTCCCGTATTTTTCTGTCAAAGTCAACAGTGTGAGGGCACATGGCTGTAGATGGGTGAGGGTGGCACTGGATGAGCAACAACAGGTGGGATTCGCAGTGTGTGTGTGTGTGTGTGTGTGTGTGTGTGCGTGTGTGTGTTGGGGGAGGGTGGTGGAGGATACAGTGTAAACCATAATGTCGCTGAATTCCGCTTTGAAAATATTTAACTTCAATTCAAGTACTGAGCTAACAAGTTTAGAAAGTTAAAACACATTAAAGGCAGTGCCTTTGGAGTGGCAAACCGGGGTGGTGGTCCCCATCTTTAAGAAAGGGGACCAGAGGGTGTGTTCCAACTACCGGGGGATCACACTCCTCAGCCTCCCTGGGAAGGTCTACTCCAGGGTATTGGAGCGGAGGGTCCGGTCGATAGTTGAACCTCAGATCGAGGAGGAGCAATGTGGTTTTCGTCCCGGCCGTGGAACCGTGGATCAGCTCTTTACCCTCGCTAGGGTGCTGGAAGGGGCATGGGAGTTTGCCCAACCAGTCCACATGTGTTTTGTGGATTTGGAGAAGGCTTATGACCGTGTTCCCAGGGGCATCCTGTGGGGGGTACTCCGGGAGTATGGGGTGGATGGCCGCTTACTAAGGGCCATTCAGTCCCTGTACCGAAGGAGTGAGAGTCTGGTCCGCGTTGCCGGCAGTAAGTCGGACTTGTTCCCAGTGGGGGTTGGACTCCGCCAAGGCTGCCCTATGTCACCGGTTCTGTTCATAACCTTTATGGACAGAATTTCTAGGCGCAGCCGGGTGGCGGAGGGTGTCGAGTTTGGTGGTGGAAGGATTTCGTGTCTGCTGTTTGCGGACGACGTGGTCTTTTTAGCTCCATCAAACAGCGACCTTCAGCTCCTGCTGGGGCAGTTCGCAGCCAAGTGTGAAGCGGCTGGGATGAGAATCAGCATCTCCAAGTCTGAGGCCATGGTCCTCAGCCGGAAAAGGGTGGACTGCCCACTCCGGGTCGGGGGGGAGGTCCTGCCTCAGGTGGAGGAGTTTAAGTATCTCGGGATCTTGTTCACGAGTGAGGGTAGGATGGAGCGGGAGATGGACAGGCGGATCGGGGCGGCGTCAGCAGTGATGCGGGCGCTATACCGGTCCGTCGTGGTGAAGAGAGAGCTAAGCCAAAAGGCGAAGCTCTCGATTTACCGGTCAATCTACGTTCCAACCCTCACCTATGGCCACGAGCTATGGGTAGTGACCGAAAGAACGAGATCGCGAATACAAGCAGCCGAAATGAGTTTCCTCCGCAGGGTGGCCGGGCTCAGCCTTAGAGATAGGGTGAGGAGCTCGGACATCCGGGAGGGACTCAGAGTAGAGCCGCTGCTCCTCCATGTCGAGAGGAGCCAGCTGAGGTGGTTCGGGCATCTGGTGAGGATGCCTCCTGGACGCCTCCCTCGGGAGGTTTTTCGGGCATGTCCGTCCGGGAGGAGACCTCGGGGCCGACCCAGGACACGCTGGAGGGATTACATCTCTCGGCTGGCTTGGGAACGCCTCGGGATTCCCCCGGAAGAGCTGGCGGAAGTGGCTGGGGAGAGGGCGGCCTGGGTTCCCTTGCTGAAGCTGCTGCCCCCGCGACCCGGACCCGGATAAGCGGAAGACAACGGACGGACGAAAACACATTAGAGACACCCAAAGGTCTAAAAGTTTATATTTTGTGAAGTCTCAGTGAAATGAATTGATAATTTCATCCTTTTATCTCTTTCCTCTGCCCTTCTTGTAGCTCTCTTGTCTAACTTGGAGTCATGCTGTCAAAAGTACAGCTGTGTCAGAGAAAAAACAGGCTCTCCAACTGAAAACACATCCTGATTTGCATGAAAGTCGGTTACAAATTTAAACTGCAACACTCTTCTCCAGATGGTGGAGTTGTCCTGTGGAGTAGTTCCATTTCATTTCAGCATAATTTTAACTGCTCTTGTCTTCCAAGGTAATAGAAGTTTGTTTGTTTCTGTATAGAAATGCAGATAAAATTGAGTTCAGTCACACACACACACATATGCACGCACAAATACACACACATGTGGACATATGTATATATATATATATATATATATATATATATATATATATAATTCTATAATTAATTAATAACGCCTTCATCATAAAGGTCTAGGTACCAAGAACTTCCTCTTTTTCATGATGATGTAATTGTCCCCCTAAATTTGAACAGCTTCCAAAAACTGGTCATAGACAGATGATACCAAAGTCATTTGAAGGTCCCCTTTTATTACCCTGGGAGATTTGTCAAATTAAATAAGAAAGGCATGGCCAACACTATCATGTGCACTGTATAACTAGCCTATTGAGTATTGGTTAAGATGTAGCTGAATTTGCACAGTATGGTTGAAGTACATCCTCCTGAAACATTGAATACTAGCAGAAATAGGGAGCCATTTTCCTGTGAACTGTGCAGTTCAAAAGTGTCACACTGTTTGAGTAACCAGATGAGCTGTCAGAGAGTCACATGGGGCCTCACTGATCATTCATGGGTAAGTTCAAATCTGATCGTAAAGTGTGCGTATGACCATTTTTATGCAGATTTCCGATTTTTAAAAATGAAACGTGGGTGTATGGTACAAAGAAATCTCATGACAGCTCTTGACCTTTTTCCAGTGGCGAGGCAGTGACATTACATGCAATGAACAGCAAGGGCACCATTGTTGTGCAGCCTAAATAATAACAAAAAAATACTACTTGTTCGTAGCAATGCGGAGTCAACAGGTGAAAAACAAAAAGGTGCCCTTTGGAAAACGTAGGTTATGTGAGCTTAAAAATCAGATTTCGATATGAGTCGCTGACCGTAAAAAGTGCAAAGTAACGTCCAAGGCATTCCATTTGTGAAAACATTCAGAAAACTCTTGATATCTTATTTTCAGAGATCTAATTTTCAGGTAATCTCACAAGCGATACTATAACCTCTCTGCATTTGAATAGATATGGGATATTGGGGGGTGGGACTAAATTAAGCTGTAAATTACATGGGAATAGTATGGAACCCATGGTTGGATAAATGGCTGTAAGTCATCAAGGGTCTGCAGTCTCAAATGAGCCTCAAACCATCCCCCAATTCCCATAGAGATCCATTCAAATGCAGAGAGGTTATAGTATCGCTTGTGAGAGTACCTGAAAATAAGATATCAAGCAATCTATAAAGTTGATCAGGTAAAACATAAAATCTTTTCTTTGTACTTTTTTCAATTAAATATATGTAAAAGAGAATTTACAAATCACTGCTTTCTGCTTTTATGTGCATTTTACATACTGTCCCAACTTTTTTGGAATTGGGGTTTGTATGAAAGACGCAAAAATGTAACCTTTTTACAACGTAGCAAAATGTTTAAAAAAATTCTAAGAATGGCCAATCTAGCTTTATTAGCCGAGAAGACCTACGCCGCACCCCGGTGTGAGAGAATGTTTGATGCCTCCACTCTAAGTGGAAAAAGATGCTGGCGGGGGCAAGTCGCTGTTGCCGTATTCTGTCACCACTGATATCCCCCAATGATATCCCCCATCCCCTTGCCTGCACCGGAGATTTCCAGGATGCCCTTTCTTCCAACTGTACAGCCAGAACTTTTTTTGTGAAGGGTTATGGTTTTTTTTAAAATCTCAGTAGTTTGCCATTCAGAGGAAGCACTCTTTAAAGCCCTGGTAATCCTCTGCCACATAGCGGCTTTTGAGCTAGGCTGCACACCACTTACTAACGCTCCCAAAAAGCACACGTTTATTTTCATGTAAATTTTGAGGCATTTCAATTTCATCCTCACAGAAAAAAATATTCTTCTTTTCTTTCCTGTTGCCCGCCATTGCCTATAATACAGTTGGCATGTGTGTTTTAAAAGGGTAGTAAGTGGGCGTGAGAGTACGCTAATTCATAATGATGTACAGGTGCCTCCCAATATACTGTCTGATTTATCAACCTGCAAACACATTTACGCTCAAATCAATGGTTTAAGCATGTTTTATGAATCACACGTGATATTTTCATACGCAAGTTGGTACGCTCGTTTTGTACAACCATAGCCTGTTGATAAATGAGGCCCATAGTGACTGGATGGAGAGGACTTAGATGGATTTAGAAGTTATCAAGCAGGGGCTGAGCACAGAGGGCTGGTTTCCTAGGCGTGGATTAAGCCTAGTCCTAGACTAAAAACCTTTTTCGATGGGGATCTTCATTGTATTTTTCTTTTAGTCTACGACTAGGCTTAATCCATGTCTGGGAAACCGGCCCGAGTGTGTAACTTACTATGCGCTAAAATGTTCTGACTGTCTTTTTCTTTATTTGGACAATTCTTCTTCTTCTTCTTTTTCCTTTTCTTATTAATAATAATGTTTTGGTGTCAAATTGGTTATATATCAGAGGTAGCAAAGTAATGTAACCTACCAGACCAATACTATGTTCTTCATTCTGCTCAGACTTTCCCTTGTCTGTGGCCTTTCTCTCGCGTACTTGCCAGTTTGCCACACAAGATACACTGGTAATATAATGGGCAGCACTTTCCTGTTCTCATGTCAACACCCTGTTCTTTGTTGCAGACCTCAAACCCAACAATTATATATGTATAATGCCCTCAGGCTAAACTCTACTGAAAAGCTGTGGCCACATTGCTTCCGATGTACTGCACGTGTATTCATTTTTATACCTCAAAATGGGTAATTTATGACTGTGGCTTACACTGTATTCTATGTGTATGTATAATGAATTGGATTTTCATAATTCAGTAGTGGTGTGGCAGCAGGGAGCAGTCAGCGGCTTTACAGTGCTGAACAGACTGAACTATGGGGGGCGGGGGGGGGCTCTAAATGTTATTCTGGTTAATTAGGCTACCTGACAGTGGAAAAGCATTTACTATGCATCCTGCCTCTTCACCCCCCACCCCTCAAACTGACAAGTCAGCTTACCCTAGAGCTCTGCATGAGGTGTCTGCTGGTGTGGGTGGGGTGCGTGCATCCCCTCTAACACAGCACGCGTGCTTACCTATTTGAAGCGAGGCTTTTTTGCTCCATCACGCTGCTGCAAACGTCAAACGCTAAAGATAGATCCCTCCGTCCCCGTCCCGTCCTCCCCTACTGCTGATTGTGCATAGAAAAGCTCCCAAAGGCTGTGTTCACCGCATACAGAGCAGCCTGGTTGGTATGCAGGATACCCGGTACAGTCAACTGCAGCTGGGAGGAGCATAAACTACAGCAGTAAAACTATCGTGTCCAGGTCAGTTTGGGAAACGGGCTACGTAGTGCAGCCGGAGAGATTGATCGTTCCAATGACAAAAAAAATAATCACTTTTATCCTGCTTACCGAAGGAGTATGTGGAGCTAATGCTGGCATTAACAGAGACTGGTCCTCCACTGTGTTCTTTCTCACGCCAGACCCAGAGCTTGCATGCTGAGGTCTGCACACTTATTTCAATCACCTTTCTCCGTCATTTTGATCCAAACAAAAGGTGAAGTTGTTGTTCCTCCTTTTTGAGCAGGTCAGACTTTCCCATGCATCTCCTGCACTAGCTGTGGGGATTCAATCCATTTCGTCATATCTGCTCATTTTTACGCATGCATTTCAATACAGCGCCATAAGAAGACGAAGTGACTGGTGACAGAGCTGAAAGGGTTTTTAAACTTATTGCCTATATATAAATCCAAATGAGGTGATGAATTGTGTCCTCGAGGAAAATAATCTGCGTGTGTGAGCGTATGTGTGTATTTGTGTATGTGTGCATGACTGTGTGTGTGTGTATGTGGGCGTGTGCGGCCTATATATACACATTTATCTGTGGAGCCCTCTGGGCTCTGTGGTTCCGCTTGACTGGGGACAGGTGTGTGACAGGCAGCTCCGGCTCTGCTGAGGATAAAGGTATCTATGGCATGACTGTGCACAATGGGGCTTTTGTGACTCATCGTCCTGTGTCGTCCAGGTCCCATACCCTAGCAGGCTCTTTTTTTTTTACCTTTCACAATGCAGCGCCGCATGATTTTAACCCGTGTCTGTTTAGACAGTCACCTCCTGCCTCCCTGGAAGGGTGGCTGTGCCACAGTGTTTTAGGTTTTTGAGACAAACCGGTCAAGTTCATCTTCTGAATACTCTGCTTCATGCCCCAGTGCTTTGTGTGAATGCGGTCCTCACTTCAATCAAAAAGGCTAATTCAAATACACATCAAGGCAGGTACTGTAATATAGTGACTATGGGTAATGAGACCTGTGATGGCACAACTGGTGATTGAACTGAACTGCAAGTTATGTTTGAATCCTGGACTACAGCAGCATTTGACATGGAACTTACAGCAAAATACTCAAGGCCCATCAGTCAGATGGCAATATTTATGTCATAGAGTAAAAATATGGATTTTCTAATAGGATCTACTAGATGGATCGAGTGAATATTCATCTTGAGGTCTTTTGGAAGTTTTCTGAATTCTGCCTCAGATCGCGGGGTGTTGCAGGCCCACATATGGGATTCATCCCAGCAGATCGATAGCGAGTCAGATGGGGCTGACAGTGACCGCTCTGGCTCTTTGCGCTGCGTCCGAATGCCGATGCCTCCCCTCCAGGCACGCTCCATACCGAGCCTGATGAACACCACACTGTTCATTTAGTTTATGCGCGGCTATAGAACAGCTAGGGAAATGGGTCAGTTTTGCTTGCTTTCACAGGCATTTCCTTATCGACCGTTTTTCTTATCAACTGTAAAATAACATCACATACACACATACAGTGCCCTCCACTATTATTAACACCCCTGGTAAAGATGAGTAAAAAGGGTCATAAAAAATTCACTGTTTGGTGAATTAGCTTAATGTCACACTGAAAAAATTAGAAAAAATCCAACCTTTAATTGAAATAAATGTATTATGAGAAAAAAAATCCCTCATCAAGAAATTATTATTTTTAACAAATTATTGGCACCCCTGCATTTATATATAGAATAATGTAATAATTTTTTAATATTTGGTCGCATATCCTTTGCATGCCATGACTTCCTGATGTCTGTGACCCAACAACATCAAAAGACTCTTGATATGTTATTTTCTGGTACTCTTACAACGGCTCTGCATTTGAATGGATTTCTATGGGAATTGGGGGGTGGGACTAGATTGAGCTGTAAATTATGCTGGAACAGTATGGAACACATGGTTGGTAAAATGGTTGTAAGTCATCAAGGGTCTGAGGTATCAAATGAGCCTCAAACCATCACTCTGCTGCCAGATATGCAGTAGATATGGATGGATCACTTTAAGGGTTGTTTCTCCTGACAAATTTTCCTATTGAACTCTATGGATAAATAAGTCAGGAGAAGAAACCCTTCAAGTTAGTTTAGTGCATTGCATGGGTAACTTGCACATCTGTGAAGGCAACAATAACACTGAAGGGTACATATGCATTTTGGAGCAACATATGCTGCCATCTAGATGACATATTTTTCAGGGACGTCCCTGCTTATTTCAGCAAGACAATGCCAAGCCACATTCCGCATGCGTTACAACAGCGTGGCTTCGTAGTCAGAGTGCGGGTGCTAGACTGTCCTGCCTACAGTCCAGACCTGTCTCCCATTGAAAACGTGTGACTCATTATGAAGTGCAAAATACGACAACGGAGACCCTGGACTGTTGAGCAGCTGAAGTCTTATATCAAGCAAGAATGGGGGGGAAATTCAGCTTTCAAAACAATTAGTGTCCTCAGTTCCAAAAAGATTACTGAGTGTTGTTAAAAGGAAAGGTGATGTGTTGCACGCATCAAATAAAAAATGAGCATATATTTACAAAAAACAACAAAATTGATTAGTTAAAACATGAAATATCTTGTCTTTGTACTGTTTTCAATTGAACATAGGTCAAAAAGGATTTGCAAATCATTGCTTTCTGATGTATTGGCTGCATGCATTAGCATTATAAAGGGGTGTGTATTTCTCAAACGGATGGTCCAAGACAGTAAATGGCTACTGAATCTTGAAAGGGATATCGTAAAACAAATGGTACGATTGTATATTTAATCAAATTTAGTAGCAGATATTGATAGTATAATGATATGGTATTATTACACAAGAATTAAACTTTTTTATTTTGCTAATTAGCATAATGTTTCACTGCTGTATTGTCTTACTGCCAGGCTATTG
Organism: Ilyophis sp. 1 JC-2022; assembly: GCA_022702515.1. Taxonomy (NCBI): domain Eukaryota; kingdom Metazoa; phylum Chordata; class Actinopteri; order Anguilliformes; family Synaphobranchidae; genus Ilyophis; species Ilyophis sp. 1 JC-2022. The sequence continues at coordinate 14,594,988 of CM040405.1, read as the reverse complement.
TTGTTAGTTGTTAGTTAAAACATTCAATATCTTGTCTTTGTACTAAAATACAGGTCAAAAAGGATCTGCAAATCATTGCTTTCTGTTTTTATATACATTTTAGACACTGTCCCAACTTTGGGTTGGGAGTTGGCTTTATCTTGTTGCAATGACGGAATTAGGGTGATGTCTATCAAAAATAATATCACAATACTGTCAAGTGAAACATTGTAATATACGATACTATCGCCCCACCCCCCCGCAACAACATCCTCGTTTTTGTTAGAATACAGTAAAATCCTATCCGACACCCTCTGGGAATCAGTGGTGCTTGGAAAGTAGAACATTTCGGATAGTAGAATGCACCCCAAACATATGATATTTCTATCATATGGTACTATGCTCTTTCAAGGTACAGTGATGCAGGTGGGAGCAAACTTAGCAAAGCAGATCGTCTGTAAATCATGATGTCCGGCTCCCATCGTGATAGCTGTCAATCATTGTCGATATCCGTCACTATCGTCATATCGCCCAATCCTAGATAGAATACCATTTTTGGTGGTGATAGAATATTTGTATGAACTCCCAGATAGACACTATTTTCCAATGTGTCACAATGTATGTATTCATCATATACAATTAGAATTCCGTCATAGAAACAAGATAAACCCAACAATAGCCTGATCGTATGCCAAAAACGCTGTGAAAAGCCCTGCTCACTCAAATGCTAAATAAACGTGAAATTATAGTCTCATTGTGCCACGTATTCTGCTACTAAATATTAAATAAATATACAATCCTACCATTGTTTTTATAGATATAGATGTTCCTTTCAAAATTCAGTGGTCATTTATTGTCTGGTACAATCTGTTTGAGAAATATACAACACTTTATACCGCTATTACACTATCTGAAACGTCGACTCGTAATACCCCCTGTGCTCTGCAAGCCCGTCTCATTCATTGCAGTTCATTCTGGTTTAATTGTCAGCTTTTTTATCCAATAGAGTACATTATAACCTTAGCAGCGGTATATGCAGTGTCTTATTTTGTGCTTTGAAAAATTTATTGCAGCCCAGCGCAGTTTTCATTTTCACGGTTTCATATTACGCAAGCAAGGGAGTATTCCCTTTCGCGATATGTAAAAATGTTTGCATCTAAAATACTGTTGGTCTCGCTGGCTACATATGTACATTTGTTTTTCCACTCGAGCACTGTCTTTCCAATATGATTGATAGGCCTATTGTTAGTTTCACATTTTGAGTGCATTTCACATACTGTAGTGCAAGCATACATTTTATTTTTCATGTACTAGGCTACCGATTTTCATTGAAGATAGAACATTTGGCAGCATTTTGCAGACGGTTGAATACTATTTTATTTTCATGTTATCATACATAATATAGGCTATGGCGTATATACAGTACTTGTCACTCATAGCATGGCAAATGCTCATTAAATTTCACACTGAAATTTCTGTGCACTGATATATGGTAGATTAAGGTAAAAATTTTCCTTGCCGTCATTATGAATGGAACATAAGGAACATAAAAAAACTACAGAAAAATGCAATCCTGGGGCAAACGTATACATACTGTAGAGTACAGGGAAATGTGATGTTTTATTGAGGTACAAAAGTGAATGATTAGGCTACATATTTAGGTGTATGTAACACTGTGAGCGGCTGTGGCTCAAGAGCTGATCGCAGGGTTGGCGGTTCGATTCCCGGCTCCTCCTGTCCACATGTCGAAGTGTCCTTGGGCAAGACACTGAACCCCAAATTGCTCCCAATGAGCAGGCTAGCACCTTGCATGGCAGCTGCCGCCATTGGTGTGTGAATGTGTGTGTGAATGTGTGTGTGAATGGGTGAGTGAGAGGCCATTGTAAAGCGCTTTGGATAAAAGCGCTATATAAGTGCAGTCCATTTACCATTTATATCAATATTTTTATTTTAATCCATCAGAAGAAGCAAATGTATATTTTATATAACTAATTTTATACATTTTATGACATGTTTTGCATAGGGGTTTTGGACCCATAGATATCTACCCCCCCCCCCATACTGATGAAAATATAGTCATTCCCACTTGAAAATTATGCAAAAGTGAGTATTATGAGCCAAAACTGTCTCAATATATCATAATTATTTTTATTGAGAGCAGTGCACAATTTAGCATATCATCCTCAGGTTTTTCACACTTGTTGACATGGAGTTTATAATCCAGGAAATGTATATATTTACCTGTTTCACTGGTGTAGCTCAGTATTTTGTTGCAAACTAAAGAAAAACCTTTTTTTTTTTTTTGCATTTTCCCAAAGTTTCTTTGCATTTGTGGCACTTTATTTTGACTTACATTATGAAATAAACAAATCCAAGTACCTATTGTAAATGGTACACCTGTCTTGTATCATTTAAGCCATTTACCAGGTGTAGCTGATGACTCTGAAGTGTATCTGATGACTCACCTCATGAGGTGAGACTCACACCTGGAGTTATAAAGCCTTAAACAGAGCACCCCCTAAATAGATGAGAATTGACTAAATGTGCCATCTGCGCGAAGGGGTTAAATAGACAATGGTGGCACTTAGAAACTCCATATTTGGCATAGATACCATGCAACATTTACTAATAAAGCGAAGGGTAGAGTTGCAAAGGGAGGGAATTTTCCCAGGAACTTTCAGTAATTTTCTGAAATTTTCCAGGGTGAATCACCATTCACTGTTACGTGCATGCTTAAACAAAAGCGAATAAAACACAAAAATTTGAAGAAAACAATGAACAAAGAAAATGTGCTGAACATGCACGCCCAGGTCCTGCAAATGTGTGGTGCATTACGAAGTGCAAAATACGACAATGGAGACCCCGGACTGTTCAGCAGCTGAAGTCGTATATCAAGTAAGAATGGAAAAGAATTTCGCTTTCAAAACTACAACAATTAGTATCCTCCAAAACATTACTGAGTGTTGTTAAAAGAAAAGGTGATGTAACACAGTGGTAAACATGCCCCTGTCCCAACTTTTTTGGGATGTGTTGCAGGCATCAAATTTAGAATTTGTGTATATTCACAAAAAACAAAAATGTTGATTAGTTAAAACATTAAATATCTTGTCTTTGTACTAAAATACAGGTCAAAAAGGATCTTCAAAGTCATTGCTTTCTGTTTTTATTTACATTTTATACACTGTCCCAACTTTTTTGGAACTGGGGTTTGTAGATGGAAGGAAATTAATAAATTTGTATTTATGTTTCCTTATGACCTTTATGTCCTTCCGCCTGGGTGAAGCTGCCATGTTGCATCAGAACACAAACAGTGTTGGGGAAGCTACTTTGAAAGCATAGCTAGGTTATGTCTGGATCTGAATCTGTTAATGGATGGGGAGTGGCATGGGTGAGCAGGTCCGCCACCACATTCTCCTGATCTGGAGTGAACTGCAGAGAAAAGTTATATCGCTGGAGCCTCTCAGCCCAGCATTAAATCCGGAGCGTTCTGTGCCCTGTGCCAGATGTTACGAGCAGGGCCATAACAGCCTGGTGGTCAGTCCGTTGTGTGAAAAGTTGCCCATACAAGTACATATGCCACCGCTCACACACCCAGACGAGCTGAGGGCCCTAGAGGCGAAGGCAATGGCCTATTTTGTGTCATGGTGGAGCTGGGATGGACTGTGGAAGGAAGTGTAAGTAGTACGTCATCATTCCCGGAAACAAAGTGAGTTAGGCTGGGCAGGTTGGCTCAGGGAGTCGCTGTACAGCCTCCACGTTTGAATGGAGTGGACTGAGGCCCTCGGCAGTCAGGCAGAACCCCATAAACTCGATAAGTGAGAAGACACATTTGTTGAGGTTGTGTCTGGCAAGCGTGTTGAGCACCCGCCTGAGGTGTTTGTCATGGGGGGCAGGCATTAGGCCATGCACCACAATGTTGGCCAAGTAGATCGCCACCCACGGAGATGCCAGAGAAAATGGTGGGCATCATTTTTGGAAACAGCTGGGGGCGGAGCTGAGCCCAAAAGGCATTCATGTGTAGTGAAAAACCCCGGTGTGAAATAGGAACCGTCGGGGTATGATGTTCTGCGGAGTAGCAAAGGCAGTGGCTGCGGTCCAATCCATTTAATGTTCTTCCCTCCACACTTCCCCTCACCACTTCCACTTGGGAGGATGTGACGCAGAGCCAAAACAACACGAGTAGACACTCGAACCGACAGGGAGGAGCAAGGGAGAGAGCGTAATTATTTTTTAATTGGACCGCACTTGTACTCGGAAATTCGCCAGAGCCAGTGATGCCAGCAGACCATTCACAAATGAGTTTGTGAAAAACTTTACAATAAATTGCATAAGACAGCAAGCTCCAACCAACATCTCAATTTTTATTCTGGCAAAAAACTAGACTAGAAAATTACAGCTTTTTAAAATACCTCATAAGCGGAAATGGAGAATAATACACTTTATGTTAAAAATCGGCTATCTCCCAATCAAATATATTAATACGCTGCAATCAAAATGGTGGATGCATAGATTGCTTTGCAGGTGGCACAGAAGTATAAAACATAAGAGGCGAGCAACCTGTACTGAATATTAAATCCAAGCAAAATGTAGCTATTTGTAATATTGCCCATGTAATGGCCCTGTCACACTATTGCGTATCGTACTAGCGTATGTCAGCGTATGAAAAATATCACTCATACGCTGATATACGCTGACATACGCTAGGGGTACGTTAGGCATAGGTTGTATATGTTTCCAGCACGGTCGCATACGGTGGCATACGCTGGCATACGGCGAGGCACAAAAAGTTTTTCGGACGTATGGTTTATACGCTAAGCATACGTTAGATATACGCTAGATATACGCTAGGCATACGCTAGCCATACGCTGGCCATATGCTATTTTCAAGGGCTTTTTGTGCGTATGAAAATTATTTTATGAATTTACATACGCAACTCATACGTTTCTCTCATACGCAATAGTGTGACAGGGCCATTACGTACTGTTCAATATTGCAGTAAAAATATATGGCATCACATGCTATGTCAGATTTAGAGATCACATTTAATTTCACAGTCAGGATACAGCTTTGCTAACTTGATGCTGGAAATAATGTTTTAAACCGTTGTAACCACATTCACATTGATGTAGCTAGCAAATAGATAATTACTGCAAACGATGTTGTCTCCTCAAAATGTGTTCTGGACCAATGGATTAGCACAAGCGATGCTTTAAAGCAGTATCAAAGCAGCTTTTATGTTAATTATGAGAGTAAAATAAATTCACCTTCATTCTTAAACAGTGGCGATCTGCCCATTCAACTAGGCCCCTCAGATTTGGCCAGAGTTCAGATTAAGCTTTCTCAGAATCTACATATAAATAAGTACATTTTATTTAATTTCCAAATGATATTATACACCCAAAAATATTGTAAAATGACTGTATATTCCCTCAAAACTATTCTCCAAACAGGATTTTGTTATGAACTCCTATCATTATTCCTCTGTGCCCCCTCAGTTTTTTAGGTGCAGGTCGCCCTTGTTCTGAAACAGTAGCAGAACAAATGACAGTTTACAGGCCACCACAGTTTAGTTATCTGAATTTATCCCCCGCCAAACCAAAAATAAAACTTTAACAATTATATTTCAGCCATAATTTTACAAACAGACATATGATTTATCCTGCGCTAATAACGAGCAAAAGTGGAAACCGTAGATGTATGACTGTAATTTAATGTCATTTAATCTACATCTTGTATGCCTGAAATACAGCAGTATATACAACAGTAGGCTGGGCTACCATTTTCAGTGCAGAAACAAGCTCTGAGACTAGAACAATCTGTTAAATGCCCACGGACAGATGATGCAGCTGTGCAACGTCATTAGTAATTGACATCGCTTAAACTGACGCTTGACTGAGCAAGGACTTTTCATTTGCATAATGCATGTTGCCTCCATTCCTCCGTCCTTGCATCTCTTCCTCACATCCTCTGTTTGGTGGAGGAAAGGGCACAAGGAAATGATTCAAGGAGTGAAAATAAGTGATTGGACTGAACCCAATGCCTTTCGTTTTACAGAATTGCACATCTTAACAATGGGAACGATTTTCCCAATTCATGGAGTAATTAAAAGCTTAGTCAATCAATCATCCTGGTTTTATTAACTTACTTGTAATAATTTGGTTATTTGCCGCATGCAGCTCCAGCACATTGCTATTAGTCACAGTCATCAGCAATCACATGAGTCGTGGACGCCTGGACAACGGCACTAGGGCTCCACCGTGAGCGAGCAGAAGTCAAGTGGAGTGCATCCCAAAACCATCCTGAATATGTTGCGGCTTTGCACATGGTTCCACTGCTAAAAACATTAGTTCTGCTCAAGGAAAAAATGCCCCGCAAATGCGATGGTGAGAGGGGGTAGCCAGGCTTCAGTGCCATGCCCCCCCTGCTCTGCCCCTGCCGTTGACCACTTTCTCCATGACCATGTTTTATTCTATCTTTTTCTAATTTGTATGCAGGCTACTTTCCAAAGACGTTGTTACTCAAAATGTAGCTAAGTGTTGATTATATCAATATGGAACAGTGCATTAAATAGTTTATTTAGATATTCCTGCTACAAATAGATTCTCAGTATTTTTCTTGTAGGCCGTGTTAGTTATCGTTGATCATATCGTTGCTTGAGCTGGAAGATGCTAACCAGATTCATTGGTACCTGTTTAACTCGTCACTTCCTGTTAACATATCGCAGTGCAAAAAGGCCAGTTTGGTAGAATACCCTTCTTTTCACTTTCGTTAAATAATATAATCCAGAAATATTTTGATAACGTGATATGTTTCAAGAAACAAGAATTAATTCAGATTGCCTATGCCAGTATCCCATAATGCATGACAAAAAAAAACATTCTCTAACAGTATTCGACATGTTTGTTTTATGAAATGTTAATTCGGAACAATCACCCCAAAAACAACCCCAGGAACATATTTTGAAATGAGATGAGCACAGAACAACAGTACTTAAATAGCCTAACGTGCAGGCTAGCTAAGGAACTAGCCTAGTAGCCTACATTTCAGATTCACATCATGATATGCATGGGAACATCAGAAAAATACTACAGAGTTTGGTAACTTATCTAAGATATTTGCCGAATACAAACTCTTTTTTATCTGTAGATTAATGATATTTACCGGTTTTATAAGTCAGTTGTATGCTGTTGCTACGGTAATTTATAGAAGAGACTAATCTTACGTTATGGCTCGCAGTAAAAAAAAATGATACCCCAAACTGCTTTGCTAACTCCGTGATAATGTAACTATGTCAAGATATGTTAGTTACCTAACCACGTATTCCATTTGCATTATCTTAAAAACAATGACAAAAGTTTATCGTAGCCAGCTATGCAGTTGCCTAAATTAAAGTTACTATTTGTAGCCTATGAGGCGGAGTAGCCGTCTGCCGTCCAATAACGTTAGTCACTGAAGGAAAGAAAGTAGGTAGGCTACATTCTGCTTATTTTACTTTATTAATTCACTTCATTTATTCCACTTATTTTATTGAACGTTTTGAACTCTGAATTAGCCGGTTATGGAGCAATATCTTGCCATAATTCCCATCCATAGGCATGTGTAGCTGGCCAGGCAGCGCATGAATTTAGAACTTTGACGATCAAACCTGTGACCCGGATGACCGTTGACATACAAGCATTTAAACCACGGCTGTCAACCAATCAGAATCGAGTATATTATCCAAGCCATGGTATAAATTTGCATATTCAATACAACCTGGGCAAATCTTTGTAAATAATAGATGATCGGGGTGGTTTTACATCCAATGTTAGGCTACTAGGCGGGCATGCACTCACAAAATGTGTGTAAACATACAATTTGAGATATTAATGAGCATATATGAACAGACGTTATTTGTTCCATAATTCCTTCTGGTTGCGTCTTTGCTTTCTCAAGCAGCACCCAGTGGCGGAGCCAGGAGATTATCAGTGGGGTGGCCAGGATGGGATCAGTAGTCACTTTGGGGTGGCACGAAATATGAACGTAAACTGTGTACCAACTAGAGAAAAGGCTATTTTAGGTGCCTACAACACATAACTATTTGGTACACTAAGGACCAGGCAATACTACCCATCCATTCAAACATGGTTCGTAAGGGTGTGTTTATATATGATATATTTATGAATGGATGGGTAGTACTGCCTGGTCCTTAGTGTACTAAGTAGTACACTACTCAATGCATCCGGCTAGCTTATAATGAGTGTTAGTGTCATGACAGCAAATGTTCAGCGGGGTGGTGTTCCACAAAGCTGGCTAAATGCACTGAGTAAAACTAGGAACCCCCAATAGCTGGAACATGGAGTGATGCAAAAAGCACTGTTCCAGGGTTTACTCAGCAGTTATCCAGGGTTTACTCAGCAGTTATCCAGCTTGGATTGAATGGCATTCCAAGCACCTGAACAAATCAGAACAGCCTTTACAAAGAGGTATTGTACTACAAAGGACAGATAATTATTTACATTGTGTACTTTAAAACATCACTATAAACCATCTAGATTTTGATATCTCATGACATGTACTTAGAAAAGACAGTTTATTGGGTTTTAAAGTGCTTACAGTTTACATGTCTATACATTTTAAACCATAAATAATAATGAACAAATCTGGCTTTGTTAACTATTTAGCCCTATTTTGGCCAGTCATTTTAGAGGTTGTTGGCACTTTTTGATGGTAGGGGGTGCTGGATGAAATACGGAGTGGCACATCTTCTCTCCTGTATCTTTGCCGCAGGTTTGATTCTGGCCTTACACTACGGTTGCTTAATTTGGACATCAAAAAGACATTAATTAACAACAAACAGCAAGAACAATGGCATCAAAAAAGCAAGAACAATGGCATCAAAAAAGCAAACATCTAGAAGGTAACGTTACGCTGAGCAGTGCAGATGGCCATGAGCATCCCAACTTTTAAACTATAGCCTAGATTTAAATTGTGACACTTAGAATAAAGTTTAAACTTTTATTAGTTTTTTGGGATTTATTATAACACATTCAGAATGAGAGACAAGTATCAGAATGGGGGAATGACATGAGCAGTGGAGGGGATGACATGAGCAGAGGCGTCTTGGCTATTAAAACCTGTAAAGGGGCCATCTCCCAGTGATACATTTTTTTTTTAAATATAACTTTTTTTCTATTTAAGAAAACTATTTATTACTGTCTTAATAGTATTTAATGAACTTAATTGAAAATAAATAACTAATGTCAATAACATTCAATTTCTAGGAAGACTTGACCGCCGTCAGCATAGACGTCAACTGCATCAGGTAAAATAACAGAGTTGATATCGTACGGAATTGATAAAATATTACATTTTCTCATTTGACAGCATAGCCGTAGTGTGGAGCCATTTTATTTTTCTCAGTTGCTACAAGGTCTCAATGCAAGAGAAAATAAACATTTTTAAACCATAATTCCTTATTTTGTTTTGATTTAAAAGAGAGATGGAGTTGACTTGTTATGTTTGAGACACTGCTGATTGCAATAACCATTTTTATGCTTAACCAGTTATTTAAATCTGAGGGTGTTGACAGGTATAGAAGTTTAAAAAAAAATGTAATTAGATGAAATAAAAATTAAATGAATGATAGAAAACACTTCAATGTAAATGTTAAATGTTAAAGTCATCCATCACTATATGCGTAAATGTAGAAGGTGCTAATTAAGTAGCTTTTTCCCTTCACATTTCTCCACTGACTTCCATAGTGAAACCAGACAAAGAAAAAGTTGCTGAATTTGCACCTGAATTTTCACATATAGTGATGGAGAGGTGATGATTTATACTTTCTTTAACGCCCAGGGACTGGTCTCAAATGCCATCCATGCGTGAACAATATGACATATACAGTGTTTGAGTATTGTGATGTGATGAAGTCCATATTAAATATGATGATTTATTGACGTTTATGTTCATTTGTACAATTACATTTGGTCCCCTAAAATGGGGCGACTATGTATAAAAAAGGCTACAATTGCTACACAGTTCACCGAATATGGACGTAAACACCCTCAAATTAAAGCTAAAAGTCTGCACTTTAACCTCATTGCCACTGTTTCATTTCAAATCCAATGTGCTGTAGTACAGAGCCAAAACAACAAAAAATGTGTCACTGTCCAAATATTTTTGCACTGTACTGTATATACATATATATCACACACGTAAATATGTGTGCGTGTGTGTGTGTGTGACTATCAGACTGGTCTTGTGATATGGCAAAGACCCTGCTGTATAGCTGGTATCAGGGGTCATAGGTTCTGGGTTTGGCTGCAATGTGGAGAATGTGCACATGCACATAGCACTGCTGGTGTGCGTGTGGGAGATGCACATTATGTTTGGCCATGACTGAGGCAGACAGCAGTAGTCTGAGCTAAATTTTAATGCGAGACGTCATTAGCCTGTTATTGTTTGCGCATTCTGAATGACACTGAATGACTGTTCAGAAAGGTTGGCACTTATGGATGACACAAGCTGTGTGCATGCGCGTGTGTGCGTGCGTGCGTGCGTGCGCATGTGTGTGTGTGCAAGTTTGTGCAAAAAACTGCCTTCCTGTCCTGTCTTTTTCTGATGGGACTTTCTGTGGAGGGAAGCTGTCCCCTCACCACAGTTTTCCTTTACCAACTGCCAGATTTGGGCCTCAATTTTCAGAAGAGAAAACCACCAACTGTCAAGAAGAATATCGACTGCTGACTGTTAGCAGCATTGTTGGTTCTGGCTTCTGTATTTTTGAAGGAGGTGTTGAGAATAGAGGTGCTGAGGCTATTTTAGGAGGTACACATGCAGCTGCCCTGTAGCCGACACTAACTGAATGTGGTTATTTTGAGAATGAAAATGAAGGCCTGAAAAAGCTTTTAAAAGGAGTAATGAAGTACCTGTCTGGGTGTTTGCGTCTCGGCGCCTATTTTACTTTTTCGTTCTTGTCTTCCTGACAGTCGTTCTCTTGGGTTAGTATTAGTGTTGTTCAGTCAGACCACTTTTAAACAATATAAGTCACTGAAGTTGAAAGGTCTGTGTGTATTGCGATGCCATAACAATCAGTAACAAAATGTTATTTTCTCTTTCTTGCAAAAGAGATTTGACTCCTTTATTTGACTCCTTTTCTCTGGATAAATAAAGATTAGACAAAAAGAAGTAGGTTTACTTTTCAGTTTGTACAAGTTTTTCATGCATTTCTGTGAACAACACTGAAACACAAACACAAAAAATAAAAAAGCAACATTGTTTTGTCATAGTTTTTCTTGTGTGTGTCACTTTGAGTGAGACTTTGGTCTACTTTTTCATGACCATAACCTACATGAGCGCAACAATATGCTTTTTTGGCAGACAAATAAGTTATTTCCCATTGCTTTCACACAAAATGCAAATGTTAAGTGCGTTCATGCAAAACAGTCAACAACAAAAACACAAAAAAAAAACACAAACAATGGTCACTCATGTGAGAACTGATGTGGTCTCTGATAGATGCTGCTAAAATAAAATAAAAATATTTTTTTTTTTTTTTTTTAATATTAAAAAAAAAAAAAAAAAAACGTGTGGTGTGAGTAAGGAAACACTCTTGATGTTAGCTAGCAGTAAGCTAACAACGTTATAGCTATATATCTTCCACCAATTATAAAACAAAACCGTACATTACACGGGGAAATAAATAACTAATTAAAAAAAAAAAAATAAAAAAAAAAAAAAATGGGTTTTCTTTTCTAAAATGTTTTGTGACATTAGCACAGAATCATGAGTGAGTTTAGCTGTGATTGACAGCAATGTGAAAAACTTACAATATTTGCATAGGTAGGTTATAATGAGGGGTAGGTCCTTATCAGACCACAGGCCAAAGATGGTCCAAAATAACAATATGTGCTGAAATTTCCAGTGAGGGTATTCTTAACCTCATTCTCACAATTGGACCATACAACACAGAGCATCGAATTCTTCTGAGTATTGAGCCATCAGAAAAGAATGGGCAGGGGAGGCCTGTTATGCCACACTCGTATGGGACAAAGTAGCATTCCATCACTGCCCTCTGGTTTTTTAATTTTCAATCCACTCATGTATGATGATACAACTTCTCATCCATACTCTCCATTTCTAAATCATATCGAGGAATCATTTTCTTCATGGAGGTGGAAGCAATACATCCACTGCCCACATTGCCAGATGTGGCCTTGATGCAATGAGTGCTGGTTGTCTGGCAGTCACAGCCTAAGATTGTCAAGAGTGGAACCACCACTGCAAGAGATTCCTCGTTTCCTCATTGCGTTTGGAGGAAAAACAATCAAAGTAATGTCGATGTTGGCTGTTCGACTGGAAATTACTTACTGAAAGTGCAGTGTACAGTAATGCATTTGTCTGCATTTTCACCCAAATTCTAATTTTATTTTGATCATCAGCTTGTTATAATTTGGTTGGTTCTCCGTATTTGTAGAATCGTTCAATTTGTGTGCCCCCTTTCCAGCACTCTTGCTTTACAAACTATAATTATAGTATACAAAATTGATATTGGGTTTTGGGTATATTGAAAGTTGTAATTAATATTAAATTTGGCCATTGTGGATAGAAATAACTTTCTGTGAGATGCCAAGTAATGCCGGTTTGCTCGGTTTATTTGATTTTATGATGGGTATTCAGTGTTTTAGGGTGTTTCGCTAAATTAACTGTCATTTTGGCAAACACAATTAAATTTTGAGTGTTGTGTTAGCTGTTTTGCGAAACGAATATTTGTTTGGAGTAATGTGCTCAAGCAATCGGGATCAATGCAACTACATAAAATCTAGGTCTTCATTTTAAAAGTTAATAAATAAAAAAAACATGAGAAAACTGTTGTATCAAAGTATTTTCAGATTGGTAACATTAATGCTTTTAGGTAAACAACATAGTTGGTGTGTTTAACTTGGATCAGAGACTTTTTACATCTTCAGGTGACGTATTATATGACAATATGATTCACTGTATGAGAGAGTCAGACAACTGTCATGGTGGCTATCACATGCGTGATAGCACACATGCGCACGCACGCACGCACGCACACACACACATGACATCCAACCCAAACCAGCCTTGTAACCTTGCTAAATGAGGTTAAGAGACATTATGTAATAACTGGGATGTGTGTCTCATCCCAGAATTATTATTAATTTGGCTACAGCTCATTCTGTTGCATTGAGGAGTTGCTTTGACTCAATAGGTACGTACATAATACTGCCACTTGGCTGGGCTACCTAGTAGGCGAGTACCAAACAGCTGAAAGTGGTTTCCGCACACCTCCTGGGTGGGTACCTAGTGCAGACACTTACGCTCTGTATATTGACACAATCAGTGATTGGCCTGGAGATTTGCACACCAACATTTCATTGGCCTTACTGTAATCCAGGACAGGAGAGTTTTACCCACCAGGATTTTCCTGTCTTTTTGCTCAGTCGTGATCCTGATGGCTGAGGTCAGCCTGCACCACTCGTGTCAGTTGTTCAGACCTTCGCCCTGGTGACTGGCGGCCCAGCTTGTGAACTACATAGTGAAAACAAACAGCCTGGACACAATTCAGAGGAGTGCATGATAGTCTGCCCAAAGATTTCAGCAGGAGGCTGCAGCAGTGGCATGGGCCTACAATTTCAATCGGACATTCCAGATAAGGGAGAAAAATGGGGAGTAAACAAAATGTTTTGAGATTTTGTTCAAAGACATTTCAAAGTTAACATATGTGCGCGAGCATTCAGACTGCCGAATGTAGACCCTTCAAATGTGATGATGGGATTGGATATATATTGTGCTTTGTACATTACTGAGAGAGAAAGAGCTGGGTATCAGCGCAGCTGGCCATCTCTCACTCTGACAGATCAGGCCGTGGGTGCAGAGATGCAGCCTCGTGTGGTGACGGAAACGCCCCTTTAATCCCCTACTGCCCGGTCCTGCGTAGGCGAGGAGGTTGCGGTCACAAATCACAAGGGCTCTTTCATCATCATCACTCTCCCTGCTATGGTGTGGGTCAGCCAGAGGGCTAGGATGTGGGTGGGAGTGAATTACGGGGGTGAGAGCCCACACTGCCCAGATCAAGATCTGCAGGGCAGGCCCAGGACCAGAAAGTGCCAACTGTTTGGAGTGAGTGTATACGTGCTTGTGTATAAGTGTGAGTGATTTATTGAGTGAATTAATGTGTTTGTGTATCATTAAGTGAGTGAGTGAGCAGAATGACATGTTTGCGTATTGCTGAGTGAACGGATTTGGTTGTATGTGTGAGTGAATGAGTGAGTGAGCATGTGTGAATGAGTGAGTGAGCATGTGTGAATGAGTGAGTGAGCATGTGTGAATGAGTGAGTGAGCATGTGTGAATGAGTGAGTGAGCATGTGTGAATGAGTGAGTGAGCATGTGTGAATGAGTGAGTGAGCATGTGTGAATGAGATAGCGACTCAATATGTCTCAGAGTGAGAGAGTGAGTGAGTCATGTGAGTGAGTGAATGAGCATTTGTGAGTAAATTAAAGTGTGCTCGTATGTGAATATGAGATTGTGTGAGTGAGGGGCAGCTCATCTATAAAAGTGCTTGATGTGAGCATGTACTCGCTTGTATGTGTGTGTGTGCGTGTGTGTGTGTTTGTGTTTGCATGTCCGTGTGCGTGTGCGTGTGCGTGTGTGTGTGTGTGTGCGTGTGCATGTGTGTGTGTTTGTATGTGCATGTGCGTGTGTGTGTGTGTGTGTGTGTGTGGCAGGCTCTGATTGATATGATCTAATTAAGGATTAGTACAGTCCCCCCCCTCTCTCAGTCAGACTGTTGGGGGGCTACCAGACCTCTTAAAGTGACACACGCTTCACTCACTTAGACGTATGATGTACAATAAACTGAACTGTAGTAGTGTGGCTTTTGTCTCTGATGAAATAAAAGTTTCTGGTTTATCGTAATATGTGTTCAGTTCAGTTTCTGGGCCCTCCCTCGTTTTGCAGTTTCTTGAAGTGAATCTTCTTCGAAACAGTTGTCGGAAAGCGCTATGTCGGAAGCGCTATGTCGAAACCTGCAGTCTTTACAGTTCTTGCACAACCGGAGAGAGGGGGGCACAGCTCTGCTGACAGGAAATATGTTGGTTTTTGTGTGAACGTGTGGGTGGTTGTGTGTGTGTGGGGGGTGTGGGTTGGGGGGTGCTTTACTTACACTACCACCCCTGTGAGCCTGATTGTTACCACCCACAACAGTACTGTCATACATGTGGTAAAGCAGTGAATACGTTTCCCACATGCCGCAAGGAACCCACAAAACGTCCTCATAACAACGAGGATGTTCATTCAGTTCATTCCACATGCAAAAATGTTTTAACAGAACCAGTCATCACTGTGGGCAGCAGGGATATGCTAGCTGCTCGTCTCCTCTGGTCACCAGCTGATGGCAGACTTGAGGACTAACTATCAGCACATATATACTGTAAGACCCTAAACACAGTATGCCTAGCACCAATCCCACTCACACATTCCTCATAGGATTCTAATCAAAAATGTATATTACCCAGAACACTTGGAAGCCATAATGTTAGAAAAACCTTGTGATGTAGACAAGACTCATGTTGTCGATTCAGCAGCTTCACCCGCGAGTCGTTTTTTGACCCTCTGCTGATGATTGGCCAAGCAGGGGGCCTCTTCGACTGGTCAAGCAGGGGGCCTCTTCAGGCTCCTTTCTGTCGACTGGTGGGGTTGATAAATGAGGGCACTGTTGCACTGCCATGCAGCATCGATTTATAAAGGCAGGATGCCATCAGATTCATGACAAGAACATACTGTACGGCAATCAAATTGAGTGTGTTTGGAACCATTGACTATAAATCTATAATGACCCAAACATTTTTTAAATAACAGGTCAATTTAAAGTCATTTTGTGCTTGGCCCACTCGATTCTGCTGATAATGATTGTTGGTAGACTTGGACAACCAATCAACCTGTCACAACCCAAATAAAATTAAACATAGTATTAAATTCAGCCAAAACAGCTTTTTAAATTTTCTGTTAGCTGACTATGGAAGTCAGTGTAATTTTGTACTATGGCCAAAACATTCTGTATGGTGTTCTACAATAAAGTAACACTGTAACAAATTTCACAGGACAAGAACCTGAGACAATCTATCCAGCAACTCTACCGAACTTGCGCATGAATATCAGCTGAAGTAGGTCTTGGAGATAATGATTTTAGCAAAAGTTGACCGGGACGTGAGACAGCGGACTCATCGGATAGGAGTTTGGGCTGAGGGGCGGTGGTGTCGGGATGCCGTCGAAAAGGATGTGTTTTTGTCCTTGAGCCGGAGTCTCCTGTCGCCTACCCCAATTTGACGCAGCGGCAGGAGCGCGCGGCGCTATAATTAGCGCTGCTGGGTTGCGGGGGTGTCGTTTTTCGGGAGCCGGTGCCGGAGGCGCCTTCAATGCAGATCGTCTCCTCCGCACCTGTGGGGCGGAATATAGGACACTCAGCTGTGTTAATGTGCTTTATCTTGTGGGAAGGGGAGGAAAGGGGAGGGGAGGGGGGGGGGGGGTGTGACCATACATCCCTGCAGCAGATCTCATTCATAACTCTCGCTGTCACCACTGAAGGAATTACAAGCAGTTACGCCAAGAGGGCAAGGAGACTGCAGTGCACCCAGAGAGAAGAGGATCTTTTTTGGGCGGAGCAAAGAATACTTACAAAACAAGTGGTTTACATAATTCCAGTAGAATAACAGAGCTACTGTACCGCTAGAGGTTAATTTTGACCCTGGTGTCACCTGCCGCCTTTTGTAGTTTCGTAAAAAAGCAGAAGAGCAAGTTGGCAGTTGGATGTCTGCACCTGGCTTAAACATGATGTCATTGTATTACAATGTGTTCAAAAAGAGTCTTATGAGGAGCGCTGCATGGGACAGCAGTCCCCAAAAAGGTGCTCTTTGGAAGAGGAACATTAGATTTTTTAGAAACAGTGATTGTTTGCCTTAAAAAATGCATAATCTTGAATATTTTTGGTAATAGGCAAAAGTGAATTCCAAAACACTCTTAATGGTAGAACCCCGATGAAGGCTGTTTAAGCCGCAACACGTAGGTCTAGTGCTTTTCTAATTATTGTTCTGCCTGCCACAATAAATGCTAAATGGACTGCACTTATATAGCACCTTTTTCCAAAGCGCTATACGGGGCCTCTCACTCACCCCTGTTCACACACCAATGGCGGCAGCTGCCATGCAAGGTGCTAGCCTGCTCATTGGGAGCAATTTGGGGTTCAGTTAATATGAGATACACTGAGAGGCATTAAAAATACAACAATATTTAATTTCTCCAGAAGTACATATTCACACATTTTAAAGATACTTTATTAATTAGATTTATCAGCAATGAATTACCCAAAGTTGCTCAAAATTCATATTGGACTGCATTTGAAATACACAATTTATAGTAAGAAGATTTGCCAAGCAGAAATGTGGACACAATTTCACCCCCTACATTTTAACATATATTTCTGTGACTGTTTTCATGGACATCCAGATTTGAATAAAACATTCAGAAATATCAGGATTGCCTCAAGGAAGCTCAGCATGCCATTGGAAGGGAAAGTAATATTATTGGGGATACAGAGTCTCCAGACAGTTTGGTGTGCAGTGGTTGGACAGCAATTGTACATCATTTTCTGTCAGCATCAAACATGACCTTTATGTAGGGAAACCTTGTTTATGTTGTATCCGTTGGTTATCAGCGAATTAGCTCAACTCTGTGTCATACCACTTGGTGTGGATTTCTGGATAGCTATACGTTTTATACAACTGCCTTTTAAGGGGATATGAGATGACCTATTTTGAAATGGTACCATTATGGTCTACAACCAGAGGGAAGTGATCCTGCTCTGTGAAGTGGCAGACAAAGGCCCAGTGAAATGTGTCGGGCAGTATTACAGGAAACACATTTACCATGATGACATATTCCTCTCAGTCTCAGTTTCAATACACTTCAGTTGCTTTTTAAAATCCATTTTGAAAACATATATATATAATTATATAGCGATAGCACAATTGAGCAGTTAAAGAAATAATAACAATATAAAATAATAATAATTAGTAGTAGTAGCTCTTGTAATGTTGTTTTAATAAGAAAATTCTTTATAATTAACAGGAATCTCAAAGTTCTGTTTTTAGCAACAGTAGATTTTGACTTCAGTACCAAATGGCAATACCCTTTGAACACCATAGTGCAGTAATGGTCTTCCTGGGATACAATATGTGATCAGTAATGACCTCCGGTACTGACAATGACGTGAGTCACCGGTGTATTGTGAAAGGACAGGACTATCCCCTCTGTGTGTGCTGCTTAATGATATCTCCCAGGGACAGGGATACATTATTGAAGAGATAATCATAGCAACCAGCAGTGTGTGTATACTGAGGAACACCAGAGTCATTACAGAGTACCTACAATTATACTCTGAAAACCTGAATATGTATTCTTCACTTTCTGTTATATACTGTACACATATCAAATTGGAGTTCAAAAATGTATTGATAAGCAAAGAAAATTTTTAAAAGGAACCCTAAAGAAAATGTAGTTTAGACATAGAAAAGTGCACGTCAAGTCAATATCCTTTACATGGCCTTTAAAAAAAACAAAAAAAATAAAATAAATAAATGCTTACTTTTTAAATCCGACCAAATGTTTTTTCCTACACCATCGAAACAGAGATAGAATTATTTGCATATATACTGGAATGATGTCCTTATTCCCGTCCTTATTCCCGTCCTTATTCCCGTCTCACTTCCTCTCCTCAGAATACCATGAATCTGCCTCCAGACAAAGTGAAGCTCCTGTGTCAGTATGACAATGACAAGAAGTGGGAGCTGGTCTGTGATCAGGTGAGGCCACTATCCATTTGGGCAGCGCATCTAAAGAAGGTTCTGGAAGGCTCCTTTATGACCAGAAGTTGTAGCTGTTTTATTGCGGTCAGAGGAAGGTTCAGACATCTAGACCTCGGGACTTCCCCCCCTACCTACTGAACTTTGAAATGGAATATATTCTTGCGTTACCCTGATATTTTTTACATACCTGATCTAAAATGGCCGTCTTGCATTCTGATGTAGTATAATGATGTACAGCGTCACAAGAACTGATTATATGGCATTGAAGAAGTGTTTCCATTGTGGCTTCTGCTAAATGAGAAGATCACAGTGACACAGATCGGTTTGCGTTTGTCAGTGCGCTTGAGTTTGAAGGGAATCGGCCCACCGGAACAACATGTGCATCGTACGTGCATGCACAAGGGGGCCAGACCACCACACCTACGCCTCCCCGCATGCCTGATCAATATTGTATGTTGCCACGGCAATAAAGGCCAAGCAGCTGAATTCCTGGAGGCACAGAGGGGAGTGCCACAGCTGCCATGACAGACAAACCTTTTTTTTTTTTCTTTTTTTTTTAGCAACGAATTGGTTTTTGTTTCCTCTTGTTTCTTTGTAAACTAGCACTTATCTCACATTCACCCTCCCTCTGTCCCTCACACTAGTTATCGCTGACATAGCCTTTTCAGAATGAGACACACAGGTATTCTAAAATGCACAGCAACGTAGCTATGCAGTTTCATAGTGCTGTTCCTGTCACAGCGTGAGGTCATTTACGTCACTGGTGATTCCCTGTGCGGTCCTAGTGCAACGTTACCTCACACTACTCCAATAAGTGCCAAACCATTATCATGCCCCTTTAGATGTGGAGCTGAGAATGTCCCAGTCAACTTTGGCAAAAGTTGAAATTCAAAACCAATGACAATGGTGAAGACCAGACATCAAATGAACTGTCTATGAGACATGTTGTGCTGTTAATAGAAATGCAGAGAGAATTAGACTGAGATTATACAAGGATAACGCATATAGTAATGACACAAACAACATTGTATTGTGTACAATACATCATATTTATATGCAGTATATTATAAAGTGTGTCTTTATCAATGCCATGAGATAAAAATGTCAGATTCACTTTTTATTATCAAAGTGTTTGTATGTCCACAGCAGCCATTCTCTACAACATTTAGGGATGTTTGATATATACTTGATATAGCTGCACAACACCTGCTGAGAAGAACATAATGACTGCATTTTAACGATGGAAAAAAGATGATTTACTGCCTTCACCGCAAAGCTAGAGTACTCAGTCTCCTTAAACATATTTAATAGATGCTGACCTATAATAAATGAATGGAAAGTCACTGTCTGAAAGCATGGTAATGTAGGTTTAGTCAGACGTTTCAAAGCATGCATTAACAGCACCTATACAGAGGTTGTGCAGAGCTGTATGAATGTCCTAATTTTCCCTATGCATATGAATGTGTGTCTGTGCTGTCCCCGTCTCAACAGGAGCGGTTTCAGGTAAAGAACCCACCTTCTGCTTACCTGCTGAAACTGAAGAGCTACCTGGACCAAGGAGGGGTCACCCGCAAGGTGAGTTTCCTTAACCACGACTCCCACTCATAACAGCAAATACAGTGCACTCCAAAAGTGTTAGGACAGTGACACATTTTTTTGTTGTTTTGGCTCTGTACTCCAGCACATTGGATTTGAAATGGAACAGTAATGAGGTTAAAGTGCAGACTTTCAGCTTTAATTTGAGGGTTTTTACATCCATACCGGGTGAACCTAATTCCAGGTCACTGTTCCATTTCAAATCCAATGTGCTGGACTACAGAGCCAAAACAACAAAAACATGTGTCACTGTCCTAACACTTTTGGAGTGCACTGTATACCAAAAGAGACCTCAGTCTCACTGTTATCTGGATACAAACTCATTTAAAAGCTGCTGGGGCTTCAAAGAGTTCATTCAGTACTATTTAGAATTGTAATCACAGATTAGTTGAAATCCAGAAAAGAGCTGAGTGAAAACTATTTAAAACTATAACTTTGAAATAGTTTCCACTGACCTGCTAGAAGATAACTTTTTTAATCCTCCTAGGATAAAGAAATTTAAACAGGAGGTTAATTAGATTTAACTGTCATCTGTTGTCTCTATTGGTTTCAGACCATCTCTCACACAAATTGGTCTCCTGAGTATTTAGACCCACTTATAAGGGAGTCTGTGCAAGACTGACTAACCATGTTCATAGTGTGTTATTCTCACTATAACCAAGTATTTTCTTTTCTAGTTTCCTCACTTACCCTCTTATCTTTTTAGTCAAAGTTCTTTTTAGTCAGTTCTTTAGTAATTTCATACTATTCTGGATTTACTTTTAAAATAGAGCATGAAGAACAAGTTATGAGTTGAGCCAGTTGGAACTGATGGTGTTCATTTTTGATGGGAGACGGTTCTATGAAAAGTTATAATAAATAGCTTATGTTTTAACCGTTCTACTGAGGTTCTCTGGAAGTAGTAAATCCATCTCTGGGATTCTCAGTGTCTGAAACACAAAATCCATTAAGTGTGTTTGTTAGAGATGCAGTGCTGAACACCACCAACCACACACTATGCGGGCTGCTACGTAAATAACAAGTGCAATAGAGATCCCTGACTCTTCATCTTGGGGTCAGCTATATTCAGACAATATGTAGGCCAATGTAGCTTATTTGGGAATCTAGAGTGCATTCACTTTGCATGTGTAAGGTACACATAGTTTCATACTTTGGGTTTAATTATGTAAAACATCAAAGCTACAAAGGTCTTTCTCAAGTCTATATTTGCATGTTTCCCTTTGTTGTCAGTTTAAGAGGCGTGTCCAGGAGTCAACCCATGTCCTCCGAGAGCTGGAAATCTCCCTACGGACCAATCATATCGGGTGACGACCTTACTGCATCCCTCCATTTTCCCATCATCCCTTTGTACTCTTTATTGTCTCAAATTAATATTAGTAACCATTACTGCATCTGCTCTTTCCAGCCTCGCCACTGTCCACCCATTGCATAATAGTTTTGGACAGGAAGAATATTAAACCATGTGAATTGTTGAGGCAGCACATTTAAAAAAAAAAATGTTTATTTTTTTGCATATTACCGGACACTAAGCCATTCTTCAGTTTATTTTCTGAATAAGCTAAATTCTCAAAGCACTGTCCCAAATTTGACCAAATACCAACCCATCATTGTTAATAACGGACGCAAGAAAGTTAATAGACTGTTTCTACATGAATTAATTGGATGCTAGTTGTTAACGCGCGGGCGGCCCAGTCATGCCTGCGGCTCTTCCTCTTCCTCAGCTGGGCGCAGGAGTTCCTCAGCGAGGAGAACAGAGGGCTGGATGTGCTGGTGGATTACCTTTCCTTTGCCCAATGTGCTGTCACGTGAGTACCAGGCTTGGTCTCATGCCCTCAAGAGTCTAGCCCTGTTTATTTACAGAGAGAGAGAAGAAGGGGGGTATTCCACAGGCTCATCAAGTTATCCACATAACTGTGAGAGCGTTAAGGCTGCATCATCACCTTAGTGAGTTTTCTGTTGGTGAAAGTGCACTAGAATCTAGTGTTAGAATTCAGGTGTGTGATTGAATCATAAATACTGTTAGCTGCTGATATTGGAGAAGGTTTCTCAGATTATTTAATCGTATTATTATACAGTTATCTGCCTAACTTGCTTATCCTGCTATGTGGCGTCCCCCCCCTGAGCTTTTCCGGGTTCTCATTTCTGATTCAGAAACATTCCCATGTGCCTCGAAGCTCAAATCTGGCCCTCATTGCTGTAGTACTGCTGGATTTATTCCCTACCTGATAGTCAATTGATTGATTACTGTCACTGATTGGCTAGAGATCCCACACCTGATGTCACAGGTCAGAATCAGTCCTTCACTACCACATGTCAGAATCAGTCCTTCACTACCACAGGTCAGAATCAGTCCTTCACTACCACAGGTCAGAATCAGTCCTTCACTACCACAGGTCAGAATCAGTCCTTCACTACCACAGGTCAGAATCAGTCCTTCACTACCACAGGTCAGAATCAGTCCTTCACTACCAGCAGTACTACTGGCCTCCGGATTCCTGATTTGAGTATCCCTGCCCATGGGCTTAAGTGAGCTAGCACTTTGCTTATGTACTTGTGTGTGTGTAGGTATGACATGGAGATTGTGGACAATGGGGGTCTGCCTGGAGACAGAGGGAAATCCCTGGATAAATCAGTGGAAGACCTGAGCAAGAGTGCCGGCAATTCACCCACCCATGGAGCCTCAAAGGCTGCCCGTGCGCTGACAGTCCGGTGAGTACAGCAACGAGACTGTTCCCTGCGTAAACAAAAAACAATCACACTGCTTTTACATGACATTCATGTGTAAGCGTCAAAAAAGAGTTTAAAGGAATGAAAATTACATTTGTATATTTCAATAATCAGCACATTAAAACCCACACTTTGCAGTTAAAATCCATGAGGGTGCATTCTTGTTTTTTTTAAACTTTTAATTTATGATACTGATGAATACTGTTGTATAAAAAAATCTATCCGTTTTTTCAAGACATTCTTCTGTGTCTGGAAGCGCTCTTGCTTCATCACATGCAGGTTTTCTATGTTGTTTTTGTCTTCCGTATGTAAACAGAAATGTAGTCATGCTATGAGCATGTCTGTTCACACACCTATGTTGGTGTCGTCACCACAACGCTACCACGGCAACACACACTAGCACCATAAGGACTACATAGTTATTTGGGCGTGACAGTGCACCCTGTCCCCCTCTACTCAGGCCCCGCCCCTCAAAATGACATACTAGATCTTGAGCTCTGTTGTATATGTGATTGACGTCCGACAGCCACTGGATCAATGCAAGAGAGCAGCAGGGCTGATTAAAGCTGAGGGATGAGAAG
Organism: Ilyophis sp. 1 JC-2022; assembly: GCA_022702515.1. NCBI lineage: Eukaryota > Metazoa > Chordata > Actinopteri > Anguilliformes > Synaphobranchidae > Ilyophis > Ilyophis sp. 1 JC-2022. The sequence continues at coordinate 14,571,239 of CM040405.1, read as the reverse complement.
GCTTGTTTGCATTAGAACTGTAGTTTTGTGTCTAATGAACCACAGACAATTAGCAATGCAAAAACATTTGGGATTACAAAGTGGAGTGGTTACTGCCATAGGAATAGGGAAAGTGATTTTCTGTTTGTGTTCTGTTTGAGAAATAATCTATTGCTCAAAGTGAAAGGTCACTGTCCGTTTAAACTGAAAATGTAACCATTTTAAACAGTAAAAAATCTTATGTATGCCTTCAAGTTTAATTTTGCTTGAACATTTCAAGTGACAAGTGAACAGCTAATAGGCTCCTGCTTAAGGTACACAGATTTCATTGATTCAGTATGCAGTTTGGGGCAACAAACTTATGCAGTCAGCAGTAAGTAGTACACAATATGCTAGTACGCAGTACACAGGACAAAGTAGATAGGGCTGAGATTCTGACACAGCCCCTGTCACAAAGTCACCTCTGTTTTACATGGGTGCGCTTCATTTTCATTGCAAAAACATAGTTGTTGTAGAAACATTTAAACCACGCCATTGCTTCACAAATGATGTTGATCTGAAGCAATGGCAACGACCTTATCTGAAGATCTGCATAGACTCCGTTTGTTTTACTGCTGATCAACACTTTTTAAAGCATTCTCAAAATTTGAATGATAAATATAAGATTAACTCAATCGGTCAATGGTAACAGCTCACTTAATTATTGTCATTTTTCAGTAGACACACATACCCTGTCTGTTTCATTCCCTGTTCCCCTGTCTCAGCGTTTCTTCTGCTCTGTCCCTCCCTGTCTCAACTATTTATATGTTGTATTTCAACAACAATGACATCACAATTGTGAAAGCTGCGGCACATTGATAACTATAATTACCTTTCTTTCTATCTCTCCATACCTCTCTCTCTCTCTCTCTCTCTCTCTATCTCTCCATCCCTCTCTCTCTCTCTCTCTCTCTCTCTCTCTCTGCATCCCTCTCTCTCTCTGCCGTTTTCCTGTCAGGTTTAACTCCCTGCACAGCAGGAAAGCTCTGCGGAACTCTCGCATCGTCAGCCAGAAAGACGATGTGCACGTCTGCATCATGTGCCTGCGTGCCATCATGAATTATCAGGTACAGATTCGTGCCAAACCACAGCGCCCCACCATGGGGACTGCAGGGAACTGCACCGATCCTCTCGCTGAGTTAGCACAAAAAAAACCTACGAGTGTTAGAGAATTTTTATGAAGACTACGTCTTAGCCGTGTGTGGGCATTAGCTTTTTAAATCCCTCTTTAAAATCACTCCAAGCACTTGAGTGTTCAGCCCTTCAGGATTGTGATTAGCTTGAGGGCCTGACCGCTGAGATTGAGTCTATCCTGATACAGCTGAGAGTTCTGATTCTACTTGAGTGTGCAGCGACAGTGTGTATGTGGAACATGAGGTGGTGTGATTTTTCTCTCTGCTCGTCAGTCCGGGTTCAACTTGGTGATGACCCACCCATGCTGTATCAATGAGATCACACTTAGCCTCAACAACAAGAACCCCAGGTGAGGATAACCTGTCTCAATTTGCTGTAGCTTTTCAGTCTGTCTGAGTCAGCTACAGAATCTCAGTCTGTCTCAGTCAGCTACAGAATCGCAGTCTGTCTCAGTCAGCTACAGAATCTCAGTCTGTCTCAGTCAGCTACAGAATCACAGTCAGTCTCAGTCAGCTACAGAATCTCAGTCTGTCTCAGTCAGCTACAGAATCACAGTCTGTCTCAATGACTATGTTTAAATGCGCACTATTCTGGAAAATGCTCCTTATTCTGAACATGGCAATATATCAAGTTGTTGAATTTTCAAACATATTCTAGTATACATGGTCATCATAGTAACCCAAATAAACTGTAGCTCATAGTGTGCGTGCGTGCGTGTGTGTGTGTGTCTGCGTGCGTGCGTGTGTGTGTCTTACCCACAGGACCAAGGCACTGGTTCTGGAGCTGTTGGCCGCTGTGTGCTTGGTGAGGGGAGGACACGATATCATCCTCTCTGCCTTTGACAACTTCAAAGAGGTGAGGAAGGTTTCAAGTCTGTCCCATCCAGACGCTCCTCCGCCCTTTTTCCTCCAGGTTCCCAGGTTCTGACTCCCACTGCTGAGGCACGTTGCCATTCTCCTTTGAGGTTATCATCCGAAGCTCCGCTAAGGCTTTATCATCTCCCTTTCAGCTTCCTAGTATTGTTTCTTACACAAAATGACCTTACAGCCGAACCTGAGGTCACTACGCTAAAACTCCTACCCTTATGTTTTAGAGGTGAGGCTGAGGCATGTTGGGAATTGGAGTGTTTAATATGCCTCTTGTTGAGCGTAGCTCTGGATGGGAGGGATGCTATTTTTCACAACACACCCCCTCATCCTAAGCAGTTGCCCAAACAGTTGTCTGCAGGCAAACACAACACTTGCTGGACTTGACATCTGACCTGTCCCTGAGACCTCTCTCTTCCGACCACAGGGGAGCAACTGTTCTGGGACTCCAGATCAACTAGGCATGTTGGTGGGAGCAGGCTATTATTAGAATGAGCACACTAGAAGTAGTCCACTAGACTAATGCCCAAACCATTTTTGAGGCTAAACTTAGACCTTTTAACCTTACATCTGCGCCACTGACAGAGAACGTATTTGCAATGACTGCTTAAAATGTGTAACGCGATCTGTCAAACAGCTATCAAATATTTGTACCTTTGTTCTTACATATTTGAGTCCAGTCCAAGGCTCTTAGTGAGGTTAAATTACTTAAAGTTAGTGCATTTTTAAACCCCAGTAACCTGATAGCCAAAGATATGCACCGCTTAAGCAATGTTCACAATGTCGGCAAATATTTAGGGTTAAGGTGAGGTCTTCATTTTTGGATTACTGGAACTCTGCCGAGTTCATTAATATAACCACCTAAATTATATTAAATAGATATTATAAACGTGTTTTTCTCCCCCACTGCATTCTGAAAACAGAGCAGAAACCCAGCCAACATAAAGTAGTTGTTGGTTGTTGTTAACGTTGGTAGAACATTGTGACAAGGCGATAACTTACATTGCCAGTGCTAAGTGCATGCCTGGACGTCACAGATACACTGTCATGCCAGGTTGGCGGAATGCACCGGAGTGCCGGATGACCGCACTATGGAGGTCCCGGAATGAGCGCATCCGGAACGCAAGCAATGCCTGGCCAAATTTCAGGCTAGAGACGGGTGCATTGCAGGGGAAATGTGACGAGAGACGGATCGCCAGCCTCTGTGGGTGGCAGGAGTGGCAGAGGCCGCGCTCCCGAGGCCGGGTGCCAGTGCCGCTCGTGTCGCTCAGGGCAGCAGCGCGTGGGCATTGTCTGGGGGACAAGCAGCAGGCAGGCAGGAGCACTGCATTAACCAGAGTGGGTGTGTGGGTGGGAAGGATCCCTTTTTAACTGTTCGCATTTTTTCATTCACTGCGCTGCTAACTAGGTATATGCAAATGGATATTGTGTACATATTTTTACCCTGCCTATTTGTGCCCTGCACATCATAATTCACATCATGGATTTGTATTTTAAAGACAACAAGGCTGTGCTATTGACCTAGACTTCTGTAACCATTTTAATTGTCTCAAAATAGGGATGTGTACTCAGCATGTACAGTATGTCCTAATGATCAGAGCAAGTGAGAGGTCTTTCCCTCTCTTTTCTCCTACCTCAACAATTTTTCTCAGATTGCGCACAGTCAACGCAGGATTGAGGCGGTAATGAATTCATTATTCATTATGCGGCTTCGTACATGTAGACCTCCTTCTCCTCCGATAGCTCATCTCCCCTTGCCAATCATCTCTCACGCTCTGCCAATAGCCTGCCCTGTAATGTGATTGTGCGTAGACAGACTAAAGCCACTTTATGGTATAACCATATTGATTAACCGTCGGTGCTTGGTAAATGGGGAGAAAAGAAAAAAAAAAAGATAAAACTGAAAGTGACCATGATAAACCTCCCAGGAGTTCTCAGCTTTCAGCTCAGCGTTACAACAGACCAGAGTGCTCAGGTTAGGTTCCCATTAGCCTCTCTGAAACATTGTTGAACAATAGAGGGTTATTTAACAGCCTTTCATTTGAGTAAGGGTCAGTAAATAAGGCTCTGGGATAGATTTCATGCAGCCTCAGGAATCCAGCTCTCAGTGCAGTGTGTTTCAGTGCGGCTGTTGTTGAGGAGACTGGATTGGGAAACAACACTGCCTCCTTGTGGACATGTCTGTAATACCAGGCTGGCGGCTGCTGTGAAAGCTGTGGTCTTTCTGTACCTTCCACAGGTGTGTGTGGAGAAGAACCGATTTGAGAAACTCATGGAGTATTTCAGCAATGAAGACAGCAATATTGACTTCATGGTGAGCTTTAAAAGTTCAGAATGTAGCTTAATATAGAATGCATTACATGAACACCTAAGGCAGTATATTCTTTTGGGGGGTTGGGGATGGCATGTGATAATAAAGCCACTCAGTTATGTATGATCATAAAATGATGATCATCAAGCCTGACTGTAACTGCTGGATGGAGATGGTTTAAGGGTAATGGAATGGTTAATATTGTTAGTGTTTTGGTTGTTTTCATGGAGTGTAATATGGCAACCATTGACATGACTGTGCCCCCTTCTGCCCACCCCCATACAGGTGGCATGCATGCAGTTCATCAACATTGTGGTCCACTCTGTGGAGAACATGAACTTCCGGGTACACCTGCAGTATGAGTTTACCCACCATGGACTGGACGAGTACCTAGAGGTAAAATTGCTTGAGAACGCATTGAGAACACAAAATCTAAAATATCTGACCTCTGACTTAACTATTGATCTAAACTCGGTTGGGTAAGGTCAGATTTTAACAATTAATCTATTTTCTAAGATTTGTTTTTGTGTGTGCAATACATTAAGAAACATTAAGACATGTTCCTTTTTTATTTATTAATTTAATTTACACACACAATAAAATAATGAATTAATTAAAAATGTATAAAAAGAGATTGATTACTTTTAAAGACTTAAATAAGTATTAAAGACTTTTTGCTCTACCTCATCAATTAATCTTCAACTCTATTCAGGAGGCCCCAAAATTGTTTAGGGCACTGAAGGCATATTCCCTAAAACTACATTAAAGTTCATGTTCACCTCTTTGAGATATAATAAGCAATGAGCACCCTAAAATTACTCTGTCCTATTGAGTTTTTCGCTGTAACTGGAAGAAGCAGTCCTGTAAATGGTAGTGGCTATCAGACAGACGGAGACTTGCTGGATGTGTCACCGCTGACTGTCATGGGTTTAGGGGCCTGCTGAGATATCACTGATGGTAGTTGCGACTCCTGACTCTCTTGTTACTTTTTTCCTCCTGGGATTTTGTGTTAATTGGTTGCAGCTGCATTCCTCTGTTTAAGCAGCCTGCTGCCACTCGGTCAGTGCTTTAGTGTAAATTCTGCTCACGATTTAGCTGGTAATTTGGGTAAAGAAACTTAGTGTGGACAACTTTTTTCTGCTTATAGTGCTAAAGATAGTTGTTCCACTCTTATTCTGAGCTTGGTAGGACTTCTTCTAGAGTTTTCTCTATCTTTTTTCTCAGCAGTTTCTTTCCTTGGTTTTCTTCCAGTCCTCTTTAGAGGCTGTAACCTTTGTTATCTTTTCTTTTCCCTCCTAATATTTTAGCTCAATTTATTTTGCATTGAGCTGGAGCTTTTCGTTTTATTAGTTGTTTGTTTTTCACTCGTTTTCTCAAGTTACTCCCGTCCTCTCTTTGGGGGAGTTTTCTGTTGGATTTTACGCCGGGTGTTTTCTCCCGTAAGAGTACTTTTTTTTTTTTTGTGTGTTTTCAGTTTCCCCTTCCTGTTTGAAACTTTTAGTGGTTACTCCACCTGTGTGTGTAGCTTTTAGATCCCCGGTTGGTTCTCTGACCCCTTCCCCTCCCTCACTCTGACAGTACTATGTTTCTCTCTGTGTGACAGAAAGTGAAGTTCACAGAGAGTGATAAGCTGCTGGTACAGATCCAGGCCTACCTGGACAACGTGTTTGATGTTGGGGCGTTGCTAGAGGATGCTGAGACAAAGAATACCCTTCTAGAGCATATGGAGGAGCTACAGGATCATAATGCACAGGTATGCACTTTATTACTATTGCTGATTCCGGATCAACACTCTTGAAGCACAACTGAACTTTGGTAGAACTTTGGGTTGTGTAGTTACCTGGCCATGAGTCCAAATGGTGGCAAAATATGTTTGGTAGTTGCTCTGTGCTTTCCTGGGGTGATAATCCAGAATACGGAATTGGTCGCTCTCCATTGGCAGCTAAAACTGTTTCAAAATGACACTTCTAGCACGTGTACGAATACGACAGAAGCAGATTCTGTCAATACAAACAATAACCAGTCCTCGTACGTATATTTATTGAAAAATAATTGGCCCTTTCCTGGCTTTTTTGAATTTTATTTGGAACGTAGATCCGGTAGGTAATTCTTGCGCCAGAAACAGTGTTAATGCGCGAAGTGTCAGAAACCAGACATTGGTCCAAATTTCCATGGAAGCAAGCGTTCCTGGTAGTATATATCTATGGTAAACAAACCGACCTGCTGACATTTTGCTAGTCTTTTCTGGTAGCTTTGAAAAAAATTTAAAACACTGAAAAAAATAATACTTTTATAAATCATTTTAATTACACGAAAAGGACTGGTTATTGTTTGTATTGACAGAAACCACTTTGTTCGCGTTCGTATCTGTGCTAGAAGTATCATTTTGAGACCGTTTTAGCTGCGCTATAAAAGTGAATGGAGAGCGACAAATAACCTATTCTGGATTATCACCCCAGGAGAGCACAGAGCCACGAATGAACATATTTCACAACCATTTTTTGGACTCGTATCATGGCCATGTAACTACACAACCCAAAGTTCTACCAAAGTTCAGTTGTGCTTTAAGTGAACTAATCACACATGCACACACACACACTACAAATACACATGCACAAATGCGTGCAAACACACATACACATACCTGCACACTCACATGTATACCATGCTTCTAATTAGACACTTCACATTCACACAGAGAATGGAAATTATTAAGCATAGCAATTATTGGACATATATAAGCATCTGTGGGCTGTTTTCATTAAAAGCATATTTACTGGGAATAGAAAGTACAACACTGTTGTCTGCTGAAAGCTCTATTTTTCTATGTGCATTTCAGCTGAGCAGCAGGCTGGAGGAAAGTGAGAGCAAGGCTGGGGAGAAGATAGCAGAGCTGGAGAAGCGGATCATTCAGTCCACAAAAGAAGCAGAAGTGCTGAAGGTACAGTATGACCCAATAGGAGGGAACACAGTCACAGAGTACAGTAGAAGGGGACACAGTCACATAGTACAGTAGGAGAGAACACAGTCAGAGTACAGTAGGAGAGAACACAGTCAGAGTACAGTAGAAGGGGACACAGTCACAGAGTACAGTAGGAGAGAACACAGTCAGAGTACAGTAGGAGAGAACACAGTCAGAGTACAGTAGGAGGGAACACAGTCACAGAGTACAGTAGGAGAGAACACAGTCAGAGTACAGTAGGAGAGAACACAGTCAGAGTACAGTAGAAGGGGACACAGTCACATAGTACAGTAGGAGAGAACACAGTCAGAGTACAGTAGGAGAGAACACAGTCAGAGTACAGTAGGAGGGAACACAGTCACAGAGTACAGTAGGAGATAACACAGTCACAGAGTACAGTAGGAGGGAACACAGTCAGAGTACAGTAGGTGGAAATACAGTCACATGGCACAGAAGGTGGGAACACAGTCACATAGTACAGTAGGCAAACTAGATATTGCATTTATCCACATACTGTATGAACAGAGTATGAACATGAAAACCTTTCTTTGTCAGCAACATACAGGATATTATTATGCTGCATCTTATTATGCTGTGTATTTTGGAAAGCATAGAAAAAGATTATGCTCACTTATCCAGACTGTGGAGTTTTAGCTATAAAATAAGAGCCTTTTAAAAAATAACACCACAGCAGGCATGTTGGATTTATTTATTTTTCTTCAGTCAGTTGGGTCAGTGGCGTAACCAGGAATTTGTTTCAGCAGAAATTGCCAAAGGAAAGACAAATTATATTTGGATTGGGAATGTTTTTGTTTGGAAGATTATAGCAGCACCCGCAAGTGCCGTATCTATCGACTCGTGTAA